>JBAJHW010000001.1:22710611-27510611 GCA_037013535.1 Intellagama lesueurii
CTAGCTTTAAAATTGCTGGCAAAAGTAACCTGAATCATCTTTTTCTTGCATATATTAAACACTCAAATATAGGAACACATGTGTGGAGATATACATACATACTATTCATGAGAAGCAGAATGGTATGGTTTCCTCTAGCTCATCCATCCAAGACATTTGTTTAAAGATTGTGTTAATTGTTCTTCAAGCCTGCCTTTAAAAAAGCAAAAGAAAAAAAAGCTTAGATTTTTTTCCCCCCAAACCCAGTACGACAACAAAAAATAATAGCAATTAGGTATTATTCTCTATAGTTATGCCAGGTGCAGATGAGAATTATGACTTCCCAGTTTACGAGGTCATTTCCTAAATTTACAGATTTCCCCCTCCCCACTTTTGCATTCTCAGCTGTCCCTCTCTCCCTTCAATCTGAATGTGTCCATTTAGGGTCATCCAGATTAACAAAGCACTTTAATTATGTTTCATGCATACAAATTTACAATAAACTAAATGACACTGGAATCGTGAGGGGGGAGGGGAAACAGCCGGGACGATAGGAAACTAATTAGTTTACCACAGGCATAATTTGATAAAGAGGGAAAGATTTCTAATGTCAAACTGAGGATTGCAAGAAAATGAATTGTCCTGGCTGAGGCAGATTTGAATTCCACACGCAGGCACGTGCACACACGGGTGCACACAGACTGGTTACTTGAACACACAGATATTGCCTTTTTCATAATGTTATAAATTTTGGACAACTGCTGGAGATGTCGCAAACTTCATTCTTTTTTGATTTATGGATGTATTTCAAGAAAACACAGTTTCTAGTTTAAATTTGTCAGAACACATATCTTTTATATGGGTTAAAAGTACTATAATGTGCATAACATAGTGCTTCTGTTTCAAAAAAAGAAAAAATGAGAGAGAGAAAAAAGACACCCTTTGTGGCCACTTTTTGCATTATTTATATGAACAAAGGGCATTTCTGAAGCACATTTAAAAATGGGGAGAAATGCCCTTTTTTGATAATAAAAATGGCACTTGAGATTGGCAACTCCAAACGTTTTTAGTGTACTGGTTGTATTTTAGGAATCTGGCCTATAAACAAAGGCTCCCTTGACATTTTAACCCATAATGGAATCAATTCACTAGCACCATCGACCACTTGGGTTGCCCTACTTCCCTTCTGCTTACCTGGTGGCAATGATGCGATTTCTCTCGATGCCTTCCAAGACCTTCATCCTTCTTTTTCTTTTCTGGCACCTCAGACACTAAAACCACCAGGGAGGTTAGGAATGCTTGTATAACCCAGGTGCCGAGGGCTCTGTGAAATGTAGTTCTCCAGAGAATCTTTCTGAATCCTTCATATGAGCATCAGGTACATGGTATCCCACAGAGTTCCTTAGAGCCTTGAGAGATCTAGTTTCTAGTGCATTTGGCACCCATGTTTTGCAAATCAGGCTCTGTTAGAAACCATACTCCCCAGATTCTGCAGTGCCTGAGATGACACTGGTAGAGAATTCAGGATGCCAGGTATGGGAGGAGCGTGAAGAGAGTTCCATTAGAGCTGGTCACACCAGCTGCTACTGATGAGTTGTGGAGGAGGAGAAACCCCTAGGTAGGGCTGAATGTCTTTCTGGAGGCTGAGGATTTGGCGCAGGAGGAGTAGATTGTGTCGCACACCCAGCAATGTCATATGGAGCAGTATAAGAGTCAAATTTCACAAGTGGGTTCATATTTTTTTAAAACTGTATCTCAGTTGTTTCGGAAGATAAATGATTTCCCCCAAGATCATTCAGACCAAACTAAGAGGAGCTAGAGTGTCTTCAAAGAAGACTATTATCTTCTTTGATCACTATTATCCTCCCCGCCAGACCCAGATATGATTACTAGAGGCCCTGCTCCAAATGTCTTACTCCTGACTTCCCAGAAGTAAGCCTTTCTGGTAGTAGACCCTTCCCCAGTTCTAGAATATCCTTCAAGAGCATTCTAGCAGGAGGCTGCTTTGTTATCAAAAGCAAGTGTCTTCTTTATTTTATTTTATGTCATTTGCCCTATTCAGTCAAATATTGAATCCAGCACCATTAACTTGATTAGAGGGGAGTATCTAACCCCATCCCCTCCATTGTCCATTTCGCCATGTGAGCAACAATGCATCTGCAGAGTTTCCTGCTCCCACGCAGGCTCCACATATGAGCAAGAACCAAATTTCTTCCAGGGATAGAGGTTGCTTCCGTCTAACTAGGTTGGCAATAATGACTGAATAGGGCTTAAGTGTTCTCTCTGGCCTTTTAAAGCATTACTGTTGCTGCAATGTGGTGTTTCCATAAAGTCTAATCTTTCATACTTGAAGTAGTTTTTTATGATATTGTGTGACACAGTGGTTAAACTGCAGTACTGCAGTCAAGACTCTGCTCATAACCTGAGTTGGACCTCAACGGACTCAGGTTGCCAGCTCGAGGCTGACTCAACCTTCCATTTTTCCGAGGTTGGTAAATTGAGTCCTCAGCTCTTGAGAGAGGGCCAATATGTAGCCTGCATAATTAAATTGTAAACCACCCAGAGAGTGCTTTGAGTGCTGTGGGACGGTATGTAAGCAGCACACTTTGCTTTTGCTTTTTTTAGCCTCTGTCACTTTTAATTGAGGCTTGATACTCAGTGATTGTTTCATGCTGTGTTTTTTTTCTATTTTTTAAAAGCAAAAATCTGGATGTTTTGTTTTGTTTCTTGTGCCTTTATTATATGCCTCTTCTCATAGAGCTATAACTTACAAGGTAGCTAGAAGTTAGTAAGTAATAAAGAAGGGTTTCTTAAAACAAACAAATTAAAACCTTGCTAATGTACTGTGAACATAGGTCAGCTATTGCCATTAGTAATTTCTGGTGGCTGGTGTATTGGTAATTGCAAGGGGTGGAGGAAGACAGTGAATAGTTCCAAAGCAATAGTTACGTTTAGTTCTAGATGGAACTGCTATACATCCGAATAGATGCACGTAAGAAAATATTTATTTGTAACTTGGCCTGGACTCTTCTAGAACTTGAAAGAGTTACTTTATTGGACTATTGAGGTAGTCCAACAAAGGCCAGAGAGAACACTTAAGCCCTATTCAGTTGTTAGGAGCCAGAGGTTGGGAGTTTGATTCCCCAATGTGCTTCCATGGAAAAAAGCCAGCTCGTGTGTCCTTGGGCAAGCTGCACAGTCCCAGGGCACCCCCAGTAGAAGGGAATGGTAAACCACTTCTGAGTACTCTCTGCCTAGAAAACCCTGAAAAGGGTCATCATAAGTCAGAATTGACTTGATGGCACATGACGATGACGGTGGTGATGAGTCCAAAACAGTAACATTTTTGGCTCTAGTTTTTTCCCCTGTCTGACCATACTTCTGATTGTTATTTTTCTCATACTAATGTTGTTGCATTTTATTCTTGGATGCTGATTTTATGTTGGCTTTAAATTCTGCTGCTTTTACTCATTGTTTTACTGCATTATTGTAGCATTTGCTATTTTTAATAGACTGTGCATCACCTAGAGCACTCTGTACAGTAGGCAGTGTGGACGTAAAACAAATTTATAAGGTAAAAAGGAAATAATGTGAGCTTCTCTCTTATTGCAGAACTGTCTATTTTGATAGAAACTGGGAAGTCTCAAGTATGACAACATTGCTCGATATAGTGTTCCGCACATACAAAAAATGACATTTTTAATTGACCTCATCTAAAATGAATACAAGAAGCTAGCCATAGGAAAAAAGGAAGTATTATATTCCCAAGTTAGGAATACTGTTTTTCAGGAGATTTTTCCCCCGCTACATGATGCTAAATTTCCAGAAGGTATTTAATAAACATGATATGCAACAGTTGCTAAGCAGAGTTTGATTTATGTACAGCGGCCTTATGAAACAACTACACATCAGGGTTACACACTTTATTTGACTGTGAATTCTGCCCCCGCCCCCCTTTATGGAAGCAATTGTACTAAACTTTATTTATAATCAACGTATGGCATGGAAGGGCAGTAGAACAAATGCTTCTCCAAATACATAGCATGCTTTTTGTCTTCCTGCAAACAAGACACCTAGATCATCAGCTTTCATTGTAATATAGGTCACTCTCAAGGGTAAAACACTTTCTAAACTGCTGTGATTAGTAAGTAGGAAAGGGCTGAAGTTAAAGTTTGTTTGTTTGTTTATTTATTTATTTATTTATTTATTTATTTAGTTAGTTAGTTAGTTAGTTATTTATTTATTGCTTTCCTCCCTATAGGGGACCCACCACACCTGAAGAGCATCCTTCAAAACAGTAAATTCCCAATTCCCAATTTGTTTTAACTGAACTTACAACTAAAATTGTGTGTTTGTGCATGTGTATTTACACATCCACATGTATACCCACATGAAAGAGGGAATATGATCATGTAGTGATTGCCTCCTCAAGCAAAGCTATCCTTTGAAGGGCTGTCGCATAATTGCTAGGCTTCCTATCTTATCTGTTTTCAAAAACCAAGCCAGCATTGTATAATTTTAGCACTTAGTGTGGTCATAAAGAGATGAACGAGGTATTAAGTACTGAACACAGAGATATGAGAGGGAATGAAAGTGTGTGCTTTGCTCTTTGACTCTCAATAGCATATGCACCCAACAGTGTGTGGGGAGGGGTTGGAATCTGAGGTATACACAGGCTGCTGTTCTTAAAACCTCCTTGATTGTCACCCCGAAGACCTCCAAATTCAGAAAATTAAAATGAGATTTGGCCGAGTTGCTGAATTATGACAGATGGCCTATGCTCAAGCTTGTCACAGAATCAGCCTATGAACTCATGGCAACTGATGCCCATTGTGCTTAGCGAGACAGAAGGGAGAGAAGCAAATGGGGGGGGCCATTGCTTGGGGCAAAAGTGGAAATTTATGGACCTCCTTTCACACCTTCACAACACAAAGAAAGGTGTCCACTCAGGCAGTGCGGCATACCCTCTCTCAATTCCGTTACCTCACAACTCAGCTAAAAAGCAGCAAAATACACCTTTCTTCCAAATAAGAAACGTTCTCACCTCCTGTTGCTTTGCTCTGTGCTTCGTTTCATAGTTGAGCGGGTGACTCATGGTGACTCATTTGCTCACATTCCTTCTCTCATTTTTATTATCTCTCTCCACTCAGAAGATGGACACTCAGGATGGGCTAAGGCTGGGAGTTCAGCTGGTGGAGACTGACTCAAGTCTGCCAAAAAGGCATTCAGCAGCAGTGTGGCTAGAATTAGCCTGAACCTGGTGGGAGACAACATCATTTGCAGTAAGGCATGTGCCACCTATGAAGTGTATGGACACTGCATCTTCCAGCCTTAAGTTCTGAGCGCGGAGCTGTGGTGTAGTAGAGCCAGGACATGCAACGTCAAAGCCCTGGGCTTCCTGACTAGTAGGAATTGCCCAGCTCCAGTAACTTTTAAAAAACCTTTGGGAACTTTTCGAGGTTCCAGCAATACTACTGGTGCTAAAGTGACAGCAAAAACTCCTCAACCATTTTGGGGGGGGGGGGTGAAGGTGGGGAGTGTTGTTAGAAGGACCATGTGCCCTCTGTCTGCACATAAATGAGTCTCTTTACTTTCCAGCCAAATCTCAAAAATACAGTAATATAGAAGTATGAACTCAAGCTTTAATATTGTCTTACTGATGTAAGCTGCCTCTTTATATTCATTGTTCTTAGCTTTAAATATTGTCTTTCAATGATGTCAGCTGCCTTGGGTCCTTTTTAAGGAGAAAGGTGGGGTAAAAATATATTCAATAAATAAATAAGCAAGAGAAACAGGTTGGTAACAAGTGTGGAGCAATTGAGCTTTGCCCCTGGACACCAAAATTTAGATGGTGCTAATATCCTAGATATTAGTGAATCTATTGATGAGTGTTACAAATATTTCCAGCTGTATACTCCTCCTCCTTCTCTAGAAATCATAAACTTTCCATTGCTTTGGGGTGGGTATTCTTCACATTCTCCTCTTCCTCTTTCATGAGGGGCTTGCAACCATGTCTTATATGCAGTGTGGAGATGATGTCACTTGCCCCGGGTGCTACAATAGCTAGTTATGGATCTGTACAAGACTGCAGCAATAGGTGATAACTGAGAGGCACTGTCTCATTTAGAGTAGATTGTAGTCCATCTGATAAACTGATAATTGGTGCATATGTCCTACGCTACCTTCTATGTGGCCCTTGTCCTAATTTCAAGAGTCCTTTGCAAGCACTCAGTTAAGACTCTGAATGCCAGGCCTCAGCAGGGCATTGGCTGAAGTCTCAAGAAAAGAGGTTTTGACTAAACATTAGGAGGAACCTCCTGATGTTAAACATGAATGAACTGTCTCAGAAGGTGAGATTCTGTTCTTCACTGGAGATTTTCAAGCAAAGGTTATCAGGGATGCTTTAGCTATAGATTGTCTGCATCAGCAAGAGGCTGGACTGGATGATCCCTGAGGACTTGTCAAAACTTTGCTGTTCTATAGTTCTGTGAACATGATGTTTGCACTGTGTCAATGTTGTCTGCAGTATAGGTCCTAGCATTAGGAAGCTGATATAAGTGGCAGCTTCCCAATGAGCAGAAGACACACACTCTTCTTTCATTACATCCCCTGCTGTAGCAGTCATGCATAATAACCTTCAGAGCTCCCTTTGACTGTCATGTTAAATGTGTTGTGTGAAATTAAGTTCTCACCCTTTTCCTGCCGACCTGGACTCTGAGGTTCGCATTTCTATTTCTCAATCAATAATGACTTAAGTGGCAAACATGGCCCTCATTCCCCCTCCCACCTCCCAGCTAATAGACCTTCGCAGAGCCAGGAAGGAACAAGACAAAGACTCTGTAACCACAGCGCTCTCTCTTCTAATGTATGCATTTTATAGCCCCTGCTGTATATGGTTCCATTACTGTCTATGAATACAGAGCACTGTAGCTAGTTAATGTATTATTTATTTTATTACCCCACTGTATCAACTGACTGTTTCTAATTTGGAATGTTATATGCTTTGGTTCTGTAATGGTTTTATAATGTGCACACAGCTCAATAATTAAAAAAATATATCTTGGCCCCTCACCTCAAAAGCCAAGTTTGTTTACCCTTGGTGAATGCAGCCTCGGGTCTGGCAAAGAACCCCTGGCTTCTTCTGTCATTCCCAGGCCTCCTTCTTCAGCCTTCTTCATCTAAGTTTTGATATCTACTCCAGGCTGGCCCGATGTAAACTCAAGTCCATTTTTCTTGAGAGGTCTGACATGGTCACAGTTATATTCCAACTGGATTACTGTAACACGCTCTATGTGGGACTGCCTTTGGAAAGTGCTTGGAAACTTCGGCAGACCCAAAATGCTGCAGCCAGATTATTAACAGGGGGATCACATAAACCCCCCCCCCCCCTGTTCCAGCAGCTCCCCTGGCTGCCAATCCGTTTCCGGACACAGTTCAAAGTGATGATTTTAACCTATAAAGCCTTAAATGGCTTGGTTTCAAACTATCTCAAGGACCACATCTCTCTTTATGAGTCTACCTGAGTGTTAAGGTCATCACGGGATGCTTTTCTCTCAGTCCCAGTGCCCTCACAGGTGTCGTTGGTGGGGACATGAGAAAGGGCCTTTTCTGTTGCTGTTCCCAGACTCTGGAACTCCCTCCCACTGGAGGCCAGGCTGGCCCCATACCAGCTCTCTGTCTGGGATGGTTTGTGTTGCTTCTAAATCTGTTTTAGTAATGCTTTTACCTAACATTTTTTAATGTAATAATTATTTTAAAATATTTGAATAATTTACTGTTTTTAGCTTTTAATGTTGTGTTTTTAACGATGTAAACCACTTTGGGTCTTTTTTTTTAGGAGAAAGGTGTGTTAAAATATTTTAAATGAATAAATAAAATAAATTGTGCTGGGGCAGTTGACTGCACTCAGGTCTAGACTTAGAAGGTACACTGTACAGTCTGTCAGCTAGAACTAGTGCCTATAATTTAACAGACGGGGAGGGGGGACTTGGAAATATCAACTTACAAGTAGCATAGGACTCTTTCAAGTGGGTCAAATGTACTGCCCCAATTTATTGTGCTACATCCTGATTCATCATGAAGGAGAATGGGACTTACTGGGATTCACATCCACACTTTATTGTGAAAAGCCACATCTGGGAAAGAAATGCTTCATCCTTGGAAATCCTTGGAAATATGCTTAAATTTGTATCCTGTCATCTAAATGAAGAGTGGAAGAGAAGCTGTCTAAGCATCCTTTCCATACTGGCAGGCTCCCTGTTGCATGAGCAGTCTTGCTACCAGTGTGAGAATGGGCATGCAATGGGGAGCCTTCCAGAGTGAGAGGAGGTAGGACGCTTACACAATTTCTCATCCCCTCCACATTTAGCAGTCTAATTCTATGTATCGCTTTGTGTTTTTTTTTAAATTTGTGAGGCAATGGAGAGCTTCTGACTGGAAACCTTTAATGCACAAATGAACCTCCCTTTGAAAACACCATAGCACTGACCTCCACCTGCCAAGTGTCACAATCTGTACGTTTTGTTTCTTATTTCATGATTGACGTTTTCCAGCCTTTTGCATTTTGTATGCTTTACGATCATTGGTCCTTACTGATTCTGTTTAGCATTTTTTTGTTGGTCACCCTACTGATCCACGGATCTCCTATTTGATAAATCCATATTTGTATTACAGTACGTAGGACCACGAGAGATCAGTTCCAAGCCCCTTCCTCCTATGGATGCTGAAAAATGCAGAAATAGCAGACTCTCTATATAGCATTGTCTCTGGCTTCCTCTAGTTGCCATTTCTGGTAAATACACCGTGGAAATATATATATTTTTTTTTCTGGGTCTTTTTATCTAATATTTTCAGGCAGCACATAAGTGATTCTGTAAATACTGATCCCGTGAATAGGGGAGGCCTACTGTATGCATTTTTTATATAAAACTGTCTTAAAGTGTATGGTTCCATGCCATACGACATGACTAAGGATACATCACTGCAGAAATTAATTAACAATGAAATAGCAAGATTATCGACAACACTGGGTTACATGTAACCTTGACCTTTCCAGAATAGTAGGAGTCCTACTAGGACAAATGGTTGATCTTCACCAATTTGCAGTGCAGTACAGCACCATTGCACCTTCTATGCTCCTCTGGCGTTTCCAGTCCCCAGTCCTCTCAGATTTACTTGGCAGAGGAGAAACACTGATTGTGAGCCAGGTTTTTCCAGCACACAAGGAGTTTCATCAGAATGGAGAAATCAACAAAAATTGTTTCCTTTTTCCATTAGATGAGCCCTCCACAAAGGACAAAGCCTTTCATGAGTGAAAGTGATCCTTCTGTTTCCAGAAGGGCATTGCTAGATAACACTCGATGTAAATATGTCTCACAAAAGGAACCCGTGGCTTACAAAATTAAAGAATAGAAGTCTATTTCTTTAGCCAGTTATCTCAATTTACTAGCATAGTGAGAATGTCTTTTGCTATGGAGTATGAGAGCCTCGATCAACTGTTGTCTGCAAATAGCATCTAACCCTTTATTTCTTAATTTTTCAAAACCGGTGTCAGAAACTGCATAAAATGAAATAAAAGCAGAAATATGCAAGTGCTGCAATGTCTATCTCACATTTTAATCAATCAACTTCTTATTTATCATACTTGCCTTCCTCCAAGGTATTCAGATCAGACGGTACACAGTATCCCATAATATTAACATTTAGTGCAAATTTATCAGTTAGGTTAGGCAACTGAAATATTTTGATTGATTAAATATGAGCCTGTTTTTAATACATCCATTTTATCAATCACCAGAATTTTAGAAACAGTAACTTTTTAAATGAAAACAATTATAAAAGGCACAGAAATCAAATGCTACAGACATTTCATATGCTACAGAACAGGCATTCTTTCCTGCAAGGAATAGAACAGGGAATGCCTAGTCTGTAAAGATATATTACAGCCTTTGAAAACAAAAGCTCATTTTTGCCTCAGTACTATTGTAAATATAATGTAAATATGCAATTAATTAATCAATTAATCCATCGGCTGATCAGAAATTTTGCTTCACAAGCTTCCTTGCATCTGGAACAATGCTGAACACATTTGTGCCTTCATTTTTTTAGATGTCCCACAAGGTACTAGTTCCCCTGTATTCGACACTGGTTAGGCCTCATCTTGAGTACTGTGTACTCTGGACACCACACTTCAAGAAGGATGCTGACAAATTGGAACAAGTTCAGAGGAGGGCAACAAGGATGGTTAGGGAACTGGAAACGAAGCCCCATGAGGAAAGATTGAAAGAACTAGGGATGTTTAGCCTTGAGAAAACTGAGGGGACATATGATAGCACTTTTCAAATACTTGAAAGGTTGTCATAAGGAGGAGGGGCAGGATCTGTTCTAATGTCCCGCATGTTGCAGGACAACAATGGGCCCAAGTTGCAGAACGCTAGATTTCAGTTGAATATCAAGAAAAACTTCCTAACTGCTAGAGCAGTATGACAATGGAACCAATTACCTCAAGAGATGGCGAGTGCTCCAACACAGGAGGCATTCAAGAGAAATTGAGACAACCACCTGGCAGATATCCTTTGATTTGTTTTCCTGCATTGAAAACAAATGCAGGGGGTTGGATTCGATGGCCTTATAGGCTCCTTCCAACTTCATTATTCTATGTCACATCTTGGAAAAGAGAAACCTGCAAATTTTCAAAAAGATTTTCAAAACTGGCAAGGAAATGCTTTAAGAGCAATAGTTAATTTTTTAACATTGATGTTGAATTTTAAATTCAGTAGGATTTAAACTAGATAAACATATATAGGTAAAGGTAAAGGTTCCCCTAGAGTCGTGTCTGACTCTAGGGGGCGGTGCTCATCCCCGTTTCCAAGCCGTAGAGCCAGCGTTTGTCAGTAGACAGTTTACGTGGTCATGTGGCCAGCGTGACAAGACACGGAACACCGTTACCTTCCCACCGAGGTGGTACCTATTTATCTACTTGCATTTTTACATGCTTTCAAATTGCTAGGTTGGCAGGAGCTGGGACAAGCGACGGGAGCTCACTCCGCCGTGTGGATTCGAACTGCTGATCTTTCGACCTTGCAGCCCAGAGGCTTTGCGGTTTAACCCACAGCGCCATATATATATAGCAGGAATAAGTAACTTCCCAGTAAGGAACCTGCATATTCAACTGGGACCAAATCTTCTAGCACTACAATTGTTGCTCAACATCTGTGTTGACAGTGGTCTTCTGTAGGGCAGAAAGATACCAGAATGTGTAGGCTGATGGGATCTTCTTTTGGTCTTCTAGAAGAGAAGGGAGGGTGAAAAATCTCCCACCTGTTGCCCATCTCCAGTGTGTATCATTGCAACCTAAGAGAATTTTTTTAACGTGATATATACCACCAGCTGCAAGGAGGTTTGTGAGCAGAGGCAATGACCTCCACCTGCAGACCTTGCTCTCCAAAAATGGGAAGACCTTTTCCATCCTAATAATTAGCAACAATTAATTGCTGTCGATTCTGCCTTATGGTGGCCCTTTCCAAGATTTCTAGATTTAGACCACTCTAAATCTGGCAGTGCTCTGGGACTGTGCAGCTTCCCCAAGGCCACACAGGCTGGCTTTTTTTTCTGAAAGGCACAATGGGGAAGCAAATGCCCGAAGCTTGGCTCTGCAGCCAGGTGCTTCATCTCACTGAGTGATTTAGCCTTCCATCTAAAGCCTCAGCGATTTCCTCCAAGGAACAATCAAGTTTGAGCTTTAGGGAAGGGAAGCATGTGGTGCCCCCGGAACACCTGTGTGGCTACTGCACCGAACCTGGCTAAACCTCTAGTAGACAATAATGTTTATTAGGAAATTTGCAGTCAGTCTGTTTGAAGGGGCATCCCACCCATTTTAAAAAGTCATTTTGGCAGTCTGAGGATACATGAAGGAGGAGAAGCAGGATCAGCATCAGCACTGGCTTAGCCTTGTAGATGAATGTCCACACATTTTTAGCAGGTACCAGCTGATTTCCTCAAAAACTCTGATCTTGACACAATTATCCAGGCCTTAGCAGAGACTGCCTATGGAGGGTGGTTAAGAAAATCCAGCCAATCTAGCATATAGCAGCCTTGGTTACGAGCCAGAACTACTAAGATTGATTATATTTTGCCAGTACTTCAAGTTGTATTTTAAGTGTGGAAGGCAGGCTTTGAATACTTATCCCATTTGCCATAATTGCCTCCCTCCATGAACCCTCTCACAAAACACTTCAGTTCCTATTATCATTGCCATTTGTCCCATTACTGTAGTATATTGAGAACTGATATTTAGTTTTATTGTTCACAATAAATATTATAAATAATAATATTATTATATTTATCCCATTTATTTTTATCTAATTCTTCCTTTTTTGCAAATATTGAAGTCAGCTGGTCTCATAAGTTAATAAAAGGCCACATGATGTATTGCACCAAAGATGGAAAAAGCTTAATCCTAAATCCAATCACTAGTCCCAATTAGAGGAGATCTACTGAATCAATTGGATCTACATAAATGAGGGTTCACCATTTAGCAATTGATTCAATGGATTTATCTCAGTTAGAGTTGGCTGTAGAGCTCAGTGGTTTAGTTATCTAGTTGGGAGTTTGATTCCCCCACTGTTCCTCCTGTGTGTAGAGCCAGCATGTGTGGCCTTGGACAAGCTGCACAGTCCCAGGGCATCCCAGAAGAAGCGAATGGTCAACCACTTCTTTGTATTCTTTACCTAGAAGACCCTGGAAAAAGTCACCGTAAGTTGGAATTGAGTTGACAGTGTGCATGCACACACACACGCACACTATTTGGGACTAACATTTGGATTTAGGGCTAAATCATTGATACCTATTGCCTCACTTGACCTACCAGTGACCTTGAAAAGAGTTCTAAGGTGACTCATCCCATGCAACCTTGTATGCAGCCATTCTTGAATGAGTGATCTGTGAAAAAAAGCCCTTCGTTTCAGCTGCAGAGGGCTATAGCTTAGAATTATCAGATCAGCAGTCTTCCGTACCCTGAGATTTCAAAGTGAAAATCTGAGATCAGGGGTCAAACTGGAGTTGACTAATTTATTTTCTCTGTTTTACTGTTTTGACACCTTTATTATATTTCCTTTGTTATTGTCATATTATATTATCTGCATTGTTAACTATCAGAGTAGAACTTTGCACTAATTGGGGGATATAACTAACTAACTAACTAACTAAATAAATAAATAAATAGTGATGTTCATCATCTGGTCACAGGAAGCATGCCTTTGTGGAACAACTGCAAAATAATGTCCGTATGTACTCATGAGAAAGTGAGAGATGCAACATGGATTTCCTGAACTATCCTCTGAACAAGAAAAATCAGGAAAAGACCGCATGGTCATCGAAACAATACAAATGCAGGAACAAGTCTGGTAAGCAAAACTCCTAAAGAACTGTCCCCATTCAATGTTGAGCCAGTAAATGAATGGAGATATGTCCTGAGCCAGTGAGGAAGTGAGGAGGAGGAAATTGGTTCCATTATCATACTGCTCTAACTTCTTAACTGTTAGAGCAGTACAACAATGGAACCAATTACTTCAAGGAGGTGGTGAGCACTCCAATGCTGCAGACATTCAAGAGAAAATTGGACAACCATCTGTCAGATCTGCTTTGACCTGGACTCCTGCATTGAACAGGGGGTTGGACTTGATGGCCCAAGAGACCATTTCTAACTCCAGTATTCTGTGATCCTATGATTCTATGAAATGAGTACTCAGGACTTTAAAAAACCCAGATATGAAAAAAAATAAACTTTATGCTCCTACCGCACTAGTCACCTGGAGGTTGGTCCCCCTCCAAACCCTTCCTCACCTGAGACCCCAGAGAAGCAAAGCAATTTCCTGCTATTGTAGCTTGTGCCCTGAAGATGACACCTGTAAGGCAAAGCCCAGAAATGGTGCACACACAGGCACAGGAACAGAGGCTGGGCAAAATGGAATGTTAGCTTAGTCAAAATTTGCTGTGATCAGTTTGTCCAGCTTGGGCAGGTCAGAAGTTATTATGTGGGTTACTTGTAAGCTATAACGTGTCTTGTCACTGACCATTAGCAACTTGGGAGATAGATGATGGATGGATTGTCAGTTTTTTTATTCTTTAAATAATTTTCCCACTTAAATTGGGAAATTGAAAATACTGAATGTATACTATAAAATCCAAACCCTTAAGATATTAAGAAAAAAATCCAATGAAAACAAAGCATGATTAAAATTCCATCCAACTCTTCCTGGCAAGCAGTCCTGCTAGTGGCCTCAGGGGACCATGTTCATGAAACCCTTTTAAATTCTATGGGACTATTTGTTTACTTAGATATCTGTTGATGAACTATGCAAACACGATTTCACAAAATGAGCCTCTTCATATTCACAGTTATATAACAGACATGAGCAATTATAACAACAAACTGCTACAATTTGTGCAATAGCACCAATACAGAAATTGCTTGTAGAATTACAAAGTTCTAGCGTCCTTTTGAGTTCAAATTCAGATAAAAATCCAAGATATCTTCCTCAACTGGGTTGGATATTCATAACGTAAAAGTATCAGCTCTACATGCAGAATCTTCAAAACTCTGAGAATAAAATATCAGTTGAATTGCATATACATGAATTCACTTTGTGGATTCACTCCTTCAACACAAGTATATAGGAATTACCTCTAGACCAACTTGGGCAAGGGCCTTAGCAGTCTAAGTGGCAACAGTAGCTCTAGCCTCTTTAGTTCTCCCAGTCTTTTGGATTCAAATCTCTTAGTTACAGCCCTGCTCTTTCTAGTCCCACCCCTTTGGGGTCAACCAGTATTTCATAGGGGTTACAGATACATATTATACTGCCACTTCTTCTTCGTGGGGCTTGTCCATACTGTTCTATATCCTACTTTAAAGAGGATAGGTCCCTTGTCTTCTGTTAGAACACATGTGCTTCAAACCATATTTAATGCTAAAGATTCATGAGGAGAGACAGAAGGGACAATGAAGTCACCCATAAACAGTTAGCATCTGGATGGCAAACTAGGCAGGCACACTGGTCAACCTGGTCAAAACCTTCTCCACTATAGTGAAATGCATTGTATTTCAATTTTAAATTATAGTAATTATTTCCACATTTGCATCTATGCCTAGAAATTAACTATGCAGATGTTATGCAGATCCATATCCCTTTCTGGTTTTTTTGTCGGTGGTGTGCAAGTGGCCACCCTACCCAAAATTGATTCCCATTAATAAATTCTTTATTTTCAGTAGACTGCAGATCTTATGGATCTGCCTCCCAAAAAGGAAGGAAGATATAGTGTTCTTCATTATATTCATTAGTTTATCTTCCACCCCCACCCCAAATATTTAAATAGCACATTTAAAAGTAAAATAACTACAAGCCTTCCTGTAAGAACAAGATAAGGAGATAATTAATGAAGGGATTAGATACTACTGAACAGAGTAATGCAAGCAAAGCAAAGGATGAAATTAAGCCTTTTTGGCCCATTACAGCCTCCATAGAATTGGGGAGGAACCATTAGAACATGTAATTATTTAGCTTCTAAGCCTTGTATAAATTTCATTTGCATAAAACTTAAGTAAAACTCCACTGAAACTTTGCTGGTTTGTAATAAAAAAAGTGTCAGCTGAGCCAAGGATGGCCAGTGTCTGCATTGGAGGAAGGCGGTTGTCACTCAGTTCTAAAGCTTTAGAGGCCTCGAAAGAAAACCATATTTGGGCCATCCCACTTCAGATGTCAGGAGCAATTCATATGACAGAATGTTCCTATAGGTACATGCACAGAGAGCATATAAAGTTACTTTTTTAGATATAGGCTGGATTGTTCCATCATAGAATAAAAGAACAAAATTAATTTGTTTGAAATTTGGTCCTGGGAGAGAGCTTTGCAGATACTCTGGATGATCAAGAAGGCAAACAAGTGGGTTGTAGATTAAATCAAGCATGGACTTTCTTTGGAAGCAAAAATGGCACATTGCAAGAAGGTAAAACTTTCTGGAAAACACAATAATTACATGATAATGAACTACTACAACAACTGTTGTTGTTGTTGTTATAATATTGCCATTTTTAACTCTATTCCATCTAGTTTTTGGATCTTGCCACGGTGTATAGACAGAGCTGTACATCTGTCAATTCCAAATTTCATTTGGATGTCTTCACTAAATATTTGCACTGTGTTTAGCAGTGATTCTGTCTCTGTGGAACTTTTTGCATATAGTTTTAGGTCGTCCATGTATAAGAGATGATTGATTTTTCCTGCTTGTTCTGAAATATGGTAGCCCAATTCAGTTTTATTTAAAATTATTGACATGGGGATTAGTGAGATGTTAAACAGCAATGGTGACAAAGAATCCCCCTGTAGTATTCCTCTTTTGATGCTAACTTCCCCAATTTCTTCACCAAGATCAGCTGCTTATTGATAAAATGATACTGAAGAATGCAAAAAGACAAAAAACAAACCTTAACAAGGCCTGGACAGACTATAAAAAGGCATTCGACTCATTGCCACACAGCCGAATTAACACCTGCCTAAAAAAAAATTTGGATTCATAAAAACATTCAGAAGTTCCTCAAGAAAAACATGTAAAAATGGAAAACTGTCTTAATGGCCGATGGTGAAAAAATTGGGGAAATTAGCATCAAAAGAGGAATATTTCAAGGGGATTCTTTGTCATCACTGCTGTTTAACATCTCACTAATCCCCATGTCAATAATCTTAAATAAAACTGGATTAGGCTACCATATTTCAGAACAAGCAAGAAAAGTCAATCATTTGTTATACATGGATGACCTAAAACCAAAAACTCATGGGAACATCAGATAGAGAAGGTGTCAGAAAATGAGGAAGTCAAGATCTTGTTGGATTTCCAGATCCAAACGGATAGACACCTTGAACATAACACACCAGATATAGTAGTAATAGAATGAAGAAATGTCTGGATTAGAGATGCGGACGAATCGCCATTTTGCCGATTCGTTCTGCTTCGTGAGGAAGCACGAAGCTCCTCCCCATGAATCGATGAAGCACGAATTGATTTGCTGGTTCATCAGGGTTTTGTTTTAGACAGCCAGAGCCTATCTTTAAAAAAAATCTGACACACACAGCCTGCCCCCTGCCCCCTTCCCCTGTCACCTCCCTACCTTGGCTGCCGCAGAATGCGCCACGGCCGCCACCACCCCCATGGCAGCCTGTGCCACGGTGGTCTCCGCAGTCTTCATCTACCACTGCCCGCTGCGGTGGCCTCCGCAGCCACGGCCTGCCATAAGGGACACTGGCTGCCCTTTGCAAAGATGGCGGCTGTGGCTTCTTTTAGGGCAAGGAAGCTGCAGCCGCCATCTTTGCAAACCTAAACAGAATTAAGAACCTCACTGGGGCTACTGGAAATTTTAAAGCTCATCCAGCATTGGTCAAAGGCTTGAAAAAGAGTATTAGCATCTTTTTCACAGAAAGCTTATCCCATGCTGATAAACTTCTGCTTTGCTACTGTGTGTTACGTTGCCTTCTACAAGGTCTGAGTCTAGGTGCAACAGTAGAGATTGAAATGTGAGTAGCTCATAAGAGGGGCACCTCACCCAAACATTTTTCTCCTGCCCCACTCATGCTGTGTTACTGGGTCAAAACACAGTGTTTTCAGTGTGTTTCACTAGTTTTGGGTTCTCCAGTGATGGCAACAATGACTTCCGATGATAAAAAGAGAGGACACAGAAGAACAGGGAACTCTGGCTCCAGTAAGCATTGCCCCAACAGAACAGCTAGAGGATGGGAGCAGGGGGATGAGCTAGAAGATGAAAAGTTGTACCCCCTGCTTAAGCAGTCTGTGGCCTTCTTCACAGGCAATAATTTAGTACTGAGTAATGAAGATCTCTTTCTGATTAGTATTTAAGTGAGGCTCGGAACCAGAGCGGAAGAGATCTTAATTATACATTGCTAAATTATTTCACCTGAAGAAGGCCACAGATTGGTTGGACCAAAATGTGCTGGACAATTTTTAAGGTGTAAAAAAACCATTATTCTTAATAACCAGAGACTTTGGACCCCTTTCTTGTCAGAAAGATCGCTCTGCTCCGACTCCACTAATTATCATATGTTCTTCTTTGCACAATTATTTTTCCTTTTTTTAACATATGTGGTACTTCATTCATTCATTCATTCATTCATTCATTCATTCATTCATGTGTTCTATCATTCAGTGAGTTCCTTGGCCAAGGTGAGATTTGAACCCAGCTCTCCCGAATCCTAATCCAACATTCTAAAGCAAAGCATATATGCTGCTTATATGATACCTCATAGCACTTGGAGCACTCTCTGGGCAGTTCTTCAGTTTAATTATGCAGGCTACACTTTCCCCTTGGGTACTCAGTTTATCGACTTTGGAAGGATGGAAGGTTGAGTCAATCTTGAACACAGACTATGAGCAGAGTCTTGACTACAGTACTGCAGTTTAACCACTGCATCATGAGGGTCTAACTATATCTGTCTTTAAAAAAAATATTTGCATAATCCTTATTAAATTATTGGGTGCTTTATAGGAGGAGGAGGAACCTTTGTAGGACTGGGAGGGCTGTGCCTATGAAATGCCCCTTCTCCCAAATCTCATGCATCATAATCCTAGAAGCCACTTCTACCAAAGGGTAGAGCTCCATAGAGCTTATATGACACCAGTTAGGTCTGAGGGCTCACTCCCACTACCAAAAAAAAAGGGGGGGAGTTTTTTGAATCAGATTTAGATTGTTTTAAATCAGTTTTTTAAAGGGTGAATACATGATGCATATAGAAGCACAAATATTTTTTGCCCAGGACTCGTGGTTTTTTGTTGTCAAGAAACAAAGAGGTCTGTTTATTTTAAATCAGATTCCAGTTCATTGTAAATTAAATTGAATTGCCAAATGTAAACTCCTCTGTCAATGTACCAACTTGTTTGTTTGTTTCTGCTCTGAACGCTGCCAATATGATTAACATATCGGATTGCGGTGTCGTACATTCCAAACATTTTTTTCTTTTGTCTACTTTACTGCTGTATCAGCAAAGCATTTCACCATTCAGTTGTATACCTCTCCTTCCTACTAGTCCGTCCTTCGGTGTCACTAAAAATATTAAATGAAAAGAAAAGTCTGCACACAAATGGAGGAAACCAAACATGAGTAATCCAAAGAGTTCCTTTTTCATATAGGAAATATCACAGTCCGTGGTTGAGGAAACAGGAAGGAGTTAGTCAAAATAGCCCCTTTTCCATTTTGCAAACATTGCAGCCCTCAGATGTCTTAAGAGTACAAAGGTTTAAAAAAGAATGATAATTGAAAGTGTACCATCATCAGTATAGCAGTTTAAAAAGCAACCCATTAAAAAATAACACAAGGAAACACAAACAAGAATTCAAATAGTATGTTACTGTCACATGATTATAAATCAAATTCATTAATACGAATGCATATTGTGAGGTATATCAGTAATGTAACTGGGCTCTCTGACACAGCGGAAAACAAAACAAATGCCCCACAATTGTGTAGCTCAGACAGGGACAGATGTTTGAAGGCTGTTCACTGTTCTGGCACTGTGTCCAACTACCAGTCTCGAGGTAGCCAGCTCAGCCGGCCCTCCACCCTAAAACTGGTGCTGTTGAATGCCAGGTCTGTGTCCAACAAATCCCAGCTGATTCAAGATCTTATTCTGGAGGAGGACGCAGACCTGGCATGCATAACCGAGACCTGGATGGGCGGGGAAGGGGGGGTTCCCCTGACCCTAGCCTGTCCGTCTGGTTATGCAGTCCAGCACCAGGGTAGATTGGAGGGGCGGGGGGGGAGTAGCCATTGTTTATAGAAATACTCTTGAGGTTACTAGGCGCTCTAAGGTGGTAAAGCCAGGTCTGGAGGCCCTCCACGTGTTTGTTGGGGCCAGGGATGGTATTGGGATCTTGCTGGGTTACCGCGCTCCCCGCGACCCAGCCACCTCCCTTCCGGAGCTGGCGGACTTTGTCTCCGCGGCACTGTTGGAGTCCCCGAGGCTTTTGGTCTTGGGTGACTTCAACATCCATGCGGAGGCAGAGGTTTCCGGTCCAGCTCTTGAGTTCTTGGAAACCATGGCTTCCTTGGACATGTCCCAACATGTTAACGGTCCCACTCATACGGGCGGCCATACGCTAGACCTGGTATTTTCCACTGAACGGAGCGAGTGTGGTCTGATGGTGACTGACCTGGTGTCAGTCCCCTTGTCATGGACAGATCACCATCTAATAAAATGTAACCTCTCCGTGGCACTCCCTCCCCGCAGGGAGCATGGACCTACTTTGATGGTCCGCCCTCGAAGGTTACTGGATCCATTGAGATTCCAGGATACCATGAGAGGGATTCCAGCTGAGCTGTCTGGCGCTCCTGTCGAAGCTCTGGTTGACGGATGGCTTGCCGCCGCCACTAGGGCTGTAGACACGATCGCTCCTAAACGCCCTCTCAGGAGCAGAGCTCGGCCAGGTGCCTGGTATAACCAGGACCTACGAGCAATGAAGCGAAATAGGAGACGGCTAGAGTGCATTTGGAGAGAGGAACCGACGGATTATAATAAGAAAACTGTCAGGATCGCAACTAACCGTTACCTGGCTAAGGTAAAGGCTGCCAGACGATCATACATCGCTGACCGGATAAGCGATGCTTCTAATCAGCAGGCGGAACTTTTCCGTATAGTTCGCGATCTATCCGGAATTGGTCTGGGTGATGGGCCTCCCATTAATATCTCACCTGACCAATTTGCAGCATTTTTTAAATCAAAAGTGGAGGCCATCCGCCGGGACCTATCTCCTTTTTTAAATACAGTGGATCGAGCAGAGATGTCCAGCGCTCCGCCCTGCCCGGTGACTCTTGAATTCTTTCAGCCTGTGACGCCGGACCTGGTGGACAAAGTGCTTGATCGCTGTCGGGCCACCACCTCCTCCCTTGACCCTTGCCCGGCCTGGCTAATCAAAGCAGCCAGGCCTGTAACAACGGAATGGGCCACAGCAATAATTAATGGGTCTCTCCAAGAGGGCAAGGTTCCTCTTGCCCTCAAGGAGACACTCATTAGGCCCATAAGGAAGAAACCAAATTTGGCGGCGGATGATATTGGAAATTATAGGCCCGTCGCCAATGTTTCTTTCCTTAGCAAAGTGGTGGAGAGGGTGGTGGCAGACCAACTTCAGACACTTTTGGACGAAACCAACGCCCTGGACCCATTTCAGTCGGGCTTCAGGCCGCGTTATGGCACAGAGACGGCACTGGTCGCACTGTTGGATGACCTGTTGAGGGAGGCCGACAGGGGTAATATGTCCTTGTTGGTCCTCCTCGATATCTCAGCCGCCTTTGATACCGTCGACCACGGTATCCTCCTGGGGAGGCTCTCTGAGTTGGGAATCGGTGGCCTGGCGCTTGCCTGGCTCCGATCCTTCTTGGAGGACCGTCCCCAGAGAGTACAGCTTGGGGAGAATGCTTCGGCCCCATGGAGTCTCAGTTGTGGGGTTCCGCAGGGGTCGATCATCTCCCCAATGCTGTTTAATATCTATATGAGGCCGCTGGGTGGGGTCATCAGGGGGTGTGGTGCTTCGTGCCATCAGTATGCTGATGACACGCAGCTCTACATCTCCTTTTCATCTACCTCAGTGGATGCCGTTCTGTCCCTTCAGCGCTGCCTGGAGGCTGTACTGCAATGGATGCAGTTGAATGGGTTGAGGCTGAACCCGGACAAGACGGAGGTCTTGAGGGTGGGAGGTCCCTCCATCGGCGGTTTGGGCGACTCCCTCTCTTTTGGGGGGACGACCCTTACCGCAAAGAGTGAGGTTCGCAGCTTGGGGATACATCTGGACCCGGCGCTTACCATGGAAACCCAGGTGGCGTCCGTGGCCCGTTCCGCCTATTTCCATCTATGGCGGATTGCCCAGCTGCGACCATATCTAGATGGGGAGGCCCTCACTACTCTTGTCCATGCGCTCGTAATCTCGAGATTAGACCATTGTAATGCGCTCTACGTGGGGCTGCCTTTGAGATTGATGCGGAAACTTCAAATGGTGCAGAATGCGGCAGCCAGGCTCCTTAGTGGGGTGAGGAAATATCAGCATATCTCTCCCACTCTGGCTGCCTTGCATTGGCTGCCCATTCGTTTCCGCATTGACTTCAAAGTGTTAATGATGACGTATAAAGCCCTAAACGGTTTGGGACCTCGATACTTGGCAGATCGTCTTCTCCCACCTAGATCTACCCGAACCACCCGGAATAGCCAGCAGGGACGGCTGAGGGGCCTAACGCCGAGAGAGGCCCGGAAAGAAAGAACAAGAAACCGGGCCTTCTCGGCAGTGGCCCCTCGGCTATGGAACAGCCTCCCTACTGAAATTCGTCTGGCACCCTCGCTGGGCGCTTTTAAAACTCATTTGAAAACCTGGTTTTTCAGGCAGGCCTTCCCTCCAGTCAATAACTGATTTTTACTCTTATCATCTTCGTACTGATTTAATTTAATATAAATGTTAAAATTATGCTGTTTTAAATGTTATGATGTTTTAATGTTATTATGTTTTTATTATGTATGTAAGCCGCCCCGAGTAGACTTTGTCTAGGGGGCGGGGTAAAAATCTAATAATAAAATAAATAAATAAATAAATAAATAAATAAATAAATAAATAAGACAGCCACAAGGATTGTTATGAGGATTATAAAGAGAAGACTTCACTGTCTCCAGTACGTCCAAGCCCAGCAATGGTTTAGGCAACCTGCAAGGGTATAACTGATGGTCCAGTGTGGAAGTAGGAAAGACTTTCACTCCTTTGCAAAGATTTTTATAAGGATAAACAACAAGAACAACAATTTACATCATGATTTCTGTAGACAATCTGAAAATTCAACAGCAGAAGGGTAACACATGTAGACCATAGCCATCACTATATCTTTTCATATTCCTTCTTACTTCTATGCTTGTCTATCCATTGCAGATAAACAAAATCTATCTGCAAGGACTCTTCCAAATTGTGGCATTTGCAAGGCCTGGTGAAGGTGCTGACCCTCGAAAAATGATAACCAATTCTGAAGTAAAGTTTCTTAGAAGATTCTTCTTTTTTTGTAAAGAAACACTTTGAACTCTCCTAGGAATAGAAGCCTATTGGGCAGAACTATGTCAGAAACCTATCCACTAATTTTTTGATGACTCTCAGCCATAACCACCAGCATAACCAACCCCACCATGATTATAAACTACACATAGGAGGGGATATTGTGAAGGGAAATGCCCAGCCTGCCAACACAGATGCTGTTGTAAGGCAAGAAGCTAAAATGAAGGTCTTGGGGGGGGGGGGGGAGAACAAAGCAGTGGTATAATAGCTGTTCACGGAAAGTGTTGAGCAGGTGCTGGAGAATTTTTCCTTCACCTTAAGAAATTAAGTGAAATTGTCCTCACCATTTCTTTGCAATTTTCAAAGCAAACATGCACATCGACATATAAACCACATGACTGGAAACGAATTTAAAATACTGTGGAGCTGAAATTGAAACAAGTTGGCAGTGTAACCGGGCCCTCAGTTCATTAGGTTCTGTAAAG
Source organism: Intellagama lesueurii (assembly GCA_037013535.1). Classification (NCBI taxonomy): domain Eukaryota; kingdom Metazoa; phylum Chordata; class Lepidosauria; order Squamata; family Agamidae; genus Intellagama; species Intellagama lesueurii. The sequence goes on from JBAJHW010000001.1 coordinate 22,734,155, forward strand.
GGTGGTTCTCAAAACACTACAAGTTACCTAATGTTTTGTGTCTCCAATGGAGCTTAGCCACTCCCACCTATTCTCTTCTCCTTCAGGCAAATAATGGTGGCTCCAGAATGAGACTTGCCAATGCACTTATGTGAGTACTGAAGCTCCCCTTAAGATTTGGATATTTGGCTGCAGCTCCCAGAATTCTAGCTGGGAAAATTCCTGGCAAAAACGAGGAGCTGCAGCCAAAGAAATCCTAAAGTCCCATGCCTAACTGTGGCACTTAATTGAGATTAATTCACAAAGTCTGGTTGCATGTTTGACTGTGTGCCAGGCATGAGACCAGGTATGCGGATGGCATCTCATTAATTAGCGTCAGCCACTGCAGTGTCCATGATTTTGCTACTGAATACAGGAGAAACCATATGATTTTGGCCACAGAAACCTGGACAAGCATAGTTCCCTGGCAACTTTAGTAGAGAATTGCTAGTCAGTGCAAAATTGTGCTGAGCTAGACGGACCCATTGTCTGATAGCTTCTTGCAGCAGTTCCTCTGATTTACCTATGTGACAGATAACTCTTTTGCTCTGTTCATGTACCCTGAGCACTGGTAAACAAAATATAAGTAAAATAAAATACAAACAAGATGAAGAAATGTCTCATTCATATGTAGCTCATTCCTTTGAGGCCAAAACCAAATACCCATCAAAATGCCCTTTCTGTTTTGCAAGGCTGATGAATCCAGAATTAAATTCTTTGTAGGCAGATCCTTTTTTAATAACAGCTTGTATTATTTGCTATAGAATATTTAACATTCAATGGCAATATAAAAATCCAGTCCAAAAGAAAAGCTCCATATGCATTACTAACATCTTTGATAGCCTTTGACCGAAAGAGGCCAAAAAAAGAAAAAGTTATCCCAAGTAAAAGGATGCCAGTGCATCTATTTCTGCTTGAGACTTACAGCATAAAGATCTGTCAGGATGTTGTGTGCACATATCTGCATGTTAAAAGATTATCCATTGGCAAGTGCAGGCTATATATAAATGCAAGTGATAATGATCTTATATCCCCAGACAAAAAAACGTAGCTGAGTGAGAGTTGAGGTTTGCAGATAGATAGCAATTAAGGCTTTTTTTAATGCATTGTGGTTAGCAAGGCACACATAAAGATGCATGGAAAGCCCTCCTTAATGATCAGTGAAATACATGTAACAAAAAGGAAGATGTTTTAACTTTTATTTATCATCTCTAACCTTTCTCCTATATTCTATTCCATACACTAAAATTCTTTTGAGCACTAATATAAGCCCATTGAAATCAGTAGAAGTGGTGTAGACTAACTAAAATGACACTGAGGGTAAAACCAGATGATGCATTTAGCACATATTTAGAAGAGGTGCTCCCTCAAGTGGCAAAAGTTGTTTGACATACTGTGTCACTTTATCTCCTTATCTTGTACTTGGCAACAGAAGGTGTCTACCTCCGGACTATATCAGATGGAAAGATCTTTAATCTCTCTAGATTGAGAGCGAAGACCAAAGTCCAGCTGAAATGCATGCGGGACTTCATCTTCGCCAATGATGCAGCCATTGTTGCCCACTCTGCTGAAGACCTCCAACAACTCATGAATCGTTTTAGCAAGGCCTGCCAAGATTTTGGACTAACAATCAGCCTGAAGAAAACACAAGTCATGGGCCAGGGCGTGGACTCACATCCCTCTAGTACCATCTCCACACAAGAATTGGAGGTTGTTCATGACTTTGTGTACCTTGGCTCAACGATCTCTGACACTCTCTCCCTAGATGTGGAGCTGGATAAATGCATTGGCAAAGCAGCTACCATGTTCTCTAGACTCACAAAGAGAGTATGGCTTAATAAGAAGCTTACGGCATATACCAAGATCCAGGTCTATAGAGCCTGTGTCCTGAGCACACTCCTGTACTGCAGTGAGTCCTGGACCCTTTGTGCACGGCAGGAGAGGAAGCTGAACACGTTCCATATGCGCTGTCTCCGACGCATTTTTGGTATCACCTGGCAGGAAAAAGTTCCAAATAGAGTAGTCCTAGAATGAGCTGGAATTTTTAGCATGTATACATTACTGAAACAGAGACATCTACGTTGGCTTGGGCATGTCATGAGAATGGCTGATGGTCGGATTCCAAAAGATCTCCTGTATGGAGAATTAGTGCAGGGAAATCGCCCCAGAGGGAGACCACAGCTGCGATACAAGGATATCTGCAAGCAGGATCTGAAGGCCTTAGGAATGGACCTCAACAGATGGGAAACCTTGACATCTGAGCGTTCAGCCTGGAGGCAGGCGGTGCATCATGTCCTCTCCCATTTTGAAGAGACACTTGTTCAGCAGGCCGAGGCAAAGAGGCAGTCCCGAAACCAGCAAAATCAGGGAGCTGGACAGGGGACAGATTGTATTTGTCTTCAGTGTGGAAGGGATTGTCACTCTCGAATTGGCCTTCTCAGCCACACTAGACGCTGTTCCAAGTCCTCCATACAGAGCACATTACCATAGTCTCTCGAGACTGAAGGATGCCTAACTAACTAACTGTACTTGGCATGTCTTGTTTGTAAAGGTAAATTTAGAGTTAATTTGAAAGCCTGGCTGATTAACTGAAACAAATTAATTTTAAATAGCTTTTAAAAAAACGGCTTCCTAGAGAGCTCAGCACATTGGAGTACCTGACTGTGGAGTCAACGACTGAAAGTTCAAATCCCCACTGTGCTTCGCAGGGGAAGAGCCAGCCTGTGTAGATTTGGGCAAGCTGCACATTCCTAGAATGTTACCAAAAGAAAGGAATGGGAAACCACTTCTGAGTATTTTGTACCTGGGAAACCCTGGCAAGACTTGCCATAAGTCAGAATCAACTTGATGGCATGCAAGTAATTAAAAGCCACCTACTTATCTACTTTTCAGAAATAAGAAAGTGAACAGTTGCTTTCAAAATTATAGTGATAACAAGAACAAGCTGCTTTTAGGAGCAGTGGGATTATAATTGAATCATAGAATCATGAAGTTGGAATGGTCTTATAAGGCCATCGAGTCGAACCCCCTGCTCAATGCAGGAATCCAAATCAAAGGATATCTTCCAGGTGGTTGTCTAAATTTCTCTTGAATGCTTCCAGTGTTGGAGCACTCACCATCTCTCGAGATAATTGGTTCCATTGTCCTACTGCTCTAACAGTTAGAATTGTTTTCCCTGATATTAATCTGAAATCTGGCTTCCTGTAACTTGAGCCCATTGTTACATGTCCTTAGAAAATTGCAACTAATTACTTTTTCACACTAAATTTCTAAACTCGGAAACAATCTCTCTCTTTTTCTCTCTTTTCCTCTTCCACAATTGTATATAGGAGCCTTTCTCAACTCAGTTCCTTTGGATGACAGCTCTCCTTATGCCTGTCTGTTGGCCATGCTGCAAAGGTCTTGTGGGAACTACAGGCAACAACATCTGGCGGGCTAGGGAAAGGGGACGTACAGCCTAGTGCATGTTATTCAGGAAGAATGGTGGCTGGGGTTTGTGTGCTATGGATCGATACTGGAGATATCTAAGGCCCTGAAACCTATCTCCTGAATGGGTTCAGCACATTCGACAGCTCCTGTGAAGTGCAAAATAGAACCCAGAATGGATTCACAGCACCTCTGACACTGGAGTCACCATCAGCTCCCACTGCCCTCATTACACTATTCAAATACTGATGTTCCCGCAGTGCTATATCTTCTATGAATATGGCAGCAATCCTCGGAAAATGGAATCCTGATCACGTTCCCTGCTTGCATGTTGTCATTCATATGTGCAGAATTAAGCATGCAGGAATAGGTGGAGAGAGATACACTGATCGACCACCAGTAATACGGGCAGTGTTGCACAGAAAGTAAAAGGGTCTCAGAAATGCTTTGCCATGCCACTCCCCACCCCATGCTCAAATGTGTAGATCAACTTTTCCTGTCTTGTGCCTTAAAGATGTCTTGGGTTATAACTCCAGCCAGCGCTAATGAGCGCGGTTTATGGTCAGGAATAAGGGGTCCACAATTTCTGGAGAGAACTGAAAGCTGATACAGGCATAAAGTGTCATGTATCACTGCCTGGGTATGTTTAGCCTTGAGAAAAGAAGACTGGGAGAAGATATGATATCACTCTTTAAATACTTGGAAGATTGTCATACAGAGGAATGACAGGATCCGTCTGCAGTCATCCCAGACTGCAGGACACATAATAATGGGTTCAAGTCAGAGAAAGCCAGCTTTAGGCTGACTACCAGAAGGGAATTCTTAACTGTTAGAGCAGTATGACAATGAAACTAATTACCTCAGGAGGTGGTGAGCACTCTAACACTGGAGGCATTCAAGAGAAAATCGGACAACCATCTGTCAGATCTGCTTTGATTTTGATTCCTGCATTGAGCAAGGAGTTGGACTTAACAGCCTTCACAGGCCCCTTCCAACATTATTCTATGATTGCTAAGTTGCAGAGCACATTCTTTCTCTGCAGAAAATCTTTCACATCTCCAGTTTATAAGAAAATATCAATTGCATTGAGACTGAGTGTGGTATAGTGGATAGAGGAGACCTGGGTTCAAATCTCTGCTTGTCCATGGAAACTCACTGGGAGTTGGCATTGATGCACCACTCCCTGAACATCTCATGTATCTCAGAAATTCCATTAGAGTCACCATAAATGAGAAGTGACTTGGTAGCACATAAGAACAACAGCAATAAGGGGGAATTTCCTGATGGTGAGAACCATTAAGCAGTGGAACAGCTTGCCGCCCAATGTTGTGGGTGCCCCATCGCTGGAGGTTTTCAAGAAAAGATTGGACAGCCATCTGTCTGGGATGGTATGAGGTCTCCTGCCTTGGGCAGAGGGTTGGACTAGAAGACCTCCAAGGTCCCTATGACGATTCTGTGACTCCATGAACTGAGTGGGAAAGAGTTCTGGCCAAGACCATAAAGGCTTTCAGCATTCCATAGAGAAATAGCTCTAGGTGAGGTGCTTGTGGGAAGCATGGTCAAAAATGTTACAAGGGCACTCAACTGGGGGAACATAATGTATAGCATGCCATGTGTTGTTCAAGAACAGTGGTCGCTGGCAACGCTTGTTTTGGGATTGCTGTGAATCCACTTTGGAGCCTAACCTGCACTTCACAAGAGAAGCATATCAGCCATAAGTGTTCAGCACCTTGGATGCCTACTGTGAAGCATAGGCTGAAACCCAGAGTGGATTCACAGCACCTTCAAAATGGCAGTCACCAAACATCACTGCTCAGGAATGACTGTCACTCTCAACCAACTTCCAAGGCCGTGTCATCAAGGCCAACTTAGTTCAGTGCCACGTCCGGATTCTATCCAACAGCAGAAGAAAAACATATGCTTTTGTGTATCAGATAGAAGTGATATTGCAAGAGGACAGGGTGACCTCTCAGTTCTGGAAGCCCTGGTCCACCTCCAGGTAAGGAACAGTACATACGATACTAGCCACAAGCCCATTTCTACTGTTTCAGAAGCCCTTTCTTCCTCTGTGTCTGCTGCATTTTGAAAGGTTTTCGGGGTTTTTTGCTTTTTTGTTTTGCTAATGGCAAAGCCCCTTGGGTAGCAATGCATACATTCTTAGAGTAAACACTCTGTGCAAGTCAGGTACAGAGGTGTGGGCTTCTGTGAAGCTGCCCACTTCAGTTTTCCCTTTATCAAATAAATTAAAGGTGTTTCATCCGTACTTATAAGTATATCATTACTTCTAAGTGCTATATCATCATTATCAAAGTGTTCTCACACCATCACAGGGAGACCTTGACATGCTGTAAATAACTTTGCCTCTTGCTTTGATGCTACACAGACTCTTGCAATTGTGTTTATTGTCTGCAGGCATTATGGATGCCTAATGTGGAAGAACTGGAGAGCGTGTACTCCAAATGAATAGGTTTACATTCTGTTTCTATTCAAGTCAGTTCTCTGTCTCAGATAATGTTTGATACATCTTTTCGGGGGGAGAAGAAGGGTGTAGGGAGAGGGAGAGGGGGGAAAAACCTCAAGACTCTTACATTTCTGGGAGTTTATTTTCCCTTTTTTATATCTCAATAAATGGAGAGGGAGTGCATGGTTGGTAGAATTAAGTGGTGCTTGAATACGAAGAGATTTGAAACGTTGTTATGGGAGTAAAATCCTCCATGGATGTATAACATTTCTCCCTCTCAAACTGGCCAAAGTAATCACATTTGGGTCATACCACATCTTCAGTACTTCTATTGGACTCAGCACACTTTTAACTGTGGTGATATTTTGATTATGCCACGCTGCCTTCTTGGAATTCTTTCCCTGTGGCAAAAGTTTTGCCCAAGGGCCCAGTATGCTTTCTCCTGTATTTAACCTTTTCTGGGATACTCCTCAGAGGTCATTCTCCAGGTGACTTTGCCATTGGAAGTCATGGAAGTTACAGATATATTAGTAGAAGGGCCTTTTTCATTCCTGTTTATGAAATACCCTCTCCCTCAATGGTGAACTTGATTCCTAAGCTCTTCATCTTTGGACACCAGGTAAAAACTAGGCTATTTCCCCATGCTTTTTCTGATTCAGTTTGCTACTGGTCCTTATGTGTTGTGGCTTTGGTTTTATTGCTATTTATCTTACTGCCGTTTTCTAATACAATTTTGTATTTTTATTTTACAATTGGGTTTTTTTTTTGTGTGTATATATATACACACACACAACATAGTCCCATACATGCATACATACATACATACACAGGTGTATGTGATTTGTATATTTTTAAAAGATTCTCATAAATGGGGGCGGGGCGGGAATTCAAGTTATCATCTGGTGTAGAAAAAAACAGCATTTTGCTCCTTCTTGGTGAGACCAACCCACCGGCATGTATTTGTGTTAGGCTGGAATGTTTATTGAAAGAAATTATCTCAGTGTGAGTATATGCTTCATTTTCATTTTGTTACATGTGGGAGGATGCTGTGGTTTCCTAAGATATGAAAATACGTAGTTTGAAAGCTCAGTTCCAAAGCTTTATATTGGTTTGTGATGAACCATTAAAGCATTGTCCCCATAGGGTTGGCCTTACTATGGGATGGAGTCTATAGCTAGGCACTCAGGTAACAGGTGTGTGGTGTGGATAGGCAAGTAGCCTGAGGGCTGCAATCCCTCATTTGCATATTTTTGTGTATTTATTTATTTAAAAAATTAATGCAGTGGCCATCTACTGTAATGGTTTTCTACAGTGCATTTATGTTAACTGAAAATGACTTTAATTTTTAAAAAAGGTGAGAAGTTTCATCCTGAGTTTTGATTCAACCCAATTCTTACACGTTTTAACACAAAAATCTGGAAGTGTTTTATTGTATGGTTTTGCTATCCTTATTTTTCAAATACATGCATTTTTGCTAGTGATTTTGCCTTATCCAGTGTGGCTTTGTTTGTAATTTCCTACAGTATATCAATCTTTGTGTGCATACAAATGTATTTTAAATGTACACTTGTGTGTGTGTGTGTGTACATACACACACACACACACACACACACACATATACTTTATATATGTGCTTTATACATACACACACACAGTATATGTATATAATTTTTTAAAAAATTAAAAGATACTTGAATGCATGCAAATAAACATCTGACTGGGGAAATGCATTGAAAAAATATCCAGGAAATGTTCAATTGGGTTTTTGCTTCTTGGATTTGGAATCTTGAATTAGATATAATTGTATCAAAATCTGGACTGAACAGATCCCTGCCATCCTTACTTTGATTATATACATTCCTAGGAGAAGAGTTTCTGATAAACCCCATGACTGCGGCAGTAGGTTTTATATGGCAAAAGCAATACTTCTGATATCCTGGTCCAAGACCATTTTTGCCCTTACATATTAAACTCAACACACTGAATTGGGCTCAGAAAGAAACCAGGAATCCACTGAAGATCCCTCAGTCGAGGTGAAATGCCGTGCATCTGGTTCAGCAAACTGATTGTCAAATGCTTCACCAGCTGAAATTTCTGACAAAACTTTGAAGGCAGCTTCACACATCATACAGTGCAGTGTGATCATGTGTTTCACTTATCTGTGCTTCCCATTCTGCCAGTCCAACAAGGCTACTGACATGTTGAACATCCATGCTTTTCTGTTAGGCTAACAGTAAAGATACGCCCAGTAGGGTTACTAGATCTTCAGGCATCATTGGAGTGTCAAGGTATCAATGATCTTCTCCAGATCTTCAGGTGGGAAGACCAGAGGACATATAAAACAAATATTTTTAATGAGTAAAATTTTGTTAATTTCACTTTTCAAATGTAATTTTGGAAAGATCAGCTTCTCCGAGCGCCCCAGAAGTAACAAATGCAATGTTAATGCACTAATCCTAACCTGCTCTGTTGAAGCTCTGGATGGGGAAAAATCTCAGAACAAGCAGTGCCAGAGGAGGAGGAAGTTTGATTTGTGTGTGTAAAGTGTCTTTAAAGCAGTGGTTCTCATCTTGGGTCCCCCAATGTTCTTGGACCAACTCCAGAAATCCTAGCCGGCACAACTAGTGTTGAAGGCTTCTGGGAGTTCTGATTTATAGTTGGGTTGGCATGCCTTTTTATGGTATCAGAAAGCTAAAACCCACAGGTATTTCCAAAACCACTATATTAGAAACTCCTTGTATATAATATGGGAAAAAATAAAAACGAAAATGTACACAAAAATACCAGGATGGGTTTCACCTATAGAAGCATTTGTTCATCCCAATCTTCTGAATTTTGAAAATGTTTTGACTTATACAGATATCTTAGATATAGATAGATTAAAACTGAAACAAGACCTTATAGACCAGGGATTAGACGCATCATGGTGGCCCATAATGCAAATACAATCTAGGTATGAAAGGGATTCAAAAATGTATGATTTTTATAAAGAACAGACAATGTTTGACCAAATAATGGTAACATCAGATGATAAATTAATTACGAAAATATATAAATTTCTTTTAAATTGGAAAATGGAGGACGAACAGGTCAAAGAAACGATGGTTCAATGGGCAAAAATTTTTTGGATATAATATTGACTTTGAAAAATGGCAAAAACTGTGGTCTAGAAACTATAAAATGACCATGGCAACATCTTATAAAGAGAATTTATATAAAATGTTTTATAGATGGCATTTACCACCCGATAAATTAGCCAAAATGTACTCTAATAGGTCAAGTAAATGCTGGAAATGTCATAAAAAAACTGGAACTTATTATCACCTTTGGTGGACCTGTGATAAAGCAAAAAAAATTTGGAAAAAAATACATATATGGCTTGTTAAAATAATCAAAAAACATGTAGATTTTAAGCCAGAACTCTTTCTATTAGGTATAATACCAGAAAGTGTTGATAAACAAAATGTATATTTAATACTGCATATTTTAACAGCCGCAAGAATTATATTCGCACAATACTGGAAGAATGAAGAAACACCTACAGATGGACTGCGCCGAAATGGATAGATTGACACTGAAAATCAAAGGAAAGGAAGATGCAGAATATTATCAAACATGGAACTTGTTTTATCAATGGTTAGAAGCACGTTGTATAGATTAAGAACTTAATATGTATTGTAGTTGTATTAACAAATGATTATAAGCTGAACCCAGGTGACATGATGTTAAATAAGCATGGATGGATTTACCCTCTAAGCTTCTGGAGGGAAGATTTCGAGGTTTGCCTACATCAGGTTGTCTCTTCCCTTGTAATAGTGACAAAGTCGAATCAGTTGGTCATGTTCTCCTTTTCTGTACTTGCTATCGGGATCTACGTATGGAGCTTTTACTTCCTATTATCTGTAAATTTCCTGGGAGATCAGAGGAGGATTATGTACAGTTGCTACTCTCTGACAATACCCCTTATATTACGAGACAAGCGGCCAAATTCTGTGCTGCAGCAATAGTTATTCGTGATCAGATGTTTAGGTCGGCGATTTTAGATGGATAATATAATGTTTTTAATATAGCACTGGCTGAGGTTTTATTTATTTTAAAGATATATGATGTTATTAACTGGAAAGAAGGGGTTGTTTTATCATGTTTTATTGGAAAATTTATAATTCTGCTTAATTTTACGAAACTACAATTATATGTATCTATTTTATATTGATTTGGTTTTACTGGTCGTTGACCGTAATAAAGTATTCATCTTCATCATGGATGGATTTTATAAATAAAAGCAATAATAATAAAAAGAATTTTTTTTAAAAAAAGGCTTCTGGGAGTTTTAGTCCAAGAACATTGAGGAACCCAAGGTTGCGAACCACTGCTTTAAACATAGGTATCCTTCTCCACCCTTTCCCCAGCTACCACCAGAGGTCACTAGCTCTGTGAGAAGCTGTCTTTATGTTGTTGTTTTGCTTCTTTTCCACCCTTCACCTCTGTGACATAACAAGGAGCTGTCCCTTCTGACTTCATGAGGACTTCTCCCCTCAGACATCACAAGGACCTAATCTCATTTGTGGGCCCTGAAATCTGAGGAGAATGAGATGCTGTTTACCTGGCAACTGCTGGTACCCAGCTAGTTCTGTACATTTTTAAACAATATCAAAGGGGAAAGGGGTGCACAGGTGGTTCTTTCATTCATTGCGGATAACCTCAAGGGTATGAAAGCTGAAGCAATGGCATTCTTATACTTTTTCCTTCCAGTGAATGATGGTCCCCTTCAGCTCTATAGCATATTCCCATTAATGACTAATTGCTTTTAATAGACACAGCCGCACACAAAGGAAAGGTTCTGAAGTAGCAAGCACAATTCACAGAGAGAGAAATAACAGTTATAATTTCATATACCAAGTCACCCATCCTCCTACAGCAAAGAGCTCTGGATTCTACAAAGGCAGTGAAAAAAAAATGGAGGGCCTAATGATATGTTATAGTGATTGCGTCGCTGTTCTAAAGCATGACTATAATAACAGCACCTTCCTACTCAATAGGTCTGCTCCTTTCAAAGTCACTTCTCCACTGGTTAAATTCAGATTTTAATTGCTTCTTATTTCCGTCAAGAAAATAGAGGCAGCAGTTACGGAAGAGGCACTTGAAGGCTTGTCCAGCGTCTTTCTCCCTTTGAATAAGAGGATTGGTTATGGCTGCAGCCCTCAGCAGTCTTCAGAGCTGTTGATGTGCAGCTTGTATTAGGCTCCAGATAAGAGATGGGGCATTTCAGTATTTCTCCATGAATATCTATCTTCCTTGCAGCTGGAAAACTAAAATGGCAGTGGATGGGATGCTGCAGGAGCATGCTAGTTGTCTAATGCAGGGACCTGGGTTGCACTCAGAAAGAAGAGTTGAATATCTCTGGGTGGATAAAAGACAGTGGCCACAGTTTTTTGCATTAAAAATTCCAAAGGCAACCATTGTACCCAGCAGAAGAGGGTTGGGAAGCACCAGCGTGCTATAATTGGGCAGTAAAGAAGGGACTACCACAACAGGACATCTTGGGCTCTGTAGCCATACTTCCTTGGGGCTAACACTCAAGCTTCTGCTGCACTGCAGCCTATAAGAGCCAGTCACCTCAAGCCCGAGTACTCCTTCCCCAGAGGTGTCTACACCTGCAGGGTAGTCCCCGGCAATCCCCTTCCTGGCAGTCAATCAGGCTTTTCCAACCAATTTCAGGTCCCGTCTCCCCCTCCTTGTCTTCTTAGCTGGAAATTGTGACCTAAGTAGCTTGCAAAGTAACCCTAACCCTAACCTGAGGTAAATGAATATTGCATTGATTGGACAACGAGAGTGAGACTGACTAAGAGGGAGCAGAGGGGTTAAAGATAGCGGCATTCAGAGAGATGTTGGGTCGGGTTGTGAAAGGCAGTTGTTTTGTTACTGTGCAGAGTTTTCCAAAAAAACAAAGTGGAGCCAGTCACTTGGAATGTGTGGATTAGACAGAAATTTACAAAAGCAGGAGTTCCTGAATCGGTGTTTCAGACACAGCCTGGTGATCATGAAAAATACGGGGTTGATCCAGAGCAGCCTCACAAATTGCACCTCATCACCAGGATCAAAAGTGGAAGAAGGCATCCTTATTGGGAAAAGGACTTGACCAAACAATTTGGATTGGGAAGAAGATATGAGCCTGCAGTGCACAAAAACATCTGTGCCGTGAATGAATGTGGAGAAGTAGTAATCAGACCCGGGCCTCCGGGGAAAGGCGAAGCACATGCTGCAATGAAATGAACAAATTCCTTCCTGGTCCCCCGCAAGGTGAATACTATAAGCATGGGGAGCCTAGAACAAAGGGAAGGGAGAGTGGGCCATGCTACCTGCAGCACCGCAAAGAGGCTTTTATGTTTCAAGATGTGACATTTTATGCGTATAAAGTGTTTAAACAATTAAGGGGGATGTAGAAAAATATTCTGAGGGGCCCAGAGAAGACAGAATGTCTAGGGAAATTGTTCTAAAGAGGCATGGAAGTCTGCAGGATATGAACCTTATACCACCATGCTAATGAAATTATTTACTAAAAAGCAACCAACAAGTCTGTCATTAATTTTGTTTTTGATGATGTTTTCTCAGCAAAATAGTGATGGTTGGAACTTAAAAGTTTGAAATATGATGGCGGGTGTGGGGTAGGGGTAGGGGTAGAAAGCAACTCGCGCCTCCATGTGCCTTCAACGGAAACAAATGGCCGCCAGATGGAAATGGGAGGGAAGGAGGTCTCTTGCGGAAGATGTGAGGTGGAAGGCAAGCGACTGCACTGGAGAGGGAAGGGAAAGGGAGCCAGCTTGCCTGAGTAGGTCTGGCTTCAACCCTCTCACGGAACCCTTTGGAACTTTTGGCAGCCTGATTTTAATACCTTATTAAAGTTGAGAACAATGGCTGTTTAATTGCAATGCGGGGGGAGATTAACTTTGGCTGTCATGGGTCCAGCTTTACTTAAGCAGAGAAATGCATTTTGGGGTAACTATGCTGTGAAGTTCTCAAAAGCTTGCAAATCAAAACACTTGATTTTTTTAATTATTTTTTTAGTTTCCTTTTCTTCCATCTTGAATTTTATATTTTGTTGATTTAAGTATGTGATTGTTTTTTTTAATGATATATCCGTTTTATATTGTTGCATTTTATAATGTTTTTATAACTGATTGTAAGCCGCCCGGAGTAGACTTTGTCTAGAGGGGCGGGGTAAAAGTCAAATAATAAATAAATAATAAAAATAAATTTTAAAAAAGGCCTTCATCCTGTTTTTACAACCAAAAAGAAAAGCCCAAAGGGCAGCCAGTGATAGGTAGAAACCAGTAGGGCCAAGGTATGTGCAGGGAATAGGTTTCAAGGCCCCCCCTCATCCCAGAAAGCATGGATATTGAAACACTCGCTCTATCGTTTCTGGTTCCCTAGTGGCTAGTTCTGGTAATACATTTTAGAAACATGTGTTTGGGGGGGGTGTTAATATTTTTAGGCAGTGGATAAGTGAAACTGTGGGTACTGATCCTTCGGGTACGGTGGTCCTACTGTATAGCAATTGAAAGCCAGCATGCAGGGAATATGGGGAAACAGATCTAACATGAACAATGGCACAATGGTTCCTTCTTGGCATTTCAGTTCAGAAACTGTGCCATGTACATGGATCAGTTATTCAAAGGCTGTTTACAAGCAAATACTGGTGCTACCATACAGCAGAACTCTGAAAAGTACTCTTTTTAAAACTACAATATCTCAAATCCTGCAAGTCCAACTATCGAGCAAGTTTATCTGATGAGCATCTTCAGTCCATTCCAATAATTGGCTCCTCAAGCTTGAAACCTCAACTTGAAACCTCAGTTCTGCAATATTTTGAAATTAAACAAGCAGTTCCATAATTCCCATTAATAATTGTATACAAGTACAAGTTTGTTGATCCAATAAAACTTATTTGTTCATTATAAAACTGTTCCCCCCCCTTTGGCCCTCGAAAATGTGTAAAAGATATGATGTGGCCCTCATATTGAAAAGTTTGGAGACCCCTGAGCAAGATGAATGATTTCCATAGCGAAGGAGATTGGATTGGGAAACAGTGTAGAAAATGGGGAGTGTCACATTAAGAGGTGGTGTTATTTTTCTGATTTTTCTTTAGAGCAAACTGATGAAAAATAAAAACAAAAACTCCTGATATCTTCTGAGCATAGTTGCTTTTGTGATCCTTAAATTTCTGGTAATATGAATTTGTGAAAATAAACAAATGGTCAGTAACATCATAAGAGAATAGTTAACATTTTGACAGTGTTGAAGAAATGGATATAACTGTAACTTGGATAATGCAGGGCTGTGATCTTCCTGTATCCATTGCTGAATCAAGCTAGCATCCATGAAACATGAGCATAGGAAAAGCCTAGCTAAGTGCAAAAATCGCTATTGGTCTAAAGACCTTGCTTTATGTGGACTATGTGCAGTAAGTAGTTCTTCATCAGTTCTACCCACGAAGGTGAGATAGCTTAGAAAATTGAGTGACCACAAGGAACCTCATGAGCTCCATAGCCCCCCATGGATTCAAAGCCAGGTCTTCCCAGTTTACATACAACTCCATTGGAACACAGGAAGTTGGTGTGTTTTTGTTTGTTTGTTTGTCTTGTTTTGTTTTTTGGTACATCCAGCCCAATATGGCTGGCAGCACTTCTCCAGGATTTCAGATAGAAGGCTTTCCACATGTCAGGATGATCCCTCCCAACTGGGAATGCATACAAATAAATATGACCTCTTTGCTCATGCAACGTGTACTGTACAGAGCTGTGCACTCTCACGAAGCTACAGTCCCTCCTCTACCTGCCAAACCAATCTTAGGGCTCTTCCAGATGGAGCATTTGTTTTTTTTCTAAATATATCTGTTTCTGTACTGATATTATTGGTATTTTTCCTGCCATCCACATGACGTTCCCCTTTTTCTTTTTAGTAGAGTGACGTTTTTAATGACATTCAGTATTGTGCTGCATTGTGTTTGCCTCTCCTCCATGCATGGTTAGGGGGCTCACAGAAAAAGTCTCCCCAAAGAACGTGAGGAGTGTGAATGCATTCCGCCATTCCCTGGGCAAAAACAAAGCCCTGTCAGCTGATCCTTCCACTCCAGAAGCACCACAAGATTGCTCATGACATGAATAAAGAAGAAGATGGCATGGTTTATTTTTGTCTTGGTTTGTTCCGGAGGGCAACCTTTAGTGCTGTGGAGCTTCTCATTTTAAAGTCATGGCAACCGTCAGACACTCTGAACTAGAAGCTTTCAATTCTCGCATAAACACCCTTCACGTCCCTCCCAAAAAAAAAGATCCAAAAAGAGAGTTCCAATTCAGATACAGATTTCTAATATGTTTCCAAAGGGCTTCAAGGTTTCCTGGGAAGAGGTGGTTTTTCCACTTAGAAGTGCATGTTGGATATGAATCCTGGTCACCACCAACAGGAGAATGGGAGTAGAACATCTGTCTTGTCTGAAAGAGCCCTTTGTTACCCGCTAGAATTATAGCAATTACACATGCCGTGCAACAACCACAAATAAGACCTCATTGCACAGATTTTTCCATCTGAATCTGATGTAACAAACCTCCCTAGCACTGATATGTGTGTGTATATCTTACACACACACTCTCACACACGCCTGGCTGGTTTTCTCATTGTACTTGTCACTGATGTGCTAATTAATGCTTTCTAAGATTGTGTTCATTCGTTGACCAACAAATGTATAATCAAAAGTTTAATGTAAAGACTAGACCCGCCCTGTTTATGCTCCTTAATTTCTGGCTATCTATATTAGCATGCCATTGAAAAGATTTGGTGGGGAAATGAGAAGAGGCTGGAATAGCTGTGGTATGCCATATTCCATAGCGTTCACTCTGGAGGTTCAAAAGTTACTTTAAAAGTAATCAGTTATAGTCATCATCCCAAAGTCCGCAAAACCAATTATGTTTTAAAGTAACAATATTACTTCCCATTTCTCAAAAGTAACTACAAACTGATGGCCTGTGGTACAAAATACACTTTCCTCCAACCTTCTTTGTTGTCACCTCAGCACCCATGACAAAGCATAGGGAAGCAGTGTGAGGCAGTGCATGAGACAATTTTGAACCTTCTGGTATTCCTCTTCAGTCTATAAGGCAGGATAACTGTAAAAGTAACTAAGAAGTTATACTTCAAATGGAGTGAATGTATTCTTTGTAATGCAGTACAGTAGGACCGCTATATCTACAGGATGAGTACCTGTGGTTTCACTTATCTGCTGCCTGAAAATATTAAACAAAGAAAAACTCAGAAATACGCATTGCCAAGATTTATTGCAAGAACTAGCCACTAGAGGGAATCAGAGACTATGCTATATATAGGGTTTGCTTATCTGCCATTTTCAGCATCTATGGGGGAAGGGCTTGGAACAAACCTCCCCCCCCCCCCCCGGATACTGAGGTCCTACTGTCTAATTATGCTTCATTTACTGGGGATGGGGAATTAACTGCAATGCATGTACAGCTAGTGACTTCCAAGCTCTGGTTCATTCAGCTCATATACAATGTTATACGCAATACTATAGTTCACTTTCTGTAGATTTTGGGATGGCAGGTATGAAGAATCAGATAGCTGCAGCCACAGCCATAAATGTAAGATTCAGCTGAGGGTACTTCTCTGTTTCATTCAAAAGCTTGCCACAAGGCTCATTCAGGAGCCTCATGGCACAGTGGTTAAACATTCTGCTCAAGACCTAAGTTTGATCCTGTGGTCTCAAGAAGCAAGCTCAAGGTTAACTTATCCTTCTGAGGTCAGTAAATTGAGTACCCAGCTCACGGGCAGGGGGCAATGCGTAGCCTGCACAATTAAATTATAAACTGCCCAGAGGGTGCTTTAAGCACTCTTGGCTGGTCTATAAGCAGCCCTCTTTGTTCTGTCTATGCAAAAATAGTTTTAGTACATGTCTAGCCACATTGCTGAATCAGTGATGGAATTGGAAAATGGTGATTCTCTTTATTCTGTTTACATCCATATGAGCATTCAGGATTGCACTGAGCATGTACTGAGGGCTGATTAAATTATGATCAAAAGAAGGGGCCTTGAAGGTTTATCCATCAGAACAACAGGACACCCAACTGACCAGGCACACTGGTCATCTGTTCTTTGTCTTCTTCACTCAGAGTCAGCTGAGATGTACCAGTCGTAGGTTGGTCCAAAAGAAATCTGAACTAATATTAGAACTCATTGAAAAGGCCAACCTGGTGTGTATAACTGAAACCTGGGTGAGAGAGGAAGGGAGAGTAGCCATTTCCCAATTTTGCTCCCAGAGCTCACAGAATACATCTCTGATGCCGTGTTGAGGTTCCCTAAACTTTTACTTCTAGGGAACTTCAACATACATGCAGAGACACCGTTGAATGGAGCAGGTTTGGAGTTCATTACTGCCATGGGCCTGTCCCAACATTCCAGAAGACCCATGCACATTGAAAGTCACACCCTTGACTTGGTGTTCACGTTGGGACAGAGAGAGGATCATCTGAAGGTGGTGAACCTTGAGTCCTCCACCTTGTCATGGTCAGATAATCTCTTGCTGAGATTTGGACTCTGCACAACTGCATCCCTCCATGGGAAAGAGGGACCTATTGCAATGGTGTGCCCTCGAAGACTGGTGGATCCTACTGGTTTCCAAAATGTGAAGCTGATATGACCGATGTTCCTGTTGACACTCCAGTCACTCACTGATACTCAGAGGAGATCCAAGCTGTAGACACGATCACCCCTAAATGATGGAAGGGTTAAGGGCAATGAAGCAACTACAATGTAGGCTAGAGAGCAAACGGAGAAAAGCTCCCATGGAATTCAACTGGGTGGCTATCAGGGAAGCATCTGGAAGATATCAGAATAAACTTAAGTAGAGTGAAGAAGCCACAATATGCAACTAATTGAGGCTGCTTCCAACCAACAGGCAGAACATTCTTTTTTTATTGTATGATTTTATTATGTGTTGTGAACCGCCCAGAGAATTTTCACACAAATGGGGTGGCTTAGAAGTGGAATAAACAAGCAAACAAACATTCATTCTGCTGCAATCATAAAAAATATTTCCGGTTTTGCATCTGTAATTAGCAAGTGCTCATTTGATTCAAATATGTGTCCTTTTTGGTATTTTGGTTGGTGATGCATTTCTGCCACCAACTTTGGCAGTGGCTAACAGCTACTCTATTTGCATGTCTATTCTGCAAACCTCCCAATAATAGGGTGCTCCAGACTAAGAGTTATATCTGAGGAGAACTGCCTTATACAAGGTAAGATGATTTCCCCATTACCTGCTACCTGATTCTTTTTTTAAACCAATGTGAAACATGTTCCACCACAGATCTGTCTATGTAAATCCCCTTCTTACTCTTCTTGTGGTAGCCTTCTTGGACCAGGCTTTGATGATCATTTTTATCTAGTTTACAGTACATTTGCTAAGTCTTGTGTGTCTCCATTTCTAGGCATCGTAATAATCCAATGTTGCAATTGTTGAATCACACCAAACACCATCCAGTTTCCTCCTCTGGCTCTTTAGCCTGAATGAAACTGTTATGTCACTGCCAGAAGAACCCAGGATTGGAACAGAAAATTGGATCTTAGGGTATTTATCTAGGCGGCATAGCAGCAACATCTCAAAGAGCATCCAAGGAAAGCCAGGTGGCTCAGAAACAATGAATCCATGCCACTCCGTTAATTCAACATGCAAAAGAATTGTGATGACTCTTGGAGGCAGAACACCACTCAACGTGGGAAATCAAACCCAGATATAATAGAGACACAATAGCATGTCAGTGTGATCAAGGTTCAGTTGGAGACTTTTGGAAAATTTCTAACTCAAACCTACACCAAGAGAGAGAAAAGGAAGCAATTTCAGACATTTGGACCCAAACTTAATTTACCCAAAATGGCCTTCAAATTTTGTATTTCTCAGAATTATATTCAATTTTTTAAAAGGCATTCAATTAAAAAGCACATCCTAGGAGAACATGGACATAGAATGTGTGTATTGGAGAAAATAACACTCAAAATGTACTTTATGACCAAAAAGATTGCTCACAAAAGTGTGTACATTTGGTCAAATTGCATGAATGTGAATTAATTCTGATGCAAACTTCAAACCATCTGAAGTTTTATCTCATCCTCTTCTGTTTCGCAGCCCTGTCTTTTCCTGTTTACCAAAACATCTATAAGATTTATTCAAGAAAAACAACAACAAACCATGTATTTGTACTGAAAAAAACACAGGGACGGAAACCCCAATATGCAAGATGTTGGATGACTTCAGAAATACAGTAAAACTCATAAACACTAACATTATGTAGACTTTGATAGCAGACACTTTTCCTACTAGAAATGTCAGATCAGCAGCATCCCTTTGACATTTCACATCAAAACTGAGACGGTGAGGGTAGGGATGGAGGTGTAGTGGACTGGTCCACCTTGGGAAGATGGATGTGTGACTACAATGCTGTGGTTTTATTGTGCTGTGTCTGGAAATCGCCCCAGAGGGAGACCACAGCTGCGATACAAGGATATCTGCAAGCGGGATCTGAAGGCCTTAGGAATGGACCTCAACAGATGGGAAACCTTGACGTCTGAGCGTTCAGCCTGGAGGTAGGCG
Organism: Intellagama lesueurii; assembly: GCA_037013535.1. Lineage (NCBI taxonomy): Eukaryota > Metazoa > Chordata > Lepidosauria > Squamata > Agamidae > Intellagama > Intellagama lesueurii. Next base: position 22,753,711 of record JBAJHW010000001.1, read on the forward strand.
GTGCATCATGGCCTCTCCCAATTTGAAGAGACACTTGTACAGCAGGCTGAGGCAAAGAGGCAGTCCCGAAACCAGCAAAACCAGGGAGCTGGACAGGGGACAGATTGTATTTGTCTTCAGTGTGGAAGGGATTGTCACTCTTGAATTGGCCTTCTCAGCCACACTAGACGTTGTTCCAAGACCTCCATGCAGAGCACGTTACCATAGTCTCTCGAGACTGAAGGATGCCTACTACTATGTCCTCACTTGCTGTGTGCTGCCTCTTTCAGAGGTAAACCTCTAGGCCTCTATAGGAAAGCCACAAAAAAGCCTGAAAACAAAGGGGGGAGGGGGAAACACGCCTTTTCCATGCTTTTTCTCATTGGGTTAACCTGAAAGTCCCATCGCTAGACAGTGCTCAGTGGCCTTGTGGGAAGAATAGAAGAGACGGTACTGCTTTCAGTTTAGGGAAGAAGCTAGCATCACCTCTTTGGGAAGAGGACCATCCTGAGCCTATTCCATGTACGATTTGTATTTCTCAAGGATCCATGTTGCTCTGTTTTTTAATAAATGACTGCCAGGGAAGACATCTTTGTGGGGTGCTGTTTCCTTTATCAAAAACCTCCTCCTCCAAATTCAGAGTTGGCCTCTACAGTAATCCACATTCCAACGATGAAGGAAGTTTACACACCAATTACTTTATTACTGGCAGTTCATGTTGAAACTTCAGTGGGGAAGCATCTTGCCAATTCACACTGTGGACCACTTTCCGTCCCATTAAATACTATATGAAATGCCTTCTCAACCTTTTTGGAAAAGAAGTTGTGCCAGCTTTGAAATATGCAAGGAAAGAGTGACAAATGTGATCTCTGTGTCGCTGCCTGTTAGTGTCCTCCTTACCTTCAGTGAGAAATTTGGAGCAAAGAGTCATCCTCTTCTAAGCAGGATTCCATATCATCTGGATTGATGGACTGACTCCTTTAAGATGGAGTGACTCAATGAAGGAAGCCACAGCCTTGAGTTTGGAAGAGTTTGTCATAAGACTTTTTGGAAGTTGTTTATTCATAAGGTCACTAAGTCAGCAGCAACTTCACAGCACATAACAACAGCAACAGCAGCAACAGATCACAGGGGAAGCCTGCATGAGTAGAAAAGGCTCGCTGCTTGAGATGACCACTCACCAGCTACTCCAAGACAATGAGGAGAACTGATGCTAGGGCACTTTCCCCCACTCTCCTTTCTTGTATTAGATCAACATTGCTGTGAAGCCCTGAAGAAGGCAAGTTTGAGAAGGGTCTCAGCAAACATGGAATCCAGAAGAAGTCAAGAGAGATGTGAATGTCCTAGAGAACAAATCCTATATAGGAAAGTTGAAGAAGTTCAGTATAGGTTGTTGTTGTTGTTGTTGTTTAGTCATTAAGTCGTGTCTGACTCTTCGTGACCCCATGGACCAGAGTACGCCAGGCCCTCCTGTCTTCCACTGCCTCCCAGAGTTTGGTCAGTATAGGTTACAGAGAATAAAAATGCAATGTGACAACCATTGTCACATATATTTAGGGCTGTCAGAGATTAGGAAAGTTGTTTTTTGTACTACAACTCCAAAAATCTCACAACTGATTTTGAAAGTTGTAGCTAAAGTAGTGACTTTTCTCCATCTCTGTCATGTACATGAAGGAATAAATGTACTTTCCATGGTTCCAGAGACAGACCTTGAAAAAGTTACTTCTTTGGCTATCAGTAGCTAACCTCAGTGAGGGGCTGTGGGAATCTTAGCTCCCCAAAGTAACAGTTCTAAATTCTGTCAAGAGAATCTGTTCCAAATCAACAGATTCAATGTACTGGAGCAGAGAGACAGACTAAACATTAGGAAGACCATTCCATCAGCATGAGCTGTTCAACAGTGAAACAACCTCAGAGGGTAGCAAATTCTCCCTCAAAGTAGAGGCTGCATAGCCTCCTGTCAGGCTAGTTAGCTAGCTAGCTAGCTAGCTAGCTATTTATTTATTTATTTATTTATTTATTTATTTATTTATTTATTTATTTATATATATCCCACCTTTCTCCTTAAAAAAGACAACATTAAAGCTAAAAACAGTAAGTACACAAATACTAAGATCAAACAAATACCACACTAAAAACTGGTAGACAAAAGCAGTGCCAAAGGCACATTCAAAAGCAACAAGGCACAGCCATCCATTTAAAAAAACCCACTCAGGCAGCTAATCACTAAGGGAAAGTCTGCCTGAGAGAAAGGTCTTCAACTGCTTGTGGAGGGACAACAAAGATGGGACCAGCCTGGCCATCCATGGGTGGGAGTTCCAAAGTTTGGGAGCAGCAACAGAGAAGGCTCTCTCCTGCGTCCCCACCAAATGTACCTATGAAGGTGGTGGGACCAAGAGAAAGGCCTCTCCTGCTAATCTTAACACCCGAGAAGGCTCATAAAGGGAAACACAGTCCTTGAGATAGCTTGAACCCAAGCCGTTTGAGGCTTTATAGGCTAGAACAAGCACTTTGAATTGTGAATCATGTTAGGCTAAATAATCTTTGAGATCCATCCAATCTTATGATCTTTTAACCTCATATCTTGGAAAACCTTTTTATTTTCAACACAACTCTGTCTCACAGAGGCTGTTCAGCTATTGTACCCTTTCTTCATCCATAGGTCTCATCTGTGAATAAAAGTGATTTTTTTCGAGTGCACCCAGAATACAAGGCACTGGGAACCTAATAACATGTATTAGCAGTCTCTGATATTAATAGCGCAGGTTGTCACATGATGCGACAGTGATTAAAGTGGGCATGGACGGAGGTCTCCCTTTCTCCTGGGAGTCTCTCTTCTCCCCTGCAAACAGAAAATAAACACAGCCCTTCCAGAAGCATAAATGCCAATAACTGTGAAATTTTGATTAAATAATAGATATGTGTTCCGAAGCACTTCTTTATAGCATGTGATTAAGAAAGATAACTAGACATCCTTACAGCTATAATGATAATAATTACCACAACACATAAAGTGTAGAATATGACACTAGAAAGGCCATTATTAACCTTTCAAAGGGTTATATTATATATATTTTTGGTGTGTTTTTTGACACTACGGACAGCAGCTTCAAGAGAGCTAAATGCAACTTATAGCCACGGGATTTTTTTTTTTTTAAAGAATAATTCCCAGACTCCTATCTAATATTTTAAGGGCAGGAGATGAGTCTTCTCTTTTAAGCAGATGTTTGTTTAACACCCGACATCTGGGCAGTTCCTATAAAGCATTCTTTTTATGAAGATTTCGGCAACTGTTGCCAATTAAGAGAACTGACACAATTCTTCTTTCTGTTTAAATGTTAGCTCTGAAAATCAGTTCCATGCCCCAGATGTGGGACTTTTCAACTTACCACAAACAAAGCAGTGGTTTCAGTCTCTCTTAACGTGACATCTTTAGGTGTATGAAATCTTCAAAATTGGGTGGAATACATAATATCTTTGAAGACGGGTACAAAATTCAAAAAGTTCCTGATGGACTTGAGCACTGGTCTGAAAACAACAAGATGGAATTTAACAGAGATAAGTGCAAAGTTCTACACCTAGACACAGACACAGATGGAGGGTACTTGGCTCAATAATACTACAAGAAAGAATGATCTTGGGATTGTTGTAGATCACAAAATATGAGCCAACAGTGCAATGTGGCTGCAAAAAGTCCAATGTTATTTTAGACTATATTAACAGACGCATATTCTCCAAATCCTGTCAAGTACTAGTCCCCCTCTATTTGGCACTGGTTAGGCCCCATCTAGGATACTGTGGTCAGGTCTGGACACCACACTTTAAGACGGATGCTGACAAACTGGAACAAGTTCAGAGGACGGGAACAAGGATGATCAGAGGGCTGGAAACCAAGCCGTGTAAGGAAAGACTGAAAGGGCTGGTCATGTTGAACCTAGAGAAGAGAAGTCTGAGGGGGAATATAATAGCACTTTTCAAATACTTGAAAGACAGTCATACTGAGGAGGAGCAGGATCTATTATCGATCATCCCAGATTGCAGGACACGTAATAATGGGTTCAAGTTACAGGAAGCCAGATTTAGACGGACTATCAGGAGAAACATCGTAACTGTTGGAGCAGTATGATAATAGAACTAATTACCTTGGGACATGGTAAATGCTCCCATGTTGGAGACATTCGAGAAAAAATTGGACAACCATCTGTGAGATCTATTTGGATTTCTATCCCTGCACTGAGCAGGGGGTTGGGCTTGATAGCGTTATAGTCTCCTTCCAACTGAATGATTCTGTGGTTCTATGATTCTATGGTTCTATGTCTATGTTATTATTTTAATATGCACTTTATAAATATAGATACATAGAGATGTTATGAATATTTTCCAAATTTCTCTTTCTTGTTGATTTTGGCTGTTTCAACATTATGAGAAACCTCACTGAGGGACTTCGAGGCCCAAGGGGATTCTTCATCTCCGGAATGAGAGCAAGATGAGAAGATATATCGCTGTAGCAATTTGCACTAAATGGATGTGCTTATCCTTTGAGAAGCAAAGCAAAGAAACGCAGGAAGCACAGCAGGACTGGCTGATTATCTTAAAAGATACAAACAACCCATCACATGCCTTTCTTCAAAGTCCAGGTGACAAAGCAGTAGCTATTGTGGTTTTGTGAGATTGGGGGGGGGGGGGAATTGTTCTTGCTAATATGAGAAATTTCATCAACAACATAAAATACTCTTTCCTCACACAGGCAAGGGAAAATTTGATTCCTCAGACACTGAATATGCAGGAAAGAGATAAGGTGGACATATGTCCTACTTTAAAGAGTACATCTTTATAAATGAAGATGTTATCTGTTAGAAGCGCTGTAAAATCTGGTTATTTAAAAAGGAAAAAAACGTAATAAGTTACAGGAGTCTTGAAGCTGACTGGCAGCAGTTAGCATCAAAACAGCAAACTGAGTAGGTCACTTCATCACAATCTTCTTCACTGTGATGGAATCTATTGTATTTTTATTTATTATCACGGTTTTTCTTTTCAATTTGCAATTATAGATATACATTGGCAAACTTCATGCAAATCTCTCTTTCTTTTGGTGGCATTTCCTCTTCTTTGGTCTGCATAAAGACTCAGTTATCAGTCCAGCATACATTAAGCAAGTATGTTTTAAAAATGCAGACAAAAGGTCATTTAGAAAAATGCACATGCAAGTACATATCCATTTCTATGTAAGAAACAAAACACTTATATGTTTTGTAAGTCCGAAAAACCTACAACAACCATCGGATCCCGGCCGTGAAAGCCTTCGAGAATACATAAAACACAATCCGTTGCACCCTAGAATTGGAACCAAGTTCAAGGAGAAAATTGGAGGGATTGGAGTTTCATTGGCCAAAATTCAGTTAGTCAAGCCCAGAATCATATAACACAAATGGTGCAAATTTTGGAGGAAAATTGCCACAGGTTACCAAATCTGCATAGATGTTATCTGTTGCATCCCGAGTCACATGATCCAGCACACAACAAATAATGTATACACTGACTTTGTTACTTGCACTTGTTTTCCACCAAAAGTTAACACTTTGCATTAAGCCCATATAAAATCACATCATTTTTTTAGTTACTCATTCTTACAGCACTACCCAAAAGGGGAGCAGTGTGTATTTTAGGCAAAGACACTGCATCTTCAAAGACAAGACCCATCCTGTGGTTTAGTGTTGTTTGGCTCATCACATTGCCCCCTTTAACCCCCTTACAGTGGTTTCCCTTCAAATGATTACAATTGCAGAAGTGGAGAATTACAGGACCTCACCTTGAAGCGCAAATCAATAGCAAAGCTGTAGTAGCTTTCCACAGTTGCTGTGTTGAGCTGTTAGTGGTTTCACAGTGCTAGAAAGCAATCATGAAGTCTGAGTATGTCCTTTTGTCTTCCTTTCTAACTGCATATGAGAAAGAAAAAGAAAAAAAACAAGGTCAACTGGCCTATTCCAATAGCAAATTTATTGACGGAACCATTGATGTACCTGTTAAGTGGGAAATATTGTTGAGGTAAACATCTACAGATGTAAAAGGAAGTAATCATACCTAACCCCAAAGAGAGGTAGAAGTGGTTCCAAAAACCCAAAATCAGATTTTGTTGTGGCCTTGCTGGTTTTTTGTAGGTTTTTTTTTTTGCAAGCCCACCAGTAGGCAACCTTGACACCATAAATCAAGATTTGATCCCCTGCCACAAAAAAGTTTAAACGCTTTTGCATTCAGTGTTCCTTTCGATTTTATAAAAGAGTCTTTCCTTAGTCAGAAATGTCATACCAGTTGGAAAAAAAATGGTGTGAGAGCAAGCAAATCCCATTCCTCTACATTAAGTCCTGACAACGTGACGTACAGCATGTGGGGAAGCTGTAAATTATAGGTCAAGTCTACCCAGCAATGCCCTCTTGTAAATAACACGGGAAAGCCAATCACACAAGTGGCCGAGGACAGTGCTTTTAAAACTCCTCTAATTAAGGCAGATCGAAGCAAATCTAACCCAGCCAAGGTTTCTCTGACAATTTATTATTGAAAACACAATTAGCTGCAGGCACTCAAAGGAGCTTTGTGAAAATCAAAGGCTGTGCTACAACTTGAAGTAAGTTTTCAAGTCACCGACTCATTAATACGAGAGGAGGTCTGCATGGCTGGAAGGCACTGAGTCGGAGTCGGGGTGGGGGGAAATACAGAGTGGTTTGCTGCAGTGTTTGGGCCAAAATACAAATGATAAAATAATAATGCAACCAGGATTTGGCAGGCTGCTGCCTCCTGTAACCTCATTCTTGGCATACGTATAGTGGTGGGACTTACTGGTATGTATCCACGCGGAAAGGTTATTATGTTTTTGCCCGATCCCACCAATAAATTCCTGAAAACAACATCTCTACTCCCATATGCATTCATTTCAGGATCTCAGTGTGGGGTACTCTGCCGCCGGCTCCCTGGCCGGCAGCCAGAGTCTGCTTCACTCAAGCTGGAAGAGAGGCGAGAAGGTAGTGATGGTGTGGAGGGAGTGCAGAGGGAGAAGGTTTTTTTTTCCCTCTCTTGTGCTACTAGAATTCCGAGTCAGCCACAAAGCTGAACAGTGGGAGATTCAGAAGAGATTAAAAGAAAATGCTTCATCTTGTTCATTGTTATTTTGTGTTTCATTCTTATTTATATGCATTGTTTTAGTTGACTGTAAACCACCCAGAGTAGTGCATCTGCACTAATGGCTGTGTGTGTGTTTTATACAAATTTAATAAATAAACAAATCTTGCAACATATAGGTATAATGTGGAATTGATGGCCATAAGATATAATATGTCCTTCAACCTGGATAAAGACAGGGATGTTGGCAAGTCTTTGGGTCCAAGTCTGAAGTCCAAGTCTTTGGTACCAAGTCTCAAGTCTGAGTCTTTGGTACAAAGTCCCGAGTCTCAAGCCCCAATTCTCAGTCCCTATTAAAAAACAAAGCTTTTCCCCCCAGAAAAAAGGAAGGAGTAGCTGGGTTCCAAGTCACAAGTCAAGTCCAAGTCAATGGGGAAACCAAGTTGAGTTGCTGATCCAACTTAAGTCCGACTTGACAGCTTCTCCCAAGACTCGAGTCCCCATCCCTGGATTAAAAAAGAATTAAATACGTTCATGAAGGTTATGATCACTAATGTAAGGCTATATATCACTTGCAGTATCAGAGGCAGTATGTTCTCAGGTTAATACTAGGCATCCTGTTTTTCTGCCAGCCCAGAATTGTGAAGTGTGGGAGATAGAAAGACAAAAAGAGAAGGGGGGAATCATTTGTTAAGTTGTAGCCTATGGGTACTGGATCATGTTCAGCTGTGGTTAATGAACTGCAAATTGTGGAACTATGGTAGAACTTCATGGAATTACTTATACTAGATTTTCCTATGTCTGCCAAGGCTCCTCCTTGATGCCCTATTTACAGTAGAAAGAAGAATACTGAAAACATAGGCAAATGGCATGATGGCCCTGCAATTTACCTGATTTCATTTGCATGATAGTTTAGCCTGCCTTGGTTTCAACAGTGTTGACTTTCTGTGATTTCTTCTGCCTGTGCTCCCATTTAATGCCAAGCCAGAAGTATGGAAAGAAATAAGCAAAGAATCAGAGTTTAGACATAATATGTTAGACTTAAGGTGTAATTTGGCATTAAGCAGGAGGAGCACATCTAATCCTTTCAAAATAATGGCCAGAATCCTATTAGTTATTTATACCAATATACAGTGTAAATAACTAATACAATGCAAAGTGCAATGGTATAAATTACACCTGCAAATTGCTGCTAATTCGCGAGTTGCTACTTTTATTCCTTATTGTGCGCCAGCTGGACAGCTTGGAGTGCAACAAGGATTACAACTGGTAATTCACTAACAGCAATTTGCTGCTGCAGTTTATGCCGCTGCACTTATGCTGGCCTAAATATCCAAAAGGATTCCAGCCAAAATTCTGAAAATAGCAATAAAAACATTGAAACCATGACTTTCAAAATATGATTCTTTACATGCATCCATTGGCTTGTCCTCCTATTAATGCAGAAGTAAGATTCTAAGGATGACACATTAAATCTAACATGTTACTCCCAAACTCTGCAATGACTATTGTGCAGGACCTTTCACACCCTTCCCGGCACTTCATTGAAACTCAGGCTGTCCTACTTTGGGCACATCATGAGAAGGCAGGATTCTCTGGAAAAAGACAGTCATGCTGGGAAAGGTAGAAGACAGCAGGAAAAGAGGAAGACCAGGCATGAGATGGATTGACTCCCTAAAGGAACCCACCAGTTTGAGTTTAGAAAAGCTGACCATGGAGCTGAGGACAGGACATTTTGGAGATCACTAATTCATAGGGCTGCCATAAGTTGGAGGCGAATTGATGACACGTAAACAACAACAACCCTCCACTACTTGGACTGAGGAAAGGTGCTCTGGTGTTTTCCTCACCAGCTCTCATTCCCTTGTCTACTGCAGAATTACTCAGGGTTGCCCACACACACTGATGCCATGCAGCTTGCAGAGCTCAGCACATCATAAACCAACACTTCATGCACACATGCGTCTGCAGCTTTATATTATTTGTACTTGATGAATAGCCATACAGCCTCTGAATAAATGCTGTTGGCTGCAAAACAACAACAACAACAACAACAATGCAGCCAGAGAGGACAAAGCAGGAAGGTGTTGATGTGGCCAGCTCTTTATTTTCTTCCCTGTTGAGGAAGATCAAGTCACTACTGCAGAATGAGCAGACAGTGGGTACTAGCAAGATGCTTCCTTACTAGAAGCATCCGGAGGGGGGCAGGGAAGGAAGAGTCAAATGGATTTATTTTGTATTTACCCATCATGCATTTATTTCACTTCTGTCAAGGAAGGTATATGATTTCTTTGCTAGCATAGCCACTCCTTTGTCCTGCCAGTTTCAACCCATAATTCCTGAAGAAATTTGCCCCTAGGTAACATCACTGTTGTTGTTTAGTGACTAGCAATCTTAAACAGGAAAGGCAATGGATTGGGGTGGCCATATCCCCCACTTTACAGTGTACAGTCTTCTCTTTGAAGGTATCCATGACTGGAATGGCTATCTAGTCCAACTTTGGTTTAAAGATTTTAAGAAACCATAAGGAGGGAGAGCGAGGGTCTTCAGGATGTCCATCCACAGTGAGCACCTGTGGTTTTTACAGCAGACTGAGACGGCACACAAGCCATCCAGTCAGAGACATCATTGAGATACCATTGAGGGGAGATGTATTTCTATTGACATTGTAATAATAATTTCTAATCAGGCAAGGGTCAGTGCCTCACAAACCAAACCAAACGTGATCATAGTAATCATTTCTAATCATCTATTCATTTTGTTACCAGTGGCCAGAATCCTAATACCGGTACTTACATATACTGGCATAAGTCAAATTGCATAAACCTTAGTGGCAAATTTTCACAAGTTAAAGAATGCAATTGTGGACTCCTTAGCTCGTGGCAATTCATTGCTAAGGTTTATGCCTTTCAACTTATATCAACATGAATAAGTAAAAGGATTCTGGCCAGTGTATACACAGCTGCCCTACCTGCAACTGGATTATTAATCAAAATGTGGCCAAGGAATAATTAGGTCCTGTCTCACCTAGAAAAGCCTTGCTCACTCAGACCAGGAATTTGCCTGTTCCAGCATCCTGTTTCCCATTCATTTGTCCCCACCCTGGATAAGAGGAAAGGCCTACTTCGTCTAGCACACTGGTCACACAACAACTGACTACATACAGTACCTGCAGTGAGCCGAAGAGCACAAGATCCTCCTCCCACTGGTGTTCTTCAGCAACTGGTGCACAGGGTCACCCAGAGTCATAAAAACAAGGTTCAACAAAGATACAGCTACCAGTTTTCAGGAGAGGGGCACTTTGCCAGTGAGGGGGACAACTGAATTCATTAGGTGGGGTAGAATCTACTGTGCTAGCCAGAGAGGCTCTCAGGAGCCATTATCTGGGTGTGCCCATTTTTCTTCCTCACAAAGTCCAACAAGAAGTAAAAATCAAAGTGTGCTGCTTATATAGTGCCCCATAGCACTTAAAACATTCTCTGGGCAGTTTACAACATAATTATGCAGGCTACATATTATTCCCACAGCCCACACAGGGCTGATGCATTTACATGCCCTGCCAGCCTTAGGCAAGCTGCCAACTCCCATCATGCTACCAGAGGAGTGACTGGAAAGCCACTTCCGAGTGCTTTGAACCTAAAAAACCCTGGGAAGGAATACCATAAGTTGGAGTCAACTTTACAGGACATTATTGTTATTAATGAGACACTGGCAAGCACAGAGTTTTAACTGTGCCCAAGGTGGGAGGGATGTCATTGTATGGATGGTAAAGTACCTTATACTGAGTGAATTATTTAGTACACAGGCCTGGTGTAAAGGTTATTGAGATCGCATGTGGGTAATGTTTTGAACATTAAAAAGTGACTTACAGATGCTAACTATTGTTCTTACTCTTGCTGCTACTGTACCAGTAGCAGCAGTGGTAGCAGCAGTAGAAAGTCTTTTTTGACATTTCTCTCCAATGAAAAATGTTTAGCTATTTGTGACACATGGATACTGTCGCAGAGTTTTAAATTTCTGGTTAAAATTCTCCTTTCGATATACAGCAGAAGTACAGAGATTCACAGAGTAGAACAGCTTCAAAGTTCCTCAGATAGTCCAAATCTTTCTCATTAACTGGCACTCACAGTCTCAGTAGGTCACTCTGAGACATTAGTAGTAGAAAGAATAAAAATATTTCATTACTTAACAGATGTGAACAGATAACAGCAAAATTAACAAACGACCAATATCTGACTTCAATAACAAAAGAGAGGGAAATAGAACTCTGTGATTGAGTTCGTTAGAAATTTGAAGCAGCTCCTCTCTTTTGGCGGGAAATGGCAACTGATCCTCTTTTGAAATATTAACAGATTTATTTGGTTTAACATTCGGTGATTCCTCAACAACTTCTATGGGTTCATAACAAGTGAGATCTGGCAACTGTCCAAAGTGTGAAGACGAGAACTCTGTCTGTAAATTGGCAAGGTTTATTGAGGGGCTGGTCCAAAACATTCCTGGTCGGTGGGTTTCCTCATTGGAGCACTCCGAACCTCGCAAATTGTCCCGTAACAAGGGTGTCTGGCCCAATCTCCCTCCGGTGGTGGTTGGCTGAAGGATTGGCCTGGTCGGATCACCTTCCTCAAGTGACCTGGTCCCTGCGGAAAGACCACAACTGTCCATTCTAGCGCCGCTGTCGATGTTCCCTTTGACAAGTCGGGGTCAGGTAGTAATCCTCCTACCTTCAAATTAGGGAAATCTTCTAATAACCCGCGCACTCTTTCATATCTCTGTTCACCTTTTTCTCTCTCTCTACTTTTCTCCTCTTTCCTTTTCTCTCCCCTGGATAGAATGAAAACTCCCCCTCTCCTCTGATCTTTTATATCCTCCTCCCCCATTGGTAGAGTTAACTCCTCCTCCTCTTTCCCTTTTCCTTCCTCCACTAAATAGACTTCTATTTGAGGGGACGGCTCACTCTCATCTTTCTCTCTCTTTCCTGTTTCTCTGTCACAAACTCTCATCAGAATGATGGGGCTCTCTTTTAATTCTGAGGTGAGAAGGAATGACTGGCTAATGTTGGATAGATTGACAGGCCCAGAAAAGTCCCTCCCAGTTACAGGCAGCATGCAAGGTTGTAAAAACTCCAACAGATACAGTATCAAGTTGGCAAAACTGTTCACATCATTTGGGTGCATCTCCTCACTGAGTTCTTGAGAACCTTGTGTTGGTATTAATTAATCATAAAAAACAATAGTTTGAAAACAAACATTCTAGTGAAAGAAAACAGAAACCAACAATTTTGTTATTGTAGATATCACAATACTTTCTGTGCATAAAAGCGGGAGAGGGAAATTAACAGTAAAAAAAGAAATAAATCCTCAAACTTGCTTTGGAAATGAAACATTCCTAGAAACTCAAGGTGATTTATATAAGTCCTCCTTGAAATAGAACTACAGGAGCCATTCCAAATGCACTGAAGAAGCTCGATTGCATTACTATAATTCTCACTAAATATTGTGGAAAAAGTTGACATTTCTATTAGACCCCTCTTGTATTACTACTGACAGTATAAAGAAGAAAAAGCAAATGATGATGGCAGTGGTGGTGGGTGGTGATGAAGATAATGACAATGATGATCATATTACTCTAAATGAGGTGAATCCTTGGGAGTGGAACTTTCCTTCCATGAGGTACTTGGCTATTTACATTGTGCAGGAGAAACAATGGTAGCATAGCAGATAGACTATAGGTCCCAGACTTGTAAGGTCCCAGTTCAAATCCCCAGTGAGCCATGACACTCACTGAATAACCTTAGGCCAGTCACTCCTCCCACCGCCCCCACTTTTACTTCCATGAAGTCTCTGGGGGAAAGATAGGATAAATAATAATTATAATAATAATCTTTAGACTGCAGAACTGGAAGGAACCCTATGGATCATCGAGTCTAGCCCTTGTCAAGGAAGACACAGTGGGCAATTGAGCTCCCAACGTCTGGCTCCACAGCCAGAGACCTAAACCACTGAGCTATCCAGCAGTTAGAAACATTATTAATAGACAGGCTTTGGAAGAGTTACTTTTTTGAGCCATAACAACAAAAACCTCCCAGTTAATAGTTCTTCTCCCAAGCTCTGCAAACAAGCAAGGAAGCAAATTAACAAATCTTACATATATGACGTATCTAAATTCTGATTAGCTGGCTGGATAGCTCAGTGAGTTGGGAGTTCGGTTCCCCACTGTGCCTCCTATGAATAGAGCCAGCCTATGTGGTTTTGGGTAAGCTGCACAGTCCCAGGGCACCCCCAAAAGAAGGGAATGGTAAACCACTTCTGTGTATTCTCTACCTGGAAAACCCTGAAAAAGGTCCCTACAGTATAAGTCAGAATTAATGTGATGGCACATGATGATCACATGATGATGATGAAATTCTGATTCTGCAAAAATATTTTATTATTCCATCTGCATATTATTATTTTCTCACAGCTAGGTAGGGCTGGTGCTGTCCACTCTATAGCAATGGGGGGGGGGGGCAGGATTAAAGAACAGGATGGGGTAATTATTGAAGGAGAAATCTTATGACCAATATTCCTCCTAGGTAGTCTAGTTCAGTTGAAGATCCAAAATGTTACAAATCTTCACACTGCCGTTACAAATGTTACAAATCTTCCGTTAGGAAAGCTGACGACTCCATGTCGGAAGTGTTCCTTTAAAAACAAGCACACACACATACGCAAAACATCAACATGCTCAATGCAGTAACAAATTTTTGAGGTGTGTGTGTTGGGGGGAGACTTGCAGAAATGAATAAGTTGCATCCGTTTCTCCCAGAGGTTTAATGTATACAAATCAAATCAAAATATAAATCATTCCACCCTGTTGAGGGGTTTATGCACAGTTTCTTTTAATAAAATATGCAAATATTTTGCAGTAAATTGATTTCCCAGTTTCAGTTCTCTTATCTCCGTATTTATTATTCATGATCTTTCTACTCCCCTACTTGAGCAGAAGGGGGGAAATGAGGTGGGGGTGGATTTCGGGGGTAGTGGTGGAGGAGATTGGCGTAGAGTTCACTAAGCTTTTAGGGACGAGGTTTATTATTGTTATTATTAGCACAATTTTATACTCCTAGGAATGAAAGATAAATGTAGATATTACTTCTAATTTCAGCCAAAGCTAAGAGGGAATACAATGACACCCTCTTTTAATGCAAATCGCTGCAATAAATGGGTTTTGTAGCCCATGCGCTCAGCTGCCTGGCAAATTGCAATGGAAGTTAGAACTACAGAGCAAAATGACTGTTGTTTAACCTGTGACCAAGCTGGATATTATTAGTACTGTTGTTAAAGGTGTATATACATTTGTGCTGCTGAGAGAGAAACAATCTATGAGCCTGCAATTGTTATGGCAAAATCTTGGTGCTCAAAGAAGAAGAAAAAGCACACCTGTGTGTGCGTGCGCACACACACACACACTGAAATGTGGAGTAACAGTTGAATATGTTTATCTGCTTTTGTGCAGGGTGTCTCATGCCATTTCCTCTTGCTTTTTGCTAGCCCATCAAGTTGATATGCTCTGCAAATAAGAGGCTAAGCTTTATTATCAATGGCAGCTTCTATTAGGAATGGAAAGTATAATTAGGAAATATTTTGGTTACCTCAAGATGATGAAACACCCTACGCAACAGTGTTGAAAACCCACAGTGAAAGCCTTCACCTCCATTTTAGAACAAGACAAAGAGCTCTTTTTTCTACACTCAGGGTCTCTGGAATTTGCATGATGCCTTTTTCCTTTGAAAAGCAGAACATTCATGCAAGCATAGAAGGACAGACACAAGAAAGACACAAACAACTTTTCCTGTGTTTCAGATTCTCAGGGAAAGCAGCAGACATCCTTGCTGTGAGTAATTTGCTTTACTCATGCTGTTTGTGTATTTCCATGAATTACACTATTTTGTACAAAACCAGGGCAATGTTTTGCTCAAGAGTTTTGTGCAAAACCTAATTCAAACCAATATGCAAATTCTTTTGACATCACCCGGAAATGTAGGGTTTTTTTTCCTACCATTTTGTTTCTGTGGGGTCACTCAATGCAAATCACTTTGCTTTGTTCACTGATTGGTCATTGGGAGTAAAGCGCAAAATTCATTTGGAAACAGACGTAAAGGTTTTGAAGACATGGTTATTCAAAGTGATAGCATTTTACCTGCAGAGGCAGTGCCTCTGCGCGGGCCTCTGTGGCACACAAAGTGCAACACTAAGTGCGCACTTGGCATTGCAGGAGGAGGTGAGCTCTGGACCCTGAGCCCCAGTCTCCAAGAGATCTTTATAAGGACTCTTTTAACAACTTTTTTTGTACTCCTTCCTCCCTGCAATTTTAAAATACCACATCCTTCCTAAATAATCCTCTCTCATTTGAGTTCTGTTGTGATTTTTTTTCACAGTCCCAGTCAAATCCGGGGAGAAGTTGCTAACTTGGTCTTTGTCTGCTTGCAAAGGAATGTGTTTTGATGGGAAAGAGAATAGTGGGGGAAATCAGGGGGCAGCTATTGGAATTGTTCAGGGCAGGGGGAGATATGGTGGGGGACAGCACTCACAGCACCATGTGAGAGAGAAGGGGGGGAAAGGATATTGGTTGCCTCTAAGCTGTCTCCAAACTTAAATAGATTAGATAGCCTTGGTGACAGGCCTCCTGGGTTGAAACTGCTGCTGCTAAATGGCAGATCGGTAAATGGAAAAACAACAGCCATCCAGGATTTGATCCTGGATGAGCAGACTGATCTGGCTTGCATCACAAAGATTTGGTTGGATGAGGCTAGGGGTGTCAATCTCTCTTAGCTTTGTCCACCAGGGTTCTCTGTGCAGCAGCAGGCAAAATCTGCGGGGTGGGGAGGGGGAGTTGTAGTGATCTATCATGAATCTGTTCCCCTCACCAGAGGCCACATATGCCAGTTTTCCAGGTTTGAATGTGTGTACTTGAAAGTGGAAGCCTGGGACCGAACAGAGATTCTGTTGGTGTACTGCCCACCCCACTGCTCAACTGTCTCCCTTCCTCAGCTACCTGAACTGGTCTCAGGGGTAGTGTTGGAGTCTCCTTGGCCTGTTGTGCTGGGGGACTTCAACATCCATGCTGAGGCAGCTTTGTCAGGAGTGACTCAGGACTTCACATCTTCCATGATAACCATGGGTCTGTCCCAAATGGTATCTGCTCCCACTCACACTTCAGGGCACACTTTAGATTTGTTTTTCTCTACTGGGGTAGATGTTGGTGATCTGGGTGAGGAGGAATTCTATGTAGTTCCGTTGTCATGGGCAGATCATCATCTGGTGGGGTTTAGACTCACTAGAACTCAGAAACTCTGCCAGGGTGGGGAACCGATTAAGATGTTGCCTTGGCAGGTGATTCTGGGTTCCTGGATGAGATGGATTATCTAGATCCATTTCAATCTGGCTTCAGGCCTGGTTATGGGACAGAGACTGCTTCGGCCGCCTTGGTGGATGACCTGTGCCAGGAACTGGACAGGGGGAGTGGGATGGGACTTGGAGGCACTGTTTTGCAGTGGCTCCAGTCCTTCCTGGAGGGGAGAACTCAGAGAGTGGTGCTGGGGGACTTGTTCAACACCCTGGTCATTGGCCTGTAGTGTCCCTCAGAGTTCTGTTTTGTCCCCTATGCTATTTAATATTGACATAAAACCGCTGGGAGGAGTTGTTCAGAGTTTTGGGGTTCGGTATCACCAGTATGCTGATGATACCCAACTCTATCTCTCCTTTCCATCTAAATCTAAGGAAGCTGTTTTGGTTCTTCCCTGTTTCCCCAAAAATAAGACCTAACCTGAAAATAAGCCCTAGTATAATTTTTCAGGATGCTTTTAATATAAGCCCTACCCCAAAAATAAGCCCCAGTTAAGTGAAACCCCGCCCTCCACCATTTTGCAGCAACCAGAAGAAGATGAGACGACTGTATTTGAATAAATGTAGATTGTTGTACATGAAAAAAATAAAACATCCCCTGAAAATAAGCCCTAACATGTTTTTTTGGAGCAAAAATTAATATAAGACCCTGTCTTGTTTTCAGGGAAACATGGTAAGTCAGTGTTTGGTGTCAGTAATGGAGTGGATAAGGGCGAATAAACTGAAACTTAATCCAGACAAGATAGAGGTGCTCCTGCTCAGTCGAAAACCAGATCAAAGAATAGGGTTGCAGCCTGCGCTGGACGGGGTTACACTCCCTCTGAAAACATAGGTACACAGTTTGGGAGAGTTCCTGGATTCATCTCAGAGCCTGCGTGCCCAGGTTTCAGAAGTGGCCAGGAATGCCTTTGCAAAATTAAAACTAGCGTGCAAGTTGTGCCCATTTCTTGAGAGGTCTAATCTGGCCGTGGTGACATATGTCCTAGTTATATCTCGGTTGGATTACTGCAACACGCTCTACGTGGGGCTGCCTTTGGAAAGTGTTCAGAAACTCCAAAGGGTCCAAAATGCCGCAGCCAGATGGTGAACTGGGGCTGGTTACAGGGAACATATAACTCCCCTGTTACAGCAGCTCCACTAGCTGCTAATCCATTCCTGGGCACAATTCAAAGTGCTGTTTTTAACGTATAAAGCCCTTGACCGCTTGGACCCAAGCTGTCTAAAAGCCCACATATCCCTTTATGAGTCTGCCTAGGCATTAAGGTAATCAGAAGAGCCCTTTTTCTCTATCCCACCACCTTCACAGGTACGCTTGGTGAGGACACAGGAGAAGGCCTTCTCTGTTGCTGCTCTCAGACTTTGGAACTCCTTCCCACGGGAAGCTAGGCTGGCCCCATCTTTGCTGTCCTTCTGCAACCAGACAAAGACTTTTCTCTTCAGACAGGCTTTTCCTTAATGACTGTTGGTCTGAGAGGGGTTTAAAATGAATTGTTGTTCTCTGTTGTTTTAAATGTGTTTTAATATTGATTTTGTTTACCGTTTTAATATAGTACTTGTGTAATTATTGTTTAATATTTGTATACTCACTGTTTTTAGCTGTTAAATACTGTTTTTTAATTATGTAAGCCACCTTGGGTCCTTTTAGGAAGTAAGACAGAATAAAAATATTTTAAACAAACAAACAAATAAATAAATCATCACCTGCTACCGTATTTTCCCGTGTCTAAATCGACACTTTTTCCTAAAATCATTAGAGGAAAAATTGAGGGTCGTTTTATACACGGAAGGCGGCAGCAGGAGGCGGAGACGGAGGCAAAGAAGCAGCCGCGCTCAGCCACCTCTCGCGGCTGCCCATTGACTGCTTCCGCCGCCACCCGATCGCAAGGAGACAATCGCTGGAGGGAGCGATCGGGCGGCGGCGGCAGCGGTCAATGGGCAGCCGCGAGAGGTGGCCAAGCACGGCTGCTTTTTTGCTTCCGCCTCCGCCTCCTGCTGTTGCTGCCTCCGCTGCTGGTTGTGGGCTCAGCAGCAGGAGGTGGAGACGGAGGCAAAAAAGCAGCCGCGCTCGGCCGTCTCTTGCTGCTTCCCATTGACTGCTCCCCCACCTCCGACAAGGGTATAAATTAGGGGGTCGTCCTATACATTGGGGGGGTCATATACACGGAAAAATACGGTAATTGTCAAGCTGGCATTTTATCTGTTTCTGCCCCTATTTCCCTACAAAAAAGCGAGGACCTCTCTCCTTCCAGCCTCATGCTGCAGCTATCCATTTGTCTCCAAATATGTCATTTACCTGCAAACGGGACATTCCAGGGGGAAAAAGTGTTGTGGGCTGCTTCATTCGAAGCAGTGAGTCCTTTTTAAAAAGAAATCTCTGTTGCATTTACAGGGATGGCAAAGTATGGGCCCTGTAATCTACAAGGCTGGCATATTGCCCCTATGGCAGATAGTTGCTTTTTGTTTAGACTAAATGGGTCTCTGCACCTGCAGAAATAGCTAACTGATCCCACAGTAATTTGTTAGGGTACTATTTTACCAGGTGGGAAAAATGCCATGAGCATAAAGTGCTGGTGAACTAATTTGGTCAGGTATCAATTTGCTCTATCCACATTTTAAGTCTCTAGGAGGTTTTTTCCCCCTCAATTGTTTTGTCTTTCTTTATCATTTATTGACACGTTCAACTGTCAATTAGTCAGGGAAGGGATATCTTTATGAGACAATGTAATTTTATGTTGACATTGCTTTCAGACTTGGCTGGGGAGCTGGCCGATTGCCCTGCAGTGATTTTAGTAAACTACTGCTCAAACATAATTTTTAAAGCACAATGTACATTTTTAGGGTTGTATTTACTACATCACCTTAATTACTTTAGCACTCTATGCATACTAATTTCAAATCATGACAGGGGGACATCAGTGGAGGTTGGTGGCATCATGGGTAGGTGAACCCACTTTGGAGGTTAATGCTATGTTGAGGTTAGGGTTTAGCACCCTGGATAGCTCCTGCAATGTTCGGATTAAAAACCAGAGTGGATTTAGCTCCTCCATGATACTGGAGTCATCACGACTTCTCTCAACAAGCAACAGCAACTAACTTTGGAGAAGAAAGAGGAAGGGAGTCTGAAGATACCAATCTAAATATACACAAGAAGTTAGACAAGGCAGGGAGAAGATACCTGGCTACCTATTGATCTATTTTTCCCACCTTCCAGATCAGAGTATTTGTTGCATGCATTTAGCACTTAATTTCCAACCAAAAGATGGGTATGTTTTCAATTTTTCACAGAAGCTAGTTGAAAAGCACTTGGGCCCTGCACTCTCTTCTCAGAGGCCAAGAAAATCCTTGATCTTATCTATTATGTTCTTTGGTGCCAAAAGAAAAGGAAAAAATTGGGAGGGAGGACAAAATATTGCAGCACTTTAAAGTCTAACCATTTTATTTCCGAGCATGTTTTTGTAGATCAAAGCCCACTTCCTCAGACAGTGTATAAATACATGACCAGTATATTTATACGTAGACCCATGACCAGGTGAGGATACAGATAACAGATAAAGTGACAGTTGTTCGTTAGCAAGCTCATTCTGGAATAAAATGGTTTGTCTTTAGAATGCTACAATATTTTGTGCCCCACACTTTCCCCCCCTTTCCTTTTGTCCACATACTGAGATAGACTATAACACACATCTTTAGCAATTATTAAGTTTTAAGTTTTATTTTGAAAAGGCAGGTGTTTCTTGCTTTTCCAAGAGATTACTAATAAAAGTATTAATAATGGGAGCTAGCAGTAGTTCCAGAATTGGAGCATGTTCTGTATTAAGGACATTGCACAGATATTTTCCCTTCAGGTACAAGTATTCAGATTTCAGCCCTTGGCCTAGGCTGGGCCAAGTATAGTGGGAGTACTGTATGGAAATGCACTAAACAGAGCAGACGGTCTGGCTGACTGAGTGATTCTATGGGAGATAACTTTTTTTAAAAAGTAACTTCATAGAATCAGAATAACTCAGTTGGAAAGGGCCTACAAGGCCATTGAGTCCAATCCCTTGTTCAGTGCAGGAATCCAAATCAAACTATATCTGACAGATAGCTGTCCAATTTTCTCTTGAATGCCTCCAGGCTTGGAGCACCCAGCACCTCCCAAGGTGATTGGTTCCATTGTTGTACTGTTCTAACAGTTATGTTTTTCTTGATACTGAGCTGAAATCTGACTGCCTGTTACTTGAGCCCATTATTACATGTCCTGCAGTATGGGATGATCAAGAACAGATCCTGCCCCCGCTCTATATGACTACTTTCCGGTATTTGAACAGTGCTATCATATTTTCCCTCACTCTTCTTTTCTCAAGGCTGAACATGCCCAGTTCTTTCAGTCTTTCCTCATAGGGCTTGGTTTCCAGTCCCCTAATCATCCTTGTTCTCACACATAGTATTACTGAGCCAAGTATCCCGCATCTTGTCCAAACTTGTCAAAACTCTTGTGCTCAACTCCCGAGGAAGGTTCTCCTGGCCTCTTCTTTACTGTCATTTGCCAAGACGATCAAACTGCTAGCTTTTGTCTTATTTTATTCACTTTTTTCCTAGATTTGAATGCTCTCTTTTACTGTGTGGGGATGTTTTTGTTGTTAACTACCTCAGGGGTATACTTTAGGGCTACAAGTCAATACATTTTTTAAAAAGTAAATATATCTTTTTTTAGTGAGTTTTAACTGAAAGCTGCTATAGATGCTGAAATTCACTGAAAACATATTCTACTGTACTAAACTGTATATTCCTCTTGTAAGAAACCTTGCTTATCCATGGCTGGAAAACACTTCAAATTCCTGGGAGCCACAATAAAATATTTGGTTGTTGTGGATTTTTTGGGCTGTTTGGCCGTGTTCCGAAGGTTTTTCTTCCTAACGTTTTGTGAGTCTCTGTGGCTGGCATCTTCAGAGGACAGGAGTTAGAACTCTGTCTGTGTTCTGGTGTAGTGTGCAGGATAGTTGAGTATTTGTAGATGTGGGATCAGCTTTTTGTCCTTTTCAGGAGAGTGGGTGATTATGGTGATCAGGGTATTTTTTGTTATGGGTGTATTGTTGTGATAAGGGGGGAGATGGTCTGTCACTATGATTGATGGGTGTCGTTAGCTAGTCTTTTGTGTACAGTGATCACTGGTCCTTGTGGCTGGGTAGAGTTCGTTGAACTTTTGCAGGTTGTATTTTTCAGTGCTGGGAGCCAGGCTTTGCTGAGTTTTCGAGTTCTAACTCCTGTCCTCTGAAGATGCCAGCCACAGAGACTGGTGAAATGTTAGGAAGAAAAACCTTTGGAACACGGCCAAACAGCCCAAAAAACCTACAACAACCATCGGATCCCGGCTGTGAAAGTCTTCTAGAATACAATAAAATATTTAGTTGCTGAAATCAAAATGAACCAACACACAAGATAGGTGAGAAAGGAATTACATCCCTGGGCACCGTCATGAAATTATTAGGGAGTCCTGAGAAATGAGCATGCATAATTTCACATGCCTTACTTGTCCACATTCACATAAAAAACTGAGCCGCCGTCTAAATATTTTTATAGCCAACAATGAATGTACATTCAATGCCATCTTAATATCTGAAGATGACTTCTTGGAAGGGGACACACAGATATACATACATATCAGCTCCAGCAATGTTGATTGTCTCGTTTTATGATAAGCATACAGAACAGAACAGATCCAGCACTGATTTTAGTGCACACAGCTCCAGGTACCCCATGTTGGGCTGCTAAATTTCTGCCTTTTTCTGGCGTGTTGCTGCTCTTCAGCTTTGAGGTCCATCAAATCAAATTATTTGGTTTGTAGGTTTGATTTGGATTGGTTCGATTGGGCTGGGACGTAAATCAGGAATGGGTAATTGTTTCAGAACTATGAGGCAGTTTTTCACTCCCAGGACATTCCTCAGGCAGTACAGATGCCAATGCTGCAAATGAAAATACTAACAGTGAAACTGGAATGGACTAGAAGTCTGCTTCCAATTTTGAAGAATGTGTGTTTTGGACAGTGGTGTTTGGACACACAGGTGCTCATAATGACACTCCTCATGGGCAGCTCTGCCCCCCACACCAGAAGGAAAATCGAAAAATCCAAGCAGCTGAATCAGACTATATCAACAGATGAGGATCAACTCTTTTGTAAAGTCAATAGCTCTTAATTTGCCCATTCAAGACGAAACCATCCACAAGTACTTTGCTTTACAAAAGGAACAGTTTGCAACAATACATTATTCCTGGGAAAAACCCTTTCTTACCCAGCTACTGAGAGTATTGCAACTAAGCTCAAAGGAAACAGTGGGGTTGAAGGGAGTGGTGGAAACAATATCACACTCCCTACTATGCAGAAATCCTGGGGATTCAACATTGCCACCCCTGGCTTCCTTATACCACTGCTTTTTGGGTGTTAAATAGTGCCACAGTGTGCCCAGACGTAAGACAAATAAACTGTATATTTTTGACCCTGGGATTTTACCTTCCCCCCCCCCCCCCGACTATTGGTATACAATAGGAATTCCATATCCTCAGGATCAGTATCCACTGATTCGTTTATCTACGAACTGAAAATATTAAGAAATTAAAAGAAAAAGTCTAGAAATATATATTTCTAAAGATGAAGTTACCAGAACTATGCTATGTAGAGAAATATACATATTTCTATGATGGCATTACCAGAACTGGCTACTAGAAAGAGCCAGAAACAATGTTATGTATAGTGTTTGCTATTAAAATAGTATTTACTATAATCCGCATTTTTCATAATCCATGGGGGAGGGCTTGGAACCAATCTCATACGGACATGGGGGTCTTACTCTATAACAGTTGTCCCCAACCTTTTTGACACCGCGGACCGGTTGGGGGACGACGGGGTCCATGTGTGGGGAAGGTGGGGCACCCCCCGCACTCATGCGCATGCATGAAGGGGCGGGGTGCACTCGGGCGCACACACGAGCAACCCCTGCTCAATACAGGAATCCAAATCAAAGCAGATCTTACAAATGGTTGTCCAATTTTCTCTTGAATGCCTCCAGCGATTGAGTGCTCACCACCTCCCGAGGTAATGCACGGGGGCATTGTACGTCTGAACTTAATGATCTTACAGGAACTTCAGTTGTTGCACTTGACTTCCCTTGATCCATCTCCACTAGCTACCTGAGTTGGGTTCATGCCATCTGCATTCCAGCAACATTCAGAAAATCACACATTCCCCATTCATGCTTTAGATGTTAGGATAACTCCGTGGTTTAGGTATCTATCTGGCTGCAGAGTCAAAAGTTAGAAGTTTGATTCCCCACTGTGCCTCCAGCAAGTAGAACCAGCCTGTGTGGCCTTGGGCAAACTGCACAATCCCAGGGCACAGCCAGAAGACACAAATTTTCCATGTGTGGAAAACTCTGAAACATGTCAGCATAAGTCAGAATTGACTTGACAGCACATTATTATTATTATTCAGAAACACAAGGCACAGTCAACATTATTAAAACATTGACTGGTATTATATAACAGATACAAGTTTTAACCAAAGAACTAGGTATCTGTTAAATATCAACGCAGTATGTATGCTGTCCCTAACATTGCCATTTTTTGTAGCTCTGATTGTGTGATTTCTGAAATCTGCAACTGCTTATAGTACTGTGTGAAATTTCTTGATATTCTTCCCAAAGCCCCAATGACTATGGGGACCACTGAAGTGTGTTTCTTCCATAGGCGAGATGTTTCGATTGCCAGGTCTCTGTACTTTGTTAGTTCTTCCAATTCTTTATTTTCAACTCTGGTATCCCCTGGAATTGCAATGTCAATGATCCAGACATTTCTTCGTTCTATTACTACAATGTCTGGTGTGTTATGTTCAAGGTGTCTATCCGTTTGGATCCGGAAATCCCACAAGATCTTGACTTCCTCATTTTCTGACACCTTCTCTACCTGATGTTCCCATGGGTTTTTGGAAGCTGGCAAGTTATATTTTTTGCATAATGGCCAGTGCACTAACTTTGCCACTTTATCATGTCTAACTTTGTAATCTGTTTGTGTAATCTTTGGACATTCACAGATGAGGTGTGACACACTTCCATGTTTTTCTTGGCAGAGTTGACATTTGCTGTTAGCACTAATTCCTTGGATCTTAGCTTTCATCACATTGGTTTGGAGTACTTGTTCTTGTGTAGCAAAAATCAAGCCTTCAGTTTCGTTCTTAAGGGTCCCCAGTTTTAGCCATGCCCATGTTGAATTATGATCATGCTTTCCATCAATATTTCTCAGGTGTTGTCCATGTAGTGGTTTATTTTTCCAGTTTAATTTATTTTCAAATTGTTGTTTCTTATATTGAGTTTTGTTTCTGTTGTTTTCAAAACATTCTCCATTTTCACTGCTTTCAGTACTTTTTCTCTGCTTGTGCTGATATAATCATTTAGGCTTCTTTTTTCCTCCTCTACTACCTGCTGTATTTGCAATAATCCATGGCCTCCGATTTTTCATAGTAAATATAATCTGTCCACATCACTTTTTGGATGTAGTGCATGATGTAGTTTCCGTGTTTTGCAATCCAATTCTTCTAATTCCTTTTGAGTCCAAACTATTATTCCAGCTGGGTATCTAATCACTGGAACTGCCCATGTGTTTATGGCTTTGATTGTATTTCTACCATTTAATTTTGATTTTAAGATTTTTTGCAGGCTTTTGATATACCGTATTTTTCTGTGTATAAGATGATAATTTTGTCTAAAATCTTTAGACTGAAAATTGAGGGTCGTCTTATACATGGAAGTAAGCTGAGGAGAAAACAATACAGCCCACACCTTGCCTCTGCAAACAGGCTGCCTCCAATCATGAGGCTTAGCTTCCTACAGTGATGAGACTTAGTTTCCTCCAATCACGAGCCTTATGTAACTGATGTGAGCTGATGCTGTGCAAACCAATTGGAGCACACCTCCTTGGAGGTAGAGCCTGTAGGCACTGCTCAGATTCAACAGGGACTCATAATGTCCAATCGTTCTGAGCCCAGAAGCTGAATACTCAAAGCTAAGTTTTCTTAATTTGGGGTTAGAAAAGTAGGTGGGCATCTTATATACGGGGGAGTCTTATAGATGGAAAAATACGGTATTCCCTTTCTGTCAGTTCAACTTTTGTGTGCATGATGTTATCTGCTTCTAGTATTCCAAGGTGTTTATAATTTTCATCACTTGAGAGTGATTTTATAATATTGCCTTTTTTTAAAAGTTTTGAATCTTTCAAGTGTTTTAAGTTGCAAATGTCTGCACATAATTTGTTTATTTTTTCTTTCCTGATGAATTTTCCATTTTGGGGTGCCAGGAGTTTTCTGGGTTTTTTGCAGCTTGTAACCAAATTATTCTTATTCTTATTAAAAAAAAAACAGGCACAGTCAAAATTATAAAAACATTGACTGGTATTATATAACAGATACAAGTGTTAACCAAAAACCTAAGTATCTGTTAAATATCGAAGCAGTATGTATGCTGTTCCTAACATTGCCATTTTTTGTAGCTCTGATGGTGGTGTGATTTCTGAGATCTGTAGCTGCTTATAGTACTGTGTGAAATTTCTTGATCTTGTTCCCAAAACCCCGATGACTATGGGGACCACTGAAGTGTGTTTCTTCCAGAGACAAAATGTTTCGATTCCCAGGTCTCTCTGCTTTGTTAGTTCTTCCAATTCTTTATTTTCAACTCTGGCATCCCCTGCAATTGTAATGTCAATGATCCGGACATTTCTTCATTCTATTACTACTATGTCTGGTGTGTTATTTTATTTATTTATTTATTTATTTATTAAATTTATATCCCGCCCAGCTAGACCGAAGTCTACTCTGGGCGGCTAACAATAATAGATAGAATAAAAACAATATAATAAAATAAAAAACAACTGTAGTAATATAGATATGTTCAAGGTGTCTATCCGTTTAGATCTGGAAATCCCACAAGATCTTGACTTCCTCATTTTCTGACACCTTCTCTGCCTGATGGGTTTTTGGAGGCTGGCAAGTTATATTTTTTGCATCATCATCATCATCATCATCACAAAATACTTATTATTGTTGTTGTTGTTGTTGTTATTGTTATTATTACTTCAGTTACAACAACAAACCAGCCACACAGGTGGGAAAGTTGCTCTTTCAGGGTTTCACTCCTTGAATGCCTCAAGCAGTATGACAGGACCTGAAGAATTCTGGGTATTGTAGTTCAAAGCACTTTTCCAATCTCTGGTCCACCCTGCTGGATTAAGGTCCCTCTACTTCTTCTGCTTGTGCCCTCCAAATCTTGACCTCTTGTCACAAGTTGTGTTGTGCCTTTCTGGTGGGCAGAAATTTATTAGGCAAAGCTTTTCCTGGGATAAAGATGGAATGGTGCATCCAGCCAGGCAGGTTTATAAGGTCCTCTCCTCACATCCCCAAATTGGCAGCCTCACACCCCAAACCTTAAGGCAGAAGACGCTATGTTTATATACACCGAGTATACCCTTAATGAGAAAAATGAATAATCATTCTTATTCATAACAGCCACGCCATTGTTCACCTACTGCCTGTCTAGTATCAAGAATATTTTTCCTCCAAAAGATAAAATTAAAAAAATATCTCTCCCAAGAAAACTCTTCTTTTTTAAAAAAAAGTTTGCTCCTGTTGCAGAGCACTATCTGTTAAGTCTTCCAGCTTAGCTAAAAGCCTATCCCACCGTTCCATGGGAATTCTAGTGAATTAATAATGCCAGTGATGAATATTCAAAAGTAGGCAGCTATTGTGCCTCCAAGCACATAATTAATTATTCATTACACATTTTTATTCACTGAATTAAAAAACACAGGGTGCTCTGGGAAATGAAGTGTACTTCACTGCGGGGGCATGAAATTCTACACTGTCCCTTTAAGGATTATTACTCTGTATTTATGGTTGCCAGGCAACATAAATGCTGGGCAATTAGATCATGGGTTGTCCCTGAAGACTGATGGGATAATAAGCAGTAGTCAAGTATTAAGTTGACCTAGTAAAGGTCCCACATGAATAAACCTGGAGGAAGACCACAGCTGGCATGTTTCAAAGGCAACTTTCACATTCATACATTGTAAATAAAAGAAAGAAATGCATTTAGATGGGAATTTCATATCTGGGAGAAAACTGGGCAGCTGCCTGTTTTTGGTTCAACATCGCTAAGTGCAATGTTATGAATGTGGTCATCTTGCTGGACTGTGGCACAATACTTCCCAGCATAGAATGAAGCCTAACAAAATGTGAGTCATGGGGTAGCAATGATAGCTTACATCTGTGCCATAAACAGCAAGGAACAGATCTTTGAGACTGTAGGAAAGGAGCTGACAGTCCGACTACATGGGCGTTTAGCTTGCTGTTTGTTTCACTGCAGGGACACGCTGGTTCGCTCTTAAATATGGTGATCAGATGACATCTTTGCTGGAGCAAACCAACCTGCCCCTGGAGTATTCCTACCCACACCTTTCTGACCCATGTCAGAAGGATTGCACTTTGGTCCCTTTCCAGAGTATGTGATCGCTGGGAATGAACCAAAAGCCTTCCTTTTTTGAGTTGGCAATATTGTGAAGTAGCTTAATCGAGCCACTTTGAGATATTTGCTGATTAAACTTCCTCTGCTCCATGGCAGGGGGGCAGAGGAAGTGAAAAAAAAATTAGCTTCCATAGAGCAGCAAAAAAAAGGCTGCATTACTTATGAACAAATATAAAATGTTTTCTTTCTTTCCCTTGTCTTAAAGGGCCAGTCAAGAAACTGCCCACAATTGAATCTGCTGCCATAGCAGTGCCTCGACTAGCCCTTTAATAAAATGGGAATATGTAGGTGCATGGGTAGGTATGTGTAACAGACTGCAGCTCGCTCTTGGATACCTTTAAGAGAAGTGTATTAGGTACACATTCCTAATACAATTTTCTTACAATTCACTTGTGAAACACATACCTAATAACATAACACTTTCAAAAAGTGGACCAAGCAGTGCTGCATGGCATAGTGGTTAAACTGCAGCACTACAGGGAAGACTCTGCTTGTAACCTGAGTTTGATCCCAATAGGCTCAGGTAGCCAGCTCAAGGTTGACTCAGCCCTCCATCTTTTCAAAGTCAATAAATTGAATGCCCAGCTCACTGGGGAGGAGAGGCACAATATGTAGCCAGCATAATTAAAAATAGTAAACCACCCAGAGCATGCTTTAAGCATTATGGAGCTACATATAAACAGCACACTTTGCTTTGCTTGAGGTCTATATGCCATATGGATGAGAGGATTGTACCAAATGTCATATGGGACTTCCTCGCAACCCTGTTTATCCTGTTCCACTGCACTCCAATCCAGCCATGTAGAGAAGCCACTAGAGATATCTCGGGTTCCTGAGTTCTCCCTCCCTTCTTTTGGATATTATGTTGTCTACAGTAGTCCCCCTCATATCTGCAGATTCGGTATCCATGGTTTCAGTTATCTCTGGTCCCAGCCCGCATTGCACACATGCACTTGACCTCCTCCTCTCACCCGTCCCCCTCCTCTTGGTCTCTTTAATGGATTCCCTCAGAGCCACAGTTTCAGGTATCTGCAGTTAATCCTGGAGTGGATCACCCATGGACACAAGGCGGCTACTGCATTCTCTTGCCTCATTCACCTTCCATTGCATATAAACATCACATTTGAGGATACTATGAATTGTTTTTGGTAGGCAGGCCCATAGCTGAAGCCCCTGGAAGAGGCGCTATACTTATGTAGCAACTCAAGTGTTGGTTGTGAAACCAGAAACATAACCAGCAGCTTGATGGCAATTTGCTGCTGCATATTTCAGACATGCAAGAGTTACTTAGCCGCTGGATACTGGCCAATGTCTAAGGCCCACTTGCCATGCTGTGCAGTACTAATAGCGTTGCCAGGTCCCAGACTATCAGTTGAAGTCTCAGGGAACAGTTAAGCTTACTAAGACCTCATGGGATCCACGTTTATATGCCTGAACGTTGGTCTGTCACCATTATGTATCATACAATAGATTTAATTTAAGTTGGGGCTTTCTCTGCTTTTTTTAAAAAATGTCTTGGTTGTTGTTTATTATTGAACCTTGGTTTGTGTCGTGGGTGCTTTTATTGTAAGCCGCCCAGAGTAATGGCCTGGCCACGAGATGGGCATGGTGAAAAATGAATGAAATCAATAAATTAAATAAAATTAAGTGTTGTTACTGGCATGTGCCAGCAAGTTGCTTCTGACTTATGGCAACCTTAAAAGGGTATTTAAGATATGTGAGATGTTCAAGGAACAGTTTACCTCTGGCATCCGCCAGTCAGTTTCCATGGATAAGGAGGAATTTGAACCTAAGCCTCCTAAGTGCCAGTCTGACATCATCCACTACACCAGCCATTCCTAATGGGGGCCATATGGTCCCCTGGGAGGGCCTGGCACATTTGAAGGGGGCCGCAGACTGAAAACAATTCTTCACGCATCACCTTATAAGGTTCATTATGTGACTTATACAATCTTGGTTCAGCCTATATTTCTTTCATATTGTGTTTATGGCCATGGACAAGAAAAGGTTGCGAATGGGACTCCCAGATTGCAGCCGTATCCAGATCAGCCTTTAACCAGATGAGGCTTATCACCCAACTCTTCCCCTACTTTGATGAGGGTTCCCTCGGGACACTGGCACTCTCATGATCTGAGAGATGACCACACTTGGTCATCTCTCAGATCGACTATTGCAATGCTTTCTATGTGAGATTCTCTTTGAACCTGATCCAGAGACTACAGTGGGTCCAGAACGCAGCAGCCAGACTGTTGACTTGTGTGAGCATATCACTCCAGTTCTGGCTTGCCTGTTGTGTTGTGAACAGGTTCAAGGTTTCAACTATTACATTTAAAGCACTCCACAGTTTGGGACCACATTACTTGGCGGAGCGTCTGACCCCAATGTCATCTGCCCAACCCACCAGATCCTCCCAGACCAGGGTCCTCCGGTGGCCACCCCGAGGGAGGCCCAAAAATCTTCCACTAGAGGCAGAACCATCTCCATGGTGGTCCCAACTTTATGGAATCAGCTTCTGGAGGAGCTATGCCTGGCTCCCTCCCTTATGTTATTCAGAAGAAAACTTAAGACCTTTATTTTTAGGGAGGCCTTTCATACTGACCCAGGTTGATATTTTGTTCATCTCCAGTCCTGCTGCTTTTGTAAATAGCTTTGGTGTCATCAGGTTTTTTATACTGTGAGTGTTGTCTAGTTTTGTTATTGGTTTTAACCTGTTGTTAAACCACCCAGAATAGTGCTTCTGCATTAAAGGGGCGGTATACAAATAAAATAAAATAAAATAAATAAATAAAAATGGCTGCATTACACTACAAGATCTTCAGACAGGAGACAAACCTTCAGATGAGCAGTACTGGAGGAGGAAGTTTGATTGATGTATATGTGTCTGAAGTATCTTTAAATTCTTGGCAAGGAGTACCATTTCTGGATGCTCTTTGGGGATATGGCTTATGGGTATGGCTACTAGTACTCCAAAATTTACAACTGCATCCTTTGGAATACAAGAAATTGCCTTATACCTTTTCACACTCTTGGTCCATCTAGCCCAGCACTGGGAGTAGCCTATAGATGCTGGAGTCCAAGTCTAGGACCTTCTACATGTAAAGCATGTGGTCTACCACTGAGCAGTGTCTCCATTGTAGACAGATAATGTGGCCCAACATAAGACAGTTTCTTCTCCGACACTATGTCATTTTTCCTGGGTTTTGAGATAATGTTCCATGCCTCCATCCTTTACTGGTCCACTTCACTGACTGTAACTAGTGGCAGGGACAAGTACACCATGATGGCAATGCAAGACCAGGTAAACTATCCTAGGTGTTATAGAGTTATAGAATCATAGAACAATGGAGTTTGAAGAGATCTATAAGGCCATTGAGTCCAACCCCCTGCTCAATGCAGGCATCCAAATCAAAGTAGATCTGGCAGATGGTTGTCCTGTCCAATTTTCTGTTGAATGCCTCCAGCAAGGAGTGTTCATCACCTCTGGAGGTAATTAGTTCCATTGTTGTACTGCTCTAACAGTTAGGTTTTTCTTGATATTCAGCTGAAATCTGGCTTCCTGTAACTTGAGCCCATTATTACATGTCCTGTTCTCTAGGAAGATTGAGAACAGGTCCTTCCCCTCATCTGTATGACTACCTTTCAGTTTTTTTTTGAAAAGTGCTATCATATCTCCCATCAGTCTTATTTTCTCAAGACTGAACATGCCCAGTTCTTTCAGTCTTTCCTCATAGGGCTTGGTTTCCAGTCCCCTGGCCATCCTTGTTGCCTTCCTCTGAATTTGCTCATTTGTTGCCATACTTCTTAAAGTGTGGTGTCCAGAACTGGACATGGTACTCTAGATGAGGCCTAACCAGTGTTGAATAGAGGGGTACTGTGGTGCCTCGACTTACGACCATCCCTACTTACGACCATTTCGAGTTACGACCAGCTCCGGCCGCAAAATTTTGCTTCGACTTGCGGCCGGAGCTTCCAGTTACGAACACAAAAAGGCAGGGGGAAAAGGCGGGAAATTCAAATTGCTAACTGTAGGTGGTGAAGAGGCTGCTTCTTTGTAGCTCTTTCGCCCCAGCAGTTAGAGAGTGTGTGATCGGAGGAGGCTGCCTGGTAAGGTAAGGTGCTCTTTTCTGCTTTTTAAAAACTGTTCTGGGTGGGTTTTGCAGCGTGGTTTTGGGCTGGGGGGGTATGTTTCTGTGCTGTGTTGTTGTTTTGTTTTTTGGTGATTTTTTTTTTTGCAGCCCCAGCGCCTTGCAACGGGGCTTGCTCCTTTGTTTATTTTTGGTTTGGGTTTTTTGTTTTTGTTTTTGCAGTCCCAGTGCCTTCGGGGCTTGCTTTGCTGTTTATTTTTGGTTTGGGTTGTGTTTTTTTAGCCCCAGTGACGGAGCTTGCTGTGTGCTTAATTTTTGGTTTTTGGTTGTTTTTTTTAAAGCCCCAGCGACGGAGCTTGCTTTGCTGTTTTTTTTTTTTTTAAGCCCCAGCGACGGAGCTTGCTGTGTGCTTTATTTTTGGGTTTTGGGTTTTTTTTAAAGCCCCAGCGCCTTCCGATCGGGCTTGCTGTGTGCTTTTTTGTTTTGTTTTTTGTTTTTTTGTTGTTGTTTTTTGCCGGAACGGATTAATCGCGTTCCAATGCATTTCAATGGGAAATAGTGCTTCGGCTTACGACCATTTTGAGTTACGTCCATCTTCTGGAATGGATTATGGCCGTAAGACGAGGCACCACTGTACTAGTACTTCACGGGATTAGGAGACTACTTTTAATGGCCCCACTGTGTCATATCCTCATTCTGCTGCTCTGAGGCCACATACAGCCCTCAATCAGCTGCTCTGTGAGCAGCTCCTGAATCTAGTGGGACTACATTTTTAATTTGATAATGAAGATGCCATGTTATTCCCATCCAAAGTAATGTGTGTTCCACCATGGATTTCACTAGTTATCTCCAGGTTTTGCTGTGAACATCAACCTCAACATGCTGTTTTCTTTCTGCCTCCCCTGCCCCCAGAAATACTTCTCTTTTTGCACGTCTCTTCTACTTAATTTCAGACCTATCTCTTAAAACTATTTGCAAGTTCAAATGTATTTGCATTATGATATCCTCCCCCCCAGCCCCTAGGAAAGTGAAAATCAGCACCACTATCCCCAGTGGTGACATGGAGATGATGGTTTTATTGTACTTTTCGATCATTAATTTTGTAGAGGAAAATGGGAAATCAGGCCTTATCTCTGTCTGCAGACACTTTGCTATGCTGGAGCATGAAATAGTTCACAGTGGGAGATAGGGTGATGCTTTCTATAGTTTTGTAATATGAGGCAAAAAAAAGAAAAAAATACAATTCCCAGGAAGTATTATACATCCCTTAGCATAAGAGAGAACAGAGGTCTTATCAGAGAAAACGCTTGTGCGTGTAGATATAGCCTGACGCATAGAGTATTGTGACAAAAAAAAAAAAACACCCTCCAAAAAGTTAAGAGACACACACACAAAAAAAATCCATTCTGATTTCATCAGTCTGCCAGTAGGTTTACCTTTATGCTGTGAAATAGGTTAATGCCATACTTTGAAGTTGTACAGTTTATTTATAACTCTTATTCTTCCTCAGATAAGTATTAATTGTGATGCCCTTCCTATGGGTGGGCATCACTTCTGGGTAATTTCCACAGGGTCTTGTCTCTTGTGGTTGCTAAGCAGAATCCTTTCTTAATTTGAAGTGGGCTTTATTATTTTAACCAACTTCTGTAGCAACACAGCTTTGGCAACCGAGCTTCAAGATGTGCTGAATGGATGCCATAGCTCCGCTTGGAGATGTATCTCTCAAGATTGCAGGGGAGAATGATATCTTTAAATGCTTCCTCCAGCTTTCAGAAACAAGGGTGCACATTACCAGTCTTAGACTATTAAAATCTGACAAATAGGTGCCAGTTTTCGAGTCCTGCAGGATTCTTCATCAGTCTGGGTATTACAGAGGGGAGGGGAGGGAATGTGCAAAGAAAAAGAAAAGTCTCCCAAATCATGGCCAGATGTAGCAGCCAAGATCTTTAATTCAAATCTAGTTCCAAAATGGAAGCTGCACTCCGTAGAGTCAGTTAGCAATGGCAGGTTTCAGGTTTCACCCCAGGCAATGCAGATTTCGATGTCCTTCCCAATACTGGTAGACATAAAAGCTGCCAGCCAAAGGACACAGAAATGTGGCAAAGCCCATATCGAACATGTTTGGGATCAAATTTAGGGCTCATTCAGGCGGGCATTTGTCCTGCTGTTTGGTGCAGTGCCCCCTATAGGCATGCCCTAAAAAAATGAATAATAATGCTTTAAAAAAAAACTCAAATGGAAGTGACTGGAAGTGCACTTCTGGTTTTAGAAACAGTTAAAAATTGCACCTCCTGTGCTGATCCAAAGTTCTTCCATTTGTTTTAGAGGAGAAACACTGCTCCTGGAAGTCTCCTGAAAGTATTTTAAGGTCACTGTGGGTGGTGACGGGGGAAAGGTGTTCTGCTGGAATTATTTCAACCTGGTATGCTGCCTTTTAGCAGGTTTGGCTGGGAGGGACCTTTCTGGTCTGTGGTGACTGTCAATCAGTCTAGCAGTAACCAATTGTTCTTTCCCTGCCTCTGATTTTAAAGTGAGTCACACCTCTCTATTCTGTCTCCTTTTTCCCTCTCTTTTTAGTCTGTTAGCAGTTAGTGTTGTTATGTGTGAGTAGCTGGAAGTCTAGGTTGGCCGGAGCTGGGACAAGCGACGGGAGCTCACTCCGTCGCGTGGATTCGATCTTGCGACTTCTGGTCTTCTGACCTTGCAGCACAGGGGCTTCTGCGGTTTAACTCTCAGTGCCACCACGTCCCAGTTAAATGGTTTAGGTATGACCTTGCTATTTGTCTGAGCACCTCTGCCTCAGAATAACCTCCTGTCCCAGCTGCACCTCCTAATCCAGGATGTTTTCCTCAGCTTCAAAAAAACAACTGAAAATGTCACTGTTTATACAGGCTTTCCACAGCCTTACCCTGGATTAATTCTGCTTTTTATTATTATTGTTTCTTGTATGATCGGGCTAATTGTCTCTGTTCTGCTGCCATCTTTTGTTTGTGCTATTTTGTGTTTATAGTTATTGTGGAATTGGTTGTTTTTCGTTGGATGTTTTAATTTGATGTTTATTGCTTATATTTATTATATGTCAATGGTGTGACGTTCTAAGCTGCCCAGAGTAGTGGTTTGGCCACTAGATGGGCGGGGTGGGTAAATAAATAAATAAATAAATACTGTTGTGACCCACTTTCCACAAACAATCCCTGTATAACTAGAAGACCTAGCTATATGTTTAAGGTGGAAGAGCGGGGGGGGGGGGGGAGATGAGGCTTAGATCACATTTTATTCTGCAATTCCAACACTTTGTGAACTCTAGTTCTTCACCACACTGACAGGGGAAAGCTAAAGGCAACCAGCCCTTCATACAATTTCTAATAATTTATTATGAGACTAGCCTAAGCAGACAAACAAGAGAGAGCAGAGAGATGGAGATAAAAGACGGGCGCGTGTGTTGAAAGGGAACATAATGAGGTGTTATTCCCACAATCTCAGAGACGTTTCACTACTGACAGAAGCTAAAAATTGATCTGTAGGAAGATATATATGTCTGTGAAGATCATATATATGATGTTTAACTTTACCGAAGGCGAAAGGAGAGAGACTCAGCATCTGACACACAAGGAAAAGTTGTTCTGAATCCCTTCAGGCAGGTTGGAAAGCAGCGCTAATTTACATCACGTGAAGGGCCTGAGGAGTATACATATGCCCTCTTTTCTGGAATGTTTTTCTTTCTTTCTTGTCAACCTTCCTTTGCCACCTCAGGTTGGTTTTGGTAAAGAGAATTAAGAACCAAGCCTTCCTCTGTGGAGTCTCCTGTTCCATTTGTATGAATGGACCTGTCTTCCAAAATGATTTTCTCTTATATTTGTCCTGCCTCACTTGGCTTTCAGGTGCTTCTTTTTCAATGGCATGCCTTCTGCCATGACCTTTCAGGCACATGCTTCACCACCCACTCACCCACTCTCAACCCTCCATGTCTGTCTCAACCCCATTCAAACAGTCGTATTTTCTTCTGCCCCAAAAAGCAGGTCGTGCGAGGCTGAGATGAGCTTTTCCTGTCACACACCCTCCAAAGTGGAGTTCAAGCAAATCACTGTGTCACCAGAACTATAATGGACCTTGATCACTCTTATATTACTAAAAAGCAGTAAAAGCAAAGCAATTTTTCTTTCTTTCTTGGAAACCTTACTTTGCCATCTCAGGTTGGGATTACATTTTTTTTTCCGGCTCAGGATCATTAATGTCCTTTTAATTTTTTTAATTTTTCAAAACCTTTGATTGGTAATGCCCGCCATAAGCAAAGGGATCCCCAGCTGGGGGTCCTGGACTTCTTTTATACTACAAATTAGTAGGAAAGAGCATGTTTCAGAACTCCATTGCCAAGTTAGCAAATGATATTGGGTTCATGATGCAGCAAATTGCCTGGGAGGTTTGCCGTTAGTCCATTCACACAATCAACGTTCATTTCCTGTTGCCGTTCCTGCCAGTGCCTGCGATGTAACTTTTGTGAGTGCAGGTAGAACGGAGGGACCTGTTCTGTCGTCATCTTAATATGTCCATATTTTCTTTGGAGCAATAATTAAAATAACATATTCACCAGCTGGTTTTTTTCCCCTAGATTTAATCTGTTCAGGCTCTGATTTGCATATTAAAAGCACTAATTAGCCCCTCAGAGTGTCTGAGCACGAATAGTGCAATAACTGGTCATGTAGTCACTAGAGACTGCCTTTTCTCTATTCCCCTCCCCAGAAGCTGCTCCCCTCCCCTCCTTTTTCTCCCTGTGCTTTTGGGAAGAACTCATGTATACACAGCCTTAGTCTCTGGATGGGAGTAATGGCCGTGTGTAGAGGGTTGTCGGCTTTGTTTCACAGCAATGAGGGACTGTAAAGCTGGATTGCTTCATTCTTGTCTTTCTTCTTCACTTTGATGTGTCGTGTTTGATCTGTTGGCTTGTCTCTCAGTTCTGTACATACACATACACACACACACACACACACACACAGACGCACGCGCACATGCACACACGCACGCACGCGCATGCACACACACACACACACACACACACACACCATTGATGCAGATACATGAGAGCAGGAGAGCGAAGGAAACAACCGTTGACCAATGACAGCAATTGAGTTCCCCACCCCTGCCAAACCAATCCAATGCTCACTGGATGTCCCTCCTGCGAGGTTCACACAGTGTGTGTGATCCTTTTTTAGTGATATGGGAAGGGTACAAATAGGGTCTTAGCTATTCTTCTTGCTGGAGGGGTGGCTTAATTTTCCTAGTATGCTGGACCAGACTTTTCAGGGCCTCCTG
Organism: Intellagama lesueurii; assembly: GCA_037013535.1. NCBI lineage: Eukaryota > Metazoa > Chordata > Lepidosauria > Squamata > Agamidae > Intellagama > Intellagama lesueurii. Next base: position 22,791,124 of record JBAJHW010000001.1, read on the forward strand.
AACTGTTGGTGATGCTAAGCCACTTGCACTTGAATAAAATCCTCCTCAGTTTTTGTTTTTGTCTGTTAGGTAGCGTGGTCCACTCTTGTTGGCCTAGGAGAAATGTTGAGCTTGCTCTAAAAACCCATTCAGACGGTATAATTGTTGGAAGCGGAGAAATGAGTAATCACGTGTGTATGAACCACTAGGGGATACCTTTCATGAAGGAGAAGCTCTTATAAAATATGAGAAATGTACCATTACATTTAGGTACAGCAGCCCTCCATGATCTTTGTTGGATGCAAGATCTGTAGGTTACAAGCTATCATATTAAGATGATTTCCATGAATCCTAATAAATGGACAACACTTAGACAAGAACCCCACCTTCTGGAATAGGAGCCTTGGGAAGTTTACGGTTCTCAAAACACTTTTCATTGGGACAGAAAATGTAGACATTCTGACAAAAGAAGAATTCCTGCTGTTGGGCCCAGTCTGCAAAAACTGGAATAAAGATCATCTGAAGTAAACTGCTTAAGTCTTCTGCAGAAGCCATTCATTTCCCATCTGTCTCAGGCATAATGCTCTTCAGTTCCTTTCTGCAAATATGAGGGTCAGAAACCCCACACTGAAATCTAATGTGTGGTGTAGAAAGGCTGCAAGCCAGAGTGTGGCCCTTTTAAGCTCAGGCCACAAGCTCCTGGTAGATGGAGCTGGAAAATGTCATCAGGGCTTGCTTCTAGATCAGTCATAGTTTGCGTCTCCCAATTTTTTTCTAATGTTTCTTGGACCAAGCAGATACTCCATCTTTCTGAAGACTCTAGCCTAGTTTGTGTGTCATGGGAATAAAGCTGTGTCTGGAATGGCCAAGTTCATCAAGGTGCTCAAAACATTGCATAGACATAGCTTAGCCATCCTTACTGAGACCCAGTTAAAGAAAAAGATAGCATTATTATCTCTATACTACAACATGGCATAGTGGATAAAATTTTGCACTTGGATCATGGAGATCTAGGCTCAATTTTTGCTTCAGCTGTAGCATGATGACCTTGGACCAGTCAGTAGTTCAGTCATTTCACGTCCAGCTAGACTAAATGCACAAGAAAGCACAGCAATCTAGCCCTTGGTGTCTTCACTCACATGAAGCAATGTGTCTGAAGAGGGGAGACTCATGAGTCTGTTAAACTTCTCCAGGTTAGCCAAAAAATTGATTTTTCTGTGCCCTGGCTCACAAGGAGAGCTTTCACAGATACACTGTATGAGTCTCCCCATGTCAGATCTGTCACCTCATGTGAGGAAAACTAACTACAGATAGAATTGGTTAGCTCAGTTTTCTGTATCTTGCATTTAAATAATAAATAATCATGTGCTTTCAGGTCAGTTCTGACTTATGGCAACCCTTTTTCAGGATTTTCCAGGTAGAGACTATTCAGAGCTGGCTCTACTCACAAGGAGGCACAGTGAGGAACTGAATTCTCAGTCTCTGGCTCCACAGCCAGATACCTGCTCCACTGAGCTATCCAGCCAGCTCTCTTGCATCTAGTCTGCACAGATATTGAATGACTGAATGGGCTGGCTGTCTCTTCTCCAGTCTGACTCACAAATTTGTTCTGAGAATAACATGAAATAATCTTGATTTAAGTTTCTCTGAAGATGGATGGCATAGAAATGTAAAATAAATTAAAAACAGGGAGAAAAGGACAGAGGCCAGGAACTTTCAGCTTGCTTCCAGAACTCAATGAGCTTCTGGTCAAGGGAAGATTTAAATGAAGAACGTGTTGCCTTATTCTACTAAGCGTGCTAGTTTTCTCCAAAACATTGCATCTGTTTTTATTCCAGAGCCAGTGTGATGTAGTGGTGGGACTGGTTAACTGGGGAAACCCAGGTCCAACTTCCCGCTCTGTTTTCAAAATCACTGAGTGATCTTTGGGCCAATAATGCTCCCTCAGCCTGACTGATCAATATAAGGTTGTTGTGTTGACAAAAATTGTGGTTGGGTGAACCCAGCATGCCTCTTGAAGGGGGTAGAATATGTAGGAAAATGGAAACCTTTACACTCATTAGAGGAAAATCAAAGCCTGCTTGTAACAAATAAATAACAGATAAATGTATTTGTTACAATTCAGACATTGTAAAAAGAAAAGTGTGAGAGGCAATTTCATTTAAGTACTTCAGAGAGGCGATTGAACAGTATTTGTACTTCAGTGGCGGGCTAATTCTACAAATTCCAGTTCCAAAGGAAATTTCGAGGAAATGCTTTAGACGCAATCTAACATTTTTCGCCCGCAAATATATTGTTTGTTCAAATAGTTGGTGATGGCAATCAGCCAAAAAAACCCGATTTCAATCATTTTTGCTAGATGTGGTTGTTTATGAAAATGGAACATTGTTATTGATATGGTGATCAAAGAGATGACAGGGTATAAGTTTCCTTCAGAAGTGGTGGCAGTGGTGGTGAAGAAGGAGGGGAAGTTGGACTTTTAAAAGATGTTGGGGGGGATAAAGACACATCACAAATCGGTTATTCTGCTGCTCAGATGTTAATGGGCAATTCCTGAAAACTTCCTTGAGTCCCTTTGTAGGGAGAAAGGTAGAATATAAATAAAAAGAATGAATAAATGAATGAATGAATGAATGAATGAATGCAACAAAAACAGGCATAAAAAAGACCACACAATACAAATAGTTTTGTGAAGAGAAAAATGAGCCAGATTTTGTGGCAACCTTTAGTTGCTGATGGGGATGTACTTTCACTACAATTTTGAGTGTCAGATGAGGACTATGAATGTATGGGATCAAATCCCCACTGGGACATTAAATTCACTGGTTGGGCCATTTGCCATATCTCACTCTAATTTACCTCACATAGTTGTTTTGACAATAAAACTTTGAATAAAGGAATATTGCCTACCACCTTGAACCTCTCAGAAGAAAGGCAAGACATTGGGGAAATCAACCAACCAACCACCCAACAGCCCAAAATGTCAAAATGTGAAATTATCAGCCACAGTATTGTTAATGGGGTAAGAAAAATATACAAAAAATACAAGTTGGTTGTTGTAGGTTTTTCAGGCTGTTTGGCTGTGTTCTTAAGGTTTTTCTTCCTAACGTTTCACCAGTCTCTGTGGCTGGCATCTTCAGAGGACAGGAGTCAGAACTCTGTGCTCTGGTGCAGTTTTGTGGGATAGTTGAGTATTTATAGCTGTGGGATCAGCTTTTTGTCCTTTTCAGGAGATTGGGTGATTATGGTGATCAGGGTGTTTTTTTGTTGGTGGTGTATTGTTGTGATAAGGGGGAGGGATGATCTGTCACTGTGATTGATGGGTGTCATTAGCTGGTCTTTTGTGTGCAATGATCACCGGTCCTTGTGGCTGGGTAGAGTTCGTTGACCTTTTGCAGGCTGTATTTTTCAGTGCTGGGAGCCAGGCTTTGTTGAGTTTTAGACTTTCTCACTTTAGACTTTAGACTAGACCCCCTCACCACTGCAGGAGTATACCGGATACCTTGCAGTTGTGGCCAGGTATATATTGAAACCACAAAATGCAGCATCCACACCAGAATCAAAGAACATGAGAGACACTGCAGACTAAAACAACCGGATAAATCGGCAGTAGCTGAACATGCCCTGAAACAAGCTGGACATGAAATTCTATTTCAAAATACAGAAGTACTGGACAACACCAGCAATCATTATGTTAGAGTGCACAGGGAAGCCATTGAAATCCAAAAACACCAGCAGAGCTTCAACAAAAAAGAAATAAGTCTAAAACTCAACAAAGCCTGGCTCCCAGCACTGAAAAATACAGCCTGCAAAAGGTCAACAAACATGGACTTTTCATTTCACCCTTATTCTCAAATTTTAACCTGGAGAAGAGTTATGGAGAATTCAACAGCTCTCTGCATCTTTACAGCCAATATTCTGTTCAGCAAATGCAGAGTGGAATGGCAATTGCTTAAGCATTCTCCCTTCTTCAGGAGGTTCCCTGTCACATGTCCAGTCATATGACTGATCTTGCAACCATCCTGAGACCAGGCACAGGACGGGGAACCAGCTGAAGCACGCAGAACACATATGTGATTGCCCTTGCACTCTGTGTTTGCTGGATAGGATGGTGGTCTGTGTTTTTAGTGATCCAGGAAAGGTGTTACTCAACCCAGAAAGAGGCAAGTTCATTTTGCCTATAATAAAACTGAAAAAAAGAAAAGAAAAGAAAAAATAGCAAGCATTTTAGACACAGTTGTGTGATTCTTGTGTGCCATACATTTTCACAAGGAAAAAATTAAGGAAACTGTACTTTGAACATATAAAGCCCTGATTTGGTCCTTGGGATCTCCAATTAAAGATTTCAGCTGAGCTGGATAACAACCCTGCTTGCTATCCTGTGTAACCACCGCTCATAAAGGTTGAGCATAGCTGACTGAAAGGAACCATTTGCCTTATTCAGCATTGCAGCTCCTTTCATCTCTGATAAGGTAATGTGAAAAGCAGTAATCCATATGTAAAGATTTTATTAAGTTGTTGTCCTACAATGAATTCATTCTTACCTTCTGCAAGCTGCTGATTTCTTGGTGCAATTAAGATGTTGCCTAAAGGTGCCCCAGAGCCTGGTACCACAGAGGGAAAAGGCAGATGGCAGTCATGGAAGTACTAATGGGGCTTGGCCAAAAATTGGGAAAGGACTTATCTTGGCTCACATGCCATCAGTGCTAATTTTTTTTCTGCCACACGCCATCATGTTGCTTTTCCAAGATGTCTGACGTGGGCATTCCAGCATCTTGCCTAAGTTTCTGCAAAGAGACACAAGAAAAATCCAGAGAAACTGTCTAAGAATATACCTAGCCATGCTTTTAGGGAAAGAAAAGGTTGAGTTGAGCAAGTTGCATAGTCACCAGAAGGAGGTACAGCTAAGCCACTTCTGAGTCCTTTATACCTAGAACCATCTGGGAGGAAGACTATAAAGGTTGGAATCGACTTGATGGCGTATAATTATTAATGAGAGATGTACTGTGGCATGGGGAATATACAGCCCCACTGTCATTCTGTCCCCCACTGCAAGAATCAGCCATTCCTATTCTGTCCACAGAAGTTCTCAATCAAATATTGTAAGAAGTTTCTATGAATTATGACATATTAACAATCACACTGAATTTAGGAATAAGAGCCTGTTTTATGTGGAACTACGTAATGGCCTGTGAAATTTGACGGAAGTAGATAGAAAAAGGATTTCTTCTCCTTTTTCCCTTCTGAGTTTCCATGCATCAAGGAACCCGTTGTCTCTAGATGGGCAAAACCCAGTGTCACAAAACTCAGTGGGTTTCTTTTGAAAACTAAAGCAAGAAATCCTGAGAATTCTCTTGGGACAGGTGGATGTTTCCATTGCAACATCCCCCAAGATGGCCTGTGAAATTTGACGAAAGTAGATAGAAAAAGGATTTCTTCTCCTTTTCCCTTCTGAGTTTCCATGCATCAAGGAACTTGTTGTCTCTAGATGGGCAAAACCCAGTGTCACAAAACTCAGTGGGTTTCTTTTGAAAACTAAAGCAAGAAATCCTGAGAATTCTCTTGGGACAGGTGGATGTTTCCATTGCAACATCCCCCAAGATGGCGCCATTTAGTTGAGTTGGGCTATAAATCCCGTCATCCACCACCTCCACAGGGATCACTGCAAACTGCTGGCTAGAGTTGATGGAAGTGGTGGTGTAGGCCAATACATTTTGAGGACATGAGATTTGGGAAGCCCTGTGTGTACACCCTCATGAATTCTCTGGGCCCACACACGTCCACTCCTCTGACTTCAGCTGAAATGCAGTGGTGTTATTTTATAGTTGAAAACAACTTTTCTGTTTGGCTCCATCTTGGTTCCGTATCCCTAGAAGGAATGATCCAGGAATTCCACCTCTGGCTATAAACCTTTTTAAACTTAGAATGTTCCATTGTGAAAGACATCGCATCCTGCACCATCGTGTGAAAGAACTAATTGAGAGATCATCAAAGGAACTGGAAGTATCGGACAGATGAAAAATGACTTAAAATTAGTATGCTACTCTGGAGAAGATTTTAAAACCGAAAGAGGAAGACAGAGGATGAAACCTGACAAAATGGTTATTTGCCAAGCGGTTTCCTGAAGTGTTTCTCAAACGACATGATTTGCTTCAAGGTATATATCTTCCACATATTGTGTTTTCATTTTATGTTTGGTCACTAGAAGGTAAACATGATTTACAAGTTTGATTGCTGAGACACATGATATTTTTGTTACGTGCAATCAGATCACAGAATTGCATTATTTCTGAAGAAATCTTCCTCTGGAGGTCAGAGAGGGCAGGGGACAGTGTTTATATAGACTCCCAGCTTCTGGCTCCACAGCCAGCCATTTCAGGTACTGGAAGTCTGGAAATTCTGTTTATTGTGTTCAGCTGTTCTGCTGTTTCTAGTGCTTAAGTCCTAAGGGTCAAAGCAGAAAATACAGACAAGCACCTCGTTAGAAGCCAGTAGTGACTACATGAATGAAAAAACAGTGAATGAAGAAATGAAAATGGTTAGATATTTTGTATACCTTGGTTCAATCATCAATCCGAGTGGAGACTGTAGCCACGAAAATAGAAGACTGAGACTGGGATGAGCAGCAATGAAGGAATTAGAAAAAAATGTTACATGTAAGGATGTGTCACTGAAGACCATATCTTCAATAGCAAGCACAGCCACACTCATCAGTACCAGATCTGTACCAAATTGTGTTCAAGCATTCCTAGAAACCACACCATGCTGTTTTTGCAGTGTCTTATTTTGGTGCCACTACGTTATACCTCGTAAACTAATTTCTTCTTGCAGTTTTTGTTGGCACAACTCTACAGTAGCTCCATTAACTCCCAATGGAGTGACCAACACAGATGTAAGAGCTGAAGAGAATACAGGCGGGTGGCGACACATCATTACACTGTAGCATTTTCCGCTCCAGCTTTTAATCTTTGTGGGGTTGGCAGCTTCTCTTTCGATTCATTCTCTGGAGTGGAAGCAACCGGTGGTGCTACATTGTGTGCTGAGCTTTAAAATTGCTGCAGCTGCTAAGCACAGGTTAAGAAGGTGTCTCTGAGAGTAATAAGGAGGGCATCTTTTATCTCTTGTACCATGGGACCCCAGCACAGTCACTTGCATTAGCAACCATGGCAATTTTGCAGGCTTTGAAAGCCAAGCCAGACTCTACCAAGCAGGCCAAAACCCACTGTTCTGCTGCGGAAAAGATATTTGCTGAAAATAATTGGGCCTGGCAGCGCTGGATGTGTTTCCAAAAATAAAATCAGTAGTTCCAAGATTCACTGAATATTTTGTTGTTCTGAAAACCAGTCACACACATGGATTTTGTGCCCAGGAAATCTGGGCACGTATTTTGATTGTGTAACATAATACTACAACAAGGTGTTCTGTCCATCAACTCTTGTCACCACCACCATCATCACGTTGCACTTCCTACTACTTAGCTTTGCTCGTGCATGGAGGTGAACCGAAGGACCAAGCTTAAAAATTAGGAGTCAAGTCCTAAGAATTTGCTGATGAGATGACATGTTCGCAAAATGATGGATTTCTGAGTTTTGGGAAGCGAATTAGCAGCTTTTGGTAATTGTTTTAAATTGATAACCAAAGATTTTGGATTGTTGTAGTGGTGTTTGCTGCTCAGTTTGATTCTGATGATGGCGATGACAATGTTTTCAAAAGCCTCTAGCCTTTCTATTTTTTCATCAGGTAGCAATATGTTTATTTCATTTATATCTCACCTGTGTGGAAAATGCCACTGGATTATTTATTCACTAAATGACACCATATTTAAAAGGCAAATTGAATGTTAATGATGTAAGCTACCTTGGTTCCTTTTTAAGGAGAAAGATGGAGTATGTATGTATAAATAAATAAATAAATCTCTCTGTGTCTCTCTTCAGTAGGTCTTTGGTTACCAGTCAGCATCATCTCATTCCCTGAAGTTTCTGGGCCTAAATCTGAGAATAAAGCAAACCTTTATAATATCATGGGGTGGGATACTTGGGAGGTCACAAAGTGAGGGCAGGAAAAGGAAGAGGGGTTTTTTGCAGCACTGCTACCAGGCATTATGCAACAAGAAAGGGTCATGAGTCACAATGCTGGTGCTCCATGCCTTGCTCAAAATAGTATGGCAAGTCCAAAGTCCATGCCCAAAAAAAGCCAGGATAGAAGGGAGCAACTGGGGAGAGAGCTGCTGGGTGAATACACTTCAGCACATCATGCCATTTGGGAGTGACAAAGAGACAAGCACTTTCATACTGAGCCAGTGGATTCCGGTGCCAGCTAGGAATAGATGGAGATGGGTACCAGGACTTAAAGCCACATCACATCCAAAAATCAAACCACTTTTCCAGTGCTGTTTGCTCTGAGATTTGTCTCCCTTCCTGGAGACCCAGAGAAGCACAGCAGTTCCCTAAGACTTCATCTGCCACCCTGAGACCTGGTGACCCTAATGGTGGCACATGTGGATCTGTCCTCATGTTAGGAAGGTATGCTTATTTCTGCTGTTCTGCTAATTTGTGGAATGAATGCATGGGGTGGGGTGAAAGTGCAACAGTGTATGAGTAAAGGTGTGAATACTTTCCTGTGTCTGCATAGGTGTGCGTTTATGAATGCCTCCTCCCCCAGCCCTGCCTCTGCCTGTGACCCTTCACTCAACCCACCATTTGCTACTATGATTTCCATATCACTGACCACAGTGGGGCACCAGACACACTGGCTTTTCTGCTTCCCAGGTATTCCTGCTTGTTGCAGGAAATCCATGCATGGGAAGATTCAGGAGAAAACATCCTAAACTTCATGACAACCCCCCTGAAGTTATGTATATATACAGTTCTGCTCAGCCATTATGAAAAAGTTGTGTGAGAAAGAAGTAAGAAGAGACCTTAGAGGAATGGGGAAGGGGGAAATGGGCCTAAGAATTGTAATTTAGAACTACTACAAAACATAGAACCATGTAAAACATGTATCTAGAAAACGCAACAGGGGAAAACAAACTCAACCTTGTTGGTTTATGCACTATATACATAAACCAATCATTTCTTCCCTGCTTCTGAATTCAAAGAGAGTCCCGCCTCTCTGTCTCTGCTGAGTGTCTTTTTCCTCTCTAGATAATGTTGAGGTCTGTTGCTGAAATCAGTCATGTTTGTCAGTTTGCTGTTTGATCTGTTCAACTGTAAGGAAATAGATGTTTTTATTTTTTCTACTAGAGATGTCCCAGCTAGCTGTCCCAATGCCATGAAAGTCCTGCTCTTCCCGTCAATGGCACCAGGAGTTCCTCTTTCTCCCTACTCATCCTCTTGCCCCCTGCCTGGAGTGTCCAGCTGAGCAGGGAGACAGAGGAGCTCCTGGCAGCATCAGCGGAAAGAGCGCGACCTTTACAGCACTGGGACAGATGAGTGGATGAGCTGGTCCCAGGGGCCAGACCCTCATTAGGTCCGGCTGGGACAGGGATATTCGAATTTGTTTATGAATATGAATATCCCCATCTCTATTTTCTACTACTAACGTCTTAGAGTAAGTTATTGAGATTGTAAGTGCCAGTTAATGAGAAAAAGAGATGGACTACTCTGAGGAACCTGAAGCTATTCTGCTTTGTGAATCCCTGCAATTCTGCTGCGCAGATAGAGGAATCGAACCAAAAATTCAAAACACTGCAACAGTCAGCAAGATCTAAAGCTAGCAAGAAACAATGATCCAACCAAAAATGTATTAAATTGACCCACTAATTTGAGAAGAGCTTTGTAAAACAGTGCACTTGTGCATCAGCATCACACACAGATACTTTGCTTCATTGATTCATTTAAATGCATTACCAATGCATTTACTTAAAAGTACATTATGCTGAACTCAGTTGGGTTCACCTCTAAGTAGAGATACATAGCGTTATCTCTGATTCCCAGCTTCAACCCCCCCCCCCCCCCAATCAAATACATAGGAATACTATTTAAGACTTTAGGTGTGCTTTTGAATAAAGCATCTTTGGGCTTTTGCATGTTTTTGTATTTTTTGTGTGGCTGCTTTTGTTTTGTTCCTTGCCGTAAAATCTAAAGAGAACTACACCCAAAATGTCAGCATTCTGTGATGTCCCCTTGAAAAGTTGTGAACACTGTCCCTGAGCTTCAGCCGGTTGCTATATTCAGCTTTGTTTGCTTCTTAAACAGATCAAAAACAGCTGAGACAAACATTCTTGGGACAGATCCAAACCGCATTTTACCATTAGCAATTTTTTAACCTAGTAATGTATTGGAATGTAATGTATTGGGACAAAAAGAAAAAGGTTCCATGCTGTTTTCAAGTGAACCATGATGGCAAGAAGTGGCATACTCTAGTTGACAGTAGATTAGTCTTGTGTGGCAGCACATTGGCATTCTCAATGGGTTTAGCAAGCACAGGTTGTTGTTATGTGCCATCAAGTTGCTTTCGAAGTTTGGTGACCCTATGAATGAATTATCTTGAAAAGGCCCTATTGTTAACAACCCTGCTGGGATCTTGGAAATTTAAGACCATGACTTCCTATATGGGGTCAATCCATCTCATATATGGTAATCTTCTTTTCTTGTTGCCTTCAAGTTTTCATAGCATTATTATCTTTTCCTGTGTCTTCTCATGATGAACCCGAAGTACAATATACTCAGTTTAGCCACTTTTGCTTCTAGAGAGAGTTCTAGCTTGATCTGATCTAGTACTTATTTATCTTTCTGGTGATACATGGTACCCATGACACTCTCCTCCAACATCATATTTCCAAAAGCATAAACTCTTTTCCTCTTAGCATTCTTCACGGTCCAGCTTTCATATCTGCACATAGTAATTGGAAATATAATAGTGGAGATTATCTTGGCCTTGGACTCCAAGGCCATACTTACACTTGAGGATCTTATCTAATTCATTCAAAGTTGCCTTCTCAGTCTTCTTTGATTTCTTGGCTGCACTCTCTAATCCATTTGGACTGATGACTTTAACAATTTGAACATCTTTATTGTCAATATTAATGTTACATGATTCTTCTGTGGTCTTAATTTTTGTCCTCTTAATGTTCAACTGCAATCCCGATTTCTTCGTTCACTTTCGTCAAGAGTTGTTTCAAGTCATTGCTGCGTTCTGCAAGTTAATATGATATCATCTGTGTATTTTAAATTATATGTGTCTTCTATAAATTTTCAGTCCCTCGTCATCTGAATCTAAGCCAAGTTACTGTACATGTTCTCCACATAGACTGAGCAGATAGAGAGATAAAATACACCCTTGTCTGATACCTTTGTTTATGGGAAGCCGTGTTTCTCCGTATTTTGTCCTAACACTAGTGTCTTGTCCAGAGTATAAGTTATGCATCATGATAATCAGGTGTTGAGACACACACATTTCTTTTAGAATAGTCCATAGCTTTTTATGGTCCACACAATCAAAGGCTTTTCTGTACTCTATACAGCATAGACTGATTTTCTTCTGAAATGGTTTAATATCCTCCAGTTAACCACATTTATGTGCAATATGGTGTATCTTCTTCCTTTTCTGAATCTGGCTTGAGCACTGAGTACTTTTCATTCCAGGGGTAAAATCCTGTTGCTTAGCATAGTAAGTCAAACTAGAATAGGCCCGTTGAATCAATGGGGATTTGATGAGTCTCCTCCATAAATTCCATTGATTCAAGTGGGCCTACTGTAGTTGCCACTTACTACACTAAAGTAAGAGCCTGTCCAGATGGGTATATACTGTAGCTTTCTACCTGGATCACTTTTGGTGTGGTTTGGTTTGAATCAAATTACAGGGTCCACACGTGTTTTGACTTACAAAGCTCAATTCCATCCCTTTTTAGATTTGTCTTGCTCATTTCTGGCACAGTCCTAGGGCTTCATTTTTTTTCACACAATTCATCATGGTCCTAATTATCCAGTTCTGTAGCCTGTGTGGATGGTTAGTCTGCACCCAAATGAAGCTGTAGGTGTTATTTGAGGTGACAACCCTGTGATGTATTAGATGGGTTGTGACATTTTAATGGATGACAGGAAAAATTCATCCTTTATATTCATTTTCTGTGCCACATTATTTTTAAAGTGTTTCCATATTGATGCAAAGCTATTCTAGATAAATGGGATACATATGTGCACCACGCAGATGCATTGCAGTTTCACTATGTCACTTACTGTATCTAGCAAAACAAAGGCACTGGGGAAAGGTGGGGAAGGAGGCTGTGTCCGTCCCTCATGCCCCAAATTCACCAACAGATGACAGCCTCTCTCCCTCCTCCTCTCCCCCATTAGTTTTGGCTTAGTGGTTGCTTGTCGGGGAGTAGATGTATGGAAAGTAAATAAAAACAACCACTGGAAAAACCAGCTGTATTGGAGACTGGTTTTCCTGGATCACACATGCAAGCTCATCGTGCTGCCGCTGTCCTCCACTGCTACCTCCTTACTCGTGAGTTAACTGGGTAACCCTTACATGCAAGTAAACTGGGTAAATCAACAATCCAAATATCTATCTGAACCTTTCTCATAGAAGAATAAACATCTCCAGTGTAAACTGAAGGATCACTCAAGTGCAAGATAAGATAGATCATACTGAAGTTAAGAATCATTTAAGCATGAACCAGACCGCTCCAGATTCCCCCATCTGGACATTACCATCTTGACTGAAGATATGTAAAACCTTCTGATCTTAAGTGAAACCAACCTTTTTCAATTGCTCTGAATTTTTTTTCTAATACCTTGCCTAGAATGAACCCTTTGAATTTACTTTGAATTTGATTCCAGCTGTAATTTCTGTGACATCTCTGGTTTTAATCAGCTAGCTTTGGAGCTCCCCAACTATACCTTGTGGGGAATGCAGCACCCCATCCTGACTGCCCTGTGGCTATAACAATAAAAAAGTGTGTGTATGTGTGTGCGCACATGTGTACACACACACACCATTATAACTGAAATTGTAAAACCTAGACACCTGAAACTTGACATGCATGTTAAGAAGATCCTGAGGCTGTGCCTCACTAAGTTATGTCATTTATAAAATGCATTAATTAATTTTAATTAATTAAAATCTGGATGTAGCCTGCAGTACCATGGGCTGAGTCACTAGGTGGCAGATAACTGGTCTCCTCTGGTCTGCTCAAAAGCAGGGATTCCCTCCAGAGCAAAAAAAAAAAGTCTTGGGCTTTACTTCAGAATTTTGCAAGCCTGTTTCAGTTGGGAAGCTCCAAGTGCATTTAAGCTTTGACTTCTGGCTTGCTGTGATTGGGTTCTTTCTCAGTTGGAGGCGGGTCTTTCTTTTCTGCGGGAAGAAAAGACGGAGACGAAGATAACGGTATAAACATGGCTTCTTTATTCTTCTTAACTTCAGAATTATCAACATAAAAAGGGTCCAACAAACTCAACTCTGGTAATAACTTGTAAGTCTTAACATTTGTCTCCTTCACATTCTTTACACTCTTCATTCCCCTTTCATCCCATGGGGACTTTGATTGGTTTGACTCCAGGCTGGGAAACTCAAGGCTGCACAAATCGTCCCGCAACAAGGATGTTTCACGTAGTTCCCCTCCAGATATGGTAGGTAACTGGTGGTACCAACGTACGTTACCTTCTTCCCTATATCTTGGGAGCGGGGTACTGCCACTATACTCCATCCCGTCTTCAACTTGGGCTTATCTTTCTCTATCGAGCTGGTGGGATTAGGCAGCAAGCCCCCTCCGGTTCTGAGGTTCGGGAACTCGCAGACTAACTCAACAGGTTCGTACCTTTGCAAACCCTTTTCGTCCGTCTGAGTACCTTTTTCCTCTCTCTCTACCTCATGTCTCTCCCCTCCTTTTCCTCCTTCCTCCTCCTTTATATTCTCGTCCCATCTCATCAAATCTAACTCCTCCCCTTTTCTGGCTTGTCTACTCTCTGCCAGGAATATCTCCACTGCTTTATTCCTCCCCACTTCTTCCTCCACTAACTGGATCAACTCTCCTACTGCACAGTTAGTTACTAACTCTTGTCTGTTTTCCTCGGAGGACGGCACACTAAGCTGGCCTCCTTCACACTTGCTGAAGCCACTTCACTTCTGCAGGCACACAACAGTTCTGGCTTTCATGTAACCTACCTGCCCTGAGAATCTTGATGGTTTTGAACTCCATATGTATGTAAGTACAACTGTGTGTGCATGCATGCATCTGTCTATCCATCTAGGAAGAACGTCAATGAGAATTCATGTTCCCTGATATATGGGGAAAGTGAAGAGAAGAAAAGGCCAAATGAGCATCTGGCGTGGGGGCGAGAGGAAAAGCAGTGAGATGGAATATGATGCACAGTAGGCTGGGTGTTACCACTATTGTGGCTGTGCTACCTGCTGCCTGTTCAGTTGCCCTGGATTCACATGTTCATTAAAAAAAGAGATCAAGAGATGTATCTGTGCACCACTTTCTAGTGCTATAGTCTTACTGCAAACACAATGAAATTTACAAAGATATTAATTCTTCCCCCAACCGACTATAACATAAAAATTACAACAGTAATAGAAACACAGTGCAGACCGGGTGCTACAAAATATGCACCATTCACCAACTCTAGACCAGAGCATGAGTTCCTACTTGTAGGGAACAATGAAGTAGTGTGAATGTCTCTTTGAAGCAAAATAGGTCAGGAACATAGTCCCATATAACTTTAATGATCCACGGCACAAAATCCACAGCACAAAGAAAACAGCGCTGGGTGTACAATCTTTAAAGCCCTAAACCAAGGTGATATGGGCTTTTACAACCCTCCAAGGGAATAGGAGCTCCTGCCCTCTTCAGCTCTACCTCTCTTTTCCTCAACTGGAATTTAGAATCATCATCATCATCTTAGAACTGCAGAGCTGGAGGGGATTCTATGGATCATTGAATCCAGTCCCTGTCTAGGAGACAGTAGGGAATCGAACTCCCAACCTCTGATTCTGCAGCCAGAGACCTAAACAACTGAGCTACAGGTCCACAGCCTTTTCCTGCGATTTCCTGAATTGCTGGGTTGAACCAGTTAGCCCATAGGGATTACATCTGCACCACACAATTGTATCAATTTCGAAACTTTTTAACTTCCATTACTCTATCCTAAGGGACCCTGGGAGTTTCTTATACCTACCTTCATACAAAGTAAGGTCATTGGAACTGCTCCCATTTTGTAGGTGGGGCTTGAGGTTGTTGCTGAGATCCAGTAGCATCCCAGGCTTTGTGAGGTCCCCATTTCTGGGAAGGCAGAGTTGAATATCTGCATCACTTACAACACTTAAAATATGTGGGAAATTGTAACAAAGAGAGGTGGTACAGAAAAAGGGTCATGGAATGCACAAAGCACCTTAGGCTGAAACTCATGCATACCTACATGACATGAAATGAAACCTAAAAACCCATGCTTCTGTTTGCCAAATATACAGCAATTTTGAAAGCAATAATTTTCAATGGGAATTACGTTCTAAGTGTGTGGTGCAAGATACACACATGCATACATGATGGTCCACCCTTTCATGGCCCCTTATGTGACTTGCATAGTCAGAAAATAATTTGCATAACTTGCAAATATAGCTACTAGGGTTTGGAGAACTAGATTCTAGCAACCCTAAAAAAGAATGGGAGAGACTCATAATGTTTGGGAAGGGCGATTAGGAGAGCCAAGGGAAGGCTCAGCAGGCACCAAGGTGGAGGGAGGGAATAACCAGAGCTAATAAAAGAGAGTGCAGCAGGAGATATTAGAACCAGCACTGGGTTGAGGGGATGTGGAGAAGCCAGTGGTGAGGGTACCCCTGTCAGTGCACTGTTGCACTGAGGCCGGTGGGGTGGACCCACTGGTCGCCAGAGCCACAGAAGGGTTGGGAGCCCTGAAGGCTGAGACGACAGATAGGGAAAGTGAAAAAAAGGCACCATCCCCAAGACACTGATTGCCAGACTGAGCTTCTATCCTTGGGGGTGGCATCGGAAACTACAAGAGAGGAGAGGTGACCCTAGAGGGAAAGAAGTTGCTAGTTTACCCTTCACAGATGAGGGATATAAAGGCAGCACTGCCACAATGAGGGTCAGGTCCCCAGTCAGAGAGCACCTGCATGGAGCTACCAAATTGAGAATACAAAGGAGAGGACTTCTATCACAGAAAGGGCAAAGGAGGATGACCCAGAGCACGAGGCTTGGGGAAATGTCCCAGAAGACTTCTCCCCTGGGGCCTATTGAGTTGAGGACTTTCCTGAGGAAAACTCTGAACCATCCAGGGAATGAGATTACAAATATAAAGAAGACCACTAGCAAGGGGTACCACTAAGGATCCCAGAGGGAGCTGGGGAGAAACACAAGAACCCCCATCACCTGTACCACCCTCCTTATTGGGGCAAGAGGGAAAAATTGCTCAGGTAAGGGTCAAAAACCTGAGCCCAAACCCCAGAAATCTTCCAGCACCCAACTCTGACACTGGTGGAGAAAAGGGCAAAGGGACCACCAGCTCCGAGATGAGAAGGAGGTGAGAAGACTGCCAAGCTGGGAGACCCCTGGATCTCCAGACAGCCTCCCAGTATATTTGCCCTCATTGTGGGCATAGTGCTCCTCATTACTGAGCAGGGCAGTTCCAAAGATCTTTGAAGACTGGGGTCCAGGCTGAGAAATCATCTTCATATCTAGTGAAGGGAACTGGAGCCGCGAGGAGAAGTACCCACCTCTCAGTGACAAGAACTGGGGGGAGTGGCAAGAGACTGCCATGTTGGATACTTCCCCTGTGATTACAACTGGGTTCAAGGACTCTGAACATTGTTTGAATCCTCTCTTTGCTACCCCACTCTCTGTTTTAATAAATCCCATTTTGCTGTAACCTCTGTGTCCAGAGTATATGGAACAGAGGATGGAGGAAGGGAGCTCCTCTGAACAAGCCAAGAGTGGCAGGACTCAGAGGGGGACAAAGGGGCTCCTATCTTAGGCAAAGATGGTACCAGATGAATGAGTACCAGAGTGGAGAGAGTGGAAAAAACAGTATGAAAGAAAGGACTTGGAGGTGGGAGAGAAGAAGAAGGTGAGACTCACAGGCATTTAATCCAGGTGAAACCAGGTATATTCACTCATTTCCCCCTAAAATGCTTGATTTCCTTAAGATACTGCATAAACCTAGTATGGCCACTTGTCAAAACTAAAGGAAAAGGAGAGCACAAATGTGCATATTAATGTATACATGCAGATAAAGCCCATTCACCCAACATACAAGTTCAATATTGTCAAGAGAAATGTGATCAGATGGGTTGTGTGTCTGGACACTCCATCTGCTGTGTACACACTATTTTGGATTGGTCACTTTGAGAACCCAAGACTCCCTTCTTGTAGTTCTCTGTTGTTAAATTAGATTTTAGCCGGACCACCTTTCAAACTGAGAAAGCCTTCCTAGATAGTCCAGTTCCCTGATAGCCTGTCAAACAGAGAACGATCTTCTATAAAGTAGGGGACATGGTCATCTAATATACAACTGCATGGAGGTATCATGGCAGGCATAATTGAGGCACAAGCCATGATGCTCAGCATCGAACAAGAGAAAAATGTGAGATCCGCGGGCAAGGATGATGAGAGACATTGATCTGGTAGTTTGTAATGTGGTGGACCTGTGAACAGGCCTAGAGAAAAGGAAAGCTTTGAGATGTTGGTCATTTGGTTGCTATTTTCCCAATACAAATGCAGGAGATACTTTTCTTTTAAGAATGCAGAATGGCCAACTGGGAAGAGAAAAATTGCACAAACAGAAGGAAATACTATGGAGATGTGCTGCAATGCGTAATCACATTATAATTATAATTCTCAGCACTAAATAGAAACAGCAAATCAATTGTTCTGTACCAGTATCCAGAAATATATGTTTGAGAGATAATGCATGCTGAGGTATGTCAGGCTTTGTCAAAATGCTTTCGGGGTGGGGGAAGGGATAACACACACTTCCCGGTGCTACTTTCTACATCCGCCCCCAAATCATGGCCATTGTCACTGACTAGTCCCTCACAGTAAGACCCTCATAATAACCCTCTCTAATATACTTCTTGCATCTGGACTTAATGTTTGAGAAATATTGCCAGTCTCCATTTTTCTTTCCTTTGATAATGTCCTTATAAAGGATCCTGCTGAGAAGAAGGGGGGAAAGTGTCCAAAATGGACAGTTTCTGAAGATGAGAGTAGTCAGACGTATACAATTGGCAGCCTAAATGCTTATGAGACGTAGACTTATGCCTAACCTTTTTGACATTAAAAAGACTCCTTTTTTAAAATCCCTTTTCTTTCGGCTTTCTCACATATAGCAATTTTCCTGTTAATTTGACATTTCAAAATCACCACAAAGTTGTTGTGCTGTACACAATGCACATCAATTCTGTGTGGTGAATATTTCATTTTTAATAATCCCTTATATGTTGACTGACTCCTCTTGCAATGTGATTTTGGCCTCCCAATAATTCTTGCTTCGCCCTCATCTGACAAACAGTGGCCTTACGATTCCACCTCCGAATGTGCTGCACCCTTAAGGGGAAGACACTGTCTTTTTATTCCGGCCAAAGCTTGCCTCAACCTGCATCTGACAAATTAGAGAGCTTTTGTTTTGTGACTGCTCACCCTAAAATATTTGCTGTGACCTAGAACGATGATGCTGTAAAAGAAGGAGATACACATTAGCTTTAGCATCAGATCTGCCCCAAGTAACCTCACCATAAAATCATATTCAAATAAGAAGCTAAAACCCTAAGAAGCCGGGGGAATCTAGCATATCACAAAGCAGCATTAAGCAGTAAGCCTTAAAGACTCAAAGAGGAAAAAAAATAATGTTGATAAGGGACATATCTTCACCACAAACCAGATAAATAATCACATCTTTTCATCTGGAACACTGACCACCATAAAACTACAAGGCAGAGTAAGGATGTGTGTGTGTGAAAAAGGAAGGGAAGGAGATAGGGAGACAGGATCTCCAGATACATTCCTCAACATTCTTTTAGCAAAGTCATCAGAGTTAACCAAGTTGAATAGCTCAGTCAATTGAATACCTGGCTATGGAGCCAGAGGTGGAGAATTTAATTTCCCACGGTGCTTCCTGAGAGAACAGCCAGCCTGGGTGGCCTTGGGCAAGCTGCACAGTCCCAGGATGCTCCCAGAAGAAGGGAATGGGAAACCACTTCTGAGTATTCTCTATTTGGAAAACCCTGAAAAGAGTGGCCATAAGTTGGAATCAGCACACCATTATTACCATTATTACCAGTTAGCAATAAGCTATACATTGTGATGAATGATATAAGTTGGTAGAATCTGAGGCATGTACTGTCATGGGTAAATGGTAAGTTATAAAAGCATACTGGTTCATGGTAGACTTGGGGGTTCCATCTGAGATACTTAAGGGTTAAAATTAAAATCCTATGTCGCAAGGGAAACTGGCAACTTTTAAAGTAAAATGCAACTAGTCTTCTACTAGCTGATTGGTTTGAAAGAGAGGCCTGCATTTCAGCAATTGTCCAAGTACAGACAGCCAAGTTTCAGCTTTGGAACGGTACCATCGTCCTCTCCCATTCCCCATTTGAAAGGTTCTGATAGGCCTTGTCTTCTTCCAAGTTCTTTATTCTTTTTCTTTTCCTCACTTCTTTCCATCCCAATTTCCAAGGGAGACAAAATCTGGAACAGTGGGGTTGGCGTCTGTCTTTTGGCTGAGGCCCCAGATAATGTGGAGTTCCTACCACCAACAGCATCAGCAAAGGTGTCATCTCCATGCGGATTGTGACCAGAGAGGAGAGAAAGAGAGAGAGACAAGGAGACGCTTGGGTTTCTTCTTTTAAAAAAAGAGCTCAAACATTTTAAAAAAGAAAGATGTGTTGTGTGTGTTCACAGAACTATCTGCACAGGGCCTGTGGCGCTCCTCTTCGCACCAACCCTCTGCCCTCTCCACGCCCCACTTTGCAACAACAACAGCAACAACCCACCCCCAAGGATAGCTTGCGTTTCTGACCAGATTGTGCGTAAAGGTTCCAACAGGCGCCTGGAAAGTCATTCCAGCAATTAAGTGTTGGTAGCGACATTTTCCCCCCCTCCCCCTTTATGAAGGATATGCCCCACTGTGCAGGGTATTGCAGCCACCCTCCCTGTCAGGCCGTTTCACAGTAGCATTGTGGCGCCATGGAGAGGAGCTAATTGGATTTGTTGTCACCTCCCGAAGCTGCCAGGAGCTCACGTCTGCTCTGGTTACAGATGAAGACATCACGGTGACAGGCTCCGAGATGGCTCAGCTGGCATCCTACGGACACTAATAGAGCCATGTTGATTTAATGTCCGAGCGGAGAGGTGCGGACAAGCTGTTCAAGTTTTCTCTTCCAAACAAAGCAAAGATCTGTTATATCAGTCATTTGAGGATCAGTAAATAAACTTCCACGCATGTGCCTCTCCCTTCCTGGACCCTAACAGACTCTACACAAGGATGACAAAGTATTTTAAACACTGAGGCAGTACTTCCTCCCCACCTCCACCCCCGCCTGCAACCCACCCTCCAACTCTAACCGCAGTGCTGTCTCTATGGTTTATATTGCCCTGAGGGAAATCAGTTAATTCCTTCATACATAAATTTTACTTAACTGTGTAATTATGGATGAATCTTATTAGTCTTTAAATTGCTCACTAGTTAAAAGGTATATGTGTGTGTGTGTGTGCGTGCATGTTTTTCAGTGTCTTTTTTTTTCTCTCTTCCCACATGGAATTTACAGATTATCTGAACTTTAAAAAAATGAAAAAGCTGACTTGTGGCGTTATGGTTCTCTTTTCCCCACCCCATCAGCCCCAGTGAAGAAAAAAATTGTCATTTGAACACTGTAAACTGTTCTCTCACATATGCTCCTTGTCGTAATGATAATAATTTGGTTGTGTTAGCAATATCTAATTTGTCCACCACAAAATACGTGTGAAGTGGTTAATGTCTGTTGTTCCCATTTCACAGATCTAAGCCATAATCCAGAGAAGGCTCTCGTAGGCGCATAATGTCCTTCCATGTGGACATAAATGGAGAGCGAGGGAGGGGGAAAATTATTTTCTCTCCAACCACAGCCATTGTACCTTGTGGGGTGCTGCTTGAGGGACTACTTGATCTTCTGGATGAGGGGTGTGAACTGCAGGGTGAGAATCTGTTACTAGAAGGGGAAAGCTGAAAAGCCTCCATATACATGTGAAAAGGCACATGTGGTACATTGCTCCCTAGACATGCTGCCCATTTTGAAAGTTCTCAACATCTCCCTTCCTGTTTTGCAATTTGTATAGAACAGTGATTCCCAAGCTTGGGTCCCCAGACATTCTTGGACTATAACTCACAGAAATCGTGGCCAGTACAGCTAGTGGTGAAGGTTTCTGGGGATCCAGGGTTGAAAACCACTGGTATAGAACAAAGGTGGGCAACTGCATGGAAGGGGTGCCTGATCTGAGGAAAGTCCAAAAATAGTATCATCATTACTTCTGAATCTTGATTTGGAAATCTCAATTGTCACACTTCACCAGAAATCAACAAATAGGTGTAATATTTTTCTTCTTATGGATTGAGGTCCTCTTATGGATTGCAAATTGGTTGAGAACCAGAAAACAGAGAGTAGGTGTCAATGGGCGATTTTCACAATAGAGAGAGGTGAAAAGCGGTGTGCCCCAGGGATCTGTCCTGGGATCGGTGCTTTTCAACCTGTTCATAAATGACCTGGAGACAGGGATAAGCAGTGAGGTGGTCAAGTTTGCAGATGACATTAAACTTTTCCGGGTGGTGAAGACCAGAAGGGATTGTGAAGAGCTCCAGAAGGATCTCTCCAAACTGGGAGAACGGGCGGCAAAATGGCAAATGTGTTTCAATATAAGAAAATGTAAAGTAATGCACATTGGGGCAAAAAAAAAAATCAAAACTTTATTTATCAGCTGATGGGTTCTGAGCTGTCTGTGATGGATAAGGAAAGAGATCTTGGTGTGCCGGTGGACAGCTCGATGGAAGTGTCAACCCAGTGTGCGGTGGCAGTGAAGAAGGCCAATTCCATGCTAGGTATCATTAAAAAGGGGGTTGAAAATAAAACAACCAACATTATAATGCCATTGTACAAAACGCTGGTAAGGCCGCACCTGGAGTATTGCGTACAGTTCTGGTTGCCACACCTCAAAAAAGACATAGTAGAACTGGAAAAAGTGCAGAAGAGAGCTGGGCTGGGACACCTCCCTTATGAGGAAAGGCTACAGAGTTTGGGGCTCTTTAGTCTAGAGAAAAGGTACCTGAGGGGAGACATGATTGTGACGCATAAAATTATGCAGGAGATGGATAAAGCGGATAGAGGGAAGCTCTTTTCCCTCTCACGCATTACCAGAACCAGGGGAGATCCACTCCAATTGAGTGTTGGGAGAGTGAGAACAGACGAAAGAAAATATTTCTTTACCCAGGGTGTTGTTAGTCTGTGGAACTCCTTGCCACAGGATGTGGTGATGGCATTTGGCCTAGATGCCTTTAAAAGGGCATTGGACAGATTCCTGGAGGAAAAGTCCATCGCAGGTTACAAGCCAGGATGGGGATGTATAATCTCCAGGTTTAAAAGGAAGGTACCTCCAAATGCCAGATGCAGGGGAGGGTTATCAGGAGACAGGTATCTAGTTGTCTCGTGTGCTCCCAGAGGCATCTGGTGGGGCCACTGTGAGATACAGGAAGCTGAACTAGATGGGCCCTTGGCCTGATTCAGCAGGGCTCTTCTTATGCTCTTGTAAGAACTAGATTACATTTTCAGGCATAGCTGTTCCTTAAGAGGGGACTACATCACCTAAATTTCAGAGAAATATATGGAAGGTTGTTTTTGCTACATTTCTTTAACTCTGGACTTTAAAAATCATTATTTTTAATTATTTCTCAGCAGAATTTGATGACATTTTTAGGGGAAGCTCCCTCTTCGCAGATCAGATTGGCAATTTTAAGAAGAATAGCTGTGTACGAGTAACCTTGCATTTGGGAAAGTCCAAAAAAAGTCGCACTTATGTCTCTTGGGTTTTTTTGTGAACATTTGTTTAAAAAATGATATACAGGGAAGATGGCCCTAGTTAAGCATCATATAACATTTTAAAAGTTATATTCAATTTATGACAAAAACCAAAGAGACAAAATGTTGTGGCATCTTGAAGACTGACTGCTATATTTTAACATGAACATTCATGGATCATGTTTGGGTAGTATGAGGTAGCGGTCTGAGGTGAGGGGGCCATTTTGAGGTGGGCTGTCTCCTGCTCTTGTAATGATCCTCCTATGAGAGTACTAAAAAGTGGTTGCTTCCCCACGCCACCTGTGGGTTTGAAGGCAATTTCTATGAAAATGGCTTCTATGACAGAAGTATTCATTGCTCAAGAAATATGGAACATTTCAAAAATATCAGTGCAAAATTTTGAGAGTCACCTGAATTCATGTTCCAGAAGGACCTATTCGTAGAAATAGTCTGGAAGCATGTTTAAAGATTATACATCAAGAATAAACAAGGTAGCATGTTTACAGCAGGTTTGCTGAACATTGTCCTCTTTTTGAGCTAGGCTGTGCTTCCAGTTGCCTGAGCTGTCCTTTTCAAACGCTGTTTCAAATCATATGATACTTCAAGGGCATCTCCAGTCGCTTGCAATGAGACGTTAACTTGTTCAACATACAGTTCCTGACTTAGGAACTCCACACAGCTGGAAAGGAAGGGATAAAACCACAATATCTCAGTGTCAGCAAGCTCCTGCAAGGACACATTGATGGCCATTTGGGCAGCCAAGATCTTGGTCAATGAACTAAGAAAAGATTTAATTGCCAAGGCAGGCTGCAGGTTACATTGCCTTCCTATATTAAATGAAAGAGAGGGGGGAGTAGGAAAAGAAAGAAGAAAAGGGGGCAAATGAAATACAGGCAACATTTTTTGGCTAGCTAGTTAAGATTTGAAGAGTAGCCACCAAAAGAACAGGACAGCTGGGTCCAGTAGAAGGTAGCCTAACAATATTAAAGATTTCTTTTTGCCAACACACATACACGGAATTTCACACTCTGTTGTCTTCCAAGGGGTTGGATGTTGCACAGGATAACTCATGATGGCTTTTATAATATTAGCTTAATTTACAGAAAGGCAAGCTGAGCAGGTGGCCAGCAAGCCTGTACACTGGCAGACTGATTTAATCTCCCCCCCCCCCCCAAAACCACTCAGCCTCAGCCACACCAAAGCAACAAAATGGCCACAAAATCTGCTTGATGCCGGGCAACTCAAAATTCCCTTTTTCTGGGTCCATTCAGAACTTCAGGTCCAACCCTTTCCTTTCCCTTTCCTCTCCCTACTTCCTGTAAATGGAATTTCACACCAATTCTGAAAAAGTATGCTATGTGTCATAGTGTCCACAGTGGGCCAAATAGTGGTTGGGTGGGGGCAATTTAATGTGGGGAAATGACACAGAGAGAAAGGCTAGACAATCTTTGCCACATACATTGCATTGCAGTCCCGAGCTAAATATAAACACAGACACAGGAATCAGTGTTTTTAACTTTGAGTAGCTTTGAAACAAATACTGTTCTTCTGATCATAGATCTCCTAGTATTCAATCAGTGTTGGTCTGCATCAATTTAAAGAGAGAGAGAGAGAGAATGTGAGGTAGTGTACCTCAGTTTCACAAGCTACATTCTCCTCTGTATCAGTGCTCTGAAATTTTATTTTTAAAATAAACTTCTAGAAACCTCCAGTCAGGAAAAATTAGTGATCATGGCTTTTCTGAATGGGAGATCCAGGGAGCTGTAAAGAATGCCTTCCAAGTTCGGCTTTGCACACAAGAGGAGAAAATGGAAAGCTGCTTTTTGCTGTTAAAAAACAGAAACAAAAATAAAATATGGAAGTGGTGAGGTAATCATTAGCCTTCATGTTTAATTCCCATTTTGAAAAATGAGCAGTGCAGAGAAGAAGTAAGGGAAAACAGCTGAGAAGGTATTAGCTGCCTTCTGGAAGGCAGGGGGCATATGGTTAGTGAACCTGTAACCTCCTACTAGGTTGTGGAAATGCCTCAATGTCCACATATGAAGGAAGGAAGGAAGGAAATGCTGTACTGAAAAAGAGGAGTCAATTTTGGAAAATATTTGCCCATAATCCTATGTATAAGGGTAAACCTGGACATTATTGCTCCAATTCAAACAGAAACAAGGTACTGTACTTATTGCTATAATGGGCAAGACTGTGATTAGGTAACTTGTACCCCAGTCACTCAATCTGCTGTCCAAGAGCTAACCTCTGAGGAAAACCTGAATGTCCTTGGATTCTCATCATATTGTTTTTGATCTTTAAACTGGATTTCATATGTACAGGCCTTCATAGAGATGCACACCTTTGCATAAGAGGGCTGACTGTCCTCTGACAGACTTTCAAGTAGAGGTCACCTTCAGACAGAGCACTGAGGGAGATCCTCTAAAATGTAGGATATATGGTTCATGCTAGTTCAGATCCTAACAAAGCAAAGAGTTTCACACAGCATAAAAGGTTCCCCTCACTTGATGGTTCTTCCTTCCTTTCTTTTATTCCACCTCTTTCACTTTCCAATATAAGTTTAATGTAGTTGGATGTGTACCAGTCTTACAACATCTACACACATCGAACCTCAGCCTCTAACCAAAAATCCGTATTTTCTTCATTTAGTTAATGTATTTTTCTGCCCAGCAGGGTTCTCTGTTGGAGTCATTGCAACCTTGCATGCTGCTGTAAATGACATTTCTGGGCTAGGGTGACTGTCAATCTATCCAGCAGTAGCCAATTGTTCCTTCCCTGCCTCTGATTTCAAAGAGAGCTCCGCCTCTCTGCTCTGCTCCTTTTTTTCACTTATTTTATCAGTCAGTCTGTTTGAAGCAGTTAGTAAGTCTGTTGAGCGCTGTTGCTTAAAGTCTGTCAGCCATGTTTGTTCAGTCTGCTGTATATCTGTTCAGCTATAAGTAAATTAAACGTTTTTATTCTTTCTACTTCAAATGTCTCAGAGTGAGCTATTGCAAGGTGGAATTCTGGCAATTGCCTAAATTTGGCAATTGCCAATGTTGGACCTGTTCTGTCCTGCCCCAATTCACCAGCTCAGAAGTTGGAATTCAGCTCCAAAATTCAGAATACCAGACACTGTGAGTGATAGTCCAGAAAAGTAATTTGTCCAAGCTGTGGAAAAGGCAGAGAAAGAAATGTATTTATTTAATTTGTTTCATAATGTTTTACCTCACCTTTCTCCTTAAAAAGGACCCAAGGCAGCTTACATTATTAAAAGATAATGTTTAAAACTGAAAACAGTAAGTATACAAATAAATACTAACGACACTAAAACTGGTAAACAAAAGTAAAATTAAAAACATATTCAAAGCAGTAAAGCACAACAGTCCATTTAAGAACCCCACCTAGGCAGCCAGTCACTAAGGGAAAGCTTGCCTGAAGAAAAAGGTCTTCACCTGCTTGCAAAAGGACAGAAAAGATGGGGCCAGCCTGGCATCCTGTGGGAGGGAGTTCCAAAGTCTGGGAGCTGCTACAGAGGCGGCCTTCTTCCGGTTTCCCACTAGATAACAGCTGTGAAGGTGGCGGGACTGAGAGAAAGGCCTCTCCTGATGATCTTAACATTCAGGCAGACTCATAAAGGGAGATGCAGTCCTTGAAATACCTTAGACCCAAGCCATTTAGTGCTTTATAGGTTAGAATCAGCACTTTCAACTGTGCTGGAAACGGATGTGTTTAGGCCATATGCACCGATGGGTAATAATACCTTACATCTTCACATTGCTTTCATATGTCTAGAGACTGACCAGCTCTGATCCACAGACACTGTTGTACTGACTTATTGAATCTGAAAGTCTTTTATAAAGATGAGACTTTAAACTGATTATTTTATTATTATTTTTATTTTATTTATTACACTTATATGCCGCCCATCTAGACATAGTCTACTCTGGGCGGCTCACAACATACAAAATAAAAACAATTCAAAATATATATTAACAGTTTTTCAACAATATACAGAACAACAATAGTTCAAGATGGGATAAAAAGAGAAGTTAAGTAGTGCCTGGAGGGAAGGCCTGTCTGAATAACCAGGTCTTAAGTTGGTTTCTGAAAATACCCAGCGAGGGGGCCAAGCGAATCTCAGAGGGGAGTTTGTTCCAGAGAGAAGGAGCCACTGCCGAGAAGGCCCGGTGTCTTGTTTTTTCTTTCCGGGCCTCCCTTGGCGTTAGGCTCCTCAATCGCCCCTCCTGGCTAGATCGGGTGGTACGGGTAGATGTAGGCAGGAGGAGGCGCTCCGCCAAGTATCGAGGTCCTAAACCGTTTAGGGCCTTGTATGTAATCATTAAAACTTTGAAATCAACGCAGAAGCGTATGGGCAACCAATGCAAGGCGGCCAGGGTGGGAGTGATGTGTTGGTATTTCCTCACTCCAGTAAGAAGTCTGGCCGCCATATTCTGCACCATTTGGAGCTTCCGCATCAATCTCAGAGGTAGCCCCACGTAGAGCGCATTGCAGTGACCCATGTAGAGCGCAATCTCGAGATTACGAGCGCGTGGACCAGAGTGGTGAGCGATTACATAATGATTGGTATGTGTGTGGGGGGGGGGGACATTCAAGACCCGCACTGAACCATTTGCAAGGTGAGCTTGGGCCAGCTACTTTCTCTCTGCTTCTTTCCTCAGATGGGTGATGTGATGATAAACCAGGGGTCAGAGAGCCATGCAGGCCACCTTAAGCTCCTATAAAACCTAGTCACTAGCTCAGTGAGCTAGGTATCTGGCTGCAGACCAGAGTTCAATCCCCCACTTGTGCCTCCAGGGAATATAGCCAGCCTGGGTGGCCTTGGGCAAGCTGCACAGTCCCAGGATGCCCCCAGAAGAAGGGAATGGGAAACCACTTCTGCGTACTCTCTGTCAAGAAAACCTTGTAAAGGGTCATCATACGTCAGAATTGATTTCGCGGCACACAATTATTATTAACTAATTAATAAGCTAAATATGACTATTTACACATATATCATATAGCTACCTTCCCCTACCTTTCCTTTTCTGAGGAACTGTTATAGTGCAAGGCATCACAAAAATGTTCTCAACTCTACAGGACAACAGTGCCCCTGGAAAGATCGACAAGGAATACAACTGCTCATCGGCCATAAATGTCTTTGTTTCCTTTGGTTTTAGCAGTTTTACAGAATCCAGCCAAAATCTTTCCTGGCCTTCTGTGCTGGCCTTGCGTCTGTAACAGAAGAGAGCTGGCAATGGCACTTTTGCAGCATGGCCCACATGCCCTCTCTGCTGAGGTAAACAATTTGCATCCCAAACGAGATTGGCATGCCTTGTGTCTACACACTGTGCTCCTTTTGGACACAAATCACAGCAAATTTGCTATTAGAATTGTTGCCTCAAGAACGAGACAAGAGAGAAAGGCAGTCAGCTGGCACTTTCTCTCAGACTGGCTTTCGCTGGGTGAGGAGGAAGTTAGATTTGAGACTTCCCTTTTTTTAAAGGGGCGTCAAAAAAAAAAGAGCCCCTGTGGTGTAGTGGACAGAGAGTCAGACTATGGCCCAGAAGATCTGGGATCAAGTCCCCACTTGGCCATGGAAACTCACTGGGGTGTGGCAATGGTAACCCATTTGTTGAATACATGTATATCACATACCTCAAAAAAACAGTTATCATAAGTCAAAAGAAATTTGGTGGTACATCACATAACACATAACAAGAGCAAAATATCATTTTAATTTAGGAGCAGATTCTGAGTTTACACCCCACCTCACCCATCAATAACACCAGTTATGAGAGCCGTAAATTGCTGCAATTTCAATTCCAGCTTCCAAGCCCTGGCACAAAATTGGCTTGTTATCTTTATAGGTACTAATTTTTAAAAGTAAGTCTTCACTTTTCCATTTTTCAAAAGTAAGTTGTTAATTTAAAATCACAATAGAGTAGCACAAGACAAAATATGAGCCAGTATTTGAAATGTGGGGTGGCATTTCATAGAATCATAGAATAATTGAGTTGGAAGGGGCCTGTAAGGCTATCAAGTCCGATCCCATGCTGAATGCCATTTTCCATTTACTGAGGTCACAAACCCCATAACTTAAAAAAGTTACTAAAAATTACAGTTACACTGCCAAAGAAGTGTAGTTATCCCTTGGTACATAATAGGTATAATGTAACTGAGGATAAAAACAGATGGCATAGATAACCTGTACCTAGGGTAAGTATCACAGCAGCAGCCTCTCTCACCTCCCAGAGTTCGCAAATTAGCGTGTTTACTTTCATGATCGGCCAACCAGACCTAAGCATAGGATTCCTTTGAAGTACGGTTGTCGAAATGTGAAAATCTGCTTGAATCATGTCTCTGCAACACTAACATGCATTTGGCTGTGATAATAAGCTATGCATCACCTCTGTTTCTGCCCTTAGTAATACTTTCATTATCAGAAAAAGAACTTCCAGTCTTTGGCCAGTTACATTATGCAGGGTTCCCCCCCCCCAAAAAAATTACAAACTGGGATGAGTTTGGATCCCAAACATATATGGGTTTCCCCATCTAGAATCCTATTCGTGTTAGTATAAGGTTTGCATAATTTACTGCAGCTAATTGACAAGGTGCTGGGATGTATTTAAGTTGCACAGCTAGTGTGTGAGCAGACACATAGAATCATAGACTAGAGGAGTTGGAAGGGGCCTATAAGGCCATCAAGTCCAACCCCCTGCTCGATGCAGGAATGCAAAGCAAAGGAGATCTGCTAGGGGGTTGTCTAAATTTCTCTTGAATGCCTCCAGTGTTGAAGCATTCACCACCTCTTGAGGTAATTGGTTCCACTGTCTTACTGCTCTAACAGTTAGTTAGCTCTAACACATGGCCCAGATGTACCACGGCATATTATTAAGTGACCACAATTAGCCACAGCAAGTTATGCAAACCTTAAGTCAACACCAGTGGGTTTCTGTGACACACTATGAATGCCACTGGGGACATGTTTATATGACAAATTCACCTACCAGGGGTCAGAGTCCTTTGGTCCCAGTTCCTTTATTTCTCCAGGCTCCCCTGGATAGTTCCCATCACTTGTGATGAAATCTCTTTCAAGCCATCGCCTGCAAGTGGCAGGTACTGAGTGAAGGCTCCACTGCATGATCAACTGGTCCCAGTGCCCATTACTGCACCTTCACTGCCTGTGCCAGCTATCTCACAGTCTCTCTAACATCTGTTTTCATCCTCAGTGACAGAGTTAAATGGGGGTCAGATACTTCAGAGATCCCCCAACACATGGATCCCCTTCCTTAAAAACTAGGAGTACTCCACGTCCCTAGTCGTGCCCAATGAGACCTCATTCTGGCCCAAGACTGAAGACTAGACCGCTTAATGGGCTTAGGCTTGAGAGGCTGGGCTCCCCATGTACCACGAGTTAGGGAGCCATTCGTAGACCTTGTTCCACTCCTTGACTTCCTCCTCCTCCTGCCCCTCAGACACTCCTGCTTCTTCCTTCATGCCCACTCATCCCCCCCTTCTTGAACCTTCTCTGGCTGACACTGCCTCCTCTTGTGCAACCCACACACACACACACAGCCACCCAAGCTCCTGAGCCATTCCACTTGAGACACAGCCTTGTCCGACTGGAGAGAGGGGGCAAGTGTCTGCCTCCCAGAAGTATTGGCCTGTTGTGTCCAGCCATGCTTCTCTCACTAATGTAACCATCTCCTCAGTGCTCTCACCTCTATGAAGGTCTGCAGGGGGTGGGGAAGTTGTGGCCCATGACCTGCTTACAGCATCCCATCACAATTTCTATCATCACAACAGCTGAAAACCTGGCTGCCATAATTAAGAAAACCCAGTTCTGCAATGCCAGAGCTTTACTAAGCATAGTATATGTAGTGGAGTGGCTTGAAAAAACCGTGTGGTGCAATGGTGGGAGACTAGGAGTGAATCCACCCTCAGCTCTGAAGGCTGCTGGATTACCCTTTGGCTGCTGTCACCATCTGCAGTGATCATGGAGCCCAAGAAAGTAAAATCTGTCACTGCCTCCATATCTTCCCCTTCTATTTGCCAGGAGGTGATGGGACCAGTGGCCATGATCTTCGTTTTTTTGATGTTGAGCTTCAGACCATTTTTCGCGCTCTCCTCTTTCACCCTCATTAAGAGGTTCTTTAATTCCTCCTCACTTTCTGCCATCAGAGTGGTATCATCTGCATATCTGAGGTTGTTGATATTTCTTCCGGCAATCTTAATTCCGGCTTGGGATTCATCCAGTCCTGCCTTTTGCATGATGTATTCTGCATATAAGTTAAATAAGCAGGGAGACAATATACAGCCTTGTCGTACTCCTTTCCCAATTTTGAACCAATCAGTTGTTCCATATCCAGTTCTAACTGTTGCTTCCTGTCCCACATAGAGATTTCTCAGGAGATGGATAAGGTGGTCAGGCACTCCCATTTCTTTAAGAACTTGCCATAGTTTGTTGTGGTCCACACAGTCAAAGGCTTTTGCGTAGTCAATACAAACATCTAAATCTGAAAATTGGTCTTTAATTCCCCCCCCCCCCCTATTTTACTTTATTCTTTTCTGATTTACAATTATTTATGGAATTGATGAAATGAAGTTTGTATTTTTAAAAATGGTTGGATTTGCAAGAAGAATTTGTTATAATCTAGCCTGAGACCAAACTTTGACCAAACTCCGGGAGGCAGTGGAAGACAGGAGGGCCTGGCGCGCTCTGGTTCATGGGGTCACGAAGAGTCGGACATGACTTAACGACTAAACAACAACAAAGCCTGAGAAGGAAGTTCTAGAACTGAATACTGTACAAAGACAAACTCAGTGACTTCTCCATAACTAGGTTTTCTAATTAGATAGTCACCTCAATCAGCAGAAGCACCACCAACCCAATATGATGATGATAAGATTCTTTGCTTTAGGTGGCACTGCTGTGTCACATCACAATTGTTTTTCTGAGTTAAATGAAACCGAGACCAGAAACAGACATTATAGATAGCCTGTGACTGGAAGAGAGGACTTCTTAACTAATCTGTGAACATCTGAGTGTCACAGAATAAGATCCTGGGGTTATGCAGATTAGCTTGCTTTATTTGGTCATTGTTCTTCAGCACTGAAACATGCCATTCCTATAAAGTCTGATTTTACAAACCCAGGAAGACTGCCCAATCACATCTCTGCAACATTCATGAGCTTTCTGCTCTGATTATGGGTTATCACTAGTCTGTTTGTGCCTTGAGCAGTTGTGAAAGATTCATTTCATTTGCTGAGAGGGCAAAGTCAGTGAAATAATGTTAAGAAACAGTACAACTTCTGAGAGGCAAAGTGAAAGGTTGGTTTGGTTGAGGTGGGAATACTCAGACAGAGTCTTAGAATAGGATGGCCTTTGTACTGTGTGTGTGTGTGTGTGTAGCTTTGGATGCAGTGAGACAAAGGGACTAAAGAGGAAATCCTATATTTTTTTAAAAAAATGCATATACTGAGACAGGAAGAGCGAGGTAGGTGTTTGTTTGTTTTTTAATACGGACACAAAAGCAAATGACCTCACATGTGCACAGGGGTGTTCAACCCTCCCTTTTCACCAACAGGCCACCTGAAAATCTGCTGTGAGGTTTAGCCTGCCTTCAGAACAAGCCATTTCCTCCCCACAGGCACCTTCTTTGGCACCTAGCCATGGACATATAATAATCACCCCAATATTCTCTGCAAGTCTCTAATAGTTTTATATGATCTAGGTTAACATATGGCAACCCAACTACAAATCAGGACATGCCCCTTAAAATGTCTGTTGTTGCTTTGTAATTGTTACATAGCCCTGAGCGAGCTGCTTCCCTACCTCCATCCTGGCCATGTGGATATGATGCTGATGCTGAGTAAACTTGTTGTGAAGGAGAAAACACTGTCTGCTCAAATTCCTTCTTCCCTCAGCTACCAAGCTGGCAGCAGCCATTCTATCAGCCAGCAGTAGATGGAGAGACAGGGAGGTAAGCCGTTCCATTGACCGCCCTTGGTAAGCTGCTCCACTTGACTCCTTCCTTAAATGTCATATGTCAAGGGTTATTCCACTTACCCCAAAAATGTAGGGATGAGACCCACTCCATCAGTTCTGCAGAAAGATTTTCTTCATTTGTGTCTTCCTTAATTCAACCAAGAGCATTTTGTCATTACCAATTGGTGCCTGACTTTGCTTATTTTCCTCTTCCCACCTCATCCTCTTTCATTTTATGCCATGTCTTTCCAACTGAAAGTTTAAAGTTAAGGACTATCCTCTTATGTAAGAAGTTTTGAGGCCCTTTTTGGCTGAATATTTGGATAAATATGCCTTAAGTAAGTAAATAAATACATTATCAGAAGCAAGGCTGATTGCATTAGCAAGCCTTGTTCCCAAATAGTCTTGCATAGGATTTCACTTTTTCAAATTGTTGTCTTTTATGTTTTGTGTTGTAAACCGCCCAAAGTGGCCTTGGCAGCCATATGGGCAGCATAAAAGTCAAATAAATACATAAACAAAGCCAATTTTGAATTATGGGAGGTTTTCTAGGTAAAGTATTCAGAAGCAGTTTACCATTTTCTTCTTTTGGGAGCATATTGGACTGTGCAGCTTACCCCAGGCCACACAGGCTAGCTCTTCTCTGGAATTCAAACTCCCAACCTCTGGCTCAGCAGCCAGATACCAAGTTCACTGAGTTATTTACTGAGCTATCCAGCCAGCTTGTCACAGCATTAGGCCCATGTAAGTGCTGAGTTTGGAAACCTTAGCTATTTTGACTACAACTCCCAGAAGCCCTGGCCAGCCACATCACAGTCCAAAAAACTAACTTTTCTATGTTCTCTGGGAGCATGCTTGATTATCAGTACCACCAAAGCAGCAGAGTCTGGATAAAAAACCCATCATGTGTCAGACTTAAAGGTAAAGGTAAAGGTTCCCCTTGACAATTTGTCTAGTCGTGTTCGACTCTAGGGGGCCTTGCTCATCCCCGTTTCCAAGCCATAGAGCCAGCGTTTGTCCGAAGACAATCTTCCGTGGTCACATGGCCAGTGCGACTTAGACACGGAACACTGTTACCTTCCCACCGAGGTGGTCCCTATTTATCTACTTGCATTTGCATGCTTTCGAACCGCTAGGTTGGCGGGAGCTGGGACAAGCGACGGGCGCTCACTCCGTCGCGTGGATTCGATCTTACAGCTGCAGATCTATAGATCTTACAGCACAGAGGCTTCTGCGGTTTAACCCGCAGCGCCACCACGTCCCTCCCGTGTCAGACTTACCATGTAAATGAAACTAAAATAAAATAGGTGGCAAAAAGCTTCCTTCTCTGTCTTGCTCTCCTTCCCATTTCCAACTATTCCTTAGTGAGTTTCGTTTGGCTTGTCTAGAAAGTGGGGGGGGGGGGCTGCCCTCCAAAGTACATAAGCTCTTGGCAAAGTTCTCCTCTCTCTGCTTTGCTGAACTCCAGAACACAGATGTCCCATTTGTATTTCATTAGTACATCAGCCTCTCGGAGGCTTCCGACCTCTGCACTCCATGATAATTACCTGGCTCAAGCCCATTCTCACACCAGCTGGCCTGGGAACTCCTCTGCTCAGACCAGGGCTCACTCTGCTGTCAAACTATTCCAGTCAACCGGACAGCTCTATCAGCAGAAAAGACCAAAGATATTTTTTCCTTTAAAAACAAAACAAAACAAAATAAAATAGGGCTCTGCCACTATTGCTTGGCCTGATCTGAAAATAAAACCTCTCTAAAGTATCTCAGGCTTCCTAAAATAGAAACTAGAAATGTCATGCACGTTTACGGTTGCCAGACGTCTGGCAAAAGGAGGACATATCCTCCTTTTTAGCCTAATGTCCTCCGTCCGGCAGGCAAAGATAAAAACCTTTAAAATGTCTGGCTTTTGTATATTTTATGTTATAATTTTGGATGGGAGGGGGAGAGGTGGAAGGACCCCCCTCCCCCTGTCTTTCCCCACCCCCCCGTTACCTGCCGGTGGCGCCGGAGCGCAGCCCTCACCCCCTCCCACCGCCGCCGCTGCTGCTCGGCGATCCGCCATGCCTGCACAGCCCACGTGGAGCCCAGAAAGGCAGCGCGAGCGGAGCGCCGCCCGCTGAGCCAGGCAGGACCAAGCAGCGCCCGAGCGCATTGATGGGAAGGCAAGCACCCGGACTGTGTGTGTTCGAAGTCCCTTTCGGGGACTCCAACTCCCACACTCCCCAGCCTTGACCCTCGGGGGAGGGGAGGCTGCCTTGTTTGGCTTTGCCTGGCACCGCTTTCCCCCTGCCTGTGCCGGAGCCTTGTTTGGGCGTCCAGATTAGCAAGGTTGGCTCTGAGCCTGTGCAGAGTGCGAGTGGCTGGGGGATCCCGCAGCTGGGCCGGGGTGGGTTCGGGTTTATTTGCTTTGCTCCCAATCGGAAGTAAAATTTGAAGAATATTACCTGTGAACAGTTTTATGCATATGTGATTGCTAATGAAGATCTTCTGCGAAAAGTTGGCTCCTCCAAGAAATATGTCGTGTAATTAATAAAGATTATAAGGTAATAATTGTACAATTGGCTGTTTAAATAATGTTTTTTGGTATTTTGGAAAAAAGCCTCCATTGAATTTATTTTTATTTTTTAACATGACTGTTTCTTGGTCGGTTCACTAAGAGACATTTATTGGCAGCTATTGTAATAAAATTGTATTGATTGCGGGTTTAATCCGGAACCATTCAAATGAAACATTCAATACGTCCTCCTCTGTCCTCTTTTTTGTCTTTCTATGTCCTCCTTTTGGTACCCATGTATCTGGCAACCCTATGCATGTTTAATAAACAAAGCTTGGAACGATTCCTGTTCTAACTACAAATACCACAATCAACATAGAAGTCTCATGGGCTGGGGCATTCTGGGAGTTGTAGTCTGAAAAAGTAACCTTTCCAAGTGCCAGCTATGGAAATTTTGGTACATTTGATTAATTTGTCACACTTTATTATACAATGCTCCCTTGAATTGCACGGTTCTGAGCAGCATGGTTTTGGTTATACACTTTCCCTTCCAATCAATCAATCAATCAATCAAATGCTGATATTCGTCTCCAGGATGGAGCCTGAGAAAAGTGGATCTCGGGTTTACCTAGGGCCCTGTTGTTGTCAGTGCAAGGGTCCTGGGTCTGATGGCAGCAGCCCAGCTGGCCCCTTCTCCTGTCATAGCAGCTCCACATGGCAGCCAGGGAGGGTGCTGAGGCATGTTGGGAGGCTGACTCAGGTTGGAGGAGGGATGTGTGTGGTCTGTGTGGGTGACGGTGTTAATCAATTGTTTATGCTTCATAGTTACATTTTGGGGGGGCAAACGAGTTATACATGGATTTTGAACTACACAGGTGTCCAGTACCCCTAACCCCAGCGTTGTTGAAGGAAGAAATGTATTCACCTTCTCTTTTTTTCCCTTTTTCTTTTCTTTCTCTGGTTAAATGAACATGGGGAGCTGTCTTACACGGAATTACACCACTAGTCCATCTAGTCCCAGCATTGTTGACACTGACTGGCAGGTGTTTTCCCAAGATTTCAGGGTTTTCCCCCCACCATGAAGGTGCTAAGAATTGAGCCTGGAACCGTCTACATACAACACGTGTGCCCTGTCACTAAGTTATGGCTTTTCTGTAAGGGGTGCTTATCCCTTGCATTAGGGCAGTGGTTCCCAACCTTGGTCCACATATGTTCTTGGGCTAGAACTCTGAGACGTTTTTAAACCACCACACCTGTACTGGCCAGGATTTTTGAGATTTGTAGTCTAAGAACATCTGGGGGACCCAAGGTTGGGAACCACTGCATTAGAGGATGATCTCCTGTACTGGAAGCTTCCAGTAACTGTGTCATAAGCAGCAAAAGCAAATAGGCAAGGGGCCTTTGTTTAGTAGCAGAGCACATGCGTTGCCCAGAGAAGGTTCTTACCCCAGTATATGCAGGAAGGGCTATGAAAGATTCTTATCTGAAATGACTGAAAGCCCACTGTCAGACCCCCTTCCAGATGTTTTTGAACTACACCTCCCCAGCGCACCTGGCTATGCCAACTGGAGCTGAGAATTCAAGTCCAAAACTTGTGTGCTAAAGCTATAAAACTAAATTCACTTATTTATTTTGGTTCGCACACAGTGCACACGTTCAATACTGATTCATTCTAGCTTTCCTCACTCCTAAAGATGGCTGTCATTTAGATTGTTTCCTTTATTTGTTTAATTGGTTGGCTGTTGTGTTTATACCCGCTTAAGTCTGATAATTTGGAAATAGCATTCAAAAATAATTAAAAACACACGAGGAACCCAATTCCCTTAAAACACAATGTTTGAATTTGCCATAAATAGCTGGTAGATTGGACGACAAAGGGATGGCTTGCAGATACAACTGAGTATTCACATTCACCTATAAATATGAGTTATGGAAACACATGTCATTAAAGAAGAAATGAAGGGAGTGCCATAGCACTACACGTCCTGCAAGAAGTAACTGCAGACCATGTAGCTCATGAGCATTTAAACGATCAGGAGGGCTGATCCAGATAACTTCAAGAACGCAATGGGCCTACTCTGTGCTCCTCAAAAGTACCCTTTGGAAGTACCCCTATAATATTTAGTTTCTTCATATATTTCTCCAGGTAAGCAGAGGAGATAACTTTGCCAGGGAGCTTTTCTAGAAAACTAGATAGAAAAATGGTGGAGGAATAACAACATCAGAATCATGGAATATGTAAAGTTGGAAAAAAGTTGGAAAAAGCAGTCATAGAGTTCCAACCCTTGTTATTGGTGAAGGTTATCCACAGCTAAAGCATTCCTGACAGATGGCCATCCAACATCCAATGAAGGAGCATCCACAACATCTTCCAAAGCAGTATATTTCATTGAGAAGCAGCTCTTTCCATCCTAATTTCATCCTCATGTTTGGTCAAAATCTTCTTTCTTTACCTCTGGAGCTGCAGGGAACAACATTACTTCATCTTCTGTGTGACAGCCTCTCAGATAGTTGAAGGTGGCTACTAAATCACATTTATGCCTAGCATTTACCGTATTTTTCTGTGTATAAAATGACACTTTTTCCTAAAATAATTTGGGGAAAAATTGAGGGTCGTTTTATACACGGAAGGAGGGCAGAGGCAAAGGAGCAGTCCGCGTACGCTTGGGTGCCTCTTGCTGCTGCCGCCCGCCGCCCATTGCCTCCTCCAGTGCGACTGACTGCCGGGGCTCACCTCCAGCTCACGTCGCTGCCTTGTCCCCTCCGGTGGCGGAGGCGGCGGCAGGAGGTGGAGACGGAGGCAAAAGGAACACTCGCACGTGCTCAGGCGCCTCTTGCTGCCGCCCGCCGCCCATTGCCTCCTCCAGTGCGACTGCCGGGGCTCACCTTGCCCGCCTTGTCCCCCTGCGGAGGCGGCAGCAGCAGCAGCAGGAGGCGGAGGCAAAGGAGCACTCGCGCGCGCTCAGGGGCCTCTAGCTGCTGCCCATTGATTGCTGCCGCCACATCGCTTCCTCCAGCGCTCCCTTTGGGCAGGGGACAAGGCAGCGACGAGACGTGAGCTGGAGGTGAGCCCCCAGCAGTCGCAATGGATGAGGTGATCAGGGCGGGGGAGGCAGCAGCAGCAGGAGAGATGGAGGTGGAGGAGCAGTTGCCCATTAACTGCTCCTCCGCCTCCGGCAAGGGTCAAAATTAGGGGGTCATCTTATACATTGGGGGGTTGTATACACGGAAAAATACGGTATATACCATTCCTCTTAGTGGAAAACCACTGCTCCGGGCGGTCTTACAATGTAACATAGAGATTTGGTTCAGTGGTTTGTGCTGGTCCGTCTGGTGGTCGAACAGTTATTCTATGGTTCCAAGCCCCACCCTCCTCCAGTGGTCGTCAACTCAGAGGCAATGTCCAGAGCAGGTGGGACAAGGAAGCCAGGGTACTTCTGAGAAGGGGCTCTCCAGAGGGCCCATCTCTAAACATAAATCCTATTCCCCCACCCCACATGCCACCCAAAAACAAAAATAATAAATGAAAACAGCCCACATACCAAAAACACAACTGGATAAATAGTCTGAAAGACTAAATAATGGTGACAAACCTCAAGTGGCACATGGGTCACAAACCAAACTAACTGAGTGGAAGGATATCTGTAAAGGCTTCCTTGATGAGTATGGTTTTGAGCAGTTTTTTAGAACTCTGAAGGAAGGAGGCCTGCTGGACCTCCAAAAGGGAGGTCATTCCAACGTGCAGGGGCCACCACCGAGAAGGCCTGATAGCCTTCTCTCGTCTAGGCTAAACATAACCAGCTTGCTCAACTCTTTCAAATAGGGCCTTCTTTCCAGGCCTTTGGGACGTAGTGGCGCTGTGGGTTAAACCGCAGAAGCCTCTGTGCTGCAGGGTCGGAAGACCAGCAGTCATAAGATCGAATCCACGTGACAGAGTGAGCTCCCGTCGCTTGTCCCAGCTCCTGCCCACCTAGCAGTTCGAAAGCATGCAAATGCGAGTAGATAAATAGGTACCACCTCGGTGGGAAGGTAACGGCGTTCCATGTCTAGTCGCGCTGGCCACGTGACCACGGAAACTGTCTTCGGACAAATGCTGGCTCTACAGCTTGGAAACGGGGATGAGCACTGCCCCCTAGAGTCGGACACGACTGGACTAAATGTCAAGGGGAACCTTTACCTTTACCTTTACCTTCCAGGCCTTTTAACATCTTGGTGGCCCTCCTTTGAACACGTTTCAGCTTGACAACAATATTCTTAAACTGTGCTGTCCAGAAGTGGTCATTGTACTGTACTGGAAGTCTGAAGCAGAACAGAGAGACTTCACTGACATATATTTTACATCTAAATGTAAGGGCCATTGCTTTAAAGAAACATAACCTAAAACTGGTGCTAAGATTTTGGTTTGTTATGGATTACTCTCTTTCCTATCTGCTGTAAGAAGAATAATTCCAGATGTGCTGCTTAGCAAAAAGGGGAGGGAGGTGAGCATGAGAATCCAGTAGGAAATGGACAGCAAACTATTGGTTCACGTAGACCTGTATCATCTACTCCAACAAACAGCAGCTCTGCACTGCCTTGGGCAATAGCCTTTCACATCATCTGTGCCTCACTTCTTTTAGCTGTGGATACCAGATATGGAGGCCAGGACCTTTACATACAACAACCATCTTCTCTAGTGCAATCAGTAGTCAGCTAACCTTCTGTGTCTTATCAAAGGGTTTGTCCAGTTTGAGAATGCCACCAAATCATTCAGGAGGGTGAAAATCCAAAGTGGCCTGTGGAGAGATCTAACAGCATCTATTCCAAACTGGGATAGAGTTGGAGAGTGTACAATATGCACTCACTTAGCAAATGTGACTTTAGAGTGCATTGATTGAAGCACATTGGAATAAAAACAAAAATTCTGATCCCATGTACTCTGAGGGGGTCTGAATTCACTGTGTCTATCCATGAAAAGGGACCTGAAGATCATGGTATCTACACGACACCAGTTTCATACCACTTTAACAGTCATGGGTCAGTCTGAACAGGATCATGGTTGGCTGGCTGGCTGGTTGGCTGGTTAGTATACTTCTAAACCACCCATCTGACCAGTGGTCACTCCAGGCAGCGTACAACAGAAAACCGATATGAACATATAACAAATATATTTATAAGTCAAGAAACATAATAAAAGTAAGCTTACATTTACAATTAAAATTAAATTAATCAGTGGCAATAGATGTTAAATACATAATCTCAGCAGGCTATTGAGATAGTACAGTTTGGAAGGCCTGCCAAAATAGAAATGTTTTCAGGGATTTATTAAAACTTTCCAGAGAAAGGGCCAGGTGAATTGCCAGCAGCAGTTCGTTCCATAGCAAAGGGGTCATCACTGAGAAGGCTTGGTTTCTTGTTTTCTCCTTCCTGGCCATTCTCGGGGTTGGCATCCTTAGCTGGCCAGCCTAGGATGTGCGGGTAGGGTGGGCAGTCCCTCTTGGGAGGAGGCATTCTACCAGGTACTGATTTTGCTTGAGTGCCGTAGTGCTGCAGTTCAAGGGAGAGCACTGGACCATCCTGCAGATAATTCCAAGAATCTCAGCAAAGGATAGCAGTCAGGATTTCTTAGGCTATAGTTATGACAGCTGAAGTGGTCTCAGATTGCTAGAACTCTGTAATGTAGATACACATTTTAATTCAATGAAAACAGCAGCTTGGACTGCAGCAGTTGGGGAAACGGCAAAAATACTTTGCGTTATCGGGAACCTTATTTTACTTTATTGCATCCTGGCTTTGAAATTTTTTTTTCCAGGGCAGCTTGTGTGCTGCCAAATTTTGTATTTTTCAGTATTATTGAAAGACCTTTTCATTTTGCGCAGGCTTTTAAAGTTTTTCTGCTCTCTAGTTTTAATTTTCATTTAAATGATGAATGAGTACATTCCCACTTGTCTCCTTTTCTGAGTATTACTTTACAGAGTTTTTAAAAATTGCTTCCTGTTTTTGTTTTCCCTGCTGCTTTGGGAGTTCTTCGGGATAGAAGAGTTGAATTCAAAAAATCCCATTCAAATCAATAACTAGAAATAAAAGCAGAGAGCATCCTAATACTTTTTCCACACATGTTTGGTATGGAGTCCCTACAGCTGAAATCCTGTTGCACTGTGCAACATGAATGGCGTCATTAGTAATGACATGTTGACACAGATTAAAGACTTCATTTTTGTGATTTCGAGCTGCACATGGCTTGCACACAATGTGAAGAACTTGTGTGTACCCCAAAATTCCAAAAAGCCTTTAATCAGTAACAATCTGCTGTTGCTGATGACATCCTTCTCTTTGCTCTGGCAGCCCCTGCCCTTATCTTAATCTTTGACCAACCTGGTAGACCTGGTTTGTGGGGACTATAGTTTTCATCAATCAAACCAGCAAGTAAAGCAAAGAGAGAGAGCAAAGCTTATATACTGCCCCATAACAATTAAAGCACTCTTTGGGTGGTTTACAATGTAATTATGCAAGTTGCACATTGCCCGCCCCCAGCAAACTAGGTACTCAATTTAACAACCTTGGAAGGATGGAAGGCTGAGTGAACCTCACGCCGGCTACCTGGGATTGAACCCACATCATGAGCAGAGTTTGGGCTGCAGTATTGCAGTTTATCCACTGTTCCACAAGTGGCAGTGGATGATGAGATTTGTACTCCAACACATTTGGATGTTGCTGGGTCATGAGAAGACTGCTATATACTGACCTTTAAAAAAATGCCAGTCATGTTGCCGAAATAATGAACCACTGTACTACAACTCCCATCATGCTTGACCATCGTCCAGCTGCTATCTGACAAATGGAGTATTCAGGAGTGATAACGTTTTGTTGCAGGTCTCATTTGTATTTTGCATAATCCTGCATACAACAAATTCATTACTGAAGCTGAATCCAGACATGACAGAGGAATTGTCTTCTCCGAGTTCTCCAACCTAAGAGGTGGTGGAGCAGCATGTTCTGAGTTGGTTATGCTCTCTTGGAAAGAGCAGTCATGTGGCTTGTGTGGTGTGCTGTGGTGCTCCTTGATCCAGCATTGTTATGTCAACCTTTGGTATCCTTGGTGGATGGGGATGCCTCTTTTCACTTGGTCAGTTCCACCACCTACAGCCTTTCCTGAATTGACGTGCCACAGCTACAGAACAGAAAGACAACATAAAAACAATTAACAAAACCAAGATGACAAAATTGATAACTTAAGAGCTGAAGGAAACACTGCACTCTCTTGGTGTAATATCTTGAAATGACTGTCTTGAATAGCCATGTTTTTAAAAATGTCTTTGTGAGCGGCCCCAGCCGCTGTATCCATGGTGAGACAGCAAGTTCTGGTGATCAGTTAACCTTTATTGGACTTAGCATACAAAGGAAAGGAAAGGGGAAAAAACAGTGTCTCTGTAGTCCTTTGCAGCAGCGATCCCCAACCTTTTTCGGTCCGCGGACTGGCTGGGGAAGGCGGGAGACCCCCGCGCTCGTGCGCATGTGCAAACAAGCTTGTGCACATGCGCAAATGGCGGCACGGTACTCGCACAGGCGTGCTGGAGCACGCGCGCAGGCACAAACGGGCTGTGCGGGGGTGAGTGCGTGCGGGGGGTGGCGCGGGAGGTCTGTCTCAGCAGCCCGGTCCGGCTCAGGCCACGGACCGGGGGTTGGGGACCTCTGCTTTGCAGGATGGAGGCCCCAGCTCAATGCAGCAAGGATGAAACTGGTGGCTTTCTATAATTCCAGTCCTTCCAGGGCCAAGGGAATACTCTACCCCTGCCCCCCAGCTCCTTGGGAGTGACTACACTCTTGTGGCAGCTCATCCCGGCTGAAAAGTCCTGGCTGGTAAACAGTCCTTGCCAGCCCAGTCCCCCGGCGTGGTGTCCAGCAAGCAGAGGAGGCTGTGCAGCCCCAGCTGTCCCTGGGAGCTTCTTTCTTTCAGCCTTCAACTTGCTTTCAGTTGAGCCGACAGTCCTCCAGGGATACCAGCCTCTTGGAAGCTCCTTTCAGCGTCTCCCCAGTCAGACTATTCTCTTTCTTCTCCAAAGGTGACAGGAACTCCCAGGCATCCTCCCAGATATCCAGTTCCACTCACTCTCCTCTATATCTACCTCAGCCACGGCTACAGCTGTTTCCCTGGGGGAGGGCCCAGGTCTTCCACCCTCCTCTGCCTCAGGTGTTTTCCTCAAGGCCAACAACCATTCTGCCATTGGTGAGGGGGCCTGCCCATGCTGGCACTTAGCTCCTTCCCCCCAGCCGGCTGTAGCTGGCTCACAGTATTGAAGATCCCCAGTGAAGGAGCCAGGAGAATTTCAGCTGGGAGTTTGTTCCATAGATGGGGGGCAACCACAGAGAAGGCCCAGTTCCTGGTCTTCTCTTTCTGGGCCTTTCTCTGGGTTGATGACCTCAACAGTCTGGCCTGAGATGATTGAGTAGGTTGGGCAGATCTCACTGGAAGAAGGCATTCTGCCAGGTATTGAGGTCCCAAACTGTTTAGGGCCTTATATGTCAGTGTCATCACCTTGAAGCTGACATGGAAACGGACAGGTAGCCAATGCAAGGTGTCCAGGATGGGGAAGATATGGTGGTATTTATTTACTCCACAAAATAATCTGGCCACCATATTCTGGATCTGTTGAAGTTTCCATAGCAGCCTCATGAACAGCTCTATGTACGGGCACTACAGCAGTCTAATCTTAAGAATATCAGTCATGGATCAGTGTGATGAGGGACCCGATGTCACGGTACGGACGCAGCTAGGTGACTACATCTCCCATCATTTTTCATCGTTCTCCAGCTGCTGTCTGACAATGGGCAATTCAAGGCCCTTGTTCTCCCTTTTGATGGTTCTTGATCCTTACACTGGATGTGGACAGGACAGCTCTGGCAACTCCTAAAACAGAGGATTGCCCTGTACAAAGTAGACCACATGATCATCCCAATATGTTAGCTGGCCAAATGGTTTGTTTGCACTCACAATTCTGTTATGAAGTGACAAGCCAAGCCAAAATACCTGAAGGCCAAAAGCAAGCAGACTCTCTAAATGCTTTGCATAAACAAAAGCTGCCTAATACACCAAGTTAATGGGGGAAACTACTTTTGTACCTTATTCCATCACCTATTTTTAAAGTCAAGATTGCATTCAAATTGCATGAAGGCATGACTAGGTGTATAATCCATTCAAAACAAGCAAATAAAGCTATGCTCCAAGGCTGCAACATATCCTATAATGTGTAATGGTGCAAACAACATAGATCTGTATTTTGACCTGATTAGGCCTCATCTCTA
Organism: Intellagama lesueurii; assembly: GCA_037013535.1. Taxonomy (NCBI): domain Eukaryota; kingdom Metazoa; phylum Chordata; class Lepidosauria; order Squamata; family Agamidae; genus Intellagama; species Intellagama lesueurii. The sequence continues at coordinate 22,835,856 of JBAJHW010000001.1, forward strand.
GATGATACTGTGTCCAGTTTTGGACACTGCACTTTGGGAAGGATGCCAACAAACTGAAACAAGTTCAGAGGAGGGCATCAAGGATGACCAGGGGACTGGAAACCAAGCCCTATAAGGAAAGAGTGATTTATTTGCAATATTGACATCCTACCTTCCTCCAGTGAGATCAGGATGCTATTCATGATTCTACTTCTTCCAAATGTTCTCCTCATAACAGCTCTTTGAAATCAACCTGACTATTATACATGGGCTCTCTTAACTTTAGATTTAGTAAGAGGCAAAGAATTTATGTGGCTGAGAAGCAAGAATCTCAGCAAATTGTAAACGGCAGCTTCTTGACAGAATCATAGAGGCAGAATCAGGTCCCTAGTATTCTGAGGAGCTGAAGCAAAATGCAGTGATAATAGTCAATCAATGATAGACTATTAACAGCAAAATATTCAAAGTGAATATAAGCAAATTCAGTCCAGAGTCCATTTGAGGGATTACTCAATAGCAGTGGTGGCAGCAAAGAAATCACACTTTCTCATGATCACTACATCTACACAATATTAGACAGCAAAGCTCTTTTAAGTGGTGGGTCATTTCCTTTGTGTCAACCCAGAAGACTGTGTGGTAAAAACCTTCTATGACCAATTTACGGTATATTTTAGAGATGAAATTGCTCCTATGTGGATGCCAGTTATTACTGGGTCATAAATGGATGCAGCTGGGACATTGTCTATTATTACAGATACATTTCGGGCTCTACAGCTCAAGAATATAGACAAAACCAGGCCGAGACCTATCACATATATGTTAGATACTTGGAGTTCCTTGTTCCTAGAATCAGTCAAGGCCAAGTTTTCCATCTGGTTTTTAGAGGTGGACAGTGTATCTTTGAAGGAGGATGCCGTCCCCAGGGCTATGAAGAAGGCAGCAGCTTAATGTCTCTTTAAATAAAGAGTGTGAAGTCTTATCCCCACTGCTTTGGACTTTGGGTTTCACCCAACTATCTAATTCATTGGCTTACCTGCAGCAGCAATGGCTGAAGCAAAATTTCATCTGCATTTGAATGAACACAAGTAGAGTGCTCTGTTTGACTTTTTTTTTTTAAAAAAAAAAATCAGGCTTACCTGACTGTGTGAATTACTCTTAGCACATTCAGCTGAACGGGAGAAAAACTCCAGTTTTTTCTTATCAATATAGGGTGGACTGGAGCTGAGAGGGTAGGGCCCTGCATGGCTATTCACATGTTCAACCTAAAGAATGTGTGAACAGAACTCTGGACTCAGTGTTATGTCTTGTTGGTGATCAGAAATGCCTTTTTGTTGTTGTTGTTGTTTGATCAACTTAGTTTGCCAAGTGCAAATCAATGTAAGAAAAGCAGACCTTTCCTCAGTAACACCTCCTTGGTTATATCTTGACCACTATAGGTCATTATATAGGGTGACCACTGGGGTTCTAGTATTTTCATGTAGAACAGAGAATTTCAGTAAGTGCAGCTTTTCATATATTTCATACAAGCTGTGTCTGCTGGAATTTTCACTTGCACATCACTGTTAAAGGAGAAGTCCTGTCCACTCTTTCATGTGGCCAACCTTCTAGACTACTATAATGCAGCCTATATGGTTCAGAAGCTTCAGCTGAAACAGCTACCAGAAACCCATATATATTGTGCACTGTTATTTGATGATGGAATTCCTTAATAATTTTTTTAAATATATGATTTTCTCAGCAAAGAAATTTCTCAGCAATATTTTATCTCAGATTACCTGCTGTGATTTTCAGATTAACATGCTCCATTTTGCGGCTGGCCTTCAGGCTATAAGTACAATTTCCAAGGCATGAAAAGCTGTCCCAGTCATATCTCTTTAATCTTGATGTCATTTCAGATCTAATCAGAGGTTTGTAATGTATGGATCGACCCCCAGGAAGTTGTGGGGGCCAGCGATTCAACCCTACTAGCTACACTGATCGGCTATTCATTTCCGAGCTCAATTTAAAGTGGTAGCGTTGACTCTCAAACCATGAACATAGTAGAAGCTGGGGATGCTGATATTGCATGGTCAGAGCATCTGCTCTCAGTCGTATTCTGAACTTTACATGAGATATCCAAGGGGCTAAACCCTATCCTCAAAACACTTTGGACAGCCCATTTTCAGATCCAACATATACACTGCCAAATATGATACTGAAACTACTAGAGAGCTGGGCAAGACAGAAGGATACCCTAATCAAAGATGCCATCACTGAAGTATTAGCCAATTCTACTTTTTGTCCATGTTTCTGTTTTATTTATATAAATGCAAAATTGGAACTCAGATGAGAGCATAGAGGAGATTTCATGCTCCTGTGTTATTAGCATCACCTGCTTCCACGGAAGACACTTTAGGACCTCAAGACCAGCCTCAGTGGCTTCACTCACTGTCTTTGGTCCATCTGAGTGAAAGGTACTGGAAACTGGATCTTTTCAGTGGCAGCCCTTCAAATTTCAAATTCTTTTCCTGGATGAAGTGTGCTTGGCCTCATCTTTGCTTTTAAATTGACATTTAAAAGATACAGTATAAATGTCTACCTGGGCTCTCAACTAAAAATGTGGTGAGCTGGTTTTTAAATCTAATTTAAAATGCTGTGCATTTTAAATTTTTCTGTAGATTTTTTTAAAATATTAAGCACTGTTTGATGCTTTTAATTATTTTTGATCAGCTGCTTCAGAAGGATTTTGGCTTGCTCCTGAACACAGGAGGGGGTCAGAAAAAGACCCCTTTCCCAAACTGCCTCTCAGCTGTTTGGATATCTCTAGGACTTTAAGAATCTTTCCAGTTATTCTGGACTCACTTTCCAATTCACTATTGTATCCATGAAGGCTTTTTTAAAAAACAAGAAGGAAAGAAAAGGAGGGGGGGGAACCCCTGAGGTATTCATACATCATTTCAGGTTTCAAGTACTGAATTACAGAGGCTAGGAGGGGGTGCGCGATTGCAGCTGTGTGATTCTGTGAATTTAGGTAGGTTCTGTCATTCAGGTCAAAGCGCTTGCAGGGGCTTAAAAGTATAAAATTCCTTTCTCTTCTTCATGTCGATTAATCCAGACCTGTGTACAAGTAGCGTACTGATGTGAGGTGGACACGGAAAGGAATACATAATTTCTCCCTTTCAACAAGGGGGAAAAAAACATGCACAGAGGAACCTTGTGAAGGTTGATCTGAATAATCTTGAACAAAGAAAAATATAAAGAATCATTGCTAGCAAGTATAAGCTTTTGTGCTATTCAATAGCGCAGTGAAGGAAGGGCGAGGGTGAAGTTCAAGGCAAGTACAGAGTAGTGTAATTTCTCCCTGCACAGTCACAAATAAAATGAGTGTCGACTCGGCAGGATTAAATTAAAGACAGATCTTGTACTTGACGATAGTTTGATAGAACCGGAGTTTGTAGTGGCTGTATCATGAACATAAGTGGGTTTCTCTAGTGGCTGGCTAGTATTTTCTTTATACTCCAGCGTTTACTATGGCACACAAATGTTAACTGGTTTTATCACATGCTCATAATAAGGTCTTCTCCCTCTGTTATTTTTTAAATGCTATTCGGGTAAGCTTTGCTTGGAGAGGAGGATTTCAAGCATCAGTCCTTGATTGTTTCCTGCCTTTAAAAAAAGAGGCCTATTTATAAAACTTGCTGTTCAACTTTTTTTTAAAAAAAAGCATTCTTCAGAATGTGAGGATCTGGTTTTTAAAAAGAGATGTTTTATTTTTATTAAAGGATGGAAATTATTAGTTGTATATCCCTCCATATCAGCTCAACGGATTGGGAGGTAATACCCTCCATGAGTCCAAGTTTAGCAGACTTGCTGACACTACACACTCTACTAGTTAAAAAGGAAGTGTGGGTTTAAAAAAAAATTAAATGTCATTATTAATGTTCGGGACAACATGTTCTTCTGCATTAGTGAAGGGAATTTAAAAAAAGATGTTTAAAAAATCTTTTTGCATTTCTGTTTAAAGCAAAGACACTCTTTAAGCATGGAGATTCTAGACATTCAAAATTAAGTATGGCTTAACCTCTCACCCCCAGATTTCCAGAGAGAACCCTAAATTTGGAGGGATATAGGTTTAGTAACACAAGGAATAAGGAAGGAAACTTTTACACCAACATTTGATTGGGGGGGGGGGGGCTAGTTGCATTGTGGCCATCATCCTACACTCCATTAATCTGGGAGTAAGACCCTACAGAAAACTGTGGGACTTACTTTTGAGTAAGGGTTTTTCAGATTTGGGAGAATAATTTTGCATATTAAAAATGTACACCCCCCAAAAAACCTAATTTTGCAGAGTAGCAATCTGGAAATTTTAAAAATAATAATAATCAGCAATGGGGGAAAAATGTTGGTTATGCTGCGCTACACATTCTGTACTCTGGGGATCAATTATAAAAACACTCGTTCAGCTATTTCTATTCAAATGAACACCTGAAGAGAAGGTCTCAAATGGTTTTAAAAGTGTGTGGATATTACTGGATAAATGTTAGCCCAATAAAAGAGATCATCATCTGTTATTTGTGTGCATTTAAGTTGACACTAAAAAGATCTTTGTGGAGAACTGCCATTTCCTCTCTCTCCCTCTCTCTTTTTGTGAACGTGCATCTTTTATCTCTTATTCCCTTAACAATTTCGGAATTGAAGAAAAGAGTACCAGATGAGCCGTTCTTTAAGATTAAAGGGGCAGCATTTAGCGGAACACACCTGAACGAGGAAGGAGTCTATTTCTTTCAACGTTTATAAATATGGAATGATGCTCTGGGAGGCAAAGTCACAAACTCCTAATAAGAATTCACGAGTCTGTGTTTGAAAATAGAACGTTGTATTTACCCTACAGTCACAGTACATGGGCTATTCAGAGTAATAAAAAAAAAGATTTGCTGGCCTGCTCTTCGGTTCTCCTTTGGTCCTTTCTAAAACTCCTACATATTTCATTATGTGCAAGATAAAAACAAAACCAAAAGAAAATTACTCTTCTGTATTTTCCAGTCAGGCAGAATTACAGAACAATTATCTGTAGACATATCTACAGATCTTATGCCCACAGAATGTTGATTCCATTGTTGTTAGAAGGATGCTGTTTTGTCGGGTAAATACCCTACCAAGATGAGGACTCGGAGAAGAATATGAGCTCATAAGGAGATTAAAAAAAAAAAAGACATTGTGACAATCGTGACAAACTGATAGAAATCAGTTGAGAAGGTACAATTTTTTAAAATCTTGTCAGTTTATTAGGAAGAGTGCCATCAACAAAGATTAAAATAAAATAAAAATAAAAATAAAGCTATGGCAGTTTCCTGAATACCAATGCAGAAAACTGATCAATTTTATTTAAAGCACTAGTGTTATTTGTTTATTTGTTTAAATGATTGATAAGCCCCTTTGGGATGTTCTTCAGCTCAAGAGTGGAGTAAGAATGAAAATAACCCAGAAAATAATTTGAGGGCATACCCAGATGTGTGCGCATGTGCGTTCAGACTAGACAGTGCGAAAGGGGGAAGGAATAAGGAGGGGCCAACCATTACTCTTAATACAAATATTTCTCTTATAAATTTCTCTGAACAAGACTAAAATTGAAAGCTCAGTCGTTAAAACTGCACGTTTTAATAAGAAACTACTAGTTTGCTTCAGACACCTTTTATTCCCTCCCCCCTGTAATGTATATAAATATACGACTTGCCTTTGAGAATTTGAGACTCCAGGCAAAAAAGCAGATTTATTTATTTATTTATTTATTTGCTATTCTTTTCTGGGAAAAGATGTAATTAGTTAAAATTACATCTAGGTAAGGTTCCTTTCTGGAAGCTTCGAACTGTTACTATTAATTCAAAACCAAACATCCATTTAATTTCTCCACCCACTCAGTGAGATTTTAAACTCTTCCTCTACCTGCTTCATCTTATGTGTGGAAACTTGACCTAAACTGCATAGTACTCATTTTTTCACATGCCTGTTCGGCTTATTTCTTACCCAGATCTCTATTTTGTACCAGTTAGCTAAACTGCAAGACTCTAGCGCAGAATAGAAATAGGTTTGTATACTAGACTGTACAAAATTTGCATCTCTTAGAACAGAGGTTATATTCATAATCTAATGACGAATCACCATTTTTTGTGTTTGCATGTCTAGACAATTATCACATGATAAAAAGCCTTGAAGTGGGATGGGGTGGAAGTCAGGTACCCCTCCTTAATCACTGAGCATTTTCAGTTATTTTTCCTACCTAAAAGTAACATCACCTCCCTTCTTGCATCCAGCTTAGAAATTCCAGAGGTTCAAGAAAACCCTGAGTTAGCAACTGAGATGTTCTTATGTTCATACATGATGCAAACACCCATTTAGACATAGAAAGGTTTAATTGCATTTTATGCTTGCCCCTTCCTTCATCTCCTCCCCCCCACACACAAACACACACTTTTCTCTTGCTTTCATAATGGTGATAGGAAGAAGGCAACAAACATTTCGCTCAGGGATAGTAGTAACCATCAAAGAGCAAGCTCTGATTCCAGATCCAACAGTGACACCTGCCGGTGAGTCCTGCTCACGGACACTTCTATATCTGTACAGTTTTCAAAGAAAAGCAGCCGTTTGGGTCCGTGCAAGTACATTCAGACAAAACCAACAACAATAATAATAATAATAAAATAAAAATCAACGACATAATGCCACTATAAAGACTAACCTTCCAAGGACTCAGTAGCTCTTTTAAATATATCTGAAATGCCTTTAATGCACCACTACATTTTTGTTTTCTAATACTGATTTTATTTATTTTATTTTATTTTATTTTTTGGAGAGGGATTGTCTCGTTCCCTATGGATTGTCTCGTTCCCACTTTCTCTTCCACTGTCATATATGATAGCCAAACTACTGGCGAGCCTGAGCAAGACAGAAGGATACTCTAACCAAGGATGTCATCAGTGAAATAGTTTTAGAAAAGGTAGCCGTGTTAGACTGTGCAAGCGGATCGGGCAAAATCCAAAGGAACAAAACAAAACAAAATTAGCCAGTTCTACTTTTTCTCCATGTTCCTATTTTATCTATATAAATGCAAAATTGGACGTCAGATGTAACCTAAACGGATCTGCGTGATATGAGGGGGAATAGTGCCTCTCGTATCACCTATTTAAAGTATCTGGGTGGTGGATTCTCAAAATTCAAATAGCACTTGGATGCCCATTTGTCAGCGATGCTCTAGGAATCTCCCACCTTGGCAGCAGGCTTGATTCCACCCCTGCACTCCCTTCCAACCCTAGTCTTCTATTATACTATACAGTACTCTCAAAGCAGCAGTGAGCATGAGAACACGAGTCTCTATGGACTGATGGGAGCAGCAGTGGTCTAGATGGGCCTAGGGTCTGGCTCGACAGTAGGTATGGTTGCCAACTTTTTCACCACTTTGCTCCTGCAGTTTGAACAGCACACCGGCATGCTGAAATTCGGAGGGGGGGGGGGAGAGAGACTTTTCCACGCCACTTTGCACCTGTGTAAAAGAGAAGTTCTCCCTGTTTAATTTCTAGACACAAAATCCTGCTTCGTTTTGCAAAGCACACCCCGGTTCTGCAGGTCTGCATGCCTGCAAGGGGCATTCATACCTCCTTGTGCAAGCAGAAGCTCAATTATTTAGAACAGGGTGATCTGCTCATGCAACTTGTCAGCCACAGGTCAGGAGAAGCATGCACAATGCTGGGCCCAGGGAGCAGTTCCTCTCTATGTTTGCCAACCGCACACTGCCTTATAGGCCTGATTCCTGTTAAAAAACAAGAACAGGCCAACAAAGAAAAGGGATGCAAGACTTTAAGCTCATATATGGGACAAGCCGTCTCCTTCAGTTAAGAACAACAGCTTAGAACAACAGGAGGTGCAAGGACTGCTTTCACATTAGAAACAGAGGTACACAAAATTATAGGAAGGAAGTCAGAAAAAGACTTAGGCCCCACGATAAAGCTTGGAAATGTTACTTGTTTCCAGAAACTCGTGTAGTTTCCAGAAATTCAGAGTTGTGGATACAAAAACTAAACTAAACACAGCCAGAATCCTACTAGTGTTTGCATCAGGTTTACCACAGCTCATTGCAACTAATTGACCTGGTGTTGAGATGTCTCTTGGCGGTAGGAGCACCTGATTCTGGCCCACATTTCCAAGTTCTGCCCCACAGATACTGCTTTATTCTTGCTCTGGGCGCTTCAGGACAGAGCAATATAGCTCTGGAAAGGCCAGTGTCTAGCTTCTGCTTGCAGCAGGATCATGTGTAAAAAAGAGCTAAACGAAATTGGTATCTTATCAAACCACCTAGTTTCCAAAGCCTTGCATTGGTTGCAAGATAGGGCAACAAATAAGCCCAGCAGGCTAAGTGTCTCCAGCAGATGCCAGTAGCCTTTGCCTCTTAAGGAAGCAGGGAGCCCCTAACTTTCATTTTCATAACTGCAACAATATTTTATGGAAGTGGAAGTGAAATTGCCAATGGTCATGTTTCCCTCTCTGCCTCTTACACGTGGCCATCTATTCATTGCCCAAGCAGGTTAAACATGTCCTGCACGCCCAAAAGACAAGACTAATTTGCACAACATTTACATGTATCAATTTGCATTTCTAGCAGAAAATACAGACTAATCATAATTTAAGGAGCCTCGTGGCTCAGTGGTTGAACTGCAGTATTGCAGTTAAGACTCTGCTCACAACCTGATTTCCGTCCCAATGGGCTCAGGTAGCTGGCTCAAGGTTTACTCAGCCTTCCATCCTTCTGAGGTCAATAAAGTAAGTACCTAGCTCACTGGAGGTGCAAGGTGTAGCCTGAATAATTAAATTGTAAACTGACTAGAGAGTGGTTTAAGCGCTACAGGGTGGTATATAAGCAGCACACTTGGCTTTTGCTTTATATAAAAATGCAGTGCATCTCGCTATAGTTGGCAAGACAGTGTGCCTGCCCAGTCTGCCATTAAGGTGCTAACTGTTGAGGAGCACTGTGCTCTTAGTACCGGAATAAACCACGTTTCGTGAGGGTTTTTCTTTTCTTTTCTGGTCAGTTGGCAACTCTCTTCATAAAAGATGCAATGCCTGGATTTTATACTCCGGTATCAGAACTGGGAGTGAAAAATGGCTCTGGAGAAGTGGCCCTCGGGAGTCTAGGACCAAAGAATTCATTCCAGCGTTTTCCTTTTTGCATTTCTATAAAGGCCATTGCTAGGGGCCCTTCACATCATCTGAATACGAACTAACTGGGGAGTGTGGAGAAGGGTGAGGGGAGAACCCTTGATCTATTATTTGTTTTCCCCTTCCACTATTATTATTCTGCTTCATCACACAGTCTGCAAAACAGAATAAGCAGCCTGTCATGGCATTACAAAGGAAACCCTCCGACTTTTTTCCCTTTCTTCCTATGGAATATGCAGATCATTGTTGTTATTGTTGTTATCCATCTTACTGACCCATTTTTCCAAAACAGAAAAGGATCCTTGCAAAGTTCAAATGTAATCTTTGTCTCTCCCTGTTCCCTGTTCTCTTCTCCTCTTGAAAACTTTATGAATTTGGTGCTCTCCGGGTGGATTTGAGCTGGAAATCTCTGATCTGATTCCTGCTGTATGCAAATGTCTGTGCCGTTTCTCTGTGTGTGAGTGTGTGCGTGTTAGAATGTACAAAAAGATTTCTTTATAACTTTTCTCAATATTCTGCTGATTGCCAGCTCAGAAGCAGATGTGCTGTGCTTAATGGTGCATATACAAGAAGCATTCCCTAATCCCTAAATGAACTTCTTATCTCTAAATATATACAGGATAAGCTATATAAACTCCATTTAGCTACTATGCTATTAAATCTACCAGAACTGAAAAGGGAACGAATATTGTTAAACCAAGCACCTGTTAGCAAACTGGGGAGGAAAGAAAACATTTAAAAAAAAAATCCCCCAAATACAAAACAACAATGCCGACAAATCAAAATTATTAAAACGCAAGTCAATGCAGATAAGATTGTTTTATGCTCAGACAGAGCGCATCTGACACATCGGCTAATGAAGAGAACAAAGGTTTTCATTCCCATGTTTGAGAGCAAGGCTCACACCCCAGCCTGCTGTGGGACAACACAACCCATGTGCTAGATGGAACTCACAATATTAGGGGCATTTAGAACAAAGGCAGCCATTTTGTCCAGGGACTCCCTTAGCAAAGGGTGAGGAGCTCCCATCAAAGCTCACACAGGCACCATTATTTCACTACATCATTCCTGAATATAATGTGGCCATGTGTCCTGCTTTGCAAAGCACAGTTCTCAGTTTGAGGATGGCCTGCTTCAGGTCCTGTCTCAAGATCAAGAACGACGAGAAGGGACAGGAACAGCAGCTTGGAATTGGTCCACTGAGTAGGCACATCGGTCACCTGGTCACAACCTTGCCGCTAACAGGAGATACCTTGTATTTCTATTTCTGAATTGTTTTAATTTAAATAAGAATTATTTCCAAATGATCATCTTTGCTGCTCTATTCCAGGAGCACAGACATGTCAGTGCTCTTTTGTCCCTTTGTGGGAGGGAGTCATAGTCCCTGTTGAAGCAATAAATAAGGAACAACCCCACGGAGATGCTCGAACCGTCTTGCCCAACAGGCCTGGTTAGAGGCCTTACTTTCTTGAACTGCAATACCCAAAAGCCAATGGCCATGCTGAGTGGAGGATTCTGGGAGTTGTAGGCCTAAAAAGTAACTGGCCAACAAGAGATGGATGGTTGAAAGAAGTGAGAACAGAAACAGCAGTCATGCCTTTAATATTCATTTAAATCAAGATGCCTATGTAACTGTGCGTAGGATGGTGGCCTTGTCTGTCACTAACTACCGTGTTTCCCCAAAAATAAGACAGGGTCTTATATTAATTTTTGCTTCAAAAAACACATTAGGGCTTATTTTCAGGGGATGTTTTATTTTTTTTTTCATGTACAACAATCTACATTTATTCAAATATAGTCATGTCATCTTCTTCTGGTTGCTGCCCAAGGGTGGAGGGCGGGGTTTCACTTAACTAGGGCTTATTTTTGGGGTAGGTCTTATATTATGAGCATCCTGAAAAATCATACTAGGGCTTATTTTCAGGTTAGGTCTTATTTTCGGGGAAACAGGGTAGTACTGGATTGTAGTATTCCTTTGCTTAAAATCCTGGAAGGAGTATCTTTAAATCCCACCTCTTTCTACAGAAATCCATATAGAGAAATTAAAGACTTAGGACAGGTCTCAGTTCCCTTGAGAGGCAGATAAAGCCATACCTTTTTCTAAACGACCATCTTAAGCGATATCACTGGCTGAGGCTATACAAATGTATCTAAGGATATTCATCATGATCATCTTCGTATTCAGCTACAGATATATTGTTGAATGCCATCAATTCACTTCCAATTTATGGCAACTATCATAATGTTTTCAGGTTATGTAAGGTATTCGAGCAATAGTTCACCATTGTCCAACCCCATCCCTCTGTGAGTTTCCATGATCCAGTGGGGATTTGAACCCAGGTCTCCTGTTTCCTATTACAGTACTCTGCACACACGACACTGGCTCTAATACATAAACATCCTTAGAGCAAAGATGTCATTGAGAGAATGACAGCAAAATCTCATAGGACTCAAAGATAAGTCCTATGGAGTTCAATGGGTTACACTACATATAGGACTGCAGCCTTGTTCCTAAAGAGAGTGTGGCTAAGCCAATGACAGCTTCTGTTTATTTAGTCTTTTTAAATTTTACTTTATTTATAAATTGCTAGAATTTACGTTCCCTTTTTCTATCACAGATAAAGTCGCCAAACAATAATTTTTAAAGTGCTCCATAAAATGCATTGTTAAAATTAATCTAAAAACATGCAATTAAACCTAATCAAGAATGAGGAGAAAAACAGCGACAGAGAAAAACCCAAGCTGTCAGTTGAGAGATGAGAGCTTCAAAATCCCTTTGCCACAAAAAGGAAATTCATTCTGGGGCTTTCTTCAGAACGTTCCCTCCCCTTCACGTGGCCTGACACCACATCTTATAGGCAAAGGAGAATAACTTTCTAGTTACAGACCCTTTCCCTTGCACGGTAAATTAATTTTGTGTGGGGAGGAAGCTAATGTTTCTTCATTTTCCAAGGGACATTGACCGTGCTCCTCTGCCCAAAAGTTTTCCAGTGCAGCTCAACATCAACATAACACCAAGGCAGTCACAAAACAATTCTTAGGAGAAAAGACTCTTTCCTCTATTATTCCAAGAGCTAGGGAAATGTCTTTCAAACAGCAGTTAGTTCAGTAGACTGATTCTTGACACCCCTCATGTCATAATGAGGCATTTGGCCCCTGCTTCAAAAGCCGGTGCAGTATGCAGTGCTTTAGAAGGCATGTAAACAACCTACAGCAGGTTGGAGGAGCTGGGTAATTTAGTGGTGGTTGGGCTACAATCTGTGATGTGCAGATAGGTACACTACCTAGATATCAGAGTCTGGAAATGTTAGTCCTTCAGGACTACAACTCCCAGAATTTCCCAGCTGGGGGGAATCTGGGCTTTCTTATCCCAAAACACAATTTTTGCAAGCTCTGCTAGATTTCTGCAATGTTGTTTGTGCAATTTCTGAGCTCTACAAATATCATGTGAATTCTAAAATTAATTCCAGACCACTCAACAGAAGACCTCCCTTCAGACTGGATGAATGGGGGGTGGGCGTTGCGTAGAGAAGGGGAGCTGAGCTATAGATTGCACCATTGCACAGAGGTGCAGCTTTCAGCATTTGAGTCCTTAAACCTACACAACACCTGTCTGCATTATGCTCAGCTCATGTCTGGACTGCTGTATTGTCACCTTGGATAAACATTTTAAAAATTCACCATGTTTATGAGGGGGTTAGAAGGGAGGAGGGAGGAAATTTTCCCCCAAACAAAGAAAAGCCAACATTTTAGAAGAAACAGCTTATCCATATGCAAATGTCCTGCGATTACTCCATAGAAAAGCTGTGTCCCAGTTTTTGAAATATATATTTCACTTTATGTCGCACACAGCTGGGTTTATATTGGCACTCACGCTATCATGCAAAATACGACTCTCTTGAATTCAGAAATGACTCTCTTTACAAAATGCCAGGAGGGCACCTGCTTTCTTTGGAAAGCTCGATTGTGCCAAACATTGAGACCACTATTGGTGGCCATCTTCCAGCTCCAGCCACATAGCTTTTGTGGCTCCCTGCCAACGCCAGACCAAAAAGTGTTTACTTCCATGGCTGTGGCCTGGTCAAAAAGTTTTACACATTTGAGGGCAAGGCGGCAATAATTAGAGGTGGCGTATTTAAGAGAGAAGGATGTCAACATGGACTACGTGTAATGTAATTACAGAGAAGCGTAGAAGGTGGGTGCACTCGCACATAATGCTCCTACAGTGTCCTCATCAACTGGATGAGCAGCAGCCTCACCGCTGTAGTACAAAATCTTCCTCACATGCAACATTACCAACCAGACTTCACAAAATTACCAGCCAGTCAGGTGAACCAGCCAGTCAGGTGAACATCAAATCTGCTCACGTTTCTAGATGAAGAGAAGCAACCACACCTGCTCTTTGACTTGTCCTCACGATAGACTTCTCAGTTTCTCAGGCTGGAGGACAACCAGTGATGGCTAGTCCCCTAGGACAAGCAGGGTGCGCTCTCACCTCAGGCTCAGTCCATGTTCAGCCAGCCTAGTGACTTGACTGCTTGAGTGGGGTTTTTTAATGGCTTGTTGCACTTTAGATATGCTTTGAATGTGGTTTTGTTTACCAGTTTTTAGTGTGGTATATGTTTGATCCTTTCAGTATTGTATACTCACTGTTGTTAGCTTTATATACTGTCGTTTAATGTCGTAAGCCACCTTGGGTCTTTTTTTAAGTAGAAAGGTGGAATAAAAATATTCTAAATAAATAAATATTCTTGCCTGCTTCCAGGGATGGGGACTCGAGATGTGGGACTCATTGTCAAGTCAGACTTAAGTTGCACCAGTGACTTGACTTGGACTTGACTCGGACTTTTTTTTTAATGACTCGGAATCAACTCGTGACTTAGAATCCACCCACTCCTCCCTTTTTTCTGGAGGAAAAAAAACTTGTTTTTAATAGGGACTTGGACTTGGGGTTTGGGACTTGGTACCAAAGACCCAGACATGGACTCAGACCTGGTACCAAAGATTCAGACTCGGGCTTTGGACTCGGACCCAAAGACTTGACAACATCCCTGCCTGCTTCTTTACTAGAGGAAGGTGGACAGAGCCCTGACCCTCCTCTGTGTGAGTGTGACTGAGAGAGAAGGATCAAGAGAGAGAAAGTGATGAGGAAGAAGGAAGCAGCTGTGAGAAGCTGCAGGCTGTCATCCCTGGGCCCACCCACCATGGGTTCCACCTCACCAACAACAATGGACACCAGTACCCATTGAGAAGCAACTGTTACCCTCCAGACATTGGAGAATAACTCACAGCATCCTTCACCAGTGAGCGCGCAGCATGCCAAATCATTTCCAAAGGCCCACCTGAAGGTCTTTTTCTGCTGGCCAAAAGACAGCAGGGCCCTAGGGCAGTGTTCATAACCTGTGTCAACAAGGCCGTTGTCATTTTGAAAGTTCATTACCACTGTTAAGAATGCCATTGTCCTCTTCCATTTCCATTTCACTTGTCCTCACACCCAGGCACATAACAGATGGCCAACAAAACAGAAAAAGCCATTTGTGTGAGCACTCTTAAACCCATAGTGTTTTGCGCTAGGATTTTGGCCTGGAAAAATAAGCCTGTGGCTTAAATATTGCACTCCATGGTGTGCTTGAGGAAGGAGCTTATATTCCCCAAAAGCTCACATTGCAATAAATCTTTTAGCCTTAAAGTTACCATAATACTTCTGTTTTTGTTTTTAGTCTATTTTTTTGAGGTTATTTTATTAAACAGAACTACAGAATACAAAATATAAAATACCAAAAAATGAAAAGAAATAAAAAATAGCCCAAAATAAACCCTCCCCTCCCCCCTTCAGAGGACAAGAAATTCCAATCTCCTTTGAATCCCAGATTCCCCAGGTTTCCAGTGAGCCTTGAAGAAGATAATGAACATAAAACATTTTCCCCTAAATTTTTGTCTTTTCCTGAGCCCAAACGTAAATTAAATTCCAACTTTGTTTCACACAGTCTCTTGGTTGTTCACGTAGTGCTTCTGAAAGTGTATCTAATTCTGCGATATCCAACAGTTTCTTTAGGAGCTCCTCCATTGTGGGTGTTTCTTCACTTTTCCATTTTTGGGCCCAGAGTAACCTAGCAGCTACAAGTATATACATTACACAATATTTGATTTTCTTATCAATGATTTCCGACACAATATTTAACAGTGCTATTTCAGGCTTAAAATTTAATTTCTGTTGAATGGTTTCTTTTATTATTTCCCACACCTGCATCCAATATCTCTTGACTTTTTCACATGTCCACCACATATGATAATAGGTTCCTGCTTTTTTTTTTACACTTCCAACAAACATTGCTATTACCCTCTGACATTTTTGCCAACCTTACAGGGGTATAGTGCCATCTATAGAACATTTTGAGGATATTTTCTCTTAAATTTACCGGCTTAATCATTTTATGGGATTCTTTCCACATCAATGTCCAATCATCAATATCAATATTGTAACCAAAATTGCTTGCCCATTTTATCATCATCTCCTTTACCCTCTCATCCTCCATCTCATATTCCAATAGGTATGTATACATTTTTTTAAATTATTTTCTCATCAGTATAGATCCACAGTTTATCCACTTGGACTTCACCCTCAAAGAAACCCACAATTTTGTCTTTTTTATGACAAATCATGCCCCTTGTTTTTAGTCTACATGTTGAAACAAGTGAACGCAGCTACCGGAGTTCCAGAGCCTCGGAAGAGACAATGAGGAAAGGCTTGTCTCTTTTCGGAGCCTGGGAGGCTGAAACACTGCTTCTTACTGCTAAGGCCACTTCAGGTTTTTTAAAAGCATCTTTCTGTGACATCTCAGTTAAAACTTAGCAAAACACAAATCTGGATCGGAAGGCTGCTATGTCCTCTTCTTCTTCTCCCTGTGTAACTATTCTCTCTTTCTCTCTTTGAAGGATTCTTTCAAGGGAAGTAGGATGATGGAAGAATATCTGTCTGACACTCTAGCCTTCTTTCAATCTTTCCTCAGAAGTCACCTTTTCCGTGATGTGTAGGGGAAAACTCCACATTCTCACGCCTTCCTGCGACAACTCGCAGCTAAGTTTAAGGTTGAAACAACCAATAAGCCCGTGCACATGTGTGTAGGTGTATGTGGCAGGGACCTGATTACTTTGACGTTATGGGGGTGGTGAATCCACTCAGGGTTTTAAGCTGAACTGTACAGGATAAAGTCCACACTTTGGGTAGTTCCTTTAAAGTTCGGATTCAAAATTGGAACTGATTCACTGTCCCCATGACACCGTCTCCACAGCCCCACACACCAACAGTATCAGAGGACTGGGAAACTCTTGAACTGTGGGTTCCCAACCTTGGGTCCCAGATGTTCTTAGGACTGCTCCCAGAAATCCTAGCCAGCACAGCTGGTGGTGAAGACTTCTGGGAGTTTTAGTCCAAGAACACCTGGGGACCCAAGGTTGGGAACCACTGCCCTAAACCAAAGTTTCAGGCAGTGCAGAGAAAGGTGAGGGGTGGGGAAAATTAGATTAAGGCAACAGCTTGTTGCAGGCACTATGCAGGGAAGGAGATTCCCTTTTCTTGCATCAGGTGATTGGACTTCTCCGATCCATGCAGCTACTCCATTGGCCCCTGTCTTAAATGCTAATACCAGGGTTTACTTTGGCTTCTTGGTCTCATTAACCAACTCATTTGCCGGATGAACATTTCATTCACCCCGTGACGAGTTGGCCCTGCGACTCGATTGTTTTCACAGACACCAAGTGTAAACATTGCTAAAAACATGATCAGCAGAGTGATACTGGCTAGTATGAACACTAATAGTAAACCTGGGGATATTCTTATGACACGGAATTCAGGGTGCAGGACAATATTTTGCATCTCCCCTCCTCTGCCTCACTGCTTTTGGCATCCACCTAGGATTCAGCCATGCTCATTCATATGCATAAAGGGATCAACTCAGAAACATTCAGGAAAGGAGAGAGGAGGGAGGGCAAAGGAAGGAAGGAAGTGAGAGAATTAGGGATTCCACACCCATCACTGTATACTTTTTTTGGTCCTGTTGCTGACTCCCTGGGTGACCTTGGTCCGACTGCAACCTCTCTATCTTCCTTTACCCATCTAATATGCATCTTACTCCTATGGTCCAATATTTGTTTAGCTCCTAGGGCTGTTGTGAAGCTTAATTAATGTTTGCCAAAAGCTTTGAGATCAGATGATGGAAGGTGCTTATATAAAGTTCAAAATATGACAAAGACGCTGTAGGGGTGTGTGCAGGAGAATAGAAATGGCAACGTGCCAGAACATTCATGAGGACCAAACAGCTTCTCATATCAGGGTTGTCCATATTTTCAGCTCTGAGTTTATCTTTTAAAAAAAAATGTTGTTTAAATAAAGGGCTCATACATATTCAGCTGTGTACTGAACCAGCCACCAGCGTTTATAGGATTTGAAAACAGGAGGCTTCGAGAAGAACCAGGAGCAAAATAGATACTGGACCCTGAGCAGCTTGCTATAAATAAAACCTGCCTTCTGTAGTGTTTGTACGTGTTGAGGAACAAACCTAGAGTGCAAATAGCAGCAAAAGTGGGAGATTTTATGGGGGGGGGGGGCTTTGAGGCAAGAGATGGCAGCGAAAATAGACCTTATATTTAACCTTCAATCCTCCCTTCCTCTGCAACAACAACTTAGAGCAGAGCAAAGCAAAGCAAAGTGTGCTGCTTATATACCGCCTCATAGAGCTTAAAGCACTTTCTGGGTGGTTTACAATTGAATTATGCATGGCTATACATTGACCCCCCTCCCCCACAAGCTGGGTACTTAATTTACCGACCTCGGAAGGATGAAAGGCTGAGTGAACCTCGAACCAGCTACCTGGGATTGAATCCTGGTTGTAAGCAGAGTTTTAGCCGCAGTACTGCAGTTTAACCACTGCGCCACAAGGCTCTTCTAGAGCAAAAATGTGGACATGTTATTATGTCAGGTACATCTGAAATGGCAAATTTAAACAAACAAACAAACAACTAGTAAAATGTCAAAAATAAATACCGTAAATCTAGGGATTATAAACCCTGGTTTCTGCTTCTTCAAAAATCCTGCACTTCAGGATATACGTTACAATCTTTTTCTGTCTTCCTCTCAGCAAATTTTCTTGAGCATGGCTCCCACTGAGATGACTAGCCTGGACGGGAATGGGCCACTTCAGAGTGCAGTAGAGGTTCTGGAGGAGATCAATGCACTGTCTTTCTCACTCTTACTATCTTGCGCAGACCTACACCCTCCCACACAGGTGACAAAGGCTAGACTTATCCACACCACCCTCCATATCATGTGGAATATATGTTATTATATGGAGGAAACAAAAAGTCATGTGAGTTCACACCTGAAATCTAAAGTGATATAACTGGAAACTGACATTTAACCTAATATTTAAGAACAGGGCCAGCCCTGCAATTGGGCAGAGGAAGGCAATGGCCTCCAGCAACATGTTGAATGGTGTGGAAGGGTAAGTGGTAGCAACTTGGTGGACTTTCTCTGTTGAAGGACAGGGCTGTGTGTTCCAGGCAGCCATGGATGACACTGGATAACATACAACACAACAACACTGGATGACATACAACAACAACAATATACCTTCCTCCAATGATACAAAGGCACATGCTTTCCCTCCCTGCCACTTTATCGTCACAATCATCTTCTCAAGTGGATGGGACTGAGAGAAAGTGACTGGTTTGAGGACCATCCAAGAAGCATCATAACTGAATGGGGATTAAAAACAGGATCTTCCAAGTCCCAATCAGTCTCTCTAACCATTGTACAACGCTGGCTCCCACGTCCTTTTCACATGTTATAAGATCAATCTGAAACCGATGATATTCCAAAATTCGCTAGTCACAGTTGTGTGCTCAGCTCTTCTATTATATAGGAAACAGATAGCCTCGGTTACTAGAATACTGGAAACCAGAGAACAAGTGCCCTTCTATTGTAGTCACCTCATGTTACGAACTTTTACACAAGTCTGAGACACTTTGCAGTTGAAACCATCCCCAAAAGGCAGTATATGCACTGGCATATTGGTTTGGGATTGCCCTATTTTTAGTCCCATTATGTCTTTGCACCTATCTGTCCCCCCCCCCCCCCCCCCCCAATCAAGTAACTAGAAGATCAGGGCTGGAAGGTGGCCTTGAAGTGGACAATTTACCCCATAGAAGTTCTTCTTTTATCAAGGGGAGGTATTGGCTATTTCTAGTCTAGGAGAGATGGAAGACATAAGGGTAGCCCATGAGCCACATTGCTCCTTCCCCCCTCCCCTAAGCCCTCTCTGATACATCCAGCTGCCCCTCAAAACGTGTTTCCTCTCCCCCAGCCAGGCATAGATTTTCCTGGATTCTGGGTCCTTTTACCCCAATTCCACAAGCAACCCCAAAATATTTTTGGCACCTATCGGAACCCTTGCCTTTGTGCCATCACAAGGAACTTGCCTCATACTTTTAAGCTTTAGCTCTCAAATCTCCAAAAATAGGATGCTGAAACCATTGACCATGGCAAGCACAAGGGGAGTAGTAGAGGCAGGGAAGGTAGAAGTCAGAAAGGAGAAAAAGATCCTCCCACCTGGATGGGAATGGATCGGGATGGAAAATCCATGGACTCACAATTGGGAAAAGCTTATGGTCCCCCATGAGGAGGCTGAGAGAAGAAGTGCGATCTCAGAAGCCATCTTATTGGGGAGAGAAGGAGGCTAGGGATTGGGAAAGGAGAATCAGAGAAGAAAGGGGCAACGTAGCCACAGAGAAAAGGGAGAGAGCCAGATGGCACAGCTCATCGGGGACAGGGCACGGTGAGACCCTGACTTCCCAGAACCAGGAGCCGGGACACCTGGGTATGAAGCCCCCTTCAGAGAACTGTTGCTCATGTTGCCAGTTTCACCAAGACTGGAGATGACAAACTAGCACCCAGTTCCCAGGTGAGACACCCATGGGAAAGAAGACTTCAATCCCTTCCTCATGCCATTGCATGATGAAGAGGAGTTGGGAAATTCCAGTTGATGTTAACAGTTTTTAGACCTTCCTGAAATAAATGTTGGTGTTTCGGAACCTTTCAATAACTTGTCATTACTCAGCCCAGAAGAGGAGCCCAGAGGCAATTCACCCCAAGATCCTAGCAAACCCTCACAGTTATACAGAGGAGGGGCAGGATCTGTTCTTGGTCATTCCAAAGTGCAGGACACATAATAATGGTATCAGTTACAGGAAGCCAGACTTCATTTGACTATCAGGAAAAACTTCTTAACTGTTAGAGCTGCATAACAATGGAACCTCTTCCTTCAGAAAGTGGTGAGAAGTCCAACATTTTATATAAGGTACCTGCAACAATATGTACAAGTGGTATGCCAATCTTACACACAAAACACCATTTTTATAGGGACATATTGGCTTTTATTATGTGGCATCAAGTCCTTTCTGACTAAGGGTTGGAATTTAATAGGTATTTTGAGGTATGCAGGGTGTTCAAGAAATGGTTTGCCATTGCCATGAGTTCCCATGGCTCACCAGGGACTTGAACCCAGTTCCCCATTTGCTGCACTGCTGTATGTTTCACATTTAGCTACAGGTTTCTTACAGTTTTCTTAAATATTTCTTACAGATTTCTTAGACATTCAGCTACAGATTTCTTACAGCTTTCCAATCTGGTCCCTGCAAAAACTCTTTACTATCACCATTGTTCCTTATTAGTGAAAAGATTGATACAACACAAACACAAGCATACGTGTCTAGGCAAAACATTATGATAGCATTTCAGTAGTACTAACCCTTTGCTGTAGCATCTGACTGATACTGATGACTGCATGCCAGTTGTTGGCATGCTCGAGGGCACTTCAGTTGTGTGGTGGTATCTATTCGTTCTCAACTCCCAGACCATCCAAAGCATGTTTCTAAGGTGATTTGACATCAGTCCAAAGACAGCAGTGATTCTGAGGTTCTGATTTTTCAAGGCGTCAACTGCCTTTTGGGAAGGCACTAAAATCTGAGCAGTTAGCCCTAATACCTTGTCTTCGATTCCAGTTGATACAATACATGTTCAGGTATCCAGGAATTGCCCCATTAAATATTCTACCATTGCCAAGCACCGTGGGTCCTTTTTTGGGGAAATCTGGATAGCAATGTGTCAAGACTTGAAAAGTATGTACATATATGCATGACCAAGAAACTGAAGTAAATGTTTATCCTACATATAATGGTGATTTTGACCTTCCTCCCTTAGTTTTTTGTATGTGCTCATTTCTCTGAACAGCTATACATCCAATGCTTTCTAGTTTCCCTTTTTTCCAAGTGTAGCTAAAAACTCTTCTCTGGGTACAATTCTTATTTACAAACAGTAATTTAATAGACAAAATGTCTCCACTCTGGAAGCAAAAATGTTGAGGCTGTCCCACTTTGGGCACATCAAGAGAAGGCAAGATTTTCTGGAACAGATAATGCTGGGGAAGATGGAAGACAGCAGAAAAAGAGGAAGATCAAATATGGGCTGACTCTCTAAAAAAAGGCTTGAGTCTTCAGGAGCTATCAGGGCTGTTGAGGACAGGACATTCTGGAGAGTGCTCATTCATAGGGTCACCAAAAGTTGGAGGCAACTTGATGGCACATAGTAACAATAATGTCTCCACAGACTGACTGATGCTCAGCTTTGGCATCCATCATTCATTTCATTATTTAACTTCATTTTATATGAATTCAGGTTTTTTATTTGCCTTTAAAGTTAATTTTGCTATATATTTATTGAAAAATGCGGGGAATTCTTGTATTATAGGTGCAAACAAAGTTTTAAAAAAAGTTAAAAGACAAAAATGTGGTGGCACTTTAAGGACTAACTTTTATATTTTTTAATGCGAGCTTTCATGGACAAGTCCACTTCATCAGACCAAGGGAATTCCTGATGTCCTTAAAGCAAATTAAAATAATTCCCGTGTAGTACTGAATACACGGATAGTATGATTAACTGGAATATTAAAATCAATACAGACAACCATGTCATGACTTAACCCTCATCTAAGTGTGATCATCACCAAAAACATTGTGGAATTTGCTGCCAATAATCTGACATGTCTAAACTTCATTTGAAAGCTATTAAGAGTTTAAATATCAACCAAAACAGATGGGACATCCAGCAGTGGTTCACTGTGTTATCTTTTTATAACAAGGCATAGACTCTGAAGTTTGATATCAAAGTTAGCACTATTCTTTTGGTGATGATAGTGGCAGATGTTTGATGCCTATACATTTCAAATACTAGTTTGAACCTTCTCAAATTGCATCTGCTTCCATCAACAAATTTCTGATATGTTGCTTCTGCTAAAAACCAAACTAGTGCTTTAAAAATGATAAAAGCAAACTAAAATAATTAATACTGCTGTATTAGAGAACATGAACAATGTATTTTTGCTTGTTTGCAAAAAAAAGGCACACGTCTTAGCAAATTTCACTTGACTAGATAAAAAAGTGAAGAAACATACTTCAAGTTCATTCAGTTATTGTAGTTGGTATTTTAGTGAGGTTGGTGAGGCAACTGAACCCTCCGGGCAGGGAGTAGCAGAAGGAGTCGACATAGCTTCCATTTCGGCCGGTTTCGACGCTGATAAGGTTCTATCCCACAGGAAAAGCTTTAACTGTTGCTGTCTGGCTTTAAGAGCAGGCTTGGTAAAATTTCTACAATGCTTACAAGACTGGGGTCGGTGAGTGTCCCCTAAACAGAATAGGCAGCGGTCGTGACCATCCGAAAAAGGGAGTTTACGAGTACACGACACGCACCTTCTGAAGGGACCCGAAGGGGACATAAAGCGGAGGAATAAAGGAACCCGCTAAAAAATTCACAAAACCGTGAAGACGAATCCTAGCCAGTCCGGGTCAAAGCCGATGAAGAAATGTAGAATCAATAAGAATAAAGAGTAGTCAAAATCAGTCCAGATCGACATGAGAAAAATCACCAGTAACAAAGCCAGTCCAATAGTTAGAAAGCGCAGTAACGGTAGCAGTCCGAGTCTTGACACAAAAATATCCAACCAGCAGGAAAAAGGACAATCGGCTTGAAGACGAACACGAGGGGCAACAGGAAGAGTAAATAGCGAAAAAACGTAGTCAGGCAGTCTGGGTCTAAACCATTAATAACAGTAAAAACGCTAGCTCTATCACGAGAAGTTCCGTACGCTACGGCGGTAAAATGGAACTGGGAGTTAAGGCGGGCGGAGCATGCGCTATAGGGGCAACTCTCAACTATGTTACTTTTTAAAGCTCTAGAATATTCCGAGGAGTCCTGCGCCGGCGCGACTAAACCCATTTGTGTGCATTCACAGAGGCCACGAAGAAGCAGTAATTTCACAGCTTAAGCGAGTGAGCTTCTGAAATTCTGTATTTTTAAAATATATTTTAAACATACTTTTAATATCTTTATTTAAATATATATATTTGATTGTCATGGTCAAAATTGCAGATTGCCTCAGATGTGGAGCTGATTTTCTCTTTGAAAACTCATATGAGACAGTTTGGTCTCGAAAATCCCGAAATGATGTTTATTGAAAATACTAGGACAAAACATGACTGCTATCTGTTTTTCTAAGGTAAGTGTTAAATACATTGAATATGCCCTACAAAATTGTATGCAAATTCCCTGGAGATACATGACTAAATGTTCCCCTTTCAGGAGGGCTGTCACTCCATTACTTTATTTAAAGCAAACCTGTTTTTAAAAACTCTTTAAGGTTGTTTGACTGTTTCTGTGACCTTTATTTGCCCGGCAACAAGTATTTCCCTCCCCTGCCCATGAATGTGTACAATGCATCATTTCACTAAGCTCTAGCTGGCAAGCCTGTACCATGCATGCTCAGTATTATATCCAGGGACTCACTTTTCCAATTTGAAATGTCTTTTTTCAACATCAGTATTTCAGACTCTGCAGGCTGGATTCTTTCTAAATTTTAAAAAGTGCTTGGGGCCAAATTTTCTTTCAAGATAAGTAAGATTGGCCTTTTCAATTTATACGAGCTATTTTAAATCTACAGACATTTAGGGTAACCTATTACTGAATGGGAAATAAAAGTTTTACTTTTAAAAACACATAACCCGATAACCCTTTGTCTGAACTTCACCAGATTCGGCAAAGAGCAAGAGCGGACTGTCTGCTACAACTGTGCCAAATGTGGTGCTGATCTGAAACCTGGTTTTAAAGTTATAATTCTTTGCTTGGGCTGCCTCCATTTTTGGAATTGCTTTGTACGATGTTGATTTGCTCTGCTGCACAGCATACTACCGGTACCAAATAAAATACATAGCCAGCAAACTGTAGGATGCACATCTGACAGTAATAAATAAGTGAAAAGGTTTTGGACATGTTAGTTCCTCAATACCTCATTATACTGCAATTGCACATTGGCTGAAAACGAGAGGTTACTTACCTGTAACTCTGGTTCTTCAAGTGGTCATCTGTGAATTCACACTAATGGGTTAATCTGCGCTTGCGCAGAGGTTTCCAGAATCTTCTAGAGCTTAACACTCGTTCGCCAGGACCGCCCCCCGAGTGCACGTGGTCCGCCCATCCTGGCTAGTGCCTCAGTTCCCAAACTGCCCGCCACTGAATAAAATGAAACAGATGTGACGGACAGAGGGGAGGACAGGCGGGAAGTGTGAATTCACAGATGACCACTCGAAGAACCAGAGTTACAGGTAAGTAACCTCTCTTTCTTCTTCGTGGTCTCTGTGAATGCACACTAATGGGTGATTAACAAGCTTACCTGACCGGAGGAGGGACGTCACGGAAGAACAGACGACAGGACCGCTCGTCCAAATGCAGCATCCGACTTAGCCCGGAGGTCCAAGTGGTAATGAGAGGCAAAGGTGGACGGCGTGGACTACGTAGCAGCCCTGCAGATATCAGGGACAGAAACGCCTCTGAGGAATGCTGCAGAAGTAGCCACTGCCCTCATAGAATGAGCCTTAATTCCAACTGGAAGAGGCTTCTTAGCCAGCTGATATGCCAGGCGAATGGTTGATACAAGCCACTTAGAGATGGTTTGGGAGGAGATAAGGCATCCTCTGTGTGGTAGGTGCAGTGAAACAAAAATCCCTTGGATTTGTGGAAAGAGGCGGTCCTTGAAACATAGAAGGCCAATGCTCGCCTAACGTCTAAGAGGTGGAGAGAACGCTCCAAGTCAGTAACAGGTGATGGAAAAAAGGTAGGTAAAATGGTGGGTTGCTTAAGGAGGAACTCAGAAACAACCTTTGGAAGAAAAGAAACATCAGGATAAAGAGTGACCTTGTCCGGGTGAAATTGAAGAAAAGGAGGGTCGACTCTAAGCGCAGCAAGTTCTGAGGCTCTACGAGCAGAAGTAATGGCCACAAGGAAGAGGGTCTTGTAGGCAAGAAGGCGATCGGACGTTGTGGCGAGAGGTTCAAAAGGCCGTGCCATTAGGCTTCGTAGAACAGTATGTAGTGACCATTGCGGAGGGAGGTGTGGTCTGGTGGGTTGTACATTGGAGACCCCTTTAAGAAATTGTTTTATCGTAGGGTGACGAAAGAGTGAAGAGGCTTCAGAGTCACGCGGCTGATGAGCTACTATAGCGGAGAGATAGACCTTGATGGTAGACAAGGACAAATGCTTGCTAAAGAGGTGAATAAGGAATCATAGCATGGTGTGAAGAGTTGTAGGCGCAGCAGGGAGATGACGTTGATCTACAAATTTAAGAAAAGCAGCCCATTTATATGAGTACAACTGCGTGGTAGCAGGTTTTCTAGCCCATGCTAGGATGGCAGCTATCGAGGGTGAATTCTCCACGCTGTTAGGTGGAGTGCGAGAAGATCTGGGTGGAAGGTTTGACCCCGATTCTGGGTGAGAAGGTGGGCTATTGGGGGAAGACGGATGAAGTCTATGGAGATGGAGCGGAGCATGGTGAACCATGGTTGTCTCGGCCACCACAGGGCAATGAGGATTGCACTGGACCGCTCCTGATGCAGTTTTACAATAGTCCTTAGGAGCAGAGGGATTGGAGGGAAGAGGTAAACTAGACCTGACGTCCATGGTGTCATCAGAGCATCTCCGATGGAGCCGGGGCCCATCCCTGCCCTGGAGCAATAGAGAGGACATTTTGCGTTTTCTGTTGATGCGAAAATGTCCATGTGTGGTTGTCCCCACAGAGTGGTTAGTTGACGAAAGATGGAGTCGTCAAGGGACCATTTGTGCGTCTGCGAACTGAGTCTGCTGAGAGAGTCCGCTATACGACTGTGGTGAGTGGAGATATGAACTGCTATTGGGAATATGTGGTGCTCGAGACACCACTCCCAGAGCTGGACAGTAAGGTAGAGCAAGGGAAGAGAGTGTGTCCCGCCCTGTTTGTTGAGATAAAAGAGGGCCGTGGTGTTGTCGGTCGTAATTTGAACGGAGGTGCCGGTGACCAACAGTTCGAATGCGCGGAGAGCCTTGAAGATGGCTAGAAGTTCTAGGTTGTTTATGTGAAGTAGTTTCTCGGAGGGAGACCATAGAGTGTGAAAGTTCAGTCCATTGCAGCGAGCACCCCATCCGGTCGGGCTTGCGTCGGTTGTTATCTGTATGGTAAGTTGGAGAGGTGCAAAGGGTCTGCCCATGAAAAGATCGGCTGGCGTGTTCCACCATTGGAGCTGTGCTGCAAGTTTGGGTGTAACCCTCAATAACATGGAGGGTGGGTCCGACATGGGACTGAAGAGGGACAGGTACCAAGCCTGAAGGGAGCGCATCTTCAGGCGGGCGTGTTGGATGACTGACATTGTAGACGCGATGAGTCCGATGAGGCACTGGGTCTGAAGCGCAGTGACTAATGCATGTGGCTTGAAGTACTGAAGGGCAGCATGGATCTTTGTAGCGTGGTCTTGGGGAAGGTAGGCTCGTGCTTTGTGGGAATCTAGAACTGCGCCTATATAGTTCACCCGCTGTGAAGGTGTAAGGGTGGATTTGGCCCTGTTGACCTGTAATCCCAGGTTCTTGAGGAGGGAAAGAGTGAAATTCACGTCGCGTAGTGCTTGAAGATGGGAGGGCACCACCAGTAGCCAGTCGTCGATGTATGGGAAGATGGAAATTCCCTGAGTGTGGAGATAGGCTGCTACTGGGGCCATGCACTTTGTGAAGACGCGGGGAGCAGTAGAAAGGCCAAAGGGAAGGGCCTTGAATTTGTAGGCAGTATTTTGGAGAGAGAATCTGAGAAACTTTCTGTGATCCTGGCGGATATTGAAGTGAAAATAGGCGTCGGTTAGGTCGATGACAGCGAACCAAACGTAGCCCTGGAGAAGAGGTAAGATGCATTCTAAAGTAACCATGCGGAAGCGTTGCTGAAAGATGTAATAATTTAGTTCCCGTAGGTCGAGGATGGGGTGGAGACCGCCATCTCTCTTGGGTACCGTGAAGTATCTGGAGAAAAACCCGAGGTCGGCGTCTGGTGAGGTGACGGGTGAAATAGCATATTTTGAGAGAAGGGATTGAACTTCTAGGCTGAGAACATGGGATGGTGGGGTGAGGACTCTCCTCGGAGGTGGGAGGACAGCGAATTCTATGGCGTAACCGGCGGCAATTATAGTGAGGACCCACTTGTCGGTGGTGATGGCAGCCCAGGATGAAAAATGGGCGGCGAGGCGAGTTTGATGAGGATGTGGTAAGTGGAGTGGGGGAGACCGGGTGACTTGAAAGTCAAAGATTTTGCTTTGGTTTTTTGTCAGGTCGACGAAAGGACTGACGGGGACATTGACGCTGAGCGGCATGGCAAGTCTGGAAAGTGGATGTAGCCTGTGGTAAGTATCTCTGTTTATCAGAAAAGGATCTGTATTGCTGGTAAGGATATGGACGACACCATTGGTAGCGCTGAGGCCTGTAATAAGGTTGAGTATTGTAAGATCTTGCAGTTTTCCTCATTTTTTGGAGATTATCAAGGATCTCATCGGTCCTGGTGTCGAAAAGGCCACCTCCATCAAATGGTAGATCCTCAATCCGCATGCGAGAATCATCAGAGATATGGGTTGAGCGGAGCCAAGCATGTCTTCGAAGGGCAATGGCTGTGGCCATGTGCTTCGAAGCAGCTTCTATTACGTGCCTTGCTGTGATGCGCTCCTGGTGCGCGACAGCCATGGCCTCTTGATGAAAGGCGAGGCCTCTAGATTTATATTCGCCCTGAGCCGATTGAAGAGAAGGAAGTGCTTTGTTCCATAAGAAACGGTGGTATACACCCATGGCTGCAAGGTAGTTAGCAGCACGTAATGTGAAGGCTGCTAGGGAATATACCCGAAGACCAATGATGTCGAGTTTCCTGTCTTCTTATTCAGTGTGGTGTTAGACCGATTCTTTGCCCTGTTTTGAGTTGCATCGACTATGACCGAGTTCGGAGGCGGATGCTTGGATAGAAAAGCCGCATTGTCTCCATGAGTCTTGTATAAATTTTCAACTCGTCTGGAAATTTGTGGCACAGAAGATGGTTTAGCCCAAGATTGTTTAATCAATTTGAGCAAAGATGGAATAAACCCCATGCGGAGTGGGGGGGTTTGGTCCTCATCAATGTCCTCATAAACCTTATCGGACTCAGACTGTACTGGTTGTTGTACATCGAGATCCATCGCTTTAGCGATACGTAGGACTAGTTGAGAATACGACGTGAAGTCCTCTGATGGAGAGGGAGGGTTCATGTCGGCGACATCAGAGTCAGGGGTAGGCAGATTAGGAGGAGACTCCGGGAGTACCATGGAGTCAGAGGTGTCAGAATCCGTTGATGGTGAGGACGCGGAATGACCTGGAGAAGACAGGTCATCAACTGTATCAACCGGTGCGGTGGTTTGTTTGGTTGATGCTTGTTTAAGAGCTGGATCCCGAATGGTAGATTTATGTGGTTTAGCTCGATTAGATCGATGTGCATGAGCGGTCTCATGAGGTACTGGTGAAGGACCAGCATAGGTGGTGGTGACTTGAACTGATGATGGGCGAGCCTGCAGATGGGTGGCGGGTTTGGTACGCAGTACCGAGTGCTTGGAGGATGGTTTAGCACGTTTTGGTACCGGTGTGGTAGAAGAAGGATGCAAGGTATGCTTCCTCTTTCTGGAGGACTTCTGAACTCTCGGTATCGGTATTGAGGAGTCATCTGCCAAGGAGGACTGATCATGGTATTGCGGTTGGTATGGAATAGGAGATTCAGAGCCAGAATCGAAATAGTAGTAGGAGTATCGAGGGCGCTTAGGCTCCATATAGACTTCCGTATCGGGGCGCCAGTACCGGTATCAACGGTGTTGGTATCGCTGTGGCGGGAGCTCATAATATGCAGGTGGCTCATAGAGGGTAACCCTCTTGGGATGACAGTACCGTGAAAGCAAATCATAGGGCAAGTAATCCCGTCAATGTCTTTGGAAGTGGAGCGTCGGCATCAGTAGGACCAGTCTCTGGTGTATGATGTGCCTTTCGGGTCCGCTTGTGCGGAGGTTGTGGATCAGCGATGGAAGCTGAATCCGACTGACACTCAGACACAGAGCAACCCGAAGGGCTCGAATGGTCATAACGAGGCAGTACCGTAACCTCAGTTGAGGTATTAGCCCACGAGGGGGACTGAGCCAAGAGAGACGAAGGTGGTTGGCCTGAAGGCAGAGGCAAATAATCATCATCTTCCACAGATATGGAATCGAGGCGAATAGTTTGCTGCTCTTGTAGCGAGATGGAAGAGGTCGTCTTGTCCTTCTGGTGTTTGGAGGATCGAGAATCAGAGGATGATTTCTTAGGCTTCTCTGGTTTGGACTGTTTGTCCGGTACTGGAGGAGAATTTGGTACCGGTGTAGACTTCGGTGTCGAAGCACCCGTGGTAGACTTAGTAATGGTCCTAGACTTAGATTTCGATTTCGCTGAAGATGCAACCGAGGCTCCTGGGGAAACCAATTGAACCTGAGAAGGTGGTGCAGGTTCCATAGTTGGTATGGGACGAAGGGAACGTTCCCACAAATAAGACTGTAGGCATTGCTTCCTTAGCTTAAGTGCCTGTTTTGTAAACTTTTTACAAAAGGGGCAAGAAGCCGGTTGGTAAGCTTCGCCCAAGCAGAAAAGGCAGGAATTGTGGCTGTCGGTGAATGGAATTTTATTGGGGCACAAAGTGCACCGTTTAAACGGTCCAGAGGAGGCCATAAACAAACGAAAAATAAAGAAAGGGGATTAAAGGAGGGGCAGCAGAAGGAAGGAATAACAAAGACTCTCAATATTCAAAGATCTCTAACAAGAAAAATCCTTTTTCAATGCAGGAGGCGAACGCAGCTCATCTTAGAGAAGAAACCACAGCGGTGGCAAAAAGGAACTGAGGCACTAGCCAGGATGGGCGGACCACGTGCACTAGGGGGGCGGTCCTGGCGAACGAGTGTTAAGCTCTAGAAGATTCCGGAAACCTCTGTGCAAGCGCAGATTAACCCATTAGTGTGAATTCAGAGACCACGAAGAACAACCAGTTCCACAACGTGCACCATGCAACTTGGACAATGTCTTGTTTGGGGCTATTTAAAACTTCCTAGTTTCTGCCCCCACTCAAGTTCCAGGGATCCCCCTTAATTTGAAGAAGCCTTCAGGAGCTGCAGAATTGGGTAGGGAACAATTTAAGGCTGGAAAATTACCGCTGCTGCTCCCAGACAGATGGCAGTGATTTTACTGCTTGAAACTGCTCCCTACCTTGTTCTGCAGTCCTTGAAGGGTGCCCCAGAACAGAATCCTTATAGATCTCCAGAACCTGGGGATGGGTCTAGGACGTTCTACATTGCCATACAGCTGATAATGTCCTCCGTCTTGCACACCACAGCCAACAGGATTTTAGCCACTGAGCCTAGTCAAGAAAACTCTGGGCTGAGCTTTCTTGCAAATCCAGAAACACACATCAGTGCTCATCAGTTTCTTAATTCCTCTTTCATACTACCTCCAGTTTTCACAGTGGTTTGTGATGCCCATAAAGAGCTAGATCAAATCAGGAGAAGTGCTGGCACATGCATAGTAGGCTCTTTGGAATCTAACTGCATTCCCTCCATGGCTTAGAACTTCTTATCTTGGAGCAACTGTGAATAAACTGACTATAAATACCAGATTAATTTAAGATGTACCCTTAAGCTGCAACTAATTTAAAATTATACTTTTATAATATTATTATAATATTATCATATTTGAGTATTTGTTTGTTCTGAAAGGTTTCCAACACAGCAAGAGCTAGAAACACAAAACTTTGCACACATATTACTGATTTCCCAACTGAATTAACCGGGCTGGTTACATCTCAAAATATGTTCTTCCAGAGCCTCTACCGGATCTACTAATTTTACTTTTAGGAGCATCTGAGACATAGAGTGTTGGAGGAAGACTCAGGAGACTGAATTCAACTCCTTCCTCCACCATAATTCACTGGGGGATGGCAATGGTGACCCATTCCTTGAACATCTCAAAAATCCTGTTAGGGTCGCCATAAGTTGGAAGCAACTTGATGGCACATAATAGGTGCAAATATATCTCTATGAAAGGTGCTGTTTTGTATTAAAAGATTGGCAAGTTTAACATACAACTTGTATATACTGTTGAAAATGATTTTAAGGCCGCCATAACTCAAAAGTAACTTGATGGCACATGACAAGAAGTGCCTGATATACAGATTTGGGTG
This sequence comes from Intellagama lesueurii, assembly GCA_037013535.1. NCBI lineage: Eukaryota > Metazoa > Chordata > Lepidosauria > Squamata > Agamidae > Intellagama > Intellagama lesueurii. The sequence continues at coordinate 22,867,679 of JBAJHW010000001.1, forward strand.
GACATCTCTGTAAAGCATGCAACTTCAAAATTTTCTGCTTGCAAAGTGGTTCATCTGTTGTCTATCAGACTTCTTTCAGCTTATTCCTTTATAACACAACACTGCATATTGTAATCAAATCAACTGAATTATGATGGGGGGGAAGTCTCCTCAGCCATATAGGCTCGTGTTTTTTTCATTGTAATCTCTAGATCAGTGCTAATTGTGAAACTGGTATCTCCAAACATCTGAGCAGGGGACTCTGCTAACTAAACTGTAAGAATGCCCTTCTCCCCCTGAAGGAAAACTAAGGTGATTGACCAACACCTTTTTTTGGTCAATCACGCATTTCACCTTCTCGTCTAAACTTAAGCAGTAAGTGGTATACAGTTTCTAGCAATTCTTTCTTAACACGGCACGGAGTTTAAACCTCTGAAGGAAAAGAAATAGTGCCATCTGCTGGTTACAACACCATTAACTGAATGTTCAACAGTCAAGACGCCACACAAAAATAAGGTACACCCTTTTTTGTTCTTTTGAGCAATAAAAAGCCAGAAATCCACAGGGTTTTTTCTTTTAACATTTTCAAACTCAGAACAATATTAATTTATGGTTTTAGAATCAGTTATATTTACTGAATTTTTCTGGCACAATTCTACTCACCTAATAAAATTAATGTCAGCATTGAGGTATTCTTATTTAAAACATGCAAAAGAAACCAGGCGACTGTGGGATTGTGCTGTTTTTTTATTGTTTTCCATGGAGAAATACATCATCTGTTTACAAAATAGCTCTTGAAAAATACAAGGAGTACAGATACTATAAAACAAAGCAACTCCAGTCATGAGACACCTACGTACATCATGCGAAAGCAACAGTCTGATCTCCAGGTTATGAAAACTAGAATTAAAAAGTCACTATACAGAAAAGAGTCCAAGTTCCCAGCTTGGCAAAACTTGGGTGCAGATACATGAAACGTTTAATAAAATGGGGAAAAAAAATTCCTGATGTGTAAACAAAACAAGACTAATTTTGTGCCTGGCAAGTTCAATCTAAACTCCATAGCTACACAAAATACACAGACAGCTTGTACACTTCAATTGTTAGTTAAACCTTTTGGATTGAGTGTCAAGGGAGAGGGGTGAAGAGGGTGTGGGAGCATGTTAACAGGGCGGAAGTGGGATCACAGGAGGCATTATGGGGCTAGGGCAAGAATTTCGTATACCAGACATTGTAGACAAAATGGCAAAAGAAAAAAAAAACTTAAGTTACCGCACAGCTGGGGAGGTAGGGAATAAGCTACAATCTCTTGACTTTGGAAAATTAACTTATAGGGAAAAAGGAGAAGAGCAAGTAATTTTACTTCAACATGGAAATGCACATGTAGGAAGATTGAGCACAATGCAGGGAAGGAAGTCATTAAACATGCTGATCAGAAAATATGGGAAGGGCAAACTCAGCCATTCCACTTATTTTTTGACTGAATCAAAGTTACATGTAGTTTGTTATTTCCATATGATAATCACTGGCATTCCTCACTTTCTGCAGCTTAGTCATGAGAGATTTTCACCTGTTTTGAACAAAGTTTTTGCTAATCATTTTTACAGTTGTATAGAACAAAATGAAGATAGCGGGGTAAGGAGAGCTGATCAGATCTTTAAGTGACTGCTAGAAATGTGATTTAAAAAAAATTCAGAACATTCAAAGACTACTTTTAGATGAGCTATCTAAAAATAAAACTGTTAAAATCCTAGAGTGGGTAAGATCTGCCTTAATATTTAAAATCCAAGATGTTTGTAATATAGACAGGACTTAGGGAGTGTACAAAACTCTTATATTTAGTGATGAATAGGCTGTCAGACAGGATTATGCTTCACAGGCACACTTTATTTATTGTTTCATTCTTGGGGAGAAAACGTGCCAAGAGTGACTACGGGGGTCAGTTCTTGTTCTTCTGTAACCACTTTGACCCATTAAAAGAAAAAATGCCAACATCTGACTGACACCAGTCCTTATTTTGCGCATACAAACAGTAACACAAACTAAATTCAAAAGTCCCCCCCTCCAAGAAATATGGTGACAGGAACAGGAAGGGAATAACGAGGAAGTTTGATTAGTTCAAGGAAAAATTATTTGCTTTTTGGTAGCTGATTTGTATGCACTGTAAAATAATCCTATAAATAAAAAATAGACCATTTCTTAATCATGTCCCATCAAACACCCTATGCTTGTTTTCTCAAACTTACAACCTCAAGATTGGACTTTTGTAAAGGGGTTACCCCTGCATAAAGGTAACTGAGCTAGATATAGTGCATACTTTACCTTCAGTACACAGTATATCATGCCACTCCCTAATTTGAAGGTCACAGATATTGAAGACTCTCTTCAATAAAAATAAAATCTATCAAGCTGAAGTGCTAAAATTAGTCATATTCCAATAAAAAAGTACATAAAAGTGCATTTAAGGGATTCTTTTGCCAGTTTTAGCTCTATATTTTTCTTCCAAACAATGCATCAACAGAAATCCAATCAGTAAAGTCAAATATGGCTAGAAATAGTATTCCCATTCCTTTTAAAGGCAGTCATCCTTTGAAGTATTAATGTAACTGTTGCTAACACATTAACAGTACTCCTGGCTTCACACAGTAACCTGGACTTCCAGATCAAGTGACTATAGCCCAGCAAGGGAAGTGCACAAAATATACCTAAATCCATCTCTGTTCACATTCTTGTCTTGCACCCTCTGTCCTCGGTTTCAGCATTAGAAGACAACAGGTTGAATTGGCAGATACTGTTTATGGACCCCTGAGGTTGGTTTTACCGATTCAATCTTAGTTTTATTGAATTTTTGATAACTGGAATAGGATTTGCAGGGAGAGCAGGGATATCTGAAAGGTCTGTACTGGGCATTTTCTGAGTAAAAAAGAAAAAGAGTAGAAACACTGTTAAACGTATAATAATTTCAAACACAAAAGGAGTTAGTAATATGTTACAAATGTGTCAAGGCCAAGTCTATCACAGATTACTACACTTTCCCACCATTATGGTTTCAGTTTTGCAAGAAACTGTAGTTTTTACATCAGTTAATAAGTAATGAAAGTAATTAACACAGATCTGTTTCAACAAATATATGCCCCACTTTGTTCCTCCTCTAACAGTCCTTTTTGAATATACAAGGAATTCTAAAACAATGAAAAGCCATAATCCATCCATCATTATGTTAGGATGCCTATAAAGGCTGTAGTATCTAACCGGCATGTTACAGAAAATACACAGAAGCACACCAAAAAATGCAACAAAATACCAAGTTACATCATGGTTTTATGAAACTGGCGCTCATATCACTGACTATCTCAAGTGGAAAATTAACCCTTTAGTTATTAATGTCTTTTGCAATTTACTTCTATAAAATGCAAAAGCAAATTCACCTGAGGAGCTTGCAGAGATACTGTTGCTGGAAGAGTTTCTGGTTGAGAGGCCGTATCTGATTCGGCATCCAGTAGTTCCTGAAAAGATGGAAACAATAAGCTATGTTGGTGCTTAATTCCTGAAAAACAGTATTAGCTCGTGTTTCATTACATTAGGTGGGGAGAAGAGGCATCCTTTGAAAAAGCTTCTCTGAGCTTTTAAAAAAGCCTGCTCTGGGCTGTTAATGCCCACGGGAGAAGTACTCACAATGGTATACATACCACATACGGCAGGTCCAATATATTTCTCTAAAGTACTGCTGGTTAAATATAAAGTCTACAAACTCTTTGGGTATCTCCCCTACTGCGGGTAAGGTATCTTCAGGAGAGACAACCAGTTCGGGAATGCTCTCTCCAAAGGGGCTTTTTTCTTTCTGATCTATTTAAATTCAAGTGAAGGTCCTTTTGCTTTCCCCAAGTCTTTTAATACTAAGTTTTGTTTTAATTTTTAAATAGTTTTATAGCTTTGTTGATTCTAGTTGAGATTTTGTGATTATTCTTTTGATTCTGCTGCTGCCGTATTTCTGCTGCATTATACATTACTGTTCATACAACTTATTTTAATGTTTTCTTTGTTACTTTAAGTTGCCCAAAGACCCTGGCTAAAGGACAGTTGTGAAATAAGTGGTTGGAGAACCTGCGGCCCTACAGCTGCTGCTGAACTGTAACTTCCATCAGCCTCAAGCAGCACTGCTAATGAGCAGGGGTGGGTGGGAAGTGTAGTCCAACATTTGAAAGGGCAAGTTTCCCACACCTGTTCTAAATAAAATATAGGAAAGTCTATCAGAAGCTACTAATCAAGATGACCGTAGCTACCTCCAGGTTCAGAGACAGCTGGCCCCTTGATACTGGATAGCTCAGTGGTTTAGGTCTCTGACTGCAAAGCCAGAGGTTGGGAGTTTGATTCCCCCCTGTGCCTCCTTTGCAGGGGCTGGACTCAATCCATAGAGTCCCTTCCAGCTCTGCAGCTCTAAGGTTGTTGTTGTTATACAGCTGGTGAAGAGCAGCAGTGGGAAACGTCTGTTGCATGATGAGCTACTTTGGGAAACAATGTTAAATTTGATGGGCCTTTCTTCAGCAAAGTTCAACTTTTGTGAGTGATACTGGAGTTGTGAGAAAGATCATCTGTGCATTTTTAGTGAATGTTTGCAGTCTGAGTGTGGGTTCACACACACAATTTTGGCTCAGGTCTTTGGTCCCAGACATAAATACTCTCACACATACCACTCTGCAGAATGGCAACTGTCTCCACATAAGACACCAGCAAAATGTACCCAATAAATGGACACAGAATGATGCTTTATATTCTGTGAGCAGTGGGAATCCAGAGCATTATCTTAGGTCCTCTCTTAAATTTACCTTAGTTTCCATCTTATCGTGATCACTCACATCAAGACAACTAGCATCTTCACTGACTTCATCCTGTTGCAAAACAGAAGTCATCATCAGATGTGACAGCAGTCCAAGATGCAAGATTATATTTATCACATGGTATTGCATTAAACAAAACAAAAACACTTCTCTACTATCCTTTCCAGAGATTGAACTGGACATGCCTGGATGCAGCCATTCAATTATCTCTAAAGAAATATGAACAGCAAGAACATAGTTGCTATCAGTGTTCCACAAATGTTTTCACAGATGCTTAAAAAAAGAGTTCATAGAATCATAGAAAAGTGAAGTTGGAAGGGGCCTACAAGGCCATCAAGTCCAACCCCCTGCTCAAGGTAGGAATACAATCAAAGCATATCTGCCAGGTGATTATCCAAGTTTTTCTTGAATGCCTCCAGTGTTGGAGCACTCACCAGCTCCCGAGGTAACTGGTTCCATTGTCATACTGCTCTAACAGTTAGGAAGTTTTTCCTGATATTCAACTGAAATCTGGTTTTCTTTAACTTGAGCCCACTGTTGCGTGTCCTGCACTCTGGGATGATCGAGAAGAGATCTTGCCCCTCCTCTGTATGACAGCCTTTCAAATATTTGAAAAGTGCTATCATATTACCCCTCAGTCTTCTTTTCTCAAGGCTAAACATGCACAATTCTTTCAGCCTTTCCTCATCATGTTCTGATTGGCTTCCAGCCCCATGAAACAGAGTTATCAAAGAGTAATTCTACCAAAGTTTTCATGCTTCCTATTACTTCTATCTGTTAAAAAGAGAATGTCCAAGCAATCACCATAGTTATTTAATTCAAGGCATGTGATAGCTGTTTTGCTTTCAATTTAGTCCCTAACATAAACTACTCTACTTCTCAGGCATTGCAAAACCTCGGTTGTCAAATACTGTCACAGTTAAATATAGTTGCACTGATATTCTGATGATCAAGCACCTACAGGGAAGCTTAACAGCAGGCAGAATTCAACGAAACAAGCTGCTGTTGGGATTTTTTTTTTACTGCCAAGTATTTATTTCATGTTTTTAGAATTTTTATTTTACTTTTACGTTTACTTTGCTCTGTTACCATCTTGGGCATCTTTATTACGGGCAACTATGAGGAAAATAAAATTTCAGTTCTAATTGTTCAGGACTGCTTAGACCAGCACCTTCTGACTGTCTAATAAGTCTCTCAGAAACAGACCATTAGACTCACAACAGAACAATAAGCCAGTAATCAAGGCAAAACATTCAGAAGACTTTCAGCACAAATTCACTGCATTCAATGGGGCTTATTCTCAAGTTAGGTATGGTCATGTTTACATCCTTAGCCTGAGCTTCTAACAGCCCACAGAAAGTGACAGAAAGGTCCCAAAGGGCCAATTTAAAAGAATATGCTTTAGAATTATAAATATATCACGCAGCCAGACTCATATTTAAAGCAATGCTGTAAAGCACTTCTAATGTATATTAAATTAAAAGTATGACCTGAATCTCTGATTCATTGTTAGTCAAAATATACAACTGTCAGAACATGATGCACACATAAGCCCTATATGTACACCATTTCCTGCTGAGAAAGTTTCCTTAGAGCAGTTGTTCCCAGAGATTTTATCCTTTTCACATTTTCCTTTGGGGCAGACACAGGAAGTAGTCTCTGGAGACAACTGCTTGGAAAATTCAAGTTTCATGCAGGAAATGCATATAACACCCTCCTGTTCTGAACTGCAACCATAGGTCTTGAAATACAAACTTCGCTTGCTCTGATACCACACAGGATTCCAAAACTCTCAACAACAACTTCACTATTTATGACCAAAGGGCTTTACCATATACAATATAAGAGAAAATTTCCAATGTAAAAGCAGACAATTAAAATAGCTCATTGAGGAACTTATAAACAGCCCAACCATACCATCTTTTAAAACAAACATCTAGACCACTGATCATACTAATGGCAATTATATAACATTGTCGTCCTTAAAGAAACAAGAACACAGCTTCTTGCCTGCCAGTGCAAATTGTGCTACAGCATAGGGGATAGATATCTGATTATCAGTGAGTGATCCTAATACTGCTTCCTCAGAGCTGGTGTACGACTGGATGATAGGTTTATAGCCAATCCGTTTATAGCCAAAAACACATTTACATTGTATAACCGGAATTCCTAGGTCTCTCCCTTCAAGATATGTAGAGGGCATCTGTTGGAATCTAAGTTCTGTAAAATGGAGAACTGTGGAAAGCTCAGTGCCTCAAAATAATATAGCCTTGAACAATTAACTTGAAGTTGAGGAAGCCAACTAGAGAATTATGACCCGACAATGACAGCCCTGTCTTGGCTAGCATCTGAATCAAAGATCCAATTCCTAAAAGGATGACAACTGAGACAGAATTTTTTTCCATGGAAACCCTGTAGGCCCTTAAGTTATCACGGCACCACTGCACCAATCCTCCAGTTCACAATTCTTCCAGGCAACAATACTTAGTAGTCAGGGAATTGTCTCCAAGCCATTTATTATATGTCAGTCGTATATACTCGAGTATAAGCTGACCCGAATATAAGCCGAGGCACCCAATTTTACCACAAAAAACTGGGAAAACTTATTGACTCGAATATAAGCCGAGGGTGGAAAATGCAGCAGCTACTGGTAAATTTCAAAAATAAAAATAGATACACAACTGTGTCTCCCAGCTCAGAAAGATCCAACAGTAGATACTGCCCTTCTGAGCTGCGAGACACACTTCGCTGCCTGCGGAGGGAGGACTCATACCGGATGCTGCACTTATCTACTGCTCTACTGCTGCGCTTATCTACTACTCTACTGCTGCATAACAAGATGGAGGGAGACGGAGGATGGAGGAGAAAGGTGGGAGGAGGAAGGTGGGTACATAGAATATGCAGAAGAAGGAGGATGGGAGTGTCCTGGAAGCGGACACTCCCGTAAAGATCTTTAAGAGACATAGCTGACAGGGAAGAAGGGGGGTGAATGGGCTTCCCTGGGCTTGTAACCAAAGATGCCCTCACTGTGACCTCTGTTCAGAGTGGTCTTTGAAATACTGACATGCTGCAGAGAAAAAGTTTTAATCTACAGCTCCTTCATTTGGACATAGACTCTATTATCCTCCCAGCACGGTGTCTGCCTGCGGAGTCGGAAAAATGCAGTGTACTTAACCCGGGTCATCAGACCACCCACAGAGGCTGCAGGCGCCCGTAGATGAGCGGGGGAGTCCAGAGAACACCCGCACTGCAGGGGAGAACATGTAATTTTGACACTGACTCGAGTATAAGCCGAGGGGGGGGGGGCCCTTTTTCAGCAAAAAAATTGTGCTGAAAAACTCGGCTTATACTCGAGTATATAGGATAAGCCAAATCAATTCTGGCAGCAATTGAAAGATGACCCAGTTCAGCCCTAAGATGAACCGAAGGGAGTCCCTGGAGGGAACCCCAATATCTGCTTCATGAATTTATTCTGCAGAACCTTTAGACTGGACTTGACTTCATATTTCTGCTCCATAAAGCATTTGAGGCAAAATTTTAGCAACACAACTCTGAAAGGCAGGATTTATTAGCAGGCCTCCTCTAACATAAAAATACCTTTTCAGCTGCCCAATAGATCAGGTACTCAGTAAAGTAGTGGCATTTAGGTGTTACTTCCAAGAAAATTTCACACCAAATTGCAAGCCCAGACATTTAGATGAATGAACCTGTTAAAGGGCATGTCCATCACGTGACCAATTATACACCGGGGCTCTCTTCCCCAAAGACCATAATCATGGATTTTTGAATAATTGATTGTTAATTGTTCATCTTTGCAAAGCTATCCAAATTTGTTCAGGGACCAACTCATCAGCATAAAGCAACATTGCAGTCTTGCAGTTGCCGATAGCCAAAGGGAGGAAGGGAAGGGAAGCCATTCTAGGAATCAGATCTTTAACATAAAAATTAAATAGGAAAGGTGCTAGAATGCATCCTTGTTTTACCCCTCAGTTAATTAAAAATTGTTGTGATAGAGCACCTTGTAAGCCAATTCTTACTTGCAACATATTATTTTGATGTACCTGCTGTAGAAACCACAGTATTTGTTTGTGCTATAAATGCTCTCAGTTTTTCAGATCAAAAGCTGATGGAAAGTCTATGAAGGCTGCAAAGATGGAAGGCCTGATCTATCGTGCTTCTACCCTTTCTAAACCTGGCTGCTCCTCAAAAATGATGGATTATCATCTCATTCAAGCTTATTCAGAAGATACTGTGCATGAAGTTTGGAGGTCACATGAAGAAAGCTAACAGGTCTATAGCTACAGGGATCTGATGCATCACCTTTCTTGAAGAGTGGCACAATGATACTGCTTCACCAACCTGGAGGGAGATTATCTGCACAATGAATGTAACTAAATAAATTGGCTAAAATGGGGTATCACCAATTGATATCAATGGTGAACACCTCAGAGGCAATCATATTTTCTCCAGGACCCTTGCCATTATGAAGGGTCAAGATCAGGACCCAAATTTCTGCAAGAGAGACAAACGGCAATTCAGGGAGATTAGCTGAATTTCATTCGTGTTCTGTGTATTTATGGTATTCCCAAATATGCAGCTAAAATGGGAAATCCGTATTTCTGGTGTAATGGGGCTAGCAATCGCAAAAGCTTTCTGGGAGAAGCCTTCCTTTATCAACTTCCAGAATTTTGGTTCTTTTCCTTCAATAAGGACATGGTACAAGGATTTCCATCTATTAGCAAAGAAAGCGTTCTTTTTCCTTCTGAGAAAGGCAAAAAAAGGATGGCATCAGGTACACTTCACCTGTCCTGTCAGTGTACTCAGCTCCTTTTTCCTAGACTTGCAATCGCTATCAAACCAGGACCATGGGCACCTGAGATTTTGTCTAAATAGGTAATAAGGTCTAAGTATATGTATTATGTCACGATATACCTCACAAATATTCTACCTCCTATTGAAAGCATGCTGTCATAGCTCTTGAAGATTATCTGTTCCCAACATCTGCCTTATACTGGCAGCACTTTTGAGGGACCATTTGATTTCACAAAATTACACATACATTGCCTTCACCTGATGAATATCTATTTAATTGATTGTTTTACAAAAGTCTTCAGCTGGCATGGGTAACCTGTGAATTGGCTTAGTGAAAGTCCATGAAAGTCTTGGTGGAAGCCCTTTAATGTCTCCACATTCTTAGCATTAAAGGACAAATACTCCCCAGTTTTGGTTATTAGTTTTGGCAACATACACCACAAAGTTCCAAGTAAATTTAAATACCTCCTCTGTTTTTATTTTTTTGGGAGACTCTTCTTTATGAGGGGATGATGCCCGCTTCACACCTGCCACAGGGCTAGTTACTTTAGCTGCAGTGTTTCCTGAAGGTCTTTGTGGTTGGTTGACAAGACGGGTGGAAGAAACTACTCTAGAAATGGTAGGCTTTGGTGGTGGAGAGATGGCTGGCTGTGTGGCAGTTTGAGGAATGCTTTCACTTGAAGTACCTAAGGAAAACAAATCTTCATTATTACAATGTCAACCAAAAAGGAGAAGCTATGCTTAAAGGCATTTGGGTAATATTTGTGTCATTGTTCTGTGCCAAGCCTGCAATCCCAAGAGTATCAGCGGGCCCAGACAATGAAGACAACGAACCTTCTCTTCACTACAAAAACTCAGCCCCCTCCAGATTCAATGCCAAATATCTATAAGTACAGCTTCACAGGTAAAAAGACTATCAACTTTATGTAATTCTGTACATAACATAAAAGGTTATTCGGTTGCGCTTGTAAAGCATGCCCCCAATGTGTTTCAGTTCCCTTCAGATCTGGAAAAGGCTAATATCTATATTAACTCATGAAGAGCACAGACCACATAGTAAAAGATTCCAAATGAAGAGTACTGCTTTTTATTTTAGTTTCTTTATCAGCATACAATAGCAATTTATGACAAATTACTGTCACATGGCAACCAATAATTTTATAGGAAAAACTAATTTAATAGTTAAGGAATTGAGAAAAGTAGCATTTGATGAAAGAATTATATTTTTCCTACCCCCTGAGCTTTCACTGGAATTTGTTTGTGGCACAGTGACTTCAGAAGCCTGTATGTTGGTCACAGATGCTGCCGTCACAGCTGGGGCAGGACTGCTTCTGCTGAAATATTTAAAAAAAACAACCAATGAGAACACAGTAATAAATTAGTTAGCTTGGACAAACCTATAAAGAGAAACAGGTGACCAGAACCCCCAACAAAACACTTGAGAAGCCACCTGACTTTGCTACTTCCTAGTACTGAAAAAACAGTCCAATTGAACCTGGCATCCATAATGCATAGCTGATGGGCTGCATCTACTATGGCGGCTTTCAATTTACTGGGCAAAATCCTGTTCATGCAGGGTAACACAAAGATATTAACACAAAGATTGTGTAAATGTGCTGGTGTGCCTGGCAAGGATTTGCGCAATTCAATTGTGCAACTGGGCATGTGTCCCCAGTGTAACCAATCACACAATATGCTGGCAGAAGTGCTTCTTTAGCAGCATTTCCACCATGGTGCTATTATGGTTACTGCAGGTGTAATTTGATGTTACTCGAGCAGTTATGCAACAGGAATTTGTCAATGAATCACAGTATTAGATAATTAGATCTAATAAGATAATTATACAGCACTAACCAGGGGAATATCCTCATCAACAATTCAGCCAACAAGTCTGTAGATAGTGGGTTGTTATTCCACTAGCAAGCAGCAAGAATTGATTTAGGAAGAACCCTCCAGTTGGTGGTATAGGGAAGGGGAGGCCATTTTAATCAATCCCACCCCCCGCACTACAGCCCACCACTGTTCCAAAGAGTTTCTCAACTCGCCAGAGGAGATTCATGGGGAGCTAAGGGAACAATGTTTGCTTGTGTTTGGAATCAGCAAAGATCACATTCAGCACTGTGCAGCCTATGGAAAATATTAACCAGATCAAAGCCTTCCACCAACTGAACAAACATCCCTGACCATGGAATTCTAAGCAGGATTTATTTTATGTGTCCTTAATGGAAAGCTAGTCTATTCAATGTAACCTCAATTTGCTTATGGTTGCCCTTCCTTGACCCTTCCATAGTGCCTGAAGCTAAAGGAAGAAATAAGGGAACTCATCAAGTTCAACAAGGGGTTCATGACACACAGAAAAAGCAATATATAAACCCTAGTGTTTCATCAAACAATTTCACTACCTAGAGGAGGCTGTACCAGTTTGCTGGTGGTTTTTTAAAGTTATGAAACATGAATCCTAGATTCTTGTAGTATTTTCAGTATCAACACTGGAAATACATACCCCTGAGAGCTTCCAGAACTGTTCAATGGACTTGTCTTCATAGCACTGGTAGGAGAAGGCACAGATGTGCTGTTATCACTATCCATAGATAAATCTAGGCTGCTGTCATTCAGTGCTGTTAACCTGACTCCTTCTGTTGAATGCTGAAATAAAAGGGATTTTTAAAAAATCACAAAAGAAATTCAGAAGCACTGAAAACATAGTACAATCTCGAAGAAAAAGTGACTATCTTATATGATGATGTGAAAAGATATGCATATACACTACTGCCTTTTTATGGGGCTGTTTAGGTATTACTTGTCAGGATACCTTCCTCCTTCTCTCACTGAAAAATGGAAATGATGTCTCGTGTAAACAGTACTGTGTTAGAATATGCCCAGACACATCCCAAGAAATATCTCTGATTTTTTTCCAGAAACAAATCTGCATGTGTATGTTTGCATGCAAACATAAATAGGAAAGATGCACACATTCAAAACCAAGATTGGTACGACTTTGATCAGATGCTGCATCCTCACCACTATGATGGGGTACACGGAGCACGGGGGGGGGGGGGGGGAGACATGTCCTAAACTTGAGATTTCTTTTTGCTAAGTTACATTTGAACAGGACCAGCACCCGACACCTATACTCCCTCCAACCTCCTGAGCTGCAGCTCAGTGGTGCTGTAAAATGCTACATGGTCTATACACCGTTCCTTTGAGCATGTACAGGTGGATCAATGTGGGTGTGTACATGAAAGTACATACACACAAAGTTCAGTTCCTCACAAGCTTGGAAGACTTGTTGCAGTAAGTCAGGGAACTGTTACAAAAGGTCTTTGACAGATGTTCACCTAGTATCTCAAATCCAATGAGGACAAGATTTTAAGTCCACAAAGTATGAAATAAGTCAACAATTTGGAAATTTGAACAGCTACCATCCAAACTATAAAGTCAAAAAGAAACCAAGAATTATGTCAAGAAAGACAAGCATATTAGATTACTTAAAGAGTATATGCACAGGCCTTCATTGTGAATGAGAATATTCATATTATAAGCTCCCTGGTTACTTATCTAGAACATATTTGCATTATTTTGTGTGTTCATTAACTTAAATTGAAGCATTACCTTTTTCTTTTTCTGAAGCACGTGACTAGGCAGCAGTTGGTGCAGTTGCCTTCTTTTAACATGCATTGCAGCAATTTTCATATCCATCTCAAACATCTTGCTGTTTATTGCTTGCCTATAAACTATATTATGAGAAGACGTTTAAGACATTTCAAATTTGGGGAAAGCCATTACTTGCCCTGAAAGAAACCTGCATTCCTGAGCATTCTGGTTTTGGAAAGAAAAACAATAACACGTTCTTCTATCATGAGGGGAGAAGAACTCTCGCAATGCCACACTATTCTGACAAACATTATCAGATCTGAATCTACCTCTTCATAAATGAAGGGCTCCAACCATTTGAAAAGACACCCAGTATGCAAATGAATGCTGGGTGATTTTTCCAGGTCTTCACATCTCTACAGCTGCCAGTGTCTTCTTGTGTATTTATGAGAGTCTCCCAACCTATGTAACCAACTTATTGGGGAACAAAGGGAACAACTCTATTCTACAGTTGGGGGAAATTGTCAAACTCATCCTTAGCACCAGTGGAACTGAACAACTCTAAATCTAACCCGAAGTAAATACATGTTTCTCTTAGCATTTCAAAGTGCATGCAGAGATTCATAGTACTCCGCTTCAAATCTAAAACTTCTTTTCCATAGTATCATGGACAAACTTGTGTTGCATAAATAGTTCTTTGCCAGAGCACCTCTTAACTAGCCTCACTTTACAAAGAAGGGAAAAATGCACATAGAGAGATTTAATTTGCCTCCTCACTTCTAAGAAGGAAAGAAGCAAGCTGAGAAAACAGCTTGGTAACCTGCCTTTTGCACTACTTCAGCAGCTATTAAACAGCATCTTGGAACAATTGGTAGGGCCCACAAAATTAATTAGCAGCACTGAACAGGATGTGATGAGTAATCTCCCCAGAAGGTCCCTGCCTGCTTTGAACTTTAGCACTGCCATCATCATTGTGTTGTTGTTTTTTTGTGGGTCTTTCCCTTTCTCAAGTGTAGCAGTGGCATGGGCATACACACTGGAAGGGAATGACAACTCCCAGTCTCTTCACAGACTGAGCAAGCAGATCCTGCTTTCCTTTATTGGCCCTATCATACAAAATCATTCCCAGTCTGTGGAAGTTGGCAATAACAGCAAGATGTGAGACAAGTGCTCCATTTTGAAAGTATGGCAATTCAGATTCCAATTCATCGTAACTTGATTCCACTTTTTCCACCACACCACCATGCTCTTTCTTCTCCAAACCCAATATTAAAGATGGAACTTCAGATTTTTATTGCTAGTACCCTAGCCACAAAAATATATGTCATAACCAGCCCAATTCAAAATATTGGTTATGGCTTCTACCATATTCTGCAGCTTGTGTCCAGACTATCTGAAGGGCTGTTATCTCTTTGTGTAAAGCTGCTCTCTTCATCAGGAGAGGCCTTTATCTCTGTCCCACCAGCCTCACAGGCACGTCTCGTAAGGACACAAGAAAAGGCCTCCTCAGTGTCTGCTCCCAGATTAATAGAATTCCCTTCAGAGGGGACACTAGGAAGGACTTTTCCTTGAGGTACTTCTACCAGCAGGAAAAGATATTTTTATTTAGGTAAGCCCTTTTGTGAATAACTAGCTAATTTTGAAGGGCCTTTTTGTTTTGTTCTTTCAAAAGTACTTTTAAACTGTTACTTTTGTTTGGTTTTAATCCAACGGCCCAAATCCTCTTTCATAAACTTAGATAGTACAAGGAAATTATGTTACCTGCAGCAGCATGACATGGAATCTTAGTGGGGAACTTTTTAATTAGCAGCTGTTGATTAGAGCCCCCCACTGTGATCATTCATTGTGTGGGGATTCTAATTAATAACTCGTTAACAAAAGAGTTCCCCAACTGGATTCTGGGTTGCGCCACTGCAGTTGATATAATTTCCCTTCTGCCATCCAAGTTTATTCAACAGAATTTTGGCCAGTAACTTTTTAAATTGTGTTTTAATAATGTAATTTATTTTGACCTTAACTATGTCTGTTCTTAAAATAAAATAAAATAAAATAAACAAAAAACATAACGTAAGAGAAGGTTTGAGCAAGAAAAACAATTTCCATACATCTTCCCTTATGGGAAATCTAATACTAGAGAAGTAGAGTCTTTTTCAAGAGACAGTTGAATTTTGTTTAACTAACACTGTAGCAATTAATGTGAGGGAGCTTTCTTTACCCTCCCAGGCTGCTGGTTTATTGTTCCATTTGCTTTGCAATTCTATTTAGTCATATTTAAAACTATTCATTAGCAATCTTTGTGGGCCCATTATACTTTTGGCACTTTATACTTTTTGGAATCACACTAAGTACAGAGCATTGTGGAGGGAATATTTTCCATGTTACACTTCAGGCAGAATACAGACAAGTGACATATTACAGTAGCTACAGCACAGTATGAGGCTGTGTGTGCTAACCCAGCATCTAGTTACAATCTAGGGTAACATGATCTGTTAATACCTGAAAGTCTGTCAGACACTATTATTATGAGGGCAAGTCTTTTGCTGGCAGTCCTCAGTGAGGATGCTTGTGAAGCACAGCAAAACTGTATTACTCAGCCAAACATGGTTTTAAAGATATAATGATTTCCAAGAGTCAAGCTTACCAGTATCAGTAAAAGACTGAATGTCATATGTAAGATCAACGCTCAGATTCTCAGAGTTCTCAGTTTTCTTGAATACTAACCCAATCACCCACATTGTACGGAATTCTTCTCTGGAAAAATAAAATGAACACTGTAAGGACAACTGACATCAGTGATTCGAAGATACAGCTTCTTGGAATGCCACTAAAGCAGTGGAACTTAGAGTGGACAAGTCCATTCGATTCACCTCAATTATCAGCCTGGGACAGTTGGGAATCTGCCAGGGCTGGTTTTCAGGAGGCAGGGGCACCTACAGAGAAAGAACGAAAATTCTGCTGGCAGAACTCTGGATTTAGCCTGTGTCTATGACTCTGAAGCAGTTGGTTATGGGAATATTAATGCAGAGCGCTACAAAGCACCTAACAAACTATAGAGGCATAGAAAGTTTAAGAACCATAGCAACTATCAAGAATTATAATAATGCAGATCTGGTTCTCAGATTCAGCATTCAGAAGGATGTCTCTGTTAAATGACTTAAAAGTAGATATTCTTAACACCGCTTTTTGTTTTACTACGATGTGAAATCCTTAAAACATACTTAATCTATCTTTCAGTGTCAAACCATAGTACTCTAAGTGTGCAGCATGCCATTGTGTCTGTTTTGTTTTGGTTTTGATAAGCAGTGTTGCTTCTAAAGACTGCAGTATGTGGGGATGTTCCCTTCCCTTCCTAATGAGAATCCTATTCAAAATTTCACCAAGCTCTTTGTCTGGAAGGAAACGGGTTAATCTTTTCACTCTGCTCAAAGCAACTCTGTTCAAAAATGTCCTTATCACACAGAAAATTAGACTTAAAAGATCCGATCAACTTGCATGTTATATATTTTACCGTAATTGGTAGTTTTGGTCCTCAAATGCATAAACTGCAGAACCCATTTAGATCTAAGTACTATAAAACTATTAGATCTAAGTACTATAAAACTAAGTACTATAAAACATTTTTGCTTCTCTGAACAGAGATACAATAGCATATGACTCTTTTAGTGCAGAAAAGCTCCCAGTGGTGTTATCCTGAGTGCTGGATGACTATATTTCACTCCCAGTTGCTCTCAATAATATGTTGGAAATATGGTATCAAATTCTGAAGTTTGAGAATTTTCTCTATCTGAAAAGTAAACAATTAAACTTAGCCTTTCTTAGCAAAGTAACAAGGAATAGACTGCTTTCCCCAACCAGTTACCCCAGATGTTTCTCACTAAAATACTTGATAAATTTCCTCATTGCCTGGCAGAAGTTGCAGTACAAAGTATCGGCATGACACCCACAACGAGGCACACCATGACAAACACTAGGTACTATATGCAAGGTTGTAGTGAAAGTGCTGTTGTGCAACTGGAAGGCCACCAGAACAAAGGAGCACTTTTTCAGACTGCACAAGATCCTAGTATAAGAATCCAAGAGTGCACTTCAGCAGGCAAAGCACTGGAATCTGGTGGAACTGGGATGAGGTAAACCTTCCCACATCGGTCCAGATGTCTGCTTCCATTCACACAGCGTATAGCACAGTACAGTGGTGCCTCGACTTACGACTGTCCCAACATACAGTGGTGCCTCGCTAGATGATGTTAATCCGTTCCACGAAGATCGCTGTCTAGCGAAAACATCGTCTAGCGAAGCACGTTTTCCCATTGGAATGCATTGAAATCTCTTCAATGCATTCCAAGGGAAAACTCAGTCGTCTAGCGAAAATCTCCCATAGGGAAACATCGTCTAGCGAGTGCGGGTCCCCGTCGGAATGCACTGACAGCTTTTGACCACTAGTCGGCGCATTCCTATGGGGAAACCTCATCGTCTAGCGAAAATTCCCCATAGGAGACCATCGTTTTGCGAAGCGCAGTAGCGATCGCAAAAAGGCATCGTCTAGCGATTTCCTCGTCCTGCGAGGCAATCGTCTAGCGAGGCACCACTGTACGACCATTTCGAGTTGCAACCAGCTCCGGCTGCAAAATTTTGCTTCGACTTGCAGCCGGAGCTTCGAGTTGCGATCAAAAGAGGCAGGGAAAAAAGGTGGGGAATTCAAATTAGAGGGCTAACCGTTGGTCGGCGAAGAGCTTCTTTGTAGCTCTTTCGCCCCAACGGAGGAGGCTTGGGACTGCCTGGTGCTGCTTTCTACTTCTGAGTAAGTACATTTACAGGGTTTTGCAGGGTGGGTTTGGGCTGGGGGGGTTATGTTTCTGTGCTGTGATTTTTTTGTGTGGTTTTTTTGTGTTTATTTTTTCAGTCCCAGCGCCTTCCGATGGGGCTTGCTGTGTGCTTTATTTTTGGTTTGTTTGTTTTTTTAAAGCCCCAACGCCTTCCAACGGGGCTTGCTGTGTGCTTTATTTTATTTATTTATTTTTTGGTGTTTTTTTTTTTTTTGGCCGGAACGGATTAATTGCGTTCCAATGCATTTCAATGGGAAATGGTGCTTCGACTTACGACCATTTCGAGTTACGTCCATCTTCTGGAATGGATTATGGTCGTAAGTCGAGGCACCACTGTATCTCAAGATGTTTGCTAACTCAGGGTGCATAGTCTTTTGCACAACACCTTCCACACAATAACTGAAATTCAGCAGGACTTGATAATCCAGAGGGTCCCTTCCAGCTCTGGAGTTCTAAGGTTATTATAATAACGAGAGTAGGCCCACTGAATCAAGAGAACTTACGTAAGTATTGACCCACCAAATCCTCACAGAATCAACAGCCCGACTCTAGTTTCAGCTTCCTACTAGTGTTTAGCTGATATCTTTTGCCAAGTCTTGATCAACAATTTATAGAACAATGAAATTGACAGTATTGGTTTTGCTGCATCTCTAGATTCAACCTGGTATTACAAAACAATACTAGTAGTTTAGTGTAGATTGCTATGTAATATTTTACAGTTCAAAACATTTATATTGAATCCTCTGAATGAACCTGAGTCTCCAGTAGGGAGACACGGGTCAACTGAATCCCATTAAGATAAAGAGGCTTACTTGTCAGGATTTTCCTTGGGTGCCGGGAATGACTGGGGATTTACATGAGCCAGGGTAATGAATTCATTCTTTTCCAAGCTTCCGACTAAAATACGGATTTTTGATTCTACCAAGCCAACCCTATATAAAAACAGATTTGTTAATAAAGAACAATACAAATGAAAAAAATTTGATTTCATAGTTAAGAAAAAAACACGTTCTGACTCAAGAAGCACTAGAAAACTCTGTGTTACATCCAATTGTGTCTATCTACCAAAACACATGGATCATACTATCCCCCTTAAGGCCTGCCTTGTAAACATACATACTTTTCAAGTACTGGAGAAACAAGTGGCAGGATATTGGGGCTGCAAGACAGAAAGAGGACTCCTGCAATATTTAATATTACACATATGGGGGGGGGGAGTGTATCTCTTTGTTGCATGGAAAGAATTCATTTACTGTCACTTAGACCCAGAGATTACTGCGAATATAGTTCCATTCACAAAACACTTCAACTGATGGTGAGAAGAGTGGTGATCCCTCTCTTCTAAGCAGTCTCTTGAAGAATGTCTTAGATGTTCACAGGAGGATGGGGAGCTCTCCAAATAGAAGTGTGGGAGAAGATATGGAAGGTTTTCAAAACAGAAACTGTTGGTGGACCTAAGTTCCTTCTACAAACTTTACTGATGTTGCCAACATCTTAACATTAAAAAAAATCTCTGAACCTGACTCGTATCATGATTTTTGACTATTTTAAAATAATTTTTAAAAGGTACCTATTAAAATATGGAATGGGATTCTCATCCTAATGAAACCTAAAGTGTTATTTAAAGAAAGGGATGGTGGGATCAGTCAAGAACTCACCATTCTAGTCGCTGTTTCTCTGTTGGAGCACTTGCTAGAAGTACAATATAATGCCTTTGAAAACAAGAAGATTATATACTACCTTAATTTTAAGAAATCTTTGCCATCACCTTACAGAAGAGATTAACAGTGTCTTTAAAATTTCAAACCAGCAAATACAGTTCAAGGGAGATATAGATTCACTTTTTCTGAGTTACAAGTGATATCCAGGTGATTTTTTAAAATGCATACATAACTACCTGATTTATAAAGTCAAATAATTATTCTGATGAGTTCCATTTGCCAGAATAAGCAACATTAACCAACAGAACTGGCAAAATTATAACACTTCAGATCTTACATCTGAAGACATTATTGGGAAGATTAATGTACATGGATTATCTACCGGGAAAACTAGTGTTTATTAGTTTAACAATCTGCTATTTAAAAATTCACTTCCAACATATTTACCATCACCAAGATCCATATGAACAAATGATACAAGATTAGAAAAAGCTAATTCTAGCTTTCTAAGTTCTATTGAGGATAGTAAACTGAGTGTAGCCTTTTCAAAGCTCAAGGAACACTAGAACTGCACACACTCCAAGATCCTATTTCCAGAGTCCCATATAAGCCCTAAGATGTTCAGTACCAAATTCCCTTACTTTGTTTCACTCCTTAATAAAAAGTGGTAATTCAAATGTGTCAAGAATTGCTCACAATATAAAAGAGAAAAAAAAGAATCGCTCACAATGAGCTGCTCTTTCTACTGAAACAAAGCAGCATTCGTTGACACAGGAGCTGCACATGACTAAACAAAATCCTGTACTTGTATGAAAACTGTAAGATGCAAATCAGCTATTTCCTTACGCATAGACACAATAGCTAAATTCCTGTTGATTCAGGTAGTAAGTTGCACTAGAGTAGGCCCACCGAATCAGTTGAGATCTGAAAAGTCAATGCGTCCATAAATTCTACTGATTCATCTCGGCCTGCTCTAGCTGCAACTTCTTGCACCAAAGTTAAGTCACAACTAGAGCAGGACCATTTAAATTAGTGGAACTTATGAACTTGATTCACTGATTCAGTGAGTCTACTCTAGCACTACTTAGTACACTAAGCAATAGGATTTCATCCAGTATATATTCTTTTCTTATTAAGCATCTGATTATATTGCAAAAATATGACCACAAGTACTTATTACAGTGCTGCTTATTCATTAGCTTTACAAGACATACAACATACCAATGATGTCTTGACAGTAATGTTCAAATGATTAAGATTTTGGAACTGCTTTCCAGAAATATACAGTACTGTGCAAAAGTCTTAGGCCACCACCAGCTTTGTTGTTTTAGCAAAGTTTTAATGACCATCCATATTTATTCTTTGGTCTCTTTAGTAAGATACAAACTGTAAATACAGAAAATATGTACACACAATTTTAGAAAAACACAATTTTCAGAACAAAATGGCTTCTTCAGGCAAAAGTCAGTATTTAGTGTGTCCTGACGTTTTCTGGTATATTATACCAGGCTTCCTTCAGCACTTCCCAGAGTTCTTTAGGTTTAGGTTGTCTTTTATTTATTTCTCTGTCCAGGTAATCCCACACTACCTCTATAATATTCAAATCTGGATTCTGTGGAGGCCAGTCCATGACTGTCAGTTTTATCAGCTGTTTTTCTTGCCAAATATGATTTCACTGCATTACCAGTGTGTTTGGGATCGTTCTCATGCTGAAAAATAAACCCATTCCCAATCAGGCAAATTCCAGAGAGAATGGCATGATGAATAATGAATTAAAACCGGTCTGTACTTTTCAGCATTTATGAACCTATCAATACGGATAATATTGCCAACACCACTGGCAAAAATGCAGCCCCAAACCAGGACAGACCCTCCACCATGTTTCACTGAAGGCCGCAAGTACGCATTCTTCCACCTCTCTCCAACTCTTCTCACATACTGTCAATGACTGTATCCAAAGATTTCAAACTTGGATTCATCACTCTGTAAAAACTCTTTTCCACTGATCTTCTGATCTTCATTCTAGTCTTTGTGAGCTTTAGCATATCGTAGCCTTGTCACCGTTCCCCTTCCAAAAAAGTGGTTTCTTGGCTGCTACCCTTCCACAAAGAGCACTCCTGATCAAGCTTCTTTGGACTGTAGAAGGGTCAACTTGGCATCTCGATGAAACTGCCAGATGCTGAGCCAGGTCCTTGCTGGACCTCCTTTGGTCTCTCAAAGAAGAAACTCTGAGAAACTTGTCAAATTTGGAAAGTTTTCTTGGCCTTCCAGTCCTTTTTTGTTCTTCATCTCTCCTGATTCTTCGCATTTCTTTATAACAGTCTGAATACCACATCTTGAGTATCCAGTATGTTTGTTGATTTCCCTTTGAGAGTGCCAAAGTATGATTTATCTCTGTCAGATTCTGTGATCTTTGGCATTTTGAATGGAATGTGATTGAATGGTGGTCTTATTAGCAAACTTCCAATGAATGAAACTCCTACAGCATGTGTATGTAATATTCAAGCATGTCTTGCACAAACCAGGTGTAACAGACCTTTTTCACAGCAGTCATGTTGACATGAAATAGTAGGACAAATACAGGTATTAGCAATGACAGTAATTAGGGTTCCATTCCATTTAGGTTTACAGGAGCCATTTGCCTGCTATTGCTCAAGTGTAAGGGGAGGCCACACTAAATACTTGCCACTTTAGCCTATAGAAGCTGTTTTTTTTCTGGGTTTTTTTCTGTTTGTGAATACAGCATATAAATTTCCTGTATTTTCTTGTTGTATTTTAATGAAGAGACTGAGAAATAATATTTGGTTATTATACCATTGCTAAAACAACAAATCCAACGATGGCCTAAGACTTTTGCATAGTACTGTACTTTGTAAGCTAGTACAATTTTACCAAAACTACTAACCTTTCCTAGAATATGAAGGAAGAGAGAGAGAGAGAGAGAGAGAGAGAGAGAGAGAGAGAGAGAGAGAGAGAGAACATGCCAGCTGAACATTAAAGCAAACAGAGTTTTAAATTAGAGGGCAGATGACAGCATAAAGCGACTTTTTCTCATGTAGAAGCAGTATAGTAAAATGTAAGTCAGAGTGCAAGTCAAGGCATTCAGACAAATGCAAAAACCGAAGAGCTTGTTTTCCTTTGGCATTTCTCATCTAGAATGATTTGTAAAACTACTTGAGAAGCAAAAGGAACTCTTGGGAGACAACTGAATATTAATGGGAAACCTCCTTTGAATGATTCTTCAACTTAAAAATCACTGTATGAATTGGATTTCAATCTTCCCAAGTTTGGGTTTTGTGACTAAACACAAAGAGCATGATATCACATTATTACATCTTTAAAAAACCAATTTCTTCAGCATGCCACCTAAGCTGTTTATTTAGTGTATTATTTAGGCTTGCAGCCATAAACATTTAGTACATTCAATTCCTTTTTTGAAAAGGCACTGGTTGGAAGTTTAAAGCACTGGGAGTACACATAGCACTTTCATGTATATAGGGTTTTTTTAAAAAATAACCTTATGCAAAATAATCTGTTCATTAAGTGTGACTCTCGTGTGCACAGAAGACTAACAAATTTTTAACAGTCATGTTTTAATACTGTAGCAGAAAGCAAGTTCACCTACTGCTTTGCATATATGCAGGTTAGTACAAGTTATTTGTCAAAGAATTTGCCAACTTGCAAGGTACAGATTTCAATTTTTGTTATAATTTCTTCTCTAACAGTTATCAGTTTGCATTGGGGAAGCTACAGAACGGAAATTACTTAACCATTATTATTTTTAATTCTCAAGTGCTTTTTCACATTATTAGTCTGACACTATGTGATCATACATTGTTTTTTACCCTGAGGTTTTGTTTTGATTAATGAAACTCAGGAAAAAGCTTCATTGGAGGAACAGAACACTATTGTTATCCCATGGCTACCAGTTTTGGAAAGTTGTCAGAATGGGGATCACTTACATAATTTTATAAACCACACATTTAGTATTAGTATTAGGCATCCTTCAGTCTCGAAAGACTATGGTAACGTGCTCTGTATGGAGGACTTGGAACAGCGTCTAGTGTGGCTGAGAAGGCCAATTCGAGAGTGACAATCCCTTCCACACTGAAGACAAATACAATCTGTCCCCTGTCCAGCTCCCTGATTTTGCTGCTTCTGTGACTGCCTCTTTGCCTCGGTCTGCTGGACAAGGGTCTCTTCAAAATGGGAGAGGCCATGATGCAACGCCTGCCTCCAGGCTGAACGCTCAGATGTCAGGGTTTCCCATCTGTTGAGGTCCATTCCTAAGGCCTTCAGATCCCGCTTGCCAGATCCTTGTATCGCAGCTGTGGTCTCCCTCTGGGGCGCTTTCCCTGCACTAATTCTCCATACAGGAGATCTTTTGGAATCCGACCATCAGCCATTCTCACGACATGCCCAAGCCAACGTAGATGTCGCTGTTTCAGTAATGTATACATGCTAAAGATTCCAGCTCGTTCTAGGACTACTCTATTTGGAACTTTGTCCTGCCAGGTGATACCAAAAATGCGTCGGAGGCAACGCATATGGAAGGTGTTCAGCTTCCTCTCCTGCCGTGCACAAAGGGTCCAGGACTCACTGCAGTACAGGAGTGTGCTCAGGACGCAGGCTCTATATACCTGGATCTTGGTATATGTCGTCAGCTTCTTATTGAGCCATACTCTCTTTGTGAGTCTAGAGAACATGGTAGCTGCTTTGCCAATGCGTTTATCCAGCTCGACATCTAGAGAGAGAGTGTCAGAGATCGTTGAGCCAAGGTACACAAAGTCATGAACAACCTCCAATTCTTGTGTGGAGATGGTAATAGAGGGAGGTGAGTCCACGCCCTGGCCCATGACTTGTGTTTTCTTCAGGCTGATTGTTAGTCCAAAGTCTTGGCAGGCCTTGCTAAAACAATTCATGAGTTGTTGGAGGTCTTGAGCAGAGTGGGCAACAATGGCTGCATCATCGGCGAAGAGGAAATCCCGCATGCATTTCAGCTGGACTTTGGTCTTCGCTCTCAATCTAGAGAGATTAAAGAGCTTTCCGTCTGATCTAGTCCGGAGATAGACACCTTCTGTTGCAGTTCCAAAGGCGCACACACCACACATTTAACTGCTTCACATAAAAAATAGTTACTTGCAATCATGGATATACGGCCTGCTCCTCCTTGTTGGTTTCAATATTTAATGTCTAGACATCAAGTGTTTTCATGTATGGCTTGTCTGTAGCTCATCATTCCTTTTTTCACATGTTCACCACACTAGTTTAACATTTAAGTATTTCTACTTTCATACAGAGTCTATATTACTTTGTCTCTCAATCATTTTAGATCAATGGTTTATAGTATTACTGACAGATGCACTGATGATGGTTATAAGAAAACAGAAAATGTATCCATGTGATCCTGAACTGTTTACATGAACCCAATACCACTGATTTTAACTCAATTCCTTCCATATATATCACTGGAAATTAAGGCAGCTGTTTATATTAAATTAAGACTGTTTACATACCAATATATACAAGAATCATACAGACCATAAACTGAAATTTCACATTATATACTAAGCAAGTTAAATAAAATATTCATGATCTTGTCAGTAAAGTTCTCAATAGTAAAGGTAAAAGAATACTAATGTATGCTAATTCAATTTTATCTTTTTATGGAGAGGGTTAAAACAAAACAGCCATATTAAAATGGTTATCATTCTTCTTTTAATGGGGGAAAGCTGCATTGCTGTTTTATTGAAATACATAACCATCCAAAATAGATATTTATCTGTCAGTTTGGAGTGGGCATGTGACAGACTGCAATTAAGAAAACACCTACTTTTAAAAAAGCAAACGTTCATCAGAATACAAGATAAATACACACCTTATACTCATATCTGAAGTTAGGATATGAAATCAATGAAGTATTCCTTGCCCAGAATCTGCTCCAGAGCAAAGATTAGTTATAACTTTGAGACAGTCTTTCACTAATAATGCTAAGGGCCAACAAGTATCTTATAATCTACTCAACTGAAATCATGCCTATTAGAATTTTTTTTATAACTAATGTGAGAATCAAAGCACCACTTATCTGCCCATTCCAAAAAAACTAGTTAAGTTAGTCACTTTAAGTTAAAGCAAATGTGAATGTGTTAACATTTAACATATTTAAAGGGCATCCGTCATGCAATCAGATACATACTTGTATTTTTGAAAGAAGTTTGGAGCTTCAAAAAGTTTGGACCACTCTGCCTTACTCAGCAAAATTTCATCCGTGATAGCAAGACCTGAATTACAAAAACACATTTCAGCCTTTTCATTTTCCCCCCATGAAAATAGAATTTAAAGGGTTAAAAGGTACTCAAATGAAAATATTAGTTATTGTTTCCTAAATGAATGTCTGCTTTGCATAGGCTACATTGGAACAGTTTACTTATTAAGTTTGGTACCACAACTCAACAGACAAAACTTTTTTTACTAAGTTAGATCTGTAATATTTCAGACAAAAACCTCTTTTCTCTGCTTGCTACTGTAGATCTTGTAAAAGGATAGAACTAGGACTGAGCCCATGACCTTATATGTGAAAACATGATCTCTACCACTGAGCTTTGCATAGGTCATGAACAACTAGCTGAACAGCTATTATCACCAGGTGGGGCTAGAGTGGTTAAAGCTAGAGCACCAGGCAATAAATGTCCAGGTGATAATGACTGGCAGCAGCACCCTTTTCTGGGAACTACTTCACTGATCATGAAAAAATTCTTGTCAGTATTGCATTTTTCATTAAACTAAAATTGCTACAGGATCAGCAAGAATATTTAGGTACTGTAAGACCCTAAAAAGCTTAAACTGGATGAGAAGCAATGCTCTAAAACTAAATATCAAGATTTTTAAAAAACCATATAACATATGCATTGGCAAAATGTTTGGATCCAAGTGGTCAGTAGGGCACATAATCTAGGGCAGGTAATTTCCATTCTTTCAGGAATACATGTTCAGAATTACTTACCTTGTTTAAATTCTTCAACCATGACCATACGTGTAGAAACAGACACATTGTAGGTAGAGTTCTGCTGGGGATATGCTGGTGTAATTATAGGCATAAGATGGTACCTATCACTGGGGTTTACCTATACATAACAACAGCCAATCAGTTTTCTTCAATCACAATCAAAAGTACAAGATTTGGATCTGTCCATTGCAAAAAACCCAGCACATGTAGTTTTACACTAATACCCTGTTTCCCCTAAAATAAGACCTAACCTGAAAATAAGCCCTAGTATGATTTTTCAGGATGCTCGTAATACAAGTCCTACTCCAAAAATAAGCCCTAGTTAAGTGAAACCCCGCCCTCCACTATTGTGCAGCAACCAGAAGATGACATGACTGCATTTGAATAAATGTAGATGGTTGTACATGACAAAAATAAAACATCCCCTGAAAATAAGCCCTAATGCGTTTTTTGGAGCAAAAATTAATATAAGACCCTATCTTATTTTCGGGGAAACAGGGTAATATAATTGTGTTAAATTTAAATCATCAAATATTTTTCTACATACATATCACTAGTTACAATGCTTATAAATTAATACCAGTAACCAAACTCAACCTCAGCACCAGAAAACGGCTTCTTTTTTACTCCCTTTCCACCTAGCCTGTCTACCTATAATCATATAACTGAAGTAATATCTTTCCAATTCCTGAGGAAATTGAGCTATTCCCAGGCACATTCAGTCTAAAACCACTTTGTAATATGTAGTGCAATCTACTCCTGTAACATGATTGTCAAGAAATGGCCAATTGAAAAAAGACTAAGCACCCAACATGACCAAATGTGTTTAACATATCCTTTATTTAGAACAGTATGTTTGATGAAGAAAAGGAAAAGTGCAGACGCATTTCAATATGTTTAAAGATGCAATTTTTAAAACCCTACTATTTCCTTACATTGTTTTGTTTAACTACTAGAGTACAAAGGGCTTATATTACATATTGCTCATATGCTGAAGGATAACAACGTAACAAGTAAACAATCGTAACATTTTTATGTGGGTTTTCTGAAAGTAAGTTATTAATGAAAACAAAAACTGTACAGTCCTCATAAACACCAATTTTGTTTGCAGGCTCCGATGCCAAGTAATTTGTAGTCACAAGACTTATGTTCACCTGGGTTTTAGCAAGCCCAGAACTTGATTGAGGTAGCCACATGTGACAAGGAAAAAAAAAATCCTATTTCTTTTTTCATTATATCTCTTGTGTGTGTCTTTCAGGAATACATAACATGATAGCACTGCTGAAACGAAAGAGATGCGGACATATCAGTGCTGAATGGAAGATCACTGGGAATCCCATGAAAGTCACCTCAAGTTTTCTGAACTGGGAAAAATCCATGTTCACTACCATCCGTGGCAAAGGTTATTTCTGGTTAGAAAAAAAACGAAGCCGGACCTATAGCGTAAATGAAGTGTATTGTACTGGCCCAGCTTAGAATACTTCTAGTTGTGCTACTGGATGACACCAGTTAAAAGCCTCAAGAAAACCATACAGTGAGTGAACTCAAAGCTGAAATATATGCACATTAAGACTCTGCATTTAAAATTTACAGAATTTTTTTGACTGAATCTGTGATAGGTTTTAAGCTGATAATGGACAATATCAAGTCACATTCTATGTTTCTACAAAAAGTAGGAATGATGGATGACTTATCAATATTTGAACTCGTAAAGGGGAGAAGAGAGGTTCCCTGGGACTTAAGCAACTTGTTTTAATTTACAGTCTGAATTTATAGGGGGAAAAAATAATACACTAACCCTTGGGTCCCATACAGGCAAATTAAGATTGCATTCTTCTGGCTGTTTCAACAGCACTGGATTTGGCCATTCCCTGTTTAGAGAGATTGTAGCACTGAGTAAGAAAAGCACTTATTACAACCAAGTAAGCATCTCTGAATGTGAGCCTTCATTTTAAACACCAGATGTAGCATCAGATGAAGCTTCTTTTCAAAGCAGAAAACTGTCTATTCTGTCTCCTTATTAGGGAACTAATGTTGTTTCCTTGAACCCAGTCTTCAAAGCACAATCTTAAAAAAATTAATCTTCAAATATACTCAAATCACATCTTTATAAGGCTTCTTAAGACTATCATTACACTAAATTATTTATGGGGAACATTTTTTAAACATTTATAATTTGTCCCATCTCTCAAGTCCACACTAGGTGAAAAGTATCATCAGGAGCAGACACTAACATTATGGACACTTTTTTGATAAAGAGATGTAATACGCCTCCTGTTAAATTACACCCTTCCCAGAGAAAGCTTAAATCACTGAAGAGCTGGCATAATATGAAAACCAGCCCCAATACTGCTAAGGCATTTTCTAGTCGTAATACTTTGCTGCTCTGCCCATTCACCTCAAAGGATTGTCGTACTGAAGGAGCTGTTTGGAGGGTATCAGCTTCTCCTCCCGTAATCACCTTGCACCCTTAAAATCTGCTGTGTAGGACTTAGAAACTGTTTAGAACAGGCTTTTGGTGTGCCTAGAAGGCTACAGAGGAGGATCGGAAGGAAGTCCCACTGTGCTAGTACATAACTGCTTGCGTAACACTGGATTTAGGTTATTGTTTCTAAAAATTAAAATGTGAGACAAATTTGAAGTGTTATCTCCCGCATCCTATCTTCCTTGTTCATTATGTGCCTTCCAAGTATATGTAGCTGTTAAGGAATTAGCTATGTATGGGGTCCTTGCATAAACACATGGGAAATATATAATATTTTAAAATTCAATTCTCTCTGACCAGTACAACCTTCCAAATGTTTTTCATATATAAATCGAGGAAGCAGACATGGATTTGTCTGAAGAAATCAAATAGGAGCATATGAGCTACGAATCCACCAGATATGCAAGTTACTCTTCTTGGGACCTTTGAAGATCTAATTTTTGTAATTGTTTTCTAAATTGAATTGAAACTTTTTATACATTCTGAGGCAAGAATCCTAATGCTTTTAATTTTAATTAAAAATCACACAATCCATTGCAGCTGATAGCATGCAGTTGCATGATAGTCATGTGGCTGATCACACACTCTGCAAACTACTAATTAGCTATGGCAGACTCCACCTCTTCCTTTGAGCATACAGTTAAAAGCAACAGGATTTTGGCCTCATAATGTATTAAAGTGTTTAATCCAATTCAGAAAGCATTATTAAGAATTAAATCTTCAAATGGCCCATGTTTTCAGATGGTGGTGAAGGACAAGGAACATTTTTGTGCAATAAAATCTGAGCTTATTTTAAACTAGCATGTCCACCTGGAAGCACATGTTGAAATTGCCGGCTTCACACCAAATACTCAAAAGACTTTAAAAGTAATCTAATGATCAAACATCTCAAATTAGACATGAGAGTTGAAAATATTGTGGCACTTCAAAGAATAATTGACATATTTTATATGCAAACTTTTGCTCAAAGCAAGTCCACTTCCTCAGACATAAGAATACTACAGTGGTGCCTCGCTAGACGATGTTAATCCATTCCACGGAAATCACTGTCTTGCGAAAACATCGTCTAGCGAAGCACGTTTCCCCATTGGAATGCATTGAAATCTCTTCAATGCATTCCAACGGAAAACCCGTCATCTAGCGAAAATCTGCCATAGGGAAACCTCGTCTAGCGAGCGCGGGTCCCCGTTGGAATGCACTGACAGCTATTGACCACTAGTCAATGCATTCCAATGGGGAAACCTCGTCGTCTAGCGAAAATCGCCATAGGGAAACATCGTTTTGCGAAGCGCAGTAGCGATCGCAAAAAGCCATCGTCTAGCGATTTCCTCATCCTGCGAGGCAATCGTCTAGCGAGGCACCACTGTATATGACTGTCATATTTATACATGGCCCAATGAGCAGGTGGGGATACGGATAATGACAAAGTGCTAAAGATTTGTTAGTAAAGGAACAGGCTATCAGGCTGTGAATAATGTCAATTATCAGGCCAAGACATAACAACTTTGCTGACTCAAGCCACAGATTGTGGGAATCAATGTAGCAATTCAGACTTTGTCCATTATGTGTATCCCAACCTACTCATTGGGCCATATATAAATACATGTCATACAGTCTCACTCTTATGCCTGAGGAAGTGGACTTGATACACAAAAGCTCATATTAAAATATAAAGAGTTAGTATTTAAGGTGCCACAATGTTTTTGACTCACTCTCTCTTTTGCATTGTTTTTTGTCCGATTTGCTCACACAGACTAATACTAATACATCAAAAATCTCAGGTATTCCATGAAGCATGTAAGCATGGCAATCACATGTGTGAACAAGCAATTCATTGTGCCCTAACTGTCCATATAAAGGGTTCCCATTCTGCTACACCCAGACTATGTATGTATGCACTTCCTTCTGCCCAATTAACAGTAAAATGGATGGAGCCCTAAACCAAGTGGTCACAGTCCCAATATTTGTTTTAAATACCTCACACTACGTAAGCAGAAGCTCTGTACTGGCAGAACTAAAATATGGTCCATGCTACCACGGTGTCTTGTTCCCCAAGGAGGATGTAACTATTCCTTTAGGTGCATCTCTTAACCTGACATCATCTGAAGGAATGCCATAGAAACAACACTAAAATTCAGGGTCTATAATAATTTTTATTTTACTGTAATCTAAAGAGACATACCATTTAGAAAATACCAAGAAAAATTTATGTACAAGAGTTGATGCTATTGCATTTGGATAAAGCTGGCAAGTTCTTGCTACTAGCATAGCCCAGGAAACTCCACCAAGGAAACCTAGTATATTGGAATAGATGTTGTGCCCTGTTGTTGTAGAGGGGGGAAAAAGACAGACAGATTTAGTCATTTTCAATCAACTGGGGGGGAAATCTTATAAACATAATTTTTCTTAAATGTCTACTTACGTTTGGCCCACAATTTGATAGCTCTCAGTGTTAACCTGAAATTGTCAATGTTTGGTACTAGATGGAGAATTTCGTCGGTTACCCTGCAACCTATAAGAAAAACGGGTATTTTCAACATTACTATGGTGATAACATCACGTAACACTGGAAAACGTGTTGATCTGTAAATTTTGTTTTCTTTTTTCTTGAAAAATAATTCAGAGAGGGAGAGCGATGCACAAACATTTTCTTACTTTTAACCCACAGGTATATCCAGATTTAGTCACACTCAGTGAACACTATTTTCACGAGCACAATGTACATAGGGACAAGCCAACCATTCTGAATTTACTATTTATTATGCAAATTCTAAAATGGCACCATACAAAATAGTTATATGAAGTTTCAAAACCCTTTTCTGATTTTTAAAAGTATGTACATCAAATTACAATACACTCACCATTAAGACTTCGTATGCATCTAATATCTAAATTTTTAAGAAGGCTATCATCTCGAAGGTCTAGATCTTCAGGAATAGTCTGCAGTGCTAAGCGGGCAAACAAGATATCAATCTAAATAAAAATAAAGAAAGGAAATAAGTTCTCTCTTCATCAGATTATTCAAGTCACATTCCAGTGTCATTTGTACATTTATTTTATAGACTACATATAACTGCCAAGAACACAGAGTAAGGAAGGTTTCAATCCTTCAGGTTGCTGAGTGACTGACAGAATTCCCCCCCCCCCCCCCCAATTCTGTTAAGGAAACTGAGGGCCAAACATGGACTGTAATGCAGTGCGGTCCGCAACCTATTCTGAACCGCGGACCAGTTGGGGGGGGGGGGGTCCATGCGTGGGGGGCACCCCCGTGCTGGCGGGTGTGCGAGGCACACTCAGGCAAATGTGCGGGGCATGCACGCATGGGCAGGGCGTGCTTGGCAGTGTGTGCAGGTGGGGTGTGTGGGGAGAGTGCGTGCCAGGGGGCGGGAGATCTGTCTCCGCGGCCCGGTCCTGCCATGGCCACGGACTGACACCGGGCCGCAGACCAGGGGTTGGGGACTCCTGCTGTAATGGATCAGTAATTACAACAGCTGAGTCACGACTAACTACTACTACCTCATCACTGCAACTTCTCCTTTGTCAAAGAAGGTGCTCATTCTCCATAAGAGCATTGTGTAAGACATACCAGACAGAAGGCCTAAATTATACCTGCACAAGAATATAGCCTATATTATGAAAATAAAGGTAGTTACAAAGCCTTTCTTTCTTTCTCCTGGAAGTGACAAGATGTAACCTACCTAGTTGGTTCTAGTCTTTCTCTGAGAATACTTAAAAAGTGAGGGGAGAGTGGTCTCAGAAGTAGAAACAGCAGGAGTCTCCCTGCTCTGTCTTCCTCTTACACAGTCTTCTACCTTCTATCCTTTCTCTGAGCTATTCGTCTGTTGATTTCTACTAACTCCATGTCTTAGACTCTCTCAAAAATTAATTTTAATTACGCAATTGCAAGGAGAAAGTCAAGCAACAGTTTATTCCATATGCAACCTAAGCTTCTTTTGCAAAAATTATTTTCTTACTGTGCACATACTATCTTACAGGCTGCTCATTTTACCTCTCCTCAAGTAAAGGGGTTTACTGACATTCAAACCTGCTCATTGTTTACCAGACTTCTGACCATCTGAGAAAGTATTTTAGTATGCATGCTATTATTAAACAACCCAGCACAAGTACATTTGTTCAATAACATTGTATGTCCTATATGATATTTCTGTGGACCACTGCCAGCAGTCTCCACTTGAGTATCCAGGGTCTATGGAAAAATGGGTGGATTCAGATAAAGTCATATTTTGTGTAACATGGCAATTCTATCAGTGTATGGAATTTTATAATTTCTGTAACTGTAATGGAAATTTTTGAGGCTGACATAGTATTGTAGGTGCCACTGATTATATAACAGTCCTAGAGGTAGCAGATAATTTTCACACAAATGCCCCCACCAAGTGATGCTGGTCTGCACAGTCACAAAGTGTGATCTGGCCCAATGAGTAAGGTGCTTCTTTTGTAAAATACAAGTTACATATGGTGATGAAAAACTTGTATAATTTCCTCTTACCTCTATTCCGTCAAAGCACAGTTTGATAACAGGAACAAATGCTTCTTCTACAGCCTGAAAAAAAAAAGTTTTGCAATGAAGGGCAGGCATACATATATAAGGTTTGAATAAGTTGGCCTCCCGGTCCCCTCCAACCTCTACTTCTACAAAAACCAGAATTTAGAGCAAGAAGCAGTTATAACAGAAGCATACTAATGACAAGACTTCAGAATCTCCAAAACTAGCATTAGCTCTATTTCACACAAGCCGTAATCCTCAGTGTACAATTAGTATATCACTGGCAAGTTACTGTTCCTTAGAAAAGAATACAAATAATAAAAACACACACCCTAAAATATAAATACACGATACACATTAAATTTTCCCCACCCGTGCCACCTTCACCCTTGGGATTAGGTGACCAGTAATATCAATTTATATCCCTTTTTACCCCATATCTCTCCAAAAGTACATTGATTCTTTCGCTGGCATATAGCCTTTCCCCCTTCGATATAAATTCCATACATCTTTGAAATCATTAGACTTTATCATTCCTCTTATTTTCATTTCACATGTTAGCTTATCATTGATTGCTAAGCTCCACATTTCTTTGTACCAATCTTCAAGATTAATTTGTCACTTTCCCAATCTTTGCAAATATTAATCTTGCTACTGTAATCATAATAACAATTAATTATTTCTGTTCTTTTTTAAAATGACCATTCTTAATTATATTTAGGAGGGCAATAATTGGTGATATCTGGATATCATATCCAATAATTTCTCTAATTTCCTTAAAAACCAATTCCCGTTCTTTCTTCCTTATTTCGCATGTCCACCACATATGCATATAAGTCTTCTTTTTTTGTTTTTGCATCTCCAGCATTGAGATGGTATGTTTTTCTTTATTATATTCAATCTTACTAGAGTAAAATACCATCTCCATGCTACCTTATAACAGTTTTCCTTTACTCTTATAGACATATTCTTCACTATCTTTGTGACCATATTTTATTCCAATCCTCTCCTTTAATCTCTTCCTCAAAATCCTCCTGCCACTGGTTTTTCATCATCGCTTGTTCAAATCAGGAATGTACTAAAATCTTATAAATTACACTAACTGTTCCTTTTCTTTTGTTTCCTTCTTCTTGATCTTGTCTATGTTTAATAATCTCCTTGAATTTTGTCAATTTTCTAATCTCCTACTTTTGTAGCCCACTTTCTTGCCCAGCTTTCCATTTGGAGTATAATTAACCAAGCTATCCCCTCTTCTTCCCCCAAAATTTCCTTTATAGTATTTTATCTTTAATCTTTTTCATCCAACTTCTTATTGTGTTTAACCCTTTCTCTATTAATACGTCTTTAATTTTAAGAGTATCTATAATTATTCCAACACTCTACCATGTTTATCAGAAAGGGATTAGTTGTTCTCTTAATTTCTTCTACAAATTTTTCTTTTAAAAAACCCCCTCCAATCTGTCAGTATTCTGACATTTTCATTTCCCTCCATATTAGGTTTCTGTTGTATGCTATAATATTTGGTATGTGTCTTGAGCTGATATGCAATATAATATAATTTAATATTAGGTAGTCCAAATCCTCCTTTTTGTGGAAAAGCCTCTTATTTATCCTTGTTCACTTGTTTCCATTACAGTAGTTATTTATCAATTTCTGCCAATCTTTCAAATATATTTCTCCAATCTTTATTGGGAGCATCTAAAATTCAAAGTTAAGTTTAGGGATAATCTTCATTTTACATAATGCTATTCTACCAAACCATTACGATTTTGATTTTTGATACTGATTTATCTGTTCACTAATTTCTTTATTCAATTTATCCATGTTTAACTTAATCGTAAATTCCATGAAATATAAATTCCTAAGTATTTAATTATATTTAAGTATTTAATTTAATTCTTCTCCATTTAATATACCATTGTATAAGTCCCTTAATTTTTGTGATAAGAATTTTTTTAAAAAATTTTATAATATTCTGGGCTTAATCCATCTGTGCCAAGTGTCTTCCCTATCTTTAACTTATTTATAATAGCCTCTTATCTCTTCCTCTGTACTTATTCTCTCCATTGTTTCTTTATCCTCATCTGTTATTACTTTCTTAAACTTCTTTTTCATGTATTCTTCAATCTTTTCTATGGGAGGATTCTTACTTGTATATAGGTCTTTATAAAAAAAAATTCAAAAGCTTCTAGTTTTTCTTTCATTTTATTACATCTGTCCCCTTTCTGGTTTTTTAGAACTCCTATATTACTCTTATTTTTCTTTGGGGGGGGGGGGAAATGCTTTAGCCAAAGCTTCAAGTTTTTATTACTAAATTCAAAGTAATCCCTCTTTAAATACATTAAGTCCCTCTGAACCTTTTCCATGTGTATCCCACCTTCTAGTTCCTTCCTTTTAGCTTGTAATTCTGCCATTGTCTTCTTTTCTCTAGTTATTATGACTTCTTTTTCTAACTTCTTAATATTATCTTCTAATTCTTGAATTCTTTTCTTTTGATAAGTCTTAATCATATGTGCCGCTTTTATGGCATAACCTCTGGCCACAGACTTCATGGCGTCCCAGATTATCTTAGCCTTTCCGCCTCCTTTCATGTTTATTTCCCAAGCCTCTTCCAAATTCTTTTGGAGCCCTTCTATAACATTTTGATATCGATAAATATTTTTGTCTATCTTTCATCTATACGCTTCTTTATAATCACAGTTTACTGACAATTCCATATTTACCTTGGCATGATCAGAAATTTTAATAACATCAATACTTGTATTATTTGCCCTTGATAACAATTCTTTAGATATTAATATATAGTCTATTCTTGTAGAAGTTTTATGCACCAATGAGTAATAGGAGTATCTTCTTTCATCCCCTTTTAATTCTCTCCACACATCTTTTAAGTCTGTGTTTTTAATTAAACTATATAATATACTACTTTTGTTTTGTTTTTCCATTTTCTGAACTTTTGACTGGTCGTCTAAAACATCCATAGTCATATTAAAATCTCCTGCTAATACAACAAATCCTTTCCTTACTTTATCCAATCTACTTAGTATGTTTACAAAAAATTCCTCCTGTTTCTCATTAGGTGCATATATATCATCAAGGTACACTCTTCTCCCCTTAATTCACCTTGTATTATTAAGTACCTTCCATGTGTATCTTTTCCCACTTTTTCTATCTTAAAATCACATCTTTCAGAAATTAAAATTGCTACTCCTCTTGAAGAACCAAAGGATTTTCCATATATGTCACACCAATTACATTTCAGTTCATTTGAAGCCTCTTTTTTCTGATGAGATTCTTGTAAAAACACTATGTCTGCGTTACTCTTATTTAACACATTTTGTATCTTTGCCCTCTTTACATTCGTTCCTAGGCCTTTCACATCCCAAGTATTTAATTTTATCTGTTTAACCATTATTTATTATACTTCTTCCTAGTCCCAAGTTTCTAGTGCACACCTTAACTCTCCCCATACATAACATTGAACAGCCTGTTCTTCTACACCTAAATGGGGGGGGGGGGGGGGAGAGAAACCTTTGCTTACACCACCCCTACCTACAATTATTTGCCTGTAACCCCCTCTGCTGAATTAAATTCTATTAGCCTCTTGGCTGGGTGTGTGTGCGCGCTCTGGGCTGTTGGCTCAGTTCCCTCCCCTAGCCCAGCCGTGTCTTAATTTGTTTAAAAGCCTAATCCCTTTCCCTCCTTACCTGCTCTACAACTAATACAATTCTATCATTAATTCTAATAGTACCCTTTCTAAGCCCAGTTCTATTTTCCAAATATTAGTCAAGCCTTATAAAAATATTGTCTGCCATACCCATCAAAAGCTATAAATTATATTTTAAAAAGCCTTAGAATAATATGCACCTTTATCACCAGAGTTTCTATATTTCGATACCCCCATTAGCGGTATTTCTCTTCATAATTTTTTTCTTTTTCCCTTGTCGGTTCTTCCCTGTACTCTCTGGGTCCCTCCCTTCTACTCACTTTTTCCCCCTTTTACTAAGCTCTAATGTGGTACTGTTCTAAAGTATCCTTTTAAGAAAAACTGCATACCCGTAAGTCTTTTACTTCTTCCTGTAGTTTCAATTTTTCATAAAAAGAGGTGAAAAAATCACTCCTGTCAACATGTCTTGGTGCCACACACAATGCATCAATATCAGCACCTAAAAAAAAGCATGCACAATCACTATTAGATACCATAAGAAATCATGTGTGTTACTCAGTTTTCTGAGGAAATCTTCCATTACTTTGGATAAACTCAATGTACCCACTCAATGTAGCCATGGGTTTGATCCCCAGCAAAACAATAATTAATCATTTTAGTTAAAATATCTGCAACCCACTTTTCTCCTTAAAAGAACCCAAGGCAGCTTACAACTATTAAAAGATAGTATTACAATGAGTATACAATACTAAAAGGATCAATGAATACAATAAAAAAAGGCAGCACCAAAACACATTCAATGCAGTAAGGTACAACAATATATTTTTTAAAAACCCACCCAGCAGCCAAGGAAAGGCTTGCCTCAAGAGAGGTCTTTGCCTGCTTGCAGAAGCAGGGTAAAGAGGCAACCAGTATAGCTTCCTGTGCTAGGAAATTCTAAAGTCTGGGAGCAGCAACAGTTAAAAAAGCCCTCTCTCGTGTTCCCATCAAATGCACCTCTGAAGATGGTGGGACAGAGAGGAAGGCCTCTCCTGATTATCTTAACACTTGAGCAGGCTCATAAACGGAGATGTGGTCCTTCAGACAGCTTAGTTTGAACCCGCTTAGGGTGTTATAGGTTAGAACCAGCACTTTGAATTGTGCCCAGAAACATCACGGGGTGTGTGCGAGTTTATGCGATTCCTGTAACTAGCCCCAATTAGCAATCTGGCTGCTGCATTTTGAACCCACTGAAGTTTCCTGACACTTTCCATAGGCAGCCCTACATGAGCATGTTACAGTAATCCAGCCAGGATGTAACTAAGGCATGTGTCACCATGACCAAATCAGACCTCTCCAGGAACGGGAGCAGCTAGTGCACTAGTTTGAACTGTGAAAATAAATTCTTGGTAATAGCCGAAACCTGGGCATTCAGGATCAGAGAAGAATCCAGGAGTACCCACCCAGGCTGTGCACCTGGATTTTCAGGGGAAGCATCACCCCAGGCTGCAGCCCAGTTCCCTGATCTGCCTTTTGACTAACCAGGAGCATCTCTGTCTTGTCTGAATTAAGTTTGCGTTTATTCACCCTCATGCAATTCATTATGGACACTGGTTAGATTACTACAGTTCTACAAATAGTGTTTTGACCAACAGTTCTGAAGGGGAATCTGATCTTCAAAATGCCCAGAAGTGGCCTAAAATCTTCTACCAACAGGAGAAGGAATACCTCCGTCCCCCATCACCAAAGTACCTGCCTGCCTGCCAGCTACCTTCCTGTTCTTTTAAAAATTGCTGACCTTGTCCTTCTGCCAGTTTGTGGGCAGCAGTGGCAGCAAAGAGGAGGAAGAGGAGCAGCAGCTAATACTATGCAGGCAGCAGAGGGGCCAATAGTAAGCTGAAGCAGCATGGACCATGAAGACAATGAGCAAGTACAGTGGTGCCTCGCTAGACGATTGCCTCGCAGGACGAGGAAATCGCTAGACGATGCCTTTTTGCGAGCGCTACTGCGCTTCGCAAAACGATGTTTCCCTATGGGGAATTTCGCTAGACGATGAGGTTTCCCCATAGGAGTGCGCCTACTAGTGGTCAAAAGCTGTCAGTGCAGCTGTCAGTGCATTCCTATGGGGACCCTCACTCGCTAGACGAGGTTTCCCTATGGGAAATTTCGCAAGACGACTGCGTTTTCCCTTGGAACGCATTGAAGCGATTTCAATGCATTCCAATGGGAAAACGTGCTTCGCTAGACGATGTTTTCGCTAGACAGCGATCCTCGTGGAACGGATTAACATCGTCTAGCGAGGCACCACTGTATAGGTGTTGGAAGCAGAGCCTGTCCCGAAATGCTACTATTCACTGCTCCCAGCATCCTGCTGACCGAAGCAGCCACATAACTTTGTCTAATAATGCTAGCCCTCTTACTACTGACAATATCAGCCCCTGTAGAGGCTTCTAAAATTGGGGAAAAACAGTAAAAAACCTATTGAAATTTAGTTCATTCTAAGCCAATTTTTGTTGAACATGTTCCATATGCGTTGTCTCTGATGCATTTTTGGTATCACCTGGCAGGACAAAGTTCCAAATAGAGTAGTCCTAGAATGAGCTGGAATTTTTAGCATGTATACATTACTGAAACAGCGACGTCTATGCTGGCTTGGGCATGTTGTGAGAATGGCTGACGGTCTGATTCCAAAAGATCTCCTGTATGGAGAATTAGTGCAGGGAAAGCGCCCCAGAGGGAGACCACAGCTGCGACACAAGGATATCTGCAAGCAGGATCTGAAGGCCTTAGGAATGGACCTCAACAGATGGGAAACCTTGACAGGTTTGAGCATTCAGCCTGGAGGCAGGCGGTACAGCATGGCCTCTCCCAATTTGAAGAGACACTTGTTCAGCAGGCCGAGGCAAAGAGGCAGTCCTGAAACCAGCAAAATCAGGGAGCTGGACAGGGGACAGATTGTATTTGTCCTCAGTGTGGGAGGGATTGCCACTCTTGAATTGGCCTTCTCAGCCACACTAGACGCTGTTCCAAGACCTCTATTCAGAGCACGTTACCATAGTTTCTCGAGACTGAAGGATGCCTACTAGTAAGCCAATTTTTAAAAAATTTCTAGGTTTATACTGAAATTTTGTAAAAGCCTCCAAACACTGCATTTAGAATAACCAGCAAAAACTGATCAATTACGAGGAATCCACCATGTTAGCATTAGCTTCTTGCATAATCCTTCTACACTATCCTGTTGCCATGCTATATTCTCCTGAACCACCATCTAGCACAATTGCATCTAGCATAATTACAATTGTTGGCTGTAACAAATACATCAAGGAATGCATTATAAAATTCAGAACTAGACATTGTAATGCTTAATTACAACATGAACTCTAGTGAACATCCTTATTGGATCACATATCTGGAGCTGGGAAAGTTTCAGTCCTCAACAAGGGATTTATTCCACTCACAAAAGAATATTAAGGAAGGTTCTGTAGGCTCTTTAGTGATATACTGATGTTTTAAATGTGATATCAGCTAACCACTAGACATCAAAATAGCAAATATTTTCTACAAGTTACCTTTTGTATGTACACCTAATCTGTATGATCCAAATGTAAAAATCTTCCCTCCAACATTTTCAATTACAGACTGTGGAAGATTCTAAAATGAAAAACACACAGGATTTGAATTTTTGCAATCAATGCAGGCAATGGAACAGTGAAAGGTATCAAACTAAGGAAATTAGGTTTAAGTCTCAAAGATAGCAGTAGGCTTCAATTGTGGCATACTGATAAGCAACAAGGGTACAAAGTCAGCTGGATATAATTGATACAACACCATAGGAGTTTGCTGGGGAAACAGATATTTGCTGTTCAGCTGTTACACAGGACACAAACTTACAACATTTGTCACAACATTTTCACAGTATGTCAAAAGAAACAGCAAACTAGTAAAGTTTAGTGTAACAGACATTCACCCGTTATAATGACTGAATTGTATATTCTATCTGTTCAGCTCCTTAACTGCTAAGAAGCTACTTGTCTTAACAGAGAATTCAACAATGACAAGCAAGATCATCTTTTCCACTGGTATCAGTAGTTTCTATATTCAGTCCTGGTTGTAATGACTGCCAACATTAACTCCCCCAGACACGTCTAATTACTAAATTCCATCATCATTAGCTACTGACCAAAATGGCCAGAGAACTGCAACCCAATAACATTTGGGTACTTCACCTAAACAAATCTAAGTATCAAGACTACATAAATAAAACATGTATACCTTAATTTCACTGATTTCTCGTATCCACTCCTTTACAAGGTTGTTTAGTTTTCCCAAAATTAGAATTCTGTTAATGAAACATATTACAAACATTAATTAATCAAACAATTCAGTTAGGCATTTAATATTCTTTTATATGAGGTGGGTTTAAACTATAGCAGATATTCTGGGGAATGTTCCAACTAAAGTAATTCATTAAAGCTATTCATAACATTATTAACATTATATTTTTGCCCTACGCTTCTGTGAAAGCATTCAGGGTGCCATACGTGAAATTTACCAGACATATTTCTCAATAGCCCAGCTAATAATGTTGCTAACTGTTGGGGCAAAGAAACAGCCTGAGCTGTTCTCAGTTCTTTCACACCTGCTTAATCTGCAGAAATTAGATGACATTTTAAAATCTCCACCAGCTTAATCTGTACAGCTCAAACTGTGGTAATGAAAAACTACAGAGTTCAGAAGTTGGCTCTCTACCTGCAAAAAAGGTTAATTGATAATTGAGTGGCTTAAGATCAGTCACTGGCCTTCCTGGTTGAATTTGTATTTATGTATATATCTGCTTAGACCAAATTTAAAACTCATTGCTTCCCACCACAGATTCTGAGTCACAGTTTAATAGTTATGGGGAGGAAAATATTTTGCTCCTGGAATGGAGGGGAGTGGTATCAAGAGTCAGGTATCTAGTTGTCTCGTGTGCTCCCAGAGGCATCTGGTGGGGCCACTGGGAGATACAGGAAGCTGGACTAGATGGGCCCTTGGCCTGATCCAGCAGGGCTCTTCTTATGTTCTAATGCTGACATCCTAAACTTCACGTGCCAGTCTCTGAAACCTATAAAGAACTGACGCTATAACATTATCCAGACAAACTAAGATGTCATAGCATGGAAAATACTGACTAAACAGAAACAAATAAAGGAGATTCCTCATTCTGGAAAGACAAATGTTCTCAATTACTAGAGTCTCCTCTTTTCTCCCCACTTCTGAAAGACGAGACACATGACTGATATGCATTCACAAAAGGGATTTGGTATGGCATAATACATTCTCAGATAAATCAAATTCAGTGACCAAAATATGAAATGGCTGTCAGAAGTTCCAAATAAGACCACTCCTTTGAGACAGTAAGGTAAGGGCAACATTTTTTTTCAAGTCCCACTAGTTTATTTCAAGATACTGCTCTCTTAAAATGTGGGCAAAAAGTGATTTTAGTGATTTTCTGTATCAAATTTTATTATATTTTGCCATTAACTGGTTTAGACTCCCCAAAGGTGGAGAAATACATTATAAGCAATGCAAGAAATGAAAGCTTATAAGCAATGAATGAAATTGATCAAGGGTTGTTTACAAAAATAAGAACGTGCAGTCCTGTGAAATTAATTTTACTTAGAACAAATGACACTTGTGCACGTTTGTAATAATCACCTAGCCCAGTGATGGCGAACCTATGGCACGCGTGCCCCAGGTGGCACGTGAAGCCCTTTCTTATGGCACGCAAGGTATTGGCCCACCCACCCACCCTCCCTTGTGGAGGCAAACCTTATGAGCCGGCTGCAGCCGGGATTCCCCCTTCCGCTGCCACTTCCTGGTCCTCTGGGTCCATCGCTATGATTCCCCCTTCCGCTGCCACTTCCTGGTCCTCTGGGTCCGTCCCTATGATTCCCCCTGAAACCGCCACTTCCGGTTCCGGACTTCCGGGCGGCACGACAGCCACTGGTTTCTCCCCCCCCCCCTCATTTTGGGCACGTGAGCCCAAAAAGGTTTGCCTCCACTGACCTAGCCCGTCATTCTTGGATGTTACCAATGTGACACATGAACTGACTGCACATGAAAAATACCTATTCTGTAATAATAACAATATCACCAAACCACAAACTATAGATCAGTGATGGCGAACCTATGGCATGCGTGCCACAGCTGACACGCGGAGACCTCTCCCTGGGCACGCAAGCGGAGCGCTACCCCCCCCCCCCCCGAACCTCAAACTGCACGATTGTAAGCCACCTATCCCTGCTACCTTCCTTGGTTGCGGCACTTGGCACTTGTAAATCAGTTCTTTTAGAGATCGGAGATAAGGCTGCTTTATTGTTTACTGCTGTAGAACAGCCCGGGACAGTCAATCCGGCTTGTGAATTTCTACTTCCGCCGGAGGTGACTGCAAGCAGGAGGGAAAGCTCCAATTAAGGCAGGAAGGAAGGTGCGAGAGAGGGACGGGTGGATTCATCAAGCTTGTTTAAATGTAAGATTGTAAAAAATTTAGGGAGGGAGGGTGTGTGTGTGTATGTGTATGAGAGAGAGAGAGAGACTGACTCAAAACTATGAAAAAAGGAACTGATGCAATCAGGACGGAAGGCTCCAATTAAGGAGGGAAGGAACGTGCGAGAGAGGGACGGGTGGATTCATCAGCTTGTTTAAATGTAATGAGAGGAAACAGGGACATACTGAACTGATGCAAATGATTGCTGAAAATTTAGGGAGGGAGGGAGGGAGGTTGTGTGTGTGAGAAACTGACTCTTTCGTAAAACCATGAAATAAGGAACCTTCCAAAGTGTTTGTGTATGTGTGTGAGATAGATAGAGAGACACAGAGAGACTTGACTCATAAAACCAGAATTAAAAAGGCATCAAAAGCTAATCACAATTGGTGGATTGCATTGCATTCAAAAGTACCCAGTAAAGGATTTCGGTAAGATTGTATTATGGTACACACTTGATTTTTTTTCTGGCCAGCCTTACAAATTGCTTTCTGATTGACAGAGTGGGAGGTGGAAGTAATTTTAAGGCATTTTCCACATAGTTCTATTTTTAATCCAAAATATGGCCCCACAATGTCTTTTTCTGATAAGTAGGGAAATTAACAAAAGAAGCCTAAACATGTTTGTCTTAAAACAGCCTTTGATGAAAAGATTTTTCTGCCCTCTGCACCATTTG
Source organism: Intellagama lesueurii (assembly GCA_037013535.1). Classification (NCBI taxonomy): domain Eukaryota; kingdom Metazoa; phylum Chordata; class Lepidosauria; order Squamata; family Agamidae; genus Intellagama; species Intellagama lesueurii. The sequence continues at coordinate 22,912,232 of JBAJHW010000001.1, forward strand.
AAATATTTAAATATCTAATATTTTATTATGTGATTATTTAATTGTCGTTATATTTTATGATGTTTTATATGTTGAATTTATTTTATGCTTGTAATTATGTTTTTTGTTTGATTGTGTTGTGAACATAAACATGAAACAATACAATTGCACACTTCATAGTAACTCCAGAAAACACAAATCAGAAATGCATTGCTGCCTTTTCCAGTGAGCTTGTCTTCTCATGATGCCACTGTAGTACAATAACCTTTGCTTGGTTATTTTAGCTTCTAGTGAGAGTCCACACTTAATTTGCTTTACTTATCTTTCTGACAAGTCATGATATCTGTAAATCTCTTTTCCAACACTACATTTCAAATAAGTGAAATGTGTGTATACACTTTATGTAGTGTATAAAATGTAGGTATACACTTTAAAAATTTGCACTCCTATATACAGCTGCTTTTCTGAGGGTAGCTTACTTTGGAGGAAACAAGTTCAGGATTTCAATGTACTTAATAAGCTTTATAAATAGGGTGCATTTAATTCAGTGTAGCATTTTGCACTTGACTTATTTCTAAAAGAGCTGTCAGTTGGAGGAATCAATAAAGAACCAGACAGACAAAATGTGTAAATGACATGAGTTGTTTTTTCTAAACTAAAACCTCAGTATTCAGGTTTAATTGCAGTGTTGGCACTTTGAAATAAATAATTTGGTTTTGTGTTGCCGTTTGGGCACTCAGGCTCAAAAAGGTTTGGCCTCACTGCTATAGATAATACAAAAAAGTAACATTTCAGGAAAAGTAAGATATTATCTCACACTTACATTTATTTATTTAATTTATATACCACCCTATTAGTACAATGCACTATTCTATGCGGTTTATGTCTAGAAATTAAATTATCAGAGTGTAAAAATAACATGGCAATCTATTCATTGTTTAATTATTCCACATAATTCCTGACTTATTTAACCCCCCCACAGAATATTTATACAATGCAATGGTTATGCTCACCTGCGTTGCAGTTCCTCCTCCTCTTCAAAGACACCAAAGGGTTTTAAGGTTTCAATCAATTTCTGAGTAAGTATACAGTCACTCTCCTTGGGGGCAGCTAAACTGATAGGTGAGGTAATGCCATAATGCTTCTGCGGTTGCTGTGTTTGTTGTGATCCCTGGGTTGTAACTGGACTAATAAAAGCAAGTAAAACAACATTAAAATAAATACACCACCACTAACAAAATTCATCTACTGTATTCAAAGAAAAAACATGCAGATGGAAAGAAAGCTGGAAGTTTGCCAAATAAATGTTTATTGTGTTTACTAACAAGCCTATTGTTACATATCAGACCTTTTCTACATTACTAGTGCCTGTGCAATTACAGGGGCTTAACAGGCAACAGCTACCCTACTTGGGTCAGAAGCATTGTGATTATGATAAAGTAAAGAACAGTTATTTCATACTAGCTAATATAGTACAAGGATGCAATCCAGGACATGTGATAAAGAGTATTACTTCAGGTTTTAACTATCATCACCACATGAAATTAAGCAGTATGTTAGCAATCCTCTGCCAATTTACATTGGATGTGATTAAGGATTTATCCAATGCTCATCACAAAGTCTACAAACAGGACACAACAGCAATGCCCTTTTTTGCCATTGTTGTTGTTGTTTGTTGTTTAGTCGTTAAGTCGTGTCCGACTCTTCATGACCCCATGGACCAGAGCACGCCAGGCCCTCCTGTCTTCCACTGCCTCCTGGAGTTTGGTCAAATTCATGTTGGTCAAATGGCATGTTTTTGCCATTAATCCACAGCAACTCAGAGACATGGTATTTCTGACCACAGAGACAACATATACCCATAAAACTAGTAGCCTTTTCACACATCTGCATTAGGTTTACAAATATGTAACAGACATTCACGTGAGGGGAGGCAGAACTTATAGGCACACCCCCCAGAGCATGTTACAGTCAGTTGTCACTGCTCTCAGGATGTAACAGCTGAATACAGCCTTCCTCTTTCAGGATTCAGAATTACCTGAGCTGTCTTCCTCCAATACAATATTGACAATATAATGGCCAGAATCCCACTGGTGTTTGTGTACCTTGCCATAGTTAATTGTAGAGGTGCCAGAGGGTCTCAGTTACATACCCTACTAAGCAACTGAAATACATCACAGCACCTCATCAACAAACAGCAACTGGTCAAAGTATGTTATGCAAACTTTTTGCAAACGCTAACAGGATTCCAGCCAATCATCATAAACATGAAACAATACAATTGCACATGAAACAATACAATTGCACATGAAACAATACAATTGCACATAGTAACTCCAGAAAACACACATCAGAAATGTAAGTCATGTGTGCTTATGATACTGCTAAGCACACTGAATCTACGCTGGTATACAAATAGATAAAGAATTAGAGATGTGCATCTCTTAATAAGTTTTAAATCATTCTCAATCCTACATTTACATCATTCCCTGCCTTCAAGGAACCCCAGAACTGCATATACTCGAAAGCTTCATTTCAGCGCAAAACAGATGAGGAATTCCTGATTCAAGTATGTACTGCCAGTATATGTAGAAATGAGTAAGGAACTGAGTCACTCTTCACCTTAATGTGTAGATGTATAATTGGGAGCGGTCCAAAGTTTAGTTTGGGGTGTTATGCCCCAGCTCCTCATTTGTGTGCTGAATCATCATCATCCATGAAAGAGTACTGTGCAAAAATAATGGTTCCAGATTAGAAAGAATTACCATGGCAATCACACTCATAATTAGAGATGATAGGACAGGTGGAGATAATGCACAGGTGGAGATAACGAGGGTCCGGCCCCATGGTGCTGGACGGTCCACTCACCAATCTGCTGCTGCCACGGGCTGTGCGACCCCGTCTTATCACTCCGGAGCTCGCGATCGGTAAGCCACTCCTGGCAGGAGGCGGGACGACAAGCCTCTCTGCCAGGTCGAAGAGTGGCTCACCAATCGCAAGCTCTGGAGTGATAGGACGGGATTGCTCAGCCCGCGGCAGCAGCGGATCGGTGAGTGGACCGTCCAGCACCATGGGGCCAGACCCTCGTTATCTCCACCTGTGCGGGGGTATTCGTATACGAATACCCCCATCTCTACTCATAATACATGTGATAGCACACACTTTATTTTGGTGTTCAGCGTCATATAAACTTTAATTCACCAACGAGGCTCCAGCTCTATTTGGAACTTCTGTGGAAACTTGGAATAAAGCATTATGAACTAATCATGGATGTTGCTACAAAGCAAAACAGGCTTTAAAGATAATTAAAATAATGTTAAGGAAATTCATTCAAAATAGTATACTGGCAGACACTAGCTTGAATCTTTGGATTATTTTAAGGGGGTTGTGAGACAGATGTACAGCTGCCAGAAGGTGTGCTACTCCTGTGTCCTCTATTTTTCTATTCCTAGGAAAATGGAGGACATTGCCCTGGCTGACCTGAAGGTGCCTACATGGAGAATTTGCATACCCACAGAGCACAATGCACCTGTTGCACTCATCTGTATTGCCTCTCCAGTGCAAATATCAACAGGAAGGCTGAAACTTGTGAAACATGCATGTGAAACACTTAGAACTACCTCAGAAGCAAGGTAGAATTGCATACAGATGCAACACACTCTGATGTAAAAATCTAGGTGGAAAGCTGGGACTTGTTGCATTTGCCAAAAGATTAAATATTCCCTTTTGAGGGCACAGTACAAAGTAAACAGAGCTTTAAACCTTGATTATCATGTAGCAATAGAAATACACTTATAAGAACACTGCTATGAATTTATTACAACTTTAACAGTAGCAAGAGATAAGTGGAGATATGCCATGATAGGAGCCAATATCAGCACCTGAGACAGCACCCAGAGAGAGAGAGAGAGAATGAATTTATAATTGTAATAAATGAACTTCATAATTATTCACTTGCCTTTAAAAAAATCTGGGATCATTAGGCTCAGTTTATGACTATTTCTTTTTTTCCTTTTGATCAAAATAAAGTAAGGTCAGTGAAAAAGAGAACTGGTAGGTTTTTAAATTCAGTGCTCCCAGGCAAATGGCAGAAAAATCTTGAAGCATCAAGAATATCACAGAACATTCAACTGTGGTCAACTACACAGTCTGTGGTCAATGTTTTGGGGAAAAGTCTTAGGCTTAAGTAACCCATTTTCAGTCACGGGACAACATCTGAATAAGTCCTAGTAGGCCTTACATCTATCTTGACCAACCAGGTGCCCCTAGATCAAGTTTCAGCTGACCCTCACAAGACATCATTTCTGACTTCTCTCCCTCCACTGACAATCTTTGCAATACACAACTTGTCAGAGGAAGGACATATCTTTCTCATTCGGCATATGATTTTATTTCACACATGTCATATTTGACTGATAGTGCCCTTCATTTCTTCTTTGTCCATAAATATCTGTACAGAAACCTTGGCTGCTGAAGGCACTGCCGTTTGTAGAACCCTATTCTTTTTTGGAATAGCCCAAAATCTGATCAAACACCCTGTTTGTCCAGTAGTCAGCCGAATAGCTATGAGAAACTCTTTTTGTCACACATATGAAGGCTGATAAAAATTAGAGATGGGCACAAACCTCATATTCCCTTCACCTGCCTCCCCAGCCAATGCCCCACTTACCAGTCGGAGCACTCTCCTCTCGTCACTTTGGCTCTCCGACCAGTCTTTGGCAGGAGTACGGGTTTGCCTGTCCTGCCTCCTTGTCTGAGTGGGCGATCAGACAAGGAGGCAGGGACAGGGAAGCCCATGCTCCTGTTGAAGTCTGATTGAACAGTAGAAGGACTGTGCACCAGCTAGTGAGTGGAAGATCTAGTCAGGGAGGTGGGAGGAACAGAACGTGCGGCATGAACTGGCACAAATCTCCGAACTGAGGAGATTGTAATTACTAAAAACTGTAATGTTAGCTACTTAGTGCCAGTCCATGGCCCTAAGAACCATTCTGATGAGACCTTCTATGGGTCTCCAATTCATACCAACTTTGTGCTATTAAATCAACTCTGACTGTGGCAAATCTTTGCAAGGTTTTCTAGGTATAAAGTACAGTACTCAAAAGTGATTTTATACCTTTTTTTCTAGTTTCTCCTCCTGATGGTGTGATGAGACTGTACAACTTGCCAAAGGCAACATATATTCTCCTCCCAGGAGGCATTAAGGGGAATCAAACTCACAATGTTGGTTCAACAGCCAGAAATCCAACACATTGAGCGATTATCCACCTACCTAATTTATAGTGCTGCTACAAGTCATCTGAAGATACACAACAGTTAATTTAAAAAATGTTATCATTGTCAACATTAAACTATTATTTGTTTTTAAACATGGAATGGATCCTTGGAAATGTGAGGTGAATTACAGTCATACAACAGGGCTTTCCCAGTGGTCCCTCCCCCATTTAGACGACCAGAAAATCTTGGAAACAGAATGAAGTGTTCAGGTTGAGAAAGAACATGGTAAATGTAATGAGAAATACAATCATTTGTAAAGGAATCCCTACACCTTTTATTACTGCTAAGAGAATAAGTACAGGAAGTGGATACTTTACAAATATAAATCCAAAATTCTTCCATACAACACTTACTGTGAGGAATAAACCAAATGTCTAGGTGCCAAGAAACTATAGTGATGGCTGGGAAAGGGACTTTGCAGTTGTGGTAAGTATGAAATCTCTCCTGAAAGGCTCATCTGGCATTTGCTTTGGGGTCATTTCAGGGCAAGGAAGAAGCCTTTTTTACTTCAGATATTTTAAGAGTGCTTTAAATGTTTTTTAATGGTTTAAATCCTTTAATTGATCTTTGAATCAATATTTTATTAATCATTACCACCAGAGAATTCATCCAGAATCCCCCAAGCAGAGTGGGGAAAGGGGCACAGGGTGGGGAATCAAGAGAGGTATCCGTACTGGCATATATGTTTCATTCCACATGTTCTTGCTTTGGAAGGAGAAGACGTCCCAGTGCTCACTGTGAGTCACTGCAGTGCTCCATGGAAAAGGTAGTCTCACTACCCATTAGGATCTACAGAGGGAGCTTCTCATAGAACTATCCTTCCCATGTAGCATTGCAATGCCTCTAACTTAGCACTGACACCATCTCCTTCTTCAAATTCATCTTTAAAGCACAAACACATGGAATGAATCACATATGCCAGTAGAGATAACTCTGTCTTGCTTTGCTTTTTGCTCTCCCACTTCTGGGAAAATTCTAGGAGTGGGAACCTTAGAAACCTGTAAGACCCATCCCCTAGTCATGACTGACCATGTTCTTGTTGTTACATGTTGTCGCCTCCAACTTGGTGATCAGCAAAATTACTTTATTCAATGCTGATACTGTATAATGGCCCAAATCTTACCTAATTACACTGGCATAGGGCAGTGCAATTTTTAGTGAATTATCCCAAATGAAAAAAGCAATGTAGATATAACTTGCACAGTGAGTTACATCATTAAGTGTGCAACTCAAATGTCTACTGTGACTAACTTAGACCAACTGCCCACCAAAATTATGCTACTTGTATAGCTATGCATGAAGATTTTGGCCAGTATTCATTAATCCAGGTTTTAACAGACAGCTTAGTCTAATCAGCAAGTGTAGAAATGCAATATTACACCATTTTTAGAAGTGCTCACATATTTCTATAAATTTTATTATTTTTCAACAACAGTTCTACTGAAATAACTAGGTCTATTTTAAGTAAGATAAATAGATTGCTGGTGTTTATAAAGAGTTATTGGTTCTGCCTACAGCAGCAGAAAGTCAAAATTTCAAAGAAACTTATGAACTTCTACATGGTCTTCTCACAGTGGGAACAGTTCAAAATAATAGGAAAGGAAAGGTTAACATGTTGTTTGAACAGGTGTTCTTGTTTTTTGTGCCCCTTAAAATCTAAAGGTAAGCTAAGATGCATTCTCAGATCAGGAGAAAGCTGCCCTAATTCAGGAGAAACATGAAACAGGTTACATGAACTAGCTTGTTCACAGTAAGCCAATATTATCTGCAGTTCTGGCCTACCAAAGCGTGCAAATACAGCCACTACCTTGTAGTTCCTTCTGCTGATGCTTCTCTTAAGAACCAGATTTAAAGCTGTTATGTTGCTAGGTCTAAAAGTCTTTTTTATTCAGGCCAGTTGGTAAAAACACAATTCACAAGTCATTTAAGCCAAACAAAACTAATTTCAGCCACTTTCCTTCCCTCAAGGCAAATGGGCAAAGTTGCTGCTGAACTGCAAGTCCTAGTACTCTTTACCATTGGCTGTGCTGGCTAGGCTGAAGAGAGCAGCTGTCCAACAAAGTCTGGAGAGCCGCTCTGTTGCCTTGCTTTAAGGCCACAATCCCAATCAATCAGACTGTGTAAGCAAAGATAAGAACAAGCCTTTGTAGCACCTTTGTATGAGCTGACAAATAAAAAAAGGAATATTCCATTCTTTTTATTCGATTATAAACAAGCAAAGTCATTGAACAGCATCTAAATGATCTTTCAATATTCTGACTTGTTCAGAAGCTGTGAACCACAATTTCTAGTTTGAAAAGTAGAAAATTAGTTAATGGAAGATCTCCTTGTTTGTTTGCTGGGTAAAAATAGCTGGACACACAGAAGCAAAGGGTCATTGATATATCAATTTTTTAACCTCCAGTGATTGCCTGAATTTTTCTATTTACTAGTAAGTAAGCAAGCTCTACTGAACAATGGGGACACCAATAAGAAAAATATGCACATGATTCAATGTGGCAAATAATCATGGAGTCAAAAATTTGTTCACAAAATCCAGTAGTCAGGTACAGAAATTCTATTCTACAACATGTTTAATTTGTAGATTTGTTATGGTGCATTGCTACTTACACTGAAAAGTAAAATATTTCCCAGTTTCCTTAGCATACAAGCGCTTAAGTGTGCTCTAGGAACAAAAGTATTCACTAACTCCAGTAATTCTATACAGTCTTTTAGTTGAGACTTCATTTAATTACAGTATTTTAGCAAAATATCCATAGGAATGTCTCAAAACACAACTGTCCTTAATTTTTTCCCTTAAATGTGCATACACTCTGTACATCCACTCTCAGTAGCAACTTTTGAAGATTCTTTCCCTAACAGACCACACGCAAAATTATGCCAAAGGTCATTCCTTAACAAAAGAAGATTCTGCATGTACTGATTGATACCAGCAGAGTCACACAGGTTTCTGTATTACCACACACTTGGAATTGTGTTCCACAACTGGAATACAAACTCCATACTGCTAAAGAGTCCCAACACGTATAATTTCTCATATAGATCCAGTTATGAGTGTTGCACTCTCATTACTCATTTTAAATATGCCAAAACTTTACAAGGCATGCAACAAGACAATGGCTAAGGCATTTCCACAGCAGCATAACAAAAGGATTTTCAAGAATGCATAGGAAGGCTGTAATGTGAGGCCCTGGCACAGAAGAGAGACACAGCAAAACAAAAGAACCCCGCCAGAACATAGTATCACAGAGAAGTGGAAACCTTTCGGAGTTACACACGATCGAGCGTCCGGGGACACAGGACACGAAGGCAGAATTACGACATAACTACGGTAAGAAAATACGAGGTTTTTAATAGCCATATTACGAACATGGGGTGGGAGATTCGCTACCGATCGCCACTACCGACATAGCTGGAACCATTAAACACGCTGCCGACCTTTTCTTTCTACATACAGCCGTGCAGATGATGATACTCCCATCAGGCCAATTCCAAACAAGCCGGCCTCCGCGCAGAACTAGAGCTGGCGCGTCCACAGGCCAAGGCAAGCCGGGAACTTTGCACAAGAGACCCTCATTCCCACCCGCGATTCGTGCGTACACAACACACACCCATTTCTTTCCCCTTCCCTGAAGAAGGCCTCGAAAAAACCGCGTGAACAGGCCCGGGAGACAGCCCGCCTGTGTGTGTTGGGAGGGCCGGAGGGGCTTTCCTGCATTCGAGGTCTGCGGCTCTTCCTGCTCCGGCCGCCGCCGCTTCCAGGGCCAAGGCTCAGGTCAGGCCGGGGGAGCAGCCCGGCGGCGCCGCCGCCCCCTCGAACGAAGTTCTACTCGGAGGGAAACGAGAGAGGGAGGAAAGGAGGAACCGGGGGGGGGGGGGAAGAGGAATCAGGACGAGCCGTTCCGACGCCAACCCTCGTTACAGCATTGGGCGGGGGGGGGGGAGCAAGAGGGACTCGGCTGAAGGAGGCCTCGTCGGAGGAAAAAAAAAAGGGGGCCGGCCTGCGTTTGAAACAAACGGCGGGGCGCGGGGGGGGGGCGCTCCGCAGGCAGAAGGGGAAGCCCGCCAGCCGGGCGGGCGGGCAAATGGCCGCGAACTCTCCGCGGCCCCGGAAGCGTTCGCTCAGGTTGCCTCCAAAGGCTCCCGGGAGGCCTCTGAAACACGCCTCGGCTGCCCCGTCTCCCCTCCCGTCCCTCCGCCGACGAGGCCTCAACTTACAACGGCATCGTCTCTCCGGCTGGGATTAAACGCCGCCACCTCTTCTCCGGAACAGTCACTTTTCCCGCCCCTCGAAAGCGGGCGCCGCAAGCATGACACGGGCCTAGCTCAGGCCCTCAAAGGGAGGGTGAAGCGCTGCTCCCTAGGCCTGGTGGCCGAGGCCTCTGGTGGCGGCGGCGGCGGTGGTGCTGCTGCTCCTTCTGCCACCGCTTCTTCTAATTCTTCCTCTCCCCCTCCGGCCTCCTAACATGGCGCCCAGGCGCTACCACAGCAACGTTCTGGAGCGGGGGAAGGAAAGGGAGGGGCAGAAGTCTGGAGGGCAAGTGGGCGTGCTGACGCAATGACGCCTCCCATCCTTTGCGCGGAGTGACGTATGGTCGGGGGGGGGGAAACCTTCCGCCTGCGGCGGGGGTGCTTGTTGCTGGCTCGCGCGGACTACTGGGAAATGTAGTCTGGAGAAAGACAATTGAGAGGTTTGGAACGGGCTAACGCTCACCGAGTTCACTGCGCATGCGCTGACGGAAGTTGGGGGGGGTACAGTTTGTATTCAGCTCTCATTGGTTGTCACAGCCGATTCCGCAGCTGCAACAAAATGAGAATTCATTTCTCTGGTTTAGGCGAGTGTAATAAATTCGGGATCAGTACCATGTTATGCATTAAAAAAAAAACTAAAGTGAGGGAGTTTCTTACTTTTTAACTTGCCTGCATGGAATCCTAGAATAGGATTACAGGTTTTTTTCCCCAGACGAAATCATGGAAGAAAGACCTTTTCTCACCTTTTAGCCCTGATACCTTCATTAGTGATCGTGTGTCTTTAATACCTCGAGAACTAGTACTTCTCTATTCATGACACCCAAAATACCTATAAGAGTTACCGGGGGTGAAACTTGGTCTTAACAGGCGGATAGTATGCCAAGTATTACTTAAATTTCTTAACACTTTGAGGCTTTACATAAAATATAATTTATTGCAAAAACAAGATTGCAAACTATTGGTACCTTAACCTTCCACTTGTACTCCATGATTGTGAGGATTTGCTTTTTTTAAAAACAGTAGGAAGCAACAGTACAATTCATTATCTTGTAGTACTGCACAATTATGTTTAAGTAAACATGTTTGTCCTAAAATCTTAAACTCAAGAGGGACAAAGGGCCGAAACTTGTCCATAAATTGTCAAGTACTGGAGATGTGGGAAAAGTGGAATAAAAAACTATTGGTGGTACAAATACTGCATATCTGCTAGACATGAGATTTATCATGCAGCATTTGGATTTCACTCCACCTCAGAATTGCTTTTTTCTGTTGATATTTTCAAGGTGCCTTGATACTTAAATCTGGGCTTTTAAAATGTTGCTGCTGGTTTTGTTTTCAGTTTGTTTCAGTTTATTTTTATTTTAATCATTGGCTATATTGAGATTTGTTTGCTTTTTTATGCTTATTGTCTGAAGAGCTTCAACTACAGAATGCTTTATAAACTGAAAGCATAAGTTTAAACAATGAGCTTGGAGGCAGCTTGCTTCTGAAGGTTTTGAGGGAAGGACCTGTGTACTTCCACTTCATTTATTTAAACTATTTTAACCTACTTTTCAAGGCGTAGTGCCTTTGCAGCCATGGAAATGGCTGTAACTTTAAATTCAGTACACTCAGAGAAAGCAACTAAATATTTATGTTCTTAAGTTGTATTTCTGAGACAGTAGTAACCTAATAATAATAATCTTAAAACTGCAGAGCTAAAAGGACCCTGTGGATCAAATCCAGCCACTCTCAAGGAGGCACAGTGGGGAATCCCAACCTACCTAAACCACTGAGCTATCCAGCAGTATGAGGTCATATGTTATCTCCCATAAGTTCCTAAGGTTATGGGGCAACTATTGAGAAATCCCTATTTCTATTCATTAGTGGGCCCAGAGAGTACAGTATCTGTATCACTTGCAAATTCTGAAGTATCTGCACATCTTTCTTTAAAGAGGGTCTAGGTACTAAGCTCGCTGATGTGTATAAAGTCACTTGTGGCAATCAAAGCCACACAAGTTCCAGAGACACTACTGCATCCAGGAGCATTCTTAAATTGTATACATGATCCTCCAAGAGGAGAATTTGACCCACCCAGAGTCAGATTTAAATCTCTCTCCATATGGTAGTTTCCCAAGCCCACAGGACTTCTACTTTAGAACAACTGATGCATTATTCTAGATTTTGGAAACCCAAGATGATTGAAAAATTCCAGACAAATATTTCTGACCTAGTTGCCTGGATGAACTGCATTTGTTATTCCAAGTAGAGAATTATGCACGATGGAATTTGAAAAGAAATCCCAAAGACAAAACTTAATTTCACATGAAGGATGATAGAGTTAGAATTAGTTTTGAATAGGGAATAGATCTTGCAGTCACAATTCAAAGCTCTCTGAAATCATCTGACAGGGGCAAGCACAAATTCAGTTTTAGAAATTGGATTGAAAGCAAAGCTGTAAGTATTGGCACAATTTAAAATCCTTGGTGGAGCCATATTTTGAACACTGAAGTCCTCATTCTCTTAATTAAAGGATGGTATCAAAGCTGGAAAGAACAAAGATTTCTGGATGGAGAAAAGCTGAAGAGCTGTGGAATTCATTACTAGACAGTACATACATACTATATTGGTCAAACGGGATTATCACTACATCTAGAGCTGGGGGGGGGGGGGGGGGAGAGAATAGATGGAAACTCTCAAGAGTCCTCCTGCCAGTATGCTGGTTGGGGGATTTGGGCAAGTAGAAGTAAATTTTCCAAACTAGCAACTTGCAGGTCAAAACTAGGGACAAAATGCTATAATGTTGTAACCTCATGCATGTTTGCCTAGGATGTGCTTTTTTAGCTGATTATAATAAGAGACTTAATACCAACTCTGGAGTGAGCTTTTATAGGATTGTACTGCAAAAGCAGCTTTGATCGACAAGGCCATTCTGATGGTTTTATGTCCCCTTACCTATATGACTAGGGACGTGGTGGCGCTGCGGGTTAAACCGCAGAAGCCTCTGTGCTGCAAGGTCAGAAGACCAGCAGTTGTAAGATCAAATCCACGCGACGGAGTGAGCTCCCGTCGCTTGTCCCAGCTCCTGCCAACCTAGCAGTTCGAAAGCATGTAAAAATGCGAGTAGATAAATAGGTACCACCTCGGTGGGAAGGTAACGGCGTTCTGTGTCTAGTCACGCTGGCCACGTGACCACGGAAACTGTCTTCGGACAAACACTGGCTCTACGGCTTGGAAACAGGGATGAGCACCACGCCCTAGAGTCGGACACGACTGGACTAAATGTCAAGGGGAACCTTTACCTTTACCTATATGACTGATCAGCTTAAATAGATGTTACCAGCAAATGCAATTCCAGCCAAATCTGGATAGTTCTTTTCTCAAGAAATAACATTTCCAAATTCAGAGTAAGTTAAGTGGTTGTGAGGGATCTTCTAAGCATTCTAGTCTTGTAGGTACTGAAAATGCTGTACTCAGCTGATGGGTCTGTCCACATGCTGTCAGTTACCAGAACACTTTGAGGCTGAATCCATTTACCTGTAATTAACTGCACATTCCACATGTATTGACAAGCATTGCAAGTTTTATTTCAGCATCAAACCCCTACTTAAAAATAATGATCTAAAAGAAAATATGAGTAAGAGCACAACAGGGTTCTACACTTCTTAGTCAAAATCAGGATTATTCTTGAAGAGATACTCCGCCTGTTAATTAAAAACAAAACAGTAACTAATTTTCTCCGCTGTAAAGCTGTAAACATTGGCATTTCCCCAAACAACTTTAAATAGATTGCATTCAGGCTATCAGAAGATTCGGGTGTAGTTAAGGTTCTGAACAGTGGCTTTCCATGAAATAGCTATAATGGCAGATCCATTAACTAACAGGGCCCTTTGTGTGCAATCCCATTATTAAAAGGTTCTCAAGAAAAGTCAGCCTCAAAAGGTTGTTGACCTATTACAAATCCTGGTGGCAGAAGTGCAGCACTGGGACCATCTAAGGAAAAAAGTAGTAGTGGCTGATAAAATTATGCATGTTGTGAAGAAGGCTGTTGGAATGTTCTCCAGTAATGCTAGGAAATCAGTGCCAACCAATAGTCTGCTGTAGTTCTGATGTATTTGACCTTAATGCACAATGGTTTATGACAATGTACATTAAAGACGATTTACACTGCAGTCCTCAAATATTGGCTGGTTAGATGTCAGACCTGCTGATCAGCAAATCAGGAGAAGATGCTGCCAAGTTGCTGTCCATAGACAGCTGTCTTTTGACTGTTACTTGTAAGGCAAATTACCATTCATTACCACTCTAAATGAACATGCAGGATGGCACTGTTCATGATAAAAAGGAATCAAGTAACCCAGCTGCAGCTGTAGAATCAGATGAACAGACATGTATTATTGAAAAACATGGCTCCATGCATTCCTACAGGAGGCTCGGCTGGGAGTCAAAAGGTGCTTCTAGGACTCTGTAAGGAATGTATAGGAAGCAGGCATCAGAGAGGAGCAGTGGAAAGAACTGCGGACCTAATGGGGATATGATTGCTCATGAGGTAAAAACAAACCAATAAGGCGATTCTGTCAGGGTTGCTGTGACAAAATAACATGAACAGGATTTGAAAGTGTTTCACCAGAGTCCAGTTAGTTATCTGCACCAATGTTAAGTCCAGTGGTGTAAACTGCAGTGACAAATTGCTGCTAGTTAGCAAGTCACTGCTTGTATTCTCTGCTGTTGACCAGTTGGGTGACTCAGTTCACTACAAGGAATACAAGCAGCAACTTGTTAACTAGCAACAATTAGCTGCTACGCTTCAGGTGTGAATGAGCAATAGGATTCTGGCCAATGATTTACTCCATACAGAGAGCAGGCCTCAGATAGACACACAAGATGTATGTACTGTACTTGCATCGGGAGACAGGTGAGTTTTGAGGTATTTTGTTTCTAACTTGATTTTAATGTTTATTAAATGCCTTTAGCATGAGTTTATTATGGAAAGATGGGACAGAATTGAAATGAAAGAAATAACCTTACCAGAAAGTCAACAGGGTCGTCTGGCCTAACCATGCAGCATTGATTCAAGCCTTGCATAAGAGTTGGCATGACATGCTTCATTAAGTAGTTTCTCAATGGAATGGACTGAGCTTCCAGAAGCTCTTGTTCTTGTCGCTTCACTTCCTCTAGACGTTTATTCTAGAGAAACAAGGGGAATCATATATAAATTATGCTTCATCAAAACACTGAACCTGGATCAGATTTGATTTTGTTTTGACTTGCAAAATGATATCCCATTTCAGAGACCGTTTTTTTATGTACTTGACTTTAGGATTTGGTAAGTAAATCTAAATATGTTTTGTTCGAATTTAACATTCTTTGGTTTGAATCCTGCGTATATACAGGGCAACAAATATATCAGGCCCCGCATGTCATTCGGTGCAGAAAATTCCATACCAGCTATGATTGTTTCATATTTCTGTTCATTTAGGGTGATATAGATTATGCTGACCAGTAATGGCTCTCCAGAGCCCTGGGTGAAGGTCTTTCTGGTCACTGATGGCCATCCAGTTTTTAGTGAACTCCAGATCCCATCAGTTCATATCACCATGACTTACAGTCAAAAATAATTTGAGGTAGTCTTCTAGCAAAAAGATATAGTCCTCCTCCCTCAAGAGAAGACTGTTTAAGAGGTAGAAAACTGGTTGAGCCAGGTCTACTCTAGGATACTGCCCATGCTAAGGAGATTCATTGATTGTTATCATCAAGCACTCCTTTTGTCAATGAAATTGGCTAAATCTTATTATTTGCATAAAACCTAGTAAATGGCTAGGCATCTGGAGAGCCTTTTGGCAGAAGGAGCTTATCTTTCTGCACAACTTTTTGCTTGAGGGGTGATCTCTTCAAATGTGAGACTGGGAAAATGCTTTGCCTAAACTGTGGGAAAGACAGGCTTGCAAGGAAAGAGTCCGAAATCTGAGTAAGCTCTAGAAGCAGTTTGGGATGCTGGCTGCCTCCTTATAAACCTATTGCAGAAGCAGTGGCATTTAAGATATCTGACAGAATGTTAAACAGTAATGTTGCTTATGCTTAACCCATATATTTGTAATTGAATGCATATATTATTAAATGCTGTTATGCCTCCAGTGGCCTCATTCTAAAGTAGACCCAAGCCAGGGTCAGCTCTGTACCACTAAATTCCTGAAAGTGTAGGAATTAAGAAGCCACTTTGGCTCCTTTTAAGGAGAAAGGTGGGATAATAGTATTTTAAATAAATAAATAAAGATGTGAGGAAAATGCACACACTGAAGACTTAACTGGGTTTTTCTGCTGAGGAAAACCATTAGATTTTCCAACTAGACTTTCTCCGTTAGATCTTCAACTAGTCTTTCTCCTCTAAAGGAGAAAGACTAGTTGAAGTTCAAATCTAATGGAAATCCATCCATTGTGCTACTGTTGCCCCATCTTTCAGTAATTTACTGAATTACTTGAGAGGAGCAAGCTGGCAAAAGGATGAGGCCATGTTGATCCATGGGGTATAACAAAATCCACACTCCCAAATCCATGGGCAGATAATCTATTTGGATGAACTGTAAATGCACAAAATACAGTAACATTAAAGCTCTGTAGAACTCTTTGGGTTGTCCGTGTTATTTGTCACGTTGCTTCTGACCTCAGTAGGATTTTTTTGCAACAGGTCTTTTGATACCTGCATGGCTTTCTGGCACATCGAGCCATACCTTCCAACTTGGAATACTGTTTGTTGTTCTCCATGGGTCAAAATACTTAGCTGTGTATTTGAACTTACATGCCATCCCCAATTTTTTTAAAAGTATCTAACCAGATGAAAAGTTCTACAAAACTTGAAAGCTTGCATATTTGGTGCATTTATAGAGTTCATCCTAAGCAAAGTATTGCCCACCTGGGAATTCAGAGGTGTACTGACAATGTCCCATATAAAGAATTCTATTTCTCTCCCTCTTTCTTCCTATCTGCAATTTACAAATAGCTTTGCTTTGGTAGCAGGTGCATGACAAATAAATCTGATTATATTATAATCCAGTGTTTTGGATTAATTTACCCATTCTTCCCAATTTGCCAGTTTTTGAGCCCTTTCCTCAGCTTCTTTTTTCTCCAAATTAGCCTTTTCTTTAGCTTCTCTGGCAAGACGCTCTTCTGCTTGTCTCTGCTCAAGTTCTTCCATTTCTTCCTCTGTCAAACCATAATTTTGAGGTGCGCCAATTTCTTTTATTATTTCTTTTGCAATAACTCTGTTCTCCAGGCCCTCAAATTTAGATACATCTGTAAAAATGGAGGTAGAGAGGGGGCCAGCGAATTACATCACAAGGCACACATGTAGTTACCCTATGTCATATTGTCTTATTATCTTAAATGTTACGTGTTGATTTAAAATTAAATTTTACAACAGAAGAGAGCAGTTTTCATCACATAAGTATTTCAGTTCAGTAAGTGATTCCTGTTTTTTAAAAAACCAGATGGAAGGCACCAGGAAGTAAACAGATGTATAATTTCACATATATGCAAATGATAATTTTACACAACTGTAATATATATATTTAGTTAGCATATCTAGACATTAATAGTGTTGGAGCAAAGACCACTGGAGAAAACACTATTTGTTTGAATTACAGATGGCAGAAGGGATCTGAGGGGGTTCACACATTCACCTCACAATCCCATTAAATAGAAAGCATTGATTTGTGACAAAAAGCTCCCAAATGATTTAGGGTAGACCAAATGTTTTGGTCTGAAAATGTCTGAAAAGCCAATAGCCTCTTAGCGTTAACAATATTTATGGAAGTTGTAGGTCAAAAATCTGAAACACCACAGATCCACCATCCCTGATTTAGTTGAATATAGTACAGCCATAGTTTTATATTGCTGCATTTTTTTGTGGTGTTAGATAATTTCTTGCAGATTTTTCAGAAGTACTGACTTGTTTTACAGTGTCACACTCTGGAAGTTTCATTTTCACTACCAGAGAAGAATAATCCATTCATTTTTATTATTGTAGTTCTGTTTTCTCTTATCATAGAAAACACCTGAAGAAATAAGAAATCAATGGGAGAGGCAACTATTTCAAATAGTGGTTTTGAAATGAAAAACAAACTTCAGCTTATAAATGGTGAAATAATAACAATTTCATTAAACTGATTTCTCGCCTCTCTCATTTATATTGTAGGATTTTTAAAAAAAACTTCTACCCCTTTCAGAAATCAGCACAAACATTTGATCTGGCTTCAACTATTCCTCATCCAATTTTGATGAAAGACAGTATAATAAAAAGGCTATGTAAAGGAGGGGGTTAAGAAATCTAATTAACTTTCCAGCCTACCAATATACTGTGGATGTATTTCTAGTTCATCAAAATAGTTGAGAACCGTTTCATCCTCAGTGTTTAGCTCCCTGAAAAGACTCAGGGATCTTAAGTATCGGTCCTGAGCATAATGGGTTCCAGCAACAACACTTTCAGGGAGATTCATGATTCGATTTTTCAGGAATTCATCTGAAGCATTCAAAGAAATGATATAGTCTGTGGAGGAAAACAATTATGAGAGTTAGGGTTGTGTAGCAGTGGTCTGCCAATTCAACCAATTATTTTTTTCTCTTCAGGCTGTTTGTTCCCTTCTCTGAAAATTCAGTCCATAAAAGATCAACCAGGACTGGACTGGCTCCTAAGCATTTGCCAGAATGCCAGCACTAATGAAGACCTAACATCCACTTCCATAGACACCTCATGAACCAAGCAGGGAGGCATCTCTCTCCAAAATGTTGGTGTGAGGCCCCTTGGTTTGGTTCATGGGCTGCTACTATTCCATCCCCAAATTGCAAGGAGACTGAGTAAATCAATTGAGCAACTGCCATCAGTGAGATAAGACAGAATTGAAATCCAAAAAGTAGAAACAATGGTACTGTAATCCCCTTAACAGGAGCCCTTCTGCAGCAGATCAGATAGACACAAAGGCTTTCTAGTATATTATACATGTTAACCAGCTCAGCAATGCAAGAATGTCAGTGCTACCAACCAGAGGCTATCTGTTAATGGCTCCTGTTATGGTGATTACCATTGCTGCTTTTAGCATTTCACTTGCCTCTGGCTTTGCTGTTTATAATCCCAGTCCCATTCACCAAGTCACTCTATCATACTTACAATACATGTACTCATTAAGGCAACAGCTCCAGACATTGGTCTACTGCCCCACAAAGCAAATGCCAAATAAAGTTTAAGATGCCACAGGATCTTTTACTATTTCCTCCTTTTAAGCACTTTTCTCCTCAGCCAAGCTCTGACATTAGAGGTGACTCTGGCTGGGAGATAGCAACTTAGAGCAAGGGGCTGCCAAAAGAGAGAGTTGGAGAGGGCGTCTGTACCCCTTTTGATTTCAAACATCAGACACCCTCCACCCATTCCCTCTTTTGCAGTCCTATGATAGGGCAGGTCTAGGTTTAAATACATGGAATTGCAACTGTCTCAGCTAGAGTGATATTTACAGCAAACTTACCAGGGGTTATTACTTTATCATAGTGATGAATTTTGCCTCTCATATCATCCTCTTCTTCTTCCTCCTCAACTGGAATGAGAAAGTACAATCATCAAGCCTGTAATACCAACTGAGGTATATGCAGTTTGCAAAATAATGTAAAATATTTAAAAAGATCTAGGTTAACTCAGCGTATTTTAACCTAGTGCTGATATATAATTCTTGCCCTACATCCACAACTCATTGACACGTTCCCTATCCCTCCTCTCTCCTCTTGCTCAAAAATTCTCCCACCCCTTTTATAGCAAACAACGACGAAGCATTATTTATTTGGCAATGGCATCTGCCCAAACCATGGTTACCTCTAAATGGCAGTTCATAATCATGGTTGGTCACCACAAGATGGTTTGTACTAATGATAGTTGACAAAATCATGGCTGTGTGCACCATGGTTAGCTTCAAAAATAAATGGGGGCTGGGGGAATTCACATGTCAGAGGGATGAGAAGGAGGTAGGGTGTAGAAGCATATGAGTCTTCTTAAGTGGTTAGAAGAGCAGGAACCATATTTTCACCAGGCCCTCATTTAACATTTCTTTTAAAGACTGTAAAAATAGGCGTGGGGGGGGGGGGAGAGTGTGTGAAATCAAAGGAGGTAAAATCATACTGCAACACAGCTGTACTGAGAACCAATTGTATATTAAATTTGGCCCACTATACATTCACATTCACATGTAAGCAGTGACTCATCTCGGGGTATATCTTCCTCCCTTCTCTCTTCCATCCCAAAAGAGGCTCTACAAAGAGGAGGCAGCGTGTAAAAAGAAGTTGTGGTGTACTCTTAACTGTCTAGGAATGTGAAAAAGTAATGCTGATGTCTCGCTTTTAGTTATAACAGGCCCCCTCACCATAACAAGGAAGCCTTTTTGGGACTCTCCAACCCCCATGAGAAATCTCATCTCCAGCCAAGACTCAAACAGCCTCTTTGTCATGTTTTATACAAAATGTCTCTGAATGAAATTAGTGCTCTTTCCCTCTTTTGAGTCTAAACAACAAGCAGAGATTCAGATTAGGCATCCTTGAGAGACTATGGTAACGTGCTCTGTATGGAGGACTTGGAACAGCGTCTAGTGTGGCTGAGAAGGCCAATTCGAGAGTGACAATCCCTTCCACACTGAAGACAAATACAATCTGTCCCCTCTCCAGCTCCCTGATTTTGCTGGTTTCGGGACTGCCTCTTTGCCTCGGCCTGCTGGACAAGTGCCTTTTCAAAATGGGAGAGGCCATGATGCACCGCCTGCCTCCAGGCTGAATGCTCAGATGTCAAGGTTTCCCATCTGTTGAGGTCCATTCCTAAGGCCTTCAGATCCTGCTTGCAGATATCCTTGTATCGCAGCTGTGGTCTCCCTCTGGGGCGATTTCCCTGCACTAATTCTCCATACAGGAGATCTTTTGGAATCCGACCGTCAGCCATTCTCACGACATGCCCGAGCCAATGTAGACGTAGCTGTTTCAGTAATGTATACATGTTAAAAATTCCAGCTCATTCTAGGACTACTCTATTTGGAACTTTGTCCTGCCAGGTGACACCAAAAATGCGTCAGAGACAACGCATATGGAATGTGTTTAGTTTCCTCTCCTGCCGTGCACAAAGGGTCCAGGATTTACTGCAGTGCAGGAGTGTGCTCAGGACACAGGCTCTGTAGACCTGAATCTTCGTATATGCCGTCAGCTTCTTATTAAGCCATACTCTCTTTGTGAGTCTAGAGAACATGGTAGCTGCTTTGCCAATGCGTTTATCCAGCTCGACATCTAGGGAGAGAGTGTCAGAGGTCGTTGAGCCAAGGTACACAAAGTCATGAACAACCTCCAATTCTTGTGTGAAGATGGTAATAGAGGGAGGTGAGTCCACGCCCTGGCCCATGACTTGTGTTTTCTTCAGGCTGATTGTTAATCCAAAGTCTTAGCAGGCCTTGCTAAAACAATTCATGAGTTGTTGGAGGTCTTCAGCAGAGTGGGCAACAACAGCTGCATCATCCGCGAAGAGGAAGTCCCGCATGCATTTCAGTTGGACTTTGGTCTTCGCTCTCAATCTAGAGAGATTAAAGAGCTTTCCATCTGATCTAGTCCAGAGATAGACACCTTCTGTTGCAGTTCCAAAGGCGTGCTTCAGCATGGCAGCAAAAAAGATCCCAAACAGGGTCGGCGCGAGGACACAGCCCTGTTTCACTCCGTTTCGGATGTCAAAGGGATCTGATGTTGAGCCATCAAAAACTACAGTGCCCTTCATTTCCTCGTGAAAGGACCTGATGATGTGTAGGAGTTGAGGTGGACATCCAATCTTGGGAAGTATTTTAAAAAGGCCGTCCCTGCTAACCAAATCAAAGGCCTTTGTGAGATCTATGAAGGCCACAAAGAGTGGCTGTCATTGTTCCCTACATTTCTCCTGCAACTGTCGGAGGGAGAATACCATGTCAGTGGTGGATCTATTAGCTCGGAATCCACACTGTGATTCTGGATAGACTCTGTCTGCAAGCACCTGGAGCCTCTTCAGCACAACATGGGCAAGCAGCTTCCCTACAACGCTGAGAAGAGAGATGCCACGGTAGTTATTGCAGTCGCCCCTGTCTCCTTTGTTCTTGTACAATGTGACAATGTTTGCATCCTTCATGTCCTGTGGTACTCCACCTTCCCTCCAGCAAAGACAAAAGATTTCATACAGCTAACAAGCAGAGAAGGACTTAGTATCCCACTATTTTATTTATTTATTGCATTTCTATGCTGCCTTTCTCCTCACAGTGGGACTCAAGGAGACACCATGTAAATTAATAACATTTACAGAAAACTTTTCAAGACATTTTTTCTACACTTAGGGCCAAACCAGATTAGTCACTTGAGATCTGTGAGAAGATATCACATCTCTTTTACATTTCTTTATAGGAAGCTTGCATGTGTATGAGACAGAGTGAGAGACCGCACTGGATTAAATTGGATTGCTGTGTCAGGTATAGTTGTATCTGAGAAGGGGAAGTAACTTTTCTCTCCACCATTCTGGTTCTCAACCTTGGGTAACCCAGGTGTTCTTGGGCTGCAACTCCCGGAAACCCCAGCTATCATAGCTGGTGGTGAAGGATTCTGGGAATTGCAGTCCAAGAATAACTGGGTTACACAAAGTTGCAAACCACTGGTCTGGATCCATTTCAGGATTCTCCAATTACCTAAATATTTTTTAAACAGATGTAATGTCCAATTATGGATCTCCAATGTCTTGTCTAGTTTGGGCTTCAGTAAGGCTACTAGGAATCATATATAGTTGCTTTGTGAGGCATAACTGATCAAAGGGTTACAAAATGGTAATCTCTGACCCAAGTAATTATTGCTTCAGGCAGTGCTTTGTTATGCTACTGTTTAATGCAAAAATGAATTAGGAATAGGGCTGAGCTTATTGCATATTAAAACTCTCTTGTGCATTACTCAAAAGCCCTACTGAAGTATCTGACACCAGGGTTCATCTTGTTCTTGAGCAGAGGGAACTGGCCAGTCCTACCCTTTCCATCCTAGCTCTTGCATGTGGAGAGCCAATTCTGGTTCTCTAGATGTGTAGTATCTCCTTGCAGATGGGAACCCTGACTTTTTTCAGGTTTTCTGAGAGCCCCCATAAAACACTTAGATGGAGGTGGATACAGGTATCCTACTTCTCCTCCTCACAGGTTACAATAAACCTTGCACTGTAGGCCTAAACAAAGCTATACAGTGTTACTCTCAGGTCGCACAGGAGGAAACAGATTCTCTGAATCTCGGAAGCATTTTTGTCCATATTAGTCTACATATGCACTTATCTCCTGAGACTATTTCCACTACAGTAGTTAAATCCACCTGGCTGTCATGCAAGGTCTTTCAGTGGTGACTTCGGTACAACGGAATGTGGCATCCAAAGAGATGCATCTCTTCAAGCCAGACCAGTCAAGAAGGAAGAATCATAAGTGAATCTTATCCTTTTGTAAATGTTGGTATGGAGTAGCTGAGGAGAACCTTTTCCCCATATCTCTCTCCCACTGAACTTTACCCCATGAAGCAGCTATTTGCTTTGACAGGGGCAATTTACACATAGAAGATGGATAAAGATAAATGCATCCTAACAGTGCAAATAGCAGCTAGTGTATATTTTATTATTTATTTATTTATTCGGCTTTTACCCCGCCCATCTAGATTCAAAAAATCTACTCTGGGCGGCTTACAGTCTGAGCAATATAAAACTAGAATTAAAACAGACAATATCCAAACAAAAAAGAGAAGTAAGCAAAGTCCAAGATGGGAAAACACAGGGAACTAAGTGATGGAAGGGGGGGAAGGCCTGCCTGAAGAACCAAGTCTTCAGCTTGTACTTAAAAACTCCCAGCGAGTTTTTTTTTGTGCATGTGGGTGTGTATTTTAATCAAGAAAATGGCAAAAAGTAGCAGCAGCTATCCAGTGTTTCCTGCATCACTCTTTATTCAGAATAAAGTGCACAACCCATTCCTTTGGATTTTTGACACCTGGTTTTCCTATCAATTACCACATTCTGGGCATGTTAGCAACCCAATGACAGTACCAGATATCAGAACACAGATGTGTTATGACAATGAACACATAAATTTCAAGGTAGTTCCTTTATCATGAAAACACTGCTCTGGAGTAACTGGGCTTTAGAATTGAAAACAGAGCGCAGCACTTTAATAATTATTTAACGTTAATACTTACGATTAAAAAGATCCTTTGCCATATCATACGTCTTTGGAAATCCATCCAAAACATATCCTTGGTTCTTACAAGGCATAGACATTAGTTTTTCCTTCATGAACCTAATCACATACTGATCATCTATACGCCCTAGATGGAAAGGGAGATGTCCATTATTTGATTGGCTTTATCTTTCCTAACTGGGGAAGTTAAATAAGCAAGGAAATTGATATTTCAAAGAGACCTATGCCAATGTATCTAAAAGTCAATTCCTTACATTCCACTGCAGTACAAAATGTCTATGAAACATGATCCAAAAGGGAAGAAATATGATCTAGAGGGATAGGAGCATTTATCTCCCTCTAGTTGGTGCAGTGAGCCAACATCAGGTATGGATAGGATGTTTTCCCCTCTTCAGAACAATATAGCTACATGGACAACTTTTTAGTTCTTCATAAACATGAATGGCAACTCATTCAGTTCTATAGTATGGGTTATCTACTTCTGTAGAAGAGAGTTCCATTTTCTCACTGTGGACTCCTTACATAAATCCTTCTACATAGGAGTGCCAAGCTATTACTTTTAAATACTTAATGAGACACAGAATTGAAACAAAGTTTTTTTAAAATGTTATATACAGCACTGCATTACAATGAAATGCTGCTCTCCATAGTGAAGATTGCTATACAATGTTCACTTTCACATAGGTTCTGTTCAGCAGAGCCCTCCTGCACTGTTAATTAAACACTTCCTTTCAGAATCTGCCTATTGATTGACTTGTTCTTAATTACCCCCTTCCTTTGAAATCGTTTAAATGAGTTAATGATTTCCTTACTTTTTGATTCATCCCAGCCAAAAATGCAAGAGTTTGTGGGTCTAAAAATAGTTGAGGGGATGAAGGGAAGAAAAAACCAAAATAACCCTTTGTTCTGGATAAGGCAAACAACAACAAGAAATATGCTCTCTTCCTCACAGGGACACTTGAGATGCCATACTGCATGGCTAGGGTTGCAGTGTAAATCTCACGGCCTAGCTTCATCAAGATCAAAATAAATTTAAGGAGGATGTATATTTCACACAAGATGTATGTATATATCTTGGCTGCCCTTTTATTGCTTACCTGCATTTTGCTCCATGTTTTCTTTGATTGCATCCAATAACTCCTGTGCTTCTTCTACATTATCTCCTTCTTCTTCTTCCTCCTCTTCCTCCTCCTCCTCCTCCACCACCTCAGGCTCTACTATATCTTTAGGGGCAACAATATTTTCCTAGAGAAGAAATAAAATAAAGGGCCATAAACATTTTGTCTTAACTATCCCCAAATTAAACCAACTGTTCTATATCCTGTTTCCAACGCAAATTAAACCAATACTTTACTCTTTCTAGTGTATTTGAATAAATGACTTGAGAACCAAGACAGTGGTGAAATTACAGTACTTGTAAAACTAAGTGTTACATTCAAACGTTTTGCTGCCTAAAGTGGTGTACGAATGTCCCATCCCTTCTCTTACTGCATGGTGACATGTTCTCTGAATACATATTTGCACACTTTCCAACTAATTTAAGTGTATGGTTAGGTATATTTAACAGCCATAATACATTACCTTCCACTAGGGTTTAAATCTGAACAAGCTGTTGTTCTGACACATATCTAGGTTTTAAGAATAATGCATGAATTTCTGTCTGTCCAGATCATAAGAATAGTTCCTGTTTATTTGTATTTAATGTGCCACACTCTTTTCTAAACTATAGTTATAATCCTGTACAAAATTAGCTGAGAATAAGTTCGGGATTGCAAAGTAGAACTGATGCCCTGGTCTTCTTCAGTAGGAACATTCCCCTTTGGCACCTTCACTTCATTTTTCCACACCTGAGATTTCAACAACCTGCACCCTGATCTTTTTCTCAGAAGTCCCTATTATATTGGATTCACACACCCCACAAGATATGTATAAGACTTGCAGCTTTAGCAGTTTTGTTCTCATTTATGGCAAAGTAAAAGATAGAGTATTACTCGCAGGTAACTCAACAAGGGTTATTTAATATTTTTGTGGTTCTGAGTGAGTAAATTTAAGACTAGTTACAAATTGTATCCTTAGATTATTATTTCAGTGTACAATTTACCTCATCAGTGAAACTAATTTAGAGGAGGTACTATTTAAGTCTGGAGCAGAAAAACACCGTCCTGTGGCACCTTTTATTTTATTTATTTATTTATTTATTTATTGCATTTATACCCCGCCCATCTAGTCAATTGACTACTATTAGGGGCTTCGCTTTGTCTCCTTCAGCAAAAACAAAAAGCTGTATTCTAGCAGCATAGATATCTGTGAATTGTAGTCCATCTCTGCAGGAGCACAGAATGTAACAGCAGAAAGACATGTAATTGAACTGCAAAAGGTCCGGTATGGTGATATCCCTTAAGGATTTTTGACAGTCCTGAGATAAACATCTCAGGGGGGTGGTCAAGAAAAGTCATTTTAATGTCACTGGTAAGTGACAAGTACCTTCACACATAGATATGTATAATGGTACTTGTAAAGTGAGAGACGGTCTTTTGTTTATAGTGGAAAGACAGGAATCACAGGGAACTAGTGTGGAGCATGTTACCATAGTCTCTCAAGACTTAAAGATGCCTACACAAGTGTGGAGTAGTGGAAAAAGTGACAGACTAGGACTCAGGAGACCGGGATTCAAATTTATTTTATTTAAAATATTTTTATCCCACCTTTCTCCTTAAAAAGAACCCATTGGGCCATGGAAACTCACTGGGGGCTGGCATTGGTGAAACCGCTCGTTAAAAATCTATTAGGATTGTATCAGTCAAATGCAAATTGACAGTATGTAACATAAAATGGATCATAGTCAATGCTGAGTTGGAATCAGAGGGGTTACCTTAGAGTAGTGATTCCCAACCTTGGGTCCCCAGTAGAGATGGGGGTATTCATATTTGTATACGAATATGAATATCCCTGCACATGTGGAGTTAACAAGGGTCCAGCCCCATGGGGCCGGACGGTCCACTCACCGATCCACTGTGGACGCGGACTGCGCAATTCTACGAATGGCGCCGCAGTGTGCGATCCGCTCGCTACTCCTGGCAGGAGGCAGGAGGACAAGCCTCACTGCAAGGTCGAAGAGTGGCGAGCGGATCGCACGCTGAATGGCGCTGTCCGCGTCTGTGGCAGATCGGTGAGTGGACCGTCTGGCCCCATGGGACTGGACTCTCGTTAACGCCACCTGTGCGGGGATATTCGTATTCGTATATGAATACCCCCATCTCTAGTCCCCAGACGTTCTTGGATTAAAACTCCCAGAAGCCTTAACTACTAACTGCGCTGGTCAGGATTTCTGGGAGTTGTAGTCTGGGCACATCTAGGGAACCAAGGTTGGAAAGCACTGCCTTAGAAACTAACAAATGCATGATAGAATAAGCTATTGTGGGCTGGGGGACTATTGGAGCTGTAGTCCAAGAAAATAAAAAAGAAGACATTTCTCACCTCTGTGTTTGACATGAATACCATGAATATTATAGGGAGATATCATACATGTCTAGAGTCTCACTCAATTCAGTAGAATGTATTCCCAGGTAAATACACACAGCATTGCTACCTCAGACTGTGATTCTTTTCACCTGTCATTATATCAGTGTTCAATGGGAAACAAGAAGTTGCCTTATTACTAGGTCAGATAATCAATCCATCTAGCCCAGTACTGTTTACTGTGACTGTGATCCCAGACATCGGCAATTCCCTGCTACCTAGCCATTTTAACTGGGGAATACATAAGGTGTATAAGGAAAGAAGAAAACACAAAATAAACCATACAATGCTTTTGCATGTAGAAGGTTACAGGATTATTTATGTTGTTTCCCCTGTACTTATATCTGGAAAACAAATGATTTAATGGCTTGTTGTCATCGTTGTTATAATACATCTGAGAGACTGGTAAAACCAATTCCAAAGAGTTTCTTCATCAATTTCCAGCACAATCCTATGCCTGTCTAGTCAAAACAGGCCCCATTACATTAAGTGGCATTCACTTTAGGTACATTTATGTACAATTGTATCCTAAGTTGGACTTATAGGGCATAATCATGTCACAGTTCAGCACTTTGCAGCACAGCTGGTTTCAAGGGGTAGTTAACTGGATGGGCCATACCTGTAAGATTCTGTATGCTGAAGTATGGATACTATACTACCTGAAATATATTTCCACAATTGACTAAGAACACAATTATTGAAATTTAGTGTTTGCAACAGATCTCAAAATACTTCAATTAATTCAGTATTTTCAGGAGAAAAAATATATATTCTTTTTGTTTTTGCTTTTTTTTCCCCCCTGAAGGAACTAATTTAAACATCAGAATTAAAAATACCTGTGATTCAACTTCCAGATCAGAATTAAAAGTGTAATATTCATAGTCTGGAGAGATATAATACAGTGCAATTATATTTATCCTCATTATTGCTAGTTTTGCATTCCACTCACAGTTGTAAACAACTCAAATTACATTTGGACAATGAAAAAACCTGTAACATCAGTCACTTGCTTACCAGGTTCTCTATAGCTTTAGTGATCACATCCTTTATTTTAATGTGGTGAACCTTGTAATGTTTGCACAACAGTTCTGCAATGGAAGTTTTTCCTACTCCTGGAGGACCAAGAATACAAATTTTGACTGGCTGAAAGAGAAAAGATTAAAATGTGTTTTCTTTACTTGAGTAGTCTTGTGTGTCCCAATATTAGAAGCAAAATGAATGACTAAGAGCAAATCTTATACTTGGGTTCCAATGGCTTAGGGGCTTACACTAGGGGTTGGCAGTCTCCAGGGTCCTGAGGGGAGCACATACCCCGTCCCTGTACCTTGAAGAACCAGACTCAATCCCATGACCCCCACCTTCAAATTTTTGTCACAAGTATGTTTTTTTAAATGAAGACACTCAATTATGCCTTCTAATGACAAAAGAAATATGTTTTTTGAAATGTAAACAAAATTTGGGGGGCAGCACTTCCCAGGAGTGCTGAGGGACCATCAAGATGTGATGGAATTTTACTTGACACTCACTAGATGGCACAAAGGAATTTTTTAAGGCCAAACTTTGTCATGTGTTTTAAATTATTTATTTATTTACAAGATGTTTTAGCCGCACCATTACCAATGGTCTCTGAGCAGCGTACAACAATATTAAAACTTTAGAAAACATTAAAACCATTAAAAATAGGCAATATTATAATAATACCCTATATTAAAACAGTCAATTTATCATTAATAAATCCTGCTGCTCATACAGCCAACTAAAGGATACTATTTAATTAAAATGCTGGCTAAACAGAAAGGTCTTTGCCTGGCGCCGAAAAGCCAAAAGTGTTGGAGCCAGGTGGATCTCTATAGGGAGGGCGTTCCAAAGTTGGGGGGCAACAGCCGAGAAGGCCCTATTTTGACATGCCATCCCCCTCACCTCTTTCAGGGATGGCACCTTCAGAAGGGCCTGATCTTAGAGGACGGGCAGGCTCGTATGGAAGAAGGCGGTCCTTTAGGACTCAAAACTTTTAAAGGATCCAGTAAAGGCATTACCCAATGCACAGGGTTATTTCTACCCGGCTACTTTCATTCCTCCACCACCCTCACCTACTGAGGTTAGAGAGCTGCTCTGAATATTGAGATGTGGATTTGAGTCCAGACAACGTCATATTCTTTGCTCCTATGTTGGCAGGCTGTTGCTTTTTAATGTCCGTGTCATGCTCCTGCAATAGCTTGCTTGCTTGTGCATGTTGAATAGGTTACATGGAAATTGCTGGCTAAATGTGAAATACTTTTGGAAAGGACCTGGCTGGTGAGGAATCTCTCAGGACAAGGAAGAGTTAGCTAGCACTTTAAAAAAACCCTCTTTAGTTGAACAAATCAT
The DNA here is from genome assembly GCA_037013535.1 of Intellagama lesueurii. Lineage (NCBI taxonomy): Eukaryota > Metazoa > Chordata > Lepidosauria > Squamata > Agamidae > Intellagama > Intellagama lesueurii. The sequence goes on from JBAJHW010000001.1 coordinate 22,941,832, forward strand.
TAAGTGTCAGATGAAAAGAAATCGGGAAAATAATTTCCAATTAACTTGCATTATTGATAAAATATCCCCTTTCCTGAAACAGTGTGATAAACTTTGATTAAATCATGGGGTGACAGTACCAGAAGCTTTACATTCCCGCATGCTATGAACTGCTCTTTTGATAAGGAAATCCCTTTAGGCAGATGATTAGTGTGCTCTTAGCTTTTATCCCCTTTGTTTGTTGGCTATAGTGGGTGGGACAGCTGGCCTCTGATCCCTTCTTTTGTTGTTCTGTTACATAAGACTGAAACCTTGAACTATATTATTCCATGAGCTTTATTTGTTTTAAAAAATTGGCTCTTAAGCAAAGCAAAGCAAAAGCAAAGTGTGCTGCTTATATACCACCTCATAGTGCTTAAAGCACTGTCTGGCGTTTTTACAATTTTTTAATTATACAGGTTACACATTCTTCTGGTGTAGACAGTATATTCCTTAGTAAAGAAGCAAAAAAATAAAAAATAAAGGAGCAGGGTATGTACTCATTTTATCAAGGGAAAGAAGGCTGAGTCGAGCCGGCTGTCAGTTCTGATGGAATCGAAAGCTGACCATGAGCAGAGTTTGGGCTGCAATACTACAGTTTAGCCACTGCACCATGAGGTTGTTAAGGTTTTTTTTTTAAAAAACTATTTTTAAAAGTTTATTTTTTCTATTTTATTATATAAGACTTTCAGAACCTGACAGGCAAAAGAGCAACAAATAATTAGTTTTGATTCTAAACAAACAAATTAAAAAATCCGTCCCAGTTGGGACATGTGAATTCAAATCCCTTGTAAACGAATGGATTTAGAACTGCCATCTACATTTTATAATCACCTTCTATGCTTTTCTGACAATCATAGGCTCCTTATTGTAAATATCAGTTTTCATCCACCAGTACATTCTGAAATGTTACCATAAGCAATTTTTACCAATAATCCTCGGCTTTGCTTGTACTCATTGACAATCTGATCGATATTCTCCACAATTCCTCCTTGAGAAACCCACTTGATGTTAAAATTCTCCTTCAGGAACACAGCTTCCATTCGCAGATTGACAAGTAATTCATCTAAGTGCACTTGCTAGTTGGAAGTATTAGCGTTAATATTTATCATCAATATTCATAAATTACTTTTCAGCGTTGCATTGTGCAGAATAGCAAATATGTTATAAACAAAAAAATTGTAAAAACAATACAAATGACATTTTTTAAAATCACAACATAAAACCTATAAATGCCTAGTTAACTAGTTGAAGAATAATGAAAAGACAACTGAGACAACAGAAGGTCCCACACCTGGTAAATTATTATCATACCTCCATTTGCAGGACATGGGTAGGCAAACTGGTACCTTCCAGATGTTTTAGAGCAGTGGTCCCTAACCTTGGGCCTCCAGATGTTCTTGGACTACAACTCCCAGAAGCCTTCACCACCACCTCTGCTGGCCAGGATTTCTGGGAGTTGAAGTCCAAGAACATCTGGAGGCCCAAGGTTGGGGACCACTGTTTTAGAGTATAAATGCCATAAACCTCAGGCAACATACTCCATGGCCAGGAATGACAGGATTTGCTATCCAAAATAATTGGAGGTCACCAGGTTGCCTACCTCTGCTGTAAGGCCTAGAAACAAACTCAGAAATAAAGATTGCTTCAGAGTAAGTATAAGTTTCAGTTCTCAGTTTATAGCCAGCAGTAGCCATCCTTACCCTTGGGACTCTCAGATAATAATGGTCCTATAACATAAAATATGGAAACCCTAAACCTTCCCCCCCTTAAAAGGTTCTCAGGATTTATTTAACTTTCTTTCTCACCTTTTTTGTTCATTAGCAGTTTGCACAGTTTAAATAATCATGTGGTAAAACTCGGGATCCTACTTTAAAACATGCAGCTTGACATTTCATGAATCTTTTAAAAAATATGTATATCAATTGCTTGGGGACTCCAATCAGGATCGGGACCAGGGACTGATGGATAATGGCTCCTGTCTTGATGAATATTTGTCCCAAGCGGCTATATCACAAGGGATGGAGTTTACTACTGCCATTTGTTCCTCAAAGCAATGCCAGTCTTAAGTAATGGTCTGAGCTGTTCTAGCAGAAGTTTTTCAGAAGCAGAAATAAGTACCGTGAGATCTTTGTTCAGGAAAGCATTGTCTTTTGGAACCTTCTGTATTTTTCCTGGGCCGACGTTTTTGCTGATGCACTTGTAAAGAAAAACATGGGTTAATTTTAGATTCAGCATTACTAAATGACCAACATGCAGCAGGAAGAAACTAACAGCCTATAAATTGTTTCATGCCATAGGGCCATAACAGGATGAATCAAATGTTAAGCAGATGAGTGGTAACAAAAATGGCTTTGACTTCAGAATTGTATTTGAACACTACATCCTATTTGTTAACACCAAGCTGCTGCAAATTTTGGAACCTGGGTCCTATGGCACCTTGACTAACTCTGTTAGTCACTTCAACATAAATCTGTTAAGGTTAATGGCATCTTTCCAAAATAAATCTTTTAGTATTAATGCATAACATGACTCTTTGTTACCTTTTATGCTAGGCTTATGAGGCCAGCCACCTATTTTTCTGTATCCTAAAAATGACAGCATGTTATTATGTACCGTCATTGGCAGGAGTATTTCAGGTTCCAGATCTGAGGCTCCAGAAAATTTAAGAGCGCAGCAGTGTGGCTGTCAATCTGTGGCCTTGAAATATTATGTTTAAAAAGATAAACAGAAAGGCTACTTGGCTCCCTCATCTATACTATCCCGCCCCCAAGGTTTGCCCTTCTTCTGATCTGCAAATTTCAGCAGAGACTACCAGAATCTAAGCAATTTAAAAGGTTATTTATTTATTTATTTATTTAGATCAACGAGTATGTATCTCACCTTTCCAATAAAATGGTCAGGAACAGGCTATCAAGATTGGTTGTGTAATTTGTTTTTATGGTCTTTGAGAACTGAATTATCACAAAGGGAAACATAGCAGGCAAAGATGGCAAAGTGCTTTACCTTCACTATTTCACCCAGCGTTTCTATGGCTTCATCCACTGCAATTAGGTAATGATTCCTTGGTCTGTGATCTGCTACATTCTGTAACACTCTGCAGTGGGACAAATGAATGATGCACAACAAGAAATCAACATCCGTAAAGGAATGTACAGAGATCATGCAAAACCCAGTGCCTACACCTCCGCAGACAGAGGTGAAGGATTTTTGGTCACATACTTTTTTTCTCCCTTGCAGCCCCATGAAGGTCTGCTCCAGAATAGCATGGGGCATGGTAATCAGGGGCTGTAGGAGGAGGTTAAGCAAAAAAAGGCCTTTCTCATATTTCCATCTGTGGAAACCTTTCCAGTAGTCCTCCCTACCCTGGCACCCTCCAGAACATCAGTTCCCATAATCCATCACCACTGGCTAAATTAGGTAGGGCTGATGGAAATCTCAATCAAAAGCATCTAGAAGGCATGAAGTTAGGAAAGCTGCTCTGTTAGACCCAAGCTCTACATCAAAGAATCCTTGTCTCCTTCCACTTGTAAAAAAGTATCTAGATCACTTAGATCCAATCCCTCTTGTGGTTATCACTAGCTGGGCATATCCCTCCTATATGTCATAGTTGAAATACAGACGTGAATCAGAAGGATCTGGGTGACCCAACCCAGTCTTTTCAAACGAAGGGACCATGTCATAGGGCCTGAGCAGAACTAGAGCATAGGAAAAGGGAAATACCCTGAGAATCAAGATCTTCATTCTGTTTTTAAAATGCTGTCCTGTCATGTGTGATGGTAGATCTATAAATTTCTTAAAAGCCATAAAATCAAAAAGATAATAGCTGGAATTATGTTTTCACTGTTATAATCTTAGAACTGCAGAGCTGGAAGGGACCCTATAGATCATCAAGTCCAGCCCCTGGCAAGGAGGCACAGTGGGGAATTGAACTCTCAACCTCTGGCTCCATGGCCAGATACATAATCCACTGAGCTATTTAGTGATTCTATACTGCAGAAAGCTGATGACATCATCAGCCAATGCTTATTTATTTCAGAAATAAAACGTTTCCAATTCTTCCCCCTTGAAGGTTCCAAGGCTCCCATGCAATCCCTTTCATCATGGAGAAACTGAAGCCCATCAGTTTCTCCATGATGAAAGGGATTGCATGGGAGCCTTGGAACCTTCTGGGTTAGATGTAGCTTGATTCTCAGTAATGAAAACAATTAAATCATGCTAGTGGTTTCCACGGCCAGTACTGTTTTGCTAGTCCCACCCAGAGCAGACCTACTGGCTCAGTGGAATCCATGTAAGTGTTGGCGTACCATTCAGCAATTCATCCACTGTGTCTACTCCGTAGCTGAGAATAGCAACATGATACAGACCCATAAAACCAGAGGACACAAAAATGCCCCTGGAATTATCCTTAGCTTAGAAGTACACTTACGCTGCTAAGTCAACAATGTGAATGGCTGGAACAAAATTTCGTCCGTCTCCAAAACATGGTATTGCAGGTGTCTCTCCAAGCCAAGATAACTGAAAATGACAGAGGAAACAAAGTTTGCAATTCAATTCAACCTATCAGCTAAAGAAAACAATAGCTGAAATCAAGTGGCAACTAGAGTAGGCCCACTGAATCAGTGGGAATTTCAGGAGCCACTCCTCTAAGTTCCATTCATTCAGTGGGCCTACTCTAGTTGCAACTTACTACTGGATTTCAACTACTATTTTACACAGTCTCAATTCTCAATAGTGTGTTTTCTCCTATAAAATTTATAAGAACATGTCCACAAAGGCAAATATACACACATAATCACATTTAGATCTATATCTATACCTGTACCCATGCGTATATCAATACCTTCTATGGTGTCTGATGACAAAGACAATATTCCAATGACACAAAGCTCAGAAAAGTTATTTTTGGGGATGAGAACTTTGAGGGGATTATGAGCTGTGCACCAAAAAGGGAACTTTTCCGATCTCTGCAACAACCTATCATCATGTATGCATCTCACTGACACAACTACCACAAGAACAACTTTTAAACATTTCTACTGTTTCACTAGGAGATAAAAACCCAGAAATATGTTGTGGACATGAACACATTTTTTCCTGCAGCTTGGGAGCATGATACTCTACCTAGGAGCCATGATTGTGAGAAACATAGGGCCAGAGCAGAGACAAAGTTTAAAAATGGCCTTGCCCCAAATTGTTTTTGTTCCTCTGTAGGCTCTGGTGGGCAACGTTCCCTCTAAGCTGTGCAGCTGTGGGCCACGCAGCACGGCCAAGCCAGTGTTGCCACCCATTTGCTTCTGGTCGCAGGCAGGGCCACTGCCCAGCATTAGCAGAAAATTAGAGGGAACGTTGCCAGTGGGCCTACTTCATAATCAGAGCAGTAGCACTCCAATCAGTTTGTATTAGATGCCATTTTGGTTTCTTTTCCTATGTCACTCAGGGGTATGGTAGTAAATGACAAAGGAAGCTAGACCCAGATTGCTCAATGGTGCTTGAAGAATTTGCCAATTATCACAGCTCCAAGTTTTTGCATTAGGGTTTGTAAAATGCCATAAGATACTCTGTTGTTTTTATCATGTTCCATAATCTCTACCCTGAAAGTCCTTATTCTGCTATGCTGCTACTGACAATGGGTTTTGTGGTTATTAAAGTATTTGGAGTGGATCCAGGTTTATTTTCCCTCACCTGACTCACTTGGTGACATGAACCTCACTGGCTGATCTTGTACAACACCTATCACACAACGTTGTAGTAAGGGGATAAAACAGAGAGAAGGGGAATGACATACTTTATACAGCTGTTTCCTCAAGCTCAAAATTGGAGAGGAAAGAAGTAAAATCATGGAAGGATTATTCAGCTTTTTACTGGTAAGGCTTTTCCTGCAGTCACCTAACTCAAGCATGAAGTCAGTTTAACATCAATTTAATTATTAAAAATTCATCCCCTTCAATATAATGAATTGTTTTTTCACTCCCTGACAATTCACAAAAATGTGCTAAACCCTTTCTACTTACTATCCAATTTCTGCTTGAAATACATCTACCTTAAAAAAATAGTGCAGAAGTCTTTCTTCAGCTCCATACTGAACACCTGAAGCAACAACAAATGTAGTGAATTTGCTTTTGTTCTGCAAGGAAAAAAAGAAAACACCTCCATTTATTTTTAAACTTAATTAACAGTGCAAATACAAAATATTCTATAATCCTAATTTAGTTTACTCCCTACATAACAATCTTGTGATTGTTGTAAGCCGCCCAGAGACCTTTGGGTAGAGTGGGCGGCATATAAGTTAAATAAATAAATAAAATAAATTAAGTTTATCCAAGATGGGCAGAAGGTAGACCTCGGCCAACATTTTACAACAGCAGCAAGAAAATGACTTCCACCTGCCTCAGACAATCTTCTTGAATAAAGAAAACTTAGTATAACCAAGAGAGCTTTTGGTGTGGAAGCCTCCTGACAGTTTTTCTGTATTTTTTTTTTTTTGCCATCTCTCCCTCAGTGTCTTGTCTCTGAGGACTTAGGAGCCAGGCATTTCAATAATGCCTTGTAGGGAAGTGGCCAGGCAGCAGAGTCACAAAGGCCCACCTGGAGCAGTCTTCATTGTGGTTGTCTGTTTTTTCTTCTGCAGTCTATGGTCACCACCATTGCCAGGCAGGGCAGGACAGGGAAGGTCTTCCGCGGGAGCGGAATGGCGGTGGCAGCAGCTTTGCCACACTTGGTGCTCTACTGCCTGAGGCAGGTGCCTTGCTGGGTCTAATGGCAGGGCCAGCTCTGCCTCTCAATCATCCCTTCTCCAAACTGAACCTCTGGTCTTTTTAAGCAGACTACCCATTTCACTTGCCAAAATTCTGCCCAGCAGAAATAGAAGGTATTGTCTAACCTCATTGTGCGCCACACAAAAGGGCACTCAACGTATCCCGAACTGCCACTCTTCCAACAGTCCTACCCCAATCTCCTTTCCTCATCCCTTTCACAAGCAACATCCATACCCAATAGGAATCTTGAAAAAAACGATAAATAGGCAAGAAAGGTGTTTGGCACTTTGGGAGAGAGTGGTTTAAAAGGGCCTTGGTTTTTTTAAGCTCACTGCCACTGCACATTGCTCCCATACATCAGTAAGAAGCAGTTCCATCTCCTTCCACCTGTGCTTTTCTTTACAGTAGTAAGAGAAGTGGGCACAATAACCCAATAGGATGCTAAGTCAAGCTGCCTAAGTGTGCAGCTGCAAGGGGGATTTGTTTGGTCTGCTCTGGGGACAGGCTGCTTTGCTCCTTTTCCAAGTGACTACACAGTGTAAGTGCCAGCATGAACCATCTCATCCCCTCAGCGTTCCTACCAGCACCTTGCCGGCTCCCTGACAGGGGCTACTTTTTTTTTAAAGTGCAGGTAGGATCGCTCCATCTCGGTTTGAACTCATGCAATTGCTGGGATTGAATTTGCTTTTAATTTTCCAATATCATTAAGTGGCGCAAGTAGACAGCATAGCCAATTAATACTGGGAAATTAAAAACTTCCTGGGCTCCTCCATGTAGGTGGAGAGGAGGAAGCACTGGTGTACTATACCTTTTAGAAAAAAATTAAAATTGGAAGCTTTCTTTAAGAAGGAGAAGGTGTGAGGATTTCTGGTTTGTTGATTATCTTTATTTTTCCCCCTTTCCCTTTAAAAGGACATATCAAATAGATTCTCTTCAGGTGAGTATGCCATGTAGATGCACACCAAATGGCACACAGGACCTTTACATCAGTGGTCCCCAACCTTGGGCTTCCAGATGTTCTTGGACTTCAACTCCCAGAAATCCTGGCCAGCAGAAGTGGTGGTGAAGGCTTCTGGGAGTTGTAGTCCAAGAACATCTGGAGGCCCAAGGTTGGGGACCACTGCTTTACATGACCCTAAGAAACCTTATTTAGTCCAATCCAGCCTGCTTCAACTTAGCCATCTAGCCAAACCCTAAGATAGTTTCTGTGGGCTTTGTCACATCTAGCTCTGCATGGAATGAGGTTGCTATGTTTTCCTTCTTTACTTGGGCTGAGATGAAGATAATTCAAATTGTGAGGTTCTTTAGAATCCTCCTCAGCAGCAGTCAGGTGTCCCCTGACCCTAGAAACCGCACATCACCTTATCATCACTATTACTATTATTTCATTTGTATCTCTCTGTTCCTTCAAGGTAGTGTTCATGACTCTGCTCGTAAATAAATGTGCCCCATCTCTTTTCTTTTGATAAGCACACACAGTTCATTTTCTGTTAATACTCACATTTTTACCAAGTTTGATAATAGTTTTTTCGGCATTAATGTGCTCCATAAAGTTGGGATGAGGTTTCCTTCGACGATAGTCTTCCTCAGTGAAAGGTATTTCTGGGTCTTCCTGCGTGGAGTAGTGGGGGAGGAAGATTTTTTTAAAAAAATTATTAAGTAATTCAATTTTTACTTTGAAAAACTGAAGGAGATATAATCATTCTAACATTTACCATGACGTTAGTTAAATTAAAGTCATAGTATAAGACAGTAAGAACAGCTTTCTCTGCTTTAATCAGACTATGGTGAAGAAGAAAAATAAAAGGAAGGAAGGAAGAAATGCTGAAGTTTCAGCAGCCCAGTATCATCCCAGTTCAGAGAAATGAGATTTCACCATACAGTCTGTCAATAATTTTTCCATTTTACATATATATGAATACTTTCATTCCATAACATATTTACAGCAATAATAGATTCATTTCAAGGACAATATATCCAAAATCACATCTTCATTCAAAATAAAGGCAAGTTTTTTTCTTCCAAAAAATCTGAACAGTCCAGTGTCATCCCAGTTCAGAGAATAGAAACTTCACTAAACATTCTGTCAATAAAAAATTTAAAAGTAAAGTGATAAAAGCACAAGTTTAATTATTAAAATTAATATCAGAAGTTGGTTTATTTTTCCTAGCACTCACCGGATCAAGGGGCTTGCTGCGTGCCCAGGTCATTATTGTTGACAGTAAGATGAACACTTTCTGCTTCTCAAAGTTGACTGATTCTTCATTCAACACTGAATAACCATGTTACGGCACATATGTTAAAGTGAAAACAAGGGTTATATTCTCTATTAATGTGCTAGGAAAATTTTCTGATTGTGGTAACTTTAAGATCAATATTATATGCAGAATATCTTGATGCATACTGTATAGATAGATTTCAAACTAGTTTACTGTATCACTAAAATCCAGACATTTGCCATCCAGAGAAAAGTGCAAAACAGTAGCTGGGTTGGTGATAGTGATGGAACCAGACTGAGAGGGTGACTAAACAGGCATTTAGCCCACTGTGGTCCACTGTGAGGATAAGCTAGTTTTCTCCTAAAGCTGGTGATCAGAGGACATATTTGCTAGAGTGAACCAGCCCACCCCCCCAAGGCATTCCTACCCACACTGTTCTGGGTCCCTGTCAAGTGCTTCTAATTTATTGGTGCAGGAAGGGTTGCTCTGTTTTAGTTCGCTTCCAGCACGTACAATGACTGGAAATGAACGAAAACAAACTTTTCACTGTCAGTTTGCCCATCTCTTTGAATTCTCCATATTGTGAAGTGGCTTAAGACAATGAGTACCAGCCAGCAGTGGATTTGGCTATAGGTAATTTCCAAGATCAAATTTTCAGTTTTTTTTTTAAATTATAAGTGATGCAGCACATCAGCAATGCCCTAATGGAGTGTAAAAAATGTTTTTTACTTTCTCTGTTCATGGAGGCACAGAGGAAGTGTTTAATTTCCCAGTATTATGAAGTGGCTGTCTTGTTATGCCACTTCATCATATGAGAAATTCAAAGAGGAAGGAGTTGGACTAAATAGGGTCGCTTGAGGTGCATATACCATTTGAATGTGAGGATTTCACCAAATGGCATACCAGACCTCGACTTTTAGCAACCCTATTTAGTATGATTCAGGCTGTTCCCATGTAGACAGACCCTTAATGTGGTGACTTAGAGGTTGGAGTTAATTACTTGCTGCACATAATAAGCTGGTCCCATACTCCATGCTTTTGCATCCAGGAATACAAACCACATCTGAGTGCCAGACAATATAACACAGTTATAGCACATCATTAGAAGTGCAGCTCCTTTAAGGAGTAAAATGTGTTTCTTTATCTTAGCACAATATGTTTTCATCGCCACAAATTGGAGATTAGCTTGTTTTGTATTGTGATTGGCCATTGAGAGACAAATGCCTTTGCATGTCTGACTATGAATGCATAGCAGCTTTGCAAGAATTTGTCTCTAGAGAAATATTGTTTTATCACCTTCTAACTGTGAAGTTGATGTTTCACACATGTTGGTCCTGAATACATTCAGAATTAGAGATTCTATATGTAACTAAAAAACAACTAAAAATAACATTCAGCCATTTCACATTGTAAAATGCATATATCTATAACTCCTTATTTCTTCATTAACTTTTGTCAATTTTTAGCTACTTTAAATAAAAATAGACATGATAAGAGTACTGCATAAAACTTGAATGTCACTTTAAATGTTCCAGAAAAAGTCTAAAACTCTCATTCAAACTAAATGACTAGAAAATGTTATGTACCATGCATCTCATAATCTCTGTCTGAATTTAGATAAATTTAGCATAGTGCTCAGAATGTTACATTTTAACAAGAATGGATGGCATGTCTTATTATTGCTGTGATTGTGCAAATAATTTGTCAGAATGCCTCCGAACTGCTTTAAAAGTCCTAACTAAATCATATTCACTTTCACAATCTGATAAGAGCAATCACATGTTACCACCACCACCAGCAGCAGGTTCTCCTTTGTGAAAAACTGCAGCATAATTGACCTTCTGCATGCACTTTTTCTTCAGCTAGATTTTGGCCCTGATGTTACTCATTACCCTTAAGTAACTTGGGTCCTGCTTGTTATGCCTAAGAAGTAACTTTGTAAGTACTAGTTATATTACTTGTTACCAAAAAGTAACTAGTTACAACTATGTTGTTGTTGTTCTTTAGTCGTTAAGTCGTGTCCGACTCTTCGTGACCCCATGGACCAGAGCACGCCAGGCCCTCCTGTCTTCAACTATGTACATTACTTATAATCAGTTGTTTTCCAGCTCTGATCTAGCATTGATCCTACTCATTGGGTAAAATCCTTTTTGTGTAATTTTGCATCTGGTGTAACCTGGATTGGGGGCTGAAAACATTTAATTTAAACTAAATAAAAGCTTCCCATTCTCCTGTTTCAGGTCCCAAGGTCTCAAGGTCTCCCTTTTGCCCTAGGGAAATCTTCGTGAGCCTTGGGACAGAATAGGGAAGCCTTTAAAAGTCGAAAACAGCCAATACTGCTGGGATTTGGACCACAACCAATGAACCACCTATGCAAATATAGTAACAATAATGGTAACAGCCATTTGGGTGCCTCAAAATAATACGCAACACAACTTGGTCCTTTTCAAAATTATGTTGCAATATTTGCTTGTGATCCTCCAGATTTTGTTGTAAGTATCATCACCCTTCAACATTGGCTGTGCTGTCTCAAGCTGATGGGAGCTGCAATCCAAGAACATCTGCACAGCTGCAAATAGCCCACCACTACTTTACAAATACACATAATCTAGCTAGGCGGTTTCAGCGTCCATATCCTTCATTAGACAAAGAAATGAAATACAAATGGATGCTTTGTGTATTGTCCTTCTTGCTACAGTCCACCCAAGATTAAGCAGATGTGCATTGATAAAAGGTCAGTGGGAGCACCAATCAACGGTGCAAGAGGATTTATAGAAGGCTGGAGTTTAGTCCACACAAACACACACCCATTCCCCCAAGAAACTCATCAGTGGAACTGTCAACATTTGACAGGGCCTCACACCCTGAGTTCTGAGCATGTATGGTCTCAGCCACAATCTATTTAACAGACTGTACTGGACTAGACTCTGCATCTGAGCATAATCAAATTTAGCAAATCTAATTTAGAGATTACGAGACAAGCAGACACAGCACACCTGTGCAATCTGAAGGCTACTGAAATGAACCCAGTTGTATGGGCAAGATGCAGTGAGATTGACTTCTTTACCAGTGTGAGGTAGGTAAGAGCCCGTTCTTCTATAATACATGCAAAGGTCAAGAAAAGAAGGAAAAGAGGTTTCTTCAATGCCACCAAGAAAGTCCATGACTGAGGAATTTAGACCTAGTACAGCCCCCTCCTAAACCACTTTCCAAAGCTGGTGGATGAATGACAGAATATTCAAATTCCCCATACCTATTTTAGGTAAAAATCAAAGGGTACTGACCACTGGCTGCCCAAGTTGCTTCCTCAATTTCTTTTGCATCTTCAGTGATGTTATAAATAATAATGTCACATTCTAACAGGCGCTGTAGCAGCTCTTCTTGGGACGATGTCTAAAAAACAAAGGTGCCTGTAAATATGTACTGGAAAACAAGGAGGGAGGGTTTTAAACTTATTATCTCCGCCATTAATTATGAATATTCTGGTTGGACCATTGCTTTTTACTACTGTAAGTGGCCTTCAGTCCTTTTAGGAGAAAGGCGGCATTTAAATATTTCAAATAGACAAAATAAATTAAGCCCATGTTATACTGTAGAACTGTGGTATCTGCGGGGGATCGATTCCCAGCCATGCACGCCAGAAAAATGCAGACCTATTAAAAGCTATACGTACATTGTATGGTCTCTAGCTCCTTCTAGTGGCCAATTCTGGTAAATACACCCTGGAAATAGGTATATTTTGGGGTTTTCATTTAGTATTTTCAGGCACCGGATAAGTGTATCAGCAAATACAGTAGGGGGTCCTACTGTACTTCAGGCTTGGCAATTGAGATCCTTTGGATGTTATAGAACTGCAGCTCCAGCAGCTATTGAATTTTACTTCCCATCAGTTCTTGCTAGGAGTAGTTTAAGATATGCTGGGACACTAAATGTTTTAGAGGTCCCACAACCTTACAAAAGAGAGAGAGAGTCTAGTCTTGAGAGTTCTTCTCAAATCCTTTTTTTTTTTTTGCATTTTTGATATATTCAGAGGCTCCTTTTAAGATGAAGCCCTAATCTGAGAGCCAATGTGACATAGCGCTGAAATCCTGCTGTATACCAAAGTGACTTTGAAGCAAATTGCTGTAAGTTAAGAAATCTCTTACATTAGCTGCTGCATGCCAAGTCACACAACTTGGTGTGCAACAGATAAAGTCTACAGATATTTCGTAACTTATGGCAGTTTGCTTCCAAAAGTTAAGGCCATTTGAGTAACTGCACAACAGAATTTTAGCCAGTGGTTAGGATGTTGGACCGGGACTTGTGCAATCTAGTCTCCACCAAGCTATGAAACAACACTGGATGATTTTGAGCCAGTCACTCTCTATCTGCTTTGCCTACCCCACAAGAGTTTTTGTAGGGGTTCAAGAGGATGAGGAGGACAGCCATGGCCATTGCCTTGAGTTCGCTGGAGCAAAGGTGGGTTATAAATGCAATATATACATAAACTAATCCTGCAACGTCAACCTGTAACTCACTTTGTTACAGAGGAAGATTTCTGGGACATATTATAATCTCACCTGGTGCAATAAAAGCATTCAGCCTAGCATTCAGTTAGAAAAGACATGGCATCTGTCATCGGTGTTGTTCTCTGCCCCCTATGACACCATGCTCCCGGCAAGGCGAGATTTTTATTTTTGTTCAGCTTTCAAAAGATCACATTCACTTTGATTCATTCTCTCTCATTTCCTCAACTAGAAGTGACTGGGTAAAACTCCCCTTATATCAAAGATGCATGTCTGCATGGAGAAGGGTGGATAGAGGGGAGCCCCCTCAGACTTCCTAAATTGTCTTTTACCTGCTCTGGCCTGTGCTGACGTCCCTCCAGTTTCAGTTTAACTTCCTCCTTCCCACAGACTTTTCTCTAGACCCGTGGCCCCCAAGCTTGGGTCCCCAGATGCTCTTGGACTAAAACTCCCAGACACCCTCACCACTAGATGTGCTGGCCAGGATTTCTGGGAGTTGTAGTCCAAGAACATCTGGGGACTCAAGGTTTAGAACCGCTGCTCTAGACTGTTCCGGAGAGACAGGGCTCGGCCACCTGTTCCTCAATCTCCAACTAGGATTCCTGTCATTCTTCTTATCTCCATTTAACTGTCGACGAAATATTAGCAGCCTTATTTTATTAGAAAAGAAGTCTGCGCAGGTGCAGAGCACCCAATTGTGGAAATACATAGAAGCCACAACAAAGAAGATTTCTTTCCAAAGGTAAAGTGACCTTCACTAATCATTCTGATACTCAAGGGTTACTTCAGCTGCAGCATGGCTAATATGTACGTCCAAACATTTTCAGAAGAATGAAAACTGGGATGGGGATATTATTTTATTTTTATGTATTTGGGTTACTTCCTTCTCTCAATCCAGAAGGATTCTTAAGGCTCTTAGCTCAAACAATACATAGCTTATAAAATACTACATTTGTCGATTTATGATTACCCTTTCTGGCAGCTGATAAATGCCAAAGCAGCTAGTATTCTTCTGCAGTTTTCATATTAAATATTTCCTAGATTAAACATGAATTGTACTTACTGTGTATGCTTCCACAGCAAAATGTGGTTTTTTACCCCCTGACTCTGAAAGAGTTCCCACAACTTGGTATATGCCTTCCTTTGGTTTAGGGGGTGAAATTTCAGCCATAGACCGTCCTTCATCTTCTTCTTCCTCTTCCTCTCCTACTTCTTCCAGAGAGGCTCCAACAGTACAGCTTGCTAGATACTTTGAATGTATTAAGACATGGTCATGGAGTTCTCAGGAGTTGTAAGTGAACTTTTTAAAAAAAAACTTTTAAAACTTTGTTTTTTAAAAGTGAGAAGGGGAAGAAGGTTTACTTTGGTCAGTCCTTTTACCCAACCCAGAGAGGTTGGACTACAGATCACATCACCCAGAGCCACCGTGCCGGCTATGGACGATGGGATCTGTAGTCCAACCTCTCCAAAACCACCACCAGGTTTGGAGTTTCTCCGTGGAGCTGGCTGGGTTGTGTCTCCGAGGGCAGCCGGACAGGCTCTCTTACCCCAGAGGTGCCTCTCCTGCGATCCCCCTGCCAGCCACCAACCTCCAGCCTTCTTCTCTTTCCCATGGGTTTACCGTTACCGGTCCCCGAAGCTCATGCCCTCCTCCGGGGAGGGGGGGTCCCCAGCCAGCCAGCCCCCCACCCACCTTCCCGATGTTGGTGCCGCAGAAGGTGTCCAAGTGGTTCAGAAAGATCCTCTGGCTCCGAATGATCTCCTCCGCCTCGGCCACCGCCTCCTCCTCCTCCGACATGGCCGCGGTTGTCAGAAGAAGCCGGCGGTTGCTTAGCAACCGAGGCCCGCGCAGGGCGGCGAGAGAGGGAGGGCCCCAAGACCGATAGCAAACAAACCACAAAGCGGGTATTGATGATGGAGGGGGAGCTGGAGCGACCAGTGCGAATTGCACACTGAGGAACGTGCACAGAGGTCATCTGAACGCCTTTCTTACTTGGAAGTATGCCCCACTGAGTTCAATGAGGCTTACTCGCATATGAACACATATGGACAAAGCACTGGGGAGAAAACGAGCCCCCCTCAGAGGATGATGATGTGTTCCGTTTACCACAAGCCCCAGCCAGCATGGCCAACGCTCAGCCATCCTGGTATTCTACTATTTATTACATTTCCATCCCAATCAGGAGAGACTAAGTCCCAGGAAGCTGGAAAAATGAATTTTATTATTATTATTTATTATTTTTATTAAATTTATACCCCGCCCATCTAGTCTAGAATACAAGAGTGTGGATAATCTTGGTTTTTATTAACTTAAAAAAGACGTTTTCAATATTTTTATTGAATAAAATGTGTCTCTTCCTGGAAGTTTCCTGTTTAATTTGTTTTTTTTACTGTTAAGACCAAGGAGCTTAAGGTAGCATATATGGCTCTTTTCTTCCCGTCTCTGTCATGACAACAACCCTTCGAAGTAGATCAGGCTGAAACCCAGTTAGTTTTTGGTCAAGGGGGGATTTGCACCAAGTCTAATTGCGACATCACACTGCCTCTCAATCAGCCAACACCAGGAGCGCTGCAGTTTCTCCTTCCCTGAGGTACAGGACAACAACCTGATGAAAACTGTTTGTTGCTGTTGTTAAAAACCACCCAGTTTCTTCTGACACGGCGATCCTATGAACGAGCAATCTCCAAAATGTCCTGTCCTCAACTGCCGTGCTCAGCTCTTGCAAACTCAAGTCTGTGGCTTCCCTTTGGGAGTCAGTCCATCTCATATTTGGTCTCCCTCTTTTTCTGCTGCCTACAAACTTTCCCAGCATTTTCCCAGAGAATCCTGCCTTCTCATGATGTGCCCAAAGCAGTATAGCCTCAGATTCAAAAATTTTTTGCCTCCAGAGACAGTTCAGTCTTGATTTGATCAAGGGACACATTTGTTCATATTTCTGGCAGTCCAGGGTATCTGCAAAGCTCTTTTCCAGCACCACATTTCAAACAAATCAATTTTCTTTTCCTGTCAGCTTTCTTCACTGTCCATCTTTCACATCCATACATAATAATCATCTTGTGTTGTCAAGTCAATTTGACTTATGGTGACCCTTTTCAGGGTTTTCCAGGTAGAGAATACTGTACTCAGAATTGGTTTACCATTCCCTTCTTCTGGAAGCATCCTCGAACTGTGCAGCTTGCCCAAGGCCACCCAGGCTGGCTCTGCTCCCAAGAGGGACTGTGGGGAATCTAACTCCCAACCTCTGGCTCCACAACCAGGTATCTAAAACGTTGAGCTATCCATAAGCTCACACCCACACAAGAATACAAGAGTGTGGATAATCTTGGTTTTGGTCTCCTGTGACACATCCTTACACCTGATGATCTTTCCTAATTCCTTCATTGCTGCTCTTCTTAGTCTGTCTTCTTCTTGGCTGCAGTCTCCATTTGGATTGATGATTGAATGGAGGTATACAAAAATCTCTTAATTATTTCAATTTCTTCATTGTCAGCACCAAAGTTGTGTAGCCCCCACAAAGTGACAGTTGCACTTGGAATTAAATGAGCATGTGTAGTTAAGCATTGTTGCAGTTATGTCCCTCTGTTGCCATTAAAGAAAAGGTAATAGCTAAAGGTGTTTGGTGCATTGGGATGCAGTACAGCCAGCCTGTGTGGCCCTGGGCAGACTACATAGTCCCAGGATACCCCCAGAAGAAGGGAATGGTAAACTACTTCTGAGCATTCTCTGCGTAGAGAATCCTGAAAAGGATTGCCATAAGTCAGAATTGACTTGACCGCACATTATTATTCAGAGTCAATAAAAATTATAAAAACTTTGATTGGTATTCAAATTTTAACCAAAAACCTAAGTATCTGCTAAATATCAGCACATTATGCTTGCTGTTCCTCATACTGTTTTTTTTTAGTTCTGGTGTTATTTCTGAGATCTACAACTGCTTATAATACAGTGTGAAATAATAATAATTTTATTTTAATATTATTTTATTTTAATATTATTATAATATTTTTATTTTACTAATAATTTTATTATTAGTATTACATACATTAGGCATCCTTCAGTCTCGAAAGACTATGGTAACGTGCTCTGTATGGAGGACTTGGAACAGCGTCTAGTGTGGCTGAGAAGGCCAATTCGAGAGTGACAATCCCTTCCACACTGAAGACAAATACAATCTGTCCCCTGTCCAGCTCCCTGATTTTGCTGCTTCCGTGACTGCCTCTTTGCCTCGGTCTGCTGGACAAGGGTCTCTTCAAAATGGGAGAGGCCATGATGCAACGCCTGCCTCCAGGCTGAACGCTCAGATGTCAGGGTTTCCCATCTGTTGAGGTCCATTCCTAAGGCCTTCAGATCCCGCTTGCAGATGTCCTTGTATCGCAGCTGTGGTCTCCCTCTGGGGCGATTTCCCTGCACTAATTCTCCATACAGGAGATCTTTTGGAATCCGACCGTCAGCCATTCTCACGACATGCCCGAGCCAACGTAGACGTCGCTGTTTCAGTAATGTATACATGCTAAAGATTCCAGCTCGTTCTAGGACTACTCTGTTTGGAACTTTGTCCTGCCAGGTGAATGCACATCTACCAAATTTCTCTGTGCATTTCATATTATTTAAACCAATACTCTAACTGTATATGAGTAAAGGAAAATGTGAGGCATTTCAGCTCCTCAAATGATAAGAAAAAATTCACTATTTCAAAACAACAGATGGTATTATATTAGTATTAGTATTATTAAAAAAAACTAGGCACAGTCAAAATTATAAAAACATTGACTGGTATTATATAACAGATACAAGTTTTAACCCAAAACCTAAGTATCTGTTAAATATTGACACAGTATGTATGCTGTTCCTAATATTGCTGAGTTTTTTTTTTAGCTCTGTTGGTGTGATTTCTGAGATAGAACTGTGTGAAATTTCTTGATATTGTTCCCAAAGCCCCAATGACTACAGGGACCACTGAAATGTGTTTCTTCCGGAGGTGAGATGTTTCAATTGCCAGTCCTTTGTTTTTCCAATTCTTTATTTTCAACTCTGGCATCACCTGGAATTGCAATGTCAATGATCCAGATGTTTCTTCATTCTATTATTACTGTCTGGTGTGTTATGTTCAAGGTGTCTATCAGTTTGGATCTGGTGGTGGAGGTTAGGCATTACTGTCATAACTCATGATAGCAATGGTAATCAAAGCAGCTGTCTACTGATAGCCGAAACTAAGGTTAACATGATCATCCTCTAAATCTCTTATTTTTTCTCTCCAGGATACTGTAGTTATGTTCACACTTGTGCATTCACAACCCTAAATGAACAAGAAATTATAGAACGTTATCCTTACAACCACCCTGTGAACAATGCTAGGCAGAAAGTCTTACATGGTTCAAGACTGAGCAGAAATCTGAATTACATTTCTTGTCCATTTGATTTGTATATTGATTCAGTTCTCTAGTCCAACTGCAAAGAGGCACTCACCCTGCATCTAGATGATTGAATTTGAAGGATTTCCATTTTGAGGGTCAGATATAAAGTATAACTAAAGGAAGCCTTTACAAAAAAAAATCTGTTTACTCTATAGATGCTATCATACTGGATATTTTTGACTTTAAAAAGTGAGGCACAACACACATTTTCCACATCTTTGAATAAAAGCCACATTAAAGCTCTCTAGTAGGTGCAGCTACCAGAAAGCATCCAGTGTTTAGAACTTCAAGCTACTCTCTGATGAGCCATCATGAACAAGAGCCATCATGTTCCCCCAAACCACAGCTCTATTCATTAGAAACCAAAAATCAGGGATGTTGGCAGGTCTTTGGGTCTGAGTCCCAAGTCTGAGTCTTTGGTACCAAGTCCCTATTAAAAACAAGCTTTTTCCCCACTAAAAAGGGAGAGGGTGGGCGGGTTCCAAGTCATGAGTCCAAGTCGTTGAAAAAAAAGAAAAAAAGAAAAAGAAACCTGAGTCAAGTCTGAGTTAAGTCACCTGTGCAACTTAAGTCCAACTTGACAATGATTCCTGCGACTCAAATTCCCATCCCTGCCAAAAATACCCCCCCCCCCATGTTTTAGACCAAAACTTGTACTAAGTCTGGGAATAGCCCTTTTAAAAAGAGAAACATTATATAAACTTTATAGATACATATGAATACATAACTCCATACAATTCATTCCTAACTGAGGTTTAAGTTTTCCAGAAGCACAAGTTGAAGTCCTACATGTGTATCCATAATGAACGTTTTCTAAAAACTCAAGATTCAAATTGTTTCTGTTCTTTTATTCAAGTATATAATTCCCAAAACAAATATGGCTGCATTATTCATAAAGAAATAATATGATACTGAGAAACTACATTTTTCTCATGGAAATTTAATATCCATGCCATAAATCTAATTATGAATGCACATCTACCAAATTTCTCTGTGCATTTCATATTATTTAAACCAATACTCTAACTGTATATGAGTAAAGGAAAATGTGAGGCATTTCAGCTCCTCAAATGATAAGAAAAAATTCACTATTTCAAAACAACAGATGGTATTATAGATTATTTCAGCTATAATTACAGCACAATTAATAAATAGTTCAAAGCTAAATGGTTCCTTATATCATGGACCACATTTTCTCAAGGTAAAAGACCAGCAATCAAGGAGAATCAAGGCATATACAGTACATATATTGTGCTATATATATCACTATATATATATGCCTACTCAGATCTGATATTTACCAATGCATTCACTTTGAGAACTAGGTAGCTGTTAGTATTATTTAGCTATATGTACTATTAGATACTCCTTAATGAAATATATAGTGTTATTTTAAAACAGGCTTTTATCCTAAACAGAATACACTGAGATTACAGCAGCACTGGAAATTAACAGGTGTTGTATGTAAGATCATCCATTTTTCAAATACTAATTTCAATCTTTGGTTTTGAACCAATACAATGAACTATAACAGAATGGTTAAACAGGCTGGAAGAATACAAGAGATTACAGAAATTCTTAGTAACTATAATATAGCAAATAAGGAATCAAAAATACTTTGATATATACTGTGCATTTTGTAAACATTCAAAGCAATTGTAAGTAGTTATCTTTATACAACATTAAAACAGTTTTAGCAAAAGCAATGGAAGATGTGGCTTTACAAAGAATGTAGCTTTTAACTTCCCCATTTTTGTGCTTATCCCACTTGTATTTCAGTTGATGAATACATTCATGATGCCTACAGTTCACCTTTTGTTTAGCATTTTAAGCTTGCTACCCACAGGGTACAAATACTGAATACTACTCTTCAGTTACTGATTAGTACTGCGCTTACCATGGTTGTGGACCATATCGTAAGATACATACTTTTCTGTTGAATGAGTTAGACAATTTATAAATCCATGCTGAGCTAAACAAATGTTTTCAATGAAATAAGATCTCTATTATTATGTTTAGCAATGGCAAATAATATCTGGTTATGACAAAATTGTCCTGAAACATACTACTGATTTAACTCTAAGTAGGTACAGAGTTGTAAGAAGAACACTAACTGTAGCATTGTTAAACTTGAGCACTGAACTAATATGAACGGGACTAAAACTACAGAAAGTTCAGTCACTTTTAACTACCAGGAACAAAATTAACCAAGAACAGTAATGGTATATGACACCAAGTCACCTTAAAAGTAAGTTGGAGGATTTACTCAGAACAACAGTATCAATGGTACAGGTTACAAGTTGGTGCCATTAAAATTCATGGCACAAGGAATACTGAAAAGAAACAATGCAAGCTAAGGAAGTCATTCCCCATGCCATTGGATCTCAGTACAACCTATTCAAAACTCTGACCAGCAGCAATTTTCCTTCTTCCTTCCCTTCGCTAAAGCCTGTTTCGATCGCAGATGCAATCATGACTGCCCATCTCTTTTCAAAGCTTCTAGTCTTTGTAGTAAGGCATTTCCAAAAGCTTCTCGGTATGCTGGGCTAATGGAGTCCAACAAAGAGTAGACAGTCTCATGGTAGGGATTTCGTACGATTATCATCGACTTGGTCAAAATCATAACCAACCACCTACAGAAGAGAAAATAATGTATATTAGAAAAAAGAAGGTATTCAATAAACTAAATTACATGGATAAAGCAGCCCAACTTATTAAGTCAATCACAGATTCTAATGAATAGTTTCTCCACAGGTTGAAAAGTTAAAAGACTATTTATAATTGGTACTGATGAAAGCATCATCAATACAGAGAAATTCTGTCTGAAACTTGGCTTGGATGGCAGGAAATCATGCAAGATCTGAGTCTGGGAACTGCAGTGGAGTGGGTGGGGGCATTTCAACTCCTTCCAATTCCCCTAGATCTCACCACTCTGCCCTGAATCTTTCAAAATAGATCAATTGAAAGTGGGTATTTTATTTAAGTAGATTACGGTTTCTACCTTTTTCTGGATTTCAGAGATTTTTTAAAAACTGCCAACAAACAGAAACATGAGCGTTAAGGCTTTCCCATCATGAATAAATAATGATTGGAAGGGCTTTGTAACTGATGCAGTCAGGCGGCCAAAGCCACATGACAGCTGCTAGAAAACAAGAAATAAAAAACACATTGCAGAAAAGCAATAGGTTAAAAATTATCTTCCACTGGGTCTGCAATCCAACAAGTTTTTTTGATAATAAAAAACACACACAGGAACAGAATTGTTATTATTTTCTACGTATATACAGGAAGACACTCTGGAACATTTGGAACAGTTTAGAAAACACTTTTAAGTAGGCTGTTTTTATTGCACTGTAGATTAGTAAATGCCTGATGGCAAAAAGAAAGAAAGAAAGAAAAACTTCACAAAAGACACATTTACCCTTAGTCCTGCTTCTGTAAGCTCAAGGCAATATTTGTTCCTTTCTCTAGTTTCAACATTGATGTAGGCCACATCTTCAGCACAAGGGAGGCTTTTAGAGACAAACATGTTGCCAACAGCAAACAAGACATCATTCACAACAGCTTCTGCTTCGAATCTCATGTCTTTTACATCTGTTCCTTCAATGTCTCTGAATTCAGAATGTTCTTCAACCCCTGTGTTATTGGATAGGTCCATAGGAATGTAGTCAGTGTCCATTCTGTGCACAAAAAGTAAAGCAGAGCAAGACAAATGTTTCAAAATCATTCTTCCTGAGAGTTAACAAGCTAACATGTTTTGACCATCAATTATTATAAATAATGAAGTTTCAGCAAAAACCATGCAATCTAGTAGAAGGTTAATAAACAAAGAATTAAAATACATATATACGTACACATATACACGGACACATTACATACAGACCGTTGGCTGTAAAAGTGCTAGTTTGCTACAAGAATTGTAATTCTTCTTCTATCCTGTTTCTCTTCTACAAAGCCCTCTAACAAAAGCAGTAACACATTATTGTAATATATTTTTCAAGTTACTACAATTAACTTTCATATTCCAATGTACTAAACATTAGCATTTGTGTGCATTTTTTTGTATTTCTTGATTCCAGTGAGAACTCCAAAGCTCTTGTCGTGGGCTAAACTGACAACAAGAGTACATCACCACTGCTTCTCTGTATCATGTACATAGTACATGTAAAATTACAATGAACATTTTGTTCCATTTTTGTCCCAATATGGTTTATTGGCTTGACCAAAAAATGGTAGATGTGTTTTAACATTTTGTTCCTACTGCTTTTTGTTTCTTAAAAACCAGACTTAAGAGTTTGCTGGAAATTCAGGATACTTTTTACACCACTTAACATGACAAGACCTCACAATACGTAATTGTTACATGTGAAACAAAACATGATTCTTTAAGATTATAGTATCACATCCTTATGCATGAAGGTTGAAGTCAGAAAACTGACTCCATAGCCAAAGAAGCCTTGGTGGGAAAAATTAACTTTGAGATATGATTTAAATCAGAAGTAGAAAGACTTCAGTTCCTATCAGCTCAACCAACAATGCCAAGTGTCACCGATGAACAAAAGATCTACACATGGGCGAATAACACTCTTACCACTAGAGCAGTAGGCAGCAGAATAAGTATTTTCCCAAATGATGTTAAGCTTTAAGTGGAATATAGGAGAGATTTATTCCAAGGCACTCGATTCATACAAGCACTGCAATTATGCATGGAAAATCTCACCCACATAGAATTGTAGACTAATACTACCACGCAAACACTGATAACCTGGAATGTAATACTGGAAAGGTGGGATATGTACCACAATTCATACTACATGTTCAAGTTTTCATGTAACTTATAAAAAAAGTCTTTCTGGAGGCAGGTACAGTTTTGCAAAAAATAAAAAAAGTATTAAGTTCAACTTCATGCCCATTTGTAAGGCAAATAAAATGCTTATAGGTGGCAAACAATATTTGAAGCAAACTGTAACTGTTAAGAGTTTGGACAGAGTCAGAAGAATTTGAAACTATTTCCAAACAAATCTGAAGAACTAAACTGAGCCACATCCTCATGTGAAAGTGCATTTCTAATAATCAGCCAAGAAAGTTTCTACTCAGCCTTTAAGTATTATCAAAGTAATACATGTTTGCTAGTTTTCCCTGAAATGAAAAGAAGGCTTTCATAAATCCTGGAAACTGTCTTTCTGCCTAACATATCAGACTTTTCGAGAAATCTACTACCCTCTTTCATTCTGCTCAAACTCATTCTGGACCACTCATCTATTCATACATCATCCACATGAGTCAGCCAAGCAGCTTCCTTCACACACCCCTAATCACTTCTTAGTTTTGCTAAGTCATATCTCTTCTTGCCACTTTCAAGCCTATTCTTACTGTACATAAAGCATCTATCTGATTTTGCAGCCTAAACATTTCACCTGTTCCTTATCCATTTGATCTCCTGCATCTCAGATAGGACTGTTTCCCATCCCCTTTTATTAACCTTCTTTCTACAAGCCACTTAAATGAACTCATACAATAAAGTACCGTGTTTCCCCGAAAATAAGACAGGGTCTTATATTAATTTTTGCTCCAAAAAACGCATTAGGGCTTATTTTCAGGTTAGGTCTTATTTTCGGGGAACCAGGGTAACAGGATGCATTTCTCCTTCCATTTGAACGAACCCCATCTTCCTGATCTCATCCTCAGAAGGCCCAGCACGCTTTCAAACGGTCCAAAATGAAATGACCCCACCCGAAGATCCTTCCCCCCCCCCCACCCCACGAAAACACCCGTTCTACTTCTTCTGCTTGCATTTCCTCCCCAGACACAACGGGAGGCCATAATCTCAAAACAGGATTATAAAAATTATTTGAAGGTGCTTCCTCTCTGGTGTCTGTGCGGGGGGGGGGGGCGGCGCGCCACTCCTTAGGGTTGCCAACTTCGCCGCTCGGCTCCTGCAGCTGCGCCTTTACCGGCAGCTCCGAACAGCAAACCGCAACACGGTATATAGGGTTTATTTCCGTCTCGAGAAGAAAAACCCTTTGGCTGCCGCACTCCGCGCCCCTCTTGCTAGGTGTTGTTCTGGCGACCCTGGTGAAGGTTTCCAAGACCTTTCGGGAGTGGTTTTACCAGTTCCACACCCCCAGTGAGTTTCCATGGCCGAACGGGGAATTCGAACCCAGAGCTCCCGAGTCCTAGCCCGTGACTCGCTACACGAGGACCCTACTGTGCCTCTGCAACTCTTTTTAAAGACACAGAAACACACGCTCCCTGGTCCATTGGCAACACCGCGCCCCGTCTCTCGTGCATATTATGCCCTCGAGGTGTTCCTGCCAGACCCCCTCCCTCGACTTCCGACGCCACCCAACCCCCCCACCCCACCCCGCCCGGCGCCTTCTGGCACCCCGAAGCCAACCCGCTCAACAGACCCCCTTCCCTTCCCTCCCCGCCCGCCACCTACACACTTCTCCATCCCTTTCCCCGTCCTCTCTTCGACGCGGGCTCGCCCCAGCCAGCCAGCGAGTCCGTCCGTCTCGCTAGGCTTCCTCAAGGGACGCGGGAACTGCGAAGCCTCTCCTTAGCCGCACCCCCCCGGCCAACCCGGCTCCTTCGGAGGCGAACAGTTACCGGGAGACACGGACCGCCTTCCCTCAGTCACACACTGCGCCCGCCAAGCGGCACAAGCGCCCAAGCAGCTGGGCCACGTGTATACTTCCGGTTCTCAACCGAACACGCGCTGCGGGGAAGAATTAGCGCTGGGAACCCACGCACAGAGCCGCAGAAATTCAGAAAAAGGTCCCATGGCTTTGGAATTCTTTGATTAGAGCTCAAATCACAACATGTCGATGCATACCGTTAAAAAAAAAACATACGTTTTTCATTGCTTTGTAAATGGTGTCTTGATTCCTTATTTGTCACAACCGATTCGTACATCGGGGTTCCCAGAGTGAATTACAGCAAAGTAATAAAATCTCACACCAATAATCAGAAATACACTTATATTATCAATCCTGCCGCCTTGCTTTTTTTTATCATTTTAGTTATTATTGGTTAAATTTTGTTGGTGTGTCTGTGTTTAATTTTGATTTATACCATTATGTTTTTGTTTTAACTGTTGTTCAGTGATACCCGGTTTCATTATGTGAACCGCCCAGTGTAGCAGCCAGATAGGCGGTATAAAAGTCAAACAAACAAACGTTATAATTTCTGTATGATAAGTTATTTCAAAACAGATACTGCATGACTAATATTTAAAAATATACGTAATATAAAACCAGAAATTATAATATAGAACATTAATTAATAACATAATATTTATATGCAGTATAAAAACAGATACTACAAAGAAGACTTTTTTTTCCATCTTGAACAATTGATTATTGATGTTGTATATTGTTGATATATTTGTTTTATTTTAAGTGTTGTTAGCCGCCCAGAGTGGTCAACTGACCAGATGGGCGGGGTATAAATACAATAAATAAATAAATAAATAAATAAATAAAAGAAACTCAAAGTGATCAGTAAAAAATTTCTGGACATAAAATAACCACCCTCCTGCCCTATAAAAGCAGCCTTTAATTAGGAACCGGAAGCGAAGGCCGGGCGTCCCTTCTCTTTTTTCTCATCTCTTTGAGCCTCGCTCTCGCTTGACTTCCGCCTGTCCCTTTCCCCCCCGCTAGGAGTGATGACGCTCTTTTGCCCGTGTGAGTGACGTCGCACGGAACGTGCTACGCGCCAGGGAGGTGCCAAGCGAGTAGAACAACAGTCTGGGTCGTGGTGTTTTTTTTTTTTTTTTTTTTACGCACTGAGGGGAGGGGCGGGCCGAGCCGAGAGAAAGATTGCGCGCGCGCGGTTCTCCCCATAGACCTCTCTCTAGGACGGTGAGGAGGCAAGGTAGACCCTCCGGAGGGTCCATTGCCTTTCCTCCCGGTGAGGTGGGCGTGCTGAGAAGATGGCGGCGGCGTAAAGGAGGAGGAGGGCGAGAGAAGGGGAATGGAGCCACGCGTTCTCCCGCGGGGGCTGCCCGCTTTTGACGTCTTCCCGAAGGGGGCTGAATAGGGGTTGTGTGGGGAGAGGCTCGTCTAGGCCTCATTCTCCCCCCCCCCACTCACTGAGGGAGGCCCACCCCCGAAGTGTCCCCCTTCCCTTCCCACCGAACCCAGCCTTATCCCCTCTGCCGTCGTCTCCTAGGGATATCTCAGCCCCCTCCCCGACCTCCGTGGGGAACACTGGCCCGAGCGTCCTCTCTTTCTCCCTCAGTAGAGCAAGTCCACCCGTCGGAGCGGCGGTTTCCTCTCCTGTTCCCCCCCCCCCCCCAAAAAGACCATCCCGCTCCTCCCACAACGTGCCCGACCGACCCCCATCGTTGGGGTGTGTTCGTCCGTCCCCCTTCCCACTTTGGGGGCTTCCTGGTTCTTAGCCGCTTCCTGCCCCCCCCCCCTTCCTTCCTTGCCACCATGCCTTGGCCCTTTTCGGAGTCCATCAAGAAAAGGGCCTGCCGGTACCTTCTGCAGAGGTACTTGGGCCACTTCCTGCAGGAGAAGCTGAGCCTGGAGCAGCTCACCCTAGACCTTTATCAGGGCACGGGCTCCTTGGCGCAGGTCCCCTTAGATAAATGGGTAAGTGATGCTTTCTGTGTCTTCCCTTCTCCCTCTTTTGAGATCCAGCAGTAGACCCAGCCGACAGCTTCAGCTTCCTGGCTTTTGACTCTGTTGCTGGCTATCCTTTGCTGCAATAGTGCAGCACCTTAAATAGATGTTATTTCCTCAGCAGCCTAACAGCTGTAAACAGGTGTGCAGCTGGCCCTTGTGTTTTCATTTCCTAGAATCTGGATCATAAAACTAATACTTTCCCTGCCTGCTCCCTAAACCATGGTCATATTCCCATGGATGTCAATATGGATTACATGTACTGTATTGAGTTTTGAAACAGGAACTCTAGGAAATAGAAGGCAAATGTTTGCCTCTGCTCCTGGGCTGTAATTTTAGCAGATTTTCTAGGAGAAGATAACATTTTAGTCAGAGCTTACCTCTGAGTGTGCATTTATAGGAACTGACTACAAAACTGATCGTGACATATTTTACTTCATTGAGCTGAAGAGCAGTGTTTTCATAGACAAGTCTGATTGTGGAAAAATGCCTGGGAATTTGGAAATTTAACATTTTTACTTAAAAGGTCCCATTATTCAGGCTACTGGGGTTACTGGAATGGTAGGCTTATTCTCCCAGAGATAGTCCCATTCCTAATTAATATGGTTTGAATGGAAGTTATTCCATGTTCATTCTCACCATGGGACTTTGGAGGTATAGTATCTAGTAGGCAGGAAAAAGCAGTGGGGGGGTGAGGTTGGCTTTATATGTTTTAGCAGTTGCTTGCCCTGTTCTAGTTAAGTGTCACAGGAAAAGAGTTTCTAGAAACAGCTTTTGGTACCATGTGGAAAAGTGAGAGTGTGCACTTTTTTGGTTACATACTTACTTGTCTTTTTTCGCCTTGACTTGTAATTCTGCCTTTCACTGTAACATTTTTGACATGGGAAAAAGCTTGGGCTATTCGGATAGTTCACTGGGTTAGGTTTCTAGCTGTAGAGCCAGAGGTTGGGAGTTCAATCCCCCACTGTGCCTCCTGGGGGAAAAGCCAGACTGTATAGCCTTGGGCAAGCTGCACAGACCCAGGGCGCCCCCAGAAGAAGGGAATGATTAACCATTTCTGAATACTCTCTACCTAGAAAACCTTGAAAAGAGTTACCGTAACTCAGAATTGACTTGACAGTTCCCAAATAGGCAGTTGTGTTGCACAAGAATTAAATTTTGAACAGATGTTTGTGAGTCTGAGTGTTGGTTTGTAATAATTAATTTTTGGACCAGAGTCATTTTCCTACTTTTCACAAAATAGGTCTTCAATTGTATACTGTGGTATATTAAAATTAAAAGTATTTTCAAAGAGCTTTAGCTAGCTATTGCCAAGGATAAGCTATTTTACTCTGTAACAGCAAACCAATAAAGAGTCTTGTGGCATGTTAAAGCCTAACCAGGTTTTTATGCATAACCTGAAGAATCTTATGCATAATAAAACCTGTTAAGCTTTTAAAGCACCAAAATACTTCTTACTCTTTTTATTTATCGTCTCTCTATGAATCTTGAAAAACTGTGATTATATGTAGCTAGGCATGTTCAGCCTTGAGATTTCTTTGCAAGTGCTCTAAGGGCAGTTATTTGGCTGAAATGAACTTTGCAAAGTGTGGACATTGTCCTCTGGTGACCTTGTGGCATAGGTTAGCTTATATAGTGGACAAGTGGAAACTATGATTTCAGGATGAATAAAAAAAAATCAAATTGATTTAAATCTTGTTTTAAATCACAATTTAAATAAAAACTATTTTTTCCTGATTTTTAATTTAAATGTCCTGGTGGTTAATTTAAATGTCCTCTAGCGGGTGTCCAGGTAGCCTTCATTTGCTTCACTTTTGCTAGTCAGGTTCATATTAGTGACTATATTTTTTATGTGGGGACTGGCATGAGTAAAGAAGATATCCAATATTAGAAATATGTTTTAAACATACACATTAAATATTAGTTTAAATCACATAGTCCAGTATTAATGCAATTCTACATGCTTTTTTCCTTAGGTACAGTGGTGCCTCGCTAGACGATGTTAATCCGTTCCACGAGTATCGCTGTCTAGCGAAAACATCGTCTAGCGAAGCACGTTTTCCCATTGGAATGCATTGAAATCGCTTCAATGCGTTCCAAGGGAAAATGCAGTCGTCTAGCGAAAATTTCCCATAGGGAAACCTCGTCTAGCGAGTGCGGGTCCCCATAGGAATGCACTGACAGCTGCACTGACAGCTTTTCACCACTAGTCGGCGCACTCCTATGGGGAAACCTCATCGTCTAGCGAAAATCGCCATAGGGAAACATCGTTTTGCGAAGCGAAGTAGCGATCGCAAAAAGGCAATCGTCTAGCGATTTCCTCGTCCTGCGAGGCAATCGTCTAGCGAGGCACCACTATTGTACAAATTCTCTTTCAAATTTAGATATATCTTGTTGAATTCTTTTTAAAAAAAAATATCAGAAATCACCTGTAACTTTTGAGAAGAAAATGTAAATAACTGTCAAGAGAGTGACAACACTAGTGAGGTGGTATAGAAATAAATAAATAATAGGATATGGATCAGAAACAGACTACTCATTGATTGTATTCTATATTGTGTCATCCATTTCCATTTTCCTTTGCTCTGTCATTATCTGTCATGTCTCCTATGATGTATTGTTGCATTACAGTGAAACTCCTGGTCTTACAGTTTCTCCTTTCCCTTTAACATACATATACGTAAGCACTGACATCAAGGGCATTGTATTGTGATCACATTGTTTTGACTCAACTACAAGAAGAGATAATTGATAGCAATGTAGGCGGCAGCAGGATGTCTGATGCTTTACTGTTGTAATCAGTAAATAAGACTTCTGCTTTGTTAACACCATACAAGAAGATGGCTATTTAATGCCCCAATTTCCAATCTATTATATTTATTTCAGGATTAAATTGTTGTCATTTAAGATATTGGTAGTGAACACATAATTGTATGTGTTGGTGTGCATACAGAATACAGAAGTGTTTAATACACAGTATATCTTCACTAAGAAGATATACCATGGATTAAACAGGAAAAGTGTTTTCTGGAAGAAACTAAATTAATTTTCAAAATTTAAGCTTTCTTAATATGGGTATATTTTCAAAATCACTAAACTTATCATTTTGAGCTGAAAAGAATCTCTTGCCACAATCAAAGATTTCACAGTTAGGGTACTGTCTGAATATATTTGCAGTTAGTGTATTTAAGTGTCTTTGACAAATACCTTGATCATACGAAGTATTGACATACCTATTAATACTGGTTGGATGAAAGTAGATTTGAAACTTAGCACCAGCATAGATTTGATAGCCAGGAAGGCAGACTATCACTGTTCCACCCAAGTACCATAGCTCTTCCTAGATCCTTTATTAGCCTGTCCCTTCTCATCTGATGCTGGACTCTGCATAGGTTGTGTATTCTGTTAGGAAATTTGTTAGCGTGAATTGTACACTGAAGATGCCATTCTCAATGGTGGAAGTGGCCTTCACGTTGAGAATACCAAGGTTTTAGACTCCTGGGAGATTCCAATGTCTACGCCAAGCTCTCCACCTTTGTTGAGAGCCTTGGAGATGTTTTATCTGCTATATGAAGTAAGTCTAGGTCAGGGTAGATAAAAATCAATGATTTTTAAAAATCAAATTGATTCAAATAAAAAATCGTTTTTATTTAAATCATCCATTTAAAAAAAATTAAGTCATGATTTAAATCGGATCCATCCTGCTCAATATCATTTTGGGATACCCTGTTATAGTGAAACTCACTTCTGAGAGAAGATGAATGAAGCCATCTGAAATTATTTAAACGCTAATTTTGCAGCAGACATAAGTATTGCTACTCTTTGCAGTGCTCTTAAGACACTAGATGGACATGTATCAAATCGGTTAGTCAAGTGAAGCATTAGTCGGGTTGGTGAACACAGAGTAATACTCAGCCAACTATACTGGACAAGATATGTCCAGCAACAGAGAAGATTAAACCTTAACAAACCCCAGCTGGATCTTTTTACAAAATGTTCCGAAATCAATCTGTATTTGTCTAAAATTATTGACTCCATGTTAGAAATTAAAAGGAGTTATTGAGAGTGCATCCCATTTTCATGGCAATTGCCCCGAATTGTACTGATCTCAAAATCAAGTGAAATTGATTATCATCAATAACCTTGCTTAATAAAAAAATATCAAAAGCTTCTCAAGCAAACAGATTGGGAGATACCATTAGTGTTGGTACAATATTTGTTTTAATATAGAATAGATAGGTCATTGATCTGGTCAGAATATTTTTAAAATGTTGCCAGTTATGGTAACAAAAGCAGGTCTTCTCTCCTCGCTTCCCCAGATCAAAAGGAATCTGGGAAGCATTGGAAACTAGGATGGCAGAAGTTTTTATTTTATTTTAATTAAAGATCATTGCTGCCTACTAATAAAATCATCAGTGTTTGCAGTATGCAGCTCCACCAGCACGATTTCAGCAAATGTTTTAATAAGGTTTAATGGCTTAGATTACTTTCCAGTGCCAATTAATAGAGGTATTAACCAGAATTCCTGGCTTCCCCCCTCCCATTTGTGTTACTGCTAAGGAAACTTGCTAACTTACTAAAACAGGATCAAATTGTAAAAGAGGTTCAGATTAATAGTAAAAGATCCCTAATGCTAATGTAACTTTGGTGGTCTCTGATCCATTGCTTGGTGTCTCATAAATCTTAAAGATCTTGTGTAGGATGGGACACTGACAGGATAGATTATGAACAGAGGCAAGGTATTAGCATTAAATATAGCACTTACAGATGGTCATTTGCTCCAATTCTCAGTGGGATTATCAGTAACACTGTCACACTTCAAATACCTTGGAATCATCATAACACGTTTAAATAGTAGCAATGCTTTGAATTACAAACCCCTTTTATATCAAACTAAGGGAAAAGTAAAGGGACGGGAGAAATTAACTGTTTTCTTGGCAGACTAAGAGATATTGTCAAGATGTCTATTGTTTCTCAACCTTAGTTATAATTCTCCATAGTGCCATTGCCACCTCTAAAGAACTTCTTAATTTGTAGTGAGTCTATTAATGAAATTCGTAAACTCTAAAAAATTATTATGAAATAATGAAATTCATAAACTATCAACTTTCAGGACAGATGAAGAGATAGACTGGGTATCCCCAATCAAGACAGTTTTCAAGTTCTGTATTAAAGAATTCAGTGTTTCGACATGCTTATTTTGTGGTATTTTAAACATTTGAAATAGTGGTTCATAGTAAAAAGTTAATAGTTGTGAATAATTTTCTAGACTGTTTTAAAATTGTTGTACAGAATAATAGATTCTTTCTATTCAGTTATAGTGTGATAAATGTAAAAATGGAAATGACATGGCATTTTATTATTTATCTTGTATTATAGTGAAGCTTTTTCACAAATGTTTTCTCTGATGTGTTATGTTTGCATTGTTTCATTTTCTACCGCAGTGAAAATTTAATCTTTTACAGTTAACATTTAAAACAGTTACATTAGCTGTGGCGCAGTAGTTAAACTGCTGTATTGCAGCCAAAACTGTGCTCATGACCCAAGGTTCAATCCCAGTACCCATCTTGCGGGTGGGGGGAGGCAATGTGTAGCCTTCCTGCATAATTAACTTGTAAACTGCCCAGAGAGTGCTTTAAGCGCTATGGGGCGGTATATAAGCAGCACACATTGTTTTGATTGTTTTTCAGCTGATGCTGGAAATATGAATTAGTAGATTGTTATATATGGCAGTAGTCCATCCATCATCTATTAAACAAAGCTATGTATTTTTCATGAGGAACATATTTCCACTTTATCAAAATCACAGATTAAGTGTGAGACATAAAAAGAAAATAGATTTATTGGGTTTTTCACTTAACATGCAGAGCTTGTGTCATTTTTGGCCTGTTAATCTGAAAATGTCATGGGTGTCAACAAAATTGAACAAAATTTATCTGTTAATATGCAGAGTTTATGTTCTGTTTTATTCCTTTGTTTTAGAGTCTAAATGAGATTCTGGAGTCAGCAGATGCTCCTCTGGAAGTCACAGAGGGATTTATTCAGTCAATTTCTCTTTCCATTCCTTGGGGCTCTCTGCTTCAAGAGAACTGTACACTTGAAGTAAAGGGTTTGGAGATGATCTTCAAGCCGAGGCCCCATGTGGGTAAGTTTAAGAAATAGTGATTATTATTTAATAAATAGTTGCCATTATTTGTCTTGTTGGTTGTTGAAGCCATGACAATTGTTTCATTCCCCCCCCCCCCCCCCCAGTATGACTATAACCCCTTAGTTTTATGAGTCGAATGTTTGGATGTCCCACAGTGAACACAGATTTCTGTCAAAGAAATTGCAGACTCACCCATCTCTAATTATGTTATTAAGAATTAGATTACTGTAGAGAGGAGAGCCATAGCCAGATTACTGTAGAGAGGAGAGCCATAGCCACCCATCATTCAGATGACAGTACTTTGGAGGCTCAACTTCTAGTAACTTAACTCTCAGATCTGTATGTTTTGGTCTTATCTTGTGAGTACTCTTAACATATGAAAACAATTTGAAGATTGAGATGGGCACACATGCAAACATATGATGCTCTTACCAACTTGACGTATCTGGACTTGCCTTTGACCTGTAAGTTTCTTTCTGAAAACATCAATTCTCTTATTGATATTCTGTTGATCCCAGCTTTAAGCAGACTTGTGATCAGCATGTAGGAAATATAAAAATATCAGATTTAGTTTATCATTGATCAGCCATGTTTCCTTCATGTATTATTTTTACAAACAGAATGAGCCTATTTGGGTTATACTTACATCTGCAAGAAAAGGTTACATGAGGCTTTGGACCACATTTTCTTAGAGGTTTACAGTATTGTTGAAATCAACTGTTTTGCATCTTCTGTGTGTAGTCATATTACAGTGGCATCAGGGACACCGTCCAGGATCCTGTTGGTGTTCACATGAGTTTTTTTTTTTTTTTGTGTAACTTGTTAAATGATGAGGTGCCTAATCATGTGCCTGATTTGCCCACACTCCTCATCAATTAGCCATGGCAAATCACACTGTCCTTATGCAAACACTAATAGGATTGTAGTCATTTATTATTTATTTTATTTATTTATTAAATTTATACCCCACCCATCTAGACCGAAGTCTACTCTGGGTGGCTAACAATAATAGATAAAATAAAAACAATATAATAAAATAAAAAACAACAGTAGTAATATAGTTCAAGATGGGAAAAAATATTCAAGTGATGACAGGAGGGAAAGCCTGCCTAAAGAGCCAGGTCTTAAGTTTGCTCTTGAAAACACCCAGTGAGGGAGCCAGACAGATATCTGGGGGCAGACTGTTCCAAAGGCGAGGGGCCACTGCCGAGAAGACCTGGTTTCTTGTTCTTTCTCTCCGGGCCTCCCTCGGCGTTAGGCCCCTCAGCCACCCTTCCTGGCTAGAACGAGTGATTTGGGTAGATCTAGGTGGGAAGAGGCGTTCTGCTAGATATTGAGGTCCTAAACCGTTTAGGGCTTTATATGTCATCATTAACACTTTGAAATCAATGCGGAAACAAACGGGCAGCCAATGCAAGGCAGCCAGAGTGGGGGAAATATGCTGATATTTTCTTGTCCCACTGAGAAGTCTGGCCGCCGCTTTCTGCACCATTTAAAGCTTCTGCATCTATTTAGTTAAATGTAGTGCATCTACACAGAGTAGGAATAGTCTTTTTTTACATACAATACTCTTAGCAACTTGATGTATATGGGTTTGCCTCTGATCCTTAAGTTTCTTTCTGTAAATGTCAGTTCTCTTGTTAGTGTTCTGTTGATCCAGGCTGGATTGTATCTGTAAGAAAAAGCAATGGGAGTTAATGTAGACATGTCATCAATAAATGATCATGTGCCTTTTGTAGAAAATGTTGTTGGTGAAACACTTCAGATATTAAGTGAGATGGATTTGATTAGAATACTCGTATTCATACAGTAGCAGTGTTCATAGTTCAAAGTTTCTTAATCTTGTATTCAGAAGCTGTGCTTCTAATTTATTTCATGAGGCTCACCTGTATTGATGGAATTTTGTTTTGAAGTCTATTAATGACAAAACATCTGTGGCTTAAATCTTGTTTTGTAGCTTCTGGTTCAGAGCCCATGTATTGGTCCAGTTTTATGACTAGTAGTATGCAGCTTGCAAGAGAATGTCTTAGCCAGAAACTGACAGATGAGCAAGGAGAGGGATCCCAACCATTTGAAGGACTTGAGAAGTTTGCTGAAACAATTGAAACAGGTACTTTAATTCCATAAATTGCAAAGCAGTATAAGTTAAAATTGGAAGAAAGTGCATTGAGGTTTACCGTGAAGAGGAAGTGTTGTCAATCACATTTTTCACAATGCTCAGTTTTCTGTTTTGGTAAAGAATCATTTAATTGGGCAACTACACTTGACAGTTCTCGATTTGAAGGATTGTTCAAATTTGTCTCTCAGTTTATGCATATTTTAAGACCGGTTAGCTTCAGAGTGGCCAAAAACTTGAGTGTCAGTTGAAAATAAAATGTGATGAAAATATTATCATTAAGTTAATGAAAACTTTGTCTGCCAAATGAGTTGGTGAATGCAATTGAAAATGGTATGGGAAGCCCTGCTTTTATTGATTAGATGAGTGGGAGTCTTAGAACTGTACCCTGAAAACACTACGTTGTCCATTTGTTTGTTGAAAATTCTTTTTTTAAAAAAAAATGAAACCTATTACTGTGCCTGCAGTATTCAGTAGGGGTTACTGAACACTCTTCCCACATCCCCAGTTCTCATGCTTAAAGCACTGTCTAATAGTATTTACATAGCAGGGGAAGGTCAGTACACAAACTTCCTGTCATGATTCAGCAGTCCGCCTTCTGTCAGTGTCCTAAGTACCCCTGTCCTGAGTAGCTACAGGATAATCACATACTCTCTTGCTCCTTCTGTACAATAATCATTTCAAAGTGAGCTTTACATGTGAGACCAAGGAGTAGATGAGAGCTCACTTCCACTGAAAGACAGTTCCTTTTAGTGGAATAGGCATATAAGTACCACCACAGCTGAATGTACTACCATGTTTGTATTATTTATTTTTCTGTGTGACCCGTTTCTCATTGTTGTTTGTTCCCTGTAGTTTTAAGAAGAGTGAAAGTCAACTTTTTAGATACTGTTCTGAGAATTGAAAATGTGCCAGATAATTCTAAAAGCGGAACAGCACTTGAAATTCACATTGAGAAGTAAGTAAGTAGGGAACGTACTTGGGATTGTGCTGTACAAATTGTAAGGCAGGGTATTAACATGAGAAATGTTGGTTTTTAAGGGGAAACTATTTTAGGGTATTCTGTTTTGGAACATCAGTGGCTGTTTTAAATTGAGCAGAGACAAAATGCCTTCAGACACAGATAGATATGCAATACAAATGGGATTTTTTTTAAAAAAAATCTGTCTTTATTCCATTTTGTTATTTCCACATTTGCAGAACGATATACTGTGATGAAACTGCTGATGAATGCTCTGGAATTAATGTGCACCAGCCCACAGCTTTTGCTCACAAACTCCTACAGCTCTCAGGTGTTTCTTTATTTTGGGATGAATTTCCTGCATCAGCTAAATCCTCTCCAGCCTCTTCAACTGCACAGTTGGTAAAAGTATTTTTAAATCTACATAGGTGCATATTCGTAGTTGCTTAGATGCTTAGAGTATGTTGCATGGTGTTGTAATACATTCATTTTAGTGACTCAGATTCTTCTTCTGTCATGGCTGATCTAGATCAGCCAATATGGTATAGTGGTTATTTTGTCAGACTAGGATGTGGGAAATTGGGTTCAAATCCCTGCTTAATTGTGAAGCTTAGCCCAACCCACCTCACAGGGTTGTGAGGATGAAGTGGGGAGAGGAGGCCATGTGGCTTTCTAGGCTGAGGCTTAGACATTGCAAAA
Organism: Intellagama lesueurii; assembly: GCA_037013535.1. NCBI lineage: Eukaryota > Metazoa > Chordata > Lepidosauria > Squamata > Agamidae > Intellagama > Intellagama lesueurii. The sequence continues at coordinate 22,979,301 of JBAJHW010000001.1, forward strand.
GCAAAGGAAGCATGTAATGCTAGAAAATGTTTGAACTGTGTTTGGGTACTGAATAATGTATTTTTCAGTTAGGTCTGTCATGTGTTTATTAGGCGCACACTCCCATTCTAATAAACGGCTCAGATCATGCACACTTGGTGTTCTTAACTACATCTAACTTCCTTCCTATTTATTTTAAAGGTTACAGAACCAAAACTTTCACCAAGCTGGAACCCAAAAATTATATATGAGCCACACCCACAATTAGCAAGAAATGTGCCAGAGGTTTCTCCATCAGACCCTGTGCAGATATGTAGGTTGATTGGAAGGATGAAACTGAGCCTTACCTTGAAGCAAAATGAAGTGCTTCCAGGAGCAAAGGTTAGTTGTTTCTGCCTATATTACAGGTAAAGGGAAGAATGTGAGTGATTACAGAGACGCTGATTCTGTCATGATTAGGGAACTGCTGATGACCGCATTTGTTGTTTATTTATTTTTATTTCTTTAATTTACTGTTTATATTTGTGAATGTATTTGCTCATTTTAGAGGTTATTTTGGCTGACAGAGCTATTTACTTGAGGTTGCTAAGATGTATTGTGTGTGTAAAAATAAGACATGATTCAAAACAACTTCCACCTTTCTGAAATCCATAGATACTCTCCCTGATTGATATCCCTCAAGAATCCAGTTCAGGGTTCAAATGGCAATTGCATATTTAAAACAACCAGGCATATGTATACACAAGGGCTCTGGGTACAATCTATTTTGCATTTTTGTCTAAGTAGGCAGATGTTGTTCATTGTGGAAGTAAGTCTAAAACACAGTGATATCCAAAAACACCATCAGTGAAGATGGATTGTGATATCCTGTCTGTCTTTTGCTGAATATTGTACAGGCTAATAGTATTCACTGCTGATTTAAAATTATAAAAGGAGTTAACTCAGAAATGGTTCAGTAGGGAGATTGTGTAATATGTTACAAATGGAAGCAAATGATTATTTTCTCATTTTCCCCATAAGTTGGATGTAGATGGACAGATAGATTCCATTCACCTGTTCCTGTCACCCAGACAGGTGCACCTTCTGTTGGACATGTTAGCAGCTATTGCTGGACCAGGTAAGTACAAATTGCACAGATAAATGAGGTCTGAAAGAGACTGAGACTTGTGTTATATGTTTTGCTCTGTAACTGAATTTTTAAATAATTTTTAGACCTAATGTACAATAATAACTGAGGCCTTGTTTCATGGATTTAAATTGCGAGTTAAATGTAGGATTAGATCTGTCCCACTGAAGTCCAAGGGATTTAAGTCCAAGGAACTTAGCTTTGGCTGGATTGTGTCCTAAATTACAATGTGTAGTTTAATACACCTTAAACATGGAACTACATGATGGGGGAGTTGCTTGTTATCCATAGGTTGGCCTTTGAAAGTCATATTTATTTATTTATTTATTTATTTTATATCCCGCCCATCTGGTATATTCTACCACTCTGGGCGGCTTGTTTTTATAGACTTGTTTTAAAAAAATGTCAAACTGGAAACATATCCAAGTAGTTTAGTAGTTATTGTGTTGTTGGAATTTTTATTAGCAATGTGATTTTCTTCTCCAGTATATGTGTAATATTACTTTAAATTAGTAGTAGTATTTTAACATTTTGAAATGAATTATCCCTGTTTTTCCCCCTTTTCTGCTCCTCTGCACTTTTGTGGTTCAGGCACAATATTCCCCCAAAACTTCTTTGTGTGTTGAGAGCAAACATGGGCACTGTTGTTATATGGATTCCTTCCCTTTTGTTCCATAGAAGTTAACAACTGAGCCAGAAGATCTCACAATTTTTCCCAGCTTTAATAAGAGAGTGAAGAATTTTTGAGATGACTTTGTGTGATCAGGTTCTTCCGAAAGTACTGGCGGTTCCCTCATCTTGGCGGGAATAAGAGTCGGAGGCGGTTTCAGAATTTGAACAGTTTCCTTTTTATTCTTTTCAGCTTCAATTTCAACTATTTCAAACGGGTCCAAGCAACTCAATTCCGACAACGTCTTATAACTTTTTACATTTATCTCCGGGGTACAGATATCACTTCTCACATCGGGGCCGGGCCAAAACGCTCCCGGTCCGTCATCGCCCGTATAGGGGTACTCCTCACTGCACACACCGTCCCGCAGCAAGGGTGCCTTGCCCAGTCCCCTTCCATGGGAGGTTGGTTGAAGGAAGGTGTAGGGTGAATAACCTTCCTCCCCCCATCTTGATTGCGCGGGTAAACTACCACAGTCCATTCCACCGGCTTTACTCTTCGCCTATTCTCCGTGAGCACCTCTGGATCAGGCAGCAACCCTCCTCCAGTCTTTAGATTGGGGAACTCCTTGGTCAATGCTCCAACCTTGTCTGGGGAACCACCTACATCTTCCGTCTGGACTGCGCAATGTCTCGTCTCCCTTTTTTCTCCCTCGTCACCACCTGAAATTCCCGCGTTTCTTCCCCCTCTTTTATAATCTCCTCCCACACTATGAGGTCTAACTCCTCCCCTCTGTCTTCTGCTAAACACACCTCCAGCGTGTTTTCCTTCTTCCCTTCATTCCCTTCTATCTCCACAAGTACCCCTTCCGCACATGCGCACATCTCTTTTGATGTTTCTCCTTGTTGGGACGGCACACTAGCCTCCTGTCCTTCACACTTTGGATAACAACAAAGGGTACAACTCAGACTTCCAACTGGAATTCTTCTGATAAATAATAGTATCTTAAGAGGGGAAGACCTTACTGGTTTTTTTTTCCTCTTGTGTTCTGTACTACATCTGAATGAAAACTTCAGAGAGTTAAAGAAGACTCAAACTTTTATGTCAAGAGCAATTAAAGTATTTGGAAAGTAATGTTTGTTAGCTTTTCCTTGTTAGTGTTGAAAATGTGCCAGGCTCAAAAATGTGATTTCCTTGCTCATACACTTTTTATTTGTTCACAAATTTCTGGACAAGAAAGAAAACTGTTGCTTATAATTTTGTTATGTAAGATTGTGAAATGTGAATTTCTTACTGAAGAGGCCAAACAAATTAGGGGAGGACTTCTTGTGTTCACTGGCACTTGGGAATTGGATCCAATGTCATGCTTCCATATCCTGTGTTTGACTACAGAGAATCCCAGTAGAATCGAGTTGTCAAATAAAGATAGGAAAAATCGACCAATGCAGCAGGAAGATGAATATCGCATTCAGATGGAGCTCAACCGCTACTTAAGGAAAGAAATTTCTCCAGCAGGCACACAGTCTGATCGAAGTTTTTATGAAACTGAAGCAGCTAGAACTCCTTCAAGTCGTGGTGAGCAATTAACTGACTAACTTCAAAATGGGCGTATCACCAACAGTTCTCAGCAGATGATGTAGAAACAGTCAAGTTTAAAAGAAAGCCAGTTAGTCATGTGTTGATGATCATTTTGCTTATATCCTAAACTGAGACACAGATCCTGAATATGGACATGGTCTAGCCAAAACCAAGTATTTGTATGTTGATGAGAGAAAGTTAAAGAGAAATCTTACATTATGTTGTTGATGCCCTTATTGTAAGCTGTCCAGAGTAGTGGCCTGGCCAGCAGATGGGCGGCGTAAAAAATTGAATTAAATAAAGAAATAAAAATTATTCATTCAATTTATGTACTGACCCCTTAGTGCAAGCACTACAATGGGCAGTTTACAACATTAAAACTTACATCCTTCAAACTCCAATAACAAAAATACATTCAAAAACAATAAACAATCCAATAGACAGTAAGTAAATCATAAATATAAATTACTGTATAAAATGTAGAATTTGTTTTAAAAAATTGACTGCCTCCAGGAGATTCAGTTATTAAAGATAGCTTTAAATAATTCCATCTTTATCAGTTTTCTAACCATAAGGATGGAAGGATCCTGGCATATCTCTGATGTCATTTTGTTCCGGAAACTGGGGCCACAGTCAAGAAGGCATGATTCCTTGTATTCACCTTTTTGGCTTCCCTCAGTGTGACCACTTTTAACAGCAAGGATTGAGAGCAGCAAGTGGAATGCATAATTGATATCTGGGAGGGACGTTCCAAAAAGTGTCAAGGTCCAAAACTGTTAAGGGATTTATAGGTCATAACCAACATCTTGAATTGAGCATGGAAGCTTACAGGGGGCTAGTGAAGGCATGCTAAGACTGGAGACACATGATCAAATTTACTAGTCTCAGTAGTCAGTCTGGCTGCCACATTTTGGACCTCCTGAAGTGTCCATACTGTTTTCAATGACAGCCCTATGCAGAGAGCACTGCAGTCACCTATTTTTGAGATTACCAATGTGAGAACCCTTTTGCTAGACATTTCTTATCCAGGTAGGGGTCCAACTGGGCAGTCAGCCAAAGTTGATAGAAGCCACTCTTGCGCATGGCAGATATTTGAGCCTCCATAGAGAGTACTGCGTCCAAGAGTACCCTCAGGCTGCTGACCCGATCCTTCGGGAGAAGTTAACCCCATTGAAGCCAGGTAAATTTCTCTCGATGATCCTCGTAACAGTAGAAACTCCATTTTATCTGGATTCATTTTCAGTTTATTGGCCCTCATATGTTGCCTAATTCATTTTTTTAGGAATGGACATTATTATAGTGTCATTTAAACAGGAGGGCAAGAATTTTTGCCTTCTTGAATAAACTTTTTATTGAAATAGAGAAGCTTCATAAAATGACATTTGAAGTTAGCATATTAGTACAATTGGCTCCTGGTTTAATAAGCCAAGATATTGCTAATGTTAGTGTAGTTACATATAATCTTTTTGCTCATGCTTTGTTTCTGTCTTCATGCATGCAGGGGATCAAACCAAGAAGCCACAGTTAAGCACAGATTTCTGTTATATCTAGATTGGGAGAAGTGGTTAATGGTTTATGAACAAGCCAGAATTTAGAGCCAAACTTTATATCATGGCTTGAAATACAGCAGAGGGAAGAGTTGGAGAGAAGAGATGATCAAGTAACAATACCTCTTTATTTAAGAGATTAAGAATAGGCAATCTTAAGTTTGTACTGGACCAACTATGTGTGTCAAAAAATTTTAAAAGTCTATTTCATTCAGCTTAGCAACAGAAAGCAGTATTTTAATTATTTGTATTTATATGCAGTATGCAGTGCACAATGCGATATCTGTACATACTTTTTAATGGTTTATTTGTTGAACATCCTTCACCTACATACAAGAGATTGGCTGCATATCATGATCTATCTTCTCTTTTCCCAGAAGAAGAAGTTTTCTTCTCAATGGCTGACATGGAGATGTCTCACAGTGTTTCCTCTCTGCCACCCCTTGGAGACCCACCAACAATGGATTTAGATCTTTCTGTAGCAAGTACATATGCTGCTAGTCCGGCAGGATCTCCACTTGGTGCTGTTGTGGTGTGTTGTTCTTTAAAAAAACAACTTATTGCTAGAACTTAGCTGTTTGTTTTTTTTGATGTGTAATAATCTTAAATCAGGGCATAGGGCTAATAAAACATTGTAAAACTATGCAGTCAGTCTACCAGTAAAACAATTAAAACAAGAGAGAGCCCACACACAAACAGGGCAGCAACAGTTTCAGCCCAAATAGATCTAACACTGTAAGGTCATAAGACTTTCTGCCAACTGTGTGTGTGGTGGCAGCTAGGATTCCATGGTCAGGGTGCTCAGTGCACACTTAGATTGTTGTACGCTGAAGGAAAAGGTTTCAACTTCATTTCTGTCCTAGTAGGCCATGAAGATGTATCTGGAAGAATAGGACTATTGGGGGGGAGTACAAGTAGTTACTGGTAGGGGTAGATATGATAGGAGATTCCACCCTGGCTGTTGGCTCCTTCCCTCTTTTTAGATTGGAATCTGGTTAGAGAAGCCCTGGTGACAATAAAACTAGAACTTCCAATCTAAAAATCCTCTTTTATTTTTTATTTTTTGGGGGGCCAGGTCAGTTGCAGGAAAATTGGGTTTTAAGGATTTGATTGGTAATGAAGGTACTGACTTAGCTTGTAACACAGACTTTGCTGAGAGATGAGTCTGTCTTACCCAGCTCTAGTGACTTTGTGATATACAGTAGCGAGCTTGGGGTGGAGGGCAGGGAGGTGGAGTGGTTGCAGTCTATAAACATTTAGTCTTGCTAACCAGATGCTCCATACAGTGAGTAGTCTACCAATTTTGCATGTGTGCTGTTGCAGATGGGTGGCTGGGACAGGGTTGGGATTCTGTTGGTGTGTTTATCCACATTGCTGCCCGACAGTCTCTCTTCCTAAGCTATCTAAATGGTCCCTGGTGGGTGTTGGGCTACCCCAGGCTTATTGTTCTGGGGGACTTCAATGTTCATGCTGAAGTGGCTCAGGATTTCTTGTCTGCTGTGACAGCCATGGACTGGTCTCACTTAGTAGCTGACTCCTTGCATTTGACAGGACAAAGTTTGGATTTGGTATTCTCTTATGGTGGAGTTGGTGATCTGAAGATGGAGGGGTTACATTTGACCCCATTTTCATAGACAGATCCCATTAGTTTTAGATAGGCAGCTGTGTGAACCTCTGCATGATGCCTAATAGCCACTGTCTCCTTATTTTAGCAGCAACAGGTGTGGGGAGATTTTCTTGATCAAAACAAACAGGAACTACCACAAGTCAGAGGTTCATCATTTACACCCAGCACGCTGCACCCTGCTTCATTGCGAAGGACTTGTAAGTAAATAATGAGGTGTTTTCATCTTGCTGTTCAGAACTTTGTTTAACAAAGTCAGAAATCTGAAATGACATAGTAGCCTTTACTTATTCTTTTCCATGCTGTGTATAGCACAGAGAAGGATGTGTTTTTGTACCGTGTCGGATGTAGCTGTATCACTGTTCTAAAAACAAAATGTGATGAAAGCCGGGCCTTCTCAGTAGTGGCTGCCCCACTCTGAAACTCCCTCCCTGTGGAGGTGCGATTGACCCCCACCCTCCTGAGCTTCTGTAAACAACTGAAAACCTGGCTTTTTACTGGGCCGTGGCCTTGGCAGGACTGAGCCATGGAGACAGATCTGCCCCCCCGCACATACGCCCTGCACGCACGCACACATGCATGCACCGGCCCCCCACGCACGCACGGGTGCCCCGCCCACCTGTGCATGAGTGCGCCTCCGCCCACCCATGCATGGACCCCACCCCCCAACCACTCCGCGGTTCGGAAAAGGTTGGGGACCACTGATTATCTAGTATTTGCTATTATCTCCTGTTTTCAGTATCCACAGAGGCTTGGAATCAATCCTCAGCAGATATGGGGATCTTATTGTAGTTGTTTTAGTGTCTGTCTAAAGACATGCAGCTAAAAATTAACTTAAATCTTATTAATTGTTTCTCTTATTTCAGCTCTTCCATCCAGATCTGTCTCAGTGGATGAATCTAGGCCTGAACTTCTTTTTCGACTAGATGTGGGTGCTTTCTCAATTTCAGTGCTTCACATCGACCCGTTATCACCCCCTGAAACATCAGTAAATGTTAGTCCGCTGACGCCAATGACCCAGGATTTTTTTAGTCAAATAGAAAAAGTTGATCCAGCTCGGTTTCCAACAGAGGATTTTCACTCCCTCCGAGAAATATTTTCAAAAGCTTGTTCACACGACCACCTTAGGTACAGCTTATCTTATTTGTCTCTAAATAAAGCATATTCATATGAACTCTGATAACTTTACTGTCCAGTCATGTTGTGAAATAATAATAATTTGTGTACGATTTTATATCTAATAAAACCATAATGTTAGTGTTGGCCAGAGGCAGGAATCAAGGTTGTTTTTGCAAAATCCTAGAGCTCCCCCTCCCACATTATTTTGCAAAAATGGAATATGCCTCCTTTGGATCTAATTCTCCTTTAAAACTATGCCAGGTTCCCAGATGCAGCTTGTTTAGGCAAAACAAAAATCCACTTCTAGTCTCTTCTGCTCTCGCTAGGAGGGAGTGGTGTGCCATGTGCCTTATTCAGGGGTGGAAGAGTTCTTTTGTATTTTCAACCTTTCCTTTGGCAGAGAAGCCAAGGAACATTTTCCCCTCTTTTCACCCTTGGATCTGAAGTTGGCATTCATCTCATTGCAGTTGAAGCTCACTCAGCCTGAAGTGCATGTATGCAGATTGAGGTGTTAGAGGGGATGTGAACAGGATGCTTACCTCTCCCCATAGTGTTATTAGTTTGTCCTTCTGTTGACTTTGTTCTTCTACCAAGAGTACTAATACATTAATTTGCAAAGGGCAGAGTTGATGTGGTGATATGTCCTTTTGCTCTGGGAAAAGCAGTATCAAAAGTTATTTTGCAAATATGTAGGAAAACCAAGATATGTAGATGCCATCTGTTTACTCCCTGTGGGCATTAATGTACCTTGGAATGAGTTAACAAAAAATGCTAGTACAAAGTTACTCACATGTTCAGGTTGTGCGCTTTTGATACCTCTGTTTCTCACTACAGGTTTATAGGTACAGGCATCAAAGTATCCTATGAACAAAGACAAAGATCAGCTTCCCGTTGTTTGAGTACAGATTTATCTATCAGACAAATGGAACTTCTGGAATGCCTTTTTTCTACAGACTCTCGTTCTGAAATACCTCATTATACAGAGGTAAAAATCTGTTTATCTAATTTTTGTTGTTGTTTAGTCGTTAAGTCGTGTCCGACTCTTCGTGACCCCATGGACCAAAGCATGTCAGGCCCTCCTGTCTTCCACTGCCTCACGGAGTTTGGTCAAAGTTTATCTAATTAAATGCTGCCAATTGAAAATGCAAAAACTTGTACCACTCTAGTAATGCTATCTTCAGAATATTTCCTGAAAAGTGATTTTGGTTGGTTAATGTACATAGGAATGGTTATTGGATAACATGATTAGGTTTTTGGCTGGCTGCACTGAAAATTTTGCTTTCCACTTGACTGTTTGACTCTGAACCGAAAAGCCATTTATAGTGTTAGACGTGCAGTAAAGTGGGCATGATTGCACACATCATAGGTTTATGTAAACAATTGCAGTGTATTCTTGCAAAAAGGTGATCGTTTGTGGAATTTTTGGAAATTCCATATTTCAGTAATGAAGAAGCAATTGAAGGAGCCTTCCAGATCAACAAGAATTTCCTTCCTCTTCTGAAAAATGATGTATTTTCATGGACAGGAGATGCCAAACAAACATTGTTTTTCTTGCTAGTAGGGGGCGAGGGAAGTTCTTAATGCACAATGTTCACTTGTTTCTCCATCCTACCCAAGGCTGTCTTAGTCTGATGACTGGATCAGGGCATAGTCAGAAGAGCTGTGGTTTTGTTGAACTAGTCTTTTTCTGACAGTTAAATTTTTCTGGGAACTGTGTTTTCTGATATCTAGATGCAATCAGTGATTGTGGCAAGTTTTTCCAGATGTGACATAATAATGGGGAGATTCCCAACAGTCCACTTGTTATATTGGCTTACTGCTTTATCAAAGAGCATCTCGGAGATAAAAACTTGAAGCAGCTGTCCTTATTGAACAGATTTTTTTTACAAAAATTCTGCTTAATGTACTCACTCTGATTTGCAACTGCTGACAGTATTCTTGCATTTCTCTTTCCCCCCCCAAGCTGCTAATGTTTAACTCTGAAAAACAAGGAAACAAGCCTCACCCTCCCTCATGCCTTCATCTCCGTTACAAGCACTCAGATAACAAAGGGCCTCAGGTAAAGATGAACATACTGTTCCTTCAGATTTTTTTAGGATAAATAACTACGTCTTTTATGCTAAGATTTGTGTAACTGTGTAGTAACTGTGTAGTCAGTAGTGTAGTAAATAATGGCTAGAACTTGGGGACATCTCCAGATGAAACTGGTTATACCAGCAGAACTGTGAAGAGAACGATTTCCCTTCCTCACTATAGCCCTCTTCTCACATTCAGAGGGTAGGAACTCTTCCCCAAGCTGGTTTTCATGAACCACCAAGAACAGTGAGTGAGAGGAGGAGAGTGGAGGAAAGGACCATAGTCATGGTGATGCAGTGCTAGCTGTTTGTTGGAATTAGGCCAGTATTTTACATTTTGCTATTGAATTCTGGTGTCATTTTTGTGACAGGGTAGCCAAGGGAGACTGAGCTCTGTTCCCCAGAAAGCAGACTTGGATATCAAACTGAGCCCAGCCTTCTGTGAATTGGACATCAGCATTGTAGACAGACTAAATTCCCTGCTTCAGACGCAAAAATTAACCACGGTGGAGATGATGGCGTCACACATGTACACCTCATACAACAAACATATTAGCCTGGTAAGCAGAGAATAATGTTGCTTTATTTGCATTCTTGTCACGTTTTTGTCACTAGTAGAAAACACCAAACACTTGGCATATTTTCAGAAATTATTTCTGCTTGCACATAGGCTTTTGGAACAAAATTCAGTCTTCTGTTGAGTAATGTGTGCTGGAAACCATCTGCTTACAAGGTTGTTGTACTTGCTTGTAGGATATGAGGAGTAGGGGAATTGGCAGAAAGACAAGACAGTTGTAGCAGCTTTGTGTTTTCTCAGTCCTTGGGAGGTAGAAATGATGGGGATTATTGAGGCCCCAAAGAGCTGTATGACAAATGAAGACCTCTTTCTAAAGCCACTTTCTTTTGCCAGCCGCAGTGGCTTCTGCAATACTGTTGGTGTAAGAAGTGAAAGCAGTAATAAATAAGGCAATTCTGTAAATGTGGGCAAAAGTTGCAATGAGGAGTTACTAAATAAAATGCGAATTTGCCAGTGTTCAAAATAGCTGGCAGCATACTATACTACTCATAGATTAGTTTTGGCAGCTAATTTGTATATGTTACAGTCAGAGGCATGGGCAACTTTGTCAAGAAATTTAATACTCCTTTTAAGTACATTTGTTTTGGTTCATTGAATTTTTCTTAACCTCTGGAATTGTTTTAAAACTCTATATTCTTTTCCTACTGATTTAGCACAAGGCATTTGCTGAAGTTTTTCTAGATGATTCACGTACTCCTGCTAATTGTAAAGTATCAGTTAAAGTGACTGCACCAGCTTTAAAGCTTTCCGTTCGCTTTCCAATCCCTGACCTACGATCGGACCCAGAACGAGGACCGTGGTTTAAGAAATCCCTCCAGAAGGAAATTCTTCACTTAGAATTCACAGATGTAGAACTTAAAACTGAGTTTACAGGAGGGCCAACTCCAGAGCAAGTGGAATTGGAACTCACTTTTAAAGAGTTAACTGGTAAGATAGTTAGTATACCTATTTTTTGGTTTAGTTTATATAGCTGTAGGAATATGCAGATACAGTGCAGAGATATTTCCATCTGTGTAGTATATGAGGTGGGGCATGCACCCAATAAATTAAATTGTTCACATTTATTGCCACTTCATAGTTCCTGTAATAAATCTTCAAATATCTGGCTCTCTTCAAGTGCACAGATTAGATCTGAATTAATTTCTTAGCTAAAGGCTACCTTCTTTTTCATTATCTCCCATGTAAAAGAAATGGTTTTAAAGGGAAAGTGTTTGTGTCACTGGTGAGGGAAAAAACTAATAAAATATTACCTTTAAAATAGTTAAAATTCAGTCCATTATTTATTATGTCTATGCAATTAATCACAAGTGAGTACAGTGCAAACTTCTTTGATTTCATCACAGGATCATTTGAAGAAGGCAAAGAGGAATTGGCTGTGCGCTTTTTCCAAGTTTCCAGTGATGTAGCTGGAGAGATGATTTCATCAGATAATTTTGACTGGCCACGGTAACTTAAAATATTTGGTCTTCCACCTTCATCCTTAGAGCTTTGATCTATGGTCAGATATAGTCTGTGACGTTCCTTCTTTATATGAGTTTCAAATGCTTATAATATTCTTTTACTGGAAAACCATATTGCTATAGCAGAATTAATTATAATCAGCATCTTGGCAGGAGTAACTAAAGAGTATTATATATGGCTTTTAGAGTGTGGTTTTCTATTTTGGTCAGTGGTTACAGCTTGGACAGAAATCCTTGTGCTGTGAAGGTGATCTGCTGCAGACCCATCATTACTACTATTGAAAACATCTGTAACATGCTGTGCTTAGAATAGCAACTGAGCAGTGGCAGTGCTTTGTGAAATGGCAGGTAAAATAATAAAGCTAAAACAATTAGGAGATCTTATAAATCTGGTGTAAGCCTCTTAATTACTGTAGTGCAGATTTTGCGATTTTAATGTTTATATAATCATTGGTTATCAATTTATCTGTGTGCTTCAATAGTAAAACAGTACTCAAAGCAGCTGAAGTAACATCAAAGCAACGTATTTATTTATTTATTGAATTTGTACCCCGCACCATCTGGCAACCAGGCCACTCTGGGCGGCTACAACAGTATGAGCAATAATATTAAAACACGATTAAAAATAAATAAATTAATACATAGTCAAATAGGGTAAATTAAAACAGATGGCAATAAAGGTGGTAAAAAGGGTGATGGAGAGGATGACAAAAAGGATGGTAAAAGGGAGGCCGAGATCTTAATGCTCCGGGAAAGCCTGGCAGAAGAGCCGAGTCTTCAGTGCTCGTTTGAACCTATCCAGTGAGGGTGCCAGGCGGATCTCAGTGGGCAGGTTGTTCCATAAGCGGGGGGCGAACGCTGAGAAGGCCCAGTTTCTTGTTCTTCCCCTCCAGGCCTCCTTCGGGGTCAAGGTCCTCAACCGCTCTGCCTGTGAAGAACGGTATTACTGACATCTGGCTGGGAGCAGGCGTTCTGATAGGTACCAAGGTCCTAAACCGTTTAGGGCTTTGAATGTTATCGTCATAACCTTGAAGTCGATGCGGAAATGAACCGGTAGCCAATGAAGGGCGGCCAGAGTGGGGGAGATGTGCTGGAATTTCTTCACCCCAGTTATTAATCTGGCCGCCGAATTTTGGACCAGTTGAAGTCTCCGCATCAGCCTCAAGGGTAGCCCCACGTAGAGAGCACTGCAGTAGTCTATTCTTGAGATTACGAGGGCATGAATCAGCGTTGTGAGTGCCCCCACGTCTAGATAGGGACGCAGCTGGGCAATCCTCCAGAGATGGAAATGGGCTGCCCGGACCACAGATGCCACCTGGGTTTCCATGGTGAGATCCGGGTCCAGGCAGATGCCCAAGCTGCGAACCTCACTCTTCGTGGGAAGAGTCACTCCCCCAAAGGAGAGGGAGTTTCCCAACCCACTGAGGCCAGGGCCGCCCACAAGCAAGATTTCTGTCTTGTCCAGATTCAACCTCAGTCCAGTTGCCCTCATCCACTCCAGAACGGTCCCCAAGCAGCGTTCAAGGGTCGGAACAGCATCCACTGCAGTTGGAAAAAAGGAGAGGTAGAGCTGGGTGTCATCAGCGTACTGATGACACCGGGCCCCACAACTCCGGTTGACCTCACCCAGTGGCCTCATATAGATATTAAATAGCATTGGCGAGATGATTGACCCCTGCAGGACCCCACAATTGAGGATCCACGGGGTGGAAGTCATCTCAACAGAATTAAATGTACAGAATTAAAGTTGAAAACAAAATAAAAAGTAAAAGACAAAAACGTGGTGGCACCTTAAAGACTAACTTTTATATTTTTTTGTGTAAGCTTTCATGAACAAGTCCATCAGACATAAGAGAGGGAGGTATAATGTGGCAAATATTTATGTTGTTGTTTAGTCGTTTAGTCGTGTCCGACTCTTCGTGACCCCATGGACCAGAGCACGCCAGGCCCTCCTGTCTTCCACTGCCTCCCGAAGTTGGGTCAAATTCATGTTGGTTGCTTCGATGACACTGTCCAACCATCTCGTCCTCTGTCGTCCCCTTCTCCTCTTGCCTTCACACTTTCCCAACATCAGGGTCTTTTCCAGGGAGTCTTCTCTTCTCATGAGATGGCCAAAGTATTGGAGCCTCAGCTTCAGGATCTGTCCTTCCAGTGAGCACTCAGGGTTGATTTCCTTCAAAATGGATAGGTTTGTTCTCCTTGCAGTCCAGGGGACTCTCAAGAGTCTCCTCCAGCACCACAATTCAAAAGCATCAATTCTTCGGCGGTCAGCCTTCTTTATGGTCCAGCTCTCACTTCCATACATTGCTACTGGAAAAACCATAGCTTTGACTATGCGGACCTTTGTCGGCAAGGTGATGTCTCTGCTTTTTAAGATGCTGTCTAGGTTTGTCATCGCTTTCCTCCCAAGAAGCAGGTGTCTTTTAATTTCGTGGCTGCTGTCACCATCTGCAGTGATCGTGGAGCCCAGGAAGGTAAACTCTGTCACTGCCTCCATATCTTCCCCTTCTATTTGCCAGGAGGTGATGGGGCCCGTGGCCATGATCTTAGTTTTTTTGATGTTGAGCTTCAGACCATTTTTTGCGCTCTCCTCTTTCACTCTCATTAAGAGGTTCTTTAATTCCTCCTCACTTTCTGCCATCAGAGTGGTATCATCTGCATATCTGAGGTTGTTGATATTTCTTCCGGCAATCTTAATTCCGGCTTGGGATTCATCCAGTCCAGCCTTCCGCATGATGTATTCTGCATATAAGTTAAATAAGCAGGGGGACAATATACAGCCTTGTCGTACTCCTTTCCCAATTTTGAACCAATCTGTGGTTCCATATCCAGTTCTAACTCTTGCTTCCTGTCCCACATATAGATTTCTCAGGAGATGGATAAGGTGGTCAGGCACTCCCATTTCTTTAAGAACTTGCCATAGTTTGCTGTGGTCCACACAGTCAAAGGCTTTTGCATAGTCAATGAAGCAGAAGTAGATGTTTTTCTGGAACTCTCTGGCTTTCTCCGTAATCCAGCGCATGTTAGCAATTTGGTCTCTAGTTCCTCTGCCCCTTCGAAATCCATCTTGTACTTCTGGGAGTTCTCGGTCCACATACTGCTGAAGCCTGCCTTGGAGGATTTTGAGTATAACCTTGCTAGCGTGTGAAATGAGTGCAATTGTACGGTAGTTGGAGCATTCTTTAGCACTGCCCTTCTTTGGGACTGGTATGTAGACTGATCTTTTCCAATCCTCTGGCCACTGCTGAGTTTTCCAAACTTGCTGGCATATTGAGTGTAACACCTTAACAGCATCATCTTTTAAGATTTTAAATAGTTCCACTGGAATGCCATCTCCTCCACTGGCCTTGTTGTTAGCCATGCTTTCTAAGGCCCACTTGACTTCGCTCTCCAGGATGTCTGGCTCAAGGTCAGCAACCACACTATCTGGGTTGTCCGGGACCTCCAGATCTTTCTGGTATACTTCCTCTGTGTATTCTTGCCACCTCTTCTTGATGTCTTCTGCTTCTGTAAGGTCCCTACCATTTTTGTCCTATATCATGTCCATCTTTGCACAAAATGTTCCTTTAATGGCTCCAATTTTCTTGAACAGATCTCTGGTTTTTCCCTTTCTATTGTTTTCCTTTATATCTTTGCATTGTTCATTTAAGAAGGCCCTCTTGTCTCTCCTTGCTATTCTTTGGAAGTCCGCATTCAATTTTCTGAAACTTTCCCTATCTCCCTTGCATTTTGTTTCCCTTCTCTTCTCTGCTATTTGTAAGGCCTCGTTGGACAGCCACTTTGCTTTCTTGCATTTCCTTTTCTTTGGGATGGTTTTTGTTGCTGCCTCCTGTACAATGTTACGAGCCTCCATCCATAGTTCTTCAGGCACTCTGTCCACCAAATCTAGTTCCTTAAATCTGTTCTTCACTTCCACTGTGTACTCATAAGGGATTTGGTTTAGATTATACCTGGCTAGCCCAGTGGTTTTTCCTACTTTCTTCAGTTTAAGCTTGAATTTTGCTATAAGAAGCTGATGGTCAGAGCCACAATCAGCTCCAGGTCTTGTTTTTGCTGACTGGATAGAGCTTCTCCATCTTTGGCTGCAGAGAATATAATCAGGGGAGAATATTTATACATGGCATCAAAGAATCAAAATACAGATACAGTGGTGCCTCGCAAGACGAAATTAATCCGTTCCACGTTTAATGTCGTCTAGCGAAAATTTCGTCTTGCGAAGCACGTTTTCCCATAGGAATGCATTGAAATTTAATTAATACGTTCCTATGGGGAAAAAAAAGTCAGAACCCCCCAAAAAAGTCAGCAAAAAGTCACTTACCAGGTAGAGTAGACTGAGTCCAGCTCCTCACAGTGCGTTTGTAGCCCCAGAACAGCCGGAAAAAGAGTGCCAAACAGCGGAGATTCAGCAACCAGCAGGGAGCCGGCAGCCATTTTGTGGTCATCTCCGCTCCTGGCCCCCCTCTCCCCGCCTCTCAGCTGATCGGCGCTGGGTCTGAGAGGCTTTTTCCCTGCTAGGCAAGCCTCAGGAAGCCTGTTAGACCCAGCTCGGATCAGCTACCCCCCCCCTCCCCGCCTCTCAGCTGATCGGCGCTGGGTCTAACAGGCTTCCTGAGGCTTGCCTAGCAGGGAAAAAGCCTCTCAGACCCAGCGCTGATCAGCTCAGAGGCGGGGAGAGGGGGGCCAGGAGCGGAGAAAAATGGCTGCCGGCTCCCTGCTGGTTGCTGAATCTCTGCTGTTTGGCACTCTTTTTCCGGCTGTTCTGGGGCTACAAATGCACTGTGAGGAGCTGGACTCAGTCTACTCTACCTGGTAAGTGACTTTTTGCTGACTTTTTTGGGGGTTTCTGACTTTTTTTTCCCATAGGAACGCATTAATTAAATTTCAATGCATTCCTATGGGAAATGCGCCTCGCAAGACGAAAAATATCGCAAGACGGCCTGTCTTGCGAGGCACCAAAAATCTCTCAAGACCCTTTCGTCTTGTGAGTTTTTTGTCTTGCGAGGCATTCGTCTTGCGAGGCACCACTGTATTGTGGTCGGTTGGTAGAGTAACATAAATGTAAATAGATCTTTGCTCTTGTGTCATCCATTGTCTGGAGTAATTCACATGCTATTGCTACTGATTACAAAGATTACAAAGAAAAACCTGTAGAGATAAAGTTAATCAACTACTGTAAATAGCCCATCTAATTAACATTATGTTACTCTATCATTGTTATTTTACCATTGTTAACCACATTCTTTACACCACAAGCTTTTTTGAAAGACCTGTATCACAATGTTTAACACCACAGACCTTCTTACTAACAATCTCTGTATTTTTTATACTTTATGCCATGTATAAATATTTTCCATGTTGTATCTCCCTCTCTTATGTTTGATGAAGTGGACTTGTCCATGAAAGCTCACATTAAAAAATATAAAAGTTAGTCTTTAAGATGCCATCACATTTTCGTCTATTTTAATTTATTATTTTTATTTTTATTTGATTTTTACCTATAATGCTTTCACAGACTAACATGGCTGCCCATTCTACAACTACATACAGAATTAATTCCAACATTTTCCACCAATTCTACAGTGGTTACATGTAGAGACGAGCGCTTTGTGTGCCTTACAGCTTTGTGCGAAACTAACTGTGCAGCACCACAGCTGCTGTGCAGACCTTCTCCCCACTGCCCGGGCTGGCTGGGCCACTTACACATGTCTCTGGGGTCCTTCTGCCACTTCTGCTCTGGTGGCACACCAATCTGGGTAGGAGCTCGTCCTGCCTATCCCCGCCTCCTCAGGCAGCCAAACACTCCATCAAGGAAGTGGGACAGGGATTCTCCCTGCACAGCCAACAAGTGGTAAGCTTCCTGAGGACGTGGGGGCAGGCAGTCCAAGCTCCAGCTTGGATTGGTGCACCGCCGGCGCAGAAGGACCTTGGTGATACACGATGGCAGGTAAGTGGCCCAGCTGGACCAAGCGGTGGGGCGACGGTCTGTGTGGCAGCTGTGATGTCAGGCACAGAAAGTGCCCATCTCTAGTTGCATGTCTAGATTTAAATAGTTATATAAATAGAATGAAAATCTTACAAATATACATTTACCCACTAATTCACACAAAGGTCTAAATTAGTAGAAATAAGCAGAATGAAAAGAAATCCAAATAGGTGCAAAAATACATTTTATCCAAAGGTAAGAATTTTGCCCCCTATCTTTAGGAAACTTCTAAAGAAGTTAGAGCAACTATTGTTGTTTTGGTTGTTTTACTGAGCTAAATCTGTATTTACCGCTGCCACCATCCCAGCTCTGTGGTCACCTATAATTTTGGTTTACTAGTGCTGTCTTCCTCACTTTGATGTTTAGAATTCAGAAATGTACAGGACAGAGGAATTTGGCAACTCATGCTTGAAACATCTATCTTACATTTTAAGAAAAGTAACTGTATATTAAAGTAGTATTAAAATATTTTGAATGTCTATGAAATGACTGTTACATGGCCTTTCACAAATTATTTTATTGTCATAAAATGTGTGTAACTATTTCTGGAATTTAGTCTCTGTTCTTTTTTCTTCTTTTTTTTTTTGTCTGAATGCTAGGATTGTGTTAAAAGTAAACCCACTTGCTGTACACTCTATCCTGGAAAGGATAGCTCCAGAGGATGAAGAGGAAGCTGATGGTCATTTTCAAGAGGAAGAGGAAGGAGGATGCCATTCTCTGAAGGATGTGTGTGATCTTAGAAGACCAGAACCTTCTCCATTTTCGTCTCGTAGGGTCATGTTTGAAAATGAAGAGGTGAACAGGAACATTCATACTTTGGCTTCATTCACATGTCACTTCAGGGCTTTTGGGTACATTGAGTATATAGTTGAAGTGTATCCAATTTTGTAGTGGCCACAGGTTACATTGGCAGCCCTCCTGTATTAATAATACCCAGTGTGGTGTAGTGGATAGAGTGATGGACTAAGACTCTGGAGGCCTGGGTTCAAATCCCCACTTGACCATGGAAACTTACTGGGGAAGTGGAACTGATCAAATCACTCCTTAAGAATCTCACTTACCTTGAAAGTCCTATTAGGATCATTATAAATCAGTTCCAACATAGTGGCACATAACTAATAATCATAACTTTCTCAGATTAAAATGTTCATTGTTTTCATCTTGCATGGAAGGGTTCCTTTCCTAGCATTTGCACAATTCATTATTCATACCATCCTGTGCATATGGAAGATCTGTTGCTTTCAGCAGGGCAGTCTCCAGCTCTCACAACTGGAAGTTGGGAGATTATGTAACACATTTCGCCTGCATGGGAGATTATGCTGCTTTTTCCCCTAAAGGCAGCAAATCTCCTCTGCAGGCCAAGTGTATTACACAATTGTTATGTGGTTCAGTCTTTATTAGTGTGCAGTTTATGTCAAGGATGGAAACTTTGTCATTATCCAGCTGTTGTGAGACCACAATTCCCATAATTCCTGAATAATGACTGTGTTGGCTGGGGCTGTTGAACATTAGAGACCAGCATGTAGAGAGCCACACATTCCCCACCATGGTTGAATGGTGTTTGGTATCATCACAACGTATGATTGTAATTAATTTCTTCAAGGCAGAGGATTCAACTTACTGAATTACCATGCTGAAAATGGTTAATGAACCTTTTGTGGCCATCAGCATAGTCTCAGGAATCATCCCTGCCTTTCTCCTTACCCAGAAAAAAAATTAAGGCAGTTGAGTTGGAAGGTTACAATACAGATCTGACAATATGCATCTTGGTAGGTCACAACTTATATAGGCCTGCCCCAGCCCATGATTACTTGCAGTTTAAAAGTTTATGATTAATTTGTGATCGGAAAAAAAAATAGTCCCAAGGTCTGGGTTCTCAGATCTGTTACTAAATTTGATGCACTCAATTCTTGCCAAATTTCAGTTTCAAAGTAAACTCAAGGTCTTCAGATACACCGTGTTCTGGGAACTGTTATTAGCTCAAATTTTCACGTTGGTTGAGGGAGTCCAGTAAAGCCATTGCTATTATATATTTGATTGAAGCAGATTGAAGACTTGTTCTAGCATGTGCACAACATGCTTGTAGAAGGTTTCTCTCATCTTTTCTGTTGGTCCACTTGAAATATTGTTTCTTTTCTAGATGGTGATGCCAGGAGATGCAATGGAGATGACAGAGTTTCAGGATAAAGCAATCGGCAACTCTCATTATGTACTGGAACTTACATTGCCAAATGTGTATTTAACATTACCAAATAAGAGTTTTTATGAGAAACTTTACAATAGGCAAGTATAAACACCAGCCTTTTGTTTAAATTCCTAGGATGGGGTAGGAGGTTACTTTGACCTTTTTCCCACTTTCCCACCTCCCATACCCATCCAAAGGATTGATTTGCCGATCTTCTGGAGCAGACTTTGGAGAGATGCCAGAAGGCAGAGAAGGAAGGAGGATCTGAGGCACAGAGTGTTCTGATCCACAAGCAGAACACAGCTCACTGAATTGTAGAAAACAAACCTATGTTTCTGATCAGTGGTTAAAGAGTACTAAATCTTAGCAATAGTGGAGGGAGCCACCGAAATAAGTGTGGCTTTTTTATTCTTCACCTTGGCCCCAGAATAAGCTCCTCCCACCTCATACTGTAGTCAGAAACTACTTTTTGAAACATAGGTGATTTTAAAAAGGACACTGTAAGGCTTGCTGTTCAAAGAAAACATTTGAAATATTGCTGAAACATTCAGTGATCCATAAGTATCTTGATATATTATGGCCAGGTGGAAAGACTCCACTGGATCCTGCGTCTCTCTGCAAATGGTCTGGATTTAGCCCAGTAACTCTAAATGCATACTGCATTTTTATGGCACACACTTGACCCTTCTTTCTGGTTATTATTTTTAAATCTGTGTTCTTTGTTAAAATGATTAATATATCTGTATCTTCACATTTTTTTCCTTCATAGGATCAATAATGATTTATTACTGTGGGAGCCCACAGCTCCATCTCCCGTGGAAACATTTGAAAATCTTTCATATGGTGTTGGCCTTTCTGTGGCCAGTCAGCTGATCAACACATTTAATAAGGATAGTTTTAATCAATTCAGATCCACTATTCACTATGGTAATGTACTTTAAAACATTCTCCATTAAGAAAAACAATCTAAATACTTTGGGATGTGAATATGTATGGTGGCAGTGAAACTGCTTAGTCAGTAAAAGGAAAACCTATACATAAATGAATTACCTTCTCCCTGAAAGGGATTTTTAAAAAACAAATAGCTAAATTCAATGTCTTTACATTTAAAACATGTTGCCTGCCTGCCTGCCTGCCTTCCTTTGTTTGTGTCAGAATCACCACAGTGCATTTAACAGATATTTCAGATAATATGCACCCCATAACAGGCAACATCAAGAGCATTTAGGACAGCCAGCATGAGCTCTTTCATAGTACATGTTAAGTATAATGGCATAGGTGTGAATCTGCCTGTTCTTCTCTGTACTCACAAACAACTCTCAGTTAAAAAGAACCACATTTTCTTAGGTTCATCTTGGTTCTGCCAGCTCCAATCTGTAACCTATTAAGTGACTTCCATGTAACCCTTTTCTCTGTATGACCAGGGGTAGACTTTCCTGATAGTTAATTCTTTCAAAATAATTATAGGCATCGGCATCATCTTAGAACTACAGAGCTGGAAGGGACCCTGTGGATCGTTGAGTCCAGCCCTTGACAAGGAGACACCATGGGGAATCAAACTCCTAACCTCTGACTGCGCAGCCAGATACCTAAACCACTGAACTATCCAGCAGTCCTGGCATTTTCTGCTGTTTCTTCAAGATTCACAGATGTTCAGAAAAAACGTTCCTTGCTTTTAGGTTGGGGTGGTAGACAAATAGTGGAATGTGCATTTGATGTGGATGTGTTTATATATTATTTAATATTGAGTCACTTTTGTAGATGATGAAAGTGGGTCTGAGGAAGAAACGCTGCAATATTACTCTACTGTTGATGCAAACTGCTGTTCACGGAGAAGGAAAAAGAATGAATCCCAAAACAGGAATACACAGAATTTCCTCTCGGTTCTTTTAAATGTTAACCATGGATTAGTATCAATATTCACAGATATCAAGGTGAGACTTCAAGTTTAGAAAAATCCAGCACAGGTTAAACTAGTGTCCTTGTGTTAGTGTAAGGTTCACTGTTTTGATATTAAGATATATGGTAACATTTTAGAATTCCCTTAATGAGGGTTTGTTTCAAATACAGTGTGAATTAAACAGGAATGTTCCCAGAAATAATACAGTGTGTGTACATACTAGAACAAATATAATAATCTCGTTAAATGGACATAGTCCTTATATATCTTTCTGATTGTTTCTCCAGCAGGACAATGGCAACGTATTTGAAGACAAACATGGAGAATTTTGGTTGGAGTTCATTAGTGGTTCATTATTCTGTGTGACAAAGTATGAAGGTTTTGAAGATAAGCATTATGTCTGTCTCCATTCTAGTAGTCTCAGCTTATACCATCAAGGTACAAAATGGTAGATACAAATTTATATGAAAAGGTGTGTAGTGGTGGAGTCAGAGAAAATGTGCATTTTTAAAGTCTGAAATACCTTGACAGACAAAGGACTGAATCTAATGCGGATGTTAGGCATGCTTCTGTCCATTTATTTTAGGGGGCTTAAGCATACCTAAACCTGTGTTGGATACGGTCCAGCATTTGGCAGAGCTGGTGGCCCTTATGAGTTGAATTGCTATCAGAAGCTGCTTGCTATTCCAGATTTATTTCTCAAATGAAAAGAGTAAGTAATGCCATTGCTTGGGACAAGAACCTTAGTTCAACATTCTGTATTTAGGTTTTTCGGACTGTTTGGCCGTGTTCTGGAGGTTTTTCTTCCTAACGTTTCGCCAGTCTCTGTGGCCGGCATCTTCAGAAGACAGAACTCTGTCTGTGTTCTCCATAGAGACTGGCGAAACGTTAGGAAGAAAAACCTCCAGAACATGGCCAAACAGCCCGAAAAACCTACAACAACCATCAGATCCCGGCCGTGAAAGCCTTTGAGAATACATTCTGTATTTAATTGTATGTTCCTGGTTACCTGTGGTAACCAGGAACATACATTAAAAGCTGGGCAACTACCAACTATCCCTAGTTATTTATCCCTCATCAATAGTTAATTAAAATGTACTCCTTCTGAACCAAATTATGGTTGTCATGGCTAATAACTGTTATTGACCTTTTCTCCATGAATTTGAATAATAACTTTTCTTAAATCTTTGGGGTAGTAACTTTGATGTTATGGTGGGATGAATGAAATATTTTAATTTTATATAACATATCAGAGGTTATTGGAGCCCACTACATCTAGTACGACTTTTCAGTGTGCAGATTCAGCCGTGCTATGGAAATTAGTCTGGATTGTCTTTGTATAACTATTGAAACATTGCAATTTCAAAAGCCAATAGTCGGTTAGTAAACACCACATACTAAACTAATTGGGATAGGTAAACATTGAATGGTTGTGATGGTTATGAAATATCCAAGGAGCCAGACATGGAGCTTATGTCAGTAAAAGGGAAACTGAATGACTTAGCTCAAACTTGACCTATGGATGGTTATTCGAGATCCTTCTGTAGCTGCAAAGCCATTCCTTGACCTTTTGGACGTTAAGAAAATGGTGTTGAGTATTTGGTGCTGAGGCATTTTTGTGGCCCTTCTCTTTCACTAGAGAACAGCAGCTAAAGTGTAATACTTAAAACTTCCTAATATTTTTTTCTGGTTACTTAGTCATATGTGGGGAAATGGCATGGTCATAATAGACACGCTCTGCAAGTTAAATGGATTTTAGGACTCTCTCCTGATATTTTATAAGATGGGAATGTAAAGTTTACTTTGACCAATTTATTATAAAATAGTATGCTTTGTTTCTAAACTATGAAGTTATTTTGAAAGAATAAGACTGTGGTCACACAAGAGAAATGCCCCCTTCTTTCTCGCATCTTCTGCTTCCTATATAGTTATGCGTTGTGGTCACATGGTGTATAATCCTGTGATAGTGGTTCATACATCTTTTAACCATTCTTCTTTTGGGGGGGGGGTGAATTAGATTTGGTACATTCATCTACACTCCTCAAGCGGGACATATCCCCTTTTCTTGTGCCTTTCTCTGCCTCCCTTTCCTTTATTTTATTTTATTTTTAATTATGTGGGTACATCAATGTGTTGGCAAAACATTATTGCTGGTCACATACTGATCTGGGCCATTTTTCCCTATTTTTGTGATTTGTTACCATCTATGTAGGAGAACCCACAGTGCACTGCAGTGGTGGTCAAAAGACAGTAGGAGGACAGATGCTCTGTATTTGACAGAGGAATATCAACACACTGACTTTCCCACTGAAAATTAATTTTAAAAAAATTAAGGGAGTCAATTGATAGTGGGTGAGGGATGTGGGACCACACACCAGATGCATAGGAAATGAATTGGTTTTGGAATACACACTCAGTGGCATATCGGTTGTACTGTGTGATGAGAAACGGAACAAATATAGTAGTAGCTGCCCAGTGGGCTGGATTTGATATGGAAATAAAACAGAGGATTTTAGGATTCCCTCCTGATATTTTATAGAGGTGGAAGAAAATCGATAGTGGTCTTGCATCGATAATGGCCTTGTGTCATCTTTACCAAAAAAAAAAAAAAAAGGTCAACATTCATGAGAAGTAACTTGGAAACATTTTGCTGGTGTGACTACAGCCTAACTCTAAATTGCTTTTCCTTTAGGTGTAGTGGAAGGGGTTTTGTCTCCCTCTGAAATAAGGCTACCAAGTGCAACACATCCTCATTGGTTAGAACCTACAATTTTTTTTTCGGAAGAAGAAGGTCTCAGTAAGGCATCCTCAGATGGTGTGGGAGTGGATTGTTTAAGCATGTTGTCAGTTGCAGTTAAGGTACAATCAAACAAGTCAGAGACCAATACAAAGGTTGGTATTTCTAAAGTAATTTCCTTCTGGAAAAAAGCATGTCTCTGATTTTTGTTGTTGTTGTTGCCCTTATGAACTTCTCTCCCAAGCTCTTAAGATATGTGTTTTAATACAGTGGTGCCTCGCTAGACGATGTTAATCCGTTCCACGAGGATCGCTGTCTAGCGAAAACATTGTCTAGCGAAGCACGTTTTCCCATTGGAATGCATTGAAATCGCTTCAATGCGTTCCAAGGGAAAATGCAGTCGTCTTGCGAAATTTCCCATAGGGAAACATCGTCTAGCGAGTGAGGGTCCCCATAGGAATGCACTGACAGCTGCACTGACAGCTTTTCACCACTAGTCGGCGCACTCCTATGGGGAAACCTCATCGTCTAGCGAAAATCGCCATAGGGAAACATCGTTTTGCGAAGCGCAGTAGCGCTCGCAAAAAGGCATCGTCTAGCGATTTCCTCGTCCTGCGAGGCAATCGTCTAGCGAGGCACCACTGTATTTATATTCAGTCTTGGTTTTATTTGGTATTGAAATTTGATTCTGTATAACAAAACTATGTCAGAACCCAGACTGAGCTGCATTAGAGTAATCGGTTTTCTTCAAAAGTACCAGGGGTTGAGACAGCCACCACCTTTTCCAAAACTTCAGATTGGACAATAGTTGTCTAATCTCACCAAATTTAAGAAAAGATTTGCAAGAAGAGGTGGGTGTCCAGAGTTTTTCTTAAAGACCTTCAGACAAGAGGCCTGACAACATCCCATTGGAAGCTCATTTCAGAGGCACAGGACCACTGTTGAAAAGGCCTTCTCTCTTGCATTCACTAACTTAAACACCCTTGATGGCAGGCAGTAAGAAGGGCCTCTGTTAACGACCTCAGGCTCATATGAGGGAAGGCTGCCGTTTAAATAACACCTGCCCAGACCTTTTGAGAGAACCTTCCTGAGCCTAACACTCCCCAGATGGATTTGAACTTTAGTCTCCCATATTCCTCACCATTAGTTATGCTGAATGATTCCATGGGCATTGTATTCCAAAATGTCTGGAGGGTTTAAAACTAGCTCTTTATATTGCTGGATTTTACTTACAAAATGCATTGCAAATTGGCTATACAGAAGGACTCATGGGCTTCAGCACCTGAACTACTGGACTGATGTGGAGCAGGTCTTTTTGCTGTTATGAATGTTGTTTTATAAAGTGTGTCCTTGAAACCTAAAATACGATATGTAAACTATCATGATGGTGTTGAGACACTGTTGTTATTATTAGTGACAAAATGGAAATCTTTGCTTTAAAGCCACCAGACACTTACAATGGCCTCAAATTTGGACCAAGTTAAACCTGGGTCCTTACCTAGGTTTTTATGGCCCAGTCAGTATGGGTTTGTTCTAATTTGTTGGGTTGTGAATTTCTGTGTACTGTAGGACCCCAAGTATCCACAGGATCAGTATCCACGGATTTACTTATCCATGGTCTGAAAATATTAAAAGAAAAAAACCCAAAATATGTGTTTCTAATGCTGAGGTCAACAGAACTGCCCACTAGAGGGTTCCAGAGACCATGTTATGTATAGTGTTCACTACTATAATAATGTTCACTATAATCTGCACTTTTCAACATCTGGGGGAGACTTGGAACTAGTCACCTTTGGATATGGGGTCCTAATATATGTGCTTATTTTATAACACTTGTTGAATTCTTTGAACTTTATATAATTGTTTATTTGTTATATTCCAGTATAAGGTAGAATATAAACATTTTGGTGAATAAGTTTGGCAACTTGAACTATTTGACTAGACAGGTTTGCTTGGTTTTACAGGAATTTTTAGTTGCTGTTGGCCTAAGAGGAGCCACACTGCAGCACCGAGTACTTCCTTCAGGTTTAAGCTGGCATGAACAGGTATGTTAATTTGTCAGAAGTTTTCACTTCTTACCACTCTTTAAAATATTAAATTTAGATGCTGAGCGCTGACATAATTCTCGCTAAACTGGGCTCACTAAGAAATAAAAGAGAGGAAGCTTGAGATTTGCAGTAATAAGCAAGTAAATAAATTTAAAGCCCCATGAACATCTAAAAACAAAAACAAAAAAAAGATGGGAATGGTTTTGAGGAAACATTTGTAAATGTAACAGAATACAGTGGTGCCTTGACTTACGAACTTAATCCGTTCCAGATGTTCATAAGTCAAAACGTTCGTAAGTCAAATCAGCATTTCCCATAGGAATGCATTGAAAACCGATTAATCCGTTCCGTCTGTTTTTTGTTCTTATGTCGAGGCGCCGTTCGTAAGTCAAAGCATTAGTTCCCATAGGAACTAATGCAAAACCGGTTAATCCGTCCTCTACCACTAGGGGGAGAAATATTTTTTTTAACCTAAGATGACAGGTTAAAAAAAAGGGCAGGAAAGGAGGGAGGGAGGGAACGAACACCTTTTAAACAGAACAGAACACCTTTAAAACCAAGCAGCTTTAAACCAAACCAAGCACCTTTTAAACCAATTTTTACATTTTAAAATTACAGTGCCAGGCAGTACCAGGCAGTCCAAAGTCCATTTCCCGCTTTCCCCGCGTTTTTTTTTGTTCGTAAGTCAAAGCTCCGTTCGCAAGTCAAAGCAAAATTTTGCAAACGGAGCTATTCGTAAGTTGAAATGTTCGTACATCGGGGCGTTCGTAAGTCAAGGCACCACTGTAAGTTATTTCTACTTATAAAAGACATCTCTGGATCCCATGTAAGATACATGTCGTCCTGTAAGTTGAAAGTTAGAATTAGCCACAGATATGACTCTTGCCTTCTTTGACTCTATTCTGTATACCTAGAAAAATCCTCCTATTCATTGACTCAAATAATACCATTATAACAATATTAAAAATATTACCTGTTTTCCCTTTCTTTTATACATATATTATGAGGTGTGTGAATGATTTATTGTTGATATTACTTTACTATATTGGAATACAGTAGGCTATTTTTATACTCTTATAATTGTAGATTTTGTATTTTTTGAACATTTCTGATGAGCCTGTCTTGGGATATAATCCTCCAGCTTCTATCACAACATTCCATATCCATCTCTGGAGTTGTGCTCTGAATTATAGGTAAGTTAAATGAAGTGTGAAAATCAACCAGTTGTAGCAACTCTTATCTTAAACCTAATGCTTTCTGGTTCTTTGTGTTAAGTGTATGTTTCATGACTTCAAATTCTAAGTCATATTCTTACCAATGTATTGAAATTAATATTTTGCTATATATTTTGTTTTGTTTTTTTCTTTGGGGCAGGCCTCTTTTTTTGCCAACTAGAGCACTTCTTACTGTTGAAACATTTAGCATCTCAAGTAGCGTGGCTCTGGATAAATCATCATCTACTCTCAGGTAAATTTTTAAGAGTTTAATGAAACAAATGTGTTTCACTTAATCCTTATTTCTTTCACCATTTGTGAAAGTGTTGCAAAACTAGATAAAATAATGATCATATGCTGTCAAGTCAATTGTGACTTATGGCGATTCTTTTCAGGGTTTTCCAGGTAGAGAATAATCAAAGGTGGTTTGCCCTTCTTTCATTCTGGGGGCTGTGCAGCTTGCCCAAGGCCACACAGGCTGGCTCTACTCACAGGAGGCACAGTGGGGAATCAAACTCCCAACCTCTGGCTCTGTAGTCAGATACCTAAACCACTGCTATCTAGCCAGCTGCCAAACTAGATATGTAGGTGAAATTCTGACTTCTAATGGAATTTTTTATCTGTTTAACTTATGTGTAAATTACTTAAAGGTTGAAAGATGAGTCACCAGTTCACCAGGCTTTTCCTGCCCCATAAATGTCCACGGTGCTAATGTGTGTTGACTTGCTTGTGCAGCAGTAATTTGAAAGACGTATAGAGTGTAAAAGAAAATGGCTCACACTGGTGTTTTTTTTAATTTTAATTTATTTCAGCTATTATCCAAGGATTTGAGTACTATATGCATAACAGTTGGCACATATACAACTTTGATTTGGTCTTGTTCTCTTGGAACATTTTTTCTTAATGAACCTCCAAAGACTTTTTGAACTTCACACTTGTAAAAAGCACTTTCTGTGGTGGGGAGGGAAATGTTAGCACAAGAATTATGAGGAGAAGGCATGGAGAAAGCAGACAACATTTTAAAAATATTTGTGTTGTCACTTTTTCTGCTATGTCTTTCATGAACAAGCTGCGCTAGAAACTTAACGTGAATACTTTCTTTGGTCAACATTTTCTCTATCAGTGCCATTTGGTTGTTGCAATAGAGAATTGTGGGAAGAAGGTGGTTCCAAAGCAACTGAAATTTTATATTGTTATATGAAAAATGTTATTGGTTTTTTTTACTCAAGGGATAGTAATTTTTAAGATAAACCCTCCTTACAAATTGTTTTGAATAAGTTGAACAATCACTTAACTTTCATATGCCCATCATGAAGCTCTGGGTAAGCATAGCATTCTATTTTCTTTGTCCTAAGCCTTTAAAGGAAATTTATGCCAAAAGAATCCAGATCACCTTCTTCTTTCCATTATTTGTGTTTCAAAAGAGGAGTATAGGCAAATCATGCATTCAATGTGGGAAAGTGAACTCCGCAAATCCCACCAATAGTAACCAAATTCAAAACTGCCCTCATTGATAGAATCACTAGAGCAAAGTTATGGATGTGAGGGAAAGTTTAGAGAAGGATAATTAGATTTGTAGTCTCTGTTCCTCTCATTTTTGTACTCCACACACAATCCTCCCCACTTTTTTGTTGTTGTAGAATAATCTTGGATGAGGCTGCTTTGCATTTGTCCGACAAATGTAACACTATTGCAGTCAACCTCCAAAGAGGTGAGTGTGTTCTAATACTTACCAACTGTACATTAGTCTCTATAGTCATCGTGATTCCACTGTTATAACAGATTCAGAAGGTATTCCTATCAAGGATGGGGACTTTCAGATGTTGTTAGACTGTAATTACCCTTAGCCCTCATCATTAGCTATGTTGGTTAGGGGAGATGAGAGCTGTTGTCCCAGTACATTGAAGGGCCACTATTTACTCATTTTCATTTATTGGTAAGTGTCCATAAAGTTGACCACAGAACTAAAAATCTTGTGAGAATGATTGGATTATACCGAGTGACTGTGTTATGGATGACTATTGTTATTATGTACCCTGTTTACCCAAAAATAAGACCTAACCTGAAAATAAGCCCTTGTATAATTTTTCAGGATGCTCGTAGTATAAGCCCTAACCCAAAAATAACCCCTAGTTAAGTGAAACCCCGCCCTCCACCATTGTGCAGCAGCCAGAAGATGACATGACTGTAAAATAAAACATCCCCTGAAAATAAGCCCTAATGCGTTTTTTGGAGCAAAAATTAATATAAGACCCTGTCTTATTTTCGGGGAAACACGGTAATCATCGCTAGTCTGTATATTGTGCATGTTATTTCTTTCTGATCTCAGTGTTTACACACTGAATTACGTGTGTATACGCACTCAGCATGTGAACATTTCATTTTGAGCAACACATGCTGTAATAAATCTGTGTTACTTTAGATGCCACAACTGTTTGTTTTAATTGGGATAGCTGTGTTGGTTTATTTGTTACTTGCTTCATTTTTGTAAATTGGACAGCATTTAATTCTCAGTCCTAAAATAATTAACATTATTAATAATTTAACATCATGGGTATGGCTGATGTTTATGTAGAATGCAGGGGAATGGAGAGATTACTTTAAAGCTGAGAGAGCATTTTTATGGCAGGATAAAACGGCTTAGGAATAAAGAAACTGAGCTTCATTTGAAACTGTGTGTTTCTGAAATAATATAATAATCTTAGACCTTCAGAGCTGGAAGGGACCCTGTGGATCATCGAGTCCAGCCCCTGTCAAAGAAGCACAGTAGAGAATTGAATTCCCAACCTCTGACTTCACAGCCAGATATGTAAACCACAGAGCTATCCAGCTGAGCAGGTGGAAGCCAGATACGTAAACCACTGAGCTATTTGGCTAAGCAGGTGGAAGTCTAGTCTAGTAGAACAGGTTGAGCAAATAGAAGTCTAGTAACACAATAGGAGATTTTTCGATCTCCACTCTAAAACCCTTTGAAAATCTGCTCTAGGTGGTCTCACAGTCTTCTAGAGTAGAATGCGATGGTATACAAGGAACTGCACTAGGGACAGGGAATATTGTTACCACTACCACCAAGGCCACTGGCAGGAACAATTCTATTCGTGGGAAACTTCGTTGAATTTCATATATTTGCTTTAAAAAAAAGATAAACAACAATTAAGGAGATACATGTTTAATATGTATGCTCCCAAACGCCCTCTCCACTTCAAAGCTTGTCCTGCTCCCTGGTTCACTGGGGAGCTTTGAGCTATAAAGTTAGCCAGGAGATGGCTAGAGAGCAGGTGGAGGAAGGATTAGTCAGAACAAAATAGGGTTGCAGTTAAGACCGTAACCAGGAGGTGTACAGTGCCTTAAAATTGGTGAAAAAGCCTTTACAGTAGTACCTCGGTTTGCAAACGCCTCAGTTTACGTAATTTTCGGTTTACGAACCGAAATCCATAAGAAATAAAGCCCCGGTTTACGTTGTTTTCTTTTTTCTTTTTCCGTACTACAAAAGGGTTTTCCCAGGGCGCATTGCGCCTATAGCACTGCCCCTTTCGTAGCGCAGTTGGCGTTTCAGTTTGTGAAATTTCCGTACTACGTAACATCGCGTAGAACGGATCCGTTTCACAAACCGAGGTACTACTGTAATATTAAGATCATTGGTGAGGCTGTGAACCAACAAGCGGAACTTCCAGGTGGTTCCCCACCTCACCAGTTCTGGTCAGCAATGGTCTCATCCTGGTGAGTTAACCAGTGATCACTTTGCAGCCTTTTTAAAATCTAAAATCGAGGCCCTGCAATCTGATCTTGACTCCGCCAGCAGTTTGGTTGACTGGGTGGGGACCACTGCTGAACCCTTTCTCTCTCTCCGTTTGGTCCAATTTGGCCCTATAACAGTGGAGGAAGTTTCCAGGGTGCTGACTACTACCTCTTTGCTTGACCCTTGCCCAGTTTGGCTTTCCCCAATGCCATTTGCCCGACCCACCAGAGCTTCCCAGACCAAATTCCTCTGGGTAGCCACTCCAGGGGAGGTCTAGCAGTCCTCCACAAGAGATCGGGCCTTCTTTGCAGTGGCTCCAATGTTGTAGAACCAGCTCCCAGTGGAGCTACACTTGGTGCCCTCTCTGCTAACATTCAGAAGACAACTTAAAATTTGCTATTCAGGGAGGCTTTGATTTTGATGTTTTGCTCCCATCATTTAGATAATTGTTCTTGGTGTTATTTGTTTTTATCTATTAATGTCTTATCTTTTTTACTATATGTTTAAACGATTGTTGTAAACTGCCCAGAGTAGTACTTAGCACTTAGATTAGATTAGGCATCCTTCAGTCTCGAGAGACTATGGTAACGTGCTCTGTATGGAGGTCTTGGAACAGCGTCTAGTGTGGCTGAGAAGGCCAGTTCGAGAGTGACAATCCCTTCCACGCTGAAGACAAATACAATCTTAGCACTAATGGGGCAGTATATAAATAAATAAAATAAAATAAAAATTTTCTTTTCTTCAGATTACGTTCAAGTTATGGACATGGGACTCCTCGAACTGACTATAAAGGCAGTGAAACCTGGAGCCGATGAAGAGAGAGTAAGGATTTAATCTAAAATAAAATATAAAAACAACATGACGTGTGGTTAACATCTTCATTTTTTAAAAAGCATGATAAAAATGAGGCCATGTGTTTGAGCATACTCAGGGACAGTGCCATTGAAATTAATGGGATTGATTTCAAAATAAATGAGTATAGGATCAGGCTGAAATTTCACTGCAGGAGGGCTGCTATTGATTTGAGTTCTCCAACCCAAGTGGTCTTTTTTTGAAAGCATGATTTTTGTTCTTTGATCATACACTTAATCTAGTCCTGGCCTTGTGTTGGAGTCAAACTTATCTTCTGTTTCATAGAGTAAGCCACGCTTTGAACTGCATTGTTCCAGTGACGTGATCCACATTAGAACCTGCTCCGACTCCTGTGCTGCTCTAATGAATCTTATCCAGTATATTGCAAGTTATGGTGATTTGAATCCACCTGCTAAGATGGAGGCTACCTCTGGAGTGACCAAACAAAATGCTACGGTATGAAAATGCATCTCTCCCACTTCCTTTTCCAGATATCTTTACTTTTGAATTCTGTAGTTTTATCCAAAAGAATGAGAAGGACTTTATAGAGAACAATTTTAAGAGTACCAAGCAAAAGAAAAGAAAAATAAATAATAAAGAATACAAAAAAATTGTGGCACCTTAAAGACTAATTGCTGTATTTTAATGTGAGCTTTCGTGGACAAGATCACTTCCTCAGGCATTTTTAAGAGTAAGGGAAATAGCCCTATTGCTATTACTCCCATTCCCTATCTTGTACTTCTTTCTCCTCCTTGTATCAAAATATGTACTTAGTTGATTGAATATGTAATGCTTTTGGAACTGACAGATTTTTGTGCACTGGCAATATATGTTTTGCTGAATACTTAACATAGCGTTTTTACAAAGCCTAGTGCCTTTTAGAGATGTCTGCATATACAAGTAATGTAGTACATTATTTGACTATGTGTCTTGTGAGGCTGATTGTACAACCACGTCATGAATTTGACCCCTTGCCAAATCGCATGGCTGCTTGAACAATGTTAGCTTATACACATAAATATCCCAGCAGGATGCTGCCCAGTAAATATCTGTAGAGCTGCCACCTGATCCTTGCTCGTTTCTTTATCTTTAGCAATTCATGTTCTTGATTATTTCAGATGTAATCATTTTGCCAGAATAAAGCAAGCAGTCAGCACTGGTGTTTCAGATATTGGATGGGGCTAACAACTTTGCTTCCACTTATTTGCTTAGTTTGAAAATAAGTAACTGAATGCCAGGATTCAGTTAGTTGACACCATCAGCTGAGATCATAGGTTGACCTGCTGCATGGGACAAGTATACCTAATGTCTTTGCTTGTGCTTTGGTTCAGTTGTTCATTATGAACAGGTTTTACTAAGTCTCCTTTATAAAGATTGGAAACAATATTTGTATATCATATTTTAAGTTTCACATTCTAAGTTTCACAGCCACAAGGGTTTCTTAGAGACAGCGCTACATTTCCTTTGCATGTTTGAATCCATGTAACTTTTGCCTTTTAGGCAGATGTTTCTAGTCGGCCATCTTCCCAAGGGCCAGTTCTTGCTGAAGCTGACCAACAGATTTTACGGGACTTAATGAGTGATGCTATGGAAGAAATTGAAACTCAGCAACTGAATTCCCCCACTAAACCACAAGTTAATGGTAGGTCTTTCCAGATTTCTCCTATTTTGAAACAGTTTAAACTTTGAAACTTAAATACAAAACTTCACATGATTCTTTCACCATGATACATGTAGTATATAGCATGTTTAATCTAGATTTCTACTAGTATTTAAGAAAAATCTTGACATCTTGCGTAAGTATTGTTCAGAATATTAGATCTATCATTTATTCCTTATACCTGCCTTTTCCAGCCTTGATGCCCTCCAGATATTTTGAAGTATATCTCCCTTAGTCCCAGACCATTACCTCTACTGGACCATTGACAGTCCTGGCTGGGGCTTGTGGAAGTTTGAATCTGGAGGGCACCACACTGGAGAATAATTTACTTTATGCAATAAACAGATTAAATGCCTCACAGCAAAATCAAGTTATTATTCCATGTTGGAAGCCTAGCAAAGATGGAATGAGATAGTTCAGTTTAGAAAGGGAGTTGCAGATCTTCGGCTTACTGGTTGAGAAAGCCTTCTCCAAATGAACTGCTGTTTGCATGTGGGTGGAACATGAAGGAAAACTTCTCTGAATGAATTAATGGATGGAACAGGCACATATTGTGAAGGGCAGTTCTCAAAGTACATTATTTGGTAATTTATTTTAGATCGATATATCATATTTATCTCCCAGGAGATGCTGTGGAAATGTATTAAATCAATAAGGCAGAGACAAAGTACATCTGAAACGGGATTTCTAATTGCAGAATTGAGCGTGGCATTGTTGGATATTTTGTGAAATTAGAATCCCTTCAAAAAACCTTGCCAACATTTGGTTTACTTCCAACAGTGTTATGGATAGATTTCCTTTAGCACAGCTAAAACAAAAGCTTTTGTTCCTCAGTTACATTTCCTCATAATAAAGCTTGACATTTTACTCTTTATATTTATGGAACAGGAATACTCAGACAATAGCACCATTTCATCTCCATTCTCTGCAGCTCTATACTTGTCTGTGTAGGATTCCCCAAACCCTCTGGAACAGATTCCGATGGGGCTGCAAGGCAGAGAGAATGTCCCTTCTTTTCATTACAATGGTGGAAGTAGTTCTCTGAGAAGAACTTAGTCATCTCCCTAAAATATGTAGTATCTACACATTGGGTTTACTTACCAGTTTTCTGTTCTCCGCACATTCAGTCAGTCTCTTAGGTGTTGTCTGGACATTACGTAGAGACATGTGCTAGCATTGCAATAATGAACCTAGTTTTTCCCAGGCTTGTGCATTCCTCCTTCTCTGGTACAGCTATGAGAGAAGTTCATAACTTGCACAGTAAATACAGTTGAACATATCTGAACCAGGGAAAACAGGTTCGTCTTTTCTATTGTTGAAACGGATCAAAACTGCAAACCATAGCTTACATCGGTGGTTTATTTCAGCTAACTATAATAAAGGTTAACCATAGTTTAAGATTTTCAAGTCATGCTTAACTGTGCCTAATCTAAAACTAAAGTGGAAGCTTTTGTTCACCTTGGCACCCGTGTTAGAGAACTGTGATTTAATATTCACATCAAAATGCAGCCAGTGTCTAGTAGCAGATTTTAGGCTTCATGAAAAACATTTCTATAGACATACTTTGTTTCTCTTCTACCAGGAGTTTTGGATGAAAAGATTCAAACACCAGCACCGTCATGTTCTGATCTTTTCCTCTTTCCTGATGAAAGTGGCAATCTCTCTCAAGAGCCAAGCCCTACTTACACTTCATTCACTCCCAATATAATCAATGAAGCTGTAGATGTGCCTTCTGAAAACGATGACTTCTGCATTCTTTTTGCACCAAAAGCTGCTATCTCAGTAAGAAATTTTAATTTTATGTAGATATTGTAGTAGTTTGAAACTTACAAAACTTAAAACAGTTTTGTAATAAGAATTAATCTCATGGTACAGACTTAAGAATGCAAATGAACAACACATGCATGGACGTCCTGTCACATGACTGCACTTTCTCCTGCAGACCACATGGCCCATATCCAGAGCAGATTCTGAGGGCTGCAGGGAGGTTGAGAATCACCCTCTGTTCTGCTCGCATAACCCATTCTAGCAGTGTGAAAACATTGGATTTTATGTCTATGGCTAAATACAGATTGAAGCAAAATCTAATCTTGCCTCTTTGAAGCAAACATCTGATGGAGCAAGGGTGAGAAAAATAGAATCATTTAATTAATACTTCAAAGGCACTTAATATCTTGTAATCTTTTAGGAGAAGGAAGAAGAGCCAGTAGTGAAAACATTGGTGGCCGATGCAATCCTGATAAAAGACAACCACTTCAGCCTCCCAGTAAAAAGGGCAGACACAAGCAAAGGCACTTTGCGTTTTCCTATCCCACTGATACGCTATGTTGTAAAAGAAATATCAATCATTTGGCACCTTTATGGAGGAAGGGACTTTGGGAATGTACCTCCCACATCTCCAGCGAAAAGCTACATGTAAGTACTGCAAGCACCAATCCATTCTCTTTATGCAGGGCAAGTGTAAATTTGACTTCAAAATCTAGAGCTGGGTAGCTAATCTTTTTTTCAAAAAAATCAGTACATTTTCATGGGTACCATTTCATTGGAGGCATAACCATCATCTCAATCACGTTTCCCGTCCACTGCATCTGAGTGAGTGCATAATAGTTATGTAAAGTAGGTACCCAAACATGGTTGGCTTTTTCAGCCAGGATTCCCTGAAAACATGGAGATCATGTTAGTAAAGGTGAAAGAGAGGAAAGGTTGGCAGTGTACTTGCAGGACATGAGTGTATTTTGAAAGGATTTTTTTAGCCAGTTTGTGTTATGTTAATAGCTATGTAATGTTTCTCTATTGTGGTGTTGACTTTACAGCTCTGAACAGCCATTTGGTTACTTTCAAGAGCAAAATGTATTCCAGAAAGAGTGGCAGAACTTCTGCTCCCTTTTCATTAAGAAAAAAACTCATTTGTGAGGTTCTGTGTAGTAGAGCAAGCTGTGCTGTGTTGCACTGAGTGAGTGGTTATTATGAGACAAAAACTCAGTTTGACCAAAAATGTAACCTCCATCCTCTTTACCGCAGTAGCCCTCAGAGCTCTCCTTCTCACACACCGACAAGGCATGGGCGTAACACAGCCTGTGGGGGAAAAGGGAGGAACCCAGATTTCTTGATGGAAATACAGTTGAGCAAGGTAAGAGACTAAATGCTTGCTTTTATTGTTTACTCCTGAGAATCTGCATTGCCTAAATTATTATCTAATGTTTATTTGGCATAAATAGATCATTAAGCAATGTAACCTTTCCTTAGCTTTTTCCACTGCCAGAGAGAAAAGGAGAGGAAGGGGACCCACTGTAGCCTTTGTAATGGCGAGAAGGATGTTCGCCCTTGCTCTAGATTTTAGCCAGTATGTGTTCGACTGTTGTTTAACATTATTTCAGCTTTAATTGAAGAAAAGCTACTGCCACCTTTTAATATAAAACTACTTCATTTAGTATTTGAGCATACCAAGAGTTTTGGTTATTGGCCCTTCATTTTTTTATTAAATTATTCAAAACATCAGCTTGAATAATTTTTCCCCATGATGGTGATTTGCCAAGCCAAACATGTTTTTTGTATGCTCTGTTAGCATGAGTGCAAACTTTAATGATGTTTTACCAAAGAAGCTCTATGAAATCTTTAGCTGTTTTAAATTATTCAATGTAATTTTTGTAGTTTGTTTTTAATGTATATCTTACTGTGTTTTTAATTCTTTTTTTTTAAATACTCTGAGATACCTTGAGTCCCCTTATCAGGAGAAAAGTGTAAATAAGATAAACAAATGCTTACAGGTGGTGCCATATCATGTATACTTAAGCTTTGTTTTATTCACACCGCCTCCCACTACACTTCTTTGTGCACCAGAGCCAGATTCTAAAATTTTCCAAATTTTCAGAATACTTTATTGGGCTCTGCCAGGGTTTAATAGTTCTGCTGTATAAGTCATTTCAAGTGTGACTTTTCCTTTTACTATTGCAGTGCTGTTTGTGATTTAGTGTTTAATTGTTCTTGTGATGGTGGTATTCCAGCAAACCTGAAGGTATAATGAGAGTGAAAGGGTAGGGTGTAAATATTCTAATGGCAAATGAGAAACTGTTTGTTTATTGGACATGCATTTTCTAGTTTACACTACCTGAAAATACAATGAAGTTCAGGAGGAGAAGCTTTTACATATTAAAAGTAAACCCAGGGAAAGGGTTGGTGAAAAGAGCTACGAATACCCCCATTAGCTAGTGTTTTTTGTCTTGGAACCAGACACAGACGTTTTTCTATTCATTATTTCTAAATACAACCCCATGGTTTACTAAAACAGAGTTTTGTCGAGTTTATTGTGTGTAATATTATACAAACTATGATGAGCATTAACAAAATCCTTGCCTTTTCTCTGTTTCTGGTTTCATAAGGTGAAATTCCAGCATGAAGTTTATCCATCAAGTGAGCCAGAGTGTGAAGTTCATCTTGTGGAACAACCAGTGTCTCGTCAAGTGTTTGTAGTTCAAGATCTTGAGATCCGAGATCGCTTGGCTACATCACAACTGAATAAATTTCTCTACCTCTATAGCAGTAAGGAGATGCCTAGGAAAGCACATTCAAACATGGTATGGCTCTACAATGACTTACTGAATGTTATAAATATGGGAATTAGGGGGTTAAAATAGGTATGTACAACTACAGCTCTCTGCAGGCATTTTCCTGCAACATGAGTATCACAAAATTGTGGATAGAATACTTTCAAAGCATCATGCCAAGTTCCTGATCTCAGAACTTTTGTAAACTGGGTCTACTGAGCACACTTAAACACTCCGTTTTAGACCTTCCTGGTAGATATGCAAAGGTCTGTGAGACATCTTGCTTGAACCTCCTACCCCTCAGATATGGACAGATACTTGCATAGCTTTTATTTATTCTACCAAAGTTGCCCCTGCTTTTGGTGGGAATAGAAAAAGAAATCCAGAAATAAAAGTCCACACATGCGGATGGTCAAATTTTACTATATTTCACAATGGCCAAAATCCTCTTATTTATTATTTTATTTATTTAAAATATTTCTATCCTGCCTTTCTCTCCAAAAGGACCCAGGGTGACTTACCTACTTACACCTGCCGTAGCACAAACAGCATAATTTCTGTAGGTAAATTGCCCCAAGTTAAGAAATCATTGTAGACTAGAGATGGGGGTATTTGAATATGAATATCCCAGCGCAGCTGGACTTAACAAGGGTCTGGCCCCCTCCACTCACACATCTGCCGGCGGCCCTGCTCATCCTTCCAATCATGTCTGGAGCCCCTCTCTCTTCCCACTCAGCTGGTCACTGGACAGCAGTGCAGGGAGACTCGTCCACCCTCCCTCTGCCTGGAGTGGCTAGCTGAGCGGGAAGAGAGCGGTGCTCCAGGCGCAATTGGAAGGATGAGTGGGGCTGTTGCCACCAATAGACACTTGAGTGGATGGTCCAGCCACGGGGGCCGGACCCTCGTTAAGTCCAGCTGCGCGGGGATATTCAAATATGAATACCCCCATCTCTATTGTAGACATTATCAGTCGCATGCTGAATTGTATGACAAAGCATGCAACTAATAATGTATACAGTGATTTAACGTGGGGCAATTTGTTTCCAAAAGCATTTTGACCTGTGTATTTAAATGAAACTTCAGCTGCTCAGGATGATATGCTCAAAAATTCGAAGAAGAAAGCAGATAATGGCTGAAATCCAGTAGTACGTTGCAGCTACAGTAGGCCCATTGAGTTAGTGGAACTTACATATGTTGACTTACCAGATCCCTACTGATTCAATGAGCCTACTCTAGTTGTGATGCTACTATATTTCAGGCACTGACTTGTTAATACAAAACTTAAATATTTTAGTGTTACTGGCAAGGGGCTACATAATTCAAGGTTATGTGTTTTTTTCAGATTATCCCAATAACTGTTGCAGATCACTAAATTAATCTGGTTTGGGATCATAGTGACCTTCATAATTTGGGGGCTTTGAAAATATTAGGAATATTTTATCTTATACTTACATTGAGACTGACAACATCTATAATGGTGTATTATTTCTGCCCTGCCAATAGAGCACATAATATCTACAGAATTGATTTGTATGGCATATTTCAGGAGGGACATACATTCTTGTGAAAATATTTCTATTCATGTGCATTTCAGTAATAGCAACATTTAGAACATTTATCTATGACCATAGTTTTAAAAAAACTGCCTGCACTAGGTGTAAATGTCTGTTTGTATTTATTGTAAGCTGAAGAAAAGAAATAGTAAAAATTTCTTAAACATTATTTATATATTTATAAAACAAACAATTAGCCTATACATTTTCCTCTTCACTAATCTTTCCTTCTCCTTTTGGCATTTTGTGCTTCAGTTGACAGTCAAAGCATTGCACGTACGTCCAGAGTCAGGCAGATCACCCCAAGAGTGTTGTTTACGAGTCTCGTTAATGCCACTTCGCCTCAATATTGACCAGGTTGGTTTACAAAAAATCAGTTTACAGGGAAAAAGCCCAAGTAGTTGATTTTCAAATTACTTATTTTATAATTATGACTATTACTAATATTGTTATTGTTAACACTTGTTTGGAGATGAATGATGCAAAGTTTTCTTAACCTGTCATCCATAATCCTAATCAATAATGTGGTTAGTAGAATTTACTTTATGTACAAAACTTTTGATTGGATTATAATTTGTTTTTATTGGCCTGATACCATTCCTGGGTAGAGGAACAAAACTTATTTCTGGAGTGCAGGTAATGTTCAAAAGATCATTTAAAACTGAGAACTATGAAAATATACAGCTTACAAGTCCACTCTTTTCTGTTTGATCCTCTGCCTTTTTACTGATGTAGTCTTGCTGGTAATCCTTCGAAAAATACTCATAATCAAGGGCAGGGTGTGTATAAAGAGTTCCTTGGAGATAGGCACAAAACGTACTTTGTGTGCAGCCTTAACTTCAATAATGGCGACATTTGGAACATTTCTCTATGAACACAGCTTTAAAAAACTGCCTGCACTAGGTGTGAATGTATGTTGACATGCAGCTGTTGATTTTTCCCTTCACTGTGAGGGGAAGGCATAGCAGAGAGTAAAGAGTTATATTCATACAAAGCCATGCCAAGATCTAAAATTTGAAGTAAAAAAGCCAGTGTTTGGGGCAACGAGCGATTTTGCTCCCTTTGGACTTTGTTCCAGATGTCAGACTGCTAATTTGGCCCATATATGTCAGTGGCAGCTCTTGGGAAGTGAGCCAGCATCTTTGTAT
This sequence comes from Intellagama lesueurii, assembly GCA_037013535.1. NCBI lineage: Eukaryota > Metazoa > Chordata > Lepidosauria > Squamata > Agamidae > Intellagama > Intellagama lesueurii. Next base: position 23,020,559 of record JBAJHW010000001.1, read on the forward strand.
AGCCTCAGCCTTTTCTCTGCTGTAGAGTCCCATTCTCAGCATGATGCAAACCCTCTGTTTTACACCCGTAAATGTACCTTCTTATTCCTTGACTTTCCTGGAACCCAAAATAAGGTACTATATTTTTAAGTCTTTATATTATTTGTCCTCTAATTGCATTGTACATATAAAGGACTAGTGAGGAGTTGATGGAGAGGCTGTAGTTATCCTGTGGTATACAGTCCATTTCTAAGCTGCATTAATCTATGCTATCAATGAAGCTTGGTGAAAAGCTATTATTCTCCAGCAGGTCCTTGCTAGGAAAAATATGCTCAGGTCAGATTTTGATACAAAATTGCCCTAGCTCAAAGCATGCAGGCTGCACAGGTAATTGTTACTGCCATGTTATAATATGACACAGCACGGTACGTTTTCTGTTTTCCTTCCAGGGAATTGTGTCGTGAACAATATTTCCCATAACTGATAACAGAGAAGACTACTTTTTCTTTCAAACTAATTCATGCTTTCACTTTTGATGTAGGATGCCCTGTTTTTCTTGAAGGATTTCTTTACTAGTTTGTCTACAGAGGTAGAAGTTCTAATGACTCCAGATCCTGAGGGTAAATATTCTGACATACATTATACTGTATCTTTGTGTAACATATACTTACTGGGAATTCATACAAATATGTAGCCTGACAGCCGTTGAATGCAGATAAGTATTTCATTGACTGCCTTGGATTTCAGCATGAATTAATTTATTTGCAGTGAAAAAGCCTCCTAGTGCTGAAGTAACGTGCACATTACCCAGGCACCACAGCAGTTTCAAGGAGCCAAGCCCGGTCATTTCTTTCTCATTACACAAACAGTCAAGCCATAATGGAAGTATTGATTCTGTGGATGCGCTTAATGGGGATGACCACAATTTTACACATGAAGAATCATCATTCAGTGATCAGCCGATCTTTTTCAGGTACCCTGTGACATCTTAGACCATGAGATCTTTAAAGATGTCCCCTTCTTTCATTTTGTGAACTGTAACCTACAATAATCCTGTGTGTCTGGCAGTACCCACTTGCATATACTCATACACACACATATGTATCTAAGGGCCTCATACATGTCCCCTATGGACAGCTTAAATGAGTTAAGTTATGCCTGTGATAGGACTTTTTGTGACATCACGGAATATAGCTGAAAGCGTAACCTCCATCCACCTTCCATTACTTAGCCATACTAGTATTAGTATTAGGCATCCTTCAGTCTCGAAAGACTATGGTAACGTGCTCTGTATGGAGGACTTGGAACAGCGTCTAGTGTGGCTGAGAAGGCCAATTCGAGAGTGACAATCCCTTCCACACTGAAGACAAATACAATCTGTCCCCTGTCCAGCTCCCTGATTTTGCTGCTTCCGTGACTGCCTCTTTGCCTCGGTCTGCTGGACAAGGGTCTCTTCAAAATGGGAGAGGCCATGATGCAACGCCTGCCTCCAGGCTGAACGCTCAGATGTCAGGGTTTCCCATCTGTTGAGGTCCATTCCTAAGGCCTTCAGATCCCGCTTGCAGATGTCCTTGTATCGCAGCTGTGGTCTCCCTCTGGGGCGATTTCCCTGCACTAATTCTCCATACAGGAGATCTTTTGGAATCCGACCATCAGCCATTCTCACGACATGCCCAAGCCAACGTAGGCGTCGCTGTTTCAGTAATACTACCTAATGGATATTGCTTAATTATGCAACGTCCTCTCTTAGAAGACTCTTAATCTCGGGAGTTTAATTACTGCTTCAACTAACTCTCAGTGCTGGCTACAGTGTCATGATACTTAGGCATGGAATGAATAAAAGTGTTTCAGACGAATGTTTTTTCACAATAAATTTTGCTTTTGCTTGAAATTGCAGCAAGGCAGTATTAACCATATTAATGGTTAGTGAATGTGATGAACATGAGCACTTGGGCTTCTAAGGTGGCTGGTAGCCTGCCACCAGGAAGCCTTTGTGCAGCCATACACCACTCATGCAGAGTCCTTCTGAATGCCCCTTGGGTGCTCAGGCAAATCCAGTTGTATCCCAGAAGCCTGAGTCAGCTAGCAGTTGTAGTCCCTGCACCAGGAAGCCACAGGTCCAGCCCCAGTCCTGTAAGACAGATCAAAGCCAAACTGCAATTTGGAATAATTCAGAGAAATTTTTAGTGTAGTCAATCCAAGCCTTGAGGCACTGAATTCAGAACCAAGCTTTTCCCCAACACACACTAGAAAACACATCATGTTGAAGGATTTTAATTTTATTTAAGCCAGTTAAGTATAATAAATTCAATTAGAAAATAAGTAAATAATAGATAAAGGAAACACCACCACACATGAAAAAATAAAGCTAACTAGCCTACTAGCTAATTCTTACTAACAACATAGAGTCTTAGAGTATGGTGTCCCCCTTTGTTCTGGGATCTTGCTGCCTTTAGTAGGGTTTGTAAATGGATTATTGTACCATACTGCTCTGAATGCATTTTGGTGTTGCCAACTACCAGCTGAGGCTACAGTCTTTTGCATCTGATGATGGGCTCTTCACAGAAATCTGGGGTAAATAAAACTGGTTCGTCTCCAGTGTACCACTAAGACTCTTGGTTGTTTTCCTTCATATATCTAAACAGTCCTCTAGTGTGTTCTCACTACAGTTCCTACAGTCTTAACAAGTATCTGTTCGCTGCACTTTAGAACTGCACTTTGTTTTATCCATTAAGTGACTCATTTTGAGTATAAATATTAAAAAGATAAGTAGAAGAAGAACGTGCCTTTTGATATTGACAAGTCTGGAAGCTTTCAAAACCCCTAGCAATTTGAACACTTAGCAAAGATCCAGAAGTTAATGATGCAATAGATATATGGTGTTCAGGGTTGTAACATTTTTATCTTCATTTTTTAAATTTTCAAAATAGAGTTTGGTGTTTGTTTCCTGGCCCATTTTTTTTAGTTTCTGTAAGCATTTCTGTTTAGCTTCATACTACTTTTTCTTCCTCTTTAGAGAATTTCGATTCACCTCAGAAGTCCCAATACGTCTTGATTACCATGGCAAACATGTTTCTATGGATCAGGTTTGTTGACTTTTGTTGAACTGGCAGATAAAATTAGTTGTCTGTAGTTTTTTTTCCTTTTAATTAGTGATGTCGTTTCATGACAATGCGTTCAGTCTTTCTATTTTGGAAACATGAAACATTGTTTATCTATTCTTTGAAAATAAAGCTAGAGTATAAATAAACTGGCCACAAAAATTATTAATCCACATATATTTTCACCAACCCCTTTGCCCACACATTTTCAGTTATTTTTGTTGTGAAAGAACAAACTAACAATTTACATAAAGATTTCTGTTTGGTCACTTGAAGAAGATTCTTACCTTGTTTCCCCGAAAATAAGACAGGGTCTTATATTAATATTTGCTCCAAAAAACACATTAGGGCTTATTTTCAGGGGATGTTTTATTTTACAGTCATGTCATCTTCTGGTTGCTGCACAATGCTGCACAATGGTGGAGGGCAGGGTTTCACTTAACTGGGGCTTATTTTTGGGGTAGGGCTTATATTACGAGCATCCTTAAAAATCATACTAGGGCTTATTTTCAGGTTAGGTCTTATTTTCAGGGAAACAGGGTATTTGCCACAGGTAACTAGGCAGGATTACCATTTGCTACTGTGGAATAAACACATGAGTATTTTCTGGTTGCTTGACCTCCCACATTTGTAGCCTGAGAGGGTTAGGAATCACTGTATTACCTGTAGAATTTGAGAGCAAGATGAAAAAAATATACATACACAGGAGTGGCATGTACAATAAGGGACCTGAATGGGCTCTAGTTAGACTAAGAGGTGTCATATTAACTATTTGTCACATTGTCTGTTCTCTCTGTGTGGCAGTATCTTCTGAATTGTAAAGGCATATGCATCTCCTTCCTCTATGTTTTCCTCACTACCATCACCTAGCTGTGATAGATAGCTTTTTTATGCCCTTTGGTGCTCCTTGAAAGCATGATCCCAATCCCATGTTTTTGTGGGTGTGATAGAACAGGTCTGTAACATTGTATTGGGAGGACTTGTTTGATCCCATGGGGAATGAGATATCAAGTTGACCCCTGGGATAATTGTAGCAAGATTTACCACAGCATAGGTGTCTCTTATCTGTCAAATAGACACGAGGTTCTGGTGCCACATGTCAGTCACAGATTTGTGTTTAGACTTTGGGATACTTTAGTGCATCCCTAATTATTAGGAGGACAATCCCATGCTAGTAAAGAGTCCCCAGTAGTTGTCTGAATACTTCAGCTTCATCACTTTGTCTGAGTTGGCTAAAGCATCCAGAAACCCAACACATTGTCAGTGTTCAGGTGGAAAGCCTTACTCTGCTCTCACGAGACAGATACATTTTGGTCTGATATTTATATAATGCAAAACAAACATAAAAATGATGAGAGGATTCCTCCATTCCAGCCCAGTTTGCTGCTTATAAATCAGAAGTTAACTTGACTTTCTAAATTTTTTAGGGTACATTAGCTGGAATTCTGATTGGTCTTGCTCAGTTAAACTGCTCAGAACTGAAACTGAAAAGGCTTTGCTATCGGCATGGGTAAGTTTTATCACTTGCTTTTGTGTTGATTTTCATAAAATACCCATTTTTTTTCCAGTAAAAAACATTGGCTGAAGTCCTGTTGCACAGCCTTAACATGGCGTAGAGCTGCATGACAGGATTTCAGCCACTGTGTTATGTTATCATGAACACTAAATGTATTGTGAAGGAAATACAAAACAATTAACTGGTTTTATCAGTAACAAGTGGTATGATCTCCCCTTCATATCGGAATAGTTTAATTTTCAGATAACTAAATTTTGCTTTTATATATTCTAATAAATCTAATTGCTACAGGTTGCTAGGTGTGGATAAGCTGTTCTCGTATGCCATCTCAGAGTGGCTTAATGACATCAAGAAAAACCAGCTGCCTGGTATTCTAGGAGGAGTTGGACCAATGCACTCATTAGTCCAATTAGGTAAATTCATATAATATTTTTAAAGTCTCTTGATTTTATTTGGAACTGCTTGAGCATCTCAAACATGTATGAGTATTTTTTTCTGGCTGCTTAAATAACAAGGACATCGTGCAAGTAGTTGTTACTCACAGCACTCTCTCTTTAATTACAGTGCAGGGTCTGAAGGACCTGGTCTGGTTGCCAATAGAACAGTACCGAAAAGATGGTCGTATTGTAAGAGGCTTTCAGAGAGGAGCAGCTTCTTTTGGTACCTCTACTGCTATGGCAGCATTAGAACTGACAAACAGAATGGTTCAGACCATACAGGTATATTTTATATTTATCTTTGGAGATTTTTTTTAAAAAAAAAGGAAGACTAGTTCTTTCTTTCTTTCTTTCTTTCTTTCTTTCTTTCTTTCTTTCTTTCTTTCTTTCTTTCTTTCTTTCTTTCTTTCTTTCTTTCTTTCTAAGCACATGGGCTTAAATTCAGTTGCTTATATCAAATAGAGCAGAGGGACCTCGTCACTGCAGTTTTTATAAGTGTTTATTTACCATTGAGTATATGTTGAGAACTGGAGAGTGCTTTTTCAGTCTTTAGGGTTCATCTCATCATAATTTTAGGATGATACCACAAAGGTTTTATAATCATATCTGTGATTCTTTACTGGTCCACCAACTGTTGTGTTAATAATTTTTCTTTGTTTTTTTTGTTTTTTTTTAATGGAACCTAGGCAGCTGCAGAAACAGCTTATGACATGGTTTCTCCTGGACCTAGTTTAACTGAAACGAAAAAGATCAAGCGGCTTTCTCACTTGGCTCATCAACCTGTAGATCTTCGTGAAGGAGTGGCTAAAGCATACAGTGTTGTGAAAGAGGTAAGGAAAGTGCTGTTGTCCTTCAGTTGTTTGTACTGCATTTATCCAAAAGATTTCTAACATGGAAGACAGGCAAATCCAATTCAGTCATTCTTAAAGCAGATACACTTACCACAGGACAGAGGGGAGCATACTAGTCCGTCGTCCCCCCCCCCCCCCCCCCCAATAATTCTGGTTCCTTTGCTCTCCTACATGAAAAGAAGGAAGTCTGAACAGGAGAGCCTCCATTATCCATAGAGACTCTCCATGTAAATCAGAAGTCTGGAAAAATCAGCATCCCAACTCACATGCATAGCTTCTCAAACTGATCACCCTCCATGTGTAGGAGAGCAGTGAAACTGGACAGAAAGAGAGGGACAGGGCTGATATGCTTTCCTGCACCCGTGGTAAGTCTGCTGCTTTAATAGCCACTGAGTAAGGTAAATAAAGGTAATAGTATCCAGGCACGTGCATCTCATAAGTAAAGGTAATAGTATCCAGGCACGTGCATCTCATAATAAACAAGAGCTCTGTAGGAGCCCTGGTTTAATATTTACAAGCAACATGCTTGGACATGCAGTTAACACCTGTGGGCTTTGTGCTTCTGCAGAGCTGATTTTGGGAGATTCTCAGAATTTTAGCCAGGAAGCAGGGCTGCATACCTTTATCCCCAAAAGGGCAGGTGTCGTCATTATGCATATCCTAAAGGGTGGATTGAACACCATGTCCTGTGCATTTCCCTGTGCATTTCTCTCTTAACCCCTATGCTTCCAGCATCTGCGAAAAACATTCTCACACAATAACCTTGCTTCAGCTTCAGTTTCTCCTTTTTTTTCCTATTCTGTTCTCTACTGTTTCAGTTTTTCTAGATGATACGATGTGAGAAGGTTTTTTTAAAATCCAAATAAATTGATAATACACTTAAACCTAACAAGATGAAAATATAACTCTACAGAAGACCAAAACTCTGTTCTTTCAGAAGCTATGTTGCAATGAAAAGGGGCTGATTAAAAAAATCAGTGATTGGCATCTTTTGCCTCCATGCAACCTGTTGCCCAGATGGCACCATATTGCATTCTGTCCTTTGGAAAGCATCTTTCTGCACTTACGCTGCTCACAAGACCGTCAAGATAATTGGTCAGTGTAGCTGCCCTGGAAGATAATTCACTGTGTAAACTGCTCTGTGGGAGGACAATATCAGGCCTGCTTGGTTCCAGTGATTAATAGGAAGGAGGCTTACACTTGTGTTGGAACTCAGTGTGGTCTTGCAAGGCTTAGAAGACTACTGACCTCCCTGAACTGGTTTTCACTGGTGTGATTAGAAGAGACAGCAACTCTGCTTACCTTGTTTTGTGTGTTTGTGGCTTTCTCCAGGGTATTACGGATACAGCGCATACCATCTATGAAACTGCTGCTCGTGAACATGAGAACAGAGGCGTCACCGGAGCACTGGGAGGAGTAATTCGCCAGATTCCACCGACTGTAGTGAAACCCCTGATAGTTGCCACAGAGGCAACCTCAAATGTTTTAGGTGGCATGAGAAACCAAATCAGGCCTGACGTGCGTCAGGAAGAGTCTCAGAAGTGGCGCCTTGGAGAGGACTGATAGCTGAAACAACTTTGATGCACAGAAATTGGAAATATGGATTCATAACATGTCCTCATGGCAGCTTTAGAAGAGATATCCTTTCATTCTGCTTATCTCAGGAACACAAGAGATTATAAAGCAACTTGATGTCAAGCCTGAAATACTCAAGTAGTAAACAAGTTTGGTACTTGAGTCTTTGGCATAGGGCGTGCTATCAAAACCTGCTGGTCAGTGCCAAATGGAGTGGCACCTTTTGTTGCCAAATCTGCGGTATGCTGGTTGTAGACTGATAACGGGTTTTTAAAAACTTTTCTGTTGCTAAGGATTTTGTTTTTGTTTTGAAGCAAACCACTTCCCATTTTTGCAGTGAGTATGTACATGTAAAAGGATTCCGTAAACATGGTTGAAGAGTGTTTTAGCCGAGTGCTAAACCTCTACCCTTCTATAACAGAAGTTCTCTATGTAAAATATGGACATGGCAGGATGTGAAACTATGACTGGGATTGCAGTTACTTTGTTAGCTGTGAGCGTTTGCCTCATATGGCACTTAACAATAAGGACAATCTAGAAGTACCTGGTTGGATAAAATTGTTTTCATTTGTGGATATTTAATTGTTCTGCCTACGTGTTCAAATTCCTCCTTTTCTGGAAATTTGAGAAATCTGAATGTTGCAGACATGTTCTGTTATGTTGCACTTTAAAAAAAAATTAGCCTGTACATTGCTTTACACTTAATAAAATGTAATGTGTGTTTTATCCTGTCATGGTTTAAAAACTTAAGCAACTTATTTAAAAGGGACAAAACACTTCACGAACATCAGTGAAAATAAAATTTGATTTCAGTTTTTACAGGGTGCTAGATAGGGAGAAGGTATGTTCTGAGTGATTGGTTTTCAACATGTGTACGCACATACACACATGCCAGCAATTGTATTTTTGAGGGGAAAGAGGTTTCTTGTTACAGTGATACCTTAGGTCTATATGTTATAGTGATTTTATAATTAAGTTTTAAATGCTATGCAAGTTTATAATCTTTTCTTCCAAGATTCATTGCAAAGGCATTAGCTTTTAAACTTGTTCAGATACCAGAAATCTTTAAAATCTGTACAAGTCATTCATTGTTTGACTTTGTTCTTAATTGTGTCCGAATTTGTGTGCACTTTTTAATTAGAAATCCAATCACATATAGGGCTATAAAATTTAGGTAATTTGGCAGATGCTGTAGTAGATGGCTGTTATGAAGCGAAAAGCTTCTGGCCCGACATATAGTGAAAACTGCAGTGAATCTTTAGCAGGTTGGTTACAACAATATTTGAACATTCATGGTTTGTTCATGTAGGTGTTGAACAAGTAAATCTTTTGCTGCTTTGTTAAGCAGCATGCATATGTCAAAAACTAATATATAAGGTCTCTCTGGGCAGAATCAGCCAGCTATGTATGACTGAAAGAGATTGAGAGAGTGCATTTTATATGGATATGTTGTTGAAGACATGGTAGTGAAGTAAAGAAGGTGCACCAATAACTTTCGTTACTTAAAAATGTGAAACAATATTGCAGTAATTATGTATTTCTAAATTTGTACAAGACAGTCATTTGTTCCACATCTTCTTTTCTTTTAGTTACAAGATATGCTTCTGTGGAACCCTTCTTTTAGAAACTTACCAGGAGGCATATTTAGAAGCGAGGTATCAGGTTATTAATTTATTAATGAGAGCAGGGAAATCAATATCTACAAACTCTAAGGTGTCAGAGAAGTCTGAATTCCAGAATGCATAGGGTAGCTTTTATAGATGGTTACACAAAGCCTCATAAAAAAGTAATTAAACCACTTTTCCTTTCAAGTAGTCTTTCTCACAGGAGGTACCTCAATTTCAAACTTTTTTTTCCTGCCCAATATGATGGATGGAGTTAATCTGGTACTTTCTCAGGCAAGGATGTCCTTAACCTGTTTCTTCAAAGACAGAATGCCCATGTTAGTTGTTTTATGTGGCCTTGTTTGTTACAGGGAAAGATGCAAGAATACCTACCTTTCTTCACATTTTGTAAATAAGGGCTGTTACCCACAATACATCGGGCTTAGCTATAATACAAGGTAGAAGAAAAGTCCATTGACTGTTTTAATACATTAGGTACATTTGCTAATTTCATACATTAATGTATTTGCTAAATCCTAATATATGGTTATATCTCAAGAGTTACAATAAGGAGGGATCTCCTCGTATCCATACCTGCAAAACTTTCCACCAGCATTCATTTGGTCTTAAGCTTACATTGCCTTATATTGCCCATCCTTGGCCTAAGGTGACTGGGAATATTGAAGATAATAGGCTGAATGCACTGGGCACCTTGTTTAGCAGCATGTAATGTGTGGTAATCATTCTTCAATTCACAGAAGAAAAACAGCACCAGTCTCTTAAAGCCAGTACATTCAGCTTAAGCCCATAAATAGCGTTAAATGTGTACTGAGTGTTGTGTTGCAGTATTTGTAGATTACCTAAGAGAAAGAGTAATTGAGGTGGATGGTTGCACCTGCCACAGACCCACAATATGTAACAGAAAAAAACAGACTGCGACCTTGTTATGAGGGTGCCTCTAAATGGCAGGTACAGATGGTGCACTTAGCTCAACATATTCATCAATATCTTTTTCAGAAATTGCAAAATACTTAGCTCTTTCTTACTGCTTTGACCGAGGTACATTGTGAATATCAGCCAATCTAATGTTTGTCAGTTTCCCATTAAGGGATTTATTTGCTACTTACTAAACTGATATACAAGAAACAAACTGCTTTGATACTTTATGCTAACATCTTGGTGCTGGGCAGGAGGAAGGTAAATAAAACAGCTCCATCATAAATAGACTTGAAATACTTTGCCAACATGGGTTTCCTACATTCCTTGGTAGTGTGCGAGGAAGATAAGATGAAAAGGCGCATTAGTAGCGGCACTGGCTATAAATAAATGTGGAGTGAACTTTTCATTGTATCATTCAAGCTGATGGTCATTTGTTATCTGTGCTTAGAGTCTAAAAGATGTGGGATTCAGATGAAAGTCCACTTTCTGCCTTTTTAGTTCAGAAAGCTGTCTGCTTCTGCATCTGGCCAGCTGAGCCGAACCCAGTGTGCTGGCAAGTGGTCTTTATAACACCAGAGGAGAAACTACAGACACTTTTGATTAGGTTGTGGTGGTAAGCCAGTGAAGGCAAAAAATATTAGGTGTGGCCCAGTGGCTACCTGCTCATTTTCATGTGCCTAGAGAAACCAGTTCCCACATGAGGTTCAGGCATGGGAAATTTAGCAGAGCTAAAATGGACATCAAGCAAGGCTGTACATCTTTATGTTTCCCGTGTAGTTCAGAGTAAATGATTCAGGCAGCCACTGCTATATTTTCTGTTCCCTGATTCAGGCCAGCGACCTGTGCAAATATTTCAGATGTTTCCATTGCCTGGAGACAAATTTGAGGAACTTGAATTTTACTGGAGCTTTACTAAGAACCTATTAATTGATGCTGTCTAACTCATAACTTGATGGGAGAGAGGATGGTACATGAAACTGTTAATTAGTACATTTAAATCTCCACATATTTGTGCAGGGCCATTAGTTTTAAAAAGGCAAAAATACTGAGTTCATTAAGTCTCAAACAGTTGTTTCCTATTCTTCAAGAGTCATTTTCACACAGCTATAGTGTCTTCTGGAATTAGTTGTTTAGATAAGGTTTCTAAAAACCTGCGGTGACCATACTCCTCGTTTCTTGTTTTGTGAGGAAAGACAGCATAGTAAATTTTTATTTAACAAAAGTTCCTGTGTGGTGCTCTATGCATTTTGTAGCTGAATCACAGCCAAGAAACTTGATTCTGTTTACTTTTATATTTTGGGTGAAATCCAGTAGTAAATTGCAGCTAGCGTAGACTCATTCAATCTGTAGGGATTTAGCAAGTCAACTCTATGAACTCCTTTGAGTCAATGGGCCCACTCTAGTTGTAAATTACTACTGAATTTCAGCCGTTGTCTCTCACTTTGTATTGTCTGCATTTTACCCATTGCTTAATGAACTTTAGACCATAAGAAATCTCGAAGTTCTGTATGCTGCAGTAATAGCAGCTGATATAGAGAAATGGACACCATTAGAACTGGAGTGTAGAACTGGAGTCTTGTCTATGCAAGATGCAAATGTGGTACCTGTTTTATATATATATATATATTGTGCTTGTAACATAGCAAAGCATAAGTGATTAAGTTTAAGTGTATATTATATAACAACCTGCATCTCATAGCAACAGAATATTGCTTTGAACAGTAAAAACATACTGGTATGTGCACTCTTGGATTATTATTGTTCTAATTGTTGCCTAATCTGTCACCACCTTTTAGGGATGTGCATTTTGGATTGTTTGAATACAAGTCCCGTAATTATTTTTAGGAACCCCACCTACAGAACCCAGACCTTACAGACACCTAAATTGTGCTCAACTCAAGAGAAAGCCAGCTGGCAGGCCTTATGCCTTAGAGAAGCCTAATTTCGTGTTTGAAAAGGAAGCTGCCCCAATGATTGCTGGGAAGCTTCCTTTTCGAGCAAGAAATTAGGCTTATCCAAGACATGAAGCTTGCCAGCCATGCCTACTCTCCAGGTGAGCACAAAGCAGGTGACTGTAAGGTCTGGTCCTGAAGGTGAGACTCCCAGAAAGAAGAATTATGGGATTTGCACTTTAAAAAAATCAGAATTCACATCCCTATCAACTTGTAGCATAGCCTGTCCTCACCAGTCTTGATGTATACTGAATGACGGAAAGCCTTATACAAATAAGGTGTTCTGTTCAACTGATGTTGCTACCAAAATAAAAATTAGAAATTGTCTTTTGTGTGAGTGCTTTGTGCAAATATATTGTGGGAACTGCAAGAAGTCAGAGAGATGCATGGGATAATTTATTCCTCCAAGTTTCAGATTTTCAGCAAAGAAACAGCACATTCCCCAAAGTACTGGCCTCCTACAGCATTGGTTGGCTCTCACAACTGTTCATCAGCTGACAGATACAATTGGCAAGGAATATAGACACACTTATTTGTCAGGTACAGGAACAAGCCATTCTGAATTAAAAACCACTAATAGAACTTTCACATATAAGTGTAAAATGGTAGAGCTGGAACAAACCCCAAGGCTCATCAAGTCCAAATGGTTGTCAACCTTTAAAACATCCACTCATTCACAGAAAAATCAAGAAGTCCACAAACCTATCTGAGCCAATGTTAAGGTTGACTTCAGAGCTCTAGTTAGTTTCTCAAGAAGCAAAGTGCATTTTTCCCTAGCCATCAATTACCAAGTATGAATTAGTATTTCCAAAGCTTAGTTCTCTTGTACCCCATGCCCTTTCACTAAAAATAGCCATCAGTTAAGTATGTTTAGGGAAAGTAGCTGAAACACCAAAGCAGTTACTCGGGCTCAGCAGTTTGGATAAGTGAGAGAGAGAGAGAGAAAGTGGATCATTTAGAACAGAATACTGGGTTCACGCAATACAACTTTCCACCATGTTACAGTGTCTTAGGAGCATAACCTAGAAGCCAGAGGAACCTCAGAAAATTCATGACAGCTGCAACAAGAGGAGGCATCTAAAAATGAATGAAGACCCTTCATGTGACTAGGGCACAAATCCATGAAGATAGTGGGAAACAACAAGACAGTGAATTTTGCTTAGGTGAACTGGTATTGTCATTTGTGTCTCAGTGGTGGAATTGTGGTGGGTGGATAACAACCATCATTTTGAGAAGCTCCATAAACATGGAAGTCTGAACTGGGCCCTGTCTCTTTGGCCTAAGCCTGCTGGTACACTGTGGGGATGACAGGCAGCAATGATGGTGGATCATGTCCCTCTGCATTAACTATTGCAGCCTGTACTGCATTCCCTCAAGCTTCACGTACCGTTTAATGTGACAATCCATCCTGACATGCAGAGAGAGGGTTTTCAAATGCTATTTGCTTCAGACCCATGTAGGCTGTTGTTCTAGCTAAGGTTTATTTTTGAAGTCTAATCTGCAGAAGCCTAAGAATAGCTACCAAAACACTTTTTCTACCAGCAAAATAAAGACAATTAAATCAAGTAACACCCCTTTCCCTTTCCTTGTTACTTGATCAAAGCCATTTTTCTGCCATCAGAAGAAAAACCTGACACTGTGCAAGCGGCTAAAGAGAACCTCAAGGAAAAGTTGAAGTAGTGGGAAGGATACTCCCAAAACACAGGGTTTTTTTCCTTTAAGAACATTCCTGTACTGCCTTTCATTTAAAAATCCCAAAGGGGATTCCAAATAACATTGGAATAAAATTGAGTTTTTTCAGTAAAAATCCTGGAGAGATTTGTAACAAAAATAATTTACAAATACATGTATTTGTTTATATCCCACCTTTCTCCCAATGTAGGAGCCCAAGATCGCTTACCAAGTGATATTTAAAAAACCCAATTAAAAAAGCCCTTAAATTATAAAATTAAAATGAAGTTAAACGTAGCATTTAAAGCATATCATGCAAAATCCAAAGAAACAAAACAAAGACAAAGACAAAAATGTGGCACCTTAAAGACGAGTTGTTATATTTTAATTTGAGCTTTCCAGTGTAAAGCATTTTTAAACATATATGAGAGAGAATGAAAGTGCAATCACTCCCTTTAAAATCTCCTTTCTCTGCAGCCCTTTCAGGTGCCAAAGACCTGCATGAAGAGCAAGGTCTTCCCTTGTTGGCAGAGGGACAACAAAGGGGGCCAGCCAGGCTCCTCTTGAAGGGAGCTCAGCCACCTAGGTACAGCTACCAAGAAGGCCCTGTGTCATGTCTCCACCAGATGTTCTTGTGAGGCTGGCAGGAGTGAGAGAAAGCCCTCCTATGAAGCTCTTAAAACTCAGGAAAGCTCCTATAGAAAGGCACAGCCCTTTAATACAACACAGATTTTCTAAAGTCTTGTTGAAACACCAATGACACAATTACATTGGTCATGCTGTCACCCAAGCCATGTTTGCCTCCTGTGATGATCATCTACAGCTTAGCTCCGTTGAGCAAGTAAACCTACACCTCCAGAGAGGCCAGGAGCCATAGGATGCTGTGGACTTCCCTCTCTGTATACAGAAGAGATTTATCCTTAATGGTCTAGGGAGCCTCGTGCCGCAGTGGTTAAACTGCTGTACTGCAGCCAAAACTGTGCTCACGATCTGGGATTCAATCCCAGGTAGCTGGCTTAAGGTTCACTCAGCCTTCCATCCTTCTGAGATCCATAAAATGAGTACCCAGCTCACTGGGGGCGGGGCGGGGGGGGAGCAATGTGTAGCCTGCAAAATTAACTTGTAAACTGCCCAGAGAATGCTTTAAATGTTATTGGGCAGTATATTGCTTTGCTTTGTTCAGGTGGTGGAAGCTGTGCTGTTCTTGGGACTCCTAAGGTAGTAAGGACATGTTTTGGCAGGTAAGGAGAGAATGTAAAAGAAACCTTGATAACTGAGACCAAAGGTCTACCTAATCCTGCATTCTGCTCCCACAGGTAAAATTGCTGGATCCTAAGACCTCCTGTTCCCCTGACAATTTTAGGGTTGCCCAGTCTTAGCACCCCCTTCACAGATTGCTGCCTTGTCGTGGCGAAGGGGCTTGAGTAATTCAGAGAAGCTATGGGCTATGCCATGCAGGGACACCCAAGACAGACAGGTCATAGTGGAGAGTTCTGACTAAACGCGATCCACCTGGAGCAGGCATTGGCAAGCCACTCCAATATCTTTGCCAAGAAAACCCCATGAACAGAAACAAAAGGCTAAAAGATACGACGCTGGAAGATGGACCCCTCAGGTCGGAAGGCGTCCAACATGCTACTGAGGAAGAGCGGAGGACAAGTACAAGTAGCTCCAGAGCTAATGAAGTGGTTGGGCCAAAGCCGAAAGGACGCTCAGCTGTGGACGTGCCTGGAAGTGAAAGGAAAGTCCGATGCTGCAAAGAAAAATACTGCATAGGAACCTGGAATGTAAGATCTATGAACCTTGGTAAGCTGGATGTAGTCAAACAGGAGATGGGAAGAATAAACATTGACATCCTGGGCGTCAGTGAACTAAAATGGACGGGAATGGGCGAATTCAATTCAGACGATTATCATATCTACTATTGTGGGCAAGAATCCCGTAGAAGAAATGGAGTAGCCCTCATAGTCAACAAAAGAGTGGGAAAAGCTATACTGGGATACAATCTCAAAAATGATAGAATGATTTCAATACGAATCCAAGGCAGACCTTTCAACATCACAGTAATCCAAGTTTATGCACCAACCACCGATGCTGAAGAGGCTGAAATTGACCAATTCTATGAAGACTTACAACACCTTCTAGAACTGACACCAAAGAAAGATGTTCTTGTCATTATAGGGGACTGGAATGCTAAAGTAGGGAGTCAAGAGATAAAAGGAACAACAGGTAAGTTTGGCCTTGGAGTTCAAAACGAAGCAGGGCAAAGGTTAATAGAGTTTTGTCAAGAGAACAAGCTGGTCATCACAAACACTCTTTTCCAACAACACAAGAGGCGACTCTACACATGGACATCACCAGATGGGCAATACCGAAATCAGATTGATTATGTTCTCTGCAGCCAAAGATGGAGAAGCTCTAGACAGTCAGCAAAAACAAGACCTGGAGCTGATTGTGGCTCTGATCATCAGCTTCTTATAGCAAAACTCAAGCTTAAACTGAAGAAAGGAGGAAAAACCACTGGGCTAGTCAGGTATAATCTAAACCAAATCCCTTATGAATACACAGTGGAAGTAAAGAACAGATTTAAGGAACTCGATCTGGTGGACAGAGTGCCTGAAGAACTAAGGATGGAGGCTCGTAACATTGTACAGGAGGCAGCAACAAAAACCATCCCAAAGAAAAGGAAATGCAAGAAAGCAAAGTGGCTGTCCAATGAGGCCTTACAAATAGCAGAGAAGAGAAGAGAAACCAAATGCAAGGGAGATAGGGAAAGTTACAGAAAACTGAACGCAGACTTCCAAAGAATAGCAAGGAGAGACAAGAGGGCCTTCTTAAATGAACAGTGCAAAGAAATAGATGAAAATAATAGAAAGGGTAAAACCAGAGATCTGTTCAAGAAAATTGGAGAGTGAAGTCAAATGGGCCTTAGAAAGCATGGCTAACAACAAGGCCAGTGGAGGTGATGGCATTCCAGTCGAACTATTTAAAATCTTAAAAGATGACGCTGTTAAGGTGCTACACTCAATATGCCAGCAAGTTTGGAAAACTCAGCAGTGGCCAGAGGATTGGAAAAGATCAGTCTACACCCCAATCCCAAAGAAGGGCAGTGCCAAAGAATGCTCCAACTACCGTACAATTGCACTCATTTCACACGCTAGCAAGGTTATGCTCAAAATCCTACAAGGTAGGCTTCAGCAGTATGTGGACCGAGAACTCCCAGAAGTACAAGCTGGATTTCGAAGGGGCAGAGGAACTAGAGACCAAATTGCCAACATGCGCTGGATTATGGAGAAAGCCAGAGAATTCCAGAAAAACATCTACTTCTGCTTCATTGACTACGCAAAAGCCTTTGACTGTGTGGACCACAGCAAACTATGGCAAGTCCTTAAAGAAATGGGAGTGCCTGACCACCTTATATATCTCCTGAGAAACCTATACGTGGGACAGGAAGCAACAGTTAGAACTGGATATAGAAATTTTGTCTTCCAAAGGAAGACAAAATTTAATTGTTTTTGTGTCAGATAGCTTTAAAGCCTGGGCATCTTTTGTCATCATGGCAAGTCAACGGGTTGAGCCATGCCAATATGTGGCACCATGTGAGGAAAAGGTTGCTGTCAAGATACAGGTAGTCAACAATATCAACCATAATGCTGGTGAGGAGTCTCAGGTGTTAGCCAGGTGGGTTCATTCAGGTATCTTTAACCTACCAGTCCAGGAAAAGTCTTTTGCTCTGGCCATGGGTGAAAGAGCAGATGATGAGTCCTTGTTTCAGCAATGGCAGCAAAGGAACAAGGGACCCTCATGGTTATTGGCAAAATAGGGACCATCTAGATAAATGTATAATGTAATGATTTCTCCATTTTATTTCAACGTTGGTCACTCAGAAATTCTTGCACATGTTTCGTTTACATGCCCAGAGAAATAGCTCTGTGTTATTATTCTGCCTTAGTATGATTTCTTTTTTTTTAAAGTACCTTTTCCTTAATAGGTAATAAAGCATAACTCCTTCTTAAATAAAATCCAAGCTGCCACATGCTTATCTGCTCTGCACCCATGGCAAAGACTACCCCACTTGAGAAAGAGGAAGGAAAGTTTTTAGCACTTGGGTTTTGTTCTCTGAGTCTTCCCATCACAGGGAAGGAAACGTGATTCCTTCAAAAAGAGTATACCTCCATCTTATTGTACGGAGGGAAAAGAGAAAAGGGGCTGGCAGCAGTAATGGTGGGAGTAAGCAGGGCCCTCAATCTTCTCTCCTAGAGGAGACCAAGGGAAAAACCTCTACGGCTCAAGGGGTGGCTGCAGCATGAAACTGCCAAATTCAAATTTGTCAGGAAATTCAATTCCATCACCTGTGGTTTGAACAGAAATCAGGAACTTGAACACACTGTATTTGTTAATTAGATTATCAAGACCAGACTGTTTGTGTTACTACCAAGACTGCGTTATTGTCATGGTAAGTATTTTGCTTTATACATAATTATCACTTTCTGTATGTTTTGTTTCCTCTGATCTCACTCGTTTCTGTATCTAGTTTTGAGTAGTTCTTCATAGGGCTCATTTGGAGTTGAGCTGTATGTTTACACACACAATTGTATTATTTGTTTGCTTGTTTATAATATTTTTACCCTGGCTTTCTCATTAAAATGACCCATGCTAAAGTGTTAGAATATCTACAATAAAGATCCAACATTTACATCAGCCCTTGATTTACCGTACTTACACTGCACAGCAACTTCTGTTTCAACATGAGGATGCTTTCCTTGAGAGAGAACAGTTGTAACACTAGAGGGTGCTAGGTCACCATCCTCCTTAGTTTAAAGCCTCTCCCTGCTTAAATTATTCCAAAGTAGTTTTCAAAGCGACAGCCTTGTTATAGTCTGTGCAAGAGTATCTGACGAAAACAAAAAAGCCAGATTAAAAAAACAAAGCCATTGTGGCACCTTAACGACTAATTGTTATATTTTAATGTGAGCTTTTGCGGATCAAGTCCACTTCCTCAGACATTAGAGTGAGACAATGTGACTGGATATGTATGCATCGACCCAAGACCAGTTGAGGATACCGGTAATAGACAAAGTGGCAATAATTCATTAACATGGTATAGGACTATCAAGCTTCTAAGTAACTTCAGTTAGTAAGTTCAAACTGGACAATAAACCAAATGTATATTATCCAAAGCAAATTTCCTACTGAAACTGATGTTTGTTTAAACCTCAGACAGGGCTCAGATATTTTCTTTTAAAAAGTAATTAGTTACAGTTCCTGTTCCAAAACACTTCCAAAAGTGTTACTGTGATACTCGTAGTAACATGTTTTAAAAACACAGGTCAGGTTTTTTTATTTCCCCCACCTGCTATGTATATATTTAATCATCTATCCTGATTAAAAGTTCTGATAAATCAAAAGCATGAATGTTCTTCTCCAATTATACCTTCTTCTTTTTTAAGCATTGGCTGCCTGTGGTTTTTGAACTTTTTGTTTTTATGGACCACCCTGACTACCTTTGTTTTATAACATGTAACAGCTATGACAAAAAAACACTCTGCTTTCCTGTTTCTGAAACCCAACTAAAATGCTTAATTAACCTTTTTAAAAGTAAGAGTTTTAAAAATCTGAATTCTACACGTAGCTGGCCTTTGGCACAAAGCACATGCCTCTGTCACCTCCCATGCCATCACCTCAACACAACACCACAGAAGCCACTATTGACTGTGTATTATTCCACCTCACACCTGTAACTGTCAAAGTAACTGGAAATACTATTACAGCTAATACTTCCTAACCATTCCGGGAGGCAGTGGAAGACAGGAGGGCCTGGCGTGCTCTTGGCTAATCAGTTTCCTGGGGTGGTCTGGAGGTTTATAGCAAGAAAAACAGAATTCTTTGAGCTATGTTCCAGAGCACTGTGAGTAACTAAAATGGTGTCTCTCAGCTACTGCCACCAACATTGTGAAGAGGGCCTTATTTCAGAGGGAAGCTTAAACCCCTGGGCCTGATTTGGCTGACTATGGATTCTATCAGACAGTTACCGAGGGTGCAATCAGACAGGCATTTAGCCTGACATTTTGTCTGTTGTGGAGATGGGTTGGTTCGCTCCTTTTTCTGGCAATCATTAGAATGAACCAGCCCATCCCCAGAGTGTTCCCACCTGCTCCTTTCTGGGTCCCTGTCAGTGACTTCTGCTTTTTTGATGTGGATAGAATCATTGTGTTTTGGTTTGTTTCTAGCAGGTGCGATCACTGGAAATGAACCAAAATGAGCTTAGGGCTGTCAAGACTCCTTCTGCTGTTAATTTCCTGTATCGTGAAGTGCCTTACAAAGACAGCCTCTTCAAGATATTGACAAATTAAATACTTTTCCTGCTCCACAGAGGAGGAGAGGAAGTGATTTTTTTTTTTACACTCTGTTAGGACAGCGCAGATGTGCTGCATCAGTTATGTGGGGGGACTTCAAAACTTCTTCCTGAACTGAGAAGGATGGCTGTTTGGAAACTTGGTTGATCAGCTGCAAGTCTGTGTAGGAAGCACCAAGATAGACAGACCAATGGCCCAACTCAGAGGAGAGAGAAATCTACCTGCTCATCCACTGATGACAGTGTTCATGGGATTATGCAGTCTTATGCTGCCAACAAGCACAAAAGCACTAGGTAGTTATTTACACCCACTGGCCACATATTTGGAGTGCCTCTTGAGGGAAATATACATGGAGACTAATGGAAGCATGTAGTGCTCATAGGAGAACGTTGTCTTGAGAAATCATATGCCTTCTGCTCCCACCTAATCCATCTCTGCTCCAAGCACAGTCCCGTATTCTGAGGCTTTCTCCACCAGTATTGGGTGGAAAAAAGCAAGAATGGGGACTTGTCACGTTGGATGTTAGAACCTCCTGTTACGCATGTGACAAGGTCACTGATTTCTGAGGGCTTCTCGCTGACCTTCTGCTTGTGATAGCCTGACCTCTTATCTTTCCATGCTCTGCAGTTCTAGGCTAACTTTCAGTAATCTGTCACCAATGGCTTTTCAAATGATACAAAGAAATAACTTCTGCTTTTATACCGAAAGGTCACCTCTTTTGCTATTTCAGCACAAATTTCACCCTAAAGAACATTTTTTTTAAATTTCTGCAAAATAGGCATAGTGTAGCGGTTAGAATGCTGGACTGGGTCTTCAGAGCTCAAAGTTTGAGTCCCAACAGAGCCATAGAACCTTTGAATCATCCACTCTCTCTAAATCTCTAAACCTAGCCTGCCTTATGTAGCACTGTTGTTCACTGGGCAGGGCAAGAGCCATGTGTACTGTCCTGATTTTTTTGGAGGAAAGGCAGAATATAAATGTAACTAGTAAATATAGGAAAAACCAGAGGCAGCAGGAAAAGAGGAAGGCCAAATATGAGATGGATTGACTCCCTAAGGGAAGCCACAGGCTTGAGCTTACAAGAGCTCAGAAAGGGCTATTGAAGACGGGACATTTCGGAGGTCACTTATTCATAGGATCACCATAAGTCGGAGGTGACTTGACAGGGACATAATAACAACAGTAAAAATAGTAAACGTCCAGCAACAGTTATTCCCTATCTTTAAAAATCCTTTAGGTCAATTGTATTCTTTTGGGAAGGGAAGCCAAGACTGCAGCCAGGAAGCTTCATACAAGAAATCAAAAAAAGGACGAGAATGAGAAGGGCAGTTATGAAGGTACTAGAAAAGATCATCAAGTGTAAGGAGGTGTCACTGGACAACAAGGCCAAGAGTATCCACGCTATAGTGTTCCTAACCATGATGTACAATAAAAAAAACTGGACAATGAAGAAAGTGGATAGGGAAAATATTCATCTATTCAAAATATTGTGTTGGGGAAAGTTGGGCTGCCAGAAAGTCAAAAAAGTGAGCGTTAGATCAAAGCAAGCTTGAACTTCCTCTAGAAGCAAATATTACTGAACTGGGGCTATTATGCTTACCACGACATATCATGAAAAGACAAGAATGCTGGGAAATTTAAAGAAGAAGAAAAAAGACCAAATATGAGCTGGATTGACTCAGTCAGGGAACCAGTCTGCAAAACCTGAGGGCTGTTGATGACACTGGAGATCATTAATTCATAAGGTTCTCATTAGTCGGAAAGGACTTGACCACAGGAAGGCAAATTGTATCCAAGCACCCTAAGAAATCTAAGCAATGACAAAAAATACTATGTGAGAACTGCTGGATAGCTCAGTGGCTTGGGCATCTGGCTGCGGAGCCAGAGGTTGGGAGTCCGATGCCCCACTGGGCCTCCTTGAGAGGGGCTGGACTCAAAGCTCCATCGAGTCCCTTCCAGCCCTGCAGTTCCAAGATTATTCCAAGATTATATATGGCAGGGGGAGGTGGTTCTTTTCCCTCTTGCCATAGCTCGTCCTTGCTTGCTCTAACTGACCATTATGAAGTCAGTGCCATTTGCCTAAAAAAAGAAAAAGAAAGAAAAAAGAAGGAACTGGAGTATGAAATGGTTCCCTGCTGGAGACGCTGGTGGTTTGCTGGCTCCATTGATTTCGATGTGTGTGGCCTTACGATGCCTGACACACCCAGCAGCTTTCGTTAGCTGACTATTTCTTCCAGCAGCAAAAGGAGACTTCTTTTCAAAATAAATATTTGCAGAACTAAAATTATACAAAAGTAATTTTAAAAAGCAGAGAGAAAAAAGGAAGTAGAAGAGGAAAAATCATGGCTCAAGCTGATTATTAGCAGAAGGTAGTGCTTTCAAATAAAGTATTTTTCTCCCTTCAACTTGCAGATTAAAAAAGGCCACCAAACTCTGTTCACCATTTGGAGATATTCTGTGTAGTGCTTTATGACTGTTATTAGTTTTCCACAGTCTGATAAAAGGGTTTGATACACATAGCAAGATATGTCCCTGATTCAGATTTCCATTCACTCCATTTTAAAGTGAACTAATTGGAGCTAATCACCAGCAACTAATTACTAGGTTGCCATTATTGTTACTGTTGTTCTGATCCTTCAGCTATTTGTTCTGTTGCTTAGTAATTTGTTCCTTTGCATATTACCAGCAGGCCAGACAAATACAGGGGTATTTTGGTTCCTCTAGTGGCCGGTTCTGATTTTGTACCTTAGAAATGACCAAAATCCTGTTGCTTACCATGGCAAGTTGCACTAGAGTAGGTCCACTGAGTGAATGGGGATCTGCTGGGTCATCTCCCCTGTAAATTCAATTGATTCAAATGGGCCTACTGTAACTGCAACGTATTTTAGCATAGTAAATCACAGTTAAGAGTAATCCCCATTGAATCAATGGAACAGACTAATTTCAGTGCAATTTACTACACTAAGCAACAGAATTTTGGCCAATATTTATAAAAAAGATACAGACAAAATATATAATGGCTTAAGCTTTTGCCAGTTAGAACTGAGGGGAAAAAAACAGTGTAAAGCAAGTATTTACAGGTAACTATGTTGCTTGTAATTAGTTGTTTCTAAGCTGTGTCCTTGTTTGCACAGAAAATGAAATCATGCCATGTTGAATAAAGATCAGACATATGGGCTTTATCCATAGCTAAACCATGTTGACATCTCAGTATTTCCTGCTATGTCTATTTGCCACAGCTCCATCTACCAAGATTTCAACATTAGAAACTTTTTTGTTTATCTTCCTGCACTATTCTTAAAATGGACATCCTCTATTAATAAACAATGGCTCAAATTCTGTTACCTTATGCAATCACGTAATGACAATAATCTAAGCCATAGGAGTCAAGTTTGCCAACTTTCACATGTCCCATACTCCTCTAGTTCACCGTAATCCTCTTTCAACATGTCCCATAATCCTCTAGTTGTGCAATGGGGCACAAAACCTGTTGAACCTTTATTTGTTTGTTCATTTATATAATTGGTATCTCACCTTTCTTCCAATAAAGGAACACCATGCAGCATAAAACATGTATACAATTACAATAACTAAACAATCAGGTATGTAACTGGTGGCTGGCCAGTTGTGCAATCTTGACCATTAGACACATGGCATCTTGCAAAAGGATTTTCGCCAATAATTGTTTTCTTTCCCTTTCTCTCTCTCTCTCTCTCCCCCCCCCCCCCCCCGTTGTCTGAATTCAGTCTCCGGGGTGATTCCTCTCCCTGAAGAGTCTCTCTGCACCAGGCTCCTGCACTCCACAAATAGTCAAATAGAATGTAATCCAAACAGGAAGAAAGGAGGCAGCTGTATCAGGCAGGAGAATGGTAAGCTTGCCAACATCAACTAAGCTAATGTCTTAGTACCAAATGAGAATTAATAAAGTTGGCAGGAGAGTTGGATGATCAAATTCAGATCTTGGAAAGGTCCCTCTCTTTTAATCTGTAACTCCCACAACACTCCTGTCAGCACACCCATGGTGGTGTTCCAGTGGAGCTGTAGCCCCCCAAAACCCCACACAAAACCTTTCCAGGCTCTGGTCAAATCCTAATATTAGGATTGAACATTGCCAAGGATTGGACAAAGACCCATTTATCTACGAGACTAAGCAACAAACCAATAAATCTAGTTTTGCAACTCATCTTCCTTCTTTTCTCTGTCTTTTTAATTCCTTCCTTCAAGAAACCAAATTACGGTAAGTACATAGTTCAGTTTCTCATACGAGCTCATAGATAGCAGCATATGTGCTGACCAAGTGCTGAGTCCTGTTCCTGGATGATTCAACAGAATGAGTATGACATTGAAGGGATTTTTCCACTCACATTCCTCACATTCTTCCAAAAGGCAGGCCATGCAGAAGTTGCACAAGAAATGATAAGTGTTTAAGCTCTCTGTGCTTCATACCTCTGGGGTTCAGTAATACATAAGGTCGAACTAGAGATGAGGTTGGGAAGTTCCAACTGGGATCTCCTGCTTGATTAAGAAGAGGCTGGCAGGAGAGACGTGTCCAGAAAGAAGAACATAAGAGGACATTGTTTGCATTTTTTTTTAATTTTTATCTAAATTTGTATACCGCTCCCCATTAGTACCAAAGCACTGCTCTGGGCAGTTTCCAATAATAAAACAAAACGAAATGAAAGGAAATGAAAACTATTTAAACCCAAATAACAACTAAGCAATAAAACCAGATGGTGCAAACTATGGAACAACAAAATGGTGGACAAAAGGAGGTCAGCTAGGGTCAGTGTGGAAAGCCTCCCTGAAAAGGAACCCCTAAGTGCTAATTCATGAGAGAAATTACCAGCATGTAGGTTGTACATATACTAAAACGAGCTCTTTCACTTGCAATAGATGGCTCTTCCAGACAGGGCTTGCTATTACACACTGCTCTAAATCTTCCATTAAAGTCTACATCCTAAACTTCTTGTCATGTCTGCCTCTACACATGATCTTGCCTTGCCATCTACTAGGTTTGGCCACCTGCCACCTACACCTCTGAATGTGCTCCCTCTCCCCACCTGACAGCTCTACTCCTTCCCCAACTACATTGGCCAAAATCTTGTTGGTCTAATTACACTGTTGCAAAGAGGATCCAGGTGCTGAAAATAATTAATGTAAGTTAATAAATGAAATGCATTCAGGTTTGACTCTCTTTTAGGCAATCAGTGTTCCAATGGTCAAAAGCATGATGGTGTAAAGTTAGTTGGTAGACGTTGATGATCCCATCAGCTGGTCTTGGTAAAATTTAATGTAAATTGATTAAAAGCTTCCTATCCCCATATTTTAGGTTCTGAGACACCCTAGGACTCCCTTTTGCCTTGGGAGAGCCTTGGAGAACCTTGGGATGGGGGGGGGGGGACCTTAGAAGTAAAGAATTGCCACCAGATTGCCACTGGGATCAGGACCAACAGTGGTAATAATCTCTCTCCCCACACCCCGAGATTCCCAAAGGCTTCCTCAGGGCAAAAGGGAGACCCAGGGAGCTTCGGAATCAGATGGGGAGATAAGAAATTTTCAATTAACTTAATTATTTCCAGTGCCCAGATCTGGTTCATAACACTGTAACTTTTGCCCATTTTATCATTTTTGCCCATGTTATCTTTGCAATGCCCTAAGACCTAAGTGACACTGCAGGGATGCAGTATTTTTCAAACTTATTATGATAGTGGTTTAGTGGGCATTAGCATTATAGAACACACAAATACATAAACGTGGAGTAATTGATTATTGCCTTTTATAAAGCAGTCCCAAGTCAGGGTTGAAGGTAAGAGACCTGTGAAAGTAACTAGGCTTCACAACCACATTGGGAGCTAAGTTCCTCAGAAAAATCCTGGCTCAGCTTTGACAGTGACAAAATAACCTAGGAATGAAAACATACAAAAGCTAACTCAGCACGGCAGGGAAGTGAGCAAAGTTATAGATCGTGTAAGTAGCAGAATGGCCTTGGTATCTGTCTGTCTGTAACCTAGGTGCATTCAGCTTTCGCTGAACCCTGAGGGACTGAACGGTGAGGCATTCAAGATGGCAATTCCTGCAGAGAGTAATAAAAGCTCAGTGGCACTTCAGGTGATAGCCTCAAGTCCTCTGCCAGATTTGCAAATATTAAGTAGCACCAAACAAAATATATTTAAATACAGTAGGCCCCCTTATCCGTGGGATCACTATCTGCTGATTCACTTATCCACGCTCTGAAAATATTAAAAATATTAAAAGAAAAATCCCATAAATATATTTCTAACAGTGAAATATATTTATGGAATTACCCGAACTGCCTACTAGAGGGAGCCAAATACCATGCTTTGTATAGCATTTGCTATTAGAATAGCATTCACTATAATCCACGTTTCCACGTTTGTCAACATCCGCAGGGGGGCTTGGAACCAACTCCTCACAGATCCAGGGATCCTACTATACAGTATACGGATATTCTTTAGACTGAAGAGAAAAAGAAAAGACTGTGTGCTATGTGCAGTTGTTAATCCCAACAAGAGAGAAATGTAACAAAGGAAGGGTGATGGGAATCTGGATACCCAAATTTAGAGGGTGTAAAGATTTGCCTCTAGGACCCACTTAAAGGTATTGTCTTCTGGGAGGGCATGAACCTATTCGGTGGTATTTGCTGCTGGAAGGGCATGAATTTACCAGTCTCTAGATTATATGCCATCTCCAACTGCTACTCCTTTGGCAGGAGGAGATATAAAACAGACAGGTTAAAAAGGGAAACCAAGATGGCTATCACATTTGTTGTTGTTGTTGTTGTTGTTGTTGTTGTTGTTGTTGTTGTTGTTATGTGCCATCAAGTCAGCTCGGACTTATAGTGACCCTATGAATGAGCAATCTCCAAAATGCCCTGCCCTCAACAGCCCTGCTCAGCTCTTGTAGGCTCGAGCCTGTGGCTTCCTTTAGGGAGTCAGTCCATCTCATATTTAGTCTTACTCTTTTCCTGCTGTCTACAACCTTTTCCAGCATTGTTGTCTTTTCCAGAGAATCCTGCCTTCTCATGATGTGCCCAGAGTAGGGACAACCGCACCTTCAACATTTTTGCCTTCAGAGATAGTCCAGGCTTGATTTGCTCTAGGACCCACTTATTTGTCTTTCTGTCAGTCCAGGGTATCCTGAAAGCTCTCCTTTGGCACCGCATTTCAAAAGAATAATTTTTTAAAATCCTGTCAACTATCACATGTGCAGGCCCAAACATTTTGCCATTCCTCCCTCTGCTTCTTGAATCTGCCATTCTCCCATGACCCGAACTTCACCAATAGGGCGGTGAAGCCCCCACGTACCAAAAGTGCTGATTATGGTTTCACAACTAGAGTAGAGTAGAGTGGAATGAACAGGATTTGTGAAGTGACCCTTTACGTTACATCCCATGGGCATAAACCTAGTTACTACCTAGCCAAATGATGTCTGTGCCAAGGTGCCTACATCAAGGGTACTATCAGATTTGGAATGGTGTGGTGATGTTCTGGTTGGAGGGTGAACTCATTATTAATACAATTCGTTGATCGCAGGTAATGACTCACTGAGGGTAATCCTAGCTGAACAGGAATGGTGTGTCATACATTTCTCTCATCCTTTCCGCTGCTCATGCACTGAATGCTTTTGGGCACTGCTACTTTTCAGGTTCCAAGACATTTGCACAAAAAGAACCCGTCTGGTTTGAGAAATTCTTTGGCTTCCTTTGAACTAAAGCATTCCTTGCCGAAAACATTCACCGCACAAGGCCCACTGTTATTTAAAAATATTAGCTCTGTCTAAGATTCTCATGAAAGAGGCAGGTAGGAATCGTGGAGAATATTTACTGCTATAATACTTAGTGCTTGATGATGGGCCAAGGAAAAAAAATCATTTCAAAATCTATGCTGCATAGCCTCCCTCCCTCCTTTTGTGACTGAATCGGTTCTACTTTTTAAGCCCATGCAGCTGCTGGTCCTGTCTAGCTTGGCTCTCAGACCGTGATCTTTCTTGCCCTTAGGTTCCAACCTTATGCGTAGTTACCTAGGAGTATGCCCTGTGGAGTAGACTGAGTAAACACACACAATGATTCACACCAATGGCTGGCGTCCGTTAGGGTTGGTGGGTTGGAAGACAAAATGAACAGTGGTGGGCTGTGTTGAAAACTGAAGTGAGTAGGCACACCGTCATTCTGGCTCCCACTCTCTTACATAAACAGAGACAGGGAGACAGACAAGTATTTATACATACGCACACACCAAAACATTCTGACTTTGATAAAGAGATAGGCAGAAGTGGGCTGGATGAAGGTAGCCTGAGTCTGAGGTGGGGCAGGGCCCCACTAGCCCTATAGACAAGCCACCACTGTTTAGTCAACAACTCCAGGAACTTATCAGAACCTCACTGTGACTTCCAGGAGAAGTGTCAGCTGGTGTAGCTCCCAGGGCACCCTCAGAAGAAGGGAATGGTAAACCACTTCTGAGTACTCTCCATCCAGAAAACCCAGGAAAGGGTCTCACATCATCATTATTATATAGACACATAGCTGCTTTCCTTCTAATAGTGGACTCAAGGACTGGGGGCAAACAGCTAGGTAGGCAAAATGGTCCCCAGGAGAAAAGATAATGCTTCAAGATTCAGCAAATTATAAACATGTTTAGAAGTAAAAACCTAACTGGGCATGTTCCATTCCCAGTGAGGATGGAGCATGTTCACTAACTCCAGAATGCTGAGTAACAGAAATGAAATAAATAAATAAATATGGTAGATGGTAAAATGGGTAGTCTGAAAGAGGGCATGGGTGGCTGGCAAGGACCTTGAACAGGTGTGCACCTCTTGTGTGTGCTTCCTTTGTTGCAGAGTTTTGAATTTCTGATAAAATTCTCTTTTGGTACAAGATAGAGACAAATGGCTACAAGTCCCTCAGAGTCCACCCTTTTTTTTCTTAACTGGAACTTACAATCGCAGTAACTCACTCTGAGGTATTTGTAGGAAAAAGAATAAAAAGCATTTCTTTACCTACACCTGCAGACTTGTGTGAGGTGCTTTCTTTACTGCACGTATATTTAGCAACCAACCAAAGAGATCAACAGTAAACAAACAACTGTCATCAAGCTAGGAAAGAGAGTTAAAGAACACTCAGGAGAGAAGCAGGGCTCTCTTTGAATTCAAAGGCTGGAAGGAACAATTGGTTCCTCAATAGATAATCACCCCAGCCCAGAAGTCTTTCCCAGTCAAACAAACCACAGGTAGCACATGAAGTTGCAAATGAAACTCCAACATCCTTCAGTCCTTATACCCCTATCCCCCAATCTATTGCAGGAAACAAATTAATGCAGGACTTCCTGTTAAAATTATAGAAGAATTTTATTTTGTAAAAAGCACACACCATGTAACATAATACACATTCTTCTATTTTAGCTTTTTTTAAAAAAACATTTATTTTTTATTTTTTTAACAACTAGGGATAAGCTAAGGAGTACAAAAAATAAAAGGGGATATGGGGGGAAAAAGAGGGAGAAGGAGAACACAAAATGTACTGTCATCCAATCTGTTCATGTTGCGATATCAAGTCGACTTTTCGCCTTTCTACAATTTGATTGCCCTCCAGGTTTCAACTTACAGTTACATCTTAGTTTAATTCTATGTTATTCAAGCACTATCTGGTGACTCAAGCCATTTATATAATAAATCCCATCGTTCAGTTGCCTTTTGTATTGGACAGTCTTTCAACACTTCTGATAGAATATCCATTTCTGCCGCTTCCCATGTCTTCTCAATGAGTTCCTCTTGTTTTGGTATCTCCGATTTCTTCCAATTCTTAGCATAAAGAATTCTGGCTACAGTGACTATATATATAACTAGGTAGTTCTTTGTCTTATCTATATTATCTGGTATAATGCTCAGTAAAAACAATTCTGGGGTTAGTGGAACATTACAAAGCAATATTTTTTGTAACAGAGTATGTACTGCTATCCAATACTGTTTCGCTACTCTACAAGTCCACCACATATAGTAAAAGCTTCCCTCTTGTGCTTCACACTTCCAACAAACATTTGACACCTGTGTATAAATCTTTGACAATTTTTTCGGAGTCATATGCCATCATTCTTCTATTTTAGCTTTGTATAATGCATGCTTTAAAAAGAAATGGGTGTCCTGTGTTATTTTGAAGTCAAGCTGACATTTTCCTTTGAAGATTCAATCTTCTTTCTATATACATCTCCCCTTCTAGACACTTCTGTATATTTCTCCACCCCCACCCCCCAAATACAGCAAACTGTATTTCCTCCAGATATTCCTAGACTCTGGCCAGCATCCTATTGGGGTTTGTACAAGGTTTGCATAATGTGTTGCTACTTAATTGTGGCTAATGGTCAAGATGCATCCCAGTTGCATAGTCAGGTACACCAGCGAGCACCTGTACTGGCATCTTATAAATTAGCTGCAATGAGCAACAGCATGCTATGCTAACATAAAAAGAATTCTGACCCCTACATAACAACAACATAGCCGCCTGGGCAATAATGGGGATGATGGGAACAATACTTTGTCAATCCCAGGAGGACCTGTGGGATGAACACTTATATACACAACATTCTTGGTTCAGGCAGCAACACTGGATGAGAAAGACTTCCTAAGCATATACAGCTGAACTCATGAACGGATGTTAATGTATAAATCAGACAAAGGGAATAATCATTCTCCCCATCATTGTAATGTCTGAATACGGTTATGTCTACTCTTATTCTCAGATGGAAAGAGAATGTCCTAAGGCAGGGATAAACAACATCTGGCACCCCAGATGTTACAGGACTGCCATGCTCGCATCTTCACCTTAGACTATGCTGGCTAGGGCTGATGGGAGTTGTAGTCCAACAATGCCTGGACAGCCACATGTTCTCAACTTTTGCTCCAAACCATGACTCTAGCATATGTAAGGCAAAGGTTAGGATTCTTGGATCAAAAAGCATAGGGGTGCACCAAGAGAGGATATCCCAAGCTTCTCCTGGGAGACCTTTGGAGATGTTTGGCTGCAGAAACACCCTGATCCAGAAGAAGCAGGAATTTGGACAAGTCCTTGTATTCTACTGAAATAAATATACATGTTTTGCCCTACAGAAAGAGCTCTTATAGGTCTCTGTTTTGGATATTAACTACAACTACACTACAACTTTCATGGGGTAGGTAACAAGATTGACAGAAGAGTTGTTGATGGGTGTTTAAATTAATGCTGAACACTATGTGATGCTCATGGTACCATCAGGACTGTTCACCTACTCTCTCTCTCTCTCTCTCTCTCTCTCACACACACACCTGGTCTGCTCCTGCTCTGGATACTTTACCAGACCGTCAGAGTGGGTTTTGGGCACACTCAAGGGACTGCTGGAGGGAGTGGGGGATTCTTACACTTGTGAATGTGGCTTCCATGAATGTGCGTTAGATTACATAATGGGCCTCAAGTGCGGAAAATTAAACTAGAAGGCTAAATCTAGCCTTTTAGTCTCACAAATCCATTGTGAAAACAATGGAAGAATGCTGCAGAGTGTCTCCCACCAGGACAAGATTCTGTCTGGATCATCCGGAAGGCACTTAATAGACTTTGAAGCAAAGTAGGAAGATCAGAGAATGACCAATGGGGCTACTTGGATAAAAGACAAATTTTCTGTGACTGTGGAGAAATTTAATCAGTGCAGCATTTTATGTGCATGCAATTTATGCCCCACCACATGTACAAATGGCTGAGATAACACCATTGAAATAGTCCACTT
The DNA here is from genome assembly GCA_037013535.1 of Intellagama lesueurii. Lineage (NCBI taxonomy): Eukaryota > Metazoa > Chordata > Lepidosauria > Squamata > Agamidae > Intellagama > Intellagama lesueurii. The sequence goes on from JBAJHW010000001.1 coordinate 23,052,308, forward strand.
CTGGTCAAAAATAGTCTAATCTTGTTGGCATTTAAATTTGTTTGAACGTTATCTATATTTAATATATATATGCCCATAATTTTAAACTGTGCAGCTCTCTGATTTGGATAAAGATGGAAAATATGATGGCAGGTGGAATAGGTGGCCTATGTCATTGTGGACAGATTTCTTGCTCCTTGACAGGGTTGCCAGCTCTCAGGATTCACTAAAGGCTGGCCCAGGGGAACAGCTGTGCTTCTCGGGCCCCCAGGTGGGGAGACAAACCTCAGGGTAGGCAGCACTGGAGATGGAAAAAACTTGATTTGTGTTTTGGAGGCAGTTTTAAAGCCTGGCTGCCAATCTTCACCGATTCTCAACTGGTGCCAGAACAAAGTTTCTCAATGTGGATCTGTTTGTGTATGAGAGAGAGCTTCTCTAAATGACACAATCAGCCCCAAGTAAATGAACCACCCATCTCTCTTCCCAGACCTCTCCCACTGCTCTTGACCTTTTGGCCATCAGTGTTGAGCCCATTATGTAATTAAGAGCAAGACAGGGAGTGGAGCACCAGTTTACATATTATCACATCTCCTTTTTGCACAAGCTGTGACAGCAATGACACAGACTTCCCCTCCAAATCTTTGCCTGCCCTGCCTCTGTGACATCACGATGGCCTGACCCCTGGCCTCAGATCTTACCTCTGAAACCTCAGGGAATGGGATGCTGCTGGTTTCCCAACCTCATGTTGGATCAACTTTGTTTTTGCCTAAAACCTCAAGACCTACTAACTGGGGCCTGGTGTAAAGGACTTGCATCCATTCTGAGCCCAAAAATCCATTTTGAGTTGCAGACCTGAACAGAATTCATAGTCCTTCCAGGCAAACATCCACTTCTAATAAGTTGAGCTTAATAAACTAGAGGTCATTTGAACAATGTAATTTCAGGAAGGTGGGGGTCCTTTTCTTCCTGCTTTTGGCAAACAACTGGGAGTCAGAAATCTTTGTCAATCTATTGCAGAGATCTTCCAGCAGATCTAGATCTACTTTCCACCCATTCTTGACCTATGCAAACTCTACAACACAATGCCAGTATCCTTGAAGTTTCAACCGAAATGGATGAGTCCACTTTATTTAAAGTGGGGCACCATCTAAAATTCACTGCTACATTTAACACTTTGCTCTTTGCAGCCACAATAAGCAAACAGTGCTATCGTGGTGAATTCACAGCAGACTTTTTCCGGTAGTTTTCCATTGAAAAGGATGATCGAAGAGTTTCCATGGAAGTCATTAGGACAGATGGTGCTGCGCTAGGTCTCCTCAGGAACAAGCCACCATATACCTCTCTGGATTTCTTTCGGAAGTGTTTGCCTACAATAACATAAACTATTGGGTTAAGGCAACTGTTGCTAAAACTACAGTAGGTCCCGATCTGTGTAGCCACATCTAACACTTGTTCAGCAGGACAACTGGACATAACCTTGATTTGTTTTAATGTGTCCAAGAATGTGGTGATCTGGAAAGGTAGCCAGCAGATAAAGAACAAAAAAAGGACAGCGAGAACCAGGATGGTGGCTTTCTTCTCACTCTGAATAGCTCTGATCTGCTGAAATTCATTTGTTTGCAAAGCATGGATGATATGAACGGTGCAGTAGGTAATGACACCAAGTGGCATCAAAAATCCCACAGTGTTCAGCAAAGTGTTTGTGATTATTACCCACTGATCAGTAGACGGATAAACCAAAATGCAGGCTGTGACATTATCTGGAGGAGGCACGTATTCTATGGATCTGAATACCAGAGCCGGTGAACATAAGAAAAGTGCAGAAACCCAAATAATAAGGCAGTACCATTTGGCAGAGGAAGGTCGGCGCATGTTTCCCAAAGACATGGTTTTCACCAAGGCCAGGTAGCGGTCAATGCTCACCATTACCAAGAAGTAAATACTGGAGTACAAGTTCATATACAAGATGGTGTTCACAAGTTTGCACATGGCGAGGCCAAACGGCCATTCAAAATTATTGGCTATATTGATGGCCCAAAAAGGCAAACCACAGAGTAACAGGAGGTCAGCAGCTGCTAAGTTGGCCAAGTAAATTTCAGCCACTGTGCAGCGGCTCTTATGAAAAAACAAAACACTGAGCACAAACACGTTCTCGATCACTCCCACAACTGCAAGAAGCCAGAGCAACACCGGTTGGATATCGTTTAGCCACGTCCATCCTTCTGGCCATGGGCAGAAGGTGCTGTTGTTTGTGGCATCAAGCCATGTAGACTGAGTCATCTCCAATTTCCAGGTGGCCATAAAGTCTGTACTGTTTGGGGCCATGAGGATGGTTGTTTTATACCTGGAAAACAAAAACAGAAATTTAGATCAGTGTTCAGTGCAATACAAAGAAGTTCAGCACACAATCCAACCCCAGTACTTGTTGGAAATCAAGAAAGGTGTAATGTTTTGCACAAAGAAATATATACATTTCGGGGCAGTCATGGTAGAAGCAGATAAGGTGACTAAGACATGTTCCCTCTTGTTTATCTGTCTCATCTACCCTTTTTTTTGTAGATGGATATTCTTAAGCATGACTTTACTTCTTCCCAGGCTTCGTCTGGCTCTCATCATAGAAGGGATCTAGGACAGTGTCCTAATTATCCAATCTCAGGGCCAAACTACACATTGGCAGATAGCTTGTTGTTAGAGCCTGAATTATGTTAGTGGTCGAGATATCTAATTAAGGCTGACCTTCTCTGACTGAAAACGAGACCTGCAAACAAAGCCAGGTTTAGCTCCTGAAGATCATTCACAATGCTTTCAAAAGCCAGGAAAATCCCCATTCGGGTTATACAGATTATATAATCCCCTATACAGATTATATATAATACTTGCTCCCAGATGGTATTCCTCTAATGAAGCCTATTCCCTTGGTTTCTCCTAAACTGTTATCTTAACTACACCTTGCACCTCACATCTCTGCCTTAAATGTGAGACATTGGTTCTGTTAAAGGAAAAATCTACAGCGGGACAAGAAAATTCTCAGGGTTAGGTTGGGATCATACAGAAAACAATGAGGGAATATAATTTCTGCTATTAGAAATATGTGTATTTTTATGAGAAGGAGACACACCTCTGCCCCCTATGAGGCCAAAACGGTGGTATTATTAGTATTGGTTTGGCCTGTTCCATTTTCCTATTTAGGATTTCTCACTATGTGACTTTAAGGCAAATTCTTTATTGTTGGTTATTCGTAGATTCATCTGCCTTGCAGGGCTGTTCGGAAGAGAAGTTAAAAATAGCAAAGTGCTTTGAATGTTGCAGATTGGAGACACACATACAGCTAATACAGATAATGCAGCTGATTTTTTAAAATTAAAAAGTGTCACAATTGTTCCAAAAGAATTGATTGATTTGATTTGATTTCTACTTTGGCTATTTCTTCATGAATGGCACTGAAGGCAGCTACTAATGAGCTCGACCAAAACAACTACAATTTAGACATGACATAAATTTAAAATGCAATTAAGTCAAATCAAGAAGGAACAGCACCTATTCAGGGGGGAAAGCCCCTTCCACAGCAACCCAGTTTAATTGCCATCAAGCTGCCTGAACAAAAAAGGGTTTTCTTGTTGGCAGAAGGGCAACAGAAATGGAGGGGTGGCAACCAAAACTACATCGGGAGGGATTTTCACGGCCTCCTAGTCATCACTGGCAAATCCCTTTAAAATATGCCAGCTAAACAACGAGTGAGAAGGATCTTGGAATTGTCGTAGATCACAAGCTAAATATGAGCCAACAGTGTGATGTGGCTACAAAAAAGGCTAATGCTATTTTAGGCTGCATTAATAGAAGTATAGTTTCCAAATCGCGTGAGGTGCTAGTCCCCCTCTATTCAGCACTGGTTAGGCCTCACCTTGAGTATTGTGTCCAGTTCTGGACACCACACTTCAAGAAGGATGCTAACAAATTGGAACAAGTTCAGAGGAGGGCGACAAGGATGATCAGGGGGTTGGAAACCAAGCCTTATGAGGAAAGGCTGAAAGAATTGGCATGTTTAGCTTTGTTTAGCTTTGAGAAAAGAAGACTGAGGGGTGATATGATAGCACTTTTCAAATATTTGAAAGGCTGTCATACAGAGGAGGGGCAAGACCTGTTCTCTATCATCCCAGAGAACAATGGGCTCAAGTTAAAGGAAGCCAGATTTCGGTTGAATATCAGGAAAAACTTTCTAACTGTTAGAGCAGTACGACAGTGGAACCAGTTACCTTGGGAGTTGGTGAGTGCTCCAACACTGGAGGCATTCAAGAAAAACTTAGATAATCACTTGGCAGATATGCTTTGATTGTATTCTTGCACTGAGCAGGGGGTTGGACTTGATGGCCTTGTAGGCCCCTTCCAACTTCACTTTTCTATGATTCTAGGATTCTAATTAGAGATGGGGGTATTCGTATATGAATACAAATATCCCTGCACAGGTGGCGTTAATGAGGGTCCAGCCCCACGGGGCCGGACAGTCCACTAACCGATCTGCCATGGACGCGGACGGCGAAATTCTACCAATGGCTCTGCAGCGTGCGATCCGCTCGCCACTCCTCGCAGGAGGCGGGAGGACAAGCCTCGCTGCAAGGTCAAAGAGTGGCGAGCAGTACGTGTGCTGCGGAGCCATTGGTAGAATCATGCCATCTGTGTCCGCAGAGGATTGGTGAGTGGACTGTCCGGCCCCGTGGGGCCGGACCCTTGTTAACGCCACCTGTGCAGGGATATTCGTATACGAATATGAATACCCCCATCTCTAATTCTAAGGGATGGGACCTCTTAATTATCTAGCATGTGGCATTAACCTCTTACGCTGATCATTAAAGTCTGATCAACTGCTGCTTCCTTGTATCGGGTCATGGACTCTTCTGGAGATGACTCTTGATTAAGTCTCCTGCTACTTCACACCTCAGATAAAGGGTGGTATAACCTGTTGAAGCCAAGGTATCTATGCAATCAACCTTCTTACTGCCCTTCACTTGTGTCAGCAATGCTACTGTCACCTTGCTAATCCATTTCCTATGTCTCCCCTGTATACATACCTGTGGCTTTGCTTCACTCTAATGTGCCTGAGGAAGTGGATATGTAAATTTTGAAATACAACAAATGGAGAAGAGGCAATACCTTTATCTGAAAATCAAACATTCAACGCAAGCCTTCATGAATAAATTCACTTCCTCAGGCACACTGCAGAAAAATTATAAATAATGATAAATAAAGTATAAATAAATGTCCTCCAAATTGTCTCCATGTTAATCTGTTAGCATCTCAGGCACAAGAAGACAAAAATGTTCAGACCTCATAAAGACTAACTGCTATATTTTAATGTGAGCTTTCATGTATAAGGGTCCGAAGAATTGGGTCTTTTTAAGGAGAATGGCAGGATAAAAATATTTTAAATAAAATAAATAATAAAAATTGTAATGGCAAAAGCCTGCCAGGCATATTTCTTAGGTGAGTTCAGAGCTGGTTTTATCCAGTTTCTGTCTGTCTGTCTCTAAATGCTTCACCCTGTTGCCATATGGTTGGAATTTTCCACTCAGCCTCAATGATAGGGGGTTAGTCTTTGTTTGAAATACAACAGCCTTTAGGTGCCACAACATCCGTCTGTCCGTCCGTCCGTCCGTCCGTCCGTCTATCTATCTATCTATCTATCTATCTATCTATCTATCTGGAAAATTAACACAAACATCTCAACCAGGCTGGCTAAAATAACGAAGCACGGTGCCAGCTAACAATGAAATAATGGCTCTTCTTCTCAGATTATTGGAGCTGAGGGGGATTGAACTGGTGTAGGAAAATGGGGATTTCAGGGTTTTGAATTTTTTGCTCCTGCTAACTTCCTTCATTAATTTCCTTTCAGCTTCTCTGCCTGGAGACTGGCAGAAGATAGACCAGTGTTTATACCCACTGTTCTACCTCTGATGTTCTCTGCATCAGTGACACACACGCTAGCAGGTGGTAACAGTAAGACACAGACAAACAGGCAGACAGATACAGAGAGGTGTATGTGTGGCTCCTAATACATGCATTGTTCAACCATATAATGGCCAGAATCCAGCTGAAGACTCTCACTGGCGTTAAGCTCATCAGGTTAAATTTTCACAGAAAATTGCCACTAGTTAAGATGCTGGAGTTCAAATTTTTCACCATGCAACCAGTGCGTGTGACAGGAAATTTAAAGGCATGGATACAAAAGGCCTTGGTCTGATCCAGGCGACTGAGATTTCGTCTCTTGTAAACACTTATCCTTGAACACACACTGGTTGCTCTGGACCAGCCTCTTCCCATGGCCACAGTCTCGTTTTGCCCCCAACATGTGAGGACCTTCATTTGTGAAGAGAGATGGCAGCAGCAGTAACAAGAGCAGCACCAGCCACTGTTGTCCCAGAGCAGTTTTCAATTTGCTGCTATGCAACAGTCTTGCCTGCATGGAAGATTTCTGAAGCCATTACCAGCACTTTGGACCTCAATTGTAAAGACGTCTGTGACTGCCCTTCCATTGGGAACAACACCGGTACTTCAGTCAATGAGGCAGAAGAGACCAGGACTTGAAAAGCATGTGGGCTCGGAAAACAAACTCAGGAGAATAGATCCAAAGCAAGGTGAGGATTTCTCATCCTTGTATGACATGCTTTGTCTGATTAAATGTTCACCCATTAAATACATAGCACCAACTCCTTTCCCTGCCTCTGCCCTCCATAGTGGACCATGCTGCATGATATTTTGGGGTGGCATTTGTCTTCTCTTTTAAGATCTCATTATTCACACACCATTTTCTTTCCATGTCCATGTATTTAGCTCTATCGTTGATTTTTTTAAATACTATCTTTTCACCTACCAAGTGCTGACGTCTCATGAATATAAATGCAAGAGTGGGTGATACCTTTTCCATTCTTGCATTTGTGTAATCTTGGGGATCACCATTGCCTATTCCTTGTTCATAATGGATATAAGCTTCTCCATCCCCCTTATGTGTTTTTTGGAAGTCCAATGGTATGCTTTAATTCTTCTCAATAAATTACTTCTTGCTTAAAAATCAAGAAATACACAGGGCCATCCTCGTTGTTTGAGTCTCATTTCCCCAAGTAATCAGTTTACTCAAGCATATAAACAGTGGAAGCTGGTTGTCACGCCATCCCTTTTCCTGATGGAGAACTTAAACCACAGGAGAAATTTATGACACCCTTACACATCCCAGTTGTTATACGCAGATCTGAAGCAGCACAGGAGGTTGCTTAGTTAGGTTTCAACATTATTTTTTATGGCAGGAGTTCACCACAGTTCAGATAAATTCAGGTGTGAATTGTTTAAGGCAGCTGCAAAAGATAAACTGGATTGTAAGGGTCTAGCATACATACAGCACTACCATGCAGAGAACAGCTGGTTAGATAACTCTCTGGGATCTCAGAGTATAATAATTCAGACACAAAATTATATGAACATTTTAAATCCAAATAATCCCAGCTGTCCAGAATCCAGAGCCCGGATGAGTTACAGTTTGGACTAGTAACTCATGGGCATGAACTGCTGGTTTGGTGGTTCATGCCAGTTCGTTTATCAGCCAAACTGGTGTTTGGCGCTTCAAAGTCCCACCTTCTCCAGTGGGCACCCCTCGGAGGCAGCGGCCTGGCTTCCCTGCCCCGCCTCCTCCGGGCACTACCCCCCAGTGGCTGCTTGCTAGAGGAGGTGGGGCTTTGAAGCACCAAACACCTGTTTGGTCAATATATGAACCGTCATGAACCGCCAAACCGGCACATAATGAAACAAAGTTGTACGCAACCCAACATCCAGAACAAGAACTCTTTAATCAGCAGCAATCTCCTGCTGCCCATTGCACCAGCAGAGTTATGAAACTGGATATAGGCCATACGAATATAGGAAGCTATACTGAATGACAACATTGGTTCATTTAGCCCAATACTATCAACTCTGACTGGCAGTGCCTTTCCAGCATTTCAGGTATGATTCATTCCTTGCCTTACCTGGAGATATATCTGCAAAAATTCTTAATCATCCAGGTGAGGTTATCTGGAACTTGAGTCATGGCAACTGGACGTCTTTCTTGTTAGGTTGAAATGTTTCACTACTCATCCAGACTGGAGAAGCTACTTGAATGAGCAGCGAAATGTTTCAACCTAACAAGAAAGAAGTCCAGCTGCCATGACTCAACTTCCAGCTTACCTGGAGATCTTTGGTATTCCCTGGGGGTCTCCCATCTGAGTACTAACCAGGCTGTATCCTGCTGAGCTTCTTGAATTAGCCAAATTCTTTTGTTCAGGATACTAAGATAGTATGACTATGCTTGGTGAACGGTGCTGAGAGTTGTACCCCACCCCAACCTTTTCAAGCCCTGCTTAAATTCAGGTATACGTGACGTGTACGTCTTCCTTTTATTGCAAATACCATGGTTATAATATATTACATGGAAATAACTATGTATAACTAACAAATGACTTACAATTAATTCCTTTCTCCAGTTACAAAGGCATACCTGCAGAACATTAGCATTACTTTAAAGGTAACATCTACCCTGTCCCTGCTAAAGGGCTATGGCCAAATGACAGGCTTTGCTGGGAGAACTGTGATTGATCTTTAAACTTTCCGGTGATTATTGTGGGGTGGTTGTTACTGCCAGAGACTCTATGTACTGCACCACCCTGGTTGTGAATTAAACAGATAAATCAATTATCTTACTGGTACATCTGACAGCCAAGATGGGGGCACCAACTATGCAAATGAAAGGAAGGTATCAGCAGGCTTGGGTAAGCCCCAAAGCTTTACATAAGTATATGAAATAGTTTTTGGAGGGGAAACCTGGGGAGGGACCCAGTGAGGACCCAGTGCAATCAGATGACATTTTGTCCCACCATTTAGTCTGCTTTGGGAATGGGCTGGTTCACTTCTTTATCAGCAGTCAGGAATCAACCCAGCCTTTATTCTTGCCTACCCATACCTTTTTGGGTCCATGGCAGGAGCAAATATTTTTTCACTTGTTTACTTGTTTTTGTGCAGGTAAGAGCATTCCATTTTGGGTTGGTTCTGGCACATATATCAAACCAAAGTGCCAGAGCAAGCCAGGCCCTCCTGTCTTCCACTGCCAATATATCAAACCAAAGTGTATTGCTTACCTATTTCACTTAAGCCACTAAAGAATCAAACCACTTATTAATAAATTTAAAGCCTCCTCTCACTCCACTTGTGGAGGAGGAGACAGAAGAGGATCCAGATATTGGGTTTTTTCCCCCAAAAATCCCTTGTATTCCAGCATTTGAACTGATTGATCAGCAAGCCAATTCACCACCATGCTAGTTCCAAATTTATTTATTTTTTAAACACAGATTTCCCCCACTCCTCCATAGAGATAATGAATGAATGAATTTATTACAGTCAAAGACCAACACTAAGCAAATTGAACAGTACAAAAAAAGAACATTCATTACACCATGCAATGCATTCCAAGTTGTGTAAAATTTACATCTGAATTTATGTCAGAACTATCCAAGATTGGTGGCAGTGCTGGGAATCACTATGTTATCAAAGAACTGTGACAGGTATGATGGCTGCACAATATTTGGCCACTTTATTGGTAATATGGAAGGCCTTGTCAGAAAGTAACAGAGAGATGTAAAATTCTTCTGTTCTTCCCAGGAAGTTTTGAAGAACAGCTAAAAGAAGTTATTTACAAAGGTCCCAGTAGAAGGGACAATATAAAAGGACGTGTCCCACAGGTTCCATTTCCCTACTATTGAAGGGACATAAAGGATCTTGATAAGGTACTCCCTGGTATCTCCCCTTGAAGAGCACAGAAGATAAGACATTAACCTGGGCTAGTGTAAAGCCCTGAGTGCTCACTGGAAGGTGAAATCAACTGGAAATCAACCCTGGAAATCACTGGAAATCAACCCTGGGTGCTCACTTGAAGGACAGATCCTGAAGCTGAGGCTCCAATACTTTGGCCATCTCATGAGAAGAGAAGACTCCCTGGAAAAGACCCTGATGTTGGGAAAGTGTGAAGGCAAGAGGAGAAGGGGACGACAGAGGACGAGATGGTTGGATAGTGTCATCGAAGCTACCAACATGAATTTGACCCAACTCCGGGAGGCAGTGGAAGACAGGAGGGCCTGGCGTGCTCTGGTCCATGGGGTCACGAAGAGTCGGACACGACTTAACGACTAAACAACAAAAAGTGTAAAGCCTTTCCTGAATTTGGGAAAGGTTAAATTGGCCAGATAAGGAGAAGGCACAAAGATCTTATTTCCTAAGGCACTAAATTTACACAGTGAACTTAAATGAACTTGTAATTCAATGTTCCAGATTCTCTGCTTAACAACTGATTTGGCTTTAGAGTAACCCAGCGCTATTAAGGTGTTGGGGGAAATCCCAGAAACAATAATTCTTTAGACAGGTGCCTTTTCTGTTTAGTTTGAAAAGTATCCAATAATGTTAATGGTGCAAGTCCTACTGATAAAATGCTCGAGCCGCTGCTGAGCCGAACTTCAGCAGCGCGGCTCGCCTTTGCCTCCCTCCCCGGATAGCGCGAGACTTCTGGTATCATGAGATTAGCATAGGAGGAGAGGGGGGACGTTAGGTTATTTAAGAGCCGTTCCCCCTCCTCTTCCTCTTCCTTTGCTGGCACCCACCCGCCCGCCCTTTATTCTAGTGTGAGTTTATCTGGTCACCTATGGGGCCGGATAGGAATTTTTGACCCGTATCCTGATTGGCATTTGGATGCGGGGATTTTTCGCCTATCCCACACTGGAACAGGTGCGCTGGCATGTTTAAAGGTGGAAAATTGGTCACACTGGCAGGTAGTGTAGATATAACAGGTTTTGTTGGTGAGTCCCATTGCAAACTCAGGTAAGCTATAGCCCATCTGACCTCCCAGCGCTGCGGATCATGCGATTACAGTGCTTGGGGGAAAAGATGTGCTGGGGCCACACCTGGACCAACGGTCAACAAGGAGAAGCTGGCTTGAGGCCCGGGGGGTGGTCAAATTGGGGCCGGCCAGGTTCTCGCAGTCTTTAAGACCGCGAGAACTTGGGGCCAGGGACTCGCCCATTTGTTGCTTAAGGGGTCCTTTGAGACCTCTGTGCTTAAACCTGATTCCGCACTACGGCAGGACCCCCCTTTGCCAAAGGATGGCAACATTAATTATGTTTAATAAAATGTTGCCCATGATTAACCCATAATTCTTGTCTCGCGTCTTCATTCCGGGGTTGGGAGGGCAAAGATAAATTTTAGCTACTAGTCTATCATGTATACCTTGGCACAAGCTTCGATAGGGATTAGACCAGCCTCTAGGCACAAAATCACATTAGAGACACAGTGTGGTAAAGCAAATTTATCTCTCAAGAAGTTAGTCTGAATAATTTCAAACAGTTGAAAGTTATCATGAGTACACAATTGGAATCCATACAACATTTGTGTGATAATTTTAGCCATGAATACTTGGATCACAGAGGGGTTATATTGTCTGCCTTTTGAATAGAAAAATCTCATCAGTGCTGCAACAATCCTATGAGCAGTTACTGCAGCATTCTTTATATACAAAGCCAGGATCCAGATGCAAGAAAAACTGTAAGTATTTATAGCTTGAAACCTGTTTTATGGGGTTCCCATTAATTGCCCATTTATGCTTAGTTCTCTCCATGGAGAGGAAGACAGGAGGGTGATTTCTCTCTTTTTCTTTTCCCTTTAAAGGGAAGACAGGCTAAATAAGGTCACTTGAAGTATGATGCGGTTTCCTAGCCCCAAACCACACAATTCTTTCCTGTGGATCCCAGGACCATGCCAAATGGCATACCATAGTCAAAGCAACCCTGTTCAGCTCAATCCAGCCTGGTCTAGCCTAGGGCAATTTGGCTGTCTAATCACACCCTCAGTATTCTCTGTAGGTAGAGAATTCCCACTGTTGGGAATAGGCTGGGAGACATGTGAAAGGCTATCTTTGAAAAGAGCCCAGCAAACCGGCTGGCTCTGATCCCAAGCAAAAGTACTCTGCACTGCAATGTATTGATTCAGATCCTATCTGGAGAGGAAAATAGCTCAAGGTGGACAGCTGCAATGTGTTTTATACGTTAGTGCAGGAAGACATCCTCTCTCTATTTATGGCAACAAAACAATGGAAAAGGAAATGAAGACTTTGCTTTATTTCCATGGAGGAAACTTAACACCAACCAGTAGTAGGCATCCTTCAGTCTCGAGAGACTATGGTAACGTGCTCTGTATGGAGGACTTGGAACAGCATCTAGTGTGGCTGAGAAGGCCAATTTGAGAGTGACAGTCCCTTCCACACTGAAGACAAATACAATCTGTCCCCTGTCCAGCTCCCTGATTTTGCTCGTTTCGGGACTGCCTCTTTGCCTCGGCCTGCTGGACAAGGGTCTCTTCAAATTGGGAGAGGCCATGATGCACCGCCTGCCTCCAGGCTGAACGCTCAGAGGTCAAGGTTTCCCATCTGTTGAGGTCCATTCCTAAGGCCTTCAGATCCCGCTTGCAGATATCTTTGCGAAGCTGGAGTGTCCTCTCCAGAGCATGAAGCCTGGGTAAAATAATATGGAGGATAGGCTGTTACCCAAGCAGCAAATCCCCCCTCTCCACGTCACTGAAATAGTCCAATGGAAAGGCAATAGCCAATACAACTGGTTCCAGCGACGTCGCAGGAGTTGCCAGAACAACACGAACTGCCTCCGGGACTCTGGCTCCGGATTTTGCCTCGAGGTTAACTCCTGAAGCCTTTTCCATCAGTGGATATAGCCACAAGGCAGTGGAGGTTTGAAATCGGAGTTTTCCTTCTCCTAGATGGGCTGCCTTCCAAGGCTGACGAGCCCCACCTACCCGGCAACACCAACCAAATAATGACAAAAAAGCTTTTACACACAAAATATACCAAAAGGACAGATGTGGGCCACATCCCAGCATCCTTAGAAGGACCATCTCTTGCTCAACATCTGTGCACAGGTAACCTGGTCCTCTGAAACAAACTTACCCTATAACTTGAACCCTATCATATGAATACTATTAGGCTGTTTTATTTCAACCTAGCATAAACAGATTTTTAAAGATCTGTTTGGTCTTTAAAGATCTTTAAGATCTTTAAAGAGCCTCGTGGTGCAGTGGTTAAACTGCTGTACTGCAGCCAAAACTATGCTCACGACCCGGGGTTCAATCCCAGCTCAAGGTTGACTCAGCCTTCTGTCCTTCTGAGGTCGGTAAAATGAGTACCCAGCTCGCTGGAGGGGCAATGTGTAGCCTGCATAATTAACTTGTAAACCACCCAGAGAGTGCTTGAAACGCTATATAAACAGCATGCTTTGCTTTTATGATTCCACAAAAAAAGGCAAGAAAAAAAAAAGAACAAGGCACTTCGGACAGAATCCTATGGACCTTAGCCTTTCCCCCCCTACAAAAAGAATGTTCCTTGTTCTTATAATTGCATGAACATGTCAGAAACTCCATGAGCTGAAGTTGCTAAAATCTCAAAAGCCAAAGGAACATCCAGAAATATTTTTCTAAAGGGATCTAGTAGGAAGTCACTTTCAGGCTAAAAGAAACAGGATAAATTTTACAAAGCAAGTGGGGGGAAAAACTACATTTGTTTGGGTTAGGCTGGTGCAGAATCCTGATTTTCTGTAGACTTCAATACTGAGGATCTTAACGCAAAGCACTAGAAAGAAAGAAAGAAAGAAAGAAAGAAAGAAAGAAAGAAAGAAAGAAAGAAAGAAAGAAAGAAAGAAAGAAAGAAAGAATTGCAGTATTTAGATAACGAACCACAACTCACAATGCTTTCATTATAAGCTCTACATGGCACATGGCTAATAGTCTAATATTGGGGGTGGGGTGGGAAGGCTAATTCAGTACTAGGCTCTGTAAGCAGAATAATAGTACCCAGATCAAGGGACGTAATAGGACCACTCTATTATTATTTCTTCAGACCTCATCTGGAGTACTGTGTCCAGTTCAGGGGAATACATTTAAAGGCAGAGATAAACAAGGTGGAACCAGAAAAAAGGTGACCAAGGTAATAAAACCAAGCTCTCTGAGTAACAGTTGAGAATGTTGGGTATGTTTAGCCTGGAGAAGAAGAATGAGAAGTGTATGACTGCTATTTTCAAATATTTGAAGGACCATCATATGGAAAACAGAGCAGGTTTGTTTTCTTTGGCTCCAAAGAGCAGGACCCAAACAAATTACTGGAAAGGAGATTCCAATTACAATAATAATGGTGTGTACTAAATATAAGAAAGAACTTCCTGCCTCTAGATGCTGTTGGACAAGGAGATGGACTACCTTTGAGGATACTGGACTCTCGTTCACTGAAAATATTGTAGACGTCAGGTAATCATCTCTTACAGATGCTTTAACTGTGGATCTCCTGCTTTGGAAGGACCAATGACTCCTGGGGGTCTAATCCATTCTTCTATTTTATGACCCTAGGATCATAGGGTATGTATGTGGATGGTGTCATTTGGCTCCATCAGGATCAGCATCCAGAACACAGTAGTGTGTGTTCTTTCACTAAAACATGTTTTCCCAGTCATACAAAGGGTTGAGGTCTGATCAGAAGTGGCTGTTTTTTTTGTGAAATCCTTTTTCCAACTATGTTCTTCCTTCCTTCCACAAAACAAATATTTCCACACATTTAACATTTGCCTTTCTTTCTCACCCCTGCTCCTCACTGACAAATTGCTTGTCATTTGTGCATTGCCAGTCTCAATCTATGTAAAATGTCTTCTTTTTTACAAGAATGAAACAGGATGACAGAAGAGAATCCCCCTCTAAATCCTCTGCATTTGCTCAACAGCAGCTGAGATGAAAGGTTAGTTTTATTTAGAAGAACACACAGCCAAGAACAGCCAAAGTGAAGTGGAAGGTTCTTGCCGTGACATCATTTAAATGCTATGGTGTGTAGGTCATCTCAGGGTGGGGAGACTGAGCCTCTGAGCCTCTTTGACCCACTTGGAGTCACAAGTCTGGAGAGACATTTTTAATAAATGGATCTGAGATGCTAAATAAACCAAATTATTTCCAAAAGGAAGAATTAAACACCCTCCAGAAGAGTGGTGGGCAGGCCACCAAAGAACCAGACAGCATCCCACCCCCCCGTCTTGTGGATCTCAGTTTCTTAAAAAGGCCTTTTGAGGCCTAAAACAGGCCTGAGGTGTGTTTGTGCTTACACATACACAGACATACATTTAAAGGGCAAATTGTTCCCCCTCAAGCCACACTTGGGCCACAGGTGGGCCAACGTGCCTCACTTTCCACACCCCATCTACAGTATTCCTTGCTGTTACAATTGGTGGACAACACCTTGTTAATTACTCTCATTGTACCTCATAAGGAAGCTTCCACATAATGATAAGCACTGTTATGCTTGGTTTATCTACCCTACCCAAGAATAGATATGATTCTCTCAATGGCATCAGGATGGACCTGATGATAACCCGCCAGGAGCTGATAAAATACAATCCACAAATTACTGTAAGAAGCCAAGAATCACTACATTCAAGGACAGGTTTTTTTAAATATATAAACCATATACACACACACCAGAATTGCTTCAAAATGGCCATTATGAAGTCCAAGAGGAGAAGAGGAATTTTTTTCAGCCTGCAAGCTGAATTCCAATTTGGGAAGAGCCCTGGGAGATGCGCTCCAGGAATGGGTAGGGCTAAGGTCGTACATCCGAAGCAAAGTATATGTCTTCTACTTACAAATGTGAACATTTTCCCACCTAGCATACATACAAAGCACAACTCAGTCTTATGCCTGTTTGCTCATGAGTAAGCCACAGGGTTATGGATATACAGGTTGCAGACCAGATTATCATGCAATGCCTTCCCGAGCTTCTCATATCTGTCAGCTCAAATCACTGATGACCCATTGAAAATAAGAGTATATAGAAAGCTTGAGGCAAGATGGGGATTCCATAGGCTGCATCTGGCCTGCAGGCTGGATGATCCCCCCACCCATCTCTGACCTAAATAAAAAATAATGTCTATGTAGCAATGTCTCTGATCTGAAGACCATGAACTTCTGAATGTCAATGTTTTCTGACTCTAAAAACCTTTGTAAAAAGGCACTTGCCAACTGTAACTCCTGATTCTTCTTCTTATTGTTATTCTCCACCTTCTGGTGCAGTGGTAAATTTTGAAGTACAGACACCCATCAAGCTAGTCACCTCCTCCAAGGACAGTCAAAAGCTGAAGGTTTGTTGACCCATGTCGACAGACCAGTTCTAAACTTCTCATGTCTGTCAGGGTTTTTTTTTGTAAAACTAAGATAAGACACAGATTCTACATCTAGAGACAGTGCACCCCTAAGAGTAGAGGTAGGCAAAACACAACCCAGGAAGTGCATGGGATCACCCAGGGGCCCTGATCTGTCCCCTTATCACCCCTTGGAGCCCCCTCTAATCTCTATATCCTCATTAAAAAAAATTGCCACCCAAGTCCCCTTGTTTCCTCTAGGAGTTTTGGGAAGCATTTTTTTCTAGTGCCTCCTCCCCCCCCAGAAATTGTCCATATTTTGCTGTAACCTTTATTTAATGGCTGCTAGAAGATGAGAAGGAATTTCCTCATGAACAAAAACAAAGGGGGGGGGGGGAAACAAGAAAAGGAGAGAGAGAGAGACTTATAAATAAAAATATTTTGGGATGGGCGAGCAGAGCACAAGAGCAGATGTAGCCTTCCAAGGTCTAGGAGTGGGTGTATCCAGCTTTCAGACATCTGGAAGTTGCTCATATTTACTTAAGAGGCAAAGATTGTCTGTTTAACTTTCAGATAAGGTTGCAATGTAGCAATGAAAGATTTGCATCATCTGAAGAAAGTGTAGGAGGAGGAAGAAATACACATTTGCCTTAAGGTGTTATCTGATCCCAAGAGATCAGAATTGATCTTCTGAGTCCATCTTGAAATACTCTGCATTACATTAGAAGAACTCATTGTCACGATTCCACGTGGCCCTTGATTGTTCCGCCAAACAAAGAGCTCACCCCACGTACCCCTCAGCTGCCACCAGTTGATTTCATCAACAATACTTATTATTAATAATCAAGGTCCAGGCCCTATGTCATTTTAAAAGAACCAAATAGAAATTGTTTATTGTTACAGATGTAAATACTTCAAGCAATGTTGTGAACTCTTAAACAAACATTCTCCTTTATCCCTCTCAACCACCACTCTCCCGCCCAAACTCCAAATCTCTCTCAATCTCTTCAACTACTTAACTCAAAACCCTATCTAAACTCTTCCTCCTCCTGCTGAGTCTCTTATATCTCGTGACTCCGCCCCTCCAGCCCTCCCATTGGTCTGTGCAAATAGCATATGAATATTCATGACCTGGGCGGACGCCACACTCATACCCACAGACTGTTTCTCAGCAAGTTCATTCATCCCTATTCACTAGAGAGGATTATAGCTAAATTCATAGGCAATGGAGGAACCTGAGTGTATGGATGTGTGTAGAGAGACAACATAATCATCCCTGTTAACTATAATAATAATAATAATAATAATAATAATAATAATAATAATAATAATAATAATAATAATAATAATAAACAACTCCCTGTGTTTTAATTTTGTGAGTCCTGGGTTGAATACAACACCCTTTTTAACTCTATAATTTGTTCCACAGTTTACTGATAATAGCGTTGCTGACTTAAATTCTTTCCCCCGTAATTTATGGGTAGCTACATCATGACTTTACCATTGCCTGCTACTATTTGAGGCTGTTCTATGCCAGGATGGGAAACTTCAGTGGGACCAAGGGCCACTTTATCAATTGACCAATGGTTGGGATAATGGAAGTTGTAATATATCTGGAGGACCACTGGTTCTGCCCGATGTGCCCAGTAACATTCACAACAGCAATCACTGCAGATGCCTAGTTTGCTGTACAAATTCAACACCCATAGTACATCTGAATCTTTAATTAACTGAATCTGTGAGCCCTACCAGTCTGACCTAGATCGACGGTTGGCCCCTCCTCCATTCCCAGATCCATGGAGTCAACACCAGGTTTTGCAAACACAACAGGGTTTATTAAGAAGTGGGTTTGAGTAACAAACAACAATATAGATAACCAGCCTTCCTCGGGGCTAGTAGTCTTCACTAGCCTCTATTCAGTCTTGTTCTATTTGACCCCACTGGGTTAGCATTGGGGGAATCTGAGTCCACAATTTGCTTCATAGGTGGTTGCCATGTTCCACTAAAACTTGAGACCCACAGAAGCAGGCAACGTGGGCCAGGGATGTAGCTTGCTTGCTTGCTTGCTTGCTTGCCTGCCTGCCTGCCTGCCTGCTTGCTTGCTTGCTTGTCTGTTTGTTTGTTTATTTATTTATTTATTTATCTCTCCGTCTTTCTCCTTGAAAAGGACCTAAGGCAGCTTACAACAGTGAAAGACAATATTTAAATTTGAAAAAAAAATAGTATACAATGGTGGTTAACATCATTAAAAGACAATATGGAAAGCTAAGAACAAAGAGGAAAGAGGCATCTTACGCCATTAAAAGGCAATATTAAGGCTAAGAACGATAAGTATACAATTTTAAAAAACCACCAATCCCCCTCTGAAAAATGGAAAACACAGAAATGGAAAACAGAAGTAGTACTGTACTAAAAATCCAGTCAAAGCAGTAATGCATAACAATCTATCTAAATAAAAAATCACACACGGGTAGCTAGTTACTGAGGGAAGGCTTGCCTGAAGAGAAAGGTCTTTGCCTGCTTGCAGAAGGACAGCAAAGATGTGGCCAGTCTGGCCTCCTGTGGGAGGGAGTTTCAAAGTCTGGAAGCAGTGACAGAGAAGGCCCTCTCTTGTGTCCCCATCAGATGCTCCTCTGAAGGTGGCAGGATGGAGAGGAAGGCCTCTCTTGATGATCTTAACACCCGAGTCATCTCATAATGGGAGATGTGGTTTTTGAGACAGCTTGGACCCAAGCCATTCAGGGCTTTATAGCTAGGGTTGCCAGATGTCCGGCAAAAGGAGGACATGTCCTCCTTTTTAGCCTAATGTCCTCCGTCCGGCAGGCAAAGCTAAAAACCTTTAAAATGTCCGGCTTTTGTAACATTTTAAGTTATAATTTTGGATGGGAGGGGGAGAGGTGGAAGGTGGAAAGCAGTCTCTGATGGAGTCACAATCTAAGACACCACTTCAGGCTGTAAATGAGCCACGCCCACGTGGAGCCTTTGCTTCTGGAGGTGACTTCCTGCTTCGTTTTGAGCAAGCTGCGCGTAAAGATTAACAAGGAAAGGAGAGCAAGATATATACATACATATATATATACACACACCACGAGTGAGAGGGAACGGGCAAAACAAAAGGAGAGAGTCGAGAGAGAGCGGCGGCCGGAGAAGGGCAGGATCTTTTTTTTAAAAAGGGGGAAAAAAAGTTTGTGGGTTTGCCCGGAGGTATTCGAGTGAGCAGCAGGAGTCGCGAAAGGAGAGAGGGTGGTGGCAGCTAGAAAAGATTGAGGAAGGGTGGCGGAGAAGAAGTGAAGCTGCAGGGAAGAGGAGCCAGAGCAAGAGCGGGGCTCTGCGCCAGGTGCCTGCCAGAGAAAGAGGGAGAAGAGGTGGCAGCCGCCGCCACAGCAAAAGGAGGCGGGAAAGAAAGGGGAACCTTCTCGCAGAGCTCGCCTCGGTGCAAGTGAAGGAGCAACAACAGCAGGCGCCGGGATATGTCGTGTAATTAATAAAGATTATAAGGTAATAATTGTACAACTGGCTGTTTAAATAATGTTTTTTTGGTATTTTGAAAAAAGCCTCCATTGAATTTATTTTTATTTTTTAACATGACTGTTTCTTGGTCGGTTCACTAAGAGACATTTACTGGCAGCTATTGTAATAAAATTGTATTGACTGCGGGTTTAATCCGGAACGATTCAAATGAAACATTCAATACGTCCTCCTCTGTCCTCTTTTTTTGTCTTTCTATGTCCTCCTATGTCCAAGGCAGACCTTTCAACATCACAGTAATCCAAGTTTATGCACCAGCCACCGATGCTGAAGAGGCTGAAATTGACCATATCTATGAAGACTTACAACACCTTCTAGAACTGACACCAAAGAAAGATGTTCTTCTCATTATAGGGGACTGGAATGCTAAAGTAGGGAGTCAAGAGATCAAAGGAACAACAGGTAAGTTTGGCCTTTGAGTTCAAAATGAAGCAGGGCAAAGGCTAATAGAGTTTTGTCAAGAGAACAAGCTGGTCATCACAAACACTCTTTTCCAACAACACAAGAGGCGACTCTATACATGGACATCACCAGATGGGCAATACCGAAATCAGATTGATTATGTTCTCTGCAGCCAAAGATGGAGAAGCTCTATACAGTCAGCAAAAACAAGACCTGGAGCTGATTGTGGCTCTGATCATCAGCTTCTTATAGCAAAACTCAAGCTTAAACTGAAGAAAGTAGGAAAAACCACTGGGCTAGTCAGGTATAATCTAAACCAAATCCCTTATGAATACACAGTGGAAGTGAGGAACAGATTTAAGGAACTAGATTTGGTGGACAGAGTGCCTGAAGAACTATGGATGGAGACTCGTAACATTGTACAGAAGGCAGCAACAAAAACCATCCCAAAGAAAAGGAAATGCAAGAAAGCAAAGTGGCTGTCCAACAAGGCCTTACAAATAGCAGAGAAGAGAAGGGACACAAAATGCAAGGGATATAGGGAAAGTTACAGAAAATGGAATGCAGACTTCCAAAGAATAGCAAGGAGAGACAAGAGGGCCTTCTTAAATGAACAGTGCAAATAAATAGAGGAAAATAATAGAAAGGGAAAAACCAGAAATCTGTTCAAGAAAATTGGAGATATTAAAGGAACATTTTGTGCAAAGATTGACATAATAAAGGACAAAAATGGTAGGGACCTAATAGAAGACATCAAGAAGAGGTGGCAAGAATACACAGAGGAATTATACCAGAAAGATCTGGATGTCCCGGACAACCCAGATAGTGTGGTTGCTGACCTTGAGCCAGACATCTTGGAGAGTGAAGTCAAGTGGGCCTTAGAAAGCTTGGCTAACAACAAGGCCAGTGGAGGTGATGGCATTCCAGTTGAACTATTTAAAATCTTAAAAGATGACGCTGTTAAGGTGCTACACTCAATATGCCAGCAAGTTTGGAAAACTCAGCAGTGGCCAGAGGATTGGAAAAGATCAGTCTACATCCCAATCCCAAAGAAGGGCAGTGCCAAAGAATGCTCCAACTACCGTACAATTACACTAATTTCACACACTAGCAAGGTTATGCTCAAAATCCTACAAGGTAGGCTTCAGCAGTATGTGGAGCGAGAACTCCCAGAAGTACAAGATGGATTTCGAAGGGGCAGAGGAACTAGAGACCAAATTGCTAACATGCACTGGATTATGGAGAAAGCCAGAGAGTTCCAGAAAAACATCTACTTCTGCTTCATTGACTACGCAAAAGCCTTTGACTGTGTGGACCACAGCAAACTATGGCAAGTCCTTAAAGAAATGGGAGTGCCTGACCACTTTCTCTATCTCCTGAGAAATCTATATGTGGGACAGGAAGCAACAGTTAGAACTGGATATAGAACAACTGATTGGTTCAAAATTGGGAAAGGAGTATGACAAGGCTGTATATTGTCCCCCTGCTTATTTAACTTTATGCAGATGATACCACTCTGATGGCAGAAAGTGAGGAGGAATTAAAGAACCTCTTAATCAGGGTGAAAGAGGAGAGCACAAAAATGGTCTGAAGCTCAACATCAAAAAAACTAAGATCATGGCCACTGGTCCCATCACCTCCTGAAAAATAGAAGGGGAAAATATGGAGGCAGTGACAAATTTTACGTTCTTGGGCTCCATGATCACTGCAGATGGTGACAGCAGCCACGAAGTCAAAAGACGCCTGCTTCTTGGGAGGAAAGCGATGACAAACCTAGACAGCATCTTAAAAAGCAGAGACATCACCTTGCCGACAAAGGTCCGCATAGTCAAAGCGATGGTTTTTCCAGTAGCGATGTATGAAAGTGACAGCTGGACCATAAAGAGGGCTGACCGCCAAAGAACTGATGCTTTTGAATTGTGGTGCTGGAGGAGACTCTTGAGAGTCCCCTGGACTGCAAGGAGAACAAACCTATCCATTCTGAAGGAAATTAACCCTGAGTGCTCACTGGAAGGACAGATCCTGAAGCTGAGGCTCCAATACTTTGGCCATCTCATGAGAAGAGAAGACTCCCTGGAAAAGACCCTGATGTTGGGAAAGTGTGAAGGCAAGCGAAGGGGACGACAGAGGACGAGATGGATGGACAGTGTCATCGAAGCTACCAACATGACTTTGACCCAACTCTGGGAGGCAGTGGAAGACAGGAGGGCCTGGCGTGCTCTGGTCCATGGGGTCACGAAGAGTCGGACACGACTTAACGACTAGACAACAACAACAAATGTCCTCCTTTTGGTACCCATGTATCTGGCAACCCTATTTATAGCCCTAAATATCTGGGGCCTGCTGCCAGGTGAGCTGTGACCTCTGGCTGTGGTTGCATCAGGCATTCTTTCTGGTGCTGCCATCTCGAGTGCCACAGCTGACTCAGGGTCAGCTCTCTCTGGCTGCTTCCTGTGGCAGCTCAAGGGCACTGTCTCTGCCACCTCTCACCCCAGTAATGTGGTTGAGGTGGAAGACAGGGGTACTGGTAGCTCACCTCCTCCCCTTTAGGCATTCTCCGTTCATACAGTTCCCCAGTCCAGGGATCTTCCTTTCCTACCCAGTCCCACTCCAAGAGGGACTCTGTTTATTCTTCCTCCTCCTCTTCCTGGAGTGCCTTTCCTAAGAGCAGGATTCCTGCCTAATTTCTAGTTCCCTCCATCTCTTCCTCCACATTCTCCAACACCTCTTTTATATCTGTCACCCAACTAGCTCCTTTCTCCCCTCCCAGGGATTGCTAGGTGCTGGGTGGGCTGGGTGCACTCTGAGGGGCTTCCCCGCCTGTTTTGTCAGGCAACACCTCAGTTTGGGTTGCACAGTTGATCAGGTCATGTGCAACCACTGTGGCCTCCTCTGTTGCCCTGATGGATAACACCTCTGCTTGAGTCACAGAGTCTTCGGCTCTTGATTCTCCCTGAGCTACTCCCCCAACGGGGTGGGCACACTACTCTCCTGAAGCCAGGACCGGGTCTAGGTGGCCCACCAGATATGCCCTCATCAACTTTTCCCTCAAATTAACTTTGAAGTTGAGAAATTTCATCATGGAAATCTCCCAGTGAAGTCCTCTGATGGCTTCCTTTTCCTGAAGCCTTGCCAAAGCATATGGAAGCCCCATGTATCAACACATTCCTGAAAGCTGTTGTGTGTGGCCGGGGTGGGAAGCAAAGGAAGCAACTGTGTGCTGGGAGAGGGCCAGCCCAACAAAGTGCTACATTTCTTGGCACCGGCTTACTTTGTTGTCTAGCTGTCTTTCTCCCTTTTCTTGCTCACCAGACTGTCATCCTGCCTGTGAATTTTATGACCTTGATTCCTGTGAAGGAAATGCAAGTAAAAATGGATCAAAATGCCCTTAAGTGCATGTCAGGACCTCAATGCAGAGGAAGGTGAATGTAACCTTTCCCCATGCTTCTTACCAGTGAAAAGGACTCCCAAGCTGCTCCATCCCAGAAAAGAAGCTGCTCTCTCACCCTATTTGCACCATCTCTCCAAAGGAAAATGCCAAATTGTAAGGAAGAGGTGATTTGTGCTGAGAAAATACTGTTGCTTACACAGGTACCATGTCTGAAGACCTTTCGTCACCAAAGTGTCCAATAAGGATGAGAGTTTTGGATTTTCTGGACAACAAATACCATAATAGGTCCTGGAAATGGTGAAAGAGTGAACAAAGAGGCTGGAGGAGGAAAGTAAAAGGTGGGTCCATGAAACGGAAATTTTATCCCCATGATTTCAAAAGATTTTTATGTGGGATCTTCCCCAGGCCATCATCAGGTGATAAGTCCCATCTGTGTTTATGGACTACACCACAGAAATCACAGGTAGTGGTATGGGGAGGATCCCACATAAAAATCATGTGGATCCATGCCTCAGATCCATGGTTGGCACCACTGCAAAATTATGTGGTGAATATATCTATTTGATTTCTACAGTATATCGCAGAAATCAAATACACTTGATTTCTGTGATATAGTCTGTGGGGCACAGGGGAACCTATGATTTCTCAGTCTTATCCCTGTTTAACTTTGGTCTCTGTAATTTTGCTGATGTCCCACAGTGTGTGGGATGATTGTTATGGTTTGCCACCACCTTTTGCTTTAATTTAGAATTCTTCATAAGTGTGGGAGGATTTTTTTTTGTCTAATGGTTTTAAGTTATTAGAGTTGGGCCCGGCCACTATATGGGTGGGGTACATACATACATACATACATACATACATACATACATACATACATACATACATACATACTGTATTTTTCCGTGTATGCCTGCTTTCCCCCTCCTTTTGCTAAGCCCTGTGGGGCTTAGGAAGTGGCGGGGAAAGCAGCGATCAAATCGATCCTGCAGCCCTTTAATCCCTGCTTTTCCCCTCCTTTTGCTAAGCCCTGGGTTTAGGAAGTGGCAGGGAAAGCAGCGATCAAATTTTCTAATTTGGGGTTAGAAAAGTGGAGGTCGTCTTATACATTGGGGTGTCTTATACACGGAAAAATACGGTACATACATACATACATACATACATGCTCCATTCTGGGAGTTCTACCTTCCTTGTACACACCTAACAAACACCTAAATGTGAGTCACCTGGGAGAAAGGCCTACATTAAAAGGTTTTGAGGCTTAGCTAGGTCTAGCTCCATCCAAGCTTTCTGTCCCTTTCTTTCTAAGAAGGAAGCTTGGGCACAGTGAGGCCTAGCTAAATCTCAAAGCCTTCTAATCTAGGCCTTTCTCCCAAGCAACCCACATTTAGGTGTTGTAAGGTGCCAACAAGGTAGATAGAACTCCCAGAGTAGAGAATTTTCTCCCTTCATTTTCTCATTAGTAATCTGCTGTGAGGGGCATGGGACAAATTAGTGTCTTTTGTCCTTGTCTATTAAGACGTTGCTGGCAAATGGAAAGATCACCCTTGCTTGAAGGTTGATCTGATTGCCCAGTGGTACCCACTGACCTTTTGAATATCTGTCAGAGACTCACGAGTCAAGACATTGATCATGTATCTGGGATCAATCATCCCTCCAGTAACAAAGGCCATCTGACTGAAAAAGCACATTGAAAGCATAAATGTCATGATTAATTGGAATGTAAATACCAACTTCCTTCACAAATTTGTTTGTGGAAACACACATAACAATGGAGATTTGTTGCTTGAGGGAAACATTGCAAAAACAGAAAATAAGCATTTCACTTAATGTATATTTCAGCCTTCATTCTTCAAATTCCATGCTTAATTTCTTACACATCCTCCACACACTTGTTCAGAGGAGATACGTTAGTTTGGTTTGTAAAAGACTGCAGACATTTTTCACTATAGGCATACCTGAATGGCAAAGGAATTCACTTACTGACAAAATATACCCTGACAGGTATGTAAATTTTGCATTTGGCTGTGTGCCATTCAGTATAATAAAGCCATATTCTAATATGGACTTCACCACACATATTTCTCTTCCTACTGGGATCCAATTCAGGCATGGACTACTACCTATCTATCTTACACCTCAGGCTTCTGTTGGAGTTTTAACAACCTCGCATGTTGCCTGTGGTTTGTTTGACTGGGAGGGACCTTTTCTGTGCTGGGGTGACTCTCAATCTATCCAGCACTAACCAATCTTTCCTTTCTGCTTCTGAATTCAAAGAGAGCCCTGCCTCTCTGCTAAGTGTTCCTTTCCCTCCCTTTAGTCTGTTGGAAGCAGTTGTTTTGTTTGCTGTTGATCTCTTCACAACTATAAGTTGTGAAATATTCACTCCCAGGACATTTTAGTTGTTATGCTGGGGGGGGGGGGTGTTAATTTAGAGGGATAAATCATAATAAGTAAAGCCGGGAATAGGTGGCATGAAGTTTCATGCCTTTACTTGAACATACTGGTACTGATTCAAAATGTCTCCCTGGTCCAGTGCTTATCAGTGAGTAATAAAGACAGTAACTTTCACTGCATGGCATAGATTTAGTGTAGCATGTGATTTAACCTAGTGTGTGGGCGTGCAAGGAAAACTATGTTGTCAGGTTGATCTCCTTGGTGAGCTGGTATATGGTGAGGGATCACCACATACAGTGACTGTCACTTGGAGGCAATTTTAAGTTGCCTGCCAGCCATCGTTTTTTCTTTGTACTAAACAGGCTTCTGCTCTCTTTCTTCAGTTGTGTTCTTAAAAGTTATAAATCTTCTGTTGCTTCCAGGCAAGGTTTTTATTGTGCAGTCACTGTACCTCCATCACAGGGGCACCGGTAGAATCCAAATGACACTGGCTGTCATTTGTAAGCCTTCTATGTTTTTTTCACTGCTTCATCTATCTTAAGGTATTATATTTATTTAATTATATTTTTAGTTCATCCCAGTGAGAAAATACTCCCTTACCATTGGAAATATCCATAACAGAGGGAAGGACAGAATAGCTGTGCAACGGCCAGAATCCTATTGGATATTTCCATCAGGGTAACGCCAGAGGCATAATAGACAGCCACAGACTAAAAAGGTACAGCAGGTCTTTCCTATTGCCTGCTGAGAGTCACATGACTGATATGCATTAGGAAGTGACTTCTTAACGTGTGGCAACTTATTTTATTATTTATTTAAAATATTTTTATCCTGCCTTTCTCTTTAAAAAGGGCCCAAGGCAGCTTACATCATTGAAAGACAATATTTAAAGCTAAAAACAATGAGTATACAATGGTGGCGTGCATCATTAAATGAAAATATTCACGCTGAGAACAATGAGTATAAAAGGGCAGCTTAGATCATTAAAAAACAATGCTAAAGCTAAAAACGATAAGTATACAAATATTAAAAAGGAAGAAACAAATATTCTGAGAAATGGTAAACATAAGCAGTATTAAATACACAGTCAAAGCAGTAATACATAACAATCCCTCTAAAAATCACACTCAGGTAGCCAGTCACTGTGGGATGACCTTTGTCACTAAAGGTTATGCCACTGAAACAACTAATAGGATTCCAGTCATTATTGTTTTATTAGTAGTTGTAGAAAGGGTTGACTTGCCCCCTCCCATCTTTTTTGGTGCTGCTTTGTTGTTATTTATTACTTTCCCATTCCATAATGGCAATATTGAGAAGAGAGCAAAAAATCAGCATTGAAAAATGTGTCGTAGATCGATAGGAATGGATTTTACAGCTCTTGCTGATTTATAGAAATCGGTGACAGGGTCCCGGTGGAAAAACAAATACACATTTTTCAAACTAAGAATAAGAAACTGCTACTAGACATACGCCACCTCCATGTCAAAGCACTGGATTGCAGTAAAAAACTCATTTTATTGCTTGACATTCTCTCATTTTATTGACAAAACAGATACCGGCATTCTGTCTTTTCACTTTGAAAACAGATACTTGACAGACCTCACAGAAGAAATCCATACAAAGAAATTGTAATATTAATCAAGGTATACCAAAAAATTGCCACACATAACCACTACCAATCCTACTAACACAAAACCTAAGAAGAGCCAAGAGGAAAACTAAGAAGCTTGGAAAATTAACTTTAAAATGTAATTGCAGCCCATTTTAGTTCCAGAGAAGTCCACAGAGAAATTAACCATACAGTTTTAACAAAGGAACTATTGTTCTGTTTATCAAAAGTAATGGAAATAGCAGCTACTTTTAAAAAATCTGAATGCTTTTGTTCAACAGCATCATATTCCTCCTCTTCCATCTCGTAAGACCACATCCTTGTAATTATCAAATTAACTAAAACACTCTGCTATAAAATGAGTGAAGTTATCTCTTTCAACATTGCAGTTATGATTTATTTATTTGGTTGACAGTTCGCCTTTCTCCTAAAACTGGGACTCAAGGCAGCTCACAACATGATAGAAATAAGATACCTATGAAAACAAAGAGGAATTACCTTATTAAAACACCATCAAATCTAAAGCTATTTAAAAGACAACCAAGAAACCTTTTTACATCACTTATGCTATGTAGTTACATCTTAACTGCTGGGGAAAGGGAATAAATTACAAGCACTACATCTGTAAGCAGTGATTTCCCATAAAATCTGTTCCAGATCTTATCTCTATAAAAACACTAGAGCAAATAAACTTGCCTGGGAAGCCCAATCTTCACTTAAGCGTGGACTCTAGTAAATGGAAGTTAATGAAAGCTCCCAGGACAGGGCCTCCCATGTTATAGATGCCAGGATGGAAAAGGTCTCATTCCAGTTTGGGATGTTTTTGGACATTAAGAGTCAAACTATGTATTTAGGGGGATACACATCTTCTATCATTAACCCATTTTCCCTCCTACAACAGGATTTTCTCAGAGACCCCTAACTGAGCAAATTAAAAAAAATGAAAATTAAACCCCATGTTTGCCTTCCAGCAGCCAATCAAATCACACAGCTGAAAGAAAATGCAAGATGTACAGGTACAGAAAGTCACATGCTATGACAGACATCTTTTACAACTTGAGAAATACCTCTTCTAAAAACAAGCAAAATGCATCATCAAATCTGATCCCATATGTGCAAGAACTCAAACCAAAATGAAAATTTCCAATCTTCTCATTCTGGTTCCACTGGAGGAGAAAGAAAGCTGAGGTGAGGTGAGATTTGCTGTTACAACCATATAGTGGCTTCCTAGTCATTGGACTGAAACTTCCATAATCCTTTACTTCTGGCTAAGATGGCTAGGCCTGATGGGAGCTGTAGCTGAGCAACTTCTAGAGAATTGCCAGTTGCCCATCCCTATCTGGAAGTTGAGTCATGGCAACTGGACTTCTTTCCTATTAGGTTGAAACGTTTTGCTACTTATCCAAGTAGCTTCTTCAACCAGGATGAGTAGCAAAACGTTTCAACCTAATAGGAAAGAAGTCCAGTTGCCATGACCCAACTTCCAGATAACTTCACCTGGATGACTGAGAATCTTCACAGATATATTTCCCATCCCTAGTTTTGTATTATTCCAGATGGACAGTCAAAGGAGTGCCCAAAAGAACTTCATTGGATGACCTTTGTACATAAGCAACTTCACATGGGAAATGGGACATCTACTAAACACTGTGGTCCTCCCAAGCTAATAAGAGCTCTGAAGAACAGCAATCAGCATCTTGAATTCCACCAAGAAATGAATCAACAGCCAGCACAGGGAGTTCAGTAACTTAAATGATGTGCTTCTGAAGTCTTACCAGGGCCAGATTGAGACAAACTGAGGCCCTGAGCTGTGTCAAATTTAAGAGGCCCTCACACAGAGATAGTGTTTGAAATTTATAATCTGAGATCTTAAATTGTACCTTTCTTAGCTTGTGCATAAATCCAGCATTCATCTTGACATATCTCAAAACTCTTGCAGCATCTCATGGTACCGACGCAACATACACCACCCTCGTCTGGGAGAGATAAAGAACTAGAGTAGCCCTCTCTTGTCATGCAATGGCTCCGATGTCAGCAGAGCAGTGAATGGACTCTGGATATTAGGCTAAACTTTAAAGTAGCTGTCCAGGGTAGTAAACTTCTATTGAGGATAATGCTCTTCCCTTTGATCACGCCTCTGATGTTTGGACTAAAATCCAAAGCAGATCTACTAATTTGACATCAGAGCCACTGGGGGCCGTGGAAAGATTTCCACAAAGAATGTGAGGTCTGTGATTGGATTCAGGCATTCCCTGGAGAATGGCCGCACCCTGTTCACTGCCCTTTCCAGCCCAGAAAGACCGTTGGATTGCATCTGACATGATCAAAGAAGAATCGGAGCCACTACCCTCTACTGCTCTTGTGTGCACCTTTGTTACACACAGACAATGTACGTTACTTAGAAGAATTGATCTTTGCCTTAATATTGCCTGTTACTTGATGTAAGAGGCCTCCTTATTCATTATTTATAATTTTAAAATATTGGCTTTTAATGATTTTAACCACCATTGCATACTCATTGTTTTCAACTTTAAACATTGCCTTTCATTGTTGGAAGCCCCCTTGGTCCTTTTCAAGGAGAAAGGTCGGGGTAAAATATTTTAAATAAATAAATAAATAATGTCCAGCTGCACTTACAGGGTGATGTGGTCCAAAACTTGAATTTACCCGCTCACTCTCTATTATATGTAGACCAACTCAGAAACCCTGCCAGAAGATCATGCTGGAGAAGATGTAGTATTGATTTATTCAATATATCCTACAACCAGGTGATTAAAAGTCTGCAGGTTACTACATGCCACCTTTTGCAAATCTGGAGCAAGCAACTCAGAAGCCCCCAAGAAAAACAGAAGCGCCTGTGCTTCAAATGAGGTTTTTTTTCCCCCTCTTTGTTTTTTGTTTTTTTTTTAAAAAGAGCAAAGTAGCTATGATCATGATGGTAAGTGACATCAACTTCCTGTGATGGAAATAATTTTTGATTTCTTTCTAACAAGCCGAAGAGTTTTGCCTGCGCCAGGAAAGAAGCAGTAAACTGCACAGAGATGCCACTGGCATTGTCGTACAAGCTTGCCAGGCAAGTATTCCTAAGAGAAATACTCTAGGCAGTGGACTGCTTGTACAATACAATTATATGGCCATCCAAGTGACCACATACCTTTCTGACAACATGCCAGAAAAATGTCTCTTTGTGCTGGAGATCTTTGTGAGAAAGGGCAGCTTCTCCTGCTACTTGTTGAGCTTCAGCTTGTCTGCCTGCCATTTTGCTTTCCTCCACATCACCTATATTTGTTGTTCAGTTTCTCATTCCACAAACAAAAATGCCAGGTTATTTCTAATGTCCACGGTATGGAGGCAGGGTAAACAGCCACTGCGGCCCTGACTTATTAGGACTAGAAGTACCTGATAGACCAATGTATCTGTACGGCACTGGGTTAAGGAAGGCAGGGATAATTCCATAAGCTGAAAGATGTCACCACCATCTAAATTTGGAGCAACTAAATGTTGCAGAGTTTTGAATTTCTGGTAAAATTCCTTTTCATTACGCAATAGAAGTACAAAGATTCACAGAGAAGAGTAGCTTCCAGTTTCCCACATAGTCCACCCCTTTCTCATTAATTAGCATTTAAGGTCTCAATAACTCACTCTGAGGCATGTGCAGGAAAAAGAATAAAAACTTAATAGATCAAGAGCAAATACAACTGCTTCCAACAGACTAAAGAGAGGGAAAGGAACACTCAGCAAAGAGGCAGGGCTCTCTTTGAATTCAGAGGTGGGAAGGTACGATTGGTTAGTGCTCGGTAGATTGACAGTCACTCCAGCACAGAAAAGGTCCCTCCCAGTCAAACAAACTACATGCAGCATATGAAGTGAAAACTCCAGCACAGAATTCTACAATACATTGTTTGGGAATCCCAAAACAGTTGCTTCAACAGTTGCATCTGTCAAGATATGACAGATTATCTTTGGATAAGGCCATACTAGCTCTATTGTAACCAAATAATTGGACTTACTAGCCAAACGAACAGATCATATTTAAACAGTTTACTTAAAAAAACAGCTGTCTCGTTTAGCATCTGGAGTCATCCTAATTGCTACCATAGGCAGGGAAATTCTCTGATGTGCTGCAGATGATGCCCAGTTGTGGTTCCGGTCTCAGGGCAACCAGGGCAGTCCAAGAGAAATGCTGTGCTTTCCCAAATCTGCAGGCAGGGAGACAAACCGCAGGAGGACAAAGCTTAATTTGTATAGGAGACGTAGGTTTAAAGCCTCAGCACACTGCTGGTTGGCTGAGCACAATGGTGTTTGTATATTTGCTGTGCTTGTGCAATATTGACATGCTGAGAAGCAGGGAATCAGGGTAGAGAATTGGGAAGAAATCTGGAAGGTGGGTCCTTTGTACTTTTTGGAATAAGGCAGAGAGAGATGTGCTAGCTTTGTAGTTGCAGAAACATGCACAGACACAGGTTCACATTATTTTGCAATTGTTACACGAGAGACAATCTCCATTACAAGGGCCCCATGTATCTGACATCACATGGACCCACCAGTGTAGCTTCACATGGCCCTTTGCCCTTTACCCCCACATCAAGTTTTGGCCCTGAAATCTCAGGGAATGGGAAGCTGCTGACTTCCCTGCCTTAAAATGGCAGTGGTTTAAGGGTGACTCTTAACTCCTTGGTACGTGAAGATCATGGTTTTCATGAAGCTCAAATACAGTTCAATACCCAGAGCTTGGAAACATTAATTTTTGGACCTCTGCTCCAAGAATTTCAGAGCCATGATGTCTGGCTTTGTTGGGTGCGGGTTTCTGAGATTTGTGCTCCAAGTTCTTATTTTTGCCAACTACATTCCTCTGAGCCAGAAACAGAGGTCTATAGAAATTGATTTATTTATTATTTATTTATTTGTTCCATTTTTACCCCGCCCATCTAGATTCGGGAATCTACTCTGGGCGGCTTACAGAGTATAAAGATAAAACCAACATTAAAATAACTTTGATCAAAGAGCAAAAATCAATAAAGAAAACAGAATCCAAGATGGAAAAGAAGCTATGTAATGGGAGGGGGGAAGGCCTGCCGGAAGAACCAAGTTTTCAACTTGTTTTTAAAAATTCCCAGCAAGGGTGCTAGTCGAATCTCCAATGGTAAGGTGTTCCAAAGATGAGGGGCCACCGCCGAGAAGACCCGGTTTCTTGTTCTCTGCTTCCGGGCCTCTCTTGGGGTTAAGCCCCTCAACCTTCCGGTCTGGCTTGATCCAGTGACCCGAGTAGAGCTAGGTGGGGATAGGTGCTCTGCCAGGTATCGAGGCCCTAAACCATTTAGGGCTTTATATGTAAGCATTAATACCTTGAAATCAATGCGGAAATGAATGGGTAACCAGTGTAAGGCCACCAGAGTGGGGGAAATATGTTGGTGTGTTTTCACCCCAGTTAATAATCTGGCGGCCGTGTTCTGGACCATTTGTAGCTTCTGCATCAGTCTCAAAGGCAGCCCCATGTAGAGCACATTGCAGTAGTCTAATCTCGAGACTACAAGTGCATGGACCAGAGTGGTGAGCGACCCAACATCAAGATAGGAGCGCAGCTGGGCAATCCGCCGAAGATGTAAGTGGGCGGAGCGGACCACAGACGCCACCTGGGACTCCATGGTAAGCGCTGGGTCAAGATGGACCCCCAAGCTGTGGACCACACTCTTCGTGGTGAGAGTTGCCCCCCAAAAGAAAGAAAGCTTCCCAAACCACTGATAGAAGGGCCACCCACCCTCAGGACCTCTGTCTTGTCCGGGTTCAACCTCAGTCCATTCTCCTGCTTCCATTGCTGTACGGCCCCGAGGCAGCGCTCAAGGGACGCAATGGCATCAACTGCTGTTGGGAAAAAGGAGATGTAGAGCTGCATGTCATCAGCATACTGATGACACAAAGCACCACACCCCCTGATGACCCCACCCAGCGGCCTCATATAGATATTAAACAGCATTGGAGAGATGACCAATCCCTGCGGCACCCCACAATTGAGGAGCCACAGGGCTGATACATTCTCTCCAAGCTGGACTCTCTGGGAACGGTCCTCCAAGAAGGACTGGAGCCAAGCAAGAGCTAGACCACCAATCCCCAATTCGGAGAGCCTCCCCAGGAGGACATCATGGTTGACAGTATCGAAGGTGGCTGAGATATCAAGGAGAACCAACAAGGACATTTTGCCGCCGTCGGCCTCCCTCAAAAGGTCATCAAGCAGGACGACCAATGCTGTTTCCGTGCCATGGCGCGGCCTGAAGCCCGACTGGAACGGATCCAGGGCGTTGGTCTCATCCAAGAGAGCCTGCAGTTGATCGGCGACCACCCTCTCTACTACCTTGCTAAGGAAAGAAACATTGCCGACAGGCCTATAATTGCCAATGTTGTCTGCCACCAAGCTCGGTTTCTTCCTTATGGGCCTAATGAGTGTCTCCTTCAGGGCAAGGGGAACCCTGCCCTCCTGGAGAGACCCATTTATTATAGCAGTGGCCCATTCAGTTGTTACGGGCCTGGCCACTTTGATTAGCCAGGCCGGGCAACGGTCAAGGGAGGAGGTGGTGGCACAACAGCGGTCAAGCACCTTGTCAACCTCAAGTGACGTCACTGGCTGAAAGTGAGTGATCTTCATCAGACAGGACAGAGCGCTGGATGTCTCTGCTCGATCTACTGACTTCAAATAGGGAGATAGGTC
Source organism: Intellagama lesueurii (assembly GCA_037013535.1). Taxonomy (NCBI): domain Eukaryota; kingdom Metazoa; phylum Chordata; class Lepidosauria; order Squamata; family Agamidae; genus Intellagama; species Intellagama lesueurii. The sequence continues at coordinate 23,086,549 of JBAJHW010000001.1, forward strand.
CTGGCGGATGGACTCCACTTTAGATTTTTAAAAGGCTGCAAATTGGTCAGGTGAGATACTAGGGGGAGGCCAATCACTGTGACCAATTCCGGATAGGTTGCGTACTATACGGAATAACTCCGCCTGCTGGTTGGAAGCTTTGCTTATCTGGACAGCGAAGTAAGCTCTCTTTGCAGCCTTTATCTTAGAAAGATAAAGGTTGGATGCGACCTTGACAGCTTTTAGCTTATTTTCCGTCGGGTCCCGCCTCCAATTGCTCTCTAGTCTTCTCCTATTTTGCTTCATAGCTCTCAGCCACTGGTCGAACCAGGGCGATGAACGAGCTCCACAGTGGAAAGGACGTTTAGGAGCGATCGTGTCTACAGCCCTGGTGGCGGCAGCGATCCATCCATCAACCAGAGCTTCAACAGGAGCGCCAACCAGATCAATCAGTATCCCTCACATGGAATCCTGGAATCCAATAGGATCCAGTAGCCTGCAAGGGTGGACCATTAAATTAGATCCCAGCTCCCTGCAAGGGGGGAGGGCCATTGTCAGGTTGCATTTAATTAGGTGGTGATCTGACCATGACAAGGGGACAGACACAAGGTTAGACCACACTCTCTCTGTTCAGAGAAGAACACCAAGTCAAACATATGACCACCCATGTGGGTGGGGCCGTTAACATGTTAGGACATGTCCAAGGAAGCCATGGTTTCCAAGAACTCAAGAGCCGGACCAGAAACCTCCTCCTCCACATTGATGTTGAACTCACCCAAGACCAGTCATGCTGCACTGCCTGCCTCCAGGCTGAACACTCAGATGTCAAAGTTTCCCATCTGTTGAGGTCCATTCCTAAGGCCTTCAGATCCTGCTTGCAGATATCCTTGTATCGCAGCTGTGGTCTTCCTCTGGGGCACTTTCCCTGCACTAATTCTCCATACAGGAGATCTTTTGGAATCAGACCGTCAGCCATTCTCACAACATGCCCAAGCTAACGTAGACGTCGCTGTTTCAGTAATATATACATGCTAAAAATTCCAGGTAATTCTAGGACTACTCTATTTGGAACTTTGTCCTGCCAGGTGATACCAAAAATGTGTCGGAGACAACGCATATGGAACATGTTCAGCTTCCTCTCCTGCCCTGCACAAAGGGTCCAGGACTCACTGCAGTACAGGAGTGTGCTCAGGACACAGGCTCTATAGACCTGGATCTTGGTATATGCCGTCAGCTTCTTATTAAGCCATACTCTCTTTGTGAGTCTAGAGAACATGGTAGCTGCTTTGCCAATGCATTTATCCAGCTCGACATCTAGAGAGAGAGTGTCAGAGATCATTGGTGTTGTACAGCATAACTGGGTGGACAGGCAAAGGACAGAGGAATACTCCCATCACTGCCCATCCAGGTTTCGGTTATGCAAGCCAGGTCTGCATCCTCCTCGAGGATAAGATCGTAGATCAACTGGGACTTATTGGATACAGATCTGGCATTCAACAATGCCAGTTTTAGAGTGGAGGGACGATTGAGCTGGCTACCTCGAGCCAGGCAGTTAGACACAAAGCCAGAACAATGGACAGCTTTTAGACATCTGTCCCTTGTTCTTCTGGGATGAAATGCAGTTGTGCCCATGCCATATCTCCCTCTGCCCGTGATCACTCTGATATTTAAAGGGCCCTCGCTAAGGAAGCAGGCCTTCCACGCCACTTCCAGAAGAAAGAAGAAAGACAGAAAACAATAAAACAAAGCAATAAGCAGTACAATAATAATAAAATTAAACAAAATAGTCAAAACTATAAATAGCAACCAACTAATTAGCAAATTAAACAAAACAGTTAATAAAATCAAAATCAAAATGATAAAGTTGCTTAATGTGCATCAAAATACCAGCAAGGGTGAAATAAAAGTCAGTCCTGGACACCCGCTGGAAAAGGAAGGAAGACAGGAAAGGAAGGAAGCAGACACATTAGGATCTGGGTGTTATAGAAAGATCGAAATACATTTCAGTATGATCAACAAACTCCTAATGTTTACCCCACAGTGTACTAGCTCTTTGTGATGCAAAAGAAGAGATTAGAAAGAAGAGTCCTGCTAGATCAGAATAAAGACCTCTTTTGGCTATCAACCTGTTTCCGTTAGCGGCCAACCTCATACTTCAGATTGCCCATGCTGGAGAGTCAGCAAAACAGCAGGACAGGACATGTGGATTCAGCCCTTTGAGACTCTGAATGATTATCCAAGAATGCTTTCCCCTTCACAAAGAAATCATGTCCACACTTCTTTCTAAGAAAATAAGAAAGCTTGTTTTTATTAGAGAAATACACCTGGGATAGGAAAGACGATAGAAGTCCTAGTTCTAGCTAACTAAGTTGGAGATGCTGAGAGCTGTGATTGCCTCTTTCATCTCTTGAGAAGAAAGGAAGGATGTCTCCTACTAAGAGGGACAGAAGGCAAGTGTGAGAAGGAAGGAAATGATATCGGCAGTCCCAAGAATAGCAAAATAAGGTTGAAGGACAGGTCAGAGCAGGTAAAGAACAGTGTAGGAAACCTGAGGAGGTCCTCTCTGTCTCTCCTCTTCCTATGGAAAGATGTGCATCTTCTTCTTGAGTATCATTTGAGTTGGACTCAGTGTTCCTCAATACTAGCAAGCAGGATATGAAGAAACCACCCCTCTCTTGCTTCTGTCCCCCAGTTATCTGGAAGTAGTATATAGCCCTGGTGGCTTGTCCCTGTACCATGAAAGAACTTGCTGCCCTTTCATGATACCTCTACCTAAGGCAGCTGCTTCTCTCTGCCTAGAACTGACCCTGCTTTTGTCCAGCCCACCACCAGAGTCAGCTTGTCTATCTGCCTGTTTAGCCCACCAGGCCTTTCAACTGCTCAATGTAACCTGGGTGGAAGACATCAGCAGAGGGTAGGCCATAAAGCAAACTTGGCATGGCAAGCCTAATGTTCTGTGGGTGCAAGAGAAAGCAACTGAAAGTGTGGGTCTTCCCCATGTTGCACAAGCAAGACTGCCTCCCCACGTCTCTTGAATTAGTAATGCATGTGAGACCTAGAACATTTAGTTCTCTGCAGCTCAAAGTGAGTTTCTTCCTGAACATGGCTCTCTGTGTGTTTTCCCCAGCCCGGCACATCATCTTCTCCCAAAACAATGAAGGAAGTATTTCTTGAAGGTCGATCACAGGAGATAAAAAATGGGGGGGGGGGGGGGGAGAGAAAAATCCTCCAGGAACTACAGTAGTAGAGGATGTATTTGAACCCATTCTGATTGAATTGTTTATTTGTATTTTATTATTTTTATTGTCTGTTCTGTCAAATTGGTATTTTAATTATGCTGTCTGTTTTGTTGTAAACTGCCCAGAGTGGTCCTTGGCCAAATGGGTGGTTTTAAAAAAATAAATGAAATGAAATGAAATGAACAAACGACCAGGTAGAGAAGATGAGAAAAAGAAAAGGGAACATTTTCAAGTTACATCTGCCTTATGGCAGAGAACTGAAGCTTGCGGGTGAAAGCAGAACCCAAACATTCATACCCTGTTGTTGCCGAGGTTTCTGGTGGGAGATTGCCCAGAGGCCAACATTGACCCATTCATATCAAAGGACAGATGACTTCTCAGTCCCAGCATGTTTTCCCTTCAGAAACTCTCCAAGGCTTTAGCTAGCTGAATCTTTCAGGAAAAAAACACACACCAATAACGCTGCTTACCCTCCACCAATGGAAGGTTGCGATTCTTCTCTCATTAGTGACCACAAGGAGAAAAGTAGCACTTACTGGTTGACACAAGTGTGAACACTAACAATGGCCTGGGGATGTCTACCTAGAAAAGCTTCAACTCCACAGGGTTCTTTCTGGGTAAGACAGATACAACACAGAAGATCTGTTCTGAGACTGTATTCCTGAGAAATACAATTGAACTAGTGAGATACAAACACCCCTGTGAGATTCATTACATCCTAAATGAACTAGGTTGGGAGTAACTACGGGGATGACTCCATGGAAATTTAGTTTGCTGTTTAGTCCACTGCAGGGATGGGTTGTGTGACGTGCCCCTCGCATGTCCCCAGATTATTTCACTAGCCTGAGGCCCACAATACGTTCTCCTTTTACACTGCCACCAGTTGATCTCCGTGAACAATGTTTAATAAGAAAGATTGAGGTCCATGCTGAGTGTAAAGTTGAACCAAACAGGTTTATTGGTTACAGTTCACATAAACAGGTTCTTCGAAGACTTTAAAGTATTCAGTAGCTCCGTAATAACTTGTTTCACACTTAACTCTCTGTAAGTTCCACACTCTTAACTGCCTCCCTTAACTCCTGACTGTCTAACTCTCCTGACTAACTTTTCACTTCAGACTCTCATCTCTGACTGAAACTGACTAACTCACAAAAACTCTTCTTCTCTGACTCACCCCTCCCTTCTAGTTTCTCTGGCTCCACCTCCCAACAGCTCCCATTGGTACATACAAATAACCTCATACATGAGCCAAAGCAGGGTGATCGCCACAGGTTGGCTCACTCTTTCTGCTGCCGTGACATCTTGGCTAGAGTGAACCAACTCATCCCCAGAGTGTTCCTACCCACACCTTTCTGGGTCCCTATCAGGGGCTACTGTATTTTAGGGGTGGGTAGGATCACTCAATTTTCGTTCATTTCCAGTGCATGCAATTGCTGGGATCAAACCAAATCATATCAGCAAATTGAAGTTTTTTTGCTTCAATTTGCTGGGGGGGTTTTCAATTTCCCTATACCATTAACGGTTTAAACAGACAACTTAACTGCTTAACGATATGGGGTAATCAGAAAATTAAAAACTTCCTGTGGAGGAGAGGGAAGAAGCTTTTTTTTAAAAAAAGTAAAACAAGGAGGTGCTGTGCTTTTTAGAAAAATTGAAAGCTTCCTCCTGGAAGCAGGAGGAGACAAAATATTTTTCTTTACAGCTTTTCTAAAGGATGCCCATATAGTCACCCTCCAGTCTTCTCCTCTCACCTCACTGTCCTTAACCTACACTTAGGGGGCTTGACATTTTCCAGAAGAGGACTGCAAGTTCGATTTTTCAAGATGCCATTGACCCTGACAAAGCAAGTTGGCTACCTGGGCTGTACAGAAAAGAAAAGAAAATACCCCCACCCCTTGCCTCTTCCTGCTTCCAGGGGGAAGTCCTCAATTTTTTCTCTAGAAGGTATAACATATTGATGCTGCCCTAACTGGCTAAAAAAACCCTTTACCTTTTTTTCTTTTCTTAACAGCAACCTTTAATGAAGTATTGATCCATTTCTTAAGGAGGCAGATCAAATAGAGTCACTATGCCATGTGGATGAAAAGATCACATGACATGGCATACAGAATCTCTACCTTAAGCGATCCTATTTAGCCCAAACCAACCTGTTCCAAATGTCTTGTGTAGCCAAGCCCTTAGTTTAGTACCAGTGATGGAACCTCATCTATGCTGAGGGAAGCAAGCTAAGCTTAGGGCTGCTCAGGAAAAGTTGCCCCAAACACACAGCTTTGTCCTTTAACAGAAAGAAATGGCTTGTCATGACTGTCCTCTCCATACCAGCTAGCTCTTGCCCTTTGAGGCAACTTCCTCATTCTACCTGATATGGCTATCACTCTTCAAAGCATTTACAGCTCATTTCATGAGATGGCAGCACAATCCACAGGCATCATTTATCCCCAACGTAAAAGAGGATAAAAAGCCATAAGCTAGGATCACTAACTCTGTATTTATCCATGTCATACATGCAGTTTGCACCATTTGTTTTGGCTGTTGAGTTGAGTGGATCAAAGGAGGATCAGACCATAGGAAACTGTCTGACATCAACTGTTGGACCATCATCTTATTCTGAGGGTGGATACAATATATAGGGAAGCCCTTCCCCTTCAGTTGTTCTGAAGGCTTCTCACACTCTCCATAATCACTTCCATTGTTCTCCCACTTGTGAAAGGTGACCGTCTGAAGAAGAGATCCTCTACTCTCTTTGGACACAGTGTGCTCAAGCTGGAACCCTGGAAAATCAGATGTTCTGATTTTCAGGTGGACTGCATCCACAAATAGCAGAAGTGCCTCATTTCGGACAGTTGCCCTGCCATGTGCAGGAGGTAAGAGAACAGAGAACTAGGAGGGTCCTCCTCCTTGCATGAAATAAAACTGACTAGGATTTATATGTCTAAGAGCTCCTTGAATAACATTAGCTCTCAGGCAATAGTTTTTCCCATCCCATTCCTTATCTGATCTTTTTTTAACGAGAAACATCCAGGATCTCACCTGAGATCTGCTGTATCTAAAGCATTTGTTCTCATCCCATCAGTGAGTTACAGCCCATCTGAATAAGTCTATAACACTGGTTCCCTACCTTGGGTCCCCAGATGTTCTTGGGCTGCAGCTCCCAGAGGCCTTCACCACTAGCTGTGCTGGCCAGGGTTTCTAGGAGTTGCAGTCCAAGAACACCTGATTTACCCAAGGTTGGGAACTACTGGTCTATAACATTCCAAGTCTGGCGCTGACATGCCCAGTGCTCCCGGTGATCGTGTGGAAGAAAAAAATTACATCTGGCAGCCATTAGCGGTAGAAGTAAAGTATATGAAATGTAAATGTATGTTGAAGGAGGACTTGGAGAATTAGGGAGCTGAAGGAAAGCACAAAAACTAGAAATAATTGGTTGTCTAAGGAATTGTAACTCTAAAGAGAGAAGTCTGTGTTTTTTCTTTAAATAAGCTAACTGTGCATATATTAACAAATGGCTTTAAAAATTCCTTATACTCTGTATTGCTTAGGAATGCTTTGAGCGCTTCTCTTTCTTTCCCCTCTGCTTATAGCTTTAACTAAACAACCTACCCTACACCTTATTTGGAGATTTCTTCCACAGTCACTTGCCCATAAATCTGCCCCTATGACACCATACCCAACATTGGTCTTTCCTCCATCTCAGTACTGCATAAATGCACCATAACGATAGTCACTTTCACTACTAACATGGCTCACTATTGTTTAAAACCAGCCACGCGCTATGCCCTGCACACAGCACAGACGTTTTTCCTTCCTGGTGGGCTAACAGTTGGGAACTGGCTGATGAAAGAAGGTCACACCACAACTCACAGGAAATTGCTGTCTCTTGCCAAGTCAACAGCACCCCTCCAACTGATCAACCAATGGAACTGAACAAGCCAAAGCTGATATATTTTTCCAAGCTGGTTCTCTCCAGATGTGTTGAACTACAACTCCCATTGTAGCTTCTGAGAGGCATAATTCAACATATCAGGAGGGCGCCAGCCTAGGAAAGAGGTACATTATGTCATCAATTGGAGACTTCATCCATGAGGTCAACTATTCTACACCACATTTCCCAGCATCTTATGACCTAAATCCAGTCTCTGTTGCAGTAGGACCCACTGAATAAACGATGCTTGCATGAACGTTGGCTAAGCAGAACACAAGGAACTCGTAATCCAATGATGATAGAAATCCAAATGAGAGACAGGTCTCAGGATTCCATGTAATCACCCTCTAGTCTTCTCATCGATAGTTGGAGCTGGTACAGACCGAATGAGCTACTGAAGTTTGGATTCTAAAATCTTGCTCCTGAAGAAGGCCGTGTGCCAAAACACATCAAGCATTTCAAAATAAGCATAAAGATCATCTACATCTTTTATACATCCTGAGACCTGTCTCTCATTTGGATTTGTGTCACAAACATTGACAAACCATTCAGTAATTATTAAACAGATTCATTCTATTTGGAACTAGCACCTTGATTTAGTTATGTGTTACTGGGATACTAAGGCCAGCCTGCATCCATTCCACTGAACATATATCCCCCATGATTTCCATCAAGCAAAACACTCCATGACTGACATCTTGTTGACAGAGCTGCACTGCACTAAGAGGATGTCATCAGTCACAGCTGTTTGGGGGCAATAAAAAGCTTCATAGATTCCCCCTCTATGTTTCAGGGATCCCTAGGAATCCTCTTCATCCTGGGCAACCTTTGGGAGTGGCAGATAAGGAGGAGGAATGATTTAAAGCCAGAAAATGGCCGCCACCAGTCTCAGTGATAGGACAGTGACCAGTGGACACACTTTTTAGGCTTTAACTCATTTCCCATCCCATTCCATGATTTCTAAAGGCTTTCTCAGGATGAAGGAGGTCATAGGGATCCTAAAAACCTGGAGGGGCTCCAGGAAGCTTTTTATTGTCCCGAAATGGCCACAGCTAATGACATCATCCTTGTTGCATGGCAGAAAGCTGTGCAATGGGGTTTCAGTCAATATGTTCTAAAGCAGTGGTCCCCAACCTTTTCCGAACCGCGGACCAGTTGGAGGGGTGTCTGTGCACGGTCGGGGCACCCGTGCACTCGTGCGAGTGGGCAGGGCGCACACGTGAGTGAGTGGGATGCACGTGTGAGTGGGTGGGGTGCGCATGTGAGTGGGCGGGGCACCAGTGTGCACATGCACGGGTGGGTGGGGCACACACAGGGGTAAGCGGGGCACTGTGCATGCGTGGGGGGGGCATACATGTGGGGGAGATCTGTCTCCGCGGCCTGGTCCTGCCAAGGCCACAGGCTGACTGGGGGTTGGGGACCCTGGTTCTAAAGTACTCAAGAGTGAATGTACTATGAAATGAAAGAAATGGAAGCTTCAGGGCCCCTAATCCCGAAGGGGCCTCAGAAATGACTTTAGTCCACATTTTTTAAAAAATTGTGGTGATCTGTTGTGGAGCAACCCCAAGAAGATAACAGTAGTTACCAAATTTCGTTACTGGTTGTGAAAGGGGCCCCATAACTTCAGGGCCCCAAAAACACAGGTCTGCCAGTAAAAGTACTGCATATGTTTTGCCTTCCTTTTAAGCCATCTCTTTCATTCCACACAAACCTTTGGTGGAATACATGACACCTCTTGTGTTCTACATTAATACTATCTAGTTCCAAGTTTTAAGGATTTCCTTCCCATAGCTTATAGCCTTTTAAATATTATTGGATGAGCCACTCAGAAACAAGCCAAGGATGTGCACACGCACAAATAAAATGCACAGACATGTTTTAGTGGTGTGTACTGTGCACCAACATTATGCTCACAAACTATAATCTTGCTCTAACCCCACCCCATCCCAAATCCTACAGAAATCCTTCCTTTGCTCTGAAATTCTGGAAAACCACTGCCCTTTGCCATAAACAATACCATCTAGGCAGACGCTGTTTCTTATGGAAAACTGCAAAACCACATTTTTGACCTGAGGCCGGGAACATGTATATCAGGCCCTTCCTATAATTTTACTCTCTGTTCATACGTGAGCTATTTAATCTTCTACTTGAGACCATCTTTTTATTGTCAAAATTGCAAAGCTTTTCCCATTATGTCTCTTGAGCAGACAAAGCTGCAAGCAGTACAAAAGCAATTTATTTATTCTTGCAGATTCCCCCAGGAAAAGAAAGCTTTTATGCAGGAGTCCTTCCACCCACTCCAGTACTTGTTTCTTTACAACTTAATACAGATTTGATACTTATTGGGAGTAAGGAACTTTCAGTCACTAGGTTTTTTTCCCCCTTTCTATTAGTCAGCTTGTTTGTTCTTGATTTCCAGCAATAACGTACTTGCTCATTTGCTAAATCGAATAGCCCTTTCAAATCAGTATCATATTCCGGGTAATAAAATACCTACATTTCATGTAGATACTTGTATGACTTCAAATTGGCTGTTGCTAATTCAAAAAGACTGGCACAGACAATGTGGTCTGGAATAGCCATTAAATTGCTCTAATCAGTGCTTCCTTCTTAGAAATATTTTCCCAATCCCTCCTCATGCTTGATGTCATCATTGCTGCTGGTAATATCTTGCACTCTAACCCTATAAAAGCCTGTAATACCATTAATGGACCACTAAAATATTAAACACAGGTAGCCTTTCATGTCTACCAGGACCCCCTCCTCACGCTGGCTGTCGCTGAGTTTTGAGGGGAGGAAAAATGAAACATAAAGACACTGCATTAACATTTTATAATCAAGACTAGAAATGGCATAGGTGATAGTCAGTGAGGGAACATTAGGAATATAACCATGATATACTGTGTTTTTCCATGTATAAGACTATACTTTTGTCTAAAATATTTAGACTAAAAATTGAGTGTCATCTTATACACAGAAGTAAGCTGAGGAGAGAACGAAACGGCCCATACCTTGCCTCTGCAAACAGGCTTCCTTCAGTCATGAGGCTTAGCTTCCTACAGTCAGGATCCTGCAGTGCTTTGATCCCTTTCCCCCTCCACTTGCTAAGCCCCACGGGGCTGAGCACAGAGAGGGAAAGCAGGGATCAAAGCGATCATGCAGCTGCGGGATTCCTTTGATCCCTTTCCGCCTCCTTTTGCTAAGCTCAAGAAGGGGGAAAGCAGGGATCAAAACAATTCGAATACACCTCCTTGGAGGTGGAGCCTATAGGCAGTGCTCAGGTTCAACAGGGACTCGTAATGTCCGAGCGTTCTGAACCCAGAGGCTTAATCAATGCTAAGTTAAGATTTCTTAATTTTGGGTTAGAAAAGGGGGGTGTCCTTATACATGGGGACGTCTTATACATGGAAAAATATGGTAGTTATTGCACCCTGATAACATGACTGCATCCTGTGAAACTCTGGGGTTTGTAGCTTAGTTAAGGTATATAGAACTCTATACAAGAGATTGTGCTAATGTTCTCTCCTAAATACAGCTCTCTAGCATAGACATCTAAATATTTCCTTAGACTACAAACTGCAGAATGTTTTTAGATGGTTTACAGGAAAGTTTACAGTGGCATACAACTGCTATAACTGTGCTGTGTAAACACAGTCTAGCAGGAGTGATAAAATAGGAAGATAACTTACAGGGTAGTTGACGTCTTTGATATCAGCAACATTCTGGCCTTATAAGACACTGGATACCTCAGTGGCTTAGGTCTCTGGCTGCGGAGCCAGATGTTGGTTCCAGATCTGCTTTCTATGGACAGAAACATTCCTTTCGGGCAATGAGCTCCTGCCCTATTCAGTAGGATGTCCTGATCCTACCTGTAGCATTTTTATGGGGCTGGAGGGACTACTGTAGGGAAAACCGCTTGGGCTAAAATTTGGATCCAAACTGTTGTCTCCAACTTGAAGGAAATCTGCAACATCTTATGGACCACAATTGCCATCACTAGCCCACCATTTATTTGTGACTCTTGGCAGTGTGAAAATGTATGGCTTAAAAAATCTCTAGTTACGCAACAGAAAAAGTTCAGGGTCATACAGAGTAGAATTACTTTCATGTCTCCTCACAGTAGACCACCCTTTATTGCTAGTTCTCATTAGCTAGCCCTTACTGTCTCAATAAATTCCTCAGAGACACTGGTAAGAGAAAGAAGAGAAAGTTCAATTTACTCACAGCTCTGAATACATAAATAAACAGCATACTGTAGAAAAATAATGACTGGTTACACAAACAGGGCTCAACTGAGTAACTAGCTGCATACTGACTAACTGCATGACTGACTCAGTACATGACTGACTGAACACAAACTCCTGACTGAAAAATAGCGGGAATAGAGAAGCATGGCTCTCTTCAAAATCTGAGGCAGAGAGGAGGAAACGATTGGCTACTACTGAATTGACTGATAGTCATTTCAGCCCAGAGAGGTCCCTCCCTGCCAAAACCTCTTAAAGGCTGCTTTAATTCCAACAGTAATGTTCGCTCCTGTCCTTCAGATCAACCATACAATGGACAATGTTGATTCAGAAGTGTGTTTAGGATTGTGGCTCAGAGGCTAATGCTACTGATGTTCCTATAACCCGCTGGGTTACTGCAACTCCCCCACTTCCAGCTGTGCACGTGAGTCCTTTCTCCTGGTGGCAAAAGAAAACTGTCTGGTCCTTCTCTCCATGTATGTACATAGGCAAGCTCAATTGTAACTGCTTTCACCAATCAAAACTACATTGCAGTGCAAAGAGTCAGATTAAAAGGATAAGATGAAACAGCAGGGACTAAAGACGACTTCGAGGTACCCTCCAATGCTAGCAATCACTGAAAAAGAAGCAGTGGTACCTACCTTTTTGCAGGGAACACGTGAACTGATTCCAGTAGTTCAGGAGACACCCAGAGCTTGTCCCTGCCTGAGTGAGTGATTCACCTTTGCTTTCTTGTATTTTTTCTGGAGAGGAGAAACTCCTCCCACTCTTGATGAGGCTGTTAAAGGCGTCCACACCCATCTCCTTTAAAGTTTCCTAAATAGCTGCTTTCAGCAGGATGTTACCAGCAATTGATTAACCGCTATGAATAACAGTGAAATCACTCATATGATCCGAGAAAGAAAATTCACAGTGTCTGTGGCCTGTGCTGTAAATTTATTTTGGATTAAGCTGCATTGGCTGCAGTTTCTTTTTGCTTTTTCCCAACAGAATCATTCCCTTCTGTTTTTAATGATGTATTTATACAAGTTGTCTTTCACTTGATAGGCAATAAACATGATCTTTCCTTTCCTGTCTTTTTTTTTGTCGTTGTTGCTTAAAGGTAAGTTGAAAAGAAAACTTTCCCTTTTTATTCTGCCCCCGCCTCCATAGAAAATTTGTCTCTTTCCTTTGCAAATCCCACCTAAGTCCTCTTGAAACCAAAAGCAGAATCTGTGTTATGGCTAATAATTATTATCTGCCATCACATTGATCCTTCCCAAGATTTCCTTGGTGTAAAGCGCTCAGATATAGCCAATGCGGTGTTGTGGATAGAGTGATGGACCAACACTCCGGAGACTTGGTTTCAAATTCTGGCTCAGTCATGGAAACAGGAGGGGGGGGGAGTGCGTGGAACTAGTAAAACCACTCCTTAAATATCTGTGAAGATTCTCAGTCATCCAGGTGGGGTTATTTGGAAGCTGAGTCATGGCAACAGGGGTTATTTCTTATTGGGTTGAAATGTTTTGCTACTCATCCAAGTAGCTTCTTCAGTCTGAGGAGAGTTGGTAGGAGACCCCTGATATATCCTCCATGTTGGTTTCACTTCTCCCTAGTCTGAATAGGCTCCTTAGATGGACAAAAGATGGGGGGGGGGAATGAAAATCCCACTTCTGCAGTCCTTCTCCACCCATTGTCATGGGTCGTTAACAGTCATTAACAGTGGTCTTTCTGGTGGGTGTGGCCCTAATCTTTCTGGCAACAGATGAAAGGGCAGCATGATAAATAGGAGACAGATTGTATCTAAGGCCTCCACTCCTGTTGAGTGAAGGATTTTCTGTATGCACATGTATGGCCTCCCTGACCCCTCTCTCAAACCACCATACAGGTAGGCCATTCATAGGTGCCAGGGCACTTAATCCCATCAGCAACACAAACTTGTGGGCATCTCATGAGAGGAATAATGCTGCTGTTTTTACGTGTTCTGTACAAGTAACCAAAAATCAACCGGCAAACAACATTCCGACAGGGAAGTACACTCCAAGCAGATGACAAAGAAAAAATTAATTACATTCACCAAATCAAGGCAGCGGCTTCAAGTTCTTCTATGGGGCTGGGAAAAGTGTTAACTATTTATTTCCTGGTATGACAAAACCCAAATAGGAAACGAACGTTGCTAAAAGCTGCCCTGAACTTTCCATTTTCCCTGCAAGTGTCATAAAACTTTTTTTTCCTTTTTTAACAAGCGTGTAGATGACTGAGGAATACAAACAGCTTGGAAATACCACCCTGTCTTGTTTTGATTTAATTACATAAGAGGCTTTGTGGAACTGAAACATCACAAACGACTGTTTGGTCCCGATACAACTTCAGCAGCCAGAGGCTCTCGCCCAGTTATATGATGGCACAGCAGAGAGGTTATGTGCTAAGAGTTGTCTTGAAGGAAGGAGGAATCAGGATGAGAGTGGAAAAGGGGAAAACTTCATCCACCTCCTACACTCCCTCCTACACAGTTAAAAGTTGCAATTGTTAACGCTTAGTGGGGACTTTGATTCATTAAGTTTTGAGTAGGAATGCACAATTCTTCAGGTTTGAGATGGAAAGAATTTGAGACAAAAAAATTGAATGCAAGGAAATTGTTGTTGTTATGTGCTGTCAAGCCACCTCTGACTTATAGCCATTGTATGAATGAATGACCTCCAGAAGGCTTTGTTGTCAACAGCTCTGCTAGGCTTTTGTAACTCAAGGCTCTGGCTTCCTTTATTGAGTCGACCCATCACATGTTTGGTCTCTTTTCCTGTTGCATTCAGCCTTTCCTAGAATTATGGGTTGGTCTTAGAAAGTTTGGATTTAAAGGCCTGTGTATTCAGTCACAACAAGAAGTAATTAGAGTTACCTCCATTTGTTTTTTTTTTCTTGATGGGCAGGTACAACCAGAGCGTAGAAAAATTTCTTTTTGGGTGAGAACTCCTAGAATCTCCAAGATAGACTGGGAGATTCTGAGACCTGTCATCTCAGAAGGTAACTTTTTCAAGCTATAGGTCGAAAGTGAGCCTCATCATACCAGGCATACTGAGTCTGGCCAGTTCAGGTGGGGGAGAATTTTGTTTCAGTTCATTGTCAATAAGAAATTCCCAAATGTATTCCTAGCTAGGGTAAAAAAGACTTGGAGCTTAGCATATTTGAATGCGTAAGGAAGAAGAATATGTCTGGTTTTTCTGCCCCTAGCAATTAGTGCTTTATGAAGAAATCTCTGTATTACATGTATGCAGATTTAAGTTTTAGGATTACGGTTCCTTACTGGGTCTGCACAGCATGTTGGAATGGAAAAAGGAATCCTGCATGCAAGGTCTTTTGCTAATCCAGTTCCTCATCTAGGAGCTTCCACATCGTGCTTCCACCTAACCAGATGTCCATCTTATATAGAAAGGGTGGAAGAGGAAGGAAGACTCTCCGTTCTGAATGGATTTTCAGCTGTGCCAAAGAAAGTGAGGGATTTAAAATTTTAAGCAACCTGAAATCAAACATTCAGTATTTATGTGAATGGGTTGACTAGTTTCCATTTAATAGTTGCATGTACTGGTCCAGTCTGACTTCATAATCAATCTGGTTCAGTCTGATTATGAAGGTGCAGTCTACAGTGCAAGTTAGAATTGGCCTGCCCTGTGTACCAAATGGGAACAAACATATTATATGATAAAGTGAAGCTCCCCTTCTAATGTGCTAACTATATTGTTTGTTTTTGTCCTTTAGCTAAGGAAAGGAACAAAGAAAGAAGCCCTGTTCAACCGCCTTGATGTCTGGTTTACTCAACATATCAGGAGGGAACAGCATAGCCCCACCCGCACCCCGTTATTGCTTTCTTCATGTGACAGCTGACAAGTCCAAAGAAAAAGGGTTCATTTTCACACAGACACTTTGCATACAAGCCAGAACCTTGGAAAATCTGAGTTCTTGCTGGTGTGGAAAGTCTTTATATAAGGAGCAGCCTCGCTTCTTCAGACCCGTTGGTTTCTGTGAGAGGAAAAAAGCAATGGGAGAGGTAGATGCTTCCCTTTCATGTACTGAGTGAACTGGATACTCTGCTGCCCAAATAGGGCCAGAGAACCTACCTGCTGATCCTGCCAAGTATGGGAAGGATACAGCTGCACAACCAATTCCCCCCCTTTTTGTTTCATTGAGTGCAATTCTCTCTGTGTTTTGCATTTCCTGATAAGCAGAACGTCCTGTTTTGTAAGGCTTTTTGTTCTGATAGGAGAGGATTGTAACCCACCTTATCTCACGCCCTTCCCCCATCTTCACAACTTTGACCATAATACTGAAAAAGTGCAATATATCCTTCCAAGAGAGTTGCACGGGGAACATTAGAAGATGGCAGTGCTGGTATCCTCATTAGATCTAAAACAGTGCTCACGAAAGATGTTGGTAGTGTGAATGTGGTTATGGGTTTTGTGAATTTGATGTGGGCTCATAATTAAGATGGAGGAACCAGACTTCTATACCCTTGGAGTATCAAGACAAAAAGAAGGGTAAAGATTCCTCAAAAGACTCCAGGATTGGCACAGGCAAAAGTGTGGAAATATACACTGATGGCAGAATTAACTAATCTAATCCAGACAAAATCATCATCATCATCAACTTTATTGTCAATAAATATACTTTGTTTAATAATTAGACTGCCATCTGATGGCACATACTACAAATTGCTTTCCTGTCTTGTGTATTTCATTTTAATGTTTCACTTCTACATACATTTTTACATTTCAGAAATCTAAACATTTCATCTTTCTCAATAAAAAGCCTTATGCATATGAAAAATGTTAAACGTGGTATATGTGCATGCAGACATGCACCCTGTTTAGATTATTCCATCTGCCCATTTAACCTAAGGGTTTAAATCTTCTGGACTTTGGAAAAAGTCCCATTTTGTTCCAGGAAGTTCTGCCAAATACACAGTTCTCACTTATTTGCAAACATCACTCTTCTGGCAAGTTTTTCTTCTTCTTCTTTGCATACCATGAACACAAAATTAGGGTTTGCCCTCATAAGATCTCCCGGCTGTTGTGTTTTTTTGGCAGGTTCATTAATATCATTCATTTTGGCATTGTAACAGTAGGTTTCATGGGTTATTAACTGTGGGAACACCCAGCAGAAAGCTTCACAGTCCATTTGGCCCATATTTATAGGGCCATTAGAGTTCTACTAAGGATATGAACAGCATCTGTGACATCCAGAGTTGTACACCAGATGGTGTGTTGTTGCAGAACCAGTCTCTAACACACACACACACACACACACACACACACACACACACACACACACACACACACACACACACACAGAGGGAGGGAGCAATAAATGACCTTTGCAAATTAGGAGCATACTCTCTAATATTTATCAAAGAAAAGCAGACACTGCTCTGCTTCCTATGAGGGATTATCTCACCATAGTCTTAAGTGACAGTAGAAAAGAAATGAACCGTCAACCAGAAAAAACGTGTAATCTATAATACGAGTGAATTATGAAATGTCATTTAGATAAGAGTTGCATATTTTCACTCCAGTTTTGATCATCATGAGCCGGGTTGACTTTATCATTATGCAAAATGAAGTGACTATGTCAGGCAGCAGATTTTGGGGGCAGTACTGTCAGCCTCCCAGATGTGCTCATGAACTCTCTATCCATTACTTCCCTGATGCAGGACAAAATTATGTATTTCTCTGAGAAATTATTTGCTGCAACAGCTTCATTGGCTGCCAGTCTGTTTCCAGGTACAATGTGAAGTGCTCATTATTATCTCTGCAGGCTGGGATTCCCTGAAGAACTGTATTTCCCTGTATGAGCTTGTCTAGATTTCATGATCTTCAGGAAAAGCCTTTCTTTCTGTCCCACCATCCTCACAGACATGTCTGGTGAGGACACGAGAGAGATTATTGTGTTTCCCCCCAGTCTATTGAACTCCCTTTCCAGGCAGTTTATTTATTTATTTCATGGCATGATGTTTTACTCAGAAATGATTGTATGGGTTCTTAGTTAACTTATGCTTAAGGAAGGAGCTCTGCAATATGATTCTGCTTTTTGCATTGACCTCCTTTTTTTTTTTTTACAACATATTGCAATTAGAGATGGGATGAATGGTGATATGTTTTGATTTATGATTCATCAAGGTTGATGAATCATTAATTATAAATTTACTTTTTTTGACGAATCGATGAATGAATTCATCAATTCATTTGTTTAGTTTTAAATGCTATAAAATGCCCACCCCGAGCACCTAGAGACACAAAGATCACAAAGAAGCTTCTACTGATTCTCCTCTACAATCCCTCCAAGGTTGGTGAATATTGGGGGTTTTTTACATCCAAGTTATACACACACAAAGTGGGTCCCCCAGGAAAGTGGCCTTTAACTGCTGGCTTGGGAAAACCCAATCTTCACCAATCTTGGAGGAATTGTAGAGGAGAGTCAGGGAAGCTTCCCTGCAATTTTGGTGTCTCTACGTGCCTCGGGGGCTGTTTTATAACCAAATGAATTGACAAATCAAAAATCACTAAAAATTCATTGATTCGTATTCATTGGGGCATTGGTTCATACAAATACGAATCAATGGATTTTCAAATTTTGAACAAATTTGGTGATTCATTTTTTAAATTCATGCTCATCTCTACTTGCAATCCATTTTACATATGTGATAAAGCTGAATTTCTTATATAAAATTGTCTTCTCTGCTCTGCACATATGTGAGAGACTTTCCCAGTTAATAAAAGAAGATGAGCCTCTAGTGAATGGGTTTGTTTTTTGCATTTCCTGGTTCCAGAGAAATGGAAACTGCAAAACAGTCATCTGTGGGATAAAAAAAAAGGAGTATTCTTTCATCTTAGTTGAGTGAAGTACGGAGGTGGTCGCAATTCTACACCCAATTCTATACACAATTAAGGCCCTCCATTTCCTTACCAAAGAGTGGGTTGAGGAGGGGAAATTACACATTGATTCCCTCTTGTGTTACCTTTGAAATGCAATATTATGTCCTTGTACAAAAAAAGTACAATAAATTGAAGATTACATAGTTGTTATTATTATTATTATTATTATTATTATTATTATTATTATTATTATTATTATTATTATTATTATTATTATTATTATTATTTATTTAACTTATATGCCGCCCACACTACCCAGAGGTCTCCTAGTACCTGATTATTTCCCAGCTATTTCCATGCTCTGACTTTTAGGAAGTTTCTTTTAATGTCTAGGTTGGAGAAAGACTGATCTACAGAAAGTTTGTGTGTTGTGCTGCAGCTAATGGAATAAGAACCCAACTGGGAAAAACAGCAACAAATCTTCAAGCTAAACTAAGACACTTTCCAAGGTGTACCTTTGTGATGTTTTTTGTACCCTCTGAGTGTGCCTCATGAAGTTTATCTTCTTATAGCCAATTGCAGTTGGTTTAAAAGCAATTTTAAACAAGATCTGTAGAGCATAGATGAAAGTCCATATGTAACAGGGTCAATAAGAATTTGACTATACTGCAGGAAAATATGAAGTGATCTGCTATGAACATGAACCCAGGAAGTTGGGTTTCACTGGGTGAATTAGCTTTAGTGGGTCACACAGGAGTCAGCAGAGAGAGCAGAAGAAATGTCTAATCTGAAGTTATTAGCACTTTGTTAAGGTATCTTGACTGCAGCCATCAAGATTTGCTGGAGGCACACTTCCATAGAGCTACCTTAACGAGCTGCAAACAAGAGTTGGCTGCTGATTTCCTCCTTTTTGCCAATTTCCTTCCCTCTTCCTTCCCCCCCTTTAGTCTCCAGCTGCTCTAGCACACTAGCTATGGAAAAAAAACCTATTTGAAGACAAAGGGGTGCTCAGCCGAGGGAAACAAACATCCCCATGAGTGCCCCTTTATTCCTGTCTCCCCACCTTAAATGAGGAAGCTGGAAGAGCCAGCTTCTGATCACCCATTCAGCCATTAAGCAGCATCGCCTCAAGAGATCACAGAGGCTGAACTGATGCAAATGCATTCAGTTCCAAAAGAGTAGAAGCCTCAGTAGCAGAGGGATAAGGTATGGATGGGGAAACTCCAGACTGATTCACATTGACTTGTACATCATGTAGTCAGTGGAAAATAATGCAAATCAGACGTCCCAATCCCAGAGCATTGCCACATTATTTATTAATGTAGTCGCACCCTTAGTCATACTTACTACTTATTGTGCTGATCTATTATGAAAGCTAGCCAAGCAGTAAACAACATCAGAGAGACATCTGTCTGAGGGAGGCAAAATGTGCTTGAAACTTCAGATAAGGTTAACAGTATTAAAGTTATATTATATGATGCAATGTTTTCTTTTCCATTTGGAACAATTAGACATGTTCAAGTAGCAGATGTGAATTTCACAAAAGCTTCTTGGAAACATTAAGGAGGATAGAAAATCATGCAAAGCGGCCTCCTGGCAGTTCTTCTTTGGTGCTGTCTTGGTTGTATCCCCACCACCTCAAGCTTCCACATACTTCCTGATTTTTCTATCTTTAATTCCCCCCCTCCCAAACCAAGAGTCATGTAAAGAAGCTAAATGAAATAAGATTCCAGAAAGATAGACAGAATTCTTTTTTCACAATGCATATGAAACGCAGAGCTGTACTTGGTATTTCTTCCTTCCAAGCTCTGTGGAATTCACTGTCACAAGATGGAGGATGGGATTATCAATGGCCAAAATCTTATTGTGCACTCCTCCTGAGCAATAGGAATGATGTCAGTGTTAGTGCCAGATTGCCATTGATTAAAGACTTCCTTTTCTGATTTCAGGGTTCACGTTGTTGGCATGCAATGAGACAAAGACACATACACCCCAGAACTGAAGAAGGGCATCTTTAATCAGCAGCAACCCAGCACTGAGGTTGATATCATTCCCATTGTACAAGCGGAGTGTGTGAAACAGTATTTCAGCCAGTGGCTATGCTATTAGTTGGGTTGTCTGTACATCATCTTCTGTATCAGAGGGAGTATGCCTCTCAGTACTGACCGCTGGGGAAAATGAGCACAGTGCAGTTGCGCTCATAATCTCTTTGTGAGCTTCCCATTGGCATCTTGTTATTTACTGTGGAAGTTGAATGCTGCAGTCTTGGGTTTTTACAGGCTGTCACTTACCACTGGTATCAATTCAGGGGAAGCTCTTGGTTTGTATTTCTAACTATATTTCTCCTTAACTGTAATTACTTGGATGCAATACTTTAAATATGAGAGATGTTATGGCTAGTGGGATGGGGTGGAGAAGCCACAATCAGAACCTGTCTTTGCCAAGGAAGAACTAGTTCCCACACTGGAAATGTGCAAGAATACAGTAGGATATGAGCTTGTTCCCCCACAATGACCAGCTGAGGGCACAGTTCATGTCTCCTGCCTCTTTTTCATTGTTTCTTTGAGACAGAAACTAGAAACTCTTTCCTTTCTTGCTTTTTGATGTTTACCCAGTGTTTTCAAAGTCAACAAGGCTGAGTCAATATGCCTAAGTCAAGGTCAGTGCTAGCTTTTAGATTTCTAGGAAACTCTTGAATTGTCCATCCACTGGAGGAAATATTCCTCACTTCCTTCCTTCTTCCTTTTCTGCGATTGGCCACAGACATAAACAAAAAATATCTTAAAATCAGGATGTTGTGTACAGATCTCTGCACTTGAGGATTCCACACATACATGCACTCTCCCTGCCGCTTCTTGTCCTGGCCCATTAGGAACAGACTATTCAACTCTTTACAGCTGGTTGTTACGTTGTTTACTTCATCACAGTTGCCAGGAGAGATTAAATTGGGCAAGGACTTTAGGTCCTAAAGTGACGTGTATTGGTGAAAATCTGCTGAAGATGAAAGACTGATTCTTAATCTTGTTGGAGTAATTAATCGTGGGTGGATCATTCCTGCTGCTTCTGGGGTGACCTTCCCAGGTCTAGCTGTGGTTAGTGGCCCAAGGGAGTGATACATTTGCCTCAAGGACCATCCACTTGAAGTAAATGTATCATTCACTGATTCTTAAGCTCCTTCCCTGCTCACACTTTCAAATTAACCCCTTTTCAAAGTCTTTATTATATAGATGCACAAACACAGGTACCTCTTATTGGAGTAGGTAGGTAAAGGTTCCCCTTGACAATTTGTCCAGTCGTGTCCGACTCTAGGGGGCGGTGCTCATCTCCGTTTCCAACCCATAGAGCTAGCGTTTGTCCGAAGACAATCTTCCGTGGTCACGTGGCCAGCGCGACTAGACACGGAACACCGTTACCTTCCCACCGTGGTGGTACCTATTTATCTACTTGCATTTGCATGCTTTCGAACTGCTAGGTTGGCGGGAGCTGGGACTAGCGACGGGAGCTCACTCCGTCGCGTGGATTCGATCTTACGACTGCAGGTCTTCTGACCTTGCAGCACAGAGGCTTCTGTGGTTTAACCCGCAGCACCACCATATCCCTATTGGAGTAGGTAGCCACCTCTAAAAATTTGAGATAAGCCCCCTGCTAGGTCCACAAGCCACCCATAGATGCAATGTATTCATGACCTTGCACCTAAGGTGATTTATTGATATATTCATTCATCTATGTACTACATACTGTACACAACCTACATTTTGCCCAGTGGACTAATGTGGTGACTCTGACATGTTAAACAAAGAAGAACAGAAAGTTCAGGTTACCCTAGCAATTCTGACTCTACTGCTGTAGCCCTTAACAGGTGCATGACTTTTCTGAGCCATGCACTGTTAAATCATTCACCACTCCCAAGACTTTATCACTTGAGAGAGTTCTGCTTCTAAATGTGGAGCTGACAGTTTCATGTCTGTTGACCCCTAAATCCAGTTGTTTGTTCTAGTTACAGTAAGTCCACTGAATCAATGGGACTTACATAAAGGTTAACTTATCACTGGTGGATCTATTCTAATTGGGAACTCACAATGGGATTTAGTCCACAGTTTCTTAACCCAGATTCGCTTGATTGAAAAGAACTAAAAATGTACATTAAAAAGTAAGACCCCGGCAGATTTAAAGGGGCTACAGACTAATAGCAGACATTCTAGTATTAAATTGTATTCATTACAGACTGATAAGTTAAGGTAGATTTGACTAGATATTGTGTGAGTGGAGAACATCTGGAGCTGTGGTTGTGGGCAAAGGGAAGTAGATTTGCCCAAGTCTAGGCATAGACCATAATGTGGGGAAAGGTTATGTTACATTTTAAAAGAAATTTGTTGTGCTAAATAAGAATAAATAAGGATAAATGAGGATATATTACCAAATAAAGATAAATATTAAATAAGGATAAATTACCCTAAAGAAGAATAAATTAGAGGGGAAATCCCAGTGAATATTAAGTTTTCCCCCATCACTAGTGAAGTGTTTAGAGTCTCATGAGAAGGTGAGGTTTCTTAGTACCAAAATTCTTAGCTATTAAACATGTAGATTGAGTTGAGCAATGGCATGAATCCTATGTCCAGTGATTATTTGGGACAAGGATGTTTCTCAAATTGACCTTTGGTCTCAGTTTAGCCAGAAGATGCTAACATTTACAGATGGTTGAATGGCTGTGCTCTTTTTAGGGTGGGCAGCTCAAAGAAACTGGTGAGGAGAGGGCAAAGTCTGGACCTCCAGATGTTGTCAGACTGAAATTCCCATCATTCCTCACCATTGGCTCTGTTGGCTGGGGCTGGCGGGAGCTGTAGTTCAAAACATCTGGAGGGCCACACATTGCTCTTTGGTTGTGAGTGTTCTCCTTTCTCTCTGCTTCTAATATTGTTTATAACGGGTGCCTGAGGAGAGTTGTGCCATTTCTGTACAGAGGAAAGGCAATGTATTGTAGTTCCATGGACTGCTTTTATTATGTTTTGTTGTCACCCTGTTCACCAAACCCACCATTTCCATTGCTTCCAGCCAAAGACCATGACACGGGAGAGCTTCGAAATGTTACTTTTTCCATCTAACACTTCCAGGTTTGCAGTGACAGGGCAAGAGAAGGAGCTCTGAGGGATATTGAATTGGTAGGAAACAAGGTCAAGAAGATTGGCAGGACGTGGTTTCTTATCTCCAGCAATAATAAAAGGAACATAGCGGATTAGCAAATACAGTAATCCTCAGGGCCAGGCTCGTGTTTATTCTGTTCATACTCTGGTGCAGGTCAAGATAGCATCTTCCACATCCCATTTAGATAAACGGCAGAATACAGCAGCAATAAGCTCAAGCAAATGAATGGACAGGGAGCAGATATGCTTCCGTTTGGATATTACCAGAGGCCCTAAAAGCAAAAGAGAAAGAAAAGAAATTCAATTATTGCCACAGTTGTTCAACATCTGTTTTTTTTAAAAAAAAACAACGCATGGGGGCCCTTGCTTCCTGGCTAAAGGCTTACTGAGTGAATCAAATGCATTTAGGCAGCTGGATAACTTTAGCTTTGGGTGGGTGGGGCTGGGTGGTGGAAATGAAAAAAAATGACATCAGAAATGTCAAGATGCTCAGCATCCTATCAATCAGGAGCCATCTTAAACTTTTGAAATAAAAATAGGAACACATCCAGCTTTTAAAAAGGGAAAAAGCCAGCTTGGAGAAAATGGCCTGCTATTGCTCCAATATGATGAAAGAAGACGAAATATAATTTTAAAAAATGAGGATTAGAGACGAAGTAGAGGATAGTTATGGTGAAGGAAAAAAAGTTACTTTGGAGGAAGAACTCTGACAGCTCTAGGAAGGTATAGGAGTTATATTAGTGCAGCTGCCTCCCTACGTGGAACTTGGACAAGTTGTTTCCTTTCTTTCTGCTCGGTGTCTTGAGATGTCCTGGAAGACAAAGGTTCTGTAGACTTTAAAATGGGGTTTATCAGCTGAGGCAGTGGTGGTGGACTTCCTATAGGCTTACTGGGATGTGTGATGTTGGAAAATATTTGGTCTGCTGTCTTAGAAAATGGAAACTCCCACAACAAACTCATGACTGTTTTCATTCTATCTGTGCACATAGACTTCTGAACAAGTGAAAGACAGAAGGCGAAAAGGTAATGGCCGCATGACTTAAGGATTCTGGGAACTGTAGTCCAAAACAGTAACCTTCTAAAAAATTTCTTTGTTGTTATAACCACATGATTAATTTCAAATATATGACAACCTTAGCCACAAATACCCATTGAGTGTGCAATAACAAGCTATATTAGTAAATTGTCCACAACAGTTTGCTTTGTATGATCAAGGTTTCTTAATACAGAGGGAAAGAAAGAAAGCCATTCACAAAAGGGCAAAACAGGAACACCAGGGATAATAGGGTTTTCCCTTGATAAATATTCAAACTAAAGAGTATCTGATAAGCTAATAACAAACTTATTCATTGGATGTGGATTCTTAGGTAGCCAAACACAACGATCCACACTCTAGAAGAAGGTATCAGCAGAGGAAGGAGAACCCCTGAGATCTGAAATAGCAGAAAAAGTATTAATTTTTAAAATAAAACCCAAGGCATGAATGTCTTGTGAGTAGAATAGAGGGCATTCTATGAGATGTTGGGGTGAAACATCCTTTGCCCTGGTCCCTGAGCTGCCCCCGCAGGAGGATAGCAGGAGTGGGGCATTCCTAAACAGCCCAGTAAAGACCACACACTTCATCACCAAGTCGAAGGATTTTTTCTCTTCTGGGGAATCAAACCCAGGGCAGCAGGAAATGGAATGGAGAAATCTGAAAAAGGACATTGTTGATGGGCTGGAACCTTGAATGGTAGGATTTCATCTTGATTTTGAGTGTAGGTTCCAAGCATGTTGTTTGACTGCAACCTAAACTAATTCAAATAAGAAATTAAATAAATAAATTTATAATATATTCAAAAAAATTGAATCTTAACAAGCTCCTGTTTTCCTGAGAGTAGAAAGGAATCTAGAATGGCAACTACCTGTTGTCCAATCTGAGTTGTTAACCAATGTGCAGTACCTATCAAGGGAATTAGCTTTCTGAGTGCTGTTTTTCACATCAATAACTTGCTTCAAAATAAGAATTGTTTTGTATCTGGCAGTCTGTAGTTTGACAAAGTTACTTTTTTGGACCACACTTCTTGGACCTGTTAGCCAGCATGGGCACCACACATGTTAGCTGGGAGATCCAGGGAGCTGTAGTTAAAAATAACCTTCTTCAGGCTCTGAATCTGACATTTTCTGTGTTCATGGAAGTAATATACCAACTGTAGAGACATACAAACAGACCCCATGGGTTAGCCCTATCTCCATATCTAGATTACAAGGGAAGTCATTGCTCCCAATGTCTTTGAGCTAAAACTCTATAGCCCAACATTGCATAATCATACTTCTGCCTAACCCAAACATTATTCTTAGAAATTATCTTTATCTGATTTAAAGCACTCTTTTATACAAGCAGCCCATGGGAACTTCCATGATTAGAAATGATTGTTGTAACCCTCCAGTTGTGTTTCCAAATATGGAATTTTTTGCCATCACGGGTGGTTTAACAAGCTTGTTAAGAGTACAGCTTCTAAAGTGGTTTGACTAATTTGAGGGAAGAACTCAAACTATAGATTTATTTCATTAAGTACTTGGACTGGTTACTGTAAACAGCTGACATGAAAAAATGTACCACCCACCTGGAGTGTGCAGGAAACTGTGGACTCCATGTAAAGAAGGCAGGAGAAAGTGTGGGAGTGAGTTTTTTCTTCTGAGGGAAATGCTTTGGACTAGAGTTTAGAAGTAACTAATTACAATTAACGAGTTGTTTCCAAGTAATTCTTTTCTACAATAACGAACAACAAATTATAGTGCCATTTGGATAACTTCCCAAGTTCCCATTGATTCGGTGGGCTTGCTTAGACTGGAACTGTCTGTTGAATTTCGGCTGCAATGTTTTAGAACTACTGGGGTGTGGCCTTACTAAATGATAGAACAGGGATATTGGATGGTTCAGATTCTGGCTTATACTGTCCCTTGTGCTGTTGCCTTGTGCTCTGCCACGGGTATTGATACAAAAATGCAGCAGACAGGAAAAGATTGTGTTCTGGACCATCGTACAGTAGCTTGTAGTATTCAGACAGTGTGGGGTTTTCCAGACAAAGTATTTCCCCCTTTCCTTTTTGTTGCTTAGTGTAGAAGAAGTACAAAGTTTACTGGGATTTGCATCATAGAATCATAGAAAAGTAACGTTGGAAGGGGCCTACAAGGCCATCAAGTCCAACCCCCTGCTCAATGCAGGAATACAATCAAAGCATATCTCCCAGGTGATTATCTAAGTTTTACTTGAATGCCTCCAGTGTTGGAGCACTCACCAACTCCCAAGGTAACTGGTTCCACTGTCGTACTGCTCTAACAGTTAGGAAGTTTTTCCTGATATTCAACTGAAATCTGGCTTCCTTTAACTTGAGCCCATTCTTGCATGTCCTGCACTCTGGGATGATCGAGAACAGATCCTGCCCCTCCTCTGTATGACAGCCTTTCAAATATTTGAAAAGTACTATCATATCACCCCTCAGTCTTCTTTTCTCAAGGCTAAACATGCCCAATTCTTTCAGCTTTTCCTATTAGGCTTGGTTTCCAGCCCCCTGATCATCCTTGTCGCCCTCCTCTGAACTAGTTATCCAAAGTTCTCTTTAACAACCTACTCCTCTTCTGTTTAAGAAATAAGCTTTTCTTTAAGAACTCTGTTAATCAAACTTTAAGTAGGACACTTGTTTTCTCCAGGAGCTTCTTGGTTGGAGTCTTTATTATTTTTGAGCACTAATTGAAAGTTCTTACTGTGGACACTGACTTCAGATGGGAAGTCCCATAGGGTTATACTGTGCCCCAGTATAAACTGATTTTATAATAAACATACTTTCAGGGGAGATGAAAAAGAGTGTAAAGTCATTGAAAAAAAGCATTATATTTGGAAACGGAAAGAAGTAGAGATAGGATTTTCTGATTTTTGGACTAAAACCCTGTAATTCTCCATTTTGGGAATTCTACTTACAGAAACCTTACAGATACATGAATGTGGCTCATCTGAGAGAAAGGCCTAAATTGGAAGGCTTTGAGACTTAACTAAGCCTAGCTCTGCCTAACCTTCTGTTCAGAAGGAAGGCTCTTAGCAAGCCCTAAGGCAGGGACAGGAACCATGGGCAGATTTAAGCCTAGCTAAGCTTCAAACTTTTTAAATTAGGTCCTTCTCCCAGTTAAGCCACTTTGTGACATGTCTGTAAGTAAGGTAGAACTCCCAGAATGGAGAATTATAGGGTTTGTAGTCCAGAAAAATCTGACAATTCCACAGGGATCCACTTCCTGTGAAACCCACCATCGTGGAAAGTGGCCCTTTTGCATAAACTGAGATCCTAGTTTGTTGTTAAGCCCAGAAAATTCTTAACAAAGAATTATTGTTAACAGAGCCTGATTTTCCTCCTCAGTGGATCAATTTTACACTGTTTACCCTGACATAGTTCAGATGAATTCCACTGTGTTGCGCAGTGTAATGGAGTGTGGAGTATCTGGCCCAAAGTCTTTGAACAAGCTTAGCGCTATTTCTTTCACTTGTAGCTAATGAAATTAGTGAGATTTAAATCTGTGTCAGGAGAAAATTCCTCATGCAAAGAATGCTGCTTGATGTTCAGTGTTGTATTAATGGCTGCACCCAATAAGGAGATTTTGCTTGCTTAGATGCTGTCACTGTTTCTGAGCTATAGTGGCAAAGGAAGCCTGATCTGGTCGAAAGGTGAGCCTGGCTTGGTGGGAAGGCCACTGTGGACTCAAGCTATCTGACTGACTACTACAGGCACCAGCTTTTTGACAGAAGCTGTGCTTCTCCTGCATTCTTAGGCGGAAGGAACATTGGGTTGTCGTATTGTATGTGATTTTATTACTCAAAAACAACATGTGGTCAAGCAAGATAAAGAATCTGAGAGACAATCCACATGGACCATTTTTTCCCCCACTCAGGAAATGAATGGCACAATAGAATTTAATGCATGGCATCATGTATTAAATACCACTGGTACATGTACAGGCCACTGCCATCAGACCACCTCACCAACAACAACAGAGGCCTTAGTAAGTCCAAGATCCACCTTTCTCAGGCCACTTTCTGGAAACAAAGAGCAGCACAGTATTTATTGAATATTTATTTATTTATTTATTGGAATACTTATTTATTGGAATATTTATTTATTGGAATATTTATTTATTTATTTATTTGTTGAAAGAAAAACAACAACACGATCTGTGTATAACCAAAACTATGCTGCTTAAACCCATGTAATTCATGCGCAATCACAGATCTTTATTTCAGAATCAGTGCAACTGGTGGATGTATTCAGAAAAGAAAGAGCTTGTGCATGTAATTTTCATACATGAGGCTTCATGCAACAATTTGCAGAAATGGAAATAGCAGGGGTTGCTCATGGACTGTGCTATTGGGCAGTCATCCTGCAAACCTTTTTGGGAGGGGGCACCTCCCTTTTCTGATCATGAACAGTGTATGCATAGTGCACTGTGTGTTTTTATGTGCATGGATATTTTGTGCAAGGAAAATCTTAACTTGGTAACATAGTTCCTATTTAAAGTTATAAGGATCCTTCAAAGGAGAGGGGGGAAAGTTGCAACCAGCAGCACACATGTCCAGTTTTTTGACATGCCTGAGGAGCCTGCACAAGACAAATTTCTGACGAATTGTCCCTCCCCTGAATGTATAAACAACAGAAAAATCTTCAGTCACTTTCTCTTACCAAGGCAAATGCCCAGGAGCATTTGCACGTAGTCCCTGGTCACTCCCTAAAAGTCACCTTCTTGTTTTTAACAACTGATCTTGTTGCAGGAGTTTAGACTGTGACCGTGTTCCTTGGGTCTGGTGAACAAGATTGATGACTTTATGCTGAATGATGGAAAGTACTGATGGTGCAGTGATGGGTATATGCTCGTATGTCAAAATATCTCACTGGCAGGGTGCATTGGGTAGCTTGCGTCAGTACGGCATAAAAGACATTTTTGAAAAATAAAGCAAAGAGAACATAAAACATCCATTAAGGGGAAAATCTCAAAGATTCCAACTTTGTATCAGTGCTAAGCACATGGGCATCACATTAAAATTCATGTGATTGGGAGGTTAAGAGGATGACGGTAGAGTGCTGTCAGGGGAAGTAATTGTCTGCAGAGAGGCTTAATTGTGAATGAGGCAAATGACATGTCCAAGATTAATTGAATTGTTATGTTATCTGCTGTCAAGTTGCATCTGACTTATAGCAGCCCTAATAGGGTTTTCAGGGTAAGTACGATATTTAAAGAGTGGTTTTATACAATTAGCTGGCTGGATAGCTCAGTGGTTTAGGAATCTCGTTGCACAGCCAGAGGTTGGGAGTTCAGTTCCCCACTGTGCCTCCTGTGAGTAGAGCCAGCCTGTGTGGCCTTGGGCAAGCTGCACCGTCCCAGGGCACCCCCAGAAGAAGGGAATGGTAAACCACGTCTGAGTAGTCTTTACCTGGAAAACCCTGAAAAAGGCAACCCATATGTCACTATATATATTTAATATATATAAAATTACCACACACACCCATGAGTTTCCATGGCCAAGCATTGAGCGCTATGCCAAAAATTGGGAGGTTTGATTTTCAGTGTACAAGCTACCACTTGACAATACTCAGCCATTTTGTTGAAAGACACTGGCACTCTTCTTTTGTGTTGGCATCACCAACGACCCCTCCCATGCAATGTTTTCCATAACACATCTGGGTTTGGCACAACAATGTCTGTTTCTTTTATGGGGTTGTGGCTTCCACTGATGAGGATAAAGTTTTATTTCAAGGTGCATAGTCAACAATATTATAGTTTTCAATGTTTTTCAGAGAGATATATTGTGTAACGTCACATTTTAAGCAACTTACAAGAATGGCTTTTGTTTACATAGAAGAATCCTTCCTTTCTGCAATGGAAGTGGACTGCCTTACAAAAGAACTAGATAAGATGCCAGCTTCATAATGAGAAGGTGGTAACACGTTTTAGGGTCAAGTAAAAGTTGTAATTTTCTTGCAACCTCCTTCTTCCATTGATGGAGACTATCTAGCTGCCTAAGAAGAATAACAAGATGAAGTTAAATTTGTTTGTTTATTCCAACACAAGATTTCTCAGTTCAGTAAATTTCAGACTAGTTAGTTCTTGTCTGCTGATTGGTCATAAGGAAATAAACACTGGCTTCATTCACAAATATGATTGCTTAGTCCTGCAGGTCTACTGGATGACATTTGTGGAATTAAAATGTGTGATCACCTTCTAATTATGAAGCTGGCATCTTATCTAGTTCTTTCCTGACAGTTGAGTCTGAGCCTTTGAGTCAGACCAGGGTCTACCACCACGCTTGGGGTCAGGGAGCTATCTAAGAGTGCACGGGGCTAGTCCTGTGTTAAGCACAATTTTGTCTTCCAGTATCTCTCTGCCATTTTGTCACTCCTCTGCCTAGAGTTTATTGGGCCACACAGACAAATTTTGCACTGCAGGTGTGACAGCATATGAAACATGAGCAGAGTCATACACACATACTGCTCGCATGCCCACTGGACACCATGCCCTGGGTGGTCTTTCCTTTGCCTTCTTGTTCTCAACAGTACTGTAGGTGTTCCTTTTTGAAAAGCTGACCAAATAGTCTAAATCTTGGCTTTATTGTCAGTGGTTGAGATTTTATTGGGCACTCACAGAACATAATATTCCATGATGGAGTAACACAGCAATCTCTCACTTCTGCTTGTGGTACACAGGTTGACACCCATGTTATGAAAAGAAGGCGTATGTTGTGAAAATTGGATAGCTCCTTGTGTTCAGCCTTAGAAGTTGAGACACTTATGCTAAGGCCATTGCATAAAGATTGCAGCCATTGATGTAGTGGAGCTGAGGCTCACGGAGTAGAAGCACCGGCACTTTTTGATTAGCAGGGACAATGACACCATCTACCAGCCCTCTCAGTCTCCCCTTTTTGCCTCTGAGCTTAGGTGTAGCTTCAGAGTACCAGTGGTGAAAGGGACATTCCCATCAGCAAGATATTATGCTAGGCTATCATCATGTAAAATATTCCAGGATAGCTCAGTCTTCAATAGTCAACTGGCATTATAAAAAAATGTCCTCCTGGTCAAACTGGTCTGTTGACAAGAATCAGCATAGCTCATGACCACAGCATGCCCTTTTCTGTATTTTGGGTGCAAGATGCTCAACTTAGAAGTGTTCTTGGCACCTAGCTTGGAAATAATGTGTTCGATTTAATGCGTTAACATCAAAATTGTTCCTCATGCATCAAACAGGAGGAATGCATCTATCTTTTAAAAACAACATGTTGACAGTAATGGTTTTCTTTTGCTACATCAACTGACTTGTCCTCATGTTAAAAAAAAGTAAAAAGTTTAACCCATGTTACATCTAACATGCTATTTCCAAGCTCTGCTCTGGCAATTACCTGCAATTTTGGATTCTCTGTTGGGGTGTAGTTATGGGAACTGTCACCATGAATGCTTACACTTCAAAGCTGACCACTACACCAGCATTTAGTGTACTTTTACAATGTTGTCATTTGCCATGAGCACTAGTTTGTTAAATCAGAGGTGGGGTAAAAACTGGTCTAAGAAACAAAATTAATCGGTATGGCTTCCATTTTATAGGAAGGTATAATAAAATAAACTTCCCTTGTTAGCCATTACTGACAAAGGGAAGGCTTAGATTGCAGCCACATTGGCAATAAGAACCACATTTAAACATCATTTAAAGTGATTTAGACTTTATCGTTCACACAACACAAGAGTGAAATTTATTTATATGGGCTGCAATGCAGGCTTTTTTCAGCTGGCCAGCAGGGGCTTACATGAAGGACAGTCCGCATGCCAGAAGCATCAGCTCTAAAACTTGAAGGCTTCCCCACCATTCTCATTTTTTTCATCATTAATTGGCTGGGATCACTTCCCCAGTGTTTCCCTCCATGGTTTCTAGGCTGTCACACCAGGTGGCACCTCTTAGATATTTGACTTATTGATGCATCACTTAATAAAAAACAAAAAAACAACTCAAAACCTTTAAGAACAGCGTGCTCCTAAAACAGAAAGGAAATGTAGTGTAGACACCAAAACCAGTTTTAATCACCCGAAATAAATTGATTTCCACTCAGTGCACACAGCCACTGGTTTAAATGCCACGTGTAGGTGATCACAAAACAAGGAAGGCAATTAGCTTTAGAGACAGAGAACCAAGAAGTCAACACGCAGATGTCCGCCAGCGGAGCCTCAAGGCGACGCCCCGAGAGCTCTTTTATTAACCTTAGCAAGCTTACACAGATTGTTGAAAGAATTCAGATAGGACACTAGTTACCTAATCGCCACTTAGGATTCGCCGGAGAAAGGCTTTGAAAGTATGATTATTTTTCCCTTTTTATAAGGGAAAAAGGCAGAATGAGGGAGTCACCTCGCCCCCTGGCAGCTGCTGCTCCTGCCAGGAGAGTTTGCTCTCACTGAAGACAAATAACAGTTAGCGACCTTGAGTAGTGTTCTCCCACAGCCACGTGACTTGAATCTTGTTTTTAAAAAGTCTGAATGGAAATTAATTCAGATTGCCATTGTGACCACAGCCTTAGCCTCTGTGGTTTGAATGAAACCAAGGAATACCTTTTATCCTCCAGCATAAGTAACTAAAAGCAACCATGTCTAGAAACACAGTCAATGAAAAAAAAATATCGAATCGGGCAAGCAGACCTTAAGCATCACTTGCTGAGTGCTTGAAAAAACTGGCCTTCAGTTCTTAATCCGTTCTTTCTAGAGATTGACACATTTGAGTGATGACATTAGCACAGCTGTAAGTGTAACATCTAAGCCTTATTATATCAATCTTTTATGGAAAGCAAACGTTTTCTTCTTAAAGACTTTTAGGTTTCTCAGATGGTGATCAGATGTCTGAGGTTAGTCTAAAACTGCTGGATTCACCTGTCATCGCACTTTGAGAAGGCGTGGGAGGACCTTGGAGGATTGTCCAAAAGCGTCACTTTTTCTCCTGACAGTTAGCATCCTCTGTTTGCATCTCTGAAACCTTTCTTTTCTCTTGTGTACAGAGTGGTTCTGTGCAATGCCAGTTCTTTCAAGTAAAATAAAGCAAGTAGCTCTTTTGAGAATTATTGTGGGCGAAAGATGAGCTTGTGGATTTAACAGCCTAAAATATGCATAAGATTTTGATGAGGTGCTGTGGCACATCTTGGTCATGTGTGGTCAATTAGCTGTGGCATGTTTTGCAAACCTTGTATGAACACCAGTAAGATTCTGCCTGGAGTCCTTTAAGCTTTCTTTTCCTTTTTGATATCATGCCAGAGTTAAAAATTTAAAGTAAAAAGTTTTTTTAAAAATCATATAGAGGATTTGGGAAGAGGAAGAGAGAAAGAAATTAAACTGAGCAGTAGCAATGTATTTTATGGACTTTATTATAGAGGAAAGCAATGATCATGTGCTGGCAGAGCAAATCCACATTCTGTAAAGCCATTCTAAAAAATGGGAGAAGCTCAAGAAAAAATTATAACTTTGACACTGGACTTTGGATCAGCACCATATTTGGCACAGGTATATCAGACAGCATGTTCTTACTCTGTGCCTAATTTGGATACTTTTGGGCAATGGGTTCTTGAGTTATGATTTTTTAAAAAGTAAAACTGTTTTCCCCCGTTTGGAAATAGGTGACCCTAAACATCCCCAGATTTAAAATAACTCATATAAATTCAAAAACAATCTTGCTTATGTATTCTCGAAGGCTTTCATGGCCGGGATCCGATGGTTGTTGTAGGTTTTTTCGGGCTATTTGGCTGTGTTCTGGAGGTTTTTCTTCCTAAGGCATCTTCAGAGAACAAACGTTAGGAAGAAAAACCTCCAGAACATGGCCAAACAGCCCGAAAAACCTACAACCACCACCAATCTTGCTTATCTTGAAAGAGAATTGGCCCCACCCACTTTTTAAATTTGGAAATAATCTAGTCTGTAGGTCTGAAATAATGGTCCTCAAAAAAGGCCTTTCAAACAGAAGAAAAAGTAGTTTTTTATCATGCTGAGCATGCATGAAACAGACTAGCCAGTACGAACTTTAAAGAAAATAACAGACAGCCAGTCCTCCCGAAAGAGCGACATTTTGCCATATATGTCGAGGGAATTAGCATACAATTTTGTAAGGCATATTCAAAGTATTTCTGCATTACAAAAGCTCAGAGCAGTTCTGTTTGTCCCAGCTCGGAGTGCTTTCAGTGAACATTATCTCAGGATTTCTGAGACCAGACTCCTGACGCAAGTTTTCAAAGGGGAAATCAGCAACAGATCTGGAGCAATCTGAACTTTTGAACCTGTCAATCAGGACCAAATGAATTTTTAACTCCTTTGTGATCAAACAAAGATTTATGCTTGCAAAGGGATTCCTATTCCACCTCTCCATCCCCCATCCCCAGGTTCCAAATGTCTGTCTGGATCCCTTTTGACCTAGGGAAGGCTCAAGGAGCCTCTGGATGTGTGCAGAGGAGCCTTTAATGCTGGAAAAATCTCCAGGGACGGTTCTACTACCAGGATTGGAACCATCAGCAGCAATTTTGGGGCATTAAAACCCTCCCCCACTGTCTTCTTGAGGCTCCCAAAGACTTCCCCAAGTCAAAAGGGATCCCAAGGGAGACTTGGAACTTTAGTAGGAGTCCAGAATAGGAAAATGTTAATGAGTGATAAAAGTCCATGGCTTGTGCTAGCATAAATGTACACAATAGGATTTCAATCATTATGGGCCATTTGAGCAATGACATTTTCTGAAGCAGCAGGTATAGCAGGTTAAATTATACTATGGCAAGAAAGTGCAGTGATAACAAGGCTTTCAAGTTTTATTGTTGCTTGTGACAGAATGCCAGAAGAATTAGGAAATTAGTCAAGCAGAGTCTGCATATTCTTTTCTTTTTCTTTTTTTTGACGGAGTTCTCTCAGCTACTATACTAGTATTTTAAAAGGCAAAAGTTCTTTGCAAGATTGTTCATATGTCTAGGAAAAAGTTAAAAGTTGCATTTGCAGCTGGCTGAAGCAGATGTTTCATTAAAGCTCAGTGTGTTTTACAAGTTGAACCAAGGCAGTCAGAAGTAAGCCCTACTGTAGTCTCTGGCATTTACTCCCAGGTATCTGTGCACAGGATTGGGAGCATGGTCTCAAAGCTTTATAAAAGGTAAAGGTAAAGGTTCCCCTTGACAATTTGTCCAGTCGTGTTCGACTCTAGGGGGCGGTGCTCATCCCCGTTTCCAAGCCATAGAGCCAGCGTTTGTCCGAAGACAATCTTCCGTGGTCACATGGCCAGTGCGACTTAGACACACCTTCCCACCGAGGTGGTCCCTATTTATCTACTCGCATTTGCATGCTTTCGAACCGCTAGGTTGGCGGGAGCTGGGACAAGCGACGGGAGCTCACTCCGTCACGTGGATTCGATCTTACAGCTGAAGATCTACAGACCTTACAACACAGAGGCTTCTGCGGTTTAACCCGCAGCGCCACCACGTCCCAAAGCTTTATAGGGGATTTTATTAGCAACGTTTGTTTAAGATGCCTTTGTTTTAACCATATGCCAATAATATAAAGAAAAGCTATAGGGGATGTGTTATAATAACAATGCCTGAGGCCTGATCTTTTAACAGCAGAGTATATTACTGAATGTTGCTCAAGGGAAGTAGACTTTCTCTGCTCCTTGCTTGTTAGTTCCCAAGACACACATACCTGTCTGGAAAAAGAACAACCTGGACTGCACACTTTTATTATTTTGTTCAAGAAAGAAAAGTTACCTGAGTGAATATGAACAGACAATCCAACCTCTTCAGAGGAAAACAAAGAAAAGGTCAGTAGTGAGATTAAGATTTTAACCTGAAGAACAAAGCATTGGTTAGGAAGAAATTCACTCTGATGATAGACTCTGATATCATCTCTCAAGACAAAGACCAGGCTTGTGCAGCCTGATGAGCTTCATCTCAAAAGGTTCAGAATAATCAGACTTATCTTAACAGGAGCAGAAACACAACTGTGTGTGTGTAAATATTCATACAACAGCAATTTAACAAAAGTGCTTTATGTTATTTTATGCACCATCAAGTGATTTCTGACTTAGGTCATTAATCTTTATGAATTAAAGATCCCCAAAAGCCGTATCCAGGTCTTTCAAACTAAAGGTCATGGCTTCCTTTATTGAGTCAGTTTATCTCATGTCAGATCTTACTCTTTTCCATCTGCCTTCAGTTCCTCTGAGCATTATTGTGTGTTCCAGCAAGTCTTGTCTTCTCATGATCTGTCAAAAGTACAATAGCCTTAGTTATTTTAGCTTCTAGTGAGAGTTCAGGCTTGATTTGATCTAGAACCCATTTGTTTGTCTTTCTGGTGGTGTTCTATAGTACTCATTTAGGGTGCATTATACATTAAGGTAAAATGTGATACCCTTCTGTGCAGCCCCTTTCTTTGCTGCCTTTCTAGCTGCCATTTTAGCAAAAAAACAAAACTCCAAACCAAAACAACAACTTGTTTCTTATTGCAGACTTTCCAACATGGGCTGAACGTTTCTTGAGTCCTTGGTTTCTAAGCCAGACTGATCACACCATGGAAACCATGGGCTCCACCGCCCCTTGAAAGCCACTGGGAAGTCAAGAGGGAAAGTGGGGAGGGAATTAGAAACTGGCTGTGCCATTTCCCAGTCCATGGTTATAATCACGCTGCCTCTCACAGAACATAAGATGTGCAGACAGAAAAAGTGCCGTATTCTCAGGTGTGTGGAAAGCCAGTTGCAACAAGCACTGGAAAAGCAATGCTAATCTTTGAACCTGATAGAACTGAAGATCTAAAGCAAAACACACTGTCCCTATTTCGACCAACTGTTTTACCAGAAACAAGGCTTCTCATGCCAACGAGGGAAGCCATCCACAGCTGGGCAGGATTTCATGGATGTATAAACTAAAGACTCATCCTGTCATCGGCCCATGTTGCAGTCGTGGGAAAGCCTGATCCTAGCTGGTTGGTAAAGCTAATGGGGGTGAGAGTTTGGGAAGGATTTATATGGAAGCAAAATACAGGTGGTGCTACACTACTTTGGCATTTGCATTTATAGTTACAGCCAGGAAAAGGTTGCAAAAAATAAAAGAAAAAAAATTAAGCTGGGATATTTTCATTAGGAGAAAATATTCTATAAGAAGGAAATACCACCTTGTTTCTAATTCTGATTTTCTGCAGTTTACATCTACTTTTTACTTCATTAGGCTGGCTGGATTTTGAAGACCAGAATATGCAGTCCTTGTCAGCAGCTGCCCTTTGCACCCTCACCACCCCACCCCACCCCACAACAGACTCTTACACAAAGGGTCTAGAAGCTGTCAAACTTGATGTATGAAGTTTATGCTTATTTTTTTTATATTCTTCCCTTACAACTGAATCTAATTAGCTGCCAGCAGAAATGTCTGCAGGAAAAGCAGTTTTGTGAAAGGGTTGGAGCAACTCTGCTGTGCAGTGCCCTGCTCTGTCCTGACCTTTTATCAGCTCCTGATGACCAGTAAACATTATTAGGAAAGGAAAACAACCAATTCTAATGAAGAAACAGAAGGAAAATGAATGAGTGTTGAAAAACTAAGCATATCTTAAAGTCCCCAAATGAAACATGTCAACATTCTGTCAGGCCTTTGTGAAGGCAATATTAATTGTTGTTGCAAGATGTAGTATAGTCCACTTTCACTCACTTTGCCCTGTATGATTGGTCCTGTTTCATTTCCTTCTGAATAATCAGAATGAGATGAAAGGATAGCAACAAGAGCAAACTGCAATAATTCATCATTTGGTGGCAGAAAGTCGGGATTTGTGCTGGATTATCCTGCTTTTAGAACCTTGTCCTCTCTTAAATCCTGCCTTGGGATATCCTAGGCTCGGTGGTGTTTTGGCAGTGGCACACAATTTTCCTTCTTTAGCAACACACCTTCCTTCCTTCTGTCAAGTCAATTCTGACTTATGGTGACCCTTTTTAGGGTTTTCTAGGTAGAGAGTACTCAGATGTGGCTTAACAGTTTACTGTTCCCTTCTTCTTGGGGAAGTCCTGGGACTGTGCAGCTTGCCCAAGGCCACACAGGCTGACTCTTTTGGGATGCCCGTTGCAGAATCAAAGTCCTAACCGTTGTCTCCGCAGCCAGATACCTAACGCACTGGACAGCTAATCAGGAACCATCACAAACCAACCAGAAAACTGAACTGCACACTGGTTTGGTTTTCGGTTTGTGCCTGGTGGTGGTGGGATTTACCTTCTCTGCCACACTGCCGCTGGCACACTGATAGGCTGGCGCTGCTATCTCTGAAGATGGTGGTGGTGGAGAAGGAAGAAGAGGAGGCAGCAGGACCAGGTAGGCAGGCTGTGGGAAGAGGGTGGGGCCATCCATTTGCCAAAACAAAGTGCCAGACAGAAAAAAAGTTTGGTTCTTCATTTCATTTTGGCAAAACGGAATGCACGAACTGAACCAAGAACCAGACCTGTTCACGGATTTGTTCAGTTCGTAGTTTGATTCATGCCTATCTCTAAATTAAAATATTACATATGCAATGTATACTTTATCTTCCAATTGCAAGGTCTGGGGGCATTTCAGGTGGTTATTAAGCACTATATTTATTTATTTGATTTCTATCACATCTTTCTGCCACTACTGTTCTTGACAAGGTCACCTGGTTACGATTTGCTGCCACATGGTGAATTATACAGTACAGTATTTCCACTTAAATGATAGTAGCAATGGCTGGAATACTGTTGTCTGTGTCCAGCAGTGTAATGTCAGCAGTGCAGCTTTCAGTGCTGAATTCCCACAAATTAAAAAGCCTGTGTAGCCATTTCCTAGTGCACACTATGTTTCATGATTCATGTACAATAGGAACAGCTTATGCTGTCTTTTTAACTCATGGCAATTCACCGCTCAAATTTATTCTGCTGGCATTATACCAGCAAGTATAACTAAGGATTCTAGCCAAGGAACATCAACATCAACATCATCATCATCATCAACAACAATAACAACAACAGCAACAGCAATAGCAATGACAGGTTTTTGGTTAAAACTTGTATCTGTTATATAATGCCAGTCAATGTTTTTATAATTTTGATTGACTGTGCCTTGTGTTTTTGAAGAAGAAGTTTAAACTAGCACGTACAATTTAGCAAACACAAATTTAATGCAAAAATGCCCTCCCTTGCAGTGAAGGCGTTTTGGTGATCCACGACACAGTCCAGCAATCTTAACATTACACAAAACTGACACCACCACCACCCCCCCCCACTACAGCAGAAAATTTCAATAATTACTTGCAGGGCATGCCTGTGTTTATATGTTCATTCATTCTAAAAACTTGGTTTCCATACTGTCTAATGACTGAATGCAATGTGTGCTTTTAAAAGCAGAACAAGCTTCTGCACCTGAGGGGGAAAAACAAGTAAATGCTCTTCTATTTATTTGCCTTAGTTTTCATGATTTATTAAGATTCAGAGACTGGATTTGGCACCTATCGCGATGTCTTTTTGGTGCCAGTCCTTTAAAAGGCTTTGGATTTTCTCAAGCCTTTAAAGGGATTCATTTTTAATTTCTTAATCTCTGCATGCTGTAGTTCTAACTTGCTTGCTTTTGCAGAGTTCATCTTACGGATTTCTAGGTTACATGATCATTGCTGACATTGTGTTAGAATCTGTTTTGATACAGCTGCTTTGTTTTGAAGGGCCTTTGTGCTCCTTATTGATTAGTATTGGGACTGTAGTTTTAATCTGCATTTGAATGCAGAACCTTTGGATGAATAAAAAGGGCTCCAAAGAAACTATAAATTATAGTTTAATGTACAGACAGATACACTGCAGTTTAAGAAAGAGCTTGATGGGCTTGAATCTGCACAGTGGCTCCATGCCATCAAGTCACCTCTGACGTATGGCGACCCTATGAATGAGCAATCTCCAAAATGTTCTGTCCTCAACAGCCCTCCTCAGCTTTTGTAAACTCAAGGCTATAGCTTCCTTTATGGAGTCAATCCATCATGTATCTGGTCTTCTTCTTTTCCTGCAGCCTTCGACTTTTCCCTTGCACAGACGACAGTACAGAAGATGATAAAGAGAAAGTTTGTATGTTTAACTTGGAGAACAGACAATTGAAAAGGTTAAAGCCAACTTTAAATACAGCCATGTAGAAGATCTAGGAATCTAGAAACCTTTTTTTAAAAAAAGTTCAAATCATAGGCTAAAATCTGGAAACAGATGAGGCTTTTTCTGCAGTGTATAGTTACTAGCAGTTCAGAAACATCACACTGAAGTTCTCTGTTGCTGTTGCAGTTCTTTACCCCTCCTTCTTTTTAAATCATTTCCAGTGGTGACGAGGTGAATTTGGAAGTGTTGGTGCTCATCAAGGTAGCCTCCATGTGCACCTTACCTCAAGCAGAGTCCAAAAATGCAGGCAGCTAGATTTGACTTTTGAAAAACTTACTGTTTTTTAATTGCATGTTGAAGACTACCCTACCCTCAAACATTTGATATTACAATAAGAATAGATTGCAATAATCCATTTTTCCCTCCAAAAATCCATTTCTTGGCATAGGTAGACAGGTCAATTATCTCTCATTGGATTGAGATAATTAGGGGCCCTGGAATCCAGACTGATCTTCCCATTCACTCATTCTCTGGGATAACAGCATTGTTGACAGTCCTCTAAAAGGTGTTGCTATTGGATCCTGTTTTCCTCATTTCCCCCTATTGTGTTTTCCCACCATTATCCCCACCCCCAGGTTGCTATGGGTGCAAGAGGAGAGAGAGAAAGAGACAGACGGACAGAGAGAAAGAGAGTTGACTGCTTTCAGCCTCTCCTGCCAGCCCACCACTACACACAAACATTTCTTTTCTACCTGAGATCTTCATGACCCCTGCTGCCATATGGCACTTTTGTCTGTCAGAGTAAGTAACCTTTTGAGAATGACTCTAACTCTCTCTCACTCTAACACACACACACACACACACACACACACACACACACACACACACACACCCCTCCCTCCTCTCCAACCACTGCAGCCCTTTCTGAATGCCTTGGTGCCAGGCAGGGATTGTCCTGCTTTATCAAGAAGGGAGAAAGGGAAGGAGGCTGGGAACAGACCTCTTTCTCCCTCCCTGTGTCTCTGAAAGCCCCCGCCCTGAATTTAGAGCAATATTGATGATCATTTTGCTAGAAACTGACATAAAATGATTCAATCTCAATCACTCCGCAAAAGTCATAGCTCTTCCAGAAAGGTCAGGATTGCTTTGGAAGAGGTTCAGGCTGATACGGGTTAAGCTTTATGTCATGTTGATCTTGGAAAACAGATTGCACTTGATTGTGCCAACGATGAGGGGCAAAATGAGGGATCAATGGTAATGCTTCCACTCTCACATCTAAATATGGGCCAACATAGCAGCTTTTTTTTAACCCATCATGTGAAAATCAGTGGCAGGCCAAACTACACATTACATAGGATGTCCATATCTAAATACTCCCTCCCTCCCTTCAAACAC
This sequence comes from Intellagama lesueurii, assembly GCA_037013535.1. Classification (NCBI taxonomy): domain Eukaryota; kingdom Metazoa; phylum Chordata; class Lepidosauria; order Squamata; family Agamidae; genus Intellagama; species Intellagama lesueurii. The sequence continues at coordinate 23,128,432 of JBAJHW010000001.1, forward strand.
AGCAGCAGGATTGCCAGTTGGGCGTGTTGCCAATTTTGGCCTTGTTGGCTGTGAGATGCCACTAAAAAACAAGCCAATGGCTTGAGACTCAGCTTTCTTAAAGATTGCACCTCCCTTTATGAGCCTGCTTGGGTGTTAGGATCATCAGGAGAGGCCTTTCTCTCGGGCCCACTACCTTTGCAGGCATGTTTGGTGGGGACAAGGGAGAGGGCCTTCTCTCTTGCTGCTCCCACAAGAGGCCCGGCTGGCCCCATCTTTGCTGTCCTTCTGCAAACACGTGAAGACTTTTTTTTTCAGGAAGACTTTCCTTTAAATCAGTGGTCCCCAACCTTTTCCCAAACATGGACCAGTTGGGGTGTGTGTGGCATGCTTGCACGGGGTGTGTGTGTCACGCTCGTGCAGGGCATGCTGCGCTCGCAGGGGGCGTGTCACGCTTGCAGGGGCCTTTTGCGCTTGCGCACATGCATGCAGGGAGTATGTCACGCTCGCGGTGTGTGTGTGTTGCGCTTGCAGGGGGCGTGTTGTGCTCACGGGGGGCAGGAGATCTGTGTCCGTGGCCACGGACTGCTGCTGGGTCGTGGACTGGGGGTTGGGGACCCCTGCTTTAAATGACCATCTGATCAAGGGGATTTTTAAAAAGGAGCATTTTATTCTGTGCATTATTTGTGTTTTAATACTGTTCTTATTATGAGTTTTAATATATTTGTTTAATTTTCTTAATATTGTAATAAGTTATTTTTTGGCTTTTAACTTTGTCTCTTTTAATACTAATTCATCTTGGGTCCTTTTGGAGAAAGGCAGAATATAAATATTCTAAATAAATAATAAATACATACATATATAAATTATAGCCTTTCTGCATCTTTTTCCAGTAGACTCATATACAGTACAGTATATGACTAGGACCTAGATATCATGAATTAGTTTTGAATTACAGCTATGTCTAACTTCCTCTTCATCCCTCTATGTTACCACAAATATAATTTGTCCTTTTGATCCCTCTCTTGTTTCTGACCGAAATGCGACACAGTTTTCAGAACCTGGGAATTTCATCACTTCCTGGGTTTTTATGTACATCAAAGTACTAAGCCAATGACTAAGATAAGGGAAGAAGGAAAAGTGGAAATAAGTACTTTCCAAATGTTAAATACTGTATTATGAAATCCACCCAGTGATTTGCTGGAAAAAAAGTCTGTTTATTTAGGAGACAATATTTATTTATTTATTTAGGAGACAATATTTGCAAATAGTAGACTTTTTGTCTACTAGTTGCAAATACGAACATGGTTTTTGTTTTAAATTAAATACTAAATTTGCAGTCTGTCTTCTTGTAGGAAGGGATGTAACATTCTCTGTGTATGGAAATAGAATGTTTTCTCTGGGCCTCAGTCCACAGTAAACTTTTTACTGGAACAAGCTGACCATACTGTTCAGCATTTGGTAGATGGCTTTGGGATATTGCAGAGCTGGTAGACAGGGTTAGAACTGTATATAGAGTCATGTAGTCAATATTTAGGGACGTGGTGGCGCTGCGGGTTAAACCGCAGAAGCCTCTGTGCTGCGAGGTCAGAAGACCAGCAGTCATAAGATCGAATCCACGCAACGGAGTGAGCTCCCATCGCTTGTCCCAGCTCCTGCCAACCTAGCAGTTCGAAAGCATGTAAATGCGAGTAGATAAATAGGTACCACCTCAGTGGGAAGGTAACAGCGTTCCGTGTCTAGTCGTGCTGGCCACGTGACCACGGAAACTGTCTACGGACAAACGGCTTGGAAATGGGGATGAGCACCGCCCCCTAGAGTCAGACACGACTGGACTAAATGTCAAGGGGAACCTTTACCTTTACCAAGTCAATATTTAAAAAATTGATTTAGAACTTTGTAAACCCGATTCAAATATAGCTTTTTTACCTCGTGTAACTGCCCTCTCAGTTGCACTATATCAATGAAAACCCTGATGTTCTTTTTCTAGGAAAGACGAGAGCAGTTCATGCCGGGATCTCAGGATCCCCTATCTGGACCCAGGTGTGTAGCTACTTAAACAATGCTGGATTCTTCCAGATGATATTTCTGGAGAACTCTTGGGATACACAAACGAAGAACTGCCCACCCTGTGTGATAATGGCACTGCCTAGAAAATGTGCCAGTCGCTGAATACAGCAGAGGTGGGGAATATTTTGGTTTCTTATATTATAGTTCCCAATGCCCACACTGGTTGTGAGATATGGGTTGTAACACACACACACACACACACACACACACACACACACACACACACACACACACACACACACACACATATACATTGCAACAGAGTTTTCCGCCAGTTCCAGGCTTAGAGAAACAGTAGGATCTAGAGATCAGTAATGACTTTGTGTGGTTCATTGGGGGATGGGATTGCTCATAAATTGAGCAGAAATAATTTGGGATTATATCAATCTGGGGGAAAACAAGCCCTATACAGGTGTTACTGCATCCAGTGTTGTGAATGTGGTTAAGGAACATCACCTAGCAATGCCCCTTCTGTCACCATTTCTCAATGTGAGCAGGGAGGGGTTGAAAAAGAAGAGGTTTCAGCATGCATGCAGACTCTGCAGATGAATAAAAATCCAGATTGATGAAGGAGAATGGGTCTAGGCAGTCTGCTCAAGCTATATTCAAAACATTGACACAGTAATACCTTAATGGGGCTACTGAAACCAAACCGGACAGATTCATCCAGATTGTGGATTCTTTGAGTGCTTAGCTTTTAAAGGTTTGGCTTCAAATCCTTATGCATTATGCAATTTTCATGGTGCTGAATTGTACTTGCTCCATCTTTTTAAAATTATTGTTGTTGTTGTTTCAATGTATATACCACCCCGTAGTGCTAAAGCACTTACCGGCAAGGAACACTTTGCTCCCCCAGCCAGCTGGGTACTCATTTTACCAACGTTGGAAAGATGGAAGGCCCCAAGTCAACCTTGAACTGACTGCCTGAACCCATAAAGATTGAACTCAGGTTGGGAGCAGAGCCTTGACTGCAGTGCTGCAGTTTAACATTACACTACTCATGCTTAACAAGAGAGACACAGTAAGCATGTAGAACATGGTGTTTTCGATGCCAGGAATACCTGGCCTGGCCTAGAAACAACAGTGCCAAATTTGCTGCCTTTCTTTCTTTCTTTCTTTCTTTCTTTCTTTCTTTCTTTCTTTCTTTCTTTCTTTCTTTCTTTCTTTCTTTCTTTCTTTCTTCCTTCCTTCCTTCCTTCCTTCCTTCCTTCCTTCCTTCCTTCCTTCCTTCCTTCCTTCCTTCCTTCCTTCCTTCCTTCCTTCCTTCCTTCCTTCCTTCCTTCCTTCCTTCCTTCCTTCCTTCCTTCCTTCCTTCCTTCCTTCCTTCCTTCCTTCCTGTCAAGCACGAGGCAGCTTTCCATATTCCATGCTGCCTCTTTATTAGTTCAGAGATTAAAAGGACATCTGCAGGAAGCAGAGATACTATCATACACAGCCTCAGGTGTCATTGCCTAAATGGTTCCTTCAGTTGATTTACAGATGTTCCTCCAGCCTCCTTTTTTTTGGGAGCCCCACTAGCCTTTTTTTAGGAACCACAGCTCCTTTCTACATTCTCCAGGCTGGAGACTAATGTAAAGCACAGAAATGCCCAGCTCCAGGAAAAAAGACAGAGCCCGAAGCAAAGGAAAACGATGACTGAATGTTCATTCCCAGCACAGGGGCACTGCATCTCACTGTACATTAGTGCCTTAATATTTTGATTTTCCTTTTTTCAGGAAGCAAATATCTTCTAAGCTACTGCTGTTGATGCAACTTCAATGTCAGCCGTGCAAAAAGAAGGGCAGGTCCACTGGGAATGTTGGGTTTGATCGCCACAGGGTGGGTGGGTGATGTATCTTGAGGACAAATCATCTGAGAGGCAGCCAAGCATATGGGCAGGAGACAAGAAGCTGTCTCTGAATGCAGCAGCTTCCCTTCTTGCCAAGTAAATCAGCAGAAAAGTATGAAACCAAGAGGTTGCTTTTTTATGGGGGGAGGGGATGAGAATCAAAATTCTGATTACTTTGTTGGATTACAACGCCCAGAATGCACATGATATGGGTGGATGATACCTTTATTAGTACAATAAATGTGTACTGTCAAGTCAGTTTGGACTGATGGCAACCTTTCTCAGAGTTTTCTAAGTATAATGTACTCAGAAGTGGTTTACCATTCCCTTATCCTGGGGGCATCCTGAGACTGTGCAGCTTTCCCAAGGCTACATGAGCTTGCTCTTCTCCCAGGAGAACTATTGACCTCTGACTCTACACTCAGGTACCCAACTCCAGGCAGATGACACCTTTATTAGGCCACTGCAAAAAACAGAAACGTAAACTAGCTTTCCAACCTGCATGTGTCTTCATCAGATTGGATACCACATAGCTGGGGTGGTGCAGAAGAAACATAAAAGTTCCAAAAATCATGGCCAAATATGCAACCTAAGCTCCTTTGTTACAAGCAAGGTTCAAAATGGGAGTTGGTTTCAGATTTTGCCTCTGTTGTTGTGGATTAGAAGGTCTCTCCCAATTTTGTCAGATAAAGGGGTTCCAGTCATTTGGCATTACCCACCTACGTACCTGACCCTATATCAAAATACATGGTTCCTTTTTGGCTGGGAATAGAGGCACACAGAAATGTAGCAAACCTCATATTAGAGAAGTTGGAATAAAATGTAGTCTACACACTAGGTAAGCAAGTGGCAGCCAAATTAAAAGCATCACCTAGCGGTTGGAGGAAGGTGTTGTCTTCGGTTTGCAGTCCTGCTTGAGCAATGTTAAATGTCTGCACTTCCATGTAGATGATGCACTTGCCAACTATTCAGTGTATCTTCCATAGTCCACTAAAAAGGGAGAAAAAAAGCTGTGGAGTCGTTGTACACAATGGTGGTTGTGGGATCATCTGGCAACATAAAGGCAAAAGTGGCTGATACTGTTATCAGACCACTAAAAATCACAAACACATGTCAGCTTTCAGCCACGCAAAGGTCTTCACCACCAGCATTCAAAGATGCAAAGGAAGTCTCAGTAGAGAGTCTTGGCATGGCAAGACTCAGAAACGTGTCAAGAATGGGAAATGTTTGGAATGCTCTCCACATCCTAACTATTGTTATGAGACAAGGTTTCATGTTATTTATTTCATGTCCCATGTGGCTTGATTCAGGGAGAGTTTCTGATTAACAAAAGAAACACCCTGATCCAACCAGAAGCATAACTCCCCAATCAGCGCTGCATATTACCTGATACAGATGCAAAACATATGTTTTTAATTATTGCTATGCAGCTGTTTTATGCTGAAACAGACCATTGCTGTGTCTCTAAAAAAGACAGGCAAGAGCAGATCCAAGGGGGCCATTTCTCTGCCCCCAAAATTGTTCAGGGGCCACACAGACCCTAAATAAAATGCCTAGAGAGGTTTTTTAAAAGTAGGAGTGTCCAGGTGTCCACTTCCAGCTTTGAAAAAGGTTTATATTTGGACGTTAAACTGGGGCCAGTGTAAAAGATGAATTGCTTCTCCTGAAGGCTTCGGGGAGCAAGGATCCACTCCCGTCCTTGTCTGCTGGTGAATGTCTTTTTGATAATGGGGTATGTGGAAGAGTCTGGGAAGCTAGGAGACATGAAAAAGACTGGATACAGTCTTCAGGCTACAGTTTACTCCTCCACCGCCATCTAAAGCCTACCTTTATTTACTCAGAGTCCGCGGCTAAATTGCAGAGCTGACTAGGAAGAATCCGACTTTGCTGCGATTTGGTTCAGAGCTTACATTACATTTCAAATTGCAAAAAGTGGACACACAAAGGCTGTGGATTGGATTCGTGGGTTCCCTGTACATATTGCTTGCAATGCAATGTGTTTGCTGGTGCAGAGGAAATCTAGCAATAAAGTTTTATATTAATGCAATGCCTCGTCAGTAGTAGACACCAACACAGTCGAATTTCCATTTAATTCAATTCTATTTAATTCCTTCTTTCTCCATGACTCACTTTTTGGCAATCACTTACTACAAAACATCTGAGGACAATGGGGAAAAGAACGACGGTTGGGGTGTGCTCTCACTGCCGTGAAAAGCATGAAAACACCACCTAAAGACATGCCCCTATCTTCCTAAGAATCTCTGCAGGGGGAAAAACACAGTTGAATCCAGCACTCTGGAGGCAGAGGGAAAAGGCTGGTTGTGCTTTAAATAGGCTGGTCCAATTCGATCCAACCTTGTATGTCACGCAGACAGGAAAAAAAACACCCTTCGAATTTACCCGTTTTATAAGCAGAGGAAATCCCTTAGTATTTGGCCATCTAGTTGCCATCCCAGACTGCCTGTAACTCTCTAAAGCCTCAGGCAATCCCACAGCCTCATATTAGATAACTTTATCTAGAAATGCTGGGAAACGAACCTGATTTATTTTGCAGACAAAGATTGCGTTCTGCACTGAGCTACAATACTTTCCATAGCTTAGATAACACAATATTTATTTAAGCATCAGTTCAAAACTAGCCTTCTCCACTCCCAGGGATGGGGACTCAAGTTGCGAGACTCACTGTCAAGTCGAACTTAAGTCACACCAGTGATGTTAACTCAGACTCAACTCGGAGTCCCCCCCCCCCCTGGCAATGACATGAACTCAGCTTGTGACTCGGAATCCACCCACCCCTCCATTTTCTCTGGGGTGAAAAGCTTGTTTTTAATATGGACTTGGACTTGGGACTCGGAACCAAAGATTTACCATCATCCCTGCCCATTCCCCCCCTTTTTTCTGTCTTACTCCCTGGAACCCTCAATTTACAGTACTTAACTAAATGAAATGCTTCCAACTTTCCTGATAAACATTTTCTTCCAAATTCTTCATTGTTTGTGTTTCTCGGTTCTGAATCTTTTCCAGTTTGAGATGTTCGTCTTTAAGGGTATAGGGTTGGCTTGAGGAATGGATCACATGGCTCAGCACAATATTTTAGCGAATGAATTTTTCATAACAATCCTTTTAACATTGGCGACAAATTCTCCAGTTCTTCTTATATCCATGAATGTATCAGAATTCTCTAAGTTTTGGCCCCTTTGGCTAGGATAGCTCTAGAAAGCTTTAAACTGGGCATTTCAAGCTTTATTAACACCAGTAATGAGTTCAGAGTGTAGATTACATAAACTGTTGGATATATAAACTGTTGGATTTAAGGAGTTTTTAGCTGGGAGGGACTTTTTTGGACAGGGGTTGAATGTCAGTCAACTCAGTAACAGCCAATTGTTCCCTCTCTGTCTCGGATACTTTTTTCTACCTTTTTCACAGTCTGTCAGTTATCAGTTAGTATTCTGTCAGTGTGTTTCACAGAGTCAGAAGTGAACAGTTAGAGTGAAGTTCTGTCAGCAATGTAACCTGTCAGTTACTTAATAAAGAAGTAAATTAAGCAGTTAAACTCAGTAATGTAACAAGTTAACATTTCTGCAAAATGGGATGTTTGTTTTTATATAAGAAGAACTGCAAATAAACAAATATTTTGTTCTTTTTAATTATCAGAGTTTCTAAGTCCACTGGGGGTATTCAAGAGAAATTTAGACAACAACCTGGCAGATATTCATTGATTTGTATTCCTGCATTGAGCAGGGAATTGGACTTGATGGCTTGTAGACCACTTCCAACATTATTCTGTGATTTAATGAATAAGTTCCAGTTGAGGTAAACTAACAAATAAGGGATGGTCTATTGAGGGAGACTGTAGTTCAGTCTGTTCTGTTGGTTCCTGACCAAACCATTTTCATCTGCTGCATAATTAGAGGAAGTTTAAGTTTAATTTAAGCCACACAACAACAGTTTCCTCACACCGACTCTGCCAACCTCAACATGAACATCCTGACATGTCACATTGTTGAGAAGGAACAAGGAGCTTAAAATAGAGCTATAAGAGAAAAACACTAGAATTAACTGATATTCATCAGTTTATCAAAGAAATAGAAAGCAAATGACTGGGTTGAGGGAGAGACAAATTTCCTGCCTCTCACTGAAACAGACATTTGGCACCTTTCAATTTCTTTCTTCTTCGATGAGCGATTCAAATTGTGTGACTGATGTTGCTTCCTTCTCTCTCCCCTTATTGAGTCACCTTCTGGACAGAGGAGTAGAAACAGTGGAAATGCATCAACCTCTCTCTCTTCCATATAAAAATAAATCCAGATGTCAGTAAATGAAGGGGGAAGGAATGGAGGCTGTATTGACAATGCATCACCAAGCCATTTACTTTTATTATTTTCACCTTAAAAAAATATTGTTTTTTTTCTGGATTTCTGTGATACACTCTGAGTATGTCAGAAAGGAAACCTACAGAAAAACACTGCAATGTGGTGCATTTTGGTTTATAGTACCAGAGTGACATACCCTTTCCATAATACTCCATTCCATTACCACCTCAATTTCCTGTTCCCCTCTGGCAGTCAGTGAGCATTCTACACCTCTGAACATACACAGAGAGCCAGTTTTTTGTTTCCTTTCATTTAAAGAATTGCAGAGATCAAGACAGTAAAAGTCAAAAAATGCAGAAAGGTAGATTATGTAACGAGAAACAAAAAGTACACAATATTACATCTGTTCATGCAAGGTAATAAGTGGGAAAGGAAGTACAGGAACGAAAACTTCTCGGCAGAATATCCATACAAAAACAAAAGCCAAAAAAAACACATAGCAACAAAAATAAAAATGTAGTGACACCTTAAAGACTAACATTCGGATTTCAGTGTAAACATTCCTGGATCAAAGTCCATTTCTTCATACGCTGGAGTACAACACATGTCACCTAGTTTTATATATCCCAATGACCAAATGAGGATAACACTGTTTTGTTAACAGAGGAATTAGACTATCAAGCTGCATATTACTGCAGTTAGCTCTTTATGGACAGAGCTTTAGGTCAGGTGGACATGACTATCATAGGAATACTAAGATACGTTATTGGGACAGAGTTCAGAGTCTGTCAAGGAAGTCAACTATTTTACACCCATGAGATATTATAGAAAGCTGGGTTGTTAATATATGTAGCGTGCTAAGAAGCCTTGATCTCTGTTCAGGTCCTTAGACGGTCACTAGAACTTGTTTATATAGCCAATTTCTGCTGTCTCCCTTTTGAGTCCCCCTTTATAAATATTTTTTTTCTACAGTAGACTCTTGGAGATCAATAATAGAGTATTGTAGGCAACTGAAGTGTTCTGAAACAGGTTTCTCAGTGTTGCCAATCCTGTTGTCATATTTGCATCCATTTATTCTTTTGCACAATTTGTTCTGTTTGTCCTATGTGGAAAGCGTAGGGGCATTATCCTGGTTTCATACGAGTAGAACCATGCAATAATGGAGTTGGAAGAGGCTTGCAAAGTCACTGAGTCCAACCCGCTGCTCAGTGCAGGAAACCAAATCAAAGCATATCTGACAGATGGTTTTCTAATTTTCTCTTGAATACCTCCAGTGTTGGAGCCCTCAGCACCTCCCAGGGTAATTGGTTCCTCTGCCATACTCCCCTAACAGTTAGGAAGTTTTTCCTGATATTCAACTGACATCTGGCTTCCTGTAACTTGAGCCCTTTATTACGTGTCCTGCATTCTGGGATGACTGAGAACAGATCCTGCCTTTCCTCTGTACGATAATCTTTCAAGTATTTGGAAAATTCTATCATATCTTCCCTCAGACGTCTTTTCTCAAAGCTAAACTTGCCCAGTTCTTGCAGTCTTTTTTCACAGGGCTGGTTTCCAGTCCCTTGATCGTCCTTGTTGCCCTCCTCTGAACTTGTCCTAGTTTGTTGGCATCCTTTTAAAAGTATGGTGTCCAGAATGTGACACAGTGCTCAACAACAGGCCTAACCAGTCCTGAATAAAGGGGAACTAGTACTTCACTTCTAGTCGCGCTGGCCACGTGACCACGGAAACTGTCTTCGGACAAAACGCTGGCTCTATGACTTGGAAACGGGGATGAGCACCGCGCCCTAGAGTCGGACACGACTGGACTAAATGTCAAGGGGAACCTTTACCTTTACCTTAGTACTTCACTAGTACTTTGGAGACTATAGTTCTATTAATGCAATAGCATTGGCCTTTTTTGCAGCTGTGTTGCACTGTTGGCTCATATTTAGCTTGTGATCTACAATAGTTCCAAGATCCTTCTCACTCATAGTATTACTGAGCCAAGTATTCTCTTGTAACTGTATGTTTGGTTATCCCCCCTAGATGTTTTGTACTTATCCCTATTAAATTTCATTCTGCCTTTTTCAGCCCAGTGCTCAAGCCTATCAAGATCTTTTTGAATTGCGTTTCTGTCTTCCAAGGTGTTAGCTATTCTATCCAATTTTGTGTCATCCGCAAATTTGACAAGCATTCCCTGGACCCCCTCATCCAAGTCATTAATAAAAATGTTGAAGAGCACCAGGCCCAGGACTGAGATTTGTGGTACCCCACTTGTTCCCTCCTCCCAGTTTGAGAAGGAGCCATTGATAAGCACTCTCAGAGTACAATTATGTAACCAACTGTGTATCCAAGTGATGGTGGTTCTATCCAGTCAGCACCTAGTTAGCTTGCTAATCAGAACACCCAGGGCATTTTGTTAAAAGCTTTGCAGAAGTCAAGATATATTACATCTACAGCATTCCCACCATCTAGCAGGGAGGTTACCCAATTTAAAAGAGAGAGAGATAAGATTAGTCTGGCAGGTTTCAATAGATAGTTTCATGCTTGGTTGGCTAGTTTGTGGAGTGCGAAGGTTTATGCCAGGCAGCAGGACTTTCAATCTTAGGGTCAAGTCCTGGAGCGTTTTAATAATCCAAAAGTTGTTTTTCATTTGAGTCAATGTCTGGGTAATACACAAGATTTAAGACAAGACAGTTTATCAATACACATAAAGAGCTAAGCATCCCTGGTCAACATTTAATTCTTTTGACACACACTGTCTTTCTTTCTAGTTGCATTTTGTAGGGTTTTTTTTTCCTACAGTGGTCATTCTGAGGTCATTTATAGAGAGTCCTTAGAGACTGACATGTTTTGAAACAAGTTTTTCTGTTTTAGAAGAAGTAACTGTGTTAGTCTGTGTAAGCACATAAGGCAAAAACCAAAGAAAAATAATAACAAAAATTTTAAAAGATAAAAAAATTGTGACACCTTAAAAACCAACTGCTGTATTTTAAAATATAACACTTTAAGGTGCCACAAGGTTTTGGTGCTTTTAAATTTTTATTTATTTTTTCTTTTGGTTTTGCCCGATAGGTTTTTGTGTGTTGCCATTTCTGAGGTCAGATTAATGTCCATTAATTCTGTGTATTCTCGAAGGCTTTCACGGCCGGGATCTGATGATTGTTGTAGGTTTTTTGGGCTGTTTGGCCGTGTTCTGAAAGTTTTTCTTCCTAACGTTTCGCCAGTCTGTGCGGCTGGCATCTTCAGAGGACAGGAGTTAGAACACAGACAGTTCTAACTCCTGTCCTCTGAAGATGCCAGCCACAGAGACTGGCAAAATGTTAGGAAGAAAAACCTTCGGAACACAGCCAAACAGCCCGAAAAACCTACAAAAACCATCCATTATTCTTCTTGCATAGAGATTGTCCTGTTTGTCCTATGCAGAGCGCAGAGAAGCATTGCTGTCGAAGGATGGTATAGATCAGTGCTCCCCAACCTTTTATGAACCGTGGACCAGTTGGGGGGGGGTCCATGCACGGGGGGGCGGGGCACCCCCACGCATGTGTGTGTGTGTGTGTGCTTGCGCACATGCGCAGAGGGGCGGGCATGCTCATGGAGGGGAGGGGTGTGCTCGTGCACATGTGTGGAGGGGCGGGGCATGCTCACGGAGGGGCGAGGCACAGAGGGGAGAGGTGTGCTCACGGAGGGGAGGGGCACTCATGCGTGCGGGTGGTGGGCTGTGCATGCGGGTGGGGTGCAGGTGGGGAGTGTGTGTGTGTGGGGCGCAGGAGATCTGTCTCCGCTGCCCGGTCCTGCCATGGCCACAGACCGGTACTGGGCTGCGGACCGGGGGTTGGGGACCCCTGGTATAGATCACATCAGCATATTGGCAAATTAAACACTTCCTTGGCTCTATGGAAGGGTCGAGGAAGTGATTTTTTAAAAGTGTATTGGGGCGGTGCATATGTACTGCATCACTTTAAATAATAATAATTTAAAAAGAGAAATGGAAAACCTCCTCCCAGAAGTAGGAGGATACTGGAGAGATGAAATTCTCCCTCATTGCTCTTTCCTGTCTCATCCTACTTCCAAGCAGAAGTTTTCCATTATTCTTTTCTTTTCTTTTTAAAGTGATGCAGCATATACACAATGACCTCATATACTTTTTAGCAATCTTGTGCACTGGAAATGAATCAAAGCAGAGTAACCCTACCTGGATCAAAAAAGTAGAAGTCCCTGATGAGGGCCAGAAAGGTGCAGATAGCACCGCTCTCGGGGCAGGCTGGTTAACTCCACCAAAAGCATCAGCTTTAGGAGCAAACCAGCCCGTCGCTGGAGCGGATGAAACAGCAGGCTAAAAAACCATGTAGTCACCCCCTTGGCTCACTTTTAATACAAGGATACAAACACATCAAAATCAGCAACTTTCTTCTTAACCTCAGTGGAAAGAACCTAAAAAGAGTTTGGAGAGAAAAGCAAACGTGATAGATTGATTCATTCCTGGCCACATGTTCACAGTGCTCCGTGACACCATCTGTTTGTCCAGGGCCCCTGTCTGGATGGACCAAGTGCAGTCCACAGGCCAGATGTAGCCTGGGGAACCCAAATGTGGCACCTAGTACTCCTGCCAACTCATGTGCCTCTTGAAACATTTCAATTTCAATTTTTATGCTCTCAAATTGTCTCCCTGTCAGGTCGGGACAATTTGGAGCTACCCTACACCCTCTGTTCCCAACATCTGCCAACTATTTTCCGGCTGGAGCGTGTAGGGTGACTTTTTCAAAAGCTGAAGAAATTAATTCAGGGGTATAGGAATGTTTGTAACTCTCCAAGATCCAGAGATTTCCATGTATGCCCCCTAAGATCTCTAAAAGTTGTCTAGCCCGGTTTTATGAAATTGATCATAAATACTCATAGCACACTGTTCCTAGAATTGGAGTGATTTATGTGGGGATCCCACCGAGACACTGATTCTCCCAGCTACACCATTCAGTACTTTCTTGGACCACACAGCTGTACCCCTGCTGTCCGCATTGGTTTAGGAATGCTGGGTTTGTAGTAGTAACCTTTCTCAGCTGTGAATGGACCTTAAGGAGACATCTAGAGTGAGAAACATCCTTAATTAGTCTTCAGGTCCCCATATGTAGATCAATGTGTATACAAGTGATTCATTGGACATGGATTTCAGAAGATGTTCAGAGCACACGCTCATTTCTGGCCTGCAACCAAGGCACTAATTAAATCTAATGGGTACTTTAAGTGAGGATAAATCAAGCACTTTCTTAAATGTTCCATTTGGCACCATTCAGTGTTGTTTCTTTTTAACTTCAGGAAATAATGTGTAAACCCATTGTGACGTTCACCCAGTGTCCCCTGCTTGTTTTCCCCAAACCAAGGGTTCACTCTGGCGACATTCTCTTTTTCCTTCGCTGCCACCAGTGGATTTCCCCTATCCACACTGTAAAATAATTTAATCCGATACTTGCTGCCAACAGAATTTGTTTATTAAAAGATATTAGGTTGAATCTGAATCACAGATGTTCTTTAATCATTGTATAGACTCAATATCATTGAAACCTCGTATATTTTGTTACACACACAATCACCATTTGCTTTATTTATTCACTTTAACCAGATAAGCTTTATTAATATCAGTTCTATTTCTCTGACTATCTCTCTCTCTCTGCTTTTCAACCTCTCCTTTACACCTCGCACTCTCCTTCCCTAACTCCTTTCCTTCCCTAACTCCTCACTGACTCTAACTGACTAACTGACTAACTGACTGAATGATCCCGCCCCTCCAGTCCTCTCATAGGCTCCTGCACCTGAGCTCCAGCTATGAGTGACAGGAGTGACTTGGGCATTCTTCACATACCTCCCCCCTAGGAAAAGTTTGTTTCATGGGGGAAACCTTATAGTTTACCCTCATGAACAACGCAGTAAGCAGTGAACAATTTATTTCAAACATTTTCACCATACTATGCTGAATACTAAAACATGTATTACAAGTTACTCTTTTACACAATATATTTATCTTATAATCTATGCATATGTGTTATTATCGATTACTATTTAGAGCAAATTAAACTTATTACTTTAAACATTTAAACCAGTCATTACAATTATAAATATTTGCATTAATTACAATTACATTAATACAATTCCCATTACTGTTACATTTATCACTACTTACCATTAATTTAACACGACATTACATTTTTAATTAATTAATTAAACTCTCTCCAATCTGCACTCTCTGGGGATGGTCCTCCAAGAAGGAACGGAGCCAGGCAAGAGCCAGGCCACCGATTCCTAACTCGGAGAGCCTCCCCAGGAGAATACTGTGGTTGACGGTATCAAAGGCGGCTGAGATATCGAAGAGGACCAGCAGAGACATTTTGCCCCTGTCGGCCTCCCTCAGTAGGTCATCAAACAGGGCGACCAATGCTGTTTCCGTGCCGTGGCGTGGCCTGAAGCCTGACTGGAATGGATCCAGGGCATTGGTTTCATCCAGAAGAGCCTGCAGCTGATCGGCCACCACCCTCTCAACTACCTTGCTGAGGAAAGAAACATTGGCGACGGGCCTATAATTACCAATATCGTCCGCTGCCAAGCTCGGTTTCTTCCTAATGGGCCTGATGAGTGTCTCCTCCTGGAGAGACCCATTAATTATTGCCATAGCCCATTCAGATGTTATAGGCCTGGCTGCTTTGATTAGCCAGGCCAGGCAAGGGTCAAGGGAGGAGGTGGTGGCACGACAGCAGTCAAGCACTCTGTCCACCATGTCTGACGTCACAGGCTGAAAGTAGTTAAGTCTCATCAGGCAAGACGGAGTGCTGGACATTTCAGCTCGATCCACTGTTTTCAAATAGGGGGTAAGATCCCGGCGGATGGCCTCCACTTTTGATTTCAAAAAGGCTGCAAATTGGTCAGGTGAGATGCTAGTGGGAGGCCAGTCACTCTGACCAACTCCGGATAGATCACGAACTATACGGAAAAGTTCCGCCTGCTGGTTGGAGGCTTCGCTTATCCGGACAGCGAAGTAAGATCGACTAGCAGCCTTCACCTTAGATTGGTAGAGGTTAGTCGCGATCCTGACAGCTATTTTATTATTTTCTGTTGGGTTCCGCCTCCATATGCGCTCTAGCCTTCTCCTATTTCGCTTGATCACTCTGAAATAAACCAGGGTGAAGGGTGATTTCTGTGCCGGAGAGGGTGTTTAGGTGTGATCGTGTCAACAGCCCTGGTGGCGGCAGCCAGCCAGCTATCAACCAGAGCCTCGACAGGAGCACCGGTCAAATCGGCCGGAATCCCTCTCATGGTGTCCTGGAATCCTATAGGATCCAATAACCTTCGAAGGCGAACCATTAAAACAGGTCCTTGTTCCCCGTGGGGAGGGAGAGCCACTGTGAGATTGCATTTAATTAGGCAATGATCCAACCATGACAAGGGGACAGACACTAGGTCAGTCACCATCGGAGCACACTCACTCTGCTCAGTGGAGAACACCAGGCCCAGTGTGTGGCCACCCACGTGGGTAGGGCCATTGACATGTTGGGACATGTCCAAGGAGGCCATGGTCTCCAAGAACTCAAGAGCTGGACCGGAAACCTCCGCCTCCGCATGCACGTTGAAGTCACCCAAGACCAAAAGCCTTGGGGACCCCAACAGTGCCGCGGAGACGAAGTCCGCCAGCTCCAGTAAGGAAATGGCTGGATCGTGGGGAGCGCGGTAACCCAGTAAGATCCCTATACCATACCTGGCCCCAATCGACACGTAGAGGGCCTCTAGACCCAGCGTCACCAGAGCAGAGCGCCTAGCAACCTGAAGGGTGTTTTTGTAGACAATGGCTACTCCCCCGCCCTGCCCCTCCAGTCTACCTTGGTGTTGGACTGCATAACTGGGAGGCAGGCAAGAGTCAGGGGAACGCCCCCTTCCCTGCCCATCCATGTTTTGGTTATGCATGCCAGATCTGCATCCTCCTCCAGAATCAGATCTTGTATAATCTGGGACTTATTTGACACAGATCTGGCATTCAACAACACCAGGTTTAGAGTGGAGGGCCGGCTGAGTTGACTACCTCGAGTCTGGCAGGAGCCAGAACAGTGAACAGATTTCAAACATCTGTTCACCGTTCTTCTGGAACATTTTGATTACGGGTAAAGGATACATTGTTCTTCAGAAGTAAGAGGAAATGTCTAGTTCAGTTTTAAAAATGAAATATTTCTTCCGTCTAGCTTGTCTTTCTCTGTGAATTCTATTTTAATTTATATATGCCTTGATTGAGCCCCTTTTCCTTGTCTTGGTCAAACTATGTAATATGATAAGCCTGCAAGGTGAAGCTGTATTAGGACTGCCATATTAATCAGTTGGCCAGGTTTTGTCTGGATTTTAGACACAACACCCAGTGCCCATTTAGTTCACCAGTTAACCAAGATGGCAAACTTCCATTTTTCTTTAAAATTAGTCTATAGCTCTTATGCCTGGCTGGATAACTCACTGGTTTAGGTATCTGAATGTGAAGCCATAGGCTGGGAGTTTGATTCCCTACTGTGCCTCCAGAGAGAAAAGCCAACTTATGTGGCCTTGGGCAAGCTGCACAGTCCCAGGACACCCCCAGAAGAAGGGAATGGTAAACCACTTCTGAGTACAGTGGTGCCTCGACTTACGAACGTCCCTACTTACGAACATTTCAACTTATGAACAGCTCCGGTCGCAACATTTTGCTTCAACTTGCGAACGGAGCTTCCACTTACGAACAGAAAAAAGGCAGGGAAAAAAGGCGGGCAATTCAGATTTCTAACTGTAGGTGGCGACGAGGCTGCTTTGTACTGTAGCTCTTTCACTTTCGGCAGTTAGAGAGTATGTCGTCGTTGGCTTGGGAGAGCCTCCTTCTGCTTTGGAGTGTGTGTGTGTGTGTGTGTGTGTGTGTGTGTGTCTGTCTGTCTGTCTGTCTCTGCAGGGAGGTAAGCTGCTGTTTTCTCCTTTTAAAAAACTGTTCTGGGTGGGTTTTGGCTGGGGCGGGTATGTTTCTGTGCTGTGTTGTTGGTGGCTTTAGTGTTTGTTTCTGGAGGTTTTTTTCTTCTTCTTAAACCTCAGCAACGGAGGTGGCTTTACTTTTTGTTTATGGAGTTTTTTTCTTCTTCTTAAACCTCAGCAACAGAGGTGGCTTTAGTGTTTGTTTTTGGAGTTTTTTTCTTCTTCTTAAATCTCAGCAACGGAGCGCCTTCCCACGGGGCTTGCTGTGTTCTTTTTATTTTTTTGGTGATTTTTTTCCGGCCGGAACGGATTAATCAGTTTTCAATGCATTCCTATGGGAAATGGTGCTTCGACTTATGAACATTTTGACTTACAAACACCATTCGAATATGGATTAAGTTCGTAAATCGAGGCACCACTGTATTTACCTGGAAAACCCTGAAAAGGACTGCCATAAGTCCAAATTGAATTGACATTATTATTATTATTATTCAAAAACTCCAGGCACAGTCAAAATTATAAAAACATTGACTGGTATTATATAACAGATACAAGTTTTAACCAAAAACCTAAGTACAGTGGTGCCTCGCTAGACGATTGCCTCGTTAAATGACGAATCCGCTAGACGATGAGGTTTTGCGATCGCTGTTGCACTTCGCAAAACGATTTCCTATGGGTGCTTTTCACTGGACGATGTTTGGGGGCCTCTCCCGTGACCCCCCCACCCCTTTCAGAAGCCTCCCGGGGCGCAGGGGAAAAGCGGATTTTTTTTATTTCCAGCTTTTCCCCCTGAATTTTCAGGGCAGAGAAAGCCTCTTTTTAGCCCGCCCATCAGCTGTTCGTCGGGAGAGGGGAGGGGGAAGGAGCGGAGAAGAGGACAAAATGGCTGCCGGGGCTTCTTCAGCAGGTAAACATGCAGTGGAAATGCACCCGGCAAGCCTCTGAAAGCAGCGCTTTGCAGTGGGGGTGGTGTGGGGGGGTGGCAGGCCTGCCCCTGCCACCCCACCCCACCCCCACCCCCACCCACTCACCCCTTGGCAAAGCCCCGCTTCCAGAAGCCTCTGGGGTGCTTTTCCACTGCCTGTTTCCCTGCTGGGAAAGCCCGCAGAAGCTTCAGAAACCCTGCTCCTATCAGCTGTTGGTCGGGAGAGGGGAGGGGGAAGGAGCGGAGAAGAGCACAAAATGGCTGCCGGCTGCCTGCTGCCTGCCCGCTTTTAGCTGTTTGGTGCTCTTTTCTGGATGTTTCGCTGCTACCAGGCACTATGAGAAGCCGGGCTCAGTCTACAGTACCTGGTAAGTGACTTTCTTTTAATTTTTTTTAAGTTTCTGTGCTTTTCTTTCCCATCGGAACGCATTAATTAAATTCCAATGCATTCCTATGGGAAATTTGGTTTCGCAAGACGATGTTTTCGCATGACAGCGATTTGTCTGGAACGGATTAACATCGTCTTGCGAGGCACCACTGTATCTGTTAAGTATTGGTGCAGTATGTATGCTGTTCCTAATATGTTATTGCTCTTATGAACCCAGAAATAATAAGGGAAATCATGCAGTTTTGGCCAATTGTTTTGCAAGAAACAAGCGTTCTCATGTGAGAAGCCAATGAGTGAAGCCATGAACAGTTTGATAGTAACTCATAGACATGTAAACCAAATGTTCTGGGTAAACATCACAATTGTGGGAATACTTTATAGAAAAACAGTACTTTCAAAGAAGTTTTGTTTATAAAATCTGGTTCTTTTTTTTAAAAAAAGTAGCACTTTCATTTCAGCTTTGAATATTTTATGTGACTTATTTTGAATATAATTGAATATTTATTTCACTGCCAAGAAATCTTCACAAGAATAATGCATTTTTTAGCAAATACGGCAGGAGATTTCCATGGGCGTCAACATTTTCTCACCAGTTATTCCATTGTTTCCATAAATGGTTCCATTCATTTGTAGCTTTTCTAAGATCGCTATCTGGATGCAATTTTGTTTTCAGGCTTTGCCTGCTGTGGCCCAATATACAATTTTATTGTAAGAAATAATCAATAACAAAATAAACAAATCACTGAGTGCCCCAAGATCTATTTTTTAACAATAGGATATGGTGACGGCAGTATTAATAATGTCCTTTCCCAGAAAATGGATACATTACTTGTAATTCCCATGAGGATGATTCATAGGTTGACACAGGGATAATGAGAGTTAATAATGAGACTGCCACCACTGAGTAACTGGATGAGATAAGGAATTCCTTCCACATACTGGTGGTGTCTCCCAACTGCAATGCCTAGCAACCAGGCTACAATATCCTGTACCACAAGAACGAAATGTTTCCCTAGCCACCACCTGAGCTGCAGTACAAACCTCACCCCCACAACAGCACTACATCACCAGACATGAAGAACAGGAGATGGGCACGAACTACCGGTTCGGTGGTTTGTGCTGATTCTTTTATTGGCTGAACAGGTGTTTGGCACTTCAAAAGCCCACCTCTTCTGGCAGGCACCAATTCGGAGGCAGCGCCCTGGCTTCCCTGCTCCACCTCCTCTGGGTGCTGCCTCTGATTGGGCACCCGCCAGAGGAGGTGGGGCTTTGAAGTGCCAGACAACTGTTCAAACAATAAACAAACCAGCATGAACTGCCGAACTGGTGGTTCGTGCCCACCTCTATGAAGAACCAATCCAGTTCCACCAAACCCTATGAAAGTAAGCCCTGAAGAGTAAGCCCTTTCATTCTGCTGTCCAAAGAACCTGCTAAGCTCAGCACATATTTCCTTAATCCATACTTGCTTCGAATTGTACTTATCTACTTCTAGCCCTTCTGACATTTGATTTTTGCTTAACTTTTGCCTGTCTTGGTCTGTATTGTTCACCTTTGGCTTCATCAGATCAACAGCCTTCTCTTCCCAGAAAGAGAAACATGGCCATAGGAGATCTGATCCACAATGAGTTCTGATAACAGCTCCCAACCTACAAACATGTTTCAGAGCTGCAGGATCATCTGTATAGTAAGGGGAGCAGTTCCCCATTGCATTAAGGCTGTGTTGGTCTTCCATTTTGCCCTAAATACATTTGTGATTCCCAACGAGGGCAGACATATTGAATCAGTGGTATTCACACAAGTGATGCTTATTTATTATTTTATTTCTTTATTTAAAATATTTTAAACCCACTTTTCTCCTTTAAAAAGGACCCTTTTAATGATTTAAGCCAAGATGGCTTAAATCATTAAAAGACAATATTTAAAGCTAAAACCAGCAAGTTTACAAATACAGTAAGACCCTCCTAACCACAGGATCACTATTCACTGTTTCACTTATTTGCTGGTTAAAAATACTAAATAACACCCCCCAAACCTATTTATATGTATTTCCAGGGTGTAGTCACCAGAACCGGCCACTAGAGGGAGCCACGGACCATGCAATGTATATTGTTTGACACTTGATATCGCAGTCCTGACCACTTTATCTATCTCCTGAGAAATCTATATGTGGGACAGGAAGCAACAGTTAGAACTGGATATGGAACAACTGATTAGTTCAAAATTATATGCAGAATACATCATGCGAAAGGCTGGACTGGATGAATCCCAAACCGGAATTAAGATTGCCGGAAGAAATATCAACCACCTCAGATATGCAGATGATACCACTCTGATGGCAGAAAGTGAGGAGGAATTAAAGAACCTCTTAATGAGGGTGAAAGAGGAGAGCGCAAAAAATGGTCTGAAGCTCAACATCAAAAAAACTAAGATCATGGCCACTGGTCCCATCACCTCCTGGCAAATAGAAGGGGAAGATATGGAGGCAGTGACAGATTTTACCTTCTTGGGCTCCATGATCACTGCAGATAGTGAAAGCAGCCACAAAATTAAAAGACGCCTGCTTCTTGGGAGGAAAGCGATGACAAACCTAGACAGCATCTTAAAAAGCAGATACATCACCTTGCTGACAAAGGTCCGCATCGTCAAAGCTATGGTTTCTCCAGTAGTGATGTATGGAAGTGACAGCTGGACCATAAAGAGGGCTGACCGCCGAAGAATTGATGCTTTTGAATTGTGGTGCTGGAGGAGACTCTTGAGAGTCCCCTGGACTGCAAGGAGAACAAACCTATCCATTCTAAAGGAAATCAACCCTGAGTGCTCACTGGAAGGGCAGATCCTGAAGCTGAGGCTCCAATACTTGGGCCATCTCATGAGAAGAGAAGACTCCCTGGAAAAGACCCTGATGTTGGGAAAGTGTGAAGGCAAGAGGACAAGGGGACGACAGAGGACGAGATGGCTGGACAGTGTCATCAAAGCTACCAACATGAATTTGACCCAACTCCGGGGGGCAGTGGAAGACAGGAGGGCCTGGCGTGCTCTGGTCCATGGGGTCACAAAGAGTCGTACATGACTTAACGACTAAAGAACAACAACAATCGCGGTCCTATTGTACTAAAAAGGATCAAACAAATGCCACACTAAAAACTGGTAAAGGCAATGCCAAAAACACATTCAAAGCAATAAGGCACAACCATCCATTTAAAACCCCACTCAGGCAGCCAGTCATTAAGGAAAAGCTAGCCTGAAGAGAAAAGTTTCTTGCCTGAAGAGAAAGGTCAGTGGGAGGACAACAAAGATGGGGCCACCCTCGCCTCTTGTGGGCAGAAGTTCCAAAGTCTGGGAGGAGCAACAGAGAAGGCCCTCTCCCATGTCTCCACCAAATGTACCTGTGAAGGTGGTAGAACTGAAAGAAAGGACTCTCCTTACCTGGGCAGGCTCATAAAGGGAGAAGCAGTTCTTGAGATAGCTTGGACCCAAACCATTTAGGGCTTTATGCCTTAGAGCCAGCACTTTGAAGTGTGCTTGGAAGTGGATCAGCAGCTAGTGGAGCTGCTATAACAGTGGTTATGTGATCCCTGTGGTCAGCCCCAGTTAGCAATCTGGCTGCTGTGTTTTGGACCCACTGAAGTTTCTGAACACTTTTGAGAGACAGTCCCACTGCTTATCCTTTAGTGGTTTATTCAATGAGTCAACTTTCCTCGGGATTACAATTGGGTTTATGTCATAGATTAAGATACTCTCTCACACACACTGCCTCGGTCCTGTGATCACAACCATTTTGTGCCTTAGTTGGTACTACATATTTATGGAGGGGAAAGCATCTGCATGGTGGCATACATATAGGAATTCCTTTCCATGCAGGCCCCAATCCTGCTGTTGCTGTTTAACTCAGAAAATTGACTAGAGATTTGAACTATGTATGCATAGTTTTATACGCGTTTTCCACAATGTAGACTGGGTAGGTAACCTCTTAGGGTGTTAAAGGGCTTCACAGGCAACCCTGAACCAATCAGGGGTTGAACCAGAACTGCTAATGAAATGGTTAATATTGTCACCACCATATCCTACTTTAAAAATGGATCTTAGGGTACTTTGTTCATTAATTCAGTAATTTGTTCATTTTGTGATTATTTCATACAATCGATTTGCCTTTTTGGTGGTCAGAATAGCGCAGTTTTTCTGAGATGGTGTAAGTGAATTAGATGATGTACATACAAACTGTGTCCATGCAATGAGCTGGAGTGACCCTAAACCAAACTAAGGTGAGGGGCTTCTATAACATTTTTATCACTACCATAAAGATGGCAAATCCTGTACATAAAACCAAGATAATTTGTTGTGTTGCCAGGAAACGTGACAGGGAGAATCTGCTTGGTGTGAAGCTTCATCTGACCTGTTTCAGAAAAATCTCATGAAGACTGGCTAAACTACTGCAGAGTTAAAATTTTGCAGAGGTCCTGTGCTTGCAGTCATTTTTATGCTTATTATCTGAAAAACTAATTTCCATTTATATTTTGGAGGTTTAGATTATGTAGAAAATGATGTTGGATTGCAATGGTGTGCCCTTAGATGGTTGAGTGATAATTTGTTATGGTGGAGGGTGTTAAGGATTTGGAAGAAGTGGTGCAGAGATGGACAATGTTAATTTTTTAACTGCAGGGACCAGAATGCCCCAGCCAGCCTCACTGCCCACACTAGAAGCTATAATCCAGCAACTCTATTCCCCCAAGAAAGCCTAATCAGTGGGAAGCTTGTAATCAATTTTTATGTTTACAGATGAGGATTTCTCCCTGTACATTTCTATCTATTGGCAGATCTAGACTTGATGGACAATTAAGAAGCTAATTAGGTGCATCTGGATAGAACAACTGTCAGGTGCATGCATAGCTGGCCACAGAATTGTAGTCAGAGGGTGATGATTAATGGCTCCTTCTCAAACTGGGCGGAGGTAACACGTGGCGTACCCCAGGGCTCAGGGCTGTGTGCTCTTCCAACATTTTAATTAATGACCTGGACCAGGGGATGCAGGGAATGCTAATCCAATTTGCAGATGACACAAAATTGGGTGGAATAGCTAATACCCTGAAAGGCAGAAACAAAATTCAAAATGGTCTGGATAGGTTTGAGCACTGGGCTGAAAACAAAAGAATGAAATTTAATAGGGATAAGTACAAAGTACTGCATCTAGGAAAAAGAAACCATACACACAGTTACAAGATGGGTGATACTTGTCTCAGCAATACTACAAGCGAGAAGGATCTTGGAGTCGTGGTAGATCACAGGCTGAATATGAGCCATCAGTGTGATGTTGCTACAAAAAAGGCAAATGTTATTTTAGGCTGCATCAACGGAAGTATAGTCTCCAAATTCCATGAAGTAGTAGTTCCCTTCTATTCGGTACTAGTTAGGCCTCATCTTGAGTACTGTGTCCAGTTTTAGACACCACAGTTCAAGAAGAATGCTGACAAATTGGAACAAGTCGAGAGGAAGGCAACTAGGATGATCAGGGGGCTAGAAACCAAGTCCTATGAGGGAAGACTGAAATAACTTGGCATGTTTAGCCTCGAGAAAAGAAGACTGAGGGGAGATATGATAGCACTGTTCAAATACTTGAAAGGCTATCATACAGAGGAGGGGCAGGATTTGTTCTTAATCATCCTAGAGTCGAGGACGTGTAATAATGGGCTCAAGCTACAGGAAGCCAGATTTTGGTTGAATATCAGGAAAAATATCTTAACTATTAGAGTAGTATGACGATGTGGGACGTGGTGGCGCTGCGGGTTAAACCGCAGAAGCCTCTGTGCTGCAAGGTCAGAAGACCAGCAGTCGTAAGATCGAATCCACACGACCGAGTGAGCTCCTGTCGCTTGTTCCAGCTCCTGCCAACCTAGCAGTTCGAAAGCATGTAAAAATGCAAGTAGATAAATAGGTAGGTATACCACCTCGGTGGGAAGGTAACGGCGTTCCGTGTCTAGTCGCGCTGGCCACATGACCACAGAAACTGTCTTCGGACAAAAGCTGGCTCTACGGCTTGGAAACGGGGATGAGCACCGCCTCCTAGAATCGGACACGACTGGACTAAATGTCAAGGGGAACCTTTACCTTTACCTTACCTATGGCGATGGAAATAATTACTTCAAGAGGTGGTGGGTGCTCCAACACTGGAGGCATTCAAGAGAAATGTAGACAACCACCTTTGATTTGTGTTCCTGTATTGAGCAGGGGGTTGGACTCAATGTCCTTATAGGTCCCTTCCAACTTCATTATTCTCTGATTCTCTGATTCCTCCAGTCATTAGCACATTGACCCTCTTGTAACTTACCCACACCAGGAACGTCTGAATAGTATGGCTGAGGGATTTATGAGGGCCTCTCTGTCCTGGCAATAATCTTGATAAGCTAGAATGTGTCTGCCCATCCTTTGGCACCCTTATGGGTAAATATTATGGGTAAATATTTCAACTTATTGTTGGAAAGCACTGCAGAATGTGAGCAGAATGGTTTCTACAAGCCATCTGTTTGAAAACTTCTGCTTTCTGTCTCTTCTCTGGCATGATATATATTGAAAGCCAAATAATTTCTTTCTTAACATTGTTTGTGTATTCTTCCATTAGGCATGCTTAAGAGAAACAGAGGCTCCAGAACACATTCATGCTCTTGATATCTAAAAGCAACAGTTCAGCAGGTGGAGGAGCCAAACTATTCAACCAAAGGGAAAGAATTCACAGCCCATTGACTACAGTGGAAAACGTTCAAGCAATTATTTATCTGTATTCTTTTGAGTGGACATTTAAACACAAATCTAGACACGGATATTTTTACAACATTGCCCTGCTTCCTGCACTGAGGGCTCTTCCAGATGGAGCAGTGTTCAACACTGATTTTGTTAACAGTTCTGCTGGGGGAAAGGAGTGAAGTTACTCTAACAAATGTTACTCCCTTCTGGAAGCTTTGGGGCAACTTGGGACCTGATTTATTTATTTATTTATTTATTTATTTATTTATTTATTTATTTATTTATTTATTCGATTTCTATCCTGCCCTTTTAGACAAAGTCTACTCCGGGCGGGTACCACCTCGGTGGGAAGGTAACGGCGGTGGAATGCACTCCAAAGGTCTGGAAAGGTAGATGATGGGTCTAAAAATGGTGTGGGGAATTTGTTTAGTCTATCCTAGTTTCTCTGAGAATGCTATGGTTGGCTGCTTATCCGTACAATGTTCCCATTATTTCAATTTGTACAGTGCTTTTTCCATGACTTTCCATACCTTTTTTGTTTCCTCTGAAGCCATATTTTATGCTGGATAATTTAGTGGTTGAGGTATCTGGCTGTGGAGCCAGAGGTTGGGTGTTTGATTCCCCAATCTGCCTCCTTGGCAGGGAATAACAGGGGCTGGACTCAAAGATCCATAGGGTCCCTTTCAGTTCTATGATGAGTATTTAGCAGCAGTAGCAGTAGTAGTATTATTTTGCCTCAGGATGGGAGAGGTGAGCACTATGCCACCTCCTATCATTAGCACTAATGCATCTGCTCTCCTAAATGCACCTTTCTTTTCTCACCCCATACTCACACTCCTCTCATTCTTAGCCCCATCCCCACTGCACTCGTATGTGCCTTTCTTGCCTTAAATGGGTGGACACGTAGCCAACAGCCTGATCTGGAAAGCAGTGACACACTCCTTTCCCAATGGCTACAGAGTGAATGGGTGCACTGATTGTATAATGCCAAAAAGTTATTCTCCCCCCCCCCCCCCCGCCGCCCCTGGGAAAACCCACTTGGAAGCTGCATCTTTTGATTTCATCTGCTGGATAATGGGAAATTCAGGGCAGATATAAATACATGTATCTTCGCACAGCGCATAGTTAAACCATATAATTCACTATTATAAGGTGTAATGACAGCCTCCAATCTGAATGTCTTTAAAAGGGGATTAGACAAATTCATTCATTGGCTAGTCAACAGCTACCAGCCATGATAACTACATATTCATTTACATATTGGAGCTAGAATTCCTGGGGAATAAGAAAGGAAATGTCTGGTGGTGGTGCTCCCACAGGTTGTCATGTGGCAACAGCATGGTGGACTAGAAAAGCCTGCAATATTTTCAGCATGGCTTAAATTATGTTCTTAGGATATTTGAAGATATACAGTCAGATCACCTCTACTTCTTAAAAAGTTAGTTGGCTGTTTGATCATGGTAAGTGGGTCATAAAATCATAGAATACTTAAGTCGGAAGGGGGCTATAAGGCTATCAACTCCAACCCTCTGTTCAATGTAGGAATCTAAATCAAAACAGATCTGACAGATGGTTGTCCAATTTTCTCTTGAATGCCTCCAGTGTTGTAGCGCTCACTATCTCTCAAGGTAATCGGTTCCATTGTCGTACTGCTCTAACAGTTGTTTTTCTGATATTCAGCCTAAATCTGGCTTCCTGTAACTTGCACCCATTATTGTGTATTCTGGACTCTGGGAGGATTGAGAACAGATCCTGCCCCTCCTCTGTATCTTTCAAGTATTTGAAAAGTTCTGTCTCCTCTTAGCCTTCTTTTCTCAAGGTTTAACATGCCCAGTTCTTTCAGTCTTTCCCAATACAACTTGGTTTCTGGTCCCCTGATCGCCCTTGGTGCCCTCTTCTGAACATGTTCAGATTGTTTTGTTTTGAAAATTAGAGCTGACCACCCTGAACCTGTCTTCTGGGGTGTGTGGGCTAGGTAGGTACCCGCATGATATTACTGATACTTTTTTCCTGCAAACAGCAGGTTTGAGGTGTTAAATTTGGAGTGGGAATAAAGGGTGAATTCCCCTCTTAGTGCCCCATTGTGCTCCACCCTCTGGGTCTATTTAGCCTTTCATTAAATATAGTATTTCCGATTATAGATATATATCTGAAATCACGTTTCCTTTAGCCTTTAGTTGATCTACAAAGCTGATGCAGATTGGTGAAATCCTAGCTAATATCCATGGGCAACCAAAGGGGGGGAAAGTGGAAGTTATCTGATATGAAGTATCTCTCCAAAGGGAAGAGACAAGAACTAGTTTTGTCTCTCTGAGGTGTAGTCTGTTCCATGTGCTATACTGTGGTTTGCATGAAAACAACTGAAGCTGTGGGTTGCTTTGATTTTACCCCAGAAAGACAAACAAAAGTAACATGAAATGGGGGGTATATTCTACAGTGAAAATAGAGCCTTTCTTTAAAAACCCGTGTCATGATTTCTAATGAATCCTCCATGGTGTGAAATTACATTTTTTTTGAGAGGTCAGATTGGATGATAGGATGGATGATGGTACAAAGAGAATATTTGACTGTGACAGCATCAGAGCTCAGCAAAAAGATAAGGGAGGGAAATGTTAATACTCTGATGCATTCTTCAAAGGATGATAAACAGGAAGTTTATTTGCATTATTTATAATAGAATCTTGGCAAATGTCTCAATTCAGTGTATTTTGAAGTCATGGCCTCATTTGTGGAAGAAGCTCAGAACAGTAATGAAATTATTGTGTATAATGATTGTTATTATTGTTACCGTGTTTCCCCGAAAATAAGCCCTACCCTGAAAATAAGCCCTAGTATGGTTTTTCAAGATGATTTTAATATAAGCCCTACCCCGAAAATAAGCCCTAGTTAAGCGAAACCCTGCCCTCCACCAGGGACTCACCGGGATCCTCCCAAGCCCTCAAGAGAGACTTAAAACTTCTTCCCCTCCTCTCCCACTTCCCTCGCTTGCAGAGGGGCTGGGCAGCCAGGGAGGAAGGAGCTGCACGCTGCCAGGAACTTGCTTCTTGGCTGCTAAGTTCCCAACGGCTCTTGGGGCTCGTGCCTCTGCAGTGTGCGCACCTCCCCCCCTCCAGTGTGTGCCCAGGCGAGGCTAACAAAGCACAAGGTTGGAGGGGGGGAGGCGATTTCAGAGCTCCAGCCCCCGCCAACCAGCCCGCCCCCCACCCTGCCTTTATTCGCCCCTCCCCTCTTTCTCCTACCATAACTCTTTTAACCCTCCTCTTGTTCAGCTCCCTCTTCGGTGCTGCTGGCCAGGCCACATGTTGAAGCAGCCGCCGCCCTTTCCTCAACTGGGCTCGCGGGCCTTGGACCCCGTCCCCTTCCACACCAACGCCTCCCCCTTCACTGCTGCCGTTGTTTCCCTCAAAACAAACCCAGAGCCCTCCAGCCCCAACGGGAGCCTCAGCCCAGGCACCGCCACTGGAGGAACCCTAGCCACCACCGAGCCGCCTCCTGGCAGAGGCAGAGGCACCCCTGGAGGAAGTGGCACCAGGTACATTTAAAGAAGGGGAAGGAGAACAGGAATAAATGGATAATAATAAATAAAATAAATGATGGTTATTGAATAAATGTAGAAGGAATAAATGAATAATAATAAATAAAATAAATGATGGTAATTGAATAAATGTAGAAGGAATAAATTAATAATAATAAATAAAATAAATGATGGTAATTGAATAAATGTAGATTGTTTTTCCTGAAAAAAAATAAAACATCCCCCGAAAATAAGCCCTAATGCATTTTTTAAAGCAAAAATTAATATACGACCCTGTCTTATTTTCGGGGAAACACGGTATGTGTTGTCAAGTTGCCCCTGACTTGTAGCAATCCAGTGAATGAGCAATCTCCAAAATGTCAAGACATTTAGACTGCAAAGCACTATTCTGGGCGGATAACAATCAGGTAAAATAAAAGCAAAATATAACAATGTATTGAACACTAACAATAGTAATGAAAAATACAAGAATAAAATTCAAACCGGATGAGCATCAAAAGCAAACAAACCGAAAACATCAGCCCATAACTGGACATGCCCTCAAGTTGTTATGACAATTCTCCTGGAGTTTTCCAGGTACAAAGTTTTCAGAAGTGGTTTACCAGTCCCTCCTTCTGGTGCCACTTGGGGATCATTCAGCTGCCCAAGGCCACAGAGATGGCACAGCATGTAACTCCATCAGTGACTCGGGTTCCTGGTCATCTTGGCCAGTCCTTCTCCCAACAGGCACAGTGGGGATTTAAACTCACAGCCCCTGGATCCACAGCTAGGCGCACTCCAAGCTGCTTAGCTAATAAATGACATCATGTTCCAAACTGGGAAGAATGCTTGCTGTTTTAGTCAAAGGAAAACAAGAATATAGTTGGAGCCAAGGAACTATCTTGTACAGGGTTGTGTTATGCCTTGGGTCCTTTTGAGGAGAAAGGCGGAGTAAAAATATTTTAAATAAATAAAATAAATGCTTTAGAATTGACAAGGGCTCTTCTGTTGCTGGTGGCCACTTGCAGGCCATTGTCAAAGTCATACAGCCAAACTCATCCAGTGGTGTTTGAGCCACCTCACATTGGTGCTTCTGGAGTGGAAGGGTCAGCCAAAAGGTGCCATCATTGCACAGGGGATGCCCAAATGTGTTCACATTCTTTGGGGAGACTCCTTCCCTGCTCACAAAGCACCATAGGGAGAGAGGTAGCAGCTAATAGTGAAAGATTTGAACCATCTACATCAAATACACATCTGCTCATTGGCGACCATCTGGCCCCTCCCAAGGAAAAGTCTTTTCAGAACATCTGTGAATTGTGAAGGAATAACAGAGGATGCCAGGGCTATAATGTGGAAAGAAAGAACTCTCCACCACTTAAAATACATAGATCACCAGGAAAGTATTGCCCCTGAACACACTGAGAACTGGCTTACTTGGAAGTCACTTCATAGGCTACAGAGTGGTGTTGGCAGAACCAAAGTCAACCCAAGAAATATATATATATTTGCATTGACAGTCTTTTGCAAGTACTGAGAAGAATAAGGAACTCCACACCTATGTCATCTCCCTAGATGTCGAGCTGAATAAACGCATTGGCAAAGCAGCTACCATGTTCTCTAGACTCACAAAGAGAGTATGGCTTAATAAGAAGCTGACGGCATATACCAAGATCCAGGTCTATAGAGCCTGTGTCCTGAGTACACTCCTGTACTGCAGTGAGTCCTGGACCCTTTGTGCACGGCAGGAGAGGAAGCTGAACACGTTCCATATGCGTTGTCTCCGACACATTTTTGGTATCACCTGGCAGGACAAAGTTCCAAATAGAGTAGTCCTAGAACGAGCTGGAATTTTTAGCATGTATACATTACTGAAACAGCGATGTCTACGTTGGCTCGGGCATGTCGTGAGAATGGCTGATGGTCGGATTCCAAAAGATCTCCTGTATGGAGAATTAGTGCAGGGAAATCGCCCCAGAGGGAGACCACAGCTGCGATACAAGGATATCTGCAAGCGAGATCTGAAGGCCTTAGGAATGGACCTCAACAGATGGGAAACCCTGACATCTGAGCGTTCAGCCTGGAGGCAGGCGGTGCATCATAGCCTCTCGCATTTTGAAGAGACACTTGTCCACCAGGCCGAGGCAAAGAGGCAGTCCCAAAACCAGCAAAATCAGGGAGCTGGACAGGGGACAGACTGTATTTGTCTTCAGTGTGGAAGGGATTGTCACTCTCGAATTGGCCTTCTCAGCCACACTAGACGCTGTTCCAAGTCCTCCATACAGAGCACATTACCATAATCTCTCGAGACTGAAGGATGCCTAATCAATGTCAGTGTATTCTGTGACTCTTAACATGTATTGTGGAAGGTTTGATGGTCTTGATGTTGCCTGTAATTATGAAAAATATATATGATACATTTATTAATTGTACTGTGGTGCTTTTGACACAAACAAATGGTCTCTTTACAGTAGTCAAGCTGCCTGTAGTTTTATTTTTGAGTTCTTTCCCCAGTATGGAATCTGGCAGGCCAGCATTTTCATCTCTGGATAGCTCACTAGTTTAGGTATCTGACTGCATATCCAGAGGTTGGAAGTTTAATTCCCCACTGTGCCTCCAGGGAGAAGAGCCAGCCTGTGTAGCCTTGAGCAAGCTGCACAGTCTCAGTGTGCCCCTAGAAGAAGGGAATGGTAAACCACTTATGAGTATTCTCTACCTAGAAAACTCTGGAAAAAGTTGCCATACATCAGAATTGACTTGCTCACACCCAACTATTAGCTAGCTGGATAGCTCAGTGTTTTGGTATCTGGCTGTGAAGCCAGAGGTTGGGAGTTCAATTCCCCATTGTGCCTCCTGAGAGTAGAGCCAGCCTGGGTGGCCTTGGGCAAGTTGCACAGTCCCAGGGCGCCTCCAGAAGATAAGAATGATAAACTACTTCTGAGTATTCTCTACTTGGTAGTAGTTTTACACGAGGTAGCCATGATAGTCTGTATTAGTATATCAGGCAATAGGATAAAATAAAAATAAAAAATAAAGAAGACAAAACTTTATGGCCCCTTAAAGACTAACCACTATATTTTAATATGAGCTTTCGTGGACAAGTCAACTTCTCTACCTAGAAAACTCTGAAAAGGATTGCCATAAGTCAGAACTGACTTGGTGACACATGATTATTATTAAGCTGGCTGGATGGCTCAGTGCTTTAGGCATCTAGCTTCAGAGCCAGATGTTGGGATTTCAACTTCCCATCCTGCAATTGGAGCCAGCCTGTGTGGCCTTGGGCAAGCTGGACAGTCACAGAGGTGTCCCCAAAAGGAGGTAATGGTAAACCACTTTTGAGTGCTCTCTACCTACAAAACCCTGGAAAGGGTTGCCATAAGTCAGAACTGATTGACAGCACCCGATTATTATTATTGTGTAGTCTGCATAATTAACTTGTAAACTGCCGAGAGAGAGCTGTAAGTACTAAGGAGCAATATATAAGCAGCACACTTTCTTTGCTTTATTATCTACACAACCGCAAGATGACTTTTCTGGTCAGTCACTGCCAACTGAGACCCCAACGGCATATATTGTGAAGTCACTTACTTGAACATCACTGTTGACATGTTCATCACTTTATGCTTCCTTATTCTGAAACTTAACCACCCAAATAACTTGCTGTCATTGGCCAACATGCCCCCCTCTCTGTGCACCCCAAACTCCAGATCACTTATGAACAGATAAAAAAGCACCAGTGTCAGTTTCGATCCCTGAAGAATCCTATTGTCAGTCTTCCCACACCCCATTGTGAGTATTGCCCATTTATTCATACCCTGTGCTTTCCATGTTTTTTTTACTTGTTCCCAATCCATAGGATTGTTCTTCATTTATTCCACGGAAGTCCAAATAAATGATGAACAGAATCTTACTGGTTATTTACACTGGTGTAAATCACAGCATCAGACTGCATCTAGTTCACAAGTCATTGCTTGTATTCCTGATCAGGCAACAGTTATGTGACTTAGTGTGCAGTAAGAAATAAAATCAGCAAATTATTAACTAATAGCAGTTCACGACTGTGATTTATGCCATTTCACTTACAACAGTAAATAACAAACAACATTCTAGATAATGCTCAGCAGTTCATCTCTACTTTAAATGCCTGTTGGCACTCATAAAAAGCTTTATAAGGTTTACAAGACTATATGTCCCTTTTCAAGAAGCTATATTTACCCCTTTTAGCAAGAGTTGTCCTTCCATATTTTCAATAATTCTATATTTCACAAATTTACCAGAAACAGATTAAAATAAATGCCCCTTATCCTTTAAAACAAAATATTTACATTACATTGGTGGCTGTCCTGTCCTCTTATTCACAACACACTTTTGAGAATTTGCTGCATTTACCTTCTAGTTAAAAGTCAACCATTCCACACTTGTGAAGGGCCATGCCTTTATAGTAGTCAAATAACCCTGGCTGGCTGGAAATGATGGATGTTGCAGTATTATACATCTGGGGAGAGGGCACCAGGTTGGATAACATTGTTCAAGAAGAAATAGATAACTTTTAATAACTTTTCAATGGTCCTGGCAGACCTGCCTTCAATAGCCTTGTTCCGGTTCTTTATCTGATGAGGTATATTGTTTGCTTGTGTGCATTCTATAGTGATAGGTGACAACTTTGTTTCAGTTTTTCAGAAGAATTTGCAAGAGTCTGCAAATTTTTATTAATTGGGTTGGGAAAAGATTTTTAAAAAATTGAAAGTGAAAGAAACTGAAAATGCCAAATCCATCAGATTTGCACAGGGCTTTGAGTGCTTTGCTTTTTAATTTCTAGTTTTTGAATCCCTGGTAGTGGATTTGATTCCAGACTGGAATTTGTAGTCACTACTGGTGGCAGCCCTTATTCAACACTGTATTTGTGTTGAATAAAGGATGCCCCCAGTAGCACCTGCTGATTCCAGACTGGAGGTGCTGCAATCCGGGTTTTTCTCCAGTTTATTGGAGATACTGAACTAAGAGATATTGAAGGCACTGAACCCCATCCCCCAAATATGTTCAGTACCTTGGATAGCTCCTGTAAAACGAAAAGTAAAATCTGGAGTGTATTTACAGCACCTCTGAAATTGGGGTCACTAGTTGTTAATGGTTACTATTTCTGTTTTATGAGAGGCTGTTCATCTTTAACTTGTAGATTTAACTTGTATATTGCAAACTGGATGGGTAATATCTTTATTGGACCACTAAAATACTATGAACTGGTAAGATTTTAAGTTCTGCAGGACTTTTCATCAGGGTTGCAGAGCTGAGGGTGCTTTTTGTTAAATTAGCCTGTTACAGCAAGTTTATTTTAAGCAGTTAGCGTGGATGCGATAAGAGCACGGAGAATTTTGGAAGATAATGTTCAGGAAAACAAGTTCATATCAAGGACGGAAAAATTAACAGTGCAATCAATAAGGAACATATCTCAAATGCAGAAGATGCTCGGAGAAACTATCTGAGGCCTTATTCTGTAGCCTATTATGTAAGGCTGCTTAGCTCAGAGAGCTTCTGCTGTTTATCCAGTTCAGTACTAATTACCGGGGAATTCAATATTACCACAGCTCATTACCAGGGCTTACATTATTCTGCCCATCCACACAGATAAGGAGGAAATTGCTTGGCATGGAACAGTGCTTGAGTGTCTGGCCAGTGTCTTTAAATTATTTGATATTGATGTGTTATTTTTCCACACCCTGCCCCCAGAAGGAAAGCTTATTTGGGAAAATGTGAGTGACCTTTTGCTCAGTGTTGTATAAGCAGTATTTGGTTTGAAAATGTATGAAGGAGTGCTCAATTCATCTCCCGGCCTGGTTTCTCAGGCAACAACTGGTTGAAATACAAGTTGGCCTATAACTGAAAAGTAACTTCTTCAAATATCCCTATCCTTGTATTACATCTAGAATCTTGAAACTAATATGAAAATGAGAGATAATTCTTCCTCGTTCTTTTGAGGGGGGGTACTTCTTTTTGATGTGAACTTACCAACATCGGCATGTGTTCCCATAAACACGATGGGGAAAAACTGAGATTAAAAACACGGGAGAAAGCAAAACTAACCTATCTTTCCTTTCAGGCAGAGAGGTTTCGCTTCCTTAGCTCTTAAAAATCTGAGTTTGAATTCTTGTCTATTCAACCAAGTTAATTTTTTTTGTAGTGCAGAATGAGGGTTGACAGTTATTTTTTATTTTTTTTCTGACAGGAACCTCTTATTTAATAGCTGACAATAACTGATATAGCCAGAGTATCTATATTATCACATTTGGCTGGTGAACAGAGGTAGAAATTACATTTGAGCGTACTTGTTTTTTCTTTCTTTCATAAGGACATAACATTTGCCAATAAAAATGGCAAGAATAATTTAAATTAAAAAAAACTGAATGTGGGAGGAACAAAAGTGATAAAAAATGCAAGATCGGTTAGGTACTATAATTCTTGGCCAGAGGCCATTTTGATCTAAAACATTTTATTTGGGATCTCAACATGGCTTCTGGCACAGAATGTTTTCTGTCATTGAGAGGCAGAGGTTAGATGTGGTGTGGCACCAGAGAATATAATAAACTCAGAACATGCCCCTCCACTCTCTCTCCCCATCTGCTGGCAATGTGGGGATTGAGCAAAATGGGAGTCTGTGGTGATTCCACTCATTTGGAAACTATGTTCAGAGTTATGTAGGTTATGCGAATCAGGTTTGTGTATAAACAGTTTGGAATGCTCGTGTTGTGGAAGGACAACTGTGGTGACTGGTGGTTGAGTAGCTGAATGGTGGTTAGCATTCCTGGAATGTTGTGGGAGTGGGACCAAGGGTCTGGAGAGAAAAAGGTTACCATTTGTCTAAGAAAAGAAAAATGGAGGGAGTCCAGAGAGAGACATCAGAAAGCTGGAGCAGGAGCTAAATGAAGTTAGGAGTTTGTGGCAAAGTATAAAGAGCAATCTGTCTATAATTGTTAATGTGTAAGGAAGACTGAGAATCTGTAATATAATTTTGAATTTTAAATTGTGAATATATTTAGAACTTACTGTTTTTACCTTTATTTTTATACCCAAGAACTTCATACTATTACCTATCATCATCATCATCATCATCATCATCATCATCATCATCATCATGTGCTGTCAAGTCAATTCTGATTTACAGTAACCCTCTTCAGGGTTTTCCAGGTAGAGAATACGCAGAAGTTGTTTATTATTTTCTTCTTCTTGGGGCACCCTGGGACTGTGCAGCTTACCCAAGGTCACACAGGCTGGTTCTATTCCCAGGAGGTACAGGGGGAATCGAACTTTTGGCTCCACAGCCAGATACCTAAACCACTGAGCTATTTATTACCTATCATCCTTAAATAAAAATCCTATTTGATTGTTGCAGCCAATCTACTCATTATTTGTTTTATGTGGAACTAAGACTAAGGAACTCAGACTAATCATGAACAAAGATACACTCGTGTCACATAAAGCTAGTTTACCATTAGGATTTTCGATATTAAAAAGATGTGAAAAGGTGCCTGAGTGGTGCCTGTGACAGCCTGTGGAGTGTGTGGCCCATGCCAGGCCAATGGGTCTGGTGTAATTAGTCTCTGAGAAGCCTTGTGATGGCTAGTGAACTCCTGGTCCCATAGGGTTTGCTGAATGGGCCTGTGCAAGGACTTGGGAGACCAGCTGGCCTTATAGGATTTTTGTCCTGGTTCTCTCTTGGCCAACTGGCTTTGTGGTAACTACAACAGGCTTCAGGCAAGAAGACATTATTGGAGAGAGAAAGCTGATTCATACTTGCATCTGCCATATTGCGATAAAAATAGCAATGCTTCTATCTCTCAAGTGGCATGTACTAATAACACAAATTTAGGCTGCTCCTTTAACTAAAAGGGGCCTCCTCCTTTTTGTGAAATAAAGTGCCAGCTGGTTGCAACAAACAGCAACTTGCAGCTGGCGATGCAATGGTAACACATAATTTCTGCTTTCATTCTGGCACCAGAATACAGAAATGAACAGCAGATGTTTGTGAGGCATTTATGGAACAGCAAATTAAGCCTAACTAGACCTTTATAGAAATAAACAAGTCCACAGAGTAGAATATGCTTGTGTTAACATTTATTATTTCCATTTAGTTTTATTTGAAGGAGAAAATCTTTACCTCCAAGACTGTGTGGTTGCATATAGATTTACAGGGCATGTAGGAAGGGTTGTCAGAAGGATTTCCCTGGTCACCATCTCCTGAAAACAGTCTCTCCCTAGACACAGAAAATGTTCCACAGAGGGTTGGGGGACCCTGTTGAATGGGATGAGCAAGGAAAGGGTGACTCCTAAAATTGGAAAGAAGGTACCTCACATGAATGAGGAAGATTTGATGTCCAGGCCAGTATGCAGCAGTCAAGTTGAATTGTTGGGGAAATTGTGGTCTTGTAGAACGAAGTTATGATGCCAGCACTTAGATGCTGAAGTACAAATGGTAACCCCAAAACATCTGGATGGGAAACAGAATGTGGGGCTGTACACACTTTTCGTCTGAAGAAGCATGGCTCCTCTTATGTTCTACTTAAGGGTACAGATTAGATAGACAGACAGATAATATATTATTCAAGTATCATTATGCCTCCTGGGAGAAAAGCTAGTCTGTGTAGCCTTGGGCAAGTTGCACAGTTCCAGAGCTCTCATAAGGCACTGTTCAACCCTGCAAAGTATCACCATAAGTCAGAATCAACTAGATAGTATGTAATTATTAATTATTAAAAGCATCTGAATCACAAATACTTCTGATCTTTGCAATGCCATGCCTGGAATTAAGACTGGAAACTCATAATGCTCACCTTAAAACTGACGTGAATACTGTGACTTTCTGTGGGAAACTCCTGCCTAAAGGTTGTAGCTGCGATTCTGTTTCAGTGACGTGCATACACTCCTGGCAGGATACGGCAGCGGCCAGCAGGTGGGGCAGCCCCTTCTTCTGCCCTTTCGCTTAGAGGTAGAGCATAAGATCAAAGGGTTATTTTAGCCAATCCTAGATACGATTAGGTAACTAGTATCCTATCTGTTTCTCTCATAACATACTATGTAATCACGCTAAGTCAATAAAAAGAGCCCTCAGGGCGTTGCCAGTAGGTTCCGCTGGCTGGGACATCCGCTGTCGACTCCTTTGTTCTCTCTCTCCAAGGCAATTAGCCTTTCCTTTGTTCCGTGATCACCACATTTGGCACCCGAACAGGGACATCGACCGAGACAATCAAAGCAGCTCACCTCGCCCGGCAAGGGCTCCAGACACGTCCTCGCATCCTTTTGGATCCTGGTGAGTATTAGTACAAGATGGGAAACACTCTCACAGCTCTTCAAATTCAACATAAAAAGGATCTGATTTACTTGCTCCATAAAGAAGGCCACCATGGTGTATCTGCCTCGGTAGAGGATTCATTGACAGAAATAGGTCCCCAGTGTCCGTGGTATCCAGAAGAGGGCAGCCTTAAGCTTTAAGATTGGGATAAAATTGGGAATAAATTGCACAAAGACCATGTTGCTCCAGCTCCATACATGGCATCTTTGCCGGGACACAATTTCAAAAATCGCGAACCCTTTGTTAGCCCAGTCCTTAGCTAACCTTCCAACAGCCCCTCAGATTTTGCCACCCTCTAAGCCACCAGATTTCCATGAAAATAGAAACAATTCTCCTTCCTACACAGCTCCCGCCACTCTTCCAACAGCCCCTTCTCCCCTTTCTCCTCCCCAAAATGTTTACTCCACTCTAAATGCGATTACAAACCTTGTAATCAAAGGACACCATCGCGCCAAACAACTCACAGGTTGGGATCTTGTGTTGTTACTTACCTATTTCCAAAGCTGACCATGATCACTTAATGTCTACATCACTAACTTATCAAACTGCTTTTGCAGACTGTTGGCGACATACATTTTAATCCACCTAAAGACCCTCGCTTAACATTCATTCAGCAAGTACCTCTTCGCTTTTCCTCTCCTTTCACTGCTACTCCTCTCCCTGATGAATTAACTCTTTTTACCGATGGTGTGCCTACCAGAAGCGTGATTACCTTTCAGCAACCTCCCGGAACCTGGTAAACCTGTTTTACTTCTACTCAGAGCTCTGCCCAGCGTGCAGAACTTGCTGCTGTCATCCTTGCCTTTCAAATGTTTCAAGATCAACCTTTAAATCTCACTGTAGACACTCAATATGTATTTAACCTTCTCACTCATCTGTCACATGCCTATCTTTCTCCTGCTCTTGACTTTTCCTTACTTTCCCTGTTTTTGACTTTAAAAAACCTCCTTGCTGCCAGATCACAACCTTTTTTTGCAGCTCACATCCGATCTCATACTGGATAAGATGCTATCTCGGAGGGAAATCATCGTGCCGACTCTGCTCTTCGTTCCTTGTGTCCCCCTTTCCAATCCTATTGACAGTCATTCCTTTTTTCATCAGAGTGCTAAACAATTCCATAAGCAATTTTCTATTCCGCTTTCTCAAGCTCGAGACATCGTCTCCTCCTGCTCTTCCTGTTCCATGTCTCCCATTTCCTTTCCTTTTGATGCTGTTAACCCACGAGGAGGAGATGCCAGTCAGCTTTGGCAAATGGATGTTACTCATATTCCTACTCTTGCTCCTTTTTCTTATGTTCATCTAACTATTGATACTTATTCAGGATACATCTGGGTTACCCCTCTTTGTGGCGAGACCTCTCGCCATGTCATACAACATTGTTTATGTACATTTGCAGTTATGGGCTGGCCTCAAGCCTTAAAAGCAGACAATGGCCCTGCCTATACCTCTCACGCCTTTATCACTTTCTGCAATGAATGGGACATTCGACTTTCCCATGGTATTCCTTATAACTGCACAGGACAGGCTATTGTAGAACGAGCACACCACTCTTTTAAATTTCTCCTTTCAAAATAAACAAAAAACAGAGGGATTAAGCCCCAAGATGTTCCAGATGTAGTATCAATAGCATTATTCACATTAAATCATTTAACTGTATCTGGGAAAACTCCTGAAACATTTCTAGCAGCCATTATCTCGCAGCTGAATGCCAACTCCGTAACGCTGTTGTGTTATTCTTGGAATTATGCTCCTCATACTTCTTATAAGTTGCTGTTGCTTTATTCAATGTATACCAACCTTCTTTTCCATGATAACTACCTGTTTCAAAGCTTCGCCTTCAGGCCTTTGCCGAAAAGACTTATATGTAGTTTGCAAATATATGAAAGAATATGTGCCTTTGCTTAACAAAAAAAAAAAAAAAAAAAAAAAAAAAAAAAAAAAAAAAAAAAGGGGGGGGGGAAATGTGGGAAACTCCTGCCTAAAGGTTGTAGCTGCGATTCTGTTTCAGCGACATGCATACACTCCTGGCAGGATACGGCAGCAGCCAGCAGGCGGGGCAGCCCCTTCTTCTGCCTTTTCACTTAGAGGTAGAGCATAAGATCAAAGGGTTATTTTAGCCAATCCTAGTTACGATTAGGTAACTAGTATCCTATCTGTTTCTCTCATAACATACTATGTAATCATGCTAAGTCAATAAAAAGAGCCCTCAGGGCGTTGCCAGTTGGCTGGGACATCCGCTGTCGACTCCTTTGTTCTCTCTCTCCAAGGCAATTAGCCTTTCCTTTGTTCCGTGATCACCACAACTTTCTTCTGTCATTTCTAAAGCACGAGTTCCTGGAGAGACTAAGAAGCATTTGGCTTTAGGTCAAAGGCATATCCTTGTAAGACAGAGATGAGTAGCAGTATAGGGTCGAGGGGGCATACATGGACTTCCAATGAGCTTCCAATGGCTGCACGTTTCCCAAAACAAAGCTTTCCCAAAACAAGAAGCAACTGGAACAGTACTACTTTGAAGTGAAATTTTTTTTGGGGGGGGGGGCTTGGAGTATTTGGAGCCTTTAAAAGTTGTGCTATGTATTTTTGGTTCTACTCTAGCCCTACTCAGTTGTAGCAATTTAAATGGTAGGGTGTCACATGCAAGGATTTGATTTGTACAGTATAAAAAGGAACAAAAACATGAACATTTGCAAACATTAATAACTTTAATAGTTGTTTCTTTTCTTTAAAAAAAATCACAAATATAACTCCAAAGGCTTTTTCACCCCTACCCAAGTAATAACAATAGTCACATGTGTATAGTGAGGCCCATAAACAACAAGGAGCATAGTTTTCATGAAAAAGAATATACATTTTTGTTTGCTTGCTCAAACCAGTCAGGAGTAGTATAAGAAGTTATGCAAACTCTATGGAAAATGCAGGATTATTTTCTCCACCCCTCCTTTGGTCAGTAATCCTATCTATCAAGAACAATTTATTACAAGAATAACGTTTCAGTAGAACAATTCATACAAGAAACAATACAATTGTAGGCCCTTCCAAAGATCGGCAATATAAGTGGAAAAGGTATCAAAGAGAAAGCATAGAAAGAAGCATTCTGTCACAAAACTCTGGACAGGCTGTATAGCTCATGCTGTTCTGCCCTCCAAGAGAAAATAATGGCCATGGGCTCAGAAGCAATGCTGCTGCTGGAAGTTGTTTTGTCACTAGACCTCATGATAGGGCCAGCCCTGCTAGCCATGTGATTTTCCCGTAGTTCCATATGACAATATTCAGTCTGCTTTCATGAGGATTCCATTGGTCATGGAGAAAAAGGTGCACATGTATGCCTCATCTCTGAATGCTTGCCTCTTCTCACTCAGTTATTGATCTGTTCAGCCAGGCCACCTGAAAAGACCTTCTATTTGAAGTCACTGGAATGTGATTAAATGTCTCCATGCAGTTGGAACCCTTCCTTCATCCCATACTGCTATTCCTTTTCCTCAGGAGTGCAAGAAGAAATATCTCCTTTTCCAGGCTCCCTGTTTCTCATCTGTGAACTCCATGCTTCACATACCACTTTTCCTAGGTCCACCCGCCTGGTCTGCCAGGAGAACCAGCACTAGTCTTCAAGAAGGAACCCCTGGAAAAGTACGTTCTGTTGAGTCCACTCCACCAACGGGGCGGTGCCCCAGCAGGTTTACCTAGCAATTGCAACAGCAGCACATTGCTTCAGTGAGCCAACAAGTAGGTAGGACCTAGTGCTAGTGTTTCAATATCCTGCAATGCTTTGGTGCAATGTTGTGACCTGCACTTTAAGGGAAGTTAGAATGACAGCTCCATGTCTGACCCTTATTAGAGTACTGGACAACATTAGAGACAGCCCAAAACATGTTGCTACCTGAGGCTTGGGAGAAGAGCTGGCTGGAGAGACAGGTGAATCTTTAGCACAGATGATAGGGGAATGTATTTTCCTGCATATGAGGATAATAGGCTTAAGAAATGAAGTATCCTGTCCTCTAATGGAGTGATTAGCCAGGGAGGCTCAAGAGGAATGACGAGGTACTGCTGCAACTACTCCCTAGTATCGGCAACCTGCAGTTTCCTTACTTTGTCTAATGGCACAGCCAGCTCATGGGAAACACAATTAATTAATAGGAGCCTAGGGCAGATGCCAGCCTGAAAATGACACATGCTGATACCAGACCTCTTTGCCAATTTCAAGCATCAGAACAGCTCAACTGATCTTATACAAAGTGTTTTCTGCTTGCCTCCTCTTCATAAAATGTAAGGGCACCTCAACCAATTGCTGTCAGAAGTTTCATTCCAATGAATACCACAGTGCATATTTTACAATTTTTTGGCATTGCAGATTGGCTGTTAATCTTTAAAATACTTAAGATGGAAAAAAAAAAAAAAGGAAAGCCATGCTTAAGAAAGGATGGCATATCAGGCAAAGCCTCATCAACATATGGACAGTTTCTGGCGGCCTTCAAAAAACAGCAATAGAGAACTTACAGAAAAATTGTTTCAAAACAGTTGAAGATAAATAAGTAAACAATCCATCTACCATAGAAATAGCCACATTAAAAATGTACATCAAAATTCTCCTTAATGTCTTAATCCAGAACTTGAAAATGTTACAGCAGGAGTGCATCATCTTAAGCAAGCTTTGGTTTGAAAGTCATCATCAGTCTCTGAATTAATGTCACTGAAAAGGGCAAAGTTTGCTACATCACGCTCCACTTGTTCACAACTATCAAAACAACTGGTTGTCATTTAGATCACAGAGGTTTTAAAAAATCAAAATAAAACTAGAGTTCTTGCAGATTTATTATTTTAAAAACACATGTACAGAGTAAACTTCTCTGTATGACAATACTTGGGACACTATGTAGGTTCTGTTAGCTCATATGCTTGTTCACCAAACTGACCCTCCAGACGGATGGAGAATCTATACATCACTTACAGCTGCTCTCAGCAGAAATAGAAAAATACTGTATAGTGTGTTGAATTTCTAGAGCTACCTGGAGTCCCCAGATGTTCTTGGATTGCATTCCCAGAAGCCTTTTCCACTAGCGATGCTGGCCAAGATTTCCGGGAATTGCAGTCCTATAACATCTGGGAACCCAAGATTGGGAACCACTCCTCTAGAGCCAAGTGAAGCTCTAACTGTGCAAGACACTAAGAATCATCAGAAAGCAAGGATCCTACAATACACATTCTGACTTTGATTACTACATACAACTATCAAAAGGAGGGAGTACATACAGCTT
The DNA here is from genome assembly GCA_037013535.1 of Intellagama lesueurii. Classification (NCBI taxonomy): domain Eukaryota; kingdom Metazoa; phylum Chordata; class Lepidosauria; order Squamata; family Agamidae; genus Intellagama; species Intellagama lesueurii. The sequence continues at coordinate 23,171,719 of JBAJHW010000001.1, forward strand.
GTGTGTCTTCTTTCATAGTTCCAGAAAATGCTTGCAATGTATGGACCTCCCTGAGATGACAGCTTTCATCCTTTCGGTGCTTCTGCTAACGAACATGTGGACAGAATGCCCAAGCATTCTATTTGATAGCCCTTTGTTTAAAGCAGGTGTGGGCAACATGTACTTCATGGGGCCCTTCAGGGCATTTCGTGCCCTCTACCATCCTCCATCCCTTCCGAGATTTAAACTCACTTGGGGGGAAATTTGCTCAAAGTCCTGTTGTGCCCTTTAAGGGTTACGAGGGCTATTTTTTCCATATTTTGAGGGGGGGCAGCACTTCCAAGACTCATGCAATCCTCACATTTTTATATTTTTGTTAAAAATAGGGCCACTAGAGAATACAGTCTGGCTGAAAGATAAGGAGCATTAGAAGAAAGAGAAGGAAATGTTTAGGTTGCCCAAGGATAGCTCGTTGGTTTTGGTATCTGGCTGCAGAGCCAGAAGTTGAAAGTTCAATTTCCCACTCTGCCTCCTCTGAGTAGAGCCAGCCTGTGTGACCTTCGGCAAGCTGCTCAGTCCCAAGGTGTCCCCAGAAGAAGGAACTGGTAAACCACTTCTGAGTATTCTCTACCTTCTGAAAAGGGTCACCATAAGTCAGAATTGACTTGACAGCACATTATTATTATTATGACTATTATTATGGTTATTAAGACTTAGCTCCTGGATATTAGAATTAGCAGGGGCATCTTGCCACCATATTCCCATTTATCATGAGTTATAACAATACATGAACAAACAATAACAAATAAGCAAACAGTGAATTAACTTAGAGGGGAAATCTATTCTGCCAAGTTCTTAATAACCTATTACACAGAAGCTGCCATAAGTAGCTGACAATCAGAACCAGCAGACACCCCGCCCCCAAAATGTTGAGTTGCTCTCTTCCCCATCCTTGGTCTGCAAACCATTACTGGAGGCTGTCTTGATCCATGGGAAATACTACTGACTAAGGCTGTAATGCTGTGCAGATTGCCTTTGGACTAAGACCCATCAGACACAGCACAACACAGGAATGGATTCAAAAAGGTTAGATGAGTTAGTCTAGTTCAGCATGTTGACAAAATTAAAGGGGGAAGGGCAAAAAAAAGGAAGAGAGAGGAGCAAAAAAGAGTGTGTGAGAGAGACAATTAGAGAGAGAAAGCAAAGGACAGTGTCCCGGCCCTGAAGATTTGTTCAGCATGAACCATCATGGATCAAATCTACTTCCTCAGACATAAGAGGATGGATGGCTCAGTTTAGCGTTTTCCCACATCCCAATCCATTCAGACCTCAAGTTTTTTGTCTGAAATTCTGCTCCATTCTTATCAAAATCAAAGAGAAACAAATATCTTTATCCATCTGCACTAGTCCCTCTTAGCAGGACTGCTGTTGGCATTTAGAGAGAGGACCATGCCAGCCTGCTGTTAAGAATGTGGAGCTTCTCAAGAAAAAAACAAGATGTGGAGGTGTGGACAGGAAGTAGGTACTTACAACCCTATGTGATGGAAATGTGAAAATAACGAAATGCTGGAAAGGGTTTTCAAAGAAACTAACGTCATATTGAAGTTAAATGTAGAAGTAAATTGTAAAATAGCACTGTTATCAATATTTGATAAAGAACAAAGGGGATGGATAGTTAAAGAAATAATAACAAATTTATTAACTGCTGCAAGGTTAATGACAGCAAAGAATTGGAACGTAAAATATGAATTTCAGTTAAGAGATTGGTATAAAGAAATTTGAAATAAAACTATTAAGGATGAGCTAACTTGTGATATTAAGATAAAAAAAGGATTAATAATTAAAAATAATTTTTATGACCACTGGGGACCTTTTTAAAATATATATATATATATTGATAAAAGGGAAGGGTTTTGTACCTTCACAAGATTCAATGCAGTTTTGGAAGTGAAGTGGGGCTTCCTAAATGAGTAAATGACATAATATTTTTGCTTATCCCTTTTTTTCCAGTTTGTTGATTTGGAACGTAATGTATTTCTTTTGTTTTGTATTTTTTTCTTTGCTTTATATAAAATTTTAAAAAACCACATATTATTAGAAATACTAAGCAAGGAAAGAGTTAAGGTGTAATTTCAAACAGAGTCTTCTGAATACAAAATGAGTTTTGTCTCTGTGCTTCAACTTTGCCCTACTTACACTCCCACTTAAAAAACACCACCACCAAAACATTTTCCTTCTTAATTCGTTTCACAGGCCCCTCTGCTTCTCTGATTAGCTGCAGGAAACTCGGCAAAATTACATTTTCAGGGCCATGGTGTGAGCAGCATTACACATTAATAACTCTCAATTCCCTGCAGGAGAATGTGGAGTCATTATTAGGATCTTGAATCTCTCCGGGACATTGAAGAGGCAGCTTTCATAAGAAAGGGAACCAGACATAATAAATCACCAAATGTAGCTGCAGCTTTAGCCCCTATCCATTATTAAACCGTGTGCGCTTACTATGGGTTAAAGGGGAGCACTCCAGACCATTCCCTCTTGTTTCCTGTTTCATTGCTCTCCAAATATTCAGAAGTGGTTTACCATTCCCTTCTTCTGGGACTGTACAGCTGGCCCAAGGCCACATAGGCTGCCTCTACTCCCAGGTGGCACCCTGGGGAATCAAACTCCCAACTTCTGGTTCCACAGCCAGATAGCTAAACCACTGAGCTATCCAAGGTTCCACCAAACCTAAGAGGAACAATGGGGTGGGTGGGTGAGCTCTGAAGTCTGATAGGGAGAAAAGGGGTAGGCAGGGAAACTCCATTACCACCTACCTCCTTATTGATAATAACCAGACACAGCAGGAAACTGCTTATCAGAAGGCAATCAGGAAAAAATATATGTTTTCCCTTTGTTTTCTAAAATCAGTGCATCCAATATATAAAATTATAGGATTGTTTCTCTTTCTCCCACTGCTTGGAAGAGACACTGTTACAAGTAACAAATTAACTACAACATGTTACAGTTTGGGGTAATGAGGAGATAAAAACATAATTTTTGCAACATAGCCTAACAGCTGGTAGCAACGTTACTTCTGAAGTGTAACAAGCAGTGTTCACTCACTCCTCTGAACACACCATCCATTTTTTAATTTTTAAAGTCTATTTTTTAAAACTGTAAAATATGCTAGAAATGTGAAAAGATAATGGAGATGATAATGACTTCAAGAAATAATCTTCCAAGTTCTGCTTTCTCTTCTAACAAATTTCTCTGATTCCCACTCCACCTTGCCCTCAGTTAGTGAAAAGATGCTCTTATTCCAGGCAGAATGTTCTTTTAAACTTTTATCCAATTTTCTGGCACAGATACACAAACACTGCTAATTGCACTTCGATTAAAACACACAAATTAGTTAGAGCAAAGCATTGGAGTGACTCACTCATCAAGCAGCACCAGCAGCCTATTGGGTAAAAATAAGTACAAACCAGATCCTTATTCCCCATTGTTGACCATGCATGGACAGTTTCACAGCAAGATGTGACGTGGCTAGACTCTCTTCGGAGCTACTGAAACTCCTACAAACACTTAATTGATCTAATTATGAACCTCACAGATACTGTTGAAAAACACTCAGATGCGTGAAATTGAACTCATTTACTTTTCATTAGTATTCTCAAATGAGGAGCGAGAATCAGGCCTGTGTAATAGGCTCAAGTGCAGACACTCAGGACTGTTGGAAAACATCAGGAAAGTATCAAAACCTAGGTGGGTGTTTTTGGATTCTACATTACCGTAGAGAATCCCCTAATCAATGTGTGGTCCTCCAAATGTTGTTGGACTATCATTCCAATGATCTCTCACATACGTTACACTGGCTGATGGAAGTTGTAGTTTGACAACATCTAGAGGGATGCATGTTGCCCACCCCTGCTGTCTTTGAAGGGTGATCAGGGGGGCAATCTCCTACTGAAGGCACCTTCTGTTTAAAAGCAGAAAGCAAAGTGTGCTGCCTGTATCCCACCCCATAGAGCTTAAAGCCCCCTGAGCACTGCAAACCAGATTTATAAAGATAAAAATCAAGGAAGGGGAAGAAATTCATTCTAGTGTGTGTGTGTGTGTGTGTGTGTTTCAATTTAGAAATAACTAAAATGTGCACATTTATTCTTATTCAGGATGGAACAAGTTTAAGATTTTTGGAAATGTGAATGCAGGAAAAACTAAAAAAGTCAGATTCCATCATCCACATCCAGAATCTTCAGTGCATAGTTATGAAAAGCCTGGCTTTCAATTTCTGTGTATTCAACCATGTAAGTGTTGAATACATTTGCCCCATTTGTTTCCAAAGCTGCTCCTTATCATTTAAACCTGCATGGCAGGCAATTACAACATGGTCCTCTTCCTCTTTTGGGAGTGACAGTTCCTATGGCACTTGGCTATTGAACATGGCTATTTCTTGTTATTAATATTTCAATCAATTTCTCAAAAATGTATTATTATTTACAAATTTCTTTATAATCAATACTGGAATAGATTTTAAAGGTGAAGATTTTCATTCCGAGAGGTACACACAGGATAGTAGTCCCCAGTTCCTCTTTTCCATCAGCCACTGCAGAGTAATTTACAGGATCAGACCATGGAATTACTAATGGATCACCATATGAACAATCTCAGATTGCAGCGTGGGAAATTTCCGAGTTTTCAAAGCCCTCTTTCAGATATACTAGATAGTCCATTGCAAAAACAGGGCAACGTCTTTGGAGCACTTTCCATAGATCATTCAAAAAAACTTTATAGAAGGGATCCTGAAGCAACAGATTTCTTCCAGAGGGTGGCATATGATGACTAAGAACTCCATCATTCTCATGTTACTAGTGCAAAGAGGTGTCAACAACAGGCACTCAAGTGCACCACAAGCAATGAACTGGTCAGAAAATACATAGGCCAAAATTCAACTTGTATCCCAACTAGAATAAAGCCATTAAAACATTTGCTTAATGGTAAGCTGATGCTATGTAAATCCCATTGATTCACTGGGTCAGTTCTAGACAGGAGTCACAAACGGGTTTAGGCCATAAACCTCTAAGGATTAATTCCACATGTGGTCTGAAATGGAAAAGTTGCTTTTTCTCAATTACTGTACACAGAATCCTTTGGACAATGTGTGATAAAGGATTCTGGGAGCTATAGCTTCTCACAATAATGTTTCCAAGCCTTGTTCAGTCCTGATCTCTGGTCTGAAATATGGAACAGCATGAAAGGAGCGAAGGAAGGGGATCATATTTTTGTCACTTCTCCATCTAAAATCCTATATGTTATAAGGAGGACAGATGCTATTGGAAACGATTGGGATGCTTCCAGGAGAGGTTTTCATGCTGTTCATTCTGGAATATTACAAAGGGTCCAGATGTCCACATCTTCAATAATCCTATGTTTTCCCACCAATGCTGTCTTCTTCCCCACCAGGAAAAAAAATACCCCAAAGAAGAGAAGATGGAAGAAGAATACAGTGCCTTTGGCCTGGAAGGAACACAGGAAGCTGTCCTATACTGAGTCAGACTGCAGATTCATTTAGCCCAGTACTGCCTACTGACTGACCATACCCTGCATTTCAGGCAGGAATCTTTTCCTAGCCTTCCTCTACCTGGAGATCCTTGGTGTTTCTCGCTGGTCTTTCACTTGACTATTAGCCAGGCCAGAATCTGGTTAACTTATGAAATCAGGTAAGTTCAGTGTGTTCCAGGTGGTACGGCAGCACTAGGAGCCCTCCACATGGGCAAATCCTTTGCTAAGAAGAGTAACAGAAGAAAAGACTTCATTTCCTTTGACATGAGATGTATAGAATCACTTCCATGCAACTGATTAAACTTGAGGTCCCCTCCCCCCCCCCCAGGAGGAATGCCCATTTTGGTGCATATGACCAGAAACTTGGGTACACAAAATGAGGATGAGAAGTACCGTGTTTCCCTGAAAATAAGACAGGGTCTTATATTAATTTTTGCTCCAAAAATGCATTAGGGCTTATTTTCAGGGGATGTTTTATTTTATTTTCATGTACAACAATCTACATTTATTCAAATACAGTCATGTCATCTTCTTCTGGTTGCTGCACAATGGTGGAGGGCGGGGTTTCACTTAACTGGGGCTTATTTTGGGGGTAGGGCTTATATTACGAGCATCCTGAAAAATCATACTAGGGCTTATTTTCAGGGGAAACAGGGTATGTATAAGCCTTCTCAGATTGGAGTCATCACCTTAGAGATCAGTGGTTCCCAGCCTTAGGTAACCCAGATGTTCTTTGATTGCAATTTCCAGAAACCCTGACCGGCACAGTTAGTGGTGAAGGCTTCTGGGAGCTGCAGTCCAAGAACACTTGGGTTACCCAAGATTGGGAACCACTGCTCTAGATCAACACAAGGCTCTGTCAGAGACATTACTGAAAACCTCTGCTTCATTATAATGACCAGTATTTCCACCATGTTAAGCTTCCATTACCAGTATGTCTCCAAAGTCACACATTTGTGTGGGACAGCTTTCCAGAAATCTGAACCATCTTCTATTACCCAAAGACCAAGCACTGGAAAACTCAATCGCTCTTGATAAAACCCATCAGAACACTTTGGCAAATAATGTATATTTCACTTTGCAGGGCTTTGTAGCGAACAAGCAGAAATTCTATTCTGCATGTGCCAAATTGCCGTAACATTGAACTTCAGAGCAGGTCTAGACACTTACTTTCCCTGCACCTCTGGACAACAAAAGAACAAGACTGTCTAAAGAACTGAATATGTATGTCTATACAAACCCATGTTCAGAATTCAAGGCCAGGAGTAGATTAGATACAAAAGCCTCTCTGAAATAGAAACAAAAGGTAAGTAACAGGTGCATCAGCCCAGGAAACAACAGTGCCCTTGCTGAACAAGCCTGTCTTAATCTTTGTGTGAATGATAATTCCTAGTGGCTTTGTTACAATGAATTTACATTTGGTTGGCTATGCTGAATTAGACATTTCATCCCCACTTCACAAAGGTCTCTCAAGATTTTTTCACCATCGTTAAACTTGGTCTTAAGGTAACAAACAGCATCTACCTACGTATATTTATAAATATATACATTTTTATAGATATGTGTGCATGTCTACACACACAAAGACACACTTGCACCCATGAAGGACAGCAAAGTTATTTTCCACCTCCTCAGGCCATCCTCCTTTCTTCTCAGAATGTAAAGGCATACACAACGCCAACAACTACAATGTTCCCAATGGTGGCTATAATTGCAATCCATAACAAAATGGCGTCATTTGAGGAACGGGAAGTCTCTTCTGGTTGGTTTGGCAGAGAGGTGGCAGCGTGGACGTTGGCAGATGAATTAAACAAAGAGTATTCTGTACTAAATTCATCATTGGGTGAGTCCATAAAGGCTCCTCCCATCACTGGAATCTGCAAAAGAAGAAGAGAGGTTAATTTGGTTAATGTTCAGGTGGAAGAGGTTCATAGATGGACACAGCCAGATATCACAGAGAGATGTAGGCATAAATACTTAGCTATGCTCTTTTATATTCGCAACACTCTAGAACTAAAACATTGCTATCAGAGCTAGGCAACCTGATGCCCTCCAGAGTGTTCAGTCTATGATATTTTTAATTCCTGAGCAATGTTGGCTGGGACCGATGGAAGTTATAACCCAAAACATCTAGAGAACACCTGCTCCAGAGCCTTGTATGAATTCTGTAACTTTAAGAACTGATGCAGAGGAAAATATGTGTAAAAGGAGCAACTGTTTTCAAATGAGCAATCTGGCACACTGAGATTTCACTTCTTTTTAGAAAAGCCAGTTAAGCACCAGAAATGGGAGAAGTGAATTCTTCTTCTTCATTGTCAATATGAATCAATGTCACAGAAAGCTGTAGAAGTCCAGTGAGATGGGAACCTTCATCAGTGGAGCCAACATCAGCCAGCAGCCCCTAAGTGCAGATTACCAAACGGCCCTGGGGAGTAACTGAGTTTGTAAAGTGTCTCTAGTAGGAAATCTTTGGAGAAGATTATTATTTTAATTGGGTGATGTAGCAAAATCCCACAAGACATCGTCTTTCCTTTTAAATTGTACCCTGCATGTTTTACTTTCCTCAGGGTTGTTAAGAAATCTTAAGAGATCAGTGTCAAGCCCCTTGAAAGACTTAATCTCTCTCTCTTTCTCGCTCTCCAAAATTCAGGGGGAAATAGTTTTAAACTATAATAATAACTGCATGCCATCAAGTTGATTTTGACTTCTGGCGACCCTTTCTAGGGTTTTCTAGGTAGAAAATACAGTACACAGGTTTACTATTCATTTCTTCTGGGAGTGCCCTAGGACCATTCTGCTTGCCCATGACTACACAGGTTGGCTCTTCACACAGGAGGCACGGTGGGGAACTGAAGTCCCAATCTCTGGCTCTGCAGCCAGATATCTAACTCACTGAGCTACCCAGCCAGCTTTTAAACTATGCTAACTGTGCATAAAACAAATAAGATTCTCAGAAAAATTTCTGAGCTGGTGCCCCGTTGGCACAAAAACCATGGTGGCAGATTAAATTTTATGGTTCCTTTCCCCCCCCCCCCCCCAATATATTTTATTTTTCCAAAACAAATACAACAATACAAAATACTTACTAACAATCTAAAACACAGTGCACCCCCATACCCATGGGATCCTTTGGAGCAATTCTTTTATTACGAACCTCCTTTCCAAAATTGTATTGATTGTCGCTTAGAGGCTTTTCCCTTTCCTTTCACTAATACAAATTCAATAAATCTACCCCAAATAGATTAAAAAATAATTAAATTTATTTCCCCTCTTTTCATCTTAAGTTCAGTAGTCAATTTGTCATTTAACGCAATGTCCCATACTTTGTTATACCAATCTTCTAATTTAATATCATGTTTGTCTTTCCAGTATCTAGCTATTAATATTCTAGCACTTGTCATAAAATTAGAAATCAATTCCTTTGAGCAATAATCAAGTTCTATCTTATCAAAAATTGACAGCAAAGCAATTTTAGAGTTAAATTCAATCTCTTTTCCAAATATATATCATATTTCCTTAAAAATCAATTTCCAAAATTTCTGAATCAATTTACACTCCCACCATATATGATAATACGTGCCAATTTCTTCATCACATTTCCAACGGGCCTTAGAATAGTCTGAATTTATTATGTTCAATTTCACCGGAGTCATGTACCACGTTAAACTAATTTTTTAAAAAAGTATCCTTTATTCTTACCAACATTAATCTTAAAACTCTCATCTTCCAAATTTTTGTCTAATCCTCTGTTCTGATTTCTGTCTTTAAATCATGTTCCCAAATTTATTTCAATCCTTCTATTTCAATCTCATTTTCCTCCTGATCCAAAATTAGGTTATAAATTCTACTTACTACTCCCTTCCTCAAAGCATCCTTCTGCATGTCTTCATGTGATGATAGAAATTGTTCATATTTAGTACATTCTCTAAATTTGTCATTAGTCTTCAACCATTCATTTGTCTATCTAATTGGATATAATTATACCATGATAGTTTATTAGTTTGAAGTTTAACTATAATCTGATCCTTCGATCTCATTTTAATCATCCAATCCTTCAATCTGGCAACTTTTTTATCCTTAAACAAATCAGCTAAACCCTTCAGGTTTGCTGGGAAATTTTCTATTTCAGTCACTAATTTTAGTGGTGAAGTAAAGGGACATAACTTCTTTTTATATCTGTTCCAGACATTTAACATGTTTCTTAAAAAGGGGTTGTTCACCTGATTTATTATATTTCTTTTTACTACATTAAACAAATAATTTTCAATATTCCCATGTATTTCTGAGGATTCCATATCTCACCAAATTAATCTTCCTTCATTATATATAATATCTCCAATAAATCTTAGTTGATTCGCTGTATAATAATTTTTTATATTAGGAATACCTAAACCTCCATTTTTTTGAGTCTTGTATCAATATCTTTTATTTATTCTTGATTTTTTACCTTGATTACAAAATCCATTAATTAGTCCCTGCCAATACTTAAAATCATCTTCTTCTAATTGTATTGGGAGCATCCTAAATAAAAAGCAGATCTTTCCAGAAGACATCAAGGCCCTTTTCCAACACTGCCTAACAACCAGCTACTTTCAGTGGGATAATGAGTTCTATGAACAAACAGATGGAGTGGCCATGGGGAGCCCCCTCAGCCCAGTTATAGCAAACTTCTACATGGAACATTTTGAAAAACAGGCCCTGGCTTCGGCACCCTTCGCACCCACAGTCTGTTTCTGATACGTGGATGACACCTTCGCAATTTGGAACCACGGTGAAGAAAAACTGGAAGAATTTCTAAACCATCTCAACAGCATCCACACAAATATACAATTCACCATGGAAAAAGAAATAGCGGGCCAACTCCCTTTCTGAGATGTCATGGTCATACGCAAAACTGACCTCCTATTGGGACACAAGGTCTACAGAAAACCCACTCACACAGACTGGTACCTACACAAAAACTCCAACCACCACCCACAACAAAAAAGAGGCATAATCAAAACACTGGTAGACCGTGCAAATCGGAACTGTGAAGCTCAGTTTCTCAGCACCGAACTCAACCATCTGAATTGGGCCCTACAGGCAAATGGCTATTCCAAGAATGAAATCACAAGAGCCATCAAACCAAGAAAACAACACCAAACTGAAGAGGAAAAACAGCCACCCACAAATAAAGTATTTCTGCCATACATCAAAGGGGTCACGGACCGCATGGGGAAACTTTTGAAAAAATACAACCTACAAACCTACAGTATTCAGGCCCACCACAAAAATACAACAAATGTTACGGTCAGCAAAGGACAAAAGGGACCCCCTCATCACTGCAGGAGTATACTGGATACCTTGCAGTTGTGGCCAGGTATATATTGGAACCACAAAACGAAGCATCCACACCAGAATCAAAGAACATGAGAGACACTGCAGACTAAAACAACTGGAAAAATCGGCAGTAGCTGAACATGCCCTAAAACAAGCTGGACACGAAATTCTATTTCAAAATACTGAAGTACTGGACAACACCAGCAATCATTATGTTAGACTGCACAGGGAAGCCATTGAAATCCACAAACACCAGCAGAGCTTCAACAAAAAAGAAAGTCTAAAACTCAACAAAGTCTGGCTCCCAGCACTGAAAAGTACAGCCTGCAAAAGGTCAACGAACTCTACCCAGCCACAAGGACCAGTGATCACTGCACACAAAAGACCAGCTAACGACACCCATCAATCACAGTGACAGATCATCTCTCCCACTTATCACAACAATACACCCACAACAAAAACACGCTGAGCACCATAATCACCCAATCTCCTGAAAAGGACAAAAGCTGATCCCACAGCTATAAATACTCAACTATCCAACAAACTGCACCAGAGCACAGACAGAGTTCTGACTCCTGTCCTCTGAAGATGCCGGCCACAGAGACTGGTGAAACGTTAGGAAGAAAAACTTTAAGAACACGGCCAAACAGCCTGGAAAACCCACAACAACCATCGGATCCCAGCCGTGAAAGCCTTCGAGAATACAAAAAAGTTATTCTTGGTAATATTTTCATTTTGACCATAGTGATTCTCCCAAACCATGATAGTTTCAATTTAGAATACGCCTGCAATTTATCTTTAATATCGCTTTTTAATTTATTAAAATTTTGCTCCTTTAATTTTTGAGTCATTTTAACTATATTTATACCTAAATATTTAATATAATTACACGTTTTAAAACCATATTTAAGATCCATAAGATCTTTCAAGTCTTCAATTCCAAACTCAAAGCAAACAGAAAAAAGGTGACTCAAAATCCAACTGCACTACAAAATCTAACTGCTCTTTAGTGTAGAACATATGCATTACTTCAAACCCTACCATCTCCTGTTAGAAAGGATGTGATGGGTAGTGATCAGGAAGATTTCTGGCTGGTACCCCCCATTTGAGCAGTCAAGAGTTGACCAGTCAAGAGAGCAAATATGACTTGGGCAGACAGGGAAGTCTGACCTGATCTATGGGGCAAATCTTTCTTTCTTTTTCTATACCCCTGTTCAGCCATTCTGTAATGTGCTACGTAAGCATGCAGAAAAGGGAATGCACCAGTTTCATTTCTTCTGCCGTTGCTTCCCATGTATTCAGAAGTTCTCCACATGTCTAGGTACACTGACTTTTCCAAAGCAATCCTTTTCAGACTATTTTTTTTCAAGGATGTATCTGTGTTTCTCTGTTGCAGCAAAACTGGCAAGGAGTCCTGTGACACCTTTAAGGCTTTCAGGTTTTGTTTGGAGTAAGTTTTCATGGAGTTCAGCCCACTTCTTCAGATACATGGAGTGTAGCCCCAGTAAAGAGGCATTTATATAGTAGTGGGGATGGTAGAAGATGAAATGTAATTGAAATCAACCATTGTGGATTAGGAAAAGTCTTGATTGAAGTCCTGTAGCAGAGCTAGCCTGTGCAACCTTGGGCAAGCTGCACAGTCCCAGGATGCCCCCAGAAGAAGGGAATGGGAAACCACTTCTGAGTACTTTCTACCTGGAAAACACTGAAAAGAGCTGCCAGAAGTTAGAATTGACTTGACAGCACATGACTGATGCTAATGATGCAATTACACTGCATATAAAGCATTGTACTGGACTTAAATCGAGACTTTTCTCCTCCTTGGGTGTGTTAATCTGTCCATATATGCTGGTGTTTATCACCTACCAGTGACCGACCACCATTTAGATCTCTATTTGTCATCCCCAGGAACTTTTAATAACCCTAACAGCTACTCATTGACCATCATCATCTTGCACTTCCATTATATTTCATCTGCCTACTGAGACTACACCCCCCAGTTCTGAAGACGTGGACTTTATCTGCAAACAAAATGTGGTCCTCTTCTGATGCTCACTCTCCATTGGAGGAAAGAGACAGAAATGATGGCAGATGGGGCAGGACTAACATGCTGCCTCTCATCGTGCATCTTCTCAAAGCAGATTGCTCAATGCCCTAATAGCGCTTGCATTTCTACACCCATTCAGTTTGTCCCTATCATTAAAATATTTGTTAACTTTTGGGGAGATTAAGTAAATCTTATTTGGACAGCAAGGGATTAAACAGAATAGAGTTATTTCATTTTCCAATGGATATTTGCCCAGGAAAAAGTTTTGCACGGAATGCATGTTTTCAGAAGCAGATAAGTGAGAAAAGGACTGAAAAATAAGAGGAAACATACTTTGAGTGCTGGAAGCAAACAATAAAATGTGCTGGCATTCATGTGGAAGATCCAATCCAGATCTTTTAAAGGAACCTTTGGGCCAGAATCCTATTGCCAATTCACAGTACTGTAAAGTAAATCATGCAAATCTCTACTCACCCCGGGATGCAACCAGCACCTCAAAAATGAATGTTGATTTGACCCCAACCCACACCCAAATGCCCTTACACAAGTATAAATTGGCAATAAGATTCTAGCCTCTAAAAAAACTGAACCAGATTACCAAACTGGATTAAATTTTCAAGAGGAGACAAGCTTCGAAAGAACATTTTTGCAAGGAATGTAAAGGGAAGTCAGACTTCAGGTCTGTCTGTCTATTCATAATACAGAAAGGAACAAGTAATGGCTTCTCAGGGGAGATCCAAGGCTGCAAAAATCAATTGTTGTTAATGAAGCAGCTGTTGCTATGGAAGCAACTTGTTAAAAATTCAGGCATCATGAATGTCTTCTGATCTGACTGACCTCTCTGCAGACGACAGTCCAAACGAAAGTAGAGACATCACCCTAAGCTCATGTATACTTAAAAGTGGTGTTCCTGAATTACAATTATATGCCAAAATGTTCAGGGGGAATTATTACAAGGTGGACATATATGTATATATGTGTGGTAGAAATTCATTTATGAGATACAGCTTGTTCTTCACATTACCACACAGATATTAATAATAAGTTTTTAGAAGTCCCGTAGTCTGCATGCAACACATAGGCATAAAGGATCTTTCTGGACCAGGGCCAACCAAAAGCTGTGGGCTGTATCCAACCCTGCACTACTCAAACAAGAGCAGAATCCAGTGTAAGGAAGGGCTGCAATCTCTGCTCCTCACTTCAATGGCCAGAGTACTCCAGATCTTGCTCTGGAGGACTGCCCCCATCAGTTTTTCATAGTTGGAGAACTGCAGGGATCAAATATCCTAGCATTTCTGAGAGTGTCAGGTTGGATTTAGGTCTTAGAATTGTGTTTGACAATATTTCATTCTATAATACAGTAGGGATGGGCCAAACAAAATAATTAGTACACTTACTGTAAACTCACTGGCCAGAATCATGTGGGTGTTTGTGGGAAGGTTTATGCAACTTGCCTTGGCTAATTTTGGCTAACTGATGCAGTGTCAGGGGATGTCTCAGATATATGCTTGATCACATTTCTTTGGCCCATACCTACTGTATTATAGAATATAGTAATGTCAAACCACAACTGAGGTAGACAGTGACACCTCATCAATTAGCTGTGATTAGCTATGGCCAATCATACACAAACACCAATGGGATTATGCCTGGGGTTTAAGTGTATGGAGGACATAAAACATGAGGTGAAGTGAGTAAGACACTGTGTGAGAGTAGAAACATGTTCAATGCATAGTGCATAGGTTCTGATTCCCTACCATTAGCAACTGTTATTACAACTAGGGATTCCATAACCAAAACTTATATGAACAGGATAAGTGCAAATCAAGGCTATTTTAGAGGCCTGCTCACAACTCGTGGCATTCAATCCTGTGGGTTGCTTCTCCTTTCTTTTGTTCCAGAGTTCCCAAAAAATGTTCCTTTAGGCAAAGAAATAACAGTTAGTTTGGGAAAACTGCCTTTTTGGACTGTGGTTTTGAGCATACCCTAGTCAGCTATGGTTACTACGGTGGCTGGAGGACTCTGGGAGATTGAGTCCAAAAATGTAACTTTTCCAAGTTGATTTGAATGCTCTTGGCCCAGCCTTTACTCTAGCTACTCCTAAAAAAGAATATTCTCCTTTCAGGACTAACAACCCAAAAGTCCTCCCTCCAGTACTGAATTTCTGTTGAAATTACAATCACTTCTTCACACTCCATTGACTCAGTGAAGAATAAGTCAAGGTACATTTGCCAAACTAAGCGGAGAGCAGGTGATGGCAAAACATACTTTTTTCTCAGCACCTGTCAGGGAGCCACCTGGGGGAACATCCTCAAATTCACTCATCTAAAATTAGGTCAGTGCCCACACCAAACTGTAAACCCAATGGCAATATTATAATATAAATGACCCATAACAGCAAAGGTTCCAAGGGGAAATGAAAAGAAAAAAAGTGTTGTTTTGGCAAGGGAAGTGTACAAATTGAATAACAAAAATGCCCACAACAACTTCAGAATCTTTAAAAGTTAGTGCTAGTGTTGTGGTTCAGGGGAATACACTAGTGTTCTCTTGTAGAGACCTCTAAGTACCTCATCAAATTATAAATCTCTAGGACATAATCATGACAGAGTGGTATGAAACTACTAGAACTGAAGATACCCTCTGGGTAATCTTTGGTCAATCATGTTTTGTGAGCCTGATTTACCTCACAAGAAAGGTGTAAGTGTAAAGCAAGCAGAAGAGCCACATAATCTTTCTTGACGTCCCTGGAGGAAAGGACTCTTCAGAAATACATAAATACATACAAATGTAAAGAATCAACAGCTTAACTAACTTGTGATTTTTCCAAGTGTGTTCGCAGCATTCTAGTCTCTGTGGTTCATTTTCACAATGTGTGGAAGTGATTCATCATTATTTGCCAGGTCTGTTTACCATTTTTCAGTGCCAAACATGCAGTTTGGCATTGAGAAGCAATAAGAAAGCATGAACAGAGGCAAGCCAGTCTAGGTTTGCCACTGATCTGTTTACATGTCTCCTTGTCCATTTTGATGGGTTCCATTATGATGGAACAAAATAGCTCCAGCGAGAACAACTAATGTGGAAACACTTTGTCATACTTGGCAGAAAATGGCCATCTAGTCAACTTTCCAAGATCTGATTGCATAAAGAGATCTCCTGATCTAGTTTAAAAAACAAAACAAGGGTTTTTAATACAGTGGTGCCTCGCTAGACGATGTTAATCCGTTCCACGAGGATCGCTGTCTAGCGAAAACATTGTCTAGCGAAGCACGTTTTCCCATTGGAATGCATTGAAATCGCTTCAATGCGTTCCAAGGGAAAACGCAGTCGTCTTGCGAAATTTCCCATAGGGAAACCTCGTCTAGCGAGTGAGGGTCCCCATAGGAATGCACTGACAGCTGCACTGACAGCTTTTGACCACTAGTCGGCGCACTCCTATGGGGAAACCTCATCGTCTAGCGAAATTCCCCATAGGGAAACATCGTTTTGCGAAGCGCAGTAGCGATCGCAAAAAGGCATCGTCTAGCGATTTCCTCGTCCTGCGAGGCAATCGTCTAGCGAGGCACCACTGTACCTCTTAACTTCGCCTTAAGTGCGCTTGGGAAAATCCAAACCATAGGATGGCTACCACGACAAAAAACCCAAAACACTTTCCATGTATCAGGAATAATTTCTCAAAGCAGTTGTAAATGTTTGATCTTACAAAGACAAATTTAGGAAGTTAATTAGCAGGCAAAGGAAATTGTTTCAATAATTCAAGATGTGCAAAGGAACATTCATCTCAGCTGTCAGGATCAGTGTTTCCACCCACAGGAATAGGTAAGGAATGCACTTTGGGCAAACCCAAAGTATGTTATGGGCCATCAAGTTGCTTTCAACATTCAATTAACTACACCACACTGGTGCTGACAACCCAAGATATACCACAGCATTATCTATTTCAAGCTTGGAAGACAAAAGAATTCCAACACACACAAATTCAGACTGCTAAAGGATCTGGGGAATGCCTCCAGCCTCCAGTGCTCTAAAAAGAGAAACCTTTGCCATATGTCATGCCTCCAGTATTTCTGAAAGCTATAGGTTGCCTAGCCAGAGAAAGAAATCTGGAAGTTGGTCTGTCATCTTCATGTTCGCGAGTTGCATCTTCTAGCCCTTTTGTAGAAAAGAGTAATTAACGTGAGGACTTTAACTCCATTAAAGAAAGCTTAGGTTGCCACCCTAAACCCATTTACTTTGGAGTGAACCTCACTGAAATCAGCAGTCTTAAATCATGACTAGGTGTGAAATGCAACCAAACATCACTGTTTTATCTTAGAGCCTTGCATGTAGTTTCTGTATTCTCACTCTTGTGTTTGAAGAAGGAAGCTTATTCCACAAATGCTTACATTAAAATATAGCAGTTAGTCTTTTTTTGTTTAGTCGTTTGGTCGTGTCCGACTCTTCGTGACCCCATGGACCAGAGCACGCCAGGCCCTCCTGTCTTCCACTGCCTCCCGAAGTTGGGTCAAATTCATGTTGGTTGCTTCGATGACACTGTCCAACCATCTCATCCTCTGTCGTCCCCTTCTCCTCTTGCCTTCACACTTTCCCAACATCAGGGTCTTTTCCAGGGGGTCTTCTCTTCTCATGAGATGGCCAAAGTATTGGAGCCTCAGCTTCAGGATCTGTCCTTCCAGTGAGCACTCAGGGTTGATTTCCTTCAAAATGGATAGGTTTGTTCTCCTTGCGGTCCAGGGGACTCTCAAGAGTCTCCTCCAGCACCACAATTCAAAAGCATCAATTCTTCGGCGGTCAGCCTTCTTTATGGTCCAGCTCTCACTTCCATACATCACTACTGGAAAAACCATAGCTTTGACTATGCGGACCTTTGTCGGCAAGGTGATGTCTCTGCTTTTTAAGATGCTGTCTAGGTTTCTCATCGCTTTCCTCCCAAGAAGCAGATGTCTTTTAATTTCGTGGCTGCTGTCACCATCTGCAGTGATCGTGGAGCCCAGG
Organism: Intellagama lesueurii; assembly: GCA_037013535.1. Classification (NCBI taxonomy): domain Eukaryota; kingdom Metazoa; phylum Chordata; class Lepidosauria; order Squamata; family Agamidae; genus Intellagama; species Intellagama lesueurii. The sequence goes on from JBAJHW010000001.1 coordinate 23,189,600, forward strand.
AAGGTAAACGCTGTCACTGCCTCCATATCTTCCCCTTCTATTTGCCAGGAGGTGATGGGGCCCGTGGCCATGATCTTAGATTTTTTGATGTTAAGCTTCAGACCATTTTTTGCGCTCTCCTCTTTCACTCTCATTAAGAGGTTCTTTAATTCCTCCTCACTTTCTGCCATCAGAGTGGTATCATCTGCATATCTGAGGTTGTTGATATTTCTTCCGGCAATCTTAATTCCGGCTTGGGATTCATCCAGTCCAGCCTTCCGCATGATGTATTCTGCATATAAGTTAAATAAGCAAGGGGACAATATACAGCCTTGTCGTACTCCTTTCCCAATTTTGAACCAATCCGTTGTTCCATATCCAGTTCTAACTGTTGCTTCCTGTCCCACATATAGATTTCTCAGGAGATAGATAAGGTGGTCAGGCACTCCCATTTCTTTAAGAACTTGCCATAGTTTGCTGTGGTCCACACAGTCAAAGGCTTTTGCGTAGTCAATGAAGCAGAAGTAGATGTTTTTCTGGAACTCTCTGGCTTTCTCCATAATCCAGCGCATGTTAGCAATTTGGTCTCTATTAGTTAGTCTTTAAGGTGCCACAATGTCTTTTTTTTAAAAAACTTTTGTGTTTCTTGCTGATACCCACTGAAATCAGTGAGTTTTTACTAGACATTGATAGAACTGCAACTGCACAACACAGAAGAAGCAAAAGACAGATCAATCTATTTCTGGTATGTTTATCCATTTCACACATGTTCAATCATAAATCTGTTCCATCCTTTAAAAAAAGCTAATTTGTAAAAAGTACACACTTTCCCATACAATTTATGCATACAATAAATATGAATTTGTAAGGTTTTTCATTAAAAAAAACACAACTCTAAGAACTCCATCACAAAATCAGAAGTAGTACACAATTCAAAGGCTATTGCATTCTATTCCTCCTTATCGTTCAGGCTGGTTATGTTCAAAATATACAGTAGATTCTGCCATATTCTTACTCAGAAGTAAACCATGCAGAGCTCAATGGGACTTGCTCCTAGATAAGTGTGCATAGGCTTCCAACTCCAGATGGGCATGAACCTCGGTTTGGATGTTTCAGTCCATGAAAACAGACCAAATAAAGCGTGTTAGATTAGGGTGCTACATAATCTTTTTGTTTCTTCTGAGAAGGCAACTGAAGCCCACTGCTGGATAGCTCAGTGATTTAAGCATCTGGCTGCAAAGCCAGAGGTTGGGAGTTCCATAGAGTCCCTTCCAGCTCTGCAGTTCTATTATTATTTCTAAGTAGTTGGATTTAAAACCATGAACTTTGAAAAAAGAAAGGAAAAAAACCTAAAGTTTTCATAAACACTGCACTATGAAATCTTCCCCCCAAAAGCAAACAGAGGGTTAAATTGTGCTTTTTAAAAATGCCAGCTCCAAGCCGTGTTACAGAAACAATATGAAATCTTTCCCCTCCACTAGCGCCTCAGAGAAGAAAGAATCACAACAGATTTATTTCATTTAGTCTGAATGCGAGATGGCAAACTCGTGCTTACATTGTCTTAACTGAGTCCATGGAACTGTTTCAATGGAAATTTCCCATTTTCACACATATACACACAAAGTTACATTGCACTTACTGTACATCTACTTCCCACCGTTGAAAGTTCACCCCAATAAATGACTCATCTGACAAGGCTAGCAAGCCATCATTATGTCACTAACCTAGATATGCTCACTGGAGAGTCAATTAATTCTAGTGTCCCACAATATGCATACAACTCTTCTTGAGATTTAATTTCTCAAGATGTAACTTCTTGAATCTTGGTAAAACGAGCAATAAAATTGATTTAGCAGGTTGCTAGGATGGTTGCTGTGCACTGTCCCCCAAGACTGGTATGCCATAGTGAATTGCATGGTGTGAGATCAGTCACAGAGTCATAAAACTGTGAATATTTTGAATACTCCTGATCCACTGTGAACAGTCACTGATTGCAAACAATAAAGCAAGTGTGTGTGTGTGTGTGTGTGTGTGTGAGTGAGTGTGAGTGAGAGAGAGAGAGAGAGAGAGAGAGAGAAACGGACAAGCCAGTTTTTCATATATTTCTCCATTTGCTGGTATTTGTCTTAGTAAAGACAGATTCTCCTCTTAATTTTTTTTTAAATGATGCACTCTTAAGACTAATAAAATCAACAGGAATTTGGCTATTGAATCAAATGGGAACACCCTGTGTATCAAAATGCATATATCTGGAGAAAGGTACACAAACACATACATATTTTCATGTGGTCTCTTAAAACAAACTCACAGGACTGTGGGGGAGGGAACCCTTAGGATTAGAATATAAGAGAAGCAAAATGGAGAAACTAAAATTGAGAGATCTGACCATCCCTGGTGCAGGAGCAGATTGATTTTGATGTGATCCAACAAAGCGCCTCGTGTATTACTGTAACAGCACAGCACTGGTGTTCTACATGGGGCATTAGAGTGACCAGAGTAGGGTCACAAAAACATTCTGAGTGAGGCATTGATCTATGAACAGATGCCTCTATTTGCCTATAACAGCAAATATAGGCTGTTTGGACCTGTTGTTACGTGCCAGAGTTCCCTTATTCCTTTGAAAGAACAATAGCTTTCTATTGGCTCAGCCACTCATTGTTGATGCAAGAACAACAGTGCTGCTTCTAATATTTTATGCTCCTAGAGGTATTACAGCTAAATTCATGCACCTGCAATGAAAGCATAATAGCTTTTCGAAAGCTTATTTAAATAGCTATGTTAGAACTGCATAGCCTTGAAAAACAGCACTAAATTGAAGAGCTAGGGTGGGACAGATAGAGGGATTTATTTCTCCAGTTGCTCTCATTATGTTTACACACTTGCACAACCCACCACAGGAAAAAAAAAACAAGGATCTAAATAATATTTTCTTGGCGTCGGCAGCTTCCAACTCCACCTCCCCCCATGTTATGATAAATGTTCTGTATCAACATCTTATGCGTCACATCATACACTTCGGTTATACATGGAATGCGCAGATCTAGACAGAAGGCTTCTGCTTGGATTCTTTTTGAGTCACAAACAGAAAAACTAGGCAAAATCACAGGATATTTGGCTGGCTTAAGTGACTCATTGAATCATTAATCAAGAGTTGCATCTGGAATGCCCAGATATACGCTAGTATCTACTGCTAGTCCAAATCAGAGCACACCAATTGACTCAGTATCGTATACTTAGTTGAGTAAGTGTTGTTGACCTATTATTATGCTACTGATCCAGTGGTCTACTCTTATTTGGGACTAGGTTATTGACCATGGCTGCATTGCCATTGCTCCTACCGTGTTTCCCTGAAAATAAGACAGGGTCTTATATTAATTTTTGCTCCAAAAAAATGCATTAGGGCTTATTTTCAGGGGATGTTTTATTTTTTTTCATGTACAACAATCTACATGTATTCAAATACAGTCATGTCATCTTCTTCTGGTTGCTGCCCAAGGGTGGAGGGCGGGGTTTCACTTAACTGGGGCTTATTTTTGGGGTAGGGCTTATATTAGGAGCATCCTGAAAAATCATACTAGGGCTTATTTTCAGGTTAGGGCTTATTTTCGGGGAAACAGGGTAGTTTTTAATAATACGTTTATTTGTTTTGGGGGTTCAACTAACCAAGTACTGGCAAACAAAAGCACTAGTTTAGGTGGCATTAAAGAAGGGGGATTAGATCAATTGAGCCAGTCTCTCGCTATCAGCTGCTGGAGGCCATGTGTAGGTGGCTGCGATTGCATTCATGAGCTACTTGTGGGCTTCTCACAGTCACACTGCCGGCTGCTGTGGAAAGGAAGAGGATAAGCTGAGTCCAGAATGATTCAGTATGTTTCTTCTTATATTCTAATCATGTGGCTCCTAACTAGCAGCTCCAGTACCCCCAAAGTGACACCAAAGTCATCTAGGTGGAGTGCATGGCCTTTACGACCATTAGTAAGAGTTCATAGTTCCACAGTCCCCATCTTCTCTTGGAAGTGGGACACATCTTCTGTCCATGGTTGACATGCCATGAATCTTCCTGTAACATCTGGCAGGCTCACAGTAACCCTGGACACCCTGCTCCTTCTAAGTCCTTATCCTTCCCATCTGTCACTGAGCATTGTTTGATACTTTTTACAAAGGTTTATATATTTTACTTCTGGCATTCCCCTTATCTATAGCATGAATAATAAAGGTATTAAAAGAATGTTTGTAAACATATACTCGTCTCTCTCTGAAAAAGTATAATTTTTGTTTCTGTCATGGTTATTTGGCAGAGTGACTGGTGAGTTATAAGATAGACAAGGTTGACAATGACTATTCCAATAAATTTCCAAAGAAATAGCCATGTTAGTCTGTCTCAGTATGTTGACAAAATTAAAGGGGAGGAAAGAAATGAAAGAGGGGGAAAAAGCAAAATATTGTGGCATTTTAAAGACTACAGATTTATTTTAGTGTGAGCTTCTGTGACTCAAATCCCACATTTTCAGACAACAAAGAGTGCAAATACATGTGAAGAACGGTGTGCCCCAGGGATCTGTCCTGGGACCGGTGCTTTTCAACCTGTTCATAAATGACCTGGAGACAGGGATAAGCAGTGAGGTGGCCAAGTTTGCAGATGACACAAAACTTTTCCGGGTGGTTAAGACCAGAATGGATTGTGAAGAGCTCCAGAAGGATCTCTCAAAACTAGGAGAATGGGCGGCAAAATGGCAAATGCGTTTCAATATAAGAAAATGTAAAGTAATGCACATTGGGGCAAAAATCAAAACTTTAGTTATCAGCTAATGAGTTCTGAGCTGTCCGTGATGGGTAAGGAAAGAGATCTTGGTGTGCTGGTGGACAGCTCGATGGAAGTGTCAACCCAGTGTGCGGAGGCAGTGAAGAAGGCCAATTCTATGCTATGTATCATTAAAAAGGGGATTGAAAATAAAACAGCCAACATTATAATGCCCTTGTTCAAAACGCTGGTAAGGCTGCACCTGGAGTATTGCGTACAGCTCTGGTCACCGCACCGACATAGTGGAACTGGAAATGGTGCAGAAGAGAGCGACTCAAATGATGACTGGGCTGGGGCACCTCCCTTATGAGGAAAGGCTACAGTGTTTGGGGCTCTTTAGTCTAGAGAAAAGGCACCTGAGGGGGGACATGATTGAGGCATATACAATTATGAAGGGGATGGATAAAGTGGATAGAGGGAAGCTCTTTTCCCTCTCACGCAATACTAGAACCAGGAGACATCCACTCCAATTGAGTGTTGGGAGAGTGAGAACAGACAAAAGAAAATATTTCTTTAGCCAGCGTGTTGTTAGTCTGTGGAACTCCTTGCCACAGGATGTGGTGATGGCATCTAGCCTAGATGCCTTTAAAAGGGGATTGGACAGATTCCTGGAGGAAAAGTCCATCGCAGGTTACAAGCCATGGTGGGGATTTATAATCTCCAGGCTTAAAAGGAAGGTACTTCAAAATGCCAGATGCAGAGGAGGGGTATCAGGAGAACAGGTATCTAGTTGTCTCGTGTGCTTCCAGAGGCATCTGGTGGGGCCACTGTGAGATAGCTGGACTAGATGGGCCCTTGGCCTGATCCAGCAGGGCTCTTCTTATGTTCCTTATGTTATCTATAATCATAATGCAGACCTAGACCAAGATCATCCACACTCTTGTATTCCCGATCTCCATGTATGGGTGTGAAAGCTAGATAGTTAAGAAAGCTGACAGGAAAATAATTGATTCGTTTGAAATGTGGTGTGGAAGGAGAGCTTTGTGTATAGCCTGGACTGCCAGAAAGATGAACAAGTGGGTCCTAGATCAAATCAAGCCTGGAATATCTCTGCAGGCAAAAATCTTGAGGCTGAGGCTGTCCTACTTTGGGCACATCATGAGAAGGTAGCATTCTCTGGAAAACAGAGTAATGGGAAAGGTGGAAGGCAGCAGGAAAAGAGATGACATGAGATGGATTGACTCCCTAAAGGAAGCCACAGGCTTGAGTCTACAAGAGCTGAGCAGGGCAGTTGAGCTCACGACATTTTGAAGATTGCTTATTCATAGGGTAGCTATAAGTCAGAAGCGACTTTGTGGCACATAACAACATAATCATACATACCCCATGACCAGGAGAGGACACAGATAAAAGACAAAATGACAATGATGCACTAATACAGGAATGGGACTATCAAAGCTGTTAGCGAATTGATTTAGCAAGCTCTAGTCATGGTGATCAACTATATGCCAGGTAGACAATTCTAATGGATTGTAATCACCATGGCTTTTATGCAACCTTCCGAGGCAGCATGCAACTGAACTTCAGCTGTTGGAAGTAACAGCAGAATGGAACGATGATTGGGCTCGTGTCCTGCTTGTGGGTTCCATGGAGGTATCTGACCAGTCACTGCAGGATTTAGTTTAGGTTCTATCTAGCAGTTGTCTCCCCACACTATAACTGGTTTACCCCCCTTTCTAAAATAGCAAGAGGTCCCAGAGTACGCGGCTGGGATTAGCCCTGTGCATGGAAAACTTACTTTGTTGAATGGCTATGCTCAATATATCTGTCCCCACACAGCAGTTTGCCTTTCTCTCTTATAATGTAAGAGCCCAGGGTCCTTTAATGAAGCTCAATGGCAGGAGACCCAGGACTGCTAAAAGGCAGGCTTCCTTCATCTTGTTAAACTACAGAATCTCACAAGGTGGATAAAAATCAATGATTTATATAAAAAAAAATCAAAATGATTTAAATCACAAATTAAATTAAAAATAGATTTTTTTAAAAAAATTAAATAATCAAAAAATCTAATTTAAAAAATTTAAACTGTGATTTAAATCAGATCCATGCATTCTGTAAACAATATGTGGCAATGATCCACTGAACAAGTCCAAAAAAGGAGGATCAGAGAAATTCATGAAGGATAAGGACATCAGGCTACTAGCTGTGATGACTATATAAAAGCCCCAGGCAGTATGCTGGGGAAAACAAGCAGGAAAGGTCTATTGCCCTCATGCCCTCAAGGCATATGGCCGCCCAACATGAGAACAGCATGCTGGACTAGACAGGCTGTCAATCAGATCCCCTGGGGCTCTTCTTATATTCTTAAGCCTAGTTTCTCTGCTTCCAATGGAAATGCACACGGTCTGTCATCCATACAGGCCTAATTTCCACCAAGTGAACCATACCCATTTACCCGTTCACCAATGCATGACCTCTTATGTATCAGGTTAAAGATGTATTTAGCCTCAAGCATTTTAACAGTTTGGATATTTAACTCTGGGGTACCAGAATGGGATATTTTAGCACCCCAGAACCATATTGTGTTACAGAATCCATACAGAACTAGACTCCCAACATAGGTATTCTGTGTCATCCCTACCAGAAGAGTTCTAAAAATTATCCCCAAGTTTCAATTGCAGGCCATTTACAGACAAAAACCAGCAAGGTCAATTGTACAAGGCTACACAGGCTGGCTCTTCTCCTGGGGCACAGTAGAGAACTGAACTCCAAACCTTTGGCCCCACAGTCCGATACCTAACTGATTGTACCAAGACCAAAAAAAGAGTCCTAACTATTCTGCTAGCCCTCAATACATAAGCTAACCAATGCAGTGGAATTTTCAACGGTTCAGGAAAAGCCCATGACTTACTTGATACAAGTCTCACTCACTCCCGCCTTTCTTTCTTTCTCTCTCTCTCTTCCTTCCTCATCCTGAAGTATGAGTTTGAGGAATTAGAAGAATGCTCCTATTCTAAATATAAGAAATACAATTTTCACAGCTGTTCTAATTCTTTATTATATTCTTTGTCGACTGATTTAAATTTTGTTTTGTTCCTGTTCTAATTTGTATTGCAAACTGTCCCAGGGTAAATATTATGAATAAATGTCTCAGTAAAACAAAACAAAGAGTTTAAAGATAGGTCATGGGGTTTAAGGAAAATGGATAGTTTGCTTGAAAAATTATGGTACACAGTCCCAAACAAAACATGGACTTATTTTTAAAATATATGCATTAGGTTTTGCCCCCAAGGGACTAGTGCTCAGATCTTAAGAGCAAAGTATTATTTGCTCTAACAATGACCATTTCATTATTGCAGAACATAAAAGAAAGTACATTTTTATTGCTCAGGGACACATTCTGCCAGAGAATTTTACTATTTAAAATTATTTTATGCTCCCCAACCTCTGGCACCCCCAGAAAAGCTTTAGTGAGTTTTCTGTAACAAATGCTTGCAGATTGGTTCAACTTCCTAGCAAACGTACAAATTAACACACCACTTTCAGCTAATGTTGCATGCTGTCCAATGGTCTACAATCTACTGCAACCCTATGAATGCAATCTCTCCAAAATGTGTTTTTTTCCTCTCACACAATACTAGAACCAGGGGACATCCACTCCAATTGAGTGTTTGGAGAGTGACAACAGAAAATATTTCTTTACCCAGTGTGTTGTTAATCTGTGGAACTCCTTGCCACAGGATGTGGTGATGGCATCTGGCCTAGATGCCTTTAAAAGGGGATTGGACAGACTTCTGAAGGAAAAGTCCATCACAGCTTACAAGCCATTATGGGTATGTATAATCTCCAGGCTTAGAAAATGCCATATGCAGGGGATGAGTATCAGGAGACAGGTATCTAGTGGTCTCATGGTCTCCCAGAGGCATCTGGTGGGGCCACTGTGAGAGACAGGAAGCTGGACTAGATGGGCCCTTGGCCTGATCCAGCAGGGCTCTTCTTATGTCCTGTCTTCAACAGCCCTGATCAGCATTTGTAAACTCAAGCCTATGGTTTCTTTAGGGAGTCATTCCATTTCATACTTAGTCTTCCTCTTTTCTTGCTGCCTTCAGCCTTTCCCAGCATTATTGACTTTTCACTTCCATCAGAGAACTGCTGGATGGCTCAGTGGGTTAGGTCTCTGGCTGCTGAGCCAGAGGTTGGGAGTTCAATTCCCCATGATGCCTCCTTGACAGGGGCTGGACTTGATGACCCATAGGGTCCCTTTCAGCTCTGCAGTTCTAAGATTGTTTTTTTAAATCAACTAAAAGGATTCTTGAAATTGGTCTTTTAATGTTAAATGGGAAATTAATCAAAAGATAAAGTCATGTCACACAGCTAGAGAATCCACTGTCTTTCCCCCTGCATTGCTGGACCAGATTACTTTGAGGCAGCTTCTACTTCTACGATTCTAAGTCAACACATGTTAGAAGAGAGGATCCTGTGTATTACTAGTGATCTAGTTATCCAAGCGGTGACACTTTTGTAATCAAACGGAACCATACCCACACAAGAAGGAGGAATGTATGAGTCTGAGGAGACTCTGAAGTTTTTGGAAGAAAAAAAGATGCAACAAAAATGCTGAAGGTTATCCTGCTGCCCCATGACAAATGAGCACAACAGGTGAGTGGGCACAGACTGGGAATTTACTGAGGGGAAGAAGGACAACTGACACACCTGAGGGAAATGGCAGGGATGTTGGCACGTTTTGGGGTCTGAGTCCCAAGTCCAAGTCTGAAGTCTTTGGTGCCAAATGCCGAATCCCAAGCCCCAAGTTCAGGTCCCTATTAAAAACAAGTTTTCCCCCGAGAAAGAAGGGAGGGGTGGGTAAGTTCTGTGTCATGAATTGAGTCTTAGTCATTCGGGGAAAAAAGATGAGTTGAGTCCGAGTCGAGTCACTGATGTGACTTAAGTCCAACTTGACAACAATTCCTGCGACTGAAGTCCCCATCCCTGGGAAATGATTTTGAGCATTAAACTGGAGCACTTTATCCTGCAACATTTTGTGGCAGGTTCCATTAATACCCCATGATTGTCACACTCATACATCAGACACAGAGAGTGCAGTGGACAAACAACCTCTGAAATGGCTCCCCAAAAATGACCAAAGATCAGTCTGAAGTAGAACAAAATCCATGATCACTGACTTGATTCAGCAAAGATAATTTTTGTGGGAAAAGCAGACTTTCATGCAATCACTGAATCACAATCAAAATCCAATATTGCACAAGCCGCCATGATAGACCTTCTCTCTTCTCTTCCCCACTCCCTGAAGAGTTCTATGTTGGCCTCAAAACACCAAGTTTGAGTCTCTTCCAAAGCCAGTTGGAGAGTCACAAGGATAGGGGCTGTTACTCCAATTTCTGCTGAATTCCTCCGTTCCACTTATGAAGGTTTATTGCTGGATCGCGTCTAGGGCCCACGACTCTAAAAAAAAAAGACGCTACACAGAGTCATGAAAGACAACTCCCCCTAGCTGCCTATTCTGTGCTGGACAAATTCCATTTCGCATACCCACAATTATTCATGTGGCCAGTTCACACACCCCTTTGAGGGATAGCTAAACCAGACCTGGGATGAAAAGAGGCTCTGGCACAGTTCATAACATGCAACGAGGGACTTTCTTTTTCTTTAATAATGAAGGCATGAAAAGTTACATTTGAGTCTTGAATCCTTTTAAGGAGAAAGGTGGGGTAAAAAATAGTTTAAATAAATAATAAATCAAATAAAAGTAACGGAATAAGTAGAAATAAAACCGTTGGTGTAAAAACAAGCAACGTTTCCTATTTAACTTCAAAAGTTAGTTTTAAGAAATAATTAAGCAAAGGCATTTTGACAGGAAATTTTCAGCATTTAACAGCATTCTCTTAACAATCCTAAAGTTGTTTTCTTCCTTTAAAAAAAAAGCAGTAAGTTATTTTCTTAACATTTTAATTAGTAATAGTAATTAAGCTCTGGGGGAAAATGATTCTGTGCTCCCTAAAAACCACACTACCCCTGCCCAGTAGGTAAACTGGCCCTACCAACGTAGGCCACCTGCTTCATGGAAGCAGGTGCCTATCCTGGATAGAAGGGTCTGTTAACATGAGGGCCACAGTGTCTAGGAGTGGTTTTCTGTAAGCATCCTAGACTTTTCGCTAGGTTCATTTTGTACCGTATGAAAGAGTCTTGCATATTCACCTCCTGGGATCGGTATCCTATGGATAGTGACAGGTGCACTGGCCCTGAACTTTTCCAGGCGTTTTGCCTGAGATCTTAAGAGAGAAATAAATCTAGATAATTTGATGGGGGTGGGAAGTCTGTTTTACTTCAAATGCAACCAAGTTGAAGTGTAATAGTGCTGGGTTTTCTCAAACAGATGCTATCAGGGAGACTCTTGATTCACTGAGCTAATGACTGTCAAACATAATTAGGTCACTGAATCCAAAATGGTTATGGGGTTTACTTCCTGAGCAGACAACCACAATCTTTAATGAAAGCAAAGTGTTGAGATGTGCTTAAAACCCTGTACTCTGGCTAGTCCTGCAAAAAGGATTTGGGGAATTCCACAGAGTACCAAAGCTTCAATTACTTAAGATGATAACATACAGATAGTATTTGTTAGAAGCTGAAAGCAAAATTCCCTCTGATATCTGTGCGGACTAATGAGACTTGCAAGCAAAGCTCAACTTCATCTCCTGATGGTCAAACACAAAACAAAGCAACCTTATCTTTAAGTTATAGGATATGCAGCAAAAAATGCATGCTTCAGGGTTTGATTAGAGCTTATGAGCATCCAGTGACACCACCACCATCACATTGCTAGAACAGAAGTATCTATCTTCCCCCCCCAAAAAAAAAGATTTTGGGCAAAAAATCCTGAAAACGAACTTGGAGGGTAACATGTAGCCTTTTGGCTATGCTTTGACTATGCTGTTCCAGAGATTGTGATCTTTGGACTCTTGTTTATCTTGAAATATATTCAGCACACATAAACAGGGATTTATAGAACGTATAAACTACATCTTCAGACTTGCCTCTCTTGGCTCATCCACTTACATCATTGCAAGTAAGGGGATTTGCAGTTCCACCTCAGTTTGTAAATCAACTCCCAGTGTATCTTTAGACCACCTCAGCGCTTGTCCCAAATATTTTGCTCTCTGAGGCAAAGTATCAGATGGCACTGCAAGGCACAGCTATAAGATCATAAGCTGTTCTTATGGTGTTAAAATTAGAATTTAAGGAAGTTATTGTCTTGGGCTATAATTGCCAGCATGTTCATCTGACACTGAAACTTTCTTCCTAGTGGGAAACGGAAAGGCGATCCAAATGATCTCATTTATGTCATCCAAGACGCTGCATCCAGAAGACAAAGTTCATTCTGGCCTTTGGTCTCTACAGCAGTAGTTCCCAGTGTACCCCAAATCACTGTAAATTGCTGGAGGTCTGGACAATTAAGAAAGCTTTTATTATATGAATTATGTGCACAGGTAAGTCATACTTCAGTAACCATAGTCTTGCTTTTAATTGGTAAAATGTGTGGGTGGGTGGGTAGGGATCACAGTCCACAGAAGTGCTGCATCGTGAAAATAACAAGCCCCAGGCCAAGTGCTTGTGACCTTGTTTCATAATTTAGCCAAGACACTTCTGTCTCTGTCATCGTAAAAGAATAATCAAATGCAAGGCCAAGTACCTATGCTCTTGTCGGATCCACCATGTTTCTGCAGACCAGCTTAACTGGAGCTCACCCATAACTAGAGGTATGCATGGCAGAGTTTGAGAACTTCTGCTCTACAGTCATCTTCAAAATCTTAACAAAATCTATTCCAAATCCCCATCATCATCGTCTTGTTCTTCTCCCATCAGAGTCTGGACAACATCCTGGTTTTCCTGACTTTGGATGAGATGGCTCTACACGATAATGTTCTATGCATCCAAATCAGTTCTACTCAGCTGAGAAGTTCTTCTCCTTCCATTCTTAACTCCTTTATTTTTAGCTTGAATGATCGCAAGCACCCATCTGTACTTTTGATTGCCATCAGATGACCAAAGTATTCTAGCCCAAAAACCTTCATAAGGTTGTGGAGAGCAGCAACTTGAAACAAAACCGGGTTTTAAATTTGGAACATGTCAAAGAATTCTGACATTACAACAATGCTATTGTGAGTCTCTTGAAACAAAACATACGTGCAGTAGGTGTGTGTCTCACTACTACATGCATTTTTAAGACTGAAAAACAAATCTTAGAACAAAAACCAGGAAAATCATCTATATCTGTTCCTGCTTCTTCTTCTTACCATGGATAACTAGTGTCTTGCTACTAATTTCTGAGCCTCCGGTGAGAATAGTCACAGCTCCCCCTCCTGGTTTAATGTTCATTCACTTTAAGCATGTGTCGCAACAAAAAGAATACTCTTGTAATCTCCTCAAACCTTGCTTGGACAAGGCACAACAGAAGAGAGCAAGTAGGATATGTTTTGTTTGGTAGATTGTAATGAAATAATGTACTGAATTTCTAGGGTAGAATGTGATAAAATTTCAAATTTACAAATAAGGTTAAAGGTCTGTCACAGCAACTCTTCCTCTCAAACTAAAAAACAGTTAATTCCAATGTTTCCTGAGACAAGAGAGTCACCTCTTAAAGGTCATACAGCATAGTGCTAGATATTCCTGAACCAGAATCTTTGGTATCAGTTGCCACACCAATTAAACATGGAAGCAGGGATCATTCTAACACAAGGACACATGAGACAATTACCTTAAGGAGCAGATGTTACAATTTTTCTTTACATCCTCCTTGTTAACACAGGTTGGCCAGGGGTGGGGCAGGCAGATCTGTATCAGTTTTTGAAGAACTGAGGGGGACATTTTTGAAGACCCTTCTATGTAGTTTATTTATTTTATTTATTTATTTATACAACTTCTTTGAACTGTTGCCGTCTGGCAGAAGTTACAGAACAATTAAGACTCGGACCACACGCTTTCTGAATAGTTTTTATCCCAGAGCTATAATTGCACTTAATAATGAACTTAAAAACCACCAGTAGTGAATAGTTGGACAGTGTTACTTAGCCTGCGGTGTAGATGTTTGTATTTTTAGGGGGGGGGGATTTTTAGTGGGTGGGGAGTGTTTGGGGATTTTTTATGTGTGTGCATGTGGGTCCGGTCTCTGGGTGTCTGTGTGAATTTCGTTGTATGTGTATACTATGTATAGACTTACAATGACAATAAATTAATTTGAAATTATTTAATGTATATGCCACCCACACGACCCAAAGGTCTCTGGGCGGCTTACAACCTGTAATGTTGGCGCAGCACAGTTTCAGTACAGTGTAGTTCCAGACCAATTTTTGAGGGCAAACTGAGTGCTCTGGAATAGTGGTGCACAGGTTCAAAGGGATAAGACTTTTTCATTAGCGGAGACAATTATGTCATTGGCTAACACCCTCAATCTTCCCTATTCTCTCTGAATTTACCTGCAATCCTTAAGGTGGTGGAAAAGGATTTTTCTAGCAACAGTATATTGTTGTGAGGTGTCCCAGTTGCCATTCCGACGTTTTGAGGTGACTTGATCTGGAACGTGGAATTAAGACTCAATTTGCTTTGCAAAGACTTCCTCTGGATTAAAATGAAAACAGCTAGAACTGGTTTGTTGTCACGGATTAACAAAGCTGCTGGTAGTTTTGGACTCCTCTGGGAGGGAGACTTAAAGGACAGTCAGGATGAATATTTACCCTTCAATTTTTTACCATCACACCACTGTTTATGGAACAGAATAAGTAACAACAACAAAAAAGAATAATATAAAAATATTTAGTAGTTATTTATACCCCATCTTTCCACTAATGAGCTCAGAGGGCCATAGACCAGTGTTTCCCAATCTCGGGTAACCCAGGTGTTCTTGGACCAACTCCCAGAAGCCTTCACTGCTAGCTGTGCTGGCTGGGGTTTCTGGGAGTTGCAGTCCAAGAACACGTGGGTTATCCAAGGCTGAGAACCACTACCACAGATGGTTTCCTCCCTATTATCCACATGACAACCCTGTGAGGTACGTCAGGCTGAGAAAGCAAGGAACTGGCCAAGGTAACTCAGAGAGTTTCATAATCCAGAGGGGACTAGAACATAGATCTCCCATGTCCGACACCAATACCCTAATCAGATGGCAGCAGGGAAACTTTGCAATGTGACCACGCTGGTATCGTGGAACAATAAAAACTCTCAAGTGTGCATGTCATTTTTGTAAGCAAGCTAGTAGCTATTCTCAGTGGAGGCCATAGGGTCCCCTGGGGGGCCCTGGCACATTTGTAGGGGGCCACAGTCTGGAAACAGTTCTTCATACACCACCTTATATGGTTCATAATAAGATTTACACCAGAGGTCGTCAACCCCCGGTCCGCGGCCCGGTGCCGGTCCGCGGCCTCAGCCGGACCGGGGAGACAGACCTCCCGCCCCCCCGCACGCAATCCCCTCCCCACAGCTGCTTTGCGCATGCCCGCGCGTGCCAGCACCGGTGTGAGCACCCCTTCACGCATGCGCCCGAGCACCCGCGCGAAGGGGTGGGCGTGCAGGCGCTCCTGCGCATGCACAAAGGGGTGGGGGAGCGCTCACGCTGGCACGCGCACTCCCCCACGGCTTCGCACATGCGCCCGAGAGTGCACGCGCATGCGCCCAATAGCGTGCGCGCCCCGGGGGGGGTGCCCTGCCTTCCTCAGAGGCTCAGCTGGTCCGCGGTCCCAAAAAGGTTGGGGACCGCTGACTTACACAATCCTGATTTGGCTTATATTTCTTGCATATTCTGTTTATGGTCTTGGCCAAAGAAAAAGGTTGAGAAGGGGTGGGCTAGATAGTGATACTGTTACCTATCTATGTAACCAGCAGACAGACCATACCTAATGAAGGCTCACCAGCAGTTCCGCATTATCATGGAGGGGCACTGCAAGCTTCTGTCCTGGGTCTAGTGTTGTTCTACATCTTTATAAATGAACCGGAGGAAGACTGCAGTGCTCATCAAATGCTCATCAAATGTGCAGATGGCACTTGGAAAGGGTAGCTAATACCCCAGGGGACAGAATCAGGATTCAGGTTTTCACTTAAACAGGAAATACTGGATGCCCAAGGTTAGGATGGGTGACTCCTTGATTGACAGCAATACTGTGTGTGTGGGGGGGGGGGAAACCTCAGGGTAATCATGGACAAACAGTGTGATAAAACAAAACATTTTTTTAAAAAATTGATTCTTGGCTTCATAGCACACCATGATTCCTTTAGGTGAAGTAATAGGATCATTCTGGTTTGCTTTGGTTAGACCTCACTTAGAATAATATCTCCAGTTCTGGGCATAACAGTTTAGGAAGGATATTGACAAGCTGGAACACCTCCAGAGAAGGGTGCACAAGATGGTAAAGAATCAGAAAAGAAAGCCATATAAGAAATGGTTGAAGGAGTTGGCCATGTTTAGCCTGAAGAAGACATGATTAAAAGGGAATATCATATCGTCCTGAAATGCACGAACGGCTGTTATAAGATGGAGCCCTCTTGTTTTCTGCTACTGCAGAGGTAAAACCTGAACCAATTGATTCAAATTACAAGAAGGGAGATTCTGACTCACCATTTGGATGAACTTGACAGTATGAGCAATTTGATAATGGGAAAATTAGCTTTGAATACTCAATTGTAAGAAACAGGCTAAACATCCATAGAGGCAAGCTAGGGTTTTCAAAAGCCATAACCTCTCCTTTCTTTGATAAAGTGTTACAGAACCTTGAAGACTAACAAGGATTAGTGGACTGTATTGGAGCTCATGAAAGCTTGCACCCAATAAAATATGCTTGTCCTTAAAGGGACACCACACTCTTTGTAGTTTTTGATAAGCCTTGTGGTGCAGTGGTTAAACTGCAGTACTGCAGCCATGACTCTGTTCATGACCTGAGTTCGATCCCAATGGACTCAGGTAGCTGGCTCAAGGTTGACTCAGCCTTCCATCCTTCTGAGGTTGGTAAATTGAGTACCCAGCTTGTTGGGGGAAAGGCAATGTGTAGCCTGCATAATTAAATGGTAAACTGCCCAGAGAGTGCTTTAAGCACTATTGGGGCGGTATATAAGCAGCACCCTTTGCTTATGCTGCAGTATATTAGCGTGGCTATCCTTCTGATGGAAAAACAACAGCAGAGAGTTCATTTCTTAAATCTGTTTTAAGAACAAGCATTAAAAACAGGAGTATTGCTCTTGCATTAAGACTACAAAAAGCCCTTTGCAAAAAAATTTTCCAGTCTCTTCCCTTAAATACTACTCTGCCCCTGTATGCTAAAAAAAAAAAAAAGGTTTCAAGGAATATTTCTATATTCATTGTGTCTCCCAAGGAATCTACCTTTCTCTCATGGTGCTCAATGGGCAAACAACAGTCTAACAATCTACAGAAAGAGCCAGGCTTTCATCAGAAGTTTCAACTGGCTAGTATTCATCTCTCCATTTCTGCATACACTTGCCAGGACAGTATACCATCTGTCTTACCTTAATCATGAATCTGTCACTAAAAAAAAATCTGATTTCAGTGCCCCAGCCATCTGCCGACATTTGTGGCATGTTGAGTCCAGTGGTGTGAAATTTATATGTGCAAAATGACCATGTTTTCTTTTTCTCTTCGTAAGGGCTATTCCAATAATAGGCCGGTCCACAGGTGAAAGAATGGCCTACGACATCTGTTTAGTCATGGCCTCATGTGTCCTTTTGAAGCTTATCACTAATTAGTGAAGGGGGGGGGGGTTAAATTACCAGCAGATAAAATAAAGGGGTAAATCGTAGAGATGAGATCAAAGTAGAAAGTTTGGACAGTTAATTTTTTAAAAAATATATATTTTGTTATATATCTGCAAAACCTAGTTATCCTTTTGGGGCAGCTGATTATACTACTGCTTGCACTGTGGATCTCTCTAAAGAAAGTTTTAAAATGACTATGTTAAAAACACAAAACAAAGCTTCAAAATGTCCCAAGTTAAAAACCAGGAAATTTAAATTGCTATACAGAAAAGTAATTTGTTATGTATATGCACATTAAACTCAAAGAGGTTTAAACTACCTGGAATGGTCAGGTTGCATTCAGATGCTCAAGGCACATTAGACTTCAGTGACCTGATTCCAACAGAGCACTGTGCCCGAGCAATTAGACACGGAAGTGAAGCCCATAGTCAGGGCCAGCGCTGCCATTAGCAACTGCCTCAAGTGACAGAGCGCTGCTTCACTCCTTCCCCTCAGCTTCTTGGAGAAAAGCTGGCCAGTTATTTCAGTAATACCTGACCCCAAGGGGTCCTTGAAACCAAAGTACTCTGCAATAGCACCCCTTTCCAAATTTCCTGTGCCATGACATGTAGAAGCAGCCAAGTGTGGTGGAGCACAATGTGGAACGGTGTTTGCTTCTCTGCCTCACTGCCGTTTTCTTCTGGCAGTGTGCTGGGGGGTGCCATCACCATGCCATCACTGCTAGTGGTACCACGGCCCCTGCCGCTACGTGCTGCTGCATGGGGTGGAGGGGCAGTGACATCTCCAAACAATAGGGGCATAGTGAGAAAGCTCACTTTGCCCTGTCTGTGGTTATTTACCACCATCCAACCCCCAAACAAAGGAAGCTAATTTGGAAAACATGAGAAAAGCTGAAGCTGGGGCAGATGTCTTTTGTTAATTAAGGAGGCTCTGATTAGATACATGGAGGTGTCCATTCTGTACAGCTTGGCCCCAAATATAGACAGTCGCCTGTGTAAGAAAAGAGTGTAAGTGTACTGCTGCTGATGGAGCTCAAGAGGATTTGAATCACAGCATCAGAACTCTTGTAAAATGAGGTTTACTATGATTAATATCATAATTAAATCAACATGTTCTGAAGCCTTGCCCAGAGCCATATAAAATGGGCTTCAGAGATAAATCAGACTTCACAGCCTAAACAATGGTTGTAATGATGATTGATTGAAGGGGGAAGGACCCTGGGCATGTGTGACTATCTTCTGTATAATCCAAAAAGTATATGATGGCAACTCTTTGGAGCTTGAAATATGTTTAAACAGCGCATGGAGGCAAAATTTGTACAACAGATGTTGAAGAATCCCCAAAGAAGTATTTTACATCCATGGCCCAAGAAATGACCCAATTTATTCTACTGCAAAGATCTGTTGGGTCTCATAAGACAGAATCTGCAAGTTTACAGTGCAATGCTTTTGGAAGTGAAGGATTGGCTGGCTGCACGCCGTTGCCCAGGGGATGCCCGAATGTATTCACAGTGCTTTTCCATTCTTAGGGAAAGGCTCCTACTATGCCTCCCATCAAGACAAGACTCTAGCTGGACCATCTGGAAGTCACTTAATAGCCTTCAAAGTGAAGTAGGAAGATCAAAGCATAACCAAATAAAATGGGGCTACTTGGATATAGGACAAATTTTCTGTGACTGTCGAGATATTCAATCAATGCAGCACTTATGTGCATGCAATTTATGCGATACCATGTCCACAAATGAAGATCTAGCAAATGGCCGAGATAATGCTACTGAAGTAGCCCGCTTGTGGTAAAAAATCTTAACATTTTAATTTGTTTTTAATTTTACCTATATTTTACATATGTCTATAATCTTAAATTGTACAACGCTGATAGGAAGGAAGGAAGGGAGGGAGGGAGGGAGGGAGGGAGGGAGGGAAGGAAGGAAAGGAGGGAGGGAAGGAAGGAAGGACAGGATCACGTAAACCAGAGGTCGTCAAACCCCGGTCTGTGGCCCAGTGCCGGTCTGTGGCGTGAGCTGGACTGGGCCACGGAGACAGACCTCCCACCCCCCCCGCATGCACTCCCCTCCCCACAGCTGCTTTGCACACACGCGTGCGTGCCAGCGCCAGCGTGAGCGCTCCCCCACCCCTTCATGCATGCGCACGCGTGAAGGTGTGGGCGGGCGCGCGGGCAGGCATTCCTGCGCATGCGCGAAGGGGTGGGGGAGCGCTCACGCCGGAACTGGCGGGCGGGCTCCCCCACCGCTTTGTGCATGTCCCCGAGAGCGTGTGCGCCTGCGCGAGGGGGTGCCCCGCCTTCCTCAGAGGCTCAGCTGGTCCGCGGTCCCAAAAAGGTTGGGGACCGCTGACATAAACTGTTTAAGAAAGTTATCAATTTAAATTTTCCATGACCACTTTGAATGGGCTGTAGGAGGTATAGGAAGGAATGACATTCCCTAAACCTCTGGCTCTGCAGCCAGATGACCTGTGTGCTTGCTAAGTCCAGGTGGTGTCCTAATAGAGGATATCTTCATAAGGAGACCTCTTCCTTGGCCGCCCTTGAAATGGAGGACTGCCTGGTGTAAAAGCAATTCAAAGTGCTGTTTTTCACCTATAAAGCCATAAACGGCTTCATTCCAAGCTACCTCAAGGACTGCCTCTCCCTTTATGAACCTGCCAAGTGTTATGATCATCAGAGGAAGCCTTTCTCTTAATCCCATCACTATCACAGGTGTGCTTGATGGGGACACAGGAGAAGGCCTCCTCTGTTGCTGCTCCCAGACTCTGGAACTCCCTCCCACAGGAGACCAGGCTGGCCTCGTCTTTGCTGTCCTTTCACGAGCAGGCTTTCCCTTCGTGACTGGCTGTCTGAGAGGGATTTTTAAATGGATTGTTGTGCCCTGTTGCTTTGAATGTGTTTTTGGTGTTGATTTTGTTTGCCATTTTTAGTATGGTGTTTATTTGATTCATTTAAAATATTTTTATACTTATTGTTTTTAGCTTTTAAATATTGTCTTTTACTGATGTAAGCCATCTTGGGTCCTTTTTAAAGAGAAAGGCGGGTAAAAATATGATAGATAGATAGATAGATAGATAGATAGATAGATAGATAGATAGATGACATATGGCTATTCTAGTTCAGAGATGATTCAACTCCAAGAGGATTAGTAGGACTTGAATTCGGGGGTGGGTGGGAGGGTTCAGTAATCTCATTTGACTGCACTTTACACATTAGATTTGGAATTCATCTCCCCCCCCCCCCACAGTACATCAGATTTACAATTGTGAATCAAAACGTGGATCCTGGACATTCTATGTGGTGTCTTGCCACTTGCAAACAGGTCACAGACATCAGTTGTGGCATCTAATACATTTTCACCTTCTAGATTCAGGGCATTTTTGAGCACTGAAGAAATACAGGCCAGAAACTGCTGTTATGACTAGAAATGCGCATTGCTGAATTTTCAGATGCTACATAAGATTTGGCCTGTGGCAGCTGAGAAGCCCCTTCCTATGAACACATGATTTATTCACACACTGGTAGCTACTAGAAGAATGTGAGCAGAATTTGTTGACTCTACCCCACTAGCAAATATTGGTTGATCTGAACCCTGCAGGTACAAAATCTACCCTCAAATGGGAAGTGGTTGTCACTTGTCTAAAAAATATAATGTATTGCCACAAATGGAGCACACGTTTTTCAAGCTTAGGCGTTGAGAAACAAAGCTATTTAAATGCCTGTGCATGTGTGCATGTCTGCTTGTGCATATATATATAAAAACAGAGATGCTAATTGTGTGCTAGGGAAATAAACTTATTTGGATGTAGATCACATAGAACTGTTTGTGTACGACTGAAGCCTACAAAACAGGGTTAAACAGGCCTTAAGAAACATATTAACCTTTGGCTAATGAGCTAATTTCAGCCATGAGTGAATTAGTCTTCTTGGAAACACATGCTGCATTAGAAATGCATGCACCATGAACAGCTTCTATTAGAAATCTAAAGGCTAAGAGTGACCCTTATCTCTTGTGGTGCACATACACCTGCATTTCTAAATTCTGTCAAGAGATTTTTTCTCTCTCTGTCCTCGAGCAATACATAAAATATTTGGGACCCTGTTTTCTATTTTGAGTGAATAATGTATGTTCTGGACACATTTCCAATCTGAACAATGCATATCCCTTCTCCAAAGCACAGGCTGAATTGGGCAAGCCATACACAATGCCTCCTTTGTGTGCTACTGTACATCAAATTCACCAAGACAAGGTCCTATCAGACTTGACAGCTGAGGGTTTTGATGGATCTACCTAGTGTTGAAGGAGAACAGCCCACGCCCCTTGAAGGGATTTCATGCCATGAAGCATTTCACATAGAAACCAAGCCTATGTTAACACATTTGGTCACTGCTGAATTTACTGGGTGCCAGTGTTCTAACTTTCTGCATTACGGAATATCTAAATTGGGTTCTTAAGTGACATGATGCCTTACCAAGTCATACCAAGAAACATGTAGGTGAGTATTGGTACTTCTAAATTGATAGCTTCTATAATTGTAATTTGAAGAGTGGAAAAGAAACTGAAGAAACTAATTGGCAAGAACTGTTGGAGTTTTTAAAACCTCACAAGCTGCCTGTAGTAGTTTTGGCTGGGAAGAACCTTTCTGGGCTGGGATAACTATCAATCTATCTAGTACGAACCATTCTTTCCTTTTCTCTGAGTTCAAGAAGAGCTCCGCCTTTCTGAGTCTCTTTCCCTCCCTTGACTCTGTTGAAGTCTGTTGCTGAAAGCGGCCATTTTTGGCAGTTTGCTGTTTAATCTGTTCAATTGTAAGTAATGAAACCTTTTATTCTTTCTCTTACTAAGGACTCAGAATGAGTTACTGAGACTATAAGTGCCAGTTAATGAGAAAGGGATGGACTATTCTGGGTAACTTGAAGCTATTCTGCCCTGTGAATCCCTGCACTTCTGCTGTACAGCTAGAGGAGTTTAACCAAAATTTCAAAATTCTGCAATAAGAACAAGAGCCTCTTGGAGGAGATGGAGGAGAAAGAGGTGTGTACTGGCTGTGCCTTGAAGGAGGCAAAAGTCACATTTCCAAAGAGAGGAGGAAAGAGAATGAGACTGTGACAGCAATGGTGTGACACTTCTGTTCTACTTCCTATCCATCACTGCTGCACAGCCAAATATTTAGCACCTGTCAATGTATTGTTTGATCCTTGTTAGCAGCTCAGCAGGGAACAAGTGAGCAGACATGTACTTCCTGGTGACTTGTTGCAAGTTCCATCTTTGTGTGTGGATGGTTTGCTTCTCCCCTTCACTTCCAGTTTTGTTTCCAGTTCTAAACTGAGTTAACTGCCTTTAAGACAAGTCCTTAGATCATGTCTGCCTGGAAAATGCCATCATGCTAAGCCTGCCAATATAAAACAATACAAAAAAACAAGGCAAGAGAAAGAAGTATCTCTACCCTGTTTCCCCGAAAATAAGACCTAACCTGAAAATAAGCCCTAGTATGATTTTTCAGGATGCTCGTAATATAAGCCCTACCCCAAAAATAAGCCCCAGTTAAGTGAAACCCTGCCTTCCACCATTGTGCAGCAAACAGAAGAAGATGACATGATTGTATTTGGATAAATGTAGATTGTTGTACATGAAAAAAATAAAACATCCCCTGAAAATAAACCCTAATGCATTTTTTGGAGCAAAAATTAATATAAGACCCTGTCTTATTTTCGGGGAAACACGGTATTAAAATCATTGCATTGGTCAGAAGAATTTCTATTAAGATCATGAAACTGGAAGGGGTACAAATGTTCTATTTGGAAAACTCCTGCGTTAAGAACAGATCCAAGCCAGACTGTAACCATAGCCTGTGTGACCTTTTCTTTGTCCTGACTATAGAGAGAACTCCATTTCTTGTACCTGCCTTCAGGGAAAGTAACATCCAACTGATTTTTTACAGAATATGTAACCTTCTAATGCTTACGCTTACCTCTCCCACATTCAAGTAAAAGAAGTAAAGCAAGCAGTCACAAAAACAGACAAAGATCTTCCTGGTAACCTCCAGGGCCCTCTGTCAGCAGCCAGGCTCAAGCCAGAAAGAGAAAAAGACACACATTATACAGCATGAATCTGTCTTTTAATTAAAATGAACTTAAGAGAGAATGTAACTGTTAACACAATAGAGTCTTGCAAGCTCGGAAAAGGTGTATTTTGAGCCCATGATTTACAGACTTTGGTGAAATCACTGATCAGGGCAATGCTCAGATGGTTAAGGGTGATATTGTTTTTATGTGGTGTCAAGTAGCTTCTGACGTAGGACAACCCTATGAATTACTGACTTCCAAAAGGTACTATGGTTCACAACCCTCCTTAACTCTTTTAAACCCAACGTCGCCGCTTCCTTTATTGAGTCAAGGAATCTCTTTCCTGGTGGAACTACAAAACCGCTTTCAGTTACTTGAAGAAGAGTCTGTCAGACAGGACGCAGAGGAGACCCCACAGGAGGACATGAGTAGGGCTGAAGCGCAGCAGAATACATTCGCTGAACCCACACCCTACAAAAAGTAGAAAAGGAGAGTAGTTGTAGTAGGGGACTCCCTGCTACGTGGAATTGAGACCGAAATTTGACGGGACAATCCATGGACTCGCCAGGTATGCTGTCTCCCTGGAGGATGGATAAGGGATGTGATAGATGGATTGCCATCACTTATAAAACCTACAGATACATATCCCTTTCTTCTTGTCCACGTGGGAACAAACGACACAGCCAAGAGGAGCGACCGAAAAATCACGTCTGACTTTGAAGCTCTGGGAAGGAAACTCAAGGACTTTGGGGCCCAGATAGTTTTTTCTTCCATCCTACCAGTGCTCGGAAGAGGAATCGAAAGAGAAAGGAAGATCCTCTGGGTGAATGGTGTCAACGAGAGGGATTTGGTTTTTGGGACCATGAGCTAAACTTCCTGGAAGAAGGACTGCTAGCAAGAGACGGCTTGCATCTAACAAGGACTGGAAAGAATGTGTTTGCCCAGAGCATGAAGAACTTCATCAGAAGGGCTTTAAACTGAATTGGAAGGGGGAGGGAGACGCAAGCACAGAGTTAAGGGTAGATGAAGCCTTACACACAATAAGAGGAATAGACCAAACTGATCAAAAGGGCAACAATAATAACATGAACAATAATAATCACAGTAATAAACATTAATAATAAACAATAAACTCTCAAGACTGAAGGATGCCTACATCATCAATAAACATAACAATAAACATAATAATCATTATCATAATACTCATAAAAATGTACAAAGACAAACAGGCCACAAATCACAAACCCTCCGGTGTCTGTATACGAATGCCAGGAGTATGGGAAACAAACAAGAAGAACTAGAAATTTTAATTCAGGAGGGGAAGTATGACTTGATAGGAATAACTGAAACTTGGTGGGATGACTCCCATGACTGGAATACAGCAATTGAGAGATATAAACTGATCAAAAAGAATAGAGAGAATAAAAAGCGAGGTGGAGTTGCAGTATATGTCAAAAATACACATTCCTGCACAGAAATATAGGAGGAGGAGAGTGGATGTCTCATTGAGAGCATCTGGATCAATCTAGTTGGGGCAAAAAAACAAAAGGAACTTGGTAGTTGGAGTCTACTACCGACCTCCCAATCAAAGAGAGGAAGCGGACTAAACTTTTGAAAAACAAATTGCAGGGTTTTCAAAGAGACACGATGTAGTAGTAATGGGAGATTTCAATTATCCAGATATATGTTGGAAGGCAAATTCAAAGAGAGAACCAGTTACCTCGGGAGTTGGTGAGTGCTCCAACACTGGAGGCATTCAAGAAAAACTTAGATAATCACCTGGCAGATATGCTTTGATTGTATTCCTGCATTGAGCAGGGAGTTGAGACTTGATGGCCTTGTAGGCCCCTTCCAACTTCACTTTTCTATGATTCTATCTCATATTCGGTCTTCCTCTTTTCCCACTGTATTCAACTTCTCCCTGCATAGGACTTTTCAAATATTTGAAAGGCTGTTTAAGGGCAGAGGTGCTTTAACCAATTGCACCCATTAGGAGCCGTTTGCTCTGGTGGATATAATCAAAATGAGTATATGAATTCCGGTGGCTATATTGAGCTGGGTACCCAAGGCAGAAGTGATACAAAAGAAAAAGAAAAAGAAAAAAAAAAAAAAGGAAAAAAGAGAGAGAGTGTGTTTCATATTACAGATAAATATATTTATTCTGGCCTGAGAATTCATAACTAGCAGCTTGCTACACTTGATAGCATTATTGTCACATAACGATTTTCTCACAAGAATTCTGTCAAGCCTTAAGGGTATTTTTGGCATGCTGGATGAAAGGCAGCTTGCATACAAAAGTCAGCTGTTAGTAAAGCAACAGACACAAGGCTCTAAATCAGCGCAGGTTTTTTTTTTAAAAAGCAGAGGTTTCAACTGCATAAATACACTGTTAGACATCCCGTCCTAAAAACAAAATCTGAACACAAAGCAAGCGTTGTTCCTTGATGAATATCCAGCATCAGGGACTTTTTGGGTTCTTATCTACCATGTGTCTGTGACTCATTTATGAAAATGCCTTAGAATGCAAACAGACATCCTAAGTAACTTAGGATTCAAATGATTTATGATGTCTGTTTATTTTCTCTATGTGCCTGTTATGTGCTGTCAAGTCAGAACAGGGGTCTCAAACTCAATTTACCTGGGGGCTGCTGGAGGCAGAGTCTGGGTGAGGCTGGGCCGCATCAGATTTTCCGCCAAGCGGAGCAAGAGCCCGAGGAAGCCGCCCAGGAGTCTCCTTAGCCCGGCTGGGGCTCCGAGGAGGAGGAGGGGCATGTGAGCCCTTGTCGCCGGCCACGACCCCCTCCGGCTCCTTCTTCACCACCACCACCAGCAGCAGCAGCAGGACGAAGAAGCGGAGAAGGGAGGGAGCGCCCGTGACCGCCTAGCGGGGGAGGGGAGGAGGGCACGACATAAAATTAAAAAATAAACCCTCACAGAATTCGCCTTGCCAAAGGAGAAAAGCCCCCACCGGTACCCGCGAAATTAAACAGAATGGGGCGGGGGCCCCCACAGGTGCGCGCGCGCATGCGCGCGCACACAAACACACACATACAGAGGTCCGGCAACCTTCCTCTGAGGGCCCCCCATCAAAAAAAGGTGCACTCAACAGCAGCAGCTAACCCCACCACGACAGAGGAGCAAACTTTGCGAGGCGAGCCCAGGCAGCCTCCAGTGCTGATGCGGCTGAAGCAGGACGAAGAGGAGGAGGAGGAAGCACCGCCGGGTGCTGAGGCGGCCACTGGCCGGGCTGGTGCTGGGGGTGCCGAGAGAGAAAGAGAGCCAGAGAGCCGCTTCCCTGGAAGAGGTGGTGGCGGCGGTGGCAGCTGCTATTGGCGGCTTGGAGGCGCTCTTCTTCGAGGACGGGCCGGGAGCGAGCCTCGCTTGCCGGCTCTCCCCCAAGACAGCGCCTCTTGCACCCTCCATCCAGAACTGCAGCCTGCCAGCCGGCAGATAGGCGGGCTGGCAGGCAGGCTGCAGTTCCGGATGGAGGCTGCAAGAGGTGCTGTCTTGGGAGAGAGCCGGCGAGCGAGGTGAGGCTTTTTTTGACTCTTGACAGCAGAGAACGCGTGGGCGCTTCAGGGGGGGCAGGCAAGGCGGGGGCCACAAACTATCGTCCGGCGGGCCGCAAATGGCCCGCGGGCCGCATGTTTGAGACCCCTGAGTCAGAACCAACTTATAGTGACCCTAATAGAGGTTTTCAAGCTACGTGAGATATTTAAGGTTTTACTAATTCTGCCTTCCCAGTGGGTTTCCTTGGCCAAGTATGGATTCAAATCTAGGTCTTCTGAATCCTAGACAGTCACTCTATCCTCTACACCACACTTTCTCTAGGTAGCTATGTGCCATCAAGTCAGAACTAGAGATGGGGATGAATCAAAAAAATGGTGATTCATTGTGATTTGTGATTAGTCAAGGTTAACAAATTAATGAATACGAATTTAG
The DNA here is from genome assembly GCA_037013535.1 of Intellagama lesueurii. Taxonomy (NCBI): domain Eukaryota; kingdom Metazoa; phylum Chordata; class Lepidosauria; order Squamata; family Agamidae; genus Intellagama; species Intellagama lesueurii. Next base: position 23,217,102 of record JBAJHW010000001.1, read on the forward strand.
GAATATTCATCGACAAATCAATTCATCAATTCGTTTTCACTTTAAAATGCTATAAAACTGGCCCCCAAGCAGCTAGAGACACCAAATATGCAGGGAAGCTTCCTAAGACGGTTTTCTACCAGTCCTGCAAGTTTGGTGAACATTGGGTAACGGACCCCTGAGTTATATAGTCACAAGGAGGACATCCCCAGTAAAGTTCCCCCCAGGTACTTTGTTGTTGTTTAGTCGTTAAGTCGTGTCCGACTCTTCGTGACCCCATGGACCAGAGCGTGCCAGGCCCTCCTGTCTTCCACTGCCTCCCGGAGTTTGGTCAAATTCATGTTGGTAGCTTCGATAACACTGTCCAACCATCTCGTCCTCTGTCGTCCCCTTCTCCTCTTGCCTTCACACTTTCCCAACATCAGGGTCTTTTCCAGGGAGTCTTCTCCAGGTGCTTAGAGAATCCTAAATCGCACCGAAGCTTCCTATGTCTTTCCCCAACACGCCTGCCAAGTTTGGTGAAGATTGGATATCGGACATCTGAGTTATTCACCCACAAATTGGGTCCCCCCAGGATAGTTTACTACGCGGAACAGAAACAGATGGCATTGAGGGAGTTTGATTTGTCTCTGGCAGGCACACAGAGGCATGAGGCATTGAGGTAGAGTTTGTCTTCAGCAACATCACATTTGGCAGTGACGTAGAATTTGCCCCCAGGAGGCAATGAGGTATTTGTCATTGAGGTAGAGTTTGGCCCCATCGGGCACTGAGGCACATATTAGCAAAGTAGACTATGGCCCCATCGGGCACTGAGGCAATTGGCAGCAAAGTAGACTTCGGCCTCATCAGGCACTGAGGCAATTGGCAGTGAAGCAGACTTTTTGGCCCCATCGGGCACTGAGGCAATTGGCAGCAAAGCAGACTTTTTGGCCCCATCGGGCACTGAGGCACATGGCAGCAAAGTAGACTGTGGCCCCATCGGGCACTGAGGTATTTGGCCCACACAGTCACACACCAAATTCTCCCCCACCCACTGTACCTGAAGAGGCACAAAACACAAGCCTCCAAAAGTAACTAAGTTTTTTAAACTTAAAGCCCTGCCAACTAAGTCTCAGAGTGAGACACACACACAACCACAGGAATTACATGTTGTTGGGAAAGGGATTCCACAGTCACACACATAATTCCCACCCACCCACTGTGAACACAAGCCTCCAAAAAAGAAGTAGCCTAAGCTAACTGAAATCCGCTAAAGAAATCCCTCCCCAAATTCCCAGTAAAGTTCTACTAATGAAATAAATGAAATAAAATGAACAAGAAAAAGAAGTGTCTGCTTTGCTGCCATAGAAATGAAAAAAGCACAGCCACGGGTAGCAAGCAAGTAGCACACAAGCACCAGCCAACAGCAACTGTTCTCACTCTGGAGAGAATCAGAACAGAAGTGGGAAATGGCTGTAGGGGAAAAGCTTATAAAGCCTCTGTAAAAGTTACACCCCCACAGCCCTTTCAGCAGCGCTATTGGCTGCCTAACATGCCAATCCAGGATCTCCTGATGGACCAGAGCCCAGCAAGCTCAGAGATGGCATAGAGAGGCCCCCAAAAGGGTAACCAATATAGACGAATAAAACTGGGAAAATATTTGTCAAGTCATATTCGTCAGGACTTAAAATTTGACGAATACGGATCGACGAATATATGACAAATCAGCTATATTCGTCAAAAATAGCGATTCATTTTTATATTCGTCCCCATCTCTAGTCAGAACTGTCACATAGCGACCCTAATAGGTCTTTCAAGATAAGTGAGATATTTTAAGGAATGATTTTTACCATGCCTAAGAGGGGATCTGAACCCTGGTCTCTAGAGTCCTAGTATGTCATACACCATACTGGATACCCACACTTTCCCTAGTGTTGGAGAAATGTAACTAAGAAAGCTTTCTTGGGAAATCAAACTTTAAAACAATCCATGCTTAAGTCCTGAAAACTAATAAAAACAAAACAAAGCAAGCTAATTTGTAAACTTTGGGAAGTGGTAGATGCTCCTGCTGTGACAGTCACACGCAATCAGCCCTGAAGGATGCTCCTCTTCTAACAACACACTATGTACAATATCAGCTGGTACCCTTAATTCAGCATCAGTTACCTATGTACACCTGTTACTTCATCAGACCTGTACTGCCAAAAACTGGTTCCTCTCAAACCCTGTTTTCTTACTCCTCTAGGTTCACACAAATCTTTGAACGCTTTAACATTTCTGCAGGGATGTCTGATCATTCTGTTAGACATTTTGATTCCAATGCCCTGCAAGCACATGTGCAATAGCAATTCCTGTTTTTCCAACTCCAGATTTTAAATCTGATTGCATGCTAAAAACAGCAAATGTCCTCTGAAGCTAGTCTTGCTGCTAAGGAGCAAATATTTCCCACCTGTCTGTGCACATATATCTATGTGTCAGATGATACATGTAGAAGATTTGGCAAGGAACATAGCCAAAGTGAATTACTTATTTCCTGGACATGATCAAGACTAAACACATCACTGAGAAAGCTGCTAAGCCTTGTAATCAGGACAGCTAGAATCTGTAAGACGACGGGACTGGGTTTTCAATCTTGCTCAGAGTCTACTGTGATGTTTTTACATAAACATCGGAAAAAGATTCATTTAAATAATTTATTATTCAAGGTTTGCAATCTGGTTTGATAAAACAGGAGGCTAAAAAAAGAGAAAAGAGCACAGATAGATGAAAACTATTACAAGACTGGAACAAACTATAGATACTATTGTCTGAGCAGGAGGGGGCAATATGAAGTGCCCCCCACAATGAGATTCTCCCCCACTTTGGGTCGCTGATGATCTTGGAGAATGCAAGTCGTGCTGAATGCAGGAAGTAGCTGCAACATTACGAACAGATAGCTTTCCAGCCTCAACTTAAACATTTCTAATTAAGGTTGCTGTTGTTGTTTGGTTGTTGTTGTTGTTTCGACTTATATACATAGTGCAAAAGCACTGTCTGTTAAGTTTTACAACACAATTAGGAAAACAATAGTTTGCCCCCTCAGTGAACTGGGTATTCAATTTACCGACCTTGGAAGGATGGAATGTTGAATCAGCCTTGAGCCAGATACCTGAATCTGTTGGTATCAGATTCAGGTGGTGAGCAGAGGCTTGACTGACATACTGCAGTTTCACCACTGTATCACAGGGCCCTTGTGAAGGTGAAACTTCTATTTCTCAAGGCAGTTATGTTCCACTGCTTAACAACTCTCATTGTTTGGAAATTTCTAGTGCTGACCAGAAATCTTCTTCCTAGTAACTACCCCATCTCAGTTGTTATCTAGCACTCTGGAACAACTGACAACACTTCTCCAGTTTTTCCTTTCACACTGGGCTCTTGTGACTCCAATTTGGGATTTATTCTGAAATTTACAGGAGCTTTCTAACATGGTGAAGCTTCATATACATGAAGACTATGGAAACATTTCCCCTGGATTTTCCCTCCTACATATAAAGATATCCAGTTCTTTCTACCATTCTACATAGAACTTTGCTTCTAATTCCTTCACCATCTTGATCCTTCTTTCCTGAACATGCTCCAAATTGTCAGTAATAATATCATGGCCAAGTCAAGATATCCTTTCTGCCTTGAGCACAGCAGCAAGTAGTACCTGCAGTTCAATGCCTTAGTACCATAAGCTGGCCTAATTTAGTCAAGGTGACTGAGTACCATAGGCGGATCAAATTATGTTGGTACCTGAGGCAAGCAAGCAAGCAAGCAAGCAAACAAACAAATAAATAATCACCAGCATCTCTCTCACTTCCTGGCCATAAAAATAAAATATTAATAAATCAAGTAAATTTCATGACACACCCAACATTGGCTGCTTGAAGGGATGTCCCATTCTGTCTAACAGTAGAGCTGGCCCTTTTCAGTGTTCCATTCCTTCCTTTCCCTGCAACTATCTGTAGCCCCCCCCCCCCCCCCGCGCGCTTTATTTCTTCTTGGGATCAAAGCCCAGTTTTAAGAAATTTCTTGCCTCTCAAACCAGCCATTTCATTCCATGTAGTTCAGGACATCCCCATGGTTGGTTGGTTAGTTAGTTAGTTAGTTAGTTGTTTGATTTCTATACCGCCCATCTGGCAGCCAAGGCCACTCTGGGCAGTTTACAACAGCAAAACAGAAGAACAATAGAATAACAAGAAAGGTGAAGAAGAGAGAGTGTGAAAAATTATCTCTGTGAACCTCCTCATTTCCCATAAGAGAAAAAGAGAAAACTGAAACCTGCCTGGTTTCAAAGAAGGTGTACGGTTTTTCTCTCTGCTGATGTGCATATGCCACAAGTAAGGAGATATTCATGCATTTTTTAAAAAAATGCTTTTCTAGGTTCTTCTCCTTCCCCTGTCCTCAGGGTAATATGATCTCTCTCCCTTTTAAAAGTTCATTCCCTTGGATTTGCTCCAGAAAAGAATACATGCCATGGATACTCACTTAAGGGATTAACTAAAGTTGGAAGACCTACATTTGCAAGTAGATAATGGATTCATGTTTGAAGGCCATTAGTTTTTTGCTCCTGCCTTTTGACCCAGAAGTTTGGAAGAGTCTATATAAGAATGAGCTCCACTGATATAAACTCAATAATCTTGAGTTATTCCCTGTTTAAAATGATGGGTGGAACACAAATCAGGAAGAGGTACAGAATGGGGTGATCTTAAATACCATTTTATGGAGGATCACCCTCTGTTCAAAGTCATTCTCTATTTGAAGGCCTTGTGAAGTCTAACTTTTTTTAAATAGAAAGAACGGTATTGAGGGAGACTGCCCGTAAAGCATCAATTCCTGGAGAGCAGGAAGAGCAGACACACAGACTTCCCTACTCATGTGGAATGCACTGTATTTTTATCTAAGTTATAGTTATAGACAGTACCCTACTAAGCTTGTTCTGAGTGAAAATTCAATAAATAAATAAATAAAATAAATAAAGTATAGCAATGTGGCATCACCCCCTTGGTTGTGCAAACACTGCCATTGTGCAAGTGGTGATTTCCATGAAGGGTTAAAAAACAAAAACCTTCTGCTTGTACAATAGGAATGCCTCCATGGAAGCTCAATAGGATAATTGCTATCATTTTTAAATTTACATCTTATAAAGTAGAACATGCATCCTTTTAAATGATGCCATTTTCTTCTTTGCTAGTGCATGCCTAAGTGGCCACTTGGGGCTTGAAACTCTGGAAAAATGGGTCAAGGACAAAACAATTAGCTAAAATAACCCCAAGAGCATGTGCCTAGCTGCAGTGGCTTGAAACAGGATTTCCCACATTGGTTTCTGGGGGAAACTATAGTTCCTTAGAAGCTTCAGTGTTCCTTGATGAAGAGAAGAAGAATAATGGTGCAGAAGCTTTGTTCAAAGATATCAAACTATGACTCTTGATCTCCTCCTGGAAAAGCAGAAACGGTGGCAATTTTCTTAGGATGAAGTTCTCATAGGCTAGTAATGAGTCTCAGTAGGGCTGGCAATCACTCCATATTAACTGACCATGCACATTGGAACAGGCCTTCTCATTTGATTCAGCACTGATATATTCCCTTGTAGATGTCAGTGCAGAAAGTCTGAATGTTACTGGCCTGGACAGTTATTCCATTGACTCCAGCTTCTGCATGCCCTAGCAAAAAGTCACATAATGTGCCCTCCAGCACCAGAGATAGCATTACTTTCCTGCTGATGGGCTTCCCATAAACAACTGTCTCAATGTTTTGTGAATGGAATGTAGGACAAGACAGGCCTTTGGTCTGATCTAGAATGGCTCTTTTTATGTTCTGAAAAAACAGAGTTTGGAAAAGTTACTATTTCAGAACCACAGTGCCTAGAACACCGGGAATCACCCAGCCTTTCCAATCTTCATTGTCACGTCAACATTTGACATTCTTCCCACAGAAGGCCAAATCAACATCCTGATTTGATGTTGAAGGGGAAGGCAGGGCCATGAAATACTTATGTCTCTCTTAGTAGTTATAAGTCCAATCCAGTATGTTTGCTGCCTTTAGCCACGGGCCATTGCAAACACAAAAAGAAAGAAGAAAAGAAAATGTTGATAAGCATAAACAGCAGAAAAGTACTTAGGAATTATTATTATTAAACAATCAATTTAAGCACATCCAGATTTAAAAACGGCCTGAATCTAGGTCTACTCAACTTCTATCCATGGGTTTAACATTTCCAAATCATCAGATTTCTCTTTCCCTCTAGTGCCATCTGGTTCAAGATGCTTGCTCTAATTTTCTTAGCTCTATCTGTGCACAGTTCAACCTGGTATGATGTATATTCTTGTTTGTCACATCGCAGGCAAAGTACAATGTTCTGTGCTAGCCAACCATCACGTTTGCCACACGATGGGATAACAGACAGTCTCTAAAGCAGATCTGCAAGGGACAGCACAATAAATAGTACCAGGTACAAAGTAATAATAATTCTATACAATAAAGAATACTCCATCTTTTGAATGATCATTTTCAAAAATATAGTCTGTTATTTACAGGGATGTAATGCTATGTGCCATTAAGATAGGTAGATGGATGTTGGAACCTTGATTTTGTAAAGGGTTTTCTCAAGGACAGGAAGGTCATTGTCGGTAGATATTGTGAAACTTTGTGATCTTCTTTAATATATGTGAATCATCAGGAAGAACAGTTACATTAAAGCCTTGTAAATAAATGAAAGAATTAATTAATTGATTAAAGCTGCATTGCTAACCAAGCACGGCTATTTGTTTTGTCGGAACTGAATACAAATTCACTCTGTGCCAGCACATTTTCATCCAAACCTCCTTCCCTCTCTAACTTTATAGAATCATAGAATAATGAAGTTGTAAGGGGCCTATAAGGCCATCGCGTCCAACCCCCTGCTCAATGCAGGAATACAAAGCAAAGGATATCTGCCAAGTGGTTGTCTACATTTCTCTTGAATGCCTCCAATGTTGGATCACTCACTACCTCTCGAAGTAATTGGTTCTATAACTGTTCTAACACTTAGGAAATTTTTCCTGATATTCAACTGAAATCTGACTTCCTGTAATTTGTCGCATGTCCCGCACTCTAGACTGATCGAGAACAGATCCTGCCCCTCCTCTGTATGACTACCTTTCAAATATTTGAAAAGTGTTGTCACATCTTCCCTCAGTCTTATTTTCTCAAGGCTAAACATGCTGAGTTCTTTCAGGTTTTTTCCTCATAGGGCTTGGTTTCAGGCCTCCTGATCATCCTTGTCGCCCTCCTCTGAACTTGTTCTAATTTGTTAGCATCCTTCTTGAAGTGTGGTGTCCAGAACTGGACACAATACTCAAGATGAGGCCTAACCAGTGCCGAATAGAGGGGAAGTAGTACCTTGCAGGATTTTGAGGCTATACTCCTGTTAATGCAGCCTAAAATAGAATTTTCCATTTTTGTAGTCACGCCACACTGTTGGCTCATATTCAGCTTGTGATCTACGACAATTCGAAGATCTTTATTGCTTGCAATATTGATGAGCCATGTATCCCCCATCTTGTAACTGTGTGTTTAGTTTCTTTTTCCTAGGTGCAGTACTTTGCACTTATTCGTGCTGAATTTCATTCCACTGTTTTCAGCTCTAACTGTGCTCAAGCCTATCTAGATCAATTTGAATTTTTTTCCTGTCTTCCAGGTTATTGGAAGACAGAAACAAAATTCTGTTTGCACTTGCACTTGTTAAGGAATCTTAAGTCAGACGTTTCATTCAGTGTATACCAATAATGAATCATGGATATGATGAAGATTAAGCCTGTCTCTGCTGTGCTCTCAGCAAGGCAGCCGAGAATGTCCAGGACCAGTGTAAAAACTTTTCTTGTGAACTAGTTTTTAAGTATTCTGAATTTAGTGATACTATCATCACTCCATAATACAGTTATGCCACTGCCTTCTCCAACAAAGATTTTTAAGAGATGCTGTACCAATTGCCATTCCCTAAAGAAAAGAAGCCCCTTCACGGATTGCTGCCTTGTCGTGGCGAAGGGGCTTGAGTAATTCAGAGAAGCTATGGGATATGCCGTGCAGGGACACCCAAGACGGACAGGTCAGAGTGGAGAGTTCTGACTAAACGCGATCCACCTGGAGCAGGAACTGGCAAGCCACTCCAGTATCTTTGCCAAGAAAACCCCATGGACAAAAACAAAAGGCTAAAAGATATGATGCTGGAAGATGAGCCCCTCAGGTCGGAAGGCGTCCAACATGCTACTGAGGAACAGCGGAGGACAAGTACAAGTAGCTCCAGAGCTAATGAAGTGGTTGGGCCAAAGCTGAAAGGACGCTCAGCTGCGGACGTGCCTGGAAGTGAAAGGAAAGTCCGATGCTGCAAAGAAAAATACTGCATAGGAACCTGGAATGTCAGATCTATGAACCTTGGTAAGCTGGATGTGGTCAAACAGGAGATGGCAAGAATAAACATTGACATCCTGGGCGTCAGTGAACTAAAATGGACGGGAACGGGCAAATTCAATTCAGACGATTATCATATCTACTATTGTGGGCAAGAATCCCGTAGAAGAAATGGAGTAGCCCTCATAGTCAACAAAAGAGTGGGAAAAGCTGTACTGGGATACAATCTCAAAAATGAGAGAATGATTTCAATATGAATCCAAGGCAGACCTTTCAACATCACAGTAATCCAAGTTTATGCACCAACCACCCATGCTGAAGAGGCTGAAATTGACCAATTCTATGAAGACTTACAACACCTTCTAAAATTGACACCAAAGAAAGATGTTCTTCTCATTCTAGGGGACTGGAATGCTAAAGTAGGGAGTCAAGAGATAAAAGGAACAACAGGTAAATTTGGCCTTGGAGTTCAAAACGAAGCAGGGCAAAGGCTAATAGAGTTTTGTCAAGAGAACAAGCTGGTCATCACAAACACTCTTTTCCAACAACACAAGAGGCGACTCTACACATGGACATCACCAGATGGGCAACACCGAAATCAGATTGATTATGTTCTCTGCAGCCAAAGATGGAGAAGCTCTAGACAGTCAGCAAAAACAAGACCTGGAGCTGATTGTGGCTCTGATCATCAGCTTCTTATAGCAAAACTCAAGCTTAAACTGAAGAAAGTAGGAAAAACCACTGGGCTAGTCAGGTATGATCTAAACCAAATCCCTTATGAATACACAGTGAAAGTGAAGAACAGATTTAAGGAACTAGATTTGGTGGACAGAGTGCCTGAAGAACTATGGATGGAGGCTCGTAACATTGTACAGGAGGCAACAACAAAAACCATCCCAAAGAAAAGGAAATGCAAGTAAGCAAAGTGGCTGTCCAACGAGGCCTTACAAATAGCAGAGAAGAGAAGGGAAACAAAATGCAAGGGAGATAAGGAACATTACAGAAAACTGAATGCAGACTTCCAAAGAATAGCAAGGAGAGACAAGAGGGCCTTCTTAAATGAACAGTGCAAAGAAATAGAGGAAAATAACAGAAAGGGAAAAACCAGAGATCTGTTCAAGAAAATTGGAGATGTTAAAGGAACATTTTGTGCAAAGATGGACATGATAAAGGACAAAAATGGTAGGGACTTAACAGAAGCAGAAGACATCAAGAAGAGGTGGCAAGAATACACAGAGGAATTATACCAGAAAGATTTGGATGTCCCGGACAACCCAGATAGTGTGGTTGCTGACCTTGAGCCAGACATCGTGGAGAGTGAAGTCAAGTGGGCCATAGAAAGCATGGCTAACAACAAGGCCAGTGGAGGTGATGGCATTCCAGTGGAACTCCTCTTAAAAGATGACGCTGTTAAGGTGCTACACTCAATATGCCAGCAAGTTTGGAAAACTCAGCAGTGGCCAGAGGATTGGAAAAGATCAGTCTACATCCCAATCCCAAAGAAGGGCAGTGCCAAAGAATGCTCCAACTACCGTACAATTGCACTCATTTCACACACTAGCAAGGTTATGCTCAAAATCCTCCAAGGTAGGCTTCAGCAGTATGTGGACCGAGAACTCCCAGAAGTACAAGCTGGATTTCGAAGGGGCAGAGGAACTCGAGACCAAATTGCTAACATGCGCTGGATTATGGAGAAAGCCAGAGAGTTCCAGAAAAACACCTACTTCTGCTTCATTGACTACGCAAAAGCCTTTGACTGTGTGGACCACAACAAACTATGGCAAGTTCTTAAAGAAATGGGAGTGCCTGACCACCTTTTCTATCTCCTGAGAAATCTATATGTGGGACAGGAAGCAACAGTTAGAACTGGATATGGAACAACTGATTGGTTCAAAATTGGGAAAGGAGTACGACAAGGCTGTATATTTTCTCCCTGCTTATTTAACTTATATGCAGAATACATCATGCGAAAGGCAGGACTGGATGAATCCCAAGCCGGAATTAAGATTGCCGGAAGAAATATCAACCACCTCAGATATGCAGATGATACCACTCTGATGGCAGAAAGTGAGGAGGAATTAAAGAACCTCTTAATGAGGGTGAAAGAGGAGAGCGCAAAAAATGGTCTGAAGCACATCAAAAAAACTAAGATCATGGCCACTGGTCCCATCACCTCCTGGCAAATAGAAGGGGAAGATATGGAGGCGGTGACAGATTTTACTTTCTTGGGCTCCATGATCACTGCAGACGGTGACAGCAGCCACGAAATTAAAAGACGGCTGCTTCTTGGGAGGAAAGTGATGACAAACCTAGACAACATCTTAAAAAGCAGAGACATCACCTTGCCGACAAAGGTCCGCATAGTCCAAGCTGTGGTTTTTCCAGTAGTGTTGTATGGAAGTGAGAGCTGGACCATAAAGAAGGCTGACCGCCGAAGAATTGATGCTTTTGAATTGTGGTGCTGGAGGAGACTCTTGAGAGTCCCCTGGACTGCAAGGAGATCAAACCTATCCATTCTGAAGGAAATCAACCCTGAGTGCTCACTGGAAGGACAGATCCTGAAGCTGAGGCTTCAATACTTTGGCCATCTCATGAGAAGAGAAGACTCCCTGGAAAAGACCCTGATGTTGGGAAAGTGTGAAGGCAAGAGGAGAAGGGGACGACAGAGGACGAGATGGTTGGACAGTGTAACCGAAGCTACCAACTTGAATTTGACCAAATTCCGGGAGGCAGTGGAAGACAGGAGGGCCTGGTGTGCTCTGGTCCATGGGGTCACAAAGAGTCGGACACGACTTAACAACTAAACAACAACAAAGAAAATAAGAGTGTCTTTTGGAATACTTCTAATAACGATCAGTCTTACTGCACCATAATACTTCTAGTAACAATCATTTTTATTGCCTCAAACTCCAGTTTAGCTTATTGTTAAAAAGAATACCTAAGTAGACAATCTACGCTGCTTAATAACATGATTATTTGTCTATTTGTTTATCCTATGCATTTTTCTAAAATCTGTTGGCGTTATTACAACCTCACATGCTACCTTTAGTAGGTGTGGCTGGGAGGGACCTTTCAGAGTTGGGATAACTGTCAATCACTAACAGTACTAACCAATAGTTCCTTCCCCACCTCTGAATTCAAAGAGAGTCACACCTCTCTGCTAAGAGCTTTTTCCTTCTCAGTAGTCTGTTTGAAGGAATGAGTCTCTTGATGCCTATTGCTGCAAGCACTCGTGTTTATTCTTAGTTTTGCTGTTTGATCTCTTCAACTGTAAGTAAAAAATGCTTTTTATTCTTTCTCCTACTAAAGTCTCAGAGTGAGTTATTGAGACTGTGCCAGTTGATGAGAAAAAAGGGGTGAACTAATCTGGGGAACATGAAGCTAATTGTTCTGTGAACCCCTGCACATCTGCTCCACAGCTAGAGAAATTTAACCAGGAATTCAAAACTCTGCAACAAAATCTATCTTGACTTTAGAATAATTAATGCAAAGTTATTCCTCACTACAAATGAGTTTAAACCTAACTACCTTGCATCTCAGTCCTCTCTGGTTAAGGAACAAGAGAACTACAAGATCCGGATACATCAGTGTTGGGATCTTTATTTCAAAAGTGGGGGAGTGGAGTGGATGACATTGTATTTTGTACCACACTATTTCCAAAAAAAAAATTAAATGAAAAAGGAGCCAAAGCACAGACGGAGTGAGTTCCTTGGCACACTTTATTCTCTTCTGTAAGCTGTCGTTTTAGGCTTGGTAACTGTTGGCACCTTTGAGAGTCTGATAGAAAGGCAGCATAAATATTTGAAACAAGAACAAACATGGCTGTAGTAGGAGTAAGGAAGAAAGAGAACAAATCAAGAAAAGTCCATTCCATACTGCTGTCCACTTAACAGCAGTGGGGCAGAGTTGAAAGGAAGATTGTCCGACTCCTACCTCGTGAACCTTCAGACATATGGTTAATATTGTTTTAAGGTATTCTAGTATGTCTTTTAAAAATACATTTGTCCCCGATGTACACAAAAATCCCTTTAAAACTGACATCAAAACCAACATTTAGAAAAAAGAGAGGGCAGAAAGAACAACACAGACCATCTTTCAGAAAATTTTTTAGAAAGCTGTATGGTCTCCAAACACCAGGAGCAGGTGATACCTTTATTAGACCGCTAAAAAAGATCACGCAAACAGCTGTCAGTGGTAATTCATCTTCCTCAGGGTGTGCACCAAGATTTTGGGGGGGAGCTCAGAAAAAATTATATATTAGAGTCCCAACGTTTAATGGCAGTTGTTCTGTGCCAGGCAAGCTTCTTAAGGTGAGTTCTGAGGCAGTCTGGAAATGGCTTGTGGCAGGTGTATGATCTCAAATTCCTCCCAAGGCAGTATTTGTTTTAAATTTGCTTACCAACTCTTCAAACAAAGAGCAGCCAAGTAATTTGCTTCCACCTTGCCTGCCTGCCTCCTGCCCCCATATCCTTCTTTTGAAACTGAAGGTTTCTTTTTGGCTGGGGGAAAAGGCAATGCAGCCAAGTTTGAAGACTAGTGAGCAGAGTTTTGACTACAGTACTGCAGTTTAACCACTATATAATAGGGCACCCTCAAAGTAAACAGGCAAAACAAAACACTTATAGTGACAGGTTTCTTTCTTCTATGCGATTTACCACTAAAAGCTGAACAGTTAAGAAAGCTGATAGTAAAAAAATTGATTTGTTTGAAATGTGTGTGCTGGAGGAGAGCTTTTCGGATACCCCGGACTGCCAGAAAGATGAATGAGAGGGTCTTAGGGCAATTCAAGCCTGAACTATCTCTGAAGGTGAAAATGTTGAAGCTGAGGCTGTCCTACTTTGGGCACATCATGAAAAGGTATGATTCTCTGCAAAAGATAATAATGCTGGGAAAGGTGAAAGGCAGCAGGAAAAGAGGAAGGCCAAATATGAGATGGACTGACTCCCTAAAGGAAGCCACAGGCTTGAGCCTGCAGGAGCTGAGTAGGGCTATTGAGGACAGTAGACTTTGGAGATTGCTCATTTATGGAGTCGCCATAGGTCGGAGGCAACCTGACAGCACATAACAACAACGATACTGATGCCACACGCGTTCCTCCAAAAGAGAACTGCTATCTGTTCCCCTGGCTAGTGAACAAATGGCAAACTAGGTAGCTGATATGAGATGTGCTTTCTAACCGCTGCCTGGGGAGGGGGAAAAATAGTAACCCCCTGGTTCTTGAGAGATCTCCAGATAGGCAGCAAAGTCTCTAGAGCAGTTAAGTCTAAAATAGTAGGACTGGAGCTTAGACAGGTTGTTTTTGGGGTTACAGACACCAGAATCTTCCATTCCGCATTCACAGGTCTTTGCTCAATACAAGTTAATATAAAGTTCATGGGGAACAGTCAGGACGTGGGCACTGGTGCCCTCCATAATCTGAGATGGTCAACAAATTCTGCCTAATATGACGGCCAGCCCTGGGAGCCCCCGATATCTTGAGTACCTCCCTTGCAAATGCAGCTGATATGCTAAATAAAGCACAAAGGCCCGTTTTTAAAAGTCGGTCTAGTTTCCCTGCAGTTCTTCTTCTATTAAATTTAGAGATTTGAGAAGAGGCTTCTATCTTTAGCATCAATGCCTTAAGCTTATTCCATTATTTCTTTCTGAAAGCTTTTGAAGTGTGTAAAGTGTCTCCATCTTCCCCAGCTTCACAAAGCTATATAGTCTCTAATCTAATTATTCTACATTACACACCAATTTTAATTATTTGAACATTTCTACCCTTGAAGGTGGCTTACCAAATTAAACACTAAAACAGTAAAATCAAAAAGGTATTAAAAGCAGTATTGTACTATGAGATCAACAGAAGTCTGAAAAACATTTTCTTTAAAAGCAGGAAGATACAAAATATTAAACCACATTGAAGACCTGATGAAAGAAAAAGAGTAGTGAAACATGTTGATGAGCTTCATAGATATCACTTAGCACTTTCAGCTGAGCCTCAAGACAAACCAGAAACCTGTAGGTAGAATATGATCATATTGCCTGTTAGCACTCCTGCTACTCTGTTCAGTATACTACTAATTGAAATTCTTTGACTAAACTTCAAAAGTTACCCCACTTACAATATGTTACAAATATTTAACCTTGTGGAGCAGTGGTTAAACTACAGTACTGCAGTCAAGATTCTGCTCATGACATGAGTTCGATCCCAGTAGATTCAGGTAGCCAGCTCAGAGTATGCTCAGCCCTCCATCCTTCCGATTATTACAGTATTATTTAATTGAATTGTAAACCACTCAGAGAGTGCTTTAAGTGCTATGGGCTGGTATATAAGTAGCACACTTTGCTTTGCTTTCACTATGCTTACAATAGACCAAGTGAAATCAGTGGAACTTAAGTTCATCAGGACTTATTTAAATTCATAGATTTGAATGAGGTTACTCTTAAGTAATTTTTTGTTTAATTCTGGATGCAACCCATTTTTCAGCATCATCTCCTACATTAAGTAGTGTATTACAACTAAGACAGTCCCAAATGATGCATTTATCTGTAACGAAGTGTCTTGTGGCATCTTTAGGACTAGCAAGTTTTATTGGGTACTAGCTAACGTACCTTGTTCCATCCCAATTAGAAACCCTACGTTTACCCAGTGTATGTTCTCCATCCCCACACTTAGTATCTGTTTCTGGCCATACTGAAGCAAAAGCTCCCTATTTAGAAGTCTGATGATGTGAAATTCATCATTAAATTCATTCTTCAAAGGGAAAGGATCTCACAAAGGCAGTTGATATGATACACTCAACAGGAGAGTTTACCGAATGCCTATGATCAGATAGCACTACAACTGTTCATGAGCCCAACTGGGGCTCTGCGAAAACCAATAATTAGTAGTAGTTGTGCAAAACTTAATGATTCTAGCTCTTACTGTTTTGGAGAGCTTCCAGGACAACAAACAAACTTTTGAAAACATTTATAAGGCACACTTTGTGGAGCTTTTCAAAGGCAGAACTGGGGCAGCCCACAAAAGCTTATGTCAAAACCAAACTTACTGGTCTTTAGGATACCACAAGCCATCATTGTATTTGCTGCAACAGACTAACGGGGTTACCCCTTTGTATTTAGTTATGTATTTTAACAGAAGTTTCTCATAAAATGCAGGCTTAAATGCACATGTTAATATGAGTGAACAGCTGAGAACTCTGTCACAACACTTGGAGAAGTGGAAAAATCTGCGGATAACTAAAATCCAACCCATGCATTACTTCCATCATGGCCTTTGCTATAGGAGTTTCCAAACATCAAATTCTCCAACAGCCGTGGCCACAGTCTCAGACTGGGATTCTCTGCAGCATAATCTTCTATCTGAGCTACTTTACAATGCAGATTATGGGACATGAATCCAAAAAGTTCTACATCAGTGGTTCCCAACGTTGGGTCTCCAGATGTTCTTGGACTACAACTCCCAAGAATCCTGGCCAGCACACCAAGCGGTAAAGGCTTCTGGGAGTTTTAGTCCAAGAACATCTAGGGACCCAAGGTTGAGAACCACTGGCATAGAAGATGTATTAGCAATCCCATCCTATATTTCTGTTTCCAGTGATGAAAAGCTACATGAAAACATTGAGAAGCAAATAGTTGAGAGGTCTACTGGGATAAAGCCCTTAATGGTTTGGGGCCACGCTATCTGTCAGAGCATCTCTCCCTCAGAACTTCAGCCTGCTCCATTCATTACAGGCCTCATTTCTATGCCGAGGGAGCTAAAGGAAATAGTCACCAGAAATCGTGCCCCTACGGTTGTGGCCCCTACTTTATGGAATGGGCTCCCTGTGGAAGTCCGTCAGGCCTCCTCCCTCTCATCCTTCATTAGGATGCTAAAAACGTTTTTGTTTCAAGAAGCATTTAAGGGCATCCTCCCTTAAGTCTTTGTCTATATGTGCTCTCCACAGTCCGCCATCGTTGGGGTTTTATTTGAAGTAGGTACTGTATTTTTCTGTGTATAAGGCACTATTTTTTCCTAAAATCATTACACTAAAAATTGAGGGGTGTCTTATACATGGAAGTAAGCTGAGGAGAGAACAAAACTGCCTGTACCTTGCCTCTGTAAACAGGCTTCCTTCAAACACGAGGCTTAGCTCCCTACAGTCAGGAGACTTAGCTTCCTCCAATTACGAGCCTTATGGAACTGACGTCAGCTGATGCTGAACACACCAATTGGAACACATCTTGTTGAAGGTGGAGCCTGTAGGCTCAGATGCAACAGGGACTCATAATGTCCGAGCGTTCTGAGCCCAGAGGCTGAATACTCAAAGCTAAGTTAAGATTTTTAAATTTTGGGTTAGAAATGGGGGGCATGCGTCTTATACATGGGAGTGCCTTATACATGGAAAAATATGGTATTTATTTTATTGGTTTTGTTGGATTGTTAGGGCTATTTTTTATTTTATCTTTGTAAACTGCTTAGAGTAGTGTCTAACACTAAGTCAGCAGTATATAAATTTATGAAATCATCATCGTCATCACCATCATCTGGATGAGATATAGATAATAACTAAAACTTCATGAGATACCCAGTTCCATCACAATTAATGTATTGACTGTATGTTTAGTGTTATTTGTATAGTTTTACAGTTTTCACAGTGAATCTCCAAGTTTTACAGCAGTACTCATTCATTCATTCATTCATTAGGGAAGATATCTCCCCCCCCCCCCAAAAAAAACCCACGTAGTCCAGTGAAGAATAAGCATGGTGGTAGTTCATGGAATCCTGACTGATTGCTGAGGGGACATAAAATTATAAGATGACAAGCTCCACTAACTCTTGCTTCATTCACGTGCATTCAGCACCCCAATCCACTATGAGTGCAACCGTGTAAATAGAAAACAAGCTTTTCAGTTCTTAGTCTCTTGGGGAAGGTCATGTTTAAATCCAAAATGTGCAAGTCACAGATCTCCTTTTTCAGATAAAAAATAAATACTGAGATCAATTTGATCGAGCTACAGGCAGACTTTTAAAATCTCATTTTCGGAAATATTGCAAACATACACCACTCATCAAGATGGAAACCATCTCAGAGTTTTCTTATAATCTTGTATAATCTCAGAGTTCTATTATAATCAGCATTCTATTATAATATTATACGTATCAATTAGTACTTTAAACTGAGCCTCAAGATAAGCTGGAAACCTGTGAAGATTATACAACATGGACTTAAAAGGATCATATAGCCTGTTAGCACTGTTAGATTATATAACCCTACAACAGAAAGGTGGGTGATAGCAAGAGTATTAAGATGAGTCTGAGTAAATTTTTTGTTACTGATTTATTGTGTCCTGTAGCCATCTAGCACATGGAACAGATGTGGGAACAGGAATATCAAACACTTGTGCAAATGATGGAAAGATACAAAATGCAGTATTAGAAATGTAATGAGAATGAGAAGAACCATCTTCATGAACATACAATCTGGATAAAAGGTTATTTCTACTCTCATTCTTAACTGAAATGTATAACGCAAAATGCAACTGCTTAACTGGGTATTTTTGTCACCTTTAAAAAATCCATTTCTAATAAGACATTTCTCCCTTTCCTGGTGTGATGCCTGACAGACAGCATGACCGCAAGACACATATTTCATCTCTCCTTAATGCAATCTCATTCAATTTATCATGGAGTCACCTGACATATGCTCGAAGCTTTGCAAAGTTGGCATCATCTGATGGCCAGACAGCAATCAAGAAACAGCCATCTATTGGCTTCTCTCCTAATTCTGATGTTACTATGCCATTAAAAAAGAAAAACAAAGCTGTGCCAGGAATTACCAATGTTGATAATGCTGTTCTTTGCTATTTCCAACCATTTGGGTTAAAACAAAAATTATTTTTTTTTAAAAAATAAGAGGTCCATTTCCCTTTGTGTAGGAAAAAATCTATTATTGGTTAAGTTATTCTTCACACACACACGCATGCACACGCGCAATACACACAGAGTCATAAGAGGCATTAGGAAATACTTCTGCATGAGCTCCATTATGATGGATGGGAATAAGACGAGAAAGCATCTGAGCTCTTTTTCACCTGTTATTCTTTCACAGGGTATATACTAGGTTTTTCCACAGGGCATATAGTAGATTCCCCCCACTCAAAAAACCGGAAATAATTAAATAAAAGATGTTACACCAGACATATTTCTTCTGACTTCACTGAGACAGTACCAGTACATGATGTTATTCTATAAAGCAGCTAGTGAGAAGAGTTGTTAATCAACAAGTATTGCTCTTTTTAAATTAAAGTTTAATCCTACTCTTTTATTCATAAGAATGTACAAAGATAAGAGCATAAGAACATAAGAAGAGCCCTGCTGGATCAGGCCAAGGGCCCATCTAGTCCAGCTTCCTGTATCTCACAGTAGTCCCACCAGGTCCCTCTGGGAAAACATGAGACAACTAGATACCTGTCTCCTGATACTCCTCCCCTGCATCTGGCATTTTGATCTGTGCCGGATTAAACGAAAAGTAAACTTAGTCCAGCATTCTGTTCACACAATGTCTAATCAGATGCCGAAAGGAAGGCTGAAAAAGACATGGATTTAACCTTCTCACACATATTCCTCTGAGGCTGATACCACCGGGTGCATTGCTTCTTATACTCGATGGAATCCTAGCAGGCATGAATAGTCTTATGTATCTTTGATGAATTTGTCTACTCCCTGCCCTCCCCATTGGCAGCCATCACTACAATCCTGTAGCAATAAATTCTACAGGTTAACCAACTGTGGACTATGTGCAGGAGGAGTTTCTATGATCTCTCCCAGATCTTTCATCATTTAGCTTCAGTTGGATGCCACCGATTGTGCAAATGCACTTTTACCATTCCTTTAAATAACAGGTTTACACTGAAAAGTGCAAACGGTTGCGGCAGTTGAATTTCAAAAACAGACAGATAGATGGATTTGTCACACAGAGGACTACAGCTATGATGGGATCCTAAACTCACAGATCACCAACAACAACAACTTAGAAGGGACCTTATGGATCATTGAGTCCAGCTCCTGGATACCAGAATTAGTCCCATGGAATTCAATGGATCTTACTTTGTTGTTGTTTAGTCGTGTCCGACTCTTCGTGACCCCATGGACCAGAGCACGCCAGGCCCTCCTGTCTTCCACTGCCTCCCGGAGTTGGGTCAAATTCATGTTGGTGGATCTTACTTAGGAAACATCTACTAGATTGTACTGTTGATGTTGATAGCTTTTGTTATTTCTAGGAATAGTTATCTTCTACCTTCTAGATGCAAAAGGGTGTTTAACAGGGCTGGACTGAGACACAGGCGTTGTGCTGCCTGAGACACAGGACAAGCGAGCACCTGTTTGGTACTCCACTTACAAAAACCAACTGGGTTGAAAGTTGAATTTTACTTCAGCATGGATGATGGGATAGTGACCTCCACATGTGAGGCAGCAGGATAGATTTTGGGCCCAGAACTAGTTGCATGTCATAAAAACTTCTTTCCCAACACAGCGGTTGCCTCCCTTTCCCTAACAACAGAGCCTAGCCTGAGAGATGCGTCAAATTATTTCATAATTCTTCAAAACTTAACAAACTACCGTTCCAGAATTACGTCCTCTCCTTGCACATCCAAAGGATGGGCACCTAAAAATGAGAGAGAGAGAGAGAGAGAGACCCCCTTCCCTCTCTTAATGAAGATTTACTGGTGACATAAAAACAAAATAAGCTCAGGACTAAATCACAGAAGCCAGTTTATTCCCAGCCCAGTTTTCTTCACCTCAAATGCACAAAACTAAATCCCACCAGCTTGCTCACCCCACCCCAAATTTGCTTAGTTCAACTGCACAAAACCCATACGTACTGCACAAAATCAAATTGCATAAGCCTGTTTATTCCCTTCTCCACCTCAAGTCAAAAGCAGGTATGAGAAATCTTTCCCATCGCTTAGACTTCAACCCACACTAAAATAAATAAATAAATCACATTGGAAGCTTTCTCACAAAAGGCCGCGTGGCTTCCTCGCTCTCCCTTCCTCACCTTAAAAAACGGAGACAACAAATGAGTGATAATCAAAATAGCCCGTCTAAAATCTAAACGGGAATCTAAGCGGACTCTCTCTCCTTTCCACCCCTCCATCCAGCTTCTTCTACGTCGCCCAAGATATATTCATGATCCCAACAGCCCCCCCCCCCTCCCCATCAAACCATGGGGAAAAAGGCTGAACGATTCCCCTCCCCGTTTGAGGCCAACTCCTACCTGTATCACACCTGCTAATATTAGGGGGGGGGGGACGCAGGGTTTGGGGGAGACTGACCACTTTGGGGGCTTTGAATTAAGGCGGGAGGGGGAGTTTTTAAAGAGATCGGTCGACCCCTGCCCCCCCCCCCATCCATCCATCCATCCATCCATCCATCCTTGCCCGCGCTGACCTGCGCAGCCATGAAGGACAGATCCATGGTGCTGATGGATCCGGAGCTGCTGCCGCTGCTGCTGCTCCTGATCGAGCTGGTGGCGAGGCTGCTGCTGCCGGCCCCCGGTGTAGAAGCGCCTCGGGGGGGCAGAGGAAAAAGAGCCTCCCCCAGCGGCAGCTTGGGGCGCGTTACCAATTCCAGCTCCTCCGGAGGGTGGCGGAGCCCGCGCGGATGCCCGGCTGTCCCCAGTTTGCTGCGACCATGGTCTGCCCAGAAGGCGCGGAAGGGAAGCAAGGCGGCGGCGGCGGCGGCAACAGCGGCGCCCACCCCAAGCACGGCGGTCGTTTGCTCTTCTCTGGGCGAGCGGGAGCGCCCGTGTCCGCGCCGGGAGCCTCCCCTTCGCCGTCGCCCAGGCACGCCCCCTTCCCGCCCCGGTGGCTCAGTCAAAGCAGACGGAGGGCCGCTCTCCGCCTTTTCCCTCCAATGAGCGCGCCTGCCTCCTGCGAGGGAGTGCGCCGAGCCCGCCAGGACCCACCTCCGCCCTGCCTCCGCCCAGGCTCTCCTCCCCCGCCCGATGGATGAATTAATTAAACTAATTAATTAATTTCCGTCTCCCGGGCAGGGCGCCTGGCGTCGCAGCCGTCCTGCACTCTCCCACTGACCAGAATTTAAGGCGGGTTGCGTTCAGAGAGACTTCAGGCTCCCGGGATCAATTAATTCTCCGCCACTGAGGGAACCTTGAAAACACGCGAAATAAATAAATATATAAAATAAGGGAAAATCCGAGGCGCAAGTCCACTTCTGCTTTTATTGTTTATACATCTGGAGTTGGGGAGGCTGGAACGATTTTCCGGCATATCCCTCCCTCCCACTTTCAGGAGGAGAAAATGTATATATACTTTTAAAAAAGATCTCATCCCCAGCCATAAAATATAGCCGCCCCCCCCCCCAAAAAGCCTTAGAGCATCACGTTTATTGGGGAAAGCAAAGTGCAGGCTCCATTTTGTCTACTTGTGGTTCAGAACCAAGAAATATTGTATCACTTAAGATTATCTGTCACATCTTACTTTTAAGGTTTTAATGTCAGGTAGATGTTCAACAGGTGGCTACTGATTGATGACCAGCCACACAGACCAGTAGCACCTTATTGTGATTTCATACCTTAGAAATAAACAACTTTCCCCGCCTTGACACCTGTTCAGTGCTTTGGATTATAAATCCAGCCAGGTTGTGGTGGCTGTGCTGTGTGGGGATGATGTGCATTGTAATTCAACATATGCATATCTAGAAAGATTATAAGAACAATCATTAGCAAAATTGTTCAGTATTTAAATGAAAAAGAAAGATCTGATTCTCATCTAGATAGAACAGGGGTTGCAAAAGGCCTAATTCATTAAGATTTCAATCTTAGATTAGGCATCCTTCAGTCTTGAGAGACTATGGTAACGTGCTCTGAATAGAGGTCTTGGAAGAGTGGCTAGTGTGGCTGAGAAGGCCAATTCGAGAGTGACAATCCCTTCCACACTGAAGACAAATACAATCTGTCCCCTGTCCAGCTCCCTGATTTGGCTGGTTTCGGGACTGCCTCTTTGCCTCGGCCTGCTGGACAAGTGTCTCTTCAAAATGGGAGAGGCCATGATGCAACGCCTGCCTCCAGGCTGAACGCTCAGATGTCAAGGTTTCCCATCTGTTGAGGTCCATTCCTAAGGCCTTCAGATCCCGCTTGCAGATATCCTTGTATCACAGCTATGGTCTCCCTCTGGGGTGCTTTTCCTGCACTAATTCTCCATACAGGAGATCTTTTGGAATCCGACCATCAGCCATTCTCACGACATGCCCGAGCCAACGTAGACGACGCTGTTTCAGTAATGTATACATGCTAAAAAATTCCAGCTCGTTCTAGGACTACTCTATTTGGAACTTTGTCCTGCCAGGTGATACCAAAAATGTGTCGGAGACAATGCATATGGAACGTGTTCAGCTTCCTCTCCTGCCCTGTACAAAGGGTCCAGGACTCACTGCAGTACAAGAGTGTACTCAGGACACAGGCTCTATAGACCTGGATCTTGGTATATGCCGTCAGCTTCTTATTAAGCCATACTCTCTTTGTGAGTCTAGAGAACATGGTAGCTGCTTTGCCAATGCGTTTATCCAGCTCGACATCTAGGGAGTGTCAGAGATCATTGAGCCAAGGTACACAAAGTCATGAACAACCTCCAATTCTTGCGTGGAGATGGTAATAGAGGGAGGTGAGTCCACGCCCTGGCCCATGACTTGTGTTTTCTTCAGGCTGATTGTTAGTCCAAAATCTTGGCAGGCCTTGCTAAAACGATTCATGAGTTGTTGGAGGTCCTCAGCAGAATGGGCAACAACAACTGCGTCATCGGCGAACAGGAAGTCCCGCATGCATTTCAGCCGGACTTTGGTCTTCGCTCTCAATCTAGAGAGATTAAGGAGCTTTCCATCTGATCTAGTCCGGAGATAGACACCTTCTGTTGCAGTTCCAAAGGCGTGCTTCAGCATGACAGCAAAAAAGATCCCAAACAGGGTCGGCACGAGGACACAGCCCTGTTTCATTCCGCTTCGGATGTCAAAGGGATCTGATGTTGAGCCATCAAAAACTACAGTGCCCTTCATTTCCTCGTGAAAGGACCTGATGATGTTAAGGAGTTGAGGTGGACATCCAATCTTGGGAAGTATTTTAAAAAGGCTGTCCCTGCTAACCAAATCAAAGGCCTTTGTAAGATCTATGAAGGCCACAAAGAGTGGCTGTCGTTGTTCCCTACATTTCTCCTGCAACTGTCTGAGGGAAAATACCATGTCAGTGGTGGATCTATTAGCTCGGAATCCACACTGTGATTCTGGATAGACTCTGTCCGCAAGCACCTGGAGCCTCTTCAGCACAACACGGGTAAGCAGCTTCCCTACAATGCTGAGAAGAAAGATGCCAGGGTAGTTATTGCAGTCGCCCCTGTCTCCTTTGTTCTTGTACAATGTGACGATGTTTGCATCCTTCATGTCCTGTGGTACTCCACCTTCCCTCCAGCAAAGACAAAAGATTTCATACAGCTTGGTGGTGATGATCTCTTTACAGCACTTCAGCACTTCAACAGGGATGTTTCCTTTCCAGGTGCCTTGCCAGAGGCGAGGGAATCCAAGGCCGGTTTTATTTCTGCTAAAGTTGGTTCGCTGTCCAACTCTTCCAAGACAGGCAGGCACTCGATGTTATTTAATGCCTCTTCGGTTACTACATTCTCTCTGGAATATTGCTCAGAGTAGTGCTGCACCCAGCGTTCCATCTGCTGTGCTCGGTCCTGGATGATCACGCCTGTAGCAGACTTCAAGGGAGCAGATTTCTTCTGTATTGGACCTAAAGCCTGCTTGATACCATCATACATTTTAATCAGAGTCTTGCAAAATCTAATTTAGTTTATTATTTTTGTTGTTGTTGTTATTCAAAAACACCAGGCACAGTCAATCAAAATTATAAAAAACATTGACTGGTATTATATAACAGATATAAATTTTAACCAATTTTTATCTGTTAAATATCTGTGCACTATGTATGCTGTTCCAAATATTGCCATTTTTTGTAGCTCTGATGGTGTGATTTCCAAGATCTGCAATTGCTTATAATACTGCGTGAAATTTCTTGATATTGTTCCTAAAGCCCCAATGACTACGGAGACTACCAAAGCAGGTTTCATCCACAAGTGAGATGTTTTCATTGCCTGGAATTGCAGTGTCAATGATTCAGACATTTCTTTGTTTTATTATTATTATTATTATTATTATTATTATTATTATTATTATTATTATTATTATTATTATTATTATTATTATTATTATTATTATTATTATTATTATTATTATTATTGTTGTTGTTGTTGTTGTTGTTGTTGTTGTTGTTATTATTATTATTATTATTATTGTTATTATTATTATTATTATTATTGTTATTATTATTATTATTATCATTATCATTATCATTATCATTATCATTATTATCTGTTTTAAACCTGGGAATATTTAGGTTAACCTATTTCTGAACAGGGAGTAAGCAGTTTTACTTTTAAAAACTCCTAACTTGAAATTCCCTTGCCCAAATTTCCCCAAATCTGACATGGAACAAGAGTAGTCTCCTACAACTGTTCCAAATTTGGTGCTGATCAGAAGCGCAGAAATGAAGGAATTAGAAAAGATCGTCAGGTGTCAGGCTGTATGGAGACAAGGACCAAGGGGTATCAGGAGACAGGTATCTAGTTGTCTCATGTGTTCCCAGAGGCATCTGGTGGGGTCACTGTGAGATACAGGAAGCTGGACTAGATGGGCCCTTGGCCTGATCCAGCAGGGCTCTTCTTATGTTCTTATGCACACTTTTGTATTCCCAGTCACCATGTACAAGTGTGAAAGCTGGACAGAAAAGAAAGCTGACAGGGGAAAAATGATTTGTTTATTATTATTATTATTATTATTATTATTATTATTATTATTATTATTATTATTATTATTATTATTATTATTATTATTATTAATTGTATTTATATCCCGCCCATCTGGTCAGTTGACCACTCTGGGCGGCTAACAACACTTAAAAATAAAACAATTTAAATATAACAACAATTATTATTATTATTGTTTGAAGTCAGATGCTTATGGAGACCTTTGCAGATACCCTGGACTGAAAGACAAACAGGTGGGTCCTGAAGCAAATCAAGCCAGAACTATCTCTGGAGGCAAAAAATGATGAAACTAAGGCTGTCCTACTTTGAACACATGACAAGAAGTCAGGATTCTCATGATTCTTCAACCTTTCCTGCTGCTGGGAAAGGCTGAAGGCAGCAGGAAAAGAGGAAGACCAAATACAAGATGGGAACTCACAGGGCTGAGCAGAGCTGTTGAGGACTAGACATTTTGGGTATCACTCGTTCATAGGATTGCCATAAGTCGGAGGTAACTTGACAGCACTTAACAACAACAAATTTCAATTATATTCTGTGTCTTTCATTGCCAAAGTACTGTTGTAAACCTGGGGTTTTTTAAATTTCTTGGCCAGCTCTGGTTTAATGCAGACTTTCTTAGGTCAGTTACAAGAAATACATTGCCATGGGAGCTAAATAGTGGACCAACTGTTTCTTGATCCAAGATCATTTGCAGAAATTTAAGCTATATGCCTCCAACCAGAAGAAGAAGAAGAAGAAAAGAAAAGATGATGATCATTCACAAAACCATCATCTAAAATAATCAATAAGGAATAACATGAAGTCACGTTAGGACTCCCATAGTTCTTTAAAGTTTGGCATTTTGTAGAATGAGCCAAATCTGCCGAGCAATTGTTAATCACCAGTTATTTGATCTAAATAAAGTTGTGCATGCAATGTATGGAGTGGCATTCACAAACACACAAACAAAATCTTGGCTTTTCATTTATTACAAGAATGATAGAATGTAATACTTTTGTTGGACAGGGAAAGGAGGTAAGGAGTTTTTCTTCATTAGACTGACAAATTCCAGTTGGAGAGTTATGTTATGGCCAGTCTACCAGTGATGTTCCATAAATGTTCTTAGGGGGGCAAATACAAAATGTGAGCCTCCACCCCATCAGCACTGAAACTGTTTTACCAACTCTTACTTCTTTCTTATGATCACAAAGAAAATTCTGTAGCTCTGAGCACCTTGGAAAAATTGTGTGGTCTAGAGAAATGAATATAGGTTGCAGTCCCACACACATTTACCTGGCAGAAATCCCTGCTGAATTCACTGGAACTTGCAGACATCTGTTGTTGTGTAGTACATCAAACACTCATGTTTTGAGGATCTTTAATGTATTGTGAAAATTTGCTTTAAAGCTGTGCACTTCTCATTTTTTAAGGTCATAGTATTGCTGTTGTTGTTCTCAGTGCAGTGGAACAGAAGTCAATTAGTGAATAGCTGGGTCTGTCAGATTTCCTCCAGCATAAAAGGAAATCCTTTGTTGCACTGAATGTGTGCATAAGCTCTGTTTTTGCTTCACAAAGCAGATCTAACAAAATTTGACAATCACGTCTGGCTCCTGGAGGAGATTTTAAAATGTGCCTGTTATTTATGTACATTTGAGTTTACTGTATGTCATGTTTGACTCCTCAAAGCATTTTGCAGCTCTCCTTTTGTGGGTCTCATTTAAATGATAAGAACATAAGAATGTTAAGAACTGCCTTAGCAGATTGGTGTAAAGTTCTACTTTGTGCAACGCTGTATTAAAACTAACCAGCTGGATGCAACTAGGAAATTCAGAAGACAGCAATAGCCAGTCATAGCCAGCCAGTGGTCCCAAGCACAATCTACTTACACAAAAGAAACAAGGAGGAAATATCTCTTCTCTCCCCTCCCCTAAAAAATAGAGGCTAACGGAGGAAACAGAATTTGAATAGAATAATTCATATGTGGCAAACCACATCTGACCAATTTATACCTAGAAAACCCTAAGTAGGGTCATCATAAGTATGCATCAATGATAAGTACATCGTAATCATCACCATCATCATCTATGAGCAGATGCAAACATGGAAATAATTATTAGCATCTAAATAAAAATACAATCTGTTCCTGAAGTTACAGTAAAAAGAAGGAAGGAATATTTCAAATCTCAGCTTTTGTGGAGGATCTCCCCGTGCCTACGTTGATGTCATAAGGTGATGTCATTAGGTGATATTTTACTTTCCCAGACCTCTTAATTAACTCCCAGTTTAATTTGGTCCGCACTGGGTTTAGCTGTTGCCAATGTCAGCTGGTTGCTGTGGTTGGTGGGGCACTACAGTGGTAGGTGGTACCAGGAATGATAGGCTGAGCTGGCTGGGGTGGGAAGGGGGAGCAGGCATTCCTATGTTTATATATATGAGGGGGGTGAGGAGGCAAGCAGACATTCACATGTACACAGAGCAGGAGAGGAATTCAAGCAGGGTCCTTGCCTTTTGCTGCTGATAAGGTGGAAGGTAGAAGTGGGATAACCAAGGCAGCCTAAGATTGCCCAAGCGGATAATCCTCTCTTGCCTCTTACCCGGTTTTCTCCTCTGCTCTATTTTTGTATTTAGATGTGGTTTGTGATTGCTGCTTTTAAAAAAATGACTTTAATTTTGTGAATGACATTGGCAATACATAGGCCTTGAAGGGCAAGATCTATATGTAGATCGATGCTTCACAACCTTGGTTCCCCAGATATTCTTGGAATACAACTCCCCGAAATCCTGGCCAGCATAGCTCGTGGTGAACGCTTCTGGGAGTTTTAGTCCAAGAACTTCTGGAGAAGCAAGGTTGGGAATGACTGATCTAGATCTTTTATACCCACATCTACAATTAAAATTATAACCCTAAATCCTGAAGGGTAACTCTAGCCTGGAACAATTAAATATTATCCCTTACGCATGCCGTTTTTATTCTATGCTCTGCTCTGCCTAGTAAGCCTTGCTCTAGTTAACCAAGGGAAGCAGCTGGCGGGTTTGTTGTCTTTCATAAGCAGCATCCAAAGGGATGTGTGGAATCCTGCCTGGAGACGGAGTTCATTACGTTTGCCAAGCCCCTCCCCTCTCTTCCCTGCCTGTTGTTGCCTTATGACATAAAGCAGGCCAGAGATCCTGCATTTTTAATAATGAGACTGATTGGATTGAATTGCCAGAAGGAAGTGCACTTAAGAAACTCTCCACATTTTTTCATTCATACTTTCAGCACCACTTAGAGAGCTGAATAAATAATTAGTAATGTGATCCACACAATGTAAGGCACCATGGATATTTCAGAGAAATAATGGGGCAGGAGCATTGGATAATTTTTGCATGATCTGTCAGTGAAAACTGCAAGAAAAAAAAAACTGTGCCTGGTTCCATTCACTTCATCCTTATGTATTTGTTTATTTGCTCACAGTGTTTTTATGCCATTTTTCAACCAAAAGGCCATCAGTCTAGAGATGACAAGACACATTATAACGTAAAACCTTTTTAAAAACCACTAGATAGATAGATAGATTTACCATAGTCTCTCGAGACTGAAGGATGCCTAATCAGATAGATAGATAGATAGATAGATAGATAGATAGATAGATAGATAGATAGATAGATAGATAGATAGATAGATAGATAGCAGGGATGTTGCCAAGTCTTCTCCGAGTCCCAACTCCGAGTCTGAGTCTTGGGGCCCAAGCTCCAAGTCCAAGTCTCAAGTCCTTTTGCCCCCGCTGCCAGTCACCCCCTGCTGCTGCCCCCTGATCCCCGCTGCTGGGCCTCCCTACCTGCTCCTGTTGCAGCCAACACTCTCAGAAGCAGCAGGCCAGGCTTCTTCCAGGAGCCAGCTGCTACCTCCACCCAGGCAGCCGACGCCCAGCTGATAGGCCTGTGTAGTGGGTGGAGGCAACAGCCAGTTCCTGGAAGGGAAGCCGGGCCTGCTGTCTCTGAGGGCTGCCACCACATAGGTAAAAGAGGGTTCATTACTCCCCAACCCCAACCCTGCTGTGTCTTTTTTCTCCCTGCCTCTCTTTTTCCACTATAGTTCTGTAGCATTATAGCTCTACTATATCTATGATGGCATGGATGATAAGAGGATGTTGAGACTATACAATTTCATTCACTTTCACTGTTGCATGGAAATGTGTGCAGATTTTCCAAATGAAATAATCAATTTTAGCTAATTAAAGTCTGTTTTGAAGCCTACAGTATCACTTTTAACCACTAGAGTTATTTTCTCTAACAGCAGAAAGGAGACTGCAATCAAGCGTGGGATGTTCATTTCTCTAGAGGGCCTCTAGGCAGCTCCAGGTGCTCTTTACCAATGCAGGGCCCTCAAACTCTTCCAAAGAGAAAGAACAACAAGACATCTTTACGATTTTTTACTTTATTATTTTTGCTGCAGCAGACTAACAGCTGGAAATGTGTAGAGAGGGAGATTGATGATCTGCCAAGAGTGAGTGGAGAAAAAACTGGATGACCATAGGGGTTGGAGGGCAGAAAGAGAAAGACCAGTGAGAAAGGAGAAAGGGGCACAAGAGAAAAGAAGGAAAAGAGCTCTAGGATAGGAAAAGAACTAAAGAGTTTTCGGCGCTTTTCAAGCTTATTTTACTGTTACAATAGGACTCCAGTATCCACAGGTTCAGTATCTACTGATTCACTTATCTACGGTCTGAAAATATTAAAAATATTAAAAGAAAAATCCTAGAAATATATATTTCTAATGATGAAGTTACTATAACTGGCCATTAGAGAGAGCCAGAGACCATGCTATGTATAGTGTTCGCTATAATCTGCATTTTTCAGCATCCGTGGGAAGGGCTTGGAACCGTTCTCCCATGGATACGGGGGTCCTACTGTATTGTGTGTTAATATCCCTTGCTTTAAGGATATTTACATATGTAAAATGTAAGTTTACAACATTTTCCCTTACCATTACCATTTACCACGTCTAGTACCATTGTTGTTATTTATGGGACAAGACAATCCTTCCCTTTCTTTGCTCATTTTGTTTCAGAATGACAGATGCTTAAATTGTATACAGCTGAACACAGTCTCCTCTCTGACTGAAGTGTGTTTTTGAGCAGTGTTTTGCACACACTTGAAATATGCACATTTTAAAAGGACATGTCTGTCCTTTAAAACAGAGGTCCCCAACCCTCGGTCCGCGGCCTGGTGCCGGTCTGTGGACTGGGCCACAGAGAGAGACCTCTCCCCCACCCCCGCACGCACTCCCACCCGCACAGCCCATTTGTGCCTGAGTGCGAGCGCCCGCACAAGCGCTGCACCACCCTTTGCGCATGCATATGAGCATGTGCGTGCAAAAGCACACATGCTCCTTCGCGCATGCGCATGAGTGCAGGGGGGTGCCCCACCTTCCCCAGCCGGTCCGCGGGGCTTAAAAAGGTTGGGGATCGCTGCTTTAAAATATCATAATCATAATTGATTATCTGCCTGAACATGTGAAAAGGGGCATATTTATGGGGAGAGGGGGGACGAAAGCATGGACATAGTAAGCCATCACCACCCAGAAGTTTTAGAGAATTTTGTGTGTAGAACATGAAGGAGGAAACTAAGTGTGCTTGGCTGAACCTGCTTAGGGAGTTCCCATGATGAGGAGCCGTGGTCCTAAAAGCTCAGTAAGCATGTTCAACTGAATGTGTTTCTGGTCTCCTATTCACACCTTTGCAATCAATGCACTAAGGTCTAACAGATTTCTTGGTAGTGGCGGGGTCAAATGGGGGGAGATGTACATAGCTTCTCACATCCCTACTATGAATATAATCCTGTTGACACATTCAGGTGAATGCCTGAATAGTGCTTGCAGGGATGTAAGGATTCCCGAGTACAAACTGTTTGGACAGTCTGAAGAGCATGAATGAAACAAGCCCTCTGAAAATGATTCCTCACACATCACTACCTTGCTTGCATTAAAAAAAAATAGTAATGAAACTTTCTTCTCATGCCCATTCCATATCAGATATATTCCCCAGCTTCAGGACACCTTAAGTGTAAGCCTCATTTAAGACCACAAAACCACTTAGCTTTCATAAGCAGATCCATCATATCAATGAATGCTGACCCAGTTGTATGTGCCTTCAACTTCCCTGAGTGCTGGACCGATAGGCACTTCCTTGCATTATGAGGATGATGTATCCAAATAGATTAATTCATGGTTTGTTTGGCTTGACAGGTGCTTCATATTTAGTAGGGAATGATGGATTGGCTTTGACAGATGACAAGAGTCATTGGCAGGATGAGCCAAGTCAACACTGCTACAAGCCATGTTCACCTCCTCTGATAAGGTATATATATGACCATATATAGGGCTTCTTTTTCTTCTGTGCTGGCTTCCTTGGCTTTCCATGTAGGCCACAGGCATAATTGGCTCCACTGACAGGGAGAGTGACAAGGCCACTCAGGCGGCCATGAACCGAGAAGCAACTTAGTTATTCTGTTTATTAGGACAGTGTTCTTCCAGTTAGGGAGGAGCAGTTCTGGAATTGGCTGCCCAAAATGCAAAAATAAATTGATTGGCATTGAGTACTATGCACTCAGTAAAGATATTTCGGAGGTTGCTTATTCATAGGGTCACCATAAGGTGGAGACAACTTGATTGCACATTACAACAACACTATGCACTTTGATTTGAAAAGGGGCACTGTTTGCTGCTTTCCTACTGACAGCAGAAACTCGTGGGCTAGCCCTGGTCATAAGGATAGACCAAGTAATGGGTTCAAAAGATTGGGAGTCTCAGGCAGTCAACAATGGATTCACGTTCACTTGTGTGTTGTATCAGGAGTTCAAGAATGCCAATTTGTACTGAACCTGGGAAAGTGACAATTTTGGACTATGACCTCCCAACATAACCTGTGGTCTACACTGGGATCATGCTCCCAACCCCAGTCTCTGACATTGGTTCTGGTCCATTCTAGCACTAATGGCTCTTTGTGGGAAATACCAGAATCACATATTGATTCTATGCCCATCCTCTTTGTTGTTCTGTGCTGCCGAGTCACTTTATACTTATAGTGATTCTAGTAGGGTTTTCAGGGTGTGTGTGGTTTTATCGGTTCCACCTGTCTCCCAGTGAGCTTCTATGGCTGAGCAGAAGTTTGAACCCAAGTCTCCTGAGTCCTGGTCTGACACTCTTATCACGTGTGCCACACAAGCCCAACTCATTCCAACCAAGAGTCACGATCCCCATGAGGTCTGTATGAGACTTCTGCTTTCCAGCTGAACACAGGTCTTTTAACTGACAAGCGTTGCAAATAAAATGGGGCCTACTGACAGACATTAGATGGTAGAGTTTCTCCCTGTACCTGTATCACGTTCCTGTCACCTAAATGGTGACAAGGAAGAAAAAGTGATGGAGCAGTGGTTTTTACCTGGGAAAAAAGAGGTAAGAGAACAACACTAGCTATGCTGAGTTTCCTATAGGTTCTACCTGACAGTCATATTATGTCTTGTTGTGCGGAGTGGCTCTAAAAGCAACTATATTACATGAAGTAGCTCTAAAGCTGTCATACTGAATGTGTTTAGTCAGGCATGGTCAACATGTGGCCTGAGGGTTGCAAGCACCCCCCCACACACAGATTCTGTGGGCCACAGTTCTCTTCTCCCAACAGTGCATCTCAAACTAGATGGCAAAATGTGTCACCGAATTTGTACAGAAAATGCTAAAATAAAAACAAACAAACAAAACAAACCTTCAAGCAAGCAAGAAATAGTTGCTGCTGCTAAAACGGCATTTCAGTAGTGTGACAGTGTGGAATGTGGCCTACAAGAGATTGCAATTGGATGCAAAATGGCCCCCTGGACCCACTGAAGTTGCCCACCCCATTTTAAACTTCCAAAGCTGTACAAGCACCTCTTTCCCCCTTAGCAGTAATAACAATACAGTAATGATAATAAGTAAAAGAAAAGCAATTTCTTGCCATTTCATGGGCATGTACCACCTGTTTTGTGGTTTGTGCTGGCTCATCCTTTGGACAAACAGGTGTTCAGTGGTTCCCATCCCTGTCTTTGGAGGGTTCCAGGCGCTCACTCAGAGGCAGCGCCCGGCAGGGCAGGGAAGCCGGGACACTGCCTCTGAGTGGGTGCCCACCAGAGGAGGGGGGGGGCCTGGAAATCACTGTACACCTGTTCTTCTGAAGGACAAACTGGTGGTTCGTGCCCATCTCTGTGACATCTGCCTTAGGCAGCTGCCTCCCTCTGTTCAAGAAACAGCTCAGCTATTCTGTGACTGATACATCCCAAGGGTGTTGATTTATTCATTGTCCCTGCTATATGGGCCATTCAGAGAAACAAACAGTAAAGCTATAGGATGCCAACTGACCTATTTAGGGCAGCCAACCAGATTTTTATTTTGCTTTGTTTTACCTTTTGGCCAGTTGCTGCATAAGACGAAAACTGACAAATCCAGCTCTCGCCTCGCGCTATTTCCTTGCTTCCATAGATGCCAGTAATTCTGACAAATATTGCTACAAATCAACTTTCTGAATTCATGTCCCCACCCCCCCCCCCCCCCCCCAGAATCAGCCATCAACTTGTAGCTTTCGGGAGGAAAGCCTGAAAGTTGAGACCTTCCCTGCATCAGATAAATTTGGTTTACCAATCTGACTAGGGTTCATCATTGTTAAGACTCCCGGTTGCTGTCAAATCTCAGCTGAACAGGGAACGTGTTCAGCCATAGACTGTGCCTGTTCAGTATGAGAGATATATCCTGTGTGTCATATGTCTCACTGCCCTGTAAAAGTTGTCCATTAACCAGCTGTAGCTGCAGGACTCTCATAGTACAGTACATCTCTGGTGTGGTTGATGCTTTGAACAAGAAAGCAGTAGCTTTAGTCAGCTCATTTAGTTGCACTTTGGAGGAATTGTTCCACTGAGAATAGTGGGTCTGTTTCAGGGCATTCTAGACAAAGTTTCTTGTTTCTTGTCTTGGTGTCTAACGACACTGAAACAGCCTTCCTTCCAAGTTGATCTAAACGTGATGAGATGCACACTTGTCTTTGTTTCCTTGCCTGTCCCATTTCTGATCTCAGCATATATTTCTGTAACCTGTAAATATATGCAAGTGTTATGCAAAAACGTGCCTTTTCTCCCTTGTAATGTACATGTGGCTACTTCATATTTAGACATAGGTGCACTGAACTGTCAGCTCATTGAAATCCTTGGGACTGGGGCAATGTGCGGTCTACCAGAGGTTGCTGGATGACTACTCTCCTGATTCATCACCATTGGTTATGCTGGCTAGGGATGATAGGACCATCTAGAAGGCTGCAGTATGTCCATCCCTGAACTAAAGCCCTACTGAGTTCCATCAGCCTTCTCTAGATATAACTGATTCTGGGTCCCTCCCCATGTTTCCCTAGTAATTTTTAACCCCGAAAGCTGGTCTTCTTTAAATCACAGGAGATCTATTGCAAATTAATTGATCAGAGCATATGGTAAACAAGAAAGAGTTTTGGAACATCCCTTTTGCAGAAAGACTCTTCCCCATGATTAAAATTATGAGGGGACAGCAGGGACAAACTTGCTATCACCCTACCTTTTAATCACATCCTTATTATTGTTCCAGGGAGGAACCATGCACGACCCTCCACACATTGACTGGAGTCCTATTGGTGTTTGCATAAGGTTTGCATAACTTGCTGTGGTTAATTGCAGCTGATTGATGGGGTGGTGGTTTACATCTCAGTTGCACAATCAAGCAAATCATCATTTGCACAATCATCATTTGCACAATCAAGCAAGTGATCAGACATATGGCAGAGATGTGCCCTGGCATGTCATCAGTTAGTTGCAATTAGCAGCAGCAAATGATGCAAACTTTACACAAGTATGAATAGGATTCTGGCTATTGTTGGTGTGTTACTCCACTAGTCCTCGAAAGTACAGCCAGTGGTGAGGAATGCTGGGCATCACAGTCCCTCGTCATGAGGAAGGCTGTATTTCCCCCCCACCCATTGTCTATTTCTGCAGTCCTTTATGCACTAAAGGGAGAAGTTCCATCACAATGGGCCATGCGCCTGCATGGCCCATTGTGATGGAACTTCTCCCTTTCGTGCATAAATTCCACATGATTTAAAGCCCATGTTTGCCAGTTTTTTTCATTTGCACAGGCAACTGACAGGAGTGAAGTGCACTTCATGTTGTAGAAGTTTATCCCTCAGTGCTTGGAGATCAGAGGAGGCAGAAAAAGGGGACAGGACAGGGAGAGCCAGAGCCAAGGCTTTGCCTCCCATATCATTCTAATTGTGTGGGGCAGTGGTTCCCAATCTTGGGTAACCCAGGTGTTCTTGGACTGCAACTGCCAGAAGCCTTCCCTGCTAGCTGTGCTGACTGTGGTTTCTGGGTGCTGCAGTCCAAGAACACCTGAGTTACCCAAGATTGGGAACCACTGGTGTGGAGGGAGATCTGAACTGCTGAGAAGCAAAGATGGAGAAGGTTTGTTTCTTGGACTACTGCTCCCAGAATGTAATTTTTGGATTCCCATATCCACTGTGGGATTCTGAGAGTGGTAGTCCAAAAACAAACCACCCTCCTATCTCTATGGAGGATGATGTGCAGAGGAATCTTCTAGCATGATGACATAGGTGTAACTAGCATGGCCCCATTTTTGCTACATTTTGTTGTTCCCCCCTTCTATAAAGCATTGGTTCCCAAACTCAGCTGCATGGATGTTGATAGACTACAACACCCAGGTTTCCTCAGAAACGGCCATGTTGGCTGGAGCTTCTAGCAACTTCAGCTCAACAGTATGTTTGACAACTGCTCTACGTGAAGACTTCCTGGCAGTCTTGTTTTAAAAAATGCTTGTTCTTGTCCCATACACTTGCGGATCCAGTACACCTTGGATTATTTTCCCATCACCCTTTATATCTTTGTACTTGTTGCTTTTGTATTTAATGGATTGTTTTATGGCCTAAGGCTATTGCAGTGAAATAAAAAGAGCAGACAATTGGTCATATTTATTTGAGAACATTTCCAAATGAAATGGATTCAGTGCATTCGTAAATAAAGTGTTAGAGGATTCATTTCACCAAAGTATTCAATTTGACACATGTGTATTTTCTTAACAGTCCTTTCCTGACGATAGAACAAATAAGACTTTTGGAAGATAAAACATAATAATGAAATTCATTTTCAGCTTTAGTAATCTTCATGGCAGAGATAAAATGCAGCCTCTGCCCTTGCTTCAACCTTCTGTTGCAAGTAATTTTCATTATATAACTACATTTTAACAGGGGTGGGGGATTCAAGTTGTGGGGCTCGCTGTCAAGTTAGACTTAATTCGCACTGGTGACTCAACTTGGACTTGACTTGGGTGTTTTTTTCAAGGACCCAGACTTGTGACTCAGAACCCATCCACCTCCTCCCTTTTTCTGGGGGAAAAAACCTGTTTTTAATAAGGACTCAGACTTGGGGTTTGGGATTCGGGACTTGGTACCAAAGACTCGGACATGGGACTTAGACTCAAAGACTGGCCAACTTCACTACATTTTAAAATATGTTTACAGATGAAGACAGACTTCCAGGCAATATTTTAAAAATTATCTTAAAAGGTGATGTTCCTCATTCTATATTGTCCTTGAAATACTGTCTCCTGATATTCTGTATTTCACATTTTAGAAATACCATGTATTCCTGAACAACTGCATTTTTATGGTTGGATAGCTCAGTGGTCTAGGCATCGACTGAGAGTTTGATCCTCCACTGTGCCTCCTTGACAGGAGCTGGACTTGATGATCCATTGGGTCTCTTCCAGCTCTGCAGTTCTAAGATTATTATTATTTTGATATACTCACACTTTTAGGTCTCTAGTCTTTTCAGCTAAGAAATGGTTACCTGCTTTCTTGTGCAAAGATAGAAAGCATGGGGGGGGGGGAGAGAGAAAAGGAGAATAATCTTATCACAGTTGCATCACAATTTTAATCTTGCTCCATTTCTATGGCTGCTATTCAAATGGTAGAAACTAGATATGCTAAATGTGTTCACACAATCAATGCCACATTTAGTCTGGTCCAAAGATTTCTTCATGTACGATATATAGTGGAAGAGTGAGACTGAGAGGGCAGTCTCTAACTTAAGCCCATTCAGTTGTCTTCAGGAATTGACCTTTTTCAGGTGTGTACTGTTTATGAGTGTTTCGGTATGTAGGATCAGATGGCAAGAGGCAGGGCTACCTGTTGCTTGGAGACGCTGAAGCTTGGAAAAGAAATTCTTGGATTGCAACTTCCAGGATCGCCTGGCTGTGCTTGCTGAAACACTGGATGCAACTGGATGGTGGGAAAGGCGTGCATCTGATTGAACCAGGAAGGGCCACGTTGCAGGGACCAATCTCCTTTAAAGCAACCCTTTTTGTCCATGAAAACTCAGATGGAAACATATTGGTTAGTCTTTAAGGTGCCACAATGTTTTTGTCATCTTTATTTTTCTTTTGTTTTTGGCCTGATACGCTGGCACTGACTAACAAGACTATATCTTCTAAAACTGAAGGCATTTTGTGCCCATTTCTCCTTATGTAGGTATTTTTGCAAGCATTTTTAGCTAACACAGACTTTTTTTTCTTCCATCTCTTCTTTTTCCTTTTCCTCGTATACATATTTTCACGACACTTTCTCTTTGTATCTTCTATTTCAGTGCTCATTTTGTACAGACACGTCCTTGCCAAATTCCAATGTGAATACCCAACAAAAGAAAATGATGATAGTGTCAGGGAGTGGAAATCTGTCAAGTTCATGTCAAAATGCAAACAAATAAACCAACGTTTGTTCCATTTTTACAGCATACTGGGTATGTCTGGCTCTGCTTGGTACCATCAGAGTCCTTCTGCCCCTCAGTCCTCCCAGTCCTGCTAGATGCATATTGTATCTCAAGATTTTCAATTTGAAAAGGGAAGAGTATTTTCCTACAATGTGGAGAACTACATCCATTTAGTGTCATCACAGCTATGAGTCATTCGTTTTTTTCTAAATCTCGACTGCCCTCCTGTGGTGGCACAGAGTTTAGAGAGATATTTCATCCCTAGCAGTGAAATAACTGTTTCTAGTAGGGGAGAATGCTACGAGGTCTTGTTTGGGGATCTGACAAGCTCTACTTTTTTATTATTTGTTTATTTATTGGCTTTCTTTTTGAGTCCCACCTGCATTTTCTTGTTCCACATTTGATTCTGAGACTTTGTGTTTGCTTCCTTGTACACATTTTGTATCCAATTTTCTAACAGTGCGTTCATCTGTCACTTTGATCATACACTTTTACTGCACACTGTTGTATAACATCTTGGTTAGGCCTCATCTAGAGTACTGTGTCCAGTTCTGAACACTGCACTTTATGACGGATGCCAACAAACTGCAGTAAGTTCAGAGGAGGGCAACAAGAATGATCAAGAGATTGGAAATCAAGTCCAATGAGGAAAGAGTGAAAGAACTGGGCATGTTTAGCCTTGAGAAACAAAGACTAAGGGGAGATATGGTAGCACTTTTCAAATACTTGAAGGTAGTCATGCAGAGGAGGGGCAGGACCTGTTCTTGATCATCTCAGAGTGCAGGACACATAACAATGGACTCAAGCTACAGGAAGCCAGACTTAGGTTGAATTTCAGGAAAAACTTCTACGGTGTTATCTATGAATTATATGTGTTATTGTATATATGGTATATAGCAAAGAAAAGTGTTGTTCTTATATACCAGCTAATGGCCATCTAATGGCAACCGTAATAGGATTTTCAAGGTATGCAATATGTTCAATTAACAGTTTGTCATTGCTTTGCCCAGCTTGTTTCTGTGACCAACTGGGGACTTGAACCCAGATCTCCTAGCCCAACATTCTACCCACTATACCACACTGGTTCCTTAATTCAACACTGACATATTTCAGTATAATAGGTTACAGCCCTAGGCCTGGGTAGATGAATTTGTCAGTTTTGCTCTTCTTTCCGACTCCAAACATGAGGGAAATGGTTGTGAAGATAGAAGTTGTCTTTTTAGAGGAGTGAAGTAGAAGAAGGAGTAACATTTGCTTTGCTTATCAGTAATCATGTGCAGATGTTCCTGCAATATTTTGATGTGCCAAATGCCTAATATTTGGGAACTGAAGACTAGGTGAGGGAGCATTTTGCCAGAACCACACTGATGGCCAAGTATCTAATCCTGCAGAACTGGAAATCTAAGGCCACACATAGTATTAACGCTCCAATTCAAGACCTCCTCATGTCAAAATATATACCTCTATGAATTATTTGTTTTAGCTGGGTGAATGTGGAAATCCTTAGCAAATTGCTGAGTTTGCCGCACTTCTCTTTCAGTTAAGAGAAACTGAGGGTGGCAGGGGCACGGCCATTGTCAGAAGCCATTCTTAAAGACAAAAAAGGTTCACACAAACAACTTGCAAGAATAGTTCCTTCAAAGATTTCAGAAATCAGATGGAGGCTAACTAGTAGCAATGGAAACTGCAGTAGCTAGCTTCTCTCCAGGTGATCTGCTTGCTAAAACTACTGCATTTCTCTGACTGAACCAAAAGATGGCCCTCAGGTATAAGAAATGCTTGCATCCTTAATGTTACAAATCTAAAATCACGTTCTCTTTCCTTGAATACATAGCCAAAATTACTATTTGCTTATTATGGTATTATTGTTGGAAGCCGTAACTTATCCCTTACAGAGAGAAGTAGGTATGAAAAAGTTGGCAAAATAGTCTGTTATAGGCAATTACCACATGCATTTAAAATTGTTGAAGGAAGATTAACGGGAGAATAAGCAGCAATATATTACAGCCAGAAGTGGCTGAAGCTATGGAGATCAATAGAGAGAAAATTTGAAACACTAGGTAGATTTACATTGATATGTTTTTGTCTGGAGTTCATTTATGGCTATGTTTCACTGTTATTTGTTTCTAATATTTTAACAAATTATTAACTATATATCATATATCTTTATGTGTTGTTACAACTATTTTTAAATGTATTCAAATAAAGATTGTGGAAACATCATAAATGTGTTAATTATTATTCATAAAGAAGTACTAATAAGGGTAACATGCTAATATTTAATTTCATGCAAATTATATAATTTCATGCAAACTAGACACAGGGATAAAAGGAATAGATACAGGTCACTAGTTGTGTTGGGGAAAAAACACTGCCAGCTCCAGTTGCTGTAACTATTTATGACTCATATTTATTTCCAGAGAGGGAGTAGTCTGTATTGGTGAAAACTTCGGAAAGCGTAATCTCTCTTTATGTCTCCCCACGGGGCATCCTGGAAGTATAAGTAGCTATATCTGTCACTTTCATTGGATGCCATTGTCCTGTGGCCTCTTTTAAGGAGTTAATGTTTCACCAATTCCTGTCTCCTTCTGTGAGGAAGAGACAGGGACACAAGAATCTCTGTCTGTGTGCCATCCTCCTCCCCTTCTGCTGCCCAGAGATATGTGACCATGCATACAACAGAGATAGGGATCAGTGAGGGTGGAAAAGGAGAACCATGAAAAGATCCACCAATAGGAGAAGTACATCTGATGGCAGGAAATGAGGATGGGGTGTAAGGATCAGAGGAGGAGGAGAGAGATAAAAGAGGAAGAAGAGGGTGAGAGAGAGGAGCGTGAAACTGGAGGTGGTGAGGAGGCAAAAGAATTACCTGAAGTCTTAGAGGTCCCTTGAATCAAAGAGGTGGTTAGACTGAAAGTCCCTAAAGAAGAGGCAGAAAGAAGGAAAAGACAATAAGCCACCTCGAAAGCCTTCTTACTGAAGAGAGAGGGGGAAAAGTGAGCAGAAGACACTAGAGAGAGAAAAGGGGATACCTAGACCCGAAGGATTTGAAGGGATAAAATGGATGGTAGTGGTGATGCCCAAGTAAAGAGATCCCTGGAAGAGGGAGGAAGTTCAAGAAGCAATACCAACCAGGGAGAAAGTCCTCAAAGGGGAGTGGCCTTGACACCCTTGTTGTGGCAGTCTATGTGTAGCCAGATGTGCTTCTCTACACAAGCCTAGTGATTGGGAGAGAGTTGGTGAGGATCTCTTTTCTAGGAGCGACGAGTTATAATGGATTACGGGATGGTTGGTTAATGTCCCAGCAGTAACGGGGTGAAATTGAACCCTTTAACGTTATTGTTGAAGAGCCACATGTCTTGGGTAATAAAACACTGTTAAGAATGAAGTCTCCAAGCCGTCTAAGGGGAAGTTAGTGGAACTTCTCAAAATAAAGACCTCATCCAGTCACACCTTCTCTCAGTCTTTTCTAACCTTCAGACTCTTAACATCTTTCTTGAGAGTGGTCTATGCCTCTCTCTCTCAGCCAAGTGCTCGGGCCTTGAGACATGGTTTTCTATTTAGTTGAGAGGCTTTCTTATCAAATATATTTTCTAAATAAATTTTTAAGGTCAGCTTTCTGCCTGGTTTATTGCTCCAGGAACAAAGGTGTGCACATACATGGAGGATGGGCCTACCAGTGGTTACTACTTGTTATGGATATAGGTTCCTTTCTGTATTAGAAAAGGTATGACTCTATATATCCGTTTCTGGAAAACATAATTGGGAGAGTGCTGTTGTTTTCATTACATTCTTGTGAGGTTCCTACGGGAAAATGATTGGTCAATGTATGAATGCAGCCATGATCCAGGCATGTTTTGGTCTAGTCTAATATGCTCTTGCAATTTTTGGATATTCAGGGGCCCAGTGAAGTCAACTAGGGCCCCAGTTGGACATAGAGCCACTGGGAGTTAGTGCTAGAAATTCACCCCTTGAGGATCTGGCAAAGGAGAACAGATAGTGGATGCAAATTCTGTTGAACCAATAAAAGTTGTTGTGGTTCAAACTTTCATCTTCGGACCATAGAGTTATTACGCTGAGACCCACCAGCTGCCAGGCAGTAAAGAAAGGCAACACAAAACAGATTAATTAATTAATTCATTCATTTCATTTCATTTCATTCTATTTTTACCCTGCCTTTCTCCTTAAAAACCACCCAAAGAAAGCTGAATATTTAAAGCTGAAAACAATGAGTATATAACGACGGTTTACATCACTAAAATACAATGTTTAAAGGTAAGAACTATGTATATAAAGATGCAGTTTACATCATTAAAATACAGTATTAAAGCTAAAACAATAAGTATGCAAATACTAAAAAGGAACAAACAAATACCTCTCGGACAGATGGCAAAAACAAGAAATATATATAAATTTGTTTGAAATATAGTTCTGGAGGAGAGGGTCCAAGATCAAGCCAAGAGGATCCAAGATCACATCAATCCTGAACTATCTCTAGAAGCAAAAATAATGAAACTGATGTTGTCATGTTTTGGACACATCATGAGAAGACAAAACTCTCTGGAAAAGTCAACAATGCTAGGAAGAGTAGAAGGCAGCATGAAAAGAGGAAGCCCAAATATAAGATGGATTGACTCAATAAAAGGAATCATGGCCTTGGGTTTGCAAGAGCTAAGCACAGCTGTTAATAATAAGTTGTACTGGGTGTTATACATTCATAGGGTTGCCATAAGTTCAAAGTGACTTAATGATACCAATGTGGTATAGTGGATAGTGCTGGATTGGGATTCAGGAGACCCAAGTTCAAATTCCCCCATGGAAACTCACTGAGAGTACTAATGGTAGTAGTAATAACTGTGTGCCATCAACTCAGTTCTGACTTATGGAAACACTTTCCATAGTTTCTAGGTATAGAATACACAGAAGTGGTTTACTGTTCCCTTCTTCTGGGGGCGCCCTGGGACTGTGTGCAGCTTGCCCAAGTCCACACAGGTTGGCTCTTCTCTGGGAGACACAGTGGGGGATTGAATTCCCAACCCCTGGCTTCACAGCCAGATACCTAACCCACTGAGCTGTCCAGCCAACAACAATGGTAGCCACTCTTTAAATATCTCACATAACTAGAAAACCCAATTAGGATCGCTATAAGTCAGAAATGACATGACTGCAGGTAGCAACAAAGTCAACCTTGAGCTGGCTACCTGGGATTGATCCCCGGGTCGTGAGCACAGTTTTGGCTGCAGTACAGCAGTTTAACCACTGTGCCACGAGCAACCACTGAATGTTTGTTCTGGCTGGTTATGGCAGCCTGGTGTGGCTGAAGTCGCCAGCAACCACTGTGTCATCCTAGATACAGTTGTTTGCTTTAGACTCTAGAGCTGTC
Source organism: Intellagama lesueurii (assembly GCA_037013535.1). Taxonomy (NCBI): domain Eukaryota; kingdom Metazoa; phylum Chordata; class Lepidosauria; order Squamata; family Agamidae; genus Intellagama; species Intellagama lesueurii. The sequence continues at coordinate 23,260,492 of JBAJHW010000001.1, forward strand.
TGCCAGTTTCTCTTATCTCTGAAGTCTGTTAATAATGGGAATGGGCAAAGAGCAATAGGAAAACAACTGGATGCCAGCAGATTATCTATCTTTATTCAGGTTGCTGACTGCAATGAGTATTTTTGGCTGACCAGGAAAATTGAATTACATCTGAGCGTCCCTTGGTGTGAGTGGGAGTAATAATGTATTCAGGCCAGTACTCACAGATATCAAACTTTCAAAAAAGGGTGATCTGGCAGACTGCAACATCTGGAAAGGAATTAATAGAATCGTCGGGAATTTCCATATGGCCCATTTCCCCAGCCGAGCAGTTGCAAGTTGTGCAGCCTGTGAGTCATAACAAGAAATATGTGATAAAGGAGGTTACTTTTGACCACTGGGGTTTAGAGCTACCTTTTTTGGTTTTGCATGATGACAGCTGTCTCACTTCCTACCCCAGACTCACCGCAACATACACTGGTGAAACTATCAATGATTATCACAATTAATAATCAGTTTGTATTTGGATTGTAAATATTTGGTATGCAACTATTTGGGTTTTATGCTAGCAGAGTGCAGTGGGCAAGTGTTGAACTTTTGGCTATTAAATTAGAATCATCACATCAGAAATGTGCAATTGGATAAAAACAACAGCAACAGGAGCAAGAACAAAACCATGAAGTATTGTTCCAGGAAATCCATTCTGGGACAGAGCAGGAGAAAGAGCTGTAAACTTGATTGCAAATGCTCCTAAAGTTGATTTCTATGTGTTCTGCTCAGCTGTGTTCTGCTATGTGACTGCTCAGCCGTTATGCAAAGAGGTGTCAGTTTCTCTCCCTCCAGGACAAGAATGAACAAAGTGAGATGTTGCTGGAAGGCTGCATTTAGTGTTGTCCTCCAGATGTTGTTGGGCTAGGCTACGTCTTGCAGCAGTCCTAACCAGCATACTCAGCAACAACAAGCCTGGGCGCTTCAGTCAAACAACGCTACAAAGGTAATGCTTTGCTTGCTCTAGCGGAGAAGGAGGAACTGGTCTTAGAAAAATGGGGAGGATGTAATGCCTACTGATCTACATGTACAATAGGTCTAGAATGGATAATAGGGGAAAACACACCCAGGCTACCTATATGCCCACTCCACTTCATTGGTTCAGATCAGTTGCTGCATTCCACAGCGTTCAATTCCGACATTTGGCACGTTGGAATGACAGTGTCCTGGGCTCCTGCAAAAGCACCATGACTGCTGAACAATGCGGAAGCATTCAGTGTCTCCAAAATTGCAGGTAATAACAGATCCCTCTGGACTTTGGCTTCTCTACCACATGTACTCTTAAAAGTGAATAAATCATATACTCCTTTGTTGCTTTAGGTTGCAAGGAAGATCAGTAAGGCTGGGGAAACTGTTTTGCAGATATGTTTTTCTACTGTTAACTGTTCATAATACAGAACCAAGAGAGGGTGATAATCTAAATCAAATTGAAGGAAGCTTTTGGACACTACAAGTTTCCATCTTCAATTCCCATGACAGTCAGCATGGCTTCAATTCCCATGACAGTCAGCATGGCCAAGGATTATAGGAACCGTCATCCAGAGCCTTAGAAAAGCAGAAGGTTCCCCAATCATGTTCTGAGCAGATACAGATTTTTCTCAAACCCAGTCTGAAAACTACTAATGGGAAGTATTCATTAGGGTGAAGATTTTGTTCATCTTTGGGTTGTTGTTGTTGTTGTTTTTAAATAAGAACTCACCAACATCCAGTTTTTTAAAATAAATGGGATAGGAAGAACTTGATGGTTGCTTAAAAAAGAAACACCAGATTCTGGAGGAAGCAAAACCAGAAGTGTCTGAAGGGTGGAAATGTAGTGGTTGTCCTTTACGCAACAGCATCATGCTGCTCTGTTTTCCATCTGGATTTAAGTCCTGTTACCCTTGGGTTTGGCATGTAGACTTTGGTGATAGACAACCATTTGGTTCAATGCCACTCCAAGCTGGGTCGTAAATGCAGCATAGCCATCCAAGTGAATGATCCTACAACAGATAAGTTTGAGCAAGAGTGCAACAAGCCTGTGTCATTATCACCATTTCCACTGGGGACTTTTGGCTGCATAATGAGGAAATACTCCAAAAACTGAACATTATAACAGCCCAGATCAATGCCAAATATCTAGGAGATGCTTATTTTGTCTGATCCATTGCACCGTGGAGACAATTAAGCTTGCAGAAATGGCTTGTCCATTAAGGCATGAAATCAATAGGAATAAGACCGGTGTGCCTGAAATCCAGCATCTTATTAGGAGGTGAGAAATGCAAGGAGGAAAACAATTTCACCTACCTGGGAAAGCTCAGCATTCCTTTTTGCATGTTTAACAAAAGGAAGTGTCATTAGAATGCAGAGGAGGCTGGTGATGGGCTCTGAAGCTTTTCACAAGCTTAACAATATCTGGGAATTAAAGTTATTCAATCTGGATCAAAGTGGAGAATTCTCGGCTCAAGCATAATTTCAGCTCTTACAGATGAGAAAGCAGGAAACTGTCAAAGGAAAGAGATGGGCAAAATATAAAACAAAATGTAAAATACAAAAATGTCAGATTACTTCACTGAGGAATTATGTAAGCCAAGGTTTTTGACCTTGAGGGCGAGACATCTGGGGTGAAGATCAGCTTCTACTGGACTTTTTCAGCCAGAGGAATGACACCATAAGGAGTCATTAAATGGGAAAGCGGGGATGGGGCAACAGGACATCTTCTGAATTGTGTTAAAGGGAGGGCAGCAAACAGGCAAGTAGAAGATGGTGGCTTTTTGTATTTATAAAACGACAACTGGTGGAAGAGCAGCCAGCCAGTACTCAATAGGACAGACAAATAAGTGGAACTTTCCCTCTTGTTCCTCCATCTCAGTTGCAGAGTGGCCTTGTGTCCTACTTAACAGAGGGCAACCCTCTCTTGTACCGGTTCTCAACCTTTGGCCCTTCAAATGTTCCTAACTTCAGTTTCCGCCATTTATTTGTTTAAAATATTTTTACCCTGCCGTTCTCCTTAAAAAGGACCCATCATTGAAAGACAATATTGAACGCTGAAAACAATGAGTATACAACGGTGGTTTGCCTCATTAAAATACAATATTGAAAGCTGAGAACAATGAGTATAAAGTTGCTAGTGTTTCTCAGAGCTGAAGTTTAGAACATTCAGAGGTCTTTTCTTCAAGGAGTTAAAGACAGTGTACATTGAACTTCTACATTTTCTTTACCCCGACTTTTTAAAGATGATCAGGCTATGGGTGGGCGAAGTACAGCCTGCACTCCTCATTGATGGCACAGAACAGGGGAGGGCAAGGTGTGTGATAATCAGCTGTATGTGCCCCCCTAAGGAACTCACAGGGCCCCCTACACTGACTATTTTTCATCCCAGAATGGCAAAGATCATCCCCAGGATGCTTGTAGCAGTCTCTCTCTCTCTCTCTCTGCTCTGTCTCTCTCTCTGTATGTGTGCAATTTGCCATTTTAAAGCTATTTTAACTGCCCACTTGCCTGCATCATCATCATCATCATCATGTGCTTTCAAGTCAACTCCAGCTCATGGTGGACTTTTCCAGGGTTTCCAAAGAATAAAAGTCAGCTTAGAATAAGTGCAATTCTAGTTTCTTACTTTTTATGTTCCAGAAGTGTCAGGACCATATCTGAGAGATGGCATAGTTTCACTGGTATTTCTTCCTGGACCTTCTATTGCAGATTCAGACCAGAACACATGGCAGAGATGTTGTACTTCCTTCAGTTCTTCCTATCTGGGATATTTCTGTCCCCATTGGACAAATTGTCACTTGACACTCCGATACATAACCCTGCATATCATCTTCAACATACCTCTCTTCTGCCAGCTGTCTACGTGGTGCTAAGTTCTGGCATTCTTTCATCTTCAGCGTCTCCAATGCCAGAGCATCTATAGTTTAAACGTATGTCTAGGTCCTCATCATCTCCCCAGTTCAACTCTACCACAGTCCCTTGACGGCTTGTCACCCTGCCTGTCAGCTGTACCACTACTTCCACTAAGATCATCATTGTTTCCTGTCACTAGGAACTTAAATTCTTCTCTCATTAGATCTCATCACTGTCATGTAACTTCACCTTCTTACTCCTTACAATTTCAGGTGTCCCATCTCCTTGTCCTTTATTATACGTGAGCTGATCACATGTTAAAACCCAAGGCACCCTCCTCCCCAGTTGCTAGGTCTTCCACTTGTGATCCCATCATTGTTATGTACTTCAGCCACTATTTTGTGATAGCCACTACAATATGTTCTTCATCTGATACTGCCTCCCTTCACTTCACTTTCCTAGATGAGATAAGAATTAATCATGATCAGAATTCCTGGAGAAGTTATGAATGTCAATGTTGGATGACTCCTATTAATCCAATTGACTTATTCATTCATTTTATTTATACCCTGCCTTTCTCCCAGTAAAGGGACTTATACGACATTTTAAAAAAAGAAATACCATTAAAAATCAATAAATCGCAATATTAGAAAGTGATTATACATATTACAAGTTAAAACAGCAACAGAAGCCATTCTCCTGACTTTACATGGTTGGAATGAAACAAGATGATATGTGGTCACATATGGAATACACTATCTTCTACTATTCCCTACACTATAATTCCCATGTGGCAGTACAAATACACACATACATCTGCATCTGTGCACACATAGTGTAAAACATTCTTAGCCAGTCAAGAAGATTGCTCGTTACTCATGATGCAGCGTGGTAACTGTAATGATGTGATTGCTTACCTCCACTCCTTCAAGGATGATGTCTACAATAAAACAAGAGAATTCTGCCCATTTTCTGTACTTCAGTCTGATTGATCCTTTTAGAGGCTTTGAGACATTCAACACTAACCTATTTGCCATGAGTCTACAGAGAACGGAGCACGGCCGATGAAATAGATGGACTACTGTTGGGCCAACTGGGTGGCTATAGCCCAAAGAAAATTGCCAAGGAGAGGGAAGATTAATTAACTGTACCTCAGGGTGTAGAGTGCATTTGAAGCAAATAGGTCACCCTGTTTCTTTCCTTGTAGTCTTCACTGGCACAAAAAGAACTATATCACCACTTGTATGGCCTCTGGAAGGGAAACATCATTTGTTAAGTGTCACACTTGAGAAGCAATTCCTCTGCTCTTTTCCATGAGTAGGTGGTGCATAAAGAGATTCCTAGAAAATAAAGCTCCAGTTTCTCACAGCTCTCATTTGGAACTTTCTCTACAGTTTGTAACTTTAAACTTTGACTAGAGAAACATCTGTCATATATTTATGCTCTCTCTTCAGACTTGGCCTACTTTTCCTTTTCTCTGTAAGGGGCACACAGATATGCAGTTACCTGAAGATCATCTAACAAGAGAAAGCAAGCACAGCTGGTCAACATCCACCACTAGCTGTGGCCTTCAACTAGTGAGAATGGGGACTAGACATGGGTGGAGATAACGAGGGACTGCCCATACACCCTCCTGCTGCTGCCGCGGGCTTTGCACTCCCTTCCTATCGCTCTGGAACTCGAGGTCAGCTAGCCACTCCTGGCAGGAGGCTCCCTACCAGGTCGAAGAGTGGCTTGCAGACCGTTATCTCCTCATTATCTCCACCTGTGTGGGGGTATTCGTATATGAATACCCCCATCTCTAATGGGGACCCATGACTGGGTTGCACATTCATCTGTCTTTTTTTTTTTTAAGCTTATTTTACATTTTTTGTATCCTTCTTTTCCTCAGGACAGCTCAAAGTTACTAACAACAAAGGTAAAACAATCATTGGAATCCCATTGGTGTTTGTGCGAGGATTGAGCAACTTGTGGAGGCTAATTTGGGCTACTTCATGGAGTGCTGAGGGATGTTTTAGTTGCACAATCAAACATGTGACCAGATAATGTGATCAGGATGCACTTGAGCACCTTGTCAATTAGCTGCAACAAATTACACAAACCTTACATGAACACCGACAGGATTCTTCTAGCCAATAAATCCACGCTAACAGATATAAGAGAACAATCACACATTCACACACAGCTCAACAGGAAATATAACAGAACAATTGTTGCTACATGGGTGTAACAGGTGAAAAGGAAATACCTTGCATGTGTGGATTTTTCATATTGCAGTTACCAAAAATAAGAAATTAATGAATTAATAATTTGCTACCTTTTTATGACACTCAGGAATGGCTGCTTCTGCCAAACAGTACAGTCAGCCCTCCTACCATGCAGTTTCTAATTCTGTCATTTTATAACTAGCTATTGCTTTCTTCAGTCAGATAATACAAAGATTAACTTATCCATTCTGTCCCTTACACACCTGAGTACCAGCATTTTCAAAAATTATCAACATATAAAGGAGCCCCTAGCCCTTGACCTGGTTTTCACATTCTTCAAGCTTTCAGCATTCAAACCAAAGGGAAGAAGTTTCTCCTCATGTGTAGGCTCTACTTGTGATGAAGAACCCAGATTTTTCAGGGCTCTCGCTCATAAGTAGCACTTACACATAAGCAGGAACATCTCTGCTGCAGACTGGGTGCTGAAAGTGTGAAAAACATGATGAGGCAGGGCTAGGTGCCCCCTGAACATATCTTCCAGTGCCAGCCTTAGTAACAACCAAATGAGGCTTAGCTGCCCTTGAAAAGAAGGGTTTCCAACTGTGTATAGAACCGATAAAGGCAGTGCATTCTTCATCCTGCAGATTCTCCCCTATCAGCTCGTGGAGAGGAAGATTTTAAGAGAAGCAGCAGGATTAATATGTTTGTTTTTGCTCACATAATCATATGATGGATTAGAAAACCCAATTTTGACTGTCAAGCAGGCCCGAGGAAGAGAAGGATTCCACATGCTGAGCTGGCCCTACCATTAGACAGAGTGAGGGGGCCGTATCAGGCAAGCTGATTCTTAATTGCTTCATTTCTTATTGTTCTGTTTTTACAATAAAAACAGGGGAGAGGTGTCTGTATCATTTTTCTGCCTCAGGTGTCAAAATAACTTGATTATTCTTGGCTGGGCATGGACTGCCATTTGCTGATATGCCTCAAGCAGCAAGATTCTTGGGACAGCTATGTATCATTGCCACAAAAGCTATTGATTTGACCATGGATTTTACACTTCCCAGAAATTTCACCCACTTATTTGTTTTTTGTTTATTTTAAATTTTACACATCCTTTACACACACACAATTTACATAATAACAGCATTTAAAAAACTGTATTTAAAACTTTAATCACAAATCAGAATAAGCTTAGAACATGAAGCCTAGTAAAACATAGTAAATGGCCCTTGGATCTCAAAATGTCAGGAAAAGGAACTGTGGTAAGCTTCAGTAGATTGTGGAGGAATATTGATGGCACTTGAGGTCTGGAGGTGTGTTTTCCCCCCTACAAACCTTTCAAGCAACACAGGAGTAGGTTGGCTATGCGGGGTGTGTGTGTGGGGGGAGAGAACACTAGGAAAAAGAACGAAAGGAGAGATTTGCAAAAATTGGCAAGATGCAAATTTCTAAATAATTGCTGTACTCTAGATGGAAACACAATACATCTCACCTAAACAACACTGCAACCATGTGATTTGTGTGCCTATTGAACCTGCCGTCTGCAAGCTAATTGCAGTGGGCAGTCTCAAAAACCCCTGATCTCCTTTCCCATCGTTCTGTATTTTTAAATCAAAATTAGAAGACAATCCTTCCAACACCTTCAAACACAGAAACATCATCTGGCAGCTGTTCAGAATGAAGAGTGTTCTCTGTAAAGTAGAACACTGAGCCATCCTGTAATGGAACAAAGTGTTTCTAAGCCTGGTGAGCACCTCAAAATTGTCTCTGCACAGAGCATTGAGTTTCATAATAAGATATAGATTGCAGCCTCCTTTTTTAGGCCAAGGAGAGACATGATCTGTCAGTGAATTTTTCCATGGGTTTAATTTCCTTTCAGTGCTGCCTCTATGGCCTCTGTGAGTGTGTTTATAGATGTATAAATCTTGAACTTTTTTAAAAATATACATGTTGGACCTGAAGACTTGAGAAATTCCTTTTGGGGGGATTCTCAGAGTTATGTTTCAAGGAAAAAACTTCTCTAAGCTGGGGCTGGAGCTAGGATTTGCATGGTTAGAAGATTTCTTCTACCTGCTGGACAATTCTGTTTCACTGGATGAATCATCAATGACTCATATTTTCCCACTACTTCCTGCACCCCTCTTCTGGCTAAACCATGGCTCAATGAATTTTCCCAGTGGAAACTGTCGTCCCCTTCTCCTCTTGCCTTCACACTTTCCCAACATCAGGGTCTTTTTCAGGGAGTCTTCTCTTCTCATGAGAAGGCCAAAGTATTGGAGCCTCAGCTTCAGGATCTGTCCTTCCAGTGAGCACTCAGGGTTGATTTCTTTCAAAATGGATAGGTTTGTTCTCTTTGCAGTCCAGGGGACTCTCAAGAGCCTCCTCCAGCACCACAGTTCAAAAGCATCAATTCTTCGGTGGTCAGCCTTCTTTATGGTCCAGCTCTCACTTCCATACATCGCTACTGGAAAAACCATAGCTTTGACTATGCGGGCCTTTGTCGGCAAGGTGATGTCTCTGCTTTTTAAGATGCTGTCTAGGTTTGTCATCGCTTTCCTCCCAAGAAGCAGGCGTCTTTTAATTTTGTGGTTGCTGTCACCATCTGCAGCGATCATGGAGCCCAAGAAAGTAAAATCTGTCACTGCCTCCATATCTTCCCCTTCTATTTGCCAGGAGGTGATGGGACCAGTGGCCATGATCTTAGTTTTTTTGATGTTGAGCTGATGAAGATACAGCCCTCCAAATATTGTTGAGCCAAAACTATGATACATCACCACTACCTATGCTAGCTAGAGTTGATGAGTAGAGGTGTGGAGTTTTATGTTTTTTTGGATTTCAATTCCTAGAAATTCCCTAGACAGCTATGTGCACTCTTGTCCAAAAACAAATAGCTGCACATCTCTATTGATGGGTTTTGCCATTCAGCAATGCCCTACCTTATATATATTGCCACACTGCATATCTCCTGCTTGAAATGCTCAATAGTTTAATACCTAATTATCATAAATAATTTAGCAAACAGCTTAAAGGATGGAAAGTAAACAAAGCCCCTCATTTTCAACAGTATCTTTCATCACGCCGTGCAGCTAGAGAACTCTGAGCAAATATTAAGACAATTAATAAATGTTAGCACGTCAGTCACATAAAAAGTGCCGTCTTTTAATTATGCACACGCGCTTCCTTTCTTCGGGATGAGGGAACACAACTGAATCCTTCCTTTGTGAAGGTCACCCTTTGATTTCAGGACGATTTCCCCACAGTACTGGAGTTCAAACTTACTTTGATGCCGCCTACAGGACCTGTTCTTCCCACTCTAGCCACTGTTGTTGATGAATGAATTGCTATCTTCTTGTCTCAGTGGAGCACTTTAAAAATAACCTTTGAATAACCTCCAGTAATTGGATTATAATTGACTTTTGTGCAAATGCTTGTAGATACTGTGACTGGTACCACATGGGATTTTTTCACAACATATGATATTTGTTATAGAAGATTTGGTTCCTTCTTTTGATATTAATGATGATGATGATGATGATGATTCTGTCCAACTTTATACTCTGAAGGTGGCTTACAATGACATGTAAACACAAAACATAACCAACCAACAACAAAGAAATCAAGCATAAAAAACAGAGCAGACATTTGCTTATTTCTCTCAAAATCTCCATCCTCCTTTACTGTTGAAACCTCAAAGCTCTTAACAATGATAAACATAAAGCAAACAAAAACAAAAACAAAGCAGACATACCCAACCGGGGTTGCTCTAGAGATTCTCAAACTGGGGTCCCAAGATGTTCCTCGACTGCAATTCCCAGAAGAAGCCTTCACCACTGGATGTGCTGGCCAGGATTTCTGAGAGCTGCAGTCCAAGAACATCTAGTGACCCACATTTGAGAACCACTGCTGTGAGGTGCAGTCCAGATATCCAGGAGGGGGAAAAAAAACATTGAAACTATCAATGAGACTAGGAAGGCCAGTGATTAAGATATTAGGAAAGATTATCAAATGTAAGGATGTGTCGCTGGACACCAAGACCATCCACACTCTTGTATTCCTGATCAGCATGTATGAGTGTGATAGCTGGATAGTTAAGAAAGCTGACAGAAAATAATTTGATTTGTTTGAAGTATGGTGCTGAAGGAGAGCTTAACGGATACCCTGGACTGCCAGAAAGACAAACAAGTGGGTCCTAGATCAAGTCAAGCCTGAACTGTCTCTGGCAGCAAAAATGCTGACACTGAGACTGTCCAACTTTGGGCATATCATGAGAAGGTAAGATTTTCTGGAAAAGACAATAATGCTGGGAAAGGTGGAAGGCAGCGGGAAAAGAGGAAGACCAACTATGACATATAGACTGACTCCCTAAAGGAAGTCGAAGGCTTGAGTTTGTCAGAGCTGAACAGGGCAGTTAAGGGCAGGACATCATTCATGGGATCCCCATAAGTTGGAGGCAACTTGAGGGCACATCACAACAGATGGGCAGTATAAAACTGAAATAAATAAATAAATAAATAAATAAATAAATAAATAAATAAATAAATAAATAAATAAATAAATAAATAACAACAAAACAACTAAATGCCTGTACAAGACCTGACAATATGTGTGTGGGGGAAATGCCATTTTGTGGAGGCAAAAAGGGTACACGGACGCAGTGACACACACACTCCTTTACCTCCTCAGTACTCCTTGTAAAGCTAGTCAGAGCTGTTGCTTCCCCCATTTGCTGCTTCACTGGCACTATTTTGTTGTTCTGCCAGAAAGGACTTCTTCGTTATATGTCCCAGCCAATCAGGAATGACATCATACAGGGTTGAGCAATTTCCAAGAATCCAGGGGGCATTGTTCCTCCTCTGTTTTCCTTTGGAGTACAATGCCCCCCCTGCCAGCACTGTGCCTGGTACCTGGGGGAAAAAACACTTTCCCTTCAGAACTGCAAAATGTGTGTCTTAAAGAAATCAGGGGTGGGAGGTGTGATATGCCCTCTAAATAAGCTCCCATGGGTTGGTTGCCTGAAACCTTAAATGGCCCCTCCACTTATATATTTTTTAAAACAAACAGGAAAGGGCTTGCCTGCTTGCAGTTCTGGAATAGAATCACAATTTTGCAAATTGAACAATCATGGTTTCCGACTGAGGAGCAAAATCTGGGGTTTCTGGGTCAGGGATGTCTAGGGCACCACAACAATGGTTGTTGACTATGCTAACTGTGGAATCCTGGGAACTGTAGTCCAAAATATAACCTTTCTACATTGTGGTATCTACCCTAACAATGATGCCTCAATGCTCGTAGGGGTGCGACTAGCAAAGATTGTTGTATTTGTTATATTTGGAGTCCTTTTGCAGGGGAGGGCTCTTTCATTTTCATGTTTTTCGTCGACTGGTCCTTTCATTTTATACGAAAGGGACTATCTCTTTACTTTCCCACATATGTGTTCCCTGGCACTAGCCCCAACACCCTTAAAAACCTGTAAAAACTACTGCAAAAAAGCCGAGGTATAGCAACAGAAAGCCAGTCTGCTCCATAAGCAAGCAAAAACACATGAGGAAGTAAAATCACCACCAGACCCGTACAGGCTATATTTTATAATATCAAATTCACACACCCCACAGCACACTGACACAGACTCGAGGTTAGGAACCACTTCTCTGGAACAACAGCTAGTCTTCTGTGCCCTAGGGGAGGAGGAGAAGGAGGATGATTCCCTTTTTCCTCCAGGATGCCTGGGTGGGGGGATGGATGACCATCACCCAGGGCCAGGGTCTGGATCACCCAGAGCCAATTGTTGTGCCTTGCCCCATTGGGACTTGATTGACAGCTGTGAGGATGTCCCTCCACCCCACAATAAGTGTCCCACCCTGACAAAGAAGCAGTCGCCCCAGCATCAGTGGCTGGCGGAGACAGCCTGTATATATAAGGAACAGTTGTGGCAGGAGGGCATACTGGCCATTGCTGGAGACAGCCTGACCACAGGGATGGCAACTTTAACTTAACCAAGCTGTGGACAATAAAGAATTTGAGGTCAGCGACCATAACCAGTACCCAAGTGGGTGGACTGCCGGGGGAGAGGGACAGGGCAGGAGCTGATATACTTTGTGACTCATTTGCCACCACAATAAAGCCTGTTGCACCTATGAGCCGGCTTGGTGAGTCAATGGAACCCATCATGGAAGATATAGCCCCATTGCCCAGCACCCAGGGGTGGAGGCGGCAGCAAGAATCAGAACACCCTATCTTTCTTTGGACACAGGTAAGAAGTTGGGTTGTTTTAAAGATTTATTTTATGTTTAGAATTCAATATAAACGAATCAGACAGAACACAGCAGGTTTTAGCCAGCAAGACACAGGTAGCAAGTTAGACCCAGCTAGAAGGTTTGACACAGAATATTTCCTCAGTTAGATCTTCCCCTTGTATTCTAATAAAAGTTTTAAATAAAGAGAAGGTTGTCTCCCATTGGTGCAGCTGCTGCTGCTTTGCTTTCTTCTAATGAAATATTTACTGCGCTGTAATTGCGGTCCGTCCCTCAGGCAGATGGAAAGCAGCAGACTCTGAACAAATATTCTACTATGCCTCAGTGGAGTGTTTGGAAAGGGCGGAAGGGGAATGAAATAGAACTCAGTAGATAACAATTGTTGGATAATGACCTCTTTGGAATTGAGCAGGAAGATTTTCTCTCTAACTGGATTAATTATCTTTGGGAGGAAGGCCTTGAATTACACTTTGCCACATCACAACATGCTAATTGTTTCTGTACTCAGAAGAATATTCTCATCTAAACCATTGGGGACACATGTCTAGAAAGGGACCACCTGAGTGTTATCATCATCTTTTGATTCTAAAATTTGAACAGTTGTTTTAAAACATCACTTCCTAAGAAGCCCCTGAACCAGAAGCTTGTAATAATTAAATTGTAAAAAGAAACACACTGGCATTAGTGGTTACTTAACTTAAAAAAAAAAAAACAATTTTTTTTAGTTCTTGAACAAGTCACTTAAATTTTTTTTACTCGTTTGTTCATAAATTCTCATATTGTGAATGTGTTACTTTTGCTGTTTACAACCTAAGTCCAATCAGGTAGCTCAGGTAGCCTTCCATCCTTCCGAAATTGGTAAATTAAATACTGGAGCACTGGAGGTGCAATGTGTAGACTGCATAAATAAATTGTAAACCACCCAGAGAGTGCTTCAAGCATAGCACTTTGCTTTGCTTTATTATTTTTACAGAAATGCTCTTTTCAAAATGGCCCCAAATCACACCCACCCACCCCAAATATGGTTCACCTAGCAGAAAAGTCTTAAAACTGGATGGCTTTGAGGCCTACCTATACGTACCTCTGACTAGTTTTCTGTTGAGAATGAAAGTTCCCAGCTAGCACTAGGGCAGGAATGGGAAGCTTGGGTAGAGCTAGATCAGTTGAGGCTTTTTCTCCCAAGTGAGCCACATTTAGGTGTCTGCAAGGTGTATGTCAGGTAGGACTCCCAGAGAGAGGAATGATGGGATACATAGTCCATGAAATCTGAAAATCCCATCACTAAAACTATACAAGTAGGGCGGGAGTGGACAGCTATCATTCTCCACATGTCTTTGTACTACAGTTCCCATAATCCCTCTCCACTATTATGGCCTGGGCTGATGGGAGTCTTAAAACCTTGAGTGAGTGGATTTACCAAACCCTATGATAAGAAAGGGGACGTGGTGGCGCTGTGGGTTAAACCGCAGAAGCCTCTGTGCTGTAAGATCTATAGATCTGCAGCTGTAAGATCGAATCCACGCGACGGAGTGAGCGCCCGTCGCTTGTCCCAGCTCCCGCCAACCTAGCGGTTCGAAAGCATGCAAATGCAAGTAGATAAATAGGGACCACCTCGGTGGGAAGGTAACAGCGTTCCGTGTCTAAGTCGCACTGGCCATGTGACCACGGAAGATTGTCTTCGGACAAACGCTGGCTCTATGGCTTGGAAACGGGGATGAGCACCGCCCCCTAGAGTCGAACACGACTGGACAAATTGTCAAGGGGAACCTTTACCTTTACCTATGATAAGAAAAGTGTCCTTGGCAGCAATGGACCAGTTTTGTTTGGGCATGTTCTTGAGATGTTGAGGCAGTGACCTGAAACATGCTATACAACACAGATCGTCTGATGATAAATGGATGCAGCCGTCACAGGTGAATAACCCCCCAGGCAGGTGCAGGCAGACACATCTTAAATCACCTTGAGAATAGTGTGAGGCATTCCCAGAAGCCAGCTAGAGAAAAGTATTGGAGAATTTGGTTATTTCCTTTTATGGTTAGCCGAGTATTAGGTACAATTAGGTACTGCACAGAGAAAGTGTGAGAGAATAGCTTAAGTCTCAGTAGCCCACCCCTTTTCACAGTGTCTAGCGCCTTATATGCTAAAAATCACTCTGGAAGCACTTTAAGTAGAAAAAAAAGAGAACATTTTATCTTTACTTACAGTTGCTGTCTATAGCTACAGCCAGTAACTGTAGGAAATAGGAAGATGGAGCGTCCACATGTGGGAGAGACCCCTTCATGCTTCCTGTATGCTCAGAAGTCAGGAAGTTTGGGAGGGGGGAAGAGAGATTAACAAAGGAAGCAAAGCAAACAAACAGAAAGAGGGGAAGAGCAAGCCAGAGGTGGGGAAAAAGAACTTTCCTGTAGATTAGTGGGGAAGGGGAATCCCTTTGGGTCAGTGGTTCTCAACCTTGGGTCCCCAGATGTTCTTGAAGTACAACTCCCAGAAATCCTGGTTAGCACAGCTAGTACTGAAGGCTTCTGGGAATTTTTGTCCAAAAACATCTGGGGACCCAAGGTTGGGAACCACTGCTCTAGGTCCCAAAAGCTCCCACTGATACCCAGTGTTGGAAAGCATGCCAAATTGTTTATTATCTCATCAAAAACCTCCTTCTGGGAAGGAACCCTTGACTCGCTCAAGATGACAGCCAACTGGAGGAATTGCAGAGGCCATTGTTTACCCTGCTGTCTCTAGAAGGAGCAGGGGAAAAAAAAGAAAGAAAGAAAGCTTTTCAACACATTTCCGCTCTGTGGCAAACAGGTACAGCAAAAGATTTATTGGTTATGAAGGATAAGGCACACTGCAGGGCAAAGTTAAAAGGAGATGTGGAGAGAATGCCCATAGGAAAACAGACGCATGTGTTCAAAGCGATCTCATTGTCTTCTGCTGATTTCCTAGAACTGTGATACAGACTTCAGGGTGAGAAGTACAGAGGCGAAAACTTGCTTACGTTAGCACACCCTAGCCAGTTTTAATTTCATTTCAACTACGGATGTGCAGAGGCTGGTCATTCTCTTTAAATTATAAAAATCATTGCTAGGTTTCCATCTGTGCATGTAACTTAGCATATTAGCAAATCAATGTTTTCTTCTTACCTCCTATTTGGTACATATAAGTGGCAACCCTAATAACAGGGTAGCCACTTAATAATATATCCGCAGGTGGTTTCATGGTATTGAGTAATGTGTGAAACAGTTTGTGGCAACTACGTAGTGGGCAACTTGACTTCCCCTATAGTTGATTCCTTTTGGCTTCGGTGGCTGTTTATTCAGGCCATGATGACACCCATCCCACAAAAGGCTGTGAATTTGGAATCAGTGCTTCTGGTGTAGCAGACATTGCAAATTTTGGTACTACACAGACCGTTGCAGTGATCCAGCAGAACTCTTCATATGTCTGATGAAATGGACTTGTCTATGAAAGCTGACATCAGAAAATATAAAAGTTAGTCTTTAAGGTGCTATCACATTTTTGCCTTTTTTTTACTTTTTATTTTTATTTTGTTTTCACCTATAATGCTTGCACAGACTAACATGGTTATCCATTCTACAACTTCGTATGTCTGTATTTTATTTTATTCTTTTCATGTTCATACAGCTTGGGTCTAGGCTACCTGAAGGACCATATCTCCCCAAATGAGCCTTCTCAGCATTTTAAGATCATCAGAGGAGGCCCTCCTCTCAGTCCCATTGCCAGTGCAGGCACGGTTATGGAATGCTCTTCCTCGGGAGATCAGGCTGGCTCCCTCCCTTTTATCCTTCTGCCAACAGCTAAAGACCTTCAGACAGGCTTTTAACCATCATGACTGAATGCCTTCTTAGAGTTAAGATAGTTTTTAATGTTTACTTGTTTTTAATTTTAATTTTGCTTTTAATTATTCAATTGTATTTTAGTTAGCCTATAGTTTAATTGTTTTTTTTAAATGTTTAACTTATTATGTTTTTAATTCTATTCCTTTTAATATTGTGAGCCACCTTGGTCCCCTTATCCTGAGAAAGGTGGTCTATAAATAAAACAAAGAAATAAAATAAAATAAATGTTCATAAGATAATTTTTAGGCCGGATAGGTGTGAAACACCATCCCCATGACAAAAGCATGAGGAGCATGATCATTTTCTGGCCAATAGGAAGGAGAAAACCTTGCACTTTCTCCGTGTTGGAAGATTCTTCCGGAAGCATCACCTCTTAGCACCTATCTGTCATGAATGCCTTTTCATTGGCTGTTTCTCTACTTTCTCATTGTCCCAAAGAAATGAGCTACTGCTGTTAGTCAGTCTTGTATTTCCTTTTGGCCTGTTATCGTCCCTTGAGGATGGGCTATGGTCCCTCCTCAGACTGGGTCCTACTGGAACTATTTCAACTTTGCGTCTGGTCAATTTGGCTGGGAGGGACCTTTCTGCACTGGGGTGACTGTCAATCAATCCAGCAGTAACCAATTGTTCCTTCTCTGCCTCTGATTTTGAAGAGAGCCACAACTCTCTCCTTAAGTACCTTTTGATGAAAGTTAGCCATGCAGTTAAAATGTAGTCTTCAGGAGCCTGCTGAGGCCTGACACTGTAAGCAGTCGTTTTAGTACAGTATGTTCTTTTGATCTTTTCAATTGTGAGTAAATGAAACCTTTTTTATTCTTTCTCTTACCAATGTCTCAGGGTGGGTTATTGAGACTGTTGATGAGAAGCAAAAGGGGTGGTCTACTCTGTGGACACTTGAAGTGAATTCCACTCTGAAGTCCCTGCAGTTCTGCTGCACAGCTGGTAGCTTTTTATTCAAAAATTCAAAACTCTGAAACATGTGCTCCATTCTGGCACAAGGTGAGCTATATAGATTAAGAATAAGGCTTTCCTATCAACACTTTTTCTAAATAAATTTTAGTAATTTTTTTTCTCAGCATCTGCCTGTTTTTTTTCCTTTTGTTTTTTTTTTTTCATTCTTTTTTTTGCTCCAGAGAAACAAAGTGGACTCATAGGAAAAAAGTGCGGTAGTTACTCTGCTAAAAAATGAGTTTTTCTAACAGAGCTCCCCCAAACCTTCAAATTTCTCTAACAGTCAAGAAGTACGGAGTGTTTTAAAACAGTTCATTATGCAAGAAAATAATAGAAAGCCCACAGCCACATCATAGGGCTAGGTAAGGAAAGCAGCAACCATATGCACCAAGGAATCATTAGAAATTTTCTCACCTCCATTTTTTGCAGGCAGGAATGAATATTTGGGGATAAGCAGGGTGGGAAAAAGATTTTGATCTAGATTTACAAGGTTATCTTTTGCACAGTAGAAGCTGGTAGCACAAATTTCAGAGGCACTCCGGGTTTTGCTCTGCACTGTACAGGAGTTAAAATGTGCCAAACCTGTTTTGTGGTGGGGTTCAGAATCTCAGATAGCTCCTGCAAAGTGCAGAGTAAAATCTGGAATAGATTCACAGAACTCCCATGACTTTTGCAGAAAAACACAGGTGTAGAAATAAAACGTGCACAGTTTATTCACCACATATCTTTGAACAATTCAGTTGGGTTCTCTGTCCCCTCGATGTGATCAATATAATGCAAATGGGAGACCATTTCTCCCTGTCTTCTATGTAATGTGGGAAATGGCCCTTTGTTACTTAAAAGGGAAGAGTTTTAATGCTGGCATTTTGAAACCTGAACAATTAATAACAGAACTTGGAAAAGTAACCTTTTGGAGCTCAACTGTATTCTGAAAAAGTTACTTTTCCAAGTTCTGATTAAGATCAACAACAAATAGATATACATATTCAAGGAAAGCACAAACAATGTATGCTTAGAAACAAGAAAGTTATGAACAAGAGTCTAAAACAACAGACAGCAGAAACAGAAGGGCAGAGCCCCCCTAACAGGGCCATGGGCTTGACAGATGAACAGCAGGAAAAGAGATACGGCAAGCAGCCTGCACCCACAAGCCGTCTGTGCACCAGAGCAGGCCTGCAGCAGTATGTGCACCAATGAAGAATTGGTCACAGCTCCAGAGCAATCCTGGGCTCTGCAGAATTGCAGAAAAAATTATACCAGAATGACAGGAGAAACAGGTCTCTCTTGCTCAACCAGATCAGCACACAGAACATGTGAGTCAGATGGATCCTTGGACATAGGCTGAAGTTCTTGTTCAACATGTCCCCACTCAGGGTGACAAAATGACACCCACCGAGCTCTTACCTTAACTCAGAGGTCCCCAACCCCCGGTCGACGACCCGGCAGCGGTCCGCGGCCTATCTGGGACCGGGCCGCAGATACAGATCTCCTCCCCCCCCGCGAGCACCCCGCTGCGAGCACTGTCACGTGCACGCACACAAGCGCATTCTGCCCCCTGCGAGTGCACTGTGCACATGCGCGTGAGTGCCCCCCATGAGCACGATGTGCGCATGTGCGTGTGCGAGCTCCGCCCCCCTGCGGGCGCACCACAAACCCCCAACCAGTCCGCAGTTGGGAAAAGGTTGGGGACCACTGCCTTAACTCATTTATTTATTTATTCATTTATTCATTTATTTATTCATTCATTCATTCATTCATTCATTTATTTATACATACCCCTCTTTCTCCTTAAAAAGGACCCCATGACACAGCCTGAACCCGGACTGGAACGGATCAAGGGCGTTGGTCTCCTCCAGGAGAGCCTGAAACTGATCGGCCACCACTCTCTCCACCATAAAGGGGATATTGGCGACTGGACAATAGTTGTTAATATCATCAGCCGCCAGATTGGTTTTTTCCCAGATAGGCCTAATGAGTGTCTCCTTGAGGGCAAGGGGGACCGTGCCCTCAAGGAGAGACCCATTAACAATAGCCTCCGCCCACTCAGTTGTTATCGGCCTGGCCGCTTTCAAGAGCCAGGCCGGGCAAGGATCTAGTGAGGAGGTGGTGGCCCTGCAGCGATCAAGGACTCTGTCAACCTCAACTGACGTCACGGGCTGAAATTGTGTTAAAATTTCCGGGCAAGGCGATGCGCTGGACGTCTCGGCTCGATCCACTGATAAAGAGGAGATATCTAGGTCCCGGCGGATGGCCTCCATGTTTTGTTTAAAGAAGGCCGCAAATTGGGGACCCAAGAATGAGAACCACTGCAGAAGATGCAGAATAACCTTCAATAATGGCCTCAAATGCAAAACTTTTCATTAACCATCCAAATACAGGCAGGCTTCTTGAGGCTATGAGCAGACTCATACAAACAAATGTCCAGCTAGCTGGTTGGGCCAGAGGGAAGGTGCACCATAGAATGGTTGTGTGTGAGACAGGCTCTTTGCTTATGGTGCCCCGCTGAACTTCCAAAATCTTAATCACATGCATTAAACCCTCTTCCGGTGTTACAGCTTGAAACCAGGTAAGGCTTGAAGCATGGTTGGGAGGGGTGTGCGTGCTCAATCCCAACTCCCACATCTCCATCCTACCCAGACATCAGGTGGAACTTCGTAGACGGTGAGTTTCTGCAACAGAGCTGGGGTAAGCACTTTTAGCTGAACAAACTTACAGCGCTTCCATGAATGGGAGCTTTGCCTTATGAGAAATTGGCCTCTTTTGGGTTGGGTTGGGGAGTAATTGTGAAAAAATGTTTGCCCTTTATTGGTTATTGTTTGCCCTTCATTGGTTATGATTCTGTAGTTCCTGCTTGTACAGAAGTGCAACAGCAGGGCATGGTACACAAGAGTATAATGTGAAGGACTTAATTGGCATAAAGCAGTGCTAGAGAAAGAACTGTACATCGGGGGAGGGGGAGTTGAAAGAAGGAAGAGAATGAAGCTTTCTGTCTAGGGAATCAAAGCTATAAATAAAGAGCTGATATGAAATGGAGCCTGGAAAAACAGTGGCTGGGCTCGGTTTTATGGTTACTCACATCTCAGTAAATCTCAGAGTAACTCCAGAGCTGAGTGATGGAAGAGCAGTCGGCATGTTTATCGATTGCTTCTTTATTTAGTTTCCCGAGCGGTGGAATCCTGGCACGAGGGTTTCTTTTCCCATCACCACAATGACTTATACAACTGTCAGAATGAACAAAAACATATATGAATTTCTGGAGGCAGATAGGTTGGTTGGGGGAGAGAGGGACTTTGTGGGGACTAAATGGATGTGGATTTGTGTTAGGATATGAGGAACACAATACAAGGTGTTCTGAGCCATGCTATGGATGCATACCACAGCCTGGAAGTAGCTACTTACAAGTAACACAATTACTAGCAGCTGCTAATTGGGATGGGGCAATGAAGGCAGGAAGAAAATACTGTATATGTCATAAAGTAACATAGCCAGTAACAACAACGTTTTCTCATTGGCATAATGAGTAATGCTTTCAGGTTACTTCCAAAGACATCACTCTTTAAGGGAACATTTAAAACCATATCTAGAGAGACTTTCACTGGATTTTCAATTTTCATGCCATTTTCTTATTAATCTCAAGCTGTGTTCAAAAATGTAATAGAAAGTGACAAAAGCCAATGAGCAATGCAGCAAATCACATGAGCTACTTTTTTTCAGTCCTATAACAAGTACTGACAAGAGACTAATTTTTCAAACACTGGTGTAACTGATGGGAACAAAGCACATTTCAAAAGGAACTTCCTGAACTCTGCTGCACAGAGATGTACTTCCTTTACAATATAGATGTACCTACCATATGAGCCACGGCTATGGATGCTCAGAGATGTATCTGGTGCATCTTTCTTTTCCTCCTGTGGGAAAAAGTTCTGTTGTCCTCTGACTTCCTCTGTCTCTGGGAGCAGTTGAGGAGTGTGTGATTCTCCAGATATTATTAGAGTGCATTTCCTATCAGCCATCACCATTGGCTCTGCTACCTAGGGCTGATAGAAGTTGTAGTCCAACAGCATCTCAACAGGCATTCCCACCCTGCTTTAATGTCATATATGTACCAGGTCCTGATTTCAACCTTCCCACATACCAAGCCAGTTCAGACACCCTTTGATGTATGACAAAGCTGTCTCACTTTGCCTAATGGTAGGGCTGGCTGAAGGAGGGGGTTGCTTTGTGATCAAAGGAAGATGGACGCATCATCCCAAAATTTTCAGGGTGAACACCTTCCTGCTCCAATCACAAGCCAGCTATGGGGCTGGCCATGAATAGTTATGTTTGCATGAAGTGAAGGATGAGGACCAACTAGAAAACAATGAACTTTCCATTATGTTGCTCATAAAAAATGTTTTTTTGAAAATTATTTGAGAAATCTGTTTGCATAAATGTACAATCGCATGTAGCACATGTGGTATACAAGCAACCACAGCAACATTGTATCCCCCTCCCAAAAAGCCAGCAATGTCCAAAGCCAACTGTGACTGAAAAACGCCAAGAACAATCATTCAATGTAATGTCTGGACTGGCCTATGCATTTGATTCTTTCCAGGACTTCATATTTCCCTGGGCTAATCACAGAAATATGGGAAGGTGTCTTATATTGTGTCGGACTCTTGGTCTATCCAGCCCGGTATTTTTGGGCAGGAGTTTTTTCAGCCCTACTTAGAGGATGGATCTGCATGCAATGCACTTGTGACTGATGGGTGCCCCATCACTGGAGGTTTTCAAGAAAATATTGGACAGCCATCTGTCCGGGATGGTATGAGGTGCATGATGGTATGAGGTCTCCTGCCTTGGGCAGGGGGTTGGACTACAAGACCTCCAAGGTCCCTTCCAACCCAATGACGATTCTATGGTTCTATGACAGTTACTCTCCATCAGAGACACATCCGTCTCACAAGATGTACTACAATGGTAGGGCAAGATGGATTCTGATGGAAGGCAAATGAAGAGTCCTCTTGTGGCTTTGTGCAGAGATACGCTATATCTCTTCATCTTTGTCTGACTCCATATTCTATGTTATTGCAATAAATTGAAGACAGTGTGTTTGCAACTTGTAAAACATAGCCTAGTTGCAAAACTTTTTTCTAAGTTCTAATCTGGCTTACTGCAGCTTGGGTGGACATGTACACTATCATGTTAGGCTTGCCAGGGCTGGGCATGACATCTCAAGACGGGAACATCTTGAGAGCATCTCTCCCCAAGAACATCTACCTAGTCAACCTGATCCTCCCAGGCCTTATTACTGAGGGTGCCCACTCTGAGAGAAGTAAAAATTCAATCAGGAATAGGGTGTTTTTGGTGGCGGCGCCCTCTTTATGGAATAGACTTCCTTTGGAAATGAGACAGGCCTCCCTTCCTCCAAAGCTTTAGAAGACTTCTTAAAACTGAATTGTTTAGGCAGACCTTCAGTGATGTCCTTGCTTATACTAACTCATGACCCTCAATTTAATTTTGTTCTGTTTTTATTGTATTTGCTATACGTTATATTTAGTTTTTTTGCTTTATTATGTAGTTAGGATTTTATTTTATGGCAGGTGCCACTGAGTGCTCACTCTTTTGATTATGTAACGCCCGATTGCTTTGGTGGGAGGTTGATGGGAATTTTACTTTGTTCTTGTGTGATCCTATACGATGTCAGTTTATTGCTATGTAAACCACCCTGAGTAATGATCTCACTAAGTCATGCAATAAATAAATAAATAAATAAATAAATAAATAAATAAATAAAGTGCACCTATCCTTTTCTTAATTTTTTTTTTTATGAGCATCTGCAGATCTTTGATTTGAAATACAGGTTAAATAAAAAGGAATTGGTCCTCCATGTGCATGCACCGAGGTACAAAGGGAAAAAAATTGAAGACACAACAAGAGTCGAGGGAGAGCAAGGGGGAGCAGCGAATGGAACAGGTGGGAAAGAATTAAGCAGACAATTGCTAGGAAAAAGGGGTGATCCTGTACCCACCCAAAACTAAGGTGTATTTCTAAAAAACTAGAGCAGAAAAGAACTGGATTCCACACCATTTTGAACCATTGTACGGCTTGACCCCACACACAGTGGCAGGAGTCACTTGCAAATCTGGTCTGTTTTTTCTGGATAGTGTAGTTTCGGCCTGAGTCTCCCAAACATATAAAGGCACCACAACCTGAGTGCTTAAATGTGGATTTTGGAAACTAGGTCTGGGAAGCAATATCTGAAAAACTACATCCCAGTGCAGAGCCTATAGTTCATTGTCCCACCTGTGCCGGAGTATTTCTTACAGTGCATTTGCTGATGATCTGCCCAATGTTCCACACTGTTTCATGGGAAGCCTTGATTTGATTTCACGCCCTCAGGCTTGTTCTTCCATTGTGTGTTTTCAACTTTGCTCTCTCTCCCCCAACACATACTACCACCATCAACAACGGAGAATGACAGGGGCATGGAGCACTCGCAACAAACATAGAAGCTTGACCTGTGATGTGACCCAGGAAAATGCCCCCCTCTTCTGCAGGAAGAATGGACTTTTCAATTAATCAGTATGAAACACTGAGAGAAAGAGACAGAAATATCAGAAAGGTAAAGGAAAGGACCTACTCAGACCAGTGTGTCCAGGCAATTCTAAACTCATCTTTGATCACCTTATAGTAATTAGTAATAGCAATCAGAAGATGTTTTCACATAATATATAATTAGAACATATAACTGTAACTGAACCCCAGCTTGCTTGCTTTTTTTAAAAAAAGGCTTGGGATGAGAGTCTGGAGAGCAAAGAAACTGTGTTGTGTGAGGTATTTTTCCTCCTGCAAAAAAACAAAATCAAACAAACAAAAAAAACCACCTCTCTTTTCTGGACAAGAAGTTCCAGAATCCTCCAGCCCTGGAGATTCTGAGACTTTTACACTCCGTAACAGCGTTTTTTCTGCTCCAAAAGCCAACCGTTCAACAGCGTCTCCCACCTCACCATCCTACACAAGGTGAACACGATTAAGTTCACGCTGAAGGCAAACGACTGAGGAGGAGCAGGGAAGAGTGGTATGATTAATAAAACAAACAAACAAATAAATGGTTAAAGCCTAACATACCACACAGTAGTGGAGCATGTGCACAGAGTGGAAGAGGTCCTAAATTTTGGCACAAGTGGATTGGCATTTCCACCTGAAATCCTGGAGAGCTTCTGCCTGCCAGTGTCAACCCTAAGAAAAATCACCCAAGAGCCACAAGAAGAGGTGGACAAAGCCAGAAGTGGTAGGAGGTCAGACTAGAAACAAAAGGGGCTCAGCCCCCCCTCCCCAGTCTCTCTCTCTCTCACACACACACACAATATATATATCAATCTCAGTCTGTCTCTCATCCTGCTTTGCTCTCTTCCAGTTGCCTTCCCCCACAGCTGCAGGGCTGCAAATTCATAGGAACATATGATGCTACCTTGTACTGAGTCTGTTGGTGCATCTGGACCAGTCTTGGTGCCTCTGGATCAGGTTTGTCAGCTCTGATTAGATGAGAACTCGAGTCGCGTTACTCGCTGTCAAGTTGGACTGAAGTTGCAGTGGTGACTTGGACTTGACTTGTTCCCCCCCCCCCCCCCCAAGATTCAGATGTGACTTGGAACCCACCTACACCTCCCTTTTTTCTAGGGGAAAAATACTTTTTTTCAGTAGGGACTTGGACTTGGGATTTGAAGCTTGGGACTTGGTGTTCGGACCCAAAGACCTGCCGACATCCCTGCTGATTAGCACCAATGGCTCTGTAGCATTTCAAACACATCCTTGGCACTCCCTAGCAATCTACCATCCAGACTGTAACCAGGCAGGGATAGTCACACATTCTCCTTTAGGGAGGATGGCCCTCCATTTGAAGATCTGCCAGAGGACAATATTCTTTCTGAAGGTGTCCTAAGAGCTCCCCAGTCCACGTTGGAATGAAAGCTAAAGAATTTTAGAGGGAAATCGGTGACCATGAAGTTGTCCATCAATACTAGGAACCTGGATAGCAGACTTAGTGGACAGGCAGGTGCCTGGTAATAATAAAGTAATAGTAAAATAAAATAATAACATAATAGATCAGGGAGAAATACTCTAGTTTTGTCTTTTTTGCTGCTGTACTAATTTCCCACTTGCTCCTGAAATAATTGAAATGTGGAGAAATAGAAAAAAGAGCAAAGATTGTTCTCTGTTGAGAGAGAGAGAGGATATTCATAGAATCATAGAATCATGAAGTTGGAAGGGGCCTCTGAGGCCATCAAGTCCAACCCACTGTTCGATGCAGGAATACGAATCAAAGGATATCTAACATAATGGACAGTATGACCACTTGCAGAAAAATGGCTTCCATGTTCCTGTGTCACTATTGGTCTCTGGAAATTGCCCCTTGTAAATAATGCTCAAGGTGAAAGAAAAATCTTAACATCTATCTGCAATATCATATCTGTAATAGCCTTCTCATATATTCAATTCATCACTTGATTGTGTAGCCATCGAGTGATAAATATGCGTGGTCATGGGTTTTCTAGTGGTAAGAAGAGTTACTGTTTTGAACTACAGTTCCCATGATTGTCTAGCCACTATGGCCAAAAAAAAGTAGCTTTTCCCATCTCTGGTCATCAGGTTGCCTGGTTCAGCAGATTTCATGGACAAAATCTGAACATGGAGGTACAGTGGCTGGACAGGCAAGGATTGGGAGAGGCAGAAAGTCTGCTTCTGGACCAGCTGCCTGTGGAAATGGGCACAGTTTTTGTTTTCTAGGGGAAAGGATCCAGAATTCAAGTGAAATCTGGCTTACCAGGTAAAATAGCAGTCCAAAACCAAGGGAAAAACATTGACAAAACATAGAAATTCCTTGGGCTTTCCACCAGTGCCCTGAGGCTCTGTAACCCTCTTGGTTAGTCCAGCTTTTTCCATTCTGTGTTTGCAGGAACTGGGAGTCCAGGTCTGGCAGGGTTAGACCTCCTTATTGAGTTCTGTTTTCTTCATCATTGCATGGTTGAATTAGCAAAACAAGAGCAAAGACGGTGTGCTTTGATGGCTCCCCCATGCTTGGTTTGGAAAGTGCTTTCTCAACATTAAGCCTCTTAGCACCCCATTGAGAAAGATCTAGATTATTACCCAAAGCAAAGAGAGGTCAATTGCATTTCTGTGGGCACAGAGGAAGCAAAAGGAAGACACAAACCAAATTACAACCCTTCCTTTCTCTGTTTTCTTAGCCCCAAACGATAACCAAGAGATTCTACCTGTTGTGGGACCAAGTTTCAAAAGAGCTAATTATCTCCAATTAGAATGCCCTTTTCCAATAAGATCAGTTTTATATTTGTTCTGTGTGCAGGAAATTCTTAACACCCTGCTTTATAGTAGGAATATGAACATCTTTCATTCTTAGGACTAGTCCAAATTGTGGTGTTGTCTCCAGTCATTCTGAGTTAGTTCTGGGTTGTTATGGTATTTTTGGCTGTAGATTGAATACTGGTGTCTACACATATGGAACGTATTTCTCAATTGATGTACTGGGATACACTGGGTTGTCTTTGTGCCACCTGTTTGTACCAATCTGGAATTGTTCCCACAGGTCTTACTTCCAACACAGACTGCTGTCACCTTTGGTTCATGCTCTCCACCCTCTACCTGCTGACTTCCCTCTCTCTTACTTTCCCATCTTATTTAGACTGTTCTCCTACCTTTACATTTTTGTTGCAAAGCTTTCTAATCCCCCCCCCCCCCAGTTTTCACTTTTGTGCTATATTGCAAAAGTGATAATGTTATGTTTTAACTTGTAAACTACCCAAAGTAATGCATACACTAATGGGGAAGTATATCAATCGATCGATCAATCAATCAATAGGAATGGCAGTGTGGCATAGAAGGATGCAGACTGACTAACAGAAGCCCCGATCCTGGACTTACCGCTGAGGCCGCATTTTGTTGGTTGTGGTGGCTGAAGGCTGAGAATGCACAATGGGCTCCATTTTGTGAAGGAGCTTCTCCTATCCAGTGCCCTCTGTTGTTTTCATAGGCTTTTCCCCATGCTGCAATGACCAAGTCAGTCAGGATGGTCAGGGGGGGGGGGCGGGTATAACCCCCCATCAGACAAGAGTGAAGGAACTTTCACTCTGATCCACCTGGGAAGATATAAGGAGTGGTGGGCTTCCACCAGAAGACATTTTCTGGGGCTTCTCCTGCCCACCTTCTATGGAATATAAAGACAAGGGTTGTTTTGCTGTGTTGTCCTTGTCAGTGCTTTATTGGGGGCAATTTGAGGTATGAGGATGGATGCAGGTTGACAGAGAAGTGGATCTGGGACTGTCCCCAAGTGGCTCTCCTTCATGTGATGGGGAGTGGTAAGATCATGTGCACACCCAGCTCAGGGGCTGTTGTGTGTTTCCTACGTCCTGGTGACTGAAAGGGTCACATGGTGGTTTACACCCATGTGATTAGCCCCAATTGTGTCTCTATGGTTGCCACCAGCTGATGGTCAGGTTGGCTGATGTGAAATCCACCATTCTAAGCACTGGGGCTATTGGGGGCTGTAAGCAATAAAGCAGGGCTTCCACACCTCAAATAATGTTGTGTGTATTGTGGTTATTTCCGTGCTCTGGCTTTGACCACCATAAAGCTCATCTAACACAAATGCCCATAAGGAAACATAATCAAATGATGCACACTCACAAAATGTACAAATCAGCATGCATCAATGTGGTACTGATGTACACATGAGCAGATTGTGCACTGAATCCAATTGGAACAATTCAGAATCAAAATACACCAGCACCCAGTAGCAGTGTACCCCCCCCCCCCGAAACCAATGAGTTTTGTCCTTCTTTGCCTCTGTGGACATCAGAGTAGACTTCGGTCTAGATGGGCGGGGTATAAATTTAATAAATAAAATAATAAATAAATCAGTTTCAGCCTTATGCTGTGCAGACACAGGGATTCAGTACACGTATCACGGGTGAAAAGAAAGTTAAACCAATGCTCGGAGTGGATGGGCCCTTACTTGTGTTCTGTTTCTGCAGATCCTGTGTTTCTTTCTGTTGCTTTTTTTCTTTTCTTCATATCGTTTAGAATGCATTATCCTCTTTTTAAAAAAACATATACATTTGTGCATGCTTATTTTACACAGCATTCTAATGCATTTATTTGTGCATTTCACCTAACACACAAATTTATAACAGACCTCAATGTATTTCTGAATATATTTTTTTCTATTTTGTGCATTTTAGACAGTTTATATTAAAACATGCATCTGCTGTTTTGTGCATACTTGATTTCTCCAAAATTATATTCATAAATTTGGAAATTCTGGAGACAGATATCTTTCTCCTTGTAATAATTCTTGAAACTACCAAAATTCTGGTACTTGGGAAATTGTTATGTTCCTCCCCACAAAAGGAGGTTTCTCCACTGCTCTTACATGTGGAGCAAATTTTAGGGGGGAAAGGAGGGTTTGTCGAACATTATTTAGGGGACCGTTGAAGCACAGTGACACATTTGGAAGTGCAGGTACATCATACATATCCCATTGTGAGATTCCCCATAGCCCCCAACTCCACAGGGACCCAGCACTATCAATAGAGTCCCAGATAGCATCTGTGATCTGCTCCACCTGAGGCGGATTGCCCAGCTGCATCCCTACCTTGGCATCAGGTCCCTCACGATGCAGGTCCATGCACTGATAGTCTTGAGATTAGACTACTGCAATGCTCTCCACATGGGGCTGCCTATGAAGCTGCTACGGAAACTTCAGCATGTACAGAAACTGGCGGCCAGACTACTGTGTGGTGTGAAGAAACACCATCATATCTCCCCTACTCTGGCCACCCTGCACTGGTTACCTGTTCATTTCTGTGCCAGCTTCGACGTGACGATGCTGACCTACAAAGCTCTAAACGGTTTGGGACCTCGATACCTGAGAGAACGCCTCCTTCCAATGAGATCGGTCCTACACAATCCTCCCAGGCTGGGCGGTTGAGAATATGGACCCTCTTCGAAAGGCCAGGAAAGAGAAGACCAAAGACCAGGTCTTCTTGGCAGTCGCTCCCCATCTTTGGAATAATCTCCCACCTGAAATTCACATGGCCCCTTCACTGGGAATTTTTAAACAATAACTGAAAACATGGCTTTTCAGACAGGCCTTCCTGGACCTTATAACATCGTAACACAGTGGTTCTTTCAGCGTTTATATTATCAGTTCTGCCTTTAAACTACCTTTAATTATTTCTTGTTAATTTTATGTTGTTTTGTGTATGTGTTTAATTTTGATTTTCATAGCTATTATGTTTGCTGTTTTTAAATTGCTGTTTATGTTGTAATGTTGTGAACTGTCCAGACTGGCCTTGGCAGCCAGATGGGCAGTATAAAAGTCAAGTAAGTAAGTAAGTAAGTAAGTAAGTAAGTAAGTAAGTAAGTAAGTAAGTAAGTAAGTAAGCCCAAAACTGCAATCTGTATCAAGAAAATAGGAACAGGTGCTTTGTACAGTTAATGCCTCTTAATTGCCAAATCAAGAGAAAACTGCCATTTTTCATAACAACAGTTTGCAATAATATACTGTTCCTGAGAAAATCTATTTCTCTCCCAGCCACTGAGAGAGCTGTAGCTAAGCTTAATGGGAATGGGGAAGCCTAAAGGAATTGTGGGGGAGGGATACCATAGTCCTTGCTGGTCCATAAAGTCCTAGGGCTTCAACCCTGTTGCACCCTGGCTCCACTACACCTCTTCTGTAGCAGTAGAATCAAGACGAGATGATTCTTCCCTGATTCTGTACAGCAACACAATTTCTTTCATTTTTGTCATTTGTTTCTAGCTGTGCCCATGAAGTGAGTCAGCAAAGGTCAGCCTGCAACATTGTCATACCTTCATATTAAAGGCAATGTTTTCCATCTGACATTCCAACTTCAAATCAGGCATGTAAGCACATTGCATGTTTACTGCAGAATGCAGAGCAGTGGCTTTAAAAACAGGATGGTTACTTAATTGTTGGAAAAACATAAGATATGCTATTAAGGGGAAGGCATGTGAACGAAAGGATAGAAGGAAAGGTGGTTAAGGGGGAGAAGGAGACAATGGAAGGAAAAAAAGAACAAACCTAGGCTGAAGAAACAACACAAGCGTCACTAGAGGTTTGGCTCATGCTAAAAATATAGCACGTTTATTAAAAATATATATTATAAACATTGGTATGAAGAGACACAGATGTCAAGCTGATGAGAGAGAGAAAATAGATGTCATCTAACTTTACTTTGCTCAAGGTTTTATCTTTTGTTTGCTCAGGCAGCTGAGTAGAATAGATGTTTCCCCCCCCCTCCCCAACCTTGTGATTGCACCATATGTTCCTTTTAAACTCAAAAGCTTGCCAGCTTTGATGAAAAGAAACCCCCCAAAAAGAAGACAATGCAACTGAATGGGATACGTCACTATCTGAGGAACATCTACTGATGTGGAAATCCTAGGCATTTCTCACTGTTTCCAATAGTGTCCGGTCCTGGGTGGTATTGAAACGCTTTGTCCATAACCAGTTATGGTTGGTTCCTCCCTCCCAAACCAAGACTTACGAATTTCCAGTCCTTTCTTGAGATAAAGAGAAAAGGCAGAGCAGAGAGGTGGGGAGTGGGAAGAGAGAGGAGTTTTGTTCGTAACTGTGTGAGAAAAAAAAAGTCTGGTTCAATTAATTGTGCTTCAACCTCCACCGCCTGCAGGCATGGGGCGATGCTATTGTGACGTCTTAATATACTACAGAGTCAATTCTCATTAAGCTGCCTGTCAACAGCGAGCAATGTTTGCCATCACCTCTTGTCAGCTGTCTTCTCTGGTTTGCCTCTGTGGTTCACAATGTCGTGTAGATGTACACAAAAATGATCACGATGAGGTTTAGGATTGTCCCAATAATCCCCAGCATTGCCAAGATAGATTCCTCCTTGCTTTCCTTTTCTTGGTTCCCTTTTTCCTCTTCATTTCCGCTCGTGATTACCATCTTGGTAGCCAATGACTTTAACCTTCTTCTCAGGCTAACCTACAGTTGAAAGAGAGGGTGAGAGACAAAGAGAGGATAAAAAAAAGGTAAGCTTCCACTCAAATGTTTAGATACTGACCCGATCTTGCTTTGGTGACCAATGTCTTAGGACTTTGGATGGGAATTTTGGATTTTCTACAAATGCCGTAATTCCCCATTCCTGGAGTTTTTTTTGTTACAAACACCTACATCGGATGCACCTGGGAGAAAGATCTACATTGGAAGGCTCTGAGGCTTACCTACATAGCCCTAGTTCCACCCAAGCTTCCTATTCCTGCCCAAGTGCTAGATGGGAGGTTTCCTTCTGAGCAGGCAGCTTGGGCAGAGCTAGGCCTAGCTAGACCTCAAGGGTTTCCAATTTAGGATCAAATTGTACATTACCAACCAGTTGTCTTTAAAGCTGAAATCATGGCAGTATTCTTGAAAAGTGATCCAGGCAGCCTTTCTTTTCTGAAAAATCAGACTTGCAAATAAAGAATGTGCTTACTTCTTGCAGACTAGTTACAAAGCCAAGCTAAATTGCCAAGTTTGGAAAGTGAGAAGAGCTCCTGTTGTAAAAACCACACAGAATCAGGCCTTCAGAAATTCCTTCTTCCAATGCTGGATTATCTACAATGGCCCGTAGTCACTTCTCATCTTGATTACCGTAAAATGCTTCTACTACAACCCCAGTAGGGTTTTCAAGGTGAGACATTTAAGGAGTGGTTTTACCAGTGCCAGCCTCTCCAAGTAAGCTTCCAGGACCAAACAGGGATTCAAAGTCTCTTGAGTCCTAGTCCTTCAGTCTTTCCACTATATGATACTGGATATTTTGCACCAACTACACTGGCTATTATGCTGGCTATTACCTATGCATTGTTCAAAAAACCAGGGTGGTACAATCTTGAATTGAGACTTGAAGATCAGGGTTCAAGCCTCCACTGAATCATGGAATTCACTGTGCAATTTTGGGCAAGCCATTATTTTTCATCTTGTCATACTTCACCAGGCTGTGATGATAAACTGGGGAATAGAAGAAGAACCATGCAGAGTTGTCACATATGATATTATGGCCCTTGATGCACTGGGCACAGTGAAAAACAGATCAGCAACACCCACCACTAATAAATTCTTCAAAATAGAGGCCTGGCTGAAAGAAATGCTAGACAGCCTCTAAGATGATATGGTTCTCACATATTTGCCGAGGGCTTTCTCCAAATAGTGAAATGCCTGTAAGGAACACAGATTTCGCTTCATGTCTACTTAGATCTCAGGGGATCAACTGGATATTACAGCAGAATCTCCTTTTCCACAGGATCAATATCCACTGATTCACTTATGCATGGTGTGAAAATAATAAAAATATAAAAAGAAAAAAAAATCCAGACTTTTTTCACATGTATTACCATAACTGGCCACTAGAGGGAGCCAGAGACCGTGCTATGAATACTTGTTACTGAAGAATACATTTCTGGGTTTTTTCCTTTATTTTTAAAGGAAATATATATATATATTCCTTTATTATATATAACTGTACATATTTTGTTTTATGCACACACACACACACACACACACACACACACACACACACAAAGTGGTGCCTCGCTAGATGATGTTAATCCGTTCCGCGGAAATCGCTGTCTTGCGAAAACATCGTCTAGCGAAGCACGTTTCCCCATTGGAATGCATTGAAATCTCTTCAATGTGTTCCAAGGGAAAACTCGTCGTCTTGCGAAGATCGTCCATAGGGAAACCTCGTCTAGCGAGCGCGGGTCCCCGCTGGAATGCACTGACAGCTATTGACCGCTAGTCAATGCATTCCAATGGGGAAACCTCGTCGTCTAGCGAAAATCGCCCATACGGAAACATCGTTTTGCGATCGCATTAGCGATCGCAAAAAGCCATCGTCTAGCGATTTCCTCGTCCTGCGAGGCAATCGTCTAGCGAGGCACCACTGTATATATATATAGAGGGGACGTGGTGGCGCTGCGGGTTAAACCGCAGAAGCCTCTGTGCTGTAAGATCTATAGATCTGCAGCTGTAAGATCGAATCCACGCGACGGAGTGAGCTCCCGTCGCTTGTCCCAGCTCCCGCCAACCTAGCGGTTCGAAAGCATGCAAATGCAAGTAGATAAATAGGGACCACCTCGGTGGGAAGGTAACAGCGTTCCGTGTCTAAGTCGCACTGGCCATGTGACCACGGAAGATTGTCTTCGGACAAACGCTGGCTCTATGGCTTGGAAACGGGGGAAGAGCACCGCCCCCTAGAGTCGAACACGACTGGACAAATTGTCAAGGGGAACCTTTACCTTTATATATATATATATATATATATATATATATATATATATATATATATATATATATATTTTCCTTTATTATATATAACTGTACATATTTTGTGTGTGTGTGTGTGCGTGCGCACACACACACACACACACACACACACACACACACACACACACACAATATGTACAGTTATGGGCTGGCTGTTCTCCTCTCTCTCAGCACACATGCATCTGTTGTCAACATGGCTTACCATCCTGACTGGGACCTTCTCCCATTGTTGGTTGCAAACAAACAACCCCATTTAATACTAAAACAAGCCTTTCAAGGAAGGCAGCCCTTGTATGAGAGAAAACCATGTTTGCCAGAGGCCTCTGGGAGTGGTCTCTCTAAAACCATTCCTGTGGGCCTTATTCTAGCAGACCATCCCAGTCAGAAGTGGTGGAGGAGTGTACACAAGGGCCTTCTGAGCTATTTTCAGTGAACGGGGTTGCCAGGTGAGAAGCACTCGGTTCCCTGAGATTTCAAGAATTAAATCAGGGCATGGGTCCTTGAGATGGTACTGAGGCAAGTCCTTGTGGTGGCATAGAGGTGGAGCAGGAATGGGTTGGGGAGCACGGAAGCAAACACAACAGACATGCAAACAACTTTGCACTGTGCCAGGGAGTCCAGGAATGGATGAAGAAGGGTGCCCAGGCTTTGAAGCCACCTCTCTCACAGAAGCACAAATAATCAGATTTTGCTGCTCCAGCGGTGATTGCCCTGAGATTTCTTTTTCTGCCTTAGAGAGCAAGAAAAGCATAGCAATCCCCTGAGACCTGGTAACCATATATGAGTGAATGCACATGCCGGGGGATCCACTCGTTTAATTAGCCTCATCTTCTACATACATACAGTACCTTTATGGGTTTAACAGATGGGATAATCTAAGATTAAAAGCAGAGGAATGAAAGAGAAGGAATGAATAAATGATAGCCACTGGGGGTGGGGGTGGGGGATAAAACATTAGACTAGCAGTCAGGAGATCTGGGTTCAAATCCCCACTCAGCCACAGAAACTCATGGTGTGAAACACTCTTGATCTTTCATGCCTTGAAAGTCCTACTGGGATTGTTACAAATCAGAGTTGACTTGATAGCACACAACAACAACAACAACAGATTCTGAGAGGTGTGGGTGCCTATCTTGTTTTTTACCGGACGATCATTTTGTGGCAGCCCATACCCTTCAGTTACAGCCCTGGAGAGATGTCATAGTGTAACTCCTTCCACAGAGCTTTTCAGATCTGGAAAATGTGAGCAGCTAAGGGAACTGCGCAGGGACAATGGGAGGCGTAACAGAATCAGAAAAACCAAGGCGGCACCGAATGTTTTTATGTTAAGCCACAGAAAATCTAAAAGGACCCTGAGAATGACAAGACAACGCTTCTCTCATGGAGAAATAAAATTTCAGGAATATTGGAACGCAAGCTAGGGCACAGGACTACCTTCTTCCTTGGGCTGGACACAACATTAGCCTCTCTCATGCTAACTACAGGATGTTCGGGGAATGAAATACAATATACGCATCTGTAATAAAGACAAATGACCTCTGTAGAATGAAGCACTTGGAAAAGTGCTAAACCCAGAAGAAGGACAAGTGCCAAGTAACAATTTCCCATAAGACATATTTGTCCCCTTTGGGAAATATTCTGAGATGTTCTTTTTCTTACTCCCAGAGAACAATCCTAATATTTCTTTACTTTTTAATGGATCACTCTCTTTTCTCTCTCATGATGACACAAGACGGAGGTTCTTGCAAAAAGGGGATCAGGCTGCAAAAAGGGGACACAGCTGCTGTTAATGCCACTTGCAATGGCATTGCAACAAACAAAAAACCCCAAATCCTTTGGGAAGAAAAGAACAAAGCTGTGCTACAGCCACGGCTAATGGTGAGCCCCCCCCCCCCCGCTGAAAAATTGCTGGAGACTTTCTCCATCCCTTGAGGAATGCAGTAAAGTTGTCTTCTCAATTTCTCTTAGCACAAATACGGCAACAAATTTCAAAAAGCTATTTGTGCACAGCCAGTGTGGCGCAGAGGATAGCGTGCTGGGCAGAGACTCAGGAGAAATGGGTTCAAATCGCTGCTCGGCCCTGAAAACACATAGGGCTGTGTGTGTGGAAATGGTACTTTATTTAATTAATTTTATATGCTGTCACAGAGGACTCAAGTTAAAACAACACACTAGTCACAGTTAAAACCACTGTAGGATATAATATTAAAAAAAGAAGCACAAAATCATATTTAAAATCAGCATTAAAAACACTTTAAAAAACATTTTTAAAACACCCGCTTGAACTGAGTAAAGGCAGTGTTCCTAATAATCCTCACTTTTCCAAGTCATAGAAAAGTCTGTCTAAAAAGGAAGGTCTTAGCCCACCTGTGAGAAGACAAGAAGAGAGAGGGGGCCAACCTGGCCTCTTGGAGGAGTGCATTCCACAACTTGGAGGCAGCCACCGAAAAGGCCCTCTCTCTCACGTTCTCTCCAAATGAACCTGTGAGGGTGCTGGGAACATCTGTGCCAGAAGATCCTAAAAGCCGAGGAGGCTCATATGAGGTGATAAGGTCCTTCAGGTAGCCTGCACACGAGCCATCCAGGGCATTTTCAGTCATAATCAACATTTTGAATTGGGCCCAGAAACAGACCAGCAGCCAGTGGAATTCTCGTAATTGTTATATGCAATCTAGATGGAAAGTTACAATGGCATGTGCAGCTGTAGCCAGACCAGCCTACTCCTTAAATATCTCACATATCTTGAAAACTCTATTAGGGTCACTATAAATCAAATGCAGCTTGACAGCATACAACACACCATACTTTTCATGTGCCCTACTAGGAATGGGTATGTGTGTGTGTGTGTGTGTGTGTGTAGGGTTGTTTCATTTTAGTTTTGTTTTTGCTTTCTGTTTTGTTTTTTGCTTGTTTGGTTTTGCTGTCAAGGTTGACATGATAGCATTAGGTGGGTTCAGAATAAAAACAGACATGATTTTCTTCCATGCTCCTCCTCCTATAACTTCCTCAATACCACTTTCCGGACCATCCCAAGGCACTGGGCTGCTGGATGCGGAAGAGCAAATGGTGTTCCCAATTCATCCAAGATGAAACCAGGCCAGTTATGTTGGTACCTGAGGCAAAAAATCCCAGAAATCAACTCCGCCCCCGCCCCCAAGCAGGCAAAATGCAACTACTACTGATTAAGTAACCAACCCTTTATGGTCTATCAAAGGTCTCACTCTTCTCTGCCTGATAGTAGGGCCAGCAATAGTAGGGCTGACCGAGCTCTCCCTCCTCCTTCCTGCTCAGCAGATTGCTGAATATGCAACCGATTGTCTTGTCAAAAGTTCTGGCCTGATTTCTTTCATGGGGGCTTTTGAAATTACTCCAAGGACCCCTTTTAAAGACACTGATCAGCTCTTTGAACGGAGCCAAGACACAGAAAGAAAGAAGCTGAAAGTGACAGAAAGAAAAGGAGTCACATTAGCCTCCCTTCAAAAAGTGGGGTGGGGAGTGTGCTGGTCAAAGCTTTTATCTGCTTCATTTAATCCCCCCCTTTTTCTCTCCCTTTTAAATCATGTTCAGCCCCAGACACCAAGCAGAGGATGTTTCAGTAGTTCAGACTTAATGGAACAAAATCATATGCAACCACTGTAAGGAATTCTGGGCAGAAAGAGCAACAGAAGGGGGTGGTCTACAGAAGAGTATACCAGTGTTCCTTTTCTGGACATTAACTCCCTCAAAGCCCCAAATCAGCAAGGCCCCCGATCTTTCCAAGTTTTGCTATGGAGCTATCAACAAAGGCTCTCTTGAGGTTGGGGACAGAAGGAGTGTGCTGTTTGGCAAAGGACCCCTATCTCTGTGGAAGGAGAGGGAAAGCAGGTCCTCTTCTTCCATGCTAGAGAGCCATTCAAAGCCAGGTATCCAGGCTTACCTGCAAGTAAAGAGACAGCAGCCGTACCCGTTGAGGCCAGCTGCATCCTGAAGGGAGAAGATCGGAGCAAAGGTTGGGGAGACAAGAGGGAAGTAACCCTAACCCCTTCCTCCCCCACCTTCCTCAGCCGGGGCTCTGCTGGGGCTGCCCTGCCTTGCGCGGGTGGAGTTCCCAAAGTCAGCATCACCCCTTTCCCTGCCTTTTCTCTCAGACCTCATTCAGGTGACTTTCCTTGGTTTCTTTAAAAAATAAGAGACCTATTGAAATGGCCATGCATCAACCTGGCATGGTTTCAGAATTTCACTGCATCAGTTATGGAAATATTAGAAATAAAAGAAGATGAAAATTGGGGAGAGGGGTTTCTCTATCCTCTCTTTCAATGCCACAACCCACCTAATAAATCACAGGGTTGTCTCCTCAGTTAATGTCATGCCCAGTCTCATTTTTGTGAAAGTACTAGTCTGTGAGCTATTTGGCAACTCAGTGAATCCTGCCAAATAGATTGCATGTGCTAGCCCTGTGCCAGTTTGGTGTGGGAGAACTCTTAAAGGGGAAGGATGGATCGCTCTAAGTAGAAACACAAGTGGATGAGGTCTTTTCCTTCATGCCAAAGGGTGCCATCAGGGTTCCATATACCAGGGGTCTCTTACCCCTGGTCCGCAACCTGGCAGCGGTCTGCTTCCTAGGCAGGACCGGGCCGTGGACACAGATCTCCTCCCCCCCCCGGCGAGCGCTCCCCCCGCCACTGTGACACGTGCATGCGCGCTCCGCCCCCGCGAGCGCGACACACCTCCTGCATGCATGCGCATGAGCGCGACATGCCCCCACAAGCACAACACGCCCCCTGCAAGCATAACAGGCCCCCTGTGAGCGCAACACACCCCCTGCAAGCATGCGCACGAGCGTGACATGCCCCCCCACATGCATGTGTGTGAGCGCAACACACCCCTCACAAGCACAACACAGAGGGGCACGAGTGTGCCACGCCCCCCTCAACAGGTCCACGGTTGGGAAAAGATTGGGGACCACTGCCATATACCATAAATATATGCCATGTGGACAGGCTCTATATGAGTCACCATTCACTCTTGTGGAAAAAAAGCTTTGTGTTTGAGTGAGAATTGGTTAATTGATGAAAAAAGGAGTCAGCTTCTGGGGTTTTCCCTTGTGTGGTATCACTTTGTGAATAATAGTGAGAACAAGAGGGTATCGTTTAGACTAGAGGTCTCTAAAGTACGGCTTGCAGGCCACATCTGGCCTGCCTGGCCTTTTTATCCAGCCCATCCGGCTGTGCGCGTGGGTGGGAGTGCGCGTGGGTGGCAGTGCGTGTGTGTGTGTGTGCTGGTGGGCGGGTGTGTGTCTGCGTGTGTGCGTGTGGGTGGGACTGTGTGCATGCGTGCGGGTGGGCAGGAGTGCGTGCACACATGTACGAGTGTACACGCACGTTCCTTCAGCCCTTGACAATATCGCAAATATATTATGTGGCCCTCCGTGTGAAAAGTTTGGAGACCCCTGCTTTAGACCATTTTGACTAGTGTCATTGGTGTTGTCAACATTCAGGCTGCCTTTTGTTACATATAGCTCAGCATCCTTTTTTCCTGATGGCATCATGGGCATGATATTCTGCAGATATTGGCCCATTTCTTGGCTTTTGGAATCATGGGTACAAAAGCATAATATCCCACATTCATAAAATGGAGGTTTTTTTTGGAAGAATGGAATTGTTCTTTGTCTCAGCCATGTGTGTGTGTGTGTGTGTGTGTGTGTGTGTGTGTGTGTGTGTGTGTGTGTGTGTGAGAGAGAGAGAGAGAGAGAGAGAGAGAGAGAGAATACTACACAGTCACCCCTGAGCCAGCTCATCCATTAGGCAGATTGAAGCAGACATTACAGACAACATATTTGAGAAGCATTGTGCAGGTTGCTGTTATTTAAATTAATTTCTTATTCATAAAATAATTAAATTTTAATTTATTTACACAGGTATGTGGTGAGCATTTGTGGGAAACTTCTGCTTAAAGGTTGTAGCTGCATTCTGTTCCAGTGACGTGCAAACACTCCTGGCAGGATACGGCAGCAGCCAGCATTCTGCCCTTTCGCTTAGAGGTAGAGCATAAGATCAAAGGGTTATTTTAGCCAATTCTAGTTACGATTAGGTAACTAGTATCCTATCTGTTTCTCTCATAACATACTATGTAATCATGCTAAGTCAATAAAAGAGCCCTCAGGGCGTTGCCAGTTGGCTCCGCTGGCTCGGACTTTCGCTGTCGACTCCTTTGTTCTCTCTCTAAGGCAATTAGCCTTCCTTTGTTCCGTGATCACCCACAAGCATTTGTAGAATTTTTCATGTGCCAGAGTAGCAAAGATTTTTACAGCCATCCTCACAAGTTGGATACTTTGAAAACACTCAAGGAGGAGGGAGCAGAAGAGCCTGACTGTTTGTTGTCACTTCATCAGCTCTCCTCACGTAGAAAACAGATGCCTGCAAGGAAGGCAGAAAGCTCCACATGTGGAAAGTTTGTGAGAGGGGCAGCCTCTTTAGCCTATCACTTGCCCCACAGAAACAGCGACAACAAAGGAAGAAGAGCTAGCACATTTCTACATTTACTTCAGGTAGGCTACCAAATGCTGGAACTGTTGCCAATACCAGATGCAGATGTGAAGTGAAAAGGGTATGTGCTGTTGAAGGAGCAGTAGACCCTAAAGATCAGTGTCAAGGGCAATTATTTGGGAGTGCATCCCTCTTAACTAAGTGGGATTTACTTTCCAGGAAACAGCTCCATAAATTGGGTACCTGGCTATGGAACCAGAAGTTGGGAATTCAGTTCCGCAGTGTGCCTCCTGGGAGGGGAGTTAGCCTGTGTGGCTTTGGGCGAGCTG
The DNA here is from genome assembly GCA_037013535.1 of Intellagama lesueurii. Taxonomy (NCBI): domain Eukaryota; kingdom Metazoa; phylum Chordata; class Lepidosauria; order Squamata; family Agamidae; genus Intellagama; species Intellagama lesueurii. The sequence goes on from JBAJHW010000001.1 coordinate 23,300,736, forward strand.
CACAGTCCCAGAACCCCCCAGAAAAAGGGAATGATGAGCCAAATTTGAGTACTATAAGCCTAGAAAACCCTGAGAAGGATCACTGTCAGTCAGAATTGACTTGATTGAGCCTCATGGTGCAGTGGTTATACTCCAGCACTGTAGTCAAGACCCTGCTCATGACCTGAGTTTGATCCTGATGGGCTCAGGTAGCTGGCTCAAGATAGACTCAGCCTTTTATCCTTCCGAGGTTGGTAAAATGATACCCAGCTTGCTAGAGGAAGAGCAATGTGTAGCCTGCATAATTAAATTGTAAACTGCCCAGAGAGTGCTTTAAGTGCTATGGGGAGCTATATAAGTAATACAATTTGCTTGGCTTCGCTTTGCTTGGCTTTTGATGGCATACAATTATTGTTATTGAACAATGCTTAGTTTGCAAATCTGATTGCTGAGACACAAAGGTTTACTCAAATTACATCTCTGAAATGCTAAAATAATTTCAGCTTCTTAGTACAGGCTATCTACAACTTGTAGTATGATCTTGAGTAAACAGAGTGGCTGACAAATGAGACCAATTACATTTATTTATTTGTTCACTTGTTTGTTTATTTATCAATTTCACTTCATTTCTAACCTTCCCCTTCTTCTATAGAACAGCACTCAATATGGCTTATAAACACCATAAAAAAGACTAACCGTAGCCAGTAAAAAACATAAAACCATTAAAAATCAGATAAGAAACAGATTGAAGAAACAGATTCAGATAAGAAATAGATTCATAAATAACAATAACTATGTGCTGTCAAATCAATTCCAACTTACGACAAGATTCAGCCACCATAAGACCGTCTATAACCATCGTAACATAGATTAACAGTAGGAAGTAAAATGCACAAAACCATTAAAAATAAGGAAAAGAAAAAAACCTATAAACACAATTGAAATCAGCATAATCTCCAAACTGGTAGCTGAAAGCAGAACAATTACACCTAAATCCAACAGCATTCATTTACATTTCAGGGCCTCTTGCATACTCAGACAAAAACATTCTTGGGGCAGCTTGGGAAAGTTATTATGGGGAACTACAATTCCCAGAATCCCCCACCCAACATAGCTAGTGGATTCTGGAAGGCATAGACTGAAAACTAGTATTTCTGAGCTTTAATTGAAACAAGTGGGAACGAATGCTTTACTTTTTTTGGTGGATGGTGGTAGATGGGCTTTGAATGCACCTTGGTGTGCACTTGAAAATATTGTGTGTGGAGGAGTAATACGATCTGGGATTACAAGTAATCATTTATTAAGCTGCCCAGGAGAGATGTGCGAGGCACATGTATCCCATGGAGAACCAAACACCCTCGAGTCTCACTGCTTTGCCGTGCCAGAAGTAATTAATTAGAGCGTTGCATAAGTTTGCTTAACACTGTGTTGAACCAAGCTGAACATTATGCTGAGAAACACTATCTGATGTTTTACAAAACAAGGTGATCTTTCATTGTAATAGTTTCTTAAAGGCCACCTTTGCTGCTGGTGTAAACCAAGGATAAATTCCTCTTGCTTTGAACAAAGGGGGCTCAGCTCCTTCCTCTGTTCAATCTAGCTTGACTATCAGCTACCAGTTCTCTGTACTTGAATCCACAATTGCAGGCAAATTGTTCTGAAATTTCAGCATGTTTTCCATTCCCCAGGCTATTAATTGTAATAATGACACATTAACAGATAAAGAGAGCTTTAATTTTCAGTGGATAGTTTCATCCCTCTGCAGAGGAGAGATACATAACCGAAACTTGTTCTGATTAGTAAGCAGAAAAGACCCCAGGAAAAAAAATGTACAAAGGGTAGCATGAGTTCTTATGCATAGGAGGGTAAAGCATCTCCTTTATCTCCTAAAGAAGCAAAGCACCAGCAGGGATCAAATTACAAAGCAGGGAAGAGAAGATTCTGGGGATTTCAAAGACTTGGGTCACATGACTTAGACAAAAGAATGGATGATTCCTGTTTTCTTTTAAATATGCTCTTTGCAATTAGCCAACAAGCACTGCGGTCCTCTAGGTTCACAACTGTGAACACTAATTCCTAAGAACAAGCTAAGCTGGCCATTCGCTTCTTCAATATCAACAATGCATCGAAAGAAGTCTGCTTTGGGGCCCGTTCTGTGGGTGGCTGATTGTCCTACTTTGGGGAGGACAGTCGCCTATCTGGAGGCATCCCCTACTTCAGCGGCTGTTCTGTCCAAGCTCAGTTTTAAGTAGGAATGGAAAAGGACTGGTTTTGCATTTCCTGATGGAGGGACACCCATTTTACACCTTCCAAGACTAGCAATCATAGAAAAATGAAGTTGGAAGGGGCCTACAAGGCCATCAAGTCCAACCCCCTGCTCAATGAAGGAATACAATCAAAGCAATGAGACAAGGTAAATTGTGCCTCAGATCTGCACTTTTCTGAGACTCTTGATGCATTTCAGGACCAAGCTATATGTTACAGGCAACCCATTATTAGAAGAAAGGATCCCTCAGGTGCTAAAAGATGTGTTATTGCCGTCTCATGTAATTTAGCTTCCCTTTTTTTCGGTTTGGGAGCTAAACCAGGTTTTGTTTTTAACTCTGATTTCTCAGGCCTGCCTAAAACATGTCTGTGGAACCTAGACACGATTTCAGCTCTTAATGGCAAGTTATCTGCAAAACAGGGTTTGGTTCTCAATGAATAAAAAGATGCATTAAACTGCATATTTTTTTTTGCATAACTGAAATTGATTTGAAATCACGCCCATGCTTTAGGCAAAGGAAGAAATGCACAAAAATGCCTGCCAAGTCAGGCACATTTTTATGCAGGAAGAGGGGAGACAGTCTTGCAACTATATTAGCATGCTGTCTTCGTGGGGCTACCCTTGAAGGTTGTTCGGAAGCTGCAGCACATGTAAAACACAGCAGCGAGGCTGGTCTCAGGAGCATCAGGGTATGATCATGTCTCCCTAGTTTTGGCTTATTTGCACAAGCTGCTGGTGTACTTCCAGGCCAAATTCAAGGTGTTAAAGTTGACATACAGAGCCCTGAGTAGTTTGGGACCTTGCTAGCTATTGGAATGCCTCTCCCTACGATCTACCACCCTTCCCACTCACCCTTCCCAATCTCTGATGTCCTTGTTGGCCACAAGGGAGGCCCAGAAGTCCTCAACAAGGAACTGGGCCTTCTCAGTGGCAGCCACTACTGGCAGAGGTGTATCAGGCCCCCACTTTCGTAATGTTTAGAAGACGTAAAAACATTGATGTTTAGACAGGCCGTTGTGAACCTTTGAGAATGTTCTCCCTGTTTAGTTTGATCTAATTTATTGTTTAACTGTTCAGTTTTTATTTGGGTTCATTGCCATTTTGGGCTTTTGTATGTACACTTGTTTAGGTGGAGTGTAGGGGTGGGGGTGGGTTTTTCTTTTGTTCTGTTTTCATTTTATGTTTATTTTGTTGTTGTAAGCCTTCCAGAATAGTGGCTTGCCACTATGTGGGTGGGGTAGAAAATAAATAAATGAATGAATAAATAAATAAATGTTATGCTGACTAGTGTAATCTCCTACCCTCTTATTTAACGAGACGTGTCTTCCTTTTTAGTGATATGCAAGTGGCCAGCCTACCCATCTGTTGCATTATCTGTTCTGCCACAACACTGAAAGAATAGAAGAGGCTCTAATAGTTTAGGATCTCGATACTTCTTGGAATGTCTCCCACTGCAAACTGTCCCACCCAGTTCTTGCAGTCCTTGGTGTTACAAATAGCCACACCTATGGAGGCCATAAGAGCTAACATGGGGAACTGTGCTTTCTTGGTTGTGGCCCCTTCCCCTCTAGAACAAGCTTCCTACAGAGTTTTGTCAGGCGCCGTCCCTCTCAGTTTTTAGGAAATTAGTAAAACCAGAATTATTTAAAGCTGCTTTTTATTAGTGCTTTTAACCACTGAGCTGAGATGCTCAAATTTGTTTAGAACTTAGAGCTTCAGAGCTGAAAGGGACCTATTTAAATGCAGGGCTTTTTAAAGTTGGTGACAGGGTTTTATTTATTTTATCGTATTTATTGCATATTGTAATTTTGTATTGTTGATTTTATTGTGATTTGGTGTGTTGTGAAGCCCCCAGGGAATGTTCTCACTCATAGGGCAGTATACAAGTTTAAACAAACAAACAAAACAAACAAACAAACAATAGTGTGAAGATATTTTCATCAGAGAAGGGCATGAAGAGGCAAAGATTGCCACAGAGGCACTCAGCAAAGGATGTTTTCCTACATTTTGGCTGAAATTCTGGAGTGTTGTTATGTACAAGGAGGTGAATTGTCATAAGCTATCTCTTGAGGAATTATTGGCTGCATGCCAATTCGTGTGACGCAGTATGCAACAGATACTGCCTATGGAGACTTCTCAACTTAACGGCCATTTGTCTCCAAAAAATGTGCCCTTTCCATAACAGTGCAACAGGATTTCAGCCTTTGTGTTAAATCCTTGTTTTACCACCTCTGTTCCTATTAATTCCTCTGTGCCCTTTAATTTTGACCATCTTGGTTTTGTTTCCTGTCATCCCGTGTAATTTTTGACCATAAAAGCTTGCTCTAAATCATAGTGTTATGTGGGGTTTGGCATTTTCTGAGTAGCTCTTCCCTTTCGCACCAGCCTGTATATGCATGATTCATGCCTTAGAACAACAAAAAATGGAGTGGTCAGCTGAGAATACAAAACCAAACCTATTTTTTGCTGTTCAAGCACACTTGCTCTCCACTTCTCAATGCAAACTATTTTCTTTAAAATGGTAATGTCCACAGTTTACAAATGCTATATTTTTAAATTGAGCACCTGAGAATACCCCAGCCAGCCAATTGAGATTCTGAGAGCTAATGTTATACAGGGGTGAAGCCCCTCCTGTTGTCACAGAGGTTAGGAAGGTCTGGATTTGTGGTGAGGAGTATTTACTAAACTTTTCACTGCAAACAAGAAGGCTCCTGAGTTGCAAAGCTGGTGCTCCACCCCCTGCCCTGCTCCAAATGGCATGTTGGTCCCAACATCAATGTGCTAGAACACCAGGAGCAAGCACAGGGGATTGGGAAAAATGCTGGTAGATACCTGCATATGGGTCCAGCATGTCCTTTGTAGCAACATGCCTGCTCTTCACATTGAGCCAGTGAGTCCTGGAGACTACTAGGAAAGGGTAGAAATGGGAGCCCATTTCAAAAAGAACCAAACCACCACCACCTCCAGCTCTGTGTATTCTAAGCTTGGAAGCACAGCAGTTCCCTGAGATTTCAGATGGCATCCTCAGACCTGGCAACTCAAGTGGCCTTCAAGGACTTGACTGACTGTGAGGCAGAAGAGGAAGCGGAGTTGCTCTCTGTTATTCCAGAGAATGGAGGGAATGGTAGCAATGGGTTGAAAATGTCCAGGAAATAGATGGCAACTATACATTCAGAGAAACTTCTTAATGGAAATATGTAATAATTCAATAGAAAAACAGACAATGACAAGAGGCAGTAGTTCTTTTTTGATAGGGGAGTGTGGAAGTAAAAAGTATGGGACTGCAATTTGGGAGACTGAGGTCAAGAGCCCTCTGAACCATGAAACTCACAAGGTGAACATGGGCCAGTCACTTGCCAGTACAATGGTGAGCAACTTTAGTAAGACATTGGAGGAGGAACGACGAGATTCTCACCCCCAGGACATGCCACAGGCTGCACCAGGGTTATAAATGGCAAAAAAGAGTCACAATAAGATGAAATAAAATATAGGGGCTACCTTCCCAACTTATATTACACACAAAACAAAACAACACAAAGCCTCTGTTTCTGGAGGTCTCCAAAGGTGGGAAATCCCATTAAATACTGGGAAAGGGTTGGAGTAGCTACAGGAAATTTGGAGTATAAAAAATAGAACACTCAGAGTAGATGGGGGTTGCATGTAAGCCACAGAATAAAGTCAGGAAGAAGAAAGTCATGTGTGGTGCCTTGAGATCACTGGAGGTAAGGAAGTTATAAATGTAATATACTGATTAATAAAGCTGTCTGGGATGCTGTAGTTGCTGTACAGGTATATAACCTGCATTGTCAGGTTTATAACCTGTGTTGTTGATCCTGCATTAAGCAAGAAGGAAAGATCAGATTACCTTCCTGGTTCCTTCCAGCTCCATGACTGCATGGTAATAAAATGCTACCTTAGATTGAGAACTATAAGCACTTATAGTCTTGCCAGCTTTTATTCTTGAATTATTAGTCTCATGGGAAAGAAGCTGCATTAAAGATCTGTATGAGATATTAGGGACAGAGCCATGATGAAATCTGTTGGGCTGGGACAGAGTCATGTTCAGTATGGAACCTGGTAAATTGTGGTGAGCATGGAAAGTTACTTTTTTGGGCTACAACTCTCAACATTCATCAGGCAGTATGAGCCCTAGATCACCATGATCATGTTCCATCAAGTCAATTCTGACATATGGTGACCCTTTCTAGGGTTTTCTAGGTAAAGAATACTCAGAACTGGTCTACCATTCCCTTCTGAGGATACCCAGGATGGTGCAACTTGCCCAAGGCCACACAGGCTGTCTCTACTTCTAGGAAGCACAGTGAGGAATTGAACTCCCAACCTCTGGCTCAAAGCCCAATACCTAAACCACTGAGCTATCGAGCCATGTGTTGTCTTAAAAAGGGGGTAACTTTTCCAAGTACTGGGACATAGCCAAACAGAATCTCATTACTTTCCACACACTCAGTAATGCCAATGATCTGACAAAGCCCAGCATTTACAGGATTCAAAATAATATGGGGCTCAACAGACAGCTCCGCACCATCCCCTTCTCATTGTTTGGGATACAAATAATTCATTTTCGGTTAAGGAGTAGAAATAAAAGGCAACAGCAGAACAATGTCATCTCTCCATTCATTCTGCATTATTTATAAGAAAGGCACTCTTGTTTCCTTTTTGGGCAGCAGGAAAGGGGGAATAAAATCCTTTGGGAATTTTTTTTCTCTTTTATATTAATAGATATGAAATATGGTCAGTCCTGTCCATGTCCATGGTGCTGAAATGTGTCAGATCTTGGAAATGAAAAATTGTGCTATATGGCAAGTCCCTTCGGGGAGCAGAGCCCAGGGAAGATTTAGAGATGAAGATTTAGAGATCTGATCCATATGGATGCAAAGTCTGACTGTTTTTGAATAGTCTTAGGGCAGGGAGATCGAACCAGGTTTTGGGGAAAATCTCACAACAGTCCAATATGTGTTGGTTCCCATATATACTTGCCTGGTAAGGAAACTCTGTTGATATAATTTTTGATGGAATTAGCAGTCTTGCTTTTCTGGACAACTCCCAGAATCCCCCTGCCAAACAAACAAACAAATTGTAGTCCAAAAAAGTCACTTTTCCCCAAACACTTCTGCCTTACTTGAGATGAGCAGGAAACAAGCTGTTTCCAGTGACACTTCTGAAAATATGGAATTCCGTCACAGATCCATTGGGTCTCTTCTTTTTAAATATTTAGATCGTTGCCAAAAAGTATATTTTACAGTGTGGTTTATTGATTGATTGATTGATGTGTCACATTCTCCTTTGTAAGAAAAAAACCTACTGCTGTTTGAAACTGTTTTTGCTATTACTATTTTTGAATTATGTTATATTGCTTTTATTCTTGTTAGATGCTTTCACATCATACCAAAAGCTTTCTGGTCTTCTAAAGAAGCCTTCCCAAATTGTGGCCCTTTCTGAACCTCTCAGAACACATCTAAAACTCGTGGTTTATATTTATTTATTTATTTATATATTTTATATTCCAACCCCCTGCTCAAGGCAGGAATCCAAATCAAAGCAGATATGACAGATGACAGATGGTTGTCCAATTTTGTCTTAAATACTTCTAGCATTGGAGCGCTTACCACCTCCTGAGGTAATTGGTTCAATTGTTGTACTGCTCTAACAGTTAAGATATTTTTCCTGATATTCAGCCTAAGTCTGGCTTCCTGTAGCTTGAGCCCATTTTTACATGTCCTGCACCCTGGGATGATCAAGAACAAATCCTGCCCCTTCTCTATATGACTACCTTTCACATATTTGAAAAGTGCTATCATATCTCCCCTCAATCTTCTTTTCTCAAGGCTAAATATGCCCAGTTCTTTCAGTCTTTCCTCATAGGACTTGGTTTCTAGCCCCCTGATCATCCTGGTTGCCCCCCTCTCACCTTGTTCCAATTTGTCAGCATTCTTCTTGAACTGTGGTGTCCAGAACTGGATACCATACTCTAGATGGGGTCTAACAAGTGCAGACTAGAGGGGGACTGATACCTTATAGGATTTGGAGACTATACTTCTGTTAATACATCCTAAAATATAATTTGCCTTTTTTGCAGCCACATTGCACATTGGCTCATATTCAGCTTGTGACCTACAAGAATTCTAAGATCTTTCTCACTTGTAATATTACTGAGCCAATTATCCCCCATCTCATAACTGTGCATTTGGGTCCCCCCCCCCCCCGGCATAGAACTTTGTACCTAGGCTTCTGCCTATCCAGTTGGGATACTTAAATGTTTTTCAGTTGTACTTGGGTTTCTTGTGGATAAATGCTTGGGATATAAATGTGGGAAACTCTCTAAAAGAGTTCCCAATGTGCACTAAAATGGAGTGTGATACTGGAAAACTGCATACATTAGGAGCTAATGGAAGCAAATGAGCAAATTGTTGAGAAACGTGCTGATTGTGAAGCTGGTTGATCGAATCAAGTATAGAAATTAAAAGTGTGCAGATTTGTGGTTTTGGACTACAGTTCCCATTGATCATGCTGATTGTGGAATTATGGGCATTGTAGTCCAAAGACAATAACCAGCATGCTTTTAATAAGAATGCATTTTTGTATAGGCAGTGCTGTGAAACATAACAGTTATTCCTTTAAAAATATATACTTTTGTTTGAACAAACCTTGCATAACACTTCAAAATAATTCAGGAGGCTAACTGATTTCTTACTTCTGTATTCATTTGAAAGTGCTAAACTGGGACACTTCAGATTAATATGGGAAGCAAATGAATTTCTTTCCTAGCTTTACTCTATGAACTCTTGCAGAGCAGTGCTGTTCACGAGCTGGTTCTTTCTATTCAACTGCCTTAAAAATGACCACCAGTGATAATTTGGTGAGCAGGTTCCTGCTAGTCTCTATCCAGGCAAAGCCAAAATTGGACAGGAAGGATGTAATTAAATAAAAACGCAATGGGGTCAATTAAAGGCTGGTTGCAGAATATCACAGTAGAGTAATCTGAGGGAATAAAATGAGGTAAGAGAGACACATTTTGTCTTGGCATAAAGGTCATAAACCCAGCATCATATCCTTCAGCACACAGTTGGATATGAAAGCAGAAATCTCATAGGAAATACAGTGAGATTAAAGGCTATGAAAGGGAGTGCAAGAGAATTCACAGGAAATGGAAGACTATCCTCTTGGGTCAGAGGTTCTCAGAACATATCACAGACCACCTCCTGATGTACAGCTTCCTTCTCATTAGAGGTGAGAAAGAAATGGATTGGGTTCACATATTCCAATGGTAGCATCCATTTGCACCTCCTGTGGATGGGAACTGGACAAAACATGCCCTCAAAACTCATGGGTTTCCAAGGACAGGGATGCATTGTGGGGCAGAGAAAGAAATGTGCACAAACCCATTTGAAAGGATATACATTTGAAAAATGTGACTAGCAGTGCATTTAGATGAAAAAAACACACAAGCATTGTTAGTCAATGAGAAGATGCATATGTTAGAAAAATGCAAACAAAAATGGATATACGTACTTTGGGAAGACGTATATACAAGTATATGCACCGATTTATCTGCAGAGAGAACCAGATGCCCGCACCCTATACAGAACTGGGATGAGAAGAGAATGCTTCTGAGAAACACAATAAAAAGGAGGCTGGCAATGTTCAGATCTCAGCTCCTCACATACAGTGGCATTTATAAGTAGGAGATGAGAACCATCTTCTCTAAGTACCAAGGTAGTCAAAAAAGGTATGGCCAGGGTGGTTCATGAACCAAATGAGGAGGCTGAGTGAGACTGACAGACAGATCCCAAGACTATCAGTCTAATAATATCTGCAGGAGAAAATAAAAGTCAGAAAGTCAAAGGGTTAAACAAGCTTTCTTAACACTACCTCCTAAATTCCCCTTCTGGTCATTTGAGCTGGATATGTGCTAAGACACAATTATTATTACAATTATTTATTTAAAATATTTTATTTTAAAATATTTTTACCTCACCTTTCTCCTAAAAAAGGACCCAAGGCAGCTTACATTATTAAAAATACAGTATGAAAAGCTAAAAACAGAAAATTATTCAAATATTAAAGAAGAATTAATAATATTATATTTAGAATGTAAGGTAAAAGCATTAAAAAAAGAGATTTAGAAACAACAAAATTAGAGATGGGCATGACCCCCCCTGGTTCAGCAGTTTGTTCCAGTTTGTTTATTTGCCAGACAGGTGTTCAGTGCTACAAAGTCCCACCTCCTCCACTCAGGTGACCATTCAGAGTCAGAGGCCTGGCTTTCCTGCCCTGCCTCTGAGTGGGTGATTGCTACAGGAGGCGGGGCTTTGTAATGCTGAACACCTGCTTGGCCGATAAACGAACTGGCACAAACCACCAAACTGGCAGTTTGTGCCCATCTCTAAACAAAATATAAACCATTGTGTTTATTGTCTCCTAGATAGTCAGTCACTAAGGAAAACCCTGACTGAAGAGAAAGATCTTTGTCTGCTTGCAGAAGGACAGCAAAGATGGATCCAAGCTGGTTTCCAGTGGGAGGGAGTTCCAAAGTCTGGGAGCAGCAACAGAGAAGACCCTCTCCTGTGTCCCCAACAAACACACCTGTGAAGATGGTGGGACTGAAAGAAAAGACTCCACTGTTGATCCTAACACCCAGGCAGGCTCATAGACACAGATTTAGATAGCTCAGCCCCAAGCTGTTTAGAACTTTGTAGGTTAGAACCAGCACAACAATGCTTGGAAGACACCAGGCTAACACAGTATGTAATAACTGGAGAGACAACTACTGAAACCCACACTTACTTTTATAAAGTGGGCAGAGAGCCTGTAAAAGAAACGTGGGGAGTTTGCACCCAACGTGAAAAGCAGAGCTTGAAAGAGTTGTTTTAGGGGCTACAGCTCCCAGAATGCCTCAGCCAACACAGATGTTGGCCATACTGGCTGAGATGTTCTGGGATTAGTAGTCCAAAATGTAACATTCCCAAATTCTGAATTCATTTGAAACACCTTTTAGCATTTTAGCATTGATATGAAACATTTTTCCCACAAGGATCTTCTATATTAAGAGAACTGAGTGTATTTCAGAGATATCATGTGTTTCACGTACATCTCATTGCTGAGAGACAGCTCATTATCTGAAGTTGTAGAGAATATTTTCCTCTCCATGGTGGTGGGCATACTATATAAATAACATATTTTGATGTCTAATGTAATGCAACATATAAATTGTGATGCCTCAAGGTCACGGCAGGCCATAATACTGTACTTGATGCATCCTGACATGCTTTAATGTACTGCTAGTGATTTGAAAATAATGCTTCTGCAAAATGGGAATAAAAGCAAGAATTTTCACCCTGAGAAAGCTACATCTAGCCTCTATCTTGCCAGAGTAGCACCTTTCAGTTCTGAATATAGGGAATAATGGCTCATGGAAATCAAGACTTATCTGCACCTGTAATTGTCTACATAAACATGAATGTTCTCCACTGAGATTTTATATTCCAGGTGAAATAAAAACTCCATTAGAGTTGAGCCAGGATTTCTTAGAGCACATTTTCCTCAGAAAATTTCTGAGATTTATTTTCTCCCACTTATCTCCTCGCTTCTCTATCCTTCTCTACCCTTGGTAGAGAATTTCTGGAGAATTTTCTTTGACTTTTCTCCATATGGAGCTTACAGAAGGCTCCCCTCATTCCAGTCATGAGTCACCTATGTTGTTCTCCACAATGTTTCTGTGGTGACCAACCCTAATCCTCACAGAATGGCTTGGACACTGTGATAGAATTTCAAAATGGCAGCCAGGCTGTCAAGACCATTGGCACTGGTACTCATCAGCTGAAGTGGAAAAATTAAAACACACACACACAAAAGACTAAAACCAACAAAAAGCCATGTTATTGTTGGCAATAATTTAGAAATTATTTTTAGTACTTTTTAATCTTTACACTTTTTATGCAGACTGTTTTGCACTGTTTTATGCATTTGAAGACAAATGAATATTGTGATGCACTGAAGTCATCCATAATTGAGAAGGAGTAAATTAAAGCCTTAGGTGCTCTGGTTTCATTCCTGATGTTTTTGCTTGGTCTTTGATTATTGCTCATGACAATTTTATCTTCCCTTTTTACTATTATTACTGTGCTGTTGCAACCTTTTAACTTGCATCCGTAATTTTTATATCACCCAGAGAACTTTGGGTATTGGGCAGTTTTTAAAAAGGTGGTAAAATAAACGAAACAAAGGTATATAGAAAAAAACAAGACTCACTGGAAAAGACAACAATACTAGAAAAATTTGAAGCCACCGGGATAAGAGGAAGACTGAAGTTGAGATAGACTGACTCAATGAAGAAAGCCACTGTCTTTATTTTGCAAGATCTGAGTAGGACTGTTTCAGACAAGACCTTTTGGAGATTATGAATTCTTAGGGTTGTCATATGTTGGAAGCAACTCCATACCACAAAACAACAAAAAAGAGCCATCTTGAGAAACTATTGGAGAACTTCTGCTCCCGGGAGAGAGGTTTCGTGAAATGTGTCTTCACAGAGTCCCTTCTCAAGATGAAGAAAGAATCACCTTAGGGGCACCAATGGATTACATCCTTAGAATCATGGGTCATGAGAGGTTCGGTCTCAGAAGGACTAGGGTATGAACAGAGTATAAGAACAGATATTAGAGTTGGAACTGGTTCAGATTCACAGTAGATTAGTTAATTTAGAAAGACCTCCACAGCTATCAGATCTTTTATTTGACTATTATTACTGTTGTGTTGTTACTTCATATTAGTATTTCTGGATCTCTGCTGGCAAATAAGTTCTATATAATTTTGTGCCCGAGCGTTTCTCATTCCCTTGTAACTCCAGGCTACAAAGTAATTGCATGGTATTTGGCAAGATTTTTTTTTCTTAAAAAAGCACCATGGGGTGTGGGTAGAGAAGTGGAGAGAGGGAGAGAGAGAGAGGGAGGAAGTAAGTTGATCAAGATGTGGATCGAAAACAGGGTCATGATGGGTATGGATGACACAAAAGCGCATTGAGGAAATTGTTCAACAGGAGCTTATCCCACTGAAATAGATTACTCACAGAAGGGTTGCTGAGAGCTATGCCATCTTAGATTATCTGAAACTCAGTGGCAGTTACACAAGTTAGAACCACCCAGAACTTCTCTGCTTTCCTAGGTGGAAGGTCACTAAACACCAGTTGTTGGTCTATGGTTCCTGATGCATGACAAAGCAGCTAATAACTGGAGTACCACAATGCACAAACTTTCTTTTTTTGCTTGCTTTCATGAACCTTTCGACACAGTCATTGTGTGACTTCCTTCCCATTTATTACCCAGTCAAATTGTTTTAAGATTTGATGGAAAAGAAGCATATTGCTAGTGTGTAGAAGATCTGAAGTAATACTTAATCAAGGTAATCCTTAGAAGATTTGCCCTGTTAGCAGCATCCAATTCCCTTAAATATCAAGGCCAAAGAGTGAGATCTGGGAGCAGGTCCTTCTGATGCAGCATGGAATAGACCCTTGTGACATCACAGAGAGTGAACCTTTAATTAAAAATAGAAAAATAGTGTTTGTATGCCAGAGACACAATGTCAAAATACTATGAGGAATTTAAAGACTGGTGAGGTTCCAGCAGCAGGAGGCCTAGAACCTGCAAGGTAATTAAAAAGGGAAGGGAAATGACTAAATGGTATGTCCTGAAGCCATAAGAATGAACCCCTAAAGCTAGGATTGGCAGCTTGGCATCATCCCATTCTCTGGGATTTCAGACACAAAGACTGGAGAATGGGCCCCCAAACCCGAGTCTAATGGCCAAAGGCTGAGACCTAGTCATCCTATTCCCAAGACTACTCATTTTAGCATACTCCAGGTAAGTGTTCATAAGAGAGCTGCAAAGCAGGCACATCTTATCTTTGCTGACTCAGCTGTAAGACCTGCCCACTTCAGTGGAAGTGACTCTCAAGTGTGTGTGCACATAGGACTGAAGCTTGGAGATAATCTTTCATTGTCCAGAAAAGGGGCAGGGATAGAGCTCAGAAAATACAGACAGAAAAGTGAAGGACTTAAATATATAGGCCAATATTCTATTGCCAGCCTAACTACAGTAGCCCTATGGATGCAAAGGGATTTCCATAAGGGTTGACTTAGCATTCAGCAACTGATTCAGTGAGCCTATTTTCAAACGGAGACTAGCAATAGGATACTGCTTGCAGATTACAGATTATAGTCAAAAGATAAAACAAGAAAATTAAAAAATAGGGAGAATTGGTGGTACCCTGGACTTTGCTTTTTTGCTCTAAAAATTTAGAGCAAAGGCCAGCAAACTATTTTAAAATGGCAACAGGGCTGACATTTAGGTTGAAGTGGAGTACTCTTTTTAAACTACATCTTTCTCTGCAGACTTTAACAACTGAAGGTGTATTTCCACATGTCCAAGATTTATACTCTTTTTCTTTGTGAAAGTCTCTCTTGGGACACATAAACTCACCCTGGGCTGTAACTACACCTGTTTCCTCCTTCTGTGTTCCGTGCGCGTAGCTGAATGGAGAAACATGTAAGTGCGTTTCAGCAGAGCTGGGAACAAGCCAGCATGTGAATTACTGTCCATGTTGGTTAGGGATGGGGAGAATTTCATTCCAGTTTATTCTCCAATATTTAAAAAATTCTTCACATTCGGAGTGAAAAGAACATGAGACGAAAAAGATTCAAGTATGTGAGAAACCGAAACAAGCAGATTAATCCATCCAGGCCAAAAGATTTGAATACTTTATTATCAAAATTCTAAGTCTGGATCCTTGTATATTCAGCCAGACCTGTACTAAATTAGGGCTGTCACCTCCCTCATCATTTCACACCTATACAGCAGATGGGTGCAACGTGGGGCCCTTCATGCTGGGCATGGCAAATGCTATGTTAGGCTGCATTAACAGAAGCATTGTCTCCAAACCACATGAAGTGCTAGTTCCCCTCTATTCAGCATTGGTTAGGCTTCATCTTGAATACTGTGCCTAGTTCTGGACATCATACTTTAAGAAGAATGCAGACCACTGGAACAGGTTCAGAGGAGTACAACAAGGATGATCAAGGGAATGGAAGCCAAGCCTTACCAGGACAGAATGAAAGATTTGGGCTTATGTAACTCTGAAAAAACAAGATTGAGACTGCAACTACACTGGCAAGCCAAATCAGAGTGATTCAGCTTTGCTTTGGCTTGATTCGCATACACACATACTGCAGAAACATAGTAGTCTCCTCTAGCTTATCAGATTTTTTTTCTATTTCATATTGATTTTTATCTTCCTTTGTTTTGGCCCATGCAGAGGTGATGTAGTGCTGAACTAGTATATTCATGTAGTAATAAGGTGATCTAGCGCAGTGGTTCTTAACCTTTGTTACTCAGGTGTTTTTGAACTGCAACTCCCAGAAACCCCAGCCAGCACAGCTGGTGGTGAAGGCTTCTGGGAGTTGCAGTCCAAAAACACCTGAGTAACAAAGGTTAAGAACCACTGATCTAGCGCTAAACCAAGTAGTTTATTTATTTTTTTAATGCTTCTGGGCAACTAGAGGGAAAGATCACAGGAGTAAAAGTTCCTGCTGTCCAAAACATCACACCCAGCTTAGTGTATCACCAGAATACCACCCATGGTTATGCCCTTCCGCCCCCGTTCTTTTGGAGAATGAAACCACTGATCATACAATAAAAAATCCATTCGGGTCTTGACAAATGTAGGAGCCACCAGCAGTGGAGAAAAAAGGGCCAGACTGATTTGAATTGACCCTTACACCATGTAATCAACCCAAAAAAGGTGAATTCATCTGTTTTACACCCGCAGGAAATCCTGCAATATTTGACGGCAGTCGCAGCTTCAGAGGAGATATGACAGCATTCTTGAAATATTTAAAAGGTATCATACAGAGAAGGGGGCAGGATCTGTTCTCAATCATTCCAGAGTGTAGGACACATAATAATCAACTCAAGTTACAAAAAGCCAGATTTTGGCTGAATATTGGGAAAAACCTCCTAACCATTAGATTGGAACTAATTATCACAGGAGACATTCAAGAGAAAATGAAACAACCATCTGTCAGATCTAGTTGATTTGGATTCCTGCATTGAACAGGGAGTTGACTCAATGGCCTTATAGATCCTTTCCACCTCCATTACGCTTTGATTCTCTGCATAGTGGTGCCTATTGAATTTGGCCAATGGAGAGAAGGGAGAACTTAGTTCAATTTTGGAGAAGGTATCAACATTTGTATGTGTTTTTTTTTCATATTTAGGGCTGAAAGAATTTTGAGGCTGAAAAAACTGAATGTGAGAAAATGTATGAATGTATGATTGAATGCTAGGATGGTCACCATAAGGAAAGGTTCCATGCAGGATAGAGAGAAATCTCCCATTCAGCATTAGGGAGTTTTCACTAAAGAGAAACACTCACTGATGGTGGTGGTGGTGAGAATAAGACAGTATCACAGTCCCATTCCATTCATAAAAATCTCATGAGTAATGCAGTGAAATTTTTGGTTGTAAACCTGAAGATACTTCTACATTTCTGAAATTGCTTTATGTCCCTATTCCTCCTTTCTCTGATAAACCTACCCCACAGAAAAGTTCCCCAGAGATTAGTATTGTGTAACCCTTTGGTTGGTCCTAATATGGTCCTATATATAAAATGATTCTTTCCCTCTAATGTACCAATGAAGCCAGAAACATTTCGCGAAAGAGACCTATTCACTCTCATGCTTTATTTTTCTAGCTTTTCCATTTCATAGCACACTCATGAAAGTCATTTTCTCTTGCAGGTTTATACTTGGTAGACAAAACAACTAGGTGGTTTATCCAATCCTTGGCTCCCAGCAGAACACCTGCAGTTTTTGATGAGTGCTCGCTTGCTGTAACGGCTTTCAGCTTTTGCTATAGTCATCAGCAAAAAGCATTCATACCGCTACGCACACGTCACAGTAAATTAACTGCAGAGGTACATTTTTGTAAACCTTATTTTGTAATAAAAGTAGAGTTCAGTCTTCCACAAAAACAGATTTGAAGGGTTGTTTCCCCCTGAAAATACAACATTTCATAGGAAAAACTTTTCAGGCATCTCTGCCAGATGGGATGGGCAGTACTTATGAGAGCATGTCATAGAGAGGGTAGCACTGTTTTCTCTTTTTTGTAAAAGATTGTGGTTGCATGGGGATTCTGTGAGCTGTAATTTTAAAAAAAATGGCTTTCACGAGCTCTGGGGTGATTGTGCAGCTATACTCTCAATCCTCAAGAAAGGTCCAGGCCCCACCACTCAGAATGGTAATTGTTCCATTCTGACATTGGCTTCAGCAAACCTCACAACTCCTCAACTATATACGGTAGGTACATAGATGTAGGGAAATACATTTTCATAAATACCTTCAAGTATGATCTACAACAGTGGTTCCCAACTTGGGTAACCCAAGTGTTCTTGGACTACAACTCCCAGAAACCCCGGTCAGCACAACTGGTGGTGAAGACCTCTGGGAATTAAAGTTGAAGAACCCCTAGGTTACCCAAGGTTGGGAAACACTGAACTGCAACGTAACAGTTTTCCTCTCTTATGGAGATGGGGCTGCAGGCTGGGCTCCCCACTTTCAATATTCAGATCCTGCTCTCCTTCCTCACTTTTGGGCCCTGGTTGCTTTATCAACCATTCATGCCTAAAAGAAACTGAGATGAATGGCAGCTGACATTTTGACTATACTATCGGCAAGCAGTTAAAATGACATACTGTATATGTTAGGATTCCTTAGGGTATGGTTTTTAAAAAAAGGTTGGAAGAAGGTATGAATCTTATTTGAACAAGTAGCACCTGTAGCAGCACAGCTTCTGGTAGCTGCCAGCTGGTGGCTACCATGTTGTTTCCTCTAACCTCCTCTGTGTGATATGTCATGACATAGAATCATTCTAACAGTTCTGCTGCCCTGGGTGGGATGGCAGCAGCCACTGGCAAACAGTTATGGAAGTTTTCTCCATGGTCACCAAAATGAAACTGGTCTGGATCTTTGATCTATGTCAGTGACAGGGAACCTGAGATTCTCCTTACATTGTTAGATTAACATTCCCTGGCATCCCTAACTATTTGATCATTCTAGGTCAGGCTGATGGGAGTTGGAGTCCAAGAACGTCTATGGGGCCACAGATTCTCTACACCCATTCTCTGCGATCTCTTACTTTCCACTCTGATTGATATAGTTCCCCAAGTTTTTTGGAGAATGATCTTTCCCAGCTTTCTGACTCAACATCACATTTGATAGAGATGCCAAGAACCGTGCCTTCCTAATATTATAAAAACTGGTTGAGGAGATGGTTGACCATTTCCTTCCAAACTGGTAATTCCTCTGCTGTCACTCACATATGGAATGATGGGAGTGGAAAAGCTCTTTCACACAAACCTCACCACATGTTCTCTCTATATTGAAAGGAACTACTGGCAATATTTCAAATAAAGTTACGTTGCCTGCTTTCAGAATTTCAAGCATGAGTTAGATCTTAGTCAAAGATGCTAGCAGCTACAGAAATAAGGTTTTCTTGTGAGAGAGAAGGAAGGAAGACAAGAATATGAAAAGTAAAAAGGAAACATCTGTGGGGCATATTCTTTTTCAAAGATTGGAAAAGTTATTGTTTTAAACTAGAATTCTCAGAATTCCCAACCAGCTAAAAAAGGCATTTTAGAGGCATTTGGGTAGGAATGTTCCAACTGTCTTATAATTAACTGGCAATGGATGAATTATTTTGCTTTGTCTTTTATTACAAACATTTCCAAGGTGCAATGTCAGAATCAATCAGCAGGAGGAATCAGAGGATATCTCCCTATATTCTTCAAACACATATATTTCTTCCTCACATCGCATTCAAAACTTGGTACCGGACTACCATTCCCAGAAGCTCATAACTTCTTTAGTTCACATATTTGAATGCAATGGGATATACTCATGGTAAGGACTTGAGCCCTGCTATTCAGAATGATGCAGTTCAGAGCATGCCCACAATAAGCATTTTCATCTTATCTGTCTTGTTTCAGCCTCTGAGCAATCAAGACAATCTCCCCTCCAATCTTAAAGGACAAATAGATTGGTAGATTATATAGCCTCTAGTAAGCAGATTCTTGAAGAGTGGGGCAGAACCAGGTCCATCACAGTTATATTTGGCCTTAGTCCCTGGAGGAGGAAGAGTATTTAAAAAGTCAGAAACAGCTCAAGGCTGCAACATGTGCTAAATGTTGCTTCCTCCCTTTGAAGGTGCTCTTCAAAGAGCATAATGTGCTGTTCAGGTTGAGCATGGTCAAGGACATATGAGAGGACAGGAATTCAGAAGGACTTGACAGAAGTGTGATGTCAGGGTGCTCTTCACAAATGATGCTAAGAACAACTCTGTATTCACAGGGCATCATTTGGGGATTCTGCCAATCATACAGAAAAAGCAAAAACAAATAACTGCTTTTGGGGTATTTGTTCTTAAAACTCACAATACAATCTAATGAATGATAAAGCCTTTTCATTTGATTTACATATTTGGGAAATTCAGTAACCAGCGTAAGCATTGCTTGCGAAAATTGTCATTGACAACTTTATTCTGAGTGTATATGGCATTAATTTCCTTATCGTGAACAGTAGGTATTTTACATAATGAATAGACGATTTCCAAAATTCTATCCTGTGTGTGTGTACAATACCTAATTATGGTAAGCTAACATGAAGTGGTTTAAGTGGCTGCGAAGTCTGAGGTTGGGAGTTCGGTTCCCCACTGTATCTCCTGAGAGCAGAGCCAGCCTGTGTGGCCTTGAGCAAGGCCAAAATGTTTGGAAACCACCTCTCTATCTGGAAAATCCTGAAATGGGTTGTCATACGTCAGAATTGACTTGATGGCACATTATTATAATATAACATGAATAGCATGGTGTCATGCTATTCTGACAGCCTTGGACTCAGAAGACCTAGATTCCAGCCCCCCACAGCCACAGAAACTCACAGGGGAAGGGGCTGCACTGGTAAAATCATGCCTTAAATATTCCCTTGAAAAACCTGAGTTTGAAGGAGTTAAAAATTCCGAGCAATTTTACAAAGGATTGTAATCATGCTTCACGAATTTAATAACAAGATATTCTTATTAATTAATTAGTTTTGGATGTTTATGTTTTATGGTATAGCTCTCCAGAGTTTATTGTGCAGACACAGTCCTAGGTAGTGAGGGCTGGTGGACAGCCATTGGTGGTGTGTCATAGGCATAGCATGGCAAGATAAACGAAGAAGGGGCATTCCTGCCCTTATCTTTTGATGGAAAACGTTGGTGCCAGCATACAATGCACACAGATATTTGCTGATGGAATGGTTGATCCTCCTGCTATCAGCAGCCAATGAGCGCATTGGCACAACCGTCTATTCAGCGAACATAGTTGCACAATGCTGGCCTTCATATGCCCTATCTCCCCTACCTGCATCCAAAGCCTCCTCAATGGTCAGAATGTTCCTCTACTTTTATAACTAAGTTACAGCTGCCATTGGTTTAGCTGTAACATCTGCCATTGCATATGCATAGAGATGTCCTTTCAAGTGAAAATGCCCTTGGACTCAACCACTGAATCTACCCTTGAATGAGTAGAGAATTTGTGTCAGATTTACTTTGTTGTCCTTAAACTGGCCACCCCTCTTCACCATTTTCTGAGTGCCATCGCCCTCTCCCAAGTTGGTGGCAGTAAGTTGCTAGGGGGCTGAGATGGCTTTACTAGCCCCACATCGAGTCAAATCCTTGCCTGAATGTCAGTTCCGCCCAGAGTAGATTCATCGAATCTAGATGGGTGGGGTAAAAGCCGGATAAATAAATAAATAAATAAATAAAAGTTCTGCTCACTGGGTTTGACTTCCGTCTGTTGGTAGTGTTGGGTCTCCAACTCACATCCTTCAGGGAAAGTTTGTAATGACGGCTGCTCACCGACACTCAGGTCTCCCAAATCCCTCTTGCTGTCATCTCTGGTGCCTGTTTTGGCGCTTCCATCACCAGTGCCTCCACTGGATCAGCACCACCTCATTCTGTCCCTTTGGCTAATTGAATGTGGACCCAGACTCCTGTCTAGAGATTTGGACATCCACCATGTCCTCCTTGCCCAGGGGGCAGAACATAGGGTTCTTCCTCAGCCTCACCCCATTCTTCTCCCACAGATTCTGTGGAGGGAGATGAGTCCTCCCTCTCATCCTCCTCCCTTATACCCAGCTGTCACTAGCTAAGCTAAGAGACCTCCCCACGCGCACTCACCCCCGCGCCGCCCATTTGCGCCTGCGCGTGCGCTCTGGCATGCCCGCATGAGCGCCGCACTGCCATTTGCGCATGCACGCGGGCCCACACAAGCGCGCGCTGCTGTTTGCGCATGCACATGAGTGGCTGTGCGCATGTGCAAAATGGCAGTGCGCGCTCATGCGGGCGCGTGCACGCCCGTGCAAGAGAGCGCGCACGCTTGTTCACGTATGCACACGAGCGCGGGGGGTGCCCCGCCTTCCGCAGCCGGTCCGCGGACCGGAAAAGGTTGGGGAACACTGCTATATTGGTATGATTTGATTTTACTGGTCGTTGACCGTAATAAAGTATTCATTCATTCATGCTATATTGGTAACTTGCCACCATTTCGCTTAGTCTCCCAGCATCTTAAGGCCACTCCCTCTACCTTGCAGAGTGTCATCATCGCCAGCCAGCCTCTGTTCATGTCCTTACAGGTACAGTATATAGAGTTTGCTAGTCACATTTTTCAGTAGCCCCGGGGGGGGGGGGGGCTTGGATCAAACCCTTGTGGATACGGAGTTCCTACTGGAATGACAGTAAATTTCAGTTGTGTAAAGAAGCAGAAGGAACAGTGGACCATCTTATCTGTGGTCTCAACAAGATTGCACAGATTATTTGAAAAGTTATCAATATTTGTTTATTTGTTTGTTTTTATCTTGTCTTTCTCCTTAAAAGGACCCAAGGTGGCTTGCATCATTAAAAAACAGTATTTAAAAGCTAAAAACAGTAAGTATACAAATATTTAAAAAGAATTAAACAAGTATTAGATTGAAATGGTAAATAAAACACATTTAAAACAACAGAGTGCAACAATCCATTTAAAGTCCCTCTTAGGCCACCACTCATTAAGGAAAAGCCTGCCTGAAGAGAAAGGTCTTCAGATCATTGTGTTAAAACTGCAGACCTAGGGTCCTTGGGACCCTATGGATGATCGAGTCCAATTCCTGTCAAGGAGGCACAACGCAGGAATCAAAATCCCAGCCTCTGGCTCCGAAGCCAGATGCCTAAACTATTGAGCTACAAAGTCATAATAAAGATGCAGCAATGGTACACCGGAATATCCTTATGAAATATAATATACCACTGACCAAAAACTAGTGGGAGAAGTCAACATATTATGGGACTTCCAGATTCAAATGGATAAATATCAAGCTCACAACAGGTTTGATTTGATAATTGTTGAAAGGAAGTAGGTCTGGACAGTAGGTGTGTCAATACCTGGGCATGCTAGAATTGAAGAGAAGGAATCTGAAAAGATTGCTAAGTACAATCCTTGATGTTTTAGGTGCAATACCAAAAGACCTGGAAAACCATCTTTGTGCTCTAGGCATAAATGAGATTAGGATGTACCAACGGCAGAAGGTCGTTTTACTGAGAACAGCACATATTTTAAGGAGAGACCTGTGACTCTCTTAGGAATGACCCAGTATTCAAGAAACTAAGTCCAGCCAACATTTGATGAGCTGTTAACAACAGCAGCAGCAACAACAACATCACAAAGTACCAAACATTAATGGAAGAATGAATAAATAAATAATAAAAGAACATGGAAGCAAGATCCAGTTATCTTCCTCCCCATACTAATTTCAGCAACAAAAGTAATTTCAAAATCTTTGGCAACTAAATTAAAATAATTGCCAATAGCTGCTAATTCGCTTCCTTGAAATTCAAAAATCAATGTTTTTGCAAATATGTCAATTCATCCATACATTTTTAGGACTCAACATCCAATTGTTAGGCTTGCTGCTTGGAACTGCCCCCTGCAGCAGCAATACTGAGAAACAAGAAATACATTGATCACAACAATAATAATTATTATTAATAATAATTTACAACAACAAATGTCAACTCTGCCAAATAAAATATGAAACTGTAGATTTGTACTATAGAGGAATTTTGAAAATGGAGTCCAGAAGGCCTCCAGATTGCTCTCTTTAACTGTGTATTCTCTGTAACATATGCAGGTACATAGAGCTTCTCTAAGAACCAAGTTGTGGATTTTGTTAACCACTTCATATTAAATATTGAAGCTTACAAACTTTATAATGGTTCCAAAGCAGCAGTTACCATGTACACTGTCCATATGTATTGCCTTACATAGCTGTAGCTAGTTGTGACATGAGAGACACATGGGTGCCAAGGGCCACTCTTTCGATAGACAGTCGAGAGTACTTTCATATACAGGTATCTGAATACAAAGCAGAATTACATCTAAGAAATGAATGAAACATAACATCACTGTCAGGCCAAACCAGAAACAGCTCGTGGATTTGATGAATTAATAGTGTTTTAAAATAAACCACACACACAAAAGAACAAAAAAAAAAAACTTTTCAAAACTCTGACTGTCATGGAACTTGGAAGAAATGAGTTTCAAATAATTTAGCTTACTGTAATCAGTTACATTCCTGCATAACAAGCAGTGTAACTAGTAATTTCAAAGTTACTCTTGATATATAACAAGTAAAAGTAATTTCAAAAATTACTTTTAGGAGCATTTAAAGCCATTTTAAAGGCATTTACACAAAGGAATTTTTCCAGTTTTATACCATTTTGTTGTCAATTAGTTGCGTGTCCTGCACTCTGGGATGACTGAGAACAGATCTTGCCCCTTCTCTGTATGACAGCCTTTCAAATATTTGAAAAATGCTATCATATCACCCCTCAGTCTTCTTTTCTCAAGGCTAAACATGCCCAGTTCTTTCAGACTTTCTTCATAAGGCTTGGTTTCCAGCCCCCTGACCATCCTTGTCACCCTCCTCTGAACTTGTTCCAATTCAGTAGCATCCTTCTTGAAGTGTGGTGTCCAGAACTGGACACAATACTCAAGGTGAGGCCTAACCAATGCTGAATAGAGGGGGACTAGCACCTCACGGGATTTGGAAACTATACTTCTATTAATGCAGCCTGAAATAGCATTAGCCTTTTTTGTAGCCACATCACACTGTTGGCTCATATTTAGCTTGTGATCTACGACAATTCCAAGATCCTTCTCGCTCGTAGTTTTGCTGAGCCGTGTATCCCCCATCTCGTAACTGTGCAATTGGTTTCTTTTTCCGAGGTGCAGTACTTTGCACTTATCCCTGTTGAATTTCATTCTGTAGCTTTCAGCCCAGTTATGATAGATAACAGCAACCTAGATATTGAGAAGAAAGGAGTAAGACAACTTCCTTCCATTCTCAGCTGTGGGCCATAACCATGGATGGCTATATTCTGGATCTTCCTAGCTGAGAGATGAGTGGTATAAGCTTGGGGCCATAAGTGGAAGGTACCATTCTGCCTAGAAGGCAAAGAGATTTATAATTTTAAATTTATAATTATAAATTTATAATTTATAATTAATGAGAGTTGCATGCCTTCAAGTCAATTCTAACTTTTGGCAACCCTTACCAGGGTTTTCTAGGTAGAGAACACTCAGAGGTGTTTACCATTCCCTTCTCCTGGGGGTGCCATGGGACTGTGTAGCTTGCCAAAGCCTGCGTAAGCTGGCTTTTGTCCCTGAAGGCACAGCGGGAAATCAAACTCCCAACCATACCTAACTCACTGAGCTATCCAGCCAGCAATGATATCTTAAAGCAGTACTAATTTGGTTCTATTTTTTTTTTAAAAAAAAAAGACAGCCCCTGTATGTATTAGAGAGAGGCATTTCCTTCCTTTGTAGAATACATTACTTCCTCAAACGGCTTTGCTCATGATGACAGAGATGGACCATTTTTCTGAACTGTTGTGTAAAGCAACATAAAAACCTCTAGCAGAACATTTTCTGGAGGGCAATCAAGTTTGAACTGCATCAGTAGTAGCCAGCAGCCTTAGTGGCCTGATACATCTTGATGGCAGAGGTCCAGAAACGGAAATCCACCTCAAAACCACACACAAGCCAGCTCTTCTCTGGGAGGCACAGTAGGGAACTGAACTCCCAACCATGGGCTCTGCAACCAGATACCTAAACCACTGAGCTATCCAGCCAGCTCTACACAATTCATAAATGTGGGAAATATTTATTTATAAATAATGGGTCAATTATGAAGGATTTGTATTAACAATAATAAAGGCCTAACTTGTTACATTACACATGTAACGTCATGAGGGATAGTGTCACTTTTTTGGCAGTATGACTGCTTTAATTACTTCTACAGTTACAGGAGAAGTTCATTTGTATTTAGACGCGTTTTGTCTGTACCAGAGTGCAGCAGCTTGTAAAATGCTGATGTTTTTCAAAATGCAATTAAAAGTAACAATGCTAATAACTTTTGAGTAGCATGAAGGTAAAGGGACACTTTTTGAAAACGGTAATTAATTTACTAGGAAGTGGTTTTGGAACAGTAATTGTGATATTTTATACAAGGAGTTTTCCAAGCTCTGAGCATTTGTAACTAGCCTAGATGATTCAGAAGCTTTGCACTGCCTAGTAGTTACACGGACAAAACATGGCTTGTTCTACATTTCTGAAACCCTAGGGAGCTCAGTGTACTGGTCTGAGACCTAAGCCCAAAGGTTCCTGGTATAAGATACAGAATTCCTGACATTTTAGTATTGGTTCATGGCATTCTAGGGGCCACTGGTCACAGATCGCTAGAGAAATGCAATAGGCAACCAGTTACACAACCAGTTGTGCAAGGAACAGCCTATTAGGGAAGAAAAATCACTACACAATTGCCTTTCTGTGTACAGTTTCTCTCAGTTGAATTTTGGTCCTGGTTTCTAACTGATTAATTGATCTACCAATAATGTTTAAATTAAACGATGTGTAACCAGCACCTGAATACAAAGCACTTGTGTTTCTGATCAGATGAAAAGTACAACAGCTTCTAATTCAGTAAGAAAAACTGTTATAGACATTTGGACAAAGGGCATCTTTAGTACTTTCTTCTCCACTTAATACTATGAACACACCAGAACCAAAGTAATCTAAAATATCAATGTACCAATGTTTTTTCCAGTCAATCCAATTAAAATTTGCCTTTATATTGATCCCCACTGATTAAGGTTTCACCTCTATGCACTAAATAATTATGCCTGAAGTCCTGACATACTTTTATCTGGGGCAGACATGACTGAATTAAGCAAGCCTTAATTTCAAGTACAAATGTGCAGGATTGCACTAACACAATTCTAATTTTAAGTGTAGTTACAGTCTAAGAACGATTTCGCATTACACTCAGTGGGACCTCTGAGTAAATATACTTAGCATGCTCTAAAGTATTGCTTTAAAAGGGACAACCCTGGTGCATGTATGTATATGTGTATGGGGTATTACCAGTACCTAATGCAAACAATGCATCATTTCCTTTTTCAGTGCTGCTCGTGCTTTGAGAGCATGCACCAGCAAAAATGTTCTACTCTGCTAGTAGTGAGTTATGTAATAAAGGATGACTGAGAGTTTTCCAAAGTACACGTTCAGCTTGTTCTTTTTCTCAAAGAATGCACACTCTATAGATTTCACACATACCCCTCAGTCTCTCCCTGCAGCAAAGATCAATGCAAAGATATAATTTAAATCCACAATCATCCTTTGTGCTATCACAAAATTATATAACAAACTTGTAACTGGCTGCTTGTCTTGTTATGTGTGATAAGGAGGAATTGTTCTGCATTCACTAGTAATGAGATAAAGCCAAAGACAGATGGGGGATTGTACGTGCAACCAAAGCCTTTCTATGTATAGCAGCCTGAGAGCATAGCACCGGGAAGTGGTGCCTCCTCAAGCTGAGGAACCAGAAAATCTGTCAATTTCACTTTCTCCTGCTTTTTGCATTTCTTAAACATCATGTTCTTTTCATTCCATGTATAATGATTTGGAAGACAGGAGGGCCTGGCGTGCTCTGGTCCATGGGGTCACGAAGAGTCGGACACGACTTAACGACTAAACAACAACAATAATGATTTGAAAATTTTAATCATTTTTCACCTATCTGAATCAGTCAAGTTCAATAGGCTCAGCTTTTCCAGGTCAAATTGTACTGGCCTGCCATATATATGTTATAGATAAGGAGTCTTTAAAAATATATATATGGCAACCGTAATTTAGAACTCTTGTTATTTGCCGTCAAGTTGCCTCCAATTTATATCAGCCTCATGAATGACCGATCTCCAAAATGTCCTGTCCTCAACAGCCCTGCTCAGCTCTGGCAAACTCAAACCTGTGGCTTCCTTTAGGGAGTCAATCCATCTTGTATTTGGTCTTCCTTTTTTCCTACTGCCTCCAACCTTTCCCAGCATTATTGTTTTTTTCCCAGAGAATCCTTTCTTGTCATGATGTGCCCAACATACTGGAAATCACAGGGATGAAAAAGAAATAGTCATTAAACCCAGAGCCTGGATGGACAAACATGTCTCTTTTGGTTTTGCTAAAAAAAAATTCGTGGACTCTCAAGTCCTTTCCACTCTAAATTTAAATATATCTGGAAATCTTAGGAAATTCTTATTTTAAAAAAACAGAACACAGAAATGAAATTCACTCCCATCACTACGGTGGTAGAAATTTACAACTTCCCAGTTCTTCCACATTTGTATGAGATACAAAAGCATGGTAAAGCTTTCCTTCCGATACAAGAACATCTAGGTTTACCAAGGGATACCATCACATACTATTAGACACCAACAGGTTTGAGCCAAGGAATTTTGCGGCCGGAGCTGGTCGTAACTCGAAATGGTCGTATGTCGGGACGTTCGTAAGTCAAGGCACCACTGTACTATGCATCTTCATGGGTGTGTTTCTAAAGAACAGTGGTCGGGGAAAAGGGGTAATTTACCCCAAATGGGATAAAAATGAAAATCCTGGGGGTAATGAGCAGAGTGCTACCCCACCCCACCCCACCCCTGCAGCTGAACCTCAAACTGGAAGCCACCTCTCCTTCCTTCCTTGGTTGCGGCACTTGTAAATCCTCCCTTCTTTTAGAGATTGGAGATAAGATGGCTTTATTGTTTACGGCTGTAGCCCCGGGCAGTCAATCCAGCGGCTTGTGAATGACTACTTCCACCGGAGTTGAATAAGGCGGGAAGGAAGGTGCGAGAGAGGGAAGGGTGGATTCATCAAGCTTGTTTAAAGGTAAGATTGTAGAAAATTTAGGGAGGGAGGGTTGGTTTATGTCAGAGAGAGACTGACTTTCATAAAGCCATGAAAAAAGGAGGTGTCTGCAAGGAGAGAAGGCTCAAATTAAGGCAGGAAGGTGCAAAAGAGGGACCGGGTGGCAAGCTTGTTTAAATGTAATGAGAGGAAATGGACATACTGAACTGAAGCAACTGATTGTTGAAAATTTAGTGTGTGTGTGTGTGTGTGTGTGTGAGAGAGAGACTTGACTCTTTCATAAAACCATGAAAAAAGCAACCTTCAAAATTTAATCTCCGCTGCATTTAGCTCTGCAGTTTCTGCTGAGAAGAGCAAGTACTTCAAGATTCTGTTTAGACGCTGAATTTGTACTGGGCAGAACCGGAATATTTAGAAGAGTCTCGCTAACAGCAAACACCTAGTAAAAGACAACCAACACACCTGGGACTAGATGTCTGAAGTGTGTAGCAATTGCATTTCTGTATTTCTCATCCCCAAAGCAGGCAAGAGTATCATAGTTTATTCCCCAAATCTGAATCCCTGTCACTCTGCTCCTGGTCCTGCTTTGACTGCAACACCAAACAAAAGGTCTTACAAACAAAGACTGTGGCTTTCTTTATAGAGTCAATCCATCTCATGTGCATTCTTCCTCTTTTCCTACTGTATTGCACTTTTTCCTGCATTGCTGCCTTTTCCAGTGAGCTTCTCTTCTCATGACACCACTGTAGTACAATACCCTTTGTTTGGTTATTTTAGCTTTTAGTGACAGTCCACACTTAATTTGCTTTACTTATCTCTTCTATTTGCCAGGAGGTGATGGGACCAGTGGCCATGATCTTAGTTTTTTTGATGTTGAGCTTCAGACCATTTTTGGTGCTCTCCTCTTTCACCCTCATTAAGAGGTTCTTTAATTCCTCCTCACTTTCTGCCATCAGAGTGGTATCATCTGCATATCTGAGGTTGTTGATATTTCTTCTGGCAATCTTAGTTCCGGCTTGGGATTCATCCAGTCCAGCCTTTCGCATGATGTATTCTGCATATAAGTTAAAGAATCAGGGAGACAACATACAGCCTTGTCGTACTCTTTTCCCAATTTTGAACCAGTCAGTTGTTGCATACCCAGTTCTAACTGTTGCTTCCTGTCCCACATATAGATTTCTCAGGAGATAGATGAGGTGGTCAGGCACTCCCATTTCTTTAAGAACTTGCCATAGTTTGCTGTGGTCCACATAGTCAAAGGCTTTTGCGTAGTCAATGAAGTAGAAGTAGATGTTTTTCTGGAACTCTCTGGCTTTCTCCATAATCCAGCACATGTTAGCAATTTGGTCTCTAGTTCCTCTGCCCCTTCGAAATCCATCTTGTACTTCTGGGAGTTCTCGGTCCACATACTGCTGAAGCCTACCTTGTAGGATTTTGAGCATAACCTTGCTAGCGTGTGAAATGAGTGCAATTGTACAGTAGTTGGAGCATTCTTTGGCACTGCCCTTCTTTGGGATTGGGATGTAGACTGATCTTTTCCAATCCTCTGGCCACTGCTGAGTTTTCCATTGATGATGATTTAAAAAAAAATAGCGCACTGGGCCTTTGATGTTGGGCTGTGACACCAGGGTGGGTGACATGACCTTTAGCCTGGTTTGTTCCTTTTTGCACACCACACACAGAATGATTAAAGTGGTAGGAAAAGCTTCCCCCAACTCTGCCTTGGCTGTCTCTAGCAAGCACGTCATTGCTAGCACCACTCTGGCAGCCATTGATGATGATTAAATCCTCTGCGAGCTAGCAAAAATTTAATGCAACTTGCTAGGCACGTTGGACACCTCACTACTCACTATACCACCCCATGGATGGTGTGCAATGTGTTCCAGCAAAAATAATGCACATCTTTATTAAATTTGGTGCATCCTGCTAGTTCGGTACACAGCCTGTGTAGATTCAATAAGAGTTTGAATTCAAATAATGTATGATTTCCTTCCTTTCAAATCAAGGGGGTAATGTCGGCTTATATAAATTTTTTGGGGGGTAAAAGGTAAAAAAGTTCCCTGACCCCTGCTGTAGAATTATTTTAAGACAATAAAGGGGGGAGGTGGTGCCTTCATAAAAGCTGTCCTTGTTTGGTGAATAAAATGTTTTATTGAAAGCACAAACAATGATAAAACTCAATTTTTCTGGATGCTCTGATTTATTTGAGAAACCTTTCCCACTACCACCTCAAACCTTTCCCACTACCACCTCAAACCTTTCCCCTTCATTATATAAATTTAAGGGATTACTTCCAATAGAAGAGTTACAATCTCCTTATTAAAGACATCAATTACCTATCCATGTCATATCTTTCTCATTTCTGCACAAATAACACTATTAATATGCTGTACCAACTTCACATAATAAATGGGTTTTCTTTGATATTTCTCAACAGGATAGTTTTCCATTACCGCATTGGATTTATTTATGGATGTTCTCAAATATCTGCATAAACACACAATGAATTTCGAACTACATAAATTGTAAGCACACTTTCTGTCTCTTTCTTTTACGTACACTCACACATAATCTAGGTGTTTTTCTTGGAATTTCCAAACTTTAAAACATAAACATAAATCTTCTCAAAATATTAAACTATTTATATGATGGCCAAAAGGACATGTTGGGGTGTGAAGCCAAGTCTGTCTTTTTACAACCTTAAAATTTGCATTTTAAGTGAATACTGGTTTGGCTTTTTGAAGCATTACAGAAATTCCAAATCACTCTCTCACAGTCCCATTGTCCTCCTACCCTTCTTCTTTCCCCCTATTTTTATTTATTTAATTTGTTTCTAGAATATTTTGGTCACCTTTGCACATCCTACAGTACGCTCAAAGCACTTAAGCAATGTAAAAATAAAATTTAAAAGTGTGTCAGTAATAGTTTTAGGCACTCACTTAAAATCTTAGGAGAAAATGACAGAAGTGTAGCACCTTAAAGGTTAACATATTCTATTGGGCATAAGCTTTCTTCAACAACAGCCCATAAAATTGCAAAGAGGTGGTCTGTGGTCTGACCACCTCTAATGTGAAATAAAACCTTTTGTCCTCTAAAGTGCCACAGCACTCTTGTGTTGTTTTTTTTGTTTTTGTTTTTTTGGTTGTTTTTTTTTGTCGCATCAACACAGTGATTCCTTTCAAAAATCTTAACTGTGTAGATCAAAATGTCCCCAGCAGAACAGGCAGTAATATTTACTACATATGCACACAACCTATGGTATTTTTCCGGATCATTGGCAGAGAAACAAGCCCAGCTACCAGGTTCAAAATGTCATGATGAAAAAACATGGACCTTCTGCTCCCTGATTTGCTGAACTCCTCCAAAATCCAGAGGAAGTGGTTGGTCAGCATAGGCCACCATGCTGCCTCATAGCCAACAATCCTGAATTCTAAAGAATGTTGACATGCCATGCATTTCAACATGTTTGTTGTCAGATGAGAGCCACCAAACCACATATCGATAGAAAAAACGCACATGATCATTCCCTCCCACAAAACTATCATGAATGAGGTGCTACATTCAGGAAACCATGCTTCTCTCATTTGCCATGAAAGCAAGAGTTCCACCTTTTTCAAAATACTGACTTCTGATGTATTTTAACTACAAGAAGAGTATATGATGGAAAAGTGCACAAGCTGCAACAAGGTATACAGTACTTCTCTTTGGCAGGAGGTGGGGAAATGTATACCAGTTCTTTTCTAGGCATACTAAGAAGCACAGAGAAGAGGAAATGTAAGTTGGGCACACTTCCTGTTTCCCAAGAACACAAATGCCCAAATGATTGGGTAAATGAACACTTGGTCAAAGTGGCAATAATATGAGATCCAGTAAATGCAGCACTCATGTATAAGGCTGGGGCTGAAGAATGTCTGGTTCCCGCCTATAATGAGTCATGAAGCTTTATAGAAGATAAATCACAGATCCATTCCTATCCATAACAATATTGGTAGGTTGATTTTCCAAGGTCCAGACTCACACAGGGAGAATCCATGGATAGTGGGGTTCTTCCTCTTCAGATCTGTCACCTTCTATGTGTAGAAAGAAGTTACAATCAAATGGGTGGGGCTAGAACATTTCCCTCTTTGTATGAGCTTGATACACAGGTAAGAACAACAGAGTAGGACTATGGAGGGGAAGTCTATTGATAATTATATACTACTATAGCTAAAGGGACCTTCAAGTCTAGGTATTTCTTTGAAGATCAATGACTCAGTTGCAAGGATAAGCAAAATGAGACCCTCCAGATTTTGTTGGACTATCAATCCCTAGTATTCCTTGCCATTTACCAGGCTTTCCAGAGTTTATGAGAGCTGCAAGACAACAACCTCTCAGGTGCTGTATTTTACCCACCCCTGCTTTCTGGGATGTGGTGTTGTTCTCTTGCCTTCATACCCTGCCATGGCATTTCTGGAATCATCTAGCTGTCCTCTGGTAGAACCAAGATTCTTGATTAGGTTGCTTTTTCGTCTGCTTCAGCAGGGCTCTTTTTATGTCATGGCTGGTGGCCCTAAACACTAATGCAGGCCTCCATTAATTCAGCAACACAATATCCAGTCTGTCATTCTCGCCCGCTGATACAAAAGGTGTCCATTCAAGTCAGTGGGCCACTTGAGCACTGTGGCAAAAGATGTAGCACAGTGCTCATCTAGCTTGATGTGGCACAGTGCTTGTCTGGATGTGGTGCAGTGCTCATTAAGTGGCACTGTGTTCCTATTGTCAATATTCATAAGCTGCTTATTAGAGCTAAGGGGGGCAACTATACAGACATTTACCCACTGTTATGGCTGTTGCAGGGATGGGCTCGTTCACTCTTAAAGACAGCGATCAGACAATGTATTTGTAGTTAACCATCCCTTCTCCACATTGGTCCTACTCACATCTTTCTGGCTTCTGCCAGGGGCTTCTACATTTTTGTCACAGGTAGTATTGCTCTGTTTTGGTTTGTTTCCAGCACATTTGATCACTGGAAATGAACCAAAAGTGAGCCATTTCTGTTTGAATTGCTGATATTATGAAGTGGCGTAAGAAGCAGGACTTTTTCCTAAAGATCCAGTTGAAAGTCAGTCAAGAAAAGCAAAGAAAAATACCCTTGTTGCTTCCCTCCTTTCTCTTCCTACTTCTGGAAGGATGTTTTCCATCTAGTTTTTATTTTTTTAAAAAAGTGATTCAGTGCATATGTGCTGCCCTAATACACTTAATCCCTCCCCCTTCCTCAACCCCTCCATGGAGCCAAGGAAGAGTTTAATTTGCCAATATTGTGAAGTGGCTCTCTTCTTAAATAACTTCGCAATATTGGCTACTTGACAGTGGGCTGGTGTGGACAAAATAAAGTTGCTTGAGGTCCATATAACATTTGGATATGAGGATCGCACCAAATGGCATGCCAGACCTCCTAGTGACCCTATTTAGCCCAGTCTGGCCCGTTCCAAAATGGGTGTGTAGACAAGCCCTTAAGGTGATATGGAGGATGTGGTGATAGAGGAGACTCATAAAGGGGAGGACAAAATATTCACCTTATTTACATTACTGCTTGGCCACTTAAGTTGAATATAAGGGTAGGAAGACCTTGCCTCCAGGTAGAATGCAGACATTTCTTTGGTCATAACAGGAAAGGTCTACTTCCACAAACAAATTACTGAAATGCAAGCAAGGAATGGAAGTCCAGTTCCCTAGGTGGACCTTGAGTTTTATTTTTACTTTTATTCCAAAACTAGCAAGAGAGGGCAGGAAGGAAGCTCTATGTGCTGAGTGCATATATCATCTACAAAACACTTGAAGATAGTTGCAATTTCAAAGGATCTAATCTAATCCCACACGAGTAAAGTTCTGAGAAGGCAACAGGATGCTCCCACGTCTCCTCCTCCTTAAACATTCCCTTTCCTTGAAATTTCGCTCCCAACCAGCTAGAGTATGTCATGGCTGGTTTTTGAGGGTTTGTGCAAATTACAGTGGAGAAACAGATCCACTCCTTGAGTGTTCCACTAATATAAGCTATTTCATAGGCAGGATAATTGGATGCCCCTTCATATTCACCTCTGTCAACGCACCCTTCAGTACAAAATAACACCCCAAACTAAGAATCAGTGAATCTGGCAATTTTGCTTTCTCTCATATTCATATTTTCAAAGTCCGAAGTTCTTTGCCATTGATATCAACATTTTCTGGTTTTTGGTAACTTATCAAAAACGAACCAACATAAATTCTCACTAATCTCCATTAACCAAATTCAATAGGCCCAGCTGGTGACCCTAATTCAAGACTAGAACCATGGCTGAATATGCAGCGATTCAAAGACAAACTGTTAGAGCTGAGAGTACGAAGGATGATACATTTTCTGACTCATTTTTGAAGAAATTAATGTTTGTGTAAGTTTTCATTTGAAAAACAAGACTCAGTGGAAAAGACAATAATGCTGGGGAAAGTTAAGGGCAGCAGGAGAAGATCAAATATGGCATGGATTAACTCAATGAATGAAGCCACAGCTTTGAGTTTGAAAGACCTGAGCAGGGCTGTTAAAGACAAAATCTTTTGGATGTCACTCACTCATAGAGTTGCCATAGGTCCAAAGTGACTTGACGGCACATAACAATAAGAACAAATGGTGCTTCTAATGTTGGTCTTCCTAGAACTTGCAAACATTAGTGCTTTTGACTACATGTTCCAGGACCCCCAACCAACACACCTGGGTGAAGGTTTCAGGGAGCTGTAGTCCAAAGCAGGATTTTCAAGCCCTGACTCTTTCTTAGCATTGGTATGTAAAAAGGGCACAAATGCTTAAAATATGAGCTTTTATTTAAATTTATTTACTTCTGCCTCTGGACCCGTGTTAATGATAAGTTTTGTAGTTATGAACACAGTTCCTTGCTAAATAATGCATTTATTCGGCTTATAATACTGATATATCCATTATTGACCTAGTTTGCTTGTTGTAATTACACAGTAAAGAAGATTTACATGAGCAAAAATAATGTTATTAAAGTGATTTTGTTTGGAAGAGAGAAATAGGAATTATGCCTCAAGCTTAGTGACTCCGCTGCCATGACAATCAAAGATCCCAATTTGACAAAACCTTTACTCACATGAGTTGTTTTTATTCACATGTCAGCCTCCCCTCACTTTTCACTCAAATGGGTGGCATAAGCCAGAGTTTTCCTCAGTGTTAAGGTCAGTCTACAGAAATGCTAAAAAAAGAGAGAGAGGTTTTGAGGTGAACGTTTCCAAAGTTGAACATTCACAAGACCACCTGTCCTTCTATGACCTTTGGAGGTGAAACACCACCCAGGCCTTAGGAGCCCTCTCTGGACATGTTTGTCTGGTGCCATCACTGCTGTCTCAGAGTTTCTAGGCAAAAACTGCTCTTCTCCCCACACTTTTGATGAAATTGCATGGTATTTCCTCTTATCATCCTATCTGCAGAGGGAATTATATTTTATGGCATTTAAAAATCTTTCTATTCAATCCAACAGCAGTCCAAACTAGAGGAGACCCACTTACATTTATAGGATTCCTCCATCCCATTTTTTTTTTCAATCTATCTACTCTAGGTAGAACTGTTGCTGGATATATTCCTTTATTTTTCTGCCTACCCTGTGTCACCGAAATTTAATCTCTAGCTTTACTGGTATGAGAATTGTCATGTTTCCTGACACTTCTGCTGCAAACCAGTGCAGGAGCTGTTTACTTTAATTGTGTGTTTGGTGAGGACATGAGAGAAGGCCTTCTCTGTTGCTGCTCCCAGACTTTGGAACTCCCTCCCACAAGCAGGCTTTCTCTTCAGACAGGCTTTCCTGTAATGACTGGCAGCATGAGTAGGGGTTTTAAATGGATTGTTATACCTTACTGCTTTGAATGTATGTGTTGGTGTTGCTTTTGCTTACCGTTTTATAATGTGGTATTTGTTCATCCTTTTTAGTATTTGTATACTTACTGTCGTTAGCTTTAAATATTGTCTTTTAATTATGTAAGTTAGCTTTAAATATTGTCTTTTAATTATGGGTCCTTTTAAAGGAGAAAGGTGGGGTAAAAATATTGTAAATAAATAAATAAATACGTAAATAACAGATAGTTCACCGAGTCCCTCCATGCCCTTTATTTTTAAAATCAACAGAAGTAAGTTATTGATTCAGCATCTCTGCACGTACAACCTAGTAACACGTCAAGCCTTCAGTCCCCACTGTAGGCAATTATATGTTACACATCATAAATAATTCTAGCTAGGGACATGTTAATATTTCAGAGACATGTTCTGGCAGAGCTTCATAACCGAGAACTCAGACTTGCATGTAGAGCCCACGTTTATGCCCTAAAGACAAAACATAAAGCAAAGCAAGCTAATTTGCAAAGCATGGGAAGTGTGAAAATCTACTGCTACAATCAAATGCTCTCAATATTTAAGGACTCTCCTCTTCTAATGGTGTGCTCTCTATAATGTAAATTCTGATCCTGAGATTTCAGTATCTTCAGATTCTATGGCTTCACTTTTCTCACTAGGATGATTTTGAACTATTCTATTTCTCCTTGCATCCAAAGTTTTGTAACACCCAACCTGATGAACAGTTCTGAAAGGCATTAACACATTAAATTGCCTCAAGGTTTTAAACTCAAGAAGAGAATGTGTAGTTCCATGAAATAAATAAATATCACGACTGAAGGAAAAAGATATTACAGCCCTGTATTGATGCTGCGCACCCGCAGCTAGTGTTGCAGCTCATTTGGTTCTAATAGTAGCCAGAACTTTGCATGTGCAGGCTTTCTGCGTAGTGCTTGTGGAAAGTTAGAGGGAACATTGACACCAAGCAATCATTATGACAGAGTAATCAGATACATAACAAAGCACTTCACCATAAGGTTTAGAAATGAGGACTTTTTAAAAAAGTTCATTTCCAAAACAAATAAATAAAAATGGAGAATTGGGTTTGGATAGAAGAAAACCTGGGCTTTTGCAGCCTAAACTGGCTAGTCAGATGGAGGTGGAACAGAGCCTCACTAGCTAATTTTAAGATCGAGTGAAGTACAAAAAAGGATTTTGATTTTCTGTAGAGCAAGGATCAGGAAAAAAATTGTTTGCTTAGAGACTATAATCCAGTTTGGGGAGCAGAGAAGGGTCTGATAAAGTCATGGGGCAGGGCCAGAGCAAAATAGCTTGGGGTCATCTATAATTCTCATCAATTTGAACAATTTCCCATGAGTTAAAGCAGAGCTCCATTGCTGTTTATGCCTAGTCAGAAGTAAACCCCAACACATTCAGGTTCAGGCACATCAAATGCAACTCAGCTCTATATGTCAGGAGTCATGTCCTCGCAAAGTAGCTTCCCATGCTGCAAAGCACAGCTCTCTGTTCCATGAAATATCCTTGCAGGCTGTTAAGTCACTAACCAGAAATAACAGCAAAAGAAACTTTGCGGGCCAAAAGGGGACACCCGACAGGTTTCATGTGTTCACAGGCCAAGGTTTCCCATCTCTACTATAGAAGGAACATCTTGGTCCACTCATTCAAGACCTCTGTGGCATAAAAGATGATGTTTTGCTGTCATCTTTTATTTTTATGCTGATTTTGTATCAGGACTAGATTTGTATATACAGTAGGACCCCCTTATCCATGAAATCACTTATCCATGGTCTGAAAATATTAAAAAGAAAAACCCTAGAAATATATATTTCTAAAGTTGAAGTTACCAGAACTGGCCACGAGAGGGAGAAAGAGACCATGCTATATATATAGTGTTTACTAGAGAAACATATTTCCATAATGTCATTATGAAAACTGGCCAGTAGAGAGAGCCAGAGACCATTCTATATATTCAGTTTTACTATTAAAACAGCATTTGCTATAATCCACATTTTTCAGCATCCATGGGGGGGGGGGCCTTAGAACCGATCCCCCACGGATACAGGGGTCCTCCTGTAGACCAGTTATGGAAAGAGGATGTAGTTCACTTTCCTTCCAACACACAGGGTTTTCTTTATTTATTCATTCATATCAGAGTGTTGCACAATTTAGAATTATGGATGTATATGAAATGTAGGTAAAATTAAAACAAATTAAAATATTAAGATAGTGAGACTGTTTTTTGATCAGTGGTTGGGCTACTTCAATAGCGCTATCTCAGCCATTTGCAACACAGGGATAAAAAAATCACTTTCACCTTCTCTTGCATTCAAATTTTTAAGCTTCTATTTTTTCTCGTCATGATAGCATGATTTGTGATTTTTTTCATGAATTCCTTCCAGGAAAAAAGAGAGAAGAAAAGAAAAATTAAGCCATCTGTACAGTTCAAATTCTATCTGAACAACTATTCCCAGCATGGGGAGGATTATGTCGTATCTGCCTGCTTAGAGATGAGAAGCCTTTAAGGAAAAAAAAGGTGGCAATCTAATTGAGGTTTAACATGACTGAATGTGCAGAGTTCCAAGCCCTTTTAAGAGTTAAAGCCCTAGATGAAAAAAATTCTCATCTTATTTTTTCTTTCTTTTTCCTCTCAAGTTCTTTCTATTCCTATTTTGCCGAAATTTGCATATTTTGGAAAATTCTTGCTAAAAAATTAACTGCATTGAAATTTGCAGTCACCTTTATCCCAACAGAAGGGACGTGGTGGCGCTGCGGGTTAAACTGCAGAAGCCTCTGTGCTGCAGGATCAGAAGACCAGCAGTCGTAAGATCGAATCCATGTGACGGAGTGAGCTCCCGTCACTTGTCCCAGCTCCTGCCAACCTAGCAGTTCGAAAGCATGTAAAAATGCGAGTAGATAAATAGGTACCACCATGGTGGGAAGGTAACAGCGTTCCGTGTCTAGTCGCGCTGGCCACGTGACCACGGAAACTGTCTACGGACAAACGCTGGCTCTACAGCTTGGAGACGGGGATGAGCACCGCGCCCTAGAGTCGGACACGACTGGACTAAATGTCAAGGGGGAACCTTTACCTTTACCTTATCCCAACACTAAGGCTGTTGCTTTATAGAAAAATAATAATAATAATGTGTTCAGGGTTTATTGCAAGTTGTCCAGTCAGATGGAAGGCAGTTACATGTAACCCTACCTTTCATGGACAAGAGGAGCTCTCAAGAGGATTAGACAAACTCATAGAGGATAAAGCAGTTAAGGGGTGCTAACTGTTATGGCTATATCCAGCCCCCAGGACCAGGATTGTCATGCTGCAGAATCAGAGGTGGGAAAGTTACTTTTCTGGACTTCACCTCCCAGAATACCCCTACCCTACCAGAACAGTCACAGTCTGGTTCAAAAAAAGTAAATTCCACAAACAGTGCATTCCACATTTGATAGAATTTGTGTTGGTATCCTATTACCACCCTATCTGGCCACTTTGGAGTAACCACTAGGCAGGCCTCACATGGCATTGGTTTTCATTCCGCCAGATCCCCTGTTGTCATGCTCCATAGCCACCATAGCCCCAAACCCCCATGAGGGGGTCCAGGTTCTTTGAAGCATCACAACACCCTGTATGACCCCCCTTCAGTTTTATGATCTTCAGGAGAGGGCCTTTTCTCAGTCCCGACCACCTTCACAGGCACATCCATACCACAGCAAAGCACCGGTTCTACAAATTAAGAGGCTTAATGTGTATGCATGCAAAGTTCCTCTGCATAACAAAGTATCTGGATTACAACAGGGTTCCCTTTTGTACTGAAAAATACTGTGCACATCTCATGTACACATATAAAGGCCTTTCACCTGCTAGCCAGATATATGGACAGTGGAGAAGCACAACCATTGTGCAGTAGGGTTGCTCCTTGCACCCTGCAGCTTCCCTCACCTATTTTTTCAACATGGTGGCAAGGGATGGAAACTGATGCCTGTTTTA
Organism: Intellagama lesueurii; assembly: GCA_037013535.1. Lineage (NCBI taxonomy): Eukaryota > Metazoa > Chordata > Lepidosauria > Squamata > Agamidae > Intellagama > Intellagama lesueurii. The sequence continues at coordinate 23,341,170 of JBAJHW010000001.1, forward strand.
TGTTTGCTAGATACGAGGGATATGATAGCTCAGTGGTTGTACTGCTTCAGAGCCAGAGGTTGAGAGAGTTTGATCCCCCCACTGTGTCTCCTGGGAGAAGAGCCAGCCTGAGTGGCCTTGGGCAAGTTGCACAGTCCCAGGCCCCCCCCCCCCCCAGAAGAAGGGAAGGGGAAACCACTTCTGAATATTTTCTACCTGGAAAACCCTGAAAAAGAGTTGCCAGGTGTCCGAGTTGACTTGACAGCAGATGATTAGGGGACATGGAAAACCCTTGCTATGTTTTTCCTTCTGATCGCCATGGGCTTGCCTTCATTCAACAAGCTGCCTGATGAGGAATTTTCAAGCCTCATGCAATTCCTTCAAGGTCTCTCCACGGCGTGCATGCATGGTCCCTATGCACCACCAGTATCCATTCACTTTGAGAGGCAGCAAGAACAGAACAATGGGGTGATTGTGAAAATAAATGCAAACAACTCCTTCTACAGTTCTTATCATCTTTAAAGGTCCATGAAGCTAAGCAGCAGCCATCATTGTTGTGCACAATGAGTGGCATTTGTCTCATAGCATTTAATTTGCACAGCAGAGTTCACTACAAAATACCTTGTCCTCTCACGAGGCAGGGGGAATAATTGGACTGTTCCTCATCCACGTGCAAGGAGAAGATAAGCAAAGATTTATATCCTTACCAGATACAGATCATCTATGTACGGGAGCAGGATTCCCTGTTGGGTGGTGAAAACTTATGTGTATATTTGTTCTGTGAAAACCTTGAAACTCAACAGGAATGGGGACAGAATGTGCAATTCCTCTCTTCCCTCCACATATTAATTGGCCATCTGGAACCCAACCTGTTATGGTGTAACCCTACCAAAATTGTCCATCTGCCTAACTTTGAGCGGATCCCAGGTTGGTCAGCTGATCCATTGGCTGAATGGATTTTTAGAACGATAGAATTATTCAAGTAGATGACATTTTGGACTACAATATCCAGAATCCCCCAGCAAGTATGGCCACTGCATATTCTATCTGGAGGATTCTGGGAATTGGTGTTTTTTTTTAAATTCTCAACTTCTAACTATGATTCTTAATTACTTTTAATAACTGTGTGTAGAAAGATAAGCTTTACTAGATGCATCAGTTCTAATCTTCGCAATATTACAAAATGGCAAACTTCATACGGTACAGATTATTTATTTTTATTTATTTATTTTATTGGACTTCTACCCCGCCCATCTAGACCAAAGGTCTACTCCGGGTGGCATTATCTTGTCCATACTGTGGCTACAGGCATGGGAGCCACATCTGTTACTGCCTGTGGCCATTCTCTTCATTGGTTAACACCTATATTTGTCATCCTACATCATTTTATGTCTAAAGAAATGTTCACACAAGCATACTGCCATTTGATAATGGCAGCAGTACCTTTGCATGGGAGATTTCATTCCATCTGCATTTTAAACTAATCGCCTTGAGTTTCATTTTCTGGACTAATACATAGTTTTGAATACATTTGCTCCTCGGATTATGGAGTTCTGTGAATTATGCAATACAGATCTTGTCTTCAATAAAAAGAATAATCACAAAGCTAAGCAACCACCAACACCAGACCAAAAAAGGCAACTAACAAAATGCAAGTTTTAGGGTGAGACACATATGAAAAAAGATACAGTTACCTGAGTATTTAAATGTGAATTTGCAAGTGTGTTTTTGAACTTAATTTGCAGGAACATGTAGAAACAGGATGGGACAGCCTTATGCATGTGAAACTGTTGTGGGCCAAAATTATCCATCCCTAATTGAATATGGCAAACCACTTCTGAGTATTCTCCACCTGGAAAACCTGAAAAGGGCCACCATAAATGAGAATTGACTTGACGGCATATAATTAGCTAGCTGGAGAGTTCACTGGTTTAGGTATGGTTGTGGGCCCAGAGCTTGGGAGTTTGGTTCCCCACCGTGCTTCCTGAGAGTACAGCCAAGCCAGCCTGTGTGGCCTTGGGCAAGCTGCATAGTCCCAGGGTGCCCCTAGAAGAAGGGAATGGTGAACCACTTCTCTGTATTCTCTACCTGGAAAACCCTGAAAAGAGGTGCCATAAGTCAGAATTGACTTGACAGCTCATGATTATTGTTAATTGAATATGCCGGCCAATAAGAAACTCTGCTGCAGGGTGGGCAAAATGCAGCCTCCAGAAATTGTTGGAGTGGAACTCTCAACAGTTCTAGATATCATAACACATGGTGAGGAAGAACCACCTCTGGAAGGCCACACCTTGCCCATCTTCACTGTACCTACTGGACTTGTGACATTTGCTCAAGAGCAATTTTTTCCCCAGCAGAGCCTGTTCATCAATGTCATGTCAGCACAATGAGTTATCAAAGGGTATAGGCCTATGTGTGAATTTCACGCAAAACCAAATGTCCTATGATACACAGCCCTGCCCAGTTCCTTATCTATGGACTTTTGTTCTGCCAACTTTCTGCACCCAGCAATGCCAGCTTTTGCCTCTCTTCCATTTGTCCATTTATCCCACTTTTGTTTACCCAAGATGCCAACAGCTCTTCATGGTCTGTGGCAGAGTTATTTCCCAGCGGCTATTCCTTGCTCCTTGAAACTGATAATACTGGGAATTGAACCAGTGAGACCTTCTGCATCCGAAGCACACACTCTGCCTCTGAGCTACTGTCACTCTCCAAGTCCACTCACCCTATTGGTCCTTATAAAGTGGACTTCATCTGTGCTTCTCTTTATTTTTTCTTCCTTCCTCCCTTATCTCAGCCTAAAATGAGAAATTCTGAATCTCTGTCCTACTCCCTGACTACACCATGACATCCGGGCTGCTGTTTGATTTGTACCTTTGAACATTTCCAGATTCTGATCCTTTCAACAAGAGATTCCACTTACTCCCTCTTTGTTCTGACTTTATTACTCATGCCCTGGTTTTCAGAACAATCAAGTTTTCTTCCATGTCTTTTCTGCTTACACTACAGTTCCTCACTGATACGAAGAAACGTATAATATTACAACCTGATGACTGGCCATTCTGCATTTTTTGAATCATTGTCAGTACAAGATTTTAAAATTTCTCAAGGTATATCCTTAAAGCTCATGGGAAACTATATATATTTGGTCTTCCTCCATGCTTAAAAAAAATCATTCTGCACAGGACATGGAATATTAAACATCTACCCTTGTCTTACTAGTCCAGTCAATTTAAAAAGTGTTTTTAATTCAGAAATATTTAGGAAATATTCTAAAGCAGGTACATACCACTGGGAACAATATATTTCTTTACTGAAAGGAAACCCTACAGAGTCATTCAAAATACACATACTTGTGTTAAGTAGGCTTACTTCTTGATTTGTTTGCTCAGCCTTCTAGCCTTAAGGTAGGAAAACCCCATTTTCTCTCGAACTTTGTTTTTTCAGAAAGCTGTTATTTCAATAGCTTCTATGACTAGTTGCTCTCATAAAATAGCTAAAAGGGAGGGATGGTTTACAGTGTTGCTTTCTTTCCACTTTCCCCATATGTACAATCTATAATCAAAGGATCATTGGAGAAAGAGTACTGCATTTATCAGAAGTTCACAATGCACTTCCCAGTGATTTCCATTATAGGGAACGAATCACAAATTACTGCCGCAGTCACAGAAATGGCAGCAAACGTGGATCCTTACAACAGATGCCCACACAGTGCTTTAGCCATGAAATCATAGGCGTATGTGGACCCTAGAATAATGGGGCAAAGTAAATAATGGAAGGGTCAAGGACTGGCTCATTGGTATAAAAAAAGGAGGCTGTGTTTCCAGCCCCAGCTTTCTATCATTGTCCATAGAAGCAAAGTTTGGTAGTAGAAAGCCAAAGAAGCACAAAACCTATTGTCTTAGGAAGTTGGACCCAAAGATCCTTCAACCAGCCTCTCTAGGGACCACATAGCATAGAGCATTCTGGGAGTTGTAATCTCAAAAAGTAACTTTTACAAATGTTGGTCTGTGCAGAAATACAAAATTACTGAGAAAAAAAATATTGCCGACAACTGCTTCAAAACAGTCATGTTAACCTGACACTATATAGTAACCATCCATTTATAGGGTGCAATCCTATACATTAAATGTTCTGTTGAAACAATCGAAACATACCTACACATGAGTGACTGACTCCAGAATCTAAACTCTGTTTTCAAAATACAGGGTTTTTTTTAAAAAAAAACTATTAATGTTTTCTTTAAAAAGAAAAGAAAAAGGAATTGATTAGCAGAAGAAACATTTTAGGACCCTTGGTAAGGACCTGAATATTGAGTTAGACGGAAGAGTGAAAGAAGATCATTGCTTTGCATGCTCTTTCGTTTGAAAAGGGAAAAGCAGCCTTCATATCAACTGTATTCTGTGCAAAGAGAGCAATGGCCTTACCATGCAGTGCATCAGGAGGAGAAAATCACAACACATGCTGCAGAGATTAAGCCCAGCATGGCATCCGGATTCCCTTTGGAATGCGTGAAGAGGATTGTCCAACCCATCCTTCCCCATCAAGCAGACAAGTTTTCTCTAGGCTTGAATTTTTCACCAGAAGTCAGCGCCTTAAAGTGCATCCTCCTTTCGTCATGGGGAGGGAGATTTCCTCCAGTGAAGTTTCAGCTCAGGAATGCCATTTCCTATCAGCTCGGAGAAGTTCTTCGTCCCCAGATCTGTGCTGTCATCAGAGAGGCTCCAAAGGGAAAGGAGAGAGAGAGAAATATTAGTAAACCTCTGACATGGTTATTCTAAAGAAGACAGAAAACATTCTTCCGTTCTCTGCTGCAATCCTTTTTTTCTTTCAACCTGCAGTGAAGCAATTATTTTCTAACAAATAAACTTTTACAATTTCTGCTGGGCACATCTTTTGTCATTACGCTTAAAATTTGCATCTTCTTCAACTAGCATTTAAAAGAATGCACGCACACACACACATTTTAGAACATTTTAAATTATTCTCTGCTCTCTTTCCCTTAATTGGTTAAGAAATTCTACCTTTGGTGGGAAAGCATTTGGAGAGAGGTGATAAATTCAGCAGAACATCAAATCCATCTAAAGAGAAAAGGCCACAGGCTGTTTCACTCAATCCCGGAGCTGTTATTGGGGGGGGCGGGGTTGGGAGCAGAGGGAGAGGGCTTTTCACTCTGAATTCAAAAAGGGAAGCAGTCCAAAGTTCTGGGGTCCAGAAAGATAAGGGGTAAGAGGAGAGAGTTGCAGAGGACGGTTGGGTTGCCCTACCTTCTCATGGCCAGGAGCTTGGGCTTTCCCTTCTCTTTCTGCAGAGCATACTAATTGATTCTGGTTGCTGAGCAACTAACTCTGGGGAGCCACATGGATGCGTTCTCCACCACAGGCAGAACAGCACTACGAAGAAGTGGAGGATACAGAACGAATGGAAGCTGCTTCTTTCTCCCCACTGATCTTCTTCTGCAAGCTTGCTTCAGTTCTCACACAATCCACTTTTGGCTGCCCTGGATCTGTCTGTCTGTTTGTTTGTCTGCTAACCCAACCTTCTATTCCTTTTCTGTCTTGTGAATGGAAAAAGTCATACATTTGGATGACAGAATGAGGAAGTCATACACTTGGATGACAGAACAAGGAAGGGTTCACACTTCTCCCCTCCCCACCCCCACGGCTGGCCCTGTCTTTCTTATTCTCACAGTAGGACTTCACGAAGCATCCCTTGTGATCCTGCTAACAGTGATGCAAAGCTCCCGCTGATACTGACACTGGAGGCAGTCAAGAGAAATTTAGAGAACCACCTGGCAGATATCCTTTGATTTGGATTCTTGCACTGAGCCAGGGATTGGACTCAGTGGCCTTCTAGGCCCCTTCCAATCTCATTATTCTTTGATTCTATGATTCTTCTCACTCTGCATTCACCCATTTCTGTACAGTTGTTTCTAACATTAGAGCCAGAGGCCTATCATAACGATGGACATGTGGTGCATGTCTTGAGAGTGTACATTATCTCTACTGCAAGGACTCAGAGGCAGGTTACATTGCATCTCTGTGCAAATACCTGTGGGATACCTCCCTCCCACAGAAATGCTGCCCATTTTAGCCAGTCTTCCCAGGTCTCACTGTCGTGGGCCAAGAAAGGTGAAGAAGGCCTCAGCTAGAACTCAGGCCTTCTCAGTTGTGGCCCCGACACTTCTGCATGGCTTCCCCTTAGAGATCCGGCAGGCCTCCTCCCTCCAGAGTTTTTTAAAACAGCTGTAGACCACACTTTTAAAGGAAGCCTTTAAGGACATCCTGCCCCTCAGTTAATTTAGTTTTCGACCCTGTTCCTCCTGAAAGCTGTGACTGTCACTGTGTGTTATCCTGTTTGTTCAGTTGGTTTGCTTTATCGGTTTGAGGGTTATCTTTGTTTATTATGATTTGGGGGCAATGGTGGGTGAAGGGTTAGGGTTTATATGATATTGTAATGACCACCCAAAGTATGGCTCCTATTAAGTGGGGTGACATACAAATCCTATAAACAAATACACAAACAAACAAACAAACAGTTGCTCACCTCCTTAGCCCATGAAAGCAACTGTGCAAGGTTGAATGGGTATTCAATCATATGGGAGAAAGTATTAATGTGTCAGCTCCAGACTAGGGGTTTCCTACCCCCATTGTCTCCATTCATGAAAACAAAGTATAATCCTCTCTGTGGAGCCCAATTCTGGATTATTCCAGTTGTTAAAAATGATCAGACACGGGGGTGGGTGGGAGGAGAGAGACTCAGAACTTGTAAAAGTTATTTTTTGCTAATATAGCTCCCAGAATCAGCCTTCCATTACAGCCAGAGGATTGTGGGAACTGCATAACTTTTCTGTCCTCTAGAGCAGGGGTCATCAACCCCCCGATCCGCGGCCTGGTGCCAGTTCGTGGCCATGGCAGGACCGGGCTGCAGAGACAGATCTCCCACCCCCACTCCCCCCACCCACCCCACCCAACGCATGGCCTGCCACCTGCACACACGGATGCACTGCCCACTCACAAGCGCACCCCTCCGTGAGTGTGCCCCGCCCCTTCATGCATGCACGTGAGCACATTCCACCCCTTCGCGCATGCGTGTGAGTTTGCCCCTCCGTGAGTGCGCCCCACCCCCACCGCGAATGAACCCCACCCCCCAACCAGTCTGTGACTTTTACCAACCGTGGACTGGGGGGCGTGGCACGCTCACGCAGGGGGTTGTCATGGTCATGGGGGGTGTCGCACTTTGGGGGGCATGTCATGCTCGTGCGCATGCGCGGGGTGTGTGCTGCGCTTGCAGGGGTGTGTGTCATGCTCACAGGGGGCGGAGCATGCTCACGCGCATGCGCAGGTCACGCTCGGGGGGAGCGCTCGCGGGGGGGCAGAAGATCTGTGTCCGTGGCCCGGTCCTGCCTAGGCTGCAGACCGCTGCCAGGTCGCGGACCGGGGGTTGGGGACCCCTGCTCTAGAGGAGCAGAGAAAAACCTGCTGCCATTAGTTCCATATTCTGCTTTCCAGGAAACCCCCCCCCGATGTCCCCAAATACGTACACTCATATTGCCCCCAAACTGAACAAAAAGTAGGGTTCAGAAGTGCCTTGTGGTGTTTGGAGTCATGGAGGACAAGTTTGACAGGTTTTCAGAGGGACCTAGAACTTTTAGGCTGGATAGCTCAGTGTTTCACCTATGTGACTGGCTATGGAGCCAGAGGTTGGAAGTGAATCCCCACTGTGTACCCTGGAGGGAGAAGAGCTTCTGTGGCCTTGAGCAAGTTGCAGAATCCCAGAAGAAGGGAATGGTAAACCACCTCTGAGTATCCTCAACCTGAAAAACCCTGGAAAGGGTCACCATAAGTCAGAATTGACTTGGTGGTACATATTAGAATCCCAAACTTCCCCCCAATAATATTTTTAAAACTGGCCACTAGAGGGTGCAAAGGAGTTGTTGTTTTTTCAGAAGAAAAAGGCCATTTTTGTAATAAATTTGGGGGGGGGGGTTTGAAAGTGGAGCTGCCCTCCAAGTTGGCTCCTATATTTCTCAGGATGCTCAACCTTGCTCTTGACAGTCTGCACATTAAATATCAATAGTGTCCTGTCAAGTCAATTCTGACTTACGGCAACACTTTTCAGGGTTTTCCAAGTACAGAATACTCAGAGGTGGTTAATCATTCCCTTCTTCTGGGGGTGCCCTGGGGCTGTGCAGCTTGCCCGAGGCCACACAGGCTGACTCTTCTCTCAGGAGGCAGAGTGGGGAATCGAACTCCCAACATCTGACTCTGCAGCCAGAGACCTAAACCACTGAGCTACCCAGTCAGCTGCACATATCAAATCACAATACAAACAAGGGGAAAAAATATAAATTGCTAAACATTCCAAATTAAAGACAAAGTCCTGCTGAACTCATCTAGATATACTTCCTTACTCACTGTCAGCACAAGGAAAGGAAAATGTTATTTGCGCAAATTACGTGAAGCTCAGTGGTGCGTTAATGCAAGCATGGCAGCCAGAGTAGCTCAGTCATCATGGCTCATGTACGATAATTGGGTACCTGGAGCAACTAATGGTGACCTCCCTGCTTCCCCCACATCAAGATGGCGTTGTATTCTGGTAGATCTAGTTATTTCAGCTCCTGTAAGTACCTTTCCCTCTTTTTGGCATAATCTTAAATAATAATCTTAGAACTGCAGAGGTGGGAGGAACCCTATGGATCCTCAAGTCCAGATTCTGTCAAGGAGGCACATTGGAGAATCAAACTCTCAACCTCTGACTCTGCAGCCAAAATATCTAAACTACTGAGCTTACCAGCAGTTAATGCAACAATAATAAAATAAATATGTACAAAATTGCTACTCTTCAATTACATTCTGAATCAGTGGTTCTCAACCTTGGGGAACCCAGGTGTTCTTGGACTATAGCACCCAGAAATCCTGATTGACACAAGTGGTGAAGGCTTCTGGGAGTTGGAGTCAAGAAACACCTGAGTTAGCTAAGATCGGGAATTACTGCTCTAAATAATCTGCCTCTGGTAGCTCTCTCATTTTGTCTCATGGCAGAGTCAGCTGCAGTCCATATAGTTGCTAAATCTTACCACCTGTCTTTCATTAGTGTTGTCTCTGGATGTTCTGTGTGGTTTGTTTCATATTTCAGCATATAAATAGATCATCCTAGTATTGGTGTCCACACAATCAGAGAGTATTTGTTGCTGGAGGTACTGTGATGTACTGAGTCATCTTGGTATGTTGTCCACACGATCCTGGGATTGCTTCCTTACTATCATTCCCAACACAGACCGCCTTGACTTTTGGTCTATCTTATCTGCCCTCTCTCCACCTACTTCACTCTCCCCTCCCTTCTCTACTTGCTTTTCCCATCCACACGGCACAGAGGAGTGGAGACTGATCTTCAGAAAAAAAGGCTATAAGGAAACATCCTCAAATGACCCCTACTGGCAAAGTGTACAGATCAGTACAGAACTATGTAGTACTAGGGTCCCTCTGATTAGATTCTGCACAAGAGGAAATCCAAGCAAAGCAAAACAAAAATACCCCAACACCTGGTGGTGGTGTAAAGAAACCCAGAAAACTGTAAGTTTTTTGTCCTGCTTTGATTCTATTGACACTAATTTCAGCTCCATGTTGCGTGGATAGCAGGATACAATACCAGTATTGTGGGTGCAGCAAAAGCTAAACAAATGCTCATTGTGGATGGTCTCTGTGTTTCTAAAAAGAGAGCTATTATACTCCAGGCCTACCTGAGAGTGAAGCCATTTAGAGGTACTGCCCTGTTCCTTATTGCTGAGTACTAGAGATGGGCATGAACTGCCAAACTGGTGGTTCGTGCTGGTTCTTTCTTGGCCGAACAGGTGTTCAGTGTTTCCCTGCCCTACCTCCTCCAGGCATTGCCCCTAAGTGGATGTCTGCTGGAGGAAGCAAGGCTGGGAACTGCTGCACACTTGTTCACCTGAAAAAGAAACTGGCAGGAACTGCCGGTTTGGCAGTTTGTGCCCATCTCTATTCAGTACCTGAAGAAAGACTTAACATTTTTCACTGGTAAAGCAAAAGGCACTCTGCCTAAACAAAGAGTCATGTTATTACTTCACATGAATAACTCTGCTTCAGTATTTAAGAAAATACTCCACATTTGAGACCCGTGGCAGTGCAAGGGGAATGCTGCCTGACCCACAAGTGGTGGAGACATTTTGGAGGAAAAAAACTCAGCACACTTCTTCCTAAAATGACCCCGTGGAGCAGTTCCACATTTCACAGATGAAAACAGAGGTGACAGCTGCATCTTTTCTTACTGTCATAGTTCTGTGGCATTATTTGCTTGTGTGTTTATTGAAAGACTGATTAAAGTTATCATTACCGACTTTTCAGCTAAAGTGCCAGAGAATTTAAAAAAGCAATTGAAAACCCAATGAAATAACCCCTTAAACAAATCACAGAGCACAGTAGGTAGACTAAACCCAATGCAAGCACTGAATTGAATATCCATATTAATTTTACTGCATTCCCAGAATGTTTTTTCAGAATGCTATTTTAATGTTCTCCACTGACTATAGATTTATCCTCTTTGCAACAGCTGAATTAGAAAAAAAAAGGATAATATGGTGACGAATGTATCATGGTCTAAATAAATTTTATGAATATTATTATTCTTGCTGAGCTGCCAGCGTGGTGTAGTGGATGGAGTAAAACCCAGGAGACATGGGTTTTAACCCTGGTTGGCCATGGAAACCCTCCAGGGGGTTGTCATAGGCAAAGCAATTCCTTAAATATGTCAGATATTATGGAAGACTCATTAGGGTTACCAAAGGTTGGCAGCAACTTGACAGTATAGTCTCATTTATTTTAATTGATCAGCTCTAGCTAGGAGAAAGATTAGATGGGTAAAATTTGCACTCCTCTGAATTTTGTAATTGAGTTCTTTCATTTGTTTCTTCAAAAATGCACACATTGCACTTCTATGCATTGTACAATGAAAATCATGTATGTTGCAGAAATTATGTCTATTAGGCAAAATTATGTAAAAATGCATACGTTGGAAGAAATGAGCAAAAATGCACATTTTGCGCTTTTTGTGCAAATTTTCTCACAAATCTTTGAGAGGTGAAGATATACAAAATGTAAGACTGGGAAATGCTCAAATTCAGGTGAGCTGGGCCTAATGTTTGAATAAAGAGAGCTTACAGAAAATCATGTTTGTTGCAGAAATTGTGCCTATAAGGCAAAATTGTGTAAAAATACATGCATTGGAAGAAATTAGCAAAAATGCAAATTTTTGCACTTTTTGTGCAAAATTTCTCACAAATCTTTGAAAGGTCGGGATATACAACATTTAAGAAAAATGCCCAAGTTCAGGTGAACCGGACTTAGAGTTCAAAAAGAGAAATCCCAGGAAGCTGTAGTCATCTGCAGCCAGATATACTTACACAGGAAGTGATTAAAATAATGTATATATCCCTTTTGATATCTGTCCCCACCCACCCCACCCCACCCCACAGCTCACTATATATTCTCAAAATCTTTCCTATAGTAAGTATGGGGATCTCACTCTAGAAGAAAAACTGCGGAATTTCTCCTAACCATGGTTTTCTCTTAACATGAGATTTTTCTGCATGCAATTTCCCCTTCTCCCTGGGAACTCTTACAGGAAAACTGGCAAGATTTCTCTGCAGTCCTCTGGGGTTTTGTCTGGGGGTGGGGGAGTCACGCTGTGCATGATTATTACAATTCCTGCAGAGAATGGCATTTTTTCCTGTTCAGGGTTGTACTGAAAGTGACTGAAGAAATGCTGAACTGCATAGGATTGTTAATATGGCTGTGCAGAGAGGCCCTTTTCCTCTTCAGGATTTCCATGGAAAGGGGAGGAGAAATAGCAACATGCACAGGACCATAGTAATTCTTGCACAGAGTGGCATCTTTCCTGTGCAAGATTCACCAGAAAGGGTATTAAGCTGCACAGAAGGTGGCAGTTCAATGTGTGGAATAACAGGCAACAAACCAACAAAAGTCAAAGAGTGTCTACTGTACATGAAAAGCTGAGAAAACTCACTGGTGTTGGGTGGAGGAGTCATGGCAAGGTAAGGCTTGGAACAGAGAACAAGAAATTTTGTGACTACCCATCTCATCCCTACCCTAGAGAAGATGTAGGTTGCCTATGGGTGGCTGCAGAAGGAATAGGGAACTGGATGAAACTGTAGTGCCTATTCCACCAGCTAGAAGACACGGTTGGGTACATGAGTGTATATGGTCGGAGTCTGCACTGGCCTCTCAGCTGAAGTGAAAGATGTGGAGATCATTCATATAATTGTATAAAAGAAACAAAAACCATAAAACAAACAGTGAGTTTTCAATGAGTTTTCAACTTGTGCATCAAGTTCATGTGGATAGTTCCACAATTAAATGCTATTATCAATGTCCCAAAGTGACATGGCTGATGTTGAGACCAGGTTAGCTTCTTAGCTGGAAATGGGTGCAGTCTGAAAAAGCCCATGGAGGGGGAAGGGAGTGGTCTTAGCCAAATTAAAGCCCAATAAATAGTTTTACCTGGTGGATGCTTTCTTTAGCATGCAGTACTGCTTGTTTGGTGTCAAGAGTCCATGATGTTCAAGAACTCACGTTGGTCTTCAGTTGGTGCCCTGATTGGCCAGATCTTTGGCTGCAGAGCCAGAGGCTGGGAATTCGATTCTCCATTGAGCCTCCCTGACAGGGGCTTGACTCGCTGATCCATAGGGTCCCTTCCAGCTCTGCAGTTCTAAGATTATTATTCTAAGGAAAGTTCGTCTGCCCTTATTCACCTTATTGAGAGTAATCTCTGCTAACTTCCAAAGGAGACAAAGGGTTCCTGCTTGGAACATGGCTGCTTCTAAAGAGTCATATGTCTGTGTTTTCAGTAAGTTAAGTAAGTTCTTGGAATGGCGTACCACAGTTGGGGTCAGTTCAAAGGAAAGAAAGAAGAAAATTGGTTCCAAGATGTTTGGCTCGGCCGACAAAAAGCTGAGAGGAAAAGAAGGTAGATTTTGAGGATGCAGTAGCACCAGTGTTTGGAAGCACTAGCTGCTATTGCCGCACTATCTGTGCCATTCCGTTGTCTTGTATTATTACTGGATCTTGCCAGACTGGAAAAGAAGCAAATCATTGTGGACATCTTACAGAAACTGACAGAATCAAACACTCAATCATGAAACACTGAAAAAAACAAATTTTGAAATATTTCCTGAACATGAGAGATTCATTGGATTTATTTTTCATGCTGTAAGTACAGCAACAGTATGTGTTTAAGTTCCATTTACTCTGTAATATTGATTTACATTGTAATTTTGCAGATCAAAATTTGCAAAAGTACAATAAGGTTACTTGTATATGTATATATTATAAAGTTATTTATCTATTTGTTCTATACATGTAGCTTTCATCCAACCAGCCAAACCAGATTCAGTCAGCCTAATTTACACACTCAGTATTCTAGTTCTGTGATGTTTTGATGCCCTGTTCATAGTTGCTCATGCCCAGCAAGCTTCTGCTCAATCTGTGCTACTTCCAGGATGATCTGGAGTATTGGATCGCCATTATGTTTGCACAAGGAGATGATGTGGAGGTGAAGAGTCTCAGGGTGCAGTGGTTAAACTGCAGTACTGCAGGGATGACTCTGCTCATGACCTGAGTTTGATTCCGGTACCCATCTTGCTGGGGGTGGGGTGGCAATGTGTAGCCTACTTAATTTACAGTAATTGTAAACCACCCAGACATAACTTTAAGCACTACGGGACAGTATATAAACAGCACACTTTGCTTTTTTGCTTTGATGCTAGAACTGATTGTGAACATCTTTTGCAATGTTTTGTGAACTGATATGCTAGATAGGATGCAGGAGATCCATGCACACAACCTCATCAAGTTAAAATTTGCATAAAGGAAGCAAAAACTAACCATTACTAATGGGGAGGAGAGCAGCTGAAACTTCCCATAATCTGTGTTCCTGATCAAACTCTATCGTAAAAGTTACACTATTTGCCTGGGATAGAAGGCAGAAAAAAAAAATCTGTATGGCATTTCCCTGTTTTGTCTCACATACTTTCTGAGGGTAGGATTTACACTGGAAAAATAACAGGGAGATCATTATCATGAGTAGTTATATTTTTACCCTGCTTTTTCTTTTTAATATTAATTAGTACCCAAAGGGTACTACTTAAACAAAGATCATGGCTACTGGTCCCATCACCTCCAGGCAAATAGAAGGGGAAGATATGGAGGCAGTGACAGACTTTACTTTCTTGGGCTCCATGATCACTGCAGATGGTGACAGCAGCCACGAAATTAAAAGACGCCTGCTTCTTAGGAGGAAAGCAATGACAAACCTAGACAGCATCTTAAAAAGCAGAGACATCACCTTGCCGACAAAGGTCCGCATAGTCAAAGCTATGGTTTTTCCAGTAGCAATGTATGGAAGTGAGAGCTGGACCATAAAGAAGGCTGACCGCCAAAGAATTGATGCTTTTGAATCGTGGTGCTGGAGGAGACTCTTGAGAGTCCCCTGGACTGCAAAGAGAACAAACCTATCCATTTTGAGGGAAATCAACCCTGAGTGCTCACTGGAAGGACAGATCCTGAAGCTGAGGCTCCAATACTTTGGCCATCTCATGAGAAGAGAAGACTCCCTGGAAAAGACCCTGATGTTGGGAAAGTGTGAAGGCAAGAGGAGAAGGGGATGACAGAGGACGAGATGGTTGGACAGTGTCATTGAAGCTACCAACATGAATTTGACCAAACTCCGGGAGGCAGTGGAAGACAGGAGGGCCTGGCGTGCTCTGGTCCATGGGGTCACGAAGAGTCAGGCACAACTTAACGACTAAACAACAACAAGTACCCAAAGGGCATAAAAATGATAAAAAAATTATGAGTAAAAACAAGTTCAACCACAGAATCATTATAATCTAATAAAACTAAACCCATTTGTAAAAAAAAAATAAAAAAACCATGCAAGACAAATACTTAAAAGCATGCCAATATATTAAACAATACTGTAAGCAAATTTAAAAGGAGAAAGACTTTAAAAACCCTTCTTCTAGCACCATGCCTCTTAATCTTGTTCAAATACACCATACACAGGTTTTAGCACTTAAGAAAACCCTAGGGTGATATTTATTATAGATTTCCTAAATATCATTCATGTAGCTCTATGCTGTTGTTCAGGAGACGATGTATGCTTCCATGCCTCTTCAACTAAACATGTATTGAGCCCTCCTTTGACCGCATGGCCATTAACAGAAAAAGCAGGGCTTGGCCATTCATCCATTTTAAGGGGAGAGGGAAGAGTTGGTTTTCCCCCCTTTCTTCCTTTATTACATAACTGCTTTGGCACGGGGTGGGGAATTAAACCTAGATTCTTCCTTTCACAAGCCATAGTGCCTTTGGGTTGAGAAATACTTTTGGTGAATTATATTTGGTGGATATTGTGTACCTACTACGTAGCATATTAGCTGGTTCCTTATATTGACGACACATAAGCAGTTTATGTGCTACAAATTTGCTATGAGAGCACTGCCCCATCAGCAACATGAGCTCAGGGCTTGTTATACCAGAGATTGGGAACCTCCGGCCCTGGGAACAAATCTGTCCCGGTATCCCATTCTGGCCCTCTGGATTCCACAGAGAGATAGGCACCTTTCCTCATGCCATCATCTTTGGGTGATGTCCTTTTGCTCCGTTTCTTCCATTCTGAAATTGTTGAAATGCCCATTTGGTTTTACCCTTTGGTCTCTGCCCCCTCTCCAATAGAATGCAGCCCCTGTGAACTTCTTTGAAACTTGGCACTTGGAGAGAATGACTTTCCATTCCCTTGCCTTGCAACACTGTGAAGAATGCTCTGGCACAGACCTCACACATTCACTGACATTAACAGAAGGGGTCAATGAGTTGAGGGGGTGCCCCAGCTTCTTCTCCTATCCCATAAGTCCTTGAGATGGCTTTTCAGCTCTCATGCACCATCACCTGCCTTGAAGTAATGCACAAAACCAAGAGGTGTATCCCAAGATGATCCCCAACCAGGGCCAAAATTGTAAAGTGTGGGGATAGGTTAGCTTTTCAGATTTTTCCAGCGATGCCTTTCCACCTCCATCAGTCCAAAAATGCTAATTTTGGGAAACAGTGTTCTAGTCATCTTTGTTCTCAGTCACATCCTCTGTTTCTTCTAATGTGCATCTCACTCCATGTGCGGGACTTCTGCTGGTGGAAGCCCCACTCCATGCTAAAAGAAAAATAATCCTAGGGTGGGAGGGGGCTATAAGGTAATAAATGGGCTAAAATGGGCCTCCAGGGCTAAATCAAACTTTATAATTATTGCTCCCTTTGTTTCTTTTCTAGGTAGATATAGGGGAAGGGGGGTTACCAAAGGAACATATAGATATGCATGTATAATGCAAATGAATTTGCAGAATGGAAGATTGTGATGTATTCACAAATTCTCTGTTTGGTGTTAAATCTTGTTGGGGAAAGGATAATCTTCCTATATGACTGTGTAATAAAACAGAACATGCAGTCTGCAAATTCCCTGAATCTCAAGAGTGATCATTTGGATGAAATCCCTTTAATAGTAAACAGATTTAGAGCTGGAAATAAGAAAAGCTCTCAAGTAAGCTAAGCAAATTAATAGTTATAGCTACTGCATAAATACACCTACATTAGTTTTGAACTGGTTATATACACCCAAAGGACAAAGTTTTTTAAAAAAAGAAATTACAACAGTTTACTGAAGGACAAAAACGACATCATCTCAATTGGTTATTATTAAGTTAAGCTGCCTGATATCTAACAATAGATATTATTGACTTTACATTGTGAACAGGAAAGTGACTTTGTATCAATACCTTTCATATTGTAGACTTTTTTAAAAAAAGGAAATGGGGCCTTCCCCCCCCCCCCCCGGGTTAGCTTCCAGGAAATAAAAGGTTATTGTATGTTATAAACCATGCAACCCCCCCCCCCCCCCCAAATAAAAGTGTGTTTTGAAAGCTGGGACACTTATGTAAATACCACCAATGATTGCTGTGCCCTTTCTCTTCTGGTGCCAAATAATATTATTGAGGTTCCTAAAGTTTCTTGAAAAAACCCTCCAATATATATTTACCCTTAGAGGTAAAGGTGTAAGACAGAGTTTAGGAAATTGTTTTTAGAAGACAGTGTAAAGGGATCTATCTTCATCAACCTGTTAAAGGATCCATTCTTTCTGAGAAACAGTTCTATGCCACTATTTTCATCTTCACCAAATTTTTCTGTCTCTTTTTTAATTGTTAAAAATAAAATTAAAGGATATTTGCCAGTATAGTAATGTAAAGGTGGCAATCTAAGACAATACGGGGTTAAGCCTAGAAAGATTTGCACAAGTATACCTAAGTAAATATATGTGTAGGCATCCAAGCCCAAAGTAAGCAAATAAATGTGGTTAGAACAAAACGTCTCTCATCAAAATCATAAACTTCAATGTAAATATACTCATTCAATTAGTGGGTAGAATTTATTCAAAATCCAAACTCATATTGATTGAGAAATAAACCTAGCTCAGGCAAATTCCAGCTGAATGAAACTTCTTGACCGCTGATTTCTTAATGGAGAGAGTGCAACATATTACAAATCCACGCTGCTGTTCTGTTTGTGCGCGCACACACACATGTACACAGAGAGATTTACTCCTGGACTTCTGTCTGTGACTCTCTCTAGATGTATATTAAATTCTTACCCTTTTAACATCTCACCTTCTTTCCACTGTTGATAATGGTTCTGCTTTGCAATGTGAATGCTCCACAAGCCAGGATGCTAAATTATTATGCAATGGAGGATGGATAATAGCTCTGTCTGCTGTTAATTAAGCATGCAGCCATTCATACATTTTAGAGATTATTTTTTCCCTGTCAGCATGCTTGTGTGCTAATTGCATAACTAAAACAGAACCCAGCATTTTGACGATTTGCTTTCCATAAGCAAGTATGTTTTCCTTCTTGTTTTATGAATTCAAAATTAATAACTTTCATTCTGCATTGCCCCTGGCATAATAGCCATTTTCCTAAAGATCCATCTTAAGCCTTTAAGAGTCATTTAAAATCTTCTCATGATTAAAAAAAAAGCTCCCTGCAGCCATCTAAATAACTGAAATACTCTTTTTTTAAAATAAAAATCAAACTTACCTCTTACAACCAAAGTCATGTACAACTCATATTGTGAATGGCATCAATCCACCTCTTTTCTTTATTTACCACAAGGAACTTTTTATTTTAAAAGGAGAACGCTAATTAGCATTGTTAAATTCAAATAACAACCTATGTGAAAGCATTAGTGCACTGCTTATCCATGGGATCGTTCTTCAGATGACAACACAAGTTTAAATGACACAAATTAGCTGTAAAATCTGTTAGGAAAACTTCATCTTTATCTAGACACTCGGCTCAGTTTATCAACATTGCCAGAATACTAGCAAGTAAAATTCTAACGAGTGTAAAAACCCGGTGAAGCAAAAGGTTGATTGCAACATGTAGTATATACTTTGAAGAAGTAAATGGAGGGGTACATTTAAAGACTCATACAATACAATCTTGTGGGCATTTACTCAAAAGTAACCATCACTAAATGCAATGGGGATTAGTCCCAAATCAGTAAGATTGCAGGCTTAAATGGGCTTGGATATTTTAAGACTACTACTCATATTAGCATCTAAGTGCAATCCCGGTTTGCAGTGTGTTTGTTTGTGTTGCTGCTTCCAAGTTCTTGAAACAGGCATAGCTAAGATGTGTTAATGATCCATGTGATATTCTGGTGATGAAAAAAAAAATCTCCCTTGAAAGTATCATCAAGATACTCGAACAGCATACAATGGAAAAACAGCATCATACACCTCCCTCCTCCATCCCCACACTGCTTGGAAAAAAACAAAAACAAAACCACCATCGGGTAAAAAAAGAAGTCTTAAGACTCACCTATTGTTGCTGGAGAAGATTTTAAAAGTTTAAGTCATCAGCATATCCAGGAGTCATCCTTTTCCAGTGTATCAGCCTTTCACATTTATCTTACAAGGAAATAAAGACATTCTCTCCAGCGCTTATCCTGCTCGGTAAGTGACAGATCTTTATGGAAGTCGGCAGCCCCGCTGAAGTATTATTGTAATCCATCCAACCTTCCCAAGAGTCCTCAAGAGATGGAGTCTGAAATATACATCATTAATAGTTTTTGCAAACTGCTCGGATGCTTTCCTTGCTAAGTGTGTGTGTGTGTGTGTGTGTGTGTATATATATTCCTTCCTAGATGCCTAGATCTCTCAAACAGGATGTATTCAAGCCCTGGCTATTTATACTGTGCTCTGCTCTGCCTACTTGGAACAGAAGGAAGAGAGCAAATGAAACTGAACTCTTTCAAGATTTTTTTAAAAATTGCTCTCACATGCCCAGGCGTTTCTCGAGTCAAGCGCTTTTCATTTTTTGAAGTAGAAGGGAGCCCCTGGCTTCAAACAAACCCAGGCAAGCAAGCAAAAATACAAACAGTTGGTTGGTTGGTTGGTTGGTTGGTCGGAGAAGCAATACGGAATGATGAGGGGGAAGCATATAGCAGAGTAGTGAACAGCAGGATCGGATGGGCGGCTTGTGATTGCTTTGAATTAATACTCCTCAGGGGAGTGTTGCTGTTGTTTCCAACTCTACAGATCCAGCAAAATCTGTCTCATGGAGTCAAAATCTGCGAGATCAGCCAAGCTCTTCTGGCAAAGTTATCCCACATCTGTATTTATTTCTGCTGATTTTTTAAGCACTGCAGCTATGGTGCAATGACAAGACCATTAAATTGGCCGACATATCTTTTTCTCTGTATGAACAAGATATTGTTCTTGTTCTGATTTGCTGAAATCATAAAGCTAGTGAACAAAGAAACTAGTGTCACTTTATGGAAAGAGACTTGTGAAAGAGCAGAAGAGTGCCCAATGTCAAGGATGGAGAAACCTCTGGTCCCCAGGCCACACTCTGCCTACAGTGGGACTCTGTTCAGCCCACAAGCTTCTTCTACTAATATTTGCATTGGGTGATCCAAAGTAATGAATAAGAAGCTATTTAAAGCCCAGGAAGCTGTTGCATGGAATTGAGTTTGGGTTCAAAGCCCAAGAAGCTGTTGAACAAAACTGAATTCTGGGTTGCACCCTAATATCTGAACCTCGTAATTCTACCAGAAATCGCGTAGGGCCTACAGTACCCCCCGAGGCTTTTTGTGAACCTTAGACCTCTGCTGTAGTACCCCCCCCATTGCAATTACTGGTCATAGGGGCCCACAGCCATAACAATTTTGCCTTAAAACAAGCTGCACACCCCCTTAAAAAAATAAAGGGTTTTTTTTTCTATAAAACCAGAAGTGGTGTTTATAAAACCATAAGTACTGATGGAATAGTGAGATGTTGCTGGAGTTTTTCTGCTCCTCCAAAGAGCATGGTCGTTGATGTAGTTCCTCTTTGTCTTAGTTTTTAACTGGCAAAACCATGGCACGTCTGGGCTAATCCAAGACATTTTGCTGCCCAAGCTAAAGAACAGATGGGAAACCCTTCTTGCCATGGGAGAATTCAGTTGTATCAGCAATTGAATGTCACTTTGATAGTGGCAGTATGACACCATCCTCATCACCTTGCAAGGCAGGAGGTGAGTTTAGGAGGGAAACACAGGGCAAGCTGCATAGAAGGCATGGTTCTATTCTCCAATAAAAGGAAGTGGCAAAGGACCAAGTTCAGGAAGAAGAACAACGGGGTGCCCTATCATTTCCTTCAGTATCTCTCTACCTGAGACAGCTGCCCCGATCTACTTAGTCATAAGGCTGTAACTGCAATGCTGGCACACGTTGCCCCACAGCCATGGTGTGAAGGGAAGCACAGCTTGACCACCTTCTGCTATGTCCCTTCACCTTCCATGGCAACATTCATAAGAAAAGAGAATCAAAGAGGGCATGAGTGGCAACAGCACCATTTTCTTTCTTCTTGCCACCACCTGCTTGCCTTCCTTGTGTGGCAGCCTCTCCTCAGGCTTTGTGAGTAACATTTTGACTCTGAGGACCTTGGTGACAAGTGTTATTAGTGGAAGTGTCTGTGGAGGCAGCCGGCTTGGGTGGCAGCAAGTGTGTAGCAGAGGCACCAGGATCGCATCCCCCGGTACTGTGCTACCTGAGGTGGCCTCGTCAGCCTGACAAGTGAGCAGTCTGGCCCTGAGTCTCTATTTCCCTGTTAAGGGCAGATCATCACAGCAGGTGGGAGGAGACAAACTACACTCTAGAAGGGGAATGGGGCAAGAAGCATGTGGCCGTGGAGAGTCCCTGCCAATGGGATTGGTTTGACCTCTACTGCTCACTGAACAGGTGAATGAAACAGACCAGTGAGTAGAGATGTGAAGAAGGCTTGTAACATTCCTCTCATGCTTATGGAGATTAGTTTTTTCAACTCAATGAGATTTTTCTACAAGGAATTTAAGAGCCTGGTGAGTTTCCCCACCTTCTGGCAAGGCGGAGACAATGGACACCGGGGCTTTTTTTTTTGGTTTAAGGTCTCTGTATTTTAAGTCAAATCCATTTCTCCTTGAGAGAAAAGTAGGCCACACAGTAAGCAGAGAAGGACTGTCTAATTGAAACTAAGAGGCAGACAGCACAGTTCAAGGCTATGAAGTGTCAAATGTCTCTAAACGTAAGGAGCCATGCTCCAGGTTTTGTGCAGTTAGGGCAAATCACTGAGTTTTGTGCAAAATAAAAAAATAAAAGAATCCTCATAATTGCAAGGAGAATGGAGATAAACCAAAACTGTCAACCAGTCCTTGTAGGTAAGGAGAAGAATGTGGTGGTTCCGTATCCTTACTTGTGAGAACAAAACAAACAAGGATTTACGTTTCCACCATTTACATCTGAGTTCTGGCAGAAAATGTGCGGCCAGTGTCTGATGCACATCATACAAGTCTTACACAGAATTCATTTTCAGAAGCATCCATCCAGAGCAATTTAAGGGTCTCCTCTATACTACAAATTTCAGCACATTCAGCTTTTGTTAAGGAATAATTAAAGGTCATGATCCTCTTGGGAATTTATGCTGCGTATGTGTAATTGTGTAAATTGCAGCAGTGAATTGCCACTAGTTGACAAGCTGCAGCCTGCATTTTTTGTTGTGTACCAAGTTGCATGAGTGGCACATGATGAGGAATGGAACTGGTACCTCATTAATTAGCAGCAATTGGACATCACAGTTTACACAGTTACACTTTAATCCTCAAGAGGATTCTGACCAGAGGTAATAGTGTTGGGCATTCTTTGATAAGAGCCCCATCCCTTTTGTAGAGTGATAACTTCCAAGATTCTTTGAGTGGAAACTCTGCTTTCATTGGGGCAGTGAATCCATGCCAGGTTTTATTCTGAACTTTAAAAGAGTTACCCAAGGTGCTGAACCTGCCTGGGGGATGAGGTTAGATGACAACTCCTTACTTAATTCAGATCTGTAATGACTGTCCTTGGGTGCAGGAAACATCCAGAAGAACATCTCCATGGTGTGCACAAGCCAAAAGGCACACTGACCAAAAAGTCTGAACTTGTTATATGGATTGGAGGAAAGAAGGATAATTAAAAGTGAGGCATATGTTTAGAGTGTGAAGATCTGAACCAGGAATCACAACAGTTCTGATTTGAGGAGCCAACTCAACTTAGGTAAACCAGCCCAACAGTAGTTGATCTCAGTCAAGATGTCAAACCAGTTCCAAGATAATTTCTCACCTTGAACATGAAAGTAGAATTGTGTTCCTTTTTTTTTTTTTTTTTTTGAACCAGTTCCTGAGATGAACTTCAGGTTAAATAAAAACTGGATTCACTTTTCATTAAAAACTCCTCATTTTTTTGTTCTCTGCAATAAACCCATGTGGTTGGAAATAACTGCACTTCAGAGATTAGATACATAGGAACATGTAAGTAGATGAGACAAGTATAATGTATTCTCTGTTGTGAGAAATTATTACCAATGTGACTGAGAGATGGGAGAGGATTAATTAGTCTATTTGACAGCAGTTTTCTATGCATTTTGTTGGTTTTGTATTTGTTTATAAGTGTATTTGTCTTTATAAATCTATTTATGTATATTGTGCTCATTTATTAAGTCTATTCCTGTATTAATCTGCAGTTTCCTAAGTATCGGTCTTCTAAGTATTGATTCCTGTATCAGACTGCAATTTTCTAAAAAGAATCAAACAAGCAAAAAAAAAAAATCATGTTCATGCTTCATGTACATCTTTCCTGGACACATCCTTCCCAAATATGAATGTTTCTTATATACAGTTTTCCTAAATATATTCTTGTATACAATTTTTTGAGGTACTTGTGAGAGTACCATTATTGAATTATGAAAATGATGCCACCTAAAGGATAACCTGGATAAAACTAAATAATAATAGGAGTATTTAGAGGTTGTCCATAAAGCAATGTCTCTTATAGAACATGATTTTCCTCAGCTACGCATCTTGCCTTTAGCATGCTATGTTTTGTTGGGTCACTGAAAGTAAACAGAAGGTTAATCTACAAATCTGTTGACTGAGGTTTGTATCTGTGAGGAAACCTCACTGTGGGAAGAAAAACAGGTCAATCATAAAATACACACATTCCCCTTAACATCCAGTGTAACACTGTTTTCCAACCCAAGTCCTTGTCTCAGATGTCTGAATTTGTCTAGTTTGTTTAAAAATATGATTATACCTGATTTGGGGGGGGGGGGGGATAGATAGATAGAGAAAAAGTAACAACATTCTGTAAGTAGGAAGCCATTGTTTTCTTGGATCTAGCCAAGGTCCATCTTGTCTAATATTCTGCCCAACCAAATAGCTTTGGTAACTGACAGGCAAGCTATGAAGGAAGGATAGCCATATTTATCTGTTTCATTGCCTCCAGCACCTGTTTTTTTAAAGAAGCATTATATCTGAACACATGAGCCATACTGAGTGGTGACGAGTAGTGAAAAAGCTAATTGTTATAGGCCTGAAGAAGAGGAATAAGAGAGATGAGATAGCATATCGTATATCTGAAGGGCTGTCACTCGGACGATGGAGATTTATTTTCTGTTGCTATGAAAGGTAGATCTTGAACTAGAACCAAATGGAAGCAGATGGCAGGGAAACAGATTTCAGGAATGCAAAGGGAAACTTCCTAATGGTAAGTGCTGTCAACAGTAGAAGGTGTGGTAGTAGTTTTCTGTCACTAGAGGTAGGTAACCAGAGGTTGGATGGTCACCTCTTAGGACTGCTGTATTTGCATCTTGCATGGTAGGTTTTGCCTTATGATTGGACCAGATTACCTCCTACACCCTTTCAAACTTTATAATCTAGTCATTATAATCTGGGCACTGCTGTGCCCTCTTACATCTCCAGTTCCCCTGCTGAAGTACCAACTAGACTTTCTCTAGATAGTTCTTCAGTCAGGGAATTGGTTTCTCTTCCACTCCTTTCCTACATGGGTAAAGAGAGGAGGGAATAAAGGGGGACACCTTCATCTAGTAGTTTGAGAACAGGGTAAATCACGGGTAGATGATGATGGGGAGCAAACTGCTTTCACTCTGTCTCTACAGAGTCATAGAACTGTAGAACTGGAAGAAGATGCAATGCTCATTTACTCTAGCCCATTCTCAGTGCATGAAATCTACAGCTAAAGCATCGCGAAGAGAGAGCTGTCCAACCTCTGTTTAAAAGCTTCCAAAGAAGTTTTTTTATTGTAATGAAGGTGTTCCTAATGTTTAGTCAGAAGCCTCCAGAATCCAAGCAAATATAAGGCTCTGCATTTTTGTACTGGATACACACACAAATTTTGTAAAATTGAAAGAGTTGTGGGATTACAGAGATACGTCTCGCTGCTCCATGTCCAACTTTGATCACCCCATGTTGAGTGGAAAGGTCTAAACAGGAACTGTAATTGTATTGTACTGAACACAGTTTAAAGTTCTCCAGACAATTAAAACACAGTTGCTGCTCCTGATCTAAAGAATGCAGGTAACTATGTTCACACAGTCTCTTCAGGCCCTCCCTGTCCATATAGGGGTGTGGGAGAGGGGGAGGAGGGCTGACACATGTCTATTTTATTTAAATTTATTTAAATTATTTATATGCCACCTTTCTCCTCGTAGAAGACCATGTTGTTATTTTCCCTCCACCCTTTCAACTTTGTATGGCTAGTCTAGGGTTTTCTTTGAGCAGAAGGTCAGTATGGATTCTAAACCAATAGAATTGAGCAACTTCTTTCCTTAAAAAAGAACTCTGAAGGACCAGGATTGTGTTTGACTCTCTCATACTTACACACCAACAAAAAGAAGGATGAAAATAGACATTGGCCAGAATCCAAATGAATAGTTATGCTTGCATTAAGTGCAGTGGCCTAATGCAGGGTGGCAAATACCTACTTATTTAATGAGTCCCCAATTGAATTCCTAGTAGCACACCAATTGTATCACTCAATATGTTTTCTGCAGCTTACATGTTTTACAGTTTCTTGATATCTATTCATTCTCCTTTACTAAGCAGAATATCGATCCCATTTTAGAAATAGCATTCAGCTTCTCGGATCCCTCCTGTAAAGTCCGACTCAAACCTCGACCTGGTTCATCACCCCAATGAAATCACAGTAACCCAGCTTCCATGGATGTGTACCCCACTGCAAAAAACAGAAGTTTCAGGGTGATTCACCTTACATTTGTATTTTACGTTTTCTCCCATGCTGTTCACTGTGCAGGAAAAAAATGGCCCTGACAGGCTGGGTTCAAATTCAGTTTGGAGCAAATCATAGCTCTTTCACTGGGCACCAGAGCTTCCAAATAAATGTGTACTTATCTATCAGTACTGATATTTGTTCCTCTTTCAATGTGAGAGAATATTGACAGCTATTTTTCCATGTTGTCTCAGTCAATTTTGTAAGAATCAGACAACATATTGAGTGGAGCACTCCTCACCCCCCAAAAAAGCTTATTCTATACAGTTGTTAAACACTTGAAAAGGTAAACAAGTAAAAAACGTAATAATAACATGGCGTCAAGCCGATTCTGACTTATGGCGACGCCTTCCAGGGTTTTCTAGGTAGAGAATACAAAGAAGTGGCTTACAATTCCCTTCTTCTGGGGGTGCCCTGGGACTGTGCAGGTTGCCCATGGCTACACAGGCTGGCTTTTCTCCAAGTAGGCACAGGAGGGAATCAAACTGCCAAAGTGCTAAAACACAGTAATATTGCCCAGCGAGAGAGAACAAGAAATCGAAGGAGGAACAAAACAATCCGCTGAAATTATGATTTCCTTCTTTTTATTTTTAACATTGAACAAAAGCTGTGATGCAGGACGTCCTTTAGAGACCACAAGGTAATTTGGATATTTTAATCCCTTGTGTCTAAAGAACACATTGCTAAGGATCTTATTGAATTTCATGCCCACCAGCTTTATGGTATTTTCAGATAGAAAAACTGGCTTCTCGCCTCCCAAAGGGCTCAAGTTCTCCTCCCTTCCTTTTCACCAGTGGCAGAGATAGACATGCTTAGTTATCAGTTTTCCTCCTGTGACTCCCAGATGGAAATTGCTTCAGAGATATCAGCAAAATTCATAAATAAAAAAAAGGTGTCAAGGACATATTGAAGAATGCAAGCCATCCAGTTGCTGTTTTTGCTAAACTGGACAGATTTCTGTATTCCAAGACAGTGTCTCGAACATTGTCACAAGGCTTGAGGTGTATGTGGTCTTTTGCTCTGGAAGGGACTGCTATACACATGCAGCAGTGTGAGATGCAGTTGTACAGTGAAAAAAAGAGGAGGTTGTCACAAATTCCAGGGCACCAGTTAAGATCTTAAAGAACTGCTGTGATCCCACTCTTGAAGTAGGGACACAAGTCTTGATCACTGCAAAATGGGAGGGTTTGATTTTGCTATGTCAGGTGGCTTTAAAGCCTTCTCTAAGCACCAGTCTGAATGTAGGGGCTGGAAAAGTTCCTATGTGTCACATGTGTTGTAAACAATTTTCTGTGAGTCCTAGTGGGAACTGCAAGTACTGCCAGGCATATTTGGTTGCCTGTTCAGCCACAAACCTTCCCCCTTTCTGTCTCTGAGCTACCATATTACTTGATTAGCTGTGTTTTAGCCAGCTTCCCCTTGTGCCTTTTTTGCTCAGTCAGGTGGCCCAGAAGCAGTTCCCCCCTCTCCAACCCAAAGATAGTCTTCCGCAGATATGATTTAGGCAGACTTTTGTCTCTGAGAAATCAGGCTTGCAGACGAAGCCTGCATTTAGCTCCCGAGGACTAAATCACAAGAAAAAAGCAAACTAATTTGCAAATTGCAGGAGGTGAGAACAGCTCTAGCTGTAACAATCATAGTTTTTCAGCAGTTAAGAAATTCCCTCTTCTAATGATGAGTTATCCCTAACATATATTTTGGCTTAGAGATAAGTTTGTGTATGTTGTTGTTGTTTAGTTGTTAAGTCGTGTCTGACTCTTCGTGACCCCATGGACCAGAGCACGCCAGGCCCTCCAGTCTTTCACTGCCTCCCAGAGTTGGGTCAAATTCATTTTGGTAGCTTCGATGACACTGTCCAACCATCTCGTCCTCTGTCGTCCCCTTCTCCTCTCGCCTTCACATTTTCCCAACATCAGGGTCTTTTCCAGGGAGTCTTCTCTTCTCATGAGATGGCCAAAGTATTGGAGCCTCAGCTTCAGGATCTGCCCTTCCAGTGAGCACTCAGGGTTGATTTCCTTCAGAATGGATAGGTTTGTTCTCCTTACAGTCCAGGGGACTCTCAATAGTTTGCTGTGGTCAACACAGTCAAAGGCTTTTGCATAGTCAATGAAGCAGAAGTAGATGTTTTTCTGGAACTCTCTGGCTTTCTCCATAATCCAGCGCATGTTAGCAATTTGGTCTCTAGTTCCTCTGCCCCTTCGAAATCCAGCTTGTACTTCTGGGAGTTCTCGGTCCACATACTGGTGAAGCCTGCCTTGGAGGATTTTGAGCATAACCTTGCTAGTGTGTGAAATGAGTGCAATTGTACAGTAGTTGGAGCATTCTTTGGCACTGCCCTTCTTTGGGATTGGGATGTAGACTGATCTTTTCCAATCCTCTGGCCACTGCTGAGTTTTCCAAACTTGCTGGCATATTGAGTGTAGCACCTTAACAGCGTCATCTTTTAAGATTTTAAAGAGTTCAACTGGAATGCCATCACCTCCACTGGCCTTGTTGTTAGCCGTGCTTTCTAAAGCCCACTTGACTTCGCTCTCCAGGATGTCTGGCTCAAGGTCAGCAACCACACTATTTGGGTTGTCCGGGACATCCAGATTTTTCTGGTATAATTCCTCTGTGTATTCTTGCCACCTCTTCTTGATGTCTTCTGCTTCTGTTAGGTCCCTACCATTTTTGTCCTTTATCATGTCCATCTTTGCACAAAATGTTCCTTTAACATCTCCAATTTTCTTGAACAGATCTCTGGTCTTTCCCTTTCTATTATTTTCCTCTATTTCTTTGCACTGTTCATTTAAGAAGGCCCTCTTGTCTCTCCTTGCTATTCTTTGGAAGTCTGCATTCCATTTTCTGTAACTTTCCGTATCTCCCTTGCATTTTGTTTCCCTTCTCTTCTCTGCTATTTGTAAGGCCTCGTGGGACAGTCACTTTGCTCTCTTGCATTTCCTTTTCTTTGGGATGGTTTTTGTTGCTGCCTCCTGTACAATGTTACGAGCCTCCATCCATAGTTCTTCAAGCACTCTGTCCACCAAATCTAATTCCTTAAACCTGTTCTTCACTTCCACTGTGCATTCATAAGGGATTTGGTTTAGATTATACCTGACTACCCCGGTGGTTTTTCCTACTTTCTTCAGTTTAAGCTTGAATTTTGCTATAAGAAGCTGATGATCAGAGCCACAATCAGCTCCAGGTCTTGTTTTTGCTGACTGTATAGAGCTTCTCCATCTTTGGCTGCAGAGAACATAATCAATCTGATTTCGGTATTGCCCATCTGGTGATGTCCATGTGTAGAGTCACCCCTTGTGTTGTTGGAAAAGAGTGTTTGTGATGACCAGCTTGTTCTCTTGACAAAACTCTATTAGCCTTTGCCCTGCTTCGTTTTGAACTCCAAGGCCAAATTTACCTGTTGTTCCTTTTATCTCTTGACTCCCTACTTTAGTATTCCAATCCCCTATAATGAGAAGAACATCTTTCTTTGGTGTCTGTTCTAGAAGGTGTTGTAAGTCTTCATAGAATTGGTCAATTTCAGCCTCTTCAGCATTAGTGGTTGGTGCATAAACTTGGATTACTGTGATGTTGAAAGGTCTGCCTTGGATTCGTATTGAAATCATTCTATCATTTTTGAGATTGTATCCCAGTACAGCTTTTCCCACTCTTTTGTTGACTATGAGGGCTACTCCATTTCTTCTACGGGATTCTTGCCCACAATAGTAGATATGATAATCGTCTGAATTGAATTCGCCCATTCCCGTCCATTTTAGTTCACTGACACCCAGGATGTCAATGTTTATTCTTGGCCATCTCCTCTTTGACCACATCCAGCTTACCAAGGTTCACAGATCTTACATTCCAGGTTCCTATGCAGTATTTTTCTTTGCAGCATCGGACTTTCCTTTCACTTCTAGGCGCGTCCGCACCTGAGCATCCTTTCAGCTTTGGCCCAACCACTTAATTAGCTCTGGAGCTACTTGTCCTTGTCCTCCGCTCTTCCTCAGTAGCATGTTGGACACCATCCGACCTGAGGGGCTCATCTTCCAGCATCATATCTTTTAGCCTTTTGCTTCTGTCCATGGAGTTTTCTTGGCAAAGATACTGGAGTGGCTTGCCAGTTCCTGCGTTTAGTCAGGTGGATCGCGTTTAGTCAGAACTCTCCACTATGACCTGTCTGTCTTGGGTGTCCCTGCACGGCATAGCCCATAGCTTCTCTGAATTACTCAAGCCCCTTCGCCACGACAAGGCAGCAATCCGTGAAGGGGGTGTATGATGTTACATCCTGTCAAATCACATCCAATGTATAGCAACCCTATAAATTGCTATGTGAAGTATTTAAGGGCTGGCTTTACTTGTGCCATACCCAGTGAGTTTCCATGGCTAAGTGGGAATTTGAACTCGGATCTCCTGAGTCCTAATCTCTCATTTTATCTACAATATACCACACTGGCTCAGAGAAGAGAACACCCAGGGCCATTGGATAGAGGAAGGATTTAAATGCAAGTGTGCTATGTTCATATCTAATACTTTTATCAAATAAACTATGTTAGTTTCCATGCTATTATGTTATTCCAGTCAGATCAGAAAAGAAACATGATCCAAGGATTTGAAGTCCCTGTGCTTCAAACTACAGAAACAATCTGATTGCTTTTAATTTATATTTCTGTATACTCATGAGAAGTCTCTGATAATTTCTTTTAATATAACCCTTCAGGACTTGATTTTTGCTTCCATCCTATTTTGCCCAAATACTATTCCAATAACTTGAACAGATGTGATTTTTATTAGCTTTCCTTTTCTCTTTTGAATTTTTGTCTAATTTTATGCCTGGAAGAAAAGAGAGAAAAGCCAGAGTATTGTGTGAATGCATAATAAGCAAATGAAGAATTGCCCAAACCAGATGTTAAATCTCTGAGACTAGAAAAGCAAAGATATTTTTTTCTTTCTCCTTGCTGAGGTGTGTGTGACAGACTGGAAATTTCTGAAGATTTCTATGTCTGCATATAAAGCATCACTTGTGGCTGAGAATTAGACTAGAAATAACCCTAGTATATGAGAGTCATCATGGAGAAGTTGTTAGACTATTGGACTGAGACCGGTGAAATCCAAGTAGAGGTGGACAGATTTGTTCTTTGGGGGACTACAAAATCTAGTCCAAACGCACAAATCTGCCCACCTCTAGATCCAGATTCAATTCACTCCTTAGCCATGAAATTTATGGCCAGTTGCACTCTCTGCCTTGTGGGGTGTCGTGAGAACCAAAATGAGGAAAAGCCAAATATGCAGCCCCAAATTGAGGAAAAGTGGAATATAATTGTAAATAAATGAATAAATGCATGTGCCATCAAGCTAGAGCATTCTTCGTGAAGTCCCATGAGATTTGGGCCATAACAGTTCAGATCAGAGCTAACTGTGCTAGATTCAAGGATAAATTAGCTCTAGAGCCTGGACTTTTTCTGGACAACAGCTCCCAATGTCAATGGCTGTGCTGGCTGAGGAATTCTGGGTGTTGTAGTCCAAAAATGTGATTTTCCACAAACTCAGATTAGCTCTCCCAACTCTGTTGTGTTCTCATCCCCAGTCTTGTCTGAGGATTAAAGTCTGCAGCAGGGAGTATTGTGTACACTTGAGAGCAGCTGTCCAATTTAAACTCCTGGATTTTTAGGATACTAAATCGTGAGGGGAACTCACACGAGGAGAAGAATGCCCCCACTGCTGATGAAGGACAACAAGGCATTGATTTTTTAAAAAAAGATGAAGCTCATGTGCTTGTCTCTTCTCTCTTTGACCTCATGGTAGATTTGAAACCCCAAATAAGACTAATCTTAGAACTGCACAGCTGGAAGGGACCCTAGGGATCATTGAGTCAAGGAGGCACAGTGGGGAGTCTAACTCCCAACCTCTGGCTCTGCAGCCAGATACCTAAACCACTGAGCTAATTAGGAGACTGGTCCAGTGGTCCAGTGAGTAGAATCCAACCAGAATTCCAAGCATATTTCAAGCTATATGTCCCGTCATCCGCATAACAGTAAACACTAGGTGATCAGTGCTTCCATACAGTGTACAGTGGAACCTCTACTTACGAACTTAATCCGTTTTGGAATGGTGTTCGTTAGTTGAAACGTTCGTAAGTAGAAGCAAAATTTCCCATAGGAATGCATTGAAAACCGATTAATCTGTTCCGGCTGTTTTTTGTTCTTATGTAGAGGCACCGTTCATATGTTGAAGCATTCGTTCCCATAGGAACTAATGCAAAGCCGGTTAATCCGTACTCTACCACTAGGGGGAGAAATTTTTTCTTTTTTTTTCTTTTAACCTAAGATGACTTAGGTTTAAAAAAAAAGGCAGGAAAGGAGGGAGGGAGGGAGGGAACACCTTTTAAACAGAACACCTTTTTTCGGTTCGTAAGTTGAAGCTCCGTTCGCAAGTAGAAGCAAAATTTTGCGGACGGAGCTGTTCGTAAGTTGAAATGTTCGTAGGTAGGGACGTTCGTAAATAGAGGTTCCACTGTATAGTTAAAGTGGTGGAATTCAGTGCCACAACAATAGCAAGGGCTGCCTACTTGGACCGCTCTTAAGAAGACATTAGATAAATTCATGGACCTTAAAGCTATCTATCACTGCTAGTTAGGATGGCTATAGAAGTAACAGTTGCATATGTGTCCTGCTGATGGGCTCTCCAGAGACATCTGGTTGGCCATTCAGTGAATAAAATGATAGATAGATATGGTCTGGTTCAGCACCAGTCTTGCGTCCTTCAGAGTACTGGAGTGTGGCTATTTTAAAGTAAGCACTATTTCATATAAGCCCTCTTTGAACTTTCAAGAGAGGATTAATTTGAAGAATTAGTAGGGGAAGTCTAGGCTGACTCTTTGCCTGTTGCTGCCTTCAAGGGGAATGGGGTTATCTGAGAGGGATGGGATTTTTGTAATCCCAGAACTCCCAGCCCAGAAGTCATCCAGGTGGACTTCTGGGACTGGGAGAGGAAAAGGAAGAAGGCAAAAGAAAGGTCTTCCTACTATGATTATCTGCTGCACTACTTGAGCTTTGACTGGGAAGCCAAAAGGAATGCCCCCTCAGTTGCATTGTGCACTGGGAGTCACCTCACAGCTCCATGGGAGGATGACTTATTAAGAGGTCCCCCTATATAATCTAATGGGTAGCAAGACTACTGCAACCATGGAGCAGTGAGGTGACTCCTAGCAAGCAGTGTGACTGAGGGGGGATTCCCTTCTGCTTCCCACCCAAAGCATGTGCAGTGAAACATATAGAGGTGGTAGGAGGACCTCTCTTTTGCCTTCTTCTTTCTCTTCTCTCAGTCCTAGAAGTCTGTCCAGCGGGTTACCAGGTGACTTCTGGGGCTGGGAATCCTGGAATTAGGATAATTGAGTAGGGGATTGGACTTGATGGCCTTATAGGCCACTTCCAACTCAATTATTCTATGAAAATCCCAATCCTATTATCAGAAAAGGACAACAAATCTTGGTACCTCATGCCAAACATGAAGTCTCTCCATGCAGGTTCCCAATAGTGAGGTGAGGCTTCATCATGTAAACCACACTGTTTCTCTTCAGATCATCTTTCTTCAGGAGGAGACAGTGCCAGGCAGATGATGGGGCTAAAATTCACTCCCTTTTCAAATTAATCCTTTTTAATTGCCTGAATAGGATTATAATTATGGTAGATAAAGGTTCCCTTGACATTTAGTCCAGTCGTGTCCGACTCTAGGGCGCGGTGCTCATCCCTGTTTCCAAGCCATAGAGCCAGCGTTTTGTCCGAAGACAGTTTCCGTGGTCACGTGGCCAGCGCGACTAGATACGGAATGCCGTTACCTTCCCACCAAGGTGGTACCTATTTATCTACTCGCATTTGCATGCTTTCGAACTGCTAGGTTGGCAGGAGCTGGGACAAGCGACGGGAGCTCACTCCGTCACGTGGATTCGATCTTACGACTGCTGGTCTTCTGACCCTGCAGCACAGAGGCTTCTGCGGTTTAACCCACAGCGCCACCACATCCCTTAATTATGGTAGAACTTGTTGTCTATTTAACATTCTTTATTCTGAATACCAGAAACAATGGATAATAGTGAACCCTATATAAAGCATAGTCTCTTCTAGTGAACAGTTCAGGTAATACATCTTGGAAATACATATTTCTGGCTCTTTTTCATACAATATTTGCAGGCTGTGGATAAGTGAAACCACGGATACTGATCCCGCAGATATTAGATTCCTACTGTAATGTTATTAATTCATTTAATATTTGAATAATTCACTATTTTTAGCTTTTATATTGTGTTTTAATGATGTGAGCTGCCTTGGGTCATTTCTGAGGTGAATTAATTAATTTATAAATTCTCCTCCTCCTATCCCTCAGATGTGACCACTATCAGCACTATTAAAAAATTCAGATTAGAGATGGGCATGAACCGTTGAACTGGCAATTCATGCTGGTTCAGCAGACAGTGAAACAGGTCCTCCACAGTCCAGCACACCATCCCAACCGGTACTCACTCATTCAGAAACAGCATCCTGTTTTTCCTGCCCCACCTCCTCTGGGTGCTGCTTCTGAGTGAGCGCCCACCAGAGGGAGCGGGGCACTGAACCGTGGAACGCCTGTTTGGTCAGCAGCCAAACTGGCAGTTTGTGCCCATCTCTACTTGAGATGCCAGGAATTTGTTTTCAGCATCAGAGTTTGCTTTAACTACACTTGTATTTTATGAAGGCTTGATTGGGCTGTGCATTATTTACCTGACATTGCATTTGCTGTTGCACAATGCTATGCAATGCCACCTATATCATAAAGCCCTAAATGGCTTAGGTCCAAGCTATCTCAAGGACCACATCTCTCTCTCTTTTTTTTTCATCTAAAGAATGGAATAATATTGAGAGAAAGGCCTCTCCTGATCGTCTTAACACGTGAGCAGGTTCATCAAGAGAGATGTGGTCTAAATATTATTCCATTCTTTAGACCACATCTCTCTTGATGAACCTGCTCAAGTATTAAGACAATCAGGAGAGGCCTTTCTCTCAGTCCCACCATCTTCACAGGTGGGGACTGGTGGGGACTGGTGGGGACACATGAGAGGGCCTTCTCTGTTGCTCCTCACAGACTTTGGAACTCCCTGCCACAGGAGGCTAAATTGACCCCATCTTTGCTGTCCTTCTGCAAGCAGGAGAAGATCGTTGTCTTCGGGCAAGCTTTCCCTCAGTGACTGGCTGCCTGAGTGGGGTTTTTTTTATGGATTGTTACACCTTACTGCTTTGAATGTGTTTGGGTGTTGCTTATGTTTTTTCATAGTATTTGACCCTTTTAAGTATTTGTATATTCACTGTGGTTAGCTATAATATTGTCTTTTAATGACGTAAGCCGCCTTAGGTCCTTTTAAGGGGGGAAATATTTTAAATAAATAAAAGAAATATGAATCTTGTGCTTTCTCTGAGTTGTCCGGAGAATAGAAACCTATATCATTATAGGCAAAGTTGGTGGAAAGTCTCACTGTTTGCATTGGTAAGATGTAACTGTAGGAATATATTTTTCCCCTCCAATTGATGTGAGACCAGCCTTTTGCTAATCTTGACGTCTGCTGGCAGGCGCTGGGTATAACAAAATACCCCTTGGCAGCAATTGCATCAATTTGAGTTTACATATGCCTTTTCCTGGTTTATTTTAAGAGAGAGGATTGTGGTAGTCAATGTGTTTCTAGCAGATTAACCACAAACCTCAAGTGCCTGTGTATAAATGGTAGCCAAAAATAACATATTTTCAGGCCACGTGAAAGGACTCATTGTGAAATGCCGTTGAGTACTTGGTCTTTCAATTAAAAACAAAGCACATTCTGAGGGAGGAAAACAAAAGTATTAGCTATTTACCAGTAGCAACTAAATCAACAACAGTATATTGAGGAAAGGGTGGAGGGGGGGGGGGAAATCAACTATGGAATGTGGCTTTCTAAAGTAGAAAGAGAGTAGACAAAGTGTGGTCCACCAAAGGACAGCTGCTCTATGTGCAGTGGTTCAGTTGAAATATATGTGGAAATTTTGTTTCTCTGAATGTTCTGTTGCAAAGTTTTGAATTTCTGGTTAAATTCGTGTAGCTGCACCACAGAAGTGCAGGGATTCACAGAGCAGAGTGGCTTCAAGTTCTCCAGATTAGTCCACCTCTTTTCTTGTTAATTGGCACTTACAATCTTAATAACTGACTCTGAGACATCAGTAAGAGAAGAATAAAACCCATTTTCTTTAATTACAGTTGAGCAGATCAAACAGCAAACTGACAAACATGACTGCTTTCAACAACAGACTTCAACAGACTCACTGACTGCATCCAACAGACAAAAGAGAGAGAAAAAGCACTGAGCAGAGAGGCAGGATGGAATAATTGGTTAGTGCTGGATAGATAGACAGCCACCCCAACCCAGAAAGGTCCCTTGCAGCCACATCTTCTCCTGGCAGCATGCAAGGTTATAAAAACTCCAACATGTTATTGGTTGATTGTCCTGATACAGCACCTCCCAGACTGAATTAGTGATGGGAAATATTATTATTATTATTTTGGACTGCAGGTCCTAGAATACTCCAGTTTGCATGGCTGCTGGCTATACTGGACACATAATCTGGCAGTTGCAGTTCCATAAAACAATGTTTCCTATCTCTGGACTAAACACAAATCCAGACACATGTTGTCGTCTGTACATTTCCAGACTTATAATGCATTCCATGAAAGAAAGAAAGAAAAAAATACATTCAACTGCAGGCACAGTTTCATTGCTTCTCCAGTAGTCAGATTGTTGTTCCTGTTACTTTGTGCATTATTAACCCATTACCTTGTCACTACCAATAGGAAATGCCGCCTTGTTCACCTAATATTGTGCCTTGGAAACAGTACTCAGAAGGCCAAACCAAAGAATATTTCTCTTGTGATTCAGGATTGATAAGTGAGCAGCACAGCATTTATTTCCTGTCAAAATGAGTCTTAAAATGCCAGTAAATAGGTGATCATTATTAAAGCTACGTAATTGGATGTTACACATAGAAATTAATTTTGTTTATGGCTTGTCTCACAGCTTGTCATGCCCAAAGTAACTAGTTACTTCCATGCTCTCACTAGCAGCCAGCTATTGCGCTGTCCTCTAGGAATAATTTCCTTTAAAACAGCATCCATAATGACATCCTTGAGGAGCAGCTTTTGCTGTTTTGTGTTTGGGTTTGTTTCTAGCTGATATACCTTGCTTTAATTTTTGCAAGCCACACTGCTAATCTTTGGTTGAAATGCTGTATTAAACCACTGTCACTGAGGAAATAGTTGTTTACGATAAACAGATTAATGCTGCACCACCAACATTGACCACAGGTGATGTTGAGTCAGCATCACTGGGGGAGGCGGGGGGGGGGGGCAGGAGAAGCAAAATGTAGACTTGACATTCCCAGCCAGTTTCCTAATAATATCTTGTCTCCTTTGCCTCTCTGCATCAACATGGTAAAGAAAGTGACCATGCCTGACGAGGCACCTAGTCCCATGCAGGGCTGTTCCAGGAGCTTGAGCAGCGTGAGGGTGATTCTTAATGAAACGGCTTCTTTATTCCGTCTTCTGTGGTGTGCTTGAAATGTCGCACCCAATCACTTTGAATGGCCTTGTCCTTCTGACACATTGCTAAGCGTCTTGGAAATCCCGGAGATTCATCCAAAAAAAAACAACAACAACAACCACCCAGCCTCACTTCTCTTCCAAAGGATTTGCAAGCAGGTTTAATAAATGTTGCATGGTTATGTCCAGTGGAAAGGTGCACTTTCCAAAGTTAAAAGCAAGTTCAGGGGACAAATCATTTCACTTCATTACCTTCCCGAAAAGTAAGCCTGTGCTCACTGATTTTTATTTGCTTCAACACAGGCCACCCCGATTTCCAGAACCGGTTTGTGAATCTTTTCTGTACTTGTCTTGAGGAAGGCTCCCTTCTCCCCCCCCCCAATATGACCTACCTAGCAAGATGGTTGTGAGGAAACGGCAGGGGGGAGGAGATTCATATATGCTGTCTTAAACTCACTAGAAGAAAGAAAGGCTACGAAAGAAACTAATACATAAGTTACTTATGTATTAGTTACTTGTGAATTAATAATATACTGTAAACTCATCAGTCATCTTCCCTCTCTGTTTTTAAGAAATTAGTAAAAACTATGTAAAAACTATGTTGTTCAAAGCTGCCTTTTATTAAGTATCTGAGATGCACAAATCTGTTTTAATCTGTTAGGTTTCAGCTAGGGGCAGGGTTTTATTAATTTAAGTATTAATTGTTCAGTAACTGTTGTATTTATATGTGTTTTCAATGAGTTGTAAACCATCTAGAGAGTTTGTGCACTATGGGGCAGTATACTAACTAACTAACTAACTAACTAACTAAGTTGTAAATAGTTGAAATTATAAATAGTAAAAACTCATAGCTGTGGGATAGAATCCAGGAAAATTAAATTACCAGCCAGTATTTGGTTGTAGATCTCCACTTGCACAAGAAGAATGGCATCATCATCAGTGGTAGATTGCTGGTAATTAGAGAGGATGTGTGTGTGTGTGTGTGTATTTGACTCACGTGTAATGAGGCAAAGTCGAGCACACCCCAGAATTTTTCTAAAAGGAAATCTTTAATTAGTGGCAATCTGTCACTGATGATAACATCATTCCCATTGCACAGGTGGAGCTGCACAATAGGATTTAAAAAAAATTCTAAATGAGTTCTAAAGCATTTTTAGATGTCATGGGAATTCTAGCATACTGACAGCAGCAGAGTAAAGGTTAGGATTAAATTCACAGGCACTGCATTTCTTAAATCCACTGAGAATCTAGTGCTCTCCATCTCAAATGGGGCCCATTTACGCAGAATATGTCACTTTAGAGTCACAGTTTAGTGGCTTGCCAAAAACTGGCACATATTTTTTTTGTCTCAGAAATAATACACTGGCTAGGAAAAAATGTACTTGACATCTTTTGTCTGTCATTCAAACAAACACAAAGTGTCTGAAACTCAAGGGCACTGTTTACAATTCTTTAGGTCACTATGTTCCAAAAGGTATTTGTTGTATGTCTGAATTCTCCAACAAAATATAACTCTGGGGCAGGAGGAAATTTGGAAGTACAGGTGCCTGTCATGACAGTCCACATAGCCACCCTGCCTGCATAACATGTAGGCTATGGGACTGGTGCATACTGACATTTGGGGAGGAGTTTGTAAAGGTTTTTATCTTAAAACTTTTTAATTGTCCCAGTTAATGATGCCATCTACCTTATCATCATCAGCCATTGTTATTGTTATGTGCTATCAAATCGCCTCCAACTCATGGTGATATAAAATTATTTTTCATTATTTTTCTTTTTAATGTTTTATGTTACTATCTCTGCATCTGTAAGCATCCTTCAGTCTCGAGAGACCATGGTAATGTGCTCTGAATAGAGGTCTTGGAACAACGTCTAGTGTGGCTGAGAAGGCCAATTTGAGAGTGACAATCCCTTCCACACTGAAGACAAATGCAATCTGTCCCCTGTCCAGCTCCCTGATTTTGCTGGTTTTGGGACTGCCTCTTTGCCTTGGCCTGCTGGACAAGTGTCTCTTCAAAATGAGAGAGCCTGCCTCCAGGCTGATCGCTCAGATGTCAAGGTTTCCCATCTGTTGAGGTCCATTCCTAAGGCCTTCAGATCCCGCTTGCAGATATCCTTGTATCGCAGCTGTGGTCTCCCTCTGGGGCGCTTTCCCTGCACTAATTCTCCATACAGGAGATCTCTGCATATGGTCCAGTATAAAGGAGCCCATTCAATAGAAATTCTCCCCCAAAACATATCTTTCTTACCAGATAAGCACCTCAGCAGTTTCTCATAAACCTGCCTGAAAACATCACAAAGACATCTCCTCCCTCCCCCAGCTAGAGAGCCAAGGAGACTTGAAGGAAGAGGTAAGG
Source organism: Intellagama lesueurii (assembly GCA_037013535.1). Lineage (NCBI taxonomy): Eukaryota > Metazoa > Chordata > Lepidosauria > Squamata > Agamidae > Intellagama > Intellagama lesueurii. Next base: position 23,380,792 of record JBAJHW010000001.1, read on the forward strand.
GCAGAGCCTCAACAGCAGGAAAGACTAATTGTAGTGGGCAAACTGACATTTTTGCATGTGAGATTATAGGAGGAAGCATTTTATAGTAACTTCATTCTTTGTTCCGAAAATACTAAACATCTTGTATTGTATCCGTGTAAGCATGTAACCAGTATGTTTCTGATGTTCGTATACATGTGTCACAACTCACTACAAGACTGAAAACATACCATCAAGGTTGTCCTAGAACAGCTTGTGGAACAAACTGTTCAAGTAGTTCAATCTTTCAATCTTATGATTTCAGCTTGTTATGAGATAAGATTTCTATAAAGGTATGCTCATACTTTCATCCTATTGAGATGAATTGATGTCTGTCCTCCTGTTTCCCCAGTGGCCAATCAGATCTCTTTACAAAACCCACAGCTGGATGTTAATACAAGAAAAACCTCCTATTCATGTTCCCTGGCAAGTGATACACAGAATCAAATTGCCTGTGATGCCAGAGACAACATTTATTGTGATCGGTCACTGCACTGCAGCGGCTAGCCACTGGTAGACATCTCCTCCACAAATCAGGAAACAGGTTTGTGTAACAATCAGATGCAGTAAAAGCAATGAGGTTTGGTTTGTGGTGCAAACTGGGAAAGCTGCTCTCCGCTGTTAATAGGTTTAGCACTCGCCTGCTAGACAGCAAAGAATGAAACATTTTAATTATAGAGTTACTGTATTTTTTTAAAAAATTACTTGTCATAAACCAAGTTATACAACGAAGAGAAGTACTGACTGGTTGTTCTCAAGACTGGAGAGATTTTGGGACTAGGGTTGGAAGGGGTTGGGCAGAAAAAAGTCATCAACATGATGAGAGAGAGCGTGGAAAGGGCAGGAAACGAAGTACAGAAACTGGTGGAGGAGGAAGACAGGGACGGGGGCAGGGCATGAAGAGCAATTGTTGCTGTTTCATCCTCTGTACGGATGGGACATCACAGTATCCTGGACCTTGGATATATGAATACACAAAGCAAACAACGCTGTTATGAATCATGAAGAAATAGTATAGGGTTCACAAAATGAAGTGTTTCAAATCACCCATTCTGGAATAGCCTTCAGGGAATTCAGCCTCTACTGATGCCTGTTAAGCTGCTCACTAAAAGTCGGTTCATTTTAGAATGGCGATATCACTTTTCCTTCCACTCCAAAATCAACTCCCTCCTAAATCTGGAGATCAGCCCTCCCTGCATAGTCTCATCTAAACTCATCTCCATTTGGTCCTTATATAGTAGTGAAACTTCCATTCTTAGCCTGCCAGATCCCCACCCTTTGATAATTGCTTCGTTGCAGAGTTTTGAATTTCTGGTTAAATTCCTCTAGCTGCACAGCAGAAGTGCAGGGATTCTCTCTACACAGAATTAGTGTCAAAGTATTAAAAAATTTACAGGCCTGAACAGAGCAGAGCAGAAGTACTAATGAACTGCCATGTCATGCAGGTGTGTAAGTATAAAAGTGCTGAGTCACAGTGACTATAGAAAGGATGATGCAACATCTGGGTGAAGACTGGATGATGCAACATCTGCCCTGATTGGGCAAGGGCAGATGCTTATGTGTATATAGTTGAGTTGTACAGAACACCACCACCACTTCTACAAATGTTGATTTCATGCTGTCACGCTGCCACTTTGTATATTTGCTGTAAATACACATGTCGGGCTGGAAGAGAACGTGTCTGTGTGAGTTATTTTTACCATCAGGACCAGAATCAACTCTCAGCTAGCGGCTTGCAGGATTCCGCGTTAACAAAGGTCATGGGCCCAGCGACGCGCCCTGCGCAGACCGTCTACTGCTGAGAACGTTGGTGAGTACCAGTGGGTGCCACTATAATAGAAGGAGGAAGAAATAGAGGTCCTGAAAGAAAGCAGTTCTGCTGTTGTGTGCCCAGGAGGGGAAAGAAAACAGAGGACTGAGAGAAGAGCAGGCAGCATGGCGTTTGGGGGAACAAGCCTGGGAGGTTTTCCCTTAACGAAGTTAAATGACTGTAATTACCAGACGTGGTCCGTCAAAGCTGAGATGCTATTAAGGAGGGAAGATCTGTGGCAGATTGTAACCAACCTCCCAGCACAGCTTGATGAAGAGGAGGAACGTAAAAATGAAAAAGCTCTGAGTACTTTGATACTTTGCTTGGAAGACAACCAATTAATCCACGTGCGTGGCTTGGCTACGGCGAGAGAAGTTTGGCAATGTCTCAGGAGAATTTACGTGAGAGATTCAGCAGGATCTAAAGTATCCTTAACAAGAAAGCTCTACAGGTGCAGATTACAGCCCGGTGAGAGCGTGTCTAAACATTTGCAAGAGATAAAATGTCTCTTTAATGAACTGGAGCAAAGGAATGTGCAGTTTCCAGAAATCCAGAAAGTATACCTCATTCTAAGCAGTTTATCTGATGAATACGACACTCTGGTCACCAGTTTAGAGTCTATGCCTGAGGCGAATTTGACCCTGGAATACCTGACGGGCAGATTGCTGGAACAGGAACAACGTAAGAGTGAAATGTCTGGTGACGGAGAGAAACAAAACATCCAGCGTCAAAGGAACCAAGACGGCTGGAGGAAAAAGACAGATTACAGCTTACACAGAGAAACAACTCCTAGGAGAGAAGATAGTGGTCGTGCTATGACCGTGAGACGCTGTTTTGGCTGTGGATCTGTAAATCATCTTCTGAGAGACTGTAGCAGAGACGACAGAAAAGCTGGCTGCAAAAGTGAAAGAAGCACCGAAAAGAGAAAAGGGAGGATTTCTCTTGTCCAGGCAGCAAGAGATAAATCCAAGGTCGTTCAGCAAGCTTGCTGGATAATTGACAGTGGGGCCGTTACACATTTAACTAATGAAAGAGATTTGTTTCTTTCTCTAGGTGCTTCGGAACAAAGCAGCGTGAGCCTGGCGAACGGACAGAAGTTGCCTGTTGCTGCAGAAGGGACAGTTTTTGTTTCAGGTTTGGAACAAGAACTCAAAGGTGTTCTTCATGTACCACAGTTGGACTGTAGCATCTTAAGTGTGTCTGCTTTAGTAAAACAGGGCTTTGTAGTCATATTTGAAAATGATGAATGTAAAATTAAGAAAGGAAAATGTGTTTGCGCAAGGGCAAAACAAGAAAATAATTTGTACATTTTGAGGTGTAAAATACAAAGTGACACACATGTAACAGTGAAAAACGCACCTCAGCATGATAAATGTGCACACCTGTTACACAGGAGGTTGGGTCATGCAAATTTTAGAACAATTCAGAGAATGCAAGCAGTGGCAAAAGATGTACAGTTGAAAGAGTGTAAAAATTATTTAGATTGCAACGTGTGTAAAATGGCAAAATCTAAAGTAAGCCCCAGAAACAAGGAACGAACCAGTCAATCACAAAGGCCCTTTCAACTGGTACATGCAGACTTGATTGGCCCTTTTGCATCATCTTTGGGTGGAGCAAAATATGTCCTGGTAATTGTAGATGATTATTCAAGGTATTCTTTTTGCTACTTATTGAAAACAAAGGCAGAGGTGTTTAGCAACTTCAGAAATTGGCTAAGCTTCATTGAGAGACGTTATGGCCACAAGGTGGCGCAAATCCAGACGGACAGAGGGTCTGAGTTCCTATCTAACAAATTTCAAAGCTGGTTGAAGGAAAATGGGATATATCATAGAAAAACTAGTCCATATTCACCCTTCCAAAATGGCGTGGCAGAAAGAAGAAACGGGGTGTTGCAGACAATGAAAGACGCATTGTTAGCTGACGCTAACATGAGTCATGGACTGTGGGGGGAAGCCCTGCTTACATCGAACTACATAAATAACAGATTGTTATCTTCTGCAATAGGGCAGACTCCTTATTATATGTTATATGGGAGAGAGCCATCTTTAAAACACATGAGGGTGTTTGGGTGCAGTGCGTGGGTGCACATCCCAAAAGAGACAAGAAGGAAGGGACAACCAAAGGCAAAGAAAATGAAATTCATAGGTTATGAAAGAGGTTCAAAGGCATACCGCTTCCTTGATGGAAACAGCAATGTAGTGATTTCGAGGTCTGCCAATTTTTGTGAACATGAGAATTGGGATAGGGTTCATGCTAATTCCCAAGTTTTCATACCATTCACAAACACAAGAGAGTGTGAGAATAGGCAGTTAGAGACAAAAGAAGAAGAAACAGAAGAGAGCCAGTCCAAGACAAATGATGAAGAAGACGATGGGCAGTGTAGTGATCAAGAAAGTGAGATAGGAATTAAGCAAGAACCAAAAATTGAGGATGAGCCACAAATCCCCAGGAGGTCAGAGAGAGTTAACAAAGGGGTTCCGCCTGCAAGGTTTGGTGTAGGAGAAATAAGGGTGTGCCATGTGTATCAGGAACCAAAATGTTATGAAGAGGTCATGTTACTTCCTGAAGTAGAAAAGAAAAGATGGCAGGAAGCCATGATTGAGGAAATGAAGTCTATGGACGACCACAAGGTCTTCACAGAGACTAGGCTGCCACAGGAGCATAAAGTGATTGGCAGTAAGTGGGTTTTCAAAAGAAAGTTACAAAACAATGGGGACTTTAGGTATAAAGCAAGGTTAGTGGCTCAGGGATTTACTCAAAAGAAACATTTGCACTATGATGAAGTATTTTCCCCTACAGTGAAAGCAGAAACTATGAGGGTAGCTTTGACTCTAGCGGCATCTAGAGGGTATTTGATAAATCATTATGATATAACGACTGCATACTTAAATGCTGACTTAAAGGAAGAATTATACATGGCAAAAGCACCTGGCTTTGAAGGGTCAAGACCAGGAATGGTTTACAGGTTAAATAAGGCCATTTACGGGCTGCGACAATCAGCCCGAAACTGGAACCAATGTTTACATACAGTGTTAGAAAAAATGAATTTTAAGAATAGTCTGGCTGATCCATGCTTATACATACAAGAATGTGGAAGTGAGCTAAATATTTTGTTGGCATATGTGGATGACATTTGTTTTATGACAAAAAGTCAGAGCCAGATGAATTTATTTGAAAACCAGCTGAAAAAGGAATTTAAACTGAAAAATTTGGGTCCAATACAAATTATTTAGGGGTGCAAATACAGAGAAAAAATGAAGGTTTTGTATTAAACCAAAAGTTAAAAATTGAACAAATGTTGGAGAGATACAATATGCAAGATTGTAAAGATGTACAAACCCCCATGGTAATAGATTTTCAAAAGTGTGATGAAGAAAACAAAGAGTTTGAGAGTCAAGAAATTTATCATTCTGCAATTGGCAGTTTGATGTATTTAGCAAATTGGACTAGGCCTGACATTTCAGCAGCAGTGAACATTCTTAGTAGACATGTGTCGAAGCCCACAGTGAAACACTGGCAGGGTGTAAAAAGAGTTTTTAGATACTTAAAAGGAACAAGTGACAAGTGTTTGATCATAAATCCTTCAAAAGAGTTAAATTTACAGGCCTACGTTGACAGTGATTGGGCAAATGATGAAAGTGACAGGAAGTCAATGTCCGGATTCGTTGTAATGTTTGCAAATGTTTTAGTAGGGTGGAAGTCCAGAAAACAGAGTTCTGTGGCTACTTCGACAGCAGAAGCTGAATTCGCAGCTTTGTCGGAAGTATGCTCAGAATTAATCTGGTATAGACAATTAATTAAGGATTTAAAGATAGAAACACATAAACCAATAAAGGTCTTAGAAGATAATACAACCTGCTTACAAATGGCTGTAACAGAAAAAATGCGAAATAGGAGTAAACATGTTGACATCAAATATCATAACGTAAGAGAAGCCATAAAAGAAAAATTAATAGAGTTACAATACTGCAAAACGGATAAAAATGTTGCTGATATTTTTACAAAACCTTTGAGTGTTCAAAGACACAGTGAAATAATCAAAGAGTTGGGTTTGAATTTTGTTCAGGTGTAAATTAGGAGGGGTGTCAAAGTATTAAAAAATTTACAGGCCTGAACAGAGCAGAGCAGAAGTACTAATGAACTGCCATGTCATGCAGGTGTGTAAGTATAAAAGTGCTGAGTCACAGTGACTATAGAAAGGATGATGCAACATCTGGGTGAAGACTGGATGATGCAACATCTGCCCTGATTGGGCAAGGGCAGATGCTTATGTGTATATAGTTGAGTTGTACAGAACACCACCACCACTTCTACAAATGTTGATTTCATGCTGTCACGCTGCCACTTTGTATATTTGCTGTAAATACACGTGTCGGGCTGGAAGAGAACGTGTCTGTGTGAGTTATTTTTACCATCAGGACCAGAATCAACTCTCAGCTAGCGGCTTGCAGGATTCCGCGTTAACAATTAGCTTCAAGCTCCCCAGAGTAGTCCACCCCTTTTTCTCATTAACTAGCACTTGCAGTCTCAATAACTCACTCTTAGACATAAGTAGGAAAGAATAAAAGATTTCATTGACTTACAGTGAACAGATAACAACAAGCTAAAACATGACTGCTTTAAACAACAGGCCTCAATAGACTCTCTGCCTGCTTCCAACAGACAAAGGAGAGAGGAAAAATGAAGAGCAGAGAGGCATGGCTTTTTTTGAATCAGAGGCAGGGAAGAAACTATTGGTTAGTGCTTTAGTAATTGACAGTCACCCCAGCTCAGAAAGGTCCCTCCCAGCCACATCTACAAGAGGCAGCATGCGAAGTTGGAAAATGTGTAATAGTGAATATGGTCCCAGTAGCTACAATAGCCCATTAAAGTGGTTCCTAGAAGAAGTGGCCCTGATGTCCTCTTAATATTTTATTTAATATCCTGTTCGTATTCATTATGACAGAAACATTGGGCTACCCATTTCTTGAAGCCTTAGGAAATAGAAAGAATTGTTCCTCTGTAACTGAAATGAATAGTGTGACCTGGATCTATAAATAAATCACAAGAGAATACCTATCAGAAAGAAGTCGGGAAGGGTATGTGGGCAGGGAGGGAATGAAATTGCTGGCATGGCTTTAATGATAATTTGAGCATGCTTTATCAAGGCAAAAATTTTGAAAAGGTCTCTTTGAAAAGATAAAAGGACTCCCTCTCCAGTCTATCTGACAAATCCTGCAGCAGATATTATGCATAGCCCAGCCTGACGCATAAATCTGGCTGCTGCGCTCATCAAAAACTTGAAAGCTGTGTGATGTTCCAACCTCAAAAAGGTGTTATGAAGAATTAGGCAGTAAGCAAATTTCTCTTTGTTACCTAACTGGCCTATCTTGAAAAGAGTTAGAACTACTAATTGATAGGAAGGGCTTTTCTTATTATTATTCAGACTGCTTTTTCCCCAAGGCCTTCAGAATCATTATGTTTTACTGAAGTTTCCAGGATGAGTAAGAATGTTGAGGGGTTACCCAGAACACACACACACCCCATTGTATAAGTAGGGCAGATTGGAATTGGCAGGCAAGCGACATCCTGTTTCCTGAAATTTCAGGACCAAAACCTGAGACTGAGGATGGACATGTGTTGATGTCAGGTAGGGAGGGGTGCTTAGGAAGCCCAAGAGGTAGAGCAGGCAAAGGTTGAAAAGGAGGAGGTTTTCCAGAGTTTGGTCATTGCTGCCAGTGTTTGTGTAACAAAAGACTCATGAGTTGCAGTACTGGTGGTCCATTCCCTGACTTTTGTTAAACGGCCATGAAGGGTCAGCAGCCGTGTGCTAAAAGCCAAGAGCAAGGGGAGGAAGCACGGAAGAGGGGTGTATGCACTTGGATCCCATCATGCCACTTGGACAGATAAATGTCTTCATGCTAAGCCAGTGAGCCTTGGATTTTAAACTACCTCATACACCAAAACCAGACTTTCTCATCCTCCAGAGTGCTGTTTGTTTTGCCACTTGAGTTACGTTTGCCTATAAAATGTAATTAATAAAGAAATGCCACAAAATAGATGTGGAGACCTGTATTTAGAATAACAATCTATTGTAAAATAGAAGCTCTTGCAGAACAGTATAAGAGGACAAAAACGATGATTGCTATTTTAAGTTTGTTTCTTGATAAGCAAGTAGAAAAGAAAAACCAAAGTGCCATTCATTTTATAAGGCTTTAGCCTCATGATAAGTAATTAATAATTCCTTAATTTAGTGAGATAACAATGAGGAGTATGAACTCATATAATATTCTGTAGTATTTATGGATGAAACATATTAAATGTAAAAGCACATAACAGTAATTCAGGAGGTACTGCCCAAATATAGTTAAGGACATTACTCCAAGTCAGGGCATTTTCCCGGTTAAGGGCTATCTCGACAGGCAGCTGTGTCAACACAAAGCTGTCTGGACAAGCTGACATTGCTTACACAAGGGAACCCGACTCTTTGAAGGTTCATGATCCCAAGAGAGCTAAAGCTCTGCATCACAATGTTTTGACTTACACCAAAACATCAAAAGTGTTTAAATAGAGACCTTTATCATGTTTATGTAACATCTCAAAGCGAGCGAGGACATCTCCCAGAGATCATCTCCCAGAGAGCACATCTCCCAAGAACCACAGCCACCTGTTTTTTAAAGCAAACAAGTGGGAAGATGCATACAGATTGAGAGCAGTCAGGCGATAACCTGGGAATAACATAGATAAAGGCTGTGGTGAGCTTTTCTTTTAGGGAAAATATTTTTCTCTGTGTTAATAACATGCTTAAGTAATGCTTTTTGATTTTGTATTTTCTTATTATAAGATGTTCTTTAATGAATTCTTGAGAAAGCTTTTAAAGCCTTTGGAGTTATATTGCTTTTTACTTTTAAATGAAATATTATAAAGATGTATTCTTTGCCTCATTAGGCTAGAAGAGTGCAAACTCTTTCAAGAGAGTTACTCTTGAAAGAGTTTGCACTCTTAATAAAGGAGCTCATGTATCTCAGAATGTAACTTAAAACATTTTTTTTATATTTTACTGTACGTATGCTCCCGTATTTTTGACTATATTAATTCCTGTATTTCAACACGCCTGTGTTTTGTATTCACATCTAAATCTGCTATTGAGGACAGAACATTTTGTAGGTCACTCATTCATAGGGTCACCATAAGTTGAAGGTGATTTGATGGCACATAAGAACAAACTGAATGCAAAATGCATATATGTTTGTGGTGTAAATATGCTCAGATGGTTTCCCTGGGCTGGCTTTGGACTGATAAAGTTCAACTTATTAAAATGAACTTTTTTGGACTACAAAAGTAGATGGCAATGCTGGCTAAGGGATTCTGGTTGTTGTGCTCTGAAAGTGTAACTTTGCTCTGTGAGAATGTGGTTCATTGATCAGCACATTCCAACTCTCAAAATCTGTAGAGCTTTTCCAGTTATTATGGTTACACAGAAACTATAGGGAGCCTCTCTCATGCATAATATAATGTTCAGAATGTTGTTCCAAGCATCTTCTCTTCCATTCATAGCTCATTTGGCATTTTTTAAACAGGAGTTCAGTGTTTCAAATATTCATAGAAGCAGAGAGAGGATGTGATGATTTGATTTTCATTCATTTTTTAAAAAAGAATGCTTGCCTGCAGTTCTGTAATAGTGACCAAAATGGCCCTCTTAACTACTCCAATATGACAACTGAGTTTTGTTGTTGCTGTTGCTGTTGTAGAAAAATGAGTTAATAATCCAAAGAGGTGAGGTTGGGAATCAGAATTGCATTTGCATAATGTAGCAATCGTAAGATCTGTTTACTGGTTCTTTCCTCACTCACTCCAGTCTCCTTTTTTTGATTTGCTCACAGTAGGGCTTTTGTGTTAACACTTTATGACATATTCTCATAAAGCTATAAAGCTGCATAAGGCAACCAAATGATATAATTCTGTCTCATCTGTTTTAAACAAAAATTGAAACTGACTTGTCATTTTGGGCGGGACCCACTTCCCCATACCTGGCCTTTCAAAATACCTGAAGAGAAACAAGAGCCACAAATTTTCTTTCAATCTCGGACAGAGATATTTCAAAAGAAAATAGTAGCACAAAGATTTGTCTGAAATGAACAGTGATCTTTCTGAGAGAGGTTAGCAGACTATGACAAGGATGTGTTCAAAACCAAGACTAAATGTTATATGAATTTCGAGGCGAGGGTTGAAACAAGACATTTGGAAGCAGACAAAGGTCTGTGAACTCAACACCATCTCTTCAACCCTGAATGGTTTGCAAAAACAAGTTTCTTGCTTGTCTTGGCATATCCCACTAGGAATGACTGCTCCCCTCAACCACGTGTTTTTCATGCAAGAACTTATGAAGGTAGTGGGAAATGTTGGACCAGGATCAAAGCTGTAAAGCAGCTCCCTTTGGTATTTAGTTACTAATGAGCTGGAACAGAATTAAATTTTCTGCCATAATGGCCATGGATGTAAGCCTTTATTTTGTTGAAATGTATGAGAATTTGTACACAGCTGTTCAAGCGTAGCATAAAAAACCATAGATTGTGAATGGTATTCTCCCTTGTGTATGCCAGCACTTGAAATAATATTCACCTGCTCATGTAAGAACGTTAAGAACATTTACTTTGTAATATAGATGTAGAATAAACTAACAGTGCTTGAAACATTTGTATTTGATATAGACCTGTGTTTGACAGACTTGTAATAGTTTCATATCATATTCTTACCAGACATAGTAACAAATTATCATACTCCTAACAGACAATCAGACTACTAGAAACCTAACTGAATAACTGTCTCTTCTTTTTCTATCTATCTGGCAGCTAACCCTCTTAACATCCATTGGCTAACACCAGACAGAATCTGATTGGTTGGTTACATAAGCTCCAATATGTAAATTACACAACTCATACATACATGCTGGGTTGTACTTATATGTTCAAAAATACTTTTCAATAGAACAAGAATGGGGTGGCTTGAACAGTGAGGTGGAGAAGGGGAATAAATCACAGAGTGGCTCATGTTTTCATTCCATTTCGTATCTATCTATCTATCTATCTATCTATCTATCTATCTATCTATCTATCTATCTATCTATCTATCTATCTATTTATTTATTTATTTATTTATTTATTTATTTATTTATTTATTTATTTATTTATCTATTTATCTATCTATTTATCTATCTATCTATGCTGCACTTGCTTTACTGATGAGGTGCTGACAGGCACCAAGCACTTTTCCCACAGTGATGTGAGAAAGCTCTTCCACATTTTTGTAAAAACCAAAATTATTCAAAGATTAAAGAAAAATTAATAACATTATATTAAAAATGTTAGGTTTAAGCATTCTGAAAAACAGATTTAGAAGCAACAAAATATAAATCACCCCGTTTATTGTCGCCTAGACAGTTAGTCAGTAAGGAACGCCAGCCTGAAGAGAAAGGTCTGCCTGCTTACAGAAGGACAGCAAACATGGGGCCAGACTGGCCTCCAGTGGGAGGGAGTTCCAGAGTCTGGGAGCAGCAACAGAGAGTAGCTCAGGCCAAGAGAGTGAAATTAGGTCAAGGTCATTTAGGAAATTAGGTCATTTAGGTCATGTGAGGATTTGAACTCGGCAATACCAGGCTAGATGATCTGATTTGGTATAAGACAGCTTTCTATGTTGTTCCAACTCAAGAATCTTTTATTCTTTTTTACACCAGCCACTGTTGTAAATTTGTAGAAGACAGAAAGCGGAACATATATACAAGCCTTCTTGATATAAAGTTTTGATTGTTAACAGATTAATCATCCAGGTGTTTGCTAAGGAAAGCACGGAGTTCCCTCTGATTTTGTGCCCATTTGGCTTTCATAGCTACTGTTTTTGGTGCTTGCAAATATATAAAGCTTCTTTTCGGTCAAATGTTTCCTCTTATTCCATCTCCTAACAGATCACATCTGGGCAATTCCAGATTGCAATGCCCAAGCACACTGTTTATTACTTTTTAAAAATTACATCTTGACTCCTTGGGCAGCAGAAAGTAACCTAGGATGAAGAGCCGTTGAAAGCCATTACACACCTTCATTTGCAGCTGTAAATAGTCCAAAGCTGAATAGTGAGTTATATTGGACAGAGAAAAAATTATTTCCATTTCAAAACGAAAAAATGTGTAGAGGTAACCATTACTTATAAGGGGAGGAAAATTGCTTTGCAGGGGAAATTCATTCCTGCTTACTCAAGGAACTCAAGAGTTTTCCCACTTCTAAAATGAATGTAAAAGAGAGCAAAAACTTTTGATGAAACTAAGAAACTACACACATGAAGGATGGTGCCCATGACTTTAGTGTGTTAAACAAAAAATGCAACCTAGTAAAAACAAGCAGTTGTTCTTCATTTGTGTAGCTATGGTTAAAGAATGCATGGGGTTTGGATGGACATCAGAATAGGCTATAGAGCGGTGGTTCTCAACCTTGGGTCCCCATATGGTCTTGGACTACAATTCCCAGATATCCTGGCAATCACAGTTAGTGGTAAAGGCTTCTGGGAGTTTTAGTCCAAGACCATCTGAGGACCCAAGGTTGGGAACCACTGCTATAGAGCTATATATCTGGCCATGGTCAATATATAGGACAGAGGAAAATGGGAAGCCTTGTGATGCTGTTCTACAACTGAAATCAATTGAATGTCTTCTAGGCTGTCAGTGTGGTAGTAAGCTTCTCTAAGTGCTATGGAATGACAGAGAATGAGAGAGAGAGAGAATCTGCTCCATCTATCATGTATTTGTGAATGCTTTTATTAATGCCTTCTGTGGTAGACTGAAGGCCCAATTACAGGATAATTATAGGAACTAAACACTACTTTTAAAAAAGTATCTGAACATTCATAACTACACAATTTTTCAGTCTTCAAGTAAGTTATGTAAAATCTAGAATCTATCTAAAAAGTAAGAAAGGGAGGCAGACATTGAAGTATGTTGGGGGTTGTGGTGGAGACGTATTCTTTCACACAGTGAGCCAGCTGAAGAGAAAAAGATGGTATGGAAGAAAACAGGAAGAGGTGAGAAGTCTGAAGGCACAGAGAAGAGCTGAGAGGGAGGGGGGAGAAACACTCAGGGCAGGCTGATTTACTCTAACAAATATATTGTCTGATCACTGGCGAAAAAAAGCAAACCAGCCCATTCCCACAGTGGACGAATCAGCGGGCTAAATGCCGATGTAGTCACCCTCTTAGTTCCAGGTCAACTGCAGGAAATACGAACACCGTAATATTTAGTGGGTATGCTATGATTGACAGTCTAATTCCTTTGTTCGTATGGATTCCTAGCAGCTGTCTTTTCTCACAGTTCAGAGCCTGCGACCCAAGTTGTTCCTATTACTTACAGAATTTCCCCTTCTTTTACCTCACAGTGTGGCCCTCCAGATGCTGCCAGGCTACAGCTTCAGCCTTAGCCAGTGTATCCTGTAGTGAGGAATGCTGGGAATTAACAGTCCAGCATCTGGAACGTCATTTTTTGCACTCCTCTGATTTACGCCATTCCAAAAGTCTCCTTGATCTCATTTACAGGCATCCATAAAATATTGTCTCACTATAGGATACATTTTTGTCATGTCACCATCTTTGATCATATGTACACCAGGGCAGCACAAGTTTTCCTACCTCCCGTGGCAGAAGACCATGCACCAACCCTCTGCTTCCTCCTCCATTTCCCTCTTCCCATATCTGTCCCTACTGGTGTTACGCCTCACAGAGGCTGGACCTTCGACAGAGACCCTCAGAAGGCTTGGGTTCACTCATTTTCTTGTTTGGCAGGAGCGTTTGCCTTTCTGAATGTTAAAGAAACCAGGGACTGAAATAAAAGTTTGGATCTCCTCTCAGTAGATTGCACTGCCTTATTGTTATCTTGCTTATTCATGATTTTCCTCAGCTAAATAGGGTGATTTATTTTGTTTTATTTTAAATCAGCTCTTCTTAAATTGTTTATTGTCCTCAGTCGAGACAGGAAACATGCCTTTGTTTTGTTCCAAGATTGGCCTTCATGTTTTTCTAAGCAGCCATCAAAACGGAGACGGCTGTTTTATTATGAATGTCCCAGTCCTCCCAGGGTTATTATTGGATTTTTGATTCAGCTGTAGCCATAAGCACTTCCTTCCCGAATTGGCAAATCCAACGTCCCGCAAAGCAAAGGAACCACGTGACTTGAAAGCAATATGTTTCAAGTACGCATGTAGACAGTTGGCGTTGACATCACTCTGTGGGGGTCAGTGTCCAATTTATCTCTTAGTGCACATACAGATCCTGGACCGCAGAGGGAGATTAACAAGTGCAGTAGAAAAATACACAGTGATTCATCATAATAACAAAGCATGGCAAAAGTACTGGGGATTTTAGGTGGCTGAAGCCTTCACGATATTACCGAGAAACAAATAGTCTGCTCTGCTCTGTTTGGAATGAAAGAATGTGATGCAGATAAGTCGAGAGCCATAGCTCCCTGCCTGTGCAACCTATGCAAACGATTGCCATTTTGTGTTCCAACCAAAAGTTTACTTTTCACTTTTCCTATCAGGGGATTGTGGGAGGTTTCCATTAGGGATTTTGTACTACCTTTTCAACATAGTTCTTTTTGTGACAGGAAATGTATTTCACAAATCTCAGAGTGGCATTTGCTTTTTTAAAAAATTATATATTTGTATACTCATTGTTCTTAGCTTTAATATTGCCTTTTAATGATATAAGATATCTCTTTATACTCATTGTTCTTTGTTTTAAATATTGTCTTTTAATGTTGTTAACTACTGTTGTATACTCATTGTTTTCAACTTGAAATATTGTCTTTCAATGTTGTAAGCCACCTTGGGTCCTTTTTCAAGGAGAAAAGTGGGGTAAAATATTTTAAGTACATAAATACAGTGGACCCTCGACTTACAGACGGCTCGACCTGCAGACTTTTCGAGTTACAGACTTCTCTGGCCGCAAAATTTAGGTTCGACTTGCGGCCGGAGAATCGACCTACAGACCGGAAAATCAAACAAAATGGACCAAAAACGGCCGGTTACGGATTAATCGGTTTTCAATGCATTGTAGGTCAATGGAGCCTCAACCTACAGACTTTTCGACCTGCAGCCACCGTTCCAATGCGGATTAATTCCGTAAGTCGAGGGTCCACTGTAAGTAAAACAAAGCCTGAAAAGACATTGCTGTCAATCAACCAGAAGTAAATTGATGCTTTCATCACACAAGAGTTGATGGAAGGAGCCACTGTTAATTAGTTCAGAGTCAACATTGTATATAAAAAGGGTTTGTGGTTGATGTACTGAAAAAACTAAAGCCATAAAAATCTTGAAAAAAACTGGTTGTTATGAACCCCGCTTGCCCTTTACCTTGCCACTCGTATCCTAGTCATCTACAGTACGATCTGCCCTGGTACTTTACTGGTGTACAAAAATGTGCATGAAGTTTCATGAGAATGTAAAAAATGGAAAATCAATGCAGAAATGGTAAGGAAAGAACTTGGTGAAGTATAACAAAATCTGACTGGGGGAATGAAACAATCTAATAAGGACTCACAATGGAATGTAGTGGTGGAGACTAAGACATGGCTGGCTTACTAGAACAGTGAACAGGAATGCTTCATACTACAACATTTTGTTGCAGGCTTTATTTTCATATCAGTAATATTGATATGTGTGTGTGTGTTTTTTTAACTGAATGTGTACCTGAGAATTACAACTTTACCAACTTCAGCTGGTAAAAGGGTATTTTTCTTTGGCCAAGTGACCTCATTTTGCAAGTTTAGCAGAATACATTGTGACAATGACAAAGCGCACCTCTTCATCCACTAGAGTTTTGATCTCAATTCTGAGAGCGCTCATGTCTCTATGAATTCCACGGAATACTTTGAAGCAGATCAGAAGCACTCGTCAACATTCAGCAGCAGCTTGTCAGAAAGGATCTGATTAGCATAATTCACAAGGGAATGTTGCCCTGCACCTCAGCCAGGTAGTGGTATCTGGAGTAATAACAAAAAGAAACTTGTACAACCACCAAAACTGTAAGGCAAGAAGAGATTCTGGTCCCAGGACGTAAAAATTATAGCGTCCACTTTATTCCAAATTAAAAGCCCAATGAGTTTCGGCTTAGCCCCTTTAGTTTTCTTCAAAGGCTACATCACATGAAATAAAACAGGAAAAAAACATTTATAACATCATTTTTTCAAGGGACACCATTTAAAACATTTTATACAGTTAAATTATATTATTGTGCATTTATTTTTGTTTTATTTCACAGAATCATAGAATCATGAAGTTGGAAGGGGACTATAAGGCCATTGAGTCCAACCCCTTGCTTAGTGCAAAGCAAAGGATATCTGCCAGGTGGTGGTCTAAATTTCTCTTGAATGCCTCCAGTGTTGGAGCCCTCACCACCTGTCGAGATAATTGATTCCATTTCACGTGATATAGCCCATGAAGAAGGCTGAAAAGGCTAAGCCGAAATGCGTTGAGCTTTTACTTTGGAATAAAGTGCACACTATAATTTTAACATCCTGGGACCAGCGTCTCTTCTTTCCTTACCATTGTATCTGGAGTGTCTTGTCATGTTGCTGCAAGATTTGGACTCTCACCTGCGCTTCTAAACTGACCACGATACCACAGGGCAAATTGGTCTGATTCTCTCCAGTCCTACGAGTAATATATATATTTCTGTAACTGCTATGGAGATATCTCATGCTTGATCACGTTAAACAAATTATAAGATGTAACAGTAATATAATAGTGATTCTTACAATGGAACTATACACACCAATTTAGGTAGACAGAAGGGCAGACATATTTTTTATTATGGTCCTTAAATTAAGACTCTGCTCAGGTCCTGCAAACCAAGAGCTGGTGGGGACGTATGTGCTTGTGCATGTACATGCCTCTCTGTACGTGTGAGTTAAAATGATTTGGTAATATAATGGATTGTTAAGCTGAATGTAGTTCTTTGCTCCCATAAATATCAATGAAACGGGCAATAAAAATTAAAAATAATCGCCTTGCTGTTGTAATTCACATTCCAATATGAGTTAAATAAGCAATGCAATCATATATATACTTTATGAATACAATAAATATGCTTCCTGACAGAATTCAGATGAATACATAAGTATATGAGTGCTCACACACATCCATGCACACATGCAATTAACGGGGGTGAGTTTAAAATGTAGTCTTCAGGGAGAGAAAACCAGACATATAACAACTATCAAGGCAAATGAGTCAGAAGGGGAGGTGGAATAAATAAATTTCACTACGATGTAAAATACACAGAGACTCAAATAAATAATATAGAGGGGCAAAGACAGGATTAAGCAAAAGGCTACTGGAGTCACATTAACAAGGAGAACACTCAGAGTTGTTTTCAGATGCCTTCTGCTCTGGCTACTACCAAAAGTTCTAAGACTGGCAAAATATTGATGAAACGCTGTGTGAGACCGTTGAATATATAATTCTAGTGACCACACTCAATCCCAGCCTGCAAGCACTGTGAATGGAACAGGGCGTGAGACTGTTGCTTCAGATTGTCATGTTAAAACTGTCAATAAATAAAGTCAGCTCCCTTTTCAATCATGTTCAAAGTGTTCTGGACCCTTTCACTTTCATCTGGAACGGAATCTGGTCCTTCCACTTGGTTCCAGGCCTGATAAAAATCAGGCCAGATCAATCAGATTCAGTTCTGAATTTGAGATTTGGCTAAAGCTAATGCACAGCCCTAGTATTACTGAATGAATCAAATCTCCTGAGAAAGGTGCCTTGCATTGAACCACTCATTCATCCTCTGCTTCTTCCAAGAGATCTAGTGATGTGTGGGTGGAGGTCTCACTAGGGGGCTACCTTGATGGAAAGCTCCTGCTTCAAGGACACTAGCTCTCCCAATGCCTGCAGTAGCTAAGATCCCTAAATAGGAGTGAAAGAAACCTGACAGCAAGTCCAGGTCAAACACTGAGTACTGAGTCCATGCTAAATTTTGGGGGAAACGCAAAAGTGGAAATCAGAGGCAAGATTCAAGGTGTAAATCATGTATCTACCAAACTGACAGGGCCAAGAAGGAGCAAACAGATGGAGACAAATCAAGAGTCCCAATCAACAAGCAGCACTTCAAGTCAATGTAAGGCAAAGAGGATTAGAGCAGAATATGATTACAAATGTTGCTTCCAGCAGGGTGGATAAGGTTTAGATGGTGGTATTTATACATCTTGGCCTGGGAACCCTGCCTTCTTCTACTGGCTGTAATTAGTTATCTATTGCAGATGTCCAGCATTGAGAATGCCCATGCAAACTTTATTGTTTTCTCGTTGCCAGCATTCTATACAGTCAGGAACCGCTTCATCCATCAAGTTGTTGTTACCTCTTGAAGAGGTAGGCTTCTCTCTGGCAGAACCAGGTTCTTGCTTAATCTCCTGTGCTTCTAGGAGAGGCTTACTAGCTGCAGCCTCAAGATCTTTCCTGGCTCTGATTTCCTTCTGCTGAGGAAGATCATTCTTGTCTTCATCCTCTGAAGAGGACTCAACCAGGTAAGGTACAAAAAACCCAAACAAACAAAAATCTTTACTGGGTGTCAGATCAGGCCTGCTTGGATTCTTATATCCTGACCTTTGCTGTGACTTCTATACTGTGTGTGATATTGGGCTGACTTTATTTAGCCTCTTTTAGAATATCCCTGATTGCTTTCTGTTTACAGTTGGACTTGTTAGACGGGGAATGTTCTTTGATTTTGACTTTAGCTGCTCCTCATTTTGTTACATTAACCTATGTTAGGATTGGGTTATTGTCCTTAACTTTGATTGTGTTCTTTGGGTTTTATCTCTCTGGCTTATCTATTTGTGGTGCAGTTTGTTCCTACTGCGAACTTCCCACCCAGAAAGAGAACGTATCACTAGCTTCTAATTATAAGGAACTCTTCTTTGCAGCTAAGCACTTTCTCTTGGGAACCTCAAGCAAAGCTAAATCCTTCTGTCTCTGTCTTTCTCGTGGTCTGGGAGGGAATTACTCTGGAGCAGAGTTGCCTCCATCTGGGGGTTCCAGATCTTATAATCCTTGAGGTTCCAGGATCTGCAAGACAAGGAGCCATTGCCTCTATTTCATAAATATGTCTATCTTCACAAACTCCAGTATGAACTGATCCAGTTTTCCAGTTCTCAGATTATTATGCAGAATGCACCTTAGTTATCTGCCAGTTTTCAAGCTTCCTAAATGTTTCAATGCATATAATTCTTCTCAGCTTAAGAGTAATAATAATAATAATAATAATAATAATAATAATAATAATAATAATAATAATAATAATAATAATAATAATAATAATAATAATAATAATATATTTATAAATCCACACTTTGTGTGGAAATAATTTTAAAAGATGCATTTAAATGCAAATGTAAAATACGTGAACTGGAAAAGAGACTGATTCACCTGCCCCTATTCCCAGCAGTCTTCAATTATCCAAATGTCACTAAAGTGGATCAGTGTCCCAGCTACAAGAAATGAAGCAGTACTTTGTATGCTCTGCTAACATACAAATGTGCCTTAAATTTAACTTGGGGGGGCGGGGCGGGGATTTACATCTAAGCCACACAGTGTATATATTATCACGTATGCTACAGGTGCAATAATTAGAAGACCCTGCTTTGTGGTGCTGATGAGTTCCTCCAGTTGATTTGTTGGGCACTTGTTGCTAGGCAACAACTTCCAAGTTGTTATATTCTTCTACTAATGTCCTGTAATATTTAAGGCCAGCTTGGTGATTGCCTTTTCTTTTGAATTCCAACACAACAAATACATGTCAATAGGAAGACCCTTCTCTGAAGCATCAGAGGGAAACAGCAAGCTACTAAGGCTGCCATCTCTCAGGTAGAGGAGAACTGTCACTGGAGGAGGAATTTTGAATTGTGTGTGAGAGATATCTTTAAACCCTGGGTGCCTGTTTCACCACTCATTTGCAGCTGATGCCATGTTTCTTTGGCTCAGCGTGAAGGTATTCAAATATGTGCTCTGCTTGCTTACCTCCCAACCCTTACCTGCCTTGCCTCTGTGACATCACAAGGACCCACCTCCTGCTCTTAGATGTTGATCCTGAAATCTGAGGATCCACATATAGCATTCTCTATTATCCACGGTTTTCAGTATCCGCAGGGGGCTTAGAACCACTCCCCAGTGGATATGGGCATCCTACTGTAATATGCTTAAATGCTTAAGATTACTTAAAGTTACTATGTTTTTACTTTTTAATTATGTGTTTAAGAGATGTATTCTCTGTCTTTTGTTTTTGAATATGTTTCTTTTAGGCTATAAGCTCCTTAAATTTTGGGTTCAAGTATGATTTAAATCTTTGTCTGTGACTTTTATAGCAAAAAGCTTACAACTGAAATATAATTTTCATGACTTAAGAATCTGGCTGTAACTTAAGTTTAGATTTCATATATTTTTAATCATTTGCACGTACATAGTGGTTTTTCATAGTGGTAAGACTTTTGGATATTTATTTATTTAATGCTGCCTTTCTCCTAAAGGATCCAAGGAGTTTTGTGCATATGAAACATAGAAGCAATGTAGATAAATAAAGCTTATAGAATTACACAAGCTGATGTTGCCTGGAATTATTGCAAACATGAAAAGAATTACACCTTGATTCTCAGATGCATTTTGATATGATTGGGAGTGACTGTCTGATTTCATTCTGGAATTAACCCTTAATTGGAATAAATGGCAGTTGTGATGAACACAGGTTTCTGGTTTTTCCCTGGAGGTCTGTAATTTTTTGTAGGGCCCTTGGGAGGATGTTCAGACTTCAGAATCTCTGACCTGACAGCTGATTCTATAGTGCAATATCGTATTTGATAACCCTTTCAGGATCTCATTCCGATAACATTATTTTTGGAGCTGTGCGCTACTTTGTGAATTGTTAAGAGGCAAAAAATGCAATGTTCCAAGCAAAGAAAGACGTGTCAAATGGACAGTCACAGCAGAGAAGTTGAGAAATTAGTGTCCTGATGGCAATACCATAAATGACAGAGATACTGATAGAAACTGACATGTGAAAGTTGTCACTGTCTCTCTGTTTCCTGCTGTGTAATATTTCCTCAAACTATTATCAAGAGCTGTTTTCACAATTCTCTTTGACAGGGAAGCACCATAATAAAGTGTAGGGTGTTTTCCACACTATAACTCCCATAAACCACAACTGGCATGGCTAATGATAAGGGATTACGGGATTTGTGGTCCAAAACATCTTGAGGATTGGAAATTCATACTGGGAGTGGTAGTAATTGCATTGATAGACTAGTATTGGGGAGACCTGAATTTTGTTGTTGTTTAGTCGTTAAGTCATGTCCGACTCCTCGTGACCCCATGGACCAGAGCACGCCAGGCCCTCCTGTCTTCCACTGCCTCACGGAGTTTGGTCAAATTCATCTTGGTAGCTTCGATGACACTGTACAACCATCTCGCCCTCTGTCGTCCCGTTCTCCTCTTGCCTTCACACTTTCCCAACATCAGGGTCTTTTCCAGGGAGTTTTCTCTTCTCATGAGATGGCCAAAGTATTGGAGCCTCAGCTTCAGGATCTGTCCTTCCAGTGAGCACTCAGGGTTGATTTCCTTTAGAATGGATAGGTTTGATCTCTTTGCAGTCCAGGGGACTCTCAAGAGTCTCCTCCAGCACCACAATTCAAAAGCATCAATTCTTCGGCGGTCTTTATGGTCCAGCTCTCACTTCCATGACCTGAATTTAGGACTACATTTAGTCACAATAACTTTGAGCCAGGCACAGATTCTCAGCCTGCCCGTTTCCTGGTCAGGTGAAACCTCAGTAGCATAGTAGTCCACTCCATGGTCAGAAAGGCTGGAACAACAACTCCATCTCCAGTCTAAAAAGCAGAGTCAAAGATACTGCAGAAATCAAAGCCATGTCCTACCAGACACTGCATCAGTTTGAAACAAGGAGTTCCACAACCACAGTCAAAGCAGTCCAGAGTCAATAAGCCAGAAGAGCAGAATGATAAAAAAACCCAAAGAGAAACCCTTGGCAGAACACAGTCCAAGTTCAAAGGTGGCAGAGTAATCACAGCAAGAGTCAGGAATGCAGCCTGGCTGGAAGAGTCCAAGCAGGTAAACAGTGGCTGAAATCCTGTTGCTTTGTTATGTAGGTGGAAGGCAAATGGCATAGCATGTAGTCATTTCCAGCTGACAATGAACCAATTTCCTTTGAGATTCTCAGAGGTACATGCTCCTACTGGCTGGTGCTTTGGAATCCTAGCAGGGACACACAGCAATCGTTCAACACCACATTTCAAATGAATCAATTTTCTCTCTCTCATCTTTCTTCATTGTCTACCTTTCACATCAACATCTTATAACCAGGAATCCTGTGATATGGATGGTCTTTGCTTTCACCAGCAGCATACCCTTATACTAAAGGATCTTCTGTAGTTCCTTTGCAGCTTCCCTTCCACGTCTCAGTGTCCTTCTGATATTTTGGCATTAGTCCCCCTTTAGACTGATCATTGTACCAAATTTCAAGTTCTTCACTGTAGACATTAAAGTTGTGTAACTCCTCTATAGTCGTGGTTTTTGGATTCTTAACGTTCAGCTGTAATCTTCCTTTTGCACTTGCTTCTTTAATGTTCCTCAGCAGTCATTTCAAATCATTTTTGCTTTCTGCCAATAATATGATGTCATCTGCATATCTGAAAGGGCTGAAGTTTCTTCCACCAATTTCCTCTATCTGAATCTATTGCAGCTTTCCATATAATGTTCTGCATATCAATTAAACAAATACAAAACAAACTTCGTGACTGTCCTCTTTTGCCAGTGGAAAACATTCTGTTTCTCTATGTTGTTTTCCTAACAGTAGCCTCTTGCCAAGAATATAGATGATGCATCAGGACAATCAATTGTTCTGCCACACCCATTTCTTTTAGAACAATCCATATCTTGTCATGAGACACACAGTCATAAACTTTATTGTAATCTATAAAGCACAAACCGATCATCCTCTGAAAGTCGTTGATATGCTCCATTAGCTAATGTTCTGGGGTGGATGAGGGCAAATGGACTGAGGTTGAATCCGGACAAGACGGAAATCTTGCGAGTGGGTGGTCCCAGCGTCAGTGGGTTGGGAAACTCCCTCTCCTTTGGGGGAGTGACTCTTCCCACGAAGAGTGAGGTTCGCAGCTTGGGCATCTGCCTGGACCCGGATCTCACCATGGAAACCCAGGTGGCATCTGTGGTCTGGGCAGCCCATTTCCATCTCCGGAGGATTGCCCAGCTGCGTCCCTATCTAGACATGGGGGCACTCACAACGCTGATTCATGCCCTCGTAATCTCAAGAATAGACTACTGCAGTGCTCTCTACGTGGGGCTACCCTTGAGGCTAATGCGGAGACTTCAACTGGTCCAGAATTCAGCGGCCAGATTAATAACTGGGGTGAAGAAATTTCAGCACATCTCCCCCATTCTGGCCGCCCTTCATTGGCTACCGGTTCATTTCCGCATCGACTTCAAGGTTATGATGATAACATTTAAAGCCCTAAACGGTTTAGGACTATCAGAACGCCTGCTCCCAGCCAGATCTGCCCGTAATACCTGTTCCTCACAGGCAGGGCGGTTGAGGGCCTTGACCTCGAAGGAGGCCCGGAGGGAAAGAACAAGAAACCGGGCCTTCTCGGTGGTTGCCCCCCGCCTATGGAACAACCTGCCGACTGATATTTGTCTGGCACCCTTGCTGGATGGATTCAAAAGAGCATTGAAGACCTGGCTCTTCTGCCAGGCTTTCCCTGAGCACTAGGATCTTGCCCTCTCTTTTTACCATTCTTTTTGCAATCCTCTCCATTACCCTTTCCACCACCTTACTGCCATCTGTTTTAATTTCCGGATTTGTTATGTATTATCTTATATTTATCGCGTTTTTAATTTTTTTTTTCCTCCTTATATTGTTGTTAGCCGCCCAGAGTGGCCTGGTTGCCAGATGGTGCGGGATATAAATCCATAAATAAATCCATATATAAATTCAAATAATAAATCAACAAATAAATAAATAAATAGTATGATCTCTAGTGCTTTCCTCTTCTGAATCTGTCTTGAACATCTGGCATTTCTTCCTGTCTATATATCAGGGATGGGGACTTGAGTCACAGGACTCGCTGTCAAGTCGGACTTAAGTCACACCGGTGACTTGGACTCAACTCAGGGTTGTTTTTTCAATGACTCAGACTCAACTTGTGAGTCGGGGACCCACTCACCCCTCCCTTTCTTCTAGGGAAAAAACTTGTTTTTAATAGACTTGAACTTGGGGCTTGGGACTCGGGACTTGGTACCAAAGACTCAAACTCAGCCCTGGGACTCAGATCCAAAGACTTACCAACATCCCTGCTATATAGTAAGCCTTTACTATAAAATCTTGAGCATCACTTGAGCAAATAAATCTTGAGCAAATCAGGAACAAACAAAAACATACATAAAATGCAAGTGAGTTCTGTATGATGACTTTGCTAGTTTTAGGTCTGTTATCTTTAACTTAGTTCAGTGTACTGCACCTTCACCAGTTGTACAGCAGGCTGAAAGTAGACAAGTCCAACTTTTCCATGACAAAGTTTGCATCATGTCCAAATCCACGTTCATATATAATTTGTTTGGAATGGAGCTTCAGCCATACCAAATAGAGGTATAAACTTGCAAACATCGTGTGTGCTCAGGAATTCTTGATCCTTCACAAGTCTAATTAGAATGTGCCTTTGCTATATAAGTTATCCAAGTATTTCAACCCACATTGCAGGACATAAATGATTCATGTCAGTAGAGATTTAAATTTGTACGAGTAGAACAATACTTAATGGTTAGTGAACCAGATTGAATTTTCCATTGAGCAATTACTCTTGCACCTTGCCTTCATTACAACAGTACAGTATAATTAATTTTTTGTCCAAATTTTGTAAAAATTATGCTGGAAAAATAATATAGATTCCCCCAACTACTTCATTTACACTTTCAGGTTTGTTTGTTTTAAAGGTGTTAACACATGGAGGAAGGCAGAAATGCAGGTTGATGCTCTGTCCTATGGTTTCTGGAATGGCTGGATCATAAGCATGTAGCAGGGCACTGAAGCCTAAGTCTATTGAAATGCTACATGACTACCCAACCAGTCTAGCAGGGATGGGCAACTTCTAGAGGACTGGGGGCTAAATTATAGAATCATAGAATCATGTAGTTGGAAGGGGTCTATAAGGTCATGGAATTGAAACCCCTGCTCAATGCAGGAATCCAAGTCAAACGAGATTTGACAGATGGCTGTCCAATTTTCCTTTGAATGCCTCTAGCATTGGAGTGCTCACCACTTCCCAAGGTAATTGGTTTCATTGTCCTAATACTCTAACAGTTAGGACGTTTTTCTTGATATTCAACCAAAATCTGGCTTCCTGTAGCTTGAGCCCATTGTTGCGTGTCCTGTACTCTGGGATGATCGAGAACAGATCCTGCCCCTCCTCTGTATGACTGCCTTTCAAGTATTTGAAAAGTACTATTATCTGCAGGGATGTGGTGGTGCTGCGGGTTAAACCGCAGAAGCCTCTGTGCTGCAAGGTCAGAAGACCAGCCGTTGTAAGATCAAATCCACGCAACGGAGTGAGCTCCCGTCGCTTGTCCCAGCTCCTGCCAACCTAGCAGTTCAAAAGCATGTAAAAATGCGAGTAGATAAATAGGTACCACCTCGGTGGGAAGGTAACGGCGTTCCGTGTCTAGTCATGCTGGCCATGTGACCACGGAAACTGTCTTTGAACAAACGCTGGCTCTATGGCTTGGAAACGGGGATGAGCACCGCCCCCTAGAGTCAGACACGACTGGACTAAATGTCAAGGGGAACCTTTACCTTTTATCCTATCTCCCCTCAGTCTTCTTAATCCCCCTTGCTTCAGAGGCAGCACCCCCTCTAACTTTTGTCATCCCATAAATCTAAAAGCTTTTTAAAAAAGCTGCAAATACCCAGTCTATGGAGATGTCTTAACTTGAAACAATCTGCCTCTCAAAGTAACGCCCTTTTGTGTAACTGTACAACAGGATTTAGGCCAACATGTTAGCATTAATGTGTCAACATTAGAAAAAGTAACAGTTAACTTCTTAATGGTTAGAGCAGTATAGCAATGAAACCAATTACCCCGGGAGGTGGTGAGCGCTCCAATGCTGGAGGCAATCAAGAGAAAATTGGACAACCATTTGTCAGAGTTGCTTTGATTTAGATTCCTGCATTGAGCAGGGGGTTGGACTCAATGGCCTTATAGGCCCCTTCCAACTCAACTCAATAAGTCTGTGATTCTATGAAAGTAAGCTGATACATCTAAGCTTTCTGAAATAATGTTCTGAAGATAATGTTAAAATGTTGTTTTTAGAATATCAAATGCACCAATGCCCTCCTGTTTAATGCAAAAGTCATAATTTAAAACTTAATGGGTTATTTCCAAGCTATGCCCATTTGTCAGTGTCCAGTCTGTTCCCCCCATTTAGGAACAATAAATCCTGCTACCTACTTGAGTAGATGCATACACACACTGGTAAACATAAATGGTAGAAGAAGATGTTCATTGCCAGGTAGTTTATACCAGCACCCTATATAGGAATGTCTAGCTCCAAAGAAAGCAAACAGGTTTCCTAGTGACAAGGCTAATATGTATTCCTGATGCGCAATGTAAAATGGAGGGGGTTCTGATGCATTGCTCTTGGCCAAAGAGGAAACTGAGGAATAAAGATGTGGATTGAAAGGTCAAGTTGCTTGCGCTACTTCTAAGGTGAATAGAATACAGATGCTTCCCATTCATATTTGCTTTGGAAAAAAGCCACAACTGCCTTTCCTTCACATAAAGATTTTTAAAGCAAAGCAAAGCAGAAGTAGGCTTAGGGAAAGGAACATCCACCTACTTAATTTTGTTCCACACTCAATTTTTTTTTCCAATCTCACTTTCCCCCACCCCATCTCTAGTAGGAGGTAACTTCAAATATTGGTAAATTCTTCAAAAACAATATGACATGAAATTTTCATCATTCACACCCGGCAAATTCAACAGCTATAGCCATTTCCAGCATGGAGGGGACTGTATTACACTTGCCTGCTACAGAGGTCTTAAACATCAGAAGCCTCTCAGAAAAATGTAATGACTACTCTAATTTAGCAGTAACATGGCTGAATACATGGGGATTCAAACCCAGATGATTTACAGTTAAGTACTCATAGAACCTGAATGGGTGGATCTGGGAATTTTGTATTTATTCCACATGCTGGTTGACATCCTGTTGCTTTAGCTTATGCAACATAAGGCTGACACCATCTATTACGACCATTTTTCCTTAATTAAAGATTTCTGATTCTGGCCCCTGCCCCATGTCCCAAGGCTCCTTTGGAATCCCTTTCTTTGTAGGAAAGTCTGTGGAACGTGTGTGTGTGTGTTTAATTTCCAGTTATGTTACCACCAATAAAATCATCACAGTGCCAGCAGTTTTTGGAAATGAAAGATTTTCCCCCCTGTGGCCTCCAATAGCCTCCCCATGACGATCCCAAGGGAGCCTCCAGACCTGGAGTAGGTGTGGAATCCCAAATTTTTTAATTTCTGAAAAATCATTGCGGCTAATGATTTTGTCAGCCTCATGTGGCTTAAGTTAAAACAACTAAAGTTCAGCTGCTTTTGTTTTTAAAAACTTCATCCCCCCCCCATCTCAAACATGAATAAATAGGTGAATTTTGGACTTTCTTTTTTTTTAAATGAAATCAGGTTCACAATGTACAATCAAACCTTTCTTCTCTCGCTTCCACAGAATCCGTCTTATCCTAGCCAATACCAACCAATGTAAGGATCTCAAAGCCATTCTCTCTCTCTTTCTCCCCTGCCCACTTTGCATGTGTGTGTCTTCAAATGGAATATATATTTTCATCTCTTACAATAACCAATAAAAGGAGAACATTGTGAAACCAGGGATCTTTTCTTTACACCAAAACGCTTGCCTTTTCTCCCACCTTCCTCCTTCAGTCCAGAAAAAAAGTGTGTGTACAGTGGGGATAAGCTAGGCTAGCTTGCCTTGACCTAGAAATCTCTCTTTCCCATTAACATTGCCTTACTTGTCCTACGACACTCACTCTCTCATCTCCCTCTACGGCATCTAAATTCCAAGCCCTTGAAGGCACTTGCCTTCAAGGGCTGGAATTTAGATATCTATGTTGAACATATGAAGTGTATTATACTGAGTCTGGCCACCGGTCCATTTAGCCCAGGACTTTTTACACTGACTGACAGCAGGTCTCAAAGGCTTCAGTCTGAGCAGAGGCCCCTGTCCCAGCCCTCAAGAAATCTGGGTTGGCTTATTTTTTCCACATGTTACTTTGCAAAATGTTGTGCACATCAATGGCTCTTGAGTGTGTGCTTGTATATGCTTGTATTTACACACAGAGAGAAAGAGAGAACTAACAGCTACCTCTGTATGGCTGAATTTACAAAAATAAACTGACAGGTTCGTGCAAATGTTTCTCAGGTGACCCTGGATCTAAACACATATTTAGGATTTCAGCATCTCAGGACCACTGGCTGAAATTTCAGGGAATTCTCTGCTTACCTAGGTTCCAAGGCAGGGAGACAAACCTGATTCAAATTGTACTGGAGAAGGAGAAAGTTTGTTGATTAATTCATTGATTGATGAGGTAACTTTTAAGCAAAGATGGGTAATTTCCAGAGTCACTCCACACGCCTGTCCTTGAACTTTGGAGTGCTACACCTGCCCCTGCCCTAGCCATCCTCTCTCCCTGCACTCAAATTTTTCTGACAAAAACAGTTTCTTCAAATTCTTTACTGAAAATCCTTCTCACACCTCCTAATGACCAATTTATTTTTCAAAAATATATGTAGCATAGTCTCTGGTTCCCTGTAGTGGCCAGTTCTGGTAATACACCTTGGAAACACATATTTTGGCAGGGGGGGTAGTTATTTAATATTTTCAGCCAGCAGATAAGTGAAACCATAGGTACTGATCCTGCATATACCACGGTCCTACTGTATAAATAAATTGGTGAGTTACAGTAACATCTGACCAAAAACAAACTGAACTGAAATTATGCTCTCCACCAAGCTGGCAATGTTGCACCCCATGCCAGCTAGCATTGCAAGCATGATAGGCATCTACATACCAATACGGGGCTGTACCTCTCCTCTTCTTCCCCTATATACATTCCCAGAGAAGACAGAAGGACCAGGAGTGCTAAAGCAACACCTGCAAGCATTCTTTAGAAAGGCTTGCTTTAGAAGGACCTCCTTCAGGTTCAGCAGGGAGATGGTCTTAGAGAAAAAAGAAGATAAACCAAACCACTAAGATGTCAATGAAACATGCAATTATTTTGAGTGCTAATTGATAATCCCTACAAACAAAGCAACACAGCATGCCTGAATGCTCCATCCTCCCTACATACTTCAGCATCACCTCTTATGAATATCTCTGAGTGGGTTTCTGGATGGAAAAGCAACATCCCAAGGTGCAAAAAACTCTTTAAAAAATACTAACATTGAGCTCATTTGGCATTGAGCTGAACTTAAATAACCCCACCAAGCATTGCAGCTTCACTTCCCAAAACAGCCAGACTTGCCAAGAAGCACACGACATCTCAGAAGTAGTTTGCTATAAGAGCTTCTCAATTAAAGCTAAAGCTGGCTAATTGCTTAGAATACCAGCAACAACCAGGAGAGGTTACTGCCAGGTTGGGTTTGTTTAAATTAAATTGCCCTTGAAATGAAAACTCTTGCTTATTAGGTCCATCAGGTTTTGTTAAACACGCAAAGCACGACAACAAGCTGGGCCTCTGATGCAGGCTTTCCAAATTGTGCTTAATGTTTTAAACATCATGATGTGTTGCTCAGTCTCTGTGGAGTTCTACTTTTAACACTGGTTTTTTTTTTTTAAATGGTCCCAGAAGTTATCATGGCATTAGAATCTTTACATTTCAAAAATCATGCCTTAGCGTATTATAGTATGTGCACGCATAGTATGTATGTGTGAGAAACATTTCTCTTGCTTTTTAAAATGTATTTATCTGATTCACACTTCTGAGATTGGATACTGAAATGGAATACATTTTTAGTCTTGGTTTGTATTCCAAGTGCTTCCCCCCCCCCCCCCTAAAATGTATGCAGGCATGCTTTGGTCCATGGGAGCATAACCCTATTAATGTGTTCTAATGGGATGGTGGTGCATAAAAATAACTCTGAACTTCAAAAAGTTCCTTTTTGTGTGTGTTCTGCAACTACCAGAATCCCCCAGCCAACATGCCCAATGGCTAGAAAATCCTGAGAGATGCAATTGCCCACATAGAAAGAGAACTAATTTTTCTGTGCTCAAAAAATATGTACATTTTCCCTCTTCCAAAGCAGTAGCCACCGCCACTGTATGGAACCTGCATAGACATGAGGGAAAGATGAAGATCTTGGAAACTTCTTCTAAATTTTCCTTTTCCTTTTACAAATCTCATCAAGAATTGTCAGCATTCACATGAGAATGCCAGCGCTTATCATATCCTAGATACTCAACGTTAAGCTTAAAAAATTCGCACACATGCATATGCAATCTCTGTACTCAAAGCTTTCTCTCTCCTAGTGTATTAGAATGATAATGAATGTCTGGGGCTTTTGCCCTGCCAAATCATGACTGTTATGATTAAATGTCCCGAAATGTTTTAAAAGAGACAAGAGGGCAGAAGACAAGGGCATCATGGGTGACTTTGTTTATCTCTTTCAACTGTTGGATGAAGGCCAAGCCCTAAGGCAAAGCCAAAGGCAATTAATAAGCTGCATCCCAAAAGTCTCTTGGCTAACTGGTTCTTAAGCTAAGGCTATATGCATAGCACGTATTATCTTTGCTTGTGATCACACAGGAAAAGAGATTGCAATTTGCATTGCTTGTGGAGCAGTTCAATAGAGAAATGTGCTCCAGTCCGACCCTGATCTGTGCCCAAGCTGGACCTTTTTGGTCCAGTTGTAAGGCTTCTGCTTTGGGAGCTGTGTGAGAGCGATTCCCAGGCACACTGAAGGATTGCTTTAAGAGAGATTGCTCCCATTCAAGAGAAATGTTTCCAACATGATCAAGGCACACACCTTTACTGCCTTCTGATGGCATCCTTTGTGGAGGAACAAAACAGTATAAAAGTAGTCTGACGGTTCAGTCTTGCGATAGTGCTGAGTAAGAAGCTAACCCCAAGGCAACTCTTGTCTGCTTCTCTGGGAATGATGGGAACACTGTGTTGCTGGAAATACTTTTCACTTGCAGTGCTATTTGGAAACCTAGTTAAAAAACAAACAAACCCAAAAACCCAAATCAGACTGATCTCACAAACTTGTCATTTTTTACGAAGTCCTGGAAAGAATTATTCTTAATCATCTAACGGAAGTAGTGGAAAAACAACAAAAAGACTACGATCCCTAAGCTTTCTCTGAGTGAATGGATGCTAAGTGGGTTTTTAAAAATGGCTTTGAAACTAGCTAGATCACAGGGATAGCCTTTGCTGACCTCTTGGCCACCTATGAGATTGCTCGTCATCAAGTATGAATGCAAAAGTTGTATAACCCAACAAAGGATTATAAGCTAACTAAAGTAATAGCAACCCTTCCGATTTTTTTTTATTTTTGTTGTCAGCTTCCAAAGATAATACATGCAATGGAGAACTGACAAGAATGGTCCACCTCAGGGAAGCGTACTGCTTTCTGTTTTGTTTTAACACAACAAAACCAACCACTTCCTTAAGGCACCAACACTTTTATTTATGCTGATGATGGTCACACACACACTGCTCACTCAGACAGCTTTCAGATGGTAGAACATTGTCTAGCAAATGTATTAGAATAATTTGACACATTTTGTGAAAGAAATCAATTTAAACCCAACCCTACTAAGACTCAAATATGTGCCTTCTCTCTGAGAAACAAGCAGGCACCTCAGAAACTTCAGGTTACCTGGAAGGGCATTGAGCTAGATCTTCTCTTTTTTTTGTCCCTGCTTACCTATAAGAAACACTGCCAAAATACAAAGCAAAAGGTCTCCACCAGGAACAATATTCTTCTAAAGCTATCAGGAACCAGTTGGAGTACACAGTCACAAATACTGGGAACTGCAGCCTTGTCCCTATGCTACTGTGCAGGCACAAGTCGGTGTGGTGTAGTTTAATCCATTCAAAACAGGTCAATGAAAGGTGTAGGCTCATTACTGGATGCCTGAAGCCAGCCTATTGATAAAGTCAATTACCTAGCAGGCATTGGGCCCAATGACATATGGAGAGAGGTAGCAACCAATAGTGAAAGACTCAAAGCATCTGTATCATATGCCTACCCACTCTTTGGCTACCATCCCACCCCTCCCAGATTAGAATTAGAAAACGTTTTGTTTCCCCCAGAACATCTGAGAATCTTGAAGGAACAACAGCGAATGCCAGGACTATAATGTGGAAAGAAAGAACTCTTTACCTGTGCTTTCCTGTAGATTTGGTGTCTCTAGGTGCTTGGGGGACCATTTTATAGCCAAACTAACCAATGAATCAACAATCAGCAAAAATCCATTGATTTGTATTAGTCAAGGGCATTGATTTGTATGAATACGAATCAACGAATTAGCAATTTTTGAATGAATTTGGTGATTGGCTTTTTAATTCGTGCACATCTCTATTTGGTACACATCTAAAATAAGACAACCTTCCCCCTCTGCACCCCAGCTTTAGATCTCTAGATATACAGAGCCTTTGAGCACTCCATTTTCTCCATGGGAGGTTGTACTCATGATAGTTGAAGGTGAATTCACCTTCTCTTGTGAGCAATGAAGTGAACGATCCTGGCAACCGGTCTCCTTCCTGTCCAGCTTCTGTCTCTCAGAACCAACTCTGACACAGTGCTTGTCATCAGAAATTCTTCCCAATTAGATGGAGCAAAATGGAAGAGTCTCAGCTTCTCCTCAACACTCCCCCCCCCCGGTCTTTTCCCAGAGTGACCTTAAAAGCATGGACTGTTCTTTGCCTTGCTTATTAATTAATCCAATCAACATTTAGACTCACACCATTTTGAAAGGCAAGAGAGACCACAGTCTCAGAAAGTGTCAACTCACCAGTCATTCAAAGCCATCAAGGCCCATGAGAGAAGAAAAGGTCACCCAGGGTAGCTCCCTTAGGGAACCAACAGCACGGCAACTGCAGTCTTTGTCACACGATACCATCAAGCCATTTTAGTACCAAACATAGCCTGCTGAACAAAACTCTGTGATACAGTATAACAGCACTTCCAATTTGAAATGGCTTGGAAGTGGATTCATGTACAGTTGGAAGGTGTTGTGTTTTTTGCAAGTTCATATGCTTCCTTTAGTAGGTTTGGGACCTTTCCGGCCTGGGGTGACTGTCAATCTGTTCAGCATTAATCTGTTCCTTCCCTGTCTCTGAATTTGAAGAGAACCATGATATGGAGTGGGACTCCAAAGCACCACTTGCACCTGTAGCACAGATGATGCTTTAAAGACTAGTGTTGTCTTTGGATCCTAGCCAATTCCTCCATGTTCATCTTGTGCAATTGTATCTAAACAGATGTTACAAAAAAAAAAAAGCCCGATGTCTTCAATCTTGTCTCTTCCCACAAGGAAACCAGTTCTGTAAATGGCTGTGTAGTCACCTGAAAAATTCCAGACAGCTGGAGAAGTCAGAAAACCAAAAGAGTGCTTGCCTCAGAACAATATTCCTCCTGTGATTTTGTTTAAATGCTCCAGTGTTCAGTCACTAGGGCACAAAGCTGTCATCCAGACATGCCCCTAAGATATGAAGATACAGCAGGAGCTGGCTGGATAGCTCTGTGGTTTAGGTATCCGGCTGCAGAGCCAAAGGTTGGGAGTTCAGTTCCCCTCTGTGCCTCCAGGGAGAAGAACCAGCACATCCCAGGGTACACTCCCAGAAAAAAGGGAATGGCAAGCCACTTCTGAGTACCCACTAGCTGGAAGACCCTGCAAAGGGTTGTCATAAGTCAGAATTGACTTGAAAGCTCACAATTATTATTATGTAAATTAGGAAATGGATGTCCTTATTATACAGGCACAATGGAGGCATGCCTCATGCCCATCTTTAAGGGATCCCAATTTACTATGATAAATGTGTGGCTTCCAGAATCTTCGAGCCAGCATGACCATGGTACCTTTTCCAAACTTACAGATGGGAAAAGTTACTTCTTTGGAACACAGCTCTCTGAATTTGTAGCCAGTGTACTCCCCAAAAGTGATTGTTTCTAAGCTGTTTACCTAATCATTCCCACTGTCAGTAAACTGAAGATAGGATTGAATGTCTACACATGAGGGGAAACTTTCAGGAAAACTAGCTGGGTGTTACACCATACTTTCAGTACTGTATCATTTGGCTGTTTTCAGTCTACTTTAAGCCAAAACATTTTTTCTGTATTTGCACAATTTAAAATTATGGACACATATGAAATATGTATATATAAAATTAAAACAAATTGAAATGTTAAGATAATTGGACTATTTTGGAAAATTTGTTCTGTATCCAAATAGCACCATTTTACTTGATTATTCTTTGATCATCCTATTTCATTTTGAAGTCTATTAAATGACTTCTAGAATGGTCCACCTAGAGACACTCTTCAGCATTCATCCATTTGGCAATGTATGCTGCTTTTGTTTTCGATAGGTTTAGCCAATGGAAGATTGGCTTCCCAAGATTGGATGTCCACCTCGACTCCTTAACATCATCAAGTCCTTTCATGAGGAAATGAAGGGCACTGTAGCTTTTGATGGCTCAACATCAGATCCCTTTGACATCCAAAGCGGAGTGAAACAGGGCTGTGTCCTCGCGCCGACCCTGTTTGGGATCTTTTTTGCTGTCATGCTGAAGCACGCCTTTGGAACTGCAACAGAAGGTGTCTATCTCTGGACTAGATCAGATGGAAAGCTCTTTAATCTCTCCAGATTGAGAGCGAAGACCAAAGTCCGGCTGAAATGCATGCGGGACTTTCTCTTCGCCGATGATGCAGCTGTTGTTGCCCACTCTGCTGAAGACCTCCAACAACTCATGAATCGTTTTAGCAAGGCCTAGGATTAACAATCAGCCTGAAGAAAACACAAGTCATGGGCCAGGGCGTGGACTCACCTCCCTCTATTACCATCTCCACACAAGAATTGGAGGTTGTTCATGACTTTGTGTACCTTGGCTCAACGATCTCTGACACTCTCTCCCTAGATGTCAAGCTGGATAAACGCATTGGCAAAGCAGCTACCATGTTCTCTAGACTCACAAAGAGAGTATGGCGTAATAAGAAGCTGACGACATATACCAAGATCCAGGTCTATAGAGCCTGTGTCCTGAGTACACTCCTCTACTGCAGTGAGTCCTGGACCCCTTGTGCAGGAGAGGAAGCTGAACACGTTCCATATGCGTTGTCTCCGATGCATTTTTGGTATCACCTGGCAGGACAAAGTTCCAAATAGAGTAGTCCTAGAACAAGCTGGAATTTTTAGCATGTATACATTACTGAAGCAGCGACGTCTACGTTGGCTCGGGCATGTCGTGAGAATGGCTGACGGTCGGATTCCAAAAGATCTCCTGTATGGAGAATTAGTGCAGGGAAAGTGCCCTAGAGGGAGACCACAGCTGCGATACAAGGATATCTGCAAGCAGGATCTGAAGGCCTTAGGAATGGACCTCAACAGATGGGAAACCTTGACATCTGAGCGTTCAGCCTGGAGGCAGGCAGTGCAGCATGGCCTCTCCCAATTTGAAGAGACACTTGTCCAGCAGGCCAAAGCAAAGAGGCAGTCCCGAAACCAGCAAAATCAGGGAGCTGGACAGGGGACGGATTGTATTTGTCTTCAGTGTGGAAGGGATTGTCACTCTCGAATTGGCCTTCTCAGCCACACTAGACGCTGTTCCTATTCAGAGCACGTTACCATAGTCTCAGGAGACTGAAGGATGCCTAATCTAAGCCAATAGAAGTGTTTCCATAAACATGAAGCATACCTTATCTCAGGGTTTTTCCCCGTCATGATTTCCCACATTTCTCAGAAGCAAAGTAAGCGGCAAACTAAACTTTGTTGTAATGTTTCAATCAGCATTCCCCTATGGCTACAAACAAACTGCTTTCTTTCACCGCATGGATGCCTGTGTCTTTCTGGGGACTGTAGTGATGTATGATGCAACAGGTTTTCCCTTTCTTTGTGGAATCTCCCTATTTTCCCCAGTTTCTTCCCATTTCTTGTCGTTCGGTTCCAGGTGGCCATCAAGGTAGCATCTTTTCCAACTGTCTCCTTTGACTCGCTCAAACAGTTCTGCCTCACACATTAACAGTATTCTGATGACCATCCTTAGATAATAACAGCATCAATGTTTGTGCACTATTCAGAACATATTGGCTTGCAAAGGAAAAGGCCATTTTACTTTGTGTAACACAGACCAAGGCCTTGTTAAATAGTCACTGCTCCAAAATGTTGTACATTTGTGATGTGCGTATGATGGATGCATGCTCAACTTTAGTAATAATAGCAATAGTTCCCAGGAGCATCTATGCCACATAGTTCTGATTTATGTGATCGGCTTGTGGTGTGCTGCCGCCATGCACCAATGCCAGCATGGTTCAAAAAGTAGTAAATTGAGTGCAATAAATTGCTGAGAGACACCGAAAGATCAGAGAAGAAAGTCTGGACATTAGAAGCAAAATAAGCTTTATGTTTATTTATGCAATTGTGTGCTACAAAAAACCCATCTGGTATTCCCCCGACACATATAGAAAAAAGTTAGTCATCTTTTTTTTAAAAAAACCTGTCCCTACAGCCAAGGGAA
The DNA here is from genome assembly GCA_037013535.1 of Intellagama lesueurii. Classification (NCBI taxonomy): domain Eukaryota; kingdom Metazoa; phylum Chordata; class Lepidosauria; order Squamata; family Agamidae; genus Intellagama; species Intellagama lesueurii. Next base: position 23,417,465 of record JBAJHW010000001.1, read on the forward strand.
ATAGCCAGTCATGAACACTTTTCTCTGCTTGCATAGTACGTGTACTATGAAATTAGTACAGGAGCTAGACTGAATCTTACCCAAATGAGATGTGCATATGTGCGTGCGTGCGTGCGTGCGTGCGTGCGTGTGTGTGTGTGTGTGTGTGTGTGTGTGAGAGAGAGAGAGAGAGAGAGAGAGGAAAATCTGGTAAAATAAAGACAACTTGCTGATGTGGCAAACAAATACAGAATTTGGAGTAGCTAATTCCTAAAGGCACAGAAATTAACACTTTATTAAATATGTCAGGAACAGAAAGCTAGCAAGGGAATCAACAAGATAATCAGATACAAAAGGTTAATGAAAGAGAAGAGGGAGATGACAAATCACTGTTGGCAGAGAGGGGTTGAAAATTAAGAAAGGGGCAAATTATAACTTTAAAGGGAACTGAGATGAAAATGCTTTCACCTGAGAGTTTATTTATTTAAAATATTTTTATCCCACTTTTCTCCTTAAAAAGGACCCAAGGCAGTTTACATCATTAAAAAGGCAATATTAAAAGCTAAAAACAATAAGTATATTGTTATATATATATATAAGTATATATACTTATTGTTTTTAGCTTTTAATATTGCCTTTTTAATGATGTAAACTGCCTTGGGTCCTTTTTAAGGAGATAAATATATATAAAAGAATTAAATAAGTATTCTATTAAAAATGGTAAATAAAATCAATACTAAAACACATTTAAAACAACCAAGCACAACAATCCATTAAAAACCCCTCTCAGACCACCAGTCATTGAGGAACAGCCTGCCTGAAGAGAAAGGTCTTTGTCTGCTTGCAGAAGGACAGCAAAGTTGGGGCCAGTCTGGCCTCCTGTGGGAGGGAGTTCCAGAGTCTGGGAGCGGAGACAGAGAAGGCCCTCATCCATGTCCCCACCAAGCACGCCTGTTTGGGTGGTGGGACTGATAGAAAGGCTTCTCCTGATAATCTTAATGCTCGGGCAGGCTCATAGAAGGAGATGCGGTCTCTTAGATAGAGTTTGTAACAAATGTGGAACGAAAAAACTGCAGTAGCATTAAAATCAGATGTGCTGCCATGCTTGTCAATAGCAGTGATTTTGTTGCAATTGACAAGAATTTGAGAGTCAGAGCAGGAGTCTAAAATCAGAGCTGGGCAGCTGCAGAATATCTGTCCCCATTTTACAGACCCCTGGGCCTCCAAGGGCCAAACCTATCCACCCACCCACCCTTTTTTTTTTTCAAAACAGGAAGTGACCAGATGGATTCAAGAAGGCTCGGTCTCCCTGAAATGGCCTTAAAATGTAGAATCAACCCCTTTAGAGGCTTCTTGGGCATGATTTTGCATTTTGGGATTTATTTCATTTCTTTTCATTTCATTTCACTTTACCTTACATTTTATTTTATTTTATTTTATTTTGGGAATGGCTCGGGGCTTTGTACTGGTATCCTGTTGAACTGCATACAGGCTGTGAACCACGCAATTCCCATTTCTGGTGCCTGTAACGCTTTTCCCTCCTTTCACTTGCACAGAGCATATTTCAAACTATTCTCAGAGAATGGATTGAAAGTAGGGCAATAATATAATCTCTGGAATCTGCTTGAGGTTACTTCATGGATTGTGCTTCCAAATGAGCCATGCATTTCAGCTGGCAGGAATCCTGAACACCATTGTAGTGTTTCCTTTAGCAACATGTGTGATTGGTTTGTGGTCATTTTTTTTTTTTAGGTGATGTATAATAAATAACAATAGATGGCTTTAAAGGGAGTGTATGGTTGAATTCACTCTGAAGGCTCACTCTTAATGTCATCTCAAAGCCCCTTGTGTAAATTATGTCCTTTGCGTTTCCTCCAGGGACATCGGTCTATGTATAATTCACATGACTGAAGCGTCTACACACATCAATAATCCAAAATCGTCAAGTGTGACAACTGGCAAACAGATATTCTCAATATTGCAGTGCAGTGGTAAATTTTGACGAGCAGTAGCTCAGAGGAGAAAACACATACACACTTACAAACACCCACCACCACCACCACCGTAGGGCACAACATGCACTGCAATCCTATGTATAATTATCTGGGAAACATCATTGAACTCAGTAATGCTTCCTTCTCATTGCATAGGTTCTACCTGTAGAGTGCACTGACCTATAGAAACCCCATTAAAGGAAATATGATTCCAGCTTCTACTTTCTCTAACTTCTTATATGCTGCTCAGTCATAAATAATACTAAAACATTTAAAACTTGTCCAAAAAACTCTCTTATTCTGATACCGTTCATCATGGCCACCTAGAACATCTGGAATTCTTAGTGTCTCACAGAGATAACTGAAGCCTATGTTCTTTCTTTTATCTCTGAATACATATTGAAAATCTCTATTTTAGATGTGTAAGTGCTCTTTTGACATGTAAGTCTAGAGTTCTGGACCTTGAACTATTTTATGAGTGGCTGCAGTGGCGTAGCGTGGGGGGGGCAGAGGGGCAGTCGTCGAAGGGTGCTGAACTGTATCAGAATAAGAGAGTTTCCTATTATTTGAATAATTGAATTTAACATATAGATCTATAGTACAATATATAGTAGAATATTGTATCCTTCTGATGCTTGACAGTGGGCTTACTGAAGTGCCCTGTGACTATTTTGTTTTATTTTTCCCTATTTCTGAGATTTGTCTATGAGTACAATATCCTAGGTATATAACCTATAATTTTGTATGCATAATGTTGGTATTTGATACTATTAAGTAATGGAAGGATATCTAATGCTCTTATTTAATTGTTGAAATGTGAATTGTCAGCTCACAGGTCTCCTAAGAGATTCCTGCGGCTTGAACAGAGAGGTTCCAGGGGCAAGTGTACTCCTTAATCAGCTGAGCTGAGTCCGGTACCCAGCCAGGCAGCACCACTTACTCCTTTTCCCAAGTCCGTTCGAATTAGCAATTACCAGAGAGAAGAACAAATGGACTCAAGTAGCACATCTGTGGCCTAAAAATAATTTTGCAGGTTTGCTGTTCAAGAGACCAAACATCAGCTTTTAAGAATTATTGTTTTATTAGAAAAATAGAGTATTTAGAGATATTCAGTTTGTTGCAAAGCAAAGCATTCAAGTACATTTCCATAAATCAAAGCAGTTAGAACTTTAGCAAATTCCAGCTACAAAAATAAAATAAAAAACTCTAAAAATAGCTTGAAAGGCAGGCAAGGCATAGCCCCCCTTTCCCTATCCTTACACTGAACTACATTCTAGCATAATACTAACAAAATAGCAATTGGAACTCAAAAGTCCATCCTAAAATCCAAATCAAGAATCAAAAGGTTAAAAAAAAGTTTTCTCTCTATCTCAGTCTTCCATTTTTCTTCCATGCTGGGACCACCCTTCTTCTTCACTCTCCTCTGACGTAAACCAATCAGGATGAAGGGCTGTCTCTTCACACTCCACCTCCGTTTCCCATGGGATGTGTAGGTGTTGTTGACCATCTTCCTGATGTTGTGTCTTGACCCTTATCGTCTCTGGCTAAGTTTGCTTCATGGAAAATTACAGCTAGCTCTAAGAGAAAAAAGATTCTCGAAGCATCTAGTTATGCTAACACAGACCAATATGGATTCCTTCTACACAGTTCCATGACTACAAATCCCATTCAGAAATTACATTTTAGCCTTAATAACCTAAACCATGACAATGGCCATTTTTGCAATCCTTTTGCTAATCTTCGCTAGCAAGTAGACCCATTGAATTAACTGGCAAATGGTAAATCAACAGTCACCTAAATCCCATTGACTCAATGGATCTACTCTAGTAAAGACTACCTGTAGGAAACTGGCCTATGTGAATTGTTTTGAGTTGATGTTACAATGCTTTATAATTACGTCAACTGCATTTTTGTTGTTGTTGTGGGTTTTCCGGGCTGTCTGGCCGTGTTCTTAAGGTTTTTCTTCCTAACTTTTCACCAGTCTCTGTGGCCGGCATCTTCAGAGGACAGGAGTCAGAACTCTGTCTGTGCTCTGGTGCAGTTTGTTGGATAGTTGAGTATTTATAGCTGTGGGATCAGCTTTTGTCCAGCTTTTGATTATGGTGATCAGCGTGTTTTTTGTTGTGGGTGTATGTTGTGATAAGGGGGAGAGATGATCTGTCACTCTGATTGATGGGTGTCGTTAGCTGGTCTTTTGTGTGCAGTGATCACTGATCCTTGTGGCTGGGTAGAGTTCATTGACCTTTTGCAGGCTGTATTTTTCAGTGCTGGGAGCCAGGCATTTTTTTCATTCTTTTTTTGTGAACCAGTTTGAGCACACACTGTTGTGGAAAATATGTCATGCAAATAAATTGACTGTGACTTGAATAACCTGTAAACAAGCACTTACGTCCTGGACTGTGGTAAGGAGTCAGATATAATTATATAAAATCCTGTGACAATAGTCATTAAAATTTTCTTGTTCCATATGATGAACAACATCTACTGCTTGGTCAGTACTGTAGGGAGTATGTGGTCGAGAGTAACAGTACCTCAAAAGCACTTCACACATTTTTATACTGAGAGCTTGTTCTGTATAAACATCCTTTTAGCAGCACAGCTCAGATAGGAGAGAATACAACGATATTTGCCCAAGTTGGTGACCTGAAACCAAGCAGCTGCATGTCCTGAGGGAAAGCAGATTCAGTGAAAGCTAGTAGCCACTGGGCAAGGAAAAGCCATACCTGCCTGAAGCACTTTCTCATATTTGATAATGAATGAATGAATGAATGAATGAATGAATGAATGAATGGAAATGGAAAACATCTTTGTTCCACTTTATTTTACCCTTAACAAATAGCTCCCGAGTTTTCATTTTCAAAGTCAAATCAACCACCAAACCGGTGCCTACAATATTTCTGCTTTATTGTGCACCCTGTAGGCGATGTAACTCTACCAGAATGCTTTTTCTTGTAGCAATTTCCCAGTAACTTGTTTATTTCATTCCACCTGCTGATTATTTGGATAATGCTTTTGGCTTCCCAGAGCCCAGGCAGTCCACCACATATCATTACAGTTCTCCATTATGAGCCAGGGAACCTAAAGCTCTTAGCTGTCAGTTGAAATATGTTTTAGAGTTGATTTAACTGGCAGCATTACATTTTTAGCAGGTCACATCATATTGATCAACATCTTAGCTAATGAGCTGTGACTTGGCTGGGCCCATGTGAAGTAAGACTTTAAATCCAGGAAACAAAAAAGTTATGAATGCAAGGCAATGGATGCAGTTTGGGCAGAGAGGGAGAAGGGGAAGGGAGGAAGAGGTATGGGCCACAGGCGTAGAAGAGAGAAAGTGTTCAAAAGCATGTTAATGCCAGTTGTTTACCAAATTTAACATTGAAGATGGGGAAGTAAAGCTGTTTGTATGATAAGTATCATAAGCAAATCCCACATTCGTGGTCAGAGGCAATAGTGATACCAATCCATAAGAAGGGGAACAAGAACGAACCCTCAAATTATAGACCAATTAGCCTTCTCTCTATAGTGGGTAAGCTTTATGCCAGATACTTAAACGACAGATTTAGCTCATGGATTGAGTTGGAAAACATTTTAGGGCACGAACAGGCTGGCTTCCGAAAGAACCCCTCCACCTTTGACCATTGTATAGTTTTAAACCATCTTGCAGAGAAACATATGGGCCCCCATGGAAACGGCCTGTTTGCAGCTTTTATAGACTTAAAGTCTGCCTTTGATTCAATTCCAAGAGGAAATTTATGGGAAAAACTTTATTTTTTCTCGATTGACAAAAGGCTTTTATATCTTATCAGAAGTCTCTATCAGCAGTCCACAATTAGGGTAAGATGTGGATTGGATGGAAATCTGTCAAACCCCATTCGGGTGGAGAGGGGGGTTCGCCAAGGTTGCATATTGGCGCCCACAGTATTCAACTTGTATCTTAACGACCTCTCCAAAAGTTGTTTAGCTCCTGAATATCACTCCCCGAAATTGGCTAAAATCAATGTACCCCTGCTACTATATGCAGACGATGCGGTTCTCATGTCATTCTCAGAAATTGGCCTTAAACGAATCATGCGTGCCTTCTTGAGCTATTGCAGGAAAAATTTACTAACAATCAATTTTGACAAAACCAAAATAATGGTCTTCTCTAGACATAGTAAAACCAAAGATTGGGTTATCGAGGACCAACGGATAGAACAGGTCAAAAAATTCAAATATCTGGGAATTACCTTTTCATATTTTAAAAACCACCTTATCTATCTCCTGAGGAATCTATATGTGGGACAGGAAGCAACAGTTAGAACTGGATATGGAACAACTGATTGGTTCAAAATTGGGAAAGGAGTACGACAAGGCTGTATATTGTCTCCCTGCTTATTTAACTTATATGCAGAATACATCATGCGAAAGGCAGGACTGGATGAATCTCAAGCCGGAATTAAGATTGCCAGAAGAAATATCAACAACCTCAGATATGCAGATGATACCACTCTGATGACAGAAAGTGAGGAGGAATTAAGGAACCTGTTAATGAGGGTGAAAGAGGAGAGCACAAAAAAATGGTCTGAAGCTCAACATCAAAAAAAATAAGATCATGGCCACTGGTCCCATCACCTCCTGGCAAATAGAAGGGGAAGATATGGAGGCAGTGACAGATTTGACTTTCTTGGGCTCCATGATCACTGCAGATGGTGACAGCAGCCACGAAATTAAAAGACGCCTGCTTCTTGGGAGGAAAGCGATGTCAAACCTAGACAGCAGCTTAAAAAGCAGAGACATCACCTTGCCGACAAAGTTCCGCATAGTCAAAGCTATGGTTTTTCCAGTAGCGATGTATGGAAGTGAGAGCTGGACCATAAAGAAGGCTGACCGCCAAAGAATTGATGCTTTTGAATTGTGGTGCTGGAGGAGACTCTTGAGAGTCCCCTGGACTGCAAAGAGAACAAACCTATCCATTTTGAAGGAAATCAACCCTGAGTGCTCACTGGAAGGACAGATCCTGAAGCTGAGGCTCCAATACTTGGGCCATCTCATGAGAAGAGAAGACTCCCTGGAAAAGACCCTGATGTTGGGAAAGTATGAAGGCAAGAGGAGAAGGGGACGACAGAGGATGAGATGGTTGGACAGTGTCATCGAAGCTATCAACATGAATTTGACGCAACTCCGGGAGGCAGTGGAAGACAAGAGGGCCTGGCGTGCTCTGGTCCATGGGGTCACAAAGAGTCGGACACGACTTAACTACTAAACAACAACGACCTTTTCACACTCCCTCTCCTGGTCCTACCACAGACAAACAGCAGTACAGGTGGCCAATAACACAAGTAAACTACTTAGACGATTTCACTATGTTCAGGGTGGGAAGTGTGATGGAGTTGAAGCAGTATGGGATATGTAGTCAGAGAAATGTAAGATGGAGTCAGACAGGTTCTGTGTGAATATGATTTGAGAGACATTGGAATGTGTTTTTCTAAGTGCTAAGAGAGTGTTTTTCTGAAGACCGCTACAGCGTGGTTCGAGATAAAGCTGAAGGTCGGACAAGGAGCCCGTGAAAGACTCAACATTCTGAGCTAATTGGAGAAGAGATAAAACACCTGGATTTTCATGGGAATTGAGGGAGGACGAAGATGTTATAGCCCCTCGAGGCTAATTGGTTAACAGCCATGAAGTGTCAAGAGGAAGGGAGGAGTTAGAGAATGTAGAAAATGGACGATGGGTTATGTGGAAGAAGTTCGGAAGTTCTATTCCATGATGATGGGAGAGAGAAAGAACTTGATGGTTTGAGTATGTGGCTTGAAGGAGAAGGAATGTAAGTGGAGAGAAAGAAGGAGGTAGGGCTAGCCCACCTTAGCCCAGCTTAATAGTGTTTATTATTTTAATGGGGATTAGTTATTTTATTTAACTGTAATAATCTTTGAATATGTTCTTTATGCTAAAGCTTGAGCAATATAAACTGATTCTATGAAACTTTATTTTTCTAATAAAAATTAATTATAAAAATCCTTACAAAGGACTGGTCTCTTGAACAGCAGGGTCTGGCTAAATCCAGGGAGTGGAGAGGGCCACAAACTAGCTATCTTTAAGAGTCCTACCTAACTGAGCTGTTGTGAGTTCTAAGGAATCACAAAGCCCATGTGTCTGTACTTGCAAAGTACTGGGTAAAAGTAAAGTGTTCTTTTAAGGTCAGACTTGTTCAAGGGGCTTACTCTACGCACTGCTGAGGTCTTGGGACTTGCCTCAGCACAAAGGTGGTAGGTAAGTGGCCTGTTGAACTCTCTGACCGAGTGTTAAGCACTCCTTAGGGAGGCTTGGGCACTACAGGGAGCTGATACCTAGAGATAGTCAAGCATAAAATCCTTGCGCAGTTGTTGTATGGTATCGCTGTTTGGATTAAGGGTATTAACCCCTCCATTGAAAGCGTTTTATCAAATATGTTGCGATCTTTATTTGCCATGCCAAGATGCGCCTCTTCAGCCAGTCTGCGGCTCAAAGCTGGTATGCCCTCAGTAGAATGTCAAGCGTGGCTACATGCATTTTGTTATTGGTTAAAGATGGTCTATGCCCCAATAACCTGTAACTACCTACATTATTTGCTGAAAGATTTCTTTGCCAGCTCATGGTATAAGGGATTTACAGAAAAACTACATCTTTTAGGCTTCTCTATGGATTTCCTACTGAGACAGCCTCAAGGTAGCATTAAACCAATACTTATACAACGTATCAAAGATATAGACTTTCAATACTCTCTAGCTTGTGTAGACAGGACTTGTTCACCACTGTGTTTTGGCCTAAATTTTAACTTCCCCAAGCCAGCTAACTACTTATACCAAATTACAGCACCGAGATATCGCTTTGCCTTTTCAAGGGCTAGGTTTAATTGCTTTCCCTCAGCCCTTTTAAAAGGGCGTTTTAATAACACCCCATGTGGTGAAAGGATTTGTCCCTGTGGGAAAGAAATTATTGATACCTTGGCGCACATCATTTTAGAATGTAGCTTATATATAGGATCGAACGCATTCGATATCTTGGTTCACTCATGACTAAATATACTGGTCTACCTCCCACAAGCTATTTGAAATTTCTGTTGTCTGGAGAGAATCAAATAATTACACAGTTAGTGGCTAAGTTTTTATTTTCAGCTATAAGAACGCGCAAAATGCTATAGCAAGATTCTACATTATATTATGTATTTATTTTATCTATTTTACCTTTGTATGAACGGGTCTATGACCGCACAATAAAACTTACTTACTTACATAAGTGTAGAACATGATGAAATTATCTACTTTAAAACTCAACCACTTCATAAGGACTGGTATGATGCCAAAGCTGGTTCCTTGTGGCTGCAGTTCAAATGTGACTGGGAATTTTGGGACTATGGGACAGGGGTTATGCAAATGGGTAAACCATATCTACCTTCCTATGGCCAAGATTGTCTACTCAGACTGTCAGAAGACCCTGGTAGTCTCAGTCAGAAGTCTTTCTACATTTCCTCTTTCACTGAAAATTATGGTTGTGCATGGGCTCTTCAGTCTGGTCTGAAGGTTACTTTGGGTTTCTGAATGTAATTCAGAAATGTAATTCTGAATGTAATTCTGAATGTAATTCTAATTCAATCTGGAGTTATTTGTGCTCCATTCAACTCAGTTTGTACCCTAGATATTTCTAAATATGATTGACTTGCATTGGAAAAACAAAATGGCCACTCACTGATGTACATAAAATTTGGAGACATGATAGACCCTGAGATGGGGGGATAAACCTGCCAAATTTCAGACAACTGCCTTCAGGGATTTGCATACTAAGCACCTTTAAAATTTGATTTTTAAAAAGGTTAGTAGATGAAGTGGTTTACACCTCATCTGATTCAATGGATGAAATCTAACAGTAAATCACAACTAGATTAAGCCCATTGAATTAATGGAATTTATGGAAGAGTTGGTTTACCAAATCACCACAGATTCAATGGGCCTTCTCTAGTTGTGACGTACTACTGGATTTCAGCTAATGTATACTTCAGACACAAACTGGTTTGTGAATTTGTTTCACTTTGCTTCAGTCCAGAACAGAATCTGGCCATCCCACTTTGATCCAGACCTCATGCAAATCAGCATGAATCACAATGATTCAATAAGTGATTTGTAATTTGAACAAATCCAGTGCATACTCCTACTTGAAGATGATGGAGACTGAACATGGATTGGGTTAGGAGCATTTTAGCTCAACATCAAAGTTACATTTCAGAAAAATTTTCAGGGGCTGCATTCCATTGAGTGGCCAAAGGTAAAAGGGTGGTGCCAAAACCAAACTTTTATTTTTAAAAATAATTTAATTTAATTTAATTTAATTTGCTGAATGTCTTCTTGCCAGCAAGCCTTAGGAAAGCCATTAAGTAAGCAGCCCTTAGGTGAGGCATTTCCATCTTTTAGAATAAAAAATCACAAAATACAGGACTAGATTAAAAATCTGGAAGGGCTGGATTTAGCTGCAGGACCTGAAGCTCACAACTTTTGTTTTATATGCAGAGCATATGTGCTGTCATTGAGTATTGGTCCCTTCCCAAGAATCAGCTTCCATAAGCCTGCCTTTCCACCAGAAGCCTGAAACCATCTTTTCAATATATATGAAAGTTATCCTAGTTGTCTGGGAGATTCTTTCTACTGGCATATATTACATTTTTTAAATTTGCTATCTTGTTAATGTCATATCTCTCCATTTCTTGGTACCTGTGCTTCTTCCAGTCCTTCATGAACTCTACCTTAAAACAGTGTTTTAATTCTAGCTAAATTTCCCAATATATTCTGCAGCAAAGACCTTTTCTTTTTAAAAAATTGATTGATAGAACAGGGAGACTTGACCAGAGCTGTTTGCTTTAGCTACCACTTGTTTAGCTTTCATTTAGATTCCATGGCTCCCTCCGTGTCTTTGCAGAACTGTATGGCAATATAGCAGTCAGTGGGAAAAATTGTTTGGGAAAAATTATTATTATGACTCAAAATCTCCCAACTAGTATGGTCAGGGCCAGTGCTTTCCAGCTGATTCCCAGATGTTCTTGGATGACAACTCCCAGAAACCCTGGCCAGCACAGCTAGTGGTGAAGGCTTTAGGGAGTTTTAGTTGAACAATATCTGGGGATCCAAGGTTGGGAACCGTTGGTCTGGGTCATCCTGGCCTGGAGGATTCTGGGAAATGTGGCACCAAAGAACAACTTTTCCAAGCTCTCTGTTGTGTGTGTTAGTTCCTTTCAAGTTAGAGGAGCTAAATTGGCTAGTTGTATGCTAAACTCCCTGTGGTTGTGCCATGCAAAGGCACCCATGTTAACTTCTCAGTGCTATATCCACGACAGTTTATGCCCATGTCTATAGAGGCAACATCCTTTTCCCCTTCTCCTTCTCTGTTCTTTTAAAAAGCACTTGCTTTGGAACCTCAAACCTTGTGAAACCATCAAGTGTTTAAAGAACCTGTCCCCACACCAGACTGCACTCACGCAAACATGCACACACAGATAAATCTCACCTGGTGAATTTTATTGCTGCATGCCATCTTCACAGCTCATTTATACAGAAACTCAGCCAGCCTGCCACACTGACCCACCCTTGTGAATATTTATGGGCCGTTGGTGGCTTCCCATTCCCCGATCCCCACATCTCTAAATCGCCACAGCCCCTATAAAACGATCTCCTAATTGGCAGCACTGCACATCACTCTTCCCACTTATTAGGCTCTTGGTTTTATCACCACATTCTGCTGCTGGGAGTGATATACAGCCTGTGGAGAATTAGTTTAACAGCACAAGCAAGGCCTGTTTACGCCTCTAAGTGGTTCATTTGGCCTGGCAAAGGCAACTGGAGCATAAATGGCCCTAAAGTGTCATCACTTTGTAAGTTGTTGGCATTCAGAGGAGGCTGAGAGCACAAGCTGACAATCTATTAAAAGGAATGGTTATTTGTACAGTAGCTTCTACTATTTGCCTTCATTTGGAGATTATGCATGCCCATATAGACACAACCACACACACACATACGCACGCGCACGTGCGCGCGCGCACACACACGCACACACACATGCACAGACTCCTGACTTTTATCTATGGAAGTGTGATTTCTCAAATGCAGAGTTTTAAAAGGTTACTCTTTGGAGACCATTCATTCATTCATTCATTCATTCATTCATTCATTCATCCTTCTTGTATACCGCCTTGTTTAGTGACAAGCACTACTCTGGGCGGCTAACAATAAAAGGAATATTATTTCAACCAAACCAATACCATGAAATCAATATTAAAAAACACAAATTAAAATTAACTCCAAATCAGAACCTATCTAAAACCTAAATCATAGCAGAACCCGGTAACTCAAATACATAATAACTCAGGGAAGGATGCCCTTAAAAGCTTCTTTACTCTAGATTCCTCCAACCAGTGCAGCCACTGATCATACCAGTTTGGAAGGAGGGGAATTTGAGATGTTGTGCGAAAGAGTAACTTATTTGAGCCCTGTGGAAAGAGATGTGCAGGCACTGCTGCCTGGTGCACTGAGGTGGAAAAGGAGGGGATTCACAAGGGGCTCTGAATCAAAGAGATCAGCTGTTGTTAAACGTCTTCAATCAGAATGTTCACAGTGGGTGTGAACACTGCATTTTGCAAATAATCCTCTCTGTCTTGAAAGAGCTTTGCTGTTCCTTTCGTAGAAGGAGCAGCTCTACCTGCACAAATGGATGTCTAGGATAGAGGTAGGGACTGTGTAGCCCTCCAAATATTACTGAATGGCACCTCCTGTCATCCTCCCCCACTAGCATTGCTGGCTAGGGCTGGTGAAATTTGCAGTTCAACAACATCTGGAAGGTCACACATTCTGTACTCTAGCATAGGTACCCCTGCCTTAAGGTCCCAAGTTGTGTATCAGTTATACACAACAGTGAATGGGCCAAGAGCTTCCCAAGAGAAGAACCTGAACCCCTCGAGCAGTGGGATTATATATACAAGGAAGACCCTTGGAGAGGAGGACTGGTTTGACTCAAGAGTACCCAAAGAGGAAGAGGGAAGGCTGGAAAACTCCAAAATACCCCCTAAGCCTCCTTATTGGGATGTGAGAGAGGAGGGAGGCATAGAGAACCAGGAAGCCAAATGTTCCTCAAGGCAGAGGCTGGTGCAGGTGAGGAGCCTGGGAGCAGCAATGGCAGGAAACGTCAGTGGAAATAGCAAAGTATTAACGATGACATATAAAGCCCTAAACGGTTTAGGACCTCAATATCTGACGGAACGCCTCCTCCCACCTAGATCTACCCGTATCACTCGCTCTAGCTAGGAGGGGCAGCTGAGGGGCCAAATGCCGAGGGAGGCCCAGAGAGAAAGATCAAGAAACCGGGCCTTCTCTGCAGTGGCCCCTCATCTCTGGAACAGTCTACCCCCAGAAATTTGTCTGGTTCCCTCGCTGGGTATTTTTAAGAGCAAGCTTAAGACCTGGCTCTTTAGGCAGGCCTTCCCTCCTGTCACTATTTAATTTATTTTTGCCATCTTGAATCATATTAATGTTGTTTTATTTTATACTGTTATTGTTTTATGAATTTGTTGTTAGCCGCCCAGAGTAGACTTCGGTCTAGATGGGCGGGATATAAACAAACAAACAAGCAAACAAACAGACTCAGACCTGGGAGCGACCTGGAGCGATGCCCAGGGTTTGTCACCACTACTGTAGACATTTTGCCCTTCCCTCCATCTCCCTTCCAAGCCTCAGCTTACCTTTGTGAAGACAGGGGAGCCAGAGACTGAGACAAAGGCACATGGACTAGTGGAGAAAACTAGGACAGGCAAGAGTGAGAAAGCAATAAGCTCTTTATTTGTTCAACCCTGTCCATGTTTAATAGATCCCATTTCATTTCAAGAGAGTAGTCTGCCATTTATGGAGGTAAGAATGGAGGAGGACCCTTCCATTCCTCAAGAGACCCAGGTGGGAATCATAGAATCTTTTAGGGATTAAAGCAGCAGCTTTGCTTCCTAGTCATAATTTCAACCTTGCAAATTTTTTGGCCAAAGCAGTGTTCATTGTTGCCTCATATTCCACCCTGCAAAACACTTTATTTATTTATTTACCTTTCTTTTCTCCATCAAATGGAAGTCACAAAATGCCAGCATCCATTCATTCCTGACTGAAACCCATCCCTGTGTTTCTTTTTGAGACTTATTGCATTTCCCCATTTTTGTTTGCTTTTTTGGGCTGTAGCCTCCCCTTGTCTCCTCAATTGTCTGCTCCTTGGCCCCGTGCCACATGCTTCTTGGTTGGAACTTAGCCCATTGGTTTTGATTATTGTTGTAGCTGTTGTTGTTATGTGCCATCAAGTAAGAACCGACTTACAGCGGCCCTGATAAGGCTTTCAAGGTAAGTGAGATATTTAAGGAGTGGTTTTACCAGTTCCGTGGGACGTGGTGGCGCTGCGGGTTAAACCGCAGAAGCCTCTGTGCTGTAAGGTCTATAGATCTGCAGCTGTAAGATCGAATCCACGTGACGGAGTGAGCGCCCGTCGCTTGTCCCAGCTCCCGCCAACCTAGCGGTTCGAAAGCATGCAAATGCAAGTAGATAAATAGGGACCACCTCGGTGGGAAGGTAACAGCGTTCCGTGTCTAAGTCGCACTGGCCATGTGACCACGGAAGACTGTCTTCGGACAAACGCTGGCTCTATGGCTTGGAAACGGGGATGAGCACCGCCCCCTAGAGTCGAACACGACTGGACAAAATTGTCAAGGGGAACCTTTACCTTTACCTTTACCAGTTTCAACCTCCCCCAGTGAGTTTCCATGGCTGAGCCAGGGTTTGAACCCTGGTCTCCAGAGCCCTAGTCTATCACTCTATCTATTGCACCACACTGGGTATTGACTAGGTATCATTTGTTTTGATTGCTTACCTAGAATTCATCACCCTCGCACATCCCCTGGCTGCTTGATGAATATTTTTTTCAGCCCTACCTTTCTTCATTCATGCTACCACCTAATTTGATGTGATAGTAGCAGGTCCATGTGGTTAAGCTCAGCTCTGCAGTGATCCTGTGGAAACTGGGGAGTGGAAGTGCAGTTTCAAACACATACATGAGAACTTGGTGAATTAACTGCCTTGGAAGCTAATGGACTCTACTTTGTTGGGGATTTCCAAACACAGATTGGTTGGTCATCTGTCGGGGGTGCTTCAGCTGTGGATTTCCTCCACCATCAGAGGGGTGGGGGGATGACTCTTGGGGTCCCTTCTATAATTCTATGACTATCATTCTATGACTGTACAACCATCTCACCCCAAGTATCTCCAAGCGCTTTGCTATGCATGACTCAAGTCTGACTATGTATGACTCAAGTCTCCTTCTTGAGATTTCTCAAGAAGTCTCCTTTTTTGCAGCCATGCTAAGGAAGAAAAACACGTATTTCAGGGATGATGGCAAGGAATGAACCAAGGCAGGAGGAAAAGAATGAACTCTATGCCAAGTCCAAATCAAAGTCTAGTTTGGCTTCAAGAAACCCAAAGTGCATGTGTTGTTAGGGATGCCACTGCAGCACCAAATGTGTTGGTTTAAAGGTCAAATCTACTAGATTTGCAGTCCGCAGTTCCTAAATATGCAACAAACCAAGACTGTGATCCAATGAGCTTGTATATTTTTTTTGTAGTTCAAAGGAAATAATTGAGTATTTCTGTCTGATCTACAATACTGGATTTGTAATTAGTGAGGTGAGGTGATTAAGATTTCTGACTGATTATGTTCACCCTTTGCTAATAAGGAGATATCAGACCTACAAGATTGATGACAAACACAGCATAAGTCAATGTTCACATTCCGTCTATTGTCCCAGCTCTAAAAATAGCTCATAATGGTTTATAAGGAGAATATATATTTCAGTCAGGTGTCTTACATACTGTATATTAACTGTGAGGAAGCCTACCAAGGCTAAAGTTGGGCATGAACCTTGGTTTGGAGGTTTGTGCAGGTTCGTACATGCAGTATCATAGGTGCCACCCTTTCTGTCGCCGCCACACACCACCACCACCACACACCCCCCCCGGCCAGTGATGCACTCATCAGTAGGAGCATGCTCCTCTCTTCCTCCTCTTGTGCTGTTTGACTAGTCCCTGGCAGGAGTGGTCAGCCCAGGAGGTGGGGCAGAGAAGTCCGTGCTCCTGCTAGAGACTGGTCAAACAGCTGAAGAGGAGGAGGAGAGGAGTGCTTGCCAGCTGGTGAGTGGGGGAACCAGCCAGGGAGGCAGGGAAGTGACAGATGCTGCACATACGAACTGGCACAAACCTCCGAACCAAAGTTCGTGCCCATCTTTAATAAAGACCATTTTTATTTCACCACAATTCTCCTGGTTGGGAGTACATGTCTGCTGAATTCTCATGGCTACACCTGTTTACTCAGAAATAAGTTCAATTGAATTCAGTGGACACTCAACACCCAAGTAAACTTGCATCAGATTACAGCTTTTGTTAATTTTTCCGCCTTTCTTAAAAACAGGGTCGGGGAGGAGGGAAAACTCAGAGTCTTGATACTTCACTGTGTTGCATTTTGCTCTAGTTAATAAAATGATAGTGCCTTTTGTCTGCAATTATTGACGGGCAAATTAGGAGCGTGACTGTTCTCTCTGTCTTAATTAGTAGCTTATTAGAACCTAAATCACACGCAGAGTTGTTGTCAGCTTTAATATATTTGTGTATCTCTAGTCAAGCAGCAGTCAGTAAAATGTTACCCTGTAGACCCTGTTTGTTGCTGGAAGTAAGACTTTGTACTGGCGCTGCTCTGTGGTCTGACGTCAAGCAATAGTCACCTGGCTCCATAACTTGCTTTCAGTAGCAGGTTCCCTTTATATCCATAGCCATTTAAAATAAGCACAGCTACTTACAGTATACCCCATCCCTATGAGTAGACTGGGGAGCACTGGACAAAGAAGTTGTTAAAGAACCTTTAACACCTTCCCCTTGGTGATGATGGCTGGCTGAATTGCCAGTCACAGCCCAAGAAGAATCTGAAACACCAGGAGATTAAAAATTATCGGAAACACCAGAGTTTAATCAGAAAAAAGGCACAAGCAATGCTGTACAGCTAAGTCATCATGACATCATCGTCCATCCTCTCCCCATAAGGTCCAAAAATGCAGGCTGCTGGCTCAGTCCATATCAACCAATATGGAGCAGGGTTTTTGGTTTGTTTTTTAAACATTAAGTTCTTAATTGCTACTTTCACATTAAACAGCTATGGCTTGCAGCCATATACTATTCCTAAGAATATTCATTTGGCTTCCGTCTAATATGAAGATTGCAGCTAAGCTCACAAGGACCTGGTAAACCTGAAGCAGGAGGTGGATGTTGTCATATTCCCTGCTGACTAGATATTCCTGTGCTTCAATCTTGCAAACCCTCATTCCACTACACCACCAACAAGCACAGAGAAAGAAGAGTAGATCGCAGAATATCACTTTCTCATCATGAGATTTGAAGTCCTCAGAAAAAGGGCCATCATAGGGCTGGTCATATGTGGCGTCCTGATGTTTCAAACCCTCAAAGATGAGGCATGATGTTCAAGGAGAAAGGACACCCCTTAAACCAGTGGTTCCCAACCTTGGGCCCCCAGAAGTTCTTGGACTACAACTCCCAGAAATACTGGCCAGTACAGCTAGTGGTGAAGGCTTCTGGCAGTTTTTGTCCAAGAACATCTGCCTTAGACATTAGCTCGCCAAGATACTATTTGGTTATGCCAAAATCCAAGTAATTATGGGAGGCTCTGTAGGATTATTGGTTAATTTAAATAAAGACCAGCACATGCACAGTTTCTCAAGGCCTCTTTAGCACTTGGAAAAGAAGAATGAGGGGAGATATGAGAACACACTACGTTAAAAGTTTTTCAAACACACCTTTTAGAAAAAAATTGAGGGAGCAACATCTGTGGCTCTAAAGGCAGAACAGTGCACGTTTTGACAGTGAGAAAGTGTATTCACATGCACCCAACAGGCAGGCCTATGTGAGTAATGATTCTCCACGGTGCTTCCTGGGAGAAGAGCCAGCCTGTGTGACCATGGGCAAGCTGCACAGTCCAAGAATGCTACAGAAGAAGGGAATGGTATACCACTTCTACCTAGAAAACAAGGGAAATCAGATATACATAATTTTTTGAGAGAGATCTGAGAAACCTGAAAATTGAGATTTTGGCCACTGGAAGTCAATCTCATATTTTATCTTCCTCTTTTCCTGCTGCCCTCAAATTTTCCCAGCATTATTGTCTTTTCCAGTGAATCTTGCCTTCTCGTTATGTGCCCAAAGTAGGACAGACTCGGTTTCATTGTTTTTGCCTCCTGAGAAAGATCAGGCTTGATTTGATCTAGGATCCACTTTGTCTTTCTAGCAGTACAAAATGTCCTCAAAGCTCTCCTCCAGCACTATATCAATGAATCATTTTTCTTCCTGTCAGATTTCTTCACTGTCCAGCTTTCACATCCACAACTGGAAATAGAAGAGTATGGACAATCTTGACCTTGGTCTCCAGTGACACCCCCTTACACTTGGTGATCTTGTCTAATTCCTTCATCACTGCCTTTCTGAGTCTCAGTCTTCTCATTTCTTCACTGCAATTTTCCTTCAGATTGATGATTGAACATAGCTATAAAAAATCATTAACAATTTCAATTTCTTTATTGTCAGCATTTGAATTATGCTGGTGTAATATTCCAATAAAATTCTGGCCACTATGAGAACAGTTTCCATTTGCCTCGAAAATGTGCACATTTGCAAAGCTTATAGACTGTTTTGGAGAATCCTGTTCCTAGTCTCAGCTAGAGAGGAGATCCATGAACCAATTGCTGAATGAAAACTTAGTATTTGAGATCCTGTAGTGGATGGATAGAATGTTAGACCAGGACTCAAGAGACTGAGGTTCAAATCCCTGCTCTTCCATGGAAATTTACTGGGGGGTGATACTGGTAAAAACACTTAAATATATCACATACCTCAGAAACCCTATGAGGATTGCCATAAATCAGAGTCAACTTCACAGCAACATAACACACAAATTCATATTTCTATAAAACCTATTGAGTAGGTGGATCTACCCTAACTGAGACTAGAAATAGGATGATGGCCACAGTGTGCAGATAACAGCACATACATATATTTAAATATGCATGGATCAAATTTGCATTAGGAGAAAATATTCATTAGGACACTTAAGTGTGAAAAGTTGCATACTAGATAAAATGAAATAATAAATGCAGACATTGTGGTGTACTATGTAGAGTATTGGACCAGGACTGAGGAGATCCGGATTCCATTCTCTGCTCATCCATGGAAACTCACTAGGAAGGGCTGCAATAGGAAATCACTCCTTAAGCATCTCAAAAAGCCTATCAGGTTCATCATAAGCTGTAAGCAACTTGATCACATAACAATACAGTAAATGCAGACACTGGAAAAATCAATTAAAATGTGCATAAATATCAGTGTAGGAAGGAAAGACAAAGTCTTCCTACAAAACAAGAATAGAAAGAAAACACACGTGGATGTGAGGGAGTCACGGAGGCAGGTGCCCCTAAGGGTCATTTGATCCCTACCCAACCTCAGGGACCCAAGGAACACCACAGCCCCAGGAGTCACGCAGGAGTGCAGAAAAGCAGGGCTTAGGATGTGCAGACACAGACCACGGCAGAGACACCCAGGGGAGATGGTGAAGACTAGGATGACACTGAAAAACAGATGGGTCAAGAAGCCCTAGAGGATGAGGGTGACAGTGGAGCAGGATTGGAGGTAAAAGGTATAGAAGGAGCCCTAGCAGAGACAGAGGAGGTGGTAGCCAATGCAGGGAGGAGGAGAAGGGGGAAACCTTTGCCTGGGAGGAAGAATGGGCAATGCCTTGGGAGAACTTTAAGGAGGCATATAACACAGAAGAAATCCCAGAGCCAGAGAATGAATGAGACGATGTAGTAAAAGAAGATCCCTGGACCAGGGCCTTAGTTGAGTTAAGAGTGCCCAAAAGCACAGGGGAGATACCCTGATATCGTACATTGCTGTCCCGCCCTAGCTACTGGGACAAGGAGACTGGGGCCCCAACTGGACCACGTTTAGAGGAACCAACTCCTATGCAGATGACATGCTGGTGAAGGAAGAGACAATGGGAATGCCAGTGGAGGCTCTAGCAGCAGTCACCACTGTTCAGTGCCCAAAGGGGGCCCTGCAAGACCACCAGTCCCTGGTCTCATTGCCAACATATCAGCCCTCATTACTTCGGGCCAGTATTTACTTGCAGGCTAATTTCTCTCCAGATAAAGGAAATGAGAAATTCCTTCCTTCCTTCCTTCCTTCCTTCCTTCCTTCCTTCCTTCCTTCCTTCCTTCCTTCAATATCCATCTTTTCTCTGTTATCTTCAAACTATATAAAACAAAACAGAAAGAGAGAGAAGTGATCCAAAGTGGCTTACAAAATGCACTTCTCTCTCCCTCTCCCACCTCTCGGGTTTTTTAAAAATGTTTTTCGTTTTTACAAATATAAAACGTAAAGGTAATTGTTTTTTCACAGAATTATTTGTTCAATTGCATTAAAGAATTGTATTTCATTGCAATTTTGTAACCCAATTTTGTAGATAGATAGATAGATAGATAGATAGATAGATAGATAGATAGATAGATAGATAGATAGATAGATAGATAGATAGATAGATAGATAGATAGATAGATAGATAGATAGATAGATAGATAGATAGGGAACAGGTTATAACAGAGCTATATAAAGAGGCATTCAGGAACATCCTCTCCATGTGAGAGCTTTTCTTATCCATCTTGTGTGATTTTATTTCATTTAGCTCTTAGGGGTGTGTGCTCTGTGATATTATACTTATGTCTGGTCTTGTTGTTTTGTATACATTTGGGTTTGATGTTGCGGGTGTGTATTAGACTTTTTTTAAACCCAGGGTAGTGGCTTGCCACTAGATGGGTAGTATATAAATAAATAAATAAACTAAATTCTTTGTGGAAGTGCCCTGGCACTGTGCATCTTGCCCGTGTCCATACAACCTGACTCTACTCACAGGAGGCACAGTGGGGAATCAAATTCCCAACCTAACTCACTGAGCTATCCAGCCAGCCTGGTAAATATACTCATAGCTTAATCTTGCCTTTCTCATGGCTGGCTGTTTTGATTTGGCAACTCAAGTAGAAGAAAAGAAGTAAATGATATGAATATTTTGCATTTCATTGTTCAGCATGAACTGGTTTTAATTAAAAGGAACGTGAATTGGATTTCAATATGATTCACCAGCCTCTTGTGTGGTGTAATCCAGAGAAAGAATATCAAGGACTTTACCTGTCATGCTTTAATGAAAAGTAACACTCTGCTGTAAACCCACTGATTGTTCTCTAATTGTTTTGTAGTTGCTGTTGTTGTGTTACTTTTGAAGGATATGATCATCACCATTTACCACCAGGGATAGTTTTAAATGTGTGTACGACATACATCTAACTGTACAGAACAGCTCTCTATTTTTAGAGCTGTTTTAGGATACTCTGTTTTTTGAAGGTGTCCCCTGTTCGAAGGACTAACTATTCCAACTTTGGTATAAAGTTCAAAAACCCTCATATATGGCAGATCAAGAGCCTAAACCCTGACAGAAGTCTGAGCAGGTTTACAAGTCACCTTGTCATAGTCTTGCCAGGTATGGGGAGATGAACTGTGTTTCTACAACTGAAATTTGCATTTCTATATTTGCATACCTAGCTATAAATTAGTATAGGTAAATTTATGCAAATTAACACCACCCTCCATTTTTGGCGATGTCCAGCTGGTCTCCATGTGTGTGTGTGTGTGCGTGCGTGCGTGCGTGCGCGCACGCAGACATGCAGACATGAATGTATAGACATTCAAATTATAATTGAAAAGATGGGCCACAAAAAAGTAAGAGACCCACATATAATCTGAAATATTGCTAGAACAGAATGACAGATAGAAAAAAATAATAAATGGGGTTGAAACTGACTAGTCTTGCCAGGGAAGGAGACACCCAGATGCAGCTGAAACTAACTAGACTTGCAAAGGAGGAATTGGGGGAACTGAGGTTGGTAGGATTGAGAAGGAGGGAGTTACAGAGTCAGGGCTGAAACTGATTGCAAAGGAGGGAGACACCAAGTCTGGGGTGAAACTGACTAGGCTTGGGAAGGAGGGAGACACAGAGAAAGAGGGGGTGGAGAAGGAGAACAAGCATGGAAAGCACACCAGTGAGTGGCAAATTCCACAGACACAATTTACACTGACAGAGGCATTCATGCATGCAAAACAATTCAAAATAAATTGATTTGACATCTGAGTTAAAATAAACAAGCCTCTGGCTGAAGAGTAAAACACCTTGCTTCTGATCAAAATAACATGATTCTCTGTAAACACAATTCACACTTCCATGTGTATTACTGAGACCTGGGTGGGAGAGGAGGGTGGTGTTCCCCTCTCCCAGCTGTGTCCGCCTGGGTACTCGGTCCAGCACCAATGTCGCTCAGAGGGTCGGGGAGGGGGAGTTGCTATAGTTTATAGGAGTTCTAGCTCCTTGAACAGGCTTCCTATCCCTTTGAGAGGAGGTCTTGAGGGCCTGTATTGTGTGTTGGGCTTACAAGACAGATTGGGGATTCTGTTGGTGTACCGCCCACCCTGCTGAGTACCAACGGTCTCCCTGCCTGAGCTGATGGAGGTAGTCTCGGACCTGGTGTTGAGGACTCCCAGGCTATTGCTGCTGGGGGACCTCAACATCCATGCTGAGGCTGCCTTGACTGGGGCGGCTCAGGACTTCATGGCCGCCATGACAACCATGGGGCTGTCTCAAGGTGTCATCGGCCCGACACATGAGAAGGGCCATACTTTGGACCTGGTTTTCTCAACGGGACTGGAAGATGGTGGTTTGAATGTGGAGGGGCCGGTTGTGACCCCATTGTCATGGTCAGACCACTTCCTGGTCAAGTTTAGTCTACTAGCTTCTTCTCTCCTCTGCAAGTGGGGGGGGGGAATCTAATAAGATGATCTGCCCTTGGAGACTAATGGATCCGGATGGTTTCCTGAACGCTCTGGGGGATTATCCATCTGATATGGTCGGTGCTCCTGTCGAAGCTCAGGTCACCCTATGGAATAGGGAGATGACCCGGGCGGTTAACACAATTGCGCTTAAGTGCCCTCTCCCTGCACACAGAGCCCAGACAGCTCCTTGGTATACATCTGAACTGCGGGCAATAAAGCGAGAGGAGAGACGGCTGGAGCACAGGTGGAGGAAATCCTGCTTGGAGTCCAATTGAACAAATAGAGCCCATTATCGGGCCTATTTCATGGCAATACGGCTGGCGAAATGGCAATATTTCGCCATCCGTATTGCTTCCTCTGAATGCTGCCCAGCAGAGTTGTTTCGGGTGGTCTGGGATCTTCTTCAACCGGGAAATCTGGTGGAGGTCCTGGACCGCTCATCAGCTTGCTGTGATGAGTTTGCCATTCATTTTGAGGGAAAAATCACTCAGATTTGCAGTGGGTTGGATTCCACCATTAGTGCAGAATCAGAGGATGTGTCCAGTGTGCCATGCTTAGGTCAAGTATTAATGGATGAGTTTCAATTGTTGAGACCTGAGGATGTGGACAGGGTGCTTGGATCTGTCCGTTCTACCACCACTCTGCTCGACCCTTGCCCATCTTGGCTAATTGGAAGATCTGCCAGGGGGGTTCGCACCTGGGTCCAGGAGGCCTCTTTGAGAGAGGGAGTGGTTCCTACCACCTTGAAAGAGGCGGTAATTCAGCCACTCCTTAAAAAGCCTAACTTGGAGCCAGGGCTGGTGGTTAACTACCGACCAGTGGCGAACCTCCCTTATTTGGGCAAAGTGTTGGAGCGGGTTGTGGCTGGGCAACTCCAGGTGCTGCTGGATGAAACGGATTTTCTGGATCTATTTCAATCGGGTTTCAGGCCGGGCTTTGGTACGGAGACTGCCTTGGTCGCCCTGTACAATGACCTTTGCCAGGAGAGAGACAGGGGGAGTGTGACCCTGTTAATACTCCTGGACCTCTCAGCGGCTTTCGACACTATGGACCATGGTATCTTTCTGGATGGACTGGCTGGGTTGGTAGTTGGGGGCACCGCTTTATGGTGGTTCAGCTCCTTCCTCACTGACTGTGTCCAGAAGGTGGTGCTGGGGGGCAGTTGCTCTGCCCCATGGCACTTATGTCATGGGGATCCTCAGGGCTCGATACTGTCCCCCGTGCTATTTAACATCTACATGGAACCGCTGGGAGAGGTCATCAGGAGGTTTGGGCTGAGGAGTCAGCAATATGCTGACGACACTCAGCTCTACCTCTCGTTTTCCACCAATCTAGGTGAGGCAGTTTCTGTGCTGAACTCATGTCTGGACCTGATAATGGACTGGATGAGGGTTAATAAATTGAAACTCAATCCAGACAAGATGGAAGTGCTGTTAGTGGGTGCTTCACCGGACAGGCTGGAGGGCCATTTCCCTGCCCTGAATGGGATTACACTCCCCCTAAGGGACAGGGTCCGCAGCCTGGGGGTGCTCCTGGACCCCAGTCTAACTCTGGAAGCCCAGGTGGACTCGGTGGCCAGGGGCGCCTTCCTTCAGCTGCGGCAATTATACCAGCTACGGCCCTACCTGGACGAGCAGAGTCTCATGACAGTTACGCATGCACTGGTAACATCCCATATAGATTACTGCAATGCGCTGTACGTGGGGCTGCCTTTGAAGACGGCCTGGCGACTGCAACTGGTTCAGAATCGAGCTGTGCGGCTGGTGAGTGGTGGGGCTGCTATGGAACACATTAGGCCGATTCTGTTCAAATTACATTGGCTACCAGTCGCTGCCCGGGCCCAATTCAAAGTGCTTGTTTTGACCACCTCCTTCCATATAAACCTACCTAGCAATTAAGATCTAGCCAGGGGGCCCTCCTGAAAGAGCCATCTCTCAAGGAGGTAAGAGGGATGGCTTGTAGACAAAGGGCCTTTTTGGCAGCTGCCCCCAGATTATGGAACGCCATCCCGAGTGAGATTTGTCTGGCGCCAACGTTGATGATGTTTTGGCGCCAGGTCAAAACCTTCCTATTCCAGAAGGTTTTTAATTGAAATAATATCAACTGTGGGTCCTGATGGCAATTTTTAGAGCACTGTATTTGTAATTGTATTTTAATTGCTTTATCTTTTTATTGCATTTAGATTGTTGGAAGCCGCCATGAGACCTTTGGGTAGTGTGGGCAGCATATAAATTAAATAAATAAATAAAATAAATAAATGTTTGTTGTATAAGTCACCTTTTAAAAATTGATATACAACATTCTAAATCCGATTCAATATAGGTTTTTTTCCTAGTGCAACCAGGCTCTATGCTAGTCTTCTTAAAGAGATTTGATGGATCCACTGGTGATACATGGACAAGATAATGTTTCACCAACCTTATGCAAAACCTTCTAAAGATAAAAAATGACATCCTGAATTGGCCCCTGAAGGAAATAAATACCCAAATGTGGCTGGAATATGATCTCAGTTGGACATCCAGGCCAAAACATCTACAGCCACATTCTATCCTAACTAAACAATCTTGAAGGGCAAGCCCACAGAAAGCCTGTTTCAGTAGTTTGGAGAATTTATTTTTGGGGAATTACAACTTCCATAATCCCTCAATCAGCGTGGTCACTGATTATACTGGCTGGGAAGATTGGGAGCTGTAATCCAAAACAGTAAATTATCCAAGCAATCGTTATACCTTACTTGCTGAAAAAAAAAGAAAAAAAAAAGAATTCATAGTAACTCCTTATTTGTAACTAATTACTTCCAAGCTCTGGCTGTGCTTGGCCAGCTCCAACACATCTCCCACCAACCCAGCTCCTGCCTGTATACCACTCCTCCTTCATTAATCTGATAAATTGTGTGCATTCATTAAGCCTCCTTGACTTCAACTTGAGCGTCTTGGTTTCTTAGTCAGCCTTTATCTGACGGACTGATAAAAAGTTGATAGATGATTCTCTCTGCTTAAAAAAAAAAAGCTAATCTCTTTGTATTCAAATGTTAAGCATTCCCCCCCCCCTGATAATTTATCTAAGAAAACGGGCAAGACCATTATTTCATATTATCGAGTTTATTCTCTTCCATTAGCGTAATACCTTTATTGTGGTGTCTGAACTGATAAGCTACCTAACCTTCAGAGTATGAATGCAAACTGTGTCTAGTGGGACTTAATCAAGGCCTGCCTGGTTGGAGAGGCGGGATGCTTTTACCTCATCCCCTATCAGTCTGTGGGGGATAGTGATAAATGTCTTACCACAGTAAGTAGTATTTTATCAAAATTATCCCTTGCTTGAGGAACACAGTTCCGGTACGTGGCCTAAGACGAGCCAGGAGGCCCCAGCTAACCAGCTAGAGAGTTTCTTTAAAGATCTGTAATCTATATATTATTAATCAAGGCTGCTTTCAAGCATCATGTTTTCTTCATGGTAGGGTAACGTTAAATTACTCTGAGGTATTCAAGTAAACACCATACACCATGTGTAAGGATTTAAACAAATTTTTGCTCCTTTCATCCTCACAAGCAAGGACAAGGAATTGAACATTTTTCCCCTGGTCCTCTGAAAGGGTGATATTTTCTGGCAACAGTGGCTCAGCAGATGTTGTGCAGCATTCATATTTGTGCAAACCACAACTTGCACCATTTGCACAAATTACTCGAAACTTCAACAGGTGCTACATTGTTGTCTGGATTTTTAAGCCTCAGAAACATGAGCGGAGTGGTTTGCATCTCTTTCTTCTTTGAACAATCAGCCAGTCCTGGGCTTCTGTGTGTGGAGAGGGTGCGATGCTTAAGCAGGTAGCCCCAGATATATTTTGCACAATTAGTAGAAATCTTAGGGAAGAAACGAAGCACTCCTTGTCTCTTCTTTTGCTCTGCAGAAGAACTGTTCATGGTAATTGGTTGAAACCAGGGGAACATTGTTTATAACTCTTCAGTTGACAATGTCATAAAATATCTACCTTTTAAGTGTAATTCTGTGTGAATTTGGCAAAACATGGCTCTTGAAGACTAAAATGCCCAGTTTGAACAAATGTGAATGAAAGAAAATGCATGTCATTCACTTCTCCAGAACAGTGAAGTTTCTTTGGCAGCCTGTCACAATTTTCATAAAAATGCAGAAATCTAAAACCCAGTGTGCTATAGAATGACAGACTAGGACTCTGGAGATCAGGGTTCAAATCTCCGCTCAGCCATGGAAACTCACTGGGGGAAGGTTGGAATTGGTAAAACCACTCCTTAAATATCTCACTTACCTTGAAAGCACTATTAGGGTCGCTATACGTGAGTTCCGACTTAATGGCATGTAACAACAGCAGCAGCAGCAGCAGCAAAACTCCAACTAAATTTACAATTATGTTGGTCTTACCATTGCGATGGATAAACATTCTTGTATGCTTAATCAGGGTAGAATAGTGCTGTGCATTAGTGTCTCAGATTATACAGAGACATAGTGGAATAAACTAGCCAACAAACAAGCAAACACATTTTAAAACCAGTAATATACATATTACCAGACTCCCTCATCCTGTCAAAGCTTGGTTTTTATGAAATTTCAGAATTACCCAACAGAGGGCACCCATCCCTTTTTCACATATGATGCTCCTCAGTGGGGATGATTTCCACATGTTTTATATATAGCTACTTCATATTTGATTGCTGGACACTTTACGTTTGTTTCATTGATTGTTCTTTTCGTGTTTTTTTATTATTCTTTACTCTAATCCTTTTATTATTTGATTTATTTGTTGTCAACTGCCCAGGGTACTGCTTCACACTAATCGGGCAGTGTAAAAGTGGAATGAATGAATGGATAGATGGATGGATGGATGGATGAATATGATTCCACCGAACTCTTTCCCAAACATTGTTATTAGGGAGAGAAGTATAGTTCTCCATTACAAGTATATTGCTTTTATTGTTCTTGTTTTCTCTTTCTTCTTCTCTCTTCTCTCTCTTGCAAGTCACTTTTAAGATAAAGACATCTATCACACAATCCTCCAGCTCCTCCTGACCCTCCTCTACTTTTGCCTTCACCATCATCATCGCGTCCTCATAGTTCCTAAGTTGGACACACGATTTCATTTATTTATTATTAATATTTTTACCCCACCTTTCTTCTTAAAAAGGAGCCAAGGCAGATTAAATCAATAAAAGACAATATTTAAAAGCTAAAATATTTAAAAGCTACGAATCACAGCTACCAAGTTTTCAAACTTATGCACAACAGTGCAGAATGACACTATATTATGGGCATTGTGCATAACTAAAATGGCAGGCTCCTTCAGGGCAGCATGCACCCAGACCATGGATACTGCCTGCAAAGATACTATTTTTAGCAAGTAGTACAGTATGTTAAATGTTTCATATTACTTTGTCAAAGTAACACATTAAATGGCACTCATTCTTTGGAGAGTAACATGATACTGACACATTGGCTAGTATCCTGTTGCGTACCGCTATCTGAACAACTGGAGTGATATTGCCAACTATGACAGATTGACACTAATGAGAGTTCTTTTTTCAGTTTCAGGGGTGCATGAAATTTTGCATCATTATGCACAAATCACATGCACCCAAGATTGAAAAGAGAACTCTTTAATTTGGGCCAATCTGCTGCAGATGATGACATCAATCCAGTGGAACAGGATACTGGCCATTAGTTTTTAATTGTCTTAACTACAAAAATGCACATTAAAAGGGGGCAAAAACAGTACCGATCCCCTCAAAAAGCAAGATTGTAGGTGAAGAGTAAACATCACTAAAAAACTGAAAAATGGTTGCATAATGTTTAAAAACCATACTGTTATATGCCCCCAAATAGCTATTTGAGATGAAGAAGTACCTTTGGTTGTGCTTTTTGGAGGAAAATGACATAGCGTGAAATGATTAACATCACTTCTTCTACATTGCGGTCCCTTTATCCTGTATGTTTGATCATTATTGCTCCAAACAGTTTTACTCTAATCTAAATATGTACATTACCCAATGTACATACATTCAACCCAATGAGACAGAGTTTTGATGACATGCATACGGTTGTGTTATATATTAGTCAAATGACACAGATCAGTTAGGACTACAATGCACAAAGTGAGCCAATTGTTTGATGCAGCAGACTGCACCAGAGGAGACTGCTGTTTGTTATGTGGTCTGCCCCTGCATTGCTGAATCTAATCTGCTGTCTTCAGTGTGGTGGAGCACCATCTCCCACTGTCACTGTTGAATAATGTTTCATTTGCCAGTTCGCTTGGCCTTGGGGCATGGTATAAGAAGAAGGTCCATTTTGCTCTTCACCGCAAGCAACAAAATGTCTTGAGCGGCAACTCATGCTCAGAATGATCAAAAATGCTCTTAGGAACTTCTTAAATCTTCTCAATATCATTGGCCAACTGCAACTGATTTTAATATTGTATCCACCTTGTGTGTTTTGTTGGTGCCTTGTGGTTACCAGGACTTTGATAGAATAACACCATTATTCAAATAGATCTTAGGATTTTTACTAGACATCCTTAAAAACAGTTTTTCTTAATCAGATACATTTTTATACATGGATTTGTTACAAAGCAGCAAAAACAAAAAACAAAACAAAACAAAAAAACAAACACCCAAGCACGTAGCTTTAAAAATGTGATTGAATGTACCAACTTCTAAACCAGTTGTTTTTCAAACCTAAAATTCCTTAACAGAGCGACTTTGTGGTGATATCCGCTATGGGCACTAGAAGTTCTTACATCTGCCTCAGCACATTAAAGACATGATGACAGCTACAACATGCTTAAGAAAGCATTTTGCATAGTGATTGCTATAGGTTCTTTGAAAAAGTTGTAAAATACTAATTACATTAGAGCTAATTTTGTTCTGATTCATATATTTCTTAATTAGGATTTTACAGTACAACAGATGGCTGTCTTCATTAAATCATGATATATTCAACACAAATGGAAGCAGCTGGATTTTTGAATGCGTGGTAATTTATTTTGTGCATATCAGAGAGTGAAAGAGAGAATGGAAAACCATTTGGAGACAAATCTAAACCATAATCATTCAATTTCTTCTTTTGTTTAAATAACAGGCAAGCATGGCCCTCTCAAATAAACAATGGCTAGGGATGAGGGAGGAAGTTCATGAGAGATTACACTCTCGACACAAGTTGTGTTTTCGCACCTTCTGTACCCTCAGAAGAGGAAGTGGAAGGTTGTTGAGGCATTTCCAAGAGATAGTGTGCACACACAAAAATGCACATGTTTGAAAAGGCGAATGGCCCTGCAGAGGCACATTTTTAAAAGGGCACAATTGAAAACAAATGTGTGCAAGCATATGTCAGATTTAGAGATGGGCATGAACCACAAAAATTGTGATGTCTGGATATCCAAGAACCATGAACCAAAACCATCTGAATTTTTTTTAAAAAATGAACCACAAACTGATTCATTTTTTAAAAAAGGTTTGTGCCTGAGTGGAGGGAAAACTAAACCTCCCACCCCCAGAGCCTGCCACCCACCCCCTTCCCACTTCGCTGCTAACACCCTACCTGCTGCCTCCTCCTCCTCCATCACTGCAAATGGACGATCCAGCGCCATGCAGTGCTGGATTCCCCATTTGTAGCCCCACCTGGTCCTGTAGCCATCTCTTCCTCATCCTCCATCATCATTCTGGCTGCAAATGGGTGATCCAGGGCTGCTTAGCACTGGATTGGGGTGGCATGGCACCGGATCACCCATTTACAGCCTCACAGCCTGTCCACTGCCCCCATGCCTCCCTACCTTATCCTGCCACTGCCTCCTCTTCCTCCTCCTCTATGGCCACTGCCATCTTGAGAGACAGTGGCTGAGCTTTCCTTCCAGGAGCCAGGCCTGGTGTCTCTGCGGTCACCTATCAGCTGATAGGCAGGCACATGTGCAGAGACATGAGGCCCATCTCCTGGAAGGGAAGCCAGGCCTGCTGTATCTCAAGATGGTGGCAGAGGAGGAAGAGGCAACCGGACCAGGTAGGGAGGTGAGGGGGCAGTGAGATGGCGGTCAGAGCAGGCCATGAGGGCAGGAGGGAATGGACCAGGAAGTTTGGTAAATTGTTACAAAAAGTTTGTGATTCGTGTTGATTAGGTTCGTTGGTTTTGACGAACTAAATAACCTTAAACAACGAACCAGTGATTTTGAATGAACTTCCTGGTTTATTTTTTAGTTTATGCCCATCTCTAGTCAGATCTGCTTTAACTTGGTATCCTGCACTGAGCAGGGGGTTGGATTCGACTGGATTATAGGTCCCTTCCAGCTCCATTTGTCTATGATTCTATGAACAATTGGTAAAATGCATTATAATAATATTTGTCTACTACTGAGTCAGTTCTGACTTACGGCAACTCTTGCCTAGATATAAAGTACTCAGAAGTAATTTGCCAGACCCCTCTTCTGGAGACACTCTAGGACTGTGCATTTTGCTCAAGGCTACACAGGTTTCTCCAAGGAGGCACAATGAGGAATAGAACCTCAGACCCCTGTCCAACGCATCCAGCCAACTTAAATAAGTGCATACATTAGGGGAAACGCATTTTAAAAATCCCCTTGAATTTCTTCAAAAGTCCCCACCTCCATCTTTTAATCTGACAGGAAAAAGGAACAGGAAGAAAATACAGGCAGAATGAGAGAAACACAAGAAGATTGGCACTGGAAGCATTCCACATACTTTATACATGGCTCAGGCTGACTGGATAGCTCAGTGAGTTGGGTACCTGGCTGAGGAACCAGAGGTTGGGAGTCCGACTCCCCACTGTGCCTTCAGGAAGAACAGCCAAAAAAACCCCACAAACTTTTAAACTAATCATAGCAGCTGTTTTGCTTGTAATTAATTTCTTCCAAGGTCTGATCCCAGGTTATATGATACAAATGTTCAAATTAGGTGAGACAAAAAGAAAATCTGTGCTCTCCTGTCCCGTGTTCATTTTGAAGGGCAGCAGGAAAAGATCAACTTTTCCCCCATGTCATTTTTCCAATGAAAATCGCCACCATGAAAGGTGCTATATGTTTCCCATTAAAGAAAATGGGCAACACATATGCCCATGACTGGAAACAATAATTTGTCTAAATTTCAGAACAAATTTTACTGTAAATTGCAGCAATAAAATAATACTAACTGGCAAGCTTGGCTAGTACGCTAAGCTCAATATAAGGACTGTTTGATGCCTCAATTATTTTTTGAATTTGTTCCCCCTCTCCTTCCCTTTCTAATCCACCTAACCTGGCACTAGTAATTCAAAAGTCAATTTCAGAGCAGGAAGAGACCTTAAATATTGGCTTTTGGGGATCTAAAACCAAAGAAATGTGCATTTTTAACAAAGTAAGTCAAATCAGACACATAATAATGAAAAAAGTATGTTTATTTTTTCTTTCAGAAAGATTTTTGTAACTCTTTATAAAAGCACCCTGAAACACCAGAACCAAGCCTGCTGAAGGAATTCCACTGATAAATAATTGTTGTTGGTATAATGTTCCAAAATTCACTCCTGAGCCTGAATTTTATGAGACGTGGCCAGGAAATGTACACGGTGCAGTCATGCATGGGCTTATAGGATCAATGCCTTCAGGCTTTCTCAGTATCAAGGACTATGGCATCACCCACTCAGCCCTCCACCCCACTTCCCCACTTCCTCTGAGCTTAGCTGCAGTCCTCACAGATGCTGGGAAAGACATGAATTTTCCAGGGTCAGTATATTGTTGCAGTGTTGTAATGCAGAGTAATTGAGGATAGTTTGGTCTTGGATAGGAAATTGAGAGCCATTAACTTTAAAAAGTCCTGCCCACTCCAGCTGCCTGCATTTTTGTACTCTTACTATGCAGGATGGCCAGCTACAGGGTTTGTCACAACAAGCACTTGTGGTTCTAAATTTATTACTACACCATTGGTGTCAAGGTTTGCTACCTTGTCTGTTTGTTTGTTAGAACAATTATAGGGGGCATGGAAAATACCCTAAAACTGCCCTAAAAGTATAGTACTTTTAGACTTTCTGGCATGAAAACATTGTTTACTTCAACCCAGTCCGGCAAGCAATTCTTTGGCAATCTCCTGTTTTGTTTTGCTTCCCAGTCCATACACATGAGATATGAAATTATTAAATACTGACATCTGATTTGTAATTGGTGTGGATACATTTTTATTTTGCTTGTAAATTGAATTGATTAAATGATGACATATGCATGTTTATTTCCCTGCTAAATGGCAGGGCCCATTGGCATTGAGTAGCTAATGCAAATAAAAGCCTGCTAAATAGCAACAAAGCCCACTTGAAAGCAATGGCTGCTGCTTCTTGACAGAGTTAAGTAAAAAAAAGATTAGAATATATAAATAGCTAGTGATTTCTCACACCACAAGCAGAAGAGAAGAAGTTACAGCTGCAAGAGACATCTTATCCAAGAGATAAGAGAAAGCAGCTCCAGAGAGTAAACAATGGATTTCACTTAGACTAAAAAAATGAGCATGGGTGAGAAATATCTTTATGTCCTTAGAGCTAAATAATGCTTTTTATTTTACATATTTTACCTTTAAAAGTTTAAATACTTTCCCATCCTTATACTGTACAGTGGTGCCTTGACTTGCGAACGCCCTGACGTACGAACATTTTGACTTACGGACAGCTCCGTTCGCAAAATTTTGCTTTGACTTGCGAACGGAGCTTTGACTTACGAACAAAAAAAATGCGGGGAAAGCGGGAAATGGACTTTGGACTGCCTGGTACTGCCTGCTACTGCCTGCTACTGTAATTTTAAAATGTAAAAATTGATTTAAAAGGTGTTTGGTTTGGTTTAAAGCTGCTTGGTTTTAAAGGTGTTCTATTTAAAAGGTGTTCGTTCCCTCCTTTCCTGCCCTTTTTTTTAACCTAAGTCATCTTAGGTTAAAAAAAAATAATTCTCCCCCTAGTGGTAGAGGACGGATTAACCGGTTTTGCATTAGTTCCTATGGGAACTAATGCTTTGACTTACAAACGGCGCCTCGACATAAAAACAAAAAACAGCCGGAACGGATTAATCGGTTTTCAATGCATTCCTATGGGAAATGCTGATTTGACTTACAAACGTTTTGACTTATGAACATCTTCTGGGACGGATTAAGTTTGTAAGTCAAGGCACCACTGAATAGTATTTATTGCCTCAGATGAGGATAAGGTCAGGAAATAAACATTTGTTAGTTTTACTTTTTCCCACTTTCACTTTTTGCATATTTGGGTACATTGTGATTGAAAATGAAATGAAATCCTTATTCATCCCTCATCCGAGATGAGCCACTTCTCGCCATCCACATGTTTTTGAATTGGAGCTTCCACCTTCTCTAACTACTAAGTATGCTGGCATGAAGGGGATGCTCTGGATATCCCTAGCATGCTATCTGCCTTCACCCCATGCTCAACAGAGACTTTGGTTGCTGGACACCAGAAGGGTACAGAGAGGGAGGCTCCAGGTAAGAGAGGAGGAGCCAGGGGCAGATGGGCCATATCTGTATAAGAAAGTGGGGCCCAGGCCCAGGTGGTGGGAACCTGACTTAAGGGAGCAGGAGGACATCTTCTTCTACAGCAGTGGTTCCCAACCTTGGGTAACATAGGTGTTCTTAGACTGCAACTCTCAGAAATGCCAGCCAGCACAGCTGGTGGTGAAGGCTTCTGGGAACTCCAGTCCAAGAACACCTGGGTTATCCAAGGTTGGGAACCACTGTTCTACAGAATCTGAGGGACAGGAGTGGGAAAGGTGGAGCAAGAACTGGATCCAGTGTCTTACATTCTGAGGGAGGAGAACATGTTAACCATTCAAAATCTCTGGATGGCAGTCTGGCTTCAAGTTGAAATAGCCAAGGGATGAGGCTGCTGGAGTGGCACACCCATCTTCAGTCTGCCAATTCTAACCTGCTCACCATGGAGACCAGGTCAAACAGTGGGGCATCCAGCCCCCACTCTTTATTTATTTATTTATTAGATTTGTATCCCGCCCATCTAGACTACGTCTACTCTGGGCGGCTTACAGTAAAAACATGGAAAACAACATATAAACAATTAAAACGACAATTCAAATCTGACCTAATCGAGGTGCTAGAAGAGGAAGCACCAAAAAGAGCACCTGAGGCCTCAGCAGGAGGGACTTAGGGGATCTCAGATGGTGGTACAAGCCCTCCCTGAAGGGAGTTAGGTAGCTCAGGGCTGTTTGGAAGACCCAGCACCAGCTCCAGACTGTGAGTAGCCTGAACCCAGTGAGCAGAACTTGGGCAAAGACTGGATTTGTTGGAGGAGGACTAAAGCCAACTCAGCCCCCCTGTGAACTGGCAAGAGTATTTCCAGCACAAAACTTTTCTTGTACCTACATTAATAAAATCCAGTTCCAGCAACTCTGGGAGTCTTGTCTTCATGGAACCCATGAATGGGGAAGGCTTCCCTGAAGCCTCCACTGCAGGTGGTAACAGCACCCTAGCAGCTGGCTAGAGCTGACAGGAGCTGTACTTCAAGAACATCTTGAAGTCATATGAATATTGATATATGGATCAGTATTTTGACTTTATTTAGAGAAGACATAATGGTTTATGTCTTTCTGTTCTGAATTCATTTATGAGCCTGCAATTGCTTAACCACATGAATTTAAAACAACAGAAGCATGATTAGCTGGGAATAAATATTTATGGAAGTGTTAAACAGGAGAATGAGGGAGAGAATAATTTTCTTCTGTCTGCCCCCCCCCGACCTAAAATGGAGTTCATACCACTTAAGCAAACAAGCAAACAAACCTCTTAATGCTGATGGTGATAATGAATTTACAACACATTTTTAAAGACTGAACTGAACAGTAATCACATCAGATTTAATGTTTTCCTTTCCAATCAAGTGCTCAGCTCACCCGTAACAGCATGAATTCATACTTACTTCTTTAAACTCTTGACTTTGTCTAGTGCTAATTTCTTGCTGCATTTTGGCACAGGAGTAGAAGAATATAAAATGTATGAGTAAAGTCAACATAAGCAAGGATTTTTTTTAAAAAAATCCAACAGTCCATTCATCTCCAGGCTGCAAGCTGTGAGCCGTGTGTCTCTTTCACAGTTCCCCATTTGCCTTTAGCTAATAAATATCCATACGGTTTCCAAAACCTACAAAATATATTTGACCAGACTTGATAGAGAGAGAACAGGTCGCTGATGAGCCTGCAGATTCCCATCAAAGTTGGCCAACCAGCATGGTATCTTTACCTGCGAAAATGTCCCCAGGAACTCATGGCCTTTACCCTTGCTAGATGCAACAGCATTCCATTGGCAGTGCTGTATGGGAGATTCCATGGCATTCCATACAGTGAGAGGTGCTGCTCGTGCAATCTGGGTGGGGTAGAATCACTCTCTCACATGATTTTGTACCGTCCATTCTATATGGATCTCCACAGAAAATATTTATACCTGTTTTTGTTGAAGAAGAGGAGCTGTTTGGGTTGTGACATACTGAGGTGCATTTTGTCAACAGGAGAGTCAGTTATCGTGGAGAACGTGGCGGCCTTTCTGAACCAGATAGTGAGGAGCCACAGACTGAGACATAACGAATTTGTAGATTAATAGGGGGGGGGGGGGGTTGGTTATCCTGTATATGTGATTTTTTTGTGTATGCCAGTGAAGGTTCTGACTGACTGACTGATAGAGGGAGAAAGGAAGTGTGTTCACATCACAGAAAATAACTCTCGCAAAGGGGAAGAGACTGCCCAGAACATCCATGGGCAGTGATCAAGCATCAGGTACTCTGGAAGGATTTACTAGTGTTGGCACCTCTGTTGGTTTCTCCCTCTGACGACAAGTGGTAACCTCAGGGAGATAGGTGGCCAGAAGGTTGCTGTTACCACAAACCTAGTTGCCACCTACCTCCTTGAGGCTGAAACTATCAGGAGGTTTGAAGTGGCCAACAGCAGAATGAATTGATGCTACCGGCAGCTGACCATTCTAGTGTCCTCATTGACTGGAATTGTAGCTGAATTTTTTTTCAACATTGCCATTGGTATAGAGTCTTCCACCACCTTTGAGAGCAGCAAGCTATTTCATGTATAGTAAGACGGCCCATCAACAAAGGGGGAACAGCAGTGAGGTGGTTACCTTGCTCTCTCTGATTGTAATGCTGGGGGCCATGGAGGCCTAATTGCAAGGCACTTTGCTGGGAAGGGGATCCAACCATGTTTTGTTGACCCAGGGCTGGCCCAGGATATGGTCCTAAGAGAAGCCAATAAGAAAATGGTCCTCTTACTTTACTACATAGAAAGTGATGGCAGTTAAAGATGGAAAATATGGCTGCTTCACTTTCCTTTACATATGATTTTTAAAAACAGACAGACAGACAGACAGAAAACCTCCACTTAATTCCATCCCAAATATGAAGAAATTCGTGACTGTGGAGAAATTCTTGAAAAGTGAATGGCAACAAAACAGAATCTATGTAGCTTCTATCGACTGTTTGGATCAGTTCAGTGGGTGGGAAAATCCTTAGGCATGGGTTATGATTAGAGATGGGTGTATTCGTATTCGTATACAAATATCCTCCCAGAGGTGGGGCCAGACTGACTACTCATGATTCCACCGCTGCCGCAAGCTCCATGCTGCCTTCATATCACTCTATTACTCGCGATGGATTAGCCACTCCTGGCAGAAGGCGGGATGACGAGCCTCTCTGCCAGGTTGAAGAGTGGCTAATCCATCACGAGCAACGGAGAGATAAGAAGGGACTGCAGAGCTCACGGCAGCGGCAGAATTGTGAGTGGTCAGTCTGGCCCTCGTTATCTGCACCTCTGGGGAAATATTCGTATACGAATACACCCATCTCTAATCATAACCCATGCCTAAGGATTTTCCCACCCACTGAACTGATCCAAACAGTCTATAGAAGCTACATAGATTCTGTTTTGTTGCCATTCACTTTCCATCTCTAGTTATGCCATTCATCTCTAGTTATGATAATGAAGCTCCATTTTAGAAAGACAGAAGGCTGGACAAGAAAGCAGTTTCTATTCACTTGAAACAGGAGTTATGCCCTTATCATCTTGATTTAGGAAATACAGTGTCAACACAGGTGTACAGGAGAGGCACTGGAAGGGCAAATCCTTGGAAGGACAGTCTCCATTTGTACTTGTCCTTGCATTTAATTTAAGGCCTTCAAGATGATCTCTTTGAAACTATCTTCTTTGAGCCTTGGATCCAGGTGTCAGGGAATGATAGAGCTCTCCTAAATTTGGTTCATAACACATGTATGGATAAGAGAGATTTGGGGGGATTTTGTTTTCTGTGTGTAATTTCTTCTCTTGTGCCTTGTTTGTGCATGGAATTCATTATTGTCATATGCCATCAAGTTGCTTTCAACTTACAGCAACCCTATGAACGATTAAACACCAAAAGGCCTTCCTCAAGTCTTACAAATTCAAGGCCAAGTCTTCCTTTATTGAGTCAATACATCTCATGGACATGGGCATTGTGTGTGCATGCGTGCATGCATGAAGTATCTAATTTGGTCTAAGTTTGTGCTGCTGCTGCTGTTGTTGGATTTACAATATGAAATTTGTGCAAAGATTGTGTTTATATTATCTGTCTGTCTATCTATCTATCGATCGATCTGTCTGTCTGTCTGTCTCTCTAAAGCATTTCTACCACACCTTTCTCATACATCATTCAAAGACAATATTTAAAGCAAAAAAGTATACAGCTACTAAAAAGGATCAAACAAATATTACAGTAAAAGATTGTCAACAGAAGCAGCATCACAACACATTCAATGCAGTAAGGCATAAGAATCCATTTAAGAACCCCACATAGGCAGCCAGTAATTAGGGCAAAGCCTGCCTGATGAGAAAGGTCTTCACCTGCCTGCAGAAGGACAGCAAAGATGGAGCCAGCCTGGTCTCCTGTGGAAGAGAGTTCCAAAGTCTGGGAGCAGCAACAGAGAAGGCCTTCTCCTGTGTCCCCACCAAACACACCTGTGAAGACGGTGAGAACAAGAGAAAGGCCTCTCCTGATTATCTTAACACGCAGGCAGGTTCATAATGAGAGACATGGTCCTTGAGATAGCTTGGACCCAAGCCATTTAAACTTTATAGGTTAGGACCAGTACTTTGAATTGTGCCCAGAAACGGATTAACAGCCAGTGAAGCTGCCGTAACAGGGGGTTATGTGATCCCTGTGACAAGCCCCAGTTAGCAATCTGGCTGCCGCATTGGTTCAGTCATCAATCCAACTGGAGACTGCAGACAGGAAATCAGAAGAGTGAGACTCAGAAGGGCAGCAATAAAGGAATTAGGAAAGATCATCAAGTGTAAATGTGTCACTCAAGACTAAGGCCAAGACCATTCATGCTATTGTAGTCCAAATTACTATGTATAGACGTGAAGTTGGACAGTGAAGAAAGCTGACAAGAAAAAAAACTGATTAATTTGAAATATGATGTTGGAAAACAGCTTTGCAGTTACCTTGGACTGCCAGAAAGCTAAACAAGTCTGTCCTAGAGTAAAGCAGGCCTGAGGTATCTCTGAAGCCTGAGCTAATAGGACATTTTGGAGATTGTTTATCCATAAAGTTGCCATAAGTCTGAGGCGACATGATGGCATATTACAACAACAACATCAAACTGAAAATCTCAAGATTCCTTAGGAATGAGGGACTATGCAGTGTGTCCATGACTACACAAGTTGGCTCTTCTCACAGAAGGCACAGTGAGGAATCGAACTCCCAGCCTCTGGCTCTGCTGCCAGATTCCTAAACCACTGACTTATCCAGCCAGCTAAAATGGTGTTAGATTTCTATAATTGTGTAATGTAGATACACTCTAAAAGAGAGGTCCAGAAAAGCTATAGTACACATATAAAATAATTTCATCTTCTGTTCCTCTTCTCCTGTATTCCCCAATCAATCTTGCTGCCAATCTAGAAAACGTTCAATTTGTTTATCCTATCAACAAAAGAGGGGACATATTCCTTGTAGCTTACGATATGCATGTCTATGGTCAGCTACCCTTCAACAAGACATCTTCAATGTATTAAATGTTTTCAGTGCCTACAACGCTCATAGATAATAAAAGCTGCTGTATTTGTTTAGTTCTCTCAAGATCATGGAAATGTAGAATTCAGAGTGGGGTAAAGATCATGTAATTTCATACACTATTTCAGTAAATAGAACTGCTGGATCACTCAGTGGTTTCGGTCTCTGTCAGAGAGAAATGTCCTTGCTCGTCCTCCTTGATATCTCAGCCGCCTTTGATACCATCGACCACGGTATCCTGGGGAGGCTCTCTGAGTTGGGGATTGGTGGCCTTGCTCTCGCTTGGCTCTGGTCCTTCTTGGAGAGCCAACCTCAGAGAGTCCAGCTTGGGGAGAATGTATCATCCCCGTGGTCCCTCAATTGTGGGGTTCCGCAGGGTTCGATCATCTCCCCAATGCTGTTTAACATCTATATGAGGCCGCTGGGGCGGGTCATCCGGGGATGTGGAGCTTCGTGTCATCAATATGCTGATGACACCCAGCTCTGCATCTCCTTTTTTCCATCTGCAGTGGATGCCGTTACATCCTTTGGGCACTGCCTGGAGGCTGTCCTAGAATGGATGCAGTCGAATGGACTGAGGTTGAACCTGGACAAGACGGAGGTCTTGCGGATGGGCGGCCCCGATGTCAGTGGTTTGGGGAACTCCCTCTCTTTTTGGGGGGGGGTGACTCTCACCACAAAGAATTCGGTTTGCAGTCTGGGGGTCCATCTTGACCCGGCACTTACCATGGAGACCCAGGTAGCGTCCATGGTTCGGTCCACCCACTTACATCTTCGGCAGATTGCCCAGCTCTCTAGATGAGGGGGCGCTCACCACGCTGGTCCATGCGCTTGTAGTATCAAGAATAGACTACTGCAATGCTCTCTATGTGGGGCCTCCTTTGAGACTAATGCAGAAGCTTCAGATAGTCCAGAACACAGTGGCCAGGTTATTAACAGGGGTGAAAAGATTTCACCATATTTCCCCCACCTTGGCCGCCTTACACTGGTTACCTATCTGCTTCCGCATCAATTTCAAGGTGTTAACTATTACATATAAAGCCCTAAACGGTTTAGGCCCTCGATACCTGGCAGAGCGCCTTCTTCTGCCTAGTTCTACCCA
The DNA here is from genome assembly GCA_037013535.1 of Intellagama lesueurii. NCBI lineage: Eukaryota > Metazoa > Chordata > Lepidosauria > Squamata > Agamidae > Intellagama > Intellagama lesueurii. Next base: position 23,458,590 of record JBAJHW010000001.1, read on the forward strand.
TATCACCCATTCCAGTCAGGCCGGGCAGCTGAGGGGCCTAACGCCAAGAGAAGTCCGAAGGGAAAAAACTAAAAATCAGGCCTTCTCGGCAGTGGCCCCTCGTCGCTGGAATAACTTACCAGCAGAGATCCACCTGGCCCCCTCGCTGAGGGCCTTCAAGACCAACTTGAAGACATGGCTATACAGGCAGGCCTTCCCTACAGCCATCTCCTAGCCTATTTCTTTTCTTTTTTCCCCTCTCTTTCCTTTTCCATCTTGGACTCTGTGATTAATTCGGATTTTACCTTTAGTTTATTTTTTATGTTTTATGTAAACCGCCCAGAGTAGACACGTTCTAGATGGGTGGTATATAAGTTTAATAAATTAAATAAATTAAATAAATTGGGAGTTTGATTCCCCACTGGGCCTCCTTCAGAGGGGCTGGACCTGATGACTTGATAGGGTTTCTTCCAGCCCTGCAGTTCTAAGTTCTAAGATCATTAACTTGATATTTTCGTGCACACAATTTCATTGATGAAATGAAAATCCAAAGAAAATTCTGTGGTGAATTAAAAGCCCTAAATGGGACCTGATTTTTATTGAGGGATTGTGTTTTCCCAAGCCCTTCAAAGAAAGAAAGAAAAAAAGACCCGTTGGATATTTCTGAGATTCCCTGAATGCTATATGTAGTCTCGTGGTGTTAAAATCTGAGCAAACTCTAGAATAGGATCATTACCTCTTACAATATTTATTACACTCAGAGTTTCTCTACCCCCCCTTTCTTTTCCTCGCTGCATGAGCTCCACGCGAGTTAACGATGCACATACCGTCAATCATTCGACAGTTCAGTGCAACACGGGGACTATCACAAACGGAAAAGGCCTAATTTAAAATATGCTAGCTAAGACCTTGCCGCACCTCTGCTGCGCTGGGAATGTAACTGCTTCAAATTAGTTCTTGAAGAAGCCACGCAATAAAGTGGGAGTCATCAGGTTTACTGCTTTGCTTTGCTGGGGCATCCTGCTTACTGTAACATTTCAAGCATGCCTTGGGTTTTGCTGAACTCCTGAACCATAAACGTGAACTGGCAGGAATTTGCCCTCCTCACCAGGTTGCTGAGTTCAAGATGCCGCAAATTACAGGATATTTCCTGTTCTCGAGGTGTGGGGGAGAAGCTTCGACTTTGGGCCTTTTTGCCTCCCTCCAGAGACAGAAAAATCGGGTGGGGAGATCAACAGCCCAAACATTTTTTCCAGAGGCCATTGCAAACTTATTTTTCTAACTTCTGAAATAGTATAGATGCTTTACACTTTGCAAGACTGCTCTCAGAGAAACTTAAGGTCCTTAATCCTAAAGACCTTAAGATCGGCAAAAATCGCAGAACTGAGCACGGAATTGATTTTTCAAATATAAACAGCTTCTCTGTATTTTTTCCGAAGGAAGAGCAGGAATGGGATTTTAAATAGCATGTCCATAGACAAAGGAATATCTGAACATCTTCTGCACAGTATAGACAGGGGAATTTAGCCTGCTGCAAGCTTTTCATGTAGAGGTGGAAATCAGTCCAACTTTCCCCAGTTCTCTCTTTTATACAATTAATAAAACTCCAGACTGTTATGGTCAGGTTTTGTCTCTCCACATTGTTCTATGCAGTTGCTTATAATTTTACATTCTTAGATCCTTTTGCCTTAATTTAAGTAAAGATTAAAAAAAAAACTAGGATGAAGCTGGGCCCCTTTGAGGCATTGGCCAGAGCTGGTATCCTTTTTCTGTTAGATAAGTGAGTGAGTTGAACTTTTGACATATTATAAACATCAAGAAACCACCTAAGAATGCAAGCTGTTTTCTAAAATTATAACCAATTCCCACACAACTTTTTCATATCTTCTTCACCCATTCAATGTTACGCGTTTTGGGTCAAGTTTGTAACTTGGATGTAATCTATTCTCTGAACCAAGGTTCAGGAAACAGCTGAAAAACGGTGTTCCTCTCTGGGTTCAGTGGCGTTTTGTTCCATTGACACCACTAAATTTTCTTGCAGTCTGATTGGTCCTGATTCCTTCTTCCTCAGTTGCCAACCTCAAGATGGTTCCTCACTGGCGAACAACAAAGTGAGACCAAAACTTGTGGAGAGCTTATATATTGTTTTCAGGGGTTGACATAGGCCTAGGCACCTTGAGAGAACTCCTCTAGCTATGGGATTTTTGTATTTATTTATGGACTACGTATCCCATAATTCTCTAGTCTTGGCTTTCTCCCTGACAGACTGACACCTTATAGACACTTAATGAGGTTCACCTGGAAGAAAGATCTTAACTGGAAGGCTTTGAGGCTTAACTAGACCTAACTCTGCTTGAGCTTCCTATTTACATTCCTGAATTGCAAATAGGAATGTAAAGTTTACATTTCTATAATGGAGGACTACAGCCACAGAGACCATCAAGAAGTACAATTCTGGCATAAAAACAAGGCATAGCCTGCCCCACAAGACCCTGTTTGGGTCTAGTCACTCATTTTTCATTTAAGTGATACCCCACGGGTCTGAGGAGGAGGGAGGAGGTGAACCTATGGGGCTGCCCCGCCCTGGCGAAACAGATGTTGAAAGAGCTGTATATTTTTAAACTTCTTTATTTTACTACTTCCTGAAAAAGGGTTTATCTTGTATCCTTGTTTTTGTTTTTTTTGTTCTAACAGGAGCAGAGGGCAGAAGAAAATGCACTTGGAGAAGAACTGTACATGACACAGATCATGGCCCCCTTGCTCCTATTGACCAAAAAAGAACAGATGTTAGGACAGGAAAGGGAACACTGATGTCAGCAAAAGGAGGTTATTAATTTGGAAGCCCTTTCTCTCCTTCCCACCCCACTGAGTCACCACGTTTCCTTCATTGATTCCCATCCTGCTATTTTTAAGCCCTTACGCAGTGGGGGTGGGTGGGAAGGGGGTTTGGGGGAGAAACAGCTTCTTCTGCCACTCAGATTTCTCATGACTGAGCTTCTATTCCAGGAAAAGTCACTTTGAAAAAGACGGCAACAAAGGGAGACAGTTTGAGCCATACTTTCTCATGGACACCTTATTAGATTATTATCACTCCTCATGGATAGTGAGCTGTCATGAGCTCTATCGCACAAGATTTCACAGAGAGCTTCCTGTGTGTCGAGTCAGTGAGGGTGCGGGGGAGAAGCACTTATACCTCCAGGCTGTTGCCAGAAATGGCCAAGCTATGGCAGTTGATTCACCCCACACCTCCTGATAATATTCCATTTATCTCCAGAACTGGCCTGATGTGGAGAAGATAGACAACAGCTTTTTATGGACTGTTTGCAATAGCTAATGTCAAAATCAGACAGCTTTGAGTATTTCTTCATTTTAATTAATTTCAGTTCTCTGTCATAATGATTGGGGCAAGGGGGCAACTTTGTAAAAACTAAAAGAAGAAGAGAAAAATGGCTATTTCTGGTACATCATCTATGGTTCAAACCCGAAAGCATTTGAGTCACACCATCACATTACAGTTGCTTTCCTAGCTATTATTATTATTATTATTATTATTATTATTATTATTATTATTATTATTATTATTATTATTATTATTATTATTATTATTATTATTATTATTATTATTATCAAACACTAGGCACAGTCAAAATTATAAAAACATTGACTGGTATTATATAACAGATACAAGTTTTAACCAAAAACCTAAGTATCTGTTAAATATCGACGCAGTATGTATGCTGTTCCTAATATTGCTGTTTTTTGTAGCTCTGATGGTGTGATTTCTGAGATCTGCAACTGCTTATAGTACTGTGTGAAATTTCTTTATATTGTTCCCAAAGCCCCGATGACTATAGGGACCACTGAAGTTTCATCCACAAGTGAGATGTTTCAGTTGCCAGGTCTCTGTACTTTGTTAGTGTTTCCAATTCTTTATTTTCGACTCTGGCACCCCCTGGAATTGCAACATTTCTTCGTTCTGTTACTACTATGTCTGGTGTGTTAAGTTCGAGGTGTCTATCAGTTTGGATCTGGAAATCCCACAAGATCTTGACTGTGCCATTTCCTGACACCTTCTCTACCTGATGTTCCCACGGGTTTTTGGAGGCTGGCAAGTTATATTTTTTTCATACTGACCAGTGCACTAATTTTGCCATTCTATCATGTCTAATTTTGTAATCTGTTTGTGAAATGTTTGGACATTCGCAGATGACGTGTAACACAGTTTCATCTTTTTCTTGGCAGAGTCGACATTAGCTGTTAGCACTAATTCCTTGAATCTTAGCTTTCATCATGTTGGTTTGGAGTGCTTGTTCTTGTGCAGCAAAAATCAAGCCTTTGGCTTCTTTCTTAAGGGTCCCCACTTTTAGCCATGCCCATGTTTCCATCAATATTTCTCAGATGTTGTCTGTGTAGTGGTTTATTTTTCCAACTGTTTAATTTATTTTAAAATTGTTGTTTCTTATATTGAGCCTTTGTTTCTGTTATTTTCAAAATATTCTCCATTTTCACTGCCTTAAGTAATTTTTCTCTACTTGTACTGATATAATCACTTAGGCTTCTTTTTTCCTCCTCGACTACCTGCTGTATTTGCAGTAATCCACAGCCTCCAATTTTTCATGGTAAATATAATCTGTCCACATCACTTTTTGGATGTAGTGCGTGATGCACGTTCATTAGTTTCCGTGTTTTTCGATCCAATTCTAATTCATTTTTTGTTCATTCTATTATTCCAGCTGGATATATAATTACTGGAACTGCCCATGTATTCATGTTCAGGATGTTATCTGCTTCTAGTATTCCATAGTATTTATAGTTTTCATCACTTGATAGTGATTTGATAATATTGAAATTTTTTAAACCCTAATCCATCTAAGTCTTGGATCTTGCCACAGTGTATAGAGATGCACATTTGTCAATTCCAAATTTCATTTGAATACCTACAATAATTATTTGCACTGTGTTTAGCAGTAAATCTATCCCTGTGGAACTTTTTGCATATAGTTTTAGGTCATCCATGTATAATAGATGACTGATTTTTCCTGCTTGTTCTGAAATATAGTAGCCCAATCCAGTTTTATTTAAAATTATTGACATGGGGATTAGGAGATGTTAAACAGTAGTGGTGACAAAGAATCCCCTTGGAATATTCCTCTTGATGCTACCTTCCCCAATTTCTTCACCATAGGCCGTTAAGACAGTTCTCCATTTTTTCATGTTTTTCTTGAGGAACTTCTGAATATTTTTACTGATCTCAAAAAATTTTAGGCAGGTGTTAATCCAGCTGTGTGGAAATGAGTCAAATGTCTTTTTATAGCCTATCCAGGCCATGTTAAGATTTGTTTTTCATCTTTTTGCATTCTTTAGTATCATTTTATCAAGAAGCAGCTGATCTTTTGTGCCTCTTAACTTTTTAATGTTCCCTTTCTGTTCAGTTGGATATAGGGAGTTTTCAATTAAATAATAATATATTGATCTTGCAGGTACTCCTGTGAGGAGCTTTAACTTTTTGGGAAGGCATGTAATTGGTCGATAATTATGGGGTTCCTTGCCCTTTTGATGATCTTTTATTATCAGAAATGTGCGATCTGTTGTTATCCAATCTTCGGTTGTAGAATTTATTATTCTACAACCGAAGATTATTAAATTGTACTGCTATGTGTTGATGGAGACTTGTTAAATGCTTTAACCATAATCCATGCAGTTTATCTGATCCAGGTGCACCCCAGTTTTTCACAGCCTTTACTTGCCTCATAATCATTCCAGTTGTTATTACAATATCATCCATATGTTTTTCTTGAGTTTCTATGCAAATATCTTTAATCCATGAGGCGTTTTTGTTATATCCTGTTGTGCTTTCCTAAATTTGTTTCCAAAGTTTTAGAGCATCATCTTTACATGGTCCTAATTTCTTTTGCTCTGCATTTTCTCCTAGTAATTTATAGAATAATCGTTGGTTATTTTGAAATTGTGTGTTTTCCCTGTATTGTTTCAAGCATCCATCATATCTTTCAATTTTCCTTGCTTTAGCTGTTACCCATTGTTTTAATTTTTCCATAATTTCAACAACTGTTTTCCTTTCTAGGTCATGTCTTTTGCACTGCCTGGCTTTTACTTTTTCATTTTAAGTTTTAAATCTTTTTTAAGTTGCTGATGTCTGCATGTAATTTGTGGGGGTTTTTTTTCCAGTTGAATTTTCCATTTTGGAGTGCCAGGATTTTTCTGTATTTTTTTGCAACCTATAACCAAGTTCCATGGTTATTATGGTAGCTGTGCTATACATGAGTTAGGATTGTTCTGATTACTACATATGCATCTGTTGTAGATCTTTGACTAGTTTACTTTATAATTGGTGCAGAATGGGGAGCCTTTGTCTTTCTGTGTTTTGGCTAATATGGGTTATTATTTTTCCCTCAGGGATGTCTGCTGTTCTGTCAACTAATAATTTCTGGGTAGTTCCTTCATCATCATCATCATCATCATCATTACATAGCTCAGTGTTTAGGTATCTGGCTGCAGAGCCAAAGGCTGGGAGTTTGATTCCCCACTGTGCCTCTTTCACAGGGCTAGACTCAATGATACATAGGGTCCCTTCTAGCTCTGCATTTCTAAGATGATGATGATGATGCTGTCAAGTCAATTCTGACATATGGTGAGTGGTGACCAGGGTTTGCTAGGTATATTCAGAAGTTGTTTACCACTGAATTCTTCTGAGGGTGCCTTGGGACAATGCAGCTTGCCCAAGGCTGGGATGTACAATACATAATCAGACTCCCAGACTCTGACATACCTAACTCACTGAGCTATCCAGCAAACTTTATTTATTCACTTATTATATTGCTATCCTGCATTTCTATGAAGAAAATGGCACTCCAGGTAGCTACCAACTCCACTAAGAATTAATTAAATGATACAGCCATTGAAGTCCATAAACAAGAGACAGCAGAAAAGACTAAAAGGTGAAAATGAAGAGTCATGTCTTCAAGACTAGTTGAACAAATATTAGAACAAATATTCTCTGCCCTTAATTTAGCTTTCATCTTCTGACTCTAGCAAGGTGTTTGGCTTTTTTCAATCTTTAAATCTGACTGTGCATATTATCAACTCGTTCCCCATAAAATCTCAGTTTTTTTAATGTTATGTATCCTCACTTTAATGTCTTGTACATAAAGAATGTTATTATTATTTGTCTCTTTGATGAATTGATTTTATCTGTATCTTTTCCTCCCAAGAACAGGATGCAAGACAGCTTACAATATATAAGTATAAATAAAATTAAATACCTGTAATACAGTAGTATAAATCCAAACTACCGTACAATTGCACTCATTTCACACGCTAGCAAGGTTATGCTCAAAATCCTACAAGGTAGGCTTCAGTGGTATGCGGACCGAGAACTCCTAGAAATACAAGCTGGATTTCGAAGGAGCAGAGGAACTAGAGACCAAATTGCTAACATGCGCTGGATTATGGAGAAAGCCAGAGAGTTCCAGAAAAACATCTTCTTCTGCTTCATTGACTACGTAAAAGCCTTTGACTGTGTGGACCACAACAAACTATGGCAAGTTCTTAAAGAAATGGGAGTGCCTGACCACCTTATCTATCTCCTGAGAAATCTATATGTGGGACAGGAAGCAACAGTTAGAATTGGATATGGAACAACCGATTGGTTCAAAATTGGGAAGGAGTACGACAAGGCTGTATATTGTCTCCCTGCTTATTTAACTTATATGCAGAATACATCATGCGAAAGGCTGGACTGGATGAATCCCAAGCCGGAATTAAGATTGCCGGAAGAAATATCAACAACCTCAGATATGCAGATGATACCACTCTGATAGCAGAAAGTGAGGAGGAATTAAGGAACCTCTTAATAAGGGTGAAAGAGGAGAGCGCAAAAAATGGTCTGAAGCTCAACATAAAAAAAAACTAAGATCATGGCCACTGGTCCCATCACCTCCTGGCAAATAGAAGGGGAAGATATGGAGGCAGTGACAGATTTGACTTTCTTGGGCTCCATGATCACTGCAGATGGTGACAGCAGCCACGAAATTAAAAGACACCTGCTTCTTGGGAGGAAAGCGATGTCAAACCTAGACAGCATCTTAAAAAGCAGAGACATCACCTTGCCGACAAAGGTCCGCATAGTCAAAGCTATGGTTTTTCCAGTAGCGATGTATGGAAGTGAGAGCTGGACCATAAAGAAGGCTGACCGCCGAAGAATTGATGCTTTTGAATTGTGGTGCTGGAGGAGACTCTTGAGAGTCCCCTGGACTGCAAAGAGAACAAACCTATCCATTTTGAAGGAAATCAACCCTGAGTGCTCACTGGAAGGACAGATCCTGAAGCTGAGGCTCCAATACTTTGGCCATCTCATGAGAAGAGAAGACTCCCTGGAAAAGACCCTGATGTTGGGAAAATGTGAAGGCAAGAGGAGAAGGGGATGACAGAGGACAAGATGGTTGGGCAGTGTCATCGAAGCTACCAACATGAATTTGACCCAACTCTGGGAGGCAGTGGAAGACAGTAGGGCCTGGCGTGCTCTGGTCCATGGGGTCACAAAGAGTCAGACACAACTTAATGACTAAACAACAACAAAATAATTCCAATAAAAAAAATTGTGAAACCATCTAAGACAATACAGCACAATTTTAAAAACACACCAGTAAAGGAAAAATGCTGCAGCAATTCTATAAAAAATACCTTTTTCTTCAACAGGTGATGTCAGTTGCATAAAATGGGGACTTTTGTCAGCTGGAAGACAACCAGGAGGGAACCAGTCTAGTTGCCTTCAGGAGGAGTTTCAGAGCCAGAAAAAGTAGCCATATTTACCTGCGCTCTTAAGTGTGTTTAATCTTTATACATTGAAGAGAGTCGGCTGGCTCCACCCTTTCTGCCATCTTTTTAAATCATGGAAATATGAGAATATGAAGAGGGGGAGGCTATTATACCAATGTAGCCTCTGTATATGAGCTAGAACCCCAATTTTTTGTGGGCTCAACCTATGGGAGAGAGACTACTGAGGTTCAGCAGACTTCCTCTCTTGCTCAGACAGGCACTTTTCCATGATGAAGAGATGAAGGAGGGGTGGGCCTAGCATGCCCGTCTCAACATTTAAGGGTTTCACACACTTTAAAGCACAAGAGTCCACCATAAACACACATGCACACCAACCTTCCATCTATCCACCAAATAATTCAACCGAGGTCAGAAACAGAGTTAGTCTGTAATCAGAATTGAGTTAATGCTGCAGAGAAGGGACACACACAGTTTTCCTGTTTGTGAAATCAGGCTCCAGACCTGTTTTAGTCCTAAAGACATGATCTGCATAATTCCAGAGATCAGGGACACAACGACTCTCATTATTAAGAATTTCTCTCTTCTAAACATCTGTTTCTAACATCTGTCTCTGGTGGCTTTGGGGCCTGCTCTTTTTTCTACCATAAGAAACATATTAAAACATTTCTCAGAAAATCTTCATCTGGGGCAGTGGTCCCCAGCCTTGGGTCCCTAGATGTCTCTGGACTAAAACTCCCAGAAGCCTTCACTACTAGCTGCGCTGGCCAGGATTTCTAGGAGTTGTAACCCAAGAACATCTGGGGACTCAAGGTTGGGATCCACTGATCTAGGGTTTTCCTTTCACAGCCATCTTAATTCTGCCTTCTCTTTCCCCTGTCTCTTTTCTATTCTCCTTCAGGATATCACTCTCCCCAAGGAAAACTTAGGCAAATTTAACTGTTTATGAGATACAGGCAGCAGTTTTCGCCACTGAAGGGTATGAGGCCACCAAGCCCTTGTAGCCCAAGGCACAGCTGTTTTCATAAGTGGTGACAACAAAAGGCACAAATCCCCCTTTTGACAGGCATGCAAGCTGTTTGTACCAGACAAATTATGGAGGTACAAAGCCATGCATCTAATTCTGACTGAAGGCAATTGAGAGGCACAAAATGTACCAAGAGAACATAAATTGGAAAGAGCTTAAGTCTTAGAGAATGGAAGACACAGAGCCTCAGTGGGTGCGGGGAGGATAAAAAGGATGAGCACAGTGACCTTCCCACAATGACAATTACAAAAAACATATATATTTTAAAAACATATGGGTGGGGGTGTGATGGGATATGGAAAGAAATGCCTTAGGAGTTTCACAGGTGCTTTATCTCCAAGAGAGATAAACCCAGTTTGCAATGTCTTGAACTTTTTCAGATGGATTACTTCCTGTTTTATAGAGGATGGCGTTGTATAGCAGAATAGAAAAGGATTTATAATTTGCTGTTGCTCCCGCCTCCTCCACTTGTTAGCAGAATGGAAGATGGCTGCCCATGTCTGCCTCAAAACAAACCTGCAGGTCGCTTTGGTTCATATTTGCTAACCTTTTCTGTGTCAATTTTCCAAGTGGTTTTCTATATGGCATTTTGACTTACTTCTGGTTTCACTTTGCTGATATGATTATCAAAGCAAAACTAGACATGGGCTTAATTTGAGGATAAAATCAAGCTTCTTTTCTTCAAACCCAGGACATCTTTGGTCCAGTTATATGAAACAGGTCACATCCCTTAAATTAGGAATAGGCGAAGTGCAGGAGTCTGGATGCTGTTCAACTGTTACTCCCAGCACTCACACTCCTGGCAGGGAATGATGGGAGGCAAAGTGCAACAAAACCTAACAGGCTTTACTTGGCTTTCCTCTCTCTGGGATCTTCAACAGGTCCAATATTTTTCCTCCAGTTCCTTTAAAATGCCTAGCCATTTCCTTCAAGGACCTATTTATTCCAAACATATGGAACAGATAGCCTGGATTATGTTTATTAAGATTTAGAAGATACATTATATTAAAAAAGGAAGTCTAGCAATTAAATACCGGTTGTGCATTTTGTGTTGGCTGTTTACTCTGACAAGAACAACAAAGGGCTTGCATTGTGCACAAAGAAGAGAATTCTTCCACAACAGCTCTCCTCCAGCTTCTGTTTTAATTCATACAGCTGAAATTAGCTTCAGTTTTTGTTGAAGAAATTAGGCAATTTAGTTAGGGCACTTGGTTGTGGGATTTGCCGGTTAAATGGTACTGTTCAGATGCAAAAGCAATTGATGGGAATGTTGATGAAACAAATGCAAGAATTTTAGGCCCAGACTGGAGGTTACAGTCAACATATAATTAGATGCATAGGCCCCTGAAGTGATAAATGACATTTGATTGTCCCGGAACAAACATGTCTCAATTAGAATTTTGTACTATTGGCTCCAATGTTCTGCCACCACTCTATGTCCCTGACCCTCAGCGTCCATCGCCTGAAGCTGCTACTTTGATCTGCCTCATGCCAGAACTGGCCTTGTTGGTCACAATACATTGCTAGGCCTTGAATGAGACTAGTTTTGCAACTGTGATGACAGATTCCATACCAGTGTATTTAATACTGTCTTAGCTAACAGTCATTTACCATATTTTTCTGTGTATAACACCCCCAATGTATAAGACGACCCCCAATTTTGACCCTTTTCCGGAGCCGGAGGCAAAGGAGCAGCTGCGCTCGGCTGCCCCTTGCAGCTGCCCATTGACTGCTGCTGCCACAGCCGGATCACCTCCTCCAGTGCTACTCGCGGGCTCCCTTCGGGCAGGGAAGAAGGTGGCGGTGTGAGCTGGAGGTGAGCCCGCGAGTGGCGCTGGAGGAGGTGATCAGGCGGCGGCGGCAGCAGGAGGTGGAGGCGAAGGAGCATTCGTGCTCAACCACCTCTCGTGGCTGCCCATTGACTGCTGCCGCCGCCGCCCAATCACCTCCTCCAGCGCCACTTGTGGGGTTCACCTCCAGCTCAAGCCACTGCCTTGTCCCCTGCCCAAAGGGAGCCCGCGAGTAGCACTGGAGGAGGTGATCCGGCTGCAGTGGCAGCAGTCAATGGGCAGCTGCGAGAGGCGGCTGAGCGTGGCTGCTCCTTCGCCTCCACCTCCTTCCGTGTATAAGACAACCCTCAATTTTTCCTCTAATGATTTTAGGAAAAAATGTTGTTTTATACACGGAAAAATACGATACCTCTCTGCCTCATTCATGTAGGTTGTCCACTCCCCACGCCAACCAAAAATGCATGTTTTGATATTTATATGGTAATTCCCTATAATATCACATTGCTTCAGGGAACATTTAAGACTGAAACGATCCCTTAGGGATTGCTGAGGCAGACTCTTATTAACATCACAGAGGGTCAATGAGTCGGCTGACTTCTGCAGCAAATGTAACTTGCAATGAATGCATCTGCTCTTTTTTTTCCAGCTGGGATGTTCTTAAATATCTGCTCCCGAGGAGAGGTATCATCATAACACGGAGAGATGCAGGAGGGACAGGAACATCAGGCGAAGCATTTTTCATTCCTCGCTTTGGTGAGTTAGCATCCAACATATTGTGTGCTTAGCAATCCTACCTGCTGCCAAGAAAAGGTCCGTGTGGTGGGAAGAGGGACCCTGAGCATGATGACAGAAGCCTAAGCCAGCAAAAAAGCTCAGCTGCTGCTGAGGGAAATGCTCATAATGTGTCGACAGCTGCATGCAAAGCACTTCCAGAAACCGAGCGTAGAAAGTTCATTTCCCAACAGGAAGGAAGGCTTTTGTAAGCACCTGCTCCCATAAGCCTTGCTCACATAAGCTGAAATCTCACAGATCAGCTTTATTTGCCTACATGGTGCAGAAACCTTCAGTCATAACTCTTGCAAAGCACACAGCTCAGAAGGAAACCTTTGTGTAAAAGAGACATCTAAAAATACTGTACAGAGGGTCTTCTAAAAATACCTGGAGGTCCTTGATCAAAGCAAGGCTTCTCTTTCCATTCAGCAGTTTTATTTTTAACCATTCTGGCCAGTAGGATTCAAAAACCAACCAACCAACCCACCCATACCCAAAACAAACAGTGACTTAAAAATCCAGCATTTCACTGCAGATTCCCAGTTGAGCTTGCAAGTCTTCTTGCAGCCGGAGTGCTGAATTCCATTTCACAGACGTTCCCAGGGACTTTGTTTAAAGGGTGAGTGGGGTTAAGGCAAATGGATGAGACCAAAAATAGCAGTGCACTTTAGTGCAGAACACTTACCTGCCAGGAACAGAGTCTTGAGAGAGAGATGTCACAACCTCTTAGAAGGGCAGGGAATAGATAAAAGCTGGAAAACCATCAAATGATGGTGTCGTGGGGAAGGCGGCATAGCCATTTACAGAATCCCAGAAGCCTACCCATAATCCAGAGTTGGCTCCAGCACCTGAGGTCTATCCCCCAGCCCTTTGGCAGCACCTGTAAGAAGCCAGAGAGACCTGCATCAGACTGAATTTTATCTTTGGTTCCTCTCATTCAGTAATATTCCCTTCAACTGGCAACAACTCTACAACAGCTTCAACAGAGTTCTTGGCCAATCTCATCACCTATGATCCTTTTCAAGAGCGGGAGAAGGAAGCTAGATCTTTCTGTACAAATTGTAGAATTATAGACGAATGCAGTTGGAAGGGGCCTATAAGACCATCGAGTCCAGCCCTCTGCTCAATGCAGGAATCCAGATCAAAGTAGATCTGACAGATCGTTGCCCAATTTTCTCTTCAATGCCTCCAGTGTTGGATTGCTCATCATCTCCCAAGGTAATTTGTTCCATTGTTGTACTGCTCTAACAGTTAATAAGGTTTTCCTGATATTCAGCCTAAATCTGGTTTCCTGTAGCTTGAGTCCATTATTACATGTTCTGCACTCTGAGATGGTCGAGAACAAATCCTGCACCTCCTCTTTATGACTAAAATATCTGAAAAGTGCTATCATATCTCCCATCAGTCTTCTTTTTTCAAGGCTAAACATGCCCAGTTCCCATTTCTTTCAGTTTTTCAATCCATGAGAAGCAGCACACAGAGCTATGATCCTTCCACCTCAAATTGATCTATCTTCATTGTGATGTCCAGGGAGATCCTCCTATGGAAGTCTAGAGCAAGAATAGGAGATAATGTTGCTAGAGCTCATGTTTTGGAATCAATCTAGATCTTGTTCAGAAACCACGAAGAAAAGTAATTTCCCTGCTTCTTGGGGGAATAAGAAAGAAACCTTTCCAGAAATGAACAGTTGAACAAAGAAAAACTACTTACTTGTAGAATTAGAATACACACACACCACTTTGGGTTTTGTGTATCTAAAAAGTACTCCAGTATCTTTTACACCCAGTGAAATCACTTAAAAGACTCTATTTCCATTACTTTAGATTCTCTCTAGTTCGTAATCAGATAAAGCACCCCACTCAGACAGATAGTTAGGAATGTTTATAAAGGACTCCAAAATAGAGTTTCAAGATCAAGCTGTCATTGTAGGTTTAGCAGATCTCTGAAACATCAAACTAAGCCCATCCTGTTATCTTAAAGGAAGATATTGTAAATCTTAAGACTTGTTGTGAAGGGGCTTATAATAGGATCTGGACCTGTGGTTGTTGAGAAAGGATCAGGAAATTTCTCACTTCTGTTTCTCAAACTCATATAAGTTGTTCACAAGAAAAGTGGACATGTTTAGTCATTCAGAAATAATCAAACTTTTGCAAAAGAAAGAGCAGAAAGGATTCGACATGTAATCCCTTTTTGGACTGGATATGGAATTAATGCTTTCTGAACAGGACAGGCAGCTGCAAGAACTAATTGGTGAATGCGCCCAAGAAATCCTGTTTGTGATTGAACTAGGCATAAGAAATAATGAGCTGCTAGTAATGTCTTGACTGAAAAACCATAACATTTATACTAATGCATTTAATAGAGTCTTCTGACCTTTGTGCAAACAAAACCAAAGGTAAGGATGTACTTACACAGCACATGTAACCCTAAACATTTGATGTTACCCCCCAAAAACAGGCTCACTTCAGGTAGCCAAAGTTCCATGTGATACCCTTGCGTGAGGTTGCCAAAAATCAATCTGTTGGATTGTGCTTAAGGCACCTGTTACTTCAAGCACCAACTTTCTTTCATGGAGAAAAGTTAACATATATAACTACATTTTACGTAAAGGGACCCGTAAGTGCTTGGTACCATCATCCAGTTAAAGCACCAGATTATAAGTTCTCAGAACTGTAGAGCTACAAGGGACCCTATGGATCATTGAGTCCAGCCTCTCTCAGAGAAGCAGAGTGGGGAATTAAACTTCCCACCTCTGGCTCCACAGCCAGAGACCTAAGCCACTGAGCTATCCATTTTTGCACTGAAGGACCACTATATAAGCTGACGAAACAGAGACTGCAGAAAGTCAGACAGATGCCTTCAACATGTTGCTGGTTAGCTGAAATTTTGAATTTGCATTAAATGATGTTTTGCTATGTTATATTTATGTCTTGGCCCTCTTAACTTGCTGGATCCTTGCATTATATTCCAAAATACTTTATACTGAAGAAAATAATTTAAGCTTGGTCTCAAAGTGATCCCTTAATGTTTTATGATTGTGGAAACCCATACCTTGGTAAGTGCATTGATAAAACCTATCAGAGTGGCACTTAGAAAAGAGGATCTGAGTTAACTGCCCAGTCCAGAATCTTGGATGAACCTTCATCCTAAGACATAACGATTCATCATACCACTGTCTTCTTTATACTTTGATGAACATGTAAAGAATTCTCGTTCTTCAAGGTTTCCTCCTTCAGTGGAGAAGAACATCCTTCGGTGTGGAGGATGTGTTTGATTGACAGTTTGTCCTTTCATATTTTTTTCCTTCATTGGTTTATTAATTCATAATTGGTTTTTACTGACAATCAAGTCACAAAGAGGCCACAGCTCAGTAGCAGAGCATTTATCTTCAATATAAAATAATTCAAGTTCAACTGCTAGTGACCCTAGTGAAAAAGATATCAGCTGGAAAAGTGATGCCGTTGACTCATACAAGATATGATAGCAGAAGAGTTGTGATCTGATCTCTGGTGTCTTTTTAAAAAAAGGTAAAACAGTTGAAGGGGGTCTAAACCGACCTGACCCTGGAAAAAAGGGGTGCTGGAAAGAAGCAATTTGTAGTAGGAAGACGGATAATTATATGGGCCTCAGTGTGTCTTTCCCTCCTTTCTTTTCAAGATCTACATGCAGATTCCCATTTTAAGATTTCTGTCCTACTTTGTGATAGCTTCCTGCTTTCACTTATTTTTCTTAGTTTGTTGTTGTTTAGTCGTTCAGTCGTGTCCGACTCTTCATGACCCCATGGACCAGAGCACGCCAGGCCCTCCTGTCTTCCACTGCCTCCCGGAGTTGGGTCAAATTCATGTTGGTAGCTTCGATGACACTGCCCAACCATCTCGTCCTCTGTCGTCCCCTTCTCCTCTTGCCTTCACACTTTCCCAACATCAGGGTCTTTTCCAGGGAGTCTTCTCTTCTCATGAGATGGCCAAAGTATCGGAGCCTCAGCTTCAGGATCTGTCCTTCCAGTGAGCACTCAGGGTTGATTTCCTTCAAAACGGATAGGTTTGTTCTCTTTGCAGTCCAGGGGACTCTCAAGAGTCTCCTCCAGCACCACAAATCAAAAGCATCAATTCTTCGGCGGTCAGCCTTCTTTATGGTCCAATCCTGCACAGAAACCAGCGTTATGCAAAGAAGTTTTTAAAACTTCTCCTTTGCTATCCATAAATAAATTTCATAGGTATTAGGAACTCCACCCCTTTTATCTTACTATCAGGATCCAGACAAATCATTTATATTCAGTAGTTACAAGCTCAGCACTAAAAGGTGTGCTTTCACTATTTAAATCCCCAGACACAAGGTTTATTCCAAGGCAGGGGGAGTGCAGTGCGTCCATGCACTTTATCTCAGATAGCAGCAGAGCTTTTAAGTTGAGAGTATAGAGTGGGGGAAAGGGTTAAAGCTCTTTGCTCACTGTTAGGTTTCCAGTACAATTCCGAGCAGGGTCTTGAAGGCCTGTTAGTTTTAGGAGGGGGAAGAGAGTTGCTATGATCAAAGGTCTCCCAACTTTTTAATGTGGCTTGGGAGTAATACACCAGAGAGCTTCTTGCCAGTAATAGACAGAATTTCCTGCTTCAACAGGGGGTCAGACTCAATGACCCTCTGGGTTCCTTCCAGCTCTACAATTATATCATTCTAAGACTGCAGAGCGACCAATGGTTCAATGTATTAAGATTTATTCTTTGCTTTAACAAATATTCAAGACTATCTATGTGGTTTTTGGAGATGTACTGCAGCAAATTCTACTGATGTATGAAATGAGAAATCCTTGCCTTCTGCACAGAAGGAATATTTCCAGATATTGTTATTCATTCTATCACAGATGGGCCACAATGAAACTTGCATTCAACTTCTTCTTCAACCTATAAGAGACACAGTGGGGAAAGCAGAAAATCCTCCAAACATCTCTGAAAGGAAAGAAGAACCCTTCAGGAAAATGTCTGTTGTGAATATTGTTACTTTACAGGCAAAGCCCCCAAATGGGAAACAACTGTGAGGCTTCAAGTTGTGAATCATACCTTATCCCTTTCTCCTGGGGTTTTATTTCTTCAGATATGGACACGGATTCAAGTTGTAATGCATTAACATTTATTTTAAGAACATCAATAAAACTGTTCGTATCAAAATGAACATTGTCTCTCTCCTTTTCTACCAACGGGGCCAAAAAGGGGTTCCATTATTCTTTAACAAATGGGTTCCCGTAGCTAACGTTCCAAAGTCCTGGTTGTTCTACCGGCTGCCAGTCTTTCACTGTCGTCCCCGTCAATAACGGCAACAAGGGCATGGGGATGTCTCCCATGTATTCTTCCCACCTTTCCCCAGGGTCCAAGAATTCCCAGGTTCCCAAGACCTTCGCCTCTTCATCACCTCCTGCACTCACCATTCAATTCTCTCCCACCATTCCTTTTCTGCCCTCGCCTTTTCCCCTCTCAGCTTGTGCCTCCACTCTCTGGCTTCAGTCTCCCTCCAATAGGATGGTCTCTGGGGAATGACCACTCTTCGCCTATGGTCTACTTCCTCCCTGGGCACTATCAGCCTTTCCCATTTATGAGTTCAGGGGTTTTCTAGCCAGATCCATTCCCATCTGGGCGGCAGGATCTTTTCCTCTCTCTGGCTCACACTTTCCCCTGCCTCAACTACTCTCTCTTCTGTCTCTAACTCCCTTTCCTCCTCTTTTCCTGTGCCAACCTTCACCCTTTCCTCCTCTGATTTGTCCTTTCTCCCTTTTTTCCTTTCCCACCTTTTCCAACTGCACTCTCAACTCTCCCACCCCACCCCCTCTGACCCTCAACGGCTCTTTCTTCTTTGGCACCTTTGAGGAGACCTACACAAACTGCCTCATGAGAATTATCTCTCCTGAACATCCATTCCTTTTCCCCTCCTCCAATAGAATGGATGGCACTCCTGCGAGAGGTGCCTCCATCTCACCTCCTTGCTCACAACAACACATAGGAAAACACAGTAAAAGTGAAGGAGCAGGTTTTGTTTTTGTTTTCTAGTTTGGAGGAAACCGAGGAAGAAACTTTGGGTAGTATTGAGGGTATTTATTTATTTTATTTTATTGGATTTATACCCCACACCATCTGGCAACCAGGCTACTCTGGGCAGCTAACAACAAGATAAACAACACAATATTACTGAGTGAGCAATGTAACTTATTAGAGATGGGCACAAACCACTGAACTGGTGGTTTGTGCCGGTTCGTTTTTTGGCCGAACAGGTGTTTGGCATTTCTCAGTCTTGGCACCTCCAGCAGGCGCCCACTCAGAGACAGTAACCAGAGGATGCAGGGCAGAGAAGCCAGGCCACTGCCTCTGAGTGGGCACTTGCTGGAGGAGGCAGGACTTTGAAGCATCAAACATCTGTTTGGCCAAAAAACGAACTGGTATGAATTGCCAGTTCAGCCGTTCGTGCCCATCTCTATAGCTTACTATGCACACCAGTGTAGTAGTGCTTGGAAAAATATTTTTGGGAAGTTTACATTTCCAAGCCTTTCATGTTTTGAAGTACAACCAGCCATGCTGGCTATGGTATTGTGGGATTTATAGTCCCTCCCAAATAAACTTTTTTTAAACATTTGCTTTGGATTGAACTTCTAGTTTCTAGTAAAGGTTCCCCTTCACATTTAATCCAGTCTTGTCCAACTCTAGGGCGCGGTGCTCATCCCCGTTTCCAAGCCATAGAGCCAGCGTTTGTCTGAAGACAGTTTCCGTGGTCACGTGGCCAGCGTGACTAGACACGGAACGCCGTTACCTTCCCACCGAGGTGGTACCTATTTATCTACTCATATTTTAACATGCTTTCGAACTGCTAGGTTGGCAGGAGCTGGGACAAGTGACGGGAGCTCACTCCGTCACGTGGATTCGATCTTATGACCTTGCACCACAGAGGCTTCTGCGGTTTAACTCGCAGCACTACCACGTCACCCTAGTTTCTAGTAGCACTTGAATAAACACAGCTGTATTAATGAAGTTAATGAAGTTTGCTCCTGTCATGTCTCCTGCCCTGCTCTTGTCTTATCGGTCAACAGGAAGAGAATGAGCATAAAAACACAAGGGCTCACAAGTCATAGAACCATAGAAGTGTAGAGCTGGGAACACCAAAGGTCCTTTAATCCAACTCCCTGCTAATAGAGGAATCCACAGTTAAACCATCCCTGACAGGATGACCCCCAACCTGCATTTAACAACCTCCAATGAATGAGACTGCACCACCTTCTGAACTAATCTATTTCGTTGTTGTTGTTGTTGTTGTTGTCACCTCCAACTTATGGCAAGCACATGAATGAGTGATCTCCAAAATGTCCTATCCTCAACAGCCTTGCTCAAATCCTCCAAACCCAAGCCTGTTGCTTCCTTTAGGGAGTCAATCCATCTCATATTTGGTCTTCCTCCACCTTCCACCAATGCCTTGTCAGGAAAGATAGGCATGTTTTGCACCCTGGCTGCTCCAGATGTCACTTGTAAAATATACCACCTATGCCCTGGCCAACTGCTGGCTGCACTAGTTGGCTGACACCCCATTAAATATCTGGCACCACCTTGTGGCTAACAGTCGTTTGACGGCAATGGGTAATGGAGTGCCAGTTCTGGCACAGACCTGTGGAACCAGTTTTCTCCACCAGTGAGAATGACTGGTCATTCAGTTGATCATCTCCCCTAGGTGACAAGTAATGTTAGCATTTTTACATTTGCAGAAGGCCTTTTCCTGCACCCCCGCAAGCTGTTCCAGCATAGTCTGGAACTTCTTGAGATGTGGGTCTGGCATTTGCTGCCTCCCACCTCTGCCTAAGCTTGCACATCTACCTTCCCTGAGCTGGTGGCTCACCCTCTGCCCTTTTCCTTAATGACTGGTGGTCTGAGAGGGGTTTTTAAATGGATTGTTGGGCTCTGTTGTTTTAAATGTGTTTTATTATTGATTTTGTTTACCATCTTTAATATAATACTTGATTAATTCATTTCAATATGTGTAAACGTACCGTTTTTAGCTTTTAAATATTGTCTTTTTAATGCCTTTTTAAGGAGAAAGGTGGGATTAAAATATTATAAACAAGCAAGCAAGCAAGCAAGCAAACAAACAAACAAATAAATAAAACTCTTACCCTCCACAGTAAGGAAGTCACTTGTCCCCACATCATTTGCCAGCAGCAATACCCTGTGATGAGTTTTCAGGGGCTGAGCATACTGCTATTGTCCCAAGTCCTGCCCACGCTTGAGCACCTTCATGCAGTGCATGCACCCAGCCATAGGAGCACCTCTTGCACACTGTTGAAAATGCTTGAGATTATTGACTTCTTTCTTAACAGAGATAACTAACTTGTCATCACTACTAGCCCCAGTGACTGGTAGGACGAGTTTAGTTGGAGAGGCAGGGGTGATTTCTGTGTCACATGCTTGTGAAATGGTGCCCACCTGAGTCCCCTCAGATTCCTCCTCCCCCATGAGAGATGTGTACTTGAAGGGGAGTTCTCACCAACCACCATGCTGCTTTTCACAGGAGAGATTTACTCAAATGGGGGCTGGAGATGAACCCTTCCTTGAATATGATGGAGATGCATGGAGCCTCGTGGTGCAGTGGTTAAATTGTAGTACTGCAGTCAAGGCTCTGCTTGCGACTTGACTTCGGTTCCGATGAGCTCAGGTAGCTGGCTCAAGATTGACTTGGCCTTCCATCCTTCCAAGATCGGTAAATTGAGTACCCAGTTTGCTGGGGGTGGGGCAAAGTGTAGCCTGCATAATTAACTTCTAAATCACCCAGAATTGTGGGTGCAATTTAAGAATTGTAGGGCAGCACACTTTGCTTTGCTTTACGGATACAGAAGGCAATGTCTGGTGCTCAGTATAAATATCTTTCCCAACCACAAAAGCAGCAGCATTGCTGATGCCCAAGTTGACAGTGTCAGTCTGAGTGCTGATGTCATCCTTGTCCTTCTCTTGGGGAGAAAAGGGCCTTCTTCACCATCTTTTTTGGCCTCTTGCCCCGGCTGGATTTCACAAAGACGTCACTAGAACATGTCTGAGCTTCACTCATATCTTTCCCACCTTGAACCAGAAGCTTCTCTGCCATCTCCTTGGCAGAAACACACACACACTGCACTGCTGCCTGCAACTGCTAGAGGAGGCAGAGAAGAGAGGTCCGTGCTCCTGCAACTACAGGTGAAATGACCAAAGAGGAGGAGGGGTGGAGTATGTATTGGCTGGTGAGTGGGGAAATCTGGGTGGGAGGTGGGGGCGGGCCCATGCAACACCTGTGGAGCTGGTACAATGAACCAGCACAATCTGATGATCTGGATTTGTGCCCTAGTGACATATACTTTGGCCCTAAGAATAACTCATTTGGAGAGTCTCCTCTTGTCTCCTTCCGCTTCCCTCACATATATTTTTTTAAATAGATGTTAGTTTCATTATTTTCAATACAATCAGTATTCAGCATTGAATACATCAGGTTAGTCACCACTGTTGCTCAAGGGCTATTTTTGCTTCTTTCTTTGAAAATTGAAGGGTGAGGGCTGGATTTAATAGAATTCTGAAATGCTACAGCCTGGTGCAGTGTGAGTAGCATCTGCCTTGAGTTTGCACAAGCTAGAGAGACCTCATTCTATAACCAGGGCTTATCTTTGTGTAAGGAGGTCCTGGATGTCACCTTGCCCAAGACCTGGGAAACCTCAATGGCTCACACAATTGTTGATTATGTAAGCAGCAGGAGTCAGCAGGGTTCTCCCCTTTAGAACTGTGCTAGACTTATCAAATTGTAAGGAACTGATAGTAAAAAGTTATGTTTACATGGAACTATGGAAGGTCCATCTCCTTTAATATGCTTTAATAATGGCCAACCAGTTGCTTATGAGAAGCCTACAAGAAAGACAGCTGCACCTTTTTTTTTTAAATACATTGTGGATTTTATCACTATTGGTCTTGACCTGGGTGGTCAAGACCCAGGCGTCCTAAGGTGCTTCTGCAGTTGTACAGGACATAATTTTAAAACTACAGATGTGTTCTGTGTCATTTTGCATTATGAGAAACAGGATACTTCTTCCATTTGGAGCTAGGGCTTTGCAAGGGTCCTCTGATTCAGTCTGAAACCTGATTTGGATATTCAGATTCAGGCCTGATTCACTTTGGACTCATCTGAACCTGATCCAATCTGGATCCAAATCCAAACTAAGTTTCAGAACTCTGAATCTTCAGACCTCCTATTGATTTGCATTGGGAAATTAATACTGTCCTTCCGAAAGCAGGCAAAGACCTTTCTCTTCAGGCAAGCTTTCTCTCAGTGACTTCCTACATAAGTGACTGACCACATGGCTGTCTCCATGACAGCCATGTGGCCAGTTTAGATGGATTGTTAAGCATAACTGCTCTGACTGGGTCTTTAGTACTATTTGTGTTTACCCTCTCTCAGAGTGGTATCTGTTTGTTCCTTTTTAGTATTTGCATACCTATTGTTTTAGCTTTAATATTGTCTATTAATGAGGTAAGCTGCCTCTTTGTACTCATTGTTCTTAGCTTTAAATATTGTCTTTTAATGATGTAAACCACCACTGTATACTCATTGTTTTCAGCTTTAAATATTGTCTTTCAAGAATGTCAGCTTTAAATATTGTCTTTCAGGAATGTAAAAGGACCTTGGGTCCTTTTAAAGTAGAAAGGATGGGGGGAAATGTTAACTAAAAATAATAAATTTGCTTTCTCATACATGTGCAAGAAATTTGGAGAAATAGTGGCCTATCCTGAGAAGAGTATTTCTGCCAAATTTGGACCAATTGTGTTTTACTTACTATTAAAGGTTTCCTTTAAAATGGCCATAATCTCCTACTCCCCAACACACACAAATGCAATACGGAGTCATGGTAGCTCTCTGTGTTGGAGATTCTGGAGATTCTTTTTGTACAAAGAGATCTGAGGATTTTTGCATCATCCATCTTTACCATTCAGTTAATATTCCTGAAGTCTGCTAATGTATGTATGTGCTGCTTTTCTAAGACTTATTCTGTAAACAAAGAACAAACACAATAAGCAAAACAGATTGAAATCAGAATCAACTCAAACCTAAAATAGTACAAGCAAAATTTGAGAGGGGTCCATATTGTGGATTGTACTGTGGCTCCTTTAAGATTAACACATTTATTCCATGGTGAGCTTTTAATGTAAGCTCATTTTATTTTATTTTTTAGTTCTGGTCAAGCAACATGGGCTTCCAAAAGCCCAAATGCTCTCACCCAGCTAACAAAAGGATGACAGATCAGTGGTAACTGATAGAGCTATGGATGATTTTGAAATTCAGGGTACCAAACTTGGAAGTTTGATTCTTCACTGTGCCTCCCTGACAGAGGCTGGACTTGATGGTCCATAGGATCCCTTCCAGCCCTGTAGTTCTAAGATGATGATGATGATGATTAACTTTATAACTCTTGAATTTTTACAAGGCATTTTGAAAGCTAGACAGAAGTTCAAAAGGTGAAATCAAAGAGGTTGCTAAAGTTTTAGTCCAATAGTTAACTGATGCTTTTGACAAAGTGCCCCATAATATTTTGATTAGCAAGCTAACTAGGTGTGGGCTGGATAGAACAACTGTCAGGTGAATATACAGTTGGCTACAGAATCATACTCAGAGGGTGATGATTAATGGCTCCTCAAACTGGGAGGAGGTAAAAAGTGGAGTACAACAAAGCTCAACCCTTGGCTCAGTGGTCTTCAACATTTTTATGAATGACTTGGAGGAAGGAGTGTAGGGAATACTTATCAGATCTGTGGATGACACAAAATTGGGTGGAATAGCTAATACCCTGGAAGACAGAAACAAAATTCATAATGATCTGGACAGGCTTGAAACTGGGCTGAAAACAAAAGAACAAAATTTAACAGGGATAAGAGCAAAGTACTGCACCTAGGAAAAAGAAACTAAACACAAAGTTACAAGATGGGGGATACCTGGCTCAAAAATACTACGAATGAATAAGACCTTGGAATCATCGTAGACCACAAGTTGAATATGAGCCAACAGTGTGATGTGGCTACAAAACATTTAGGCTGCATTAACAGAGGTATAGTCTCCAGATCCAATACGGTACTTGAGCCCCTCTATTCAGCACTGGTTAGGCCTCATCTTGAGTCCAGTTCTGGACATCGCACTTTGAGAAGGATGCTGACAAATTGGAACAAGTTCAGAAGAGGGCAGCAAGGATGATCAGGGGGCTAGAAACCAAGTTGTATGAAGAAAGACAGAAAGAACTAGGCATGTTTAGCATTGAGAAAAGAAGACTGAGGGGAGCGATTATAGCATTTTTCAAATATTTGAAAGGCTGTCATACAGGGGAGAGGCGGGATCTCTTCTCAATCATCCCAGAGTGCAGGAAAGGTAACAATGGACTCAAGTTACAGAAACCCACATTTTGGTTGAATATCAGGAAAAACATCGCTACTGTTAGAGCAGTATGACAGTGGCACCAACTACCTTGAGGGTTGATGTGTGCTCCAACACTGGAGGCATTCAAGAGAAAATTGGACAACCATCTGTCAGATCTGCTTTGCTTTGTATTCCTGCATTGAGCGGGGGGTTGGACTCAAATGCCTTATAGGCCCCTTCGAACCTCATTATTCTCTGATACTATGATGCAGCAACCAATCAAATAGCACAGACGTTTTGGGGTGTTACAAGAGACAAAATAGATTTTTAATATTTTTGCTTGAAACAAGTTACTTGTGTTGCGCTGAGGAGAATTTTTGTTTTTTTTTCTCCCCATCTAGATGTTTTGGGTCTACTGTTTTCAGTTTTACTTTCTGAGTTACAGTTACTGCATTTCCTAGTTAGATATGCTTTGTATTTCTACTGTGGATTTTTTCCTTTGAAGCTTTGTATATGTTTATTTTCTTAAAAGAAAAAATATTTTTCCTTTGCTGTTACATTTTATGACATGCCTTTGTTCTTTTGTTTTGATTTCCCCCCCCCCCCCTAACTTTTGGGAACTGTATTAAACCATTTTTAAAAAATCATTTCTTGAAGAACCTTTTTGAAAACACTTTCATACTTTTTGACCCTTCTTGCTGAAACCATCAAAGAATCCGTATACACATTTCTTTTACACCTTGGAATTTAGAAGGCTTAAAGTAGGTGGATACCTGGCAAGATAGTTCAGTTGTTTAGGTATCTGGCTGTGGAGCCAGAGTTTGGGAGTTCAATTCCCCCCTGTGCCTCCTGTAAGTAGAAGCAGCCTGTGTGGCCTTGCACAGTCCCAGGGCACCCCCAGAAGAAGGGAATGGTAAACCACTTCTGAATATTCTCTACCTGGAAAACCCTGAAATGGGTCACCCTAAATCAGAATTCACTTGACGGCATGGATTTATTATTTTAAAGTACTGGAGTGGAGATGGTGGGAGACTATATTGAAGTTTAATGTTTTGCACTAATCCTTTGATTTGCCATTTATTATTCTCTGATTAGGTAATGCAATCAACTTTTATATTTCATGCATTATTTTATCACTATTTTTTATTATGGTCATATCTTCTGGTTCATTTGCTATGCTTGAAACTTTATTATTACTGTTATTTTTAATGCAACGTGTTCTATGTTTTCACTGATTTTATCACTTTTCTTTATTTTGATAGCGATTTCAATAAATTTTAAACTGAGTTTGGAGGAAAAGAGTGGGAACATTTGTTAGCTAATATCCTCCAACTTGTTTCTGACCTTGTGCTTCTCATGCCACTGTACGGAATCAAATATCCCATCTTGGGAATTACTTGAGTAAGGCAATTTGCAGGATCTTGGAGATGGAGGCATGGGTGAGAAGCAACGTAAATATTACCTATTCCCTTTTCCACCCCCACACTGCATGTGGTTGTCTAGTCTGTGTTAGAATACAGAACAACATGCAACATTGATGAACAGCATCTGCCATGACATCTGCGAAAGATCATTTGCTGAGGTGTTTTCCTCTGTGTCTGTGTTTACAGCTGGTGCATTTTTTAAAAGGTCAGTCTGTGTTTGGGAGATTCCACTGAGATTCCACTAAGACCCGCTCTCATCATAACTGCACAGAATACTCAGGGATCCAGACGCACAGATTGTGTGGGTTGAATTCACAGGGAAAGATGATCTCCTGTGGTCTAACATGCATTTTATTCAGAGCTTGGAAACTTTAGCTTTTTTTTGATGCTATAGGATTCTGAGAGTGGTGAAACCTCAAAAAGAACAGTTCTAAATTCTGGTTAAAACCAGCAAGTCAGTGCCCTTGATGACTTTTGATCCTAGTTGAACAGGAGACCTGTGTGGGAGGCTCACAAGCTTTTCAGATGCTTTTTTATATAGAATGGAAATGCTTTAGGTCAAATGGAGCAAAAACCAAAAGATCTTGGAAAACTGGAAGCAGAAAAAAGGAATGCTAGATAGACTGCAAAGTGTTTACAAGAGGTATTTCAGCATCCAGCTGGTTGAAGAGCTGTGTGCTTCGATAAAAGAGCAGGAAATTGTTCACTAAGCAACTGATGGTCCTTCATGCAGAGGAGAGAGAAAATTGTGCCAATATCCCCCCGAGATGAAACCTGATGTCTCCATGCCTCAAACTAATTCTTCAAGTTTGAAGTCTCCAACTTAGAAAGTGAAATCCCATAATATCAACATTGAAAGACAATTTTTGGACTTCTATTTTGTCCCTGACTCCAGTTTCTGCAACACCCCCATTCATGAAGAGTCCAGGAGGATTCAAAAGCTTAGCCTTCTGTGATATTTTAACAGTCTAATAAATCATAGACTCACAGAATCATAGAATAATTGAGTTGGAGGGGGCCTATAAGGGCATTGAGTCCAACCTCCTGCTCAAGGAAGGAATCCAAATCAAAGAAGATCTGACAGATGGTTGTCCAATTTTCTCTTGAATCCCCCCAGCGTTGGAGCAATCACCACCTCCCAAATCCTGCTTTTTCATTTTGTTCTTCAACCATACCAATGTGTTTTGTACAACAAACCTTATATATGCAGAGGTTTTCAGTTGATTTAGGACAGTTATAAACTGATGGGGTGAATATAGAAGAAACAAGACCTGTGTTCCAGCATTCCAGTTCTCCATACTATGAGAAGTATGAGAGATGCTCTGCTCCTTCATTACTATCTTCCTCGCTACACATCTCGATGGTTGACAGAAAAACCAAGAAGAGGCCCATGGCTCAGTCACAGACCCTGATTCCACAGAAGTAGGGGTAGAAGATAAGTGGCAGAAGTGACAGAACAATTAGCAGCGACTTGGGCTGCACCAGCAAATGTCGCAAGAACCCGGTAAATGCTGTGATGGTTGCAGTTGTGATGGGAAGGGGGAAGTCAAGATGGAAACTATGGCCCCAATACTCTGCCCTCAGCATTCAATTCCCTGTGGCAGAGAGAGCCTTCTCTATTGCTGCTCCCAGACTTTGGAACTCCCTCCCACAAGAGGCCAGGCTGATCCCATCTTTGCTATCCTTCCGCAAGCATGGAAGACTGTCCTCTTGCAGGCTTTTCTTAGTAACTGGCTATCTGAGAGGGTTTTTTTAAATTGATTTTTGTGCCTTGTTGCTTTTAAATATGTTTTCAATTTTGATTTTATTTACCATTTTAATATTTCTTTAATTCTTTTTATATATTTGTTTACTTACTGTTTTTTGCTTTAAAATATTACCTTTTTAATGATATAAGCCACCTTGGGTCCTTTTTAATGAGAAAGGCAGGGCACAAATCTATCTATCTATCTATCTATCTATCTATCTATCTATCTATCTATCTATCTATCTATCTATCTATCTATCTATCTATCTATCTATCTATCTATCTATCTATCTATCATCATCTACCCTGTTTCCCTGAAAATAAGACCTAACCTGAAAATAAGCCCTAGTATGATTTTTCAAGATTCTCGTAATATAAGCCCTACCCCAAAAATAAGCCCCGGTGAAGTGAAACCCTGCCCTCCACCATTGTGCAGCAACCAGAAGAAGATGACATGACTGTATTTGAATAAATATAGATGGTTGTACATGAAAAAAATAAAACATCCCCTGAAAATAAGCCCTAATGTATTTTTCGGAGCAAAAATTAATATAAGACCCTGTCTTATTTTCGTATTTTGGGGGAAACACGGTATCTATCTATCTATCTATCTATCTATCTATCTATCTATCTATCTATCTATCTATCTATCTATCTATCTATCTATCTATCTATCTATCTATCTATCTATCTATCTATCTATCTATCTATGCTTTACGAGTAGTCTCAACAACATGGATCCCCTTGATACTATATTATTTCATGTCGTAGCTGTGGAAGTGGAATAGAGCCATTTCTTTCAGAGTCACATAAGCAGATAAGAAGGGGAAGTACAGTGGTGCCTCACTAGATGATTGCCTCGCAGGACGAGGAATTCGCTAGACGATGGCTTTTTGCGATCGCTAATGTGCTTCGCAAAACGATGGTGTCCTATGGGCGATTTTCGCTAGACGACGAGTTTTCCCCATTGGAATGCATTGACTAGTGGTCAATAGCTGTCAGTGCATTCCAATGGGGACCCGCGCTCGCTAGACGATGTTTCCCTATGGACGATCTTCGCAAGACGACGAGTTTTCCGTTGGAACGCATTGAAGAGATTTCAATGCATTCCAATGGGGAAACGCGCTTCGCTAGACGATGTTTTCGCAAGACAGCGATCTTCACGGAACGGATTAACATCGTCTAGCGAGGCACCACTGTAATGGATAACACAGGAAAGCAGATTTATTTTAATTTTTTAAAAAGAGTTTGTTTTGCAGCAATTGTCTAGCAGCTCATCAAATTTCTTTCCTGGTAAGGAGAAATTCTTGTAACTGCTTGCTGAGCTGAACTGAAAAGATATAGAAGCCTCATGTAAACACACACGCAAAGGTGTGGGTTCTGGTTTGCAGCTACATTGCCAATAAAATAGCATTCCAGAAATGTTATATTTGGCATTCACTTCTACATAGCATAGTTTATAACAAGAAGGCATGTTAAATTAAGATGGCAAGCAGAAGCAAATACTAAGAGATATACTTGTGAGTTTGGAATCTTTCCATCCATTCAAAAATTGCCCCCAAAGTCTCCACTTTCACCACCTACAAATACATTTCAGGATATTTCAGTCTGATGCAATAGAGCTCCATCCAGGGCTGGTGTTGTGCCTCTCAACAGATAAGCCTAGAGCAGTGGCTCCCAACCTTGGGTAACCCAGGTGTTCTTGGACTGGAACTCCCAGAAACCTGGGCCAGCACAGCTAATGGTGAAGGCTTCTCGGAGTTACAGTCCAAGAACACCTGCTTACTCAAGGTTGGAAATCACTACACTAGAGGAATGTGGCACATTTGCCAAAAAAAAAAAATCGCTCACATTGTCGGTATTATACAGTACCGACACCATTTGCAGAAAAAATTTAGGGGCTCAGAAATTAGTATGGCTCCCCTCACCCTGCCTTGAATGCACATTCACATCTGATAGTTTGTTGTTTACTTCCATTAGAATCAACTGGTATGCTCTTCAGCTGCATAAAAGATGAGTCATTTATATACATGCATAAAGATGATGAAATCAGACATGCATGAAATCCCAGAGGAGGAATCTTCAAAAATAAAACGAATTTCAGGCACACGGTATCAATTCATCCATTTATGCCTCCACTGTAATGATAACAGCAACCTTTTTTTTTTAAAGGAAAGACTCATATTTGTCAATTAAAGGAAACAAAAGAAAAAGTAAAGAACAACCTATAAGTAGAACTATAGGAATCTGCCTGACACAGTTTGGCTAACTGAATGTTTAATTCATTTTTTTAAAAAAAATCTTGTCTACAACTTAAGCTTCATGAAAGATTTCAGCAAATGAAATTAAATGGAGATTAAAATTTGGCCTTCAGAGGAGAAGGCTCAGGTAGCTGAAGTTAGTGGGCTGAATTTTCTAGCAACTCATCTGTCCAGAGGAATTGAAAGTCTTTGAAATGACTGAATATGAGTTTTTATTGTGGTAGTCATATACTTTCCAGTTTATTGTTTTCTTATTCTTTCTCTTCTGGTTATTTAAGTCTTTAGCTGGTTGAAACTTTGGAAGCCTTTACTGCTGCCAGGATCTTTATTTATTCATATCAGAGCATTGCACAATTTAAAATTATGGATGTACATGAAATACAGGTAAAATTGAAAACAAGATCATAGAATCATAGAAAAGTGAAGTTGGAAGGGGCCTACAAGGCCATCAAGTCCAACCCCCTGCTCAATGCAGGAATACAATCAAAGCATATCTGCCAGGTGATTGTCCATGTTTTTCTTGAATGCCTCCAGTGTTGGAGCACTCACCAACTCCTGAGGTAACTGGTTCCACTGTCGTACTGCTCTAACAGTTAGGAAGTTTTTCCTGATATTCAACCGAAATCTTTCTTCCTTTAACTTGAGCCCGTTGTTGCATGTCCTGCACTCTGGGATGATTGAGAACAGATCTTGCCCCTCCTCTGCATGACAGCCTTTCAAATATTTGAAAAGTGCTATCATATCACCCCTCTGTCTTCTTTTCTCAAGGCTAAACATGCCAATTCTTTCAGCCTTTCCTCATAAGGCTTGGTTTCCAGCCTCCTGATCATCTTTGTCGCCCTCCACTCAACTTGTTCCAATTTGTTAGCATCCTTCTTGAAGTGTGGTGTCCACAACTGGACACAACACTCAAGGTGAGGCCTAACCAGTGCTGAATCCCGCACCTCGCGGGATTTGGAAACTATACTTCTATTAATGCAGCCTCAAATAGCATTAGCCTTTTTTGTAGCCACATCACACTGTTGGCTCATATTTAGCTTGTTATCTACGACAATTCCAAGATCCTTCTTGCTTGTAGTTTTGCTGAGCCAGGTATGCCCCATCTTGTAACTGTGTGTTTGATTTCTTTTTCCGAGGTGCAGTACTTTGCACTTATCCCTCTTGAATTTCATTCTGTTGCTTTCGGCTCAGTGCTCCATCCTATCAAGGTCATTTTGAATTTTGTTTCTGTCTTCTAGGGTATTAGCTATTCCTCCCAATTTTGTATCATCTGTAAATTTGACAAGCATTCCCTGCACTCCCTCATTCAAGTCATTAATAAAAACATTGAAGAGAACCTGGCCCAGGACTGAGCCTTGGGGTACCCCACTTGTGACCTCCTCCCAGTTAGAGAAGGACCCATTAATCATCACCCCCGAGTACAATTCTGTAGCCAATTGTGTATCCACCTGACACTTGATCTATCCAGCCCACACCTAGTTAGCTTGCTAATCAGTATAGCTCTTCTTTTGCACACTGATGGGGTATAAATTGCATGCACATAACAGCCGCATTGACTGAATTTCCCCATAGTCACAGAAAGCTTGTCCTGTACCAAACAGCCATATTTTACTTGATTATTCTTTGACCATTCTACTTCACTTCAAAGTCTGTTAAGCTACTTCCAGATGGTCCATCCACTCTTCAGCATTCATCCATTCGGCAAGGTGAGGATGCAGCCGTATGATAGCAAATTGCTTAGATCTCTTCCTCCCACCACTTAAGTTGCTGTCTAAAGGACCATAAGGAACTTTCTTCCATCTGCAAATAAAGCATTCTTCAGTTACTTGCATAGCACTCAATGGAGATGGGAAATGATAACATAAAACAAGGAAAAAGCAGAAGTGCTCCATTCCTTCTTCAGTTCGGTCTACTCCCAAAATACAGGCTATGCCACCTCCAAGCAAATGTGGAGTACAAAGCGAGGAGATAAGATTGCAGCCTGAGACTGATAAACAAATAGTCAAGAAAAACCTTACTTCTTTAAATGAGTTCAAATCTCTGGGACCGGATGAACTGCATCCAAGGATATTGAAGGAACTAGGTGAAGAGATCACAGAACCACTATATTATTTTCTTGAAATCATGGCGGATGGGTGAAGTGCGAGATGATTGGAGAAGTGCTAATGATGTCCTATCTTCAAAAAGGAAGAACCAGGGAACTACAGACAGGTCAGCCTACCACCAATCCCAGGGAAAATTCTGGAGCAGATTATAAAGCAGTAACTCTGCAAGCACCTTGAAAACAATGCAGTTATAACTAGAAGCTAACATGGATTTGTCAAGAACAAATTCTGCCAGACTAATCTAATCTCATTTTGTGATCGGGTAACCTCTCTGGTAGATAGTGGGAATGCTGTAGACATAATATATCTTGACTTCAGCAAAGCTTTTGACAAAGTATCCCATTATTTTCTGATTAGCAAGCTAACTAGATGTGGGCTGGATAGAACAACTCTCAGGTGGATATACAGCTGGTTACAGAATCATACTCAGATAATGTTAGTATCAATAGCTCCTTCTCAAACTGGGAGAGGTAACAAGCAGAGTACAACAAAGCTCAACCCTTGGCCCAGTGCTCTTCAACATTTTTATGAATTACTTGGAGGAAGGAGTGTAGGGAATACTTATCAAATTTGTAGATGACACAAAATTGGGTGGAATAGTTAATACCTTGGATTCGGAAGACAGAAACAAAATTCATAATGATCTGAACAGGCTTGAAACTGGGCTGAAAGCAACAGAACAAAAATTAACAGGGATAAAAGCAAAGTTCTACATCTAGGAGGGGAAAAACCAAATGCAAAGTTACATGATGGGGGGGGGGGTTACTTGGCTCAGTAATACTACATGCAAGAAAGATCCTGGAATGGTTATAGATCAAAAGCTGAATATGAAACAACAGTGCGATGTGGCTGCAGAAACTGTAAATGTGATTTTAGGTTGTATTAACAGAAGTATAGTCTCCACATCCCATGAGGTACTAGTTCCCCTCTATTCAGCAATGGTTAGACCTCATCTAGAGTACTGTGTCCAGTTCTGAATACCACACTTCAAAAAGGAAGCCAACAAACTGGAGCAGGTTCAGAGGAGTACAAGAAGGATGATCAGGGGGCTGGAAACCAAGCCCTGTGAGGAAAGACTGAAAGAACTGGGTATTTATTTATTTATTTATTTATTAAGTAAATAAGTCTACTCTGGGCAGCTAACAATAAAAATAGAATAAAAACAGTATAATAAAATAAAGAGCAACAATAGTAATATGGTTCAAGATGGGGGAAAATAAAAATAATCAAGTGATGACAGGAGGGAAAGCCTGCCTAAAGAGCCAGGTCTTAAGTTGGCTCTTAAAAACACCCAGCGAGGGAGTATGTTTAGTGTTGGGGAAAGAAGACTGAGGGGACAGTGAGGAATACAGCTGCCAACTTCTAGCTCCGCAGCCAGAGACCTAAATCCTGAGCTATTGCTTTCACTCAAAGCAAAGAGTCAGAAGAAGGCAGTAGCCAACCGCTGCTTCCAGTTCTGCAAGGCTTCCCAAGGCTCAGTATCCAAAGGGTACTGAGCAAAGCAGAAAGGGGGATATGTTGATTTACAAGGGAGAAGGGGGGGAGAGAGGAGAGCTGAGCTAAACAGAACCATCCTGCTGATTGTGGCAGAGACAGGGAAACAGGTTTTGCAAACACTGGAGGCTGTGTTGCAAATTAATCCCCTGAAACCACTCTCCTTGCTTTGAAAAAGGAAACCCTCCAAGACTTTGTCCTTCCTCCACTTATTTGGAAAAGCTAAAGAAAAAGGTCAGCACAATAAGCTCACACTTCAGACTGCCTGGGTTTTTCAGCTGTGGACCCTGTTTTCTGATACTGTCTCAAAATGATCATGTAGCAGCTGGAAGCTGCTGCATTATAGGCAGACTGAGACTTACCTGGAGCCCACGTTGTGGCTGGAGCAGTGACCCAGTCTTGTCTGCCCCACCCCCACGGCTCCGACATGGCAGCAGCCACATGGCAGGCCACGCAGGAGCCTGGTGAGCAGGTGCCTGCCCAGGAATGTGCTGGCAGCCTCTGATTGGCTGGCGCAACCAGTAGGTGGCAGCCTGCTGCTAGCGGTGAACCTGAGGGGTGGTGTTTGCACTCAGGTCTGCCCACCATGCCTTTAACTAGGGCGCTCCTCGGCCAAGGCATCAATGTGCCTCGGACAGCGTTCTCAGCAGCATTGGCTGGGAGAAACTGATGGAGGAAAGGAACACAGCCAGTGGGAACAGCATCAGGAAGGAACAGAGGAGCGGTGGCAGAAGTGGCACCAGCAGCAGGAAGAACAAAGACTTTGAAGAAGAGCAGTGAGGGCAGAGCAGCATGGGGCCAGAAAAGTGCTGGGGCATCAGCCATCCCTTCTCACCTCCAGATTTCAGGCAACTCCACCCCCTCCCCAGAGGAGTGCCCATTAAAAAGGGCAGAAAAAGAAAAAGATATATGGGCATACGCTCCAGAGCATACCCATATTCCTTTCAAAAGAGCGGAAATCACCTACACAGGGGCTCGACCATCCTGAAAAGCAGGTGGAGAAAGGGCCTTCTGCCCCACTGCCTTAAGGGCAGGGGTCCCTGTGGGCTGCTGCCCCTTCAGGGCTCAAGGGCAGCCATTTGACAAGGGGCAAGATAGGCCAGGGAACCTGTTGAGTTATGAAGAAAAGAGTGACCGAAATAAAGCGTCTTCAGCCACCTTGCAGAGTTATGGTGAGCAAAAGAAAACTAACTAGAAAACATTCAAAAGATCCCTGAGAAGAAAACAGGAAAATGGAAGCCTCTTTCATGAGAAAATAGAAGTTCTAGGAAATTGGAGGACAAATTATGGTATAGCACTAGCTACACCTTTTTCTTAGAGCTGAACACAACTCCCTTTACCAGCTTAGGAGGAAGAAGCTGTTTCACAAGTGTCTGCAATATACACAAAGCATATTTATATTGACCTCTAGAATGTGTCCTTTGGAAAGTCTGAAACCTGAAGAATGGCAAGGGTTGAGCCGTAACTTCTTCGAAACGTATTTCTGAGAAACATTTTTTAGCTTTTTTTTTCTTGTTGTTCTTACGTGATGAGAAGTCACCTGTGGTGACTCTAGGAATGAGTGATCTCCAAAATGTTGCTCCCTCAACAACCTTGCTCAGCTCTTGTATATTCAAGCCTGTGGCTTCCTTTGGGGAGTCAATCCACCTCATACTTAATCTTCCTATTTTCCTGCTGCCTTCAACATTTCCCAGTGTTATTGTCTTTTCCAGAGAACCCTGTCTTCTCATGATGGGTCCAAAGTAGGATAACCTGCAGTAGGACCTCTTTATCTTCAAGATCAGTGTCTGCTGATTCACTTATCAATGATCTAAAAACATTACAAATATTGAAAGAAAAGTCCCCCAAATATATATTTTTAACAATGAAGTTACCACAACTGGCCATAAGACGGAGCCAGAGAGCATGCTATGTATAGCATTCTCTAGAGAAATATATTTTTATGATGTCATTACCAGAATTGGCCATGAGGGGGACACAGAGACCATGCTATGTATAGCATTCACTATTATAATAGCATTCACTATAATCTTCATTTTTCATCATCCATGGGGGAAGCCTTGGAACCAATCCCCTGCAGATACGGGGGCCCAACTGTACTTTGTTTTCTTACTTTACTAGAAATACACCACTCAGCAGAATTATTTCAAAAACATCTCCAGCATTATTAATACTTTTTGTGTGTGGCTGTCCCCACACCCACCAACCAGTACTGCAATACTGTTGAATAACACAAGGAAGAGAACATGGTGAAGGAAACAAGATGGTGTTCAGGTTGCCCACACATTTCCAGTTGTTGTTCTGAAACAGCATAACTATGCATAACTATAGTTTAGGAATCTGGCTATGGATCTGGAGATTGGGAGTTCAATTCCCCACTGTGCCTCCTTGACCAGGGGCTGGACTTGATGATCCATAGGGTCCCTTCTAGCTCTGCACTCCTACAGCTGTTATTCTTGTGATGATGGTGGTGGTGGTGGTGATTCCCCATATCCCCTATCTTGGGTTGCCATATCAATAGCATCCCATTCCCTGAGATTTTGAAACCAAAACCTTTGACTGGAAGATGGGCCCTCCTGCTTTCACAGATGTGTTACAGTGGTGGGGCAGGCAAGGTTTGGGGGGATGGGCTGGAACTGCTTCTAGGGAGAGACGATTGTAGAAATGGGCACAAAGCACTCCAAGTTGCATAATCGGCCCACATGCATGCAGTTGTCACCTCTCTCTATAGTTCCCTCTCCTTCCTTTTGGATTTTGATTAAAAGTTGAGGTGCACCCAAAGAAACATAAGTGTGAGGAATCTAGAAACACCTTTGCATTGAGCCAGCAGGCCCTGGCAGCAGCTGAGAAGGGATGGTAACGAGCCCCAGGCTTCAAAGCCACTTCTTACATAACTTTTTTTCTGTAGCACCTATTGTCTTGAGGGTTGTCTTCTGCTCGGAGACTCAAGGAAACATAGCAGTCCCTTGACACTTTCACCTGTAGCGTCACAAGCTTACTTCCTCCCACCTGATTGAAGTCTCGTGATCTTTCTGAAACTTTAGTTGATACGTTTTTCATTTAATTGCCACTTTTACCTGCCCCAGAATGTGGAAACCATGCCTTGCCCTTTTGCAAAATGTTCAGAAAAGGCTGGTTCCATCCGCAATTAAGCTGTCATTCTCCCAGATAAATCAAGTGTTGGCTGAAGAGTGGGTGTGAAGGGAAAGAATCAAAGGAATCCAATTACTTGGAATCTAATTTGACAGAGGTGCTAATTTATCTTCAGTAAATGTGTAATAGGCTATCCTATGGTATGATGTTATGAAATAGATCCATGGGGTAGATAAATTAGCACGGACTTGCTGAGCTCAGCAATTGCTTAAATGAAAAGTTATCTCCGGAACTTCAAAGTGATTCCAGGCCCCCATCTGGATCAAACAGTGCATCGTTATCATTCTTAGCCAAGGAATGCTAAATTAGTAATTTTCTGGCAAAGAGGAAAGAGATGTTGATGTGCCACCCACACTTTCTGTGCTGCAGTCACCAATTCTGGCATGTATCTGGATGGTTGCTTTCTTGCAAAAGAGGTCTGTGATGCACCCCACACTTGACAGACTGCATTTACTACTCTCATCTACCTTGCAGTAATAATAGAATGGAGGGACTGAGACAAACCTCCCAAGACCTAGTCTTCTGTGAGATGGTATCCATATATCTGAGCCATACTACTTCATGTTGCTGGAACATCATCTTCTGGTCCTAGAGAGTACCAGTTGGTATCTACAGATGCAGGCCAGGTCATTGTCCAGGTGAAGGAGTGCCCACTGTCAGAGGAGAACTCTTTGTGAGTAAGAGAATTGTGAGCATGTCCCTCATCATGGGGAGAACATCTGACTGAGTGCTGGCAGCGATCTGCAACTAAGATTTGTGTGTGGTTCTGGGAGCTTAGACTTAGAAACTTCCCATCTGTTGTGGGAAGAGATGCTGAAAAAGTATCTGTGAATTGGCTCTAGACCTACTCAGCACAGCCAATGGTGAGGAATTATGTGAGCTAAATTCCAAGCTATCCTGTAGGACCGTAGTTGCCCACCCCTGCTCTAGACTTGCCACCGAACTTTTGTTTTCTTACACCATCCTATGGTGGACCCTGGGAGCTACTTCTAGATTCTGTGTCTGGAATTGCTCTTGTCTGGATGTCCACTCTGTCTTTGGAGCCTACTGGCCTTGGTTTTGGACTTGGGGTGGCCTTGGTTTTTGGACTGCCTGAACCCTGCCTTCAGAGCCATGCCTCATCAGCTCTGCCAGAACCAGGACATCCATGGGATGCCAAGCTATTTGTTTTGAAATCTTGCTTCAGTTTAGCACAATGAACTGATGCATGCTGTACCAAAACTAAGGACGTCTGAAGTTTTCCAACGGTGCATTATGTAACCGGTAGAAATGGTCAGTTTTTTAAGTTCACTAATCAAGAGCAAACTTAAAGATAAGCAACCTGGAAATTCATCTTCTGGTTTTGTCTTTAACTCAATTACTCCTCTTCCCCAATAAAGTAATTTAAATGGTCTATGTGATTACATAGTTACGCTTTTTTGAAACGAGAAGGCAAGGTTCCCATTAGATTATAATTTTTTCCTTCCTCCATCCTGATCCACACCAGCTCATCTTTGAGTTGATGTCTGGAAACTCAAAAGGAAATTTTTAAAAGCACCAGTGTCAAAAGAATATCATTCCTGCTATTTCTGATGTTCATGGTACATGAGTGCCATTGCTTATAATTTAATATTTCACTTTTCTCCCAAGGTGACTTACAAAATGGTTAAAAAACAGGTATAGTTAAATATACAAAGAAAGTCAAGAAAGGAGAAAAGAGAGAGGGGGAAGGGAGAAGAAGGAGGAAGAGGAGAAGAGAGTTGACTTAGCAATGAAATTTTAGGAGACAGTGGTTTTGGTATCAGGCTACAGAGTCAGAGATTGGGAATTTGATTTCCCACTGTGCCTCTTGCGAGTAGAGCCGGCCTATGTGGCCTTGGGCTAGCTGCACCATCCCAGGTCACCCTTAGAAGAAGGGAATGGTAAACCTCTTCTGAGTATTCTCTACCTGGAAAATCCTGAAAAGGGTTGCCATAAGTCAGAATTGACTGGACAGAACATTGTCGTCATCATCTCATCATCAAATCTGGCAAATGAAAAGCAAGGGATGTCAAATACTTGGAAAATCTGTTCAAAACAAAGAAAACGTTGTGGCTCAGCACGGCTACAAATGAAATATTAAGGTTCAGAATAGGGCCCTTGACAAATTTCTAATGAAGAATTAGGTCAAAGTCTACTTTTGATCAGACTGCACGTTACCCCAATTCATGAGCATATAGCTATAAAATAAAAAATAAATGCTCACAGTTCCCTACACAAGAAGAACAAAGCGTATTTCACACTACATAACACTTCTCCTGGTTTTTTGCTTTATATCCGGTTTTGGGGTGGGGGTGGTGTGTGATCTGAACTCCATTAGTGTAAAACCCCTGCTAATGGTAACATTTATTGTTGAGTCCACCAATTAATGATAGGTCAATTAGTGCGGCAGAATATGCTTCAAGCCTGCAGGCTAATGTCTAAAAAATACATAATACAGAATTCCTGGAAAGAGTGCTGACCTTCAGGAATCCAGAGGTTAGACACTCCAGTTAAGGAGATAGGCTGGAAGCTGTAATATATTCAATCCCAAGTTAGTATACACAAATGCACACACTCATATGCACATGTTCATACTACTCACATGTTCAAACAAGGGTTGATTTGAAAATGTGACCATCATTCTGGGGAAAAGTTGAAGGCAGCAGAAAAAGAGGAAGACCACATATGAGATGGATTGACTATAAATTAAGCCACAGCCTCATTGAGTTTACAGGACCTGAGCAGGGATGTTGAGAACAGGACCTTTTGAAAGTTACTCATTTATAGGGTCACCATGAGAGGTGACTTGACAGCACATAACACAACAACACTGTAACCCGTAGAATACTTCTCTCTGTATAAAGTCTCTATTGACATG
Source organism: Intellagama lesueurii (assembly GCA_037013535.1). Lineage (NCBI taxonomy): Eukaryota > Metazoa > Chordata > Lepidosauria > Squamata > Agamidae > Intellagama > Intellagama lesueurii. The sequence continues at coordinate 23,498,393 of JBAJHW010000001.1, forward strand.
CAGGAAATTTGTTTTTGAGTAAACATGTTGAGAAGTGGCTGCCAATGCCATCAAAAGAGAGTCCTAATCCGTCCTCTGTCACTGTTTCTATGTGAAGAATAGTTTTAAGCGAAGATCGTCTGCTACACGGAGAGCTTCCCCACATAATCAGGAAACACAATTTTTCAAGTTCCCCAGTTACATGGAGAGTCTCCACATGTAGCAGCAGCTTTCCTCTTTATACAGTCTCTCTCTCCCTGTGGAGATGATGAGCAGCAGAGGGCGGGGCTAGAACTCTCTTTTGGCTCATGCTTGCAAACCACCCCTTTTTGTGGAACACTTGAATTGGGTTCAAACGAGAATCTTACCCCTGCAGCCTGAAAGAGTACAGTAACAGGTGTCTCATGACCAGGAAAAGAGGGTGAATCCCTGTAATGTTGGGGTTCAGCCCTCCCTCTCTCAATCTCCAAGGAAGCTTTCGTGCATCCTGTACCTCAGGAAGTGTCTATTACCTTCTGGTGCGTTCCTAGATCCAACCTAATGTTTAATTGTGGCCTTGAAATTTTTGGATAATGGCTAGTGATCATGCTGGCTATGGTCAGTTGATTAAAAATATATACACTTACAAAAGTGGCTAACAAACAGAAGCATTTAAGCAAAATATTTTGGCTTCCACCTTCTTCAGTCGCTCTGGTAAAAGTCATATGAACTTAAGTTTGCCGCTTGCACTGCTTAACTGATTGGTAAGCATTTTATGAACCATCTTCTCTGTTGTATAGTTATGACATATTTTGCAACTTTAGGGCAAAGCTATCAGTCATTAGCACCTACAGCAAACATTGTGAGCTATTTTCCATTAAGCCTCTCCAAGGTAGCGCTGAGCCGCTCGGCCCAAGCTGTGAAACTGAAAAGGGCTTTCCCTGCTGGAGGCAGAGCATTACTCCATTTGTCTTTTTGAGCTCAGCGTTTCCCCTGCCAAAGAAGCACACAGAGGCTCCTTGCCCGGCTCTGCACCATTCATCTCTTTCTTGTACATAACTGTGACCTTCATTCATGAGAGAGCAAGGCTGGTAAACATTGCCTTGAGAAACAGTGTCGCTTTTCCAAACCTCTGCTGCTCTGGGCTGCAGCTTGAGCATGCTTAGAATGAAAGAAACACACTCAACTTTGAATCATGCTGCCATGCGAAAACTGTAGAGCCTCCTCCCAATTCAAAAAATGGTTCAGAGCAAAAACATGCTGCTTCACACAAAGTTGCAGAGCAGCATGTGAATACAGAAGGTCTTCAGTGTACCCCTACCCTCTGTAACACAATCCTTCTGGGTTCATAGAGGCTAGCGGAACTTGAGGACCACTGTTGTGTAAGAGAGGCCATGTGGTGTAGTGGTTAGAGTGTACCACTGGGACCAGAAAGATCTGCAAGGCCCGTAGTAGTTCAGAAGCCCTAAATCTAACAATGATGCTGCTGGAACCCATTTTTGCTGTGGTGCTCACATCTTGCCTGGGAGCTTCTCCTAAGCAACTGTTTGGGCACTGTATGAGCACCACATCAAACTACAGAGGCACTTTGGGGATCTTCTCATGCTCTGACACATTGGGGAAATGGGGAACGTGTTGCAAGGGAAGATATAACAGAGCCTTCTGCAGCATCTGGGCCACACTGGTGCATTATGTTTAGCTGAGGTGGGGATTATTTTTCATCCTTCCAATCCCCCTCAGATCAACTTGTACCAACTGTATCGAACAGTGACTCAGAGATTCCTGTGGTACCTGTAATGTTAGCAGTAGTGCCAATAAAAAAAAGGACTTGGCATTGAAAACAATTTCTTTCTCAGAGCGTACTTGAACAATTAACTGGAGCTTGGAACAGCTGTGTTGTAGACCACAACTCCCATGCTGGCTGGAGAGATTCTGGGGTTTGCAGTGTACAGTATAACTGTTCCAAGCATCAGTTCATGGCCGCAGTGAACATACTAGATGGCTCTATGTATTTATATTTATCAGTGTGTCTCAAGAGAAAGGTCTTTGTCTATGGAAGGATAGCAAAGATGGGGCCATCCTGGCTTCCTGAGAGAGGGAGTTTCAGAGTCTGGGAGCAGTGAGAGAGAGAAGGTCCTCTCTTGTGTTCCCACCAAACGCACCTGTGAAGGTGGTGGGACCAAGTTATGATCATTTCAGTCTTGCTGTGATGTGACCAGTGGTGCCCCAAATGTATTGAAGCAAAGGGTCAGTGTACCCTACTATGTAGAGTAGATGGTCTGGCATACAATAGATGCAAGGGAAATGGCATGAGACATCAGCTCTGCCCTTCACAACCTTGCTGATGTTCTCTGCCCCTTCTGATCAGCTTCCCCATTTCCCAGTATCTATGACTAAAACACTGTTATTAGTTAATAATAGTAATTTTATTTATCGTTTATTTATTGCTTCTCAGCCCATGGAAGCCCCCAAAGCAATACACAATGTAATATTTAATATGAATCTACTCTTCCAAAACATACTGGATTGGATCCACAGGAGCAGGAAACTTTGGAGGGTTTTCTGTCCTAGAACACATTAGGAGCTGCAACTTGCCCAAAGGAGGTTGAAAATGCCTTGCGAAGCAGTCCACTTCTAGTTTTGTTTTGGGAAGGGGCTGTTGGCAGGTATTCGAGAGTTTACTTCCATTTCACTGCAAAACTACAGCCCCTGAAATGATTTTTCGAAATGATTTTTCCAGGTGGAGCCATCGGGGGGGGGGGGGGTCTTGGAAGGCACATGTGCCTTGCAGAAAGGATTACATTACTCCTGTGTTAATTTGTTTAAAAAAGCTCTTTCCAATCAAGTATTGTACTGGTATCTAGCAGAGACTCCTCACTTCAAGATAGGGCTACATCCCCTTGTCACAACATCCCCTTCATCCTGCATCCCCTTTCATGCCCTTCTCCTGTTGCCTCAGAAGGTGCGTCAACCCATATTCATATATTCGCAATGTTCAGGTAACCTAACAACCTCGGCTTCTGTGTCTCTTCACTCTTCTTTTAACTCAGTAATGGTTGACACTTGGTACAAATACATTTTTTTTCCTGTGCTTTAAAATTGCCTTGAGCTAATTTAGTTGTTGGGAAGCATCATGGTTTCAACAAACATACTTCTGTGGTAAGAAAATGCAGAAGGAATGCATGAGGAAAGGGTGTTGGAACACCTTCCCTGCTGTGCTCATTGTTATGTCTTTCCTACAACTCAGATTACTCTGCCATCATCATAGTTGTATCCTCAATAATCCTCCAATTCTCGCAGCTGACATTTATGTCTACAGTGGCTGAGGGTCATTTTTGGGAACCATGCCCTTTCACCTGGAAACATTTCTTCAAAATTTAGAGGAGGGAGATCTCAGAAGTCCCTGAGGCCAATTTTTTTTACCACAGTTTCCTCCGTGGGCCACAGAAGTCCTGGAAATGGCTATTTTCAGCCATATTTCTTTTAGAAAATGCAAACAGGCATGACTTCGATGGGCGATGTTGGTTTCGTTCCCCTTTTTTAAAATTTTGGGGGAGACATGATTATTTGAGGAGTCTTGGGGCCTTCTCCAAATTTTTCTTTAAAAGTATTTTTTATGTGGGGCTCTGGGTGGACTTTTGGGTCACCTGAAGCCCACAGATATCATGTGTCCCACCATGTTCTAGTCCTTGGTGTGCAGTAACTATCTGTGGCTATTCAATTGTAATATTAAGAGAACATAAATGACAACAGGACAAGTGATAAAATGATAACATAAGAATAGCCTTGGTTGGACTGTAAGAGCAGCGGCGGAATTCATCCTTGGCAGGCAGAATGATTTCACTGAGACCAGGCAAGCTCCCAAGGCAAGGTGAATCCCACAGATTTGCAGTCTATTCTATGAAGAACTTCCTTTTGTCAATCTTCCTGATCTACATATGAAAAATCTGCCATGTTTGCTTTCTCCCGCATTCATTTTTTTAAAAAATTCAGGTTCTTTCTGTTTCTGAAATTCTGTGCCCCACCTCTTCCTGCAGGGTCCCTGTCAGAAGCAGTGCTGCAGGCTTCCCTGCACTGCCTCTTCTTCTGAGTGGGTGCCCGTGGGAGTCACCTCTCACCATCTCGCCTTGTCTCGGCACACTCAGGCTGCTTCCTCTAGCGGCATAAAGAACATCTCCCAATGCCAGTGTCAGGGTCCCAGCAACAGATCACCTCCAAACTGGCTGTTGAGCTCTCCAGCTACGCCAGCACTTCCTGGACCTCGAATGCCTCCCAGTTGATGGCGTCCGCCTAGTGGTCCTCCTCTTCTGTCTTGCTCCCCTCCTTTATTCCCCAACCCTCCATGTCCTCCATGTGGCCTCTAGGGCACTGTTTGTATCACCGCCCCAGTACACAGGTGAACGCAGGTCAGGAATCTCACCCTTACTCACGGGGAAGGGGAAGGCCCACTCTCTCTGGTAGGGGGAGCAGGACCAGTCCCACACTTTCCACTTTGTTTTTTCAGACAAACTATTTTATAATAAAGTTCCTCCCATCCCAAACGTGAGGAATTTTGGAAGTTTTCTTTTTCAAAATTAAAAAACAGAAATGAAATGAAATTCTCCCACTGAGCTTACAACCAATTAACTTTTTGGGTGGCACCTTCCCACACACATCTCTATTACTTCATGAAAGGAGGAAAAGATTCCCTCAATTCATACTCGTAGATGCCATAGGCAGAGAACCAGGCCAAACTGGGATATGGGTCGGTGGAGAGAAGGATCCAGTCCACCAGGTTTTTAAAGACCTCAAGAGCATCTGGCTTCCAGGAGGAGGAGTTCAGTTCAGTAAGAAAGCCCTTCAAACAAATTAAAAAGGAAAAGACAGCAAGCTTGGCTGCCAGGCAGGTTTTTGTAAGATCTCATCGTTCTATTTATAACTTGGAGTGCCATGTTAGATTATCTCACACTGTAAAAGATGTGTGCCATATATGCCACGAAATGCATTAGAAACACGATGGGTGATCCAAACAAGTCTCTCCAGCTCTCCAGTTGTGGTGGAGCCTTGGAGGTATGTTGTCTGGCCGCAACGCAGGATCCTCTGGCAAAGATCAGTTTGCAACCTGTGAGGCTTGTCCAAATAGGGAAGGTTTACCTTTTTATTCATTCTCCCACCTTGACACGTTTTGAAGACTCCCTGCGCGAGAACTAAAAATACATCACAGAGCTGACCCGTGCTGTTAACACTCCAGGAGGAAACTGCCAAGCCAAGTCTTCTATATTTATTGTTCTATATTTAAAACAGAAAGAGGAGCTTTTTGTGTCTCAAGGGCAAAGGATGCTCTCTGATCAACATGTTTTTAAGCTTTTAAATGAAACCATCACAAAGATGACTTCAGGACTCCCTAATGTTCTCAAAGAGCCCAGAGGAGTCATTTTTGTCAAATATTCTGTATTCCCAGATCTCATTGAATTCTTGGGAGTATCTTGGAAAAAGCAGCCAACCCTTTATAATTAGGGGCTGTGTACCAGGTTCAGGGGGTACCCAGTGTGGTGTAGTGGGTAGAATAACATAATAGGACTCAGGAGGCCTGAGTTCGAATCCTTGCCACAGAAATTCACTGGGGGTGTGGAATTGGTAAGGTAGTTCTGACTTGAGGACACATAACAACAGCAACAACAACAACAACAACAAATTGGATTCAGATAAATCTGTAATTATTAATTAAATCAGCCTAATTCAGACCAATTCAGGTGAGCTCTAGATTGATGTGGAAATGTCAGAAGTAATCCCTGACTGAAGCAAAGCAAAGCAAATCGATGGATTAATGTGTATCTACAGCACAAATGAAATCAAACGGGACACAATTTCCTTTGGCTTTTTTCTTTTTTATTGGGGAAACAAGCAAACAAATATTAAAGGTATCTCGTACAGGAACCTCTGAAACTAGCTGTCTTGAAATTTTGTAGGCTGACTCCTCTCTTTAGGAATTATCACATCACCAAATATCATGTATATCAGCAAAGAAACAAAGCAACCGTAGCCATTTTGGTTTTGCTGCGCATGTGAGGCGTGTAAATGTGAGGCATAAATGAATTTGGATATGGGACACAAATCAACCCAGATGGGCCTTAGATTGCTCTGAACTAAATCAGAATACACACCAGAGTCCTAAACCATCTTCCAGGTTGGATAAAGGGCCCTACTCATAAGACTCTTCTGCTAAAGGGGATAACAACATAATGGAGCATCTTATGGAGAACTGGGAAACCCCGCTTGTTCAACCAGAAAGATGTTTATTATGTGCTGGATATCACTTTTTTATGGCAAAAGAAAACTTGTTGCTTAATGTTGACTGTGCAACAATCAAATTTGCATTACCTTTCATCGTATGTCTTTTCCAATATTTCTTTTCTAATTAAATGCAGCTATCATTGGTACACTGTCCTTTCCCAGTGCCTTCTTATTAAAAGTCCCACAGCACCACTTTCCCCTCAGACTTTTATATGCCCATATTATGATAAATAATTTATTCTTCTTAAGAGTGGCATGGGTGGGAACATCTGAATATACTCTTATTCTCTTGGTTTTTTTGGATCACAATGCCTGTATTTGACTATAGTCACTTTACTTTCCAGCTGACGGCTGGGAAAAACTAAAAAATGTGTTTTGAGAGAAGGCTTAGACAGAGATATGACTTGTCATATTATACATATAGTGTTAAAAATCAGTAGATATCACCATCAACAACAGAAGTATTCCTCAGCACAGAAAAGCAGAGCATAGCTATTTCAGGATATTATGGCCCACAATGTAGAATTTACTCTGTAGTACATGAACCAATAAAGAAGGCTGACCGCCGAAGAATTGATGCTTTTGAATTGTGGTGCTGGAGGAGACTCTTGAGAGTCCCCTGGACTGCAAGGAGAACAAACCTATCCATTTTGAAGGACATCAACCCTGAGTGTTCACTGGAAGGACAGATCCTGAAGCTGAGGCTCCAATACTTTGGCCATCTCATGAGAAGAGAAGACTCCCTGGAAAAGACCCTGATGTTGGGAAAGTGTGAAGGCAAGAGGAGAAGGGGACGACAGAGGATGAGATGGTTGGACAGTGTCATCGAAGCAACCAACATGAATTTGACCCAACTTCGGGAGGCAGTGGAAGACAGGAGGGCCTGGCGTGCTCTGGTCCATGGGATCACGAAGAGTCGGACATGACTTAACAACTAAACAACAACAACATGAACCAAAGTTTGCTAACAGGCATCGATCTTAAAATCCATCTCTGTGCAGCCACAGAGTTAGTACATAAAGCTGATACAAGCCATGAAATGTGTATTGGACATGAGGTAATGTCTGGGAGAAGACATCAGGTGATGTGCCCAGTGATTGGTTGTTTGAACTATATAAGTGCTGCACACTATGGTGATGTGTGGAGTGTTGTGTTATAGAGTTGCTGCCAGAAGTGCTGTCCATTTATTTACTGAAAGTGTATTATTGTGTCTGTTCACTGATGTACATAGTTCTATTGTACACAGTCTGCAAATACACTGCTGGTGAAGGAACCTACTGTCTCTGTGAGTCTCTTTGCTGTCGACCTGGAAGACTGACTTGTCTCGGAGCCATCTCCACACCCCAAATCTTGACAGGCTAGGACTCCAGGGCCTGCACGCCCCATGTACTGAGGTGATAAATCCCAATTTGTCTCATCCTTGGCCTGAAGACAAAGAATCATAACATTTTTCTCCTTACTTGCAAGTAAAGAAAATATTTTCTGATACCACTGATGAGAGTTCTTGTTCTGGTAATAATGTTTTTTCTTTAAAACAGACACATTGTACCACTGCCACAATTTGTGCAAAATGTGCAAAACTATATAGTTGTTGCATTCTTGAACTGATTTTTTTAAAACCCAGCATTGTATAGGTTATATGTATGATTTTAAATAGTCTTTCAGTTCTTCTGTATTTTCTGGGTGGAAGGTGTTTTGCTTCTCAATCAGAAGTACACTGGTTTTGTACAGAGTGCTGCACAGACCTTTTGTACAAATCGCAGAAATATTAATTGGACGAAAACTCTCCTTATATTGCACTTGCAATGAAAGCTAGGAACCTAATAGAGCTCCAGAATTCCTCGTGAGGAGGTCTCGTCCTGCTCAGACAACCTAAAACAACTAGAAGGAGAAAATTTGCAAATATTCTTCACATCTTGACCACATAGGTCATAAATAATATGACTAGCCTTCAGTCAGACCTTCAGCCTTGGAGCTCTCCATGGTCTTGCAGATCATGTTCAACCAGATTTGCTCATAGTTTTTTGATCCCAATTGCCAGAGACTCTTCCTTAAAGACTCCATTTTGCTCCAGCATGCCCCAGTTCATGTTCACATTGTTGTCTACTGCCAAGCCATTTCTGACTTATGGTGACCCTATGAATTAATGTCCTCTAAAAGTCTGGTTTAGGTTTTCCAGTCTTGCAACTTCCTTTACTGAGTCAATCCACTCCATGTTAGATCTTTGCCTTTCCCTGTTTCTTTTCCCTTTTCTAGCATTTCATTTCTTTCTCAGTGAGTCATGTCTTCTCATGATATGCCTAAGGTATGATAGCTTCAGTTTAATCTTTTAATCTTTTAAGGTTCTATTATTAATAAAACTAATAATAATAATAATAGTGAGAGTTCAGGCTTGATTTGAGTTAAAATCTACATAAGTCCATGGTATTCATAAATCTCTTCTCAAATATAATGTTTCAAATTAATTTTTCCCAGTACCCTTACTTTATTATCTAACTTTGATATTTATACTTAGTAATCAGGAATACCATAGTCTTGGTCTTGGTCTCCAATGATACATCCTTACTCTTGAATTGTCTTTTCCAGTCACCTCATAGCTGCCCTTCCAAGTTTCAGTTTTCTTCTCAGTAGCCTCAGAACAGTTAATTATGAGTTGAAGAAGAAAATCAGTAAACTCAGCAGGGGGTAGATGGCCTGCTGGAGAAGGTCATGACCGGTGGAACCCTGAAGAATGCACCATGTTTTGTTACAAATCCTGCTTTATTGTGAATCCTATTTCATCACATGGAAATAAAGCAGGGGAGCAACAAAAAACAGAGTCACAACAACACTGCTGTAGGAAAGCAGGAGTTCTGAGAGACAAAGACCAAAAAAAGGAATATTTCCATGCTGTTCAGGTGTACACAGCACTGTCTCCACAGAATTCATCTCACTCGACAGACAATTCCATGTACAATTTGTTGTTATTGCTTTTGCTAGGTGCCTCATTGATGTTTGGTTACAATGACTCTGGATTCAATATGATTTTTTTTTTCCAAACCCAGGCTGCTTACACTTTGTGCACTTTGGTACTGCGAGCAGGTGGCATGGTCCCAGAATCATGATTCTGAACTCTGTCAGGGCTCATTTATTTTATCTTCTCTTGGGTATTTTTAATATTTCAGTATGGGTGGGTATCATTTTCCCCCTTGCTTTCATCTGTTTCTACACACTTGAGGTCTGGAAGCTTATTTTATAAAATAGAAATCTGACTATTTTGGGGCTGATGAACACCAGCTGAAAATGAAGTAGGGCAGCTTAATTCACATCAAGGTTAAGCTGTGCAGGTGAACTGATATCTGTCCCTCATCTAGGCAAAAGATGATGCATGGTCTTTATTTTTTGTTTATTTCAGAGAAGAACAGGATAGAATTATTTCATGTTTTTGGTATGCCTCTGCAAGTCCTAGTAGGGATTTTTTCCCCAGTTGTTTCAGTAGTGTTGCATGATGACTCAATAAAGTGCTGCAGTTAAATGTCAAAAGCAAAAAGTTAGAAGCCCCAGCCACTGAAATATAAATATAGAAGGACACTTACTATTATACTTTCCTCAATTCCCCAAGCACTGAGAAGTTCCAGGAGTAGCACTCTTGCCTGATCCTCTGGCGAGCCACGCTTCGGCAGCGCGGGTCGCCATTGCCTCCTTCCCAGGATATCGCGAGACTATGGGAGTCTCACAAGAGCGACCCGGGATGGGAGGAGGGAAGGAGTGAGCTATTTAGGTAGCGTTCCCCCCTCCCTCCGTCCTCTTCCTTGCTGGCAACCCACCCGCACACCCTATGTACTAGTGTGAGTTTATCTGGTCGCCTTTGAGGCCGGATAGGAATTTTTTACCCGTATCCTGATTGGCTCTTGGATGCTGGGATTTTTCACCTATCCCACACTGGTAAGGATGCGATGGCATTTTGAGAGGTGGAAATATTTGGTCACACAGGCGGGTAGTGCAGATAGAACAGGTTTCAGTGAGTCCCCTCGCAATCACAGGTAATGTATAGCTCATCTGACCTCCCAGTGCTGCGGATCGTACGATTACAGTGCTTGGGGGGAAAGATGCACTGGGGCCACACCTGGACCAACAGTCAACAAGGAGAATGGGGCTTGAGGTCCGGGGGTGGTCAAATTTGGGCCGGCTGGGTTCTCGCTGTCTTCACGACCGCGAGAACTTGGAGTTAGGGACTTGCCCATTTGTTTGGTAAGGGGTCTGTTGAGACCCCTTTGCAAAACCTGATTCCGCACTACGGCAGGATCCCCCTTTTTATGGTGGGCAAGAATAATTATTTAATAAAGTGTGGTCCATGTTTATCTCATAATACTGTCTCGCGTCATTGTTCCGGGGTAAGGGGGCAATGTGTTCAGATCACTTTGGATGAAAAAATTGGAAGACTTTGAAGTCTACACAATCACATACCACAGGATTTGCTGTGGTTATAAAACAGATTAATTTGATTTTTTTAAACTAATGGCATGACACAAAAGCTGATTTGAATCAGTCCAAATCTTTTTTTGCTCCCAACATGGAGGGCTTTTTTCCTGCCACTGGGGGCTTCTACTTTTTTCAAGCCAGAATGATTCAAATGGACTTTTACCTGTGCGATCAATTGTTTCCTTTTGCAAAAGGATGGGAATGTGTCTGTAGCTGGTATTGTGATGACATAGACAGTTGGGCTGTGATGTTTAGGGACCACAGGAACACCTGCTTCCATGATGTGTTGTTACCAAGTATGCTATCAAAACACATGCATGGTCTCACACATGTTCAGAGACACACTCATAAGGGATCTTTGAAGTATGGCAACAGTGCGTCTTGACACAGATTGGACTAAGTATATCACACTCACACAGGAAGCCAGATTTAGGCTGAATATCAGGAAAAACCTCTTAACTGTTAGAGCAGTATGACAATGGAACTAATTATCTTGGAAGATGGTGAGCGTTCCAATGCTGGGGGCATTCAAGAGAAAATTGGACAAACACTTGCAGGTCTGCTTTGATTTGGATTCCTGCATTGAGCTCGATGGCCTCATAAGCCCCTTCCAACTCCATTAGTCTATGATTATCTTCCCACCTAGCAAATCCAGAGACAACAGGCATAGAATGGGTCACTTGCTAATCAGGAAAAAGAAGATAGGCAGGCCATTCTAGGATGCTCGCTTTTCCAGACCTCCAGACAATCCTTTTAGCATAAAAACAAAAGGAAGTGATTTAATTTATCTGGCCTCTCTACAGGAGGGCTATTCTGTGAGATAACTCTTTGGCTGGGCATTCATGTCTTCTATGTAATTTTGAGGGGAGTCGTTTAGAGCTATATTGCTGTCATTTCCTCCTGGGGACTTGGCTGGAGACCTGAGGCTATTTCTTCTCTCTGATGGGATGGGTGAAAGTTTGGTTTGGCTTCTTGTAGTTTGAACAGCTTTCCAAAATTCACTAATTCCTGTATTAACATAGTGGGGGAAATGATTTTTAAAAAATTGAAGATGGGAGAAAGTGAAATCGATCAATTCTTATCTCTGTTTAGACAACTTTAATGTGGGTTTTAATCCCTTTGTTTAGTCTGCTGAATTTAGGTTGCCACTTCTTCTGTTTTGTTGTTGTTGTTTCTTGACAGTCTCTTCATATTTAATAGTTAATCAACAGGCAAGTACAGCATCATATAGTGGGAATAGCCATAGGTGATTTCATTTTGAAATTCCATCTCTTATACACATGGATATGTAATATATGCATTTATATTCTTGTCAGAACAAGCAAGCAAGCAATATATAGATATAGATATAGATATATTGCTTGTTTGCTTGTTCTGACAAGAATATAAGTTTGCAATTTCTTTCATAAATCTTTTGGAAATAACTAGAACTGTTTTAAAAAATAATAATGTGGGAGAAAGCAAAGCCAACAGTTTCATCCATCTGAGGGTTTTAACTGCTTGGCTTTTTCAAAACTCTAGCTTTGAATCCCTGTATATTTAGCCATGTCTGTGATGCAGAAGTAGGGTTGCCATTACTTTTTTCTTGAGAGACTCTTTGTCTTTAAAGCTGCATCATGACAGGCACTCTTTACACTGGAAATTGCTTTATCTTGCCAGTACAGGTGGTTGAAAAGATGAAAAGTTCAGTTTATCCATTTCTTACATGAACTTGCCAAAATTCACACAGTTCTCCAAATGTTCAGCAGAAAGGCCTAGACATTATTTTTTTTAAAAAAAAATTGATGTGGAGGAAAGCAAAACCGACACACATCTGCATCTCTACCTGTACAGTAAGCCCCTCAAATGTCAGATCCTTTATGGCAGTAGCTCTCATCTGTGGCACATGGTTTTAACAGTGACATCCCCAGTGAGTTTCTATGGTTGAATTGGGATTAGAACCCACATCTCCGAAGTCCTCATCCTTCATTCTATCCGCTAAACCATGTTAGCTCTTGATAGTTTTGTTCATAATTAGACGGTTTACTGTCAAGCAAACATGGGCAAGAATCCTGTTGTCCTACATGACTGTGTGGTGCAATTGCAAAGCTAAACTATCTTGATAGTAGGCTTTCCATCATGCTCCATGCATTGACTGATAGAGGAAACAATATGATGGATGGCAAGCCAAAGGGGAAAAACCTTGTGAGCAATTGCCCCCAATAGGATTTTGACCATGATCTTTCATGTAGGAGAATACTTGTTTAGTAAAGAAAATTAACATTTAGCCTGCCTGCCTGCCTGCCTGCCTTCCTGCCTGCCTGCCTGCCTGCCTTCCTGCCTGCCTTCCTGCCTTCCTTCCTTATGGAGCATTTAAAATAATGGATCTATATAAAATATAGGTAAAAATTAAAAACAAATTAAAATGTTAAAACAGAAGTGGATCAGAAGCTGACTACTTCAATAGTGTTATCTCAGCCATTTACTAGATCTTCCTTTGTACACATGGTGCGGCATAAACTGAATGGCCATAAATGATTGAATTTCTCCAAAGTCACAGAAAATTTGTCCTCTATCCAAGTAGCTCCATTTTACTTAATTATTCTTTGATCTTCCTACTTCACTTTGAGTATTTAAAAGCTAAAAACAGTAAGTATACAAATATCAAAAAGAATTAAACAAGTATTATATAAAAATAGTAAATAAAATCAATATTAAAAACACCTTTAAAAGCAACAGAGCTCATGCTGTGGCTAAATAAAGTGGTGCATTGTAATAAATAATAGCCATCTATGGTTTACAGTATAAGTACCATGACTACAAATAAAGTACAATATGAAAACTGTTTGTCCTCTGAATACAGGTGCAACCACTTCTCAAATGACAGAAGTATGTGGTATATTGGAAGTCATATATGTGATGGATTAAGGGCGTAGGACCAGGCTGATAACTTACCTTGTCTTGCCTTCCTTCCATTTATAGTAGAGGGCTTTTTGGCTGAGGGGGGTTCTCCGATTCTAATGTATAATATATAACTCCTCTTAAATTTCCATGAATTCTCTATGAATACAGAGTACTTAAACTGCACTGATTTCTCATAATAGTCAACTTGGCAAATTTAGTGCCTGAAGCATTGTAATAACATAATTTTTAAATAGGAACCTGTGAAATATTAATCAGATTGTACATTACTCTTTCTCACTCCTTCTATTTTCACTTTTTTCTTCTCCTGACCTCAAATGTTCTTTTTCAACATGGTTGGTGCACCTCCTGTAATCAAGCCGCTCACAGAATGACTCACCCTTTTGTGAGATACCCATGCTTTGGGATCAGTGTTAATCCCAGATCATGATGTTATTTTTTGTTTTTATTTGTTTAGTTTTTCTCCCGTTGCATTTCATCCTCCAGTATTGATAGGGTGGGCTTACATATCTATGCCTCCCCCATATATTACCCTCACAACTGTCCTGTGATGTAGATAAGACTGACCCGTAGCTAGAGTCATATGACTGTGAACTAAAGAGTCAGACTTACATCTGTGTGGTCTAAGTCCATTGTTTTGGTTCATACTGCATAATTACATGACTCTAATGTAAATGCATAATATAAGTGTATTAAATGTACTGGGCTGCAATATTTCTTCATAATAAATAGCTTCATAATATCCACTTAAGGATTTTCCTTTTTCTGTATCAGTTTGTGGAACCTAACTTTCATTGAGGATAGAGATGAACACCTTCCAGAGATCCAGCTGCTGTAGAGACCCACATTTGCACCTGGAAGGGACACACCAACCCTGTGCCCCATTCCCCCTGACATTTCAATCTGAATGCCTCCTCATACTCTAATGGGCAAGGCAGGGATGAATTTGTCAGATTTTTTCCATCTCTATGTTTAAAGATCAGGAGAGGAGTTTCTATCATAGCTGAGAGTTATTGGAAATCACTTATCTCTTCCCTGGACCTAAAACAGCTCATATGGGTCCAAACACTGGCAAGATTTCCCCCAAACATCCATTGAGAAGAATGACAGAGGTTTTCCAAGTAATGTTTTTTCAGAAAAATTTGGACAAGAGGCTTCCTTTCTGGGAGCAAACCATAAGTAGCCCTGGGGGCATAAGTGGCCTAAAGGTGGCACCTGCACACACTTGACCCAGGACAGTGTGGACAGAATGTAAATATGGCTTTATAACATATCTCCAGGTGACTGCTGCAGATCTGCAAGGATTTCTAACTTCCCATAGCTTAGAACTGGTTGTAACAAAATTATTCCTATCCCAACCCACATTATACTGCTAAAAGCTTGGGCTAATGAGGAGTGGGTTTTTGTGCCAATCAGCTTCATTTTGTTCTGGTACTGAGAAGAACTTTGGGCAATCAGAATTCTCTAATCCTCTGTCTTTTGCACCAAGGAAGCTGCTTGCCTGTGTTGTGCTGAAGAGGCTCCAGGTGCTTGCAGACAGAGTCTATCCAGAATCACAGTGTGGATTTCGAGCTAATAGATCCACCACTGACATGGTATTCTCCCTCAGACAGTTGCAGGAGAAATGTAGGGAACAACGACAGCCACTCTTTGTGGCCTTCATTGATCTTACAAAGGCCTTTGATTTGGTTAGCAGGGACGGCCTTTTTAAAATACTTCCCAAGATTGGATGTCCACCTCGACTCCTTAACATCATCAGGTCCTTTCATGAGGAAATGAAGGGCACTGTAGTTTTTGATGGCTCAACATCAGATCCCTTTGACATCCGAAGCGGAGTGAAACAGGGCTGTGTCCTCACGCCGACCCTGTTTGGGATCTTTTTTGCTGTCATGCTGAAGCACACTTTTGGAACTGCAACAGAAGGTGTCTACCTCTGGACTAGATCAGATGGAAAGCTCTTTAATCTCTCTAGACTGAGAGCAAAGACCAAAGTCCAGCTGAAATGCATGCAGGACTTCCTCTTCGCCAATAATGCAGCTGTTGTTGCGCATTCTGCTGAAGACCTCCAACAACTCATGAACAACTCAGGCTTAATAAGAAGCTGACGGCATATACCAAGATCCAGGTCTATAGAGCCTGTGTCCTGAGAACACTCCTGTACTGCATTGAGTCCTGGACCCTTTGTGCATGGCAGGAGAGGAAGCTGAACACGTTCCATATGCGTTGTCTCCGACGCATTTTTGGTATCACCTGTCAGGACAAAGTTCCAAATAGAGTAGTCCTAGAACAAGCTGGAATTTTTAGCATGTACTGTATACATTACTGAAACAGCGACGTCTATGTTGGCTCGGGCATGTCATGAGAATGGCTGATAGTCAGATTCCAAAAGATCTCCTGTATGGAGAATTAGTGCAGGGAAATCGCCCCAGAGGGAGACCACAAGGATATCTGCAAGCGGGATCTGAAGACCTCAGGAATGGACCTCAACAGATGGGAAATCTTGACATCTGAGCATTCAGCCTGGAGGCAGGCAGTGCAGCATGGCCTCTCCCAATTTGAAGAGACACTTGTCCAGCAGGCCAAAGCAAAGAGGCAGTCCCGAAACCAGCAAAATCGGGGAGCTGGAGGGGGGACAGATTGTATTTGTCTTCAGTGTGGAAGGGATTGTCACTCTTGAACTGGCCTTCTCAGCCACACTAGACGCTGTTCCAAGTCCTCTATTCAGAGCACGTTACCATAGTCTCTCGAGACTGAAGGATACCTAATCTAATCTGATGGGTGGCTCTTGAGGTAAGAGTAAAATAAACAAAGTAGATCCTGAAGTCCTGAAATCTGCCAAATAAACATACTTGTTCTCAGATATGCCTTTAATTGTGTAGTAAGGCCTAAATTTAGAAAGTGCTTTTTAAAAATCTGTGAATAAATCCAATTTAGGAAGTCAGGTGTATTTCTTTGGGAGAAGACTGAGTGGAGATATGATCATCACCTGTAAATGGCTGCTGCAGATGGCCATGAGCTGTTGAACAGAAGTTTGAAGAATTTTATTTTCTGCAGTCCCAAAGTGTAGGATCAGAACCAAAGGATTCAGATTTTAAAAGGGTGGGATTTGAACAAAGCAATAAGAACTTCCTAATGGCAAAAGCTGTTCAACAGGCAATGCAGTGGAAGGTGGTGATCTCTCATTCACTGGAGGTTTTTAAACAGAGGTTGGGTGGCCATCTGTCAGCAATGTTTCAGCTGTGGATTCCTGCAATGACAGGAGACTGGTGACCATCACTCTCCCTTCTGCTCACCAGTTAGAATTCTTTTCAGAATTCTGATGTGCACACCACCAACTGCACAAGCATTTTCCCCTGGTCAGCTGTCATTGGCATGATCAGTTGTGGAACCAGTTGCACTTTCTATTTTGCTACCAGTACACAACCAATAATGTAAAGGACAGCTTGCAAGAAAAGAGACTAGTTTGCATGATCATTCTTCTGCTGAAAAAAATGTTGACCAATAAGTCCATGAGTCTTATTAAAGGCTCAATCACATCTGGCAAAAGAAGCCCAGTTACACAGTTATGACAGTTTTTTAGATAATTTCATAAATTTTCAAGCACACAACGCATGGCCAAGATCAACTCACTTTTCCAGCCAGCAATTTGTTTCCAGTTTATTTCTCCCTCGCTGGGAGGATTGTTTTATTTTGTACCAGTGATAAATCGCTTCATTCCTTACCATTTCAGTCTGTGTGAACACTGCTATTGATTTATTTCCTTTGTAAAGGGGTTGGGTTTCTGGATGCTGTGGCCACTTTATGGCCATTATGCTTGTTCCCTCTTTTAAAATTATTTTTCTTTTAAAGGTATATTAACAAATTGGCTTGCAACAAGACAGGCGATCCCTTAGATAGTCAAGGAACAGCCGCTGCGGCTAGGAAGAACAGCAGGAGACAGGTTGAAGGAGACAACTTTCCCCCATCTCTTTGAAAGAGGGGCTGAGCAGAGGCATTTCCTGATTCTCCTCTCTCTTTTCTTAACCCTTGCAAAGGGGTCGGGTAGAGTAAAGGAGGGAAGGGAAACAGAGAGGAGGAGAGAAGGCTTGGACGTCTCTTATTGCATTGTCGATGTATCACTTTTGTTATTTTTGTTTTTAATGACAAGGGAGAACCTGATTGCCCCAAAAAACAGTAGAGAAAATGAATCAATACAAAATCAAGAGCAGAGTAGCCTGCTATAATGGTTCAAATAGAAAGAAATGAATTGATACAGTTAAAAACAATGGGGACACTCCCACCAGTATATATACCACATGACTGCAAAAATAAATGTATCGGTACAACAGAGGTATGGAAAGAATCAGTATAACTGGGGTTCTTTTGGCAGGTGTGATTAGGCCCTAAGTTCCCATTGATTCACTGATTGGGCCAAATGATTTGATTCAAACCTATAACAGCAACTAATTGGTTTACAGGTGTGAAACTGCAATTAATTGCTCATTAAAGGCAATTTCCAAAGCTCTGACATCTATGCATGTGTTTCTGCATTATGTGACAGTCATGTCAGTTTGACAAATATCCCTAACTCACCATTTCTTGTTCTGATTCTAGCTACATTCAAATTCTTCCCAGTGTGGGTATGGGAGGGTCAGAATGAAAAGGCATTGTGGAGTTTTGAATTATACAAATTATTACAGTCTGATTGAGATTTTGATGGCATTTTTAGTTTTACTAATAGACAGAAGAAAAAAGAAATGGAGGAAGAGCCAAAGAAAATTATACAGATTTAGACGGCGGGGAAAGGAAGGGAGATAGAAAGATAGATTTAATAGTTCTGGACACAGGAAACCCAGTTCACTTTTTTACTTTCAGTCAGCAATTATCTAAGACCTTATCTCATTTATATGGTAATATCTTGTCTCATGTCAACTCAAGAAACAAAGCTAGCAAGCTAAGCAGAGCGGGTTTCTCTGACAGCCCCTGTTGAACGTTCTGGCTGGCTGAAAAACCACTGTTCGTGGGTGTAGAAGTCTTGATAGGCTGAAACTCTCCCAAAAGTACCCATTAGACTTGCCAATGAACCAAGCTTAGTGATGCTGTGAGGTGCATAATAAGTTATGGAATCTATTCTAGCAAATGCATGGGACTTAATTCTTTGTAACTTTGTGCAGGCTTAGCCCAGTTTGGGAGGGGGGGCATTATTCCAAATGCAGTTCTATTATGTGATATTTGCCTGATCTATCTCCTTACTGCAATGGTCTGCCTCAGAGTTCGGAAGTATAGACTTGGACTTTCAAAGAAATTTGGACAAAGACTTCACCAAAGATCCTGAAGAGCCTGGGAAATCAGGCAGACTGTCTGGGGCAAAAAGGTGGGAATAGGCAGGAAACAGAGAAACTGGGCATCATTGCAGATCAGCATGCCAGGCTCTATGTGTACTCAGAAGTATATTTTTTCAGGACCATGGACAGAGCCCAGGAAGTACACAATAGCCATACTGTATTTAGTAGATATCAAATCCAACGTCCTTAATGGAGCACCTAACTCAGCCTCCTCTATTGCTGCTTTCTCTATGGGAGCAGCAATGAGTCTGAAGAAAAACAGTTTCTGCTTTTTCTCTTTATTCATATCAGTGCATTGCACAATTTCAAATTATGGGCATATGTGAAATATAGGTAACATTAAAAACAAGTTAACATTTTAAGATACTGGTGCATAGGCTCAACATGTGTACAAGAAGCCATGTTTTCCAACGGTCTTGCTCAAATGTAGAGCATACATGCAAGCAGGTATTCTCCTCTTCATTCTCATCACTACTTGCATGTACAAAGTGATGATGCAGAGGGTGGGACTAGGCAGCCCCCTCTAACCATGCTGACACTGCATTCAATAATGACTGAACAGAACGAATGTATTCCTGCAAAAACTCATTCAAATGAGCACTTTCATGCTTTGTAGGTCCAGTCATTGCTCTTAAACTCCAGCCCACTTGTTGAAGAGTCCTCCACTCAACCTAGATTGAAAGGATAGTCTTCTAGCTTGAAGCCTGGCATTCTGCTACCTCTCCATGACCTCTCACCCAGAATGTATGAGTCCCTTGGTGATGACATTGTTAGTTACCCGGTAGTAGTTTGGCTTAAGAGATACAGTATATGGAGTCTTAATTAGGAGGAATTCCTTGTTGTTCAGCATAGGATTAGTATTAAGGATTGGTCCAAATATCTCTGCATCACTGTCCTTGCACTCTCTGGGCTGGATTAGGACAACTTTGGCCCTCCAAATGTTTAGCACTGTAGCACTGATAATCTGTTACAGCAAGCCATGCAAAGGGGATCTGATGGAGTTGTAGGCTGAATATTACTCTTTTTGGACTACTTGAGTCTCTCAGCATGTATGTGAGTGGATCCTGAAAACTGTAGTTAATACACTTCCAAGCTCTGATGAAAACATCTGGAAGGGCAAAGGCTGCCTACCTCTGGCCTGTGTTTGACTCCAGGTTGCAAGGTGAAACTGAAGCATGTACAGTATTTCTATTATTTTCTTTATTTAATGAATATGTTAAACCATCTTTCCAGACAGATTGTATTTCCAAGATAGTTAAAATATACCATTGCAGAGAGCACCAAATTATTTTAAAAATCATTGCAAATTATTCAGATACTACAAATTTTAGGAGTGGGTTTTACCCTTCCCTTGGTCTAGTGATGTGCTTAGGTGAAACTTTTATTTTATTCCACATAAGTGAATGGTCGCCCTTCATGCCAACAGACAAACATTAATAGCAGGACACAAAGAGGACACTGCCATGTTCAAAACCATGGAAGAGCCTATAATTCCACTTTCTCCTGTATTGCTTTTTTTTTAAAAAAAACGCCTTAGATCTTTTCCATAAAATTTGTAAAACATTTTACAAATGTTGTTCTACAAAAAGCAATCTAAAATTCTAAGTCATCAGTGCTGGTCAAATTCAGCAAGCTATTCACAGTATGGAAAGCATCATATATGTGACTTGTTGGCAGGTAGCTCTTAAGGATGTGAAGTCTATCAGACACAAGGATGGGGCACCCCTAATGCAGCCTCACAAACATGTTTGAATAAACAGAGCTTATAGACAATGTTTAAGAGCAAAATGCTGGATGGGTGAAGCTGTCAGTATCACTTTCTCTCACATCCCACTTATTTAATCCTATAATTATTTCTGTCAAACTTATGACATTTGGAATGTTCAATTCTCAAAAGCACACAACCCAATATTGTTAGATCCAGCCCCTCATAGAGAGGCCCCCTCCTCCAATGAATGGTTCACCCTGAACAGTGATAATGAAATACATTTTAATCATAGCCATCTGCAAATATTTGAGGATGACTATCATATCTACTCTCATTTTTCTCTTCAGAACATACACTGCCAAAAGTCATTCAGTTACTGTGGTTACATGCTTTCCTACAAAGGTATGGCCAAGTTTTCTTATCCAATATTTTTTCAGTTGCTCAGCTGACATTCCTTTTGGCCCACCCAACGATAGCAGTCCTACTCAGTAATATATTGGAGGAGACTTGAAAAATGTAATTACTGTAAGCAGTTTGCTGCATTCTAGTATTACTTTCCATATTATTATCTTGACTCTTTTTTTAGAAATCAGGCAAAACTGTCAAGGTTTCCAAATTTATAACTTGTCAGTCTGCATCCCCTTCAGACCTTCGTATATGCTGTTACAAAAACTGAGGTACAAAAGAGATCTGATAAGCCTTCAACAAGAAACACAAAAGAAAAAGAAAAAAAAGATGTTGTGGCAGATTAAAGATTAACTGCTATGTTTTAATGTAAGCTTTCGTGGAATATGTCCACTTCTTCAGACATAAGAGTCAGAATATAGAGACTGCATGGTAAAACATCTATGCAACACTGTAAGACAGAGGGACAGTGGTGTTTGGTTGCATTTCACACCTAGTAATGATTTAAGACTACTCTTTGGTATTCAGTTCTTTTGAAGCTTGGTTCTGTAAACAGTCCAGAGTGCAGGACATGCAACAATGGGCTCAAGTTAAAGGAAGCCAGATTTCGGTTGAATGTCAGGAAAAACTTCCTAACTGTTAGAGCAGTACGACAGTGGAACCCGTTACCTCGGGAGTTGGTGAGTGCTCCAACACTGGAGGCATAAAAGAAAAACTTAGATAATCACCTGGCAGATATGCTTTGATTGTATTCCTGCTTTGAGCAGGAGGTTGGACTTGATGGCCTTGTAGGCCCCTTCCAACTTCACTTTTCTATGATTCTATGATGGGCACCTGTAGCCCTGCAGTTCTGGAGGGCACCAGATTGGAGACACTTTAAACAGTTAACAGCAACAGAAAATCAGGCGGCAGCCAGAGAAACATCTCCTGCCTTCCTAACAAGCAGTCGTTTGCTAAGTTGCAACATGTTCCACTCTTGTAACTGCCCAAGAATGCTGATGCCAAAGGGCTCAGATGCCACAGAGCAGCCTGGCTTTGTTTTCAACACTAAGCCCCACTTAGGAATCTGCCAGTGGAAGCATCAAATTGTCATTCTTCAAAGGACGTTGGTTGTGTAATGCGTCTGAGGGACTCGTTAAACTCAAGACAACAAAAACAAACTTTAAATGAGAAACTAAATGAAGAGAAAGGAATGAAGACATCAAAATGCCAAGGTTAACGTTTTCATAAAGCTAACCAGGGGAATGGCAAGACGACAGGAGCCCTCCAGCTTAATCAACTAAGACTTTTAAACTTTCAGCACAAAACTTCACCTGAGGCAGTAAGTCAGCTTTCAGTTAGATTCTGCTCTCACATCTGTAACTGTTGTGTCAACCAGCAGAGATCTGGATGAGCTGGGAAGTTATTGGTTGAAATTCTAATTCAGAGCCACAAGCTGTCCCTACGATTGTCCAAGCTCTCCCTACTATCAGGTACAGTGAGGTGACTGCCTCATGATACTAGGGAGTGGCAGAATGCCCACTGAAGCTCTTCCTCAAGAAAATATTATTTTAGAAGATGTGCATGTGTGCTTCACACCACATATCCCATGTCCCCCAAATTAACCTGCTGCCCTTATAGTCAAGTGCCAGTGGAGACAGCATCCAAATGTCAAATTGGAGGGTGGGGGCATCTCGCTACTAGCAATATTGTTCTGCCCCACAAGTTGAGAAGCAGCCCTGTGTCCTACAGCTTTTATTTTTTTCAAGGATCAGTTGAGCGTCCCCGATTCATGTACACACTTCTTTAATAAATTGGGAGGCAGGGTGGAAACCTCCCAGGCAATTGCTCCTTCTTGATTGCCACCTTTAGTTTTTGTTGCTTTTTCCTATCAATATTCTGAGATTGGGGGGGGGGGTATTGCAAAGAACAGAGAAAATGAAAAGGATCACAAAGGCCATTATAGTCTCCTAAGGTGCATTTACCTTTGAATCATTGTCACAGTATATAAGGTAAAGATTTAATATACTTTAAATCAGTCATCAATCCAAAGGAATACCGCAGCCAAGAAATCAGAAGAAGACTAAGTCTCAGAGGGGCAGCAATGAAGGGATTAAGAAAGATCATAATGTGAAAGGATGTGTCACTAGAGACCAAGACCAAAATCATCCACACTCCTGTACTTACAATCAGCACTATGGGTGTGAAAGCTGGACAGTAAAGAAAGCTACAGGAAAAGCATTGATTTGTTTCAAATATGGTGCTGGAGGAGAGCTTTGCAGGTACTCTGAACTGCCAGAAAGACAAACAAGTGAGTCCTAGATCAAAACAAGCCTGAACTATATCTGGAGGCAAAAATGTTGAGGCTGAAGCTGTCCTACTTTGGGCACATCATGAGAAGGCAGAGTTTTCTGGAAAAGAGAATAATGCTGGGAAAGGTGGAAGGCAGCAGGAAAAGAGGAAGACCAAATATGATAATAGAATCATAGAAAAGTGAAGTTGGAAGGGGCCTACAAGGCCATCAAGTCCAACCCCCTGCTCAACGCAGGAATACAATCAAAGCATATCTGCCAGGTGATTGTCCATGTTTTTCTTGAATGCCTCCAGTGTTGGAGCACTCACCAACTCCCGAGGTAACTGGTTCCACTGTCGTACTGCTCTAACAGTTAGGATGTTTTTCCTGATATTCAACCGAAATCTGGCTTCCT
This sequence comes from Intellagama lesueurii, assembly GCA_037013535.1. Classification (NCBI taxonomy): domain Eukaryota; kingdom Metazoa; phylum Chordata; class Lepidosauria; order Squamata; family Agamidae; genus Intellagama; species Intellagama lesueurii. The sequence goes on from JBAJHW010000001.1 coordinate 23,522,110, forward strand.
TTAACTTGAGCCCATTCTTGCATGTCCTGCACTCTGGGATGACCGAGAACAGATCTTGCCCCTCCTCTGTATGTCAACATTTCAAATATTTGAAAAGTGCTATCATATCACCCCTCAGTCTTCTTTTCTCAAGGCTAAACATGCCCAATTCTTTCAGCCTTTCCTCATAAGGCTTGGTTTCCAGCCCCCTGATCATCTTTGTTGCCCTCCTCTGAACTTGTTCCAGTTTGTTAGCATCCTTCTTGAAGTGTGGTGTCCAGAACTGGACACAACACTCAAGGTTGAGGCCTAACCAGTGATGAATAGAGGGGGACTAACACCTCGCGGGATTTGGAAACTATACTTCTATTAATGCAGCCTGAAATAGCATTAGCCTTTTTTGTAGCCACATCACACTGTTGGCTCATATTTAGCTTGTGATCTACAACAATTCCAAGATCCTTCTCGCTCGTAGTTTTGCTGAGCCAGATATCCCCCATCTTGTAACTGTGCAATTGGTTTCTTTTTCCGAGGTGCAGTACTTCACACTTATCCCTGTTGAATTTCATTCTGTTGCTCTCGGCCCAGTGCTCCATCCTATCAAGGTCATTTTGAATTTTGTTTCTGTCTTCTAGGGTATTAGCTATTCCGCCCAATTTTGTATCATCTGTAAATTTGACAAGCATTCCCTGCACTCCCTCATCAAGGTCATTAATAAAAATATTGAAGCACACTGGGCCCAGGACTGAGCCTTGGGGTACCCCACTTGTTACCTCCCCCCAGTTAGAGAAGGACCCATTAATCACCACCCCCCTGAGTACAATTCTGTAGCCAATTGTGTATCCACCTGACACTTGATCTATCCAGCCCACACCTAGTTAGCTTGCTAATCAGGATATAATGGGGCACTTTGTCAAAAGCTTTGCTAAAGTCAATATATACTATGTCTAGAGCATTCCCACTGTCTATCAGAGAGATTACCTGATCAAAAAATGAGATCAAATTAGTTTGGCAGGATTTGTTCTTGACAAATCCGTGTTGGCTTCTATTTATTACTGCATTGTTTTCTAGGTGCCTGCACAATGACCACTTTATGATCTGTTCCAGAATTTTGTCTGGGATTGATGTCAGGCTGACTGGCCTGTAGTTCCCAGGTTCCTCTTTTTTATCCTTTTTGAAGATAGGAAAAACATTAGCCCTCCTCCAATCCTCTGGCACCTCCCCCGCTTCCCATGATTTCAAGAAAAGAATGGATAGCGGTTCTGAGAGTTCTTCAGCCAGTTCCTTCAGTACTCTCGGATGCAGTTCATCCGGCCCTGGAGATTTGAACCTGTTCAAGGTGGTAAGATATTCCTTGACTATTTGTTTATCAATCTCCAGTTTATCAATCTGGACTGATTGATCTCCAGTTTAACAATCTGGACTCACTCCCTAAAGGAAATCACAGGCTTGAGTCTACAAGAACTGAACAGAGCGACTGAGGGCAGGATATTTCATAGGGTCATCATAAGTCAGAAGCAACATGACAACACATAACAACAAATAGAATGGGAGATACCTGTGGACCAAGAGTGTGATTGACTTTTTGGAACATCACTGTTTCTGTGACTAACAGTTTGTTGCAAGTCGTCTCGAGAACTGACCTGGTCATGAGTCCCTCTACCCTCTAAATGACTGACAATGAATTGCTTTGTTGGTAGATGACATATACATGCTGTAAATAAGGAAGGAAAGAAGTGAATAAATGAGTGAGTGAAAGAATGACTAACATTTCAAGTACAACTAAAAATAAATAAAATAATTAACATCGATATATCCTATGCTGTTCTGATAATTGGTCCAAGGTCACATATATGGGTCTGGCCACATTAGAAGAACTCCTGGGTGGTTTACAAATGAGGCAAGAGTCAGGGGTGACCAAGGTTCAAATTTCCACAGAGCTAAGAAACTCAGTGGGTGGCTATGGGGCTTCTCTCTTTCTCTTCCCTTCTCTTTTCTTCAGGTTGTCCTACCTTACAGGGATGTCCTGAAGATAAAGGAAAAGAGCCTTGCACACCATCTGAATTCACTGGAGGAGGAACAGTATGTAAATGAATTAGCAAATAAAAAATAAACAAATGCAGTTATTTCAAAAAGAAAATCTTCGTAGGGCTCCTAAGCAATGAACAAGCTTCCATTGCTTGTTGCTGCCATATTTTTCTCTCCAAAGCCTAATATTATTGAATTCTGGTGTTAAAATGTTTACAGTACTACCGGGACCAATATGGCAAATTTCCACCCGTATCAGAGTAGAATAAGAGAGTTATTAAAGCCTTGAAAAATGAGACTTATATAAAGTAAGCCTTTGCTTGAGCCCAGAGCTATAACAGTACTGCCAACATGTTACCCAAATAGATGACTGGGAGAAAAAGAAACAGTACTGTTCTAGGGGGTCGATCTCACATTTGGTCTGAATGCATTTCTGCTCTTATTTATTATGATGATAACCTGAGGGTGCCATCCAGTTTATGAGGCAATAATGGCAGACCAGGCTGAAAAAGCTGCAACTCAAAGCAATGGAGATGATTAGTGTAGGTGTGGAAGCTGACAAGAGAAACCCACATGATTGAGTTGTTATTCTCAGGCACCTAATAATTAAGCATGTTGGAAGTCAACCTGACCTAAGCCTCTGTTCACCGAAGCCATTCAGAAGGCACATAGATAATGTGAGAACCTCGCCTGTAAATATGGATAACAAAAACAAAGATAAAAATAAAAGGGAGTTTTAAAGACTAGTAGATTTAAGATGCTATGATGCCACGATCCTTGGGAGTGTTTTTGTTTTGTTTTGTGATATTTTGTTTTGTTTTGGCTGCCCGTTCATTTCCGCATTGATTTCAAAGTGTTAATGATGACATATAAAGCCCTAAATGGTTTAGGACCTCGATATCTAGCGGAACGCCTCCTCCCACCTAGATCTACTCGAATCACTCATTCTAGCCAGGAAGGGCGGCTGAGGGGGCCTAACGCCGAGGGAGGCCCGGAGAGAAAGAACAAGAAACTGGACCTTCTCGGCAGTGGCCCCTCGCCTTTGGAACAGTCTCCCTTCAGAGATCTGTCTGGCTCCCTCGCTGGGTGTTTTTAAGAGCCAACTTAAGACCTGGCTCTTTAGGCAGGCTTTCCCTCCTGTCATCACTTGATTATTTTTATCTTTTCCCCATCTTGAACGATATTACTATTGTTGTTCTCTATTTTATTATATCGCTTTTATTCCATTTTTATTGTTACCCCGCCCAGAGTAGACTTGGGTCTAGATGGGCGGGGTATAAATTTAATAAATAAATAAATAAATATGGGATAAAACAGATTAAGGTGTCTACCTCTATGAAAATCACTAGTGAAGCTTTCTAGGTGTGGTGGAATTAGGGCACTGGCTGCTGAATTGCAGATCCAAAACACAATCGAACCACCAAATATGAAAATCTGCAAAATCGTGTCACATTGGCCATTAGTGTCAAAATATGCCTTCTTTTTCTTTTCAATAACTTACTCTTGGATGGTTTTTTCCATGATTATCTTGAGTAAACTCATCAGATTATATATATATAATTATATATATAATTATAATATATTATATTATTATATTATAATATATAATAACAATAATAACAAGAAGAAGAAGAAGAAGAAGAAGCCATCAAGTTGAGTCCAACAATATCACAGAACTGCAGGGCTGGAAGGGACTCTATGGATCTTTGAGTCCAGCCCCTATCAAGGAGGCCCAGTGGGGAAGTGAACCCCCAACCTCAGGCTCTGCAACCAGATGCCTAAGCCACTGAGCTATCCAGCAGTTCGTTTCATTGTATAATATCTATTTGGATGGAATCATTCATATGACCACATCCCTGAATACAACATACACTTACCACATGATCAAACAGTGGAGCTGAGGGAGGATCAGTTTAAATCAGGGAAGGCTAATTGGGTGCTCTCGTTTTGTTGAAAAATCACATGAACATACATAGTTCCCTGAAGGTACTATGCATTGCTTTGGAAGAAAAAAATCTTTGGAACAGGGTTTTTTTGTGAAAAACAGTTCAGGCAGATGGGATTAATGCCTGCCCCCCTCCCCAAAAAAGCCACTTTCACAGCCATCTATTTCACCTCAGTCTTCCACAATCAGGAATCATCCAGATACACAGCATATTGGCTCCCACCTGGGAATATATAATTTTAAATGGTGAGACTTCAGGTCACGAACACCATGTTCATGGTTTTGTGGTAGCAGGTAGTCTGAAGAAGCTACTTGGATGAGTAGCGAAATGTTTCAACCGAATAAAAAAGAAGTCCAGTTGCCACAACTCAGCTTCCAGATAACATCACCTGGATGACTGAGAATCTTCACAGATACATTCATTTTATTATACATTGCATGCCTCTTCTTGGGGAACTTCATAGACTAACCTACTGAATTTTGGATGGAGACTTGCTTTGATCAATATTTCAACAAGAAAGGTATTCTGACTACCATGAGTATACTGGAACACCCTTGAAGTCCTAATGAATGACTTGTTTTTCATGCTTGTTTGAAGGACAGGAAAAAATCTCATGGCACCAATCAAAGCATGACTAGCGGCAGTCATGAAATTATGTTCCTTGAGCCTCAACAGTTATCACCAGTGTCATTCAATGCTAGCCTGAGGCACAATATTTTCTTCTCATATTGATTGTAGGAAACCAAATTCCTACCTGAAAAGTGGGGTTCATTGTATCCTGAATTCATTGTATCTGTGTTACATGTGTTATGTGCCATCAAGTCATTTCCAACTTCAACCCTATGAATTAATGAACTCACAAAGTCATGTCATTAATAGCCCTGCTCAGGTCTTGCAAACTTCCTTTATTGAGTCAATCCATCTTATGTTTGGCCTGCCTCTCTTCCTATTGCCTGCAACCTTTCCTAGCATTACTGTCTTATCCTATGAGTTTTGTCCTCTTGTGATATGCCCATTTAAGCCTCAATGTAATCATTTTCAAGTCCACTTAGAATTCAGCCTTGATTTGATCTAGAACCCACTTGTATTTTTACAGTATTTTAAAAACTCTCTGCCAACATCACATTTCAGATGAAAGGATTCTCTTTCTTGACTGTCCAAACTTCAGGCCCATACACAGTAACCATCGGGCCAGTGATGTTGACCTTCGCCTCCAGCAACACTTTGTGTCATCAGTTAAAACTAGACCTTATTGCTGAACATTGGCCTTCACCAACAAATCATCTAAAGCTTCTATTGATTATTTATGTTAGTGATTAAGAAGATCTGGCTCATAGGCCTGATTTGGTTTGGAGGCAGTGGGGTTGGGGAGTCCTTTGTGGCCTGCAAACTTCTAGAGCAAATAGAGAAGAAGCAAGAAAAGCATTTCATGAAAATAAGCTCTGATCAGCACCCGAGGGAACTGTTGTGCTCAAGTAACCTTCTTAACCAGCATGCCAAGAATTGAGCTGTGCTTTGCAAGGCTGAAAACTCTTGCACTAGAGCTCACCCTTGAGTAGATGTGCACAGAGTTAAGCTGTGCTTTGTATGCTTTCCCAAATGGTTATGAATTATATTCAATCCCCTTTACTTGTTTTGGACCTGCCATGTATTTTCAGCCTCACCATCTACTGAAATAGAGCCATTAATACCTTGACCATTGAAATGTGATGTCTGGGCTAAACAAGGTTACCCACTCCTGAACACAAGGAAAACGTTCTCCAAAGAAACATAGTTTGCTGCCAGCTTGCTTGAGCAATGAAGTCGATAGTAATAAAGGATACATATCTAACCTGCAAATCCATGCCCTACATGCAAGGATCTACCTCATTTTATTATGGCCATTGACCATACCAAAGATGTGAATTCAAGACATGAAGCGGTAGAATGGTGGCTTTTTCACTTAATGCTATCAATGTTAATGGGTGAGGTGCCAGATGATTGAAGGAGGGCTAATGTTGTCCCTATTTACAAAAAAAAAAAAAAAAAAAAAGGCAAAAGAGAGGAACCTGGGAACCACAGACTGGTCAGCCTGACATAAATCCCAGGAAAAATTCTGGAACAGATTATAAAACAGTCACTATGCAAGCTCTTAGAAAACAAAGCAGTAATAACTAGAAGCCAACATGGATTTGTCAAGAACAAATCTTGCCAGACTGACCTGATCTCATTTTTTGATCAGGTAACTTCCCTGATAGACAGAGGGAATGCTGTAGACATAGTTTATTTGGACTTCAGCAAAGCTTTCAACAAAGTGCCCCATGATATTCTGATTAACAAACTAATGGGGTGGGGGTTGGATAGAACAACTGTCAGGTGGATAACAGTTGGCTACAGAATCGTACTCAGAGAGTGATGATTAATGGCTCCTTTTCAAACTAGGTAGAAGTAACAAGTGGGGTACCCCAAGGCTCAGTCCTGGGCCCAGTGCTCTTCAACATTTTTATTAATAACCTGGATCAGGAGGTGCAGGGAATGCTAATTAAATTTGCTGATGACACAAAAATGGGTGGAATAGCTAATACCCTGGAAGACAGAAACTGGAGCACTGGGCTGAAAACAACAGAATGAAATTTAACAGGAATAAGTGCAAAGTACTGCACCTTGGAAAAAGAAACCAAAAACATAATTACAAGATGGGGGATACCAGGCTCAGCAATACTAACAAGTGAGAAGAATCTTTGAATCATTGTAGATCACAAGCAGAATATGAGCCAACAGTGTGATGTAGCTACAAAAAAAAGCAAATATTCTTTTAGGCTCTATTAACAGAAGTATAGTCTCCAAATCCCATGAGGTACCAGTTCCCCTCTATTCAGCACTGGTTAGGCCTCACCTTGAGTATTGTGTCCAGTTCTGGACACTACACTTCAAGAAGGATGCCAACAAATTGGAACCAGGTCAGAGGAGGAGAACAAGGATGATCAGGGGGCTGGAAACCAAGCCCGATGAGGAAAGACTGAAATAAGTGGGCATGTTGAGCCTTGAGAAATGTATTCCTGCATTGAGCAGGGGATTGGACTCGATGACCTTACAGGTCCCTTCCAATTTCATTATTCTATAATGTTGTGTGTTTGTAATGAATGGTTGGAAATTCAATGTTGAATTGATCATTGAAGGGGTTTCTATGACTCTGAAGTGTGCCAAATACATTAGTCAATCTGCTACCAAATCTTAAACCATGCTGGCCAAAGAAGAAGGTGGAGAAGGATGTATGAGGAGGCAGTGTTATTGGTTTGCCATTGAACTGTGGCAGGAATTGTTGGAGTTACTTCAACCTCATATGCTGCCTTCACTAAGTTTGGCTGGGCAGAACCTTTCCAGGCTGGGGTGACAATAAATCAATCCAGCAGTAACCAATTGTTCCTTCCCTGCCTCTGATTTCAAAGAGAGCTTCACCTCTCTGCTCTGTGTCTTTTTCCCTCTCTTTTTTTAGTCTGCTGACAGTAAGCAGTAAGAGTTAGCAGTTAGTGTAGTTTTGTGAATGTAATCTGCTGGAGTCAGTTGAGGCCTGCTATTGTAAGCAGTCATTGTTCTACAGTATGCTGTTTTGATCTGTTCAGCTGTGAGTAAATGAAATCTTTGTTATTCTTTCTCTTATCAATGTCTCAGTGAATGAGTTATTAAGTGCCAGTTGATGAGAACAAAGGGGTGGTCTACTCTGGGGAAACCTGCAGCTAATTCTGCTCTGTAAGTCCCTGCACTTTTGGAATCTTAACCAAAAATTCAAAACACTGCAACAGGAAGTCAGTCCAGTGCAGTCCAAACAGAGTTTGGAAGGAACTCCTTACAAGTAGCATAGTTAACTGTAACGAGCTCATTTTCTAGGTATAGAACTGTGAATCTGCACAATTCAAAGTGTTGTTTTAACCTATAAAGCTTTATAGTTTTAACCTATAAAGTTTTAACCTATAAAGCTCTCAATAGTTTGGGTCCAAGCTTTCTCAAGGATTGCATCTGCTTTTATGAGACTGCCCAGGTGTTAAGATCATCAGGGGAGGACTTTCTCTTGGTCCCACCATCCTCACAGATGTGTTTGATGGGGACACCGGAGAGGGTCTTTTCTGTCACTGCTCTCAGACTTTGGAACTCCCTCCCGCAGGAGGCCAAGTTGGCCCCATCTTTGCTGTCCTTCTGCGAGCAAAGACATTTTTCTTCAGGCAGGTTTTCCCTCAGTGACTGGCTATTGAAGAAGGGAACAAATGGAATGTTATGCCTTATTGATTTGAATCTGTTTTTGATACTGATTTTGTTTACCATTTTTATTGTGGTATTTGTTTGATTCTTTTTAAATATTTGTACACTTAATTCTTTTAATGATGTAAGCTGCCTTGGGTCCTTCTTAAGGTAAAAGGTGTGGTAAAAATATTTTAAATAAAAATAATAATAAATAGTAATAGTAATAAACTTAACTCCCTCCAGCAAGCTAGCTGTACTGGCTAGAATTTTATTCTTAATCATTACTGCAGTAGGTTTAATTGTTATCCTGTTGTATTTGTTGCAAATGTTAAACTGAACACAATAATTGCAGAGAAAAGGGCACATAGAATAGGCTTGACAGAAAAGCATCCTGAATCGTTTCAAACTGCCCTGAAAAAATTAAGAGGCTGGAACAAGAAAACATTTTAAAAATTGTTTTAATTGCCAGAGCTACACAGATTTCCGGTATGACTTGTCCTATTTTAATGTGAACCAAGCAGTAGAGATTGCTATCAATTCGACAGCTAATTAAGCATATCCCCTTTATTAACTACAATTATGTCCAAATAGCTTAGGAAAATAAATGTGCGCTCTTCTGTGACACTTTGCTAGTGGAGTCACTATCTCAGAGATTTTTTAATGCATTTTATTTTATTCTATTTTACTTTCCTTTATTTTAGGGACAGCAATTTAAGCATAACCTATACCTGAATGCTAGAATTTGGGGTTTGTAATACAATAGGTTTAAATCAAATTAAAATCTTGCCCTGGGGTATGATAATGTCTCTAATTCATTTAATCCTGGTTTATTATTAGTGCCTTCACAAGGGAAAAAGACAAATTTTATCTACCTCTATGCCTGGGTCTCCCTTCCAATTCCAGTATTTATAAAGAAGATAACATTTGCTTTAAAGGGTTCACTTTTTTACTGTGGATTTGTTGCCCTCCGGATTTCTTTCAAATTAGAACTATTGTGCTATTAACGGGGATTTTTCTAGCCTTCCCTTGGCTCCGGAGAACATAACAGGGCGGTGTGGGGTTTGAAAGTCTGAAAGGGATGAACTCATGAATAGACCTGTTGATTTCCTCCTAGTGAAAAACAGATGCTTCATACATCTTCATACATGTTATGTTAAGCTGCATTAACAGAACTATAGTGTCCAAATCCCGTGAGGTATTAGTTCCCCTCTATTCAGCACTGGTTAGGCCTTATCTTGCATACTGTGTCCAGTTCTGGACACCACACTTCAAGAAGAATGCTGACAAATTGGAACAAGTTCAGAGGAGGGCAACAAGGATGATCAGGGGGCTGGAAACCAAGCCCTATGAGGGAAGACTGAAAGAACTGGGCATGTTGAGCCTCGAGAAAAGCAGGCTGAGGGGAGGTATGATAACACTATTCAAATACTTGAAAGGTAGTCATTCAGAGGAGGGGCAGGATCTCTTCTCGATTATCCCAGAGGCCGGACACACAACAATGGGCTCAAGTTACAGGAAACCATATTTTGGTTGAATATCAGGAAAAACCTTCTCACTGTTAGAGCAGTATGGCAATGGAATCAATTATTTCGAGAGGTGGTGAGGGCTCCAACACTGGAGGCATTCAAGAGAAGTTTAGACAACCACCTGGCAGATATCCTTTGCTTTGTATTCCTGCATTGAGCAGGAGGTTGGACTCGATGGCCTTAAAAGCTCCTTCCAACTTAATTGTTCTATGATCCCAGAATTGCAGTGGTGTGGAAGTGAATTTAAAGTCTTGCAGTTGGGGAATGGATGGATACTTCCAGATAGGAACATGCACCACTTTCCCCAACCTGGTTAGTGTCCACGTAAGGTGTCCAACCCATTTGGTGACTTAGGCAACTTGCTCCTTTGCGTGTCTGTAGATCCCTACTTTAGCTCTTGCTGCACCATCAATTCATCTGTGGCAAATTAATCACCATTCCTAGAATGTATCTCTTAGGGAATGGGATTTCTTTTACCTCTTGGACTACAAACCCCATAGGTCTCCATTCTGGGAGTTTAGCTTACTAGATAGACACCTTATAGACACCTAAATGTGGCTCACCTGAGACAAAGGCTACACCTGGAATGCACTGAGGCTTAGCTAGCCTTAGCTTCACCAAGCTAGCTGGGAGCTTTTTTGCTGAACAGAATGCTAGAGACGGGCTTAGCTAAGTCTCAAAGCCTTCTTGTTGAGGCTTTTCTCCCCAGGTGAGCCTCATGTAGGTGCCTGTCTGTCAGGCAGAACTCCCAGAATGGAGAATTATGGGATCTGTAGTCCGATAAATCAAAAAATCCCATCCCCAGTGTCTCTGTTCCAGTACTGAATTGACCAAAGAGTAATTTTCTTTTTCCCAAAGAAGGCTGGGAACTGTGAGAAGACACAGTTGTATGAAATGAGTTATGGATCTTTACCATAAATCTTCTCAGTTACAACAACTCCACTTTTCTTTTCTTCAAAAAAGACGAACTGTTAAACTTCTATAAAACAGGTATTCAACTGGTCACAATTTCTGTGGAAGTCAAGACCAGCTATATAATTAGTTAGAGTGAGGAAGCCTCATTACCAGGACTGGAAAATTGCACCTTTTTGCCTCCATGGGAAGGACCCAGCTTAAAATGTTCACATAAACCAGGTGTCCAATTAATAGCAATGAATGATGCTAAACCCTTTGATCTTGCTTTTCTCCTCCCAGTTAGGTCTTTATTTTTAAAACAAAATGATACAGGGCCAGTCGTGAAACCACCCACAGTCAAATCCATGGCAAATGGCTTCAGCTGCAGGCAGTTTCTCAACCAACCCTTTGAAAGAAGATAAAGAAAATATTTTTAATTTCTTTATAACTGATGCAACACATCAGCAAAGTCTATATACAGGAAATATATATATTACTTCCCCTGCCTTTTTTAAGCCACTTCATGACATTCATGATTTTTCCATGTGAATAGTCAGGCTCAATTAGATCTTCCTAACTGAGCCTTTCTGTTCCAAAGCGGCCAATACTAGCTCGCTTCCTGCCACTAGTGTAACCACACCTTTGTTGTGTATCATGCTTTGACACTGCTGTCCACCATTCACCTCTTGCAGCCAGCCTGTGCTCTTTTCCTGTCTAGAAAGGGGAATCAGAATCATCTCTTAGCTATCCCATATCATTGCTTCTAATTTCCCTAACAGATGATGTGCTTGGCAATATTACTATGGATTGTAAAAACATCATTTGCCGTCATCTGTGTCCCATTAAACTTCTGTTCAAAACTCTAATCTCCCAACAACATGTGTACTTTATATCCAAAAGAGGCTATGTCAGAGTTTGGAAAAGTTACTTTTTTGCCCATGACTCCTTGAATCTAGAGATGAGATATCTGTATTCATATACAAATACAAATATCCTGGACCCAGGTGGCCAGGAAGCCCCAGTCCTGCCTCCCCGAACCGACCTATCCACTTACGGGTTGCCATGCAGCACATGTGGCTGGTGTCCTGCTCATCACGCCAATCTCGGATGTAGCCCGGCTGGCACTTCTCCACCTTCCTGCGCTTCTGGCCACTCAGCAGCTGAGCAGGGAGACTCATTATCCCACCCCCTGGTTGGAGTAGCCAGAAGTGCAGGATGGCGGAGAAGCACCAGCTGAGCTACATCTGAGATTGACGCAATGAGCAGGATGCTAGTTGCATGCACTGGGTGGCAACCCATAAGTAGACGGGTCGGTTTGGGGACGCAGGACTGGGCCGCCTGGGTCCAGGATATTCATATTCATATACAAAAATGAATTTCCCATCTCTAACTTGAATCTACTTGATTTGGTGAAAGTGCAAGGCTTGTGGAAAGAAATACTACTACTACTACTACTACTACCAACAACAACAACAACAACCCCCCAACGGATAGATTTAAAAAACAGAAGTACTTAACTGATGGCTTGCTGCATTTCCTATTTCTGTTTTATATGTAAATCCCCTGCATCTGAGATGGAAGGCATACAAAGTTATTTTTTACTGCCATTCTCTCTCCCAAATCCAAAATATGATACAAAAGAGAAAATGTCTTTCTAGAAGAGATGCGCTGGCCACACCTGCGTGCCTCTTTCTCTTGCAAAAGAGACAAACCTGAAGGCTCTGCATCCCCAGTGACTCAACCTGAACAAAGAACAAAAAGTGTTTTCTGCCGTGCTCAGAAAGGCACCTTAAAGAAGTAAGAAAACAAGGCAGGAAAGAGACACAAACACTTTTAGCTTGAACATGCTGGACAATCCGCCTTATCCGAGGCATGTAATAGCAGATGGAATGGAATGAATGAAAATAGGGAAGGGGAGAAGGAAAGTCACCTTGCCACAGGAGGCTGATTGAATGAAGAGGAGACGATCGCCTTGAAAATGAGAGAGAGGCCCAGTGTGGCTGAAAAATGGATTTTAATGCAAAGAGGAGCCCTTCAGAAAGGTGCTCAGGGGGCTGCGTCAACGGAGTCAGGAAGGGCTTTTGCACCTCCTTTCCACACGAATTTGGACATGAAGGAGCTGCTGGTGGACGGAGGGAGGCACAGCTGTACAGCAAGTTGTCAGAATGAATGGCTCTTTTATGGACTTAAAATGGCATTTTAAGGATGCAATTGCTGACAGAAAAAAAAAGAGGGATTTGCAGCCGTGTGGTGAAAATTGCCAGAACCTCCATGGAAGGCTGCTTGACAGAAAGTGCCACCAACATCAATGGGTGTTGTGTACTTACTGAACCAAAAGCAATTTCCCCCATATATTTCTAAGAGTTGCAAGCTGTGTGTGCCCCTGATATTTTTCATATGGGCCCTGTTATGGACTCTAGATCTCAAATATTGTTAGAATGAATCACTTTGGAAAATAACCTTTTGTAACAGCAGTATTCACTGGAATACTGGAGTGTTCACTGGAAGGACAGATCCTGAAGCTGAGGCTCCGATGCTTTGGCCATCTCATGAGAAGAGAAGACTCCCTGGAAAAGACCCTGATGTTGGGAAAGTGTGAGGGCAAGAGGAGAAGGAGACGACAGAGGACGAGATGGTTGGACAGTGTCATCAAAGCTACCAACATGAATTTGACCCAACTCCGGGAGGCAGTGGAAGACAGGAGGGCCTGGTGTGCTCTGGTCCATGGGGTCACGAAGAGTCGGACACGACTTAACGACTAAAATACAACAAAACAGCAGTATTGTTCCAGAAGGCCACCTTGAGTCTTTACATTCTGTGTACGATGGGGAAATATTCTGACAATGGGTTCACCTGCATTTGCACTTGTTAAAACCAGGTTGTTTTTTCTTTCAGTCTCAAGTATGTGATTTGGGAATTTTGACAAATTCTTCAAAAACAAACTGGAAGAAAATTCTGACCTAGTTTCACTTCTCAAATCCTGTTAGCACAGCCACTCTCAGCATGGAGAAGACCAGGTTGTACTAGTCTGCTATACAGGTGTTAAAGATGTGGGATATCTCAGAAAAACAGAGGTAGCAACCCTGATTTGGCTGGCTGGATAACTCAGTGAGCTAGAGTACCTGGAACCAGCAAGTCAGAGGTTCATTTCCACACTTACGGGTCGCCATTTAGCACATGTGGCCAGCGTCCTGCTCATGGGAGAAAAACCAGTCCATGTAGCCTTGGGCAAGCTGTATAGTCCTAGAGCACCTGATAAATCACTTCTGAGTACTTTCTACCTATGAAACCCTGGTGATAGTTGCCATGAGCTGGAATTAACTTCACAGCGTATCATTATCATTAACTCTGATTCATCCCTAACAACACAGATTACATAGAGGTTGAAATCCAGACTTTTAAAAACTGAGTCCTCCAAAGCCCTGGGCTTTGATAGAAAAATCTGGCAGCTTCCCTTTTTTCCTGCATTTGGGTTTGTTTTTTGTTTTTCCAGATCTTAAGTTCTTTCATTTTGAATATGAAGAAATTTGCAAATTGTGGTATGTTCTTTTCAAAGCCAAACTGAAATGCAATTCCTGTCTTGTTCTTCACTTCCCTGTTTTTAAAAGTCCAAACATTCATTCCCAGACATTTTTCAAGCATTCCCAGAATGAACAAGTGGATGCAAGCTAACAATGGGTGTGATGGTCTTATGCTGAACCCAGGAGTTCTTCAGTTACACTCTAATGCATGGTCGGGTGGGATAAATAGATAACAGTGCATTAAGTTCAAACTTACATCCATTTCACTGGGTTCCAGAGGGAGGCTGACAGGAATCACTTAAAATATATAGGGGCATGCAAGGTCTATTTAATCTCATGAGCCAATCTAAATGTAAGTAGAGTGGAACTCTCAACTCCAGGCTGCTAATAAGAGGAATAAATCACCTCTGAGAAACCAATTATAGCCACATAACGACAGTCAGTATAATCTCAGCTGCCAGCCAAGTAAATCCACAAAAGGTGCTTTCTGACTGTGTTAGAAAGGATTTTGGACATGACTGAAGACAGCAGCTATAGATAGGATGCTTTACTTTTTTTCCAACTACAAGTCCCAGAATACCTTAGACTAGAAGTAGAATGTGAATAATAAGCCTTTCTAGAGAGGCACCATATTGCCTTGGAAAGCATCCCAGCTCTCCAAAGAAGAAGAAGAGAAATCCCACTGTGAAGGAGAAAGGAAATCTTTGATGCCCAGTTCCATACTCCCCCAGCCAATCCAAAATTGGCCCACCACCAACCCCCAGGTTGTAAATCCAACCCTGGAAAGGCAGAAAGAGAAAAGGAAGGAATATAAATGTTCTGGGTTGATGGGTAGCTTGTGTTGCACAGTTTTGAATTTTTTGTTAAATTCCTTTAGATATGCAGAAATAGGCAGGGATTCACAGAGCAGAATAGATTCAAGTTCTCCAGATTAATCCAACCCCCTTTCCTCTTCAACTGGCACTTACAGTCATAATAATTCACTCTCAAACATTTGTAGGGGAAAGAATAAAAACATTTCATTATTGACAATTGAACAGATGAAACAGCAAGCTGACAAACATGACTGCTTTCAACAGACTTCAACAGGCCTTACAGAGGGAAAAACCACTGAGCACAGAGTTGGGGTTCTCTTTGAATTCAGAGGCAGGGAAGGAACAATTAGTTAGTGCTGGATAGACTGACAGTCACCAGCCCTGAAAGGTCCCTCCAAACCACACTTTCTTCAGGCAGCATGCAAGATTCTAAAAACTCCAACAGTTGTGAACTAGGGGTGGGGCAGCTCACCACAATCTTTCAGGAGATGCTTCTCTCCTTGGGTCACAAACCATCACCAACTAGATCCACAGCCTTCTCAGCCTGAAGCCACATCCCTAATATAATTGATATCCCTTCAATTAGTTGCAACAGGAAGGAACCTTGTTGTAAGTGGAAAGAAACAGTGCTTTAAGATTCTCCACACTATTTGTTGGCAAAAAAATTTCCCCAAGCTTCTCCAGAGTAAGAAGGCATTTTACAACATTTTCTAAAAGGTGGATTTCACCATTAACACTGATTGTACCTGGAATATATACAAGCTCCCCAACCCACTCCATGCCCAAACAAAAGGTGCATAGATCAGGGCCAAGCCTCTCTGGGTCCTTTTGGAGGTCCTCTGATCTGATCCATGATGGTATCCTTGCCTTTCTAATTCTCTGTGAAATCTCTTTTCCTGACAAAGGGAAATATCAACAAGAAGCCCAGATCATAGATCAAAAGGTGCAGGAGAAGGTTATTCTCTTATGGCAGCAGTAACTGTAGAGGTGGAATTCTGTTATATTTTTATTTTTGTTCTTTTTCCCCCCAGGCAGTTGTAGAAAGCCTCCAATGACTTCCTGAAGCAGGACAGGAAAGGGAGTGAGGGAGGGTCTTTAAAAGAGAAATAGGCATGCTCCTCTTTGATTCCTTCTTAAAAGGGCAATACAGGGAGTCCCCCGTTTTCTGCACCGCTTCCATCCACTCTCTTTGCATCTGAAACAAGTGGTGTTGCAACCACCGGAGTTTGATGAAGTGTGCATCAAAGAGTGCCCTCCTGCTGTCAATCCTCAAGAAAACTGGCAACAAGTTTAAAAAAAATTAATTAACTCTCTATCATTTACCCTACTCGTTAATTACAATTAAACCAAACGTTTCGGAAGTCCCTTTATTTGCTGGCCATGAAGGATTCTACGAATTGTAAGAGGGGGAGCCATACTGGCAGGTGGATTTTGTGAGCTATAGTCCAAAAGAACTAATTTTTCTAAGTTTTGGTTTAAATACACTAATAAACTGTCCAGCCTGAGTAAAAGTTTCATCTGGAGGGCCCCTCCCAGCTAGTTATTACAAGCTGTGTGACTAAAGACAGAAGATGCAAGCTTCGCACAGTAATTTCTTCTGGTTGAGCGCACAGTGCCTGTGATGGGGACAGCTTGGGATTGAGCTGACAGTGTAATGTACTCATAGCTTTCTCTAACAGAAATAATTGTGGCTGTGTTCAGAGGAGTAAACTGTGAATGCAAGAAAGGCTCTAAAAGTGCAATTGTCTTTTTAATGGTGGCCTACCTGTGGCAGTGTGTATGGGCTCCTTTTCTCAGTGCCATGCCACCACAATTGTTATTATTTCAAAAATAATGGTGTATAGTAATAGAAGCACTATTGTACAGTTTAGTAATACTGTACTTATGCATGTGCTAAAGCTATCTAAAAGAGATGGAAACATGTGGCTTTATTTAAGCTTCATGAAGATTCATCCTGAGTGCACAGGGCCATGGGTTAAGATGGAGAGTCAGAGAAACCAAGAGCAATGCCATCAGGAGGTTAGACTCCATTACAAGTCTGAACCCTTAGCAGGATCACTCAAGACAGAATGGTCAAAGCTGAGACATCAGACTTAGATGCATCCACCCGCTTCGGGATCAACAGCCACATAGGTGGAAGAGAGTTGATAGTTCCATTGGTGATGAGGGCTAGAAAAAGTCTTGAAGGGAAGTTAGTGGTGACACTGGTAAAGGATTTTTCACAGAAAACGGCAGTGACATTCAAGACAGACAAGAACTCACTGGAGAAGACAATACGCTAGGAAAAGCTGAAGACAGCAAGAAAAGAGGAAGACTAATTGATTCCATCAAGAGAGCCACAGCCTTGAACAGGGCTGTTAAGGACAGGACACTTTGGAGGTCACTCATTTATAGGGTCACCATAGGTCAGGGGAGACTTGACAGCATGTAACAATCATAACCACCACCTCCATCACCTACTATTGGACTTCATCGACGTATTTGGTTGGACACTGTGTGAAGCCATAGGTAGACTTGACAAAGCTTTGGTTTGATTGGAAAAAGCCTTGCCTCAGGGCTGGTCCTATCACCAAAGGTATCGAGATGGCCCTGCCTTGTGTTATGCTCTTAACTGTTTTGATGGGCTGGCTAGTGAGGCAGGTGTCACAGAGAGACCCATGCTCAGCACAGAGGTCGGGCCAAAAGCAGGAGACGCTTAACAAGGGATTGAAAATGGCCATTGTGTAGCTCATGCAAAAAGAAATCAGCAGAAGAGGTTAGCATGGGGTGCCAACAAACTTTAAAAATTAAAAGAGAATGTCTAAATTTTTCTAAAATAGTAGAGGGGAGAGGATGATGCCTGGGAAGGAGTGACCGGACTAGTTATACAGTGGACAGAATGATATTGTGGATTTTTGTCTGCATAAGAGCAATTGTGTAAATGGTAGTAGCAAACTGCAGCTAAGTCGTTATCATTTTCTTCTTCGAAGTGCAGAGCTGGAAAGGACCCCGTGGATCATCGAGTCCAGCCCGTGTCAAGGAGGCCCAGGGGGGAACTGAACTCCATTTATTAATTTTTTTAAAGAGAATGAGAACTTACCGTATCTCACGAAGCTTAAATACAGGATGAAGCAAAAGACCGGGGGGGGGGGGGGGACTAAGATGAAATGATGGCGTTCAAGAAAGGCTGAATTTTCCCCCTTGAAAATTTGGTCAGCGTGCACTTACAGAGGTTGCTGTGCAGAAAATAACCATAAATCTTTCCCCACACTCACACACCAACAAAGCTATTTTTCTTCTTGACATTATCTTAGAAATTCTTTTAGACAGTTGACAAAGTCATTCACGTCATCAGGTTTGCTACTGTTTTGACTAGGAAAAATGATAAAACTTTTGGGAAAGCACGGCATACCATGGGAAAAAATATATATATATAAACACGGAGACCTAACAGTCTCCTGGGTTCTAGTAAATAGTCCAGGTATTCATTTTGTCAGCCAGTGAGCACCATCTACTGACTACTCCCAACCATTTTTCAAAATTAGGATTGCAAGATGACAGCTATTTCTCTGAAACAAATTCTCGTAATTCACAGTCACTGTTGTAAAAAGTCAAGGCAGAAGCGAGGTAGTAGAAAAGCTGCAACAGCTACGGATTCTTCATTCCACATGCTATGCAAGATGATGGAGAGGTTGATATCTGGTTAGCAACTTCTCCCTTCCCTCCCCATGGATTCCTCCTTCCTTCTCCCAAACCTTCTCATACTTGCCGCTAAGTCATAATTTGGAGTGTGTGAAGGTGTGTACTCAGAAAGGAAAGAGCATGTTTATATGTGTGTAAGGTCTCAGGATGGGACCCTGTACTTCTGCATTTGCCCCTACACTACTACAGCTTGCTGGCTGGGGATTCTGGGAGTTGTAGAAGAAAAAATTGTGGTTTTGTGCTGTGGATTTCGAGCAGTACCAACTTGATCTAGATTCAGGTTCCAGAAACAAAGACTATAGTCTTGGAGGACCACTAAGAAGTAGATAAAATAAAACAAATAAAAGGTTTGCATGGCTAACATAGGCAATCAGCAGGGATGGGATTTTTTGGATGACAAATCCCATAATTTTCCATTCTGGGGCTTCTACCTGACAGACATCTCTTACAGACACCTAAATACGGCTCATGGACAAAGGCCTCAGCTGGAAAGTGTTGGAGCTTAGTTCCACCCAAGCTTCTGATCCCTGCCCCTGTGCTAGCTGGGCAGGGTGCTTTCTTTCTGAACAGAGGTAGGCCTAACTAGGCCTCAGAGCCTTCCAGTTCAGGCCATTCTTTCAGGTGAGCCACATTTAAGTTTTTAGAAGGCATGAGTCTATCAGGTAGACCTCCCAGAATAGAGAATTATGGGATTTGTGATCCAAAATATCCAAAAGTCCATCCCTAGTGGTCCGATAATGTGATCTGATTACAGGCCTAACTATCTATATTTTTTCCATCTCTGCCTGCCTCCAACACAGGTACACGCTTTCCCATATTCCTTGCACTTTTCTTTTTAGAAAGAATGTTGTTGTTTAGTCGCTACGTCATGTCCGACTCTTCGTGACCCCATGGACCAGAGCACGCCAGGCCCTCTTGTCTTCCACTGCCTCCCGGAGTTGGGTCAAATTCATGTTGGTAGCTTCAGTGACACTGTCCAACCATCTCGTCCTCTGTCGTCCCCTTCTCCTCTTGCCTTCACATTTTCCGAACATCAGGGGCTTTTCCAGGGAGTCTTCTCTTCTCATGAGATGGCCAAAGTATTGGAGCCTCAGCTTCAGGATCTGTCCTTCCAGTGAGCACTCAGGGTTGATTTCCTTCAGAATGGATAGGTTTGTTCTCCTTGCAGTCCAGGGGACTCTCAAGAGTCTCCTCCAGCACCACAATTCAAAAGCATCAATTCTTCGGCAGTCAGCCTTCTTTATGGTCCAGCTCTCACTTCCATACATCTCTACTGGAAAAACCATAGCTTTGACTATGCGGACCTTTGTCGGCAAGGTGATGTCTCTGCTTTTTAAGATGTTGTCTAGGTTTGTCATCGCTTTCCTCCCAAGAAGCAGGCGTCTTTTAATTTCGTGGCTGCTGACACCATCTGCAGTGATCATGGAGCCCAAGAAAGTAAAATCTGTCACTGCCTCCATATCTTCCCCTTCTATTTGCCAGGAGGTGATGGGACCAGTGGCTATGATCTTAGTTTTTTTTATGTTGAGCTTTAGACCATTTTTTGCGCTCTCCTCTTTCACCCTCATTAGGAGGTTCTTTAATTCCTCCTCACTTTCTGCCATCAGAGTGGTATCGTCTGCATATCTGAGGTTGTTGATATTTCTTCCGGCAATCTTAATTCCGGCTTGGGATTCATCCAGTCCAGCCTTTCGCATGATGTATTCTGCATATAAGTTAAATAAGCAGGGAGACAATATACAGCCTGGTCGTACTCCTTTCCCAATTTTGAATCAATCCGTTGTTCCATATCCAGTTCTAACTGTTGCTTCCTGTCCCACATATAGATTTCTCCGGAGATAGATAAGGTGGTCAGGCACTCCCATTTCTCTAAGAACTTGCCATAGTTTGCTGTGGTCCACACAGTCAAAGGCTTATGATGACCCTTTTCAGAGTTTTCCAGGGAGAGGATACTCAGAAGTGTTTACAACGCCATTCTTTTGGGGGTCCCCTGGGACTGTGCAGCTTGCCCAAGGCTCTACAAGGATAGGCATAACAGATCTGGGTGCCACTTTTCTGCCTCCAACGGCTGCACAGACTGCCAAAAAGCACACATACGCACACAGATGAAAATGGAAGTGGCTAGACATAAAATTACTTATCTTTAGAGCTGCAAGCAATCCAATGGATCATTGAGTCCAATCCCCTTCCAAAGTAAAAAAAAACCAAAAAAAAAAAAAAAAACCCACAGATCTAGTGCTTCTAACGGATAGATGGCCAGCTAATTTCTGCTCAAAAATGTCCAGTGGAGTTCACCACCTTTGAGGCAGTCCGTTCCATTGTTGAACTGTTCTTACTCATTTCTAATGTTCAGGGGAATGCACCTCCTTTTCTGTAAATTGAATCTATTCATTTGCGTCTCGCCCCATAAAGCAGGAGAAAACAAGCTTGCTCTGTCTTCCATGTCTGAAGAGGTTTATCCTATCCTCGTCTCAGTCTGTTCTTCTCCAGGCTAAACATACCCAGTTCCCTTGACTGTTCCTGATGTCTGCTTCCAGTCTGAAGGAGGAAATTGATGCTTGGGGTGTTAAATAGTGCAGTTCCCCCCAGTGACCTGTTTAAAAGATGATTGCCACTCCTGGAGGCTTCTAGGAGTTGCAGTTTGCCCCTTT
This sequence comes from Intellagama lesueurii, assembly GCA_037013535.1. NCBI lineage: Eukaryota > Metazoa > Chordata > Lepidosauria > Squamata > Agamidae > Intellagama > Intellagama lesueurii. The sequence goes on from JBAJHW010000001.1 coordinate 23,543,369, forward strand.
TTTTGACAGAAAAAGGAGGGGGGAGCTGTGGGTCACAACAAAAGCCCCTCTTAGACTGAAAACACACGCGCACACCATTATGAATGGTTGAGGTAATATTTTGTTTTCACCCAGGTAACCAGTCCTGGTTTTCCTCAACTTCTGTGGAGGTAATAGTTTTGAAATAATTTCCCTCACAACTCTTGTGGCTCAAGATGCCTCGTGGTCCAGTGGTTAAACTGCAGTAATGCAGTGAAGACTCCACTCATGACCTGAGTTAGATCGTGAGCTCAGGTAGCTGGCTCTAGGTTGTCTCAACCTACAATCCTTCTGAGGTTGAGTACCCAGATACCTGGGGCAATGTGTAGCCTGTATAATTAAATTGTAAACTGCCCAGAGAGTGCCTTAAGTACTATGGGGTGGTATATAAATAGCACACTTTGCTTTGCTTTGCTTCATGACTCCTTTGGAAGGCACTGTTCTTTACACTCATCATTATGTAGGATTTAATTTGTGCCTCAGAACAGTATCAGCCCTTTGTGTATGTGTGTGTACAAACTAGATCAAAGTCTGGATAGGAGACCTGGAAAATTCATTTAAGACATGTTGAGTTTCATGATGCAAGAAATATGTGTTATACACGTGCTGGAGACAATATAGATATATATTTGCAATCCTTCTGTAGTCTCTGCCTTTAGCCACCAGAGGCTGCTAGAGTATAGGATACAAAGAAACTGAGCATGGATTCTCTTTATGTTCTCCTTCCAAAGAGAAAAGCAGAAAAGGAAGTTGCCTAGCTGTGTCCAATTCCAGGAAATAGAATTGTGAAGCTTCTATTTTTTGTATTCTCTAAGGCTTTCATGGCTGGCATCCAATAGTTGTTGTAGGTTTTTCGGGCTGTTTGGCCATGTTCTGGAGGTTTTTCTTCCTAACGTTTCGCCAGTCTCTGTGGCTGGCAGAACACAGACAGAATTCTAGCTCCTGTCCTCTGAAGATGCTGGCCACAGAGACTGGTGAAACGTTAGGAAGAAAAACCTCCAGAACATGACCAAAAAGCCCGAAATACCTACAACAACCTTCTATTTTTTGTCGCTTTAAACAGCATTTTAATGCCATGTATTAGCAAGTTCTGCAGGGGGAACACAAAGAAATGGTAGACTCATAAACCTTAAAACCATAAAAGATATATAAATAATGCAAATTGAACCAGGTTATAGTAGGTTTAATCACCAGTCATGCCCAAGAAGTGCCTTTTGCAACTAAAATGCCTCAGAAAGCAAAATGATTTACTTTTGCTATGAAGAAAACCATAACATAGGTACTGTTTGTTTGTTTGTTTGTTTGTTCGACTTCTATACCACCCGTCTGGCTACAAGGCCACTCTGGGCAGTTTACACTCAAAAGAATGAGACACAAAAATATAATACATCAAATTACAACAATCAATAATAGATATAGAACTCAATTATGCTAAATCAGACACAAAATCACAAATCAGAATTGAAGTTACAATATACACCATAAATAAAATCAACATAGATATAAGCACTTTAAGAGGCAAGATGGCAGGACAGAGCAATGTGTTATTCAGATCTAAATTCCAGAAAAGCCTGCCTAAAAAGCCATCTCTTCAAAGATTGTTTAAAAATTAAAATACTAGGCAAAGGCCTCTAGAGACAGCATGATGTATTTAGGCAGCTGCAACTTTTTACTATCCTCCTGTTTCATTTTTATTTGGTGTGCTAGAAGAAAATACCCAAAGAGCCTCTGAAAAACAGTTTAGAGGTAGTTAAGGGTATGTGTTGTGATTTCGAAGGGTCATGGTTCAGTGGTAGTGCACATGCTTTGCATACAGAAACACAGAGACACAGTCTTTGGCATCTCCACAGTTCAGAAACCAAGTTCTACAATCACAGGGCTACTATTTTCTAACGATTTGGAAAGATGACTGTCTAAAAACTTTTGTCACTGAATGGATAATGATGAGCAAGAGAGACCAACAGTCCATCTTAATATGAGGGCTCTTCCATTGTTCCTGCACAATGAAGGCAAAAGTATATACCCAGGGATAGTGGTTCTTTAGGGATGCCTGACATAATTTTTTTAAAAAAAGCTTCCATGCTTTCATATCTTCCAAGAAGCTTAGTGTCCAATAAAGTGCAATAATCAACTCGGTTAAAACAATAATAGCTGTGAGATAAGCCACAAGCATAAAAACATTATAGAAAATAATACACCCACAGAAGGTAGTAAACACTTCCAATGAAATGAAAGAGCAATAAAATAATAAAGCAACACAGTCATTGAAAAAGAGAGATTAAAGTGGAAGCAGGCAAAGTTCAACTGGCAAAAGTCTTTGTAAATAAAGGAAGGTAGCTTAGTGCCTGGATTGTATCTATGTTGACATCTTAGAAATATGAGTGGGTAGCATACTGAATGGAAGTTGGACTATCACTGAGAAGTATTTCTCCATAGTTTATGTGGGCAATGAATGTGCCTAGGAAGAACTGACCTCTACAGTAAATGAAGAAATTCATACGTCCAAGTAATTTTCTGCTAGGTTCCAACTTTATTCCTTGCTCCAGTTATTAATCTAAAGCAGGAATGGGGCCCTTCAGATGTTGTCCAACTGTAGCTCTCATCATCTTTCACCATTGGCTGTATAGGCTGGGGCTAGTGGGACTTGTAGTCCACCAGCTTCTGGAGGGCTTTTCATCCTCACTCCAATCTGATCAGCATTCACAGAGAGCCACCTTTTGTGTGAACCTAAGCATCTTTCCTTGAAAGTTCAAATGCAGGGTTACAGAAGGCAACTCTAGCTCTCCAGATTTTTTTTTTTTACTATAGCTCCCATAATCCTTTGCCAATGGTTGTGCTGAGTAATTAAATGGTAGCTATAGACAAAAAAAGAGAAAGAAATGAGGAGAGCTACAAATTCCACCCACCCCTTCAGTTCAATGGATCTAGTCGATTTGCTGAGAATAAAAGCCTTAGTAAGGTCTTTTTTCTAGTGAAATGTTGTGTTCAAATCCAGCCGTGTTTAAGAAAACACTGCCAGGTGTTGCATATAAATAGCGGACTTATCAAGAGCTATGATGGTTGATCAAGGGCTCAAAAAAGGTACCAGATATTAATGACTTTTGTAACTTTGGGTTTTAGAGCTAATTCTTCCATGTACTTGCACAGATTTAGTTTGACTATAAATTGATGCTGGTTGGAACAAGTGCTGTGTCTTAAGCTAGTAATTTAACTGGGCTTCAAGTCAAACCTGTAATTAGCTATTTGAATACCCTGAAGATCCTGCTTGCTAATCCTTTTCGGTTTTCAACCAAAGTTTATCTTTGTTTAAGGCAGTTTATCTTGCCCAATCTTGCTGTAGCTTTGCCTGCTTGTGCCCTAATGCCGGTATTTTTTGATTAGTGAATCTGTTGTCCTAAAACCAGAGCTCAGAAGCGTTCCTTGTGGGTGTACAATTCACAAAATGTTTCACTATATTGTGCTGGATGGGGGATCCTGAGGGTTGCATTAAAAAGAAAAACCTTAGCTCTAAGCTGACTGCTTTTTCGTTTCTAGATGTGGCACACAGAAATCTTCAACATTTGGCCGGATTTAGAAGCCCACCTCCATTACTGTCATGCCTCTTCCCAAATCTCCGGGCCCATGTAGAAAACTCTGTCACTTTTCCAGAACTTTGGAATAGCAAGTTTCAAGCAACAGACTCACCTGTGACTCGCGTTCTTTCTCCTGTCAAGATCCTAATGAAGTTACCTTTCAAAAGTAATGCAACTAGTCAGAGTAACGGTCCTTTTTGAGCGTTACCTGCAACATTTTCTTACTTTTTAGTTGCTTCAAGGTATTTTTAGAGATATTATGGGAAGAATTTTCAAACTGCTCCACTGTTCTCTTACTAGTCCCAAAAATTTTAGTTTTTTGGGGAGAAGGGGTTAGTCATGGAAAATAACTTAAGAACACAATAAGCAGTGTGCTGCCTTTTTTAAAAAATATATTTTTATTGATTTTTGTAATTTTTATTCCACCTTTCTCTCCTGGTGGGGAACCAAGGCAGCAGGGACCCAAGAATTGCATTTTGGCAGGAGGATGTTAATGAGAGATTGGAAATGTTCCTTTTATTCGACTATAACTTCCAGAATCCCCATAAGCCATGCTGGCTGGGGATTCTGGGAGTTGTAGTCCTCAAAAGGAATGTTCCCAAGATCTGCAATTAACTAGGCAGGTTCTCAATTATTTTTACAAAGTAATTTTCCAGACCCTGCATGAGAGGTCATGTCCTATTGTGTATTCTCCAAGATACACTCAGTGTGTGTTACTTGTTCTCTTAACCTTGTACTGGATGTGTATGAAGATGGCTGTCTGTGTTACATGTAAGATTGCAACTGGCCAGTGGGATCCATACAGAACACTATAATTGAAGGGGAATTCTTGGACTTTGTTTCACCCCCCCCCCCAACACACACACATTTTCACCCGCTCGGTGGTTAAACAGCAGTACTGCACTGGAGACTCTGTTCACGACCGGAGTTGGATCCCAATGGGCTCAGGTCGCCAGCTTAATGCTGACTCATCCTTCCATCCTTCCGAGGTCAGTAAACTGAGTACCCAGCTTTGTTTGTTTATTTGTTTGTTTAATTTATATACTGGCCCATTAGTGCAGGAGCACTATTTCTGCACAACAAATTAAAACATATATTAAACAAGCAGTAAACAGGAAGATTAAAACACGTAATAGCATAAAAAAAATTCTCAGTGATAGCAGGACAGGAGGTAAGTGATCCATCAGTCAGGGGTGGTATGAAAGGCTTTCCTGAAAAGAAATGTTTTGATTTGCCCCCTAAATGGCAACTGGAAAGGAGGCAGGCAGTTTACAATTACTTACAATTATTAAATTGTAAACCATCCAGAGAGCGCTTTAAGCACTATGGGGCAATATATAAGCAGCACACTTTGCTTCGCTTTTGCTTCTGGTACTGGAATGCTGTCTTATGGAATCATGACCAGTTGGGGGCGGGGGGGGCGATCACCAAGACAGGTGGGTCCACCCCAGAATACGAGGGGGTGCTGATAAGTATTGAGCCTTTCCCAGAAAAAAAATTGAGCTAGGAAGCTATAAATTTTTCCAGAGACCATTGCAAACTTATTTTTCTAACTTCTGAAATAGTATAGATGCTTTACACTTTGCAAGATTGCTCTCAGAGAAACTTAAGGTCCTTAATCCTAAAGACCTTAAGATCGGCAAAAATCACAGAACTGAGCATGGAATTGATTTTTCAAATATAAACAGCTTCTCTGTATTTTTTCCGAAGGAAGAGCAGGAATGGGATTTTAAATAGCATGTCCATAGACAAAGGAATATCTGAACATCTTCTGCACAGTATAGACAGGGGAATTTAGCCTGCTGCAAGCTTTTCATGTAGAGGTGGAAATCAGTCCAACTTTCCCCAGTTCTCTCTTTTATACAATTAATAAAACTCCAGACTGTTATGGTCAGGTTTTGTCTCTCCACATTGTTCTATGCAGTTGTTTACGACTGCAGAAGAACAGACCCTGCTGAACACTTCAGCTCCTTTTGGTCAGTTCCCAAAACTTCCAGATTTCTTATTTACAACTACATAGGATGCCAGCTTTCCTGGCAAGCCATGCTGTGGTTTGACAGTGCAATGGAACTTAAAGGGTTAAGGTAATGTGCCAAGCAGGAAAATGGAAATAAAAGTTCTTTTCAGAAACCCAGAAGCTGAAATGTGATCTGGCAAAGGCTGTGTAGAGGCACACCTGTTTCCTCTAAATTCCATACTGCCATATAAGGACACCATGCAAAGTGGCAATGCCACCTTTTTTTTACACATTTTTGTTTCTATTGTACACACATTCCTAAGCCCTACGGGGTGCCATTGTTGGGTAATTAGCATTATAGCTATTTAACAAACAAAGTTTGCGCATTTCCCCACTTGTGCAAGCAGAGCAAAGGCAGACCCTGTCCTGAAAATGTCTTTTGACCCCCAAATGTTCATCCAATGTCACTGCTGATAGTGGCTTACACTCTCCTGGTTCAGTGAGGTTGTGTGAACGAACAGGTTTCTGTATAAACATCACTGGGGCCAGTCCTACCATGAGGCAGAGTAAAGCAATTGTCTTAGGCATAAGACAATAGGGGACAGCAACAGAAGACCCCCGTTTATTCTCCTTGGACTCCTCAGCTCTTTCCCTTTCCAGCAGAGTGGGATATGCCACCCATTTATCCTGCCACCCTCAAGGTAGTCCACTGACTTCCTTCAGATGGGTTGGAGGTCCATTGCCTCAAAGGGATTCACAAAATTGTTGATTATGTTAATCTTGTCATGTGTCAATAATTCCTCTTTGACGTATAGCAACCCTATGTGCCCGTGATTTCCAAAGGTCCTCAGTTTGCTCTGGTCTTGCAAACTAAAGACTTCAGCTTCCTCTTTCTACTGCCTTGCACTTTTCCAAGCTTTTTCTTCAACAAGCCTTATTGTCTCATAGCAGATCCATATCACTTCTATAGAGGATTTACGCTTTGATTTGACCCAGTACCCACTTATTCCTTTTTCTGGATGGCCGTTAGACCTCTAAAGATTGATTTTTTGCAACCTTGCATGCTGCTTTTAGCAGGATTGTCTGGGAGGTACCTTTCTGAACTCGGGTGACCATCAATCCATCCAGCATTAACCAATCATTCCTTTCCTGCCCTTGAATTAAAAGAGAGCCCCCCACCTCCCTGCTGAGAGTTTTTCCCTGTTTCTTTAGTCTGTCAGAAGCCATGAATCTGTTGAAGTCCATTGCTGAAAGCAGTTGTGCTTGTCAGTTTGCTGTTTGATTTGTTCAACTGTAAGTGAAATGAGCAACTGAGACTGTGCCCGTTAATGAGAAAAAGGGATGAACAACTATGAGGAACTTGAAGCTATTCTGCTCTGTGAATCCCTGCATTTCTGCTGCGCCGCTAGCGGAATTTAACAAAAATTCAAAATTCTACAACAGAAATTTTCACCACCTCCCCTGGAGATGACACCCACTGAATCAATTGCTGAAAGATAGGTGTTGACTTACTGATTCTGTGGGTGTTAAGGTAATAGCCTCCATTTCTTTCAGAGTATAACTTAGTTAAACAAAAACAAACCTTGTAATGTTTCACTCCAATACTGACACCCTGAGCAAAGATCACTGTGCCAAGCTGCTCTTCCTTTTTTATGCCAGCTATTGTTTAGTCATTCTCTTGGGTCCTCTATTACAGGAAGCAACACAAAGTTGGCACGCCCATCCCAAGGACGCCTGCTAGGAGGAGAAGATAATGCCTTCAGCAGGAGGCCGAGGGAGATAGGGCAAAAGAATGAAATGCACCCAGTGGCTGCAACTCTGGATTCCATTCACCCCTACAAATATACAGAAGGAAACCTCCTGAAACTGTATCTTCATTGTTCAGTTGGTGAAGCAACTGGTTGCTTTAACTGCTGACTTATTCAAGTTTATTAAAAACCATAAAAACACACATCTTGCTTTCTTAATATTCAGTGCAACGTAGCTAAAGTCTAAATAACATTGACCCCAATCTTGCTAGCTATGTCTGCCAGCAAAAAGGAATCAGCATGAATCTTGATGGCGAATTTCTTCAAGTTAAGAAGTAAGAGAATTCTGATTTCTTAACTTGCAGCACTTCACCACCAAAATTAACACTAATTGCATTATACTGGCATCAAAACACAACAGGATTGGGGCCAATGTTATTTCAAATTATAGCTACCATGCACTGAATATTGAGAAAGCAAGGTGTTTGTTTTCATACTTTTTAATAATCTGTTCCTTGCATAATTATGTTGTAAACCACTCAGAGAATGCTAAAGCACAATGGGGCATTATATAAGACAAAATAACACAACAGCAACAGAATGATGATGATGATGTAAGGAGAAAAAGTAGATCTGGCTTTTCCGGTAGATGTCCCATGGGGCCAGGTGAGCATCCATAGTCTATATTTGAGCACAGCATTTATTTTATTTATTTATTTAATTTATATCCCGCCCATCTAGACCGAAGTCTACTCTGGGCGGCTAACAATACTAAGAATAAAATAAAACAACAATATTAATACAATTAAAGATGGCGGGATAAATTAAGTATTGACAGGAGGGAAGGCCTGCCTGAAGAGCCAGGTCTTGAGTTGGCTCTTAAAATCACCCAGCGAGGGAGCCAGACAAATTTCTGGGGGGAGATTGTTCCAGAGATGAGGGGCCACTGCCGAGAAGGCCCAGTTTCTTGTTCTTTCTCTCTGGGCCTCCCTCAGCATTAGGTCCCTCAGCCGCCCCTCCTGGCTAAAGTGAGTGATACGGGTAGATCTAGGTGGGAGAGGGCGTTCCGCCAGATATTGAGGTCCTAAACCGTTTAGGGCTTTATATGTCATCATTAGTACTTTGAAATCAATGCAGAAACGAGTGGGCAGCCAATATAAGGCTGCCAGAGTAGGGGAGATATGTTGATGTTTTCTCACCCCAGTAAGAAGTCTGGCCACCGCATTCTGCACCATTTGAAGCTTCCGCATCAATCTCAAAGGTAGCCCCACGTAGAGCGCATTACAGTAGTCTAATCTCGTGACTACAAGCGCATGGACCAGAGTGGTGAGGGCCCCCACATCAAGATAGGAACGCAGCTGGGCAATCCGCCAGAGATGGAAACAGGCAGTGCGGACCACTGACGCTACCTGGGTTTCCATGGTAAGTGCCGGATCCAGGTGTACCCCCAAGCTGCGGACCTCAGTCTTCGTGGTGAGAGTCCCCCCCCCAAAAAAGTGAGGGAGTTTCCCAAACCACCAATGTCTGGGCCACCCACCCTCAGGACCTCTGTCTTGTCCGGTTCAGCCTCAGAACATTCACCTGCATCCATTTCAATACGGCCTCCAGACAGCGCTGAAGGGACGAAACAACATCCACTGTTGTAGGAAAAAGGAGATGTAGAGCTGGGTGTCATCAGCGTACTGATGACACGAAGCCCCCCCCCCCGAATGACCTGGCCCAGCGGCCTCATGTAGATGTTAAACAGCATTGGGGAGATAATCGAGCCCTGCGGAACCCCACAATTAAGATTCCACGGAGCTGATACACTCTCCCCAAGCTGTACTCTTTGGGGACGGTCCTCTAAGAAGGATCAGAGACAGGCTAGTGCCAGGCCACCGATTCCCAACTCAGAGAGCCTCCCCAGAAGGATACCGTGGTCGACGGTATCGAAGGCGGCTGAGATATCAAGGAGGACCAGCAGAGACATTTTGCCCCTGTCGGCCTCCCTCAGCAGGCCATCAAACAGGGCAACCAATGCCGTTTCCGTACCATGGCATGGCCTGAACCCCGACTGAAATGGATCCAGGGTGTTGGTTTCATCCAAAAGGGCCTGGAGCTGGTCAGCCACCACCCTCTCTACCACTTTGCTGAGGAAAGAAACATTGGCGACGGGCCTATAATTGCCAATATCGCCTGCCGCCAAGTTTGTTTTTTTCTTAATGGGCCTAATGAGTGTCTCCTTGAAGGCAAGTGGAACCTTGCCCTCCAGGAGAGACCCATTAATTATTGCAGTGGCCCATTCAGTTGTTATAGGCCTGGCTGCTTTGATTAGCCAGGCCGGGCAAGGGTCAAGAGAGGAGGTGGTGGCCCGACAGCGAACTAGCGCCTTGTCCACAATGTCACGCGTCACAGGTTGAAAGTGGTCAAAACTCACCGGGCAAGGCGGAGCGCTGGACATCTCTGCTCGATCTACTGTGTTCAAAAAAGGAGAGAGCTCCCGGCGGATGGCCTCCACTTTAGATTTTAAAAAATGCTGCAAATTGGTCAAGTGAGATACTAGTAGGAGGCCTGTCACTTAGACCAATTCTGGAAAGATCGCAGACTGTACGGAAAAGTTCCGCCTGCTGATTTGAAGCTTTGCTTATCCGGTCAGCGAAGTAAGCTCGACTAGCAGCCCCCACCCTAGTAAGGTAAAGGTTAGACATGATTCTGACAGCTTTCCGATTATAATCCGTCGGGTTTCGTCTCCACTTGCACTCTAGCCTTCCCCTACTTTGCTTCATAGCTCGCAGCTCCTGGTTAAACCAGGGTGCTGTACAAGCTCTGCAATGGAGAGGGCATTTAGGAGCGATCGTGTCAACAGCCCTGGTAGCGGCGGCGAGCCAGACATCAACCAGAGCCTCAACAGAAGCGCCACTCAGAGCAGCCGGAATCCCTCTCATGGAATCATGGAATCCTATAGGATCCAGTAGCCTTCAAGGGTGGGCCATTAAAATAGGTCCTTGCTCCCTGCAGGGAAGGAGAGCTACTGAGGTTGCATTTAATTAGGCGGTGATCCGACCATGACAAGGGGACTGACACAAGGTCAGTCACCATCAGACTACGCTCACTCTGCTCAGAGGAAAACACCAGGTCTAACAGGTGGCCGCCCACGTGGGTGGGGCCGTTGACATGTTGGGACATGTCCAAGGATGCCATGGTTTCCAAGAACTCAAGAGCCGGACTGGAAACCTCCGCCTTCACATGGATGTTGAAATCACCTAAGACCAAAAGCCTTGGAGATTCCAACAGTGCTGCGGAGATGAAGTCCGCCAGCTCCGGTAAGGAAATGGCTGGGTCGTGGGGAGCGTGGTAACCCAGCAAGATCCCAATACCATCCCTGGCCCCAATTGACACATGTAGGGCCTCAAGACCTGGTGTCACCATTGCAGAGCACCTAACAACCTCTAGAGTGTCTTTATATACAATGGCTACTCCCCCCCCCCGCCCCTCCAGTCTACCCTGGTGTTGGACTGCATAACCTGGAGGGCAGGCAAGGGTCAAGGGAACACCCTCTTCCCTGCCCATCCAAGTCTCAATTATGCATGCCAGGTCTGCATCCTCCTCCAGGATAAGGTCTTGGATAATGTGGGATTTGTTGGATACAGACCTGGCGTTAAGCAACACCAGATTTAGAGTGGAGGGACGGCTGGTCTGACTACCTCGAGTCTGACAGTTGGTTACAGTGCCAAAACAGTGAACAGCCTTCAAACATCTGTTCACCGTTCTTCTACAACGAGTAGGAATTGTGCCAACGCCATATCTCCCTCTACCCATAATCACTCTGATATTCAAAGGACCCCCGCTGGGGGAGGGCAGGCCCTCCACTCCATGTCAAACAAAAGAAAGGAAGAAGAAAAAACAGAAAAATTACAAATTAATAAAGCAAAAATACAGTACTAATCAAATTAACAAAATTAATTAAACCATAACATAAAAATAGACATGTAATTTTAAACAATAACCAGTTTAAACAATTTTAAAAAGGAGATATAGAGAGAGATAAAATAAAAAAAGGATAAAAGACATTCCACACCCAGACTACCCCCTCCCGTCATACCCAGTAATAGGTCTCAGTCCTCCTCAACAGGCTCGCTGCCAAAAATGATTCAACCACCGTTCAGCAACAGGGTTGGTTATATGGCCAGCCCTTTCTAGGGCTTGGCCATCGCCACCAACGCCCAAGCAGGTTACAAAGCAGCAAGCCTGATGCAGCCAGGGAAGGTGACAAAAGGCACCAGGCACCAAAAGTCTGAACCTCCAACCAAAAGGGAGGCAGCAGAGGGGGCTTTAGAGACAATCTACCAGCATAATGGGAATGTCTTTGGTGCTAAGGATATATTATCACAATAGCAGATTTTCATTTCTTCCATAGTTTGTCAATCTGTTTCCTTTTTTTTTTTTTTTTTTTTTGGTGACTGGTTGTTAGAGGTAAGCGTAAGATTCATTCTTAAATATCCTCACTAGTCCCAGAGGACTGCCTGAATCATGTCTCTGGAACACAATTTTTAGCAGTGGGCTATCTGTTGACATATAATCCAGCCCTGAATTTGGACTCAATTTGAGCTTTTCTAATTGTTTTTAGCATTGCATTTATAGATTTATTGGATTTATGTCTTGAAATTAACGGTGTGCCCCCTTGTGAGGGTACAGTCTATAAATCTAAATGAATGAATAAATGAATTGGAAGAACAGGGTGAAAATACAATAAATCTAGCATAGTCACCATTTGCTTCTTTAAAGGGTACTGGGGAGGGGGAAATGGTATACTGACAAAAGATAATTTATTGATGCATGACAATCAAACTATTTAAAGGCCAGACAGCTGCTATATAGGATTAAAATTGGCTGATAATAGAAGGAGGGGGTCCTGGAGAAGGTCAGATGCTGTATGTCACTCATGGCTTGTAATGTTGCTCCTTAGAATCTGTATCTTACAAATCTTGGCTTCAATTTTTTTAAAAAAAATCTGTTTCCTGTTGATTTTATTACGTTTAGCGATTTAATCGGAGAATGCTAAGCAGAAAATTTAGAAAATGAATGGGATATAGGTATTACATAGATAGTGCCCTTTTTAAAAAACAACACCAGTGTGGAACACATGGACCTCCAGATGTTATTGGACTGCAGTTACCATCTGGCTAGCCACTATAGCCAGTTGTGAGGGATGATGGGAGCTGTAGTCTAACAACACCTGCAGGACCACACAATAACTGTTCAGGTTGTAAAAAATTCCTTGGGGCTGCTTCACACAGCTTTCTCTATTGCCCAAGTCATTGCCATGAAGTTTTCTGTTATGCAGAGTGGTACTAAAGATCAACCAACATGAATTTGACCCAACTCCGGGAGGCAGTGGAAGACAGGAGGGCCTGGCGTGCTCTGGTCCATGTGGTCACGAAGAGTCGGACACGACTTAACGACTAAACAACAACTAACGATGAGCCAACGTCCCACTTTCATGTCACATTTAATAAAAGCATACTAGTGTCCATAGATTCAGTCAGTGCTAGGAAACTCTTTTGCACTTGCAAGTGTACATGCCTTGCACACATTGCAGTGAATTGGCATGTCCCCCAAAACTGCAAATAATCATGTGCCGTCAAGTCAAATCTGACTTATTGCAACCTTTTCAGGGTTTTCTAAGTAGAGTGTACTAGAATTGGTTTACCACTCCTCTGGGGGCATCCTAGGACAGTGCAGCTTGCCTAAGGCTAGACAAACTGGCTCTTCTCCCAGGAAACACAGTGGGGAATCAAACTCCTAACCCTTGGCTCCACAGCCAGATACCTAACTCACTGAGCTATCCAGTCAGCTAACCACAAAAGGAAGCCTTTAAACAGCAGCAGTCTGCTACTGCTGATGACATCGTTCCCAGTTCAACACAGCCTGGCTTATGGTTAGCTATGATGGGGGTCGTTGTTCATGAACAGCTGGTGGCGGGCTACGTACATGTGCTCAGCGAGACCACCCCTCCGGATGTTTTAAAGAGTGTTGCAAAGCCAAAACTTCTTTCAAAATTCCTTTCTGTGTGAGCTGCCATTTGCTCAACAGCAGGGGTTAAGGCAACAGGCAGATGGTGTTTTAGCACTAATAGTTTATCTGCATTAATCTGATTATAATAGGATATTTTAAGCATATGTACTTTTTCAATCAATAGGCACCTTTCCTGAGCATTTTGAATGAGAGCTAGCTAGGAAGGTCCCTCAGATAAATTCATTAGTTTTTAATTAAAGCTTCAGACTGAAGTAAAAAGAATTAGTTCATTCGTTAAAGCATCAGATCAGGAGTAAAATGGATCAAAAGGACAAACAAGAGAAGGATGATGATGACCAATTGATGCCCTGCTGTGAAGAGTTTGCATGACACTTTCCAGACAAATAACCTGTCTAAATCGGTATACTAGGTTTGGTTCCAACTGAATTACATCATCCACATATTTCCACTTAAGGAGACCCATACTGCCCTTTTAAGAGCTGTTCCACTCCTTTTTGGCACAGCTCTAGGGCTGCTGTTTTGTTTTGTGGTTTTTTTGGTACAATTCAGTAAACTTCTATTTATCCCACTGTGTAGCCTGTGCAGACAGCTAGTTCGCATCCAAATAGAGTTGTAGGTGGAGTTATCAGAGGTGACTGTGGCTTGTGACATTAAAAGGAGAGGGAGAGCCACCACCCTCCATTTTCATCACCTTTTCTCTTTTTAGGATTTCCCAAACTGACAGTGCAATTCAACATGTCACTTACTTTAATTAACCAAAAAAGAAGGGAAAGACATTGTGGCCCCCTAAACAATGGCCATGGGAAAAGGTGGGGAAGGGGGCTAGCTGACTCCATAGGCTCTGGCCCCACAAGGCAGCACAGTCCAGACTGTGGGTTCCAGGCATAGCTACAGGAACCACAAAAGAAAAAAGGAAAGTTAACGGCAGGCTGGTGGCAGAAGGGAGACATAAAATGACTTGATTAGAGGCAAACTATTGAAAGGCTTGGGGAAACAAGCAGGTCTTCAGTTGCCTCCTAAAACTCAATTGCGCCTCTGGTGGGAGGGAGTTCCAAAGTGAAGTGGCCACCACAGAGAAGGCCTGGTTTTGAGTGACCGATTTCCAAGCCTCCCTCGGAGTGGCCACTTGGAGCCTCCCAATAGGAGAGGTGTAGGTGGAACAGGTAGATGCTTTAACGGTGAGTCAACCCTTCTCATGTTCAATCTTCCTCTTATCCTACTGTCAAAACAACTGGGTACCTCCCGGCTTATGGTTTATGCTCCTAAATTGGGCAGCAACGCCAGCATCCTGTTGAGCGTCAGCAGCATTTTACTGACAGAAGAGTCCTGGTTGAAGAACTCTTTTCTGAAGGAAGTGAGACTGGGACTTCCCATGTGCTGGCTTGAGTCTTGAGTAAAGACTGTTCTTTCAAGCTTATAATGTCATATACTATATTTTGCTGCCAATGCAATTTTAATGCTGCTCCATTTTTTAAAAAACAAATTTTATTTATTTATTAACTTTTCTTTCTTTCGGTGAATTGTTAGCGTTTGGGTTGTAATGGCCTCACTCTGCTCTTGTGGGTTCGAGAGAGAGAGAGAGAGAGAGAGAGAGAGAGAGAGAGAGAGAGAGAGAGAGAGAGAGAGAGAGAGAGAGAGAGTCTATCTGATTTGTGCATGTGTGGATTACTTTCAGACCCGACAGATAATACTAAATTACTCCCATGTTGTGCACAGAGCTCATGGCAGCTTCCTCTCCCTCTTGTCTGTGCTCACCACCGCTGTAGATGGTTTTCTTAGCCCCCCCCCCCCCCGCAAAAGGACTGTTTTGCTCTGCTGCGTGGACAACACTGCCTTGCACACACTATCTCCAGCAGCCCTGAAGGCGGTGGATGGAAATGCGCATCCCCAGGATATACTGTCACAAGAGCTGAGCAGGGCAGTTGAGGACCGGATGTTTTGGAGATCGCTCATTTCCAGGGTCGCCATAAATCGGAGGCGACTTGACGGCACAGAACAGCAATATTGTCCCCGCAGCGGGGACGGCTGGCGTCTTAGAGACGATTTGAGCAAGGACAGTGGAAGGCAACCGGAAAGACAAAAGGCAGAGAGCTCTTAAGCCGGCTCTTGTTGTTGATCTAGTAACCTAGATCTTCCAAAACGACCAGGGTGGCTGTGGAAAGTAGAGGAAAGGATGCGGAGTTTGGGGTGGGGGGGGGGAGAGAGAGAGAAAGGGCCCGCTCCGGAATGAGGTGCTAACAATCACGAAGTTTAATTGGCGAAGGAAGAGAGTCCAAGTTCATTACTCTTACTCCCCCCACCTCGCTCCTCACGCCCCCGTTTGGGCCTTTGAACTGGTTATATAACAAGCGCCTTACAAACCATGGGGTTTCTCCCCCCCCCCCTCTAACTCCCTCCACCACGCAGCACTTGCGGATCAGAGGAAAACATTCCCCCCCTTCCCGCTCCCGCCCCCCCCCCGTGGATCGCGGCCAGCGGCGCGCAAAGTGACGCCGCTCCCGGACCGCTGGCCTCTGCAGCGGGCCGGCGATGACTCCAGCGGCTCGAGGGCAGCGCAAGGACGGGGGACCGCGACGGGAGAGCCAGGCCGCGAGGGGAGGAGTCTGGGCGGCAACGCGACGCCGTTGATTCGGATTCGGGAGCAGCGCCCGGCCCGCAGCAACTCTGGGTCCTGGAGTCCTCCGGCTGCCGGCCGTCTCTTCCCTTTCTTTGCCAACAGGAGCTTGGCAGAAGGCACCCTGCTTTTCTCCTCGGCGGCACAGCCCTTCCACGCCTGTCTCAGGTGGGTGGCATGTGGTACCCTCGGCCAGTTTAGGAAAGGATGGGTGCGGGGGTGGGGGTGGGTGGCCTTGGGACTTGTGCCGGCGGGTCGAGCAACCGACTGACCACAGAGGACCTCCTCAAGTCCCGCGATCGCGTCTTTCCTCGCTGTCACTTTGACAGGCGAGAGCGCCACCCTTGGATGGCACCGACCCACGGGGGTGGTGGGGGGTTGCCAGTCTGATGCCCTCTCTCTTCGTACGTTCTTCCTTTCCTCGATCTGGTTCTTTTGGGGTATCTTTCCTTCCTGGCTCCTTCGACGGGGTAGGCAAAACTGATCGTCTCTAGAGAGTCCTCCTGGTTCCTCTTTGGGATGGAAGCTCGCCGCTGCACGCGCATCGGGGCGCGTGTCTGTGGGTGCATCTGAATGTGGCTGCGCGCGTGTCGTCCTGAAGCTTTTTTAAAAGCACAGGAGCGCGCGAGGGAGACGTCACCGGACTGGGTGACAGCCGGCTGTATCCCCTTCTGAGTCTGCATTAAAAAAAAAAAAACTTTTGAAGTTATTAAATTCTTATTCCGGAGAACGGGTTTTTTTTTTTTACTTATTTAATGTTAATTCCTATTCTAAGTCACAGTCAAAGCTCTTCGTCGAAGATGTTTTATTTTCTGTCTATCGCTGCAAGTGCCTTGCGCGCGGCCCGATCCTCTGTGTACATTTGCTCGGAAGTCAATCGCGCGGTGTTTCATGCCTCTTACTCCCCAGTAAAGGGAGTTTGGAACTGCAGGGCGACAATGCGGCACTCACAAAGCGCGGTAGGGAAGGAAGGCAGAGGGACTTTCGAAGGCCGTGTATATGTACACGTATAGATGTCATCCGGCGCTCTACGTATGTGTAAAGTACACAAAGCAGATATAAGTGTAAAAAAGAAATAAAAACGCGCCCGGCGGAGGCGGGAAGCGCGGCAAAGATCAGGGGGTGGAGCGCTTGTGCAATTCCGAGCTTCCACTGTACATAATGAATGTAGCGGTTTATTTATAGCGTAACGAAGGAGGAGTTTGCGTGATCGCTTTTGGAGTAGGTATTTTTATACATTTCTCAGGAACAGACAATTCTGATCAATTCCCTGAGGGTTTGCTGTTTTGGTACCTCTCCTGAACCCGTCAAGAATTTCTACTCTGTTTGGTAAAATTTCTCACCATTTGCCGAAATGCATTTTGAGTTTTGACACCTTAAAATGCCATAGAGAAACTTCAGACAGAGCAGCGGGCTGTTGTCTAATATCCATTTTTTCCTTATTTATTGAAATTTCAAAGAGCCTGAGGACTACCTGTGTGGCCCTCTTTCTACTTTAATATTCACAGCCTTTTAAAATAGGTGAAATTGAGACCCCATGGTCACTCAGTGTTCTTCATGATTGTGTGGGGATTTGAACCTGGGTCTCTCTACTTCTAGATTTACTTCAGTGCCTTAATATTGTTGGCAGAAACAGTGAGCTTGGTCCTGCTACAAACTTGCCCATTTCTGCAAGTTTCTTTATCCAGTACTGTAGTATGAACTGTAGATCCGGGAGGCTTCCAGACAGAGAGTCACAGCATTCTCAGTCAAAAAGACAATGTGTGATTATTCTATCTTTCCATCTTTAATGATTTCCTTTTGAGCAAAAGGTGGAAAAAAATGAGAGAGGACTACAAATGGAAGATACTAAGGCCTGAACTTTCCTAAAATCCCATGCTTGTGCCAGTGTAGTGCATATTGAAATGGAAACAGTCCATTGTTTCATTCAATAAGAACTGACACAAAACTTTTCAGAAGAGAATTTTTGGAGAATTCTTCCTCTAGGTTACAAAGCCCCTCATACCACCCAGCCTGCTGACTGGGGGGATGGGTTTGTGGTTCAGTCCATCAAGGGGGTGTTAAAGATCCTCTAAAACTGATATTAACCAGTGTTCTTTTTTCCTGTGACAGTGAAAGAACTGGAGGGAGGAACCGATCTATCAGCAGATGCAGGTTGGAACTTGATTTAGGTTTAAAATCGTACTCAGCTACTGGAGTAGCTCAGCTACAGCAGTATTGCGTATAGTTCTGGTCGCCGCACCACAAAAAAGACATAGTGGAACTGGAAAAGGTGCAGAAGAGAGCAACTAAAATGATGACTGGGCTGGGGCACCTCCCTTATGAGGAAAGGCTATAGCGTTTGGGGCTCTTTAGTCTAGATAAAAGGCGCCTGAGGGGGGACGTGATTGAGACGTATAAAATTATGCAGAGGATGGATAAAGTGAATAGAGAGAAGCTCTTTTTCCTCTCACGCAATACTAGAACCAGGGGACATCCACTCAATTTGAGTGTTGGGAGAGTGAGAACAGACAAAAGAAAATATTTATTTTCCCAACATGTTGTTAGTCTGTGGAACTCCTTGCCACAGGATGTGGTGATGGCATCTGGCCTAGATGCCTTGAAAAGGGGATTGGACAGATTCCTGGAGGAAAAGTCCATCGCAGGTTACAAGCCAGGATGGGGATGTATAATCTCCAGGCTTCAAAGGAAGGTACCTCCAAATGCCAGATGCAGGGAAGGGGTATCAGGAGACAGGTATCTAGTTGTCTCATGTGCTCCCAGAGGCATCTGGTGGGGCCACTGTGATATACAGGAAGCTGGACTAGATGGGCCCTTGGCCTGATCCAGCAGGGCTCTCCTTATGTTCTTATGTGGATGGCCTTGAATCAGTTTATTATTTCTCTCAGCCTAACCGATTTGGGAGAAGAGAAATGCATGGTTTCTCTTTCTTTCGTTCCATGGAGGAAAAAAAGGATTAAAAATGCAATCATTCAGTTCATAAACAAATATTGAAATCTTTAAGAGGCTTAGGCGTGGCATACCAGCGGTAGCTTCAGCTGAATCTGATCTGCACTTGACTCCTGCAGAAATAAAGACTTATGAAAACGCCTCACATCTTGACTCATGGCTTTCCTTTGCTTCTAGAGCAAGGATGGGGAAAATGTAGTGTAGCACATGAAGGACATGAATCTCACAGCCTCTTGCAAGAAAACAAGGGAAAAAACCCTCTTTTCTTCTTGCAATGAGATTTGCGTGAATTCCTTCCCATCCCAAGGAAATTCGTTGAGAAATCTCACAAGATTTCCTGAGAGTTCTGTTGTCGTATTTTCTGGAAAAGGCACCATGCTGTGCAGGATTATGACAATTCCTGTGCAGAATGGCTTCTTTCCTGTGTAGGATTCCCTTCAGGAAAGGGCAGAAGAAGCTTGAAGCTGTGCAAGGTAATTATAATTCCTGTGAAGGATGGCATCTTACCTGTGCAGGGTTGACTAAAAGGGTATTACAGTGTGCAGAATATGGCAGTTTCAGTTTTTTTTAAAAAAAAATGGGGGGGGGGGAGAAAAACTAGACTGGGGCTTATTTTCACAGAAAGTCAGGAAATGTCACTAGTGCAGGGGAAGTTTCTGCCGGAAGTGTGTCAGCATGGAAAGACTTAGAGAATGATAATTTTTAAAAAGTATTTGTCATATTTCCACTCCAGATGAAGCTCCCATGATCCCTCTCCAGTGAACATACTGGCTGGGGATGATGGAGGGCCACATGCATGGTGGATTACATGGTGAATTGAATGGTTTTGAACTGTGGTTTAAATCATGATTTATCTCTTTATTCAGAAGAATTTCCTCCAGTCTATAATAATAATAATTGTATGCCATCAAGAAAATTCTGATGTATAACTCTTTCCAGGGTTTTCCTGGTAGAGAGTCCTCAAAGGTGGTTTCCCGTTCCTTTCTTCTGGAGGGCCTCCTAGGACTGTACAGCTTGCCCAAGGCCACACAGGCTGGCTCTACTCACAGGAGGAACAGTGGGGAATCGAACTCCCAACCTTTATTTATTTATTTATTTATTTGGCTTTTATACCACCCATCTAGATGAATCTACTCTGGGTGGTTTACAGTCCAAAAAAGCAATAAGATTAAAAACAATAATAAAACAAGCAAACATAATCCCAGATGGAAAAACCAGGGGAAGAAATCAAGTAATGTCAGGAGGGAAGGCCTGCCTGAAGAGCCAGGTCTTCAGTTTATTCTTAAACTGAACCTTTGGTTCTGCAGCCAGATACCCTAACCACTGACCTGTCCAGCCAGCAGATGAAGGTAGGTTTTATTGTTCCTCCAGAAAACGCTCTCTTGCTTGTTATGACATTAATATTTTTTTGCAATCTCCTTGCCCAATTCAGCTCAACCTCCAGTAATAATCTGCTCATTCAGCTTTCCAGTATCAGAAAGTGTGCACATTCAGAAAAAGCGATAAGGGCCTCTACTAAGTGGCAGTGAGAAAATATCCAGGTTTGCTATTCAAAAGGAGTCAGCATTATTCAAAGAAACTCTTGAAAGCAATCTTTCAGATTTTAGTCAGCCTTCCAAGTCTTTTCCAACATTTTGTCACACTGAGAGAGAAAATCAAAAGAGAAAATCTCCAGGAATTGGTCAAAGTTGGAAAACAAGGCTGATAAGTCTGTTATTTCCCATCTCCATATATTCCTGTTTCCAAATGAGACACAAACTCAATCTGAAACGCTGGGTTTTCCTTATGGTATCTGCCACTCTGAGTATTAGAGAGGATAGAAAGATTAACCTAAATAATCTATACAGAAGGCTGTTGTTGTTGCTATGTACTATCAAGTGTTACGGACTTTTGGAGACTCCATGAATTAGATCACCTTCAGAGGATGCAATCATTAACAGCCCTGCTCTTGTCTTGCAAACTCAAGGCCATGGCTTCGTTTATTGAGCCAATCTATCTCATATTCAATCTTCCTCTTTTCCTGCTACAGTCAACTTCTTTCAGCACTGCTGTCTTTTTCAGTGAGTCTTGTCTTCTCATTATTTGCCTAAAGTATGAAAGCTTCAGCTTAGACTTTTTTGCTCCTGGAGAGAGTTTAGGCTTGACTTGATTTAGGACTCACTTGTTTGTCTTTCTGGTGGTCCTGGGTATCCGTTAAGCTGTCCTCCAGTTGGTGACAACCTGTGAAATCATGCTGGTGTATGGGGAGGTCTTTACAATGAGTCTCAGCATGGCAAGATTGAGAAAATTACTGAGAATAAGAATTTTGGGGGTACTCGTTGCATTTCTGAAGACATTAGTTTTAACTTTTTTTCTCTTTTTTGTTTTTATCTGCTCAAGATGTGGTTACAGGAATCAATTATGATGAATTAGTTGTAGTGTATGTGGGTCTGATGCTCATATGGATACTTTGTTGTTGTTTAGTCGTTAAGTCGTGTCCGATTCTTCGTGACCCCATGGACCAGAGCACGCCAGGCCCTCCTGTCTTCCACTGCCTCCCGGAGTTGGGCCAAATTCATGTTGGTAGCTTCGATGACACTGTCCAACCATCTCGTCCTCTGTCATCCCCTTCTCCTCTTGCCTTCACTCTTTCCCAACATCAGGGTCTTTTCCAGGGAGTCTTCTCTTCTCATGAGATGGCCAAAGTATTGGAGCCTCAGCTTCAGGATCTGTCCTTCCAGTAAGCACTGGAAGGACAGATACTTACATGGACTTAAAATACAGCTGAACAGCTGCTTGTCATGGTGGCTATCAGGAGCAATGTGGTACTGTATATCACTTACTGGTAAGTAGCGACAAGAATGGGCTGTGGATGTTATGTATTGGGCTTCTTGGGGACATCTGTTTGAAACCAGGAGCATGCTGAACTTGACAGAGCATTGGCCTCATTCAGCAGAGGTACACATAACTCTAATACACAACACAGCCTGTGGGGAGTAAATGCGTAAGAGTGTTTTTTTCCCTCTTTACACTAATTTAAACTAGTTCAAACCTTTTATTCAATCACATGCAAGGGACTGATTTTCTTTTATTCTCTAGCCCTACTATTAGGCAGATTGAAAAAAAAAAACTTCAGGCAATATTTAAGAAGAGAGTAGCAAAAGTTTAGCACTGAGACAATTAGCTATGCAATCTTAAGCATGTTTACTCAGAAGTGAGATTCTCTGGGCAAAATCCTGTTGTATAACTGTGTCAACGTTATGCCTCTGCTAGATACAATAGTGGTGGGGTGGAAGTGCTATCCACAGAGTACTTTCAGCAACACATTGCACAATTGGTCATGCCGGGAACACGCAACCCTATTGTGCAGTTCCTTTTTGCTGGACGTATCACCTCGCACATTTACTCAGGCATAACTTTATGTTACACCTCCATGAACAAGATTTTGCCCACGTGTTGAAAGTCAGACTTACTCTGAAGGTTGTGTGCACAGCATTGAGAGCAAATATTACAATATTTTGTTATAATTATCACCATTTAAATATTGTTGATGAATTGTATTGAAGATTTTCATATTGAAACATTTTGCTTCCCCACCTCTGGTCACTCCATGTTCTCTGCAATTAATTAAGGATAACTCATGGGGGGTGGGGAGGTAAGCAGGGATTAGGGCTGTTTAACCCATCCCCCCTCCAGATGTTGGAGCTGGGTCTTTTGCTTCTATCAAGAGATATGGGGATAATGCATGTAAAGCACGTTAAATGCTTGAAATTCCCTGCAGAATTTGTGAAACACTCTTTTTATTAATGAAGAACAGAAGTAGACTAGAATATAAAATGGAATAAGCTTTAGAAGCACCACAGAGACCCAACCTTTACCCAGTTTGTTTGCCATCTTTATTAATTAACACTTCTCTCTGGGTGGGACCTAGAAAGAACGTGTTATTTTACATCCACTCAGTTGGTGTTAAATCCCTGGCTTGCACATGCATGCACACACACACACAAACACACACACCACTGGCAGCACATAATCCATTCATTGTTAATGGATGAGCGCAGAGGATGAGTCTTGATTTGTGGCTCCAAAGAGTTAATTTGCAAAAGCGCTCTCCCCTCTGGTCTAATTATTACCGCCTGGCATGTGATGCCCTTCGCATTGTAGACATGTGTTGCTGGCCAGCTTCCCGTGTAGGGAATCCTGCCCACATAGTTTAACTGGCTGTTGTGTGGGCCTCTCTCCGCCAGGGATAAACAATCTTTCTTTCCAGAAAAGGGCGTGGTTTTTGTTAAAGAGACTGGGAATGAAAGCCTCCGGTTGATAGACTGGAGAAAGAAGGGAATGGTATCGGGGAAACCCTTTTGTGGAGGTGAACTCCTCTTGCATTCTTTCTTTTGCTCTTTATGCAGTGGCAAAGACACTTACTTCCTGTGTATGGGATTACCCTCTGAACATTACTTTTAATGTTTTGTAAAGGAATACTGGTTTGTATGGTGTGAAGAAGTGCTTCTCTTTTGTTCAATTTGATGCACTAATGAAGGACAAGGATCAGGAGGTGATCCTTTTTCCCAATAGTCAATGACATTTTCCTGCTCATTTTTTGGTAACCAGAAGATGTTTCCTTTATTTATTCTATTTCTTGAAATGCTTTCATATTCCCTGATGTAATAAAAAAAAAATCTTAACAGTTTTCATCCAAATAGATGTATATTATACACACCATTCAAAACATTGTGTAATCCATAATACAATATATTGTGACAACTTAGTATAGGAGTCCCCTTCCATGAGAGATCTTGTTGTCTTTCACGTACCAGTTAAAAAGATGTCTGTCTGTATATGTTTTTGAGGAAAAAGCAAATGTTCAGTTGGTCATTGGGTCCTGGACTATTGCTTTTATCGGCCAGAATCTTCTTGGTTCTTTATGTTCCTTCTCCTTGTTCCATTATGTTTTGCGGGTGAGGGTGGGTAACCAGGCCAAAGGCAAAAAAAAACCCTGAGTCTTTTACTCTTGTGTCAGTGCCAGACACAGAGTGTTGCAGGCACAGAGAAAGTTTCAGGGGAGAGAAGGGAAAAATTGACCAGATTGAAAAATTCTTTGAGTATTCATCACATCCCTTCACGAAAGCCGACTGCACCTAATACTAATTGGTTCCATAATGGCCATTGTAAAGCAAGCCATTATACGTTGAACCCTAGTTTCCTGTGAGACTAAGGCTCACACGAGGGAAATGTTTTCTAGTTCTTCCCATACTTTCAATACCTCTGTTGTACTGAATCATGGTCCCATGGTTTATATCCTAGATGAACGTCCCAAGAACATTTAATGGTACTGATTTATTTCCTCCTATTTGAATCATCATGGCCGGCTACACCATGGTACCAGTTTAATTTCTCTCTTGCTTCAAGGGGCAATTTAGCCCCTTAAAATATATATATTTAAAATATAATAAAATATCAATGCATTGATAAATCAGGAATAAGGTTCCCTCCAATGTGAGTGACTACACGAATGTGCGTGACTCTTCCCATAGAAATAATTTTTTTAAAAGGCTAGAGGCAGAGGCAAGGAAAAGAGAAGCAGGTCATAGCTGTAGGGAAAGGCTAGGCTGAGCATGAGGTGCTTCTGTGCACCCAGCTGGCAGGCTTTGGCCTAGGTCTTACAAGGTTGGCTTCAAGAAAATACCCAAGTGTTGCAACATAAGTCCTACTTTGGCCGTATATTTGCCACTATTGGAAACCAGAAGCTCCCGCTGAGATTCCCACACTTCCTGTGGTTCCATGTCAAGACTTGGCAGCAACGGTAGTGGTTCATAAGGGTTCCAGAGTGCCCTTCTGCACCACAAAGAAGGCAGAATGGCAGGGCAGAGTGTCTCCTTATGTTCCTCAGTAGAAGAGGCAAGGGAAGGGTTGTAGCAGTGCCGAATTTTCCTGTTGTGGTGGCACAGTTCTTAATTTCAATGGTATCAGTAATCATTGGGGGAGGCATGGGTCTGCAGGACGCCTGTTGTTCACTCCTGACCTACAGAGAAAATGTCTACACTCCTACACCAAGAAGTTGAAGCACAAGCTTCATTACCAGCATACCCTTTACCCACCCTTTTAAAAAAGTTTCTTCCCCCTTACAAGTTAAAAAAAAACACCACAGTAATGTGCAGACTTGTAGCCTCTGCATATAAAAACTGTGTGCTGTCAAGTCAGTTCTGATTTATGGTGCTACTTTCCAGAGTTTTCTAGGTAGAGAATACACAGAACTGGTTTACCCTTCCCTTCTTCTGGGGGTGCCCTGGGACTGGGCAGCTTGAGTTTCTGCATTGACAGCCTCTGCATAGACAGCCTGACATTTTGGGGGTGGTCTCCCAGTCCCCACACTCGGATGATGAGCCATCCCTAGATTGTCCTCCTTTTTTCTCTTTTTAGAAAAGTTTTGCTAAATCTGTCTTCATCTGCTGGCTGGATAGCTCAGTGGTTTAGGAGGTTGGGAGTTTGATTCTCCACTGAGCCTCCTGTGAGAAGAGCCAGCCTGTGTAGCTTTGGGGAAGCTGCAGAGTCCCAGGGTGCTCCCAGAAAAGTGGTAAACCACTTCTGAAAACTCTCTACCTGGAAAACCCTGAAAACGCTTGTCATAAGTCAGAATTGACTCTACGACACATGATTATTATTATATTAGTTTCATGTGCATCCTTTCCTGGTTACTCTTCCTTCTGAAACCCTCCCTGAGGTCTGTCTGCCTCTACTTCCCAGCCTGCCTGCCTTCCTTCATTGTGCCAACCCTGTACTACATTCTCTTTTGAAACATCCACTCTTCTCTTTTATCTGCTGCCAAAAACGAAGAAGCAAAACCTGTATTTACACAGTAGTGTGTTAAGCTTCACTGTGAAGTCTGTCCTTGTTGGCCCTAGCCATATCTGATCTTTTTCTGACCCTAACAACTAAGCACTGAATCCTCCTGCTGCTGTAGGGATATGTGGGAATTATAGTTCCTGTTTTAAACCAAACTTTATCTAGACTCACACGTTTCTTTATATTCTGAAATAAACTGGAATTATCTAAACACAGATGCAGGAGATACTCAGACTGGACTTCAAAGTCCAGGTCCTTCATTCTCTCTCTCTCTCAAGTATCTGTTATTTATTTTGACTAACAGATGCAATCCATGTGGAATCAGACCACCACAGCTCCGTAATCAAAAACACTTTGCTTGTTTGTTTGTTTGTTTGTCTGCCTGCTTGCTTAGTTGTTTGAATGGAGCAGTGTTTTTGAAGGTACACAGGAACTGGCTCTTTGGCTCTGATAGTTTTGCTCTTAGTGCAGTAGAGGCACATATTGTGCTAGCTTGGCTTGTGACAGAATAGTAATAAATAATTATGTGCCATCAAGTCAATTCTGACTTACGGTGAGCCTTTTCAGGGTTTTCCAGGTAGATAATTCTCAAAAGTGGTTTACCATTCCCTTTCTCTGGGGGCACCCTAGGATTGTGCAGCTTGCCCAAAGCTATCCAGGCTAGCTCCGCTCACAGGATGCAGAGTGGGGAATTGAACTTTCAACCTCTAGCTCCAAAGCCAAATACCTAAACCACTAAGCTATCCAGCCAGATGACAGAAAAATAGCACTTTTTAAAGAGATGAAACTGCATCATCCATTATTTGAAATGGTCTCTATTATATGTGGATGTCTAGATAGTATTTTGTGCTGAAGAATTTTACTGATGTTCTTTGCAGTGCCAATTTTTGAAGTATTTGGGGGCAATACACCTTTACCCCCTTACCACTGGGTCCCTTTACCTGAATGAGGCTGCCTACTCTCCCTGCCTTCTTCCACCTTGTCTCTCCTTTTAGGTCTAGTTGACATGCCCCACAAGAGAGAAACAGATGAAAGGGTGTAGAGGTTCCTGCACCATCTTATGCCTCTTGGCTCCTTACTATTTCAGAGGGCAGCTGAACAGGAAGGAATGAAAGGGAAGAAGAACAGTAGAGTTATGAGTCTACAGAGACTGGCATCAGAGCTTTTGTTTATACATGGACTCCAGCAGACACTCAGCAATGCCAACCCTAGATGCCAACCCTCTCTCCTTGTCGTGAAGTCTGCAAACTAATTGGTTGTTAAAGGAAACCTGCTTCCGTTTCCCCTGTGACTTGCATCTGAACAGGAAACCTTTCTTTTTCAGTGAGTCATAGGAAAACTCTGTATATGTTCATCAGAATAAATTGGTATGGCAAGTAAATTCTTGAAAAAAAAATCCCCAAGCTCATAGCCCAAAGTTCCCCTAATTTCAGCAAAATAAATAAATAAATAAATTCTAAATTTTTGTCAATTTAGGCTGTCTCAGCTCAACAAGCCACCTTGATGAGCAGTTTTGAAACCCTAAGACAGTGTTTCCCAACCTGGGGGTTGCAGAATATTTTCTAGGGGGTCATGGGTCACCTTACAGTATATGTGTTACAACACAAGTTAAATAATTTCTTCCATGATCTTTTGGAATGGAATATTAAAATTAGCATGTATATCTATGTATAAGAAGCAGTTCCTTTGGGTGGAGAAAGCCTCTACTTTCTGAGAAGGGATAATTTTACCCCATTAAAAATGCCTTTTTATTCAAATATGGCAGGGCATCACACGTTACTTGGCTATTACAAAAAGGAGTTGCAACTCAAAAATGGTTGGGAACCACTGATCTAAGAGATTTCTTGGCTCCAATCAAGACCAAGATAAGAAGCACTAGTTTTTTCTTCTTGTAATATCTCCATAATTTGTCTCTGTGCAAGCCAAGGTCCTTTCCCTTTGAAGAGCAAAACACACAGACACCAAAAATGACTAATTGATTGCAAACAACCCCTTCTGTGTTGCTAATCTTTATCCATGCAACAAAATGGTCCTTTGTGCAATTCTGTCATTTCTATTACTTGAATCAAAAGCTAAAATCCTGTTGCCTAGTGTAATACAGTGGTTCCCAAACCCTGGGTAACCCAAGTGTTCTTGGACTGCAATTCCCAGAAGCCTTCACCACTGTCTGTGTTGGCCGGGATTTCAGCCAATGTGTTATATATGCACAATTTTGCTTGATTTGTGCAAAAAAAATATTGTTCTTTTTCTCATTCTCATTCTCTTGTTGCAAGCCCAGTAAAATACCTTATCATCTTGCAGAACAGGGGAAACAATTTTGCAATTTCTTATAGGGCAGGGAGAATAATGTTGCAATTTCTTGTTAGGACAAAGGGTCATTTTGTGGTTTTCCACAGGGCAAGGAAAATAATTTTGCACCTTTCTTTATCAGCAAGGAGGCTGGCACATGTTTCCAGTCCTAGGTGGAAGATACGTACTATTCCATCACAAATGTTGCTGTTAGTGTAGGATTCAGTTACCATTCTAGTCAGCTTCTGTGAGTAGAATAGGAGTGGCAGTGACATGTTTTGCATCAGAGAGCAAAATATTTTAAATCTGGCCCAAGGAAATTTATTTATTTACTTACTTAAAATATTTCTATCCAACCTTTCTCCCCAAAAGGGACCCAAGGCAGCTCACATCATTAAAAAGAAAATATCCAAAAGCTAAAAACAATAAATATAGAAAGATTAAAAAAGAGTTAAACAAGTATTATCTTAAAAATGATAAATAAAATCAATATTAAAATACATTTAAAACAACAGAGCACAGCTATCCATTTAAAAATCCCTGTCAGACCACTAGGAAAAGGCAGAAGGATCCATTCTCAGGAACAGAAAGGTAAAATGCAATGAAACCAGAGCATGGAGATGTTACTTACACACACGTTACAGACACTTAAACATGGCTCACCTGGGAGAAAGGCCTAAAATGGAAGTCCTTGAAGCTTAGCTAGGCCAATCTCTGCCTAGCTTTCTATTTAGAAAGAAATCTCCCAGCTAGCACTTGGGCAGGAACAGAAAGGTTGGGTAGAGTTAGGCCTATCTAAGCCTCAATGACTTCTGGTTTAGGCTATATTCTCCAAGATGAGCCACGTTTGGGTGTCTGTAAAGTGTCTGTCTGTCAGGTAGAACTCACAGAATGGGTAATTATTGGATTTGCAGTCCAGGAAATCCTAAACCCTCATCCCTGTTGAGGATTTTGGACTACAGCTCCCAGAGGCTCCCAGGCAACATGGCCAGTAGAGTAGTATTTCCCATGTCAGTGAAATGTAACCTTGGTTGTGCCCCTAAAACACTTGTTTGGCATCAAGTCTGGGTGCTCATGTACTCTTAGCTTATCTCAAGTGATTTATAGCTCTTCCCCATGTTAGGTGGAACACAAAAGGCAGTGTGAAGGAAAGATTCCTTGGGGGCTTGGGTCCAGAAACAAAAGATGCAACTAGAGATGGGATGACTCTCCATTTTGGTGAGTCGTCCTGCTTCGTGATTCATCAAAAGTTGACGAAGCACGAAGCTCCCCCCATGAACACACAAAGCACGAATTTATTCGTCGATTCATGGGGGGTTACAAAAAAAAACCTGACTCCCTCCTGCACCGCCACCCCCCACCTGGATTCCCTTAACCTGCCTTAAGGGAATCCAGGCTGCCCTTTGCAAAGATGGAGGCTACAGCTTCCCTACAGCTTCCCTACCCTAAATGAAGCCACAGCTGCCATCTTTGCAAAGGGCAGCCAGTGTCCCTTACTGCAGGCCGTGGCTGCGGAGGCCAGCTGGAGACTGCGGCGGCGCTGGATGGTGGCAGCGGCTAAGGTAGGGAGAGAAAGGGGGCGGGGAATAGGCTGTGGGGGTGGGTGGCTGTGGGGGTGGGTGGCTGCCTATTGGCTAGCCTTCCCTCTCTTCCTATGGGGGATGAATAAAAATGGGGAAATATTCATCCCTTCGTATTCGTTGGGGTCCCTGGCACCCATGAATATGAAGGGATGAATATTTAACGAATCGGTGATTTCTGACAAATATCGCAATCCGATTTTTATTCGTCCCCATGTCTAGATGCAACCAAGTGAAGTGATGTTACTTTCTATGCCAATTGCTAACCAGACTAGCAGTCACCTGTGGAGGGATCAGACATAGATCAGTGTGGTGGCCATGAGGACACATCAGTTAATTATTGGTCCAAGGGCAGGGTCTAAACCAGCAGAAGCTAAGCCAAGGTTTCATCAGTGCCTGGCTAGGAAACTGTTGAATCCCCAGATTGCCCTATTTGATGTCTAGCCCTATTGATTCCAACGATCTAGTGAAATGGGTTGTAGTTTTATTCATGCGAAATAAAATGTTTTAATCTTTGTGGTGAAAGCAGACTTTATGCCGTTTTTTTTAAATAGAACAGCAGGATATGAATACATCTCAACAGTGGAATATAAATGTCATAGTAAATAGAGAACCACCCTCTCTAGAAGCAAAAATGCAAATAATGAAAAAACAAGATTGATTGGGAAAGACAATAATGCTAGGAAAGATTGAAGGCAGTAGGAAAGAGGAAGACCAAATATGAGATGGATCGACTAAATAAAGCAAGTGACACCTTGAGTTTGCAAGAGCCAAACATAGCTGTTGATGAAAGGATAGTTGGGAGGTTATTCATTCATAGGATTGCCATCAGTTGAAGGCACCTTGATGGCACATAAAGATAACAAAAAACAACAACAACCACCAATTTATCTTCATAGATGGGAAAGAGGCTGCAGACACTAAGGTAGGGATGGAACATGTGGTCATCCAGATGCTTTTAGTTTAAATTCCACCATTGGCCTTTGGCTAAAGCTTTGAGAAAGCTATCTCTTCTGTAAAAGGGACTTATGAAAGTTAAGGAGCCCAGTGCTATTTCAGAAAGTTCCAACACTGTTGTGCTTTACGTGCATGACTCTCAAGTCTTATATATGAATGTTGATTTTGACCAATTTTAGATGTTGAAAAAGAGAGTTTCTGGGTTCAAGTGAACATCAAAACCAACTCTTTTCTGACCTTTGGATCTCTGTCCAGCTTCGTTGGAAATATAGGTGCACTATTGAGTAGTTCTGTTGGCCAATTCACAATTGGTGTGTAATTGTGTTTGTTGCAGCAGCAGATTTCTAGGGGAGAAAATCCAAAATCCACAGTGGGCTTGCCTGTTTGTCCATCTATAATGTCGGCAATACGACTGCACTCTCTATCATCTGCCTAAATCCCAAAGCAGTTTGCAAGGCCATAAAATGGTAAAAGAGTAACAAAGAAATAATATTATGTTTGGGAGAGTCTAGAAGAGCTCATGGCTGGGGCAAAGCCAAAATAAATAAAGACACATTTCAGTGTGTCCCAATCCACAGTGTTCAGGCCTGATGGACCACATTCTCTTGCAAAACTTATCCCCAAACTGAGTATGGGCCTTTTAAAATAAATAAATAAACCAGATTCTAAGGCTATGTTTCAAATATTTGCACCAGCACTGGATAATACAATTTATTCTTCCTCTAGCCAACCTGACACATTTGGCCACCTACCCCAGTCAAGAAGCAGTTTTTCTGAACAAGCAAGTTTTGCCAAACTTATGTTGCCATAAGATGCTGATTTTCCTCCTGACAAAGCCAGTCAAAGAAAAGACAGATGTAATTAGTGAAGGACTGTGCTGTACAGAAATGACTCATAGCTCAGAAAGGGTAAAGTTGTGTACTGGAAGCCTGGCCTCTTCATCGTTCACTGAAATTTCTCCTGAGAGACACAAATTGAATCGAGTTCCTCCCAGGAACCCATCAGCATGGTTGAAGATACAGTGAGTCACAGGAGTGTTAGCAGTCCAGCCCATTGAATGATACAAGCTTCTGCTGCACAATGAGAAAATAACACTCTCTTTTTCGTCATGGAGTTTGCAATATTGATGATTATGCCTAGGTGGGAGTTTTTGTTGCATCAGATTGGATTGCATGCAGAAGTTAAATGTCTGGTTCGTAATTACTCTGTGTGAGAAAAGGCAACACTTTCAGAACAGATCCTACAACTTCTGATCCTAAGGTGCTTTTTTCCTGAGGTGTATTTATTATTACTGCCTTAGTGGCATACATAGCATGTGGCAATCTATCATCCTATTCTGGCTAAAATCCAGCAGTAAATCGCAACTACAATAAACCCATTGAATCAGTGGGGATTTGGTGTGCCCGTTCCTCTGTAAATTCCTTTGAATCAGTGGGCCTACTCTAATTGTGACTTACTACTGGATTCCAGCCATTGGGTTGCAAAATTCACATTTATTTTAAGGAGAGCTTCACACACAAAACCACAATGGAGAAATCGAATCAGTTGAACATGTTATTTTTCACTGCAGAATGTATGATGATTGTAGAAAGAAGTTAATCTCTCCACTAATAGGTGTCTCCCTGCACGGTAGCCTCACAGATTTGTTACTGTCCTGCTTAGAGGGTGCGTCCACTTGTATTACAGACAGGGTGTCTAAATTTTTATTGATTGCTATGAGAACTAGAGAGAAAATGTTGCAATCACCTTGAAAGAAGGATTCATATACTACATATAGGAGTTTTCTCTGTATGTTCTGTTTTCTTATAATCTTGCTGGTCTGTGACCGTAATAAAGAATGATGATGATGACAAAATCACAAGCGATCACAGGTGTGTCCGTAGCAGAGTGTGGCAAGTGATTGCTCTAGTTCCAGTTATAGAATAACAGGTGTAGCTTACCAGCTGGATAGCTCAGTGAGTTAGATACCTGGTTGGGGGTTCTGTTCCCCACTGTGCCTCCAGGGAAAAGAACCATCCTGTGTGGCCTTGGGCAAGCTGCACCATCGCCAGGATGCCCCAGAAGAAGGGAATGGTAAAGCATTTCTGAGTACTTCCTTCCTAGAAAACCCTGAAAAGGGTTGCTGTAAGTCAGAATTGACTTGATACGCATGATGATGATGATACTACCAAGAGCCAAAAAGGTCAGTTAAAATTGTAGTTACAAATTTTCACACTTGGCTGTGCATTTCTTCCATGGTCATTGTATCAAGATACCCTTTCTTGTTGAGGAATAACTGATGGATAGCTCAGTGGTTTAAGTATCTGACTGTAGAGCCAGAGGTTAGGAATTTGATTCCCCACTGTGACTCCTTGACAGGGGCTGGACTTGATGATCCATAGGGTCCCTTCCAGCTCTGCAGTTCTAAGATGAAGAATATTTCTTCTTGGCCTCTGTGAATGCACACAATTGGGTTGTTCTGCGCCTGCGCAGGACCTCTCGGACGTTTCTAGAGCTTAAAAACATGTGATTAGTAGGACGTTTCCCCCGTGGAGCGCATGCTCCACCCGCCAGAAGTCCCCTCAGTTCCTTTTAGCCGCCGCTTAGATCAGACCTATTTCAGAACGTTAGAGCAATCGTGCTATTGTTGAGATTATTGATCACTGAGATCCTTTCTTTATTTTTCAATCATCTTTTCTTTGGACATTTTCCCCTGTGAGTTATCCATTTCCCCCTTTCAATTTACTCGTTTTTCAGTCTTCCCGCGGTATTTTCCCCCTCTCCCCCCACCTTTCTCCATTCTCTTTCCCCGACCTTTTATGGCCCCTCCCAGGCCCTTCAAGTGGTAAAAAGTGTAAAAAGCTTACAAAATCCGCCTTAAAGCTACGACTTCAAAGGCTCCGCTCTTACCTCTGGGAAAAATCTTTAAATCCGGCTTCCATGGATCCGCCGACGTCTCCAACTCCTGAACGTCGTGAAACTCCTCGCCCAATATCGAGCCCGACAAATCCTTTGCCTCGGCAAAAGGACCATTCGAAGTCGACTTCGAAATTGAGCTCAACGTCCACGTCAAAGGCCCCGACACGTCCTGATGACTCTTCTAAGAAAAAGAAAGATAAACCTAAAAAGACCAAAAAACCAACGAAATTGGCCCGTATTGATCCACCTCAATCGGTATTACCATCACCGATCCTTGAAGAGTCGTCTAGAAATGCCCCTGTCTCTGTCTCTGATAGAGACGATCAGACTTTGACATCGGCTCAGGCTGCTGCTTCTATTGCTAGCCTTTCACTGAGTACTGGCCTATCTCTGGCTGTTGTTCATTCCAGCCTAGCCTCGGCCAATTCAAGCCCTACATCTTTAGGGCGGGCGATACCTATTCCAGTCTCTGGATCTGAATCGTCTCACCAGTCTCCTAGAAAACATCGAGCAAAGAGACGACACCGGTCGCCGGTCCAATATGACCCACCGCACAGGGAATATTATTACTATCCTGAACCATCTCGGTACCAACCTAGATATGAACAGGGGGATCCATACCATCGTTATGACCCCTATTACCCATACGATTTGATTGAGCATGCATATTATGACGAGCCTAAAAGGGTGAGATATATTTATCCATCTCAACATTCACCGTCCGCTTCGCCTTCACCACCGGGACACTGACATCGTCCTTCTACTACGTACCAGACATCAACACACCGCATGTCGATCCTGACCAAATCAGCTCTCAAACGCACTCTTCTCCCACCTGTCCAAGAACACTCTCAATCCAAACGGGCGAGACAGTCCTCCAAACAATCTTGACACCAAACCTCTCTACGAGTTACTACCACTTATAAGGGTCCTCCCCCTCCTCCTACCGACACTGAACAACGTACTACTCCACAGTTACCGCCTACCTCGGTATCGACGACTAAACCTCCACATCCATCACTATCTTCAGACTCTTTTTGTTCCATTCCAGATTCCAACTCTGATGTTTCTCAAGAATCTCCCTCTAATCTACCTAGCCCGTCTTCTGATGTCACCGAGAATCACCCACCTTCCCCATCAGAAGATTTTACCTCCTACTCTCAACTAGTGATACGAATGGCAAAATCTTACAATTAGACATAGAAGAACCACCACCTCAAAAACAAGATCTGGTCTTTGATGACCTTAATCAGGACAAGATGCCACCTCTCAGCTTGACATTCATCCCTGCTATGCTTGAATTGGTGAAAGAATCATGGGACAAACCCCCTTCCTCACTACAAATCTCGAGGCGTGTAGAGAATCATTACAAGACCCACGGTCCCAATACAGCGTTTCTCTCTAAACATCCTACACCGAACTCGATAATTGTCAAATCCAATCTGTCCAGAGCATGTAATAAATCATCTGTAGCCCCTTCTAACCGGGAAGGGAGAAAATCTTAGGCAGACGCATATATTCTCTTACATCCTTCCTTATGAGGGTCGCAAACTACCAAGCCGCAATGGGCGCATACCATCGCCAACTGTGGAACAAAATTCTACCCATACTCCAAGCGGCTCCTGACGCTTCCAAGACGGAAGCCCTAAACATCCACGCCGAGGCTACAACCATGGCTAAACAACAAAGGATTGCGTCTCGCCATACCGCGGACGCCGCTTCTAAGACTATGTCGACTTCTATCGCCCTAAGACAACATGCCTGGCTGAGATCTGCCGGCATCTCAGATTATACCAAATCACGAATTGAAGACCTTCTATTTGATGGTGCTGGCCTCTTTAACGCCAAGACGGATGAAGTAATGGATAACCTTCATAAAATCCATAAAACAGCACACTCATATTCTACCCAACAACCTTATCGCTACCAGCGCCCTTAGTTTCGCAGGCAGCCTTTCTTCCAACAGCCTTTTCAACAATACCAACAACCGTACCAACCATACAAACCACAAACCTATGACAGATCCTATTCCGGCCCATCGACATCGACAACACCTGCTTTTCGACCCCAGCAGCAACAGGCCCGTCGTCAGCCGTTTCGACATCAACAAAAGAAGGGTAAGCAATATCCATAGACCCCTTCTATCTCCATTCCAGACCAGATTACATCCCTTCCTCAGCTCTTGGCGTCAAATCACTAATGACCAGTGGGTCCTTTCTATTATCCAAAAGGGCAATTTTATTGAATTTGATCGTACTCCACCACCTGGACCCATTAAGACTACCCCATACTCACTGGCTCTCCGAGAAGAGGTTTCCCTTCTTCTACAAAAACATGCCATACTTATAGTCCCTTCCTCTGTCCTGCATGATGGATTCTACTCGAGATACTTTACAGTTCCCAAAAAGGATGGAGGACTCCGTCCTATTCTCGATCTTAGACACCTCAATACATTCATTCGACCAAGACGCTTCAGAATGCTGACACTCGACACTATCATCCCTCTCCTTTCACAGGGAGACTGGTTTGTCCTCATCGACCTCCAGGATGCGTACTTCCACATCTCCATCCACTCGCATCATCACAAATTTCTTCGATTCCGATTCGACATCTCATACCAATTTTGCTCCCTCCCGTTCAGACTTTCCACGGCACCAAGAACTTTTACCAAATGTATGGCACCAGTCGCTGCCTATCTCCATCTTCAAGGTATCTCCATATTCCCCTACATAGATGATTGGCTGATAGTCACTACCTCCTATTACGATGCCTTTGGAGCTACGCAATTCACTCTCGATACTCTTCAAGACCTCGGGCTCAAGGTGAACCTTGCCAAATCCCATCTCGAACCTTCACAGACCGCCACCTATATCGGAGCGTATTTCAACTCCCTACAAGCCAGAGCCTTTATCCCTCAAGAAAGAATCACCAAACTGAGACGAGCAATCCAACCATTCCGACCTCTAGCCTCAGTATCAGCCCATCAAGCCCAGTACCTTCTCGGGCTCATGGCATCCACAACCGCTGTTATCCAACACGCAAGACTCAAAATGAGGTCCCTTCAATCATGGTACCTATCATTATTCAATCCCATGATAGACCATCCATCCAAATGCCTCACAGTAACACCCAAGCTCGCCTGTCAACTCACCTGGTGGACATCTCTTCCCCACTTGCTCGTTGGCAGACCCTTCCAACCTCTACAGCTCACGATACAGGTCACCATCGACGCCAGCCCCTTGGGATGGGGAGCCCATTGTCGACATCACAAAATCCATGGCCTATGGACAACACAAGAGAAATTCTTACATATCAACCACCTCGAACTTTTAGCAATCATCAAGGCTTTTCACACCTTCTTACCTCTCATTGCAGGACAAGCCGTACATCTCGCTACAGATAATACGACAGCTCTTTACTATATAAACAAGCAAGGAGGCACCCACTCCCTCTCATTACTATATCTGGCTGTCAAGCTCTGGGAATGGTGTTACCTACACCACATCTTCCCAGTAGCTGTCCACGTCGCCACAGATGACAATCTCGTAGCAGACCATCTCAGCCGCCTTACCACGCGAACACACGAGTGGTCACTAGACGACGGCGTTTTCGATCTGCTTTGCCACAAGTGGGGTGTTCCATCCATTGATGCCTTTGCTTCCGAGACCAACACCAAATGTCAGAGATATTGCTCTCGAGCCGGTACCAACAGGAACTCACTTGGAGATGCCTTTATGATAAACTGGACCGGAGACCTACTCTACCTATTTCCTCCGATACCGCTCATATAACGAACCATCATTCGACTTCGACAGTTCCAGTCGAATGCCATCCTCCTCGCTCCATGGTGGCCACGACAACCATGGTTCACACACCTGAGGTCGATGTCAATGGACGTGTTCCATCTCCCGTTGATCCCCAACCTTCTCACTCAGGACAACGGGATGATTTGCCACCCGGACGTAGACTCTCTGAAACTGACCGCGTGGAGGATACTCCCGCCATAAGAGACATACTTTATCGTGCTCGAAAACCCTCGACCCAACGGTTATACCAAAATAAATGGAAGGCATTCCTCTCCCTTGCTAATTCTCAGAACATACCTGCTAAACCAGTGTCTCTGAAGACCTTACTTACCTTTATCCTTCATCTATGTCATCTCGGACTGTCTTATTCTACCTTGAAGGTTTACATTTCAGCTATTGTAGCTCACCAACCTTCTCATTCTGATTCAGCTAGACTTTTTTCCCACCCAACTTCGAAGAAATTCCTCAAGAGACTCCAAAATATTCGCCCCCCACGGCAACATCCTCTTCCTCAGTGGTCTTTACAACTTGTCCTCAACGTACTCACTCGACTACCCTTCAAACCAATGGCTACTTCCAATCTCAAATTACTTTCTCTGAAAACATCCCTCCTTGTAGCATTAACATCTGCTAAGCGTGCTAGCGAATGTGCAGCCCTAAGATCAGATCCACCCTTCCTTCAATTCCATCCGGATAAGGTCACCCTTTATTTTGATGTATCATTTTTACCTAAAATTGTCTCTGAATTCCACCTTAATCAGCCGTTAATTCTACCTACTTTATTTCCATCTCCTTCTACACCTATTGAGCGCATGCTCCACATGCTTGATGTAAGACGCTCCTTGGCCTTCTACATTGATAGGACTAAATCATTCAGAAAACCACCAATACTTTTTCTATGTTTTTATGGCCCCCATAAGGGTGCTCCAGCTTTGCCTCAAACTATCTCTCGATGGATCGTTCAAACCATTTCATTGGCCTACGAGCTAGCAGGCAAAACACTGCCTGAACACTTTAAGGCTCATTCTACCAGAGCGCTGTCAACTTCTACTGCCTTCCAGCAGGGAATAGAACTTCCTCACATCTGCCGTGCAGCTACATGGTCTACTCCATCGACCTTCGTGAGACATTACCGTCTTGATGTCCGGGCAAAAAATGATGCTGCTTTTGGCAGAGCTGTTTTGACCTCCGTTTTACCGTGACGTCCCACCATCCAGTAAGTGAGCTTGTCAGTCACCCAATTGTGTGCATTCACAGAGGCCACGAAGAAGAAAGAGAGGTTACCTACCTGTAACCATGGTTCTTCTAGTGGTCCTCTGTAAATCCACACATCCCGCCCATCGTCCCCTCTGTCCGTCATGTTGTCTTTATATATATATATAAGACAACATGACGGACATATATATATATAAGAGAACAGACCTTTATGTGCAACGATTTTATAGATAGAACAGTCACAAGGAATTATTTATCTTGGACTTGGGGCAAAGTGCCATATCAACTTTATCTCAGTTTTAATCCAGATCCTTTTAGAACATTTTGAGAACGTGTTGTTTATCCTGCTGGTTTGATTCCCACTGGAGAAGCTGTTTGTCGCATTCTGTTCCTTCGTAATATGAACTGCAGTTTTTATTTGGGTGGTATTTAGAGAAGATGTACTTTGAATGAAATCTATGATTGCTCTGAGTCTAGAAATCTGGCTAGGTTTAATTTCAGCTCTACACATTGGCATGCATCTGTATGTAAATTCACAAAACTTTTGTATTTAATCCGCTATAATTGGCAGTTTCAAAATGTTTTTTTTCCCCATAAAAGACAGTTAGGGAGCTAGCCTCTGTGTGTTTCCTGTGAAATAAATCAATCTGTGGAAGTCTATGCAGTGAAGCTCAAGGTCTACGGGTGTTATTTAGAAAATGGAGATTATTCCCAAATAATAATATTCCTTTTGTTCTGTGCCTTTCCTTCCATTCATAAAAATGAAGACAAGTAAATACTACGTGTTCTCTCGGACTACTTTTTTCTTGCTTTTCCATTTCAAAATATTCAGTATCTAACATCAACAATTACATCAGTGCAACAAACAAGCAAAGGCTGTGTCCTTAATTCTCTCGCCTAGTAATTACAATGGTCCTCACTAATTAAACTGCTTTCCACCAATGAATCAACCAATGCTTTTGTCGATTAACCTTCTGAATAAAGCAATTAACCAGCACTGGCTTTAAAAGAAAGAAGGCTAAGAGGTCCATTATGCCAACCATATTTTTATAGATCTAAACAATGTTTTATAAATATAATGTGTGTGTTTTGTGGCATCAAGTCAGAACTGACATAGCAACCCTAAGAGGGTTCTCAAAGTAAGTGATAAATTTCAGGAGTGGTTTTACCAGTTCCATTCCCCAGTCAGTGACTGAGTAAGGATTCAAACTCTGTTCTCCAGAGTTCTAGTCCATCACTCTATCCACTACACCAGTGGTTCTCAAACTGTGGTCCCCAGAAGTTTTTGGACTGGGGTTTCTGGGGGTTACAGTCCAAAAACACCTGGTTACCCAAGGTTGGGAACCACTGGATTAGACGATGTCTCTAATAACAGTTACACTTTGCTCTTGGGGCTTTCATAAAGGAAAAAGAAGGAGATTTGGGTTTACTTTGGACTGAGCTGATGTACTGTCACATAACATATTATCCTGTTCTCTAGGTTGATGTGAAGAAAACATTGACATTGTACATATGCCATGCCAGGCTTCCTTTTGGACCATGAACACTGCGACCCTCATCGAACATTCATAAAAATGGCTCATCTTAATATGTGAGGGAGTGGAGCAAGAAAATCTTCTCCATGGTCGGTGTCCCCATATAGAGATGGTTTGTTACATATGAAAATGCTTCACATGAGTGAAGACCTCTTTTTTGAATGGGGTTTAGTGTACATAATCCCACTTCATGGCTTTACATGCTCCCCCACACGACAGAAGGTCTGAGACAGAACTTGGAAAAGCTAACTTTTTGGACTACAACTCCCAAAATATGTCAATATCAGGTCTTAAAATTCTATTTAAAAGTAAGCCTTGGTTTCCTGTTTATGTCCAAAACAGAAAAATGCAGCTTAATATTGGTTTCCTCTCCAAGTCAAAACCATGGTTTAAGATTCTGACCAGTCAACCAACTTGGCCTGGTTTGGATCTAAAGCTAAGCATAATTTTTCAAAATGTGAACTAGCCTTGGGGTCTTGCAGCCCCCTTTCCTCTTTTAGTGCATGCCAGAGAAGGAGACTGGAAGTAATTCACTTCCTGGTTTTAACTATAGTTTTTCATTTCATCTGAACTGGGAAACTTAGTTCAAACTATAGTTCAAACTTAGTTTGAACTATAGCTTCTTGAAACAAACTGGGATGAGAAACCACAATTTGTTTGAACAAACCTTATTTTAAAGTAACAACTAACATATTGCCAAACCACAGTTAGTTGAAACCCAGAATCAGATATTCCCAATGTCACAGTCATACCAAGTGAACAGGAGTGAGATGAGTGTTAGACAAAGGCTCGAGCATGCTCATTCACATAGTGGTCAAATTGCATTTTGGATGTAACAAGACCAGAGTTTAGGAAACAGGGACGAATATGGCTGAACCAGGCCACTGGTTTTAAAAAGACTGTTACAAGCTTTGAGTTCCAAAAGGAGAATCTTTCATTCTCTGTGCAATGAGGAGTAAGGGGCGGTCATTTATAATCGGGAGGATGTGTCATTTCAAAATAATGAACAGCTGCCAGTTCTACCAATATCCTTGATTATCTCCAGTCCCTGTGCCTTTTCCCGAGTGCTTTTGGAAGGGTAAATCTCCTCATTACATTCGCCAAAGCCACAAGATCCTCTTTTAAACAAATCCCTCTTTAAATCTGCCTTTGTTGTGGTGTTTACCCATTGCTCCCATTAGACTCCGGATATTCTGACAGCCACCTGGAGCAGAATTTTTTTAAAAAAAGACTACAAAAGCACATTCACTGTTAAATATTTTCCATCCCTAGTCAATATCTTATAATTGGTACTAGATCACTTTTGGGGAAGCCGGTTCTCTCACATGTAGCAAATCCCAGTTTAATCAAGAAGATGAGCAGTGGGAATGAATGTATGATTCACAGAGTTGGCTTAGAAGAAATTCTTCTTGTGGGGCATCTGCATGATTATTGCTACTATGAAATCCCAGCACCATTAGTATTACTAGGTTGCTTCCTTAATCCTAGTGGATTTGACTATTGCATAATTTCTAACAAGGCAGGCACTGGAGCCACTGCTTGGAAAAGGTTATTTTTTTTTGGATTACAATGCCCAGAATCCCCAAGACAGGGGTTTGTTTTTTTTCTTCACTATTGGAAAAATTACTGTTCAGGACAAGAAATCTCAGAATTCACCACCTGCCCCCCTGGCCATGCTGGCTGAGATAATTTGGAAGTTTTCATTGAAAAAGTATATTTTCCAAACTTTCTGCTTTTCATGTCAGGAGGCAAGAGTGACTATCCAGCATAATTAACAAGGGCTAGGTGTGCGTTAACTTAAGTGGTGTAGTTTTGAAATCTTCCTTTGTAATGTGAGACATGCCAGGGAGCCGTTACGTTTCTAATGAAAATGATAGTAGACCAAACAAGATCAAAAGCATTTTCCGCTTGATCTGTGTGCTTTTAGCTCCCTGCTCCATGAAATGTGCATCTGCCTTACAGAGTTCTTGTGGTGAATTCCACTTGTGTTTTTATATGTCTTTATATGCTTGTCTTGGTACATTGCACTTACAGTATATTGGACTTCGAAAGACTTCTTAGAGTTGACTTGCAGTGAAATGTAGGGGATGTGCACTGCATTTCACTGAATGCCTAGACACTTACCAAATCAGGCCTTTTTATGTTTTTCTGTGCTGACCATTGAATGGAAGAAAAAGTCCAGGGCACATTTTGTTACAGCTGCAGTGTGAAATGAGAGACTTCTGTTGATCTCTCATGGGCTCCGTGTGACTGAATTTTCTCCAACTTTTTTTTAAAAAAGTTATTTACAGTACTGGGACTAAGTGTGAATGTGTGCATACAGATGAAAGACTGCATTCATCTCTGGGTTTTGAGTGATTAGGTAAAAATTTCACATTAGGATCTCTCTTTCTCATCACTCCACCACTTTAATCTCTCTCTCTCTCTCTCCTCTCTCTCTCTCTCTCTCTCTCTCTCTCTCTCTCTCTCTCTCTCATTTGGCTTGGTTTGGTTTTGGTGCTGCAGGTGCCAATGTTTATAATAGTGGTCTTGCTTCTCTTTTTATATTCCTTGGGCTGGAAGCAGGCAAATAATTCTTCCAGAAATAATTTTTATGGCATAATGGGTAACCTCCAAATGCAATCCTAGTTGTAGGTTTCAAAGAAGTAGCCATGTTAGTCTGTGAAAGCATATCAGACAAAAAGTAAAAAAATAGAAATAAAGACAAAAAAGAGACAGAAGCCTTGTGGCACCTTAAAGACTAATTGTTACAATACCATTACTAAATTAAAACAGCACGATCATCCCAGTTTCCAAGTAAAACAAAGCAAACATGGTTAAAACCAATCGTATGATCTTAGGAATCTTACAATCTTACTTGGGGCAAGCCCCATCATACTTAAAGGGACTTAATTTCTGAGGAAATACAGATAGATTTGTACTGTAAAAGATCAGGAAAGTGCTGTATTAATAAACAGGCATTGATGCGAAGAATATCAAGCAAAGTTCCAA
The DNA here is from genome assembly GCA_037013535.1 of Intellagama lesueurii. NCBI lineage: Eukaryota > Metazoa > Chordata > Lepidosauria > Squamata > Agamidae > Intellagama > Intellagama lesueurii. The sequence continues at coordinate 23,586,335 of JBAJHW010000001.1, forward strand.
TCAACCAACGTAGGCTTCCCGTACTCTACATTTTAGTTATGTGGACCTCATTAATAGGATTGGGGACCCTCTACTGATAGCACAGGGCGAATTAGGGCAGGGGCAGAGGAGCCTGTGGCTTGAACACAAAATGGGAAGCAATCAAGGATACTATATTTTGTGCATAGTATGTTATGATCATAAAGTGATCTTTTTTGTGCCCTGTCATCGGCAACAATAGAATGGATGGTTTATATGCTAAGGTCTCAGGTTCCATCTCCGGCATCTGCAGGTAAAGATGTGAAATGATCAAACCTGACCTTAAGGAAAAATGTATATTACCTTCAAATAACACATTTTCATTCTCACAATGGAGTTTCCTCAGAGACACACCAGTCACCACTTAGAAAACAAACCACTCTAAATGCAAGACACCTGAGTGAGGAAAATAACATGAAGTCATAAAGATACCTTTTACCACTTTGACAAACCACCCCTCCTAAGAAAGTGATAAATATATAATCTAATTTGACCCAAAGACTTATTTCTGCCTGAGGAAAAACCACTGCCACTCTAAGTAGACTGCAGTGGGCAGAATTTGGAAGAGTTATTTTTTTCTACCTCAGAGACTCTTGAATTCTTTGGGGTTTTTTAAAGATTTACTTTTCCAAATTCTGGATTAGGATGGACCAAAAGTCTGGTTCGGTGTAATGCACAACTTTCTAATACTATGTTCCTCTCTATCCCCACTATGTGAAATATGGTTTATTGGTCATCTGCTAACCCTACTCAGAGTCTATCACATAAGAGAAATAGCATATATCACTAAGAATGTGTGAAGGTATTGTTCAGTATTGCCCAGCAGCCTACCAATGAATTATTCTTTGTAATCCAACTCAGAGGTTGGCTAGTTTTACAAGTGCTTTTCTTTGCCTCAGCTGCATTCCTTGTTCCAAAGAAGCACATGAGCAGAGGTGGCAACCTACAACATGCAGGTTGGCACTGTACAAATAGACTTGACTGTTGAGGGAAATATTAGTTAAAATCCTGTAGATTAACTACTGAGACAAAATAATCCTTTAAATCACTCCATCACCTTGTTTAATGAATGAGGGTTTCTTTTGAGGAGATACATGATCATTCAACCAATCCGAGAAGACCTGATGAATTTATGAGCAACTCTTACTTTGTCCATCTCTGGATGCAAAATTCCTCTTTCTGCTGTTTGTGATAGCCATGTAAATAAGAACGGGCTTTGCTGTCCTTTCCCCACTCCTACCGAGAGCTTGGGAAGGTTACCTTTTGGACTACAGCAATGGGCCTGTCCTGTCCTGTTTTGTTTTGTTTTAATCTAACATTCATGACCTGAATGTTGAGTTCACACTTTCACAAATGGAAGAATCTGTTCCATTCGTGGAAGGGACTGTTGTTTACACAGGGACCCTTTGGAGGAAGAGAAGAGGTGATTGTGGTGGCGGCAGTGATGATGGTGATGATAGAGTCAACACTACATTCCACACTTCCCAAGGAGTGACCCCTATTTCCAGACTACAGACTACAGAGGAGATGGCAAGGGCTTATTGAAAACTGCGATTTGACAGTTTGGAGATTATTGTATAACTTGGACTTTTTTGGCCTGCCTGGGGGATACTGGGAGATGTAATCCAAATGAGTAACTTTTGCAAGTAACTACAAGCATTTCTACCAGCAGTCCTTTGGAGGCTCTCTGATGCAAGATAACCATATACTTAAGGGTGGGGTGTATTGTGTCAGTGTGGAGATATACCTGACTGGACTATCTGACTCCATTGTGAGCTTTTCTGTCATTATGTCCTCAGCTGACTCTCAGCTCTCATCTGTGGCTCCAAGTAGCTGTGTGTGCATGTGCAGTGGCCACATCCCAGTAAACCACAAGCCATATAGGCTAAGCCAGATGAGGGAAAGCAGATGGGCTCAACCCTTGGTGACTTTATGGGACATGCAGGTGAAGCCTAGCGTGGTGACCAAGAAGAAGAGGCCATTTCGGACCCAGGCAGATCAGCCATATCAGCAGCACACTCTTGGTATGGGCAGAACAGGATGAGGCACTGAGGAAATCCTGGTCAACCACTGTACACAGCCCTGTCTCCGGTCATCTTGACTTAGTCTTGCTACTGAATTACGGTGGCCACTGGGAGGAGTGGGTGAGACTGATGCTGCATAAGTCTTCCTCACTTTTAACAAATTCATGTGCAAGTCATTGCCATCATTTCACAGTTTTATTATCCCTGCTCATCAGGAGCCTTGTGTCACAGTGGTTGAACTGCAGTACTGCAGCCAAAACCCTGCTCATTACCCAGGTTCAGTCCTAGGTAGCCAGCTCGAGGTTCACTCAGCCTTCCAGCCTTCCGAAGTCAGTAAGTTGAGTGCCCAGCTTGTGGGAGTGGGGGCAATGTTTAGCCTACATAATTAATTTTTTAATCACCCAGACAGTGCTTTATGCACTATGGAGCAGTATATAAGCAGGACGGTTTTGCTTTGCTTTGTTAAAGACGTTTTTGGTGGTGAGTGAGTATTTGCAGTCCTGCACACAGGCTGCTCAGGGTGTAGGGTTGCTCTTATCTGGATTGAAGCAGCAGCAGAGTTCAGCAGCCCCCCCCCCCCCGAGTGTCTGAGCTGCCTTTTTTAAGGATCACACTGCTCACCTTTGTGTCACGGGAGGGGCAAGAAAAAGTGCCGCACACATTGTCTCCTACACTATACTCTGGTGAGCTGGCTCAAGAATACTTTGAATTCACCCATTTCAGAAGTGAAGCAAATCCCGCTGTATTTGACCATGTAGTCTCAGTCTTAGACTCCCACTTTCTGGAAAGATAGATGCTACACTTATCAGTGCTTATGCACCAACCATTGTTGTTGTCGTTGTTCTGTCCTTTTTGCTTTATGGAGTGAAGACTTGGATTGGCTCTCAGTGCCATGCAAGAAAGCTCAGTCACTCTGACCTTACCAGTCTTTGGAGAATTCTCTTCCTCATATGGCAGGGTGAAGTCCCTGAAACTGAAGTCATGGAGCAAAGGCAGATGACTGGGACTGAAAACTTTGAAATAAAAAGAATCAAGGATGCATAAAGGAAGAGTGTGACACCCCAACTATCCAACAACTCCAGGACCAGCTAACCTGCCCTCCACCCCCTGCATTCCAATATCTTCCAAGCTTGTGTTGGGCTAGTTGGTCACCTGCACATTCAACTTTAGCTGCTCATTCTCTGTTTTTTTTCCTAAATGATAAATCTGGTGGAAATGGTCCTTTTTGAAAATGAAGGATGAACTAGATCTTCAGGGTTTCTTCCTTGTGAAAACGAAAATAGTGAATTTGTCAAAAGTCTGTCAGAAAGTCAGAGCAGTACTACACATAATTAAAGCAGCAAGAGTGGCTACGGCAGAGATGAGGCATCGGTTTTCACACATTAGAGGATGCGAACAGAGTTTTGGTTTGGTTTCTGTCCTGTTCATCTGGACTAGACCAGTGACAAGGGGAAGAAGCAGGCTACTGCCAGACTAGAAAGCCCTAACCTTCTGAAACAAGAAGCCAGCACGCAGCAGGATCCCTCTGTTAAAAAAGGCAGGTAAGATTTAAATAGCGATAATCCCCCAGAAACTCTGTGTGGAGCTCAGGTCACAACATAACAAGCTGTTTAACTTGGGTAGAGGATTAATGCTTGAAATTATTACATATGACAGAGGCCTGTGGAACAGGAAGTATTGGATGGGTTTACAAAAAGAGGGAGTCACATAATAGCTTTCCATGTGTGTTAAAGTTTGAGGAGGAAAGGAATCTGGTGTCATGGTTAAACATGGTAGGTACGGTTATGGGCATCAACTCAGTGGTGCCCATCACCATATCCAGTGTAGTGCAGTGGATAGGGTGACAGACCAGGACCCTGGACACCAAGGTTTGAATCCCCACTCACTGAGAGAGTGGAACTGGTGAAACTTTCTCTTTTTAGATTAATTGAATGAATTAATACATTAAGAATGGTCAGAATTCTCATGGGAGAAATTTTGAACAGAGCACTTCTCAGTACAAATTGCGGAGGAACATGAGGTGAAAGGATGCCACTGTATTCATGTGGTGCTTGTGGGCTTCTCATAGACATGTCATTGGTCCCTTTGGGATAAGAAAGCTGGGCTAAATAGGCCTTTGATTTGATCCAGCAGAACTTTCTTTATGCAATGACATGCCCAATTTACCCATATACTAGTTTGCCAGTGCTGGTGCTGTAACTGATAATGGTTGTTGTCCATGTCTCATGAGGGCTGTTTCATAAATACACTTATTTGGAAAGGTGATACTGGGGGTAAAACCTGGGATGTTCTGTGTAGACTACAACAGCCTTATTACTGGCTGGTATTGCCCCTCCAGAAGTACGTTGAGAAGTGCTAGCAAATAATGAATGAAATAAGATAATACAACACTAAATCTATCCACTTCATGGACACCAACCTCTAGATCAGTCATTCTCAACCTTTTTAAAAAATAAGTTGTATAATGAACCTTATAAGGTGGTGGGTGAAGAATTGTTTCCAATCTGTGGCCCCGTTCAAATGTGCCAGGGGCCCCCAGGGGGCCATATGGTTCCCATTGAGAATGGCTGTTCTAGATGACAGCTAAAATCTAGGAAAAGTTTTCCTCAAACATCTCAAGCTTTAAATATTAAACCAGAAGAGGCTAAGCTAAACCTATGGAGAACAAGAACAACACATCTTGCCAAATGGATGAACGCTGAAGAGTGCCTCCCGCTAGAACAAGACTCTAGCTGAACCATCTGGAAGTCACTTAATAGACTTTGAAGCAAAGTAGGAAGATCAAGGAATGATCAAGAAAAATGGAGCTCCTTGACTACAAGACAAGTTTTCTATGACTTTGGAGAAATTCAATCAACGCAGTACTTATGTGCATGCAATTTATTTCCCACCACATGTACAAAAGAAGATCTAGCAAATGGCTGAGATAACACTATTGAAGTAGCCTAGTTCAGGTCAAAAACAGTCTAATCATTTTAACATTTTAAATTTGCTTGAACTTCATATTTCGTATGTGTCCACAATTTTAAATTGTGCAATGCTCTAATACAAATAAATAAATACATAAAGATTATTGAGCTGAGGGCCCTCCCAACATGAAGCATCTTCTTTTAATTTATCTTCTTAGCTCTCCCATCCCTGCTTTTGTGGTCTCTTAGTCATTGCTTCCTGTCATCTTCTCTTCCCCCCCCCCTTCCTCCCTGTAGTGGTTATAAAAATACACAAACCAAATTAAAGATTTTGTTCTGCCTTTCCAGTACAGATAGAGAACCTTGGGCCCTTCCAAACTCATCCCATGAGCAGAGTCTTGACTACAGTAGTGCAGTTTAACCATTGTACTATGGGGGGGGGGGGTAACTGTACTGTTTTGTGAATTTGTTGCTGTTCCTTCGTTTTTGGATTTTGTGAACTTCCCCGAGTGCCTTGTACTGAGACAGAGGTTAGGATATTGGTGTTACAAAGAAATAAAATACTTAAATCCGTATAGAGCCAATGTGGTGTGTTGGGTGGAGTGTGAGACTAGATAACGCGGGAGACATGAGTTCAAATCCCAGCACAGGCATGAAAACTCACTGCAGGGGTAGGATGGCAAAGGAAAAACCAGTCATTGAATGTCTCGCACACCTTGAAAACCATCTTATGGTCACCATAAATCTGAAGCAGCTTGATGGCATGGCACATAGCAACAACAAAACCAGTATCAAAAGAACGAGTCTTATTTAAGGATGCTCATGTAAAATAAAACTCTTCTGCCTTTAAGACAACACAAGATTATTTGCTGTTTTTGCTGCTGCAGACTGACAGGGCTATCTGTGTTGGACATAAAACATTTGGACTTGAAATTCAGCTTCTGAAATGTCTGTGTGAGGTGCGGTGAGGGGGCCTCTTAGGAACCCGCCCCACTGCCACTGAGCGCAAAAGCAAAATGAAGAGTATCTTCTGTGAGAACATGCACGTAGTTACTGTTGGCTGCCCGGCCCAAGCGAGTGTGCTGAATACGAGTGCAACTTCCTTTTGGCAGAAGGCAAAGCTACCAGCCTGAGTTCTCAAGTTGCAAGGCGGCAGAATGCTGAGCGCTGGGATTCCAGCGTCCTCTTACAGAACTGAACATGCCAGTGGGTTGAGAAAATCATTGCCCCAGAGATTGAAAGCAGATTTGTGCTGTGCTTCTGACCCACAGTGTGTGCATTCTTGCATGTGGAAGTATGCACAGTGTGAGGGTGGGTGCCAAATTGGTGGAAAACAACAAAAGTCCAGGCAAAAATGAGTCAGAAAGAGGCTGCCTGTTTTCTTCAGTTCCTTTATATCTTTTTTTTTAAAGGCAGTTGGTGGTGCAATCTGACATTTTTAAAGAGTTGCTTGGGTTTCTGAAGAAGCTGTGTGGAGATGTACTTCTTTTGATCCTACGCTGTGTAACCTCCAGGGATGAGGCAAAGCTTGGCAGCAGTGGTGTTTTTTGGGGGGGTTGGGAGGGCATTGTTTTTGTTGTGTTAGAACACTCGGTGCTGTTACTGTTATGAAAAAGAAAAGGCTGAATCGCTGGATTGTCCTGGAGCAACGTTAATTATCTTGAAGTATGGAGCTCTTGAGATGGTTCCAAAATCTTAGCGCCAGGAGCAATTCCTGATCAGATAGTGTTCTTTAATAAGCGTCCTCATGATTTAAAACAGGAATTGGGTAAAATACTAAGGACTGTGTGCTTTGATCCCACACTTTCTGCTGCTTTCTGTTATGACACTGAAATAATGATTTAGCTTGCCAATTTATTTTATAATGTATCTAGCCTCGTCCTACAGCATTCATACTTAAGTTCTGGTTTAAAAATAATGAAGGCTTAGCACATAGGCTTAGGCACATTCTGCTTATTTTCACAGGAGCGACTATATGGCGAGAAAAGTGGGGTCAAGGTGCAAACAGAAAGCTTAACTTTATTTTCTTATACGTAATGTGTTTTGTCTTAGACAGTTACAGTACATGTCAAAATGTTATTTAAATCACTTTGGGATTCAGTCAAAACTAATGAGTTGTCCTTGAACGTTGAAAAAGCAGGTGTGTTACAGTCTAGGGTGTGGGATTGTACAGAAGAGAATTATCACTGTACCTACAGCCTGTGATCACAACAGACGTCATATTCAAATATGTGCTATATTTGGGGAATTCCTGCAACAAAAGTAATGACTATACAGTATACCAGCACATTTTCCCCCTTAACACCTGGAGAATCCTACTCAAGGACAGTGGTTCCCACCCTTGGGTCCCCAGATGTTCTTGGACTAAAACTCCCAGAAACCTTCACTACTAGCTGTGCTGGCCAGGATTTCTGGGAAGTGTAGCCCAAGAATTTCTGGGGATCCAAGGTTGGGAACTACTCCTCTAGGAAGTGCAATTCTCCTTTAAACCAAGGTGCACAGTCCTTGTTTTGGTTTTTAAATTAAAGTTGTAGAATGTGGTGTTGAAACCGGCCTTCTGGCCAAATCTGGGTTTGATAGGAAGGATTACTCTGGCCTGTATTTGTTCAGGGTGGTAGTTAACCCTTTCAGGCTGCCCACACTATATCACACCATCTCTGATCAATGGCTGACCAGCCATTGCTTAAATACCTCCAGCAAAAGAGAAATACCTCACAGCCTCACTGCTGCCCTTTGGAGCAACCAAGAACAACTCTGGTCCATCTTCAGATAGACAATCTTCTAGATATTTGAAATCAGCGACTATGCTGATTATTTTAATTTTACCGAGGCGTAAGCGTTAGCTATATCCCAAATTCCCTGCACATAGAAAGTAAGCATGTCAGGAAGAAGGAGAGGTTGGGGGCCTTCTCTCTAACCTGTGAGCATTATGCCTGAAAACAGACAGATACTGCAACAAAGATATACTGTGTTGGTCCAGTATTAGCAGATGCTCATAGCAGCAATTTGTGGGATGGATTGTGTCTTGATCAATGCCTGTTGTAGGACAGGTACCTGTGTAGCGTGCCAAAGGTATGCAAGAGTAGTCCCAGAAACTATGAAAAAAAGGGCTGTTCTGTTCCGTTCTGTGGCAGACTGATAATGCAATTCTTGTTTTAGGAAACTGAAGAAAAGCTGAGAACGTAGTTTGGGCTATTTCACCAGACCGGTAACCAAGGTTGCAGCCTGAAAGCTGAAGGTAAGTTAACTTGCAATATTTGACTGGCTCTTCTAGAGTACTCGCTGCCAGCATTCCTTGGAAATGCTCCAAAATACGGATGCAAAAGGGATTAAAAAATGCCCGTATGTTTGGCCAGTAACCACATTGGCTATGGAATTCTGGGAGTTGTAGTCCACCTGTTCCCATCTCTGCCCTACCTCTACCTCCATCATCCCCTGGATGCTTGCTGGAAACTGTCAGGCACTTGAGTCGACCCATTTCCTATCCCAACTACAGCTCCCTGGAATCCATGGGATTTGGGTGTTGTAGTCTAGAAAAGTAACTTTTCCAGTATCTCATGGACACCTTGACATTCCTTATAACCTGGAAGTTCATGGGGGCTTTCTCAGGTGCTTAGAGTTTTAAAAGTTTTTTTTCCACTGCAGATATAAATCCGACCATGTGCTTCTTATGTGAAGCTGTTTTGCTTATAAACTGCTCTGCCAGAACTGGCCAGTTTAGTCATTAGCAAATGTTCCTTGAAAACCTAGAAGGCTGGCAGATCAGCTAATTTTATCTCCAGGAGGAAAGAATGACATTCCTGTGTCATTCAAATGACCCACTGAGACAGACTCCTCTTTTAACTGCTACTTTCAACTGTCTTTATCCAGCATAGTACTATCAGTTACAAGAATTGCCTCTGAACATCCAACCTGGATCACAGCTGTTTCCATGTTATGGACTGTATATAACACTTGACACTCTCAAGTGTTTTGACTACGTTTTTCAGCAGCAAGTTAGTCTGGGACTCTGATTGTTTCCAATAGCAAAATGTGTAACATTCCAGTAACTGGAAAGCGCTGTCTCTAAGGAGGAGGTATTTCAGATTCCTGGTGCATGTTTCTATCTCCACGTTTTTGTATTTGTATAAGAACTGAGCTTTTGCATGGTAGCCAAGCAAAAGCTCAGTTCTTAATTAATCTGAATTAATCTGAAACATGTTGAAGCCATTTAAGGAGCCTCTACAGGATAAATATTTGGTTTAAGTGTATATCTAAGGCAGGGCGTGGTGAATGTCTTCAGAAGTCAGATTATTTTAATAATCAAAATAAAAGAGCACAGTTTGCGTTATCAAACTATTGACTGGTTGGTTGGTTGGTTGGTTGGTTGGTTGGTTGGTTGGTTGGTTGGTTGGTTGGTTGGTTGGTTGGTTGGTTGGTTGGTTGGTTGGTTGGTTTTGAAGAGGTGTACAGCAATAATAAAACATACGCTATTAAATGATACCTAAAATGAATATATACTAGCTATATTACTCATAAAATATTTGATTGCCTCAACCACATAGGGAAGACTGTCAAAAATAGGTAAGTGTTCAACGTGTGCTTAAAAAGAAAAATTAGTGAAACATGTCAAGCTATGGGCAAACTATGGTTTAGGGTAGACAGATGAAGAATACTCAGTAAACTCACTGAGGGTGGGATAGCACTCCACTCCTTGAACATCTTAGACTTCAAAAACTCTATTACAGTCACCATAGGTAGGAAGCCATTTAACAACACACACATATTTCTGGCTAACTCCCTCCTTTCTCTTTTCTTTTCACTTCTCCTTTCTCCGCCATTCATTCAGCTAGTTCTTTTCTTGTCTCCAGTTTCAGTACTACCAAAACAGATTGCTTAGATGAGTTGTTTAAATTAAATTATTGCTCAATTGAAAATGTTAGCCTGTGGGCTGGGTTTGTTCTTTTTATTTGACTTTTCTACAATGCCTGCAGCTTGAGATGGTATTGTAATCATGTCAATGCTGTTAACAGCAAGCACAACAACAATAATATCATTTAGGTGCTATTGACCCTTCCTATTGCATTGTTACGGGGTGAGGAGGAGAAGAAATAGGTTTGATAGATATTGTCTCTGTGTTTCTTAGAAGGGAAAAGCCAGGCATGAATCGAGCACACCTCCAACTCTGTGATTCTGTCTGAACAGTTTACTCATGTAACTAAAAATAGGTCACTCTGAGCTGAGAAAAAAAACCAGAAAAGCATGTGGTAGAACAAGCCAAGCAGACTACTGGTTGATCTTTTGAAAAATGATTGTGTGTAGAGGAACAGGGAAATGAAATGTGCAAACATAATTTCTTTCAGCTGCTGTGTGCCCAGTGCTGTAATCATGTCAGCCCCTGGCATCCTTGGAACAGCTGGCAAGGCCCCAGTCCCCTGGCCAGTCTAGACCAAGCCAACTGTTGACACCAGGTCCTTGAGCCCTCTTACACTTCCCCTCTCCTGGCTTCAAACTCAGGGCAGCTTCAGGAACTTGGATCTAGCCATCCTTTCAACAGCAGTTGAAGGATATAAATTGTTCTAAAAGAATAGAAATGGAGGTAGAGTATATGTCAAAAATACATATTCCTGCACAGAAATACAGGAGGAGGACACTGGTTGTCCCACTGAGAGTATCTGGATCAATGTAGTTGGGGTGAAAAACAAAAGGAACATGGTAGTTGGAGTCTACTACCGACCACCCAATCAAGCAGAGGATGCAGATGATACTTTTGAAAAACAAATTGCAAGGAGTTGGGCTGGAGCAAAATTCGCCATACGTCGTGTGATCACTGGGAAGTAGATCACGCTGGACTGCTCCACAAGTGGTACAAAAGTTTTTTCTAAGTGTGTGCCTTACGTTGGGTAAATGGTCCTGAATAAAAAAGGGAATTCTGCATTCGCATATAGTTAACACTGAAGGAAGTAGTTGCTTTATTTTAAAAATGCTGAAAGGATTGTACTGTTCTGTTGAAGTATACTCTGTTCACCAAATACAAAAATGTAGATTTTTGTGATATTTGTGTGCAATCAAACTTTTATATGGCAACATAAGGACAAGGATGGAGAAACCTGGTTGCTTTCTTTCATTTCAAGTACACAGGGAAAATTTTGACAAATTCTTTAAAATAAGCTAAAATAAAAAATTTTCCCCATCTGCATTGTTGGAATTTAATGGGAACCACCATTCCCAGTGTGGAGGGAGCCATGTTGTTGCTGCCTCCCATTGCAGATGCTAAAAATAAAGATGCTCTCTGGAAAACAAGGTTGCAATCACAATCCCTTTTAACAGAGTTAAATGCACACAAATTCAAACCCAGGCTTTTCAGAGTTAAGCACTAACCATCTGAATGCTCAGAACTCCAGTATACTACACTAACCTGGCTCAACCCAGTGCTAGGTGGAGATGACAGGAGTTGTTGCCCAACATACTCAGAGGGCAGCAGATTGGGCAAGATTGGTATAGAGGATTAGAGTTTCAAATGCAGTCACAGCGAGGGTTGCGCAGCCAAGGTTGTGCGCCTTTTCTGGAGGCTTCTTATAGGCAGGGTAAATTCTCATCACCCAAATACACTCCTTTCATCCTTCACTATGCAGGAACACACCCTGTCCCTAGATGAACTCTACCTGCTTTTAGAGGAGTTTCACCCTGTGACAGGTTTCCGAGCTTTACTTGCTTGACAGTATTTGTGCCATGGAGCCTTGGAACAGGAAGATTGGGGAGCAGCAACAAAGCAGAGTAAAGCCCAATTGATGTGCAAACTTGGGACTCCCTGTGAGCAGTCTGAAGAGATACAAGACCCATACTTTTCCCATCCACCCCACACCACCCCCAAAACCCTTGATGTCTGAGGTTGTCGAATTGTATTCACTCATCTGAACTTAATAATACTAATTGCATGCCATCAAGTTTATTCTGATTTATGGCAACTCTTTCCTAGGTTTTCTAGGTAGAGAACACTCAGAAGTGGTTTACCATTTTCTTCTGGGGGTATCCTGGGATTGTGCAGCTTTCCCAAGGTTACCCAGGCTGGCTCTTCTCTCAGGAAGCATGGTAGGGGATTGAATTCCCAAACTCTGGCTCCGCAGTGAGATGCCTCAACCAGCCAAACTAAGCTATCCAGCTAGACTAATTGAACTTAATGAAACTTTAAAGGATTTTAAGTGCAAGTCACTCAGGTGATCAGCCCCACTCCTTTTGATCTCTCACAGGGTTATGATGCCTCTTTCTGACAGATTTTGGTTTCACTTGAGACATTTGGTGCCTCTGTGTATGCCTACTTCTTGGCTTTTGAAGACTTGATTGGGATGAAGCTCATGACTCCTCTGGGTAACATGTAGCAGAACTTTCACTCTTTTGCTTCTTGACACCTGTTGTCTACATTACTTCTAAAACATAGCTTGTTCTGTTCTTTATTAAGAGCCCTGAACAGGAACTAATTTCTGTCCTTAGTCCCCAGTCCCTCAGAGCAAAGTGTTTCATTGCTTGTTATGTTCTTATTAAATCACTTAGAGTGGGAGAGTAATGTTATCTCACCAAAGTGGGAGAAGGATTATTTATCGGTTAGTTTTTCCCCCTGGTGTTTTTTCCTCCTTGTTCATTGGGTTTCCTGCCTTTCAGAGGGACGGAGCATCCTGGCTGTTCTCTGAGGCTGCTGTCTGAATTGTATTACAAAGTTAGAGCGTTGCTTCTTTGTATGGTCTGTTGATCTGCAAACAGGAGCAATGCAACACTAAAGTTTTGTAATCTGATTCACCAGCTGCTTCTGCCAGCAGCTGTTACTACCTCATAGAGATAAAGTAAGCTCAAACTCTAGATGCCACCTGACCCTCAAAACAAATAATGCTTAAAAAAGCATTACTCGGCACCTCAAACCCTTGTGATGACTTGCTTCTGAGCTCTGAGGAAACTGTACTGGGAATGATCCAGAGAGCCAGAAGTATGAAGCGCCTGTTGTTCCTCCATCTAATCTACATTCTAAATTCCACATTCTAGATCATTGTTTCCCAACTTTGGGTAACCCAGGTGTTCTTGGACCTCAGTTTCCAGAAACCCCTGCCAGCACAGCTGGTGGTGAAGGCTTCTGGGAATTGGAGTCAAAGGACACCTGGGCTACCCAAGGTTGAGAGCCACTCCTCTAGATCCAAAGCTGCTCTGCTGTGCCTTGGGGACATGTCTTTCTTTTAAAATCCTTCTTCCTCATCCTTTTCCTCCCCTAGTTTCTTCGAATGCAATGACCCAGCAACCTCAGGATGAATTTGATAGCAGCGTGGAGAAGGCCATAGACTGGATGAAGACCATCCAAGAGAGGCTGAAGATGAATGACAACACCAAGGGGCCTCGGTCTGCCTTGGAAGCCAGGCTGAGGGAGACAGAGGTAAAGAATTCTGCTGATACTCCTTGGGTACAAAGTACTCAGAAAGGGTTTACCAGTCTTGACTTCTGGTGGCACTCTTGCACTATGTAGCATGCCCATCACCACACAGGCAACAGGGCATGTATGTATACCAGCAATACACACTCAGGATGATCTCAGCTACCCCCCCCCCCCCATCACCATAGAAACAGTGAGGATTTGAACTCACAGAACCTGGCTCTAGAGCAATGGACCTCCCACTCACTGAGCTATATCAACCAAAAACTATGGAACTCTCTCCTAAAACAGGTTTGCCATGTTCTTTCCCTGGTGGAAAGGGACCGTGTTATTTCAGAGTGTGTGGTATTCTCATAATGTCGGCCTAGCTAGGCAAGATTCGCTTCAGTAGTTGGGGATGGCCTTTAACAATTAAAAATTGTAGGCATCTGGGATACAGATTGGGACCTTGGAATGAGGGGGCTTCAGTCCTTTGCACCCAACAGTAGTACCTGACCTGATCAAGGAGTACACCTGGTTCTTACTTTGGAAAAAAAGTTCATGTGGCATAAGTTGAAGCTTACCTTCCACATATAAACAAATGTGTGATTATCTGGATTGAGACAATAATGGCAGGCAAAAGGTTATGTCCTCCCTGCTCCCATATCAGGGTCTCATTCTAGATAAAAGGGGTAGCCATGTGAATGACATCTCGGTGCTTTAAAACAGCATCCTACTTCCTGTCACTTTCATCTTGTATGAATGTTACTGCTGTGATTTTGCTTTATGCAGTAGTAGTGGCTTTTAATTACTTAATAAGGTCTTAACAAAATCAACAGCCGTGGTATCTTTGAAGCAGTAAAGAAATAGAAACATTCTCAAAGTCTGAAAATTAAAGTCATGATACTTTTCTGTTAATGTGCAATTTGTATACTTAGCATTCAATGCAACCTAGATCAACTCATTATGGGCCGTACTAGGACTGATACTGTGTCACAAATTTGTGCTAATTGCATAAACCAGTTGTGTAAATAAGGCCACAGTTAGTAGTTTTGTTCTTGTTTTTTCACTTCCCTTCAAGATGGCTAGAAACTTTTAGTTTCATGCTATGTGCAGAAGACGGGGCTTTATACCTGCATGGAATTCATGGTCATCTTGAACGCTAGGCTAGAGAAGGCACCGTGTCCCTCCAAACTGTCCAGCAGCCCAAGGTTGGAAGAGAAGTGTTGCCCATGTCCATGGGCTGTGCCCCTCCCCCATTACTGTACAGTAGCACTCACTGGGAGGAAAGGAGGAAGGGGAACAAGAAGGGGAACCTGGGTAGCATGGCTGTTTCTTGACTGGCTTTATCAATAATGCCAGGCTTTGAGGGTCCTGGGCCCAAGGCATTATGGATGGGGTGGGATAAATGTCTCCTGTCCCTGAACAAGCAATTTGCTCTGAATTTGTGTAGGATGATTATCCATCCCTGTCGGCCATCCTGTTGTGGTTTTTGAATGAAGCAGATAGTATTACATAGGACATGCAGCCGGTCTCAACTGAACAAGCATTGTCTATATCTATATATATTTTTGGTGATTTCTTTTTAACTGCTGCTTTCCTTGGCTGGGGTTTCAGGTGTGGCATTTTGATTTACTGAGGCACCCTTCAGTTTCATGGTCAGGAAAAATTGCAAATATTTGTTACACCGTTATTGTCTACTTCACCATTCTGTTTCCAGAGTGGCAGTCCAGATGTCTATGGGACGTTCACAAGTATGAGCACAAATTGAGAGGTTGTCCATTACTGCCCATTTAACATTGCTAACTGTGAAAGCGATCCAACCTGGATATGTCAGAAAGAGATCCTTTGATGTTGCTACCCCTACGCTCCAGAATCGCCCTCCTAAGTCCCTGTGAAATGTGACATCAACATGCGATGCAAACTGGAACTGTTTCAGCTGGCTTTTGGATGCAGCTAATTTCATATGTGTTTCCACCACTTTGTGGACATATTTTCTGCTTCTTAGAATGTTATGTCTGCTATATGCTTCAATGTCTTTTATTGTTTTAATCATATTGTACACTGTTGTGGGTGTCCTTGGGCAGAAAGAACGATGTATACATGACAAGAATAAGAAAATAAGAATACAAACAAGAATAAGAAAATAAGTAGGGGAGGAATGAAAAGCATTCTCTGATTCATATTTCCCCAAAACTGGTACTGAGAGACATGCTGCCTGCGGTACAGAGAGTAAGATATAATTTGGCAAGTATGTATTAAAGGAGGTGAGGAAGAGAAAACAGGCAAAATATTGTTGCACTTTAGATAATGTTAGTCTTGCGTTCCATGAATTTGCCTAATTCTTTTTAAAAACCTTCTAAATGGATGGCTCTCACCACATCTGTATGATGTGGTTAAATAAACTCCACCGCCCAGGTTGTCAAGCAAGTCCAAACCCGCTTAGCCTCCATGGTTCTGCTCTACCACCTGCTCCCAAACCATCCATGTCTTTCTTCACCTGAGGTTTCTGAGTAAGAATACACCTTTCAAGTTCCACAGCTTTACAAGCATTAACTTGTGTGCCCCCACATCAATGGGATTTCCGTGCACTGGATTTGCAGATTGGTATGTGCAAAGCAAACCTGAGTCAAATAAAGGTAGCAGCAGTCATGGGATGGAGGCAATTTCAGCCTGCTCTTCATATCTTATAGGTTAGAGTTATACCACTCAGTTGTGGCTGTTGTGTAACAACAGGAGTGTTGGGGCTCAAGGAGTGTTTGGGTATTTCTTTCTCTCTTGCTTCGTTTTTTGTTCGTTTCTTAAAGTTGTCCTTTGTTGTGATTACTGTTGTAATCTTACTCCTCCTGCTGTTGTATTTTGGACAAAGTGCAAATTTTATGCAAAAACTCACTTTTTTTCTCACTGCTGCTTCTAATTTTAAAAATGTTTTTTTCCTTTTAATCTTTTTCTCAGCAGCTAAGATTTTTCAGTAGGGTATATCGGTTGCTGAAATCCTGTCGGTGATGTCATACTGTTGATGAGATTAGCAACAGCAATGATTTTTCAGTCATTAAACATTTCCAACTTCTGTCCCAAAGCTCATGAGGCTCTCATGTAACACTTTTCTTCATCAGCCAGCTGTGGAAGCTGTGGGACGAGAGGGACAAGTCTTTAATTACAAAATATCACTGCTACTAGTAAAGTCATCCCAATTGTGGGGATTTTCATTAATTAATTATTTCCCTCTCCCATCCTGCAGCTCCCACAGGTTCCCAAAGAAGAAAGGGTTATATGGAAGCCAGAAGTGTTTAATACCTGAAAAAATGCTGCTTGTGCTACTACTACTACTACCATCGTCAGCCTTACATAACAGAGTTTGTGCTGATAGGATTTCAACCAATATTACACCCTTTTTTGTTGTTGAAGACAAGAGCATTTGCAAGTATTTGTGTAATTGTTAGTTGAGAAATAAATAAGCTAGGTACGGAGCTTTCATATTTCTTTGATTTTAGCACCCGGAATTCAGCAGGAATTCTCCCAGCCAGAATTCTCTGGGCTTTAGCCAAAAAATCAAATTCCTCAAAAGGAGTTTTCAGTTACTCAGAAGCAGGAAATGAAGGCTTTATAAGCCATTATGTTCCAGCAAAGGAGAAAATGCAAATGAGTGGGAATTTTTGGTGGCACGGTGTACAGAGGCCAATGAGCAGAGACACTACCAGTCCCCTAATCCCTTGCAGCTCCCATGGATCTTAGCTTCTCACAGCTGCTTCCTCAGCTGTGGAAAGTGGCTGCCGGAGTCTTCATTCTCCACCTGTGTTTAACTGAAAACTAATTTAATTTAATTTAAAACTTTAATTTCTTGGCTAAAGCCCCCAGAATTCTGACTAAAGGAATTCCTGCCGAATTCTGAGGGCTGAAGTTAAATAAGTACCAAAGTCCCATGTCTAAACCTGGCTCATATAGTCATTCTGGCTACTGCATTCTACAACAGTTATTAGTGTACAGAGCATCATTAAGGGCATCATTAAAAGCACATGATAGTAATTAAACCTGGATAACTAGAGCATGTGTTATAGAAGCAAGGTCCGTTTTTCCTGGATGAAATTGCAGCTGGTGGACCAGGAGACTCAAAGTCCATCATGTCTGGAGGTCTTGAGGCTGGAGAAGGCTCTAGTACCCCAGTGGTGCCCATTATTCCAGTCCAACTGCCTATATCAGCCGTAGGATTCTGCTGGATTGGTATTGTGTTTGAAAGCTCTGTTCAGCAGGATCTGTGCCTTCCTTTGGTGGTGATAACAACTTGAAATTCTTTTTTTCCCCAAGTCTATTTCTTGTAACATTCCTTTTAAAAAGACTATTCAGAGTTTAATTCTGCTCAACAGAAAATCAGTGCACTGGAACCAGAAGGCCGACTGAAAATGGACTTGGTTCTAATGAAGGCGGATGCTCTCCTTCAGTGTATCAGCGAGGAAAGAAAGCATGAGGTCTTATCCAAACTGAAGGATATTAAAGCCATGTGGGAAGAAACAACCATATACATTACTCATTGTCACAGGTGAGATTGCCAGATGTGCCTCCTACAGGCCTATAACCAAGCAGGGTCTTCAACTACTTGGTGAAGCCTAACACTGGCAAAATCAGCACACTTTTCTCAAGCATAATTTTGGAGACATTCAGCGCTAGTCCTCTCATTAGTTGGAGTAAAGTGGCCACCTCAGGTATCCTGTACTGGGAGACGTGAGGGTCTGCTGTGAATTCCCTTTCGCTATTTTTCTTGAACTGAGTTGTGAGCAGAGGTAGGCAAAACACAACTCATGAGCCAGGACCTTTTTGTGCACTACCCCATGTCTTGAGTTGTGTTTTGCCTACCTCTGCTCTCGACAGAACACACACACCTTGTCCACCATAAAATAATTAAAAGTTCCAAGCCCCCCCCCCCCCAATGCTGAAAACTGCAGATAATAGTGAACACTATACATAGCATGGTAAAAGAAAAGAATTCAGAAAAAAGTATTTTCACATGCATTACCACATTGAGCCAGTAGAGGGTGCTAGAGACCCTGCTATGTATTCTTCATCAACAATACAAGAATACATAGCTTGGTTTCTGGCTCCCTCTAGTGACCAATTTTGGTAAATACATCATGAAAACACTTATTTCTAGTTGTTGTTTTTTTATATTTATAATATTTTCAGACTGCAGATAAGTGAAACTGTGGTTCCCGATCCTGCGGATATGAGGGGATTCTACTGTATAATGCCTGTTAAGGCAGATGCAGACTAAAGCAGTATGTTACTTTGGAAAAGTAATGTTCCAAGCTCTGAATCTAAACTTCCCTATCCTTCTCCCCCACACCCAACAGCCGTATTGAGTGGGTATGGTTGCACTGGAGTGAATACTTGAAAGCCCAAGATGAATTTTACACATGGATTCATAACATGAAGGTGACTTTGGAGCCTGACATAGAGCTGCAGCTTGGCTTGAAGGAGAAGCAATGGCAGCTCAGCCATGCTCAGGTTCTGCTGAACGATGTCCTAAATCAAGCAACTCTGCTGGAACGGCTGCTGGAGGAAGCCACTTCCCTGTATAACCGGATTGGAGATCCAAGTGTAGATGAAGACGTTCAGAAGAAGATGAAAGAAGAATATGAAGAAGTCAAGAACGAAGCACAGGTAAGCATGACTAAGAGTGAAGAGAGACAAAACATGAAAATATCAGTTGCTGCGGATATAATTTAGATGTAGATACCAATACTGGTGTAGCCTAGAAATCACACACTCGTTGCTGTAGAGACACTCCCAGTTCTGAACCAGATGTGACCATGAGAACTCATTGGTTTACCCTGCACTTTCCCATCACATCTTCATGTTCAGCCAGGTGCCGGAAGTGTTGCTACAGCATCTTGAAATCTATGATCTGCTGTTGAG
The DNA here is from genome assembly GCA_037013535.1 of Intellagama lesueurii. Lineage (NCBI taxonomy): Eukaryota > Metazoa > Chordata > Lepidosauria > Squamata > Agamidae > Intellagama > Intellagama lesueurii. The sequence goes on from JBAJHW010000001.1 coordinate 23,605,567, forward strand.
TGGTGTTGCTGTTTCGTCTCTTGAGCCAGATGCATTAGGACTAATGTGGGTCAATCTGTAGCATGGCTGACAAGAGAAGAGTTTCTTCATAGGTAGAAGCAAGGTGTGGCTGGGTCTTTGGCTACCTCCCAGACTTCACTATTTTATGGTTCAACTCATTAAATTAAATGGGTTTGGAATTGTCGTATATTGTATATTTAGTCTACATCAGCTTTCCCCAGCATGACACTTCCAGATGTTTTGGAGGACAACATTCATCATCCCTAACAGCAAAAGAGGTAGGCATGATGGAGGTTGTTGTTGATCATAGCTGAAAAGCACCACATTTGGTCCACATGAACAAGATACACACGTCATCTTGATGGTCTTGTATAGTTAGTCGATAACTGTACATGGATCAGATGTGGACATTTAAGCAAGGGCTTTCTAATAAAGCAAAAGCAAAGCAAAGCGTGCTGCTTATATACTGCCCCATAGTGCTTCAAGCACTCTCTGGGCAGTTTACAAGTTAATTATGCAGGCTACACATCCCCCCCCCCCCCCCAGTGAGCTGGGTACTCATTTTACCAACCTCAGAATTATAGAAGGCTGAGTCAACCTTGAGCCGGCTACCTGGGATTGAACCCCAGGTCGTGAGCACAGTTTTGGCTGCAGTACAGCAGTTTAACCACTGTACCATATCCCAAAATTGACCTTCTTATTCAGGCTTATTAACTGCATGCCCCCAAAGCAGGCTGAATCTAGGTGGTCTGGTCAAAGACAAAAGCAGACATAGGAAAGGAAAGGAAAATATGAAGGTGCTTTATTCAGAGCTTGGAAAAGCTACTTTGGCCAGCTGAGGCATTCTGGGAGTTGTGGACTGAATATCTAAGTTTTTGAAACTCTGCTTTTTCTAGGTCAGATTACTAATCCATTTAGCCCTGTATTGTCTATTTTCGCTGGCAGTCACTTTTCCAAAGTGTCAGCAGGCCTTTGTACCTTCTAAACTGGAGATTTAAATCCTGGATGCTCTGTGTGCAAAGCATGTGTTCTGCCATTGATTATGTTCTACCATTGATCTACAGCAGCTTCTTTTTCATGTCCTCCTCCTGTTTTCTTGGGAGCCAAAATATGCTTGGCATGCAGAGCATCCCAGAATTGATTGGGAGAGAGTAATGGTCAGTCTTTCTCCTAAGCAGAGAATCTCGGTTTTTGCTTAGATTGGTTAAGCCCAGATGTCACTACGGAGAACAAGAAAATACATGCTTCTACTTAGTGCCAAACAATAATCTCACCTTTCCTGGTTACATTCTTCCCCAGAGTATCAAACTATAATTACTGAAACATTTTTACAGCTTTGCAACCAGTGTCTTTTCCACCCCCATCCTCAAACAAGTTACAATAAGCCAAAACCTTTTATTGGCAATCCACTCTTCAAGTAATATAAATTCACTCTTCAAGTAATATGGGACATTCTGTCCTTCTAGCTTGAGCAAGACGAACCATTTGTTGTTTAGTCGTTAAGTCATGTCCGACTCTTTGTGACCCCATGGACCAAAGCACGCCAGGCCCTCCTTACTTCCACTGCCTCCCGGAGTTTGGTCAAATTCATGTTGGTAGCTTTGATGACACTGTCCAACCATCTCGTCCTCCGTCGTCCCCTTCTCCTCTTGCCTTCACACTTCCCCAACATCAGGGTCTTTTCCAGGGAGTCTTCTCTTCTCATCAGATGGCCAAAGTATTGGAGCCTCAGCTTCAGGATCTGTCCTTGCAGTGAGCACTCAGGGTTGATTTCCTTCAGAATAGATAGGTTTGTTCTCCTTGCAGTCCAGGGGACTCTCAAGAGTCTCCTCCAGCACCACAATTCAAAAGCATCAATTCTTCGGCGGTCAGCCTTCTTTATGGTCCAGTTCTCACTTCCATACATCGCTACTGGAAAAACCATAGCTTTGACTATGCAGACCTTTGTCGGCAAGGTGATGTCTCTGCTTTTTAAGATGCTGTCTAGGTTTGTCATTGCTTTCCTCCCAAGAAGCAGGCGTCTTTTAATTTCGTGGCTGCTGTCACCATCTGCAGTGATCATGGAGCTCAAGAAAGTAAAATCTGTCACTGCCTCCATATCTTCCCCTTCTATTTGCCAGGAGGTGATGGGACCAGTGGACCTTGATAGTTTTTTATTTACTCGGTTCAGATTAGCAGGAGCCTGACTGATGTTTGTCGTCTTTTTTTATTACAATACAACAACAAAAAAGGACAGCTAAAATATATTTAAACATCCAATAAGAAAAACTAAGGGGAAATCTATGCACATAGTGCACACCACCACCAGGACCATGAGGGACTAACCACCTATTCCATTTACCCTGTTAACAAATTGGAAACTAATTCTGTAGTGGTCCAATTGCCTACTTCCTTTTCAAATATTGATAAACATGCTATTTAGGACATACAGCTAAATTTAAATTGCTTACTTCATTTATTCCCTTAAAAACCAATTGACAAATTTAAGTATATACTCACATTCCCCACATATGAAAATATGTATCTATTTTTTTGGCACCCTCTCCAACACATCTTAGATTAATTACCATCTGTTTTATTACAGTCCACTGGAATAAAGTGCCGTATCCAAACTAACATACAAATTATCTTTATCCTTAGTTTATACCCTCATTCGTCCATCATTTGCCCAAGAGCATAGAAAAAGAAACCTGCCCACACAGTTTTCCATATATTCTCGTAAGCAAAATACAAGCTAGTAATGTGGCCCACACAGGCCCCCTGGTGGAAGCATGACCCCATGGAAACAAACAGATTTTAGCAAAACTACAGAATACTGAAGTATATTCTTTTCCCTAGATTTAATATTTTGATTTCTCAGACATAAAATTGGAATTATGACATCACTGTTGTGCAAAGATGGAGAGGTCTTAAGCTAATCTCTCCTTCCTTCCTCTCTCTCAAAAGAAACCAAAGGTTGGGACCTTACAAGCGTTTTGAAACCTTGCATTTGCTTAATTAAATGATGAGTATTTACAGCACAAGGATATCCAGTGTGGTGTAGTAAATAAAGTGACAGATTAGGACTCAGGAGGTCTGGATTTGAATCCCCACTCAGCCATGGAAGCTCACTGGGGGTATGGAACTGGTAAAACCACTCCTTAAAAATCTTACTTACCCTGTTAGAGTTGCTCTAATTTGGTTCTAACTTGATAGCATATGGCAACAACATAATATTTATTATATACATAATATAATACATAATATTTATTTATTAACATAATAGCACAGCCATGTCTAGGACATCATGGCTGAAATCATGTTGCTTAGCATAGTATGTCAAATCTAGAATAGGCCTATTGAATTAATGGAACGAACATATGGAGGAACTGATTCACCAAATCCCCATTGATTCAATGGGCATACTACACTGTGGTACAGGACTTCCGCCATTGTTTCATCCTCATAGTGAAGGCAAACTATTTAAAATTCCTGACAGCAGCAGAGTAACTTCGTAGAAGGAAAAAGGAAGGAAATGGGATCTTTGTGTTCTGCGTCTTTTAACAAAATTGAAGTGCAAGGATAAAAGATAACTTTCACTTTCTCTTCTGATATTTCTCATTTCAGAGAAGAGTAGGATTGCTTGAGAAAATAACAAAAGAACATGAGCGATACAAGAGCAACATTGACCAGTTTCAGTTGTGGCTGACACAGGTGACAGAAAGACTAAACTGCTGCCTTAATCAAGAAGTGAAATTAGCAACAGAAAATAGAATAAAGGCATTACAGGTACTTGGTTTTCATTACTATTTTTTGTTGTTGACTGGAGGCGTAGAAAGCTATGTTAAAAATAATTATGCAAGCCACAGGGTCCATGCACCATGATGCAAAACATTGCCATCCAAAACAACAACCATACATTCAAAACTTTTTTTAAAATGGAAAATGTCATTCCCAGAATCTTACTTCCAGGAAATGTGGTCTGTCTTCAAAACCAACCACATGGTTTCTGTGTGCTTTATGTGAAAAAAGCGGGTTGCTAGAAGTGGAAGTAGATCATCACTTCCATCAGGCATTTTTCAGGTTCTTGCAGGTGGGAAATGAAGGCTCCGTCAGCCATTTCATCCCTCTGAGGAAGAAAGAGGAAATGGGTGGAAGTGGCTTAGCTCTGTGGGAACTGAAATGGATTGGGGACAGGTCGTCTCTCCTGTTAGGCTCTGCACAAGGTGTCTCTCACAGAAAAGCCTATTTTTCTAATCCCTTGCAATTCCCACAGAGCTTAGCCATGCATACCTATTTCCTCTTTCATCCTCCCAGGGCCAAAATGGCTGGTGGAGCTTTCATTCCCCACCTGTGAATAACAGAAAACTGCTGGGAAGACTTTGACTTCTTGGCTAAAGCCCCAAAATTCTGGATGGGAGAATTCCTGGTGATTTCTGGGGACTCAACTCCAAGAAATATGAAAGTCTGATGCCTATGAGGCAACTTCCTTAAGTTGTGAAGTTACAGTACATTGGAATTTGCCCACCTGCCCCCAGAAACCACTATAGACTGTATCACTGGGGACATTCCTGCTGCCACCACATGTCAGCACCTTCTGCTGAATTAGCTACTACCAAATTTCAGTGGTCCTGCAGTGTTTATCTTTGGTGTCTCAGTGGTGACGTAGTGAATACTGGTGACTCTTGATGTTGTGGGTCCTGTGAATCTATTCCAGGTTTTATTCTGAAATTCATAGGTGGTATCCCAATTGCTGAACCCAGCCTGAATGCTTTAGATAGCCCTTTGAGTTTTTGGACTAAAATCTGGTGCAGATCCATCGCCTCCATGAAATCAGAGTCATCAGCCTCCAATGGGGAAAGAGAACACATTAAACGAAAAGGGAACAACAGATGGCAAAAGTGAATGATCCTGGTGGATCCTGGAGGTTTAGGAAGTCGCTTGCATTGAGCCCGTTCCTCTTGCAGGACATTGCCAAAGATGTGAAGAGTGGAGAAAAGAAGTTGAAACATCTCGAAACTCAGTCTAATGGGGTGATGCAGAACACCTCCCCACTGGGAGCGGAGAAGATGAAGGCTGAGCTTGAGGACCTTAAAAAAGCCCTGGAAAAACTGAAAGTGGTGAGCGCAGAGGAAGAGGAGAGGCTGCTGAAAAGACTGAAATCAGAAAACGCCCACCACACACAAGCCAGGCTCCTCGAAGTCGAGGTCCAGGAGTTCCGTAAGGGTCTGCATAAGCTAGGAAAGAGCTTTGAACCTGATGGCCAAGTGAGGAGTGAAGAAGATTTAATTGATCTTTGGAGGAAACACGTGGTAAGTGTTTCTTTGTCAGTAAGAGATGGAGAGCAAAGAAAAGCAGACAGGTGTGGGCACCGAATAAAGAACTAGCTCCTTTATGCTAGCCTAGACCTAGTTTATTAAATTTGCCTTGTATCCATATGGTGACATAAAAACTTTGCTTCTGTGCACGGGCAAGTATATTAAAATATGTGAGCGGGATCCCATTAAAATATTTGCAATGTGAAGTGCTCCCGTTCAGGTCTCCAGCCAACCAGTCAGACTTGCCCTTTTCCAGTATACTCCATTCTGGAGATGGAAAGAATCAAAAAGCAAAGCACACTGCTTATATACCACCCTATAGTGCTTAAAGCACTCTCTGGGCTGTTTACAATTGAATTATACAGGCTACACATTGTTCCCTCCCCCCATCCCCAAGCATGCAGGGTATTCAATTTAGCGGCTTCAGAAGGATGGAAGGCTGAGTGAACCACAAGCCAGCTACCTGGGATTGAACCCAGGTTATGAGCAAAGTTTTGGCTGCAATCCTGCAGTTTAACCACTGTGCCACAAGTAGAGGTGTAAAATTTCTGGAAATTTTCATTTTTATTCCTGGAAAAACATGTTTTCCCCCATTTTTTTTCCAGAAAAATGGAAAATTTTCAGAAATTTTACATCTCTCTTGGCAAAAGGCTCTTCACTAAATTCCTCATGCTTGTCAATTTAGTGTATCTAGAAAGAACAAGACGACTCCTGGAGGAATTCTAAAGCTCTAGAAGATTCCTTGCCTCCAGCTAAGAGAAAGACAAAAAGTTCTCTCTTTTTTTCCTTCCCAGGATTTTTCTAATTTTCAAAAAATATTACTAGTGTTCTTTCTCCTTTAGAAGCCAAGCACTTATACGTACTTGTAGCAGGCATAGAATAGCTATCTGATAGTTAAGAAAGATGGAAACATCCCATAAGGCAACAGTGTTCCTATTTCATGTTAAGGGATGTAATTGGCACAGTCATGTAAACTGCAATGTTTTGCACAAACAAAAGCATTTACTGTATTTCTGTAAATCCGGGCAATTGCATACAAAGCAATCTACAAGAGCCCTGTTAAGAGAGTTGCAAAATTCCTCACCAGTGAGGAAAATAATCTACAACTCCTTGTTCTTGCCTGCAAGGATGACACAAGCAAAGATTTACATCCCTAATCCAATTATTTTCCTCTACCTCTATTCCAGAAGCATTTGCCATTCCCTGACCACTGAGTTCTCATGCTCAGTTTTCAATGGGCTGATCTTGAGAACTTGGTTTTTCTTTCCTGAATTTGGGTTTTGGGTTTTTTGGACCCAAATGATAAGATAATCTTCTAAGAGAGTTTCAATAGTGCCTGTCTTTGCCTTAAAGAGTGCTTAAGTCTATATTATTAGGGATGTGTCATTTGGATTTTTTGGACTCCAGCTCCAAGAATTTCCCACAGATAGAACTCTAACCCACAGACCCACATCTTAGACAGCTGTTTTTCCCTCACCTGCATTAGGTTCTCAGCTTCCAGAGCTCTATTGCATTCTTGGCCTTCATTTCCTGCTATAATGTTTTCTGGGGAAAAGCTGCCTCAGTGCTTCTTGGGGATGATAGTCTCACTGCCTTTTAGACACTACAGAGGGCACCTTCTGAAGAACTACCATGCCCAGAAAGCATTGTGGCATTTGATGAAGGCCTAGAAATGGAACCTTGGAGGATTAGGCCCTGTTCCAGGTGAGCAAAAAGTAAGTGTCTGAGACTGGAACTCCCAGAATTCTGTCTAGGGGGATTCTTGGAGAATTCTGGGATTTGAAGTCAACAAAATCTGAATGGCACATCCCCATATATTATCTTCACTGATTTTTTTCAAAATGGGAATCTGATTTTTTTTTTAAACTTAGCTGCGCTTGATAATGTCTTTATAAAGCCTTTTAAATTGCACTTATTGCTGGGGCTACTTTTACATTTATTATTGTGGTGGTGGTTCTTTTATTGAGAGAGAGAAAACAAGCCACCTTGAGTTTGAATTTACCAAAGAAAGATGGGATATAAATGCCCACATAAATAAAAGGAAGGTAAGAAATGAAACAAGAGTATCACTGGCCCAGAGTTTCTCCATGTTCAGAGAAGGGGGGGAGGGCACAAGAATATTATACAGTTGCCAATGCATATGGCCTTAGTTGAAGTTCATAATGTATTTTGCTCATATAATTTTTACAGGCAGGCCCAATGACAAAGTAGCTTGCAACAACTAAATGACTTTTTTTTCTAAATACAGTATGAAACTCAGAAGAGAAAGGTTGGTAGAAATAAGAGGAATAAGAGGGGAAAAGATAGAGTGATACATATATACATGAAGAGATAAACACACACCAGAATAATTGGTTAAACAAATATAAAGATATATATATATAATGATAATATTTTTGTGTTTAAGGCAACAAGGGCCGCCCTTACTGCAGAGGAATCAAAGGTTGAAAGACTGAAGACTCAACTTAAGGAGTTGTTCAGGTTTTCACAAGACATACAGCCACTTTCTGACAGTGTGATACGTGCTATTCGTGAATATCAAAGGTATTTCTCTAGTAGGGAGGGGCAGAGGTTTAATATAAATGACACCAGGGGACTAGGTGGCTCTCGAGTTACAGAAACAGTGCAAGGAACAGATTGATTTACACTGATATGCCAGCTGTAAAAATCACCTGTAAATGAACTGTATGCCAGTGTTCTCTCTGATGGATTTTAACAATTTACGGCTCTTTTGCAGGGGGAGTTCCTTATATTAGCAGCCCTTTAATTTATTTATTTTTTTACTACAGCACCCATAATCCCTTAGCATTAATTTGTCTGGGAGCTCATGGGAGTTGATGTCAAAAACATCTGGAGGATCAAACTTTCCCCATCATGCCTTAAATAGTGTTATAGGAGAACCAAGATTTGGTAGTGATTGTTCTGTATATTGATTAATTATTACATTTATATCCTGCCTTTCCTCCAAAGAGCTCAAGGTGGCCTCTATGGTTCTATTTTTTTCCCTTCCTCTATGTTCTCCTCACAACAACCCAGTAAGGCAGCCTAGGCTAACATGGTTACCTTGTGTGGATATTTGGACTTCAGTCTCTGCAGTCATTTCCCAATACTGTAATCCAAGGGTGAGGATTTTAGCTCCTCATCTCTGTTTTAGGTGCAGCTTGGTTTTAGGTACATCATGGCTTAGGCTGCTGAGTCTGAAATTAGACTTTTAGACTGGACAGCTTTTTAGAACTTTCCTTATAGGGAACATAGCTCAGTGGTTTAGGTCTCTGGCTGTGGAGCCAAAGGTTGGGAGTTCAATTCCCCATTCTGCCTCCTTGACAGGGGCTGAACTCGATGATCCATACGGTCCCTTCCAGCTCTGCAGTTCTAAGATTATTATTATATCATCTTATTTGTTACCTTATTTTTCATGCTTTGACCCTGCTGGTTTTTTTTGTGGTAACATCTGTGGTGCTATTCATGAACAACTATGTGCCTGCGTATGATCCTCCTTCCTGAATTTGTTTTGCCGGTTTCATTTCCTTTGTGGTTTTCTAGCTAGGCCTATTCTCGCTTGTAATATCCACCCTCCTATTTCCTGCTTACAGTTAGTGAGAACAGGCAAGAAATCCAGTCTCTCTCTCTCTCTCTTTCGGAGCTTTGGCAAAAGACTTCCACTTCCAGGCCAACTGAAACCCGGAAGTGACAAGCATAGAGACACACCTTTTATAAACTTGGAGAGGAAATTGTAAATTTTGTTTGCCTCGGAAAAGCAGATATTCTTTTGTCAAGTAAAGAGCATGCTGGCAAGCTGAAAGAAGGTTTGTGCTGATCAGATGAGTCATTAGCAGCCATTGAGATTTTAGAAAGCAAGTCTGGGATTCATTCCAGCAAGGAGTTGCAAGTTATGGAAAATTAGACTTTTTGCTGCAGCAAAGATGACAGATGGTTGCCGATTTGTTTTTAATGGCATAAGAGACTTGATTCTTTGTAGGGAACAGTGGGACGTTCACAACCTCTCACGATAGGGACGGAAGGAAGAATTGCAGGGCACGAGTTCCTCCTAAATTATTCTGAGCATGTGCCATCGTGATTTTGTAACTCTTGAAATAAGAATGCTGTGGCCTGCCATCAAGTAAAAGGATCTGTTCTATGGCAGCTTTTCTCTCTGCTTTATGATATTGAAAAACTCTGGAACTTTGTAAAGCAGCCTTTAAGAACGTATCCCCAGATGTTGTTAATATTAATTTTTAAATGTAGGTCTTTTTTATTATTTTGTTCAAGTTGGTATATTGCCAGTTTGTGTTGATAAATGGGGTTGGGACTAGGGGGTTGGGGTTTTTATGTTTTATTCTGCAAACTGCCCAGAGTAGTGGGTTCACTAATGGGTGATATACGAATCAAGTAAATCAATATCATTAGATATAGAAAGCTGGTTTGATTATGATGATGACGGTGGTGATGGTGACAACAGTGATGATGGTGATGTGGCAATGATGATACCTTGTTTAGCAGCATAAAAAAGTGTCTCCCTTGGAAGTGTTCATATCCAGAAGATATTTGTCAAAAAGCCCATTTAGATTATATTCTGCGTGGCTGAAGAATGAGGCCGTGAAAAGTGATTTCAAAGCAGGTTGTGAGAAGCAGGTTGGAATAGCTGGCAAATGAGACTCAAATGACACACTACAGGAAACATGTAGTTGTGTACAACTAGTTATGTATCATGATGTTCTGTTGTTGTTTTTTAAACTCTAAAGTAAGGATGGACAGTCCTGATCTAGGACAGACACAGGGATCATTTTTTTCTCCCTCGGGTTTCTATTTAGAAACTGTTACGAACTTTTTCTTCCAGCATAGCGGTTGAAAAGAAGAAGGAAAAGTGGGAAAAATCATGCACATTTGTTCTGATCCACACCAGGACAAACGTGCATAGTTATTAAAAGGACTACAAGCCTCACAATATGTGTTTAACTCAGCATGTCACTTAATCCTGAGGAACAGTGTCTTTTTCGGATACCTGAGAGGAAAAGGGGGCCAGAGGGGAGAGACAGTGTCTCCCCATGAAAGAAGTGACTTATGGAGATTGCCTTAAAAGTGTCCTCTGGGTGCGTGCTAAAGTCAGTGGAAAGAGCCATGCCCACAAATCATTTTTGCTGAATTGTGTTGTAACTGGGGAAATTGTTTTTGTGTAGCCAGTCCATTGTATGGTAAGATCGTTCCTTCCCAACTCTATGGATTTATTGGCAGCAATGAGAAAAGTAACTCTTTTGTTGTTGTTTCATCTTGCATACCACTGCATAGTGCTAAAGAACTCTCTGGGTGGTTTACAACATAATTATGCAAACAACACTTTGCCCCTTCGTTTTATTTACCTCGGAAGGATGGAAGGTTGAGTCAGCCTTGAGCCAGCTACTTGAATCCATTGGGATTAAGTAGCAGGTTGTGCTCAGAGGCTTGACTGCAGTACTGCAGTTTAACCACTGTCACAGGGCTTTTTTTGGACTACAGTTCCCTGAAGCCCAGAGCCAGCATGACCACTGCCTGTACACACTGTGAGATTCTAGAAGCCAAATTCCAAAAATAATTAAATAAACAAAATAATCTTTTCCCTATCTATACATAGTTCTGACTAGTTATTGCTTGATTGAGCCTTGTGTTCTCTCCCTCTGCCTTTTTATCTTATAGCAGATGGCTCTCTTACAGTTAATACTTCTTTCGGGGGAAAAATCTCAGGGTCAAACTACACAATATTCTTGGCACATTTTTGGAAAAGGAGCTCCTTCAAGTTTGAGTCACGTCTATTTCACAGCATATGCTTTTCTCACCTCCGTATCTTGTATTTAGCCGTTCTTTGTTTGGTCATTAGAAAGGAAACTCGAGTTTGACTTGCAAGTCTGATGGCTGAATCTGAATCTTTGTGGACATCCTGTTATATAAGAGAGAAATGGGCTAATTGGGCGATCAAGTGTTTGGGGCCTATCAATCCTCTCACCAATGGTGACAAATATTAAAAATTGTACTAGGGATGTAAATCTTTGCTAGTTTCATTTTCTATCCAGCAAGCACAATTACAAGAGATTCTGTCCAGTTTTTGCATTTTGGAGCTTTTTAATGAAAGATTTGCAAAATTGCACAATTTTTGTGCAAAAGTATTTTTGTGCCCAAGCAGTGGCTAACCTGTCACACAGCTCCACTTGTGCAATGATGATGATGATGATGTCATGCCAGTGGCAAATCACCCCTAATTAAAGGACAATATCCAAGGTTTTTCTTGTTGTTGTTTTTAACTAATCCTGCTACTGATGAAAAAAAAAGTACTGGTCTTTTGTTCTCGTGCAGGATCAAAAAAAAAATCTCATAGCAGTTGATGATGTTCATGATGAGGTACAAAGGTAGAGGCACCATTTTTCATCAAGGATAAGAAATAATGTTGTTGTTTTAGCTTATATACTGCCCCATAGTGTTATAGCACTCTGTAGACAGTTTACAACATAATTATGCAAATACACTTTGCCCCCCAGCAAGCTGGGTACTCAGCTTAGCAACCTCGGCAGGATGGAAGGCTGAGTCAACCTTGAACCACTTACCTGAACCCATCAGGATCAAACTCGGGTCATGAGCAGAAGCTTGACTGCAGTACTGCAGTTTAACCACTGTACCATGGGGCTCTGAAATATTGAAAACATTTTTTACACCCTGAAATTATAAACCAAATATATCTGGAGGGCTAGAGCTGCTCACCCTGCCTTAATGTCTAGTTTGAGATTCCATTATAGGGTCAGTCTCTGGTAATTCACCAAGGCACATGCTGCAGGATGGAATGTGTGTCTTGGTATCTTTTTTAAAAAGGGGGGCTCTTGATTGTTTGACTGATAGCAGCAGCTGCCAGGAAGCAAATAGACAGGAATACATATGAAACAGAGACTGAGCTTCTTTGTGTTAATAAAGGAAAGGAAAGAGACAGGCCGTTTGTCCTTCAATGAAAAGGAGAAGCAGGACTTTTCGTATCTCTTCCTTGGCCTAAAGTGTGATATTTTTTTTTCTGTTTATTTTTACAGCCTGAAAGGGAAGATGTGCAAAATGAGTGCTGAGACTGAAACAGAACTGAGGCAACGGTTCCAAAACCCTTTGAGGGAATTCCAGCTGTGGAAACCATCAGCTCAGAGGCTCCTGGACACCACAGCAAATGTTTCCGACCCGGCCTTGACCAATGCGTTCTTGCATCAGATTGAGGTGACAGGTTCTCTTGAACCATGTGGAATGCCTGTTTGTTCCAATATGCCCATGCGCATGTAGACACACAGGCCTGTAACTTTGCTGCCATATAATTTGTGCAGCTGTTGAACCACCCCAGTGGAGAAGTATTCTCTTTGGAAATAACATTTACGTATTTGTTTAAGCAGAAAAATATCATAGGAAGGTTTCCAAATTGCAAAGGCCCCTGTGTTCTGTGTGTCGAAGGACATTGCCTCCCCCTGTCCCCTATTTGAGCAGAATCCCAACCAGTGAGAACTGGATCATCCTCCCTTAGGTCAGGAGGCTGGCTTTGTCTTCACTGCAGCCATGTCCCACAAGTCTATTGCTGCAGTGTTCCATGTAGGAACGAATATCAGCTATACTTACATATGGGAGAAAGTGAAGGAAGTACATGGAGAGATACAGTTTGGAGTAAACTGTTCCTTGCCTGGGGGAATCCCAAAATTTCCAGGCACTGAGATGCAAACTAGTCCCTGTATCTCTGTCATATCTGATTCTTGGTCACAGTAGAGTAAATGCTGGCCTGTTGTCTGGCTGTGATGTCTGACATTACATTGTAGTATATTATATTTTATATCGTATTATATTGTGTTACATTATATAACAGTTTTTTTTTCAACCTTCCATATCTTATGACCCACCCATCACTTTTGTCAGGGAACCTGAGTTCCCCCATGATAGAAAGGAAAAGCCTAGAAGGACACGTATCGGTTTCCAGACATTTTGTCATGGTGTTCCTTAGTGTCCAAATTTGCTGCTGGCATAGCACAAGGTACTGGATAGATAGGGTGGTTTGGAGATGGCACATCATAGAAGGACATGAAGAGTGAATTCTCCCTCATTGTTACAATAGCTCAATGGTTGAGGTATTTAGTTTTGGAGCCAAAGGTTGGGAGTTCAATTCCTCACTGTGCCTTCTTTACAGGGGCTAGACTCAATGAACCATAGGGTCCCTTCCAGATCTGCAGTTCTAAGATTGACTTTAATTGTTATATAGAGATTACTATTGAGTGCCTACTAACTTTAGGGTGAAATATTTTTTTAAAAAAAAATCAGGGTCAGAATGTTATTGGCAATTTATGTGGGCATAACTGAAATCATGCATTGTGATGAATTGCCACTAATTAACACAGTGCTGTTTGCATTCCTGGTTGTGTACCTGGTCATTGACAGGCACACAACCAGGACCCACATCTGGCATCTTGTTAATTAGCAGGAATTTGCTGCCCTGACATATACGATTTCACTTGTACATGCATAAATTGCCAGTATGGACATATGAGGAAGGAAGGATGGAAGGAAGACTAATAACATGTTTTCCCTCGTAGCAATTTCTGACTGAAAATTCCCGTTTTAAAGAACAACTCTTGATGATACAGCTGAAAAAAGATTTCCTGAGCAGCATATTTGAGGAGGAGAGAGCAAAGTCACTCTTGGCAGATGCAGCTGATGCTGCAGAGGAAATGGAAAACCTGCACAAAGGTCTCCTTCAGAGGAAAACTAGGTTGCAGGTGAGTGGTTTCTGGAGTAAACCAGTAAGACAGCAGATGAGTTCAGGATCTTCGAAGACTCTGGAGTCTTATGCCATTTGGATAGTGGCATACTCAGAGATCTGTACTGTTGATTTGGCAGAGTGAGGAAGACAGTTCCATGAGCGAGATGGGCATGAAATCTAGTTTCGCTCTTTCTTTCTCCCCTTCGTTAGGCTTTGGTATCTCAGCACAAAGATTTTAATGCAGCCTTCGAGCCTTTGCAAAAGAAGTTGTCTGCTCTCAGAATCAAATTAGAAGCAGAGAAGGAACCATTGCCTGATCTGACAGAGAAACAAGCCCGGCTGCAGAGGCTACAAGTAAGTGATAGCAATTCATTATGCAGTGGATTCGATGCAGGGGTATCTCCACACTAGACAGATTACAGTTTTTATAGCACCGTCAGGGTATTTCATGGGCAGCAAAGTGAGCAAGTTTATTCTGTGCAACTTCAGCTTGTTTGGGGGTCAGCGTCATCTCCTATCGTGGGCTGCACTTCCCCTCTCCTTGCTGCCAAAATAGCTATAGAGGTGAAAACAAGATTTACAACAAAACATTGTATTTGCTTTGAAGGTACTGTAACACTTCGCCACTGAAACTCAGCATCAAACCGCTACAAACCTTTTAAGGCAAGCACGTGCTTCCTTTAATTTGGATATTCCTAGTATTGCCACCAGATTTCAGCTGCACCCCACTAAAATGCATGAAATACTTGCTATACATGCCCCCCCAACTTTCTATTTAAAAAGAGAGCAGGATAAACAGTTGGGAGAGATCATCTGGATCTTCTACATCCCATCTGTTCTGTCCTCACTTTGAGGTACTGTTCAGAGCTTACTTTTTGGACTTCTAAAGATCCCAAAGATATAGGCCAAAAAAGTAATGTTTTTGAGCTCCTGCTCCTTAAGACATAACACCAGCATGTTTCTTTGGTGCCTTGCTGAACACTTTGGGCCCTAGGTAGCAACTTGAAGGACACCTTTTGCCAAATATCAGGCCTTCCTTTGTGGTTGTCCTCAATCTGTGGAACTTACATTTGGACAAAACAGGCTGCCTGGCTGGCTGCCTGATGACCTTCTGTTGGCAAAGACTGTTTAAAGATGACAAGCTTTGAGTAATTAAGGGGGGTGATTACTGTGTGGAAGGGGCTTCTAACCAAGTGGCCTTGGTTTGTCCTTTCTTTTATCAATCTGTTTTAATTGCATTCTCATTTCTTGTTATATTTTTTTAATTGTATTTGTTCTACTTGATCTTAGCATTGTCAACTATCTTGAGTGCCCTTCTTTGGTAGAAAGGCTGAGTATAGTGAAATAAAAAAAAAGAAATAAGCAAAGTAAGTATGTAAATAACATAAATATATCATCTTCTACAGGTCATCCATGAAGACATAGCAGAGTGTGGAGTTCAAATGGAAGAGCTGGAGAAACTCGTTCAGCCTGACCCAGCACAGAAGCATAAAATAAAGCAGCTTTCCTCCAACTATCAGCTCCTGAAGAGGTCTCTAGAGGTAAATCAGATTTTGGTGAAGTCAATCAAAGGGCAAATTTTGCACTGTTGGGCCACTTCCCTCTCCTTTTTCTCCACAGAGGGCATGTTAGCCAGCTCATGCAAAGTAAGGTGAGTTTTGCTCCCTTCCACAGGACTCCAGACCAAGCAGAGGGAAACATGGAAGTTTAGTGTAGGAATAATATGTGCCTTGGGAGCAGGGCTAACCCAAGACATTTTGCTGCTTGAGGCAAGATGGCGCCTCCCACCATTTAATGGTACAGGGCCCTGGGAGGGAGCTGAAAGAGCAGGAGTGGAGACCAAGCACATGGAAGACCTAAAAAAAGGGGAGACCAAGAACTTGGGTTTGGTGAGGGTGCCAACTACCAGTACTGATGCAAAGTTAGAAATGTACAGCAAAGGTTAAAACAAGAGAGTCATAGCAGATTACAGACTGACGGGTTTCTTTTAGTGTGAAGTTCCAAGAATTGCAACCTTCTTCCTTTTCCTTGTCCTCACTAGCAGGCAGATGTACCTGCCTGAGAAACCTACCTCACTCTGCTTAACAGTTGGGCCGGCCCAGTGCTCAAGGCGCTGCTGATGGCTATCATATGTAGTACAGTAATTGTTTCAAGATTCCCTGTTTCACTTTGTTCTACATGCTGTGATGCCTTGATTACCTTTGTCTTTGGCAGTGCATCCAAGCCCCAAGAGAAACCTTTTGTCACAAACACAATTGTAATATGATAGTTTTACAAGAGGATCTGTGTTCAGTGGAAGGTAGACATGAGTACTGGTCCAAGCCTTCAGTTCTGATAGAATAAAATGTGAAAATAGCCGTACGGAAGAAACGAGTGTCTCTTAATATAAAGACATCCTCTTTCCTGGGCTGCTTTCTAGGTGGCAGGGAACTTTCGGCTTGCAGCTTGTATTTTATTTGTAGAGCACCGCCATGTGGCCAGATCTGAATAGGCTGGCTGAATAACTCAGTCATTGCCTTGGTCAGATTGCACAATCCCAGGGCACCCCCAGAAGAAAGGAACAGTAAATCACTTCTGAGTGCTCATCAATACCTAGAAAACTCTGGAACGGGCAGCCATAAATCAGAATCAATTTGTTGGCACATAATAAATATGCAAGGGCTTGGATGTTTTGTGCTAGTTTAAAAAAATAGACCCCTTCTATTGTTATAATTCAGATGTTATCTCAAGTTATTTTTTTAAAGACAGTTTCCCCCCTCTTATTCTCTCTCTCTCTCTCTCTCTCTCTCTCTCACACACACACACACACACACACACGTATTTATATATGGGGAAGGAGTAGGAGGTAGTATGAGACGTGGACTTGACAGGCAAATCAAACTGTTCGTAAAGTCAGAAAGTGTGAAAACGACTTCCATACAGTAATGTTTATTATTTACCTCAGATAAGGAAACTTCGGTTTGCTTGAATGTTTTATTTGTTTAGTTAGTTAGAATCTTTGTTCTAAACTATTCTAGCCATAGGGAGGCCTAAGCAAGGAACTTCAACCCCACTCCCCAATGGTCTTAAAACTGTCTCTGTTTTCAACCAATGAAAAGCACTTGCTAGACTATTGCTGTCATTGCTTAGTTTTCCCTGGTCTTCTTCTTAGAACATAATGTCTCAGAGTAAGCAAAATGTTCAAGAACATTGGATGTTTAATAACAAGTCATCAGAACTTCGTCAGTGGCTTACAGTGACCAAACAGAAGCTGGAGTCTTTCCAGGGTGCCAGTGAAGAGCGTAAAACCAATAACCAGGCTTTGGACTTGGAGGTGAGAAACATGTCTGCCACATGGTATTACTGATGTGTTGGACACTGAGATTTAAGCTTCACACACCTAGCTTCCTTCAGCGTATTTGACCATTGTTAATAGTTGGATTGTTCTAATATGTTTCACATGGGGCTGCCCTTGAAGACTGTCCAGAAATTGCAGCCGGTGTGAAAACACAACTACTGGGATGCTCACAAGGACATCTGTCCGTGGTCATCTAATGCTAATTGTGAACGAGCTGTACGATTTGCCTGTTTGTTTCCAGGTTTGATTAAACATCCTCCAAACCCCTTAGGTTAGGCTTCAGCTACTGGAAGGAATCATAAAATAATGAATTGGAAGGGGCCTTTAAGGGCATCAAGTCCAACTCACTGCTCAATGCAGGAATCCAAGTCAAAGCAGATTTGACAGATGGTTGTCCAATTTTCTCTTGACTGCCTCCAGCATTGGAGTGCTCACCACCTCCCCAGGTAATTTCCATTGTTTTACTGCTCTAGCAGTTGTAAAGTTTTTCCTGATATTCAGCCTAAATCTGTCTCCCTGTAGCTTGAACCCATTGTTTTGTGTCTTGCTCTTTGGGATGATCAAGAATAGATCCTGCTGCTCCTTTGTATGACTACATTTCAAGTAGGTGAAAAGTGCTATCAGATCTCCCCTCAGTCTTCTTTTCTCAAGGCTAAATATGCCCAGTTCTTTCAGTCTTTCTTCATAGGACTTGGTTTCCAGACCCCTAATCATCCCCATTGCCTTCCTCTGAACTTGCTCCATTTTGTTGGCATCCTTCTTGAAGTGTGATGTCCAGGACTGGACAGAGTATTCAAGATGAGAACTAACCAGTGCTGAATAGAGGGGAACTAGTACCTCATGGGATTTGGAGACTATACTTCTGTTAATGCATCCTAAAATAGCATTGGCCTTTTTTGCAGCCACCTCACACTGTTGGCTCATAATCAGCTTTGGATGTACAACAATTCCAACATCCTTCTTACTCATAGTGTTACTGAGCCAAGTATCCCCCATCTTGTAACTGTGCATTTGTTTCCCCCCCCCCCCGCAAAGTGAAGAACTTTTGACTTATCCCTGTTAAATTTCATTCTGTTGTTTTCAGCCCAGTGCTCAAGCCTATCGAGATCTTTTTGAATTTTCTTCCTGTCTTCCAAGGTGTTAGCTATTCCACAAGTCTCCTTGGATCGCGCTGATCCAAGCTCTTAGCTGTGGGGGAGAGAACATCTTATTGCCCAACAACTAGAGGAATTACTTGGGGTAGTGACATGAGTTAAGGCCCTCTCAGCTGCAGTTTCAGGCAGGATACCGTTTAATCAACATGTTGAAGGAAAATTCCACTCTCAGTCTCGGTAGGTTCTATATAGGTAAAGGTTCCCCTTGACATATTGTCCAGTCATGTCCGACTCTAGGGGGCGGTGCTCATCCCCGTTTCCAAGCCGTAAAGCCAGCGTTTTGTCCATAGACAGTTTCCGTGGTCACGTGGCCAGTGCGACTAGACACGGAACGCCGTTACCTTCCCACCGTGGTGGTACCTATTTATCTACTCGCATTTTTACATGCTTTCAAACTGCGAGGTTGGCAGGAGCTGGGACAAGCGATTGGAGCTCACTCCGTTGCGTGGATTTGAACTGCTGATCTTTCGACCTTGCAGCCCAGAGGCTTTGCGGTTTAACCCGCAGCGCTACCACGTCCCTAGGTTCTATATACCTATGTGCAAATACACTAGATGCCAATTTTACTGACATTTTGGTGTCAGGGTGTGGCCTGTCTTTTTACCTCAACGTTGATGAATCGTTTATAACAATCTTTTTGTGCTTTTGTTTCTCATTGCTGAATGTCATTATTTGAATGAGACGTGTTGCCCTTTATTTTTCAATACTCTTTATTATTTTGCTGTTTTACTATTGTATTACCAGCCTGGGATTTTTTTTATAAAGGATGGGACAGAAAAATAAATCCATCAATAACTCACTAATAAAATCCAGAGACTAGAAGTGGTCAGCAATCACTGAAAAGAAAACACTCTTCTTAGAAAAAAAGACTTTTTTTTTTTCTCTCCCAGTGTCTCTTGAGTTACATCCTTTCTTTGGGATCTGAAGAACACCTTACATGAAACTACAACCATTGCGTTCTAATATCTAAATAAATCTTCTAGGTTCAGAGGCATTATGCCACTGCATACCAGTTACAGGTGTATGGAGGGAGGTGGAAATAAAAACTTACTATGTATCTTCAAACCCATGGAAACTTCATGGAGACAGTGAGGCGTCTACAGTGGGAAACAAGATGTTGAATGAGATCAAGGCTGAGGAATCTTTCTTTTTTTCGGTAGTAACTTGATGAGGGTCACATGTCAGCAGTGGAAGTGGCTAGCATAAAAACCTAATAGGAACATCCTTTTTCAACTCTGTCTTTCTCGTTCAGACACCGAATTCGAGCCTCTTGCTCTACTAGGCAAATTTTCTTCCTTCTCCCTCCTCCTTTTGCTTTCAACGTCTTGTTCAGAGATGCCCTTTTCCCCTCTCTTTTCCATCATGCTCAGCTGGCTGTTGCTGAAGAGACAAATTATTCTTGCCAGAGGCCAGGACTGATCATTGGTATGGCCTTTGGAGAAGAGGCCAAGGGCTGAATGTGACTGTGGGCGATATCAGTTGTCCGCCACTGTATTAGATGAATCCTTGGGCTGACTCAGCAGGACTCTTGTGTTCACTTTCTGTATTGCATAAATAGGATTTGTGATATCTTCATCACTGCATTCTTTTTTACTTGAGAAAAGCTTTGTCCTGATCCAAAAAAGGTTAACTGCATGGGAGCCCAACTGGGATTTGTTACAGTAGATTTCAGTGGTGTTCAGTTTATCAGATTTTCTCTGAATCAGGGCTAAATAGCTTCAGAATACAAACAAAAAGAAAGTAGTTCTAAAACATTACATCAATGGGAAGGTAATCGCCTTCCTAAACTTTCTAAGGACACATGTTTTCAGGTCATTGAGCTGTTATTATAGATGGGGGTGGTGCACGCGCATGAGCTGAGGACTCCAGGTGGCCCTCCTTCATTCCTGTAGTTGCAGCTCCCCATGCTACTAAATTTTGTTGTGCAATGGCAGGTCAAAGCCCCCAAATTGTTGTTGTAAAACAGGACACACAGGAGGTGCACACCTTGTTTTAAAAGATTGTTCAGGCTCCCAAAAGCCTTCCATAAATGAAAACAAAATGCACACTCCCCACATGCCTTGGTTCTTGGTGGCAAGGAGTAGAGTTTCTTTCCTGATGCCATCAAATTGAAGTGGCACAGGACAGCAAGGGGACGTGAATCCTTAGCCTGTGCCCATGTAGATAGGATTGCACTCTATACCGCCAGAGTTTCCCATTTATATTGTATAAAACACTAGTAAAAGAAAACACAGATGAATCTGTTCCCAAAGAGTTGCAGAAACTGGGATTGTCTCCTGGGTTTCCACGAGTGTTGGCCTTCTGTTTTGCAGAGACTTCAAGCTGAATTTCCAGACAGAGAGAACCAGTTGCAATTCATGGAGGTCAGAGGGGAAGTGGTCGCAGCTAATTCTTCTTCAGAAGGGGCTGCAAAAGTCCAGGCTGAAGTGAAGAACCTGACAGAAGATTTTGAATCTCTTGAAATTATGATGTCCAGGTAAGTGAAGTTATGCCATTTCATCCTGACAGCTTGTTTGAGTTTTGCCTAGAGGTTGAGTCAGGTACACTTTTTTGGATTAATCCCAGAATCTCCTAGACCAGTGGTCCCCAACCTTTTCCAAACCATGGACCAGTTGGGGGGGGCAGGGTCCATGCATGGGGGGGTGGGGTGCCCCCGCACTCACGGATGGGCGGGGGGCGCATGCGCAGATGGGTGGGGTGCACTCGCGGGTGGGTGGGGCGCACTCATGCACACATGTGTGGGTGGGCAGGGCACCCGTGTGGGTGTGTGCATGGGGGGAGTGTGGGGGGGGGAGCGGGAGATCTGTCTCTGCGGCCAGGTCGTGCCATGGCCTGGTACGGGGCCGTGGACCAGGGGTTGGGGACCCTGGTCCTAGACAGCATGTGTTGTGGCGATACTGGCTGGAGGATTCTGGGAACTGTAGTCCAAAAGAGACATTTTCCCAAGCTCTGTGGCTGCCCATCTTTGCTTAGGGGCATAGCCACAATACTGGAAGAAACTAAAATGTGTTCCTTTAAGATAACTGCTCCAAAGACACTACAGAATGACACAGCAGTACTTCTAATGTGGAAAAGATGTTTACAAGCATCCCAGTAATAAAGGATTCTAAAGCTTTTGGTTTGAGCATCTGTGGAGGCCAGAACATCCTCTTCCTTAGTTCTTCGTTTCCTAATGGAAGAAGATTTCTGGTCTCATAAACCTAAATGATCTTCCCAGAATCAGTGTTGTGCTGTGTTTTGCTTCTACTCCAAGATTTCTCCAGGCAATATTCAACATCATTTCTGGATCTTGATGCTGCTGTGGTGGTGAAAGTAGTGGAATATTACCTCTAAGCTTTGTTGAATCACAGGCAAGTTCTGGGAAGAATTTGCTATTTTTCCTTCTTCTCTATCTGTCTGACTTTCCTGGCAGTTGGATGCATTCCTCTCCTGCCCACACTTTCACTCTTTCACTAGGTGCAACTGGTGGGGAAAAACCCAACCCCACCTCCAGAGCCTGTCAGGTTTTCTCATCAGTTGCGAAACCAGTCCTGGGTTGTAACCATTTCCTAATCACAGCTACAAACTCTCTGTTAGAACAATCCCCCTGGAAGTAACAATCAATTAAAAATGGCTTTAAACAACAAGACTTACGTCCAGGGAAAATCCGCTGGCAGGAACTTGTCACAGTATCTTTTACATTTTTTGGGGGGAAGGGAGAGGGTTTGTTTTTTTTTTTTGTTTTTTGTTTTTTTGTCCCATGATGCTGTTGGACGAGTGTTACAGAGCATGGCCTGAAAGCTTTTGGAAGTGACAGAGAAATCCTCTTAGTGTAGCAGCACAATCCCAGGAGGGGGAATCAAAAGCTTCACTTAAGGGTGCAGTGCCAACTAAGCAAGGTGGCCGTGGGCCAGCTGAGCCGTTCCCAGGGCAGATACTGAATCCCAAACCTTTCCAGCCTTGGGATGTTGGAAATTACTTAGAACTACTGTCGCCTCTGCCCAGTCTTATTCTAGTGTAGTGGTTGGAGAAGGTCTGGGTCTGACATTAACTTGCTTCTTCCTCACCCCACCCCTTCGTGAGGCATTTTTGGCTGATCTTAGCCACCAGAGCAGTTGCACTAGCAGAGATCTGTCCACACAAGAGCAGTTCTTTCAAACTGGATCAATGTTTCATTTCTTCCCACTTAAAGAGGATTAGTCAAAACAATGAAATATGAGGCTATCAATGTCTGTGAATAATGATGGCTACTTCCAGATTCAGAGTCACCGTGAGTACCAGTTGTTGGAGGACATAGCTGGACAAGGCTGCTCACAATCTCTGTGTGGATGCCCCGCCGCACAGGCATTGCTTCTTTACTATTTGAAGCAGGACACTAAACTAAATAGGTCTTCCATCTGATCCAGCGTGACACTTTTTCTATACTTCTGTTTGCATTCCTTGCCCGCTGGCAAGTAGATTTAATGGCATCTCTTAATTCATTCCCTGTTATTACTTCGTTGAGTTTTTGGTGGTGGCAAAATAATTCAGCTCAATGGCATTTTCATAGAATCATAGAATAATGGAGTTGGAAGGGGCCTATAAGGCCATCAAGTCCAACCTCCTGCTCAATGCAGGAATCCAAATCAAAGTAGATCTGGCATGTGGTTGTCCATTTTTCTCTTGAATGCCTCCAGCATTGGAGCACTCATTACCTCCTGAGGTAATTGGTTCCATTGTCTTACTGCTCTAACAGTTAAGAAGTTTTCCTAATATTTACCTTTTGGCACCTTTGCAAAGCACAAGCCAAGGTCCACATCACTCTCAACGCAGCCTTCTAGAAATCTGCAAAGCCTAACTGTGTTCTGGATTCTTACCAGAATATGAGATCCTGAGACAGTATATTTCCCAATTTTTCTACACTAACTGAACAGTCCTGTTATTTTTTTGTCCCTCCTTGGTTTCGGCCATCTTAGGCTCCTCCAGAAACTCCATCCAAACAGGACAACACCAGATGCAGGCAAGAAGATAATCTTTCCAGACAACATGCCAATGCAGAGATTTGTCATTCGCTCTAGAGATGATTTCAACCAGTCCTGGGTGAGACAAACATCTGAGTCATGTCCTTTCTGTAACTGAACAGTTCTAGCTGTAGGACTAGCAAGGGAAGAGCCACCGAGGCAGCCTCAGAACTGGGATCTGAAAGGTGTATATATGGTCTAGGGACATCAGTCTTCACGTGTCTCATTCTCACGTGTGAGAACAAGAAATTGCAACATTTTTTGTTAACCTCAAAGAGGTTTTGCATTTGTGAGAAGGATTTTTGCATCAATAACATAAATTTTGCAAAACTGCAATAGCTACTGTTTTGTTTAATGGGGTTTCAGATATTAGAAGCATTGAATTGGTTTGTTGCATCTTTTAATGAATCAGTCAGTCCTTCTGCACTTGATCTGTGGGCATGCTTTGCATCTCAAAAGGTGGTGTGTGTTATATGCCATCAAGTTACAGCAACCCTAATCGGGTTTTCAAGGTATATGAAACATTTAAACAGTAGTTTTATCCTTGCCACTCTGCATTGAGTTTCTGTGGCTAAGTAGGAATTTGAACCCAAGACTCCTGAATCCCAGTCTACATTCTATCCAATACACCACACTGGGTCCCAAAAGGAAAAATCTGATTTTGAAGCAGATCTTCACACACACACACTTCAGGAAGGCCACGCTGCTTGTGCTGGGGCCTTGTTTTAATTCCAAGTGTGTTTTCTGTGGTTTGCAACTCTTCATTCAGCTATTAAATATTTTAATAGGAAAAGTGGGACCTTCGTCACAGTGGGTGTAAGTAATAACACTGACATTCAAGTGTTAGGAATGTCTTGGGGATGAAGTCTGTTCTCAGCTCCAAAATATTTTAAACTCGGAAACTCCTGTCCTTTCCAGATCTTTCAAGTGGTTTTTTCCCCTCTCCCATAAGTTAGGGAGCTACTTATTCATTTCAAAACAAATCCACATTGGAACCAAGTAGGTCCCATTTGAGTTCAAATTTTATGTGTTTATGTATTTATAGAGTGACAAAGGACACAAATATGAATAATAAGAGTCTGAGATAGAAAAGATCTCGAATGCGGAAAGATTTATCCATACTAGCCTCAGGTCTTAGCTCATAAAAGTGTGAGTTTGAGTCCCTGTGTGTTTAACTGTGCTGATGGAGGAGTCAGGTTCTTGCTAGGCTCCTGTTCTTTAACAACCAGATGGCATAAAGGTACAACATGGTCATCTGTGTTAGGGAGAGTTTGCCCTGTTGAATATGGCCACTCCAAATGTTGGAGAATCCTATTGGATTGGTAACATGTCGTGGCTAATTCCAACTAGTTGCTGGGACACATCTTGATGCCACACCTGATTATGTGCCTGATTGTGCAACCAAGATGCAGCCCAGCACTTTGTCAATAAGCAACAATTAGCCAAGACAAGTTGCACAATGCTTACACAAACACCAACAGGATTCTGGCTGATACGAATTTACCAAAATCCGCACATTTCTTCATATTTAAAACAGAACGAACCTGAGGTTTTGCAAACTCAAGTGTGCAAGAGATGGTCTAGATCAGCTCTTCTCAATGGGGGCCATGTGGCCCCCTGGGTGGCCCTGACACATTTGAAGGGGGCCACAGACTGGAAACAATTCTTCACATACCACCTTATAAGGTTTGTTATGCAATTTACACAATCGTGATTCGGCCTATGTTTCTTTCACATTGTGCTTATGGCTGTGGCCAAAAAAAAGCTTGACGAAGGCTGGTCTATAGATTCAGCATACTAACTTAAACTTACCCATCTTATTTGATTATGGAAGTGAAGCAGGGTCAGGCCTGATTTGTACATGTATGGGAGGTTGCCAAAGAATACCAGGGGCCTCCAGGTAGCTGTCACGAGAGGATTATTTCTGAAATCCATTAAAGCTGACCCTACATGGTTGATACCCAAATCATCCTATATTTTTAAATATGTATTTTTACAGCATAATCTTACATATTTCTGAAAGTGGCTCTTTAAATCTTTCTGGATCGGGAAAAGCTTCTCTGTGAAAATAAAATAAAATCTTAAAGGGTATCTCTTTCTAAAATGCTTCAATGGCTTATGTTAAACTTTTTAGAGATGGCTGTATTAAGCACATAAGAAATCTGCTCTTAAATGGAAGAAGGAAAATGTTTATTTTGTTTTTTTTTTTTTCCATTGTGCCTTTTTCTGTCCCCGCTCCCCCTGGGAATCTAGAAAAACATAGCAGAAGGAGAAGACAATAATGATCTCCAACTCATTAGGAACTTCGAGAAATGGTTGCAAGGAGAAAACGCCAAGCTATCCAAAATTCTTGCCATGAAACCATCCAGTAATGAAGAATTTAAAGAAAGGCAAAGAACGCTGAAGGTTTGTTCCATTCCATCATTAATTTTCCAATACAGTACAAGGGAGATAAATATTCTTTAAAACATCTTGATCTGTTCTGCTGCAGTGGAACAGAAATGTAAGAAGCTGCCTTATATCAAGTGAAGCTGTAACTCTTTCAATACTGTCTACACTAAAGAGCAACAGCTCTCCAGAGTTCCAGATAGATTTCCCCAGATCTGCCTGGAAATGCTAGGATCTAGGACTGACAATGCTAGATTCACAGCCAAGTTTGGTAAGCCATCGCTTAGGGCCTCCAATTATGAGAGGCCTCTAAATAAATACCTTAAAAAATGGTGGTGCAGTGGGACCTTTTAGCCTTCATCCACTCAGATGAAACATTTTAGTCCCCCAGGATCATGTTGCATCCCAGAATTCACACAGAACTAAGCCTACAAAATAGGCATTTAATGGCATCTCATTTGGAGAAATGTAAACAATGTCCCCAGGTTTCAGCCATTCGCTCGTTTTTATTTTGCAAACAAAGAATAGCTAGGACAGAGTCTGTATCACGTCTTGCCTTTGGCCTGCTCAAGCTAAAGGGGACACAGTATGTCCCAGGGCAGTGGTTCCCAACCTTTTTTCACTTGTGTACCCCTTGGCAGCCCGTTTCCATAAATTGTACCTTTCATAGTAGCAAAATATTTGTAATTAATATGGTTGCTGTTATTTCAAATTTATATGTTGTGACTGTAAATAAATAGCTCAACAATGGAATAATCAGGTGAACAGACAGTGTGACATTCAAAATTCAAAAGATACAATGAATTCAAATAAATACATGACAGAAGACCCTGAAGAACTCATTCATTGAACACTGCTAATAGGATTGACTGAGCTGCCTGCTTATATATATATACACTGGTACCAGTGTGACAGCATCCAAATGTTTGCGAGGCAGAGGTGAAAGCTGATGTGTGCTGTAGTGGCATGTTTGCAACACAGTGTTTAGTGAGGGATTTCCCACCATTTGCCACAATAACAAAAAGTGAGGGAATGGGGCTTTTCCCGAGGTCAGATAACAAAGAAAACCTGCTCCACCATTCCTCATAATGTTCAGTTTTTTTACTTGTATCCTGTCTTACGCTGTTGATGTATGTGCCTTTTCCCGCCTTTTTTCAATTTTTTTTTTCATGTTCCCCTAAGTGTCCAGGTTTTTACCCCTGGGGGTATATGTACCACAGACTGGGAATCAATGTCGTAGGGCAGTGATGGAGAACCTTTTTGAGCCCAAGTGCCCAAATCAGCGGGCGTCCTCTGGAGGGCAGCCAGGGGTGCCCTTTTCCCCCCTCCCCAAATATAGGGAGGGCCCTTGCCTAGGCTTCCTGTGCTGCGCTCCGCCCCACTTGCTCGCTTTCCTGAGGTTCTGGAGCCACAGTCAATGGGCAGCCATGAGGAGCAGCTGAGTGCAGCTCCTCCTCCGCCTCCTGCTGCCACCGCCGCCGCCCTATCACCTCCTCCAGCACCACTCGCTGGTTCCCTTCGGGCAGGGGACGATGCATTGGCTTGAGCTCGAGCTGAGCCCCGGCGGTGAGCGGCGCCGCGCCCCATACCGGGCCGGCATGGGCGGCAGCATCGGCATGGCTCGCATGCCCACAGAGAGGGCTCTGCGTGCCAGCTGTGGCACACATGCCATAGGTTCGCCATTGCTGTCCTAGGGCATCTTTCAGGGAGGCTGTGAAGAAGTGACATATTTTTATTGTCATCAGGTTGACCCCGTTCTGGGCCAAACAGGAATTTTCAGTGAGTTCAAATTTTTTGTTGATTCTCCCTCCACCCTCCTGAACAGCTTTTACTGATGTTCTGAGGGAAAGACACTCTGACAAATACAGAGATCCCAAACCATGAACGGCTTTATATACTAGCACTAGCACCTTGAATTTGGCATGGTAATAAGGAACCATGTGGAAAGAGCCTCACAATGGGATAATAAAAGGGAAGTATTGTCCTTGTTTCTGACCATTTTCCATGTGGAAGTGTTTTGTGATCAAGAGTTAGTGATGGAAGTAGTATATGAACATCTCACCTATAGCCTTTTCATGACAGAGCAGTACTTAGTCTCCTTCTATCCACATAGGAGCTTCAGATCCATGTCCCTGAAGGTCAGCAGCATTTTGAGGATCTTCTGGGTCTTCGACCCATTGTCAAGAGCTCTGAGGAGCTTGAGGAGTTGCGGTACCGATGGATGCTCTACAAGTCTAAACTGAATGACTCCAGCAACTCACTGGTAGGCCTTGTGATCTCAGTGTGTTGAGTAGCAGAGGGGCTCTAGAGCTTTCAAATTAAATCTATGCAGAGCTAGGAAATAGGTTGTTAAAATTACTTCATTCATGAAATTAAAAATCCATATAATTCTTCAGCAATGAACAAAAAATCTGTTTCTCATTACCTTAACTCATTATAGTCATTTTCAGCTATTTTAGGTGATGTTTAACAACTTTGTATGTTTATCAATATATTTACTAACAAATTAGATTCTGTAATGCTTTACAAAAGCATGAAAATCAATGAATTAGATCTCCTTAATGACTCAGTATTAATGCATTAGTGCTCTAGCTGACATTTCCAAGTTCTGACTCTATATGAGGGATAAGGAAATGTGATTTGTTTGCTACCTGATGGAGTCACATTAAGCAGGGACATAAATATGAACATATGCAGAGCTATAAAAGGTCGGGAAATTGGCCTATCCAGTCTTAAACAAGAGCCAGAGCCAAATGTTTCAGGAAATGTAGAACATTTCATGCTAAAAAAATATTATGTTCCATGCTGCTCGTGCCAGACTTTAGCATGTGAGTAGACAGCTTCCCAGAAACACTGAGTGGTCCATACCTCTGTTGGCTGAATAGCTCAATGAGTCAGGTATCTGGCTGTTGGACCAGAGGTTGGAGTTTGATTCCCCACTGTGCCTCCCACGAGAAGAGCCACCTTGTAAAGCCTTGGGCAAATGGCATAGTCCCAGGGTGCCCCTAGAAGAAGGGAAGGTAAACCATTTCTAAGTAGTCTATACCTAGAAAATCCTGGAAAGGGTCATCATGAATTGGAAATGATTTGATGTAATTATTATTATTGTAGAAGGTGCTGCTGGTTCTGGAATAGATTAAGTCTTCTTAGTACCCACTGTTTTGAATGCAAGCAAATTTTAAATAAAGCACTGAAGTGAAAGCTTTTATTTACAAGGTGCTAAGAAAAAAAATACATTGATAATGTTGTTTTGTAGTATGATTTTATCCAGGCATTTCCTGCAAAGCTAGAATTAGTCAGTAGGTGTCAGTAAAACCATATTTTTTTTCTTCCATCAGCCAGGCTAAATCTGACCTAAATTATTAGGAAACCAAATCCATTTGGAATTTAAACGGGATGCATGTGCTATAAAGCTCATTAAACAGAAATCACCTGCTGCTTTAGCCTGTCCAGATGACGAGAAATTTTAAAGCAATGTTTCCCCTGTGAAATAAACATTAGCTTATAGGTTCCACTGGGATACCATGATTCGTGCTTTGAAGGGGGAAAAAACCCTTTCCCTTTTATTCTTTTTAAATAGATGACAAGTTCTTTCGAAGAGCCAGCAACATTTAGAAAGGTAAGCTGTGTTTCTGTTTGTTCACAAATAAAGAAATGGTGTTGAAGCCTGTGGGTCTGTTTGTGTCAATACATAAAATATATGCTTCCGGGGGTTTAAAAACAAGGCCTGGCTGCCCAACAGTGGCATCCAATTAATTTTATTAAGAAGGAGATGTCTCCTGAATTATTTTATCGAAACCAAGAAGTAAAATGGCCTTTATCTTAATTTTGGTGGTATACTTTCCTTAGAGAAAATAAAGATTTACTGTAAATTCTGTACTATTCCTCTGTTTTGGCTACAGCTGGAAGTATTTCTCTACCGGCCTGGCCATTGTTTCAGTTCAAAAAAGTTGATTCTGTACTTTAAAAAATGTAACTTTCCCAGACTCTGCTCATGGAAGCCCTCCACCTCTTCTAAAGAAATGTCTTGCTTCCTTATGTACTACTACTACTACTACTACTACTACTACTACTACTACTACATGCTATCAAGTCAATTCTGACTTATGGCAATGCTTTTCAGGGTTTTATATGTATAAAAAGTATTCCGAAGTGGATTACCAGTCCCTTCTTTTGAGGGTACCCTGGGACTGTGCAGCCTGCCCAAGACTACACCCTGGCTCTTCTCCAGGGATGCACCATAGTTCAGCCCATTTAGTAAGGTCCCCCAACCAGTATTTTTAGAGGGCCAATGGAAAGAAGAGGCTGGAGAGGCCTCGTTTGCCAGTTCAGTTGTTTGCACCAAACTTCATCCAACCTCAGCAATCCATTTTTTGAGAAGATAAAGGCTCAGTGGTTGAAGGATCTGGCGGCGGAGCTAGCGATTGGCAGCTTACTTCCCCACTGTGGCTCCTTGACAGGAATTGGACTTGATAATCCATAGGGTTCCTTCCAGCTCTGCAGTTCTAAGTTTATTATTATACTCAGGCTGGGTGAAGTCAAGCAAATAGGAAAAGGTTTGTATTTTTAAAAAAGGTCAAATTATTTTAATTGTGCAGAAACTGTAGAGCACTGTTCAGTATTAATGTCCTTGGTTGAGATCTGACCTGTTTCAGACCTCTCCTCAAACGGACACATACACTGGCTCCTTATTTCATGAGGCACCAATTAAGGAAACGTAATTTGCCTTTCTTTTAATATGGTTTCTATGGTTTTAATGGTTTCTATGGATGAGATGGTTGGATAGTGTCATCGAAGCTACCAACATGAATTTGACCCAACTCCGGGAGGCAGTGGAAGACAGGAGGGCCTGGCATGCTCTGGTCCATGGGGTCACGAAGAGTCGGACACGACTAAACGACTAAACAACAACAACAAATGGTTTTAATATTTCCAGCTGTATGTTTTATAATATTTTGTAACCCGCCAAGAGTAGTGGCATGCTCACTAAATGGGAGGGGGTATAAATTTAAATAAATAAATAAAATAAATAAATATTAACATCACAGAGCTTTTCTTGCAAGGTGATGTACACCAGGGCGGACAGTTTTGTCCCTCTAGATGTTTTTGGCCTACAGCTCCTATGCTTGGCTAGCCAGCATAGCCAAAGATGGGTAACTATGAGAGTTGCCATGCAAAAAGACTTAGAATGCCATAGATGAAGACAACTGACAACTCACACACCCAAAACATCTTGGCCTACTCATAGGAGGCACAGTGGGGAACTGAACTCCCAACCTCTGGCTCACCTAAACCACTGAGCTATCCAGCCAGCTCCTCCCTGGCATTGAAATAACAATAATGATAAATCAGTAACTGACAAGTTGCTGTTCTTTTCATTTGAAGGCAAGGGTGGGTGATGCTTTTATTAGACCACTAAAAAAATTGCAAACATAAGCTAGCTTTCAACCTCATCCAGGTTGGGCACCACAGAATTGTGAATGGTGCAGAAAGAACATGAACATTTCAAAAATCATGGCCAGCTCTTCATGCCAATCCCTTTTTCACAATGGAGCTGCTGTTTCAGGTTAGAAGTGTGAGTTTTAAATTTTACCTCTGCTTGTGTGGATTAAAATATCTCTCCCAGTCTTGCTAGGAAAAGGGTTGCTCTGTGGTGCCCAGTCTGATGAAGACATATATGGGGTTGAAAGCTAGCTTATTTATGTGATTTTAGTGGTCTGGTAAAAGTATTAGCTGGCTGGATAGCTCAGTGGTTTAGGTATCTATCTGCAGAGCCAGAGATTGGGAATTTGGTTCTCCACTGTGCCTCCAGGGAGCAGAGCCAGCCTTTATGGCCTTGGGCAAGCTACACAGTCCTAAGGTGCCCCCAGAAGAAGGAAATGGTAAACCACTTCTGAGAACTCTCTGCCTTGAAACCCCTGAAAAAGGATCTCCATAAGTCAGAATTTACTTGACAGAACATGATTATTATTATTTACCCATCTTTGCCTTCAGATTGCACATAAGGGACCAACCAGCTTCACCACTTTTTTCCCTTCTTTCCTGCTTTTTTCATAACGCCCTAAATCTGCTCCCTGGGGTGACTACTTCACTCTTCCTCATGATAGGGCTTGCCTTGCCCTTTCACCAAATCTCATAATTGCACAGCTTACCCTTAAGCTTCAAGTTCATGGCTCTTCATACAAGCTGGCTTTTCGCCCAAGAGAGAGTTTTCTTTCTCTCCATATCCCACATGGGTTCTTTTTCCAGTTTTGGAAGATGAGTTCTTGGAAACAGCTTTATCAAATAGTTCTAGTTCCTTTTATATTTGGACACTTTCTGAGAGCAGTCTTAAACTATTTTGCAGTCACGTTTCTTGAAACAAGACTGCCTCCCACCTTGAAACTGTTTTCAGCAGCATGTATATATGTTAAATAAATAAATAGAATTTCCATTGTGGTGCAGGAGACCATAGGGTAGCAAACTGACATTTTTCCAGTTCCTTTGATATAGAAAGAGTCATCCACTACAACCACCCCATGTACACACACACATTTCCCAGAACTCATGGGTTTTGCCAATAGACTTCCAAAAGTTGAAATATTTGAGAAACCAAAACAGAAAAATTCTCCCATCTGTAGTCTGCACCAGCTTAATGTCTGTCATGTTGCAAAGTCAAATGCATCCATAAAGAACTTTGCTGAATTTTAAATCATAGGATGTTTTAAACACCGAGATTTCAGGAGCTAACAAAAACCATAATGTGTTGTCAGTTCACCCTGACGTTTCAGGGTTTTCCAGGTGAACAAGACTCAGAACTGCTTTACTACTTCTTCAGGCATCCTGAGACTGTGCTGCTTGCCCAAGGCTACACAGGCTGGCTCCTCTTACAGGAGGCACAGAGAAGAATCAAAACTCCCAACCTCTGGCTCCGTAGCCAGATACCTAAACCACTGAGATAGATATCCCTAAATAAGGGTGGTATGAGAAAAATGGAGAAGCTTGAGGAAACGGATTGCCTGCTTGCCTTAACTTTACAAGGTGCCAGAATGATTATTTTTGTTTGTCTGTTTTTTTGGTTAAATTTGAGAAAGATTTGTGTGTCCTTTCATGAGTGCAGGGCTCTTTGATACAACCTCCTCAACTAGCAGTACTTCATAATACATCAGATGGGTCATTTTGAAGTTGAACTGACTTATAACACCCCTCATAGGACCTTCCAGCATGCTGCCATGTTGGAAAATGCTGAATGCAAAAAACATTCAACAGTACAGTTCAGGCGACCCTAAAAAAAAATTACAACACAAGTCTACTGAGTTATACATTTTCTTAGATTATGAAATACATTTTCACACTACACCCTCCTCTTAGCCAGCATGGTTATTGGAGTTGTTGACAAAAATAAATAAATAAATAAAAGTAACTTTGGAAAGCTCCATCAATTACCTTATAAAGTTAATTAGCAAAAGCAGTTTTGATTCCTCACCACTGCCCCATTCTGAGACTCTACTGACATTCCCATACCCCTGAAAGCCACAATTGCCATTTGAAAGTTGAGGGGGAATGAAGCCACAAAAAACAGGACTGGTTAGGTGTTTTTTTTTTAACACACCATTAATCAGCACCATTCTCTATGCTCTAGTTGCACAGCTTTTTTAGTTCCTAGCAATTTATAGGATCAGGGAATGAAACGCTGGATAAAGTCAGAGTACTGTCAAAGTCACATGATCTACACACATACACAGAGAGAGAAAGGGAGAGAGCAGTATGACTGCTCAAGTGGTACAAATGTTTCCCTAAGCATGTATTCTACCCCTAGGAAAATGAAATGCTTTATGTAATCCTTAATGGGAAGACTGGCAGGCGCTGAGACAAAAATACCATTTTTTCACCAGATGCTAGACTAAAAGAACTAGTCAAAAGATCTGTTAAGGCCATTCATAATTTTTTTCAAAATTTTAATACCCGTATACAGTACTTTATATGGATTTTTAGCTATATCTGTTTTTGCTAGTTCAAAAGAAATAGCAAGATTTGCTGTTTGTTTGTTTGTTTCAATGTGTAAACAAGCATTCATGTAATTATTTCTTCTTATGCCTGGCCATTGAAAATGTACTTGCCTAGATAGGATACTAAGAAGATTTTAAATTCAGAATGGCATAAGAATATGCAGTAGTATAATTATATCCCCAAACTGGGGACTAGAAGATTAAAATGAAAAGGTTAATGCAGTGAGCCTGATGCTTTTTTCCACAAGTTGACAGTGATGGAATAGCTTATTGGCTCCTAGCGTACTTCAGAGCACTGTAAAAACAAATATTGAAAAATAATGATGATAAATGTTTCTTCAAAGCTTGACTT
Source organism: Intellagama lesueurii (assembly GCA_037013535.1). Classification (NCBI taxonomy): domain Eukaryota; kingdom Metazoa; phylum Chordata; class Lepidosauria; order Squamata; family Agamidae; genus Intellagama; species Intellagama lesueurii. The sequence continues at coordinate 23,639,799 of JBAJHW010000001.1, forward strand.
CCAAGTTGTTGAAAGTATTTCAGGAGCATACTTAGCTCAATTGAAATGTTATTTATGAGGTTCAGTGATTTATTTTCTGCAGCGCTCAATCTAATTAAAGCTCCATGCTGTGCAAATGATTCAGGTCTCATTGTTTATACAAACAAAATAATTAGGATTTATTAAATTCAAAAGGGCCCTAATTGGTTCCCTTTGAGATGCTGTAGGATGTAATCTTGTAAAGCTTGGCAGACAGAAAAGATGTGTAATTTTGGTCTCATTTAGAAGTTGTTGATCTGCAGACCAAAACATTTCAGCCATCCAGGAGCACTGCTAGTCTGCACAGCCCTTATCTTGAGTAGTGGGAAACCTTTGCCTTTTCAGATGTTGAGGACATCAGCTCCCACTGTTACTTAATAGGGATGTGCTGTTTTGTGTTTTTTTTACTGTAGTTCCTAGAATTTTCCAAGCATTCTGTGGATTGCCGCCCGCAACCCTAAATCAGCACAACTGTAGGTTTCACATGCACACTCTACCACATTTTTAGTTATTTAGATTTACCATTGACTTCTGCTTCCTATTGTTGTTTTCTAAAAGAAAAGAAAGCTGCCACAATAGTTACTGGGAGTCTTAGTTCTTTGGGAGGCGCCCTCTATTGAACCTGATGGGCAGCAAGACCAGAACTCTTGAGGAAGCACCACAACAGCTTTCTCCTCCTCCTCCTTCTCTTTCTTCTTCACAAATCAGTAGCAGGAAGCAAAGGCCAGAAAAGCTGATTGCACAGGTAAATAACTAAAAAATCCTACTCAGGGTGGCAGTGGAGCAAAACTTACAGGTGTACAGATTTGTATTTGTGGGCTACAATTCCCAGAATTCTTAGAGGATTCTGGGGACTGCAATGTGAAAAGCTAAGTACACCTTATGCAATAACCTGAAGTAATCGTTTCCTGTATGACTTTTTCAGTTCTATCACATCATTGTGGAGGAATTTTGGCCCACTCTTCTTTACAACATTATTGTTCAGTCTTTTTTTAATTGTTCTGTCATTAATTTTAACATTTAACATGCTAACTGAGGCCTGTAGAGTCTGAGATACAACTCTTGGCTTTTTTTGCAATTTCTCTGAGCACTGCACGATCTGACCTTGGAGTGAATTTGCTTGGACGTCCACTCCTGGGAAGGTTGGCAACTGTCTTGAATGTTTTCTGCTTGTGAATATTCTTCCTCACTATTGAACGATGGACTTTAAATTGTTTGGAAATGGCCTTATAACCCTTCCCAGATTGATGGGTAGCAACAATTGCTTCTCTATGATAGTCGCTGGTGTGTTTCCTTCTTCGCATTGTGTTAATACACACCTGAATGCTCCAGACCAGCCAACTGCTAAAACTTTGGGTTTTATAGAGGTGATCACACTTGCTGATGATCAGTTACTCAAAGGCATTTCATTAGCAGCAACTTGCTCCTACTTAATTCTTAATTCCTGTGGAGGCAGTAAGGATGTACTTAGTTTTTCACAGATGGCTTTTCCATTTCGGCTTTATTTCTGCAAAATAAATCTTGACATGGTGTAATATGCCATGTGTTGTTGTTCATCTGAGGTTGTATTTACCTAATTTTCAGACTTGCTAAGGACCAGATGATTTTTATCATGTCACGATACGTAAAACCATAGAATTCAAAGAGGGTGTACTTTCTTTTTCACATGACTGTGTGTAGGGCAAGGATGGATCACTTATAATCTTTTGGGATATATTATGTATTGTTTTTGCATCAAGGAGTGGGTGAGTCCCGATGCATCTCAGTGCAGGATTATTTTTTCACAAATGAGGTCACAATGCTTTCACCCAAAAAAATGACCTGTGTTCCTCTGTCCACCTGAGCTTTTTTTGTTTCATCAGCCTTATTGTGTTTGGGGGTGGTAGGGTATTATTGCTGTCGGAACCCAGAAACTAGTAACCCTATTCCATTATCCAGAAAAGGCTTAATTTGAGCAGATTGAGAGTTAAGCCTCACTTCCTTTCTGTTGCCCTCTCTCTCCATGTGAAGTACAATCTGAAAAACACAAGCTTCTACGCATGGAGCTTCTCCTTGTGATGAGGAACTTTGATTTAACAGAATCTCCAGTCACGCAGAGTGACTCCACAAGTAGCAGAATTACCCATATCACCAGTAGACACGGCCAGGACTCTTCCTGCTCACACTTTCAAAGAAACTTCTGAACATCTGAGTACGGCTTTTCTCCATCTACAGTAGGGGCAGGCAATATGTGGCCCCCCAGATGTTCTTGGATTGCAGCTCCTGAGGTCTCTTACCATTGACTACACTGCCTAGGGCTATGACATCCCGTGGGCTGTGATGCGAACACCCCAGGCTTTCTGCAAATCACAAAGAGGTCTAACAACAGACTGAGGTCTATTTTTGCCCATGCGGAGTAAAGTACTTGCATAAAATATACTCAGGATTAGTCCAAATGGAGACCTAGGTATGGGCCAAGGCTGTGGCAGAGTGGCTTCACATGCATAAGAAACCCAGGTATGATTCCCAACATGACCACTTAAAATAAAATGATGTAGCAGGCCTTGGATAGGCCTCTGTCCTAGTCAGACTGGACCAGGATGAGGAATCTGTGACCTTCTAGGTCAGTGGTTCCCTACCTTGGGTCCCCAGATGTTCTTGAACTACAACTCCCAGAAAACCTGGCCAGCACAGCTAACGGTGAAAGTTTCTGGGAATTTTAGTCCAAGAATATCTGGGGACCCAAGATTGAGAGCTACTGTTCTAGATGTTGTTGGACTCCATAACCCATCCATTGGCCATGTTGGTTGAGGATAATGGGAGTTAAGAGTCCAAAAACCCATGGAGGGACATGGCCATGTTTGCTGGGAGATTCTGGAAATTGTTGTTTAAAAAACAACAATTTTTTTTACAAGATCTGGATGTATTTTAGACTTCATTTGAAGCCCCCAAAGCTACTTGCTTCTCACAGAAGTGTTTGGGCTGCTTTCCCAATCAGGCTTCCCCATTCAAGATTACGTTCCATATCCCCAAGAGAGGCAATGCTGGGAAAGCAAGAATTGGGGAGAAATATGAAGTCAGCTTTCACAGGCACAAGATATCCAGCCCTGTTATCATTCTTCTCCTCTGGCCTGCTATCAGAACCATTTTTCATGATGCATTTTGAAAAAGAGTTATTAATGGCCACCAGATGTAACTTGCTGAACAGCTAACTGGCTCAGCAGTAGTCCAGGTGTCATAAAAGGAGGACGAGGAATAACGAACAAATGTGAATGGGCAGAGTTAGGCTGCCAGGGAGCTCGTGCTTGATCCTAATGATCCTGTAATTTCCTACTCCAGACCGCTATACTTGGCAGAATGTTTATGCAACTTTAACATTCACTCTAGTCTTTATTTTCACAGATGATCATGGGTTGCCAGCTTTTTTTCTGGCCCGGCTCCAATGTCTTTTAATAGCATGATATGCATTAATGTAACAGGTGGAACTTGAACTGGCACGAATAGGCACCTCTGGGACTGTTCTGAGCCTACCCACCCACCAGCAAGGTTTTCTTCCTTTTCTCTGGGCTTGGAAGGAAGTCTGGCATTCAAGGGTCTTCTAGATGGAACGTTGTTAGTACCTTGTTCTGCCTGCTACTTGATTTCAAAAGATTGCAGGATTTACTAGGATTCAAGTCCAAACTGTTACATTCCATTTAACTGCTCCAGAATAAAAGGGGCAGCTGCAGTCCAGCAGAGGAAGGCAAGAGAAAACTGACATCATGGGGATGTAACTTGATCAAGGCAAAAGCCACATTTCTAAAATGAAGAAAGGGGAAAGAAAGTGAGGAAATGGGGGAGCACATGACTTTTGGCCCCCTCTCCATGCACCCCCACCACTGGACAGCCAAACATCCAGCATCTGGGAAGGTGTTGTTTGATCCTCATTAGCAGCTTGGCAGGGGCCAAGTGAAGGGGCATAATCTCTAAATGCCTTTTTGCTAGTTCCATCTCTCTATGTGTTTTCAGTGAGATGCCTCTCCTGCTTATCTTCCTTCTCCTCCAGCTTTACTTTTGCAGCTGGGTGATCCATATTTTGGATGTCTTCTTATCATGCCTGCCTGGACAATGTCATAGTACTAAACTCCTCCCCTGGTCCTGGCCGGGTATAAAGCAATACAAAAAAAGAAACCAAAGGCTTTGGAAAAAAAAAACCTAAAAGGTCTAAGAAAGACAAAGTGATACAAAGCAAGAAAAGAGAAATGCCATCTGGATGGTCAGGGGAATTTCCATCACAGTCAGTGTTTAACAGGGAAATTAAAGGGTGGAAATGTTACATCTAGAATAGCCTTTTATCTCTGGGTCAAACTAGACAATACATTTAGCATGGTGTTTTCCCCCCAGAAGTGCTCCCCAAGTGGTAGAAATAATCTGCTTGTCATAGCACATTTATTTATTGTGTGTTACAGTAATCCAGCTGAGATGTAACTAGGGCATGTGTCACCATGGCCAGATCAGCCCTCTCAAGAAAGGGGTGCAGCTGGTGCACTAGTTTTAACTGTGCAAAGGCACTCCTGGCCACCGCTGAAACCTGGGCATCCAGGCTCAGAGATGAATCCAGGAGTATGTACCTGTGTTTTCAGAGGGAGTGTAACCCCATCCAGCACAGGCTGTAACCCTATTCCTTGATCTGCTTTTCAACTGACCAGGAGCACCTCTGTCTTGTCTGGATTAAGTGTCCATTTATTTGCCCTCATCCAGTCCATTACTGACACCAGACACAGATTCAGAAACAAAACAGCTTCCTTGGATTTAGATGGAAAGCCAAATGCTCACCTCTATATCTTGCATTTAGTGTGTTTTATTATTGGTCACTGGAAGAGACTCATGGGCTTAATTTGGAAATCTGATTGCTGAGGAGATCCCATCGTCAGAAAGGAAAAATAGGTTGATGCACACCTTCTTCTTAATGTCCAGCCTGAATGTCTGATACCTTGGCACATCCTCTCTAGAGCCCTGGAAAACCACTGCCAAGTCAGAATAAGTAATATGAAGTTGGGCCACTGGTCTGACGTCGTGTAAGATGACTTCCTTTGTTTCTTCCAGTGCTGCAAGCTCTCTTATACCATTTGCCTTCACAGCTGGTCATGCCTTCTGCAGCACCCTATCCTTCTTCCTTTGCTGCTGTTAGTGGTGAGATTCTTCTTTCCTCCAGTGATTGTAGTTTTATACTCTATAACAGAGGTTGTTAACTATTGGTCCTCCAGAGGTTTTAGATTTGAATTCCCAGAAGCCCCAGCTAGCCTGGCCAATGGTCAGGGATTCTGAGAGCACCACTATGTGAGAACCACTGCTCTGCATAAGTGCTTAGGATTTTGAGTATGTCTTCTGTGGTTGCAAGCCTGTGTGCTGCCTACTCCTTGATCCTGCAGAGGCATCACAATGCTGAGGCTGTGATAGCTCGGGTATTTCCATGGCAACCAGCTGAGTCATTAACACAGGATATAACAGCCTCTGCTGCATGATTAGACAAAACCAAGGGGATTGGGTAGGAGGCAAACGGTGGCAGGAACACTAAATTTATCTGACTTTTGTAGCTGTGTGCCTCCGAAGGTAGGTGGGATGGGTAGAAGTAAGAGACAAGAACTGAGTTTTGACAGCTTGTTATCCAAAGAGCTGTGTAATCCAAGCCAGCCCAAATTATTTTGCTGCCTGAGGAGAAGGAGAAAATGGTGCCTTCTTCTCATTGCACTAGCTGGCTAGAGCAGCAGTTAATGAGATGTCCTCTCGTACCACACCTGAGGCAGGAGACTGGTTGAGGTGGTCCAGAATCAGCCACATGGCATATGCTCCTCTGCCTTCTGAGGAAACAAAACTGTAGAACTCAGAAGGAAAAATCTAGGTGGTTCTTCACTCTCTCTAACAGTAGGGCCAGCCCTGACTGTAACTGGGCAGCTGCTTTAGACATTTTTGTTATATTTCTCCTCACAACCACTCCTGGGAGGCATGTCATAATTTCAGTTAATTTTACAGGTTGGGAATAGAGGCTGAAGGACAGCCAGTTGCTGAAACCCTGTATCAGGAACCTGTACCTAAATTACAAGCTCAGGCATAAATCCACTCAACTGCCTATGCCAAGACCCCCTTTAAAATAGATTTTTTTGGCACAGGGAACCTTTTTTGGTGAGTGCTTTTGCCATATACCCAGCTAAAACCAACAATGAGTGTTGTAGTTCCTTATAGTCTAACCAAAGCATCAGCTTTTGTGGACTGCAGCTCTCTTCTTCAGATGCATTCAGACAAGATTATGCCAAATACAACTACTGATATCACTCATTCTTCACAACCCTTGCTGCTGAGGGAGACCACCCCGAGAGAGGCAAGGAAGGTCTCTACAAGGAATCAGGCATTCTCGGTGGTGGCCCTATCTCTATGGAACAAATTGCCATCAGAGGTGCGCCAGGCCCGTTTCCTCCAAGTATTCAGAAAGTTACCTAAGGCAGAACTCTTCAAAACTGCCTTTAAGAGTAGAGATGGGGGTATTCATATTCTTATACAAATACGAATACCCCCGCACAGGTGGACATAACGAGGGTCCACCCCCCTGGGGCCAGATTGTCCATTCACCCTTCCGCTGCTGCTGCGGGCTCCACGCTCCCTTCCTATCGCTCAGGAGCTCGCAGTCAACTAGCCACTCCTGGCAGAAGGTGGGATGACGAGCCTCTCTGCCAGGTCGAAGAGTGTCTCACTGACTGGGCACTCCGGAGTGATAGGAAGGGAGTGCAGAGCCCGTGGCAGCAGTGGAAGGGTGAGTGGACAGTCCGGCCCCAGATCCTCGTTATATCCACCTGTGCGGGGAGTATTCGTATACGTATACCCCCATCTCTAGTATACTGCCATAAGAAAGGATAGAGTAACTGTAACACATGATTTCACCCTTTTCTCTCTCTTTTCTGGTGGTCCCCATTGTCCTATTTCTTTTTCAGCATTGATAGGATGGCTCGTTGTTAATACTTCCTTTATTATGCTGTTCGTTCTTTTTTTCTTTGTTGATGGTTGGGAGTTGGGGTTTGATTGTTTGTTCTATTATGTAACCACTCAAAGAAGTATTCATCGCTAATCAGGCAGTATAAAAATAAAATGAATGAATGAATGAATACATACGTATGTACATACGTACGTACGTACATACATACATACATATATACATCTTGTTACTCTTTAAGCTGCTACAAGATTCTTTGCTGGTTTAGCTGCAACAGATTGTAGACTAACATGGCTTCTGGAGATTTCTGGCCAGAGTTTTTGCCTCCTGGCTTTAATTTGGTGCTTCCTCTAGGACCATGGTTCCTAATCATGAGTCCCCAGGTGTTCTTGGACTAAAACTTGCAGAAGCCTTCACCACGAGCTGTGCTGGCCAGGATTTCTGGGAGTTGCAGTCAAAGAACACTTGGGGATCCAAGGTTGAAAACCAGTGCTCTAGGATGTGGAGAGTCCCAGTCTGGACACATGTTGAAAAAAACCTTCTTGTAAAATGACCCATCTTGGGTGTCCACACCCATCTGTGCAGAGTTAAGGAAAGTGGACATGCTGGCTAAGATATTCTAGGAAGTGTAGTCCAAAACAGAAACTTTTCCCATCTCTGCCAACATCAGGGTATTTTACAATGGCAAAATACTGTATGTTGCATCTAAGGATGTCTTACGATAAAGAAGCATGTAGACACTCACACAATCAAAAAGAAACACCCGCAATCCTCTGTTTTGGTGATGACGTCCCTCTTTGGCTAATTGAGGGGACTGATCAGGAGGAACAGCCTTACCGATTAGATAAAATTAAGGCAACCATTTCGGGCCACGGCTGCTTACATATTGCCTACAGAAAGACCAAGAAGCCAACTTGCTGCCTGGTGGTGCAGTACAAGGATGCTGTCTAGAGATGGGCACAAAACCCCAGTGCAGCGGTTTGTGCCAGTTCATTTAGTTCTTTTAGTGAACAGGTGTTTGACATTTCACAGCCTCGCCTCCTCCAGCGGACACCCACTCGGATGCAGCAGCCCAGCTTCCCTGCCCTGCCTCCTCTGGGCACTGCCTGTGAGTGAACGCCCATCAGAGGAGGCGAGGCTTTGAAGTACTGAATCCCTGTTCAGCCACTAAATGAACCAGAACAAACTGCCCAAGTGGCGGTTCGTCCCCATCTCTAATGCTGTCCCGTCGTCAGCACTGCTGTCATAAGATTCAACTGCCATTCCAGTCAGCTTTTGTATATAGAGTGGGGGTGGGGGAGACCTCAGGCAGCGCAGTATCTTGGGCTGAATCTGTAAATCACAGTTATTCCATGGCGCCAAACTGATCTTGTTCTTTGCTGCTCTGGCATTCTCAAGAGGGAAATGGGGCCTTTCTGCAAGGCCAGAATTAGATTCCTCTCCCCTTTCTTTCCCTTGTCCTTATTATAACGAGCCTTTGCTGAGCATCAGCAGACACGGTTATTAAGGGTACTGTATGCTGAACTCAAATTTCACCATCTGTTCCACTTCCCTTTTTATTCTCTGGCATCTTGTAAAATATGAGACTCGTACAGGAAATAATGAAAAGGAGCCAACCTGATTGTAGTGAGGGGAGCGTTCTCGGCTGATTTCCTACCCCTCAGCGATTAAGTAGGAAAAAAGACCATGTCTTGCTTCAGAAGATAACTGAAGAAGCCCAAATGTTGAGTGCCCTGAAGTCAGCAAATATAGGCAAACAAACAAGGCAGCATTTCAGTTATGAGGAAATAGTGCAGAAATTCACACTTTGCTGTAACAGAATACCAACCAAAACCAGCCATTTCTGTCCAACAACCACCAAGTTCCTGTCTGGCATGCAGATAGTTTGGAAAATTTGTAACCTGGGGTTGGAAATCACTGAATTAATACTTAAAGCAACTATGTTCTCCCTCGAGTAAACTGAGGCTGAGAAGTTGTCTGGAAAAAAATTATTCTATAACACTGAGTGTTTTCTTAGAGATTTAATGTCTGGCAAATTGTCACACCCAGGTAAGTTCCAGTCTCTTGGCTCAGGGACGCCATTTTTTTTAATAGTACCTAGAAACCTCAACATCTTACTTTCACGGCCTCTTTTCCATAAGGATGTAGACCAAGCCGCCCTGGAAGCACTGATGGTTGACAAGCTTTATGGAATTACTGTGCTTGCCCAGGTCTTCAGGTGTGTGTGTGAGGGGGGGGGGGGGGACAAAACTAAGGGCAAGAGAACCTGGAGAAAGGGTAATTTTAATTGAGTGATGAGGAAATGGCTTTGAAGCCTGGAAATTATCTTCACCTATTCCCTGTAGGAATCAGGGCCTGATAGAATTGGCACTGGGAAGAAACCTTCCATTTCTTATTTCTTCACCAAGGTCTAGAAACCTGTGTCCCTCCAACCATTGTTAGGCACCACCTCCTATCTTCCCTGGCCAGTATTGCTAAGGTTCACATGATGGGAGCTGTAATTTTTATGAAGAGCTCAAAGCTTGAAAGCATTACTTCTTAAAAGTATCTCCCAGACTCTCACAAACCAATGTGTCCCTTAACCATCCTGACTGGAGGCCTTTGGGAATTATGGTTCTAAAAAAGTAACTTTTCCAAGCTCTTTAGGTGCCACAGGTTCCTATCCCCTGGTTTCTGTTCTGTAAGCGTTCCCTGCCTGGAGAAAACCTGGTGGCATATGTACAGTATGTCTATAAGAGTTACCTATCACTAATATCTCTTTCGGCTTGTGTCTTCCAGGGAAAACCATCTGGAACCTGTTCTTTCTTACGTCGGGTCTGCTGGGCAGCTTTACCTCTCCAGCTCCTCCTGTTGTTCTTACTACTCCTCGCCTTTCTGCTCCCTCTCGTGGAGGAAACTCACAGCTGCAAACTGGCCAACAATTTTGCACGCTCCTTCAACCTGATGCTTAGATACCAGGGCCCACCACCAACTTAGGTCCTCAACACCAGCAGTGCACCAGAGATGACAAGTGGCTTTTCTCTGGGGCGTGTCAGCTTCTGCAGGTCCTCCTGGAATCCAGGACAGCTAAGTAAGGGACCCATGTAAACTGGAAATATAGTCAAAGAACCTCTATTGTCTATTGTATGCTCAGGCTATTAAAATGAAGTATTCTTATCTAGAGCTAAAATATATATATTTTTAAATATATGGCTATATTTATACTGTATATATATGGTTTTTATATCTATGCATATGTCTCAATGAAACATGTCCCAAAATCAGTGTTCTCAATTTAATCCTGCCATTTTTGTTTTTATTTCTTGCCTTTGTCTATTTTGTTGAGTTAACAGTAGATGATTCAACTAAGCACAAAAAAATAAACAAAGGGCATAGTGAGATGTGATGAAAAACTGTAGGGTTATCCTTCCAACAGCAACCATATGTCTGGTTCCTGCTCTTGCATCTACAGTCGTGTGAAAAAGAATGTACATCCTCTTTGAATTCTATGGGTTTACATATCAGGACATAATAAAAATCATCTGGTCCTTACAACCTTAGATGAATAACAACACATGACATATTACACCATGTCATGATTTATTTTACAAAAATAAAGCCAAAATGGGGAAGGACTGTGAAGAGCAGGTGGCATGGGCTGATGTTCTGAGGGAGAGTCAGTTCTGATAAATACTGGTGCCCGAAACCACGAAGGGCCTTATATACTAGTACTAGCACCTTGAATCTGGTACAGTAATAAGGAACCATGTTTTTTTTAAAAATGTGAAAAGAGCCTCACAATGGGATAATAAAAGGCAAACATTATCCTTTTTTCTGATTTTTTTTCCATGTGCAAGTGCTTTGTGATCAAGAGTTAATGATGGAAGTAGCATATGAACACCTCACCTATAGCCTTTTCATGACAGAGCAGTCCTTAGTCTCCTTCATTCCACATAGGAGCTTCAGACCTGTGTCTCTGAAGGTCAGCAGCATTTTAAGGATCTCCTGGGTCTTTGACCCATTGTCAAGAGCTCTGAGGAAAATAAATCATGACACAGTGTAATAAATATGTCATTTTTTGCTGTTCATCTGAGGTTGTATTTACCTAATTTTCAAACCTGTTAAGGACCAGATGATTTTTATTATGTCCTGATATGTAAAACATAAAATTCAAAGAGGAGTACTTTCTTTTTCACAGGACTATATAAATGTATATTTACCAAAAAAAAAAAAAAAACCACAACAACAACTAGGGCTTTTCACCAGGTTGAAAAAGAATCATAATTGATTAATTCATCTCTGTGGTGCATGCATTTAAATTTCAGTAATTTGAATTTCTAAAGCTTAAATCATACACTTTGTATCTTAAAGCAGGACTGGAGAACCTTGCAGATGCTGGATTACAGTTCCCATTATCCTTATCCATTGGTCATAATGTCATAATGGTTGGGGCGGATGGGAGTTAGAGTCTGACATCATCTAGAAGATCACAGATTCCTCAGTCCTATTTGAGAGGATCCACTGTGCCTCCTTGACAGGGGCAGGCCTTGATAACCCATAGGGTCCCTTTGAACTCTGCAGCTCTAAGATGATGCACCCAAATTAGACCAGGCATCAACTCCTTTGTGACTGGAAAGGGGAAAGGCTTCTTTTGAGTTGATTCTTGCCTTCAGTAGTCTGGATCAGTATATTCATTAAAATAATTTCTTTTGTAAACATCTGCCAGCCATTTAATCATAGATATTTTTAGTTCATCAGACATTTTTAATTCATTCATCTAAGTTGTAAATGATCAAGACTGTAACCCTGTTGCAAACATGCTTTGTATTTATTAGCTGTTGTGAGATCGTAGCATCACATTGTATTGGGTTTTCATAATTACTCACTGGGGAGGAGAAGAGGAACTCAACCCAGGGTTGAGCATGGCCAGCATGACTTTCTGATCACATCAGACTTCATTCAGAGCATGAGAAGATTAAAGATTATCCATAGAATTTCTTAGGCAATGCTAGATGAAAGCTATTTTTAAGTCAGCAGCTATTTGCAGGGTCTTAATTTTTTATTGCTATATTTACCCTGTGTATTAAAGGTGATCAAGGTACAGCAAAAACAAAATTGACAATAGGTGCTTCAGACAGGATGAATGTATAGAAATTGGAGATAGAAGTATTACCAGTCAGCAGAAAGGAACCTTACAACCTCTCACTCCTGGTGTGTATTTAAGTACACAGCTTACAGAAATAATTGTGCTGGTGGGTAAGTGTGTAAGGGAGACAAAAGTGCAGATTTTGAATCAAATCCAGAAAATTATGTTGGCAGCCCCAGCTTCATGTATTTCATACTGTAAGTAGGCAGACCGGGTCATTTAGTGTTTTTAAGACTTCCATCACCTATTTGACTGGAAATGTAGAAACAGAGTTCTCATGTCTGATGATTAAGCAGCAGAAATGTGTAGCTATTCATTGCTTTCTCCTCATAGCATAGGAAAAGGCTTGCTGAATCAGACCAAAGCCCTAGCAATATGGAGGAGGAAGGGGAAAAAATAGAGATATCTAATTAGTTCTCATTAGTGTGTTTTATCTATTTATTATTTATTTATTGAATTTATAGCCCACATTTCTCCTCAAAAATGGGACTCAAAGAGGTTTATGTGACGACTGAATTTAAAAAATAAAGTCAAAATACAAAACATGTTCAACTATTAAAACACAATTTAAAATACATTCCAAAAGGGGAGAAAATTGTTGCCCTGTTGTAGTCCAAATAGTGTTTACATACATTTGCATCTCCTGCTAAAGAGAAAAAAGCAGCTCCCAAACCCACCCACCCTCTTTCTGTGGCCCCGTGGCTCACCTTCAAGAGCACCTCATTATTTTAAACATACTTGAATGTTGTGTGGGTTTTGAGGGTGAAATTTTAGCCAAACTGTGAACCTGTAAAAATGTGTTGTGATATTTCGGATAGAGCTTGGGGAAGTTACTATTTTGGCCCATAACTCCCAGAATCCTGGAATCAGCACCGCCGGTGGTCATGTTGGCAGGAAGGTTCTGAAAACTATAGCTAAAAATACAGAAATGTCTCCACGCTTGATACCAGGAGATGACATAACCCTGGTGCTTTCTGAAGCATTTTTTACAGTCCTCTACACCTCCCCACTCAGCCCCCAAAAGGAAAGCATTAGGGAATCAGAGGTGCCCTGAAAATTTCCTGTTTGCATTATTTTTAATGGCCAGTTCTGGGTCCAGTGAAATTGAAGGGAATGGCAGTGAATGGGGCAAAATTTCAGCCCTTGGAAGCATCCAACCAAAGGGCCATGAACAAATAGAGAGAGGAGGAAAGGAGGAGAAGGAGGAATGGAAGTCTAAATTTGGTGAATACATATTAATGAGATAATTATCCCCCTCAGAACTACAAATTGTGTGTGAACTTTGCAACAGGCCATGATAGCTACAATACTAACAGCCTGATCTGTGTGTCAGATTACTTTAGAAGCAGGTGATAATGTTTATCTCCATGCTGGGAAATGCTTCACCTGATTATTTCTGAGATTGAAGTAGAAGCCAGAATCCTGTTGCTTAGTGTCATATCCTGTTTCCCCGAAAATAAGCCCTAACCTGAAAATAAGGCCTAGTATGATTTTTCAGGATGCTCGTAATATAAGCCCTACCCCAAAAATAAACCCAAGTTAAGTGAAACCCCACCCTCCACCATTGGGCAGCACCCAGAAGAAGATGACATGACTGTATTTGAATGAATGTAGATTGTTGTACATGAAAAAAAAAAATAAAACACCCCCTGAAAATGAGCCCTAATGCGATTTTTGGAGCAAAAATTTATATAAGACCCTGTCTTATTTTTGGGGAAACACGGTACAGTGGTGCCTCGCAAGACGAAAGTAATTCGTTCGGCGAGTAGCGCCGTATTGCAAAATGTTTGTCTTGCGAAAGCGCGGTTTCCCATAGGAATGCATTGCAATGCATTCCTATAGGAAACCTCGCAAGACGAACGAATTATTTTCGGCTTGCGAGGCATCGTTCTTGCGAAAAAAACATTGTCTTGTGAAGCACGGCCATAGGAAACGTCGTCTTGCGAGTCACCACAACAATCGCAAAACGCTTTCATTTTGCGAGTTTTTCGTCGGGCGAGGCATTCGTCTTGTGAGGCACCACTGTATATTGCACTAGAGTAGGCCCATTGAATCAATGGGGATTTGGTCAGTCAACTCCTCTTTAAATTTCATTGATTCAAATAAGCCTTCTCTAACATAGTAAGTTGCAGTTAGAGTAGGCCTATTTGAATCAATGGAACATATGGAGGATGTGACTCACCAAATCCTATTGATTAAGTAGACCTACTCTAGTGCAATTTACTATGCTAAACAACAGGCTTTTGGTTAGAGAATTAAAAACACAAGAACAGGCTGATTTGGAGCCATTTTAAAAGGGTGGGGGAGGGAGAAAGAGGGTTATTTTACCTTCCATATTTCAGGTGACAGCTGACTTATTCCTCAGGAGTGTCCATACAGTTAATACGATACAAAATAATGACAAATACAACCAATAAAATAAATGCCCTTTTAGTGCCTAGCTCTTTTCAGTTTGATCTTGGACACATTCTGCGGAGAAAAGATGACAAGACTGGCACTTGAACCAGCACTGACAGCAAGACAGAGTCCTCCCTCTTATCTGAGGGCAGCCTGCTGGTTTAGGCTGTAAAGCCTATACAACACTTCCCCCAAGAGAGGAGAGGCCTGCGGGGGGGGGGGGGGGGAACCTCAGGAAAGAAAAATAAGGGGCTTTCACTACCGGCCCCTCCCACTTGCCACCCAAGGCAGCTGATTCACTCTGTCTAATGGCAGAGGACATCTCAGCCTCATGTTATAGGTAATCTCTTCTTTACTGAAACTTCAAATAGGCAACTTTGATCAATCCTCTGTATAGTTTTACCTCTTGTCAAGCAGCAAAATATCGTGCTAACCTGAGTATGAGAGACGTGACTGTCGTAGGGTTTTAGAGCATGGAGTGATCATAGGAGGCATAACAAGACATTCTTTCCATGCACATAGGTCAGGGCAGAATAACCACAACCTCACGTTAGCATTTCAATGGCATGTTAATTTTTAAAAAAAAATATAAGGAAAGCTAAATTTGAAACACATTGCCCCACCCCCTCAGTCTCAGTACTCACAATCTTTTGAATGTTGCAGCGAATCCAAAATCTCCATTCTAAACAGCCACCTTAAGTCAATAAATGGAACTTTTCAATCTTCCTTGAATGTACTTGATAAAGAAATGATACGCATCACAATGTTCCTACAACACACAGTGAAGATGCTCAGGACAGAAGGAAAGGATAGATACAAAGGAAAGAACTAGTTTTCTCCATGTCCTGCTACATTGATTTGCACTTCTAATTATTGGGTGAGGTACTGCAGCAAACACTTGTACTTTTTCCCACCACTCTTTACTCTGCCCTACAGTCACAGAATCATCATAGAATCATAGAATAGTGAAGTTGGAAGGGGCCTATAAGGACATCAAAACCAACCCCTTGCTTGATGCAGGAATAGAAATCACAGGATATCTACCAGGTGGTTTTCTAAGTTTCTCTTGAATGCCTCCAGTATTGGAGCACTCACCACCTCTTGAGGTAATTGGTTCCACTCTCTTACCGCTTTAACAGTTGGGAAGTTTTTCCTGATATTCAATCGAAATGTGGCTTCCTGTAACTTGAGCCCATTGTTGCGTGTCCTGCACTCTGGGATGATCGAGAACAGTCACCCCAGATATGTACACATATCCCAGATCCAGTTTATATTTTCACATTTGTCCTAACACACTTCACATCTCTAATTAAAACTATAGCATGGTATTAAAATGAAACTACCCAAGCGAAAGACCTACCACTAAGAGAGAAGTTAAGAGCCTTGTTCAGTTGAATAATTCTAACCTTTAATTTAAACAAATAAAAGTAAGATAGATAATTAAACACCGAGGCCTAAAAGAGCAGCAGTTTTGATGATGTACATCTGGTACATAGAAACAGGCAGAGGACGTTTCTTGTGGCTCTTCTGCACTGCATACCTTATCAACAATCTAATCACTTGCAGGAACACTGTCACCCTTGAATTAATGAGAGGGACCTGAACTGGCAGCACATTGAGATGTGATCAGGGTGTTTTCTCCCTGTCTTGGCATGCAAATACACCTCCCTTCTGTAATTCAAAATGTTTATGCATATAAATTTGCATTGCCTGAGGCTTTAGGAATGCAGAACTATGAAATTTGAAAGGCAGTGCTTGTTTTCTGTTTTTTAAATCCATATCTTGAATGCTTAGATTTTCAGCTGAGCTGCATGCTAGATGAAATGACCATACTCCAGGAACAATCCCAAATTGGATCTAGCCCCAAACTTTGGAAGATCTTGATCTAATATATGTATTTTAATGGACCATGACACCATAAGGTAAAAATGGTAATTATTCTCCATACCTGTTTATAGGAATTGCCAGAGTTACGATGATCAGTATAGATTAAATTCCGTTAAAATGTGGATTTGCAGTGGAGAAAATGTGTTCTCACAAAAGTCAATGACCATCCTTGCATGAGCACAACACTTGTGTATAGACAGGTCAACTCTGAACCTTTCCCCAACCTGGCATCTTCCAGACATCTTGGACTGCAACTGCCATCATCCATTACCACACTGAATTAATGAACCTGTCAGTTTACATTCGTTTTTTTTTTAATATTGGTTTTCCCCATCCAAAAAAATTGCTAACTGTAGACAAAACTGTCAGTTTCTCTTTCTTCCAGATTCAAATATTTGAAATCTCAAGTCTTTTCCATCTTATTTTTGAAGAAACTTGTAGATTTTGGTAGATTGTTGCATTCTTTCTTTTAAAGAACCAAACATTTCCCACTCCAGCTGGTTCTTACTCAGTCTTATAGCCAATACAGCCATCCCAGCCAGGGCTGATGGAAGTTGCAATCTGACACATGTAGAGGACACAAGACTGAAGAGGATTGGTATAAGGCTTAAGAGTGTGTTTGCTTCCTTGATGGGTTGGTTGGTTGTGTGTTTGTTTTGTCTTTCACTGCTCCTTAGTCAGTCCTATCCCCAATATAGGGGCTAAATAGCATTTTTTGCAAAAAGTTGAGAAGACAGAGAAAATGAGCATCCATAACCATGTGCATACCCCCTGGACAGGCAACCCTTGAGTGTCTTGGAGGATAATAGGAAGGAGGAGGAGAAGGGAGGGAGAGAGAGAGAAAGATTGAGAGAAGGAAAGAAACTTAACTTCCATTCTTTGTGTGGCTTTTTGAGCTTGTAGACCATAGCCTTTTAGTCCCAAGATTCAGCTGTACTTTGGAGAGTTCCTGTTTTCAAAAAAGGTTTTTCAACTGTACAAATCCAGACCCTGGGAAAGTAACTATTTTCGTCTCAACTCCCAAAGTCCCCAGCCATCATAATTTCCCCCTCTGGGAAAACTATCAGCCTAGCCCTTCAATGGACATACACACCCACAGATTGCAATTTCCTGTGCTGTATTTAATTGGTACAATGAATGGATGACAAACACAAAAAAGATGTGTTTGCTATGGTGATCCATAGAATTAAAACAAAACTGATAATATAGATGTGGGCAAAACCAATTAGGATGTATTCTTTATCTGACATATCCAGTCCATCTTGGAACTTAGTTTAATCTGCATAGCACAAAATACCTAGTCAAATTGTGAAGGGCTTGTTTACATTTACATTTGCAGCGCAATAAGCTCCGTTCTAAATGGAATTGATTTAGAAATCACGTGGAGGTCACATGATATTTGGTTGGCGTCAAGGTTCTCTCTAAGCTGGACGTGCGCGTGCGCAGCTGTCCTCCTCCCTCCGCGTAGTCGAGAGAGGCGGAGCCCTGCACAGTGGAGCTGAAAGTTAGAGGGTATGTTGGTTGCAGTGTATGCACTCTTGTGAAAATTTTTAATTTGTTTTAAGTTGTTTTGTATCTTGGTTGAGGGGAATATATTGGCTTTGTGGTGAAGAGAGGGAGAGGGAGAAGGGGAGACAAAAAAAGGATCCAACCATGGATCCTCATGAATTCACATGATTTCATAGGATCTGCCCTAAAACACTGTCAATTCATAAGTCCCATTTATACCCACAGAATATATCACATAAATGAAGGGTACATGGCTTTGCAGTGGTGCACAAAGAGTGATCCAAGCATGGATCCTCATGAATCCACAGGATTATAACAGGGTCAGCCCCAAGCCACTGTCCAATCTTTGGATGGTGCCTATGACTGAGAGTGGTTTGGGGATGATCCTATATAAAAATCGTGGATCCATGAGGATCTGTACCTCAGATCCATTTTTTAATTATTATTATTTTATTTATTTTTGCCCAAAGCTCTGCCAACCCTCCATCTCAGGCTTTCGCATTTGGCTCTCTCAGGATAGGACAGACTTGCTCTCAATCCCCCCTCACACACACACACACACACACACACACACAGAGGGAAGTGACACTTAGGGGCTGGCGTCAGCTGCCCAGTTTCCGAAGCATCCCCGCTGGTTTTTCCAGCATTCTCTCTGCCTCTTTTAAACTTTGTTCTAAGAAAAGCTACATAGGAAAGAAAAATGGGGATGAATAAGGCAAGGAAAGGAAGAAAGGCAAAAAAAGATGAGGAATAAAGAAATAAAATGCTTCCGCTCTGCTCCTGGATTGTTCCCCGCTCCCAGAGAAATTCAGGGTGATCAGGGGAAAGAGGCAGTGTGGGACCACCTCACCTCTTCCTTCCAGGAGGCAACAGTGAGATCTGGGCTGGTAAACAAAAAGCCTTCCTCCTACCCATCTCTCCTCCTTCCCTGGCAGAGGAGGGACGGGAGGAATTAAAATAACACTGTCCTGAAAAGAAAAACATGAGTCTTCAGGGAGGGAACACCAAGGTTTTTTGGACATCATGTAGACGCCTTTTAAGAAAACAATTAAAACTCGCTAGCCCTAGTTCAAATCCCATTTTTATTGGTAATGGGATCAAGCTTCCATGCTTTCCCCTTCCTTCATTTTTTACCATATGTATGATGAAGTGTTCTGTAGAACTGGAAAGCTTGTATTTTTTATAAATTTACAGTTGACCCTAAAAAGACATTGTGGATTTTAGATTTTGTAGTAAACCAATTAAGAAATAAAGTGCATTTTATATACTCTGATTTCCAGGAAGGGTGGGGAAGATTTAGGGAAACAATCCAGCTGTTCTGATTTAACTATGCTTAGATTCTTTAGCTTCAAAGGATTAAGGGAGCAATTCTGATCCCAGTGGGGGCTGCATCAAAGAGATGCCAGCCAAACTGCACACAAGATTGATGCAGAGAACTAATGTTCTTCTCCTGCCTGCTATTCTGAGTTTTCAGCATTGTTCTGGACAGAAATCTGCAACCCAAAAGAAGCCCAGTGAACTATAAGGGGATTGCCTGAGGGCAGCAGGGAAGACCTGCTTGGCATCCAACATCCCAGCTGGCTCCGAGACATTCCACCTTATTGCATTAATCCAGCAAGAACAGCTGTTACTGCTCAGCTAGTCTGTCAGTTTGCCCACTCAAAACCTAGAGATGGTTTGTCTGCTGAGCCCATGATCACTTTAGCAGCTGCTACATCTTTTAATCCCCACTCTCTGCTGATAGAGACAATGGTTTTCAGATTGCTTTGGCTATCTTGTTCGATTTTTGTTACGTATTACAGAATTAAGTATTTTACATTTTTAAGCTCAGTCAGAGTCAACCTTTTATAATGCAAACAGGTACATTCCAAACCATTCCGGTTCTGCCATTCCTCTGTGCAAATTTCAAAAAGCTTCTATTGTAGTCTTCATTTTGGCTGGGGAATGGTTAAATCTCCCCCTTTTAAAAGAAAATAAAATACAATAAATCAACTTAAGTTCTGTTCAGTTTAAAACTTGAGTGTGTGTTTAGTAAGGCATTATGAGAACTCCCGAGAGTAAAACTTATCTTGGAAATGCTGAAACTGACCTGCAGTCTAAATGGCACCATGATAACTGTTCATTTGGATTCACAAGCAATCCATCGTTAGTTTCTTTGCTTTAGCAATGGAAAGGTCTAACTGGACATGTGTTTTGTGCAAGCTGCCTCCTATAAGGAAAAAGGAAGACTATAAACCTATACAGGAATCCCAAGATGGGAAAAGCCACTTCTAAAACAGGATTCTGTCAGCCTGAAAGTAGCTTGAAAAAATGATGTGGTTGCTGTGATATACCCATGTATTAATTTTGGTCACTTGTCAAACAGGTTTTGCAGATTTTCAAAACAATTAAGAAATGGTTGCTTCTTCCTGTGCCCAAGTAGTTGTCATCGTGTGATTAGAACTCCCTGCACCATTTTCTTTCTTTCTTTCTTTCTTTCTTTCTTTCTTTCTTTCTTTCTTTCTTTCTTTCTTTCTTTCTTTCTTTCTTTCTTTCTTTCTTTCTTTCTTTCTTTCTTTCAGCAGTGCCTGATTTGGAGTATTTATTATTTAATATATTTTTACGTCGCCTTTCTCCTTAAACGGAACCCAAGGTGGCTTGCATCATTAAATGACAATATTTAAAGCTAAAAACAATAAGTATACAAATATTAAAAAGGAGCAAATACCACTCTGAGAAATGGTAAACAATAGCAATACCAAAAAAAAACCACTCAAGGAACTAAAGCAATCCATTTAAAAATCCCACTCAGGCAAGCCAGTCACTGAGGGAAAGTTTGTCTGTAGAGAAAGGCCTTTGCCTGCTTGCAGAAGGACAGCAAAGACGGGGCCAGCTTAGCCTCCTGTGGGAGGGAGTTCCAAAGTCTGAGAGCAGCAACAGAGAAGGCTCTCTCCTGTGTCCCCACCAAATGCACCTGTGAAGATGGTGGGACTGTATTACAGGCTGGAGGCTGGAGAAGGATGTAACCCTTTGCCCCCATCCCACAACCCTTCAGTAGTTTTCCCCTCCCTTTCTGCCTCTTTGCCATATTTCCTAGTCCTTCTTTACCATCCCTCCTGATCCTTGATGTGCTCTTTATCTAGGCTGTGGTTAGCCTAGTTGAAGGCTTAAAAAAGGCCACTATCCTCACTCCCTCTCTGTCTCTCTTCCTTTATTATGACCGCCCAGCTTGATCTGTTCTACCTCTAAGCCAGGCAGGTTGGTCTGAAAGGAAGAGGAAGAGGTTTTACTTGTAGCTGTGCTTCTTTTGTACTAGTTAGGGCTTCCGGATCTTAGAGTGCTAGCTAAAGTCTCAGGGAGTTCCAGGTGGAAAGACGAATCTCAGGGTGAACAGAATCAATGGCAAAAAGTTTGCTGTGGGGGTCTGAGGTGGCTTTAAAGTCTTGGCACAATGCCAAGGCTTTCAAACCACCTCACACAAAATGCTGAAAATGCTTGCAACCAGTGTAGCTGCTGGCCACATATCACCACCTGCTGGGCCACCAAAAAGTAGTTATCTTGTCCCCTTAGCTCGGGCCTTCCTTATTACCTGGTTAGCCAGGTTTAACTTGGATTTGGAGCCATCTGGGGCCCCATTTCCTCCATCAAGTGTAGCCCAGCCATTGCCTGCCTTGTCACTGTGAGCACTTGTGCAGTAACAAGGATCTACCTTCTCACCTCTGGTTTTGCCATCTCACCAAATCTGTTGATGTCCCATTGACCAAATCAGTGGCTGTTACTCCAATGGGCAATGTTGAGAAGCTCCAAAGTGCCCTTTGGTGTGTATTAACCTTCACTTGTGGCCGTTTTTGTGGGAAAAGGAGATGAGGAGAATCATTCTGATCCTTTGTTATGTGGGTCTATTCCATCCTACTCTGTCCCTTCACGTGTTTTAAGCTACAGAACATCTGTCCTATATGCACTCCAGTTTAGATACATGTTGCTGTTGTTAAATCAGAAAAGGAATGGTACTGCTATATTCAAATATGGCTCTCTTACTTCCACTTTATCACATGTCTTTGCCAGCTCAGGCATGCTTTTTGAAGCCTGAGGTTGGGTTTTCTGCTGGAAGTTTGTGAAAGCACAGCAGTTAGGCATCAGTGGTATTGCAGGATCATTTTCTCCCAAAAATGAATGAATGGTACTAATACTAAACAAGTTGTTAGAGTGACAAAGCTATGATCAACAAGCTCTTTACAAGCCATTGATTGACTGCTTCTTCTGAAATGAATGAAAATTGGTTCCACAAGTGCGTAACCAACTGTTCAAGGAAAAGAAACTGGCAAATATTTTGTCCCTACCCACGCGCCCAGTGCTCATACCTCTGGAGCTAAAGCTTTTCTGTACTCAAGAGTTATTATTTGGAGAAATGTATTGTCCATGCAACAGAGCCTGACAAAAATCTGAGCATACCCACTGTCAATTTCAGTAAGTGTAAAACTTTGCACACTTTGGATTGCACTGAAGATACATGTGTCTTTTTTGCTCCATAAGCAGAGCTTAACCACAGCCTATAATAGGATCTGCTTATAATATAAAATGTCATTATTGCAACATGTAAAGAAAGGTAGCACTCCACATCCATATCATTTTCATGCACAGATTTATTTTATTTTTAGAAGAAGAATGCTTTCAGAGAAAGGGAGAGAGTTTTGAGCTGGTTGTTACTTTCAAAGAATGCCAAGTTCTTGTTCATTTCATCTTTGTTGTTGGGGTTTTGCTGGATTTGATCCTCTTCTTGTTATGGGGGTGGATTTGGTTGCTTGAGATTTTCATTTTAGTGTTGTTTTGTCCTGACATTACATAGTTACCTATAGATTTATGTTTGAGTTATTGGAGTCTTCAGCCTTTGAGGAGGAATTTGAAAGCAAGTTGTGAAGACATAGGGGGGTGTATGCAAGAACTTTTCTGTCTTATACTAGCTTGACTAGTTTGGCCTCTCCTAAAGGATTCTGGGGATTATAGTTTGCATTGGCACAAATCACAGTTATGAATTGCTGCTAGTTAATGAGGCACTACTTGTATCCCTTGTTGCACACCAGCTTATGTGACTGATGCATGGCAAGCCATACAAGTCTAACTAGCAATTTGCCACTGTGTTTTGGCCACTCTCCCTCAATTCCTTGTCCTCCTGCATGTGTGAGGCTTTGAGCACAGTACGTAGTAGCTTTGAACATTTTGCTTCTCCTCATCACCACAGCCCTCTGCCCACTAACTGGATAAATATAACAACAGAATATTATGATAAATATAATAACAGAATGCTTGTAAACATATAAACGTCCTTCTGATGGGGGAAAGACTTGGCCTTTATCTTCAGTCATGGTGAGATGCAGTTTCATGGATGGAGAGATCAATGGGACGTAAGACATGGAAAGTAAAATAAGAGTGTCCTGCACCAGAGACCAGAGACTAAGTTTCATATGTAAGAAGCAGATAGAGCATGCTACCATTTCTGGTATCAATTTTCTCAATTTTCAGGGCTTAATATATGTATTACGTATCTGCTCTGGAAATTCTTATTTCTCCCACTTCACATTCTGCACATTCAGACATCTGCATAATTCACTCTATTTTTTTCCACTTTAGGGATGCAAAAAAAAAAATCAGTCTCCGTGTTGTTGCTGCCTTTCTCAGCATCTCAAAGGCACTTTCTCATCCCACTCTTTCTTCATATCAGGCTTAGAGACTTTTTTGTTTTCCTCCCACATAATTTCAAATGTATGTTTGGTACATATTTTTTCTCATGCATGCATTGTTGTACATACTTTTCCCACTGTGTGTAAATTCTGAATGGTGCACATTTCAGCCATTCATATGTTATAAATGTGCACACAGCCATGTGGCCAAAACCCTAGTGTGCAGCATGAGGGCAGTTGTGCAAGCATTTTTCACGCTTTTCCAGCTGCCAACAGTGCAGGCAAATGATTGTGCAAGTAGACTGGGCACATGATGGATGGCCAGCAAGATGCTTCTTACTGCTTCTGCGACTTTCCCTGTGCAACTGGATTCCAGCCTAAATGTTTAATTCATCCAGAACACACCACACCGCCTTGCCAGGAAGCACATTTCTGAGGGTGGGTGTGCTGCAGTAATGGACCTCCCTGGCACAGTGCTATGTTGGGCAGAATTTCCCTACAATCTCATTTTGGCATTCTTGTCATCCAGTCATAACTCTGTTCCAAGGCACAAAAGCCTACCAATTCCCAGGGAAAAAAATCTCACAATCCAAATATGTGAACCAACTTTGGTGGCACTCATCCTCTACACAGATGCCTGCTTGAAGTGTTGCTCTGAAGTTAAAGCAAGCAAGAATCCTGTCACGTTTTAAAGGCTAGCAAGTAAATTGTGGAACAAGCTTTTTTGCAGTATTTACATCATTTGTTCTGGACCATGAAAGGTCATGCCTACAAGATATGTATTTTTAAAGGTTACTTGTAACTCTTAGGGGGCTTCTGGAAAAGACTTTTCATGTACAGTTGCCCTGCTTCAAACATAAAAGGCTGTTTCCTCTTTGTAATCCTATATTTTCCTACCATGTTTTGCTATCTTACTGGGG
The DNA here is from genome assembly GCA_037013535.1 of Intellagama lesueurii. Lineage (NCBI taxonomy): Eukaryota > Metazoa > Chordata > Lepidosauria > Squamata > Agamidae > Intellagama > Intellagama lesueurii. The sequence continues at coordinate 23,664,255 of JBAJHW010000001.1, forward strand.
TGGGGTGGGGGACACTCTTAAGGTGAAATGGCTGGAATGCCTTTCAAGAGCTGCTACCCTGTTTCCCCGAAAATAAGACCTAACCTGAAAATAAGCCCTAGTATGATTTTTCAGGATGCTCGTAATATAAGCCCTACCCCAAAAATAAACCCTAGTTAAGTGAAACTCCGCCCTCCACCATTGTGCAGGAACCAGATGACAAGACTGTATTTGAATAAAAGTAGATTGTTGTCCATGAAAAAAATAAAACATCCCCAGAAAATAAGCCCTAATGGGTTTTTTGGAGCAAAAATTAATATAAGACCCTGTCTTATTTTCAGGGAAACACGGTAAGTAGTCTAGTGGTTTAAGTATCTGGCTGCAGAGCCAGAGGTTGGGAGTTTGATTCCCCACTGGGCCTCCTTGACGGGCTGGACTGGATGATCCATAGAATCCTATCCAGCTCTGCAATTCTAAGATTATTATATTATTAATTGGTAGCATTACACACCATCAGGATAGAAGCACCCTTTGTTGTCTGGGGTACATTTTTGGAATTTGTGAACATAGAAACAGCATAAATCTCTGTAACAAACTGGACCATAGTTCCGAAATCCTGGAATCTTAACTTGTGCATTGTGGTCTCCTGAAATGCTGCATACTATCTGTGGGTAGATATATTGGAAGGATTATTTATGTAAGGGAAAGAGAAATTCTCCAGTAGTTTCTCAAAATTTCTGAGACCTCTTGGCTTAAAACTACTGGAAACCTATTGGCTGAAATCTTGTTGTACAGTTACGCAAGTGGCATAACTTTTAGACATTAAATGCCATAGGTTAGGAAATCTCCATAGGCACAATCTGTTGCATGCTGAATCACACAACTCAGCATGCAACAGATAATGTCTATGGAGACTTCTTTCTTACAGCAATTCACTTCTAAAAATTATGCTGTTTGCGCAACAGGATTTCAGCCAGAATATGAACATCTCACATTCTACTACATAGTTCCAACCCAGTAAATAGTCAGATCATAGGATGATTCCTGTCCAGAGATGCAGGAACACTGGACAGTATTTTTGTGTAAGTTCCATGGAAACAAATAGAGTTTTGAATGCAAACAGTGTCTTAGTAGGGTTGTGATTCTATTCTATGTTGCAGTGCATCCAGTTCCTATTGGTAATGCTTCAGCTTAAGCCTGAGCTCCCTTGGTTTTATTTGCTATGACACGCAAGAAGTCAAATGCTCTTTGTTTTGTCTCCCCCCCCCCCACTTTTTTTTTTAGTATCAACTGCAAACTACTTGTCTTACCTAACATTCTGATTTATGCAAACTGAAGAGTGACAGCTCAGGGAAAGGGAAGAAGATTAAGGGTTAATCACTGTTTAGCCCCACTGCCCCACACCTCCCTACTTGCCAGGAGCCATGCCCACTGCCTCTGAGCATGCATCCGCCTATCAGCTGGGCAGTGGGCGCAAGCACAGAGGCATTGGGCCCAGCTTCCCGGTGATGGGGGCAGGCGGGCATTCCCTTTTGCCGAAGCAAAACAAAGTGCTAAAAAAGTTTAGATCCTCAAATTGGGTCACGAACCGAACCACAAACCAGCCCTGTTTATCAGTTTTGCTGGTTCACAGTTTGATTTGTACCCAACTCTAGTTATAGCCCATCTTTCCGAATTAATCACACATCATTCCACACTGAAAGTATATATAGATTGATTTCCTGAGCCTGCAAGGAACAGTTCTTTGGTGGTTGCACCCCACGGCTGCTAAACTTACATTGCAGCCTGGCCTAAATCTATAGCAGAGACCGGAGACCACAACACAATGCAAGTAGACAGTTGCAAAAAAAAAACAAAAAAAAAACAAAAAACTAGATGCTGGTGCTAGAGAGGTTTGCATGAAACAAGGAACAACTTAGTAAAACAAGCCAGATGGCTGATGTTGAGTATGCATGTTCTTTAGCTTTCCTTTAGCAAGCATGGTGCCTATGGTAACAGGCTACCAGGAGAGACACTTGGCTTTCTCTGCCAGCTCCCCCCCCCCCACCTCGCATCACATTATAGCCCTGGGTGCACTTGTACATGAACGCTCATGCTGTAGGAACCACTTCCTTTTCTTCTGTCATATGGCATATAATTTTGAAGCACATTTGTACTTAATTAGGCTCATTTTAACATAAACAGAATTGTAGCCAAATAGCTGTCTCTATACATGTGCGAGCTATCACAGTTTATATCTTCTCCTAGACAGACTTGGTGTAACAGACCTTTCCTTCACCTTTCTGGCTTGATACAGAGAAATGTGGACCAGCCTAATTCCTTCTTGAAACTGTACCCTTTTGAAGTTTTGCACTTAAAAAAAAAGGAATAATAAAAAAAAGATTGCACTGTACTTTTCATTTAATGTACCTGTGATTTTTATATATATATATAAATGGCTATTGCTTGATGTTGGGAAGGTTTTAAAATGCTTATTTTTTTATTCTACTAATAAACATTGGCAGTTTGTAAGCTAGTCCTGTTGTTCTTGTTGCATATATTACCTAGTATGCCATGAGAAAAGTCCCCTGCAAACTCACACAACATTCCAGAGATCAGAGAAAATGCTATGCTGTGTGAATATATAGAATTAAATAAAGATAAAGGATGCTACGTGTGTTACAATAACCAATCAAATTTTAAAGCTTCATAGTTTTAATAACACAAGAACATAAGAAGAGCCCTGCTGGATCAGGCCAAGGGCCCATCTAGTCCAGCTTCCTGTATCTCACAGTGGCCCCACCAGATGCCTCTGGGAGCACACGAGACAACTAGATACCTGACTCCTGAAACCCCTTCCCCTGCATCTGGCATTTGGAGGTACCTTCCTTTTAAACCTGGAGATTATACATCCCCACCATGGCTTGTAACCTGCAATGGACTTTTCCTCCAGAAATCTGTCCAATCCCCTTTTAAAGGCATCTAGGCCAGATGCCATCACCACATCCTGTGGCAAGGGGTTCCACAGACTAACAACATGCTGGGTCAAGAAATATTTTCTTTTGTCTGTTCTCACTCTCCCAACACTCAATTGGAGTGGATGTCCCCTGGTTCTGGTATTGCGTGAGAGGGAAAAGAGCTTCCCTCTATCCACTTTATCCATCCCCTGCATAATTTTATACGTCTGATGAATGGAATCCACCACTCTGCTGGAGACACTATGTAAATAATACATTTTTCTTAAGAAAATAGCCATTACATATGTAATAGTTGGCTGGATAGCTCAGTGGTTTAAGTATCCGGCTGCGGAGCCAGAGGTTAGGAGTTTGCTTCCCCACTGTGCCTTCTACAAGTAGAGTCAGCCTGTGTGGTCTTGGGCAAGCTGCAAAGTCCCAGGATGCCCCCAGAAGAAGGAAATGTAAACTACTTCTGGAAAACCATGAAAAGTCAGAACTGACTTGACAGCACATGATAATGATGATATGTGTAGAACCTTTACAGTGTTAGGCAGATCACAGGATTCAGATGGTACCCATCTAGTTCTTAAAGAATTAAAATGTGACATTGATAAGGTTTTCACAAAAATAGGCAATGTGTCCCTAAGAGCTGCTCACGGCCTTGCTGGCTGTGGAGTTCTGGGAGTTGTAGTAAAAAAACAAAACAAAATAAACCTCCCATTTCTCATGATGATTTAGTAGCATTTTTGCAGTTGTACTTTCAAATAGGTTTTTTCAAAGGCTGCTTTCAAATTAGTTTCTTATCAAAGTACTGCTTTCAAATAATGGACAGGCATCCTTCATACAGCGAGTTAAAAAGACCAGTGGGTCATTGGGAGGGAGATTATCACAGGTCATGTATGGAGGTGGTGTGAAATCAACGGGCCATGTAAATTCACCATTTTAATAGTTATACTGGATGTATCCAACATGGCAGCTTAATTCTGGCTTTGCTGTGAAGCCAGAAGGTGAGCTGAAGTTCTAATTATAAATCACTGGCACATAAGTGCTAAGAAATGTGGTTCAGTGGTACCAACTGCACTAACAATATACACCAGATTAAATTGGAGTCCAAAATCAACCGCGTTTCTGAAAACCAGAATTGGAGTTCTACACAAACAGAAATAATTCAGGGCTGAGTCACACCCCATTTTGTCAGGGCTGAACAATATCCATCAATCAAGAGGAGCTGAACTGGGAAATCAGAAAGCAGAGAATGCACACCAAAGTCAGGAAACGAGCCACTCACTGCTCAACAGTTCTAGCCCATCCGGTAAGTTTTTTCAGGGGAGGGGGTTCTGTCCAGATGAACCCAATGAGAAAATTGCACAGACATGAAGAGGTTTATAGTTATAGTTCTCTGAAGTGAAGAATCTGTGTCATTGTTGCTAGCTAGGATTTGCTTCCTAGAATTTTACGTTTTTCTTCATCATCTAACATAGCTAATTTATTTACCACTAGGCTTGGGGGTGTATGTAAATGAATGCCTGTGTTCCTCTTGGATGGGCATTGAATAGTTAATGCTTTATTCAAAGATAAGCCCAACGCGTTTCGGCTTTTGCACTTTTAGCCTTCTTCAGGGGCACTGATATTTCCATTTATCTGAAAAGGAGTGAGAGATTGTCCATAAAAATATCCTCAGAGACAGATTCTACATAAGCATAACATCAGTGCCCCTAAAAGTGCAGTAGCCGAAACGCGTTGGGCTTATCTTTGAATAAAGTATTGATACCCATTTTACATCCTGGGACTACCATCTCTCCTTGCTTGACAGCTTCAGTGGATGTACCAGTCCTTTTTGTTCTTGTTTCATTGAATGGTTAAGTCAGAATTACAGCAACTCACATGGAGACCCGTAGACAAATAATGTATATCTGGGGTGCTTAATTAACAATCACATAGACTACAATATATAAAAAAAGTGAAGAATTGAGATAGCTAGAACAACCTTCAAAAAGTTGAATAAAATGTTGTGTAACAAACAAATATATTTTTGAGACTGAGAATGTTAAAAGTATTACATAGGGTCAACTCTCCTAAAGGGATGTGAGTTTGGTCTGTTAAGAGCGAGATGATCAACAGAATAAATGCTTTTGAAGTGTGGGCATACAGAAGAATCCTTTGTATCCCATGGACTGATAAAACAGAATGAAGAGGTACTTCATCCAATAGGAAAACAAAAAGAAATAGATTATTAAGAAATGCAAGCTCTCATATTGTCAGAGTAATATACACAATTCATTATGATAAATTATGGTGCCCATTCACAAAGTGACATCACGCAAGATAAAATCTCAGAAGCTGAGTCCTTTTTTCATCAGTTAACTAGTTCTTGCCCAAACAGAAAGCAATTGCCAGGGTTGTTTTTCTACAAGTGTGAATGGTAGTAAGCAGAAGAGGGTGTCCTGTAGGTCATTTTGACTGCCGCTACTGGAGTTGTCAACATTCAGGCTGCCCTTTGCTATGTAAAGGTTGGTATCCTTTTTCCTGCTAGCAACACAGGCATGATATTGTGCAACAATATTGGGCAATTTCCTGACTTTTTGAATCATGGGTACAGAAGAAAAATATCCCACATTCATAAACCAGAGACTGGCTGGGCCTTAACTGAAAACTAACCCACCCAGCAAGAGATGATATGCCATGATGACAGTCAACCTCAGCAACTGGGACGGCACACAGAGAGAAGCAGAAATAATGTATTAAGATATTTTTTCCTCCCCTGCTCCACCTTTCTTCTTGTTTTTATTGGTTGGTGCAGTGGTGCAAATATTACTGTGTGCTGACTTTTGCATCACTGCCAGAAAGACACCTATGAACAGAGGTAAGATCCACCTGTGTCGCTCTGTGACCATTTAAGGTCCACCCCATCTCCAAAACTAATAGTGCTGCATAGCCCCAAGTTACAGTATATCTGTTTGCATTTCCCCATTTGTGGGAATGGGTTTTCATGTAGATGCAGAAACTCACAAATAACATAAAGGACCCAGACAAGGATTGTGTTGCAGTGTCGCCTATCTGTTTGCCCTGGGCATGGACCAGCTCTAGGAGCCAAAGAGCATCTCAAATGTAACCACTCAGAAGAGAATAAGGTCTGTTTTCCTCATTTGTGCATTTGGTACTTCTGGTGGTGGAAGAAGAGAAGGATAAGATATCTGTTCATTATAAGAAGCCTTACTAGATGGCTGTTGTGGTCCTGCGATCTGAAAGCCAAAAGCTGATGACAGAGTATGGGCCCTTTCTAACAACTGCAAACTAATATACATTCACTGGTGTGTGTGCATGAGAAAATGAAACAGGCAACATGGGTTTCCTGTGCTATGTCCTAAACAAATATGATATGCATAACATATATAAAAACACTTTCATGTTGACCCTATGAATTCTGGTGTCAGTTGGGAATGAGAGAAAGACAGGTACACAGGCTTTAAAGCCAGCTCATGCACAACAGTGAAACTACCTTCTGCTCCAGTGCTGTGCTCTCAATTTCGTCTCACCCCAACCCCTGGAGACCAGGGGAAAGGAGAATAATTCCCTAAGATTTCAGCCAATGTCCTGAGATCTGCCAATCATCTATTTGGCCCTCTTGACTCTCATTTGGAAATTCTTGCTGCTTCTGCTGTTTGCCCCCCGCTACACATCTGGGCCTACATACAGCCCTTCATCCAGCTTGTTCCACCACCAGGTGGCATGTGGGCCAGTATGGAGTCAGGTAGGTTAAACTGGTCCTAGTATGCCTCTGGTTCAATGTAGTAGCACCCCAATCTAACCTGATACACACCCAGCCACAATGGCTAGTCACATTGTTTAATTGGTCACTAAAGCTGCAGTCATGCCAACAAATTGGAAAGAAAAACTATCAACAATTCTACACACACATGTTCTGGTGTTCCCAAGCACATTATTAGTGTGATTACTGACGAGCTATACAAACATAGAGCCAAGTATTGGGTTGGACAGGAGAAGCTGTACCCACAGGGCCAGTTCCCAGAAGTGCTTTAACTATGTCCATGGAGGTTTGATTCTGGTTGTTAATTAACCAGCTCCTGATGGATCCTGCAAGGAGGGGCAGAAGGGGGCACAGGTTCAAATAACATTTGCATGAACTTTGTACACATAGGTTGTTGTTACATGCCGTCAAGTCCCTTTCAACTCATGGTGAGCCTAATAAGGTTTTGGGAGTATGTGAGATGTTCAGAGAGCAATTTAACATTGCCACCTTCCACTGAGCTTCTGTAACTGAGTGGGCATTTGCACCCAGGTCTCTTGAATCCTAATCATGGACTCTATCCAATCCCACTGTCCCACACCAATTTATATAGTTAAAAAAAAAGTAATATATTTCCTCACAGTAAAGAAGAATGCTAACTGTGACAACAATTGGAATAGAAGATGGCCCTCTGCAACACAGGTGGACTTTGTTTATTTGCTTGTTTATGCTCCACCTTGCTTCTCAGGACAACCCAAGGCACCTTAGAGTATTAAAACAAAGTTGCCCACCATAGGTCCCTACCTATTACTAATAATCACATCAGCTACTCAACACATGAGACTTGCTTCATAGTTTGGGTTTTTTGTTTTTTTATATATTTAAGTGCAAGGCTTTAAAGCCTTGCCAGGATAATGCAGTAATATGAAGTACTAAATCAGTGTTTCTTCCCCACCCCCACCCCCACCCCGGCTCCAAAGTGTCATCATATTTATAATTCTCCATATTAAATAGTAAAGTGATAGAAATAAAACAAACATTAATGGACAACTGCAGTATGGGAAGCCATTCATAGTCCAAGTACTCTCAAAAGCAGCACAAAATTAGCTAGTGAGCTCACTAGCTGGTTTAGTTAGTTAAATATATACCCTGCTTTTCCTCTGACGAACACAAAGAGGCCTACATGGCTCTCCTCCTGCTGACTTTATTCTCATAAATCACAATAATCCAGCGATGTAGGTCAGCCCAAGAGAGGGTGACAGGCCCAAGGTCATCAGAAGAATTTCATTGTCGAGACTAAAGCCTAGCTCTCCCATGTCCTGGTCTGACATTCTCAAATGGTTACACCATATGGATTATAAAGTCATCTAGACTGAGATCTTGGCCAACGGGGGCATCTAGAAGAGTCTTAAGGCAAGAAAGATTCCTCTGTCCCTGAAGTTATTATTGCAAGCTTTATTCTATTTCTTGTGATTCCATGAAGACTTGTCTTCAGCCACCCATAGAAAAGCCACAGTAAACTCATATTGCTACAGCAGAATGAAATTGAAGTCTCATCTAGTTTTACTGTAGCATTTGTGGCATTACCAAGGATTGTAATATAATCTTCTGCAGTGAATACACCAAACAGATGGTATCAGCCGGGATGCACTGGACTGGCTACAGACCTCTTGTTACAGCTCCCTTAGTGGAAGCTCTGCTCATAAATTGTTCTAATGGGCTGCTCATTTTTCTTTTCCGCGTGTGCGCATGTACTCCATCAGAGTTATGTGGGAGAGATGTGGTTAAGAGTGTCCATAAATATGTATTATTCCCATCTGCTCTACATTACAAATGCACTGAGGATTTAATGCCTCGTTTTTCCCATTTTCTATTCTCTTTCTCTCTCTTTAAAAAAATGTATAAGCAAATGAAAGGAAAGCTAATCTTTGGGCTGAATATTTCCTGATTGGTCATTTGAAAGCATAAATAATATCAAAACTGTTCAGCTGCTCCTTGTCTTTTTGTTTTGGTGGATCCCCTGAAGGCGATGAGCTGAACCAAAGAACGCCTCCATGAACTTTTAATATGACTCTCCCCTTTTCCCTCTCCATTGCTTGATGATTTATAAAAGAATAATAACAACAGAAAAGTGGAGATGACGGATGATCTGCTCAATCAGGTGGAACTTCCTGACTTCCAAAAGAGATAACACGATGAAGTGAAAATGGAGACAGGGAGCAGTTTCTGATTGGCTTGCCAGCTGGGAAGCATTTGGAATCTCTGGGAGCTACTTAACGCTGTTACTCCTTCCCATCAGCAGCACTTGTTATTACTGTTGACATCAGGCCACTTTTTCCTTATGGAGTGGCTGTAAGAATTTCAAGCACATTGTATGGCAGGCAGGGCTGGTTCTGTCATTAGGCAGAGTGAGGCAGTTGCCTCAGAGAGCCATACAAGGTCAGCAAAATGTCAGTTATTTGCTAACCTTCTGCTAAGTGTTGTCATTATTTGCTGCCAAGGAAAGCACAAGGATTTTCTTGTGTCAGAATAACTTGGTTGGTTTTGGATACTACTGTGGACCTTGACTTGGGTGAGGTGGGAAATACCATTTGCTGTTCTTCCTCAGATTCAAACTAGAGGTAAAAGCAAATTCTTTGTCATTAGCACATTTGTTAGCCGAGAACACAATTCCTATAGAGATAAACGCTCGGGCAAGCAGACTTGCAAACTAAGCCCACGTTTACTTTTTGGTGAGCAATCGCAGCACAAAGCTCACCATGAATGTCAGGTACAGGGCTGAATGAAAGTACGTGCTTTGGCAATTAGACATGATTCAACACTTACAGAAGTAAGGACTTCAATGGTGTGCTCACTATATCATCTAGTAGTCATCCTGAGACAGTAAAATGTTTGACTCTGGCCCTTATGGCAAGGATGTTTTATATGCATCACATTTTAAAAGTGCATATATTCTTAGCACAGTAGTTGCAAAGCATAAAGGACATGCATCAATCTGTAACTTGTACGTTGTGAATGAAAGTGTGCCGGCAGTTGGCAACCTACCAAATCCACATTAAACAGACACATTTTTGATAATTGATAAAATGGCCTTGAGCACCATTTTTAAAGGAAAGGCAGGACATAAATGCAATAAATAAATAACAAATTAAAATGCTTTGCATCTTCTGACTGTCCCAGTATGCATCTACAGAAGACCTGTCAAGAATTCCAGAATTGCTATTCTCATCCAGATGGAAGTACCCTATAAGGGATCTCTATGTATGACAGAAGTCTAAAGAAGAATTGGAGAACTTCCAGAATTTGGCACACACCACATAATGCCACTCCCTCCGAATTTCAGCTTTCTTTCCTGCTTTCAAAGGCATGTTCTACTTCCTATTGACAAATATCTCCTTTCAAGTTTAAGAATATGGCCAATGGTTGGTGAAATCTTATATGCCCAAATAATGTTTGGGTAAGATTTCCAGTGGTTAGAAATAAAGATTTGGGGCTGAACAAATCTATCTGTCATTTCTTACTGAATACACTGTGGATACACTGTGTTAATCAAGACCAAACTGTGATGATTTATGGAGGTCATATAATGGTATAGAGCAGACAACTGCTGCATCTTTAGACAAGTGTGTAAATACAGACTGAATCGGACCTATTGGTTTGATCCTGTGGTGGCTATACAATGGGACAAGTAGACCTGGTCACCCAAAGGGTGAAGCAGCACCCCACGTGGATCTCTCATGTTCGATCCAGCATTCAGGGCATTAAAAATGGAAGCATGAAGAAAGGTATGCCATGTGAGGAAAGTCAAATGAAAGCTAATACACCAAAGCGCTGCTAAGGACAAGATGATTGTCAGCTGTGCCATCCACCCACCCACCCGCAAGGCCCAAGACTTCTCTTGTGAATGCCAGCTGCTGAATCTTTAAGGAGGGTCTCTGAGTAAGGTTATCCGGTTGTAGGAGTCAGTCTGCAGAACATTTTTGAGCTGCAGTACAGTGAGAAGGGCTTCTAACATAGCACATTATCTGGGATTTGCCTCCCCCACTTCTTTTTTTAAAAATTGTTAGCTACACTGCTAGGACTGAACATGTGTTTGTGTGTAGATGAGTGCCTGTATGTTTGTGACTAGGTTAGAACCTCACTTTAAGATGTAAAAATCTTTTCCACACACATACCTGCTCGCTCTCTCTCTCTCTCTCTTTCTCTGGTATCTCCTGTTTTGTTAATGTCAAGCATATTACCATCAAAGTTCATAATAGCTACCTCTTCTTTCTCCTTGTCTTGTGATACCTGTGCTGGATGTGGACAAATAATTCCACCAGAAATAGTTCTGATGGTGTTGCGTAGCCCCTACCTCCACACCAAGTTAAGGCAGTTTGTGTTTCCCCATTCATGCAAACCCTGAGATCTCTTCTCATAGAGATCTGAGAACAAAATATTGTAGCATGGAGAATGACAAGAACTGGGTTGGAATATTTCCAAAAGGATACAGGGCCAGGCAGTTTCTCTCTCTCTCTCTCTCTCTCTCACACACACACAATGTCCATTTATTTAGGTATGGACTAGGTTGGGGGCCCAGTGCACTTGTCTAGTCCAAACTAAGCACAGCTCTGCTTATCTGACTGCAAGTATGGATTGTAAGCATCCAAACAGCAGTAATGGGAGGAGGCTGGAGAAAAGGCTCAGTGTGAGACCACTGTGGAAACACGGCAGACTGTGTAGTCTGAGTATTTGTCTTGTGTCATGAGTATATGCAGAAAGGAGATACTGTGCGAAAAAAGAGTAACTTTCATAAGCTGTGGAATAAAAACACCTGTGTTTCTCTTCTCCCCAGGACATTTCCCACACATCAGGTGTGAGAGTGGCTTTAAAAATCTTTGCAAGATTGGCACCTACTTAGCCAGTAGTACAAATCTAGCAAGAAAGCAGCAGGACAAAAAGTGAGCTAGACAAGAGCCAGGTGCAGAAATGGGAAGGAAGGCCATTCAGCCATGACAAGTGGCTTTGGTGGGGAACAGAATCCAGGGTCATATGAAGCGGCTATAGCAGCTAAGGCATATACTTGTATTCAGAGGAGATGGAAAAAAGCTGCAGTTTGGAACCAAAGAACAGCACAAGACAGGAGATTCAGAAGCACAATACAAGAGCTGACACATACAGACGGGCTGTTGCTTAGGAACACAGGAAATTGCCTTACACTTCATCAGAACGTAGGTTCATCTAAGCTCAGTATTGTCAATTTTGTCCACCAGTGGCTCTCCAAGATTTCAGGCAAGATTCTTTCCTAGCCCTAGCTGGAGATTCCTCATATTCCTTGGTGATGTCCCATCCAAGGACTAACCAGGTCTGACTCTGGTTAGCTTCCTACATAACCTGAGATCACTGTGTTCAGGATGACTAGGCCTGTGTGGGTAGTGTCTATCTCTGGGAGAGTAACCAGTGACCAATCCAGGAGCATTATGGGTGGGGCCTGAGATCCACCAATATGGGCCATGATAGCCAATCAGAACATGTGATTGTTGGAGTTAGTGCAACCTTGCATGCTGCCTTTAGTAAGTTTGGCTTGGAGGGACCTTTCTGGGCTGGAGTGTCTGTCAATCTGTCTGGCACTGGCCAATTGTTCCTTCCTGCCTCTAATTCAAAGAGAGCTCCACCTGTCTGCCTTGCTTTTTCCCCTCTCTGTTATCTACTGGCAGTTAGTAGTCAGTTGGAAGCATTCAGTGATTCTGTTGATGCCTGTTGGTTGAAGCAGTAATATTTTTAGTTTAGAGCTGTTCAACTGTAAGTAAAGAAACATGTTTTATTTCTGCTCTTAATGTATCAGAGTGAGTCGATCTATAATCAATAGCGATGGACAATGACATATGTAATCCGGCATCCAGAGGGTGAAATAGTCCCCATTCACCATGCACAGTTATCATCTTTGGAATAGCCCTGCTCTTCTGCAACAGCCTAACAGAGAGAGATCCAGATGTGGAAATGTGGAAACCCTCTTTGAAGCGAGAGACATTCCACTAGGCAGTTCACACATAAAAAAGGTTGTGCACTGAGTGTAAAAAGAGATTGGAACCTCTGGTCCCATCAATAAATTCTTCTGTGCTATGGAGCTTAATGTGCTACTTTTGAAAGTTCAGGAATGTTAAATGATGAGTCACAAATTCAGGAAACAGTTCAGAACAGGGTTCAGATAATGCCTGCAGATCCACTGTCACTGATAATACCCACACAAGAAGAGAGCTATAGGTCAGCACTCCCTTTTTTTATTCTTGTACAAATGAACTGCAGCATGTATGAAATCTCTACAGGCCATCTGTGGTAGTAATTCATGTAGCTGCCGTCTTATAAAACGGATATAAAATGGATATTTCTCTACCCGGAACATATACAGTACTGGAGGAAGGAAGGGGGGCAGTGAAGACAGCAGAATGATACGATAAGAAGAATCTGTGACCCCATGTCAAATTCATATATATATGAATTCTATTGTCATATTTGATGGATCAAGTGCCTGATGTACAAGTGGGAAAGCCATAGCAACTACATAAATACATTTTTAAACGTAACTTTGATACATTGGAATGAGCTGTGAAAGCGTCTGGCTGAGGCTGAAATAAAGCAGTTCCATTCCTCTGAAATTGTTTAACTTGGAGGAAATGTTCCTGGAGATAACTTGGAAGTGCAAGAGGAAGTTGCTCTTCATACTCAACAAAGCATTTCTGATGATGGGTCATGAGTACCTTTCTCCATCATCTGTTCCTTTTGTAAATGCCAGAACATTTGACCAGACAAGCCTTCTGGCCGAATAAACATTTGGCTTCATTCTTTCAGATGAAATAAGCCTACAAGTTTATGACCTGGCTTAGAGGAAGCATGTCAAAAAAAGAGAAGGGTTTTTATTTTGGGGGAGAAAGGCGTTCTCTCTTTTTGGTTTTGTTTTGTTTTAACAAACACTTAGGGCTCAGTCACATGTGAGAAAAAAAACCAGTTATACCAATTATTTTCATATCCCTGTTGTACCGATAATTTTTTTCAGTGGTCACGTGAAATATATATCGGTGGGAGCATTCACTTTGTTTTTAACTGTATTGATTCTTTTATTTGTATTTGAACCATTATGGCAAGTGACAATGCTCTTTAATTTTCTCTATGGTTTCTCGGGGCAATCAGCCTCCCTTTGTCCTTTTTTTTTTTTTTAATTACCAAAGGTTATATATTGATGAAGTGGTGCCTTCTCTCCTCCTCCCCTTTTCCCTTCCCTCATTTACTCACTTTCACTGCATCTCTCCCTTCTTAGTTCTTGGCTTTAATTTAACTTTTCTCTTTCTGAACAATGTTGGAAGGAGGAAATGGATTTTGAAAGGCTTGCAAAGTATTGTGAGGAGCAGGATTTTTTTTAAAAAAAATGCAACACTCCTTTCTTTACCATTCAAAGCAGGAAATCTCAAGCCCTCTTTCACCTGCAAGGTGAGGCAAGGCTGTCTCCTTCTGAGCAATGTATTCCTGTTGTTGTTTTTGTGTCAGTGCCAGTGGTGCCAGCGGCACCAGTGGTTGTTACTAGCAATTTGTCAATATGCCTTTAAAAAAAAAAGGATACAAGTGCAGTGGACATGAAGTGGCATGCAAAGGAAATAAATCAACAGCAACATTCACACATGCTAAAACAGTAAGGAATGAAGCGATTCATCATTGGTACAATTTAAAACAACCCTCCCAGAAAGGGGGAAATAAATAGCTTGCCAGGGCAAACGAATTGATGTTGACCGTGCCTTGTGTGAACGGAAAATTATGAAACAATCTAAATAATAACCAAATTGGTATAACTCGGGTTGTTTTGGCAGGCGTAATCAAGCCCTTAGTTTCACATGGGTCTTCATGGTTGTTAGTTATCAAGCATCTGGCTGGAATGAGGATGGAGTATAACTAAAGGTGAACCTTGAGGTAATGATATGGGTTCTGCTGCCTCAACTAAACCCTACCACTAACTGCTCCTGGGCCTGACATGTAACTGCTGCTGCTGCCGCCGCCGCTGCTGTTTTTATTATATTTTTGTTAGATATTTATTGATCAATAACTTCATTGTCTGTTTTTCCTAGTACAAACTCCCACAGATTCCTTAGGATGGCTGTGTGTCTTGTTTTTACTTTCTGGTATGACTAGGACAGAGGGAAGGAAATTTGAAATCGTTGCTTCTTCCCCCCCACCCTGAAGTCTTTTGTAGACTGTATAATTAATTTAAAAATTTGTAAACCGCCCAGTATATAAGCAGCAGCACACTTTGCTTTGGGGGGGGAGGGGCTTTGTTTTTGCTTTTCTCTCTCTCTCTTTTTTGCCTTTTTTTGTCTTTTTAACAAAGTTTCCTCTTTTTCTCACCGCAAGTCTATATGGTCCTTCTCCTCCTCAGTACAGATGCAGGGTGTGAGGGCAGCCTCCTATCCCCACATAGCCAAAGGAATTTTTTTACTAGCATTATGAGAGTCCTGAATTTGAAACAGATATGAACATAATCACTGGTACACACAGTCTTGAAAAATGTCAAGAGAAGGAAGAGCCAAAAACCATGCGAGAGAAATTAAAGGGGAAGAGCTAAGTAGTTAAGGTTAAAATAATACCGTTCACACATGGATAGTTAAAAGGTGTGTGTGTGTGTGAAAAATGAAATGACAGCTTTCTAGCAGAACCAAAGAGAAAGGGAAGAAAAACAGATGGAAATTCTGTAGCAGAACAAAAGTGGAACAAAGAAAAAGGCAAGAGGAGGTGGGAGCGAAACCAGACGGAAGAGCTTAAAAATTATCAAAGCCAAGCAGTGATGTACCAAAAGACTGATATAAAGCATAGTGTGTAATGATGCAGAGGGATAAAATGAACTAGAGATGAATATAAAAGCTAACACTGAACTCCAGGGTCACTGTGGGGCACAAGAGTGTGGCAAACATGTGTTTGCCCACATGTTTTATAGTATTTTGCACTGTTTTACAGGGGCTCCAGTCCTTCCTGGAGGGAAGCACCCAGAAGATGGTGCTGGTGGACTCTTCTATGGCACCCTGGCTGTTGGCCTGTGGCATCACTCAGGGTTTGGTTTTGTCCTTGTCTGTGGCCCCGTGCTTTCCATGGGCAAGAGGACATTGAAGGGGCCAGAGGGATTCGTCATCATCACCAT
This sequence comes from Intellagama lesueurii, assembly GCA_037013535.1. NCBI lineage: Eukaryota > Metazoa > Chordata > Lepidosauria > Squamata > Agamidae > Intellagama > Intellagama lesueurii. The sequence continues at coordinate 23,680,075 of JBAJHW010000001.1, forward strand.
GCAGCACAGACGTTGGTGCAGAAAGCGCAAAATTTTATTCCTGAACTAGGTGCAGCAAAACACTTGAACACTACACTGGCGTTTCTGCTTTCAACCCCCTGCTGTCCCTCATGTTTAAGTCTTTTATGGCAGGGCAGTTAAGGCTTACCCCTTGCTCCCTTAGTCTCCGTCACCCCCTCAATGTTTTAGTCTTTTTGTTCCCTCTCATGCTCCTCCTTAGCATGGAGATCTTTTTTCAAGCTGCCATTCTTTTGAACTACCACTCTCTTCTTTTGTGCCATAGCTGTGCTGGAGTTGGGGTCGATACAGCTGGGGCCAGGCTAGATCCCTTTGGTGTGTGCTCTGTCTTCCACACGGGAGACTTGATGTCAAGCTGGTTTAAAGGTCCCTGGTCCAGACATGGTGGGTTTGCTGGGTGTTTAAATTCTCAGGGGAATGTTCTTGTGTGAGTCTGGTGTACTTGTAGCAAGAGAGGACCTCCAGGGGCCAGGGACCTTCCTGCCACACTGGCCAGGCCACTTTTGAGCTTCTGTCCATACCTCTTTCTTCTCCTCTACTTCACTTTCCTTTCCCTCGTGAATGGTCTCTTCCCCTTTTATACCACCCCAGTCAAGGAGAGGATGCAGATGAAACCTCTCTGATAGACAAAGGGAATGCTACAGACATAGTATATCTTGACTTCAGCAAAGCTTTTGACAAAGTGCCCCATGATATTCTGATTAGCAAGCTAACGAGGTGTAGGTAGAATAGAACAACTGTCAGGTGGATGCACAATTGGCTACAGAATCATATTCAGAGCGTGATGATTAATGTCTCCTTCTCAAACTCGAAGGAGGTAACAAGTGGGGTACCTCAGGGCTCAGTACTGGGCCCAGTGCTCTCCAACTTTTTAATTAACGATCTGGATCAGGGGGTGCCTGGAAGACAGAAACAAAATTTAAAGTAATCTAGATAGGTTTGAGCACTGGGTTGAAAACAACAGAATGAAATTCAACAGGGATAAATGCAAAGTATTGCACCTAGGAAAAAGAAATCAAACACACAGTTACAAGATGGGGGATACCTGGCTCAGCAATACTATGAGTGAGAAGGATCTTGGAATTGTCATAGATCACAAACTGCATATGAGCCAACAGTGTGATGTGGCTACAAAAAAGGCAAATACTATTTTAGGCTACATTAATAGAAGTATAGTCTCCAAATCCTGTGAGATACTTGTTCCCCTCTATTCGGCACTGGTTAGGCCTCATTTTGAGTACTGTATCCAATTCTTGACACCACATTTCAAGAAGAATGCTGACAAATGGGAACAAATTCAGAGGAGGGCAACAAGGATGATTAGGGTTCTGGAAACCAAGAACTTGGCATGTTTAACCTTGAGAAAAGAGGACTAAGGGGAGATAATGACAGCACTTTTCAAGTACTTGAAAGGCTGTCATAAAGAGGAGGGGCAGGATCTGTTCTCGATCAACCCAGAATACAGAGCACTCAACAATGGGCTCACGTTACAGGAAGCCAGATTTTGGTTGAATATCAGGAAAAACTTCCTAACTGTTAGAGCAGTACAGTAATGTAACCAATTACCTCGAGAGGTGTTGAGTGCTCCAACAGTGGAGGCATACAAGAGAAATTTAGATGACCACCTGGCAGATATCCTTTGATTTATATTCCTGCATTGAGCAGGGGGTTGGGCTCAATGGCCCATTTGGGAGTACTATAACATGCTCTCTGTGAGCTGCCTTTGAAGAGTGTTCAGAAACTTCAGTGGGTTCAAAATGCAGCAGTCCGTATCTGACTGGCGCCAGATACAGGGATCATATAACTCCCCTACTAAAACAGTTGCACTGACTACCAGTTCATTTCCAGGCCCAGTTCAAAGTGCTGGTTATGAGTTTCTATTAAGTCTGAGTTTCTGAAGGATATCTCCTTATGAGCCTTCCCAGCTCCTCAGATCTTCAGAGGAGGTCCCTCTCTTTGCCCCATTGCCATGACAGGTGTATTTGAAGGAGACACCAGAGAGGACCTTCTCTAGGGCTACTCTCAGGATCTGGAATGTTCTCCCTTGGGAAGTTAGATTAGCCTCCTCCCTTTCATCCTTTTACAGACAAAGACCTGCCTCTTTAGGCAGACTTTTAATAACTGAATCCCTCTTCAGTGCTGAGCTGATGTTCATTTGAAGAATGTTTTTAAAGTTTCCAAATGTTCAGATCATCTTTTAATTATTATTATATGTTTAGTTGTTTTTCAACTCTGTAATTTTTGTGGGTTTATTCTAATTGGTTTTAAGCACTGTGAGATGCCTTGGGTTCCTTCACTCAGAGAAAGGCAGCCTAGAAATGAAATGAAATGAAATAAACGTTGGTTGTGCTGGTACATTACATTGCTGCCTCATGGTCTGAGAAGGAGAAAACACCTAACCCTGCATTTTGGGATAAGACGTCCCCTCTTGTTCAGATCACAAGTTGGCCATGGTTAGAAGTGGGATCCTGCAATAAAATGTTGTAGCGTGGAGTGTTTCTGTTTAGGTCACTCTGTTCCATCCTCTTCTCCCACAGAAAGGAGATACATAGTGCCTACTGAATGCGCTCAATTCTTATTGGTCAACGTAGGCTTTTGGCCCTTCCAATTGGATTCCTCCTTCCCAATTGTTAAGACTTTTCTTTCCAAGCTGCTTGAAATATATTTGTATTAGAGGTGGGGGTATATACGAATACGAATATCCCCGCACAGGAGGTGTTAACGAGGGTCCAGCCCCATGGGACCGGACGGTCCACTCACCGGTCCGCCACAGATGTGGAACACGCAATTCTACCAATCGATCTGCAGCGCGCTATCCGCTAGTCACTCTTCGACCTTGCAGCGAGGCTTGTCCTCCTGCCTCCTGCCAGGAGTGGCGAGCGGATAGCGCGCTGCAGATAGATTGGTAGAATCGTGTGGTCCACATCCGCGCAGACTGGTGAATGAACCGTCCAGCCCCAGGGGGCTGGACCCTCGTTAACACCACCTGTGTGGGGATATTTGTATTCATATACGAATACCCCCATCTCTAATTTGTATCTCAAAATCACAGTTATATTCAGTTCTTTGATTTCCTCACTGGTGTTCAAGCCCTCTGAAAAATGAAACATTTTTAAAAGCACAAGTATGGAAGGAAGCACAGAGGTCTTAAAATTGTGTAAAACTGGGATGGGATCTCCTTGAAATGGCTCTCAAAAGCATTTTGTCCACCCCTAAGAAAAGGCTGACCGCCGAAGAATTGATGCTTTTGAACTGTGGTGCTGGAGGAGACTCTTGAGAGTCCCCTGGACTGCAAGGAGAACAAACCTATCCATTTTGAAGGAAATCAACCCTGAGTGCTCACTGGAAGAACAGATCCTGAAGCTGAAGCTCCAATACTTTGGCCATCTCATGAGAAGAGAAGACTCCCTGGAAAAGACCCTGGTGTTGGGAAAGAGTGAAGGCAAGAGGAGAAGGGGACGACAGAGGACGAGATGGATGGACAGTGTCATCGAAGCTACCAACATGAATTTGACCCAACTCCGGGAGGCAGTGGAAGACAGGAGGGCCTGGCGTGCTCTGGTCCATGGGGTCACGAAGAGTCGGACACGACTTAATGACTAAACAACAAACAAAAAGAAAAGGAACAAACAAAAATAGGCTACTCTTTACATAGGGAAGGTATAACAACATTGTAACATTTCACATTAATTTGCAAAAAACGAACACCATGCCTTTGTTATTCCTTCAAAATGTCCAGGTTAAAGGTGATATTGTTATTTGCAATGTGCTGCTTCAGGGGTGGTCAGTTGCACATGGACTATGGATGGCTTGCACCTGCTTCCATGACTTCGACCTCCCCCAATTTTTCCTTCTCAAAAAAAAAAAAAAAAAGGTGAAGCCCCGTGCTCCCTCTGGTGGCCATTCTTTAATTAAGGAATGGGTGATGTGGGAGCCCCAGGAGGGCTGCCCCCCCCCCCGAAACCCACATACCCCTATATGAAACATGGGGATGTTTTTGCCTTTTTTATTTTGGGGGCAGAAGTGGGGCCATTGGTACCCCAACGGTACTGGGGATACATTTGGACCTCTGGCTATTTCAGGTGCCGTGTGGACCACATGTTCCCATCCCAGTGCTAATTCCAAGCTTAAGAACATATGTAGTTCTGTATAGGAATGTTAGTCTGAAAAGAAAACTCCATCATCACAATCTTTTGAAGGAAGCTTTCATAATCCGTTGTGATTTGATGAATGGACAGGGGATTACATATCCCAGTAGGAAAGGCCAAAGAAACACTGTCTTAATTTCCATCCCCATTTCTGAAGAACAGACAGCTGGTAAATGCTTTTCAAGGATTTCCCTACTCATCCAACTGAGCCCTTTGGATTTAAACCTAGTGTATTGGAGCCGTGAGCTTCTCCACTCAAAATCTCACCTCCACCACAGTTAGAACAGCCAAAGAGCGTTCAAGAAATCTTTTGTCACTTTAATAGTTTTTACTAAAGATGCATTTTTGGCAAGAATGGCTTAACCCACTGTAAGACTTCAGTGCCCGGAGAAATCCTCTGTAACTATTGTCCGTTGTCCTCCAGATGGACCGTTTGCTATGTTGGTTGGTTGGGGATGATGGGAATTGCAGTCCTTTACATCTGGAAGGCAACAGATTAGGGAAGGCTGCTTAGGGGCTCAGAGATCTGCTTTCTTATGTACTGCAAGTCTTCTGTATTGTGTTTCCCTGCTAATTTGCTTCCCTACACCACCCACATGTGGAGAGCAGTTTGACAAATAAAACATAATATAAAATGTGCAAAAGCATATAAAATACGAAATAAAATATTCCCTCTAGGAAAAATGGTCTCTAACATCCCGCCTCCAGTACATACACACACTAACTATAATGGGCACTAGATAGCTGTGAAATGGATAGTGTGTTTTTTCTGGGTAGCTGGATAGCTCTGTGGTTAGGCATCTGATGTTGGGAGTTTGATTCCCCACTGTGACTCCTTGACAGGGGCTGGACCCTATGATCCATAGGGTCCTTTCTGGCTCTGCAGTTCTAAGATTATTATTATATTATTATTATTATTAACAATGTTATTATTCCTGAGTGAAACAGACAGGATTTGATTGCAGTAGGGAACAGTGAATCCAGTTGGCTCAGTGAAAATGCAACAATTTATTATTTTACCTTGTTTGTGAGATCTTTTTACAGGCTGGCTAGGAAAAACACTGCAGTTTTTTCAGCATTAAGAATGTGTTATCATTGACACTATATGCCATTCTCCTGCTCTCAGTATTATGCTGTAATATTACTATGCCAAAGAAAGAGTACACATCCTCAAATCTGTCTGTGTGCAGCAACTTATCCACAAAATTCTCAGATGTCAAGTATGTGAACTTTTCACCGTCCAGATGCATTGGGTGGCAACTCTTATTATCTCCCACCAGTATGACCACACTGCCTCAGGAGCATGATGGGAATGATATTTCAAGATGTTAGACAAACAACAGGTTAGGGAAACTTAATACAGAATAACCTAGCTGGTCCCTACCATTTCTATAGTAGGCTAAGCACTGCAATTATTTTTTTTAAGCATAGAAATGCTATGATGCCCTTTACACAGAACTGGGGGTGAGGGTCGGGGAAGCTGCCAGTCCTACAGAACTCTTCCATTTCAATCAGATGGTTTGAGATAGCTGGCAATTACAGCAGCAGCAGCCAGGAAATTCTAGAACATATTTCCTCTCTCTTTCTCTCTTGAAATGAATGAAATGGGTGGTTCCTGCTTCCGTATTCTTCCTTAGTAACCATCCTTATTTTTTTTAAAAAAAAAAAAACACAACCCAGTTGCTTCCTCTGTAGCATCATTATTTCGTCGCCCACTAATGTCTATTCCCGGCCTCTAATTGAGGTGCCAACATGCGCCAGGATCTCAGTTCAGTGATTCATCTGGGCTGTGAGGATCTCATACTGTGCCAGTCTGGGGGGCCGGGCCAGTTAGAAGAGACATCTGTCAAGTGTATCTTTCCCTGAACAGGAAGGGTGAGGGTGGGGGGGAGAAATATATCCTATCTAAAACATATTTTTTTTTAAAAAAAAAAAAACTAAATTGGATGGTTGCCCTCACTATCCCATGGGGATACCAGCAAGTTTTAAAATAGAGCATTTTAGGGGGGAAGGGATGTAAGGTACCCTAAGTCTCTGCCTGCTTTTCAAATTAGGACTTCTGCTCTTGCTTTCCTCCATCTGCATCTCTCTCTGCGTCTCCCTGAAGCTGGGGAAAATCCAGTGGAAGCAGCCAGAGAAGAACATTTTCTCTTATCTCTCTACCCAGATCTTAAGGGCACCATCTAATCCCCCTATCCCAGGTGCCCCACAAAATGAGATGAGATGGGTGGCTAGAAAGTGAAAGGACCTTCCCAGACAGACTCCCCTGCCACCTAATAAAGTCCATGGAATTCAGCTCAGAATTTTGCCTGCAGGGAGCATAGCTGTGTTCGGATGCCACAGTCCACAAAAGCTTATGAATAATAAAACTAGCCTCTCTTTAAGGTGTCTGACTATGCCTAGTTCTATTATTTTAAGAACTGTTTTTAGTTCTTAGCAATTGGTTTTATTTTGCTGGTCATTTTTCTCAGAGTTCGCACTGCCCTGTTCTTTATTATTAGCAGCTGTTTTTATCTCACTTTTATTGTATGATAGCTGTAGTCATTATTTTAACGTCTGTATTTTACAGTTGCAATGTGTTATGCCCTGGCCAGAGAACTCTGATTATCAGCCATGCAATTTTTATTTTTCATTTTTGGGGAATCAAAAAAATTTCCAATCTCCCCCACCCTGAAATTATATAATAATTTAATTTAAATAATATCTTATATTATAATAAAATAATGATAATATACAGTAAATAATAAATAAAGCTGTCCGGAGGAAAAAGTGTACTCTTCTTCCTGACCTTTGTTTTGAAATTTATTTATTTATTTATTTATTTATTACATTTATAGCCCGCCCATCTAGTCATATAGACTACTCTGGGCGGGTAACAGCATATCATGTAACAATTTAACAATTTAAAATCATAACAATATATTACTAAATAAACAATGATCCAAGATGGGAGAAAACACAAAATAACAAAATTCAGACGGTGGGTGGAGGGAAACAGCCAGGTTTTCAGTTGGCATTTAAAGATGCCCAGCGATGGGGCCATGCGAATCTCAGGAGGGAGGCTGTTCCAAAGACGAGGAGCCACTGCCGAGAAGGCCCGGTTTCTTGTTTTTTCCTTCTGGGTCTCCCTCGGCGTTAGGCTCCTCAGCCTCACCTCCTGGCTAGATCGGGTGATACGGGTAGATCTAGGTGGGAGAAGGCGTTCCGTCAGGTAGCGAGGCCCTAAACCGTTTAGGGCTTTATACGTAAGCATTAAAACTTTGAAATCTACGCGGAACCGAATGGGCAGCCAATGCAAGGCGGCCAGAGTGGGAGTAATATGTTGATGTTTCCTTACCCCACTGAGAAGTCTGGCTGCCGCATTCTGCACCATCTGGAGTTTCCACATAGATCTCAAAGGCAGCCCCACGTAGAGAGCATTACAGTAGTCTAATCTCGAGATTACGAGCGCATGGACCAAAGTGGTGAGCGACCCAACATCTAGATAGGGACGCAGCTGGGCTATCCGCCAGAGATGGAAATAAGCGGTGCGGACCACTGACGCTACCTGGGATTCCATGGCGAGCGCCTGGTCCAGATAGACCCCCAAGCTGCGCACCTCACTCTTCGTGGTGAGAGTCACCCCCCAAAAGAGAGGGAGTTTCCCAAACCGCTGATGGTAGGCCCCCCGACCCTCAGGACCTCCGTCTTGTCCGGGTTCAGCCTCAGCCCATTTTCCTGCATCCATTGCAATACAGACCCCAGGCAGCGCTGCAGAGACAGAACGGCATCCACTGTAGTTGGCAAAAAGATGTAGAGCTGCGTGTCATCGGCATATTGATGGCACGATGCTCCACACACCCTGATAACCTCGCCCAGCGGCCTCATATAGATGTTAAACAGCATTGGAGAGATGGTCGAACCCTGCGGAACCCCACAATTGAGGCTCCACAGGGCCGACTCATGCTCCCCAAGCTGAACTCTCTGAGGACGGTCCCCCAGGAAGGACCGGAGCTAGGCCAACGCCTGACCACCGATTCCCAACTCGGAGACCCTCCTCAGGAGGATACCGTGGTCGACGGTATCAAAGGCGGCTGAGATATCGAGGAGGACCAACAGAGAAGTTTTTCCCCTGTCGGCCTCCCTCAAGAGGTCATCTAACAGGGCGACCAATGCCATTTCTGTACCATGGCGCGGCCTGAAGCCCGACTGGAACGGATCCAGGGCATTTGTTTCATCCAAGTGCGCCTGAAGCTGATCGGCCACCACCCTCTCGACCACTTTACTCATGAAAGAAACATTGGCGACGGGCCTATAATTGCCAATATCATCCGTCGCCAAATTAAGTTTCTTTCGAATGGGCCTAATGAGTGTCTCCTTGAGGGCAGGGGGAAACCTGCCCTCCTGGAGAGACCCATTAATTATCGCTGTAGCCCATTCGGTTGTTATAGGCCTGGCTGCTTTGATTAGCCAGGCCGGGCAAGGGTCAAGAGAGGAGGTGGTGGCCCGACAGCGAACTAGCGCCTTGTCCACAATGTCACGCGTCACAGGTTGAAAGTGGTCAAAACTCACCGGGCAAGGCGGAGCGCTGGACATCTCTGCTCGATCCACTGTAACCAAAAAAGGAGAAAGCTCCCTTTAATGGTTTTAATCCGGGTTTTTTTTAATGTGTTTAGATATATTGTGACATACCTTGTGTTGAGGGCCTTGATAGGTAGAAAAGTGTTTAAAATATTTTTGGTGTTTTTCAGTCACAGTGACTGATCCCCACCTGGTCACAAGGCTCAAGGAAAATCCCTTTCATCATGAGGTGGACATTGGGGGGCTGCAGGATTTCAGGGGGGGGGTCCTTTAATTTCCTAAAATCTTCACTGCCAGTAAAGGTATCCCAGCAGCAATTATTTTTGGATATTAAAGACTTCCTCCCCTCCCCCAGTTCCAAAGCTCCAACAGCTTCTTCACAATTAAAGAAACTCTACAGGAGCTTTCAAAATTTCAAGGGGGGAGGGAATTGGAAATTTTTTATTTTCAAAAAAACTTGCATGGCTAATGACTTTATCAGCTTACACATCGCAGCTGTGAGAACAGGACTTTAGCCAACAAACAATAACTTCATTGTTTTACACTGTAACTGTGATTTTAGTTATTTTTAAAGTTACAAGAACTGGAAAATGGTGGAGAAATAAAAGCTCATGACTTGTGCTGTGTCTCATGGGTACAGATGTGACAGCAAAGTAGACAAGACAAGAATGTTTTATATCAGAGAACAGCAGCTTACAGCGGTCAAATATTTAGCTTGAAGTAACATTTGTAGTTGATTACTTCTTAGAAACTGCAAAGCAAGCTATTGCATTTTAAAATTTTATCTAATTACTTCGGGGTGCGGGGGAGCTTAGATCTATAACTGTAATTGTCTACTTTTTGAAAGCAACGTTTCAAGCTTTCAACTGGAACAAGGCTTGAGTCAGTCTATACCAGACAACAAGGAGGACTAGGATCATGTGTAATACATATCCAGTACCCCTGTTAATAGCTGCATATGGCAAAATGTAGACGTCAACACAAAGAAGTAAAGGAAGGAAGCCTACAATCTCTTTGAATCTGATTATTCTAATTCACTTTTCGTGCATCAAATTAATGGTTGAAATCCTGTTGTGCAGTTACACAAACAGTATATGCATGCAGCAGATAACATCTGCACAGATTTTTTTTTAACTTACAGCAATTTGCCTCTACCATGTGTTTAACTGCACAGCAGCATTTCAGTCAATGAATCATGTTCCCCACAGTATCCACACTTGGAGCCGCACAGGGCTCAGATGGACAAAAGAGAACTTTTTTTTCAGGAGGAAGGAAATGTCACTGATGCAGAAGACCATATTCCCTCAGAGGTAATATTTTGGTTGCTGAGTACCAGTGGTGAGTGGATCTAAACGCCATAAAGTGGCACAAGCAAAGTCAAAAGTGAGAACAACATATTTTTTTTCACTATTTCCCTTTCTAATAAAACCTTTCCTCTCTCTTTCCCTTCTTTCTTCCTTTCCCTTTCCATCCAGCTAGACCAGATTACTCTAGTTAGAGATCCGAACCTATTGCTTTTGGACAGTAGGTTGAGAGCTATGAGTTTAGACATCCACCAGGGATGTTGGCAAGTCTTTGGGTCTGAGTTCCAAGTCTGAATCTGAGTCTTTGGTACCAAGTCCCAAGTCAGCTGGCTGGATAGATGGGTGGTTTAAGTATCTGGCTGCATAGCCAGAGGTTGGGATTTTGATTTCCCACTGTGCCTCCTGCAAATAGAGCCAGCCTGTGTAGCCTTGGGCAAACTGTACTATCCCAGGGTCCTCCAGAAGAAGGGGATGGTAAGCCAGTTCTGAGTATTTTCTACCTGGAGAACCCTACAAAGGGTCTCCATAAGTCAGAAAGGATGTGACAGCACATGATTATTATTCTTCTTCTTCAGACAGTAAGGTAGCAAAAAGGCTTTGGCTGGCTGATTGGTGAAATATGAAATTCTACTCAATATAAACCCTAACGTAAACAGTAAATTCTACTTATAGAGTATTCTACTTATGGTAACATGTTTCATTTTGAATGTTTGACTTAAGCTGCTTGCTTCCCAATTACAATAAAGTTCAAGTAGATTGAACTTCAGATTTCTTTTTTCCTCAAAGCAATGTCACAATGATTTCATTGTTATCCAATGACTTGCAACAGGAGAGTCAGAGCCAAAGGGTCTTGCTGAGGAACAAATTCTTATCCCTCCACCTGGAAACATAACACAGTGATCTTTGTAGCCGTGTTACACAGGTTTGACCAAACATATTTGGGTTCCAGGGATAAAAAAAAGTTCAGACACACAGACAAAGACACAGACAGACGCACACGCACGCACACACACACTTACAAAGGACACAGTCCACCAGAATTTCTCTTGTACACAGTTGCTTGCTTGCTTAATTAATTAGATGAAATGAAGAGGTGATAGGAAAGACACACCCCACCATTCTTTGGCATCAGTGGTGTTTGTGCTGCAGAATTATTATTGCCACCTCCCTGATGCGCTCTCTCTTCATCTCCTAGTCCCCTGTCCTTTATTATGTTACCATCGTAACATTTTACTAACACTCCTACTTTTTAAAAGTGTAAGGGTCACTATGTGAAGAATAGTAGCAGGTTACTGCAGGGTTGACATTTGATATTGATTTAATTGAGCTGTTCTTGAAGTGCAAGAAACACAGTTAATGAAGAACATTAACTGGTCAACACAACCAGTCGGTCCTGTAAATGTCTCTGCTTCCCACGTGTTTAATTCAAAGAAATAGAACACATTAATTGGTAGAGGTGAGTTTCCATGAACATACTTTTTGTTTCCTGCCCACAACTGTGAGATTTTCTGTTTCCATTTAAAAAAAGAAAAACAGGGGACCTGAGTTTTTTCAGTTCCACCTGCCACAAGACACAGGTTTATTTGTGTTACAAGGTGGAATGGAAATGACTCCAGAAGAAAGCACCTAGTTCACCTCAACGGCCAACAACAGGTCTAAATGTGAAGGACAGATCAAGAAAATTGAGATGTATCTCAGCCAACAAAAATATGTCAGAGGGCTTTGCAGGCTCAGAAAAGAAACCAGATTGCTGCTGAAATAGGTGCTTAACATTTCAATGAGAGGCACAGATTCATTTTTTTAAGTAAGGAAACTAGCTAAGGACCCCCAATGGCATGTATATTTATTGAGAATCTAATAAAAGTCTCGGAACAAATAGCCGGAAGGACTTGTAGACGTTGCCTTCACCATAATAAAACTGCAATACAGGGCACAAGGGAAATGGTAAAGGGGGTGGGGAAGTCTGCTCCATGAGAAAATCAAACAAGAGTCCCACAGCATAAAAACTGGAGACACAAGTTGAGGATGCCATAAAATTCCTGTGTTTGGGGAGAAAGAGTAAGAAAAACAACAGGTAACTAAAAAAAGGCGTACAAAAAAACCCCAGATCCATATAAATGAAAACTTGGAATTCTGCACAAGCTGCTGTGAAAACACATGGGAAAACAGGAAGAAAATAACAACTCCAGGGCAATTAACTCCTCCAGGTTCACCAAGAAAGTACGTGCTAAGAGGTCCATAGGAAGCCACATCAGCTGCAGTGAATTTTGATTCGACCTTGGAAACTTAAATGCAAAGGTTGATCAAACTGATGTTGCGTATAATCCAGCAAAATCTAACTGGGTGCTTTGGCTCCAGTTATTTCCATGGGGCTCCAGCACATCCTACTGTGTACACCAGTGTTTGTTTCGGTTCTTCCTTATATTTAATGTTCACTTCACAATGTTAGTGATGATCTGTAAGAATCTAAACAGGTTGGGATGAAAATACTTTAAAAATGAATCCCAATCTATCTTCCATCATAGCAGGCCATCATTGCTGAAAACTAGGTCCTCAGGGGCATACAGGAAGGCATTCTCTGTGCGATATCCTACAGATGACAGAACTCTTCATGGTAGCTGAAAGCACACACGTTTTCCAGAAACGTGATGCAGGCAAACGTTTGTGTTTGGGGAAATCAAACTTGGCAAACAAATAGTGTGCTTATGTCCTGAAGAACAATCACAAAGCAAAGCAAGCTAATTTGAAAATTGTGGGACATGAGAAAAGCTCCTGCTATGACAATCACACACAATCAGCATTTAAAGAATTCCCTCTTCTAATAATTCAACCCTCAGTAACTCTTTCAGTCTGAATTCTTTTCCCTGACTTGCCAGACTCGAATATTACTCGGATGATTCCTTTGTATGTAAGATCTGCTCTTGTGAAGTGGGGAATGAGCCAAATATCTGTGCTCCTGCTTACATTCAGTTCTCAGTGCTCTCTATATGTAGAAGGTGACTGTCCACCAAGGACAGCTGCTGCTTCTATCTGGAGATTTCAGAATCCTGGAAAAAGAGGATTCTAAAATCTCAAGAGGCCTATTCAGATATTCTGAAAGCATGTGGAGAGAGTGCACACAATGATAGGAGCACAGTAGCATTATGCCTTCTGTCTTGACTTTCAATATATAAAAGTGACAGCCTGAAGAGTTGGATGCTGTTGTATCCATGTAGACTCTCTACATGAGGAAAACATTTAAAAACAAATCTGGGCCCTGACTCATGTGAAGAACCTACATTAATACGTGGAAGGTGAGTAGGTGCAACTCAACTTTTAATCAAGAATTATGCATGTCTTTGCATGGGCAAGAGTAAACAGAAAAAGAGGCTCAACTCAAGTTTCCTAGACAGTCCTTTGCCAACTCGGACCTGTGCTGACCTTCCTTCATCTTAGACTGATCCTTTGGAGATCTCACTTCCTTCCCTCTGGCACATGTCTTTCGACCCACCAAGGAGGAGGCTCTTATCATTGTCCTCCAGAGATGAAAGGGGCAGTCATGGCTCCTGACATCTCCAGCTCAGCTAGCTGGAACTAGGACTTCAATCATCTTTCCTATCACAAGTGTGTTTCTCTAATAAACAGATTTCTTCTTTCCTTAGAAAGAAGTGTGGTTGTGATTTCTTCACAAAGAGGAAAGTGTGCTCAGGTAATCATTCTGAATCTCAAAAGACTGATCTACAAGTTAATGTTGTTCCTGTCCAACTGTTTTGCTTAACCTGCAAGAGATACTAAACTTTTCCTTCTTCAGATGGTCACTTGCATAATTGAAAATGACACATAGGTAGGCAGGGCGACGATGCTCCCCCTCATCATGTGTGGAGCAATAAATAGAGAACCTCTACAGCAGTGGTTCCCAACCCTGGATCCCCAGATGTTCTTGGACTGCAACTCCCAGAAGCCCTCAACACTAGCTATGCTGGCCAAAGTTTCTGGGAGTTGCAGTCCAAGAACATTTGGGGACTAAAGGTTGGGAACTACTGCTCTATAGATAGAGAAGGCTGTTGTGTACACACGGTAACCCCCCACCCAAAGAGGGTGGACAACAAGGTCAACAGAAGGACAAAGCTTGAACTACTGGATAGCCAAGTGGCTCTGGTCTCCGGATGCGGAGCCTGAGGCTGGGAGTTCAATTCCCCACTGTGCTTCCTTGACAGGGGCTGGATTCGATGATCCACTCCAACTCTGCAGTTCAAAGGTTATTATTATGATAATTGGCTGTTCCTTCTCCCTTCCTCATTATGTGAAACTTGCACAAATGGGCTCATATAATCATCTTATAATCATCTTTTACATCGAAATGGTGTAATTTTGTTCAATGTAGATTATGGAACTGATCAAATTATAATTAATAAATTAATTACTATGTTTACATGTTTATGCTCACAGTATTTTCTAATATTTTTGAATATTTCTTTAAAATTAAAGTTACTGGCAAGTTATCATGTCTAACAATCTATCTGCTTTGTCTCTCATTTCAGTAAATGGGTTGCTTATTTGTATATCTCGAATGTTAAATTAAAAAGAAGACATAGTTCTTCACTAGCACTTTTACTTCATTATTTTCAAAGAGTAATGTCTAATAGAAAATAGCATATTTTGTTGTTGTTGTTTAGTCGTTAAGTCATGTCCGACTCTTCGTGACCCCATGGACCAGAGCATGCCAGGCCCTCCTGTCTTCCACTGACTCCCAGAGTTGGGTCAAATTCATGTTGGTAGCTTCAATGACACTGTCCAACCATCTCGTTCTCTGTCGTCCCCTTCTCCTCTTGCCTTCACACTTTCCCAACATCAGGGTCTTTTCCAGGGAGTCTTCTCTTCTCATGAGATGGCCAAAGTATTGGAGCCTCAGCTTCAGGATCTGTCCTTCCAGTGAGCACTCAGGGTTGATTTCCTTCAGAACGGATAGGTTTGTTCTCTTTGCAGTCCAGGGGACTCTTAAGAGTCTCCTCCAGCACCACAATTCAAAAGCATCAATTCTTCGGCGGTCAGCCTTCTTTATGATCCAGCTCTCACTTCCATACATCGCTACTGGAAAAACCATCGCTTTGACTATGCGGACCTATGTCGGCAAGGTGATGTCTCTGCTTTTTAAGATGCTGTCTAGGTTTGTCATCACTTTCCTCCTAAGAAGCAGGCGTCTTTTAATTTCGTGGCTGCTGTCACCATCTGCAGTGATCATGATCATATCTTCCCCTTCTATTTGCCAGGAGGTGATGGGACCAGTGGCCATGATCTTAGTTTTTTTGATGTTGAGCTTCAGACCATTTTTTGCGCTCTCCTCTTTCACCCTCATTAAGAGGTTCTTTAATTCCTCCTCACTTTCTGCCATCAGAGTGGCATCATCTGCATATCTGAGGTTGTTGATATTTCTTCCGGCAGTCTTAATTCCATCTTGGGATTCATCCAGTCCAGCCTTTCGCATGAAAGCATATTTTAGTAGTGTGCTAATACCCATTGTGGTGTAGTGGGTAGAGTGATGGACTAGAACTCTGAAGAACAGGGTTTGAATCCCCACTCAGCCATGGAAACTCATTGGGGCAAAACCTCCCACTTACCTTGAAAGTCCTATTATTTATTTATTTATAATATTTTTACCCCACCTTTCTCCTTGAAAAGGACCCAAGGCAGCTTACAACATTGAAATACAATATTTAAAGTTGAAACAATAAGTATACAACTGTGGGTAATATCATTAAAAGGCAATATTAAAGCTAAGAACAGTAAGTATACAAATGTTTTAAACATTGCTACTCTGAGAAATGGAAAACACAAAAATGGAAAACACAAGTAATACTGAAAATCCACTCAAAGTAGTAATGCATAACAATACATCTAAAAATCACACACGGGTAGCTAGTTACTGAGGGAAGCCTTGCCTGAAGAGAAAGGTCTTTGCCTGTTTGCAGAAGGACAGCAAACATGGGGCCAGTCTGGCCTCCTGTGGGAGGGAGTTTCAAAATCTGGGAGCAGCGACAGAGAAGGCCCTCTCCTGTGTGTGTCCCCATCAGACGGACCTGTGAAGGTGGCAGCCCGAGAGAAAGGCCTCCAAATGATCTTAACACCTGATCCGGCTCATAATGGGAGATATGGTCTTTGAGATAGCTTGGACCCAGGCCATTTTGGGCTTTATAAGTTGCTGGTTCCATCTTGATGGCACATAAGAACAACAAAATAGTGTACTTATAGTTTTGCAAACATCTCTGGACCAGTGGAAAATGTAGAGTTCTGTTTATCTTTGATGGTATTTTACTTGTATAAAATGGAAAGATATTATGATGATTCCATTTACTAATTCTATACATTGTTATTTGAAGCATGTTAAGAAAATCAAGTACAAAGCTTAAATGCTTTGCATAATGCCTTATAAAATTCCCAGGTCAATTGGCAACCCCTGCATATCACATTTCACTGCCTGTGCTTATTTTACTTCTGCAACTGCATAACCGCTTGAATGACAAGTTGTTTAATCTTAAATACATACATGCATGCCAGTAGATTTCTTTTCTTAAAAACAACTCAAGTCCCAGTTTTGCCACACCTGGGTAAAATCAAGAACATGTGATCTGGAGACACTTCTAAACAGGAAATACTCCATTTATTTTTTTAGCTGTGTTTGGGTAATAAAGTCTAGCATCCAAGTGTGAGCAACACATTTTCTGGTTTCATTAAACAGCATGAAAGGATTTATTACTTCTCTTTGCCGTCGAATGCAGTCCTGGCTCCACAGAGAGCCGAACGTGATGGCAGTCTATCAGGCAACAAGATTCACAACCACTGCAAGGGAAGACTTCTGGCAAAGTGGGAATTGACTGGGAAATGCAAGGGAACCTCGTTGAGGAGGCTTCCTTTAAAACATGGCTGGGATCTTACCCTGTTTCCCTGAAAATAAGACCTAACCTGAAAATAAGCCCTAGTATGATTTTTCAGGATGCTCATAATATAAGCCCTACCCCAAAAATAAGTCCCAGTTAAGTGAAACCCCGCCCTCCACCCTTGGGCAGCAACCAGAAGAAGATGACATGACTGTATTTGAATAAATGTAGATGGTTGTACATGGAAAAAAATAAAACATCGCCTGAAAATAAGCCCTAATGTGTTTTTTGGAGCAAAAATTAATATAAGACCCTGTCTTATTTTCGGGGGAAACACGATAAATAATGTGGCTAGGGTCACCATCCCTCCACTGTTTTATTGGATTGACTAGTAAACCACCATCACTCTTTCTGGCAAGAGGGCCAGCCCTGCTATTTGGTAGAGTGAGGCATTTTCCTTATGCAGCAAATGCTGAGAGGTAGCAACAAGGTATTAGAGGAGAAATTTCTATGGCACCTAGCCATTCCTATGCTTCCTATGCTAGGCTGCTATAGTCAAGTTGGCTTTTGTATAGAGAATGTGAGGGGACACCATCTTGTTTTCCACTTGTTTTTTGCAAGGAACATCTTGTCTAAAAAGTCTAAAAAGATGGTGGGAAAGCTTAGGAAATCTGAGGGCCAACTTTTCAGAGCTATCTGCAGCCCAAGGCCCCATTCTCTAATTTGCATACTTAATTTTTTTTAATTGATGCAGCCGTTATATACTGTAAAGGCAGTTGCAATTCTGCCCCTCTCCTTAAAGCATGACAGAATTGCCCCAGCAAACCTCATGCAGGGCACTACAGGACTTTTTGAGAGGGGAAATCCAAAATTGTTTGGGGGTAGAGGTGCCAGGAGGGCTACAAAATAGACCAAGAGGTTGCAGGAGGCCCACAGGGAACATTCTGTCCACTGGTGCTATAGACTCCATTGCCACTAGCCTCCACTAGGCTCTGCTTCTCATCTCCAGGAGTCTCTCTTTATTTATCCCCAAGCCCTCTGGTTCAATCCTTGTTCTATGGCTTACCCATCAGATTTTGCTCAGTTATACCACTGACTAGTTATGTTCCACCATAACTTTGCACTAGCCCCTTAGATCTGCCCATGGCCAGGAAGCTAGCCTTCAAAAGCTGGCAACTCTAAATGACGCTTAAGCAAATGAATTCTTCTGAGGGCTGTTAAGGATGTTTGTGTGTTTCAGTTTTGACAATGTTAAAACATGAACTTTTGCCAGGCAGAATAATTAAACAAATGATGGAATGCATTTGTTTTATAAACAGTTTCTTCCAAACCAGCTTCCAACTGTTGAGAAGTCCATAATGAGAAAACAAAATAGCCTTAGAACAGAGACTGTGGATGTTTCTATGCTAGATAGTTAAGATAGTTTGATACCACTTTATCCATCATGGCTCCATCCTATGGAGTCCTGTGATTTGTAGTCTGGTGAGGTACTCAGAATTCTCTGCCAGAGGGTTCTAGTGTGCTCCCCTGAATTACAGCAGAGAATTCTAAGTACCTCACTGAAGTACAAATTCCAGATTACTCAAATGGAACCAGGGCCATCAAAGTGATCCAAAACTGTTGTACCTGACTAACATAGACACACTCTGCCATTCTGTTATATTGTACTCAGGAACAATGACTTCCCTCAACGTTGTTTCCTCAAATACAAACCAGTCTCCTGATCTCCCTTCCTCTTTTGCCTAAGAACCACTTTGATGGCCTATGTTCAGAGACCTGTGCAGAAGTTGTATACATAACCTTGTAAATAAATCAGCTAAGGGTCAAATTACCAGGGAGACACACTGCATCTTTGAACCTCTCTCTCTCAGCATTGTTGGAACAGTGATGTTAAATAAGGATAAGGATGGGAAAGTATCTGTCCATATTGTTATGTTACTTTCACACACACATATCTCTGGCAAGTTTCCTTTTAATGAGGAAACAGATGTGCAACACACATCTGGCCTGATTTTTAGAATATTTGTGTTATGTCTGCTCCATCCACAGCTCTGTGGTGCCCCACCTGATGAAGACTTGTGTGGGCCTGGAAGCTAGCTTGAATGTTATTTTTAAAGTGGTCTAATACAGGAATCACCCACTCCTGACTTCAGATTGCACACAATGATGAAATGGTCTTTTTCCACTTCAAAATAGAATCATGTTCTTTATGCTCCAAACATTTTATAGAATATATATACCTACTTCTAGTATAAAAACAACTACAGTGTGCCTTCCTTCCATTTACACAAAGATGAGCATAGAGAGCTGGTAACTCTACTTCAGCACAATCATGGTTGAATACACAGGAATCTGAACACAGATTTTTAAGGGCAAAGCACTCAAAGCCCTGGGCCTGGATGGATGAATAGTTATTTTTAATCTTTTCTTCCTGAATACAAATAAATGTGCATATTTTGGTAAGTTCTTATCAAAAACGAGCTGAACTGAAATTCTTATTCATCTGAGGTAGGAGTAGCTCTCCACACATAGATTTATTTGTGAGGTAGGCATACTGCTTGAATGCTCTCTATACCACTGAGACCCCATTCATACAACCATAATCCTTTGCTGAGGGGGTGAAGAAAGATTACATAAAATTGATGCCCTGAGTAACTGGGTGTTTCTCTAGAGTGTTATGTTCATATCACATGATCACATGATGTAGAAGATAGCTACTGATGATGTTTTTTCCATCAGAGTGTCAATGGAACTCAAGTGAACCAAAGAAAAGCTAACAAAGAACTGTGATGCTGTGACAATACTGCAAATCATATTAAGCAATTTGTTTCATATATCTTTGACCCAGCAGAGGGCAGTGGGGCTCATCATTACTTCTAGGGCTGTGCAACATAACTCAGCCACATGCTGAAATACTAACCAAATCCGGAATATTTGTGCATGTCTCTAATGAACACGGGGCACAGCAAAGAACCCAGGAGCATTCAGAGGGTAGAGCAGCACCCCACACAGATCTTTCATATGATATCTAGAGTTCCATGGAATTAAAAATGTACAATAAAAAGATGCAGCATTATTAAAACCAGGAAAAGAAAAAATCCACAGTTATCACTAACTGAGAAGGGACATGCTGAGCTGATGCCAATGGAGAAGGAGACCAACCGTTGACTGCTTCACCCCTCAATGAAGCCCAAGCCCCCTCCAGAGTGCTCCAATTACGGAGGTGGAGATTGTGAGTGTGAATGCAGACAAACGTTTGTGTTGCTATATGAGTTTTGAGAACTTTACCGTAGAACATTGGGGCCTGTCTTTCTCTCCCCACCCTACCTTTTGACTTCTCTTTTCTTGTTTCTTGGTGTAGTGCTGTGATGGCCAGGTCCATGATGGCTGTTTCCTCGCTTCTCTTTCGTGTGTGTGCTCTCTTGGCTTGAGGCTGGTGAATAATTCTGCCAGGAATAATTCTGGTGGCACTGTGTAACTCCCACCCCATTATAGTTCTATGCATTTTGCCATTCACAGGAATGTGATTTTTGTTCCCCAGAGATGCCATAACACACAAATACCTGGTAGGAGTATCTTTCGAAAAGGAACAGAGTGAGCCTGTGAGCCCTTATTTGGACATTGATCAAAGAGAGGGGGACTTAATCTGAGAACAGCTTGGAAAATCTTTCTTGTTTTGTTCTGTTTTTTCCAACTACGAATCCCAGTCTTTCTGAAATTATGGGAATTGCAGTACACAGAGAGGAATTTTTGTGGAATTTTAGCCCACTAAGGGAAAAAATGTGAAACTGTAGTCCATGAAAAGGAAATTATCCAAGCATTGTTGAAAGCTGTACACTAAGTCCAAATCCTATTGCTGCCTAACCAGAATGGTCCATCCGTGCAGAGATCTGATCTTTTTGCCACATGCACAAACTGGAATGCACTAAATCTTTCCTCAGATAGGGTAATCTTTGGTTTGCTTCAGCTGTACACTGGAGAAAATAGGCAGTGATCTACCTGTGACTGAACTATTACGGGGCAAATGAGGATGGGAGAATCTATCTGTTGCTTCTCCGTTCCAACATGGTCAATGGTGTTAATTTCTGATCAAAAATGAACTGAAACAAAATTTTCACCCACCTTTGTTGTTGTTTAGTCGTTTAGTCGTGTCCGACTCTTCGTGACCCCATGGACCAGAGCACGCCAGGCCCTCCTGTCTTCCACTGCCTCCCGGGCAGGAAGGCCTCCACAGCCTTCCACCCACCTTTAATTTTGGGTAAATATTTCTTTCCATAAATTCATCCCATTCTCATATAAAGTGATTGATTTAGCCACTTTCTTTCACAAAAGAAGGAGAGGGGCCCTAGATGGAAAAAAAGAGAAGAAGATAGGAAGCAGGCCAACAGATGAAATACGAGGTACATTTAACTATTTATGTTCCTGAACTGCTTCTCTTCTCTCTGGTTGTTATAGGACCTTGATAGCAAAGTAGAAACTTGTCCATTGCTTTTATCTCCTCCCACCCAATTCCTTTTCCTTTTCTGTCATGTCTTTTAGACATACAGATTTTTTAGACTGTAAGTATTTTGTGTCATAGCTTTTAGAGTGTATTTAATTATTGGCCCAAGCTCTTGGCTTAAGAGTGAGATAAACAGGTTTTACATCAGGGGTGGGAATTATGTCACTTGCTGGGGCCTTTTGTAGAGTCTCTGAAGCCCTGATCCAGTTCAGTAAAACCAAAAAAGCCAACACAGAGCTTCCTTCCACAACATGCCAGTCTCCTATCCCTTCCATAAACCTTGTTTTGGCCAAGGGAAAACCAGAGTTGTTTTCTGGTTTTCCCTTGGCCAAAATCAGAAGACTCTGGCAAATATAGGCAGAGCACAACTATCTCTGTATTTTAACATTTTAATAGTGGAACTGGTTGTCTTGTTTGATTGGCTACTTTGGTTCTTAGTTTATCAACTGCTTTGGACTTTTATTCTCATACAACGTTACTAAATTTAACAAATATAAATGTACAATGGCCTCACATGGTAAATTGGAAGGTCCATTGCTGTCTTCCTGTTCTCATGATCTGGGGGGGGGGAAATGGCCAAACCAAACATATATTATGGAAGAAGTGTTGCTGTTGTTGTTTTAATTATGCTGATTATGGAGGCTTGGTTTCAAATATTTATGTAGGCTGCCAGGCAACAAAGCACATCTGATCTTCACAGAGGAAAAACAAAACACAAACAGACAAAAAACAATGGCTTCTCATAGAATTTGCATTTCATTTTAATGGGCTGCCAGTGGGCACCAATGAGTACTCAATGGTGGTTTTGTGTATAGAAATGCACACTGCAAAATGTGCTTGATAGACTGCATTGTTAGCAGCTTCCCTGCTTCTCTGAAGAACCAGGAGCAGGGCAGGGGAAGCAGAGAATGAAATGTTTGGGGATTAAACATCAGCTCTGGAATAAAGCTCTGCTACGAGACCAGGTCTTGACTTGATCAGGATTTGAGCCAGTAATCTGATAAATATTTTCTCCCACAATTTTATTCATGTTAAACTGCAGCAGTTTTATACACTTAAGACTGCCCCCTCTATTTATTTGTCTTTCAAATCACAGCATGCCTTGTGGTCATCTAGGGATCCAGCCAAACCAGCTTACAGTATAGAAAATAAATAACACGAAAGACAATTGGCAGGACAATTTAATGCTAAACATGTCTAAAGCAAATGTGAGGCTCTCTGATTTCAAGCCGACACACACCCATGTAAATATCCATAGTTCTGCAGCTTAAAACAATCACTGAACAGAGGATTAACCCCTCAGCAAAATAAATAAATGAATTTCAGGACCAAGCCAGATGAGACAATGGTAGCTTCCTAATTGCATGGTTAGATTCCCCATGTTTCCTTAACGGAAAATGCAACTGAAGGTGAAAATGCAACACTGGTTAAGGAGGGTAAACTGCTCCCACTGCATCATTGTTTCCTGGCTGAAATTGTCCTACAGAATTTAATGTCAAATGCCAATGGTCCAGTTTCGCCCAACTGTTTGCCTCACTAGGCAAAACATTCAGATATTCAGTAAAAACAATCCTGGTAGGGGGGGAAGCACTCTGTCTCAAGCAATTTTAAGGGCTTTGGGGGATCAAGCAAGCCTGCCAGGTTTCTTTGGACTGAAAGTTCTGCAAACACAGGATCATCACCCAAAAGGCTAGAGTTTGGAAAAGTTACTCTTTGGGACTACAGCTCCCAGAATTCCCCAGGCAGTATAGCGAGGGGCCATGCTAGAGGGGGGATTTTGAGAGCTGTGGTTGACAAAGCTGATTTTCCCAAGTTCTCTTACTCACTGGTCTTGCCTCTAAATTCTGGAACTAAAAACCAGGAGCTGGCTACATACAGTCTGTTGATTTTACTTTATACAGCAAACTGCATAAAGTGTCAATAGCCTTGGGTGTGGTGCCTGCTTTCTCTGCTCACCACACCCAAGAAAGAGAAAAGACTTACGGGCCCCAGTTACTTACGGAAGAAGCATAGGATTATTTCATCGTATGTGAACTCTAACCAGGAACGAGCTGAGGACTGAACTATCATCTACCAGGCACAGTGCCCAAGTATTGCCCAGTTTCACCGAGCATGTCTGTGCACCTTGACAGCTGCATGCATAGCCTTAAGGCCCAATCTAAATTATACAGATGAAACAGTAAGTAGAGGGAACAGTGGCTTAATTAACCAATTATTTGAACTTAATACTGGAGCAGGAAAATGACTGCTAAAGCTTTGTCCTGTCCAGTGTTCCCAAACTTGGGTAACCCAGGTGTTCTTGGACTACAATTCCCAGAAACCCTAGCCAGCACAGCTTGTGGTGAAGGTTTCTGGGAACTGCAGTCCAAGAACACCTGGGTTACTCAAGGCTGGGAACTACTGGTCTAGCGTCACCATGAAACTGTTCTGTCTGCCAGTTCTTAGGACCACCAAGTGGTTGACAGAGACACAGAAATAGAGACAAATTCCAGAACATCCTCCTCTGAGGTTTCTTGCTCAGTATCCAAATTCTTCCAGGCATTTCACTGATGTTTTGTATAATATATGGGGGATTGGGATTTCTTGTCTATTTGTTTATTAGTTACATTTCTATTCCACCAATAAAACTCAAAGCAACATACTTAGCTCTTTACCTCCCAAGTCATATTCACAACAATCCTATGAGGTAGATCAGCCCTGCCTCCCTATGTGACTAGCCTATGACAACACTGAGTTTCATGACTCAGTGTCTTACTACTATGTGCCATGGATCAGTTATCTCTGCAATCCATGAAGCACAGCATAGATATGCCAGCAGAACCACACTGACATTCTACAAGCGTCTTTATTGATAAGTCTTGCAATACTTGCAATACAGAGTGGTCGCAAGACCAGATAGGCGGGGTATAAATGAAATAAATAATAATAATAAATAATAATACTTACTGTAGGCAGCAGAGAACCCAAATTTCCTGCCCTCAATCCACTACGCTTGGTCTTTCCTAAGTCAATACAAAGTTTCTATTTTATCATTCATCATCTTATATGAACATGCTCCTTACCACATTGTAAGGTAAAAGACTTGACTGGAGAAAATGAAAGGATTTGGGAAGAATGGACCTGTCAATTTCACTTTCTCCATATTTTTTAAAACTTCACATTCTTTCTACCTTGTTAATGAAAATACTTGCAAATTTTGGTTCTTGTTTTTTAAAAAGGGAAACAAACAAATTGCATAACTCTCTGTCTTGGCGAAACTTAACAGATACAGCTATTCTGCATAGAGAGCACTATGGTGTACTTTCCTGGCACAGATTGGAGTGAATGGATCTTGATGGTTGTTGTGGGTTTTTCGGGCTCTTTTGCCGTGTTCTGAAGGTTGTTCTTCCTAATGTTTCATCATCTTCAGAGGACAGGAGTCAGAACTCTGTCTGTGCTCTGGTGCAGTTTGTTTGGATAGTTGAGTATTCATAGCTGTGGGATCAGCTTTTGTCCTTTTCAGAAGATGGGTGATTGTGGTGATCAGCATGTTTTTTGTTGTGGGTGTATTGTTGTGATAAGAGGGAGAGATTATTTGTCACTGTGATTGATGGGTGTCGTTAGCTGGTCTTTTGTGTGCAGTGATCACTGGACTGAAGATGCCGGCCACAGAGACTGGCGAAACGTTAGGAAGAACAACCTTCAGAACATGGCAAAAGAGCCCGAAAAACCCACAACAACCATCAGATCCCGGCCGTGAAAGCCTTCGAGAATACATTGAATGGATCTTCTTTAGTTGTAACTTACTATTGGATTTCAGCCCATTTGTTCTTTTCTCAGTATGCCACCATTAAAGGATATGCTGACTTAATCAAACATATTTTCCATTCAATTCAACTGTTATTTCTGTTGAATAAACTATTTACTTTTATTTTCCTCCTCATCCCTGTAGTGGAGGAGTAATCACCTTGAAGTCCACTTGATGTTCCTAGACTGCAGCTCCATGGCTCTTTGTTTTTGGCACAGGCTAATGGGAGTTGAGGCCAACAACATCTGGAAGTTTACCAGCTGCCCACCCCTTCTGCAGAAGCATGATGTCAGGAGGAGCATTCTTGAACATTTAATGGACTGGATTAGGGGAATCTTGTGGCCCAGATTATGCCCTGTACACCAGAGGTTCCTTTCTCTTGCTATGTGAGAATGAATGCTTTCCCTTTACTTATATGGGCCAAAGTAAACAGCTGTATTTGGATATACTATCACAACAGAGTCTCTCCTTCCCTGGTCATTTTGACGTTCCTGCCACTGAAAATAAGATATGTTCCTCTTTGGACAGACCTATGTCCAGTAATGCCAGTTAATTCTGTTGGATCAGGTCAGAAAGTAAGGAAGTTACTTTCGTTTAGGCCAGTGTTTCCCAACCTTGGGTTTTCTGATGTTCTTGGATAGCAACTCTGAGAAATCCTAGCCAGCAGAGCGAGTGGTGAAGGCTTCTGGGAGTTTTAGGACAAGAACACCTGGGGACCCAAGGTTGGGAACCACCTGTTTAAACAGATAGGTCAGTATCCTATAGCTTAAATGTTGAACAGAAGGGCAAGTACATACATTTTATCATCTTAGAATTGCAGAATTGGAAGGGACCCTATGGATCACCAAATCTAGCCCCTGTCAAGGAGGCACAGTGAGGAATCAAACTCCCAACCTCTGGCTCTGCAGCCTGATGCCTAAACCACTGAGCTATCCAGCAGTTTTCCTGGCTCTGGTGGACTTCCAGTCACATACCCTGTTGTGTGACAAATCTCACAACCAGTATCAGAATGGGGGCATGACAGGCAGCCTGCCAGAGTGGAACTGCTGATTACATGATTGTCCTCTACCTTTCAGTTATAGGACGCAGGCCACAATGTTTAAATATCCATCATCATTGCTATGTATGGCCCAACTATAAAATGGGCAGAAAATTTATTTGTTTTACCACATCTGCAATGGTCTATTGTGTGTTCGGTTGTTTTTTCTTGGTATTTGTTTCATGTGGTCTTTGCTACCTCCTTGTCCACAGAAACAAGGAGGTAGCAAAGAAAACATTGCTTTCAATAGAGTGATCCAGCTTACACAAGTGAAAGCTGGAGATCATGCAGAGTGCAAGACCCACCGGGTGCTACACTGAAGGTTTACTAAACCAGATTCTGCCTGGTATGTTTAAAGACTATCATTGAACATTCTGTACCGGTTTAGTCATCCTTTTCCTCATGTTGAGAAATTCAACATTCAGGTCACATGGCTGACCCATGATGCAGTTAACAGTCATTGCCATTGACAGAAGCTAATGGCAATTTGATATAATTGGTCAAGCTTGCCTCGAGACCTCTGCTTGTCAAAGGCTGGTGACAGTTTCTTTTTAAGCTTGCCAGAAAACTGCCATAAGGTGCAATTGCTGCCAATTTGACTACATTAGACCCTTGCTGCCTTCACAGATTATTGCAAAGTTACAGTGAGCTTGCAGCAATTCTGCAGCCAAGGGCAGTTTTCATGTGTGGGTGGAGCAGCTGCAGAACCTAATCCTTTTAATACGGAAATGTGGATTTGCTAATTGAAGAGAAGAATCTTACCAAGGAATATGAATGGGTGACATCTCTTCAGTTCATTTTTGATCACTGATTTGCTGAAATTTGTAAATGTTTACAGATTCAAGATGGGGGGAAAAGTTGATTTAGGGCAAAAACTAGATAGAAGGCAAGATTCTCTGGAAAAGACAAGAATGCTGGGAAAGATGGAAGGCAGGAGGAATGGGCTGACTCCCTAAAGGAAGCCGCAGGCTTGAGTTGAGAAGCACTGAAGAGGGCCGTTGAAGACAAGACCTTTTTGGAGATCGCTCATTCGTAGGGTCGGGTTGCCATGGTACCAAGAGACTTGACAG
The DNA here is from genome assembly GCA_037013535.1 of Intellagama lesueurii. NCBI lineage: Eukaryota > Metazoa > Chordata > Lepidosauria > Squamata > Agamidae > Intellagama > Intellagama lesueurii. The sequence goes on from JBAJHW010000001.1 coordinate 23,707,356, forward strand.
ACATATAACAAAGAAAAATCCTCAAGGGCTGGTTGTTGCAGCAGGTAGATTTCTCACCTCCCTCATTCTGCAAATCAGCTTGTTTTGTTTGATGATTTTTCTTCAGGATTAAGGCATGGGATTCCTTTGAAGTCTCATTTTGCAAACACAAAAGACTGCCACAGTCACCTCTCTCTAGCATTAATATGTCTTCTTCTGTACTATAGGCTATATACAATGTCTGTTCCTGATTTCTGCTGCCCTGGATTTTCAAACCTGGGCAGCAGAATGGGAAGGCCAGCAAGACACCTGGCCAAGCCTTCCCTGCTATAGTACAATGTGTTGTTTTCTAATGCAAATTGGCTGCGTCTAGATTTGCATCTTTATCTGTATATACTGTAAATCATCACCTATAAAGTTTTCTCCCCTTTCTAGTAATGCATATCCTCTTTTTTTTTTTTTTTTTTGGAGATGCATAAACAACCACACTACAGCCCAGTGACAGCTTCTCATGCAAGGTGATAACTACACATTACAAAAAAAAACCCAAGGTGAATTCACAACAATGTTGGTTGCTGCACATGATGGAAGTTCCAGTGTGGTTTAAAAAGGGCTGCAAGACACACTTTCTAAACTGCACTAGGGCTTCTGCTGAGGACTGGCCAGTACTGGGAGGCTTCACAGCTACTGCCAGCATCAAGGGCAGAGCAGCAAAGTCCTCATCCACTCAACATGTGGCAAAAACATGCCACCAGAACAAGAACAGTGTTGCTGCCTAGCCAGTGTTGGGAGTCTTCCCAGCTACCTTGGCACTGGCCAGCTGGTGACATTGCTCCTGAGGAATCACATTAAAACAAGATGTGTAAAAAAGGTGATCCCACACCTCGTTACAGATAGGCAAGTAAAAACCTTACTGTAAGTTATCTGAAACACATAGTTCCCACCCAAGAGGGTGCTGGTGCAAAATCAAATGTCCCTGAAAAACTGCAAGATACTTTAGGGAACATTCTGACTTTATTCACTTTTCCAGTAAATTATTATTTAAAGTAGAGATGGACAACCCAGAGACCACATGCCCCGTACCTAACTGTCCCCTACTGATGCTAAATATCTACCCCCTGAGCAATGGGAATAATTGTTTCCTTGTTGATAATGATGGCACAGAAGCAGCTGTTCCAATCAGGATAACTATCAGAAATCATTATCGTCATCTTGTGCCATCAAGTCAATTCTGACTTATGGTGACCTTTTCCAGGGTTTTCCAGGTAGAGAATACTCAGAAGTGGTTTACCATTCCGTACTTCTGGGATGCCCTGGGACTGTGCAGCTTGCCCAAGGCCACACAGGCTGGCTGTAGTCACAGGAGGCACAAATAGCAATACCAAATTGGAGGCCTCTTTTCCTATCCCCCCCTCCCACTGCATGACATGGAGACAGCAGAGACCACTGATTCTTATTGCAACAAGCAATTTTGGCTCCTGAAGATTCACAGCCTTACTGGTTAGGTGTAGGTCTTTTGAGATTGGCATACAGGAGGAGAGGATGGAGGCATGGAGAAGAACACTTGGACCTGAGTATATGACAACCATATTGGTCCTAAGCTGAGCCTCTATTTGCTGTTTCCTTCTTCTTTGAGAGGTGAAGATGGAAGTGGCATATGCTCTCAGAGCGGATCGGTTCATGTCCTATCTGTAGCAAAGAACAATGGATGGGTTCATGCCAAAACCTTGGTGCCCTCTGTGGTGATTTATATCTGTATATATATGGAAGGGGTGGGTGGGAGGAATGTGTTACATGTATAATGTGCTATGTTTTCATGTTATGGATGCTATCTTCTTGTGTGTTTTATTATTATGTGTACTGGAGATAACATTTAATTTCGTTGTACAGAAGTACAATGACAATAAAGTAAATTCAATTCAATTCAATTCAATTCAATTCAATTCAATATATATTTTAAGTAAAGACTTGTATTTGCATGCAAGATAAGTAACTGGGGTTGATTGACAGTTGTGTTGGGGGAATGTGTACAAGGCACAACAAGGTACAACAGTTAAGATAGTCGAGAAGTGTGGTGGAATGTTTATGAATGGAAGTACAAGCTGATTGGTCTGTGTGGTTTCTGGTTGAAGAGGTTCTGTTTTGTATGTGTGTGAGAGAGAGTCAGAGCTGTAAGGCAGTTAGTCAAGAACTGTGAATTAGCGCTGTCGGAAGTGTCAGAGCTGAGTGTGATCTTTTTTTGAGAAAAAGCTGTGAATAATAGGGTGGTAATGCTGGTGCTTGTGTCACAGCATCTCTCTCTCTCTCTCAGGAACAGGAAGTGCATAAAATTATAAAGAAGGAAAATAAAGGCCTATATGTTGATGAAACTAATAATTTCTACATTGTGCTTATATTTTATCTTTACCTGTTCATTGAACCTTTCTGTTCCTTCCTATGTTTTCTCTATGAAATGCTTTTTGGTTTACAAACCCTCATTATTTTAATTTTGTGTCACCTAAGTAAATCAGGCTGTATCTCACCAGAAACATCCTTGCTTTTCAAAAGCGCACTGTGATGTCAGCCCTTAGCTGTGGCCATGTTTTAGCAGCAGTAGGGAAGGAGGGCCTGGCGTGCTCTGGTCCATGGGGTCACGAAGAGTCGGACACGACTTAATGACTAAACAACAACAACAAGGGAAGGAAACCCTAGCTGGGTTGGTGGTAGGGATAATCCAGGAGAAGGAGTCCCTGTTCACAGGTGTAAACAGCAACTCCATACTTAGTGCAGGGGGTTGAGGGGTTCTGGTTTAAGAAGTGGCACACACAGGTACAGAAGGTGTGTGAGTGCACTACCCTCCAAATTTCAGCACCTTGGATCAAAATCCCAGTTGCCCCACCTTAGTTATAACTGTAGTTTATGTACCCTCCGTGGCAACACAGTTTTGTGTACTTTTGGATCTTCGCCTTAATATTGCCTCTTAATGATGTAAGATGCCTCCTTATTTGTTGTTCATACTTTTAAATATTGTCTTTTAATTAGGTTAACCACCATTGTTTTCAACTTTAAATACTATATTTCATTGTTGTAAGCTGCCTTGGGTCCTTTTCAAGTAGAAAGACAGGATAAAAATATTTTAAATAAATAAAATAAAGGGAAGCCTATTCTGTGCCTATTCTTTCTCCACCATCCTGTAACCCAACAGAAAGAAAAACAATGCCTTCCCAATTGTTTATGGTGACAGGGAATCAGAGTCTTGATCAGGGTCATGGGGAGTTGGGGGCGGGAGATTTGGGTTGCCCCCTTCTTCAGGGATCCTAAAAAGAGATGTGCATGAAGTGCCGGTTCGGTAGTTCAGCGTGGTTCATTTCCTGGCCCCACAGATGTTCCGTAGTTCAGTGCCCTGCCCCCTCCGGTGGGTGCCCACTTAGATTACAGTGCCCCAGGTTCTCTGCCCCTCCTCCTCCAGGAGCTGCCTCTGAGTGGGTGCCCGCCAGAGGGGGTGGGGTTCTGAACCTATGGGGCCAGGAAATGAATCATGCCAAACTGAGGCTTTGTGCCCATCTCTAACCCTGAAGCAAATTCCTCATTGCACCCCAAAGATGTTGCACAAGATTGTAGGATAAAGGTCCCACCCCTCATTGCAATGATCCTGAGACTCTTCCCACCACTCCATGTGTCTGTGTGCAAGCATGAGTGTTCATGTGTATGTGCACATGCACATGTACAACCTCCAGCATCTGGCACCAAGACGCAGCCCACAGGGCCAGATTTAATTCCTGATTTAAACTATTCCACTCTAGGCTACTGGCAGGTTCATAAGCAACACAAACAATACCTTTTCATTAGGAATGTATTGCTTGTGTGTTTTTAGTGGAGGATAGAGAATGGAGGAGAAAACATTTAAAAGTGACTATATATGTTATAAATATCCATGAATTTTATTTGCTTTTGCAGTTGAGTTTTGCAGAGCATTCAATTCTGGTCTGTGTTGATTTTGAATATAATGAGTTTATCTTAGCAAATCTGATCAGTCTAATGTTTTTAGCAATTTTAAGAGTCAATTGTGTCAAAATGCTGAATTTCTCTGATGGCTTTAAACATGTTAAACTTGGATAAATATTTTCCAGACAGGGTTCTCTGTTTACATTGACCATTGATGCCTCAATTCTCTCCATTTCTGTGCTAGTTCCAAGAAGAAAATACATCTCCATAAATCGTTTGGGTGCTTCATAAAATAGAAGCACTTCCTTCAAGAAACCTAACAACACTATTTAGAAAATGCAATAATTCCTTGAAAATTGACATGAATCAGCAGCTCTGGGCTGAATCTTCTATTTCTGGCTTTGTTGTGCTTCTTCTGTGCTTAATCCTTTCTGGCTTAGCTGCAGGGCTGGCCCTTCCATTAGGAAGGGCAAGGTAGTCACCCCAGGCAGAGGATGCTGAGATGAGAAGCAGGGATTACCAGGTGTGCTCTCCAGACATCCCCCCCCCCAAAAAAAAAACAGCTTGAAAAAAGTTCTGGACTCTGTCTTGAAGAATCTTGTCAGCATGGCCACTGGCAACAGAGTACAGACAGATATTGTTCAAGATACCAGGAGAATCAAGGTAATGCTCTTTGTCCTGCTGTGATACCTTAAATTACATTGTAGGTCTTTTCCTTCTCACCACCTTGCATGCTGTCTTTTCTTGCATTTTGCTTCCAAACTGATTCTCAATACCACTCTTATTTGCCTTTGATCTGCAGCAGGCATATGAAATACAAATGCAAATACTGAAAGGGAAATCTGAACACAGTAGAATGACGGAACATGCCTGTCACTGTCCTGACAGATCACAAAATAAAACATGCCCACTGCAGCCCTGCAACATTTAAATCTTCCATGATATCTAAATTTAAGAGGATCGGCTGGGTGCCTGTGGAGATGAAGTAGTTGAGTCTTTGACCCATGTCTTGTTTGAATGTAGCCTCCACAGAGATGATCATAACAGACTTCTCTGTCCTATTATGAGAAAATGCCCTGGAAGGCCATTCACATGGTATTTGGAGTATTTGTTGGCAGGTACAAACCAAACAGTTACAGAGTCTGTAGCTAAGTTCTTGTTTTCTGTTGTAAGATCTCATAAAGAGGCCTTGTTAATCATTCTAAATGATGACTTTTTCTAAATATGAGCATGTTTTAATAAACTTTTTATCTTGTTCTTATTGTATTGTTTTAACTCGGGTCTGTGACTGTACAATAAAGAATGAATGAATGAATGAATGAATTTATTTATTTATTTAGGGCACCCGTGCGTGCGGGTGGGCAGGACATGTGGGGGGGTGCATGGGGGGAGTCCGTGCGGAGGCGGGAGATCTGTCTCTGCGGCCCGGTCCTGCCATGGCCACGGACTGGCACTGGGCCGCGGACCGGGGGTTGGGGACCCCCTGATCTAGTGGGTCAGGCAGATGGCACTGAGGAAAGAGACTTCAACAAGTTATGTGGGCCCAAACCATGGAGGGCTTTATACTCGAAACCTTGAATGTTGTCATTTAGACCCTATCTAATTAGGCTGTGGTCACACGGGCAATTGGGATTCATTTCTGTTCAGATTTTTTGAAAATCAGGTTCAGGTCACATGTTATTTAAACTGGTGGTTGCATTCATATGCACTGAATGGAAATCAATTTATTTCTGGTGATTTAAACCAGTTTTGGCATCTAGACTGCTGAAATTGACTCATTTCCACAAAACTGGGTTGCATTGAATCAATGTTAGAAGTGCAGTGTTTTTAAAAGCCCCTGCTGGCCAGTTGAAAACAACTCATTTTGCAGCCCATAAAAATCTATTTCATTTTTTCGTTGTGTGAACTATAACATCTAAATTTATTTAAATGATGCTTAAATGCAGTTCTTATTGCCAGTGTCACCAAGCCTAAATGTTTCAAAAAGGATGCAAAACAACTAATTACTTTTTAATTATGGATTTCAATTTATTTATTTTTTATTTATTTTATTTTTTGCTCGTGGGCTTTTGGGGGGGGGGGAGAAGGAAAACCACTACTTCCTCACTGAATTTGATGGATGTTATGTTGGAATAAGATGTGTCATTAAGATGAATATATCTTTATGCCAGTCAGGTATGGGATAAAAAACCCAGGCAGCTCCCCCACAGTCATAGTTGATATCACATAAACCAGAATACAGGAGGAGGCAGAACAGGAGACCAATTCTTTTTCTTTGTTTGTCTACCAGGTCACCATTTACAGATTGGCATAAAAGAAGGCAACGTGTCATGAAAAAGAAGGCACTGATGTGAGTAAAATTTGCATATGTGAGTTAATACGTAACAGTGCACACTTAGAAAACATCATGAGCAGCTCATGAACTGCAGAGGGAGGGCCCTTGCCTTGACTATTTTGGAGCGAGGTATCCCCCTCTAGCTCAATGTATTAGCCACCACCGAAAATGGCTATCATAGTTTAAACAGAGTACATCAACCCATAGCCGCCCAGAGTAGTCTATATGACTAGATGGGCGGGCTATAAATGTAATAAATAAATAAATAAATAAAATAAATAGTGAACCCTGTGATTAGACTAACTGTGCCTCTGCCAGCTCATTCAGCAGTCCAGGTGCAGACGTTTGATGAGCAACACCAAAGCCCTGCTCTTCCTTCTTATGGATGTCTTTAAAATGCATTGTACTGGGTAGTCTGTCAATAGAGAACAACTTCAGTAAACAGCCTGCAAAAACTGCCCACTTGTACGTGTGCTATGGTTAGGCAAGGCCACATCAGATATGAAGACTAATGGGAAGAGTGGCTACTGTTGAGTACATTTTGTCACGTGCTGGCCAGTGGGCACCATAAAAATAGCCCTCCCCCCTGTATTCCAGCTCTAACTTTGGCCTATTATCTGTTAGCTGAGTTTGCAGCCCCATTTCCTTGGAATTCCCTTGTCCCTTTTCCTGCAATCAGCTGTCCCAGAAGCAGATCTCATCCCCATACAACGCTTTGCCTCCTCTGCCCCATGACATCTCAGGGGCCGGCCCACCCATCCCCCTTCTCATGCTTTGATCTTGAAATCTCAGGGGGGCTCAGGAAAGAGGATGCTGTTGACCTGATAACCCATTCCAAAGCAAGGCTGTAATGGACATTGATTGCATTTTGCTGTCCTTATTTATTGCCTGGTGGGGGATGCAAAGCCCACTCACTAATGGATTTACGAGAAGTATACTTCACTGGGGTTGATAGAACTCATCCTGCTAGCTAAAGTCTAAGGAATTGCTATGCTTCCTTAGGTCTCTAGGCAGGCAAACAAATCTCACGGTGACCAGAGTTGGAAGAAAAGAAAGTCTGATTTTTGTGTGAGGACCGTATATCCTCCTTCAGGGAAGATGGTCATCCAGTTGAAAAGCTGTCCCTCTTTTTGGTGACGTGTGATTGGCACTCTATCCCCAGTGGGTTTTCCTGGCTGTGCAGGGAATGTAGAGGTTATGATTGGTAAATGTGCCTAACCAGCCCTCTCTGATTCATCCCTGTGATATCCAAGTCCTTCTATGACATCACAAGCCTTGGCAGTCTAAGCTTTGACACTAAAATCTTAGGGAATAATTGGGATGCTGCTGCAGAGCTGGCAACCTTACATCTCACCTTCTTTCTACTGAATGATGCTAGCCACCCTACTCATATTTCAACCACCTCAACCTGATGTGAGGATCTAATGCAGAAAAGGTGGTGCCTGTTTATGAATATGTTGCCCCAAAAATTCACTCCTTGTATATTTGAAAATAATCAGGTATTTCAAAGACATTCTTTCCTTAGAGTCCTCTCTCCCCACCCCACTCCTAAGTAAACAGATCCTATAAAGGCTAGAGCAGCATCCCTAGAACTAACCACATCTCATGGAAAGTGGACTGAGCTACAGCCCTCTCTTTGTAATAATATACAGACAAAGCAGTGTTATTCTAACTTCCATTATTAACTCGGAGCTTTAATGTGTTCCAGGCCTTGCCTCGGCTTATAGCCTTGTCATGTTTGATTTGAAAATCACTTTAATTATCACCAGTTGATAAAAGCCATGAGGATTGAAATGCAATGATACATGAATAGGTTTCACTGCCTGGCCCTCAGTTCATACGGTCTTTAGTGCAAGTAAGGCATAAAGAGTTTGTGACAAGACTGGTTTTGGAGCTAGGCCAAGATATTTTGCTGTCTGGGGTAAAAGATACAACGGAATAGTTTCACTAATAGAATCTGATCAGACTGGCACTTGAATCTTACCTCAACATTGTCCATCCTCACAACTACAGCTAGACTACAACTCCCACAGTCCCTTACCATTGGCCCTGGGGAAGTGGCTGATGGAAGTTGCAGACAAAAATATCTCAAGGATCAAATGTATTATTAGGATACATGCACCCATGTATTCTTTGACTGGGTCAAGGAGGCTCCCCATGCTAAAAGGTTGGGGTGATCCTTCACACTTGGATCATGATCTGCCATAGTTCTGATCTACTCTAGGAAAGCAATATGAAAGTCAGTGTTGCAATAAATGCATCTCACTCCTATCCTATGGCAGTCTATATTTAGGAGTCTCATTGAGTTGAATGGGAAAGGAGTCCCAAATAAGCATGTATAGAATTTTGACCTCAGTGTGTCAAGTATAGGCCATCTGTGACAGGACTTGGGGAGCACCCCACCCCAAATTTTGGAGGCGAGGGACATCCTTTGCTTGAATTATGAGCTATCCTTCCTTTCAACATTTGAAAAATGTTCAATTTTTCTCCTAATGTCTTTTATTTTGGAATCTGTCCCAGATCTGTGGAGAACTCCTGTGGAAGGCCTCCTTCAATGGATCTGTCATCTTCCTACTGTTCTGGATGATCTCCAAACCAGTTTTAAAAAGATATGGACAAGTACAAAAAGTATTAAATATTTTAAATGATATGTAAATCCATAGTGTTTATTATAATGAAGAAGTACCTGTGAGCCTAAGCACGGCATAATAAGCTGACAGGCACTTATAACTCTTGTTTGATATTTGTTTGCTCTGTAGATACTATGTCAACGTAAGATCCAACCCTATGTGATACTACTGATAGTTAAAGTTGTTAGGCCAGTTTTGGAAACTTGACACCTTCTGAGGCAGAATACCTAGAACATGCCTCCATCTGGAATTTGCACAGTTCAATGCTGTGTTATAAAACTGGGTGGAACACCTCTGGCCCTCCTGGGTTCCCAATTTGATCCATTTATGGAGGGAGAGGTCTCCAGGTGACTGTGTCCCTTTTCTCATGACACTATGATTTCATGGATTTTCATGGTTTAACATCTATCTCCACCCTTTAAAAAAAAACTTCTAATACATCTCCTGAGGCTTAGCTGGCAAGAGTGAAGAGCATTGTAAGCTAACATATGCTAGTTTTCATTCTACACATTCACCTTTGGACCAGGCTGACTAGTGGAATGGAGCTCCCAGTGACTTATTTGAAACCGTGTATGGTCTGCAGCAGGACCTCTGACAAGCTCAGAAGAGGCTCAGGCTATGTCACATTGTTTGGGAAGAGATGTGAAAAATATTTTAATGTAAAAAATGACAGCTTTTTTTTTAAATTATACATTTAACAGCTATTTTTAAAAAAGTATACATTCTACCATTTAAAATACATTAACATTATACAATACATTATACATTAACAGTGTGATTTTATTCATCTTTATGCTGAGGTGAGGGCCCCTGTCAGGTGAGGCTCAGGTCAAATAGCCTGCTACCGCCCTTCCCTCTGTAGGGCCTGGCTTGAGACTAAAGGAGCTTCTTTATCTTTGGCAGGATGTAGGAGATGGACAAGATCAGAAGGATGGGGGACACAAATCAAGCCCCAGCCCCCACCACAGTCGGCACCAGGAACAGAATCAGCTGAAAACTGCTGTGACGTTTACCCTCGTGGCCCCTGCTTTTTTCACCAAACCAAGGGCTAACGCTACGTATCCCACAAGCTGACACCAATTTGTCGCAATACCCACGTGCCCCCTGTTTATTATTCCCTCACAAAGGCGCACGTCGCGTTCTCTTCTCGTTGCCACCAGTGGATTATTTTAATCCACAATATAAATGACGTATGTCAGAACACTTGTATTGTGAACAGAAACAGAACTTATTTATTGAAGTGAAGCAGAATGAGTAATAACAGAAGGTTTTCAGATATTCAGTATACATAAGCAATTCATCAGCAGTTCCCTCAGTACATAGTTCTTTTCGCTTGCAATTTCATTACCACCCTCTCTACCTATATCTGTAACCAGCTCTATCTCTCTGACTAACCAGCCCTATCTAACTCCTCCTTCTCCCGCCAAGCCTCATGTAGCTGCTGACTCCGCCTCTCCAGCCCTCTCATAGGTTCATGCAAATCAGTCCATGAATATGAATGACATGAGTGATGTGGGCAGTCGCCACAACTGCCACTAAAAAAAAAAAAAAATCAGAAAACCAAACAGAGCAACAGTTCCGATTTTGAGGGGAGATGGGGAACGGATGTCTTGCCCTTTCCCAAGACTCAGAAGCAGAAATCCGCTGCTCCTAGGGTTTCTTGCAGACCAAAACAGGTTATTTCTGCCCAGCCCCAAGTGCTTGAATGTATATTTTGAACTGAGGAGATTCAGGAGTAGGTCCTGGAGGCTACAAAAACACCACAGAGGTTATTTGTGGTCTGCAGACTGCACCTCGCAGGCCTTGTGCAATACAAGTCACATATTCTATCTAGGATTATAGGGTCTCCATATAAGTGTAAAGTTTATTTATCTAAAACGTCTCCTCCCCCCCCCCCCCATCCCACTCCTCAGTCAAAAAGACTGGAGTGACTTATACAAAGTTTGGGAACATTACGTTTGTGCAGAATTGCCCCCAGAACCTCCCCACCACCATATAAAAACATCTTGGAGGTTACTAGGCGCTCCACAGTGGTAAAGCCGGGTCTGGAGGCCATCCATGTGTCGATAGGGGCCAGGGATGGTATTGGGATCTTGCTGGGTTACCGCGCTCCCCGCGACCCAGCCATTTCCTTACCGGAGCTGGCGGACTTTGTCTCCGCGGCATTGTTGGGGTCCCCGAGGCTATTGGTCTTGGGTGACTTCAACATACACGCGGAGGCAGAGATTTCTGGGCCAGCTCTTGAGTTCTTGGAAACCATGGCTTCCTTGAACATGTCCCAATATGTCAACGGCCCCACCCACGTGGGTGGTCATATGCTAGACCTGGTTTTTTCCACCAATTGTAGCGAGCGTGGTCTGATGGTGACTGACCTTGTGTCGGTCCCCTTGTCATGGTCAGATCACCACCTAATAAAATGTAACCTCTCAGTGGCTCTCCCCCCTTGCAGGGAGCATGGACCTATTTCTATGGTCCGCCCTCGAAGGCTACTGGATCCCATAGGATTCCAGGATTCCATGAGAGGGATTCCGGCTGATCTGGCTGGTGCTCCTGTCGAGGGCTCTGGTGGAAGGCTGGTATACCGCCGCCACCAGGGCTATAGACACGATTGCTCCAAAACGCCCTCTCCAACGCAGAGCTCGGCCTGTGCCCTGGTTCAATCAGGACCTACGAGCAATGAAGCAATTTAGGAGAAGGCTAGAGCGCAATTGGAGAAAGAACCCGACGGATTATAATTGGATAGCTGTCAGGGTCGCAACTAACCTTTACCATGCCAAGGTAAGGGCTGCTAGCCGTATACATCTCGCTAACCGGATAAGCGAAGCTTCAAACCAGCAGGCGGAGCTTTTTCGTATAGTGCGCGACCTATCCGGAATTGGTCAAAGTGATGGGCCTCCCTCTAGTATCTCACCAGACCAATTTGCAGCATTTTTTAAAATCTAAAGTGGAGGCCATCCGCCGGGAGCTCTCTCCTTTTTTGGATACAGTGGATCGAGCTGAGATGTCCAGTGCTCCGCCTTGCCCGGTGATTATTGATCTCTTTCAACCTGTGACACCAGATATTGTGGACAAAGTGCTTGATCACTGTCGGGCCACCACCTCATCCCTTGACCCCTGCCCGGCCTGGCTAATCAAAGCAGCCAGGCCTATAACAACAGAATGGGCCACAGTAATAATTAATGGGTCTCTCCTTGAGGGCAGGGTACCCCTTGCCCTCAAGGAGACGTTTGGCGGCGGACGAAATTGGCAATTATAGGCCCGTCGCCAATGTTTCTTTCATTAGCAAGGTGGTGGAGAGGGTGGTGGCCGATCAGCTTCAGGCACATTTGGATGAAACAAATGCCCTGGATCCATTCCAGTCGGGCTTCAGGCCGCGCCATGGTACAGAAACGGCATTGGTCGCCCCTGTATGATGACCTATTGAGGGAGGCCGACAGGGGTAAAATGTCTCCTGTTGGTCCTCCTCGATATCTCAGCCGCCTTTGATACCATCGACCACGGTATCCTCCCGAGGAGGCTCTCCGAGTTGGGAATTGGTGGCCTGGCGTTTGCCTGGCTCCGATCCTTCTTGGAGGACCGTCCTCAGAGAGTCCAGCTTGGGGAGAGGGTTTCGGCCCCGTGGAGCCTCAATTGTGGGGTTCCGCAGGGCTCGATAATCTCCCCAATGCTGTTTTAATATCTATATGAGGCCGCTGGGTGGGGTCATCAGGGGGTGTGGAGCATCGTGCCATCAGTACGCTGATGACACACAGCTCTACATCTCCTTTTCACCAACTGCAGAGGATGCCGTTCTGTCCCTTCAGCGCTGCTTGGGGGCTGTACTGCAATGGATGCAGGAAAATGGGGTTGAGGTTGAACCCGGACAAGATGGAGGTCCTGAGGGTGGGTGGCCCCACCATCAGCGGTTTGGGAAACTCCCTCTCATTTGGGGGGGGTGACTCTCACCGCGAAGAGTGAGGTTCGCAGCTTGGGGATACATCTGGACCCGGCGCTCACCATGGAAACACAGGTGGCGTCAGTGGTCCATTCCGCCTATTTTCATCTTTGGCGGATTGCCAGCTGCGTCCCTATCTTGATGTTGGGGCGCTTACCACTTTGGTACATACGCTTGTAATCTCGAGATTAGACCACTGTAATGCGCTCTACGTGGGGCTACCTTTGAGGTTGATGCGGAAGCTCCAAATGGTGCAGAATGCGGAGGCCAGACTTCTTAGTGGGGTGAGAAAATACCATCATATCTCTCCCACTCTGGCCGCTCTACATTGGCTGCCCGTTCGGTTCCACGTTGACTTCAAAGTTTTAATGATTACGTATAAAGCCCTAAACGGTTTAGGGCCTCAATATTTGGCGGAACGCCTATTCCCACCTAAATCTACCCGTATCACTCGAGCGAGCCAGGAGGTGAGGTTGAGAAGCCTAATGCCGAGAGAGGCCCGGAAGGAAAAAACAAGAAACCAGGCCTTCTCGGCGGTGGCTCCTCGCCTTTGGAATAAGCTCCCTCCTGAGATTCGCATGGCCCCTTTGCTGGGCATTTTTAAAACCCAACTAAAAACTTGGATGTTTAAGCAGGCCTTCCCTCCAGTCACTATTTGATTTTTTTTCCTTTTTCTTTTCTTCTTTTCCATCTTGAATAATTGATTTTGATGATATATATTGATTTTATATTGATTTTATATTCAAATTGTTTTGTTTTTAAATGTTGTTAGCCGCCCAGAGTGGTCAGTGGACCAATTGGGCGGGATATAAATACAATAAATAATAATAATAATAATAGCCACATGATCAGCTCTGCTGAATTGGAGTTGTAGTTCAAAAAACATAATGTTTGCAAGCATTGCCTTCATGCGTAATCCACAAATACAGTTCCTGGCAATCCAAAAAATACATGAAGCACTAACCACAAAGGGCATGGGAAATGCTATTGGACTTGATCTCCCAGCAACCCCAGCCAGCATGGCTGAATCCTCCCTTGTGTCTCAGAGGCTGGAGTGTTTAGGGCAGATCTTGGACTTTATTGCAGGGTTCCATTGTCACTAGTCTTCTCTTTTGGCAGTGGCACAATCTTTTGTATTTCCACTTTCTCTGTTCAAATTACTGGTGTCTTTGGTTAAGCATTTTCTGTATCTGTGAAGGCAGGATGGAACATGAAGGGTCTGTGGATTATTGCGGTAGTTCAGGGGTGACCAGCTACTTTTTGCTCCTTCCTAAAGCCACCCTGGAACGGTGCAAATACAGATTTAGTCTGGTTTTGCCTATTTGTCCAATGACAATACACTCCTTAATCATAATCATAATTCACAACATAGTACGGCATGGAGGGACTGTCACTAAGCATAATCAGGCATTAGAAAGAGGATTTGGGCAAACACTGCCACACATTAAAATAAGATGTCACAGGGATGAGCAGGATGGCCCCTTTGCCACCACAACTCCATTGGCCAGATGTTCAGGAAGTATGAAAAGACATTCTATGTACATACTGTTTCAGAGTTTGGAATTTTGGTTAAATTCCTCTAGCTGCACAGCAGAAGTAAAGGGATTCACAGAGCAAAATAGCTTCAGGTTCCCCGAAATAGTCCACCTCTTTTCTCATTAACTACCCCTTACAGTCTCAATAACTCACTCTGAGACATGAGTAGGAGAAAGAACAAAAAACATTTTCTTTACTTACAGTTGTGAACAGATCAACAGCAAACTGACAAACATGACTGCTTTTAGCAATAAGACTTCAACAGACTCAAGAGAGGGAAAGAGTCACAGAGCAAAGGAAAAAAGCACTGTGAGCAGAGAAGTGGGGCTCTCTTTAAATTCAGAGGCAGGGAAGGAACAATTGATTAGTGCTGGATAGACAGTCACCCCAGCTCAGAAAGCCAAATCTTCCCAGCCAAACCTTCTAAAGGCAGCTTGGGAGACTGCAAAAACTCCAGTGCATAGCCCTGCATGAAGGGGCTGCATGGAGCTCCTTCCTGGAAAAGGGTATCCTGGCTCACTCCTCATTTGGAGCTCTAATTCTGTATGTCCCTGTGCACATGATGGCCCTTCTCATGCTTCCTCAGGCCTGGAAGCAGAGAGTAGGGCAAACTTGCTCTCTCTTAAAGTTATTAAGGATTTTTGTCCAAATTCTGCCTACACTCTATGCAGCATGACTGCATTCCATGTAGCCCTCCCAGATCATAAGAGCTGTATTAGTTAGAGAACAAACAGTACTCAGGTAGCACCAATACAGTCTGCAAACAATCTCCATTCTACGTATATTTAACAACAAACAGGTTATTTGGAAAAGTCCTTCAGGCTGTTCTGTTCCACAACTATCTGGCAATTCCACACATTTCTGCTTAGAAATGATGTTCCTCTGAATATACGGGCTTAGGATTGCATCCAAAAATTATAGAGCTAAATACACTGAAGAGTATCTCTCACTGAATTTGACAGGGACTCCCTTCAAAGTGAACATCATTAGAACGACACTGCGGCATTGCTTTCCATGAGGCTTTCATGGAACTCATTCCTAGCAGTCCCTTTTGTTGCAGCATCATTAAAGTAGCAAGGAATCGCACCCCCAAAGAATGGGACCGCCTCCAGCCCATGCAAACTAACTAAGCATTAAGCCACATTAATCTTGATGGGTCTTACATCCAAATAAATTCACACAGAAGCATGGTGCACGGGCCTCTGTTGCACTTGATCATGCATTAAGCGCACAGTCAAGACAGGAAAGCTTTAAACTGCACAATGAAATATTTATTTCAATTGCTACTGGGCATTACTTATTTAGCAGCGCTCAAGAAAAATCTTTTCCGCCCCCCCCCCGCCATGTGCTGTCCTCCACCACATTTGCAAAAGGAGAGGGCTGCTCCTGAGGAACATTCCCCTTAACTCGTAATTAGAAGCGATCTGTATAATCTCATTCGCTCACTTGAGCTTCTCCCTCTGTTGTAACCACTTGGCTGCCTGGCTGGGATGTGTTGCCAGCAAAATGAATAAATAAATACATCAATAAATGAAGCAGACCATTTTGAGGAGCTTTGTCATCTTCTGCCCCTGCCTGAAGTTAACACTGGACGTTATGGGATCTATGGTCCTAAGAAGATGCTGGGGCTGTCAACCAGTGGGACAGGATACACATCAAATATGGTAGACATGCTTTTCGTTCGTTCCTTATTGATTGATTGATTTGGCTTATATAATCATGATCAGCATGTGCCTTCAAATCAACCTTTTCAAGGTTTTCCAGGTAGAGAATTCTCAGACATGGTTTACCATTCTATTCTTCTGGGGACTGCACAGCTCGCCCAAGGCCACCCAGGCTGGCTCTACTCACAGGACACACAATGGGGAACTGAACTCCCAACCTCTGGCTCCACTGCCTCATTAGTGAACACCTACTACTCTGGGCAGTTTACAAAATAAAACACAACATCCCCAACATGCTCTCAACAGCTTCCTTCCTTCCTTCCTTTTTATCCCACCTTTCTCCCAACAAAGGGAGTCAAGTCTGCTTACAAAATACTTGAAAGCCAAATGCTGCTACAACGACGACAATGTATTAAAAGATTTAAGAAGCCATGAAACTTGTTGCATTAAAACAACTAAGGAACAACAACAACAAAAGTCTTAAACGCAAATTATGCAAAGGTTAAAAAGTAGAACACCCCCCCCCCCCCACCCACAAAAAAACCCTTTCCCTCTAGGCGGTTGAATTGTTGTCATCTGGGAGCAGCTACTGAAAAGACCCTCCTTTGTCATCACCCGCCAAGAGGTCTCCTCCAAAGATGTCAAAATCCAGGGAGGCTAACACGGGGAGATAGGGTTCTTTAGACAGCCTGGATCAAAGCTGTTTAGGGCTTTATAGGTCAAATCCAACACTTTGAATTGTGCCTGGAATGGACTGGTACTTGTTGAAGCAGTGGTAACAAGGAATGTTGGTTCTCCCTTGAATCAGCTGTGGTCAGCAGGCTAGCCAGAGCATCTTAGACCTGCTGAGGTTTCCAAACACTTTCCAAAAGCAGTGTTTGGCAACAAAGAAGATGTTGCAGTAATCCAATCAAGATGTAGCTAAGACAGCATTGCCTGTGTAACTATGGCAGACACCTCCTGGAATGGGTGCAGCTGGCACAGTTGGTTTAACTGTGCATACACTTTCCCAGCCACTGCCAAGACTTGAGCACCCAGGCTTAGGGCTGAATCCAGGAGTACACCCAAGCAGCAAACCTGAGTGTTCAGAAAGAATATTTGTCTTACTGAGCAAAAACCACTGTCCAGTACCTTGCCAGGAAAGGAAGTATTCATCACCCTTCTTACCTCCTTAGCCAGTCCCCTACTGGCTGCTTTTACAAGCAAGGAAGGACAAGGATCCAACCCAAATTTGATGGCTCTCACTTCTCAAGAATCTCATCCAACTGGAATTGATCCATTATAGCAGGGCAAACAACTGCCAAAGTTACATCCACAGGACCTATGTCAATCACAGCATCTAAGTCAGAACAATTTTGTCTGCAAAGTGTCATGTAGTTTTGCTGCAGATTTTTAAATTTTTTTATTAAATTCCTTTAGCTGCACAACAGTGCAGGGATTCACAGAGCAGAATAGCTTCAAATTCCGCAGAGTAGTCCACTCCTTTTCTCATCATTTGGCCCTTACAAACATGACTGCTTTCAGCAACAGACTTCAGCAGACTCAAGAGAGGGGAAAAAAGCACTGAGCAAAGAGGTGGGGATCTCTTTGAATTCAGAGGCAGGAGGGAAGTATTGGTTAGTGCTGCATAAATTTGAGTCACCCGGGTCCAGAGAGGTTCCTCTCAACCACACCTTCTCCAGGCATCATGCCAGGTTGTAAAAACACCAAGTTTCTTCACAGTGAGCTGTCCTGTGGTCTTGCATTATGAGCTTCTGGAGCAGAATGCAATATACCCTCAACCATTCAAAACAGCTCTGGTGGATGATTCTGTGAAGATGCAATAGTGGTAACATAAGAACATAAGAAGAGCCCTGCTGGATCAGGCCAAGGGCCCATCTAGTCCAGCTTCCTTTATCTCACAGTGGCCCCACCAGATGCCTCTGGGAGCACACACGAGAACTAGATACCTGTCTCCTGATACCCCTCCTCTGCATCTGGCATTTTGAAGTACCTTCCTTTTAAGCCTGGAGATTATACATCCCCACCATGGCTTGTAACCTGTGATGGACTTTTCCTCCAGGAATCTGTCCAATCCCCTTTTCAAGGCATCTAGGCCAGATGCCATCACCACATCCTGTGGCAAGGAGTTCCACAGACTAACAACATGCTGGGAAAAGAAATATTTTCTTTTGTCTGTTCTCACTCTCCCAACACTCAATTGGAGTGGATGTCCCCTGGTTCTGGTAATACGTGAGAGGGAAAAGAGCTTCCCCTTTATCCACTTTATCCATCCCCTGCATAATTTTATATGTCTCAATCATGTCCCCCCTCAGGTGCCTTTTCTCTAGACTAAAGAGTCCCAAACGCTGTAGCCTTTCCTCATAAGGGAGGTGCCCCAGCCCAGTCATTTTAGTCGCTCTCTTCTGCACCTTTTCCAGTTCCATTATGTCTTTTTTGAGGTGCAGCGACCAGAACTGTACGCAATAGTCCAGGTGCAGCCTTATCAGTAGAGAAGAATGATTTGTTTACTGCCAGGAAGTAAGCCTTCCAAAGGGTCTACTTGGTGTTTAGCAGCACCTAACTGATGGCCTGATCACACCTATCAAAAAACCCCAAGTTATACCCATTTGGCAATTTTTCCCCATCCAGTAGTTTATTTCCCCCTCGCTGGGAGGTTTGTTTTATTATGTACTGATGAGGAATCACTTCATTCCTTATCATTTCAGCCTGTGTGAATGTTCCTGTTGAATTATTTCCTTTGAAAAGGAGTTGGTTTTCTGGGCTTGTACCCTTTTTAATTTTATTTTTTATTTTAAAAAGATATATCGACAAATCAGCATTAATGCATTGCTCAGAAGGAGACAGCTCGAAGGACACTGCCTTCTCCCCTCCCTTGCGGGTGAAATAAGGCTTGAGCAGAGACATTTCCTGCTTTGAATTACAAAGAAAGGGGTCGGGTAAAGGAGGGAAGGGAAAAGGGGAGGAGGAGAGAAGGCTCCAACCTCTCTATTGCACTGTCAATGTATCGCTTTTGTTATTATTTAAAAAAAGGACAAGGGGAAGCTGATTGCCTCAAGAAACAGTAGAGAAAATTAATCAATACAAAATTAAGAGCAGTGTATCCTGCCAACCTAGCAGTTTGAAAGCATGTAAAATGCAAGTAGATAAATAGGTACCACCACGGTGGGAAGGTAACGGCGGTCCATGTCTAGTCACGCTGGCCACGTGACCACGGAAACTGTCTATGGACAAACGCTGGCTCTACGGCTTGGAAACGGGGATGAGCACCGCCCCCTAGAGTCGGACATGACTGGACAAATTGTCAAGGGGAACCTTTACCTTTACCTATCCTGCTATAATGATTCAAATAGGAAGAAATGAATTGATACAATTAAAAACAATCTGAACGCTGTTTCTGGTATATATACCACGTGACCGGGAAAATAAATGTATGAGTACAACAGGTATGGAAAGAATTGGTATAACTGGAGTTCTTTTGGCAGGTGTGATTAGGCCGTGAGCTGCTACCCTGGACACTGATCTTGTCTCAGAATAAGCATGGACATTATCAGGACTCTCTTGGTAGGCTTAGGAAATTCTACTTGAAATTTCAGGCAGCTGTTGCCAGTCAGAGTTGACAATACTGAGTTAGATGGACCCAAGTCCTGACTAAGGATAAAGTTAGCCTCCTATGGTTCTAGGTAATGGCAGTGAATGAAATACACTGTTACATCAACAATTCTGTGCATCACCATGTCAGTCTGAAGGAGGCATGGAGACACAGGATGTAGAACTGCCTCCTCCTCTAGCTAGCTCCCATACGGGCACAAAGGGAAGCACAGAAGGAGTTCACAATATTGTTGCCAGCAGGCAGGGCGAACTCAAGGTAGGCAAGCAGAATGGTCGGCTTGAATATGAACCTGAACGGAGTGCCGAGTTAGGTTTAATGGCTTAGGTTTTGTTGTGTGTGTTGTCTACAACACAAGTGGGGGATCTTTGGCCCTCCAAATGCTTGCACTACAATGCCCATAATTCCTCACCACCAGCTATGCTAGTTGGGTTTTCAGAGAACTGAAGTACAAACCATTTGCAGGGCAAGTCCTGGTCTATGGTAGTGTAACAACAACAACAACGTTTGAACTGCAGAGTTGGAAGCGACTCTATGGATCACTGAGCCCAACCCCTCTCAAGGAGGCACAGGGGGGAACTGAACTCTCAACCTTTGGCTCCACAGCCAGAGACCTAAGCCACTGAGATATCCAGCAGTTCATGTCTTGGGGAACAGTATATTCTACAGGTGATTTTGGTATTAACTATGAAAACGAACCCCCACCATTTAGTTTTAATACGTGTTTCTTTTTCAGTGTCCAGTGTGAGATCATCTGTTCTTGACAAAAATCAGTGACACAGAGCTTTATTTTGCCAGGTTGTGATGTTCTGCACATGCTGCATATCTTGGCAGCAACACCCGACTAAATGGCAGGAAAGAGTGAACAGGGGCACCCAAGGCATTTCTAGCTATGTGTTCTAGAATTGGCTCTGTCAGGAGAGGCTGATCTCACCAGGCCACCTAGCTCACAGTCTCTGTTCCTGCCTTCCTCCCCATCCTCATGCATGTTCACATATGCACATCCGAAACAGAGCTAGGACATATTCCATTTTTGGTACACAACTCCCAGAAATCCCCAGGTTTGGGGATTATGGGAGCTGTAGTTCAAATAGTAATTTTTTTCCAAGGCCTGCGCCCAAATATACATGCTTAAAAATTACTCAGATGCCATTTCCTTCCCCTGCTTTCCAGAAATTTAGCTTCTTCCCCTGGTGACCCTGAGGAAGGAGGAAGAAAAGTCTGAAAACTTTGGGTCAAATTGAGGCTACCAGCAGCACTTAGCATGCATGCGGAAAGGGGAAGTGTGTTGTCTGCCCTCTGTGATATCACAGATAATTCTGGGTTAATGCCCCCAATGCTCTCACGACATTCCACCCGGCGCTCCAAATAGGAACAAGAGTGCTACTGTGGGGAATTCTGCAAAGCAGCAAAATGTTGCACTTTGGATGCTGCTGAGAAATGATAATTGCTATTTTCTTGTTGCTCTTGGCAGTGATGGAATTTGGATTGCTTGAAAAAAAATGATGTACGACTGCACATTCCTATAAGATAACAAAATCGTCATTTGGAAGAGCCTGAAGTCTTAGAGGTCCCAGAACAGCACTAGTGATCTCCTCAATTAACAGTCATTTGATTGGGCCCTATAGAATTTGTGCTGAGCTTTAGATAGTGAGGATGATGGTTCTGCTAGCAAAAGAAAATGGGGAAAAGAAAAGAAAAAAGGGTGAGGGGAAGGCAAAATATTGTAGTACTTGAAAGACTAGCCAATTTATTTCAGTGTGTTTTCCTGCATCACAATCCACTTCTTTAGATGTTGTTGTTTAGTCGTTAAGTCGTGTCCGACTCTTTGTGACCCCATGGACCAGAGCACGCCAGGCCCTCCTGTCTTCCACTGCCTCCCAGAGTTTGGTCAAATCCATGTTGGTAGCTTCGGTGACACTGTCCAACCATCTCATCCTCTGTCGTCCCCTTCTCCTCTTGCCTTCACATTTTCCCAACATCAGGGTCTTTTTCAGGGAGTCTTCTCTTCTCATGAGATGGCCAAAGTATTGGAGCCTCAGCTTCAGGATCTGTCCTTCCAGTGAGCACTCAGGGTTGATTTCTTTCAAAATGGATAGGTTTGTTCTCCTTGCAGTCCAGGGGACTCTCAAGAGTCTCCTCCAGCACCACAATTCAAAAGCATCAATTCTTCGGCGGTCAGCCTTCTTTATGGTCTAGCTCTCACTTCCATACATCGCTACTGGAAAAACCATAGCTTTGACTATGCGGAGCTTTGTCGGCAAGGTGATGTCTCTGCTTTTTAAGATGTTGTCTAGGTTTGTCATCGCTTTCCTCCCAAGAAGCAGGCGTCTTTTAATTTCGCGGCTGCTGTCACCATCTGCAGTGATCATGGAGCCCAGGAAAGTAAAATCTGTCATTACCTCCATATCTTCCCCTTCTATTTGCCAGGAGGTGATGGGACCAGTGGCCATGATCTTGGTTTTTTTTTTATGTTGAGCTTCAGACCATTTTTGGCGCTCTCCTCTTTCACCCTCATTAAGAAGTTCTTTAATTCCTCCTCACTTTCTGCCATCAGAGTGGTATCATCTGCATATCTGAGGCTGTTGATATTTCTTCCAGCAATCTTGTTTCCCGCTTGGGATTCATCCAGTCCAGTTTCTTTAGATTCAGGAGTGCAAATACGTATCACCTATATTTATTCCCTAGTTGTGAGATTCATGTCTGTGTGAGGATGTAGATACTAGACAAGGTGACAATGGTTCCATAACACATGGTGTTATCAAACTGTTAATTAGCAGATGCTAGATGGGGTTATTGTTGGCGAATTGGGGGCTAGATGTTGGGAGTTCAATTCTCCATTGTGCATCCTAGAAGGAGCCAGTCTGTGTAGCCTTGGGCAAGCCGCACAGTCCACAGATGCATCCAGAAAACAATGGTAAACCATTTCTGAGTACTGTCTGCCTAGAAAGCCCTGAAAAAGATAGTCTTAAGTCAGAATTGACTTGACTGCACACTATCATCATCATCTAGGGCGATAAGGCAGGTAGACTTGGATGAAATGCCAAGAGTTGCTTATGGAACAAAGATCAAGGTCTGCCAAGTGAGGCAACTGTTTTATAACCATAAATTATTGTAAAAAGATGAGTTATTGATGTATGTACCGATGGTGATATTGCACCTTTATAAGGCTTATACTGTACCTGTGTATTTCATGGCTTACTGGGGACTACAAGGCGATTCTCCCAGCAGAACCCACTAAGCCGCTTCTGTCCTGTCACTGAATGCGCCCTAATAACCAGATCTGAAATATGCTTCATACAAACGGCATGAAAAAGCAACAGATGATTAGAAATGAAACCAAGAAATGAAGCCAGTTAAGTAACAGAGGCCATCATCTCCCTCACGCTACTTGTTAAAGGAAGGAGGGAGGCCCAGAACACGTCGTTCGGGAATTACCCAGTGCACTCGAAGTCCTCTTCCGGGCATGTTTAGAGATTCATTTTTCCTTCCTTTCCTCGTCTTCCTTTAACCCTGGACGCTCTCAGAGCCTACAGGTTGGAGCATTTAAAAAAAAAAAATCCTTTTTGCTCTTTCGCCCGAGCGGCCCGCCCGCCCGCTTCTTTTTCTCCTCCCTCTCTTCCCCACCCCCACTGGGTGATTTTGTTGTCTTCTCTCCGTTGGTTTCCAAGTCCCCAAGCAGGAATATAGAGAGATCCTCCATCATCATCATCATCATCCTTTTAGCGAGGCGCTGCTCCTCCTGATGTGTGTGCGTGTGGGGTGGTCTGATCATGTTAATCAGCGTTTCCGCTTGGTTTTATTTTATTTTTTGGCGCTTCCTCCTTCCCTCCCACTCACCCACCTACCTAACAATCGGCACCTGAAAAACGATTAGTCAGATTATTATTTTTATCCCCTAGCGTGCGTGGGGGGGGGGGGGAGGGCTGGCGGAGGCGAGGCTGGGCAGGAGAGGGAGGCGTGCGAAGGAGTGCCTGGTGGGAGCGTTACGCGCCCTGCTTCCCGGTAAACATTAACCCAGGTGCCTGTTTGTGTGTACAGTACAGGGGAGCCTGGTCGTCTCTCTCTGTAGAGTCCCTCCCCAGCGATTCCTACACAAACCTGCGCGGCTGCGTCAGATCACAAGATGCAACTTCGCAACCGCCGGCTTTCCCTCCGCCCTTGCAAAACTTGAGCCCACCGAGAAGGGGGGGGGGGCGGCGGCGGCGGCGGCGGAGGGGGGAGGACCGGGTTCCCAGAAGCGTCCTGAGCTGTTCCCTCACCCTTTAACTTTTGCATCCCCCCCCCTCGCACGCCTTCAGCCCTGTGCTGCTGTGTGAGTGTGAGGTGTTGCTTTTTTGACCCACCCTCCTCCTACCGTCCCTCCGTGCGCTCAGTAGCTCTGAGCGCGCACCCCCCCCCCCCCCAACCTTCTCTCCTTAACGGCCAACTCTTCGCTCCCTCCGGCGGCTGGGCGAGCGGTTCCTGACCTCCCTCCCTCCCTCCCTCCCGCACCCCCCCCTCCCCGCCTTGGCTGCTGTTTGGGTCTCTCGCCCGCGCGCTCTCCTTCTGCTCCCCACATCTGAGTGTATTCCGGAGTTGAGGGGTGGGGGCGCGGAGGACGTCCCCCCCTTTTTTTGCAGCCCTGGTCTTCCTAATTCCTTCCCCGCCACCTCTCTGCCTGATCCTTCATGGCTGGGAGCGAATGGGACTGGTTTCAGCGGGAGGAGCTGATCGGACAGATTACGGATCTCCGAGTCCAAAATCTCCAAGGTAAAATAAAAATAAGATTGTATATGTACGTATGTAGGTTTATTTCTCTCTCTCTCTCTCTCTCTCTCCCCCCCCCCCCTTTTCCTGGTGTGTGTGTGTATGCGCGCGTCCTTATGTGCGCCTCGGGTACCCCCGACGAGCGCTCCTAACCCCCCCCCCCCGGTTTGGCTTCCAGATGGATTCGATTTGGGGACTTTAAACTCCTGCCTCTTTCCCTCCCCCCTTGTCTTTTAATTCCGTCTGCATTTGAGCGCTGTTTCCTTTTCACTTGCAACTTTGATCTCCTGGGCTTGGAAGACCAAAAAAAAAAAAAAAAGTATGGCTTTTTTTATATATTTGTAGACTTAAGGATAAAATAGCTGCCACTGAAGCATGCAGAGGAATTACTGGAGGCATGAGGGGGGAGGAGCTGGTTCCATTGGCTGGAGATCTGTGGAGACCAAAGATTTTGTTTCAGGTGACTTGCATTAATACATATATAAATACATGCATTTCAGTGATATTTAACTTGAAATATCTATCCAAGATCTCCAGCTAATCCATCTCTCTCTCTCACTATTTCTCTTTGCTTAGGACTGTTAGCAAGACTTCAGCATAGATCAGAGCATATTTGTGTACTGATCTGAGTTTTTTTTAACTTAGAGAAGTTGAATCTGTTTAAAGCGAAGAGTAGCTAAAGCACAACATGAAAATTCTCCAAAGTGGTATAATGGATAGAAAGTAGATCAGAAAGTACTGTACCCATGGGTGCCAAGCAGTATAGCTATTTAAGGGATGAAGGCCACATATTCTCCACCCCTAAGGTGAGGCACTGGACAATTTTGCACTGACCACCTGATGCCAGCTGGTTGCTGGGATTCTTGAAAAGCATGCTGAACTACGTCTGATCAAGGTTGGTGCTAAAGCAGGGCATCACACTGATCCCTGGTGCATCGCTGCCCCATATTGCACTGTATCCAAGTTTCAGCACATATGATTAAACTGTGTGTTATGTTGCTGTCTGTTTCTCTCCCCCATCTGCTTTTTACCTCTTGGACAAACTGTACATTGCTAAGTTCCTTGTAGGCAGGGAACCTGCATATAATTTGTAAATTCTTACTCATACAGATGATGCTCTATAATCAGTGATAATAATCAAGCAGGAGTGTACATTCTAGCTTTGTAAATTAAACATGTTGATTTGTGTGTTTTTTTAACACAAGACTGAAGTTCCTTGGCTCCTAGTGTAGTTGATCCACAAGCCTCAAATCTGTGATTTCAGTGGGGGTACCTGTCACAGAAAAGACAGCAAAGGGTTCTGTAGCACCTTTAAGGTGACCATGTTTTGTTTGGGCATATGCTTCTGTGGACTAAAGCTCACTTCATCAGATACAACTAAAGAACGCCTCTCCAGAGGTTCTTCAGATGTTGCTTCTGAAGAAGTGCAGTCCCCAAAAGTTTATGCCACATAAAACTTGGCAGTCTTACAGGTGGCACAAGACTCTTCAGAGATTCTTTTGATAGGCAGTTTCCTTTCCTCTCTCTCTTCTTTCTAAATGCCATCACAAATGGTAGTATTTTCACTGGGTTAAGAAAATAAATGTGCCAGGGCGATACTTCAGTGGAGTTATGGAGAAAAAGCAAAGTTTTCTAAGATGTGATGGGTTGTTCCTTACAGTTGAGGCCTTGTTTCTTCCTCCGCAGTCACATTGCTGAAGCATAATTTTGCATGCCTTTGTCTGGACAAGGAGAAAAATCCATTAAAAGTGCACCAACAGAAAACTCACTGTAGCATCAAGAGCCAGCATGGTGACAAGTGGATATGTATATGCTGATTTCTGGCATGAGTTTTAGAGTGAATTCACACAGCTTGTTGTTCATGGAATGGCTGCAGAAGGGCTTAAAAATGCAAAACCATTTAATGCGGCATTCCTATTATACCTTTTAAAAGAGGCCTTTGTTGGAGGATGAGTGGAAGTCAGAATTAGTAACTTCTGGGAAATGGTTGTTTTGAACATGAATGGGAGAAGTAATGTGAAGATTGCAAATAGGAACATACAAATGGCATGTGTGTATGTTTGTGTTCATCCATGCCTTGCTTTCTGCAATATCTTTATTCCTGGATTGGAAGCCAGGTGTGTGTGTGTGTGTGTGTGTGTGTGTGTGTGTGTGTACACTTATAATTGGGATTCAAGTGTTTCAGTATCAAGGCATTCTGCAGTATCAATGGTAGGAATTGGGCATGGGGTCTTCATGATCAACTGAATTGGAAGGCCTTTCCAAGAGGTGTGGCTGCTTTTCAGCAGTAGTTCTTGACTGATTGATTGATTGATTGATTGGTTTGTTGGTTGATTGATTGATTGATTTTGACTTATAGTACTCTAGATATTTTGGACTTACATGTCCCAGAATCCCTTATCACTATCCTTGTTGGCTGTGCCTTCTGCAATGTGAAGTTCACAATGAATGAGGGAGCAAAAACCATTACTTTGCAGTGTTCCCCAGACTGTCACATTGTTCCTCATAGGGCTTGATTTCTATACCCTTTATCATCTTGGTTGCCAGTATCCTCCTTGGGGATTACTTCCAAGCTTGCAATGCATAGGATTGCACTGTAAGATGTTGGCCAAAATCCAATCGCTTAGCATAATAAATCACACTAGAGTAGGTCCACTGAATCAATGAGGATTTTGTGAGGCCTCCATAAGTTCCATTAATTCAAATGAGCCTACTCTTAACTGCAACTTACTGTGCTAAAGTAAGCTGCAGTTAGAGTAGGCCTATTTAAATCAATTGAATTTATGGAGGAGTTGACTCACCAAAACGCCATTGATTCAGTGAGCCTACTCTATTGTGATTTACTACATTAAGCCACAGGATTTTGACCATTCATTTATATAGTTCCTTTTCCTGAAAAAAGGAGAAGCCATAGCTGCATGGTAGAGCCCATCCTTTGCAAGTTTGCATACAGAGACACCTTGCTTCAGTCATTGGCTTCTCAAGACAGAATGGACCTGGAGAGTTGCTTGCTATTGTAGGCATCCTTCAGTCTCGAGAGACTATGGTAACGTGCTCTGAATAGAGGTCTTGGAACAGCATCTGTGTGGCTGAGAATGCCAATTCGAGAGTCACAATCCCTTCCACACTGAAGACAAATACAATCTGTCCCCCGTCCAGCTACCTGATTTTGCTGGTTTTGGGACTGCCTCTTTGCCTCGGCCTGCTGGACAAGTCGTGAACGGCGCTCGCGGGGGGGGGGGGGTTAGGAGATCTGTGTCCATGGCTCTGTCCTGGATAGACCACTGCCGGGTCGTGGACCGGGGTTTGGGGACCTCTGGTCTAGAGAACATGGTAGCTGCTTTGCCAGTACATTTATCCAGCTCGATATCTCGAGAGAATGTCAGAGATTGTTGAGCCAAGGTACACGAAATCATGAACAACCTCCAATTCTTGTATGGAGATGGTAATAGAGGGAGGTGAGTCCACGCCCTGGCCCATAACTTGTGTTTTCTTCAGGCTGATTGTTAATCCAAAATCTTGGCAGGCCTTGCTAAAACGATTCATAAGAGAGTTGCTTGCAGTCACTGTGGATATGGGGTGGAGAACATAGGGTCATCCAAATGTTGCTGGACTACAACTCCCATTGGCTCAAGTCAGCATGAGGGATGATGGAAGTTATAGTTCACCAAAATCTGGAATGGCGCACATTTCTGAATCCTGTTGTAGGTAATACTGAGCTACACGATCAACAGTCTGACTCAGTAGAAGGCAGCATCCTGTATTCACATTTCTTTAGGCTGTCCTTCTTTTAAGATTGAAAACTATTCAGACTTGGTTGTTAACTGAAGGTATTTATATATATAGTTGGAATGGAAACCTAGAGACGGCTTTTTGACCTGTGATCTAGTGCATGATGTCGTTTGACTTAAAGACTGGTGCTCCTCTATAAAATCTTTTTCTCTAGCTACATAAAAAGATAATACTTATTTGTGTAAGTAAGGAATTGGAGGTCGCTTTACTCACATAATTACGTGAGTAATTCTTCCTCATTCATAGCTCAGTATTTTAAACAAATTTGGACATGATTATGGTTCTTGTTATTGCTGTTACTGTTTTATTTGATCATCTGGAGAAAAAGGAGGCAAGTTGAGAGCCTGTGATTTATTTATTTATTTAAAATGAGGGGTATAGTTTAGAGCCACTTTCAGTTTTCTTCAAAAGCCTAAGCAAGTCAGATATTGTTTAGACATAACCATCCTGTTGTTGTTGTTATGTGCTGTCAGATTACCTCTGACTTATGGCAACCTTAAAAGAGGTTTCAAGGTATGCGATAATTTAAAGGAGTAGGTTACCATTGCACTCCCCTCCAGTGAATTTTTGGCCAAGCGGGGATTTGAACCGAGGTCTCCTCAGTCTTAGTCTAATACTCTGTATAATACATCATAAATAATACATATAATATATCCTCAGTCATCCTAGGACAGTGGTTCCCAACCATGGGTCTCCAGATGTTCTTGGACTAAGACTCCCAGAAGCCTTTAAAGCCTTTATCACTGCTGTGCTGGCCAGGATATCTGGGAGTTGTGATCTTAGAACATCTGGGGACCCAAAGTTGGAAACCACTGCCCTAGGATAATGGTTAAATAAATGGAAGCTTTATGTATCTCACAGGTCTTCTAAGGAATCTTGCTGATAGTCCTGCTTAGTTCTAGATCAGAATTGTTTAATACAAATACATCAAAGTTATTTGGCTTCATGGTTTTGTGGGTTTAGCAGTTTAAGAGTTCCCGTCTCAAATCTTGTTTTCCCACCCCAGTAGGCTGTTAGTTTGTTTCCTGAAAAGGCTGAAATATTTATAAGCAAAAATAGATAAAGTTCTCAAAATAGATAAAAGTTGTCCTGGAGGAACAGGAAGTTGAGCAGCTTTCAACTTGAAATGTACTTACTTGAAGACAGGACCAACTGAATTCAGTGGAATCTCTTTTTTCCCCCAATGGCCATGTATAGGGTCAGGCTATGGCCCTGAAATGTTAAAGATAATATTGACCTAATTGTTCTAATAGAACTAAGTTACTGAATTTATAAAATTAGATGTCCTTATCAAGCTGCATGCTAGCAACGCTGGGTATAATCTAAAAGACTCTTTCAAAGGTAAGGTAGGTGAGAGATTAAATCAGTGATTCCCAACCTTGGGTAACCCAAGTGTTCTTGGACTGCAATTCCAGAAGCCTTTGCCACTAGCTGTGCTGGCTGGAGTTTCTGGGAGTTGCAGTCCAGAACACCCGGGCTACGCAAGGTTGGGAACCAGTGGATTACAGGACCATATCCAGTGTTATCTGTGCATAATGCCAATATTGGAACAGATTTTTCCTCTCCTGTCCAGTACCCACCCCACCCCACACACCCCAAATTTGCTGTGGAGGGCTGGTGGACCCTGTAGAACAGATTGGGAGAAGCAATGTACAGAGTGAAGAAGAGAAAGTGATGCTGTTGTATGAGCAGAAAAATCATTTCCCAGAATCATTCAGTCATCATGTTATCTTGCTATGCTGCCTAGGGAATTCTTGACTTATATTCCAAAAAAACAAACAAACAAACAAAAACAAACCACAAAACCCTGATATATACAAGTTCCAGTCAGATGTCTAGTGACATGACACTGGGTAGAATCTGTATGAAAATAAATAGACATGGAGTTGTACACTGCCATGTAGAAATCTTTTACCATGCTTCTCCTAGGCTTTCTTACAGGTGCTCATAACATCTTAAAAGATCTGAAACCAATCCAAGTTAAAATAACAGTAGTCTATATAATTAAAAATGTAAAATAGGTAACAACAATACTTTAAAACTGTGTTAAAAATAGAAGTGAGAAAACCAACCAGTAAAATAATACTTATGAACCTAAACAGCAACCAAACACATGCTGGCAGAACACCAATAAAGTTGAAGATTATTTTAGTTCTTCCCTTAGAGGCTGATGGCTTAGGATAACATAAGAGTAACTCCAGGAAAAACAAATGTGGCTATTAGTTATGAACCATCAAACTGTTAACTGAGTGCAACCCACAGCTGGCCCAGAGCATCTGTTGGTTGGGCTTAGGATGCAAAATGCAAGTCATAATAGCAGACTATGATTCAGGAAGTAGCTTGCTTAGAACTGGCAGTCCTGTTCCATGTTTGTTTGTTCAGACATTCCATTGAATTAATAGGGTTTGCGTGGGGCTATAGTCTTAACAGGCAGGGGTAGGGAGTCTGCAGCCTTAAAAAGCAGGGGTAGGAATCTCTCCAGACCCCTCAGTTTTTGTCAGTCCAAGCTTAAACGTGGTAAATAGTCAGGCATAGAGTTCATCAGGGATGGGAACTTGAGTCATGGGACTTGCTGTCAAGTAGGGCTTCACTTGCACCGGTGACTCAACTTGGATTTGACTTGGGTTTTTCGCCCCAATGACTTGGATTCAACTTGTGACTCGAAAACCACTGACCCTCTCCGTTTTTTCTGGGGAAAAAAGCTTGTTTTTAATAGGGACTTGGACTTGGGGCTTGGGACTTGGTATGAAAACTTGGACTTGGTACCAAGGACTTGGATGCAGACTTGGGACTCAGACCCAAAGACTTGCCTACATCTCTGGAGTTCATAGTCCAGCAATATCAGATGCACTAGAAGACATGCTTGTTGAGCTTGGCCATCTAGGTGTGAAGTCAAACCATTAGACATAGAGCGTGGGAAAGTTACTTTTTTTTGGACCTCAGTCAGGATGGCTTGTGGGATTTTGTTTCATCTGGGATTCTGAGCATTTGGTTTAGAGTAGTCTGAGCAAAATTTGGCTCATGATGTGATGAAAACAGGTGTCCTTTTAATGAATTGCTGTGGAGTGAATTTGGGATTCCCAGTGTGATGTAGTGGGTAGAGTGGTAGACTAGGACTCTGGAGAACAGGGCTCGAATTCCTGTTCAGCCATGGAAACTCACTGGGGGAATGGAACTGGTAAAACCACTCCTTAAATATCTTACTTATCTTGAAAGCCCTATTAGGGTCGCTATAAATTGGTTCCAGCTTGAGGGCACAGAACACACATATACATGGAGTGACTCAAGGGAGAAAAGACATATTGATTGTACTAATCGCCTAGGCCTATACATTACCTAATACAAAACCAAATCTGCATTGACTTCCATTATCATTTGTTTAGTACAAATAAAATATTTCCAGAAAAGTTATGTTTGCTTATATTCAACAAATCTGATTTGGCAGGGCCTGTGCCAACTAAGGTAACAGTAAAAGAAAAGCATTGGTGTGTAGGGATGGAAAACCAATTTATTTAATGTTCCCTATCCTGTCTTTTTGTAATCAACAGTTGACATTAAGCTGAAGGATAGCCGTACCTTGAATTAAAATAATAAGGTTGGGATTATGTGCCATTATCATTAGGCACAGGGAATAAATGCTAATACGATGAGAAGGCATGCAAAGAAAATTGTTCCAACTGAGGTTATGCAATTTCTGCTTCCTAACAATTTCCACCATTCTGAAGAATAAAACAAAGGTAGTTTTGTTTTATACTCACACCAATCCTGAACACTCTTAACCAGGAAATAAGTCCCACTGAACTCAGTATAACTTGTTTAGGACTGTGCTACACAGAGACGTGACTTGAAGAATCAATTCTTTGCACTCTTACTTGGGAGTAAGCCCTTCTGAATATAGTGCGACAGATTTCTGAATAAATATGCATAAGATGGTGTGGTTAGTAGAGAAATGAACACTCCTTTTTTTTTAGGTGTGTACTTTGAAAATGCAGTATCCTTCTCTGGTTATAATGTCGTGTAAACATGTATGGTGCAGAAGAATATATACAAAAAGACAACAGGTGCTAGCCAAGATGTGACACTGAGGCCACATTTCTAGTAGGGGATCATCAAGGCACCCAGAGAATGGCTTTTGTTACCAGTCAGATCATGTGGATTTTGCTTTGCCCCCATGTACAGTACTAAGCTTTTGCTTGCTAGCTTCTCTAAGACTTACACAGGAATCCGGATTCATACAAGACAAATACTGACATTTTCCAGCTTCTGAAGGAACCAAGGAGGTATTACTGGGAGTGTGTGCCAGCACACTGCTCATTATGGGGAAGTTGGAATTCTCCATGGGTGCTCACATTGGGGTCACTAGAAAGTAAGAGGGTGTTGAACACGCTGTGTTGAACTTCAAGGAGCACCCCTCCCTCATTTGTAGCTACTGTATAAGAAGTGGAAGCAAATTTAGGGGATAAAACAACTTTGGGGTGTGCCTTAAACTCCCTGTGTCTGTCCATAGTGTTCCTGATCTGGATCAAGGCCGCACGTGCTTACATTTAGGTTAAAATGCTAGAGAAACTTGGTTGCACATTCTGTTTTTAACATAGTAGGTAGCTTGGCTGAAAGGAAGGAATGATAGAAAGGGTAAAACCAAGCTTCTGAATCAATTAGAGCAGCCGTGGTAACTGACCAGCAGAATCAGGGTGTTAAAAAAAAATGGGGCACTGGAAGAAGCTGAAGGGGGCCAGGGAGTAAAGTGCTGGGGGTGGTGGGAAATGGGGTCAGGACAAAACTGTACATGGCCAGAACCTGAGGTGGCCAGGAAAACTGAATATTACACTGACTTGAGATCACAGAATCATAGAGTGATTGAGTTGGGAGGGGCCTATAAGGCCATTGAGTCCAACCCCCTGCTCAGTACAGGAATTTAAATCAAAGCAGATCTGATAGATGGTTGTCCAATTTTCTTTTGAATGTTTCCAGTGTTATTCAAGATAATAGGGTGGATTTGATTTAAATCACAATTTCAATTTTAAGAGTCAGACTTTTTTGGATGATTTAAATTAAAAATGACTTTTTAATTTAAATTATCATTTAAATTGTGATTTAAATCCATTTGATTTTTTTTTAAAAAAGCATTGATTTTTATCCATCCTGCAGCAATATCATTGCATGCAGGCTTATTTTGAATGATCTGTTGCAGTGGTTTTCGAACTGGGTTCCTGGATTGGTTGGATGACATCCTGAAAACTTCAATGAGAAGCTTTCTAAATCAGAGTCCTGCCCTCAAGACCTTCTTACCTTGTTAATCTTCCCCGTCCACCAAGTTCGGCTACAGGGCAGTGCTTGGTATACTCTAGGAGGTAATATTTACAGGTCAGGTGTGATGAAGGTGAGGTAAAATGCATCCTCCTCATTTGTGCAAGGAGACATTCCAGGCCTCTGTGCACAGCTGTTGTGCAGTGGCCAGGGTGGGGCATGTGGGCTGATGGACAGTTCAGTGATTGTAGAGCACCTGAATGTAACTCATCAGTGCCACAACCTACCACACAGGAAACCAGTACTGCTGCCTCTGTTAGCTAGATACCTCCTTCTTCCCTATCTGTCTGATTCCATTGGAGCTACAGTGGTGGGGCTTTTCACTACACTTGTGTTGAGTTGGATCCCTTAATCCTCCTCAAATCTGTTACAAGGAGGTGGGGGCTGGCCCTAAAGTTTTGCTGCTTGGTGACACCTTTCTCCATTCCATATATAAGTTGCCAGCTGGACAGGCATCTGAACCTTATTTTGACACTTCTGCCCACATGTCTGAGGGCAGTAAGACAGTTTGGGGGCAGTCCAGGCTGCGTGAGGCACACAGCTCTGGCCTTCAGAGAAAGGGAAGACCATGGGACTTGGCAGAAACAGCAGGGGGGCTGCTGCTCCGACATTCCCCCCAACATTTGCTTCCTGTGACATTTTCTTCGTTTTGCCTAATGGTAGGGCTGGTGCTAGGAGGAAGACTATCTTGAAAGTTTGCCCAAAATGTATAGGATTTGGATCTCAACTTGTAGGTATAGATAGAAAAAGACAAAACAGAGACATGATTTCAAACTCATGGGCTTACCTCAAATTGTTCTATCTAGCTATCCTCCTGCTTTTGAAGAAGCAGGATGTAACTCACTATTACCCCTGGGTTTATTTTTAGTGGGCCAACCGAATGCTGCTCATTTATATCCTTGAGATATTTGCCATGTTTGTGACCTCTGTGTTGTTTTATGCCACTCAAGCCAGGAGTGATGAGTACATTAAAAATATTCTGCTGCATGCAACGCTTCACACGGAAGGTCTTCTCACAGATTTAGCAATTGCTTTTTCAGTCAAGGGGTGAGATTGGTATGCTTGTGTTTTGTGAAGAGCAACCTTATAATACCAAGAAGGAAAAGAAGGAAACAAACAGTAAAACGGGAATATTAGGAAGACTTTTGAAAGGAAATATTGATGCCAGTAGTGTGTGAAGCAGATTCTCCCTGTCTGTGCTGGCTTGCACATGAGGTGTTTACACTGGATCCCACAATATACCCACTGAACATGAGGATTTACTAAACTGCCTGTTATGTAGCTCTTTCTCTGTTACTCTGCTTAAATCCCTGCCTTCAGCGAAATGCAGTAGTGGTGGGTTAGCTAAATGAACAGTTGCAAGGCATACATGGTTATAATTGCTGGTGTGTTCCTTAGCCCCATATCTCTTAGTTTCAGTTTGCAGTGTCTCTACTTTTAATTAAGCATCTTCTCACACAGCAACAGCTAGCAACAGCTAGACTGTTTGCTATGGGGGTGTAATTCAGGGCTTGCAGCCTGGCAAGAAGGGGCTGTTTCTGCTGGAACGGGTGATGACAGAAAGACTTAAAAGGCAAGTGAGAGCTTAGTGCAAGGCAGTGATGCGGTTTCTTTTGTTTCCCCGTTCAATGGTTCTCAACCTTGGGTCCCCTGATGTTCTTGGGCTACAACTCCCAGAAACACTGACCAGCACAGCTAGTGGTGAAGTCTCCTTTAGTCCAAGAACATCTGGAGACTCAAGGATGGGAATCACTACCCTAAATTATTGATTCCCAGATATATCGGTGTCTGCGCGTGCACACGTGTGCATTTTGTCCCTAGAGTGTGTGAAAAAGCTCTAAGGGTGGCTCAAGGCAGCAATTTTCAACTCAAGGAAGTTTTCTTAATGCGCTGGGGGAAGATTCTGTGATTAGATACTAAAATGTAGGATTTCTCCATGTTTACATGTACTGTAAATTTTAAATTCTGAATTGAATTTTTTAATGTTTAATTTTAAATTCAGAATTGAATTTTTTGATAAATGGGAACCATTGTCCTAGATTGATGGTATCATATGATGTTCTCTTTTAGAGGGGATGCAATTAATTTGGCTGGATTTAATTCTGAACAGAGATGAGAAAAAAGTTACTTGTTTGGACTACAAGTCTGAGAATCATGCTGGCTGGGAAATGTTGAGAATTGTAGTTCACAAAGCTGACTCCCCCCCCCCCCCCATTCTTAATTATATACGGTATGTGTTGTTATTTACTCTCAAGTTTCTTTGGTAACAGTTCAGAATTGGATGCTTAAACTAAGGGAAGTGTTACTGTCCACATAAATCTATGAGGCTGTAGATTCTTATTTAGGGATTTCCCAGTAGTATGTTATACACTGCTTTTCTTTAAATTCTGCCGTCTGCCATGAAGTCTTCTCTGTCCCTGTTGAAACCATATATGTATAATAGCATTTGGGCTATTCTCTGTAATGCTTGCCTCCTCCCATCCTCTGTTGAAATTGAGATTGTAAGCACATTGGGCCAGGCAATTGCCCTCTTGTTTATGTGACTCTAGCTACGTGGCAAGTTCCTTGAAGTCGCTACTTTTTAAAAAAATTGTCCTTTTGGGTTATAGTTTATATTTGGTAATTATTGCCATTCTGTAACAATTGAGTCCTCTGAGGGAAGACTACTCTCTTATGAGATGAATCCTGCACTTGAGCAAATATGTGAAGTTTTCTTTTTAAAAAAATTGCTTTAATTTTTGTAAGTACATAATAGATGCAGGGTTGGGAAGTACATGTGTTCCATTTTCTTTTAACAAGTTTGATAGGTCTTTAAAAATTTCTGCTGCAAGTGGTTGCAAAATTAATTGCCTGTTTGAATAAAACATACACAGAAGGAAATGATTGATGAACGTGAAAAAGAAAGAAAAGCCTCTGTTAGTGGAAAAGTCTCTCTCTCTCTTTCTTTTTCAGAAATTGTATTGTTAAATCAGTTGAGAAGAACAGAATTGAAAAAGTAGCTGCTTGGGTGCCTGCCATTTCATTTGGTATTTGTTTTATTCAGACAGACCTGTGGCATGGCCAGCTCTGCTGAGATGCCTAGATATGCTTTTAGGGGAAGAACCAAACAAATCATCCCAGCTTTCTATTGCACAGAGGCTATTGGATTCATTCAGAGAACCCTATTTTTTCAAATATTATCCATGACTGACTGAGCACACAGCTTTTGAACTGAGTTGGACACAATGGAGTAGCAAGACTTACGAAACTTACTTTGCTTAGGCGTGTACTTTCAGACAGTCCTTCTTATGGTGTTATGCTAGAGAGCTATAATTTTTGTTGTTTAGTCATTTAGTCGTGTCCAACTCTTTGTGACCCCATGGACCAGAGCACGCCAGGCCCTCCTGTCTTCCACTGCCTCCTGGAGTTGGGTCAAATTCATGTTGGTAGCTTCGATGATACTGTCCAACCATCTTGTCCTCTGTCGTCCCCTTCTCCTCTTGCCTTCACACTTTCCCAACATCAGGGTCTTTTCCAGGGAGTCTTCTCTTCTCATGAGATGGCCAAAGTATTGGAGCCTCAGCTTCAGGATCTGTCCTTCCAGTGAGCACTCAGGGTTGATTTCCTTCAAAATGGATAGGTTTGTTCTCCTTGCAGTCCAGGGGACTCTCAAGAGTCTCCTCCAGCACCACAATTCAAAAGCATCAATTCTTCGGCGGTCAGCCTTCTTTATGGTCCAGCTCTCACTTCCATACATCACTACTGGAAAAAACATAGCTTTGACTATGCGGACCTTTGTCGGCAAGGTGATGTCTCTGCTTTTTAAGATGCTGTCTAGGTTTGTCATCGCTTTCCTCCCAAGAAGCAGGCGTCTTTTAATTTCGTGGCTGCTGTCACCATCTGCAATGATCATGGAGCCCAAGAAAGTACAATCTGTCACTGCCTCCATATCTTCCCCTTCTATTTGCCAGGAGGTGATGGGACCAGTGGCCATGATCTTAGTTTTTTTGATGTTGAGCTTCAGACCATTTTTTGCGCTCTCCTCTTTCACCCTGATGGAGTTGTTTTTTAACAGAGCAGTGGTTCACAACCTTGGAGTCTTGATAGTCTTAGACTGTAATTTCCAGAAGTCCCAAAAAATGCCATAGGTTCCTTGCAAGTGTAACTAAGGCTCCTGAGTATTATAGTCCAAATACGCTTATAGAGCCAAGGTTAGGCTACCCAATATAAATCTAGTTTTTGAATTGCGATGGAGACCTTTTTTCTTTTTTTCTAATGGGAATGGATGTGTGTCCTCTGGAAAGGGAGTGCCCCAAACTCAAGATCAAAACTCTTCTTAACGTTACTTCTCAAAATATCAAATTTTAATAACCTTTTTCTGGGTCCAAAAATAAATGATTTATGTTGCACTTGAAGCTAGTAACTTTTCTCAATAGGCACAAGGCAGCACATGGGTCTCTCCTCTAGCACCTTGCTGCAGCCTCGTAGCATCTGCTACCTGAGTCGTCTGCCTCACTTTGCCTCAAAATAGGGCCACCTTTGATGGTCAGGAAAGCAGAAGATAATGATTAAAAAAAATCAGATCTGTATTCTGATCATTGTGATTTTCTGTCAGTATCTTGAGAAATATAAAAACTCTGCTCACCAACTTCATATAATCTCGGCACTTTTCTAATGAAGCTTTTCAAGGTGGAAGAATTTAAATATAATGGAAGGGTTTATATTGACATGGAGATGTGAGGAATAAGTGTCCCCGGGGTGGATTGTAATTATTATGGCCTTTATAACCAGATTTTGTAATCAGTGATGGAATGTTGAGGCAGTTTCTCCCCCCACCCCACCCCGCCCGCCTTACTTTTTTAATAAGTGCGCTAGCCGTGGTCAATAGCAGTGAATTGAAAACTACTTTGAGGCCAATTAATGTTGCTGGCAAGCTAATGGGCATTTATTTTTAGACTTCTTTTCTGACCTATTTCAGGAATTTAGGACAAGCTGCAATATGCCCCTAAATACACGGGACTTGGAGAAGGCAGGCAATTAAACTTGTTCTGGAAAAAAGATGACTTACTGAAGTTTGCGATGATGGAGGTATTCCAAACCTATGGAGAAAATACTAAGTACCTAGCTGAGATGATTGACTGAGATATAACCAGAATGCTGGTTATATCTCAGTCTGGAACCTTCCAGAAGTTTTGGCCTTCAACTTCATCCTTGGTCAAAATAATCAATAGGATTATAGGAGTTTTAGATGATGCAGCAAAGATGTTGAAGAATGTGTGTAGAGGAGGGTGACTGACCAGGATCATAAAAGCTCTGGAAACCAAGTCCTATGATGAATGGTTGACACAATGGACATGTTAGAGGAGGGTGACTGACCAGGATCATAAAAGCTCTGGAAACCAAGTCCTATGATGAATGGTTGACACAATGGACATGTTTAGTTTACAGAAGAAGGGCCTAGGAGGAACATCATATGGAAGATTGTAGCAGGTTTGCTTGGTCCAGCTTCAGAGGT
This sequence comes from Intellagama lesueurii, assembly GCA_037013535.1. Taxonomy (NCBI): domain Eukaryota; kingdom Metazoa; phylum Chordata; class Lepidosauria; order Squamata; family Agamidae; genus Intellagama; species Intellagama lesueurii. The sequence continues at coordinate 23,746,310 of JBAJHW010000001.1, forward strand.
TAGGAGTCAAAGTAATGGATCCAAGTTACAAGAGGGGTATTTTTGACTTAAAATTAGGAAGAACTTCCTGATTGTAAGAGCTATTCAACAGGAGAACAGACAGATTTGGGAATTGGCAGATTCTCCTTCATTGAAGGTTGTTAAGTGAAGGTTGGATGGCCATCTGTCAAGCTTGCTTTAGTGGCAGATTTCCTGTTCCTGCACAGAGGTGGACTCAGTGATGCTTGAGGCTCCTTCCAGGCCTACAGTTCTGTGACTTATGCCTTTCACCATATTTTACCCTTTTTGTTGCCTGAGTCAAACTTAGTAGTAACTCCTGATCTATATTGGGACCCTAGTATGACAGTCATGAGTCTTTTCACTGTTCCCATTTCTCACTGTGGTCCCGACCCAGTTAGCAAAATAGTGAAATAGTTCCCAAGAAGCAGCTACATTCGCCTATTTCAGCCTGGATAACAATAAAATAAAGTAAAATAAGAAGAGTTGTGGCACTTTTAAGAGTAACAGGTATTTAAGTGTGATCTCTTCATGGACAACAATTCACGTTCTCATAGAAATTTCAATTCACTGAAGTTTCACACCAAAATAGAGGATCACAGATTTAGTCTTCATGAAATTAGTCTTCAGTGGAGGATCATAGACTTGTGCTTTTGGACTGTAACTCCCAGAATTCCCCATGGCCTCCTCTTTAACGTGTCACAACTCTTTGGGGTTTTTAAAATTATTATTATTTTTGCTGTACTTTAACAAGTCATTATTTTTCAGTGTGAGTTTCAGGCTGGAAAGGCCTAATCAAGATCAGGGTTATAGATCACAGGGGTGGATTAAAACCTCCTTACCCCTTCCATGATTCCAGTCTGGATTGGTCCCCTTGCTGCTCATTATCTCTTTGAAATAATATTTGCTTTGTCTCTCAGTCTGAAACATCTGTAGGACACCAGATTCTAGTAAATGCAGAACGTGCATGTCTAAGACCAGCAGTGGAAGAATGCCAGTTTTTTTTGGGGGGGGGGATTCAGAGAGTTGTAGCAAAAAAAGGAACTTCCCCAAGCTCTGGTTGGGAGTCGGGTTGTGACTACATGCTTGTAGCCAATATGCTTACCATCTCTGCTCCATGTCCCCTCCCTTCTCTTGTTGTATTTGTGCCCTTGATCCCTAGCATATTCCACAGTGGATGAATGGACATCTGTAGAGATGGGCACGAACCAAACTATGAACCGAAAAAAACCACTAACAGGGCTGGTTTGTGGTTTGGTGCAAGTCGTTTTGCCACCTGCCTTCCTGCTGCCCCTGGCACCTCCCAACCTGGTCCTTCCACCTCCTCTTCCTCTGCCACTGCCATCTTTAGAGACAACTGGCCCAGCATTAGGTTCCCCTACCCCCAGGCACAAACTGGAAAAAGAAACCACCGGGTGGTTTGTTTTTCCGGGGGTGATTCATGTTCCATGGGTAACCATGAACTACCCTGATTAATTGTTTTTCCGGTTCGTGCCCATCTCTTGACATCTGCTCAGCTTCTCTGTGAAAGTGCAGGGATGGGCAAAACATGAGCAGCTGCTCCCCTCCCAAATGGGTAAAGCATGATTAATCCCCACAGATTCAGAAATCTTTTGCTGTTCAGTTATGCACTTACTTACCATTCTGCATCTGGCCTGCAGTTGAATACATAAGCCTCTGTCGATATATAACGTTGAATAAATAAATTAATAGATCTCCTTACTGCCTTTAAAAATAGAATTTTGTGTTTCTGCAAAGGGAACATTGTCTGACAATGCATAATAAGGCCTTCAGGCCATTCAGTGCCCTCTTCAGAGAACATCTTGAAAACCAACAGCAGAGCAGCAGAAGTACAGAAGCATCAGCTGCCCACACACCACATGTATATATTATTAAAGGGCGCACATTTTGTTGTTCACTTTACTGAACTGACGAGTGGTGAGTTCTTCTAAAAATATCAGCTGTAGCTGCTAAAAAAACTGTGGTTGTCAAGGAATAATGCATAAAACACGTGATTCATGGTGGACTTTCCCCAGCATTTTCATATATAATTTAAGAACGGTGATGCACCTCATGCTTTACCCTATCAATGCAAAACTGAGAGATGATGCTTTTAGCAACATGGTTGCAAGTGTGCTCATAGAGCACAATTAATTATCCCAGAAGAATGACTGTGCCCAGTTAGTTGACTTCATCCTGTCCTTAGTGTAATTTCAAGGAGAGATGGGAACTATCTTTTAGAGTAAAATCAGGTGAATCCATAAGGAATGCTGTAAGACCATTAAAACGGACTGTCTTAAGTCTTGGTAATGGCCATGACCTGTTATGACCTGGCAGATACTTGTTGTCATCATGCTGGATTGTCATTTTTGTGAGGAACATTTAATGCTACAATATGCAACAAAGGCAAGCTAAGATTTTGGTCATACCTTAACTAGGTTGGATGGTTGATTATTGCCAGTAGATGCACTCCACACTGCTTCAGTAACATATCACATGGCAAAATTGCACTGGAGAATGGATTGCATGGCAAATCAATTGCATGTTATTTGCCATACAATCCGTGGTTGCCAGTAGTGGTGACAAGGGGGACAGCCTACCTGTCATGGCAATAATGTGAAGAACAGGTGTTGCGTATGTACACACCAGGGTGTTTTGATTAGTGATGGCTGGTGTTCCTTGTGAATGGTGAGGTGGAAGGCAGAGCAGCCAGCAATTGGCAAAGTACTGCATACTCTTTGCAGTTGGTTATATTGATTTAGCTTGCTGAAAGACTTGCCCACTAATCTGAGATCAGAGATGGACAGATTGGTTTTGGTTTTGGTTGTTTAAGTTGCAATACCAAGATCCTCTGAATTGGAGCCTTATGTGAGAGACATGCATTTAAAGAATTCTGATGTCTGGAATGCGTTTTGAACAGAACTCAGAGTTGTTTTAGACAAGAGTCTGCTTCTAGTTACCCCACTGTTCCTTTACTTCAGAACACTTTGGGGCAGGCAAAACTTTGGGGCAGGCAAAAGGAGCCATTGTTTTGCTGCTGACATACAGCTGGAAGCAAGAAGTCCTTTTTGGGCTACTGCAAATCACCCAGATACTTAACAGTAGATTCAGGTTCACTTTCTACATACCAGCTCATCCTAAATTCTGTAGCTAGCTGTAGTGTCTCCATTAGGAGCCCAGGTACATCATGGGGAAAGTTATAGGTCAGTGAAAGTGCACATGCTTTTCAGGCTAAGGATCCCAAATCCATTCTTTGGCAGGAAGTTGTCAGGTGCTTATCAGAGACCTTGGAAAGCTGCAGCCAGTCAGAGTAGGTGGCACTGTGCTGAAATGGGCTGGCCAGTTGAAGGCAGGAGTACACTTAGCACATCATGAGAAGCAGAGCACCCTGAAGAGGTAAAAGGTTCTTACTTTTCCCTGAATAAGCTTGCCTCAGCACCACACGTTGAAAATTATCTTGCTTGTGTTCTGTGGTTGGTCGTTAGGAGGTAAGCACAGACTACATTTCTAAGTTGTACAATTACTTGTTTTTGAGTTCCCACTCATGCGTTTCCTTAACATTCTTTTTTCCACTACTCTCACTGCAAACGGATATATATCTATGCTCTGATTTTATTTAACAAAACACATAGCATTCTATGACAAAGACTCTTACAACTCAAGTTCTTTACAGTCATTAACACTTCTTATTGTAGTATAATCATAAAAGGTTATAATCAGCCACAAAACAATTTTCCATTCTTCATGTAATTCCTACATACATTGTTTACACAATTGTTTTCCAAATATTTCCAAAGGCGCTGATAGTTTCTGGCTAGCCTTCTGATATGCCTTATAGCAGAGGTGTCAAACTCAATTTCATCTTGGGCCGCATCGGCATTATAGTTGCCCTCAAAGGGCCGGTTGTATCTGTAAGACTATATAAATGTAAGAACGGGAGTGGGCAATAGCGAGGATTAGGTGTTGTATGCCGCTCAAGCGGCTGCACTTTCTGACTCTTCGCTGCTTGGAATGCTGGGATTAGAAGTCCCTCTGGGCAGATTCCCAGCATCCTTGCAGAGCATTACGGGTGACTGAGTAAGCACCTGCGTATTGTATACTGCACAATAGCAGGCAACACTGCGAGGGCCACATGAAATGGCTCAGCGGGCCGGATTCAGCCCACGGGCCTTGAGTTTGACACATGTGCCTTATAGTGATCATGCCCGTTTCACGATCTTTCTTCAGAAACAATTTTTCAGATCTTAAATCTTCCCATTGGAGCCGTAATACAAGCCCAGTGCCATTATTTCATCTAACTAAAAACTTTTTCAGACCAGAAATTAGGTTCAAAAATTGGTACATACTTCATGTCTTTTTCTGAAATACATTTCAATTGAAGTGGGAACTTAAAAATGGTATGGTCATGCACTGAGTTTTCTATATTTGTAAATTTCCTTGCTGTGGCCCCTGTATTGTGGATACATTTCCAAGTCAGGTTTGAAAGAATTTTGTTCCTGGAGGGAAAATGTTGTAATAGGAAGAAATAGGACATATGTGGTTTGACCCTCACTTAGAGCAAGTCACGTTTGTATGTGTGTGAGTAAACTCATCTATTCTCTGATCTTCTTGGTACAATGAATTGCTAATGTTAAACATGGTTGGCAGCTTTGATCCTAATTAAGCCTTGAAGTAGAGGTTGGGAAATCTGTTTTGACCCATGGAACAAATGAGCTTTGGAAAAGCACATGGAGCATCAGAGTCTGAATCATTCAAGGCTGTATAACTGTGAGCATGTCTTCCTCTCGTGTGCTGTTTGGCTCCTTCTCTCCCTCTCCTTCTGAACTTATGGGTTGTTGCTGCTGGCATTCCAGCCAGCATAACTACTGACCAGGTTGGCTGGGGAATTCTGGAAGTTGTAGTCTTAAAAAGTAAAAAGCTCCCCTTGCTCTCTCTCACACATCAGCAAACACACGGTGGGCTTTGTCACACTTTCTGAATTGGAGAAGGCTAATGATAGTTGAGCTGGATAGCTCAGTGAGTTAAAAATCTGGCTGCAGAGCCAGAGGTTGGGAATCTCCATAATGCCTCCTGCAAGTAGGGCCAGCATGTCTGACCCTGGGCAAGCTGCACATCCCCAGAAGGGGATGGTATACCACTTCTGAGTATTCTCTATCTAGACAATCCTGAAAAGAGTTGTCTAGGGAGTCAGAATTGACTCATACGTCATCATCCTCAATGATAGTTGAAGCCTTCTCAGCTGGTACCTTGAGGAACCAAAAAGCAAAGCAGGATGGGCGTGCTGCCATTTATTTGGTTTCCTTATTAAGCAATATTGTACACATGTTGTAGCAACAGAATTTCTTACACAGAGGATGGGGAGAAGGAAAGGTCTCAGCTGGAAGCTGGCCGGCAGGGCAATTAGCATGTAAACAGTTTGGAGCATCGCTGTTCGTCTGGTTACTGCTCTAGAAGAGGAAACTGCTGCTTTTATTGTGGCTTGAGGCAATAACAGATAAATTACGATGAAGCCATAAATCAAAATCGTGGGAGAGGAGAGGGGGAGAAGAGTCTGGCACTTGCATGTTTAATTTTTTGTTTGTTTTTTTCAACAAGAAGTGGAATTCCCCGACAGTCTAATCCCTTCTTAGCCACTTGGAGGTCCGAGAATAGCCGACATCTGGACACATCTGGAATTGGTTGGTCTAGAAGGGGATACAAAAGGTTATCTAATCCCTCTTCCTATGCACAGAGAAAAGATCTAACTGACTAAAATTATCCCTCTGACATTGGCCCATATTATTATAGAAAAATGCAGCACACTAAAAATAAAAGCAGACTCAAGGGGACCATGAGTGGAAAGCTAGGATAATCCAAGGTGAACCAGTGGCAGATTGACTTGTTGGACACGCTATAGATAATGGATTGAATCCTGACCAAGTTAGTTCCACTTAAGTAATTTTTTAATTCATTGAAAGTATTTCTTAATCACTTTTTTGCTCACAAATGATGTGATGTACAATAAAATAAATTACTTTTCAAAAATCACTTCAAAAATAAATTTTAAAGTTGGTTTTAAAAACTAAAGGCCCTGTGGATTAATTGTTTTGGCCACCTGCCTGAAGCTCTGCTTCAGAATGGAGCCAGCCTGACTTTTTCTGGGAGGAAATTCTCCAGTTAGGATGCTGATATTGGCAAAGCCCTGCCTTGCATACTTTTTAGCAGAGCCTCTTGGGGTGATGGGACATGCTACCTGGCTTCTGCTGAAGAACTCGAATGTTGGAGAGATTCACACATGAGAACATGATATTCCAGATGGCCTGCCCCAAATTGTTTAGGGCTTTGTAGATCAAAGGCAGCACTGTAAATTGTGCCCAGAAGGAGACTGGAAGCAAATGGGACTGTTCCAGGGCTGGAGATACATGGACTGTTAAGTGCCTGTGGGCATTTTTAAATGGTAGCTCCTTATAGAACATGTTGTGGTTGTCTAACTGAGAGGTGATTAAGTCATGGATCGTTGCAGTCTATGTAGTCTTCCCCAAGAAGTGGTGTCACTGTTGTGTTAGATGAAGCTTCAGCAGCCACTTATTCTTCTGTGAACAGTTCTTAATTCCTGTTGATTTCAGTGGAAGCTAACTCACTCAGAATCCAACTCTGTATCTTTCACATGGTTATTTTGGAAGAGACTTTGTGTATATTTCAACATTTGTGTGTGTGTGTTCACTTACCACTACCATTGACACTTCCTTCTCTTCATCATCCTCATTGTGGAAATGGATACATTACAGATACTATGGTATTGGAAGCCAAAATCCTTTAGTGCTCCAGAGATATGGTTCATACAGAGCTCTGTTTCACAGTTTTGAGCCACATCTCTGGAGCACTAAAGAATTTTCGTGCTTCCTGATGACCAATCACAAAACAAAGCAAGCTAATTCGCAAACAGTGGGTGATGCAAAAAACTTCTGCTGTCACAATCAGATGTTTCCAGCACTTAAGGAAGTCCATCTTTTCTAACCATGGGCTCTGTGTTATGTATAGTTGACCTTGCTCTCCTATTAAAAAAAAATTGTTTCAGGTTTTTGCTCTTTGTTCTGTTTGATAAAGTGTTTATACATGACCCGCGGGGCTAAAAGACAGATATATATGTGTATATAACTCATTTCAAGGTGACTTAGGGCTGTTTCATATTGACTGTGATGTTTAGAGAGTCCACAGCACCTGTGAAAGGCAAGCTAGTGCATCTTTATGTGTTTTTCTTTGCTGCTTATCAAAGTATTAGGCTGCGGCAGCCTGGAGCCTTCCATTTTAAATATAGTAGTTGCCCTCTCATAATAAATAAATGTATGCTTCTCCAACTGACATGCTATTTGGGTCTACAGATGTCAAGCTGAAAGAAACTGAGCTGGCGGTTTCCTAACTCGGGGCCTCAGATGTTTTTGGACTGAAAGCTCCAGAAGCTCCAGTCATTGGCTGTTCTGGCCAGGGCTTCTGGAATTTGTAGTTCAAGGACCTCTAGGGCTCCAAGTTTGGGGATCTTTTGGCCTTCAGTAAAATTGGAACTTTTGTGGGTGACTTCAGCCAGGAAACCTGTGCAGGTCTAAAAAGCTACAAGGGGAAGAACTGTGTTTTGGAGTGGAAGTGGAGGAATAAAGTTTGCAAAAGTTAATTTTCCAAGCTCTAGAAAAAGTAGTTGAGTGTGCTTGTGCGTCCATGCATCTGTGCATGAGCAAAAAACTCATTCTCTCTCTCTCTCTCTCTCTCTCTCTCTCTCTCTCTCTCTCTCTCTCTCTCTCTCTCTCTCCCTCTCCCTCTCCCTCTCCCTCTCCCTCTCCCTCTCCTCTCTCTCTCTCTCTCTCTCTCTCTCTCTCTCCTCTCTCCTCTCTCTCTCTCTCTCTCTCTCTCTCCCTCCCCTCCCTCTCTCCTCTCTCTCTCTCTCTCCTCTCTCTCTCTCTCTCTGGCTGCCTTGCCCCTGCTCTTCTCTAGTTGAGTCTCTAGACACAATTTTTCTGATGGAAAAAAGCTCCATGTTCTAGGAAATGAAGGAGAAAAATGCAAGAAACTAAACCAACTTCCTCATAGTCTTGCTCCTTATTCACTCCCAATTCCACTTTCCCTCTCTGCTTTTAAATCATTGCAGATCCAAATTTTGCTCTTTCAGAGGTGAAGCTGAATTTAAAGACTTAAGTTAATGGGAACACCAAAGACCTTGACTCAACTTTCTTTGATCTGAGTTACTGGGAACAGTGGTGGGGGCAGCAGGGGCAAGTCATCTTAACCCACGTGTTAGCTCATGTTGTAAAATATTTATATAGCAATGTGTGTATCTCTAGCTCTCTTCTTACTCCAGTTCTAAATTCAATTTTCCAAATGGGTGCTCATGTCTAATATGTGATTAAATGGTGCTTGTTGTTACCGTTGATTGTTGGGTTCTAAATTCTGAATTGCTAGCACTTTTGAAACCTGTTTCACAGAAGAAAAACTTGGTTCACATCTGCAGGTCACACGTGTTTGGTTGATGCATGTACAAAATGCAGCTCTAAATAAAACATGATAGAAACCAATTTTAGATTGAGCTGCTTTTCTGTTTCTCTCTCAGAATCACCGAAGAGTTAATAGCCATAAAGAACAAAATAACCGTGGGTCCATAAGTAAAACCAAATCTCAAAATTGAATAATGCTTGTTTTTTAACTACTAATTAAAAACTACTTATCTGCCATTAAAATGTCAAAAAGTGGCACTTAAGTGATGCAAGCTTTGGAGTTTTCCCTTATTGGCTGTTGTGTTTTTCGTCAACTCCAAGATGAAGATATTTATTTATTTAACTTATTTGTCGGAATTCTATACCACCTGATTAGTGGAAAACACTACTTGAGGCGGTGTACTTAGAGAAAATACAAGATCCCTATCACCCACCATCCTATCACCCAAATTATAGAGATAGCTGGCTCTTTGATGAGAAAGGATGTTAACAGTTCCCTCTTTGAAGGGCTGCCAGAGGACATACCTGTTTCTGAAGCTTATTTGAAAGGTTATCCATTCCAGGTCTGATTGAAAGATAAAGAACCATAAGGATCACAGACCTCAAAGTGCCGATCCACTGTTAATACCTGAGACTATACAGCTCACCAGGTCACTGTCTTCCCACTCAGGTGACATGGATTGCATGGATCATTTCTAGGTTTGTGCCTCAATGTACAATTTAGCATCTGTAATTTTATGAAAACCTTTAATCTTCACATGTAAGCGATTACCTTAGTTTGGTATCAGAGCTTGTACGAGCTGTTTTGGACTGTAATTCCCAGAATTCCACAGGCGTACCACTGATCTTTGTGACTGGGGGATTGTGGGAGTCAGCATTTTATAATCAAGGCAGTCAGAAAAACAACCCCCCCCCACACACACACCCCTGTAGGTTCTCTATAGTCTGCTCTTGTGCCTGTATTCTCATTGCCCCCCCCCCCCCCGGCGTATCTATGGGGATCCACGTTAAATGTTAACTGCCTTTTTTTCTGAAAGGAGTCATACAAAGTTCTTAAAATCAAGTGTATTCACACACCGCCTAGTTCCACTCTACTGAATTACATTTAGGTGCAATTTGCATGTAAAAGAAAGAAAAAAAGTTCCTTGCTGCGAAACCCGAGTTCAAATTCTACCCCTGTTACACCTCCTTTCCCCTCCCCCCTTTTTACCCTTGGCACAGCCCACATACAAATGTCCTCTGATAATTGGTTTGAAACACACTGGGCTCAGACTTTCTCACAAAGGCAACACCATCTGTAACAATTTGATTTTCTCTGGCGGTAATTCATACCTCGGGATCAGAATTTTTAAATGATCTCAACAAGCAAGGCCTTGCTATGTAATGCTGCTGTCAGCTTGCCAGCAGTCACTTGTTCAAGCAAAAGTGCTTTGGGTTTGCTAGGAGCTGGAGCTCTCAGGACGTTGACTTTTCCGTAAGCAAGTTGGAAAGAAACAAAAGCCAGGGCTAGATTGATCTGGGCAGGTCTAATTTCAAGCTGAGAAAGGTTGTCAGGCTAGATTACGGGAAATCTCAGGAAGCATTCCAGGGATCAGAGTTAAACTTTGGGTCTGGCTGTGTTTAGCTTATCTGTTCACATTACTGGAAAATGCAGGGGTTTGAAACTTTCAACGAACAGCACACTTCACAGACCTGTAATTTAAAACTTTGATTGAACCAGGCTAATCTTTGCATAGAACGGTTGGATTCAATCATGCTGAACCACAAGACGTGAATATAATGCCGAAGGTTCTGCTCTGCCTCTGATACTGACTTGGCTACATTTTTCTTCTCTCTCCCCCACTTTTAAAAACTTATTATTTGGTATCAAGACTAAATTTGATAGCTTTGCAGATGAACAAATTTTCCAAAGTTACTTTTTTTGGCCTATAACTCTTAGATCCACTTGGCTAGGGAGTTATCAGTCTGGAGACAGCAGATTGTATAGACCGGTACAGTATTTACCAACTTGGGAGTTGTGACCCCCAAGGGGGTGGGCGGGCAAAGGGTTTTCTGGGGGATCACAGGTTGCCTTATATGTGTTGTAGCCCTTGGCCTTTCAAAGCGGGACATTAAAATTAGTATGTATGTTTATATATGAGAAACAAGCCCTTTGGGTGGAGAAAGAAACCTTAGCTTTCGGAGAAGGGATGACTTTACCCCATTAAAAATGCCTTTTCTTTTTCTTTTTTTTTTTTTTGCAAACGTGGGGTGAGGGGTCACAGGTTACTTGTCTATTATAAAAGAGGGTTGTGACCTGAAGAAGAGCAGGGACCATTAGTATAAACCATGGCACAATTTTGGCTAGGATAGCTGCTTTATGTTTATGGTTCCAGTTCCATTGGCTGGATTCCTGGGACAAACTGCCGTGTTCAAGGTAGCTAGTATTCCCTCCGATTATCCCATTAACCTGTTCCCATGGCTGGATTTGGTGCCTTAGCAATCAGGCTTGCAAAATAGGCCTGTGTTTGCTTTCCAGTGGCCAAGAACAGAGTACGCTAAATTCAAGGCGCGTGGTTGAATAAGATCCCATGGCCATAACAATCAGATGTCTTCTGCTGCTTGAGGGAGCACCGCTTTGAAAAACATGGCAAACATATTATTTAGTGTGACCTTCAGGAAGAGTTCACACATTATGGAGAGATGGGTGTTCCATCTGGGGCACACGGAGCAGTTTGTTGCAGTAAATTAGGGCTCTCTCCCTGTGTTTCTAGGGTATATCCTTTGTTTCAATGTAAGGCAGTGAGGGAGAGAAATGGTGAATGCTAAGTAGCTTGTAGCCTCCTGTCTACCGAGCTTGGGAACAATTCAATCAACATTGCCAGGGTAGATTTTTAAACTGACACTCCTCACCAGACTTGGGAGCCCTCATTTTGAGGCCTGATATAGACAGGGCTACCCAGTGTGGTGTAATGGATAGAGTGATGGATTAGGACTCTGGAGACTAGGGGTCGAATCCCCACCTGGATATGGAAACTCCCTGGTGGAGTAGAACTGGTAAAACCATTCCTTCCATATCTCACTTATCTTGAAAGCCCTATTAGGGTTGCTATAAGTTGGTCTGAACTTGACAGCACATAACTACCCTGTTTCCCTGAAAATAAGACAGGGTCTTGTATTAATTTTTGCTCCAAAAAACGCATTAGGGCTTATTTTCAGGGGATGTTTTATTTTTTTCATGTACAAATACAGTCATGTCATCTTCTTCTGGTTGCTGCACAATGGTGGAGGGCGGGGTTTCACTTAACTGGGGCTTATTTTGGGGGTAGGGCTTATATTACGAGCATCCTGAAAAATAATGTTGTTGTTTAGTCGTTAAGTCGTGTCCGACTCTTCGTGACCCCATGGACCAGAGCACGCCAGGCCCTCCTGTCTTCCACTGCCTCCCGGAGTTGGGTCAAATTCATGTTGGTAACTTCGATGACACTGTCCAACCATCTCATCCTCTGTCATCCCCTTCTCCTCTTGCCTTCACACTTTCCCAACATCAGGGTCTTTTCCAGCGAGTCTTCTCATGAGATGGCCAAAGTATTGGAGCCTCGGCTTCAGGATCTGTCCTTCCAGTGAGCACTTTGGGTTGATTTCCTTCAGAATGGATAGGTTTGTTCTCTTTGCAGTCCAGGGGACTCTCAAGAGTCTCCTCCAGCAACACAATTCAAAAGCATCAATTCTTCGGCGGTCAGCCTTCTTTATGGTCCAGCTCTCACTTCCATACATCGCTACTGGAAAAAACCATCGCTTTGACTATGCGGACCTTTGTCGGCAAGGTGAGGTCTCTGCTTTTTAAGATGCTGTCTAGGTTTGTCATTGCTTTCCTCCCAAGAAGCAGGCGTCTTTTAATTTCGTGGCTGCTGTCACCATCTGCAGTGATTGTGGAGCCCAAGAAAGTAAAATCTGTCACTGCCTCCATATCTTTCCCTTCTATTTGCCAGGAGGTGATGGGACCAGTGGCCATGATCTTCGTTTTTTTGATGTTGAGCTTCAGACCATTCTTTGCGCTCTCCTCTTTCACCCTCATTAAGAGGTTCTTTAATTCCTCCTCACTTTCTGCCATCAGAGTGGTATCATCTGCATATCTGAGGTTGTTGATATTTCTTCCGGCAATCTTAATTCCGATTTGGGATTCCTCCAGTCCTGCCTTTCGCATGATGTATTCTGCATATAAGTTAAATAAGCAGGGAGACAATATACAGCCTTGAAAAATCATACCAGGGCTTATTTTCAGGTTAGGTCTTATTTTAGGGGAAACAGGGTAACTGTAGATATCTAACCATAATTTTTAGAACTCTTCTGGTTTTTTGCTTTTCCCCCCCTTTCTCCTTCATTATTCTGATGCAGCTTGATGAAGACCTATACAGGCTGAAAGCTAACTTTTACGATTTTTAATACAGTAGGACCCCTGTATCCGTGGGGGATCAGTTCCAAGCCGCCCTGTGGATACTGAAAAGTACGGATTATAGCTAACATAGTCTGTTGGACTCAGGGCTCCCCTGTGCCTGTAATTTTCATCTCGTTCCTCTGTGATTAAGAGCAGAGTTGAAATCTTATCTTTCTTCAACGTACTGAAGACTACCATTTCCTTGTTTGCCTGGGAGTATTGAGAAAGGGACTAAATGGAAAGCAGAAACAGTGGGAGGTGGGAAACCTCTCCCAGGAGGCAGTTTGGCTTAGGTTAGCTCCCTTCCTCCTGCCTCACCAGCCAATCCAGCTCTGGAAGGAAGCTGCCTCAAGCTGCCTGGACTAGGTGAAATGGCCGTGGCTTACCTATATATAACATAGTGTTTGGTTCCCTCAAGTGGCCAGTCTGCTAGTTACATCTTGAAAATATGTGTTTGTAGGTATTTTCTTTTAATATTTTCAGACCGTGGATAAATGAATCAGCGGATATTGATCCAGCAGATACAGGGGTTCTGTTGTAGTCTAGTAGAAGTATCACCTGTCCTTGCCTTTGGATTGGGATATCCATATTTATCTCATTTGCATCTTACATTTCTAAACATGTAAAGATTTCTAAATCTCTTGGGCATAAATCTAAAACAAGACAGGAAACTTGTGGTCAAGAAGAATTTGCTTGATTGCAGTTCCCATCAGCCTTAGCTAGCATAGTCAAAGGTAAGGAAAGCTGAAAGTTACAAGACATTTTGCTGCCTGAGACAGAGATTTTGCTACCAGCAAACAAAGACGACGTCATATTTAGGCTAATCATGTTCCTTTCCTTCCTTTATTTGTTATATTTCTATGCTGTCTTTCCTCCAGTAAGCCTGGGGTGGTGGCACACATGGCTGTCTTCCAATTTTTTGTCACAACAATCTTGGGAGGTAGATCAAGCTGAGAAAAACTGACTGGCCCAAAGTCACCCATTGAGTCTCTTTCTTAAGTGAGGATTACAACTCAGATTTCCTAAATCTCTGTCCACCGTTGTAACAACTTTACTGCAGGGGCTTTCTTGAGACAGAAAATCTAAAATGCACCTTTTTTGCTCTCTGGAAATAAAAAACATGCTCTCAAGGAATTAAGTAACTTACAGAGTGCTTCCCTTTCAATATATCCTAATTCTGCTGCTGAAGATATCTGAGCATTGCAATCCCATGAAGTTACAAGGCAAACAAAGTGTTTCTTCATTTAAATGAGACTGGAATTGCAGAAACAGTTAATAAAGCATTTGGTTGTGAGTAGTAGTTGTTGTTAGCCTAAGAGGGCTGAAGCCTTGAGATTTTTCTAGGTCTGCACATGTTGCCCACCCCCATAATTTTAGGATAATGCCATGTCAGCCTGGCAATTGTATGTATGCCACGTGGGCTTCTGTTTCCTTGTGGAAATTGTTAATTGCACACCTAGAGGGTTTTTCTAAAAGCTTGTTCTCTTTGTGTTCATCAGAAGTGCCTCCAAAGCTTAATTCATTTTGCTGAATTCCCATCCCCATACCACCCCCGCTTCTTGATCAGTTTTTGCTGTATTAAACGGTTAGTGTACATTTGCAGAACATTGTAAGAACTTTGAGGGATGTGCCAATCGAAACATGCAATAGCTGCCCAAGGCTTTGGAGGTGGGAGCAGCTGTTCACAGTGATATAAAGATTCCAGTGCATGTGAGTTGCATACAGACAGAACCAGAACAGGGGAACAAGTGTGTGTGTGTGCGTGCACTAAAAGAATTGTACTGCCCAAATATAATTTAAACAACATTCTTGATGAATTTAAAATCCACATAAGGAACAGTTTTGCATTATTACCATGAGCCAGAAGAACTGTGGACTGAAACCAGAAGATACTATTATGGATAAATGGAAAAATACAAGTTCTGTAGTGAAAAGAAAAGAAAAACTGAGATGGATGACAGAAGAAACAGTTAAAATTTGTAAGGACAGGTGAGAAGCAAAAGTAAAAGATGACAGAAATGGGGTCAGAACCCTGAATGCAGTTTTTCAGTAACTGTCACATAAAGACAAAAAAAAACTATTAGAACAACCAGTGCTAAGAAATATAGGAGAACAACAAAAGGGGAAAACGAGATCTCTTCCAGAAGATCCAAAAAAAAAAAAAAAAAAAAAAAAAAGGAATTCTAAATCACCAACAGGGAAGCATATGATCTAACCAGGATAAAATAAAGAGAAGGTGGAAACAGTATACTGAAGAACCTATACGTAAGAGATAAAAGGATGACAGATGCCTATGAAGAGGAATCCTGTGATGAGGAACCTTTAGTTCTAGAAAATAAAATGAAAGCTACTCTGAAAGCACCGGGAAGAAATGAATCACTGGGATGGATAGAATATCAATAGAATTCTTTCAAGCCATAGAGATTGAATCTGTCAAAATACGAACAAGAAGATGGTAACAAATATGGAAAACTAAAGAATGGCCCACAGACTGGAAATGTTCAATAGACATTCCAATCCCCAAGAAAGGAGATACCAAAGAGTTCAGTAAATATAGGACCATTGCTTTAATGTCCCATGCAAGCAAAGTGATGCTCAAAGTATTGATACAAAGGCTTTTACTTTATATGAAGCAAGAAATGCTTGATGTTCCAGCTAGATTCCAGAAAGGAAGAGGCACTCACGATCATATTGGAAATATCTGCTGGCTACTGGAGAAAGCACCAAAGAAATTCAGAAGAAGATCAGTCTATGCTTTATAGCCACTTTATAGGCTACAGTGAAGCCTTTCACTGAGAAATTATGGGTTGTTCTGGAAAAAAAAAGGGTAAATAAAACTGTAAAATGCTGCAATAAGTCCCTGGTTGCCTATCCTGGTAACAGTTTCCATCTAGTTGGTCTGACAGATTACCTAGAGGCAATGCAGAGAGAAAGCTGGGTTGCCTCTCACTTGCTGTCTCATATGCTTACCCGTCACTTATCTTCACTTGTCCCGATTAAAGAACTCGGCTGTGAGAACTTGAATCTCAGTTGCTCTTATAGTGTATTTGACTAGTAAACGATCTGTATTAAAACATAAAATGGCGGAGGCAAGAGTAAGGAAGCAAGCTGAATGTGTTTGATGTCCCTTAGGATTTATTGGACCATGGTGTAATAGGTCCTTTTTAATGAGCAAGTATCTGTAGGGACTAAAACCTCCTTTGGATATTTAGGGCTCAGGGCGATCTGTTGCTGCCTGGCAACCTGATTCCTGAGCATCTCATGGGAATCTGTAGTTCTGATCAGTGCCACAGATGGAAGAACTGGGGAATTTTATAAGGCTTGTACTGTACTAGTACATCAGAGCAACTCTGGAAAGAAGCATCGGCCATGCCCATGTCCAGCCATGGGTGTTTGATGGCTTCTGAGGTGGGCAAAAGCTTTTCATAAATTCACACACCAGGTTTTTTTAAGGGTCCAATGAATCATTTATAGGGTGTTTTCTTACTCCACTGATAATTCCAGAGCACTGAGAGTTAGCAGGAGGGCTAAGATTAAGGTTTAATATATACCTTTTGTGTTTCCTGACCACCGTGAGAATTCCAGTGCCCGTCCCAAGTGAGGTCAGTCCCCTGATAACTGGACTACGTATGTCATTTCTGCTTCTCAGCATCATACTTTGCTGGAAAATGGCATGGGGATTTTTTTTTTCCATTCCAACAGATTGCACAGGCTGGGACTGAAAAATATCTAACCAAAAATGCGATTAGATCTGTTATGACAGTTTGTGTCTCACAGGCATTTTTCGCCTTAAAAGCAACAACTGCTTTTATATGATTGTATTTTATAATGTTTTATTACTGTTTGTAAGCCGCCCCGAGTAGACTTCGTCTAGAGGGGCGGGGTAGAAATCAAATAATAAATAAAAATAAATAAATAAAAATAAACAACTGTACATAGCTATTGGGTGAAACTCAGAGATATTGTTTACAGGGCTTCTGGTGACAATGCTCCAGAATTCTTACACTGTAAGTCGAGTGATGTAAAGACGTTGAAGCAAAACGTGACTCGGAGGGATTAAAATGTCTTGCCAAGGAAAAAGGAGGGAAGGCGGTAAGATTAAAGAGAAGTGTGAATGAAATAATCAAGAGGGCAAGGAATCTGGAAATGATGGTCAGGATCCTGCTGAGGACCATTGGGGCAAAAAGACCCTCTTGTGACATAACTTAGGATCTCTGGTCTGCACAAGGGTTGCCTTTATGCAAATAGCGATCCCAGTTTAGAACAGCCTGGATACCTCTTTGTGCATGCACTGGAAAAAAAAAAATCAAACTGCTAATTTCTGTGTTTTGGGCAGTTTGACTCTTAACAGGATCTCTGCCAGAGTTCAGTGAAGAACAGCGGATGGAGCTGCCTATGTTTGCCCTGAAGAAGAAAAGATTAAGGGGATGTGATGCCAGTCTTGTACCGTCTCAAGGGTTATCAAGTCGAAGGAGCCGAAGGTGTCTTCTGCATTCCTCCAGGGAGAAGAACTGGAACTAATAAAAACTGCAAGCAGGCAAATTTTAGCAGCTATTAGGGGAAGTTTCCTAACATTTTAAGCTTTCTAGTAGGGGAACAGGTATTTAAACAGAGATTTTGTGGATGCATGAATTACATTTTTCTCCCCAGGATCATTCATTGAAGAGTGAATCATCAGTGAAGTCCAAGTATACTTCTAATGCCATGAATACATGTAGTCTTTCAAGGATGTAGGCTGTCTTGGGTCCTTTTTTAAGGAGAAAGGTAGGGTAAAAATGTTTTAAATAAAGAAATAAAGTTAAGCACATGCAGTCGTTATGCGTGTTTGTGCCATATTATATTTTCTCTGTTATTGTTGGTGGTGGCGCAGTTCCAGTTATTCAGCAGAATGTAAGTGGTGGAATTTAAAAAGTTCCCCAGGCCTCCCCATGATTACATGACCATGATTGTGTTGCCAGGGGAGGGAGTTGTTCTGGGAGGTGCCATCGGAAAACAACTTCTTCAGTCTCTGGTCAATATTTTAGGTAATTCACCTTTAAGGATTTTAAGTCGCTGACAACCACGAACAGACCTTTCATTGTAGCATGTCCTGGATTATTAGAACTCACTTGCAAGAAATATCAGTACTGCCCTGATTTTGTAATCTCTGAGGCTACAACTTAAAGCTATTTCTAATTGTCCTATGATTTTAGTGTAAGATGGCGGGTTTTTTTGTTTTGTTTTTTGTTCTCAATGTAATTTAATATAATAATAATAATAATCTTAGAGTTGCAGAGCTGGAAGAGGCCCCTTTGGATCATGGAGTCCAAACCCTGTCAAGAAAGCACAGTGGGAGAATCAAACTCCCAACCTCTGACTCCACAGCCAGAGACCTAAAGCACTGAGCTATCCAGCAGTTCCAATTTTGATTTAATTGTTGCGGATATTCTTGTTGTCAGCTGCCTTCAACACTTTGAAGCATTTTAAGGTGGAATGTTTAAATATTTTAAATTAACTAAAAGAGGGCAAGAAGCCTTTGATCCAGAAGAAATCTTGATTTAATGATTACCTTGTAGTAAGTAATTATAAACTTCTTCTCATAACCAGGCAGGAAGGCAGGTTCATTGCTTTTCAATTTGCAAATTAGTGATAGGCTTACACAAGCGAGCAGTCTAGTAATTATTTCTTTGGAATAGCTTACTTCTGAGTATTCTCTTTCTTCACTTTTGTTTCTTTCCCACTTTTCCCCAGATCAGTTGCAATAGGATGCTCTTAATCAATCTTACTCTGTGGCCGACTAACTGCACAATGATACCTGTTTGATGGACTGTAATAGTTTAAAATAATATTCTCAGAGTCTCAAAGTGCAATTCCATGCATGTTTAATCAGGAATAAGTTCAGTGGGATTTACTTACAGGGTAAATAATACTTGTGCTTCTTTGTTTGAAGAATGGAGTGGGGGGTCATAGTCAATCCACAGCTTCTTTAGTGTAAGATGGCGGGCTTTTTTTTTTTAACATTCCACAGTGACTTTAAAGCCACAACTCCAATGCAGCCTGCATCTTTCCTTACTTAGATCTAAGATAAAATACCTGTCAAAATCCATCTGCCATGAACTTTTAGGACTCTTAAGTTCTTTGCACTAATGACAAGACACTGGTGCAAGCCTGAGGAAGCGGATATCTTGATCCACGAAAGCTAGCAATTGTATGATTTCTTTAGTGGAACTGCATACAGGTATTTTACAGCCTGAAACATAGCCACCTGCCTACCCACCCCTTTATCACACACAATGTAGTCATGTCCAAAGCACTGAGGATCAAATAAGAATAAATATTGCTCATTCCATCCCAAAAATGTGACGAGGGCTCCCTGTTGAAAATCCTAACATGTTTCACATAGCTCATGTTCCAGAATGTAGAAAGTCCAAGAAGATAAGTGTTGTAAATGATTTGCCTGAGATACAGATGGGGATTTATTTTTCGGAAATTGTAGTACAAATACTTTTTTTTGTATATTGTTGAATCCTGGCAGAGTGAGGTTGTTATCAAAGAACAAAGCTATTTTCTAGCTAGTAGAGAGAAGCAGGGGCCTGAAACCTTGGTGGGGAATTCCAGACATTTTCAAAAGTTCAGAGTGTTCCTGACTTGCAGGTTGGACTAATAACCAAATGAAATTTCAATCTTGAAAGTATGTAGATAAAGCTATAGAATCTAAAACCTGTGATGGTCTGAATTTTCTATTTATGTTTCACATAGTAAGAGAGCAGTTAGCAGTTACCGGTACATTCCTTACTCTCTGTGCACCTCCTCTTCGCATTAGTACAATATAATATTACATTTGCATCAACCCTGGTTTGAGACTAGAGCTTGGAAAAGAATCCATTTTTAAATATTAGACTTCCCAGAATTCCCCAGTTAGCATGGCCACTAGCAATGGTGACTAGGGGATTCTGGGAGCTGTAGTAAAGCAAACCTCCCACCCTTCTCTAAGCTCTGTCAATTACACATTTCCAAAGAAAAGGCAAGGCAAGACAAGCTTGTGTGAAACTTCACTGTGTTTAGGGGATATCCATTAGGTACATGTTTATGCAAAGGAAGGGTTTAAAACTGCTTAATACTTGCAAACTGCAGGTTATTAGCCAATCCTCTGCTCAAATTAAGTGGCTCTCCTAAAATGAAAATGAATTTTTTATAGATGAATATGAAAATGTTTCCCCTACCTTCTTCCATTTGCCCATTGTTAAGCATTTCAACCTTAGTCTCACCTTTGCATTCTTGTGAACAACCTCTGTTGGAAACAGATGATGTCTTCAGTGGGGCTGGTACAGGAGATTTTCATTCGGTTGTATCCTTTGTTATTGAATAATTAAGTAGTTAAATTGTTCAAATCACCTGTGGCCAGATTCTGTCAATAAATTTCATTTTTAGGACATAAGGCATAGATGATCACATGGGATTTTGGCCTCCTGTGCATACTTTATAGTCTAAAGTATTCTAAATCAAATAGTAAGAGCAACTCAGTTCAGAATTTCATTTTCTGGTCAACGATTACTTTCCCTGGCAGACGACCAAGGGGCCTGGAATTTTGCTTGACTCGTGGGACAAATTTAATTCTTCTTTTCTGAACTTACAAAACATTTCACTCTAGTTTCGCTTTTCTAAAAATGCTGAAGCAAAGGAAGAAATTGAGAGTTTCATGACACTAATGCTGAATTCTGTCTTTTTATCAATCTCAGTTTAAGAAACAAAACCAATCTAGCTTCCTGCATTTTTCCCCAGAGAGACCAAGACAAAAGATTATTTACTTGTAGCTTGTGAATAGCTTTACTGAGAGCCACTGACACATTATATTGTTTTTGAGAGTATAGCTTAAAATGTGAAAAGAAATATGAATGTGACACACACGGATTTTGCCAACGTGTCAAGAAGCTAGAGTTAGCTGTTGGCTGCTGACCTAGATTACATTTCTATCCTGCCTCTCCCAGTGAGCTTAAGACAGTGGCTGAAATCCTGTGGTTTAGTGTACTAAGTTGCTGTAGAGTTAGGCCATCAAATCATTCAGATTTGGTGAGTCAACTCCTCTGTAAGTTTCATTTATTCAAATAGGCTTACTCTAGTTGTGACATACTTTAGTGTAGTAAGCCACAAATAGAGTAAGCTCATTTGGATCAATAGAACTTACAGAGGAGTTGACTCATCAAGTCCCCACTGATTTGATGGGCCTACTCTAGTGAAATTTACTACACTAAGCAACAGGATTTCAGCCACTGTATGTGGCTCCACCCATTTTATCTTCACATCTGCCCTGCAAAGTAGATGAAAATTAGAGAGAATGAGTGGTCCTCTTCTACCTGCTGATATTCATGGCTCAATTTTCATGGTTCAAACCTCCCAATGGGGACTTGCGCGTGAACCCATCAAGTCTCAGGCTAGCGTTTTAACTACTAAACTAAACTAGTGGTCAAAAAAGTCTGTCTAATGTTCTTTAAACTGTTAAAAACACAGAATTTTGTATAGCAGAAATAAAAACAAGTTTTGCAGCACCTTAAAGTTGGATTTATTTCACCTGTGAGCTTTTGTAGATCACTTCCTCCAGTACATTTGATGATGTGTGTGCTGTCAAGTCAATTGTGACTTATGGTGACCCTTTCCAAGGCTTTTGAGGTGGACAATACTCAGAAGCGCTTTACGATTCCCTTCCTCTGGGGGCACCTTGGGACTGTGCAGCTTTCTGAAGGCCACACAGGCTGGCTGTTCTTCCAGGATGCACAGTGGGGAATCAAACTTCGTACCTCTGCCTAACTCACTGAGCTACCCAGTCAGCCAGACATATTTAGATCAGTTTTATACACAGAAGGTACATTGTGTAGGTCTGGGAACTGACTGAATTTGAGAAAGAGGGTGACAATTACATTAGTAATGGGCATTTAGAATGAAAGTACCCAAGTAATGGTCAGGGGAAGTGCTGATTACATAGATATCCTGGTGTCAACAATTAAATAATTGTGCTGAGTTGGCATCATGTCAAGGAGAACTGTTTAGGTAACTCTTTAAAACTGAGATAACTTCTTAGAGAAGATGTCACAACTCTTACATTTGTATTTCTGCTATTCATGGCTGAAACAGATTAACACAGGTGCCTTGTTGAAAAATACATGATTAGGTGGACTCAAACTGATGTAGGAAAAGCCTCTCATCAGAAATGTTCAAAAAAACTGGGAGGTTAGGTTAGCCAGAAGTAGTCTAGATGAGACATAGGGTTTTCATCATAGTTACTAGAAACTTGCTTTTCTCACATCCTCTTGTACAATTTGCTATCTGCTCTTCTAACCTGTGATGGATTATCTCTCTGTAACCTAATAGTAACTTTCAGCTTTCAGTCTTTGTTAGCATGGGGACAGATATAAAAACGAATCGGGATATTTGTTGAATATCCTTGATTTGTCAGATATTCATTGCTTCGTATTCTTGGAGTCCAGAGACCCCGACGAATACAAAGCAACAGATATAACTCTTTTATGTTCGTCCCTTTGTTCACTATCTGCTTATGCCCCCGCAGATCAGCTGTTCCTCAGGGGCATAAGCAGAGAGGGATTTTCCCTTCGGGTGGCTTGCTAAGGCCTGCCCAAAGGGAATCCCACTCTTGGGGATGGGGGATGGCTTGCTTCCCCTTTCCTCCTCTTCCTATGCCCACACGGCATAGGAAGAGGAGGGAAGGGATAAAAGCGGGATCAAAGCAATCCCCCAGCCCCTCTGCCTTTGCAAAGACAGTGGGGCTGCAGGATGGCTTGGGTTCCACTTTTCCTCCTCTTCCTATGTTCCTGTGGCATAGGAAGATGAGGGGAAAAGGGATCAAAGCGGTCCCCCAGCCCTCCTGCGTTTGCAAAGACAGCCAGGATGGGGGAATCGCTTCTGACAGGCTACCCTCCTCTTCCTATCCCCGCTGGGGCATAGGAAGAGGAGCAAAGGGGGACCCAAGCAATCCCCCTGTCTTTGCAAAGGCAGCACGGCTGGGGGATCACTTTGATCTCTTTTTCCCTCCTCATATGCCGCATGGCATAGGAAGGCGAGGGTTTCTTCTTTTTTTTAAGATGAGCTGTTTTAAGACGAGCTGTCTTTAAAAAAAAAAGACCCGATGAACTGACAAATTGATTCATTGTTTGTCAGGTCACTGGGGGGCAATTTGTGGGTTGTGGGTTGTCAGGTTTGGCACCAAAATGGCGCTTCATCCCCATCTCTAGTCTTTATTTTAATGTACTATGCTCCTGTTTTACAGTTACTGTAACTCTGAAATATGCAATAAATACACATACTACAGTTATCAACTATCTACACACTTGGTATTTTGTTTGTGTTTGGTCTCAATAATTATACTGTAGGGCTTAATGCCCCTAAAACTTATTAAAAAGATCATTATGGTAACAGAACACCGGTTGTCCTATAAATGTACATACCAGAAAAAATTGTTTTTTTGTTTCTATTATGGTGAGATCTTGGTTTTGTGAGGGAGTGACTGATGTTATATAAGATGTGAAAGTTTGAGAATTTCTGCTTCAGAGTAAATGGTGGTAATTTGTTATCTTTTTGCATGGTGCTTTGGATCTCAGCATGTTGTGGCGTGGCACAGAGGACATTTTAACTTTCTTTTTACAATAAGAGTGCAAATAGATGGCCATATTGTCCCCAGCCTGGGTCATGCGAAATCATGCTAGGATCACTCTGGAGTGTGATGTGTAATTTGGGAGCAAAGATCAGGTGATTTCGGGGCAGGAAAGCACACGACACCTCAAGAGATCTTATTTGGCCCTTCCTCCCTATAAAGGGGACTCCCAATGTGGTGTAGTGTGCTGTCTGGGGCAGTGCAGTAATTGTGCCTATGAATGCTATGGAGAATCAAAAAACACAATCGCCAGTGACTTCTGCATGATCTGTTTGCACGAAGGAGAACATCTGGAGAATCTGTGCACATCTGTGATATTTGTCTATAAACAGGGCACTGTTTTGACAAGGCCGGCTCAGTCATTAGGCCTAATGCAGCTGTGGCCTCAGACATAAAATTTTGATTATTAGGAAAGAGTAGGCCATTGTTAATTATTTATTACAATAATATTTTTACTGCCAGAAAAGAGGAGAGGCAATTGTCAGATTTCCTGTCTTGTGTGCCAAAATAACTGGGCCAGCCTAATACACTAATGCACCTTGAGTCTGGAAGAGTGTGGGAAGCTCTCTTTGCAATTTTGCCTCAGGCAGCAAAATATTTTGCCTGGCGCTGCCGATGTAGTGGGAGGGAATCACACCTGTGTTGATTCTTGGAGTGGGGCACAATTTGACAAATCTTGGCCAATAAAGGTTTCACAGTACTCTGCTTACACCAGTTTCTTTTCTGTGGTACAAAAAGAGGATCTGTATAAGGAAACTTTGTGAGCTGTGCCATGGGCCTAGGAGGTTTAGTCAACATTTCTGTTAGTTTTTTTAACTCTACGTTTATTGTTTGTGTAATATATGTTTTAACTTGTTTTTAAACTGCCCAGAATAGTGCTGTTGCGTTAATGGGGCAGTACGTACGTACATACATACATACATACATACATACATACATACATACATACATACATACATACATACATACAAATTTACTATATCTCATTGTACACAATTGTAGTGGTTGTTGAATTGTGAGTCCTGCCATCTTAAGAAAGCATGATTAATGGTTGGCAACGACAGGAGTTGTAGTCAATGTTGAGGAAGGCGGCGTTGAGAAAGACAACAATATTTAGTCTTAATGGCTGAATGTTTTCCACTTCACCCCCTCTTCCAGTAAAACTAGAGCAAAATGCCAAAGCTGAGAGTTGGGAGAGATGGTGCATTTGTTGCTGAGAATGATGTAAAAATCAGAGTGAGCAAGCTCATAACTTGTGCGATTTAAGCTTGGCAGATTTAAGGAATTAAAAAAAAACAACAACCATGGGGCGAAGTTATTTTTCAATTAAATTAGGCTTTACTGTTCTAATCCCACTGGAACAAGAAGGGCTATTTTTAGTAAATAACATCATTTTATTAAGTGGCTGCCAAAGCCAATGCAAATCCAGGAGGTCTTTTATTGTTTTGAAGTCCTACTCAATTAAAACGCCAATTTTTGAAGATTCTTTGGGTGGTAAAAAATGGTAAATCCTGCCTTTGCAGAAAAAGCTGAGCCCCCCGTCCTTCCAAAGCTGTATCCTCATACTCCTGAATAACGTATGGGTCAGTTTTAGGAGCCTGCTTATATGTATATCTACATGGTTCACATAAATGGTGTCCCTTCTATGGACACTAATTCTGTTAAAATACATTTCCCTTAAATATGTGAAGGGGGAAATCAGATGAGGATATAACTTGCTATTGGCTTTGCTTTTTGTGTGTTTTGGTTCACCCTATTTCCCGGCAACCACATGTGTTTTAAGTTAGAGCGATCTATCCTGCCCCTTTGGCAAGCTGTTCTGTTCCTTTCTGGCACAGTGCTTGGGCTGCCGGTGATTTGGAGTGGCTGAGTGTGCTCTATCCCATTCTGCAGTCTGTGTGGTTATCTAATTCACTCCCCAGTAGAGCTGTGGGTGGCGTTCTCTTTTGTGCCAACCTTGCTGTAGCAAAACCAAAATGTTCTGTGACATCTTAAAAGACTTACGGTCATCCTAATAGGGTGTTTGAAGTGTATGAGGTTTACCATAACTATCCCCAGCAAGGTTCCCTCTTAGGTGTGCAACTGCGTGAGTACATGCTACTCTCCTCCGTGCAGCTTTCTTCCTCTTCCGCGCACTCACAGCGATAATTTCCAGCTCCTTTCGTTCCGGTCACAGTGGAACCCCGCACAGAGGAACAGAGTTGTGCACATGGGGGGGGGGGGTGAAGCCCCACCCAGCAGTGCTGAAATTAGAGGAAACATTGATCCCCAGTGAATTTTCATGGCCAAATGGGAATTTAAACACAGGTCCCCTGAGTCGTAGTCTAGCACCCGATCTTCTGTACCACATCACCCATCTTATTCCGGCATAGGGTGTAATAAATTGCAGCCTTTAACATCCTCCAGATCACTGTAATGTTTGACTTGTGTCTAGAGATGGGCACTGTCACGATTCCCACGTGGCCCCTGCTTGTTTCACCAAACTAGGAGCTCACGCTACGTGCCCCTCAGCTACCACCAGCTGATTTCATCAACCATACCTATTATTAATACTCGAGGTCCAGGCCATATGTCATTTTAAAAGAACCAAATAGAAATTGTTTATTGATACAGGTGTTGACAGAACAAGCAGTGTTGTGAACTCTTAAACAAACATTCTCCTTTATCCCTCTCAACCACCACTCCCCCCGCCCAAACTCCAAAACTCTCTCTCAGTCTCTTCAACTCCCTAACACACACTCTATCTCTCTCTATCCAAACTCCTCCTCCTCCTGCTGAGTCCCTTATATCTCGTGACTCCGCCCCTCCAGCACTCCCATTGGTCTATGCAGACGGCATATGAATATTCATGACCTGGGCGGACGCCACAGGCACAAACCAAACTGCAAACCAGAAAACCTGACAAACCAGGCTCGTTCGCAGTTCGGTTTGTGATCTGGTTCGGGGATCCCATTTTGCGGAAACAAAATGAAACACCAAACTCCGCCCCCCCCAGCGCTTCGTTTTTTGCTTCAGCAAAACGGGATGCCCAGCCCCCTTCCCTCTGCCCCCATGGCTTCCCTAGCTGTTCCTGTTGCCACTGCTGCTGCTCCTCCTCTTGCGCAGCTGCTGCCTCCACTGCCATCACCACTGCCATCCTCAAAGGCAGTGGGCCTGGCTTCCCTGTCAGGAGCGCATTAGCGCATTGGGCGGCAGGCTTATGCTCAGAGGCAGCAGCTGGCTTGCGGCAGGGAAGCCGGGCTCACTGCCTCTGAGGATGGAGGAGTAGTTGTGGTGGCAGCAGAAGCAGGCAGGGAGGCTTTTGAAAATCTTGCTCCACTGCTCAGCGCCTGTAAACTCAAATATGTGGCTTCTTTTAGTGAGCTAATCCATCTAGTGCTTGGTCTTCCTCTTTTCCTGCTACCTTCCACCTTTCCCAACATTATTGTCTTTTCCAGAGAATCCTGCTTTCTCATGATGTGCTGAAAGTAGGAAAGCCTCAGCTTCAACATTTTTGCCTCCAGAGATAGTTCATAGCTTGCTTTTATTTTTTTGATTTGTCATCAGGAAGTAAACACAGGCTTCATTTGAACTGTACATGTGCAGTTTTAAAGGAATTTGTCTCTGGAGGGATAACCTCAGATCACATTCTAATTGCGAAAATGATCTTTTGTCTTGTTTTGATCCAAGTTTACTTTTTACTGGACAGTTAGGAAATGTTAGGGGTTTTTTACTGCAACTCGTGAACTTTCCAAGCTAGTTTGGGCTCTACGAATGGTAGCCCATAGCCCCAATTTTTTCAGGGTTTTTTTTCCCTGTCAAACCATTTGAACCATCCTGCAGAGGCATGTCATGTAAATACTGTTGGGACATGCTGAGGTTCTAGAATGTCGATGGACCATTGTTACTTGCTTGCACGCACTGCTCAAGGGGTTCTGAAGCCTGAATGCATAGACCGGACATGCAATGAGAGATCTCAGTGTGCTACTTCAAATTTATGAGTTGAAAGTAAGAGTTAAAGCTAGTTTGAAATAAGTTCAAAGAGAGTGTGACTCGGCCATTGCCAATGCATTGATGAGTGGGCTAATAATTTTGAGTACATGGTAAATCCTATTTTTGACCAGCTGAGGTTTCCTATAGAGTAACACCTGTTCTCTGGGAGGCTGTAGTCTTCAAAATATATCTGAAGGGCAAGTATATGCACTGAGCAACACCAGCAGGACTGGGTTGGGACTATCATAGTGCTCCTTGGCTTGGCCAGGAGGATCTTTAGCCTTCCATCTATTTTGAATAACATCTTATGCAAACTAAGCATTGGCCATGTCAGCTGGTGCCTCTGAGAGCTGAAGTTGAAACATATAGAGGACCAGACATTCCTCGTTGTCATTGTCATGCACCTCTTCCTTCCTCTTACATTTGTATCCCACCTTATTGCTTTCAAAGCCACTTCAGCAGTAAGAAATGGAAACTTAGAAGTTTGTTTCTCAAACAAGAGAGATAGCTTGCAAGTTGTGTTCACCATATCCAAAGAAACTATGCTTCTCAACTGTTGAGCATTTGGAAAGCCAGCAGTCAAGGGACATGTTGAGGTGGTAGCACTAGCCTAGATTTCTTGCTCCAGTGGTGCCAGGTGATGGGCTTCATATTTCATTATCTGGGTTAATTATCTTTCATTCCATTCATTATCTGGGTTAATTTCCCCTAGGGGTTCAGAAACTAGGAGGCATTAGGGTAGCAAGAGACAAAACCAAGAGCAGTGTTGGGAGGCACCATTATTGGCCACTTGCCTAGGTCTAGGGCAGGAACAGGTGACTTTGGCATATCTGTGCAAAAAACACACGCACACACTCAAAATCTGGAAATGGCTAGAATTCACTTCCAGCTTTGAAAAATTGGTATTTGGGGTAGTTAAATCATTTGGCCTGAATTCAAATCAACCCCCAAGTTGTTCATCTCTGCCTTACCATGACTTACTATCATGCAATGGAGTAAGATACCTACATGCTTCTCACAGAGTCACTAGTTCAAATCCTCCAACACCTTATACGAGGGGGTGCTGATACGTATTGAGCCTTTCCCAGAAAAAATTGAGCTAGGAAGCTGTAACTGCCACACTATTCTACATATTCCCCCAGGAAGTCAATGCACTTGCGACATCTGTCCTGCAGCTTCTTAAGTCCCTGCAAATAAAATTCTTCCGACTGCTGGTGTAACCACTCATTTGCAGCATTAGTTGCCTCCAGAACACTCCCAAATCGTTGTCTCTTTAGGTGTTTTTTGAGTTTGGGGAACAGATAATAGTCAGAAGGAGCCAGGTCAGGAGAATAGGGTGGATGGGACATCACTTGAAAGCCTAAGGACGTCAGTTTTGCCATTGTTTCACCTGCAGTGTGTGACGAGGCGTTGTCATGCAACAGGATGACACCTTTGGAGAGCTTTCCTCGACGTTTTCCCTTGATGTTTTGCCTCAACTTCGTCAATAAAGCACAGTAATATTTTGCATTGATGGTTGAACCCTGTTGGAGGTAGACCACCAGCAGAACTCCCTTCTTATCCCAAAAAACTGTTGCCATTTGCTTCTGCACCGACCTTTGCACTTGGAACTTCTTTGGCCTGGGGGAACCACTGTGCCTCCATTCCTTAGACTGTTCCTTTGTCTCAGGATCATAACAGTAGATCCATGTCTCATCACCAGTTACCAGTTTGCCCAGGAAATCTGACTCATTTCTTGCAAAATGTTCCAAAACAGCCACCGATGACTCCACACATTTCCTCTTTTGTTCGGTTGTCAAAAGTTTGGGGATCCACTTTGCTGCCAGCCTTCTCATTTCCAAGTCGTTGTGGATAATGGCACCAACTCTCTCACGTGATATTCTCAGATATATAGCAATACTTTTGGCTGATATTCGGCGGTCCTCCATGATCATGTCATGGATGGCTTTCACATTTGCAGGCACAGAGACAGAAACAGGCCTTCCACTGGGTTTCTCACTATCAACACCGAAATGGCCAGTTTTAAAATTGACAACCCAACGTTTAACTGTTGCATATGAAGGGCCACTGTCACCCATAGTTTGTGACATTTCATCATGGATCTGCTTTGCACCTTTCCCTTGGAGAAACAGGAACTTGATTCTGGTCCTATGCTCTTCCACATTGAACTTTTCTGGAGGTGCTGCCATGTTCACTTTGGAGCTGAAAATGAAAGATAAGTTAAAATCATAGGTAGTTGATTTTTGCACCATTGAATACAGACAAATTGGCCAATACACCCTGCAATTTATAGCTTCCTAGCTCAATTTGTTCTGGGAAGGGCTCAATACGTATCAGCACCCCCTCGTAGTATCCAGATTCCTTGCTCTTTGTTCACAGAAACCTGCAGCCTTGTGCAAACAGGGTTCATCAGCCTGCAGCATCTTCATCTCTTCCAGAATGATGGATGAACAAGTATCTCTGAACCTTTATTTAAGCTCTAACTTCTTGAAGGCACCTTTGAAATTTTCAGCATCTGGAGCCTGACAACTCTGCCCATGGTCAAAACTTTCTCTGTTTCAAAAAGCTTTTTTGAGTGCTATGTTCTGGTATTACTGCTGATTCACATGAACTTGTGGCTGTTCCTTAATCTACTATTGTTATTGGTTTAGTTTATGTTTATAGAGTTATTTTATTTGCTAAGCCATTTTTCCTCTTTTGAGATACTCTTATGCAGCTGCATGGGTCTTAAATAAGCTCTGCTTTTCATTGCTACTTCATTGTCCCTACTTCCAATTTCTTCTGCACCTGTCGCCATCCAGCAGCTGGACTATAACTTAAATAACGTGCTTCGAAATGGACACAAAATATGAATGTGTA
Source organism: Intellagama lesueurii (assembly GCA_037013535.1). Lineage (NCBI taxonomy): Eukaryota > Metazoa > Chordata > Lepidosauria > Squamata > Agamidae > Intellagama > Intellagama lesueurii. The sequence goes on from JBAJHW010000001.1 coordinate 23,776,659, forward strand.
CATTGACTCTGAAATTTGACTTTTGACCCCAGCATTCCCTAAACCGAGGTAAGGAACCCTTTGCTACCACAAACAAAATAATTCCTTAGAAGTTACCTTCCCTTGGGGTCCTCTGTCCGAGGTTACCTGACAACAGTGGGTGGAGCCAAAGCCAGTGGTTGGGATGGCCCCTAAAGGTGGGCGGGATTGCTGTATCCCATTTCTCTTTCTGCTACCTCCTCTCTCTCTGTGTGTGTATCTCACACTCACATACACATACACACACACACCTTTCTTTTCCACCTCATTCTCTCTTGCTCTTTTCTTGTTCTCATTCCCTTTTTTACCTGCCAAGCAGGCTGTCTTGGAAAACACAGATCACTCTTAGTAGAGGACTCAGATGATTTTACGGAGAGGACCTTTAAAATAAGGTCCTCATGTGATTGGAGGGCCACAGGTTGTCCACTCCTGCCTTAAGCTACCCTGAACCCTAAAACCTCTTCCCGTCCTTGAGACTTCATTGCAGCAGTATGAGAAGAAACGCCAGGCATGGGAGATGTTTGTCATATTGAGTTCCTGTTGTCTTTATGGAGCCTAAAGTGAGGTTAAAACCAAAACCAGACCATTCTCTTTTACTGCTTATGTTATTGAATGTTAGCATGCGTTGCTGCTTCCTGGCACAAAGCCATGGGTTGGTGAACAGGCCTGGCCGTATGCAGTGTGTAATTATGGTATTTATAATCTTGTTACTGCTCTCTAGATGCCTAGAAAAACAGAACTCAGATCCAGTAAACTGGATGCATGCGGGTAGCAAAGTTAACGCAGGACTTATGTTATTTCATTTTATTTTTATTTTATTTTCTGGCTACACCTTTTCACAAGGGTAGGTGCAAAGAAAACATGTCCTTTTGGTTTTATGGAAACTGTATAATATTTATGGAGTCTGTACGAGACTTACAAATTGAAATGGCTCATAGTGGGAGTTCTACAAAACATGAGGTGGGAAAAGAAAGGGATAGTGGGATATATCTATAGACCTAGATATAAATAATATTTCTAGTCTGCCTTTAAGAACAAAAGGCTCTACTTTTTATTTAATTTAAAAAATAAAATAAAATCTACAAAATATTAAAATAGCAAAAATAAAATTGACAAGCGGAAGCGAAAAAAGCAATCAACCCAGACAGTATATTAACCAGCTGGTCAAATGAGATCTTTTTCTAATGCTTTTGATGACTTTTGGAAGTTAGTTGAATAGTTTCTAGGAAAACAGTCTTAAGTGTGTCAGGGCCCTGATTCTGGTATTATTTTTAATCCTCTGCTAGATGTGTTCAATTGATTTCAGGGCTATCATTAGAGGGAGTGCCTCAAATAGAACATTTGAATGTTATTCAAGGGCAGCAGATACTAGTTCTTCATGTTGTTTTTATCGGCTGAAACCCTGTTGTGGAACTGTACCCTGCGTAAGGCTGATTATGTAATCAACCGCAATGATTTTGGAAATTTAAAACTTGTGATTCCCACCTGCCCCGCCAAAGGTTCTGAGGCTCTCTCGGGATCCTTTCATTGTTGGAAGGCTGTGGGATGAGGGAGAGTGTTTAATTCCTGAAATTTGCTACCACCAGCATGATCAGCCTTATGCTGCATAAAGTTTCACAGCAGGTTTTTAGCCATAGTATTTCACGGTATAGTCGCTAGAGATGGGGAGAGGTAATTGAGAGACTTTTTCTACACCAGTGTAAGTTGAGTGGCTTTGGGTAATGTGTATCTTAATTTAGGGGGAAGGTGCTTTTCACTATTCAGGCAACAAAGTATCTTGGGATAACTCCACTTGTGATTTTTTTTTTTTAGCTTTTAAGTACCAGATCAGTTTGCCTAAGTCTTTAATGTTGCTTTAAGAGCTTTTGCTAGGAGTTACTGCTTTTCTCTTTGTGCTTTTACTGTATGTTCTGTTTTCTGATCTGCTTTATATTTTCCCAATGTTTATCCTTTTTTAAAAAAACACTGGGAAACTCCTTTGAAATTTTGAAGTTAAAAAAATGGAGTATAAATGTCAAAAATCTTGACTCCTTTTCCCATGTCACCAATCCTGATTTTTCTATATGTCTGCTGTTTCTTCTTAAACAATCTTAGAAGTAAGATGGGATCGTGCATTCCTGCATGGTTTTATTTGTAGCATTTGTTTGTTTGTTTATTGCACTTTAATGCCATCTTTTACCTGTGTGTGTTTATGTGTCTCTGTCTCTTTCTGCATGCATGCATGAGTGCACACTCAGATTTTACTGCTTCTGTTCTTAATTTATTTGGTAGATTGTATGAACCATAATTTAAGTTGGTGGTAGTAAAGTAAAACTAGATACTGTTCCTTTGTATGTGGAGGGTTACTTTTTAACAGGGGCTTCCCCCTATTGAAATAACTTTGTATTCTATTCCTTTCTTTTCTAGTGGAGAGGCAAAATGTCCAAAAAAGGACTTTTACCAGATGGATGAATCTACATCTGGAAAAGGTAATCCTGTTAAACAAGTAAAATTTTTACCAACATTCCTGCTTTCGGGGGAGCCGCCATCATCTGCCGCCCCACAGGCACTGGGTGAGAGACAGTGTGGCTGTGCTGCTGCCGGCTGCCGGCCTTCCTGGGGTAGCTTGGCTTGGACTCCCACTGCCTTGCTACTTCTGGCTATTCCACCCCCTCCTCAACACCAGCCACCTGGCTCAGGGGCAGAAGGGGCTTTAGAAGGGGTTTTATTGTGATTGGGTTGTCAGTTGCCATCAGGTTGAGTAAGTAGAGACCCACAGTGGATCTGAGGGAACAGGAAGGGGGGAGGGCATTGGAGGGGGCAGCCATTGAGGTGGTGCTGGGTAGGGGAAAGAATGGCGGTGGGGGTAGAACATGCCCACGTAGGAGAAGAGAGGTTAGATATCTTACATCTATCCCCTCTTCTAGTCCTACCCCCAACCAGGTGGTGTCAGGTGACCATATCAGGAAACCCTCGAGACACACGGTGCTGTTGATGAACGCCAGGTTGGTACAAAATAAGATTGCCCTCATCCATCATGTAATTCTGGATGGGGGTGCTCACCTGGTGTGTATTACTGAGACCTGGGTGGGAGAGGAGGGTGGTGTTCTCCTCTCCCAGCTGTGTCCGCCTGGGTGCTCGGTCCAGCACCAGTGTCGCTCGGAGGGTCGGGGAGGGGGAGTTGCTATAGTCTATAGGAGTTCTATCTCCTTGACCAGGCTTCCTATCCCTTTGAGAGGAGGTCTCGAGGGCCTGTATTGTGTGTTGGGCTTACGAGACAGATTGGGGATTCTGTTGGTGTACCGCCCACCCTGCTGCGTACTAACGGTCTCCCTGCCTGAGCTGACGGAGGTAGTCTCGGACCTGGTGTTGAGGGCTCCCAGGCTGTTGGTGCTGGGGGGCCTCAACATCCATGCTGAGGCTGCCTTGACTGGGGCGGCTCAGGACTTCATGGCCGCCATGATAACCATGGGGCTGTCTCAATGTGTCATCAGCCCAACACATGAGAAGGGCCATACTTTGGACCTGGTTTTCTCAACTGGACTGGAAGATGGTGGTTTGGATGTGGAGGGACTGGTTGTGATCCCATTGTCACGGTCAGACCACTTCCTGGTCAAGTTTAGTCTATTAGCTCAGACCACTTCCTAGTCAAGTTTAGTCTATTAGCTTCTTCTCTCCTCTGCAAGGGTGGGGGATCTATTAAGATGATCTGCCCTCGGAGACTAATGGATCCGGATGGTTTCCTGAATGCTCTGGGGGATTATCCGTCTGATATGGTCGGTGCTCCTGTCGAAGCTCAGGTCACCCTATGGAATAGGGAGATGACCCGAGTGGTTGACACAATTGTGCCTAAGCACCTCTCCCTGCATGCAGAGCCCAGACAGCTCCTTGGTATACATCTGAACTGTGGGTGATGAAGCGAGAGGGAAGACGGCTGGAGCGCAGGTGGAGGAAATCCTGCTGGGAGTCCGATCGAACACAACTTAGAGCCCATTACCGGACCAGCGTTCCTGCGCTCAGGAGGAGCCAAAGACTATCTGCCGGCCACAGCTCACTGTGTGAGAGGCAGTGGGACTGTGGTTGGACCCCTGCCGGCTGCCAGCTCCTTTCCAAGGGAGCCGGCTCAGTCTCCCTCTGTTGTTGCAGGACTGGGCCCTGCTGCTCCTGGCTACCTCACCCCCTCTCAACATCAGCCACCTGGCTCAGGGGGAGAGAGGGCTTTTAAGCCGGAGCTGCTCTTGGGACCCACCGGACCAGCGTTCCTGCGCTCAGGAGGAGCCAAAGACTATCTGCCGGCCACAGCTCACTGTGTGAGAGGCAGTGGGACTGTGGTTGGACCCCTGCCGGCTGCCAGCTCCTTTCCAAGGGAGCCGGCTCAGTCTCCCTCTGTTGTTGCAGGACTGGGCCCTGCTGCTCCTGGCTGCCTCACCCCCTCTCAACATCAGCCACATGGCTGGGGGGGGGGGAAGAGAAGGGGCTTTAGAAGGGTTTTATTTATTATTTTTTACTTATTTTACTGCCATCAATTAAGAGAGACCCACAGTGGATTTGAGGGAACAGGAAGGGGGGAGGGCATTAGAGGGGGCAGCCATTGAGGTGGTGCTGGGTAGGGGAAGGAATGGTGGTGGGGGTAGAACATGCCCACGTAGGAGAAGAGAGGTTAGATACCTTACATCTATCCCCTCTTCTAGTCCTACCCCCAACCAGATGGTATCAGGTGACCATATCAGCAAACCCTCGAGCCACACGGTGCTGTTGATGAACGCCAGGTCAGTACAAAATAAGACTGCCCTCATCCATGATGTAATTCTGGATGAGGGTGCTGACCTGGCGTGCATTACTGAGACCTGGGTGGGAGAAGAGGGTGGTGTTCCCCTCTCCCAGCTGTGTCCGCCTGGGTACTCGGTCCAGCACCAATGTCGCTCGGAGGGTCGGGGAGGGGGAGTTGCTATAGTCTATAGGAGTTCTATCTCCTTGACCAGGCTTCCTATCCCTTTGAGAGGAGGTCTTGAGGGCCTGTATTGTGTGTTGGGCTTGGGAGACAGATTAGGGATTCTGTTGGTGTACCGCCCACCCTGCTGCGTACCAACAGTCTCCCTGCCTGAGCTGACGGAGGTGGTCTCGGACCTGGTGTTGAGGACTCCCAGGCTGTTGGTGCTGGGGGACCTCAACATCCATGCCGAGGCTGCCTTGACTGGGGCGGCTCAGGACTTCATGGCCGCCATGACAACCATGGGGCTGTCTCAATGTGTCATCGGCCCAACACATGAGAAGGGCCATACCCTGGACCTGGTTTTCTCAACGGGACTGGAAGATGGTGGTTTGGATGTGGAGGGGCTGGTTGTGACCCCATTGTCATGGTCAGACCACTTCCTGGTCAAGTTTAGTCTATTAGCTTCTTCTTCCCTCTGCAAGGGTGGGGGATCTATTAAGATGATCCGCCCTCGGAGACTAATGGATCCAGATGGTTTCCTGAACGCTCTGGGGGATTATCCGTCTGATATGGTCGGCGCTCCTGTCGAAGCTCAGGTCACCCTATGGAATAGGGAGATGACCCGGGCAGTTGACACGATTGCGCCTAAGCGCCCTCTCCCTGCACGCAGAGCCCAGACAGCTCCTTGGTATACTTCTGAACTGCGGGCGATGAAGCGAGAGGGGAGACGGCTGGAGCGCAGGTGGAGGAAATCCCGCTGGGAGTCCGATCGAACACGACTTAGAGCCCATTATCGGGCCTATTTCGTGGCAATACGGCTGGCGAAACGGCAATATTTCTCCAGCCGTATTGCTTCCTCAGAATGTCGTCCAGCAGAGCTGTTTCGGGTGGTCCGGGATCTTCTTCAACCGGGAAATCCGGTGGAGGTCCCGGACTGCTCATCAGCTCGCTGTGATGAGTTTGCTATTCATTTTGAGGGGGAAATCGCTCAGATTCGCAGTGGGTTGGACTCCACCGTTACTGCAGAATCAGAGGATGTGTCCAGTGTGCCGTGCTTAGGTCAAGTATTAATGGATGAGTTTCAATTGTTGAGACCTGAGGATGTGGACAGGGTGCTTGGATCTGTCCGTTCTACCACCACTCCGCTCAACCCTTGCCCATCTTGGCTAATTGGAAGATCTGCCAGGGGGGTTCGCACCTGGGTCCAGGAGGCCGTGAACGCCTCTTTGAGAGAGGGAGTGGTCCCTACCACCTTGAAAGAGGCGGTAATTCGTCCACTCCTTAAAAAGCCTAACCTGGACCCAAGGCTGGTGGTTAACTACCGACCAGTGGCGAACCTCCCTTATTTGGGCAAAGTGTTGGAGCGGGTTGTGGCCGGGCAACTCCAGGCGCTGCTGGATGAAACGGATTTTCTGGATCCATTTCAATCGGGTTTCAGGCCGGGTTTTGGTACGGAGACTGCCTTGGTCACCCTGTATGATGACCTTTGCCGGGAGAGAGACAGGGGGAGTGTGACCCTGTTGATACTCCTGGACCTCTCAGCGGCTTTCGACACCATCGACCATGGTGTCCTTCTGGATAGGCTGGCTGGGTTGGGAGTTGGGGGCACCGCTTTACGGTGGTTCCGCTCCTTCCTGGCTGACCGTGTCCAGAGGGTGGTGCTGGGGGACAGTTGCTCTGTCCCATGGCATTTATGTCATGGGGTTCCTCAGGGCTCAATACTGTCCCCCATGCTGTTTAACATCTACATGAAACCGCTGGGAGAGGTCATCAGGAGGTTTGGGCTGAGGAGTCAGCAATATGCTGACGATACTCAGCTCTACCTCTCGTTTTCCACCAATCCAGGTGAGGCGGTTTCTGTGCTGAACTCGTGTCTGGACCTGATAATGGACTGGATGAGGGTTAATAAATTGAAACTCAATCCAGACAAGACGGAAGTGCTGTTAGTGGGTGCTTCACCGGACAGGCTGGAGGGCCATTTCCCTGCCCTGAATGGGGTTACACTCCCCCTAAGGGACAGGGTCCGCAGCTTGGGGGTGCTCCTGGACCCCAGTCTAACACTGGAAGCCCAGGTGGACTCGGTGGCCAGAGGCGCCTTCCTTCAGCTGCGGAAATTATACCAGCTACGGCCCTACCTGGACGAGCGGAGTCTCATGACAGTTACACACGCACTGGTAACATCTCGCATAGATTACTGCAATGCGCTCTACGTGGGGCTGCCTTTGAAGACGGTCCGGCGACTGCAACTGGTCCAGAATCGAGCTGCGCGGCTGGTGAGTGGTGGGGCCGCTAGGGACCATATCAAGCCGATTCTATTTAAGTTACATTGGCTACCAGTTGCTGCCCGGGCCCAATTCAAAGTGCTTGTTTTGACATATAAAGCCCTAAACGGCTTGGGCCCTGGATACCTGAAGGACCGCCTCCTTCCATATGAACCTACCCGGCAGTTAAGATCTAGCCAGGGGGCCCTTTTGAAAGAGCCGTCCCTCAAGGAGGTAAGAGGGATGGCTTGTAGACAAAGGGCCTTTTCGGCAGCTGCCCCCAGACTATGGAATGCCCTCCCGACTGAGATTCGTCTGGCGCCGACGCTGATGACATTTCGGCGCCAGGTCAAAACCTTCCTGTTCCAGAAGGCTTTTAATTGAAATGATATCAGCTGTGGGTCCGATGGCAATTTTTTAGAGTATATATTTTAATTGCATTTTAATTGTTTTGTCTTTTTATTGTATTTTAAATGTTGTAAGCCGCCCAGAGACCTCTGGGTAGTGTGGGCGGCATATAAGTTAAATAAATAAATAATAATAATAATAATAATTATCGGGCTATTTCGTGGCAATACGGTTGGCAAAACGGCAATATTTCGCTATCTGTATTGCTTCCTCAGAATGTCGTCCAGTAGAGCTGTTTCGGGTGGTCCGGGATCTTCTTCAACCGGGAAATCTGGTGGAGGTCCCGGACTGCTCATCAGCTCGCTGTGATGAGCTTGCCATTCACTTTGACGGGAAAATTGCTCAGATTTGCAGTGGGTTGGACTCCACCATTAGTGCAGAATCAGAGGATGTATCCAGTGTGCCATGCTTAGATCAGGTATTAATGGATGAGTTTCAATTGTTGAAACCTGAGGATGTGGACAGGGTGCTTGGATCTGTCCGTTCTACCACCACTCCACTCGACCCTTGCCCATCTTGGCTAATTGGAAGATCTGCCAGGGGGGTTCGCACCTGGGTCCAGGGGGCCGTGAACGCCTCTTTGAGAGAGGGAGTGGTCCCTACCACCTTGAAAGAGGCGGTAATTCGACCACTCCTTAAAAAGCCTAACCTGGACCCAAGGCTGATGGTTAACTACCGACCAGTGGCGAACCTCCCTTATTTGGGCAAGGTGTTGGAGCGGGTTGTGGCCGGGCAACTCCAGGCGCTGCTGGATGAAACGGATTTTGTGGATCCATTTCAACTGGGTTTCAGGCCAGGCTTTGGTATGGAGACTGCCTTGGTCACCCTGTACGATGACCTTTGCCAGGAGAGAGACAGGGGGAGTGCGACCCTGTTGATACTCCTGGACCTCTCAGCGGCTTTCGACACCATCGACCATGGTGTCTTTCTGGATGGACTGGCTGGGTTGGGAGTCGGGGGCACCACTTTACAGTGATTCCGCTCCTTCCTGGCTGACTGTGTCCAGAAGGTGGTGCTGGGGAACAGTTGCTCTGCCCCATGCGTTTATGTCATGGGGTTCCTCAGGGCTCGATACTGTCCCCCATGCTTTTTAACATCTACATGGAACTGCAGGGAGAGGTCATCAGGAGGTTTGGGCTGAGGAGTCAGGTCTTCCTCTCGTTTTCCACCAATCCAGGTGAGGCGGTTTCTGTGCTGAACTCGTGTCTGGACCTGATAATGGACTGGATGAGGGTTAATAAATTGAAACTCAATCCAGACAAGATGGAAGTGCTGTTAGTGGGTGCTTCGTCGGACAGGCTAGAGGGCCATTTCCCTGCCCTGAATGGGGTTACACTCCCCCTAAGAGACAGGGTCCGCAGCCTGGGGGTGCTCCTGGACCCAGTCTAACTCTGGAAGCCCAGGTGGACTCGGTGGCCAGGAGCGCCTTCCTTCAGCTGCGGAAATTATACCAGCTACGGCCCTACCTGGACGAGCAGAGTCTCATGACACTTACGCATGCACTGGTAACATCCCGTATAGATTACTGCAATGCGCTGTACATGGGGCTGCCTTTGAAGACGGCCTGGCGACTGCAACTAGTTCAGAATCAAGCTGTGCGGCTGGTGAGTTGTGGGGCCGCTAGGGAACACATCAGGCCGATTCTGTTCAAATTATATTGGCTACGAGTTGCTACCCGGGCCCAATTCAAAGTGTTTGTTTTGACGTATAAAGCCCTAAACGGCTTGGGCCCTGGATACCTGAAGGACCGCCTCCTTCCATATGAACCTATCCGGCAATTAAGATCTAGCCAGGGGGCCCTCCTGAAAGAGCCAATCCCTCAAGGAGGTAAGAGGGATGGCTTGTAGACAAAGGGCCTTTTCGGCAGCTGCCCCCAGATTATGGTACGCCATCCCAAGTGAGATTCGTCTGGCACCGACGTTGATGACGTTTCGGCACCAGGTAAAAACCTTCCTGTTCCAGAAGGTTTTTAATTGAAATAATATCAACCGTGGGTTCTGATGGCAACTTTAGAGTACTGTATTTTTAATTGTATTTTAATTGTTTTATCTTTTTATCCTTTTATTGTATTTAAATTGTTGTAAGCCGCCCAGAGACCTTTGGGTAGTGTGGGCGGCATATGAGTTAAATAAATAAATAAATAAATAAATAAATAAATAAATAAATAAATAAATAAATAAATAAATAAATAAATAAATAAATAAATAAATAAATAAAAAAGTCCAATTAATTTTTATAATATTGAAAACCCAACACCTGTGTCGAGTTTATCATTGTGTTAGCCATGAATAGGAAGTTTATTTTAGTGATGGTCTAGACAACTTTCTTCCAAACCTAATGTGGGCATATTATGTCAGGGGATGTGCCTATGTCTCTGATACGGTTCTATTCCTAGCTTTCTTGCATGCAAACGTTTTGCAGCTGGGACTCCTGTACACAGCCAGCCAGTCTCCCCCATATGGCTCAGGTGCTGGCTGTAGAAGCATTTCTGCAACCATCTATCTGAACCTCTCCCCCATTGGGGATGATCACAGAGACTGGAAATAATTGTGAGAATTATCTGGCTCCATCGTTTGCTTAGAATTCAAAAGCAAATAACATAGGAGGGACTGTCCTGAATATCAGGGGATGGAGGTTTTAGGGAGAGGTGTGTACTCTGCAGACTGGAACATACCAATGCACTAGAAATTCCCCTTGTTTAATATTACTAAATTACTTAGTCTTTACAAAAGAGGCACTGAGACAGAATCCATTAACCTCTGCAAGATCATACACCCATAACACAAGAATGAGGCAATGAGTGCTTTTTTTGGTTGGTTGGTTGGTTGGTTGGGGTTGAGATTTCCACAATTTGTGCAAAATGCCTCTGCAGAAACTAATTTCTGTTCCCTTTGTGAAGGAAGGCACGCACAACAAGCATGGAAGGATTGATTGATTGATCAGAAGAAAGAAACTACCCATCCCTTCCTTCTAATATTTAAAATTCCATGCCACAAGGCTCTAGCTATCCCATAATCTGTACAGATTGCGTAATCTGGATGACAATAGTTGCAGCAAAAACTCTAATTCAGATCAGCAAAATGTATCTTACAGGCAAGGAGAAAAACACTTCTCATTGTCAATTGTGAGAACAAGACATCCTTATTTGTGGTCTACAATTCATTTAATGCAACCGTAAAAATGGAAGTGTAGTTTTCAGTTCGGAGACTTTAACGCTAGAGTTGGCGCTGATCACAATTCCTGGCCCACTTGTCTAGGCCGTTTTGGCATTGGAAAGATGAACGAAAATGGCCAACGAAAATTGGCTTCAGCTCTGCTCTCAGATACAGATAGCAGCGGACACAGGTAACATCAAAGGAATGTATGACGGTATCAGGCAGGCTTTAGGTCCAATACAGAAGAAATCTGCTCCCTTGAAGTCTGCTACAGGCGTGATCATCCAGGACCGAGCACAGCAGATGGACCGCTGGGTGCAGCACTACTCTGAGCTATATTCCAGAGAGAATGTAGTAACCGAAGAAGCATTAAATAACATTGAGTGCCTGCCTGTCTTGGAAGAGTTGGACAGAGAACCAACCTTAGCAGAAATAAAAACGGCCTTGGATTCCCTTGCCTCCGGCAAGGCACCTGGAAAGGATAACATCCCTGTTGAAGTGCTGAAGTGCTGTAAAGAGACCATCACTACCGAGCTGTATGAAATCTTTTGTCTTTGCTGGAGGGAAGGTGGAGTACCACAGGACATGAAGGATGCAAACATCGTCACATTGTACAAGAACAAAGGAGACAGGGGCGACTGCAATAATTACCGTGGCATCTCTCTTCTCAGCGTTGTAGGGAAGCTGCTTGCCCGTGTTGTGCTGAAGAGGCTCCAGGTGCTCGCAGACAGAGTCTATCCAGAATCACAGTGTGGATTTCGAGCTAATAGATCCACCACTGACATGGTATTCTCCCTCAGACAGTTGCAGGAGAAATGCAGGGAACAACAACAGCCACTCTTTGTGGCCTTCATAGATCTCACAAAGGCCTTTGATTTGGTTAGCAGGGATGGCCTTTTTAAAATACTTCCCAAGATTGGATGTCCACCTCGACTCCTTAACATCATCAGGTCCTTCCATGAGGGAATGAAGGGCACTGTAGTTTTTGATGGTTCAACATCAGATCCCTTTGACATCTGAAGCGGAGTGAAACAGGGCTGTGTCCTCGCACCAACCCTTTTTGGGATCTTTTTTGCTGTCATGCTGAAGCACGCCTTTGGAACTGCAACAGAAGGTGTCTATCTCCGGACTAGATCAGACGGAAAGCTCTTTAATCTCTCTAGATTGAGAGCGAAGACCAAAGTCCAGCTGAAATGCATGCGGGACTTCCTCTTCACTGATGATGCAGCCATTGTTGCCCACTCTGCTCAAGACCTCCAACAACTCATGAATCGTTTTAGCAAGGCCTGCCAAGACTTTGGACTAACAATCAGCCTGAAGAAAACACAAGTCATGGGCCAGGGCGTGGACTCGCCTCCCTCTATTACCATTTCCACACAAGAATTGGAGGTTGTTCATGACTTTATGTACCTTGGCTCAACGATCTCTGACACTCTCTCTCTAGATGTCGAGCTGGATAAACGCATTGGCAAAGCAGCTACCATGTTCTCTAGACTCACAAAGAGAGTATGGCTCAATAAGAAGCTGACGACATATACCAAGATCCAGGTCTATAGAGCCTGTGTCCTGAGCACACTCCTGTACTGCAGTGAGTCCTGGACCCTTTGTGCACGGCAGGAGAGGAAGCTGAACACCTTCCATATGCGTTGCCTCCGACGCATTTTTGGTATCACCTGGCAGGACAAAGTTCCAAACAGAGTAGTCCTAGAACGAGCTGGAATTTTTAGCATGTATACATTACTGAAACAGCGACGTCTACGTTGGCTTGGGCATGTCGTGAGAATGGCTGATGGTTGGATTCCAAAAGATCTCCTGTATGGAGAATTATTGGAGGGAAATCGCCCCAGAGGGAGACCACAGCTGCGATACAAGGACATCTGCAAGCGGGATCTGAAGGCCTTAGGAATGGACCTCAACAGATGGGAAACCCTGACATCGGAGCGTTCAAGCCTGGAGGCAGGCGTTGCATCACGGCCTCTCCCAATTTGAAGAGACCCTTGTCCAGCAGACTGAGGCAAAGAGGCAGTCACGGAAGCAGCAAAATCAGGGAGCTGGACAGGGGACAGATTGTATTTGTCTTCAGTGTGGAAGGGATTGTCACTCTCGAATTGGCCTTCTCAGCCACACTAGACGCTGTTCCAAGTCCTCCATACAGAGCACGTTACCATAGTCTTTCGAGAATGAAGGATGCCTAATACCTAATACTAGTTTTCAGTATGGGGAAATATAGAAGCCGAAGTTAAATGACAGTGGATACAGAATGTACCATTTGCAACAATTCCGTTTGAATTTCAAAGTATTGAAAATAGGTCTTTCACATTAACCGTCCTTTAAGATCATGCGATCATTTTCTAATTGCTGAGAAAATTTAATTAATACCTGTAGTAGAGCAGGTATTAATATGTAGGTAGATAGGTATGTAAGTAATTAGTGGCCAAAATCCACTTCCATATACTGTGGGCTTTCATTGGTCATTAAACTTTTCTGTTCCACTCCCTCCAGGTTCTGAGCTTTCCTTGGGATCTCTTTTTGACTCGGGGGAAGTGTTTTGGAGCCTCAGGATGGGGCGGAAAGCCTTTAATGCCTCGTTAAATATCAGGATTAGGACTATTGGTGGTGATTTTCTGGCATTAAAGGCCCCCTGTGCTCCTGAGGCACTGAAAAGCTTCCTCAGCACAAAAGGAAACTTTGGGTGGGTGGATCTGGAATAGAATATTGTTAATGACCAATAAAAGCCTGTGGCTTATGATGTCATCAGCTTGTGCAGATTTTGTCCATTGAATTTAAACCGAAAGGAAGAGAAAGGAACTTCTTCGTCAATTGTAATTCAGCAGCTTCATGTTAAAGCTTCTCCTTGAAGTCCCTTTGTTGAAGGAAGACCACTTGAAGGTCAGTGATAAAAGTGTCCTGATTGATTGAAATATCCTTCCACTGTTGCCTGAAGTCTTCCATTTCTTGAGTCAGGTGTGTGTCCATTTATTGTTTTCGAATTAACCTGTTTGGCCTAAACTAGAATACTGTTGGGAGACCATATATATTCTGTTTGTGTTCCTCAATGCTGCCTCCCTTTCTTCACAGTGCAGCCCCCCTCTGGAAGTGAAAGATTTGTTGGTAGATATTAAAGATGGCAAAATTTTGATGGCTTTACTGGAAGTTCTGTCTGGACAAAATCTGGTATGTATAAAATGCAGCCATAAAGAACAATAGAAAAGGACTGTCTTTTATATAAATGGGGTAGAACTGTGTAGCTTTCCCCCCCCCCCCCGAAGGCCCCCATCAGAAACATATTTCAAGCCAGACAGCTGCAACCATTTTGTAGCTACATGTGTATTGTAGTTACATGCAGTTAAATTGAAACTGCAGCAAGCACTAGGAATCAGGTTATATTGCCAAGCCCATCGTTCCTACGTTTTCTTTCAACTAGAGAAAGCAGTCCAAAAATTTGTGTTTTTGGACTGCAACCCCCAGAATTCACCAAGATTAGCTTCCCACGGAATTCTGGGAATTGTCATTCAAAAAACACAGATCTGCTCACCTCTGATTTCTAGTTTAGAATTAAGCTGATCCAAAAAAACTTTCCACAACTTGGTGTTCTCCCGGTGTGTTGGACTACAATTCCCATCATCATCTAGCAGCATGACTAATGGTCTTAAGGTTTTAATGTTTCACTGGCAACGCAGATCAATATCCACAAGCTTTTCAAATTCCTCTTCCCATCCAATCATTCAGTGGTTTTTCTTCAGCAAATCTCTATCAGTGGATACAGTTGAAACGAATCTCAGACAGGTTAGACTCTTCATGGGGTGGACAATGGGCTGTCCACATGCAGCCCCTACTAGTTGTTTTACCCTCCCCACCAGTCTCCTGATGCTGGTGCCTTTGTTGCTGTGCTGCTGAGTTTTGGTGCTGCTGCAGCCAATCCCTCAAGTTAATTTTAAAACAAGATGCACAGGACACACATACTTTGTGCCTTGTTTTAAAACTGATTGGTGTCAGAGATGGAGAGGCAACCTTTATCTGGCTAGGCTAAGATGTATTGCTACTCGTATTTATATATTCCTCTGCCTTTGCATGTGCTCATCAAACACAGATGGATGTTCTATTCTAACTTAGCGTTGCTAAGGAAAAGTGTTCCTGTAAAAGTTGAGTAGGTTCTGGTTAGTAGAAAAACAGTTCAGTTTGTTTCAGAGAATTCATAATCTATATGGGGTGGACTTAATGAAATGAAAGAAATAATGGTGTGAGGATCCTGCCAGCCCTCTCCTATTTCTAAGCCATTTTCCCAGTCAAAACATCAGTCATCAATTTGAGTTTGAACTCAACTGGTTTATTAAACTTGGTAGACACATTTTTGACTTCAGTCTTTTCCAACTCTGTCATCAAGATATTGTCTCTTGGGGTCGAATGTCCTTTCTTTAAAACAGCAACGTCCCCATCCTGTTTTCTTTTAACTGAACTTGCAACAGGCAGTAACGTATTAGTCCCGTAAATTGCTGAAGCCAACTCCATGCCCGGGTCTAGCATGAAACACCCAACCTATAGCTGGTTCCCAACCTTTCTTGCCTGGGACTCTGCGGGTTTGTGAGGGGAACAGTCTCATCCCAAGATTGCTTCCAGGGCAAGTTAGGTTTGCTCTATTTTCTCTATTTTCTCTCTCTCTCTGTAACCAAGCGTGTTCCTTCCTCCTCCTTTCTCCCTCCGCCGTTTCTCCTCACACCTTCTTACTCCTCCACTCTTTCTCTGTCACTTCCCTCAGCACTTTAAAGGTAACCCATTCACCTGTCCAGGGATCTTCTTTTATAATCTCTTCCCTATCTTTCTCTCCCTTATTCTCCTCCTCCTCTTTTGCTCAGCATTCCACTGCTACTGCTACCTCGGTCTCCACATCTCCCTCTTTATCCTCCTCCTTTCCCACCAACACTCTTCTAACAGTTTGTCTTTTCCTAGGTATTCCAGGGTTCCTGTTTTCAAATCCACCATTCTGACCCTAAGATTCATTGAGGCGGGATTCTCCTCATTTATCCCTTCAGGTTTTGGGGTTGGAGGGGATAGCACACCAGTTGATGCTTTTTCTCACAAATGGGCCAAATTGTCTTGCCTAATTATGTTGGCATAACACAAGTGGCGTAACTCATGGAGATGATTTGTCTTAAGTAGAGAAATCACCATAGACTTGATCTGTTGAGTACAGTATTTTGTGACTCAGAGTGCAACTGATACTGTCTACCATGTTCTTAATTGGGGCAATTTTGCCTCCAAAAGTTAAGCCATTTGGGTAGCTATGCAAGAGGATGATGGTCACAGTGTGTAATAATAATCTCGGAGTGTTTGTTCAGAGTGTTACAAGTGTGAAAGCTGAAGTGAAACTGAAAAATACTACTCTTCAGTGGAAGATTTAACTGGCCTCTGTGCATTATTCCTTTTCTCTCACCTTGAAAAAGAGAAGAAAGCATAAAAGACTTGCTTCATGGATGAATTATACTTTCCTTGATTCTTGTCATGGAAAGTCAGCCATCTTTGAGTTTGAATATTAAGAAACATTTGGTATTGTATTCGACTGTATTATACCCGAGTAAATTTGTTTCCTTTCTGATTTTTGATGAGTAGAGAGACAGATACTCTTAGACGAGTTTGGATATAGATTGAGATGTTAAGATTAGATTTTGGTTAAATCAAAGGCTAAACGATAGGTCATTAGGAAATCTGTGTTAGAGATAATTGTACCTATACACTAGATGGACTGCTTCAAATAAATATTATACAAAGAGTGAATGAGTCCTATAAAGTAATACTAAAAACCTTTCCCAATTTGTCCGAGTTTTGATCATCCAAATTTTTAAATTAGGTTTCCAACCCATTGCAGTTTAATATTTTACAAAAGTAAAAGCACTTTTGGGCCTTAAACATCTCTATTTTCTGGTATTGGCTATCACATAAACAACCATTTGGGTTCCTTGACATCAGCTCAAACAAGAGGGAAAGGGAAGAAAAATAAATCTTTTAGAAGGTTTCTAGTTTTTGGAACCAGTGGTGAGAATATTACTTAAGGTTTAGAGTTCAACAAACAGATGAAACGGCAGTCTTCCCCCTAGTGAGGTTAAAGCTGTCTCGCAAAAGTACAGTAGGTCAGTGGTGAGTCTTATTGTCACAAAAGAGTAGCAGGGTTGAAAAGTTACACATTAAGAGAAGATGAGTGGAAGAAAAGTCTAGGTGTTCCAAGTGTGTAGAGACAACAATGTGAAGGTGCCCATTGGATGGGTGACTCTGTAGTAACAGGGTAGGATCCTAGGAGAGAAGTCCCCATGTAGTAATAAAAATGGGAGAGAGGATTGTGAAATTTTTGACCTTATGTGCCAGAATGACATTGACCAGGGCCCTGCATAAAGCAGATGGACCATGAAAATACAGATGCTTATATCATTATGTTTATATTGTTCTGTAGACAGTTAACCTTTCTGCACATTGTGTGAATGATTATTTTCTGTGTGGGGTTCCTCCACAGCTGCACAAGTTGCTGTACTCAGACACAGGTCAAAGTGAGAGCTGGTGTTTGTCCCTTGCCTTGTTGGACAATGTGGAGTTCATGAGAAATTACTGGCAACCCACTGCTTATTTGGAGACACCAGCTGAAGTCACCACTGGTTAAGAAAATCTGGGATCCAAAGGAGCTTTTAATTAGAGCTGCCTTGCTGCCTGCAGAATTCTGGGAATTGTAATCCAAAAATAAAAATCTCTGGGGCAGTGGTTCCCAAACTTAGGTCCCCAGATGTTCTTGGACTATATCTCCCAGAAATCTTGGCCAGTATAGCTAGTGGTGAACACTTCTGGGAGTTTTAGTCCAAAAACACCTGGGAACCTAAGATTGCGAACAACTGCTAGGGCACAGCTCTGGTTTGGGGGCTTTTATTCTCCCTACCATTAATGATTTATCTTGTCTGTATGTACTCTGTCTGGTAATTGTTTTTCAGATGCAGGAATATAAGCCTTCTACCCATCGTATTTTTCGTCTGAACAATATTGCAAAAGCCCTTAAATTTTTGGAGGACAGCAATGTAAGTAATATGAAAACTGAAAACCTAACCTTCACTTTATCCAGTTTATCATTGCAAAAGGAAAAAAAAAGTCATATGCCTAAAATAAGGATGTGTAAACTAAAGGAATTAAGCCTTATTTATTGCTGAGTCTAAAAAGCTGTATAAAACATGTTCCTAGGAAAAGAATTACTTTTGAAATGTTGTAATGTAATGGTTTCAGTGGAATTAAAGGATCAGAAACCAAGTATTAAAAGAAAAAAAAATAGGAAAGGTTTGTTCTTGGCAGAGTCTGAGCAACCAAACTCGAGTTACTTTGAAGGATTGTGACTTGAGTCATCTGTGTTTTGTATGTGTGTGTTTCTTTCAGAAAAAGTCTTTTTGGCATTGTGAATTTTATATTACTCTGTTAAAGTTTAACAGGAGCCCATCTTACGTTCCTTCAAAAAAGAAAAAAGCCCAACAAATCCAAAACCAGAGAAAATTTTTAAAAAACACCCTCCAAAAACCTGAATTTGATGGTCTAGACCAGCCATTCTGAACAGAGGGCCATATGGCTTTCTGAACCCTCCTGGGGGCTCCTGGTACATTTGAAGGGGGCCACGGAGTGGACACAGTTCTTCACACACCATCTTACAAGGTTTGTTATATGACCTGTACAATCCTGATTTGGCCTGTATTTCTTTCATACTGTGTTCACGGCTATGGCCAAAAAAGGTTGAGAATGGCTGGTCTAGACTTGTGTGACCTTTGGACATTTGAGATTTGAAGGTACACAATTCCTCAAGCTGCACTGGCATCACTGTTCAGAGTGTATTTGCACTGAGTGCAAAAGAAATGGGACAGGAAGGCAGGACTGGTGCTTGGGAATCTCAAGTGAAGATTAGGTGGATTAGTGGTTCTGGTGTCTGACTGGAAATTAGAAAATTCTGATTCCTTCCCCCTCCCTCGTACTCCCCAAGGCTCCCTTGGGATCCCCTTCATTGTGGGGAAGCCATTGGGGTCTGTGGGGCATGTGAAAGGTAATTAACTTTTCCTTCCCACTTCCATGTCTCATAGGAAGCCTCCCTCTACCCCATCCAGAAAACATGATGGACATTTTCTGGAATTAGAGAGAAGTGATTGCTAGACAACTCCTTGTGTGGATGGGAGGGGGGCTGAAATTGGATCATCTACCCTCACTCCCAAGTGTGCACTGCCACAATGGTTCCTGCTGTCAAAATAATAATAATAATAATAAAGAGCAGTTCCTGCTGCTATTGTGGCTGCTTCTGAAATCTGGAGGGTTTACAACAACTCTCTATGGCATAGGAGACTGCATGACACCTCCACCAATTTTTGGCACTGCATGTTTATCAGCCACTGCACATGGCTGGACAGAAAAACAACCTGAGGCGTGCCACATGCAGCCCATGGACTGTGAGTTGCCCACCCCTGCCCTACATGTGCACTTCATTTCCAGTGGGGAAACAGTTTGGTAGGCAAGTTGAATAAAATGAATCCTGAAGCCTTGGTTACTTAGCTTTACTATAAATTACCACACTGCCTCACAGGAGTATCTGACAAATTGTTGTTGTTTTCCTTCATAAGCTGTTGGTGAGTTCTGTATAAGCCTTTGGCGACATCATACCGCACATGTTCAGGCTTTCATTCTGTTGCTAAGGGGCTTCTTATGTCATAGTGAGGGCCCTCACCTTGCCTTAAGCTTATTTATGTAAGGGGAAGCTTTCCTCAGGCACGCTGATGGAGTGATTTCGCCTTTCTCTCCAGCCCTCTTTTGAGGGTGGTGTCCACAATCAAATATATGGCTCACTAAGAAGAATTAAGAAGTATGTAAAGGTATAGTAGTATATCTAGGCTATCTGGGCACATCATGAGAGAACAAGCCTCACTAGAAAAGACAGCAGTGCTTGGAAAAGTTGAAGACAGCATGAGAAGAGAGGAAGACCAAATATAAAATGGATTGGCTGAATAAAGGAAGCCATGGCCTTGAGGTGGCAGGACCAGAGCAGGGCTGTAAATGAAAGAACATTTTGGATTCACTAGTGCAGAGGGTTGCACCAGGGCAGAAGTAACTTAATGGCAAACAACAACAAAGTTTATCTAGGGTGGTGATTAGAGATCTGCATGAATTAAAAATTTGTTAAAAATCGCTAATTTGTCAATTCATATTCGTATTCTTCCCTGATGAATACAAATTAACAAATTTTTAGTGATTTTTGATTCATCAATTTGAGAGTCAGATGCTTCCCCTGGCTCTCCTCTACAATCCTTCCAAGTTTGGTGAAGATTGGGTTTTGGACATCCAGGTTATATACCCACAAAGTGCCCTTTGGCAGCTGGCTTGTGGCACTGCTGGAATTTCCCCCAAGCCCCCTCACCTGCTAAAGGGCACTTTCCTGGGGGACCCACTTGTGGGATTGCAGCTGCCATCATTACCAGCTGGCATAACCAACGGTGAGGAATGATGGGAATTACAGGGAGTTTGAATATCTAAAGAGTCGCTTGTTCCTCCTTTCTGTTCTAAAATGAAGAGAGCCCCAGGCTTTTCGGCAGCTATGTGGTTAGGAGCCATTTAGCAGTGCAGCATCTCTTCCTATAGCTATTAAAGGGTGTCTTTCGGGCTAATACTGAATCCCAGCGATCCATGCCTGGTAACTGCAGGAAGAGCTGAGCAAGACAAGAGTGGTTATGTAACTAGCAAACTGTATGTGCTACAGTGTGAAAGAGAAGCACTTACTTGAAATAAAAATTAAAACGAGAAGAAGAAAGTGTCTAGAAGTAGGCGAAAGATTCTGCTAATCGTATAGTTGTATTTTTTTTTCTCAGACAGACAACACAAGGGCAGTGACATCTTAGTGGGCTGAACATAATTTGTTGTCAGTCATTAATTAAAGGCTTCCTTTTCCATCTCATTACAATTTAACCAAATGTAAGAAAGAAGGGTGGTGAGGAGAAAAGGTTTTTCCTTGTTCCTAGGCTGTGGGGAGTTTAAATATTAAACCAGACAGGGAGAGATGGAGAGGGGCTGCTATCGTACATACAGAGTTAATGGGGTTATGTGGCCTGTGAAGAAGCGCTGCATCAGGGGGCTGTCTTTTTTCTTTTCAATATTAGTTATCCTGGGTGGTTTGTGTGTATCTGTGTCTGTAATCTCTCTAGGGGCTGCCCATGCTGGTGGTATGAGGGGCTGAAATCAGTGATGAAGAGGGCCAGGGCCTCTGCAGTATTCATTCATTCATTCATTCTTCCTTCCTTCCTTCCTTCCTTCCTTCCTTCCTTCCTTCCTTCCTTCCTTCCTTCCTACCTACCTACCTACCTACCTACCTACCTACCTACCTACCTACCTACCTACCTACCTACCTACCTACCTACCTACCTACCTACCTACCATTTTCTCTCTCCATCTTCCTGTCCCTTCCCTCTATCCCCAGCTGGCAGAGTATGATGCAGAGAAGGTTCTCGTGTATCTCATGGGCTCCATGCCTCCCCACAAGCCCTACACCAGTTTTTTTTTTAATTTGGAAGAAAATTTCACCCAAAAATTTTGTTTTGAGGGCCTCATAGATCCCAGTTCTCTTCCACTCACCTCAAATTTTTTTTTTAAAAAAAAAGGTATCTATGTATATTTATATAGAGATGTGGCAGGGAGAGAGAACAAGATGCAAGGGGGCTTTTTTCAATTAAAAACAAAACCCTTCACATTTTATATAAGAAGATTATGGGGGTATCATTAGAGTGGATGTGGCCTCCAGCATCCAGAGATGTGTGGGTGTGGCCAATGGCCCTCTGAAGGTTGCCTATCACTGTTGTAAATGGGCAGATCGGTGTTTTGAAGGCCTGAACTGTTGCTTGCAGAGATATTTTAAAATGAGTCTCACAGCCATATGCATCAATTTGCCCACGTTGCTCTGTGTCAAGGGTGGAATTGTGTACACCATGCATGTTGCCCTCCCAAGGCTTCAGTGTGGCCCCCAGACCTATCCCAACATTGAAAAAATGTGGCCAATTGTAGCTCCCCACCCCCACCCCGAAGCCTTCTGGAAGTGCACATGGCCATTTAAGATGTTTAACCTTGTTTTAGGCCTGAAATAGCTTTTCCCAGATGCAGAAGGGACAAGTGCAACTCGCCAAGGTTGGGGAGGGTGAAAATGGAGTTGGTGTGGCTCCTTGGCCGATGCTGCCCCTGCTTTGCATACTTACATAATCTCTCTTTACATACTCTGTATTGTTACATGCCTGCCTTCCCCAATATGACCTCCTCCAGATTTCCTGGACTACAACTCCCATCATCCCCAGCCAAAGCATATATTCAGGTGGAACTGCTTTAGAAAACAACGAGCATCATACCCCATTACCAAGTGTTAATGCTGTCACTGGCTGCAGCAGAAACCCCGTGTTTCCTCCTTGACTGTTATGCCCAGAGTGATCTTTGCATGAAGCAGCAACACATGCTGGTGTTTATCATATGGAGTTTCTTGCATCATCATCCATCCATCCATCCATGTATTTGATATGGTCTTTGAAACCCTAACTATTGTCCAAATCTTAATCGTGCCCATATAAGCCATGTAAAAATCCATGCAATAAATATGGAGAAGGAAATACCATGTTAGCAGAGTCTAGGAAAGAGGCTCTGCTAACTAAGAATTTTTTTTCCTCATCCCAGTTTGTATCAGAAGTGATTTCACGTTTCCAAATGCCTACAAACTCAAATGGCACCTCAAATGAATAATGGCCACTGATCTATACATACCATGTGCTAGAAGATCTGCACATGCCATGTGCTGTATACCAAGAGAAACATGATAAATCTCACTTCAATAGAAAAGCCTCAAATAGGCATAATATAATCAAATCATGGGATAAAAAGTGTAAATACTTAATCGCATTACCATTTTAAAAATGCAAAGAATTGAGGTTCAGACTAGTAATTATTCTAATACATAGCAGACATGTATGTTTTTCATTCTCTGCTCCCTCTGCTCTCAATAAGTAGTAATCCTGATATCATGGTGCCTTTCATTTCTCTATTCCACTTTGCTAGCTATGGACACTGCAGGTGGGGGAAAAACACAAGAGGTATACTGGGGCATCAGTTCAGTATGATTTGTGTGGACCTGGCTCCTGTCCAAATGCAAGATCAGGAGATTTTGATTTCCATGTTTTCTATGCTTAAAAACACATGAATGTTGCCATCTGGACAGAGTTAAGAGAAGTATTTTTTGTGGATTACAACTCCCAGAATCCTCATCTACCAGAATTACAAATTACCAGAATCTACCATCCAGCAAGTCTTCCAGTTCCATAGAGGCTCGCCATGGTTTAAAGCAGGATTACTTTATAGCAGTATCTGGAGAAGCCAGGAGCCATGCTAGCTGAGGGATTCTGGAACTTGTAGTCCAAATACGTTAGTTTTCCTAGCCCTTTTGCTATGCCCAGACATCACTGGAAGATAGCAGATAATAACGTTGGGCAGCCGTCTTTTCTGAAAATCTTTCTATTTTTGTTGGGGAAAGCATTGTTTAGTAACATGGAGATCCTCATATTGCTCAAAGGTCTTTTAGTGCTACAACATAAGTACCAGTTTTTAGGTGCAGCATCATTTAATACACTTCATTAAATTTACTATTTCCCCTGCTATTTTGACTTCTTGTTTCTTCTGTTCTAGCATTTTTATCCTGTAGGGACTTACTAAAGCCTTTGAGAATACTTACTAAATTGTTTAATCTTTTCATATATTTATTTTTTTGCACAATATTTAGCTTGTTTGTGTGAATTTAAATCGTTAGTTGTAATGATTGTTGTGAGTCAGTGTGGTGTAATGGATAGAGTGACAGACTAGGATTCAGTAGACTTGGGTTTGAATCCTTGCTTGGCCATGGAAACTCACAGGCGGGAGGGCATGCTCTCTGGATATAATGGGAGCTAGAGTACAACACATATGGCCAAATTGGGTAAATCCAGCTTATTTCTTGCTGTCTAGACATCTTAAAGGTACAGTCTGTAATTAAAGCTGCATTCTTGTGTATTTATTTATTTTCAGACTTCCTTTTAAAGCTCCCAAACTTCTTTTCTCTAGGTAAAGCTGGTTAGCATTGATGCAGCTGAAATAGCAGATGGAAACTCTTCTATGATACTGGGCCTGATATGGAACATAATCCTGTTTTTTCAGGTAGAAACAAAAACATTGCTGAAATTGCTTCTTATATGTTCCATCAGAATTTTTCAGTTTTAGTGTATTATAGTTTTGTATAAATGTCAAATATATGCAGCTCTTTTATTTTTCCCAAATTAACAGCACTGTATAATCTGGACAAATAGTATACCTGATCCTTGTTACACCTTTCTTTCTTCCCCTCTTCCTAGTCTGCTTCGCTCCATTGCTCTCAGAAATGGATTTCTGCCTCAGATGACTTGAGTCCAGCCCAACTTGTGTTCACTTGGCTTATGTTCAAATCCAAGATCACAAGATCTTGCTTTCCATTTCTTAAGCACATGCTGAAATTGTATGAATGTTGCTTTGTACATTTAACAGCTCAGATCTTGAGATCTGTGTCCTTAACAAGCCCTGACAGCCATGCTAAAAATCCCTTAGACAAGTGTCGCTTTCATGACCCAAGCCTGAAACTGGGCCTTAAAATGACAAGAATTGAATGAAATCAGCAAATGTCTTGACATGCCCCTAAGCACTGTAGGTACAAATGAAATCCACCTAGTTCTCCCAATGGTTCAGATACTAGGAGAGTGACATTGGGCTAGAGTGCTATCTAACCAACCACTCTCTTCCCTGTGCAGATTCTGCCAGCTCCTCCTCAGCCAGACTGAAATCGTGCTTTAGAATTCCATTTTTTTACTTCTTGAGACATGGAGGATGTTTCCAGGCAGGATTTGAAAGCTGGGTTTCAAAATCTTTGGTTATAGCAGAACTGGGTCCCCCCTTTTAAAATTGTCTGCATGGTGTAGAACAACATCTCATGAGTAACTTGCATTGATCTTCACTGTGGATTTGATCCCTTTCCGGGGGGGAAAAGCAATGCAGTTGCTCTTAGCTCCGTGTGATGCAGCTTTTGAGGGTTGGGGAATTTGCTAAACAGAATGGACCAGGGCGCAAGGGGGCTGCAGTACAAGTGGGACTGCAAAAATTGGGTCCCCCCCCCCACTTATGTAAACGCTTTGCTTTAAAGGCATCATATACTCCTATATCTTCACTAGTTTATTTATGTGTTTGTTTCTTAAATTTTTATACTGCCCAACTAGTGCAAAGCACTACTCTGGGTGGTTAACAATCAATGAATCCAACAATAAAACAGTAACACCCTAACAAATAAAAGTCAAATCAGCTGAAACAATACAAGACGGGCACCAAGGGAACAAAATCTTTGCATTTGCTAGACTTTTTAGATATCAACTTGCAGAATGATACAGATCGTATATTTGCCTAGGCAACTGGAATTTGGCCTCCCTCAAATTCTGTATTTGGTGTATTATGTTGCAGTTTCGAAACAGGTATCTTCTGTCAAATAAACAAAATCAAACTTGAATGGCCTATATTTTCTTCTTCAGTGAGGCACTGATCCAGATTGTACATTAAATCTAGTGAACACAGCAGTGCATCTTCCATTCAAGAGCCTTCTGAGACTGTGCTTCTTATGTAAGACCAACATAAGTATAACAAACAACCACATAGTCCCCATGGTGCAGTGGTTAAACTGCAGTGCTGCAGTCAAGCTTCTGTTCATGACCTGAGTTTGATCTTGGCTGATTCAGGTAGCTGGATCAAGGTTGACTCAGCCTTCCATCCTTCTGAGATCAGTAAATGGAATACCCCACTTACTGGAGGGCAAGTTGTTACTTGCATAATTATGTTGTAAACCAATCAGAGAGCGCTCTAGCACTATGGGGCAGTATATAAGTCAAAACAACAACATAATCACCAACTGTGAGGTAGTTTTGTTTTAGTAAATAGCAGCAGAGAGGGTAAGGGGATTCCAGATTGGGATGGCAGCTTCATGGAAAAAGAAATTTACTCTTTGCCCTGAATGTGGTCCCAACCTGAACCCCTCCAGGTGCTATTTGCTCAATGAAGAAAAATCTGTGCCACTGCTAGTTGGTTGATTGTCAGCGCATTTAAATTGCCCCATAATCTTCCTTCAAATGTGAACTTCATTTTCAGAAGGCAACATAGACGTCTGCAAGCCAGAAAATGCAAAAGGACAACCCACTCACGCCATCATTAAAATTTAGGTTTGGGAGCAGATCTCAAAAAAGTTACTTTTAAAAAACTATTAAGTCCTGATGGTCATGTTGGCCAAGGGATTCTGGAAGAGGTGGTCCAAAAAAGTAACTTTTCAAGATGTGCTTGGCAGTCAAATATGTGATCTTCCTGCCTGTTTCTGATCTCCTAACCATGATTAAGAGGTCAAGATATTTAACGTGCACTGCTCCAAAGTGTTCTCTAATCTTGGAAATAGATTCCTATCATAGGTTTAACTTCTGCTTGGGCCCCAGACCGTGCCTCCTTCTGGACATCTGTATCTCTTCCAAGCATTCTTATGGTTTTCTGTCTGCCACTTTATACCTCTCCATAGAGTGTTTCTCTGCTATGTTCCAGATGTCTGTGCTCTCTATAGTCTACGAGGAAATTAGTGTTATACGAAACTCTAACCTGAGTCCTTTGGGGTACCGTTTTAATGAACTTCCAGGGGGGTAGCTGTGTTCCTCTGCTCCAACAAAAACCACCAAGGTTGGGAGCCTACAGTTCTCCTGAGCAGAAATCAGCTTATAGGCTGCTGCAAGAGGAAAGTGGGGAGGTGATTTTTACTGATTCCTTCTTCTCCCCAAATCTTGCTGTTGCTCCACTGTAGAGAATCCTTTAAAAGTATAGGAGATAGCATGAAATGGACCTTCAGGAGGACTTGCCAAAAATCACCTTCCCATCACTCAGCAGGAGCCAATATGCTGTGGTAGTGAGCCACTTTTTGGTAGGTACTCTCAGAGGGCATGAAATTAGCCCTGAATGAACTCTGTGTTTAACGCAGAGCTAGCTGGCATCAATTGAGCTTTTGTGATGTATGAGAGCATCCGCTTGCCTGAAGGGCAAGTTGCTTGTCCTGTAGGCAGTGTGTGCGGGATGATGGATTCTCTGTTCTTTGCTCCTGGCTCTGACTGTCTGTCTTTTCATGTCAGATTAAGGAACTTACTGGCAACCTCAATAGGAACTCCTCCTCTTCTAGCCTGTCATCAGGGCCCAGTGGCCCTGATTCGGACACCTCTTATCCCAGCACGCCTAATGTCGAAAGAAGCATGTCTGTTTCTGTGAAGGATCAACGAAAAGCAATCAAGGCCCTTTTAACCTGGGTTCAAAGGAAAACGAGGAAGTAAGTTGTTTTCCTCTACTCTTCTTGAGTCATAGAGATGTTGTGATCATTTGGAACGGTAAACAGTGTTGCTGGTCAGACATGGTGGGGTGGGGGTCTCTTTGTGTTCTGTGCAAAGAAATGCAGAGGGGAATCTAGTGCAAGTAACAGGACAAGCTGCCTGCTATCATCCAGAACACTGGATTTCATGGCTGGCCTGCCTCTTTCTTCTTCTTATATGAAGTTGTTCTAGGAGAAAATGAAAACTTGGAAAATTACTGGTTTTGGACTACAACTCCCAGAATGTCTCAGTTACTGCCATACTGATAGGGAGATTTCTAGGAGTTATAGTAAAAAATGTAACTTTTCAAGCTCTGAATTTTCTCTGTAATATATGTTTCTGTGCACACTTTCCCAGGAATGTAGTGAGATGATGTACATATTGCCACAAAAGAACAGGGCTGCCAGTTATTTGTTGTTTCTGTTCTTGACAGAGATTCATAATTTGCCCATCACAAAACTGATGAGTCTTTTTCACCACCCTATGTCTCATTCCCATTAAGCAAAATTAAATTAAATTAAAAGCCCATGCTGTGATCTAATTTCCTCTGGGAGCTCCTCTCTGTTGAAGACTTTTTTTTTTTGTATTCACACATACATCTCACAACACAGAGGTGAGGGATTGTAACAGTTATATTTTAAAAGGAAATTGTTGCATTACTCATTACTGGTACTAACCTGATGAAGTGGTGTTTTAATCCAGGAAAGCTCATGAATTGTATGATGACTTTTAGTGGTCCATAAAGGTATTGCCTATTTTTGCATTTGTATTTTATTTTGTTTGGATCACTCGGCTAACCCAGACTTCATTTTTTCTGGGTCGCTCCAGTTACAAGAGTAATTTGTTGAGTTGTATATCTAATTCTCTCTTTGTGTCCAACTGGAAAATGTTATAAAAATACAAAAGGAAAAACCAAAGAACAATTCCCTTGCATCTTAAAACTGATAATAGTAACTGTGTGCCGTTAAGTCAATTCCAACTTAGGTCAATTCCAACTTACCTTTCTAGGTAGCGAGAGGTGCTTTACCATTCCCTTCTTGTGGAGGTACCCTGGAACTGTGTAGCTTGCCGAAGGCTACACAGCTTGACTCTTCTCCCTAGAGACCCACTAAGGAATTCACACTCCCAACATCTGGCTCTCCAGCCAGATACCTAATTCACTGAGTGTAAAATCAGAAAAACTCCTGCGGAAATGCTTCCAAAAATACATTTAAATGCCCTTGTAAAGTGACTTTTAAAAGCAGCTAGGTTTTGCTTCTCACACCTAAAAAGTAACTTTTGGAATTATATCATGGCTTACTTTGAAAGAAACTAGTTAGTGTAACCAAATTACTTGTAACCAATTACTTCTGAGCTCTGTACAAAGGTCATTCTTTGTTGCAAACAAGGCTAATCCGAGACATTTTGTTGCCTTGTTTCTCCATTCTGTATACAAAGGCAAACTAGGCTAACAATAAGACATCGACAGCTGAAGACAGCAGGTTTGTGCTGGAGGTACAAGACAGGCTGTGTACATCACACAGCACTGTTCTCCATCATTTTGCTGCCAATCCCTAAGGCTCGCCCACTGCTGCCTGAGCCGACCACCTCACTCTGCTTGATACCAGCCCTGGTTATTCTGGAGTGAGCAGCAGCAGCCTTTCCAGTTGAGATGTTACTCTGTTGAAGGATATAAATAGCAGCCAGAAAAGATGAGCAAGGCGCAAAGGATGAGAGAAAAGCACCCGGAAAGGGAAGGAGACTTTGCTGGAGTGTGCGTATAAGATTTATTTTGCAGCATTATAGAATTGTGCTGATGTGATCCTGTAACTGCTTATGCTTTAGTTTATTAAGATATTTACATAGATCTGACTTAATTTTGAGTTAAGGCCCATTTCATGCAGGCTTCCACACTTTTAAATGTCCAAAAATTGTAACTACCAAAACTTAGTATGTTGTTTTTGGAATATAATTATGAAGATTTAACAAAATGCATATGGTGTTTCAAAGTCGAATAACTAAAACATTACAAGAATTTAACAAAAATATTACAAAAAGTATAATAACTAAATTTAAAAACTCACAATTAATTTACTGGCTGTTGAGGCTCATAAGCCTACTAATTTAATGTATGAGTGGCCTACTTAAGCCAGATGATGTTTCTGGATGGAAAACTTCATGGCCGACTTTCTACCTTTAATCGTCTCTTTAAGAATCAAGAGCAACTTGTTAGGAAGGAATGCTTAAAGGCCATTGACCTCAACACACAGTCCCATAACAATACTATGTACATTATATATACACTATATATACTCCATAGTTGCAGCACAGTGCTACCAAAGGTGCAGGGTCAGTCCTGCAATTGGGCAGAGTGAGGCAGCCATATAGGATATCATGAAAAGGCAGGAAATTGGTATTTTTACGATGTACTTTGACTTAGATGAGCGTGCAAGCACCATTTTATCCTGTTCCTGCAAACATGCCCAAACATAGGACTGCCGTGTTGTTCATCGGTAAGCCTCTTTTAAGTGTGTATCCATTGTTGTTGTTTAGTCGTTAAGTCGTGTCCGACTCTTCGTGACCCCATGGACCAGAGCACGCCAGGCCCTCCTGTCTTCCACTGCCTCCCTTAAATCTCATGCTATTGATGTTAACTTCTGTTGGTCATTGTTTATGTAGAGAGGCATTTGTCATGCAAATGAGCTTTCTGACCAATGTACAGCATATTCACCTGAAAGGTTGACAGAAGCAAGAGCCGTGTATGAAAACGTTGCCACCTTGGTTTGTTAACCAATCTGTATGTAGTGCCTTCCATGAGCAAAGAAGCCTTTCTGTCCATAAAGCAAATCCTGGATCCACCCCTTCATCTGCTGCATTTTCTAAATTCAGGAAGTTATTTTGCTGCAGTAATGTTCCATGTTACAAGGAATGTGGATCTCTTGATGTTCCATGTGTGAATTGTTTTACTCTCTGGCTTTAGGTATGGTGTTGCAGTTCAGGACTTTGCCAGCAGTTGGCGAAGTGGTCTTGCATTTTTGGCTGTAATCAAAGCAATCAATTCCAGCTTGGTGGATATGAAGCAAGCTTTGGAGAAGACGCCCCAGGAAAATTTGGAAGATGCATTCAGTATAGCACAAGACCATCTGGATATTCCAAGGCTCCTGGAGCCGGAAGGTACTCTGGCCATTTGAAAATGTCTTCAGCATGCATTTCAGGCTTACAGGTTCTATAGGCTACGGTATGAACAAAACAAGCACTGCCTCTGCCGTGTATTGAAATATGACTACCCCAAGATGATTTATACTGTTATTTCCAGTGTAACAGTCAGAGGATACTAAGGTATTTGACCCATAAGAGGAATATTTTCATCTCTTTAATGTTGTGACTGACTGTTGCAGTGCTCAGGTAGATAAACTGAAGCTTTAAAAAAAAGAGACTCATAAATTATTATGAAATTGATAAGCAAATATACTTCTCTGTTTACCATGGTATGCCTAAATAGTGTCCCTCTGACAAATATCTATCATTTATTTTTGGAAGTCATGGTTTGTGAATTCTCCTCTTGTTAAAATATATGCCAGAGATCCATTTTGTAAAAAATCAAATAAGTGTGAGTAAGAGTGTCTGTGTAGATATAAATATACACATATACAATGCTGCAATAGCTTATTCCCTTGTGTATTTTCTGTGTCACATGCCCCATGTTCATATATGTGTGTGTGCTCAGTCTGAAATGCATTTTAGAAGGAGTAAATGGATTACATACATGTGTGTAAACATTGTGTGCTGCAGTATACATGTTGTTGTTGTTTTTGCCTTAAGGGTGTCTCCTGCATATGCTGAGCAAAGTGCTGCTAGCATAATTCTGCTGGTGTAAACTGGATCTGTCTGTTGAACTGAGTGAAGTCTGACTGACTTTCAATTAATTGGAAGCCTCCTGTCCCCCTGTTTCAGGTTCCAAGGCTCTCAACGGTTCCTGGGGAAGCCTTAGGAGCCTTGGGACAGTGGCAGGGAATCTTTAATAGTTAAAAATGTCCAGATCACTGCCACACCAACAACAATCTGGTGGAAAATTCTGACGGATAAAGGCTCCCCTCCCTGTCTCAGGGCTCCCAAAGGTTTCCCCAGGACAAAAGGGAGCCTTGGGTAGTCTCTGAACCTGAATCAGAGGAAGAGAAAAGTTTTCAATTAATTATTTCTGGCACCTGGATCCAGTTTCCACTGACATAACTATGCCAACAGGATTTTGCCGTTGAGTTATATACAGCGGTGCCCTTCCACAGTAGGAGTGCTTCCATTCATGGAAGGGTTCTGTATCTAATATTGGCCTCCACTGAGTTGCCTTGAAGCCTCCATACCTCACTGTTCCAGAGGCCCCTCCAGCTCTCAAGCTACTTTACCAAGAAGGTGAAGCAGTATAAAATCACATCATCTTCTCTCTGTTAGCAGATATTTTCTTTAGATCAAAAGGCCTTCTGTGTATGGTCGATCTCCACTGGATTCAGTGATTTGATTTTCAGGTTTTGTGTTTTGTGATCAGTCTCTTTTGCTTTAGCACTTTCTTACCTTAAACTGCATTATAGTAAGACTCCCCCTACCCACAGGATCAGTATCCGCTGATTCACTTTACTGCTGCCTGAAAATACTAAATCGGAACCCCCCAGAAATATGTATTTCCAGGGTGTATTTACCAGAACTGGCCACTAAAAGGGAGCCAGAGATCATGCAATGTGTAGTGTTCAATAGTTTGTGTTTTCCAGCATCCTGGGGGAGCTTGGACTGGTCCCCTATGGGTACCACGGTCCTCTTGTACTCAGCCTCTTGCTATACCAGACCCTTCCACACTAACCTGGTCTATTCAAGACATGTTGGGTGCTGGCATTGTGGTTTGTAGACCAACACATTCAGAGGGCACGAGGTTGGAGGAAATTATGCCAGAGCTAGAGCCACCCTTACTGGGATACATCATTAAATGAAGGAAACGTGTTTTTGAAGATTCTCACTGAGACAGAGCAGCTTTTACAAACATTAGCAAATGAGACAATGCTTGTGATTTCTCTCTAGATGTCATGGTTGAGTCACTTGATGAACAGTCCATTATGACTTACGTGGCACAATTTTTGGAACATTTCCCAGAACTGGAAGGGGTACGTGTTTTCATTTCCCTCACTTAATTTTTTCCCGACTATAGGGTGTTTATGTTGTATCACTCTTAGTGATTATTTGCAATCAAGCCATTTAGAAACTAAGACAGGCTGATCTACACTTTCTTCTCTTCTTGCAGTATTCTTCCTCAGTTTGCCAGCTAAGAATTTTAATGTTATTTGACATTTAAAACTGCCCTTAGGAATGCTCTGAGACATACTAAAAATATGACTTAGCCTATCCTAGGAGCAATGGTGAAGTGACAAATTCTGAAATTCCAACAAGAACTCTCTGCCAAGGAGAGTCCAAGAATATAGGCTGATAACTTTGCTCAACAGCAAAAACAAACAAACAAACTAAAAAACACACACAGTTCTGCCTTTTTTCATCTCTACCACAAGCAGGTCTTTTGTAAAGCTAGTGATTCTTAACTGCTCATTCAAGAATAAGCCACGCTGAAATACTTAGTATTACAGGATAGCTCAAAATAATCTATTGTTGCTGGGATCATTGTCTTCTCTTTCTACTATGGGAATTACAGCCAAAATTAAGAGCAACAAGGCTAAAGGGCTGCGGATGCCATTGTCCTTGCCAATCGATAAATCCTGCCACTTCACCCCATGTTTTACATGTAGAAAATTCCTAGTTCAATTTCTCATCTCTCCAGCTAAAAATACATAAAGTAGCATTGTGCTTTTTATTCTGGCATTCGAGAAGTCCTTGTTAACCCTTACATAAGGGCATTTCCTGGACGATCAGAGGCACATTACACACTGCTTTTGCTGACAGGGCGATGCCCTGGCAGATATACTGGGCTAAACCAAAATTCAGATATGCTGACAAAAGTAGCTAAATTCTGTGCTGCTGCAATCAAAATCCGTGAAGGAAAGGTTCCACCTAAAGCGCAGCTATAGTATCTGTAAACTGGTGTATACCAATTTGGTATAATGATCACACGGGCTCTATGAGCTTCAAAGTAACAATTCTGTCATTCTATGCAAGCTGCAATATCCCATAGATAAGGCCTATGATAGAGAGGCAGGAGATATTTAGTAAGATGTATGAATGTAGTTTTATATATATGTATATAGATGTTTTTTTAGTGTTTTTAGATTGATTTTATGTCTCCTAATTTAAATAATGTTCCTTACTTTAGCTGGTCAATGACCGTAATAAAACATTTTTTATTATTATTATTATTATTAATCTAAAAAAAAAAGTAGCTGGTAGGAAAAAACTGCCCGGGACCCTGGAGACCTGCTTCCATTTATGGCAGACAACATTGACACAAGATGATGAATCGTAGGAATCTTCCTTCCTTCCTTCCTTCCTTCCTTCCTTCCTTCCTTCCTTCCTTCCTTCCTTCCTTCCTTCCTTCCTTCCTTCCTTCCTTCCTTCCTTCCTTCCTTCCTTCCTTCCTTCCTTCCTTCCTTCCTTCCTTCCTTCCTTCCTTCCTTCCTTCCTTCCTTCCTTCCTTCCTTCCCTTCCCTTCCCTTCCCTTCCCTTCCCTTCCCTTCCCTTCCCTTCCCTTCCCTTCCCTTCCCTTCCCTTCCCTTCCCTTCCTCCCTCCCTCTCTCCCTCCCATCCCCTTCTTCTTCCACTTCTTCTTCACTCCAAATCTCAGAATTCTGCAAGAATTCCACAGACAGAATTCCAAGGAGAAAGACTGGAGCCGCCTTCTATGCCTTCATTTCCTGCTGCTGCGATTCCTGGGAGGAAGCTACAGCATCCTCCAGATGAGTGGAATCAAGGTGTCTGCAGAAGGGGAATGTGTTTTTTGGACTGGAAATCTCAGAATTCTGGCAGGAAAATTCTTGCAGAATTCTGGGACTTAAAGTCCAGAAAACATAAACGGCGCTTTCTTTGGCTGGCCTATAAGGCAGCATCCTATTCCTATTTGACTTCCTACTTCTTTGCAATATACAGCATCACCATCACCACCCAGTTCCCTTCCTTTGTCCTCTTGAATAAGTTGGACCCTCCCCAGTACCTCAGTTGCCAAGCAGGTACGTATTTGGATGAGAGACTTCCAAGGGTCTCCCAGTTAGAGCTAGAAAAGAATCCTGTCCCAAATGCTGACACGTGGCTGCCAGTAAGAGTAGATAATACTGGGTGAGATGAACCAACGCTTTGACTCCTTACAAGCAGCTGCCTACATTCTTGTGTCTCTTTTCCCTTTAATGTGTTGCTCTAACCCAGTGGTTCCCAACCTTGGGTCCCCAGACATTTTTGGACTGCAACTCCCAGAAGCCCTAGCCAGCACAGTAGGCATCCTTCAGTCTCGAGAGACTATGGTAACGTGCTCTGAATAGAGGTCTTGGAACAGCGTCTAGTGTGGCTGAGAAGGCCAATTCGAGAGTGACAATCCCTTCCACACTGAAGACAAATACAATTTGTCCCCTGTCCAGTTCCTGATTTTGCTGGTTTTGGGACTGCCTCTTTCCCTCGGCCTGCTGGGCAAGTGTCTCTTCAAAATGGGAGAGGCCATGCTGCACCGCCTGCCTCCAGGCTGAACGCTCAGGTGTCAAGGTTTCCCATCTGTTGAGGTCCATTCCTAAGGACTTCAGATCCCGCTTGCAGCCAGCACAGCTAGTGGTGAAGGCTTCTGGGAATTGCAGCCCAAGAACATCTGTGGACCCAGGGTTGGGAACCACTACTCTGAGTGATAAAGGGCTGAAGAAAATGTCAGGACTTTATAAGGCATCGTAGGGGGTCCTAATTCTGGCTGTGGAGATGAGGAGACCACATGAGTGTTTGGCTGCCACTACGACCTAATACAGAGGGTACAAAATGCTGCTAATGGCTAGTTTTGTGGGGGGTATAACATGTCAGAGTGTGGCTGTTGCAGGCCCTGTTTATATTTTCACACTTAAATACAGCAGTCAAACCTTAAAGACACAAGCGTTCTATTTGGCTTCAGTTTTCTGTGGACTACAGTCCACAGACGTTTCTGCCAAAAAAAAATGTCTTGGTTTTTAAAGTCTATAAGATTAGATTTTGCTGCTATCCTGGTTACCCTTCTCCTACCAGGACTTTAAAATATACATGCACGTGCGTGCACACGCACACATACAGAGAGCGAGTGAGTGTGTGTGTAGCCTGCGTCATGTATTTTTTAGAAGTTTTAGGAAACAACTGGAGTATCCTAAAATGACATGAGAAGTAAAATTGGAGTTTCCCTTTTAAAAAGCCAAAAATTACATATACACACTTTTTAAGCACATGGGAATGAGTGATATAATACTGGAAAAAGTCCATTCTTAGAATAGGGAAATTTTAATCCAGGAGTAAAGCCCACCTACCCACCCACTCCAGCAGCAGTAATTGGAACCCAACCATGGGCTACCCAGCCCACACTAGTTCCTGTCAACCCTGTGATCTAGAGAACAAGCAACACACCTCCACTCTCCCAAATTAGAGCCATTTAGAGGTGCCTTTGTGACGTGGAATTCCCAGACTCTAATCCAGTCCCGGTCAGTTGTAACTGAATCACTTAATTTGTTTGTACAGAACTTCCTATTTATGTTGAGTGGTGATCATTATTATTAGCCTAGCTTGATGGAGGGATGGAATAATTGCCACAGCTTGTTTGCTACCAAACCCAGTTGGAGGTGCCTAATTCTTGGAAAGGACTGCCTTCTCTTGTATTAATCTGCCCAGGCAATAAGTAAAGATCTTCAGAGGTGGCCCTTCTCTTGTATAAGAAAAAGGATTGTTTATGATCAACAAGATTATTTTTTAAAAGTGGTTGAAATAATTTTGTTGGAATGATAATTAGATTTTAAGGGTTTCTTAAAAATTACAGATGTTTATGTGCAGTGCACTATCCTGAAATCCTCTCTGGGGTGAAGGTTCAGTTTATAGCATTCAGAATGAATATTTGTGTCCAACTGTCCTATTCGTGATTGTCTATTATTTATTATTTTATATAATGTCATACAGGAGGATTTTTCGGATCCAGACAAGGAGTTTTCTGGCTGAATCTACTTACGCCCATATGACTGAGACACCTGGGGAAGAGAAAGAAAGGAAGGTTTTAATTCTGAATGAAAACGGGGAATACACCTATACTGGCCATCTAGACAGGAGCCAGTCACCACCTCCAAAAGTTCATATTCTTGGAGATCAGGAGAAGCAACATTTTCACATGGCAAATGAAGAACTTGGTAACCATTTGGACCAGTCATTATCTGATCATTCAGAGGACACTGACAGAACAACCCAAGAGACCTAGCTCCTTGCCAATAACAGAACCTTCTGGTTTTCAGACTGGTTCTACCACTGATGTTTTTGCCAAAAACGTGAATGGATCTGAAAGGAATCAACAAAGCATGAATGATCCACCAAAGGAGAGTGATGACCTTCCTCCAACCATGCTTATGTACCGCAGACATTCTGTGGATCAGATTGACTCTCAGGACTTTACTGGGCCCAAGCTAACCAGTGAAACAAAAGGGTCACCAGAGAGGAGGACTCGATCTTTACCATGGACTTCACATCCACATAAAAGTGTACCTCAGCCTCTGACGAAAGAACTTGAATATCCAGTTCCAGCTTCTCAAGAAGAAGAGGAAGCTCATAAATATATATTGGAAATGTTGCACCAGGAAAATAGCTAAGCTTCCGGGAAAATGCGAGGGTGCAGAGCAAACTTCGGGGGGAAAGGAAGTGCATACTACTGATCAGAAAATGGATGGGTCTGATTCAGGGATACTTTTGAAGCCTCTTATCCATCTGAACATTTATCCTTTCCAGTCAGAAACACTCCCAAGAGTCTGGATATTACCAATGAAGATGGGCCCAAGGCTACGGCGACGCCAAATTCTTCGAAAGTTTCTGTAATTCCACATGACCTTTTCTATTATCCTCACTATGATGTTCCCATATCAGCAGTGTTGGATGCCTTTGCTAACCCAAACCCAGACTTAGATCCAGACCCTTCCCTTGCAGAAAACAACAAAATCTGCACCAAGCTCCTAGTGAATTGTTTAGCTGAAAAAGAGCCTGTTGAGCAGGATATTCCAAAGCCAGGTCCAAACACCAACGTGAAGGCTATGCCAGCAGGCACGGAAGATAAAGGCCTGGAAAAGCAGACAAAAGACACTCATGGTCGTAAAAAGTCTTCCAATAACAAGTCGGCTGTGGTAGGAAAGAATATGGAGCCTAAAGCAAAACAGCTATCCTGCCTCTGCTCAGAAGGATTCTACTCATCCAGATATCCCTGTGGTAAAGCTTGTTTTTGCATTTACATGTCTGCTCCCTAACATATAAACTTACATTGCATGGTGTTCAAATAATTGCTAGAGAAGCTTATACCCACCCACCCCAGATTGTTCTCATTCTGTTGGGACACTCTGTTTTCTGCTAACTTGAAGGAATTGCCGTGTTTGATTGAATCTGTGAGCCTGGTGCTATTACCAGGATATCAGTTTCCTTGGGCGACTCAGATAAAAATCTGCACAAGCAGACCCATTGACAGGAGTATCCCAGACTGGATTCTACACAATCTGTACAAATAAGAACACAGTACCTATATCCTCTTGCCGGGTTGTATTCTCCCCTAGCTACTGTTGTAGTTGCCCAAAGTAGCACAGGTGGGAAGCATTTTTTAAGACTACAACTTCCAGAATTCTGTAGCTAGCACGGCCACTGCCATGCTACTTATGGGTTTCTAGGAGTTGTACTTAGAAATGTGAAGGCTGCATAAAAGTGGGGGGGGGGGGGGGGGGGGGGGAAACAGAAAAAAAATGTGAGGAGAGGCTTGCTTTTTTCATCCTTTTGTAAGGCAAATTCTCTTTCTCTCCCCCCCCCCCCCCCCCCCAAGTGGAGGCATCAAATCCAAGATGCATTTTTATAGCTAGTGGGTTTTGTCCATCTTCTTCAGAGAAGCATATGGGGGACTTGCTTTCTTGTAGGTTACAACACATATATGCTGCAGCAGTTTGTAAATTTCTCATAAGTAGACACCATATTCACAATTTTTCTTGTACATGACTAAGGCTTTATGTTTTTATTTTTCATTAATATTCCAGATAGTTCAGTTCTACATGCTCAGCTAAGTTAGGAATGAAAAGTTTATGTTTGATATAAAAATGAGTATTGCATATAGTTCAGTTTATTCCAAATTTGTATTATCACACAACACCCCCCCCCCCCATACTCTCCCCTGGGGAAAAAAAAGAGCTTTTTGCATAGCTTCAACATTTTCAGGATTGTATGTCTCTTAATTACAGTCCCAAAAAGTAATATTTTCTGTCTCTCCATAGGAGTATTATCAGCATTGGGCAAATGCTCAATTTGGTCTACACTGGGCTGACCTGAAATACTGTCCCTTGGTTACCTCTGTGGCCAGAATCCTACTGGTTTTTGTGTAAGGTCTGCATAACCTCTGTGGCTAATTGTTGAGGTATCGGAGCATATCCCAGTTACATGCGCAGTCATGCTCCCAGTAGTGCAATTGAAATATGCTGCAGACCTTGTCAACTAGCTGCAGCAGGTTTATGCAAACACCAGAAGACTCCAGTCTGCATATATAACGGCCAGTGTCTGAAATTTTGATTGATATATACAAGGTTTGGGACATATGGGATATATACAAGGTTTGCTGTTGATGGCAACCACGAGTATATGTCATTCAAGAGGCAAAATTGTAGAGCAGGGATAGGTAACTTATCACCCTGTAGATTTTGGGCTGAAGCTCCGATGATTCCTCACACTTGGCTCCGATGATTCTTCACACGTGGTTAGGATGTCTGATGGGAGTTGTGGTCTAGCGGTATTTGGAATGGGACACGTTATGTACATCTGGCATAGAGGGCAGTATATCCATGCCTCTGGACATAATTCCAGTGGGTTGCAGCTACCTCCAATGTCCCTTGTATCAGTGTGGGTGGAGAAGCTGTTGTGACAAACTTCTATGGAGGAAGATTTCTAACGGATCTTGATCGTTGCACTCCCAGATGGGCTGATCCCAGGGAGTGCTACGTAGAGTTGTGTCAGAGAGTCAGGTAAATCAGTTGTGGGAGAGCTGAAGTTTAAATACCTACACACCTATAAGGAAACAATAAGTAATCATAGCAGGTGCACCAAAGAGAAGAAGAAAAGCTGTGTAGGGACATGGGGTATCTGATGAACTTTTGCAAAATCTGCATTATTAAAAGTGCTTTTTAATTTTTCTTGGAATAGATTGTAGTAAACCAATTTGATAGAACAACTGAAGAAAGAAAGCTGTCAGAAGAAAGAAGTAAAAAGAAAGAAAAAAGGAAGAATAGAGCAATTGTCCAAGGAGGAAAACACTCAGAACCCAAAAGTTGGCTCTACCCGGTTATTCGATAAGCCAGAAGAGGAACCTACAGATCATCAGGGACCTTCAAGGTGCTTTCTGCTTCTTTGCTTCCTAACCACAAAATCTGTCTTGCCACTTTCCTTGTCCAGTTTCCAAGCAAAGCTTATTTATCTGACACATCCCATATTTCATGGGCCTTTTTGGCTCCAATCCTGGACAGCCGCTGCACAGGCAGAGGAGAAGTGCTCAATTGGCCAGATACATTTGGGAAGAACGGTATCTGGCCAGAATGTAAGCAATTTTTGCATCCTACTTTTTTCAGCAGAAGAGATTTAATTGCATGTGTCTGTAACTCTTCCAGTGAATTCAGTGGGCCTCCAAAGTGCTTATGTTGTAACAGCAGCAGATCACCCAGCACGATCTACAAACTGCTGCACTTTTAAAACCTCCAAAATACTCCTTATTGCACATCCCTTCTTACTCCAGTGACTTCATTGTAGCTTTCCAGGATTGAGTTTTTTGTCTTTTTGTAAGAAATGTAGCAGTCGTATGAAGTGCAGGAAGTAGAACTTGTTCCACTGCTACAGACCTGGGCAACTTAATGACCTGGCAAGGTAAATGCAGTGTTGTGGACTGCCAGCACCTCAGCAGCCAGAGATTTTTCAAGGTTTTCTGGTGGGCTGCCATTCCTGACTTAATGTAAAAATGTAAGAAGGGCCTGTTGGGTCAGACTAACAACCTATTTAGAGCAACATTATTTTCACACAGTTGCCCAAGCAGATGCCTACAAACAGCCCGGTAATATTGTTTTGAGTGCAACCATGTCCTCCATCTCAGGCTCTCTAGCAATTGATCTACATGCTGCCTCTGGTACTGGACTTTGAAGGCTGTGTTAGACCAAAGGGTGTACAGGCGGGATCTACAATATGGGGCCATCCACTTAATTCACTTGCATCCATGCTTTCCAGCTTTAAGTGAGATAGAACAGCTCCAGTCTTTCTCCTTGAAACATCTGTGATTTTTCACCAGGATGATTTTGGTTGAGAGGCCACAGCTCAGTGGGACATTGCATGCACATTGCATGCAGAATACGGCAGAATCAATCCCTAGTATTTCCTGGCAGGCTAGAGGGGAATCCTGCCTGAAATTCCAGAGAACCACTGCCAGTCAATGATGGTTATACAGGTCTAGATGGACCAGGACTTGATATAAGACAGATTTATGTGTTTCTGTTAGAAAATGACAAGCGGATGAGATTCACAGCAGTTGCCCTGTCTTAGCGTTAACTAACCCCTCAGTAGAAGGTTCAGAATTGGGCCGTTTTGTATCTGGAAGCCATGGGTTGATCCCCAACACCACTGAAGTACATTGGTCAAAGACCATGCTATTAGCAAAGGAGTTTGATAGTGTGGATTACATATGAGACAAATCTGGTGTGCTAACACAGAGCTCCAGGTAGGCAAAACACTGGTGCAAAAGCATGTCAGGATACAGATATATAGCTATATGTCAGAATAGAGTTTGTATCTTTAAAGCCCCCAACCTTGTGCCCTCCAAATATGCTGGGATACAATTCCCATCTCAACTAACATATGGGCAAGAGAAAATGGCAGCCACATTCCAGCAAGTTTGGGGGGGGCATGCCAAGATGGGGATGGTTATTTTAAAGGATGTGTTGCAAAAGTATATATCTGTTACTTATATTTTGATTTCTGATGCTTTCCAGAATCAGCCATAGTGATCCCAATGTTGTATTCCAAAGGAATGTTCCAGATTCCACCAGTAAGGTAAATAGTTATTTATTTATTTAATTCCACTTTGTAATTTCAGTTCCTCCTGATAGTTGTCCACAATAAAGTTAGCTTTAAATACCACTGGAAATCTTCCTAGCTCCCTCCTTGATATTTTTTTAAAAGCTTCTTAAAACACTTCTGTTTGGACAGACTTTTCAGACTCAGCCAACTCAAGGTCCGTGAGAGTATCAGCCTTTTTATATTTATTGTTGTCTGTTTTTAGTTTGTTTAAATCCTTGTTATTTAATTTAAGTTAGTTTATTTGGAGCACTTTGTTATATTTGGTCTGTGTTTTATTGCATTGCAACTGCCCAGAGTGACAACTGGTCAGATGGGCGGTATAACGAATGAATGAATGAATGAATGAATGAATTAATTAATTAATGTTTGGGCAAGCAAGTGATTTTTGGTGTAATCTGATAAATTGTACAACATGGTTCTGCCTTTGTTGAGCTTCTGGTGTGTGGTTGAAACTATTTTTTTTATTGGATTTTTTACATGATTTTAAATGTGTTTATAAGGAATGTCTTTACATATTTGATTATATTTTCCTGGTGGTCAAAAAAGCAACTTCTAATATTTTCCCCCCAAATTACTTATTCCCAAGTAAATGGGTATGGGATGGTCTCTTTTCTTTCATGCTGAGCTGGGATCTCAGTGAAACTGGATGGGTTGAAGAACGTCTACATGATTTTGGCTGAGTTACTACCATGCAGCTGGCAAACATGCTTTTTTAAGGGGTTTGTTTTCTTTTGTTCTGGTTTGTGCAGATATGACTGCAGTCACAGGTGTGAACCTGCATTGCTTCTTGGGATTAACTGTTTCTGGGTACTTTCCTGGAAGTGCTTGGAAAGGGATGGTGAGGGGAATCACCATGTTGACATCTACAATCATACTGGTCCATTTCAGTCTGTTAAAAAAAATTCAGGGATTGGTACTAAATGTCACAGCAACATGTTTATAGAAGGTAGTTCCCTATGTCTGTCTGTTTGTCTCATAAGTTAAGCATATGTTTTGCCTTTGCATACTTGGTTTTGTTCAGTAAATAGCAGCCAGAAACCCGTGGTGGCTGGTGTGCATGGTGGTTGCTAGGGTAGAATACACAGCAGGTGTGATAGCGGTTCAAGCCAGAGGTGACCTGCAAAACCAGGGGTGGATGTAGATCTGCATACAGAGAGACATACACTCTTATCCACTCATCCAAGCAGTCAGGCAAGCAAGCATTCACATATTCACTGGACAAAAGGAGGCATGCAGGAGTGAGCTGGCTGGAGGCAGTCTGGACCTGCAGTGAGGCAGTGCGTCATTTGGCCTAATGGGTGCCCTCCACTGCTAGAGAGAGGGGAGCAGTCTGGACTAGGATCCCAGTGGGGACACAGCATTAAATCCTCTTTCCCTCTAGTATTCTGTTAAGGTCTTAGTCCTAATTTCTTGCCTCTCCTTGCACCAGTATTTAGTAAGTAAGCAAACAGCAATCGTTCAAGGGCCATTATACATGACTACTGTTGCATCTAGCTTGGCCCTTCATGGGGTGGAACTTTGGATGTGGCTGAGGATGCTGCACACTGCAGCTCCGGATACGGAACAGGAATGGGGAGCACATGATCCTCCAGGGGTTGTTGGAGTGCAGCTTCTAACATCCCACACTGTTGCCCATGCTCTCCAGCGACATCTCTAGAGGGCCACACAGCACCCACCTTGGTAACCAGAGAGGAGAACTTGTCTTATTTTCAAACTGTTAGAGGCAGATTAACCAATGCCCCTTCGGAGCTAAAACTTGAGCAATGTTTGGGTCATGAGTTGCATGTGACCCCTAGATGCCTCCTAAT
Organism: Intellagama lesueurii; assembly: GCA_037013535.1. Classification (NCBI taxonomy): domain Eukaryota; kingdom Metazoa; phylum Chordata; class Lepidosauria; order Squamata; family Agamidae; genus Intellagama; species Intellagama lesueurii. Next base: position 23,819,895 of record JBAJHW010000001.1, read on the forward strand.
CTCCTCCCCACAAGTTCCCTCCCAGAATCTTCTGAAAGACACCGTTTGCTATTTTTGTGTCATTTTGCCAAGCCCCAACCTGTTTGAAGGCCCCTCCCCACAAAAAGGCCTTAAGATAGAAGTAATTGGCCAGTCACTTCGTATTTTTAAAAAAGGCTTTTTCTACACTGGAACAGTTGTGGGAGGCTTTTTCTAGACTGGAACAGTTGAACCTCTTAGAAAAAGCACCCAGCAGTGCAAGCTGATGGTTCCACAGCACAGCCACAGGGGAATTTTCCATCTTGGTCTTGTCAATGGAAGTCAAATGTACCAGCTTGGTTGACGATAATTTTATATAATGCAAATGTGGATACTGCATTTGACAAAATGAAGCCTCTGGGCCACATATGGCCCTCGTCACCCCAAATGCAGTTCCCTGGGCTTCTTCCAGCTCTCCCCCTGCCCGGACAAGGGGAAAAAATCTTTTTGACAAGAAAAGGCAAATATTACCTCAGAAGGTATGGGAAGATTATTTGCCCTTTAAAAGCAGAGCCGGAAGTTGGGAGTTCAATTCCCCACTGTGGCTCCTGTGAGTAGAGCTAGCCTGTGTGGCCTTGGGCAAGCTGCACACGGTCTCAGGGCGCCCTCCCGCGAAGAAGGAAATGGCAAACCACTTCCGAGTACTCTCAGCCTAGAAAACCCTGAAAAAGGTTGCCATAAATCAGAATTAACTTGATGGCACAAGATTATTGTTAAATGCTATTTAAGGACCTCCTGGGCTTATTTCAGGACAGAAGTACGTAGTTTTGTATTTTTGATTTTTCTTTTAAGCAACAGAAGTGGCAAGTGACAGTTTGGTCCAAGAAAACATTTAAAGGTCGTTGCCAAGACTTCAAGGGTCCGTCTTTGCTATTATTTCAACGCTTGTTTTCTCCTGGGGTTGCTGGTAGTGTTGGTGGATGTCAGTGGTGCAGTAAGACTGTAAAAGCCCCCTTTTATCCTCAGAATGTGGCCAGTTTTGGTAAACTGACTGCAGACAAACCAAAGCTGTTTAGGTCCCTTGTGCCTTGCTTTCTTCTGTCTGCTGGACGGTTGATTGCAGGAAGTTAACGCTCATTCCAGACAGGAGTGATTGGTCAGGAAAATATCTTCCTTTGCAGCATTTCCCACAAAGAAACTTACAATTAGCAAGAGGTCTCAGAAGCATTAGCACCTACGCTCTGATTAGGAAATGCCTAGAAAAACATCACATCACATTTGAATGGCTTTGGAAGTGACCAAGTAAGACCTTTCACAATAGCAGGACAGATGTTCAGTGCTGCGTTTGAAGTCTGTACAAATGGTGCACTTCCAGAGGGAAGTCTCAAGACCCATTTTGATTTATGTGTTTTGTAATGCCTTGGAAAATGAGATGCCCGTGCAGTCCTCAGATTCATGACAGAGGTTGAGCAGTATAGATGGGAACAGATTGACCTAATGGGATATATAGATGGGAAATATTTGCTATGTTGGATATTTCACAATGCAAGTCACTCATTATGTACTTACAAATTAACAGGAAAGCAATGGCACTGATGTACAGAACAACACAGCCACAAATGAAAGCACAAGTTCTGTCAGGTAGGTACTTTGCCTTCCTTTTTGTATTCTGAGCCTTAGATGGATGACAAACAGACTTGGCTTGTTGGGAAGCCTCATTCGCCACATTTCAGTACAAATGTAGCTTGCTCTTTCCAAAGCTAAGGTCTGGATGAGGAAAAGTTATCTGTGGATGGTGCTGATTGGCTAGCACCCGCAACGCAACCAGGAAGTCTTTCAGCCCAATCCCAAGAGTTGATCTACAGCTGCCTTCCTTAGAAACAGCTACACCTACCTGTGCTTCTCATAAAATAACGAAGGTGGGCAGTTGTGTGACACATGGGGACAATAATCACCAAAGCTGATGGCCAGTACGAGTGTTCAGGATGCTAGAATGCACATACGTCATGCACACAATGAAGTGGCAACTAACCGAAATTCATGACGCTGGTAAAGAACCTACTGCAACATTTTTTAGATATTGCTGTGCCTCCATTCAGTTCAGAACTCCTGATGGTGCAAAACAGTTCTTTTCCGAACATATAGCTGCTTAATCCCCCTAAGTTCTCATCCTCAAGTGAAGCCTGCCCTGAAGACGCAACTTCGTTTGCAAACTTTGATATTGTGCATGATGATGATGACAACAGTGCTCTTGTGGACCCTTATCTGTGTGCATCATGCTTTACAGAATACAAGGTTCCTGCCCCAAAGTGCTTACAATCTAAAATTCAAGGTAGGGAAAACAAGGAGTGTAAGAAAAAGCAAGGGTGAGCATAATATGCAGTTGTTTTAGTGAGAACTTAGGCTTGATTGCAGTATGGCCTGAGAACCAGGGAACATGCCTTAACAATAACAACATTCCATGTTTCTCTTGGCTTCTTGTTCCCTCCCTTCCTGTTATGTGTGTATATGCACACAAGTAGCATGCACAACACACAAACACCAACTCTTAATTTAGATTGTAGGTTCACCAGGACAGCACCTTGCCTTTTTGTTTCCTCCATGAAACACCATGTACGCTAATATTATACAGTGGTGCCTCGCTAGACGATTGCCTCGCAGGACGAGGAAATCGCTAGACGATGCCTTTTTGCGAGCGCTACTGCGCTTCGCAAAACGATGTTTCCCTATGGGGAATTTCGCTAGACAATGAGGTTTCCCCATAGGAGTGCGCCGACTAGTGGTCAAAAGCTGTCAGTGCAGCTGTCAGTGCATTCCTATGGGGACTCTCACTCGCTAGACGAGGTTTCCCTATGGGAAGTTTCGCAAGACGACTGCGTTTTCCCTTGGAACGCATTGAAGCGATTTCAATGCATTCCAATGGGAAAACGTGCTTCGCTAGACGATGTTTTCGCTAGACAGCGATCCTCGTGGAACGGATTAACATTGTCTAGCGAGGCACCACTGTATCCTGTAAACAGCAGTAGTTGTTGTCCCATGTTTTGATGCTCTGCATTATTTATTTATGGTATTATGCATTTATCACTGTTTTTTTCAGCCAAACAACACAGAAGGAGATGTAAAAACAATTTTGTGTGTATAGGACCGTAGATAAAGATTGTCATTACAGAGGGCAAGCAACCAAATAGAACACCCCACTGTAGAAGAATAGTAGATGAAAGAAACAATTAACTTTTTCTGCAGGCAGTAAACCATCTGCAGACCAAATCAAGCAGTGAAACAGAGACGCAAAGCACATGCTGCAATAAATTTCAGTTAAATCATTACATTTGCTACTAGGAGCCCCGATAGGTAGGATCAGTTTGCCAGGGAACATAAAGAATGGTAGCAGAGGTGTCAGCTGTGTCTTCTTTAGGAAGATATTCCACACTCAGGTGGAACCAGAGATTAAAATCATCCATAATGCCCACACATTTAACCTCTCCAGGAAGGGCACTTGGGAATCAGACTCTAATAACCACTCCACTTGCAATCTCTTTCTTTTATTCTTTGTAGGAAAAGAAAAGACACTGAAAAGAAAGAAGTCCCGGGAAAAACTACTCCCCTTAGCACCACCACTTCACGGACAGAGCAACCTGAGCTCTTTTACTTCATTGTTTTCCTCTGGGTCCTCGTCTACTGCTTGTTGCTCCTTCCTCAACTTGTTGGCAGCACCCTTTGATCTCTGTGAGTGAGTCAGATTAATAAAGGATAGCAGCTTGATTTTCCTCCCTGTTTATGCAACCCTAAATCCATTTCTTCAGGAAGACAGAGGAGAAGACCTGGATCAAGCTGCACAGAGGTTCCCTAGTCCAATTTGTACAACCACTTTGGGCTTTGGAATAGATCCTGATCGGGTCCAGAGCAATTTGTACCTCATCCATTTCACCTTATATCCTGAATTTGAATCGATTTATAAATCTCCCATTGACTTGCATTGGAAAAGCAAAGTGGCTGTAACTTCCTTGTCTTTGCACCAATGTACGTGCAATTTGGAGTCGTCATAGTGAACCTCTTAATTTCACTCAGGAAGCTTCAGAATTGAGATCCTAGCACGGCCATATTTGTTTCATTTTGCTCTGGAACAGAATCTGGCCTTTCTGCTTCAATCCAGACTTTGTGTGAATAGATCCAAATCAAACCAGTTTAATTAGTAATTCATGATTTGTGTGACTCCAGGGCAAAGCCTGATTAAGAACATAAAAAATGTGCTGGATGTGACCAAAGGTCTTCAAGGCCAGCATTTTTTCCCCTGCAATAGCCAGCCAGATAGGTCTGTGGAAGGGCAATAGCACTTCCCTGCTCATGTTCTCAAGCAACAAAGCTCTGATACTAAAGAGAGGGTGGCCATATGCAAAAGAAGGCAGGGTTCTTTTATGTTTAATTAATAGTTGAATAGAAAAGGAAATTTCAGCAAGTGCAGTTTTTAATATAAGTTATAATAATAATTGTGTGTCATCAAGTCAATTCTGACGTATGGCAACCCTTTCCAGAGTTTTCCAGGTAGAGAGTACTCAGAAGTGGTTTGCCATTCCTTTCTTCTGGGGTTACCCTGAAACTGTGCAATTTGACCAAGCCTGCATAGGCTGGCTTTTCTCCCTGGAGGCGCATTGGAGAATTCAACTCCTAACCTCTGGCTCTGCAGCCAGATACTTAAACCACTGAGCTATCCAGCCAGTGTTAATTGTGTGCTGTCAATTCAATTCTGACTTATGGTGACCCTTTTTGGGGTTTTCTAGGTAGAAAGTATTCAGAAATAGTTTACTATTCCCTTCCTTGGGAGGCATCCTGGAGCTGTGCAGTTTGCTCAAGGCCACACAGGCTGGCTGTTCTGGGGTGTACATTGGGGGAACTGAACTCCCAGCCTCTGGCTCCAGAGCCAGATACCTAACTCACGGAACTATCGCAACAACTAACATAAGCTATACCTGCCAAAATTTCCTTGTCCTCCTTCCACTTTTTCATCCAGTCACCCTCAGTATAGCCATGATTATCATTAGCCATATCTTCTATGAATCTATTGTTCTCTCCTTTTAAAGTTGCAAACTTTTTAAGCTATCTGTATGTTTTGTGAAACCGGCCTTGGTTATCCTGAATCTTCCACTTGCAGCTTTATTGGATAACCCTGGACTCTACTATTATGAGAGATGGAGAAAAAACATCTAACCCATTTCCGCTATACCATGCATATTTTTATAGGTCTCTGTCATTTTCTGCACCCTTCCTTGCTTTTCTAAACTTTAAAACAAAAAACAAAAACCCACCACCAAAAAAACAGACCTTATAATCTTTCTTCCAAGGCTTCTGAATTCATTCCAAGGGGTTCTTAACTATTTTACTGTTGTGCCCTGTTATATTATGAAGGCTCAGACATCTGACTTTGTGTACATATGTTAATATATTTATATATTGATAGACAGACCTATATAGAACGAAGTCATTGAGTGAATGACAATATTTGCAATTTTTGTATGATTGTGCCTTGCTTTATAGGACTCTATATGAAATGAATAAATCTTTTAGGGGGGGAATCATAGATTTAGAGTCTTCAGAAGTCATTGCTGTAATTTAAATTATCTACAATCATAAAATCTGACAATTACATGCACATACTTTTTAAAGTATTGCCTTCCTTGTAGAAATATAAATGGAAGAAGTGTCCCCCTTTTTACTAATTGAAATATAAAGTGATTTTTTAAAATTAATATCTGACTTATGAAGGTGGAACCAAGCTAACTTACACCAGAAAAATTTGGAGCAGCAACAGAGCAGGTGCCTCAGAAATATGTAATATGACTTAGAATCAGAGTTTAGCCCTCCTGATGTTAGTATATGCAAGACGTAGGTGGAGAAAGAACCCTGTTAATTTTTAGTAGAAATTTGGATTAAAAAATACTGTTAGGAATATTCCAGTGTCTTGGAATTTGATCATAGGAAGGGGAGATGAAGGCAGCCCACATGTTGAAATAAGATGATTCTGTGTTCTATAGATCCACTCAAGAAAGGGTCATTGTTAACTCAAAGCTAGTAGAAACAGCAAAAAGTTCAGTCTGTAGTTCTTTTGAGATAATCACACAGGACATTATTTACAGAGATGGGAACAGAGATGGGGAAACTGCAGTTACACTGGCTCTATTGGGAACCGTAGTCCAAAAATGTAACTTTTCCCATGCAGCATACTTGCCAATTCCTTTCCCTTCCCACAACACACATTTGCTCCTTGTATTGCCATGCCCCTAAGCATAAGCCAAAGCAGCAACCGGTTGATGTTTAAAGGTTCAGTTTGCTCAGAATGAAGCCATGCTGAGATGAGAAAATAGGAAATATGCTGCTGGATCAGTCGAGTACTCTTTGAGTCAACCATCAGCTGCAGGTAGTTAGATACTTTTGGATATCATAAAGATGGAGGGTGAAGGCAACGTTTTCTTTGTCCTGTGTATGTGAAACTATGTGAATATGGAGGTTTCATTTAAATGTAATATATCTAATAACTGCTTAGACACTGGTTCTCCATGTATTTTGCCTGTCATCTTCTTTTTAAAAACAAAACAAAACATTAAGATACAATGAAATAAGACCAATACATGCCTTCTATTCGCCTTTTTTCATTGACCAATTCATCCATCTATCAAACAGTGTAAGATGAGTCTGCTTCCATTTTGTTCAGGTACTTTTCATTATGTCATGCTAGCTAGACATCCATATACTTGAATAATGCCAAATAGCAGCTTTGCAGGACTAGAATCAGTCTTCCTTCTCTAGCCTTCTTTACATTGGATCCTTCCTTCCCTCCTTCCTTAGCTGCCCTGTTGGAACAGGTCCCGTGTTTCCAACACTGGAATTCCCTTTAATTGATACCCAGACAGATTTCTGTTTTTACAGATCCTTTATGTGTTTCAGCTATACCAGTACAACACAGTGGATAACTCCATGTACAGATGACCGCCTGTAGCAGGGGTGGGAAAAGTGCAGTTTCCCAAATAATGTTGGATTGTAACTCTCAGCCAGGAGTAGATCTGTTGTGAAACTAATGAAGCTTAAGCTTCAGGTCCCCTAGTTCCAGAGGGAGCCCAGACGTGACTTTAGCCCACTTTTAAAAAACGTGGTGATCTGTCATGGAACAACCCCATTGAAGATGATAATAGTGGTTACCCAGACTTTGTTGCTGGTTGTGAAGGGGCCCCCACAACAATTAAAGTTTTAAATGCAGATCTGCCAGTGCTCCCAGCATTCTTCCCCTTTGGCTATGTTGACTAGGCTGCTTGGAGGTGTAGGCCAACAACATCTTTAGAAGCCCACTTTATCAGAACATAAATCCCAGTCTGTAGGCTCAGATCATGAAATCAGATGTATGTTACCCTACTTCCCTAGACTTCCCGGCAACTGCAGGAGTATACTGATGCCCATGGCACTTTGTGACTGAAGCCTGAATCATGATCTACAGAACAGGGTCATAAAATGATCTGCTCCACATCAGGTGGCAGGTTACACTTGGAGAGACACACCGTTTTTAAAAATACATGTACTTAATTTTGTTTATATAAAATATTTTTACTTGGCTTTTCAACCAAACGGGCCCTGAAAGCATTTGCACGGATCAGTACAGAAGGAAGACAGTCCCTGCCCCCTGTCTATAAAACACAGTACAAAAGGGATGAGTAGGCTGGAAGAAAAAAAGCAAGATCACCATTTTTTAATTACAGCCTGTTTGTGACAACGAGTGCGGTGATCGTTGTTTGGCTGTCAGGTGAGAAGTTGAGGGAGAGCCAAAAACAGCATCTACTCTCTCAACAGAACTAAAGGAACAGCCTTCTCTTTTCTCCCTTTATAAACACAGCCCTGTGTTTAAAATAATATCCCTGCAAGCAGAAGATCAGCAAAGTAAAGAACTGGCCGGGTTTGAGCTTCTCTCCTGGATATGCTTTTTGTTTTTATTTTGTTCAGACAGTTTTCTAATGGGGAGCAGGCAGAAGGCATGCAAAAAAATGGCATGCCTGGCCTGCAGGCTGAAATGGTTCCTTCAACATTACCACCTGCTGGAAGAGCCAAGGCCAGAGAGATGCCACTGGGATGTTCCTGTATCTTTTCAGATACAGTAAAGTGGTTGTCTCAGGGGCAACAGAAGCTCACAGAGAATAATTTTGGAACTCTGAGCATTTTTTTTTGCATCCCCAAACCACCTAAATAAATATCATTTCTCCCTCAATGCCATTAACTGCTTTACCATTAGTCTCCCTGCTGCCCCCTGTGAAAGACAATAGCCAGCCGCCTCCTTTGCTTTCAGTATCAGATTAACTCTCCAGGAAGTGGCCTCTTTGCTTATGACATAATATGGTTATTTTGTCACGGGCACTTCTGTTTCTGGCAATCATCCTGATCGCCAAGAAAAATTGCTTGGATCCATTCCTTCTTGAGAGCTTTTTCCAAGGCTGGCCATGCATTTTGGTGTTTGTTTTAAAAAATCAAAGTCCTCTAGAAAGAGCAGCATGACACCTCTGAAGCTGTTTTGTCTCGCCGCTTGATGCTGCTGATAGCCTTCCAAAAAGGTTCTTTTGCTAGGAGAACTGGGATGGGCTGGATATTATTATCATTATCCCTCTCCCTTTCCAGCTCAGTGCTTACCAAAGAGCTATTCAAGCAGCAGAGTGCTCAGATTAAACCTTGCACAGTCTGCAGCTGCTACCCAAACATCATTTAGTTGATAGAACAAGCAGCTTGGCAAAGCAGCATTTCTTCTGTCTCATGAGCTGAGGAGAGATGAAAAATCTTGCTGTATTTATGGAAAGGGAAGATGGTTTGACATCAGCAGCATTGTATGTCACTTATCCCAGATTCTGGCTGCCTGCTCAGCCTCTTTCCTACATCTGTTGCTGTGCTTTTGAGAATGATGATGTGCAAGGCCATGAAGAGGCATTTCCTTGTAGCTTTTCCAATTGAGCGGCCTTGTGTCCCCTTTTGGAACAGATGGTCCACCATATCAAGAGCTATCAGAGGACAAATCTCCTTTGGTGCAGTGGTTAAACTGCAGTACTGCAGTCAAGCCTTTGCTTATGATCTGAGTTCGACCCTGAGGGGTTCAGGTAGCCAGCTCGAGGTTGACTCAGCCTTCCATACTTCAGAGGTCAGTAGAATGAGTACCCAGCTAACGGGGGGGGGGGGGGGGGGGGGTGGTGGTGGTGGTAAATTATTCCTTGCATAATTATGTTGTAAATCGCCCAGAGAGTGCTCTAGCTCTATATGGCAGTATATACAGTAAATCAAAACAATATTAATAGGAGTAATAACAATAATAATTTTAAAAATGTTATCCATTTGAAAAGCTGCCTTGTCCAGGTTTGACTTAAAGATAAAGAACCACAAGGGAGATCAAGGATCTTAATAGTTGGCCATATAAAGTTGGCACCTGTATAGTACACTCAGCAGGCAGACAGATCACCTGGTAAGGGTCTTCCCCAGACAATTGAGATATGTTGTAAGAAAATTTTAGCCTTGATGCCTCAAAGTAATATACCTTATGTTCAAAACTAATGCATGCTTCACTCATAATGTAGACTTTATAATACACCCCCCAAAGAGATCTAATAATTTATTTATATAGGCCATAGTATTGTTGAGTCTAGACTCACAGAGAGAGTATGGCTTAATAAGAAGCTGACGGCATATACCAAGATCCAAGTCTATAGAGCCTGTGGCCTGAGTACACTCCTGTACTGCAGTGAGTCCTGGACCCTTTGTGCACGGCAGGAGAGGAAGCTGAACACGTTCCATATGCGTTGTCCCCGACGCATTTTTGGTATCACCTGGCAGGACAAAGTTCCAAATAGAGTAGTCCTAGAATGAGCTGGAATTTTTAGCATGTATACATTACTGAAACAGTGACGTCTACATTGGCTCGGGCATGTCGTGAGAATGGCTGACAGTTGGATTCCAAAAGATCTACTGTATGGAGAATTAGTGCAGGGAAAGCGCCCCAGAGGGAGACCACAGCTGCAATACAAGGATATCTGCAAGTGGGATCTGAAGGTCTTAGGAATGGACCTCAACAGATGGGAAAACTTGACATCTGAGCGTTCAAGCCTGGAGGCAGGCGGTGCTTCGTGGCCTCTCCCATTTTGAAGAGACACTTGCCCAGCAGGCCGAGGGAAAGAGGCAGTCCCAAAACCAGCAAAATCAGGGAGCTGAACAGGGGACAGATTATATTTGTCTTCAGTGTGGAAGGGATTGTCACTCTCGAATTGGCCTTCTCAGCCACACTAGACGCTGTTCCAAGACCTCTATTCAGAGCACGTTACCATAGTCTCTCAAGACTGAAGGATGCCTAATCAGTGTCATTGAATTGCTGTGCATGTGTAACTGCCAGACAGATCACTGAATGACTACCGTATTGCAATTGCTTGGTTAAATATTTTTAGAATTTCTAAGTTCTTTCCTCTGGATTTCAAAGGGAGAAAATCAATTTTTTACAGTCAAATGAGTAATGCTTTTATTTTAAATTTCCTCTTCCATGTCTTATTAACTCGGTTATCATATTGGGAAATCAATGTGGTACCCCCAGCCTGAACTAGAATCAGGAGGACATAGATTTAAATTCTCACTCAGATGTACTTTTGGATGTCAGCCACTGTGGGACCATGAATCATTTGCTATCTCACAAACCCAACCTACCTTACAAAACTCTTGTGAGGGTAAAATGGGCATTTATTCATTCATTTAAACATTCATTCATTCATTTAAACTGATCTCTTCCCTGCTCTTTCTTCATGAAAAAGGTGCTCAACATGGCTAGCAATACTAAAACCAATCTTCATTAACACATCATGGAAAGGCTAATCAGCCAAAACATAAAAACCCAGGAGATGGAGTGGTTAATCCTCCTTCAGTCACAGACCTCTTCACTTGCCAAAAGTCTGCATTAAAAACAACACACACACACAAAATATCTTTATTTGCTGATGGAAGGACAACAGAGAGCTTGCCAACTCGGCTTCCCACAGCAGGAAACTCTATAGCCTGATCTGGCTGCAGCAGCCCAGAAAGCCTACTCTCATATCTTCACCTGAGATATTTATATATTTACATCTCTCCTTTCCTTCAGTGAATTCAGGGTGCATGGATTTCTCCCTCCCCAGCCCTGTGAGGCAGATCAGGTTAAAAGAGTGTGACTAGCTCAGGGTCACCCAGGAGGGGATTTGAATCCAGATCTCGAGTCCTAGTCCAGCTATCTAGCCACCTACCATGCTGCCTGTGTTTCTTTGATGGTGATAGAATTAAGATGAAAACTCTCATTCAAGATCTTAAAACTGAGGCAGGCATCTAAGCTGCCCCGAACATCTTGGAGGAAAGGTAGGCTTTAAAAATAATAAGAAACAGGATGTGAGGGCGATCTGGCTGCGACATCTGTCACCCCATTGATCGCCAGGGTTGATTCGGCTGATCTGGCTAGCCTGGCTAGGCGGGTGTCCCCTTCCTCCCTCACTGCTCCATGTGTGTCCCTCCCGAAGCTGTGCGCTCGGTGAAAGAGGGTGACCATCTCAGATAGGAGGAGTGTACCGTTCTTCGGTCAAGGGTATATAATAAGAAACATACTTAATAAATAGAACAAAACTTTTCTGTATAGAAATAGTCTACACTTTACCATTTTCCCCCTAGTTGTACAGTGCAGTTCATTTATATGGGCTGTAATTATACTATATGTACTCACTGCGGAATAAGTCTTATTGAACTTAATAGGACTCATGGATAAATCTGCATAGAATTGTGCCATTAATCCTAATGGTAATCTGAGTCTGAAAATTGCTAGTAAAATTTGGCTTATTCAGGTTTCTCTGGGGAGAGGGGAGTATGTTTGCATTTTTTGAGAGAAAGAGAAAAAAGAAAGGACAATCTGAAATATGGTTATTAGAGGATTTATTTTTAAAGCACATAAATAAGTGAGCACATTATGTACATCTGGTATATTTTCCTGGTCAGATCTGTACACTGAATATTTGCACTGAGTCTCCAAGACTTACATTGCTTTTTTTTCTTTGTAAAGTAAATAAAATATTTTCTGTATAGTTGGAATAAAGATCAAAGAGAATGGTGGTTGTCTTTTGATATTTAGTAATAATGTAAAAGAGAGAGAGAAAGAGAAGGAGCAACAATGATCAGCTTAATTCTTTATTTCCGAATGCCTCCAATTTTCAAATAAATAGGTGGATTTTCTGTACTAAATCAATCTTGTCTGTATACTTTCCTCTGAGAAATACCACAGTGAAGATATGAGGCTGAATTGTTTTTCAAGGCTTCTTTGATAACAAGCAGAAATAACTAGAGAAGAGGCAAATATTTCTGCATATGCGTTGCAAAGTACCGGTCCATATTTTTGTCTCTGTGCCCCACTGTACTTAACCATATTTGTGCTTAAGAAGCACAGATTCTTCCTCTGTCTGTTCCATCTACCTGTCCTGCCCAGCGTTCTTTGGATGTCTCCTGTGTGGTGACATCTGGACTGAAAAGTTTCTAGTGTGGGAGCTCTGGAAGAATCAGGCCTGGTTCATATACAGTGAAACTAATGCTGCATGAAAATGGAACATGTATTTCCCCTCCACACACCAGTTGCAGTAACATTATTATTTACATTTTTAAATAAGGTGTTGTAAGGCTTATTTTGTATCTATCAAGCAATATACCCAGAATATGTGATCCATTGCATTGCCGAAGTCCTTTCTTAACTTTCTAAAGTTATGCTGTATCCTTCAGCAGCACTTGGTTGTTGGCTGGTAAAAACCATACACCTGCATCCAATTGTTAGTTCTGGTTAGAGTACATAATGCTGAATGAATGGGAATTTGGTAAGCCAACACTGATGTAAGTCCCATTGATTCAGTGGGCCTGCACAATTTGGGACTAACAATTGGATTTAAGCCATACAATATTTCCAGCTCATGCCGGGTGCATCGTTTTCACAGCTAGAAGAATTATATCCTGGGAGGCAACTGAAGGAGAGGGAACAGCTGTTCAGCTCTACCCAGTGGGAGTTTTGTCAGAACACATGGTGCTATTTTGTCTCGTTGGCTTGGGCACATTTTGCATTCTCAGGCATTTCAAAAGTTAAAGGCAGCAACAAGATTTTTTTTTCTTCAGCTATAGCCAGAGGAGAAGGAACAAGTCTATACAAATGCTTTAGATTCTTATCAAAGCAGCCATTTTTCACTGCAGAGAAGCTTCGGTTAAAAGCCAACATGAGGAATTACAGCCTCATACTAAAAGTGAACAGAAGGAAAGAGATATATTCTTTATGGCCATCTCCTTTCTTCCCTGTGGAAACAGAAGCAGGACCTTCATTTAAAAAGATACCCTCCTACCAATACTGCTGTGCAAGCTATTCCAAGAATCCCATTGGGTTTCAATTTGGTTCCTATGCAGCTGTGTCTTGTTTCACCCATGCCCTAACCCAAGGGTGTGCGACTGTGGGCCTCCACATATTGTAGTGTACAGCTCCTTCAGCCATGCACAAGGAATTGCAGTTCACCAGCATCTGGAGGGCCACAAGTTGCCCATCGCTGGCCTATTCCATATTCTTTGGGCTTGCAAGACTCATTAGTGTGCCTTACCTCTAGATCAGCTGGGCTGAAGACAGCAGCCCAAGGCCAAGTTGCACACCCCCCCCCCGGCCTGAAAAAAGAGCACCTTTACCACATAAACAAACGTTCAAAATCTGCACAGGGTGGCAATTTTTCACCCTTATGGCAGCTTCTGCACAACTCTTTACTTTTACTCTTTCCAGACCCAACTGTTATTTTTATTCAATGTGTTTTGGATTCTTTGTATGCTTAATATACAATAAAACTTAAATGCATTCTGGGAGCCTCGTGGTGCAGTGGTGAAACTGCAGTACTGAAGCCAAAACTCTGCTTATGACCAGAGTTAAATTCAATTCCAGGGAGCCGGCTTAAGGTTCACTCGGCCTTCCATCTTTCCAAGGTTGGTAAATTGAATACCAGGCTTGGGGGTGGGGGGTGGGGTGCAATATATAGCCTGCATAACTAAATTGTAAACCACCCAGATAGTGCTTTAAGTGCTAAGGGGGGGGGGGTATATAAGCAGCACACTTATGCTTTCTGTGCTTACAGACACTGATAATACATTATTCCCTGTACCTCCATAAATGGAGACAATGTACTGTATGCTAACTCTTGCAATGACAAATCTCTCACGTGGGCATTTTTCTTCCTCTTAGGATGAGTAGGCGTGTCTATCTACTTAAATATAGCACAAAAATATTTCACAAGGGGTAACTGTGTTAGGCTGTTGCAGCAACACAACAAAGGGTTGCGGCACCTTATTGCATTTGGCACAAGCTATTTAGAATATAGCCTACTTCTTTAGTAAATAGACATTTATATATAAGAATTTATATATTAAGAATCATTTAATAATCCTGTATAGTTGTGGTGGGTAACAAGATAAGCAGGTTTACATATAAATGGTAGAAAATACATTGTTCTGTCTAAGGGATCTTCCAAAGTAATTGCCCCATCTTTGGGGGGGGCACTTAATGCTGGAGGAACATGAGATTCTACTGAGAGTTTACTGAGATTGCAGCAAACATCTCTGTAAAACCCACTTCTCTTCCCCTTAAGAGTGACACTTCTCTTTAAGAAATCTTACAAAAAGAAAAACTGAAGAAAAATGTGTGTGTAAAGAAAAATACAGAAATGTATTTCCCTGCAGGAACTTCTTAACTGGAGTTCTTCCCCCCCCCCCTTCCTTTTAAGAACTAAATGATTGCTAATTGAAAGTTTCAGAACTCTGATCATAGACATCAACTGCAAATAATGGGAAGCACTAAACTGCCCCTTATATAAATGAAACCAATTCTGAATACAGTCCTTGCTTTCAGTGCTGGAAAAGGACCTGCAAATCATGGGGAAAAGGCATGATAAGAAGCAAGATAAGGGAATCACACGGATGGTGGGGGGAAATGCCAGGAACATCAATGCCAAACAAATACTCTGCTGGAAGAGTCTAAGGACAACAGAGCTTTAAATGCCTTTGGTTAATTAATGCTGAACTGAGCTTGTTCTGTTTTGCAAGCTTCATTTATGCTAAAGTGATGTAACATTAAAACAAAGAGCACATTAGTTCTTGTCTATCTCAGCCTTTTCCCAAACTAGTAAAGTCTGAGTTGGACATCAGTAGATTTCACAGTGCTGTAAGTGAGGCAATCTGGAATGGCAAGAGCTGCTGCTTTTTAAACATACCAGCAGCCAAAATAAATACAGGTTACCAATTTCATCTGCTGCCTTTCCTTTCTCCTTTGAAGAAACAGTTTTTAAAAATGAGTCAAGAACAGGCCTTCTGATACCTGGACATTTCTATGCATATGTGCTGAGAATGTAAAGAAATTCTGCCCTGTCCTAGCTTGCTTGTGTAAACAACCAGAATATTTGAGGGGTAGGTTTGAAATTGATTAGGATAAGCAAGTAGGTCTGTTTCTTAGTGGTTATGAAATTGAATGGAAGGGTTAGGATCTGCAGCCCCCTGTAGCTAAGTTTAGGTAGATTAAGATAGCAATCTGCTTGCCACATGCTGCAGGCAACCACAAACAACCATCTACCACTCCCATAATAGATGCTAAATGGGTGTTGAGATGCACTCTAAAATGTAAAGAGAAAGGGTGTGTGGCTAAGTCACACTCTGCAGACCATAATGAACTGCATGAACCAACAAGCACTAGCTCCCTAGAAGTGTGCACTGTCAGGAATTTGCTGACGTTGGAAAAGCACTGATTGGCAGTGCTAGTACTAGCAGTTCTCTAAGGAAACACTCCAGGTCACATATTCCTGGTCCATGTAGTCCATTAAGGTCAGGTCTGCCTGTCAATGGCTATCCAGTAGAGATATTTCACATCAGCGACCATTTAACCCATTTTCAAGTGGGAAATATCAGCAATTAAACTGGAGATCTTCAGAATGCAAAATATTGTCTGCATTCTGAAGATCTCCAGTTTAATTGCTGATATTTCCCACTTCTACATTACCAGTCAGCTGCACTACCTCTCCAGTACTACAGAACTCTGTGTGATAATGTTCATTATATTTCATACATACCCTTAATTTGTGGCATATATTGAATCTTCTATATATTTTTACACATCCTGAGAATTCAGTCTCTTTTATAACTTGATCTATTGGATGTTACCAGTTCCTCTTTCCCCCCCCCCCCTGCACTGATGAGTAGTGGGTGTCCATGGTTAAGGGCAGTCGTTTTTCTCAGCAAGGAACTACATTAAAAGAAGATGCTTCTGTCAGTGTGTGAAACAGGAGGCGAGAGGGGTATCCCACTCTCCGGAGAGCCATCCCTCCTCCATACCGAAGAGAAGGAGATACAGACTCAACCTATCCCAGCGCCCAAAAAGACAGAGCAGTGAGGGACAGGAACAGACGAGCTAGAAGAGGAGATGCAAAGACTGATTATTGAAAGGACTCAGGGAGAAACGGTGGGAAAAGAGCGGAAGAAGAGGGTGGAGTTTGAGGCGGGAACAGCAGAGATAAAAAGGAAGGAGGAGCAGTTACCACCAGGCTGGGAATGGATGGAAGACCCCTGGACTGGGGCTTGGGAGAGGTTAAGAGTGCCCAAGGAAGAGGCCGATTATAGGAGAAGAAGGGAGATTCCCCCCCAGACCGTCATATTGGGGAGAGGCTGAGGCAAGAGAGTGGAGAAGGAGGCTTAGAGAAGAAAAGGAGAAAGTTGAGAGAGAAAAGAAAGATTAGAATGGAGGATAAACGAGATGAGGAGGAAGGGTTACAGGGAGGACCCTGGAAGGACCCTACACCAGAAGGATGTCCCGTGTATGTAATGACGGCCAGGATGATGAGACCCTGCCCTTGTTGGAAGGTGAGACGGGAGAGACAATAGCCGACAACCTCTTTACAGACTGGCCGGGCCCATGGAATTCCTGTGAGAGAAACCCGATCTTAAGTGATGATTGGAAACCCCTTCAAGACCCGTTGTCGGAAGGAGAAAAGCGTTGGAATCATGTTATGGACACTGGTTACTTGTTAAATACTCCAATAAATATTTCACCTGTTTCGAAACAACAAAAATCTCCTTATTTCTTTGAAGCAAGTAGGGAGCCCAAAATCGAACCCTCACACAGTGATCTAGAATCTTTTTCCTACTGATGGGGATTTCATTTGTCTAAGAGGAATATTGATTCTTTCCCCACAACTCCTAGGGTTACTGTGATAATTAGTCATCATGATCTTATAACTGCAGAGCTAGAAGGGATAATCGAGTCCAGCCCCTGTCAACGAAGCACAGTGGGAAACTGAACTCCCAAACTCTGGCTAAAATGAGCTGAAATGTTATGTGAGATGTTTTGAACACTGAATACATGACACCAATGCAAACTGTCACCATGGCAGTTCTTTTAAGAGTGCATACATTTTTCCACAGAGACTGGAGCACTTGCTTTAAATAATCTCTTTCATAGATGAGAAACAAATTTAGCTTCAACGCTTTCTACTACAAGTTTAAGTCAAGTGAGAAGAAAGGCATGTCCTTATTTTTCCACCATTTCCTATGAAAACGGCAGGCTGATTTGAAACAGGGTAGCCCACCAGGTATTGCTGAGCAGCCCTTCCCACCTTCTCAAATACTGAGGAGTGCTGAGAATTGCAGTCCAACATCATCTGAAGGGCCACACTTTGCCTGACCCTGTCTCAAACAATTAGCAAATTTTATTTTTAATTTTTCTTACTATTTGAATAATTGAGACTCTATGTTTAGTACTAAAAAGTTTGTCTTTTAACATAGAAATAGTGAACAATGGAATCCAAAGAAACTCTTGCAATTATTGGTGGCCTGATTAGAAAACAGAATTTTTTATTCTGGGAGTTTTGTACCATTTCTGCTCCATCTGTAGATACAGCACTGGAATTATAGGAGCTACAGGACAGCTGAGGAAAGGGGCTAAGTCATCTCATGAAATAAAAAAAGAGAATGGGATATTCAGAGTATAATACAGTAGATGGAAACAGCTGTCATTGCCTTCCTTACCCCCACAAACACATACCCATTCATGTATCTTTCAAGTTTTCAGAAGCAGAAAACAAAAACACTGACAAATCTAGAACTTTCTAAAGACTAGTGTGAAGGAGAACAGGGGACAAGTGTGCCGTCCTCATCAGCGAGACCAGCAAAAGAGGAGAAAGATATCAAAGAGGGTGACATAGGAGGAATGACAGGAGTGTTAGGGGAAGGGAAGAAGAACATAGAAGTCTGCTTAGTGGAGGAGGGAGAAGGAAGAAAAGGGGAGGAGTTAAAACTCTCTCTTTGGAGGAGGATATAAAAGAATGGGGAGAAAGGAGGTTCGGGAGCAGAGTAGTGGAGAAAGAGAGTCGAGAGAGCAAGACAAGTAGAATCAGAGAAAGGTAATCAGAAGTATGAAAAAGCACACGACCTACTAAAAGACTTTCCCAATCTGAAAGTAGGCGGCTTACTTCAAAATCCAGAAGTTCCAAGGGAAGGAGAAACGGTCTATGAAACCCAGGAATGGACCATGATAGTGTTTCCGCGCGGGCAAGGACGTGGGAGAAAGGTGATATGCCCCGATCCAGTATGCAACACCCCACCGAAGGAGGGAGATTGGGCACGTCACCCGTGCTGTGGGACGGTGTGCGCGATGAGGAGTGCTCCCCTGTGCAAGATTACCAATCGCAAACGGTTTGGTCCAGCCCCGCAGTGAATGGACTATTGTTGGAAGAAAGGACCGTGTTGACTAGTTATGGACATTTACCAGATTTGTCTTGTTTTGACCCTGTTGGCATTATAGTTGATACTCTGCGTGTTAATAAAGTAGAAAGTGAGAATCCTTTAATTCAGTCTCAGCCTCTTCTTCCCTCCAAATGTGAGGAACTGCCATTAGTTTCAAAAGAACCCAATCACAACTAGTTATCTGTTTTTCCATCTCCAGAGTTCTGATGAATCCAGATTTTTCTGTGGACCTTGAAGAGGAGGCAAGAGGCTCAAGCTCTCTGCAAGACTAGGCTGAGGAACAGAACCCACTCCAGTGATCAGGCAGAATTGGATCAATTCTTCTATGCAGCTGAGCCGCCTCAACAATTGGCAATCAGAAGTGTATTAAAAATCTTTCTGGGGATAAATCATGGCAACAAATTGCAGCTAATTAATGAGTTGTCACTCATATTTCTGGCTGTGTACTAGTTGCGCAACTTGGCTTTGTGAGAAGCATCTCATTAATTAGTGGCGATTTTCCACCATATGACTTGTGCAACTACACTTACTCCAGCATAAATCCTGAGTACGATTCTGGCCATAGAAAATGCCCTCTCACTCCCAGAAGTACCTAAAGCTACAATCAATCCTATGTGATGGTGGGGGATTCATAGCTAAATTCACCCCACACAGCTGCACTGGGTATGAAACTCGCAACATCATATCTTCTCCAAATACCATGTCAAATATACATATGAGTTGCATTTGCTGATTGTCCAGCGTGCACCAGCTGGTGAATGAAGAATCGGGGGTGGGGGGGAATAAGGGAACACAAGGCACTTGTGGTGCCGGGCCAACAAAGCAGCACAAACCTTGGGCTTGTGCCCATTTCTAGCCCTGATACTGTGGATGATATAGTGTTCCATAAAGGTGATGTCAGGACAGGTATGAGAACAGAACTGGCATCTAGGCCTATCCATCTATTATGCAGCTATTTGTTGCTGGTGGTATCTCATTATGAGATTTAATTTTATCACCAGTGGTTTCAGTTGGGTTAAAGGACTCTTATTGCATGTTAATCAACAAATATAATAGTGGTAAGAGATCAACAGCTGTTTCTGGGAAGGACCTGTATTTTCATCATTTAATTTCCTTGATTTCATTCTACAGCTATATGAATGCTTCACACTTTAATGAAGTAGACTCTGCAGTCTTGGAAACCTTACCCCATGATTCATCTGTTCGTTTTAAAGGTGCCACAAGACTCTGCTTAACCCTTTTTAATGCTGACTTGGCACAATGTCCTAAGTAACCATCACTATAAACAGATGAAAATGTACAGGAATTGCTTACAACTCCAAGGATGTTTATTCAAAAATAAGCACAAGCAAATTGAAAGGAATTTTAATAAAACTACACCACTGTAAGTTTGCTAACCATCAACATGGTGTATTGCTACCTAAAATTAACCTCTATAAGTTTTGTGATGCAATGGCTTGTTTTTAAATGCCTGCTTTCTGCCTGATCTGGCATTTCTTTAGATTATCACTTCAGAAAGATCCAGTGCCAGTGCTAACATGTATTTACAATGAAATTCGGTCCTTTTCTCCTCTTTTCCTCAAACTAAGCTAGTATCTTTTTATACTTAGCCCATTCCTAATATATTTCTACTGGGAAGCCCCATTGTAGGACTGCATCCTCAACTCAAAGCCAAGCCTCATTCAGTTCAACAGGGCTGCCTCTCGAGTAAAATAATCAGAGCCTCGGTCGGAACACTTCATCTCAACCACCCCTCCCCTTCCGGCCTTTGGCCTCACTTCCATCCCGAAATCCTAAATTATTTCGTACTTTAAGTGCCCCCTCCTCATATACACGTTTATTACTTCCATTTTTGTTTCTCTAGTTAGCGGTTGAAGATTGGAGTGTAAATCTGAAAAGCACCAAAAGGCATTTTGAGGGAGCGGGAATTCACCCCTTAATTCTTCTCAAAACGCAAAAATGCTTTTTTCTTCTTCTTCGGACTTGAACCAACTTCCTCCGAAAACCGAAGAAAACAGCAGAACCGCGCGCACGTGAAGTGCCTTTTCAAAGCCCCGCCCTCTCCTCCAGTTGCTTTCCTTAAAAAGCACTGCCGTCTCCTGCCATGGGATTGGCTAATCTCTTCACCTATAACCTCTCACCCGCTCCTCTCTCCAATCAAACCCGCTCTTTCATGTATTGGGCTAGAGAAAGACCCAAGCAGGGCGGATAGAGAAGAACGTGGTGGAGAAGGCGATTCCTTAGGCGAGTGCATTGCGCGCGCCAGGGTGCCCGTAAACCGAGCGTGGGAGAGGGCGGCGAAAGGGGGGGGGGAGGCGAAAAGCGGCGGCGGCTCGGTATTCTTAGGACACATTTGCGTTAAGAGTGTGGCGCCAGGCCCTATTGGGAAAGCGAGCGGAGCTCCTTTGGCGTAGGCAGGGGCGGGGAGGCGGCTTGTCTGAGCCGGCCCCAGGTGAATGGAGTAATCTGACAGTTGAGGGGAGGAGGCGAGGCGAAATGGCGGCGGCAGAAGCAGCAATGGCGGCACAATGAGGCGAAACTTGTAACCGGGGGTAGCTCCGGGGAGGGTCCCACCTGGCAGGTAGGAAGCGCGGCCGGCCTTCTCTCCCTCTCCCCCCACCCCCCCCAGTCCACCCCGTTCCCCGCGTCTCTTTCACTTGGCTTGGTGGGAAGGCAAGCTTTTCGGCGCTCTCTCTTCTGAGCCGCCTGACCGAGGGGCCGGGCACCTGCTGGAGCCGCCGAGCTCCTCCTCCTCCTCCTCCCTGGGGAGCTGGGCGTCGCCGCCGCCGCCCGCCCCCCCCCCTCCGACGAGGTGATACGGACGGAGCCCGAGGGATGTGGCGGTGAGGAGGAAGAAGCCTTTTGTCTTTCCCTCTCGGCGTCCCTCCTCTCCGGCTGCGCGGTCGGGGCCTCTCCTCAAGTTACCCGCCTCCTTTCCGTCTTCCGGGCGTGTGGTAAGAGCGAGCCGCCGTCTGGGTGTTATCTCCCTCTCCTCATCCCCGTGCATTTGTTACTCGGCTTCCTTTCCGTTAGGAACTAAACTGAATTTCATTAGCTGGAGAGGTAGTTAAGAATTCAGTCCTGGATTTCTTTAGAGAAAGCCGGGAAAGAAATGTTTTAAAAAACGAAAGAGGAATCCTCAGAAAGGTATGTGTATCTGATTTATCTGTCACCGCCATCCAGGATCTGGAATAACGAGAGTTTTATACCAAGCCTGCTATAAAACCGGAGTGGGGCGCGGGGTGGGGGGCATCATTTGCCTTCTTACTGGGAAGGAAGTCGAGGTGTTGGAGGGGTTTGATATTCCTTTTCCTTTTTGGAAATGTAAAGATCAAAATGCACGCTATATGGGCGGTGGGGAGGAGGAGGAGATATATTCAGCAGGGCTATTCTCAGTGAAATCCGTCTTCCGGCGGCCACGCTTTGTATAAAAGAAAGCCGCCCGAGATGCTCTTCCCTTCCCCTCCCCCCACCCTCATACATCCTCGAAGTGTCTGGTGAGAAACCGGGGTCCCTTTTTTCGCCTTCCCTCCGTTTTTTCATTTCCTCCTCGATCCATTGTTCTTTGAGGTTATCGGAGCACAATCTACGAAATTAGAGGGCCTCTGGGTAACGTTGTGGGATTAAAGGGGTCTGGATATAAGCGACATTCATCGATCCGCTTCCGCGAGACTGGCATAAATAAGGGACGTCTGGCCACTTTTATGCGTGCCGCTTCAAGTCGATTCATTCTTCCTATTTTGTGTATTGTTGGGATTACAGAAGGAGGGTTTTGTTTCCCCCCCCCTCCCCGCACTGCTCCCCCGCCCCTGTTCTCTTTGAAGAGATGCATCATTGCTTCTGCTCATTCTCCGGCGCAGAAGATCTGGGGAACAGCAGCCAGTGCTGTTTCTGCCTTTTTGGTTACACGAAAAAGACTTGAAAACATGACCCTTAACGTAACTGAAAGTGCAAAGGAATAATACACTCGGTGTTGTAGGTTCTTAGAAATGTGAATAGATTGTGTTTCATTCCTCCCTTGAAAGATATTACTGGATTTGTGTGGGGTTAAAATTCCAAACTGATAGTGCTTTAAAATAATTCAGGTATTTGTTGAAAGGCTTTGCAAGGTGGCAGCAAGCAATCATGTGTTAGAAGTGATGTGTTTTTTTGCATAATTTAAACTCCAACATGAACCGGGTCTGTTTTTTAAACACAATTCTCTTGCTCATCAGTGATACTTTAAAGCAGAATCCCATTGACACCTGCCAACATGTTGTGGAGTGGGGACATTGGTTGAATAATGTATGAGTATTAGTTATAGGGCCTGGCTTGCTCTGGTCCATGGCGTCAGGAAGAGTCGGACGTGACTTAACGACTAAACAACAACATTAGTTATAGTCTGGGTCATCTCAGATCAGGTTCCATCTTAGTATTGGGTCAGTCTGCTGTGTAAATGGGATAAATTTGAGAGGCAGATAGAAGATCCAACTGGTGGAATGACTAACAGAATAGTGGTTCAGGAAGGTAGACATAACTGTGGAACAAAATGTCTCTTAAGTATATACTTAGGCAATATGTTTCTTCCAGTATCGGCATTGGTCCTTGTACACCAGTCCTTTCACATACACATCTTCCTTCTGCCCATCACTACTCTGTAATACATCCTGCAATATTTCACCAGACCGTTTGTAATTTGAGATGGTTTCTGCTATTCCAATACTGTAATTAACTAGACAATGTATTCTGTGCAATAGACAGCTTTTCCTTTGGGAGAAAATAAAAATCTAGATGTACTTCTGCACTCCACATTTAAGTGGAATACTTGTTGAGAAGAAATCATTTTGTTAACTAGAACTTTTATTGTATATTTCCATTCTGCCTTCACCTTGCCCCATTAGCTTTCTTGTATCATTTTTACTACTTTAGTGGACAGCAGGTGAATTTTGAGAGAGAAATCACTGCCATGGAGTCTGATGATTTGTAGAGGTTATTATCCAGCCTTTTAGTTTCTTCATGAGAAAATTTGTCCATAAACCTACATTCTGTGTTGATACAGGTTCCATAAAGCTGGCTGGATAGCTCTGTGAGTTAGGCATCTGGCTATGGAGCCAGATATTGGGAGTTCTTCCCCACTGTGCATCCCAGAAGAACCAGACTGTGTGGCCTTGGCCAAATTGCACAGTTCCAGGATGCCCCCAGAAGAAGAGAATGCTCTCTACCTAGAAAATCATGAAAAGGGGCATCATGAGTCAGAAATGAAATGATGGCACACAATTATTATAGGTTCTATAACTAATACTGGCAGCCGGTAACAGCCACTATGTCTGAAGATATGACTGCAGAAAAGTATCAATGAGTATTTCTGGAAACAGACAGATAATGGTTAGGATTACTGGCTTGTAATATTCTTAAATATTTCCATTTATGATTTTTTTATCTTCCCCAGATTAAAAAAAAACTTTAAGACCGTGTCATATTGCTAGTCTTGTGCTCAGTTCATAATCATTGAAGTATTGACTTGCTGTTCAGCAGTTGTGTAAATACCATTGAGTCAGTGGGTCTAATCTAGTTGAGAGTAACAATAGAATACCGTCCTTAATACATAGTCAAAGTTTTATATTGAATTTTTCAAACAACTATGTACAGTATCATGCAGGCAGACTTCCTTTCCTTGCCAATATCTCCTGCAATTTGTTTCAGAGGATCCCTCCAGATTCTAATTAGCAGAGCATGTGAAGCACTGAAGAGGGAAGGGGGGAGTCTCTTCTGTTAGCGGAGTTAGTTCTGTTGGCAGATGGGTGTGGTTGGATCAAATCTAGAAATGTCAGAGATTAGTTCCACTGTCAGGATCTCAAAGTAATGTGTCACAACTGGAAAATGGCTCCTTGTTGATCATCATTCATACATTTTAAAATTCTGCTTTTTTCCTGGGAGGAACTCAGTATTTAGTCACAACAAAATATGACTAAAAAGCAGAGATGTTGGCAAGTCTTTGGGTCCGGGTCCGGAGTCTGAGTCTTTGTACCAAGTCCCAAGTTTGAGTCCAAGCCCCAAGCCTGCATTCCTATTAAAAACAAGCTTTTTTCCCTTGAAAAAAAGGTGGGATGGGTGGATTCTGAGTTGCAAGTCAAGTCCAAGTCATTGAAAAAAAGAAAACTGAGTCGAGTCACCAGTGTGACTTAAGTCCAACTTGGCAGCAAGTTCCACAACTGAAGTCCCTGCTAAAAAGTGTATTTCAGTGTATATTTTATAAATTTTTAAAAAAGTAATCCACATAGTACTGTATTTCTGCCTTCATTTATGAGGAAGGGAAATGATTCTTGAGCCTTCTTGCCAGGGAAGTAATATTCTTAGTGGAACAGATTCCACCTATTTCAGGTTTGTAGTAGCTTCCTATTCCGTTCTTGAAAAAAGAGGGACTAGAGATGACTGGAAGCCTTTTTTCTTTCCATAAAAAAAGCTGATGGCATCAAAGGGAACTGCAGATACAATATTTGTGTTTATATATAATTGCTTCATATAGTATGCATTCAGAAGCTATTTCCCCTGTATATGTTTATCTTCACTGAATTGAAGATGCTTGTTTTTTTAATTGAAGTTTAGAAGGTATATATAATTAAAAGTCCTGACATCTTGCTGTTACCTGTTTATTCCTGGTCAGTGACTTGTCTACTAGTTATCTAATCTTCTTGGCCTGATAGAGTACAGGTGTCCACCCCCTACACCTGTGGGGGATACATTCCACGATCTACTGTGGATGCCTGAAACCATGGATAATAATGAACCCTATATACAGCATACAAGGGGGCAGGACAGAGGCCACAAGGCCCACTGTCTTGCATATTGTATATAGGGCTGTGGTAAACTGGGTAACTGAAACTACATGTATCAGTTGCATGGTTACCAGGGGGAGGGGAACCTGTATTAGACATACCTACTTTGGTGACAGGCATCATTAGAATAAGCAGATGTCCTGACATCCTTAAATCTGCGATACTACTGTAGTATACGTGCAAGTCATGACCAGTAAGTTTATCCTCTTTGATATTGTCTTTGGCTAGAAAGGTGTAGGAAACATGCAGTGTGAATTGACAATAGCATAAGCAGTGTCTACAGTCTTGCTACCTGTCTATCGTACACTAGGACATGCCTGGATCATGCACTTGGCTATACACCCAGAAAAATGATAAAAGGCTGGAAAATGCAAAATATTCTTGCATGTTTCATTTATACAATCAGTATTTCACAGTAGGAGTCTCATTTATGTAGAAAGTTTGTCCAATGTTATGCTCAGGGGGCATGTTGCACTGAAATGGGGAAACTTGACCCTAACCCTACACTGTCAGCTAGAGCAGTGGTCCCCAACCTTTTTAGCCCTGCGAACCGGCTGGGGAAGGCGGGGCACCCCTGAGCTCGTGTGCATGCACGAAGGAACGGGGCGCTCGTGTGGGTGCACGCTCGTGCGCATGTGCAAAGGGCGGCGCAGTGCTTGTGCGGGCGCGGGAGCTCGTGCGCATGTGCAAAGGGTGGTGCGGCACTCAGGGGGCACTTGTGCGCATGTGCAAGAGGGTGGTGGAGCGCTCACGTGGGCACAGGCACAAACTGGCTGTGCGGGGGGGGAGTACGTGCGGGGGTGGGGTGGGGAGTTCTGTCTCCGTGGCCCGGTACAGCTCAGGCCACAGATTGGGGGTGGGGGAACTCTGAGCTAGAGCATCAGCAACTGCTTTGGGGAATTTTAGTTTACTGTCCTTTTCTTTGTATAGATCCCATAATAACTGCCATAGTTGTAGATGCAAGAAGGGGAGTCATGTGCAGAGCATCTTGATATATGTACGTAGTTCCAGTCAAGCTAAGGATGAATATGCTTAACATTTTGTTGTTTATAAGGATCATAGCTAAATCAAAGCACATGTTTTTCAAAATGTACTGAATTCTAGGATGCCTGTAAAATCAGTCAACTGGGCAATCTTGCTATTTTGTATGTTTTATGCAGCTATTTGTGAAACAAAAAACTTTGAAAAGTTAAGTGACTGGTTGACGTCTAGTAGTAAGTTGCAGCTAGAGTAGGCCTATTGAATCAGTTGAGATTTGGTGAGGCAGCTCTGCCATAAGTTCCATTGATTCAGTGGCCTAGTTGTGAATTACTACTCGATTTCGGCCTGTAAGCTTTAAAAAGGGGAAATCACAGAATTAATAAAATAAAACAATGTCCCAGTCCTGTTACTTACATCTTCCTGGCTGACTCAAATAGTATAAATTGCTGCAGGGAATTACAGCTAGTTAAGGACCCTGCACTTCTTTTTCTCATCATCTCACGTAGCTAGTGTACAGTGAGAAATTTCAAGCCTTGACTTCTTAACTAGCAACAGTTCACCATAGTGATTTACACTGTTTAAGAAAAATATTCTGGTTTGTGCTACATAAAATTCATTCTCCTGTTCATTGATATCAGAGAAAAAGAGACAGCTGTTATAATTTTCTCATTACTTCTGAACTGTTTTATTTTGAGGGATAGATAGAAATTCCACCTATCCATAAATGGAAACAAGGATGATCCTGTTGCATAGTGTGCAGAGCAATAAATGTTGATAAATTCATTTGACAATACTTGCATTACAGTACAGTAATAAATCTCAAGTCTGGTTTATGAACTCTGGATGTAAGGGCCAGGGCCTTCAAGGAAGAAATCGGAACAGTCAATATTTCCATATTAGGAGTATTCAGATGTTTCAGCTAGAGTTAAAGTTGCTTGATTGTATGCTAACAATACAAAAATGTAATTGCAGTTTTGTCGTTGCATAGCTTATCTATGAAAAGCTCTAAATAAACTGGATTTGCAAGAACAAGCCTACTATTTTCAGTAATTTATATTATCTTTATTGGGCTAAGGTTGTTTGTTTGGTTCTTTTCTGCCCTTGCTGTAGTAGGTGAAAAAATTAAAGTCTATCCTGCAAGCCTAACCCAGCAATCAGATGATCAATATTGCAGGGAAACTCTCTAGTTCAGTGTATAAGAACACAGTTGGGGAAGTTAGAGAATTGTATAAAATTATCAGTCTAGTTGTAACTGGTACCCATTTATGCTCTGTTCAGCATTGCAGTTGTAATAAGGCCTTCACAAGTACCTTGAAATTCAACATCAAAAGTACATAGTCACTATATATGTCCACATCCATATCCTTTTGCATGATATGTACAATGAACTAAAATTTCCACTGAGTTAAAACCTTGCTAAAGAGAAATTCCTTTCAAATTAGCACAGGGAAATAACGTTCATGGCAGCAATTCAGGTATCTCTCTTGTGTATACAAAGATATTTTCATCATGTAAACACTGGTTCCTAAACTGCTTGGCATCATGATACCCCTCTTGATTTTTCAGATACCCTCATGCTTCTTCCCCACTTTTCCTTCTTTGTCAGTTTCAATCCAGAATGTTAAATTAATAATTATATAATTATATAATCATTTAATTATTAATTATTGTAAATTAATAATTAAATAATTAATTTAAAATTAGGATGAAACACACTATTTTAATTTTTTTAAAAATGAGCAGACATAGTTTTTCTTGCCACATAAATTAATAAAAATATAATTTACTTTAAGATACCAGAAACAAAATAAATGTATTGTGAATGATGATGTTGCATTTTCTTAACTTGGGAAATCTTGGAAGTGTATACTGTAAGCATTTTCCACATATATTATCCAGCAAAGTGTAGAACATATGACTATAGGAACGAACATTTTTTTTTATTCATACATATTGACAAACATTTTTGAGAGTTAAATCATATTGCTTTTTTATTATTATTTTATTTGTATCATATCTTTCAGTTGAAAGACAATTTGAAAATAAACCTCTTCCACATCTCAAATAGTCCCTGTAAGAATGCCACCTGTTTTTTTTTCTTTGTTTTTGTTTTAATATCTGACAATACAGTATTTCATTACATTTCCTGTTCTGAAACCCATACGGAGAAGCTCCTTCCACCTTCTGAGATTATCTGGTGCATTTAAGGAAGCTGATTTAGTGATAACTAGCTGCTGACAATTATTCTTTGAGGTGAAATGAGAGGCAGTACTAAAATGCCCATCTGAAACACAAGTTGAAAAGCAACAATAAGGCATAACCAAGGAATTTTGAGGGTTCATTGCAGAAAAAAATATGCTCCAATAGCCTTCCACAGGCAGATGAAGACCTTTCTCTTCAGGCAGGCTCTCCCTTAGTAACTGGCTGTCTGAGAGGGTTTTTTAAATGGATTGTTGTGCCGTGTTGCTTTTGAATGTATTTTTGGTGCTGATGTTATTTACCATTGTTAGTGTGGTATTTCTTTGACTCTTTAAAATATCTGTATACTTAATGTTTTTTTACCTTTTAAATATTATCTTTTAATGATGTAAACCGCCTCAAGTCCTTTTTAAGGGGAAAGGTGTTGTATGAATGAATGAATGAATGAATAAATAAATAAAGGAACCTAAAGCTAAGCTCCTCAAATTTTTTAATTGGATGACTTTCTGAAGTCCATGACAGTTATCTCTAAGTGTTTATGCTTTTTGCAGGAGTGCATGCCCGGCACCATTTCACTTTTCCACTGTGCCCTACCTAGCAAATTTGAGAAGTGTATTACAATAAAATTATACGTTTTAGAAGTGAAAATAAAGAAATGTTTACAGAGAAAGCCACTTCTTCAGGAGCAGAGGAACAACTAATGGTGGGGAAAGAGCATGTGCATATAAGCCTTTTGTAGCTAACAGGAGGAAAATGCAAGAATAGGAGCATGGGGCTGCTGCAGAGCCACTGGCAGTAAAAATTGGCAAATATATAAATAAAGGAAGTCTGAAAATAAGCAGGGATGCTTTTCGTAGCCAACAGCCAGTACATATAGCTTAGAATCTCTCCATTCCTCTGCCCAGGTTGTTTCTGTCTTTTCTGACACATGCCAACACAGCTCTCCTCCCAGGGAGGGCTACTTCATGTTCCTTCCCTCTCTTTCTTTCCAGGAGTCTTCTTTTAACAACAGATTATGTGTACCCAAGAGGCAGGGGAGATAGAGAGAGAAAAGAGACTGATTCTGTTGCAGAGCAACTGGGAATAAAAATCAGCAAAGAAGAATACAAAGTAGGTAGAGTGTGAATACAAGTATTGAGGGGAGGATGCCAAATAGATTCTGCTTTCAATCTTTACCTCCCCTCCTTGAGAGCAGAGTGTTATTGGCATATACATTCCACTTGTATTCATACTCCCCTTTCCTATTTGTAGTCTGCTGATTTTTACTGTCATTTCAGGGTGTACTTGATTTAAATCATGATTTGAATTTTAAAAATTGGATTTTGTGGCCATTTAAATATTTTTTAAATTAAATCATGATTTAAATTGATTTTTTTCACCCTACTTTTTCTCTTGATTTTTATTCTGAAGCAAAACTCTCACCCCACCTATTGCATATCACTGGCAGAGAGAGCTCATGCAAAAAATAGTGGAAAGGAGTAAGATCCAGCCTTTGAAGATGGAGCTGGATTAATGTGCATAAGATGACAACAAATAGGGAAAAAATACTGACAGTTGCCTGTTGTCTCTCATGAATCAAATAGTATATTCACACATTCCCCTTCCCATACACTATTAACTGCCCCCTTTTTGTGTGTGGGGGGGAATGACAAGAACTGATTTCTAAAAATCATGTCTTCATTTTACTTTTACCTCATTTCTGGAGATGTTCTCATGCCCTCCACCTTTCCATGTGTTTTAGTAACATATTCACGCTTCCATTTCAATTTGTTTTAGTTCACCTCTTCACACAACCCAATGTTGTGCTTACCAGTTTAGATAATAGTGATGTAGAATAACCATTTGCCTCTTGGAAGGCATTTTAAATGAGATGATTTAATGTGAAGGGTTGATGCATTCACAGCTTCAGATACAGGCTGATCAGGGCTAATTTGGAGAACTGTTTTGAAAGCAGTTAAAGTTGTAATACCATTTATGTGGTATGCTTGTATTCAGCTGTTTAAATTCTATTACAAAGAGTCATATTCCTCACACCAGTAATATTTAATTAACAATTAATTTGTTCAGTAAAGTTCTAGTTAGCATGCTGAATCAAACTCTTCAGTGTGAGAAATCTTTGTGACAGGTAATTAAAAAAGGAAAGATAAACAAATGAGGGGTAATTTGGAAATTCTGTGATAGTTATTAGCTGTGCCCCATAAACATATTATTTTGAAATTGTTGGTGCTGTTTGGAAAATATTTCCAAAGTATTGGAAATTCCTAAATGATGAATAACAAGTAAGCTAGCAAAAAGTGACAGTTTTCTTTTACATCTCAGTGTATAAAGACTCCGTGTGGGATCAGGGGATGAGAAAGAATCATACACTGGAAAGGATCACTTTGCTGGGAGTCATTTCTCTTAAAGCAATCCTTCTGTCTGTACAGGAACCACCCCAAAAAAAGACTAGTCCTTTTACTGTAACTTGCATGATCATCAGGAAATAACTCACACAGGTGGTCCAAAATGCAAACTGTTTCCCTGTCTGATTTTAGCTTGCAGTAGTTCTGTAGTTCCGTGGGACGTGGTGGCGCTGCGGGTTAAACCGCAGAAGCCTCTGTGCTGCAAGGTCAGAAGACCAGCAGTCGTAAGATCGAATCCACGCGACGGAGTGAGCTCCCGTCGCTTGTCCCAGCTCCTGCCAACCTAGCAGTTCAAAAGCATGTAAATGCGAGTAGAATAGATAAATAGGTACCACCACGGTGGGAAGGTTCTGTGTCTAGTCGCACTGGCCATGTGACCACGGAAACTGTCTACGGACAAACGCTGGCTCTACAGCTTGGAGACGGGGATGAGCACCGCGCCCTAGAGTCGGACACGACTGGACTAAATGTCAAGGGGAACTTTTACCTTTACCTGGTTCTGTATAGGAATGGAGGGAAGATCTTCCTCTCAAGACCATATTGTAGGTTCGGTAAAAGATGTAAAATTCAAAGACTTAAGTTTCTCATAAAGTTGACAACTTACAGAGTTTGACCATTCCTGCAGTTCGTGGTTCATATTTCATTCTAGGCTTGTGCAGGAGGTACAGTGCATTCAGCATTCAAAAGTTACCTAGTTGCTAGAATGATAGAGTTGCACATATCAGCTGACTGACAGGAGTTGTAGTGCAGGTCATAACAGGCACATGCTTCAGCAGCTGTGTATGCAAAGGTAAGAAGGAAACCTCAGTCAGAACACTGACTTGATTTTTTGGGATATTCTGAAACTGGAAACTTTTCACTGTATGTTCGTGGGTGTAGCATAATGTGTTCTCTGGAGAAAAGACTGTGTTCAGAAAAAAACAACAATTATCATCCAACAGTTTCATTACATTTCAAAAAACAGTGTTTAAGGAAATTAGCTGGGCTTGATCGTCATCTCAGTTGAAAGAGTATATTTAAAATTTTAATTTGTGTCATAAATATACCAATAACCTGTTCTTGACAAAGAACAGTTTAAAAGCAGGAACCTTGTAGGGGGAAAGCAAAACAAAACAAAAATAAAAACTGCAATTTCTTTGAATGTGTTGGCATATTGTAGCTCCATGTAAGCACAGTAAAAAGGACACGTGTATGATTTACATTTATGCATATCTTGAGCTTAGAACCCCACATGGGGCCCATGGCAGCTGCTTCTACAGTCCATGAAACAAAACTTGTAAAGCCTCTGAAAAGACTCCAGCTCTATCACTTGTCTGTAGTATTGTTGCAGGAAGGTTATGTCTGAATGGTTTTCCTTAAGCCTTTAACTATGTAGATCTGAGATTACAAAATAAGTCAATTTTGTTTACCATTTTTATACTTATGTAGATAATTTTGATGGTAATATTACTCTGTTACTACTCTGCAAAGCTTATTTCAAGCAGCAGGTCTTACAGATCTTGTGTTGTAGAATGTCGACAGGTTTTGATAATGCTGATGATATTAATATGTTATGAAAAATCAGATAAATTTTAAGCCAAGACTTTAATTTTGCTATAAGGAATTTCATGCTTTTAAATTTTAAGATTTAGATAGGTTTATGTGTAATTTCTTAATGAATAGTTTTTATAAAAATAGTAAATATATGAATACTATATTCTTAAGGGCCAGTGTTACTTGCAGATATTCTAAGAAATTGTAAGTAGACATTACTTAAACATTATTCTTATAACATAGGGTTTATTATAGACAACATGCTACAATTAAAAAAAACTCCAAAATTAGGGATATATTTAAGTGACAAATGTTCTGTATAACATGTTCACAGTCTTTACCGTTGGTGTGTGCATGAGATAAAGAACTAGAAAGAATACAAAACATAATATACAGTACCTTGTTCTTTCAGATATGGAATAATAATTATGACAGTGTATAGTAAGCATATTAATTATATTAGTGGCTGCTTTTGCTTTAATTTTTAAAAATTTTTATTTATCTATTTATTTTCCTATATGCCTTAATTTAACATACAACTTATAATGACCTTAATAGGGTTTTCAAGATATGGAAAATATTTAAGGATTTATTTTACCAATGCCATCCACCAGTGAGCTTCCATAGCCACACAGGGATTTGAACCTAGGTGTCCCAGTCTTTCATTCCAGACACTGTACCACACTAGTTTTTGTGTGTGTTAAGTTAGACAAACATAATATGGCTGCTGTGAGATTTTCGTTGGCAAATTGTGTATGCCCCCAGGTAAATGCTGCAACAGGTCTTTTGTCCAGAGGAGGGTATTTAAAGGCTTGATACACAGTTCTGTACTGAAACGTGACTGTTTTGGTATGAAGCTTGTTGAGTAGTATGTTAAAGAACTGGAAGGACTTGCTGCTATCAAAACAGTAACCATCCATTCCTGTCAGTTACATTTCTGCTTTTCTGTTTGTGACTTGTAAAGACATCAAAATTGTCAATGGACTTTTAGGGAAAATCAACACTTCTTACTTACGGTTTGTATGTTTTTTGAAATTTATTTTATTTATTTATTTACAATATTTTTTAGCCGCGCCATTACCAGTGGTCTCTGAGCGGCGTACAACAATATTAAAACTTTAAAAACATTAAAATAGACAATATTATAAAAATATCCTATATTAAAACAATTATTAAAACATTAATATTAAAATTGTAGTAATTAGTTGCCCATATACAAAGCAGAAGAAATAGACAATGTGATTTCTCTTTTTAGAACGAGAACAGTGAAATGCGTCTTTTCAGAATCCATCAAAAATACCATTACATTTGTCTTCTCTTGGTGCCAGCTATAGACAAAAACTGTTTCCAGTCAGTGAAATTCTACTACATAAAAAGTAATAGTTCTTTGTAAAATTGAGAAAACCCTTTTGTCATACACTTAATTATGTAAACTTGCACCAGGTTTTGCAGTTAGAAAATGGGATGGGTATGTGTTTTATGAAAGTTTTGCCTTCCTCACTTCACATAGTACACCAAGATTTTACAGATGCGTAAAGATGTACAGATGTACTGCATAATTACTGCTGGACTTCTGGTACTACTTTAGGCTATTTGTATTAACATCTTATGTAGGTGTATCCCCTTTTTGGCAAAATAACAATCAGAAATGTGCTGATGTTTCATTCCATAACTGGAATGAGTCAGAGATGAGACTTAGCAGGTCTGGTTTGGTCTTTTGTTTAGAATATTCTCTTCTGGTCTGTTCCATGAATGTTAATTTGTGAAAGTAGCTGCTGACAGTTGTCCTGAAATTCTTCATTTGTATTGAGTTTTACCTCTTGCTTGGCAGGATAGCTCAGTGAGTTGGAGTACTAAGGTTTGGGAATTTGATTCCCCACTGGGCCTCCTGGGAGAAGAGAGAGCCTGCATAGCCTTGAATAAACTGTACAGTACTAGAGTACCACCAAAAGAAATGGTACACCACTTACGAATGAATACTTCAGATCTAGGAAATCCTAGCAGAGATTGCTAGATTATTACATGTAATAATTACACATAATTATTATTTAAATGTACTTTGACTTAGTTTTTGTTAAACAGGCTACTTGGAATTACACTGCCCAGTAGTGAGTGTGCTTTATAAAAATTTGATTTTAGTTTTTGAAATTGGCTACTTTATTGGACAAGGGTCAGACACGATTTAACGACTAAACAACAACAACTTTATTGGAAAAAGAAAAAAAACCCAAAGTCCATTAACACTTAATTTCAATACCAAGAGTAGTTCAGATCTTTGCATCTCAGAAAATAGTGAAATGAGAAACGTATTTGTGATACATTTGCCTTCATTTATATGAGCACACAAAACAGGTAATGGTTTTTCTGTGTGTAGTAAGTGTAATAGAACAAAGTAGCAGATGTTTGAAATGTGTTATCCAATTGACTTGTTTTGCCCTCCTATACCACTGACTATCAAGTTTCTTTAACATTTCATTATTTCGATGTTCAAGAGTGCAGCAATTATCTTGTGCTGGCAGAGCAAATCAACATTCTAGAAGACAATTTTAAAAATGAGAGCAGCCTAAATATATATAAATATAAATCAAATGTTCAACCGGGTTTCAGATTAGCCGCAAATTGGGCATAGTCATAACTGGCAATCTGCTCTTGCTCTTTTCCAAATTTGGGGAAGTTTGGACAAAAGGTTTCCAAGTTACAATTTTTAAAAAGTAAAACAGTCTTACCCTTCTCCTATTCAGAAGTAGGTGACCCTGAAAGTCCCCAAATTTAAAGTAGATCATATAAATTGAAAAGACTAATTTTGTTTATTTTGAAAAAGTGGTTGCCCCACCTGCTTTTTAAAATTTGGAAAGAATCCAGGCTGCAGGGGCTGAAATACTGATCCTCAAATAAGGTCTTTCAAAAGGGGGAAACAGGCACTTTGTTTTAAACTGAGCATGCATGGAACAGGCTAGCCAGTAGGAACTTTGCAAAATGAATATTGTATACATGGGGAGGGAGATTTTTTAGAGAGAAAGGTCACAAAAACAGACTGAAAATACAGGTTTTCTTTAACAAATTAAAAAAAATTCCTTTTAAAAAAGTAATGGAGTGACAGCTCTTCAGAAAGGGGGATATTTTGCCATTAATCCTGAGTACATGTTATCTTGGGATTATGGAGACCAAACTGTTTTCTTACATAGGTTTTCAAAGGGGGAATCAGCTCCAGGTCTGGAGTAATCGAACGTTTGACCTGCCAGTCAAGCTAACTATTTAATTTCTTCCTGGCTGAACAGGCTTATCAGAATCATGCTTCCAAGGGGATTCTGTGTCTGGTTGTAAAAACTAAAACAAAAAAGAATATTACATTTAAAAAAAAAAGATAGATATTGAATATACTTTAAAAATATTTATTTAAAATACAGAACAAATCTAGTATTCAGAGCTCTCTCTTCTAAACCATGAAATTACTGTACTGTTTTTGCTTTTTGGCTGGGAATGGTCTTACTTCATGTTAGCACTGTTATGGTGCGTATATCCTATTATAGTCTCCTGTCATAGTCTCTGTTCCACCCATCTTGTCACTATACAATTGCTTGGTAATTTTAAAAAATCCAAAGATGTTATGTGCCATCAAGTCACTTCTGATGTGTACTGACTATATCAGTTAGTGACCTCCCGAATGTCCTATCATTAACAACTCTTCTCGGATATTGCAAACGAACTGCATCTCATGTTAGGTCATGCTATCTTCCTGCTACTCTCCCCCTCCCCCTTCCTAGCAATATTGTCTTTTCCAGTAAGTTCTGCTCAGGCTTTGCAAACTAACAGCTGTGTGTTCCTTTGTTGAGAAGACAACTGATGTGAGGTCTTGCTCCTTTCCTGCTACCTCCCCTTTAGCACATTTCCCAGCAATATTGTATTTTCTAGCCTGTTCTGAATTCTCTATATGTCTGCAAGGTAGGATAGCTTCAATTTACACAGTTTTGCTTTAGTGAAATTTCAGATTTAACCTGATTGAGCACCCAACTTATTTGCCTTTCTGGTGGTCTGTGGTATCTGTAAGACTCACCTGCAACAGCATGTTTCAAATGAGTTGATTCCTCCCTTCACCATCATCCTTCACTGTCTTTCTTTTTACATGGTATGGATGATTTTGACATTGGTTTCAAGAGACAATCTTTGCTAACTCTCAGCCTCTCTCTTTTTAATTTCAAAAAATGAGGGAAATCTTTTGGAAAAACATGCAGGCAAAATGTTTGTAGAACAAGAGCTTGGAAATACGGCAACATTAGTTTACCTGAGAAGTTAACAGATGTGTATGTTTCTCTTTTGTATATGTTCCACTTACTCAAACATTGCTTTGCCATCAGAAGTTAGGAATTTGATTCCCAATGTGCCTTCTTGATAGGGGCTGGACACAATGATCATAGGGCCCCTTCCAGCTCTGTAGTTCTAAGATTATTATTTCATTAAGTCCTGGCAGCCCTCACTGGGAACTTTGAGCAATTATTAAAAACATTTTTATTCAGACAGGTCTTCCCGGGCTCTGCTTTATCTTGATTTAAAACAGTTAATGTTCAACCCCGCCATCTTTTTCCTTTTTCTATTTTCATTTTAATGCTTACTGATACTATTTTTATTTGTTTAATATTGTATTGATTAATTTATACTTTGTCCTGTTATTGTATTGTTTTGTTTTTATACTCTGTTTTATTAAACTGTGTAAAATGCCCAGAGTGGCCTGGGTTGCCAGATGGTTGGTATAGAAATCAAGTTGGTAAGTCAGTCAGTCCATCCGTCCGTCCAAAACAACCCTTTAAAATATTTTGGCACAGAGGGACTGCAACCACATTCCAGCTGTTCTTGGTTCTGCTCTCCTCCAGAAACCACATTACAGATAAGGTGATCATCGTCTGAGATCCTAGGTATTTTGATTACTTTGTGGCTCCAAGTATTTGATGCCTAGATAATTTGTTGAAAAACAGCCCTGACAATTGTTTTGTGTTTGGGTGAGAAATGGTTAACTGATGAAAAAGGAGTCCGTTTCTGGGATTTTGCCCTGCTTGAGGTCTCTTTGTGAATGGTAGTGAACACAAGAGGGTATCTTGACTTACTGACATGGGTGTCATCAACATTCAGGTTACCCTTCACTATGTAAGGTTTGCCATCCTTTTTCCTGCTGGCAATGCAGGCAGGATAGTGTGCTGCAGGATTGTGCCCATTTTCTGGCATTTTGAATCCTGGATACAGAAGCACAATATCTCACATTTATAAACCAGAGTTTTTTAAAAGAATTGGATATTTGTAGAAGAGAAATAAGAAAGTAGAACCATATGCAAATCTTTCTGATGTTGGTGAACAATTGCTTTAGCAGAAAGAGTAGAAAATATGCAAATATTTTCAAACCCTTAGGGTGATCTTTCAGACACTCGGTGTCTGTATCCTTGGCCAAAAAGAACATACAGTGGCTAATTTTGGAGGTAGTGTGTTTTTGCCTAAAGATTAAATACAAGAAAGTAGTGTGCCATGTTCTTGGGTTTTATTAGAGATTAAGTTGAAATTGTGCTGTCTTTATATTACCTTCTAGGATATCTAGGTTGAAATAAAATTTCAGACTTGTGTACTCTGGAAAACCTTAATAACAGAATTCACAATACAAAAAATTATTCTGAAATAATAAGGTATGCAGCCTAGTTAATTTTTGGACAGTTGTTGAGTAGACATTTACTTTTTAAATATTATTCTTAGTTGACATTTAAGGGCTACTTATAATCACATTACTGTTTTTTTTTCTGAACAGTTCATTAAGAATGAGAAGTACTCATTCATCAGATTTATTTATTTATTTCTGTTTCTCTCCTCCCCCCGTACATGGAAATACTTAAAACAGATTCAGCAAAACCCACCAAATTTTACAACCTTAGGACGCAATTAATTATAAAATAATATTTTTCAAAATGAATAATTTAAGAACACTTTTAAAAGTACATAATTAAAACAATAATATACAGCATTATATGGAAAGAACAATGAGTATACAACATTCCACCTTTCTTCTGTCCAATTTAAGTGCTAAAAGCCTGTCTGAAAAGGAAAATCTTTGTCCTTCACTGGAAGGACAGCTGGGAAGGGGGCCTTCCAAGAACAGGCATTCCATATCCTGGAACTAGCCACTGAGGATGCAGTCTCTAAGATCTTCGCCAACCATGTCTGGCGGGACCAAGAAAAGGTCCTCTCCCCAAAATATTAAAATCCACGCCAACCTGTGCAAAGAGATACGGTCCTTCAGATTGCCTGGACTTAAGCTATACAATAGTTCATAACAAGCACTTTGAATTGGGTCCAGAAATGGATCAGCAGCCAGTGGATACATAAAACTCTTTGTTGTTACATAATCCTTTGCTTTTATGTGTTTATGTTTAATATTTCAAGTTCAGTGATTTGGGAGGATCACTTTGTTAAATTCAGACAAGGCCGATTATTTTAAAACATTCAGAGTCCTGTAAATATTTCTATACATTTCTTAGGAGGACCTGCTGCTTTATTTTTAGCATGTAGAGCAGATGGTCCAACTCACAATTTGGAATATGAGAATTTATCATATATCATAAAATCACAGAATTGTAAAGCCGGAAGGGACCCTATGATTCATCAAGTCTAGACCCTTTGCAGTGCAGGAAATCTACAGCCATGATAGGTGGCCATCCAGTCTGCTTAAAAATCTCCAGTGAAGGAGAAACCACCACTGCTATCACCCCAAAGCA
Source organism: Intellagama lesueurii (assembly GCA_037013535.1). NCBI lineage: Eukaryota > Metazoa > Chordata > Lepidosauria > Squamata > Agamidae > Intellagama > Intellagama lesueurii. Next base: position 23,859,333 of record JBAJHW010000001.1, read on the forward strand.
TTCAGTTCTTAACAGTAAGAGCCATTTGACGATGGAAGTCCTTCATAATGTTTAGTCGAAATCTCGTTTCTTGTCACTTGAAACCATTACTTCTCGTCCTATCCTCTGGAACCATGAAAAAGAAAGCTGCTCTATCTTCCACATGACAGCCCTTTACATGATTACTGTTTTGCCTCTCAGCCTTTTCTTTTCCAGATGAAATATGTCTGTTCATTTTCTTGATGTAGTTTTGAAATTTGTAAAATTAGTTTGGTCCCGTAAAGTTGCCTGTTGTATCTCGCCCACTTGTTCCTGCCTGTACTTCTCTTTGCCCAAGAGTTTGTTGCCAGTCTTCTTGCAACAAACTGGCCTATGATGGCCGTGTTCATAGGGAGAACTGGGCATAGGTGAATATATGTGGAAAACCATTATTTTGGTCATTTTTTTCTTTTTACAAATAAAATTCAAATTTAGTAATGTAGTTCAGAATATTGTCCATGTAGCATTATTATGAATATTATAAAATAGTGGTTTTAGTGAGGAATGGCACACAAATTTATAGATAAAAGTTTTTCTTGAACAGTTGTTGAATGTCTTATAGAAATGTATGGTGTTTTACCTTATCTTTTAACAGTTTCTTTGTATTGATTGGTCAGGAGCTTGGCAAGAATGTGATTAGCCTACAGGTGGATATAATGGTGTCAAAATGCAGTTCAGAAAGTGCGCACACGGAGGTCACAGAAATTAATACAGTAAGTCTATGGTACCTAACATGACAGATATCCATATCTGTTTAAATGTTACAGTTAACGCTGGCATCTTTGGAAGAAAAAGCTGAATTGTTTTATAAGTCCATTTTGGTAACTGAAAAATAAACTAACAAATATAAAAATGTTTAGTCATCAATGTAATCCAGACAAAATTTTACTTTTACTTAATTACTAAGTATTTCTCATAATTTAAAATCATTTGGGGTTCTGAAAAAGTGGACTATACTGTGTAAATTATTTTTGTTCTCATTCTGTGCTGTCAGATTGCTTCCAGCTTATAGCAACGTTATGAATTAATGAGTTACAAAATATCTTATCATTAGCAGCACCACTCAGGTCACTATGTAAATAGAATACTTTAATTCTGAATATATACTAAATCTTGTATGCATTATCCTCACAATACAAGTAAGATTATATGTAATTACAAACATTTTAAAAATAGAAAAATAAAATAAATTTAAAAAGACAAGAGCGCGGTGGCACCTTAAAGACTGTTATATTTTAATGTGAGCCTTTGTGGACAAGTCCACTTACTCAGACAAGTAAGATGTTATAATTGAGAATTATAAATAGCATACTTTTGTCTGAAAGATTAAGAACAAACTAAACAATATGCTCTATCACTTGAATAGAAAGCTAGCAGCATGGGCACAGAAGTTAATGATGATATAATATGCAATTAAAATACATTCTGGACACCTGCCATATGATTAGATTTTGTATGCTCCTGAATACTGTAAAGTAATTCCATAAATCATTCCTTTGCTGTTGGGGGTAAAATAAAATTTGTGCCTTGAATGTTCCTTTTAGTTTGTTGTTTGAATATTCCATAGTTGTATCTGAATGCTTACTGTTACATTAAATGTTAGTAAAAAATAACTATTTCAGCATTTTTGAAAATCTGTAGATATGAATGACCAACCTTAATTCATATGGTTTTAATGAACTTTCTCTCTTCTCTCCCCCCAGCTGTGCTTGAACAAAAATGCAATGAGAGAAACACTGGATGAATGAATGAAAAGCCCTGCTTTGTAGTCCCTCAGCATGGCAGGACTACAGCTTATGACCCCTGCTTCCTCACCTATGGGTCCTTTTTTTGGACTGCCATGGCAACAAGAAGCAATTCATGATAACATTTACACACCAAGAAAATATCAGGTACAAATAATAATGCTAATATTTTATAAAGCATAATGGAAGTGTAATCTGGATGTTTCTTGGAGACTGACTGTATATTATGTGCATTTCTATTAGAGTACATTTTTTCTGCAGTTCATTCTTTCTCTCATTTGGTAACACCAGAAGCAGAGAAGATCTGTTGGACACATTCTGCAATAGCTGTTCAAATGTTGAGAACCTGACAGTTGGGAAGTTTGTGGCCCTCCAGATGTTGTACTGCAACTCCATCACCTCTCTCAATGAAGTGTGCTGGTCAATGTTAGTAGTGCTGATATCCCATCCCTAAGTTATGGGCTTGCCACATCACAAATGTAATGGAAGAGCCTTGGATAGGATGTGCATAGTCTTTACACGATGTGTTTTAATATACACAGATGCCAATGTTCTTTGTGTATAATATTTGGAGACCCTGGCTTCTTCAATTCAAATTTATTCTAATGTAGAAATAGGAGAAAGTAGTAGAGTCTGTGCACTATTCCATTATGTGACCGTAAAAGGGTTAAGATTATGAAGTATGATTATGACCATGGTTTTGGTGAAAGAGAGTAGCTATATTTGTAGATTATACTGTCACAATTTTAGTCAGCTTATTAAACTAGGATAATGTTTAAATACGATGAATATAGAACATCAGAAAAGTTACTATATTGGCTGGCTGACTTGAATTCAGATATTTGTGCTTAGGACATCTTGCTCACATCTGGGTTTTTCCATTCCCTGCTTACTTGATGCAACCACTCCTCCCCTTTCCCCCATGAACACCTTTGAATGAGGAGAAAGAATGAACTGCAGCAGGCTCACCCATTGGCTTGTAACTGCAGTCTGGGTGACTGCAGTGAGGAAAGGTAGCAGAAATGAATCAGTAGAATTTCTTTCATGTATGTGAATGGAGGTAGTTTCTGCTTGTTAAGGAATTATATTGCATCCTAGCTCTTACATGAAGTTTCTTGAAAAGCTGATTGGTTCATAGTGTAAAACCTAAGTTGATAAAGCTGTCAGAATTTTTAGGTATTTTGGAAATTATTTTTATCCTCAAGAAATTATTATTTAATCCTCAAAATTTCACATAACTTCAGTTGCTGCAAAAGTACTAAATATTTTAGAGCTGAATTGAGCAGAACAATTTCTACATATGTTGTAATATTTCTGCAGTCTAACAAAGTTTCTTTGCAATAGGTTTTTTTAAGTATCTTAATGTTTTATTGCATCTTACTCACAAGTCCATCCCTTAAAATCATACATGTCTGTCTGCTGTAATTTATTTATTCCATTTATATCCTGCTTTTGCATCACAGAGCATTTACTCAAGAGGGCTTACAATCTTAGTTAAAAAACTAAAACAAGTAAAATCAAATTTAAGCATAAAATCATTAAAATTAAGTAAAACTAGCACCACCATAAAAATCATTGAAATTGAGTAAGTGTACAGTTAAGAACAACAATAGCACAGCAGATCAAACATCATCTGTCAATTTTAAGACTTTTTCAATGCCCTTCTTAAAAGTAGTCAAAGTGGAAACTGATCGAAGCTCTGGAGGGAATGTGTTCCACAATGTGGGTCAGACAGGCTTCTGTTGGTATTTTTAAGATCTTCCCTAAAGATCTTAACATTCAGACAGGTTCATAATGAGGCAGGTGATCAGTAGATAGGCCCCAAACTATTTAGGCCGATAAAGGTTAAAAGCAACACCTTGAATTGATCCTAGTTAGTAATTGGCAACCAGTGTAATTCTTTCAGTATCAGGGTTGCACGATTACCATACCATGCATTTATTAACAGCCTAGCTGCTGCCTGTTGCACCAATTGAAGATCTTAGTTAAATCATGCCTTGTAATTGTCAAGGCATGATGTAACTAAGTCATGGATGAGGAAAGACTGAAAGAACTCAGCATGTTTAGCCTTGAGAAAAGAAGACTGAGGGGAGATATGATAGCATGTTTGAAATAGAAAGGCTGAGGAGGGACAGGATCTGTTCTCAGCCATCCCAGAGTGCAGGACACGCAACAATGGGTTCAAGTTACAGGAAGCCAGATTTCAGTTGAATATCAGGAAAAACATCCTAACTGTTAGAGCAGTACGGCAATGCAATCAATTATCTCGGGATATGGTGAGTGCTCCAACACTGGAGGCATTCAAGAGGAACTTAGACAACCACCTGGCAGATATCCTTTGATTTGTATTCCTGCATTGAACTGGCGGTTGGACTTGATGGCCTTATAGGCCCCTTCCAACTTCATTATTCTATGATTCTGTGACCGTCAGGGAGACTCAAGAAAGGATGTAGCTGGTGCACTAAATGGCGTTAGGCAAAAGCACTCCTTGTCATTCATGCCCCCTGGAATCCAGGGACAGTACAGTGCAGAATCATTGAGTACTCCCAGACTGTAAACCTGACTTGTCAGACGGGTGCAGCCCCTTCTAGAGCAGGTTCAATCTCCGTCCCAAAGTCTGACTTTCTGCTGATCAGCAGCAACTTCATCTTACAATGTTTTAATTTCAGCTTATATTAAAATGCTTTGGTGTTGGTGGCAAGCATTAATAGAGCTGGGTGTCATCAGCATATTGATGGCACTTCACTTCAAAGCTTTGAATTACTTCTCCCAGCAGTAATGCAGTTGATCTATACGTAAATAATTACAGAAAGGTTTTTGAGATTTCTTTTGTGGAAGCCAGTTGTTGCCTTGTGTTTGTTTTTTAAAATGTATTTCTGAGAGAAAGAAGATGCTTTAGCAATATAACTCAATTACATGTTTTGTGTGATATGTCAGCACAACATCTATAACTTTTTTTCATGCCAAAACAAGGTTGGGTGATACTTTTATTCAAGCACCAAAATATAAAAAGCAGATACTTTCTTGATAATTTATGGATTTTTCTGAACTCAGTAAAAAATTAAGCATTTTTTAATTTGCCAATACAGGTTGAACTGCTTGAAGCAGCTCTGGATCATAATACTATAGTCTGTTTAAACACTGGCTCAGGGAAGACTTTTATTGCAGTACTACTCATTAAAGAACTGTCTTATCAGATCAGGGGAGACTTCAACAAAAATGGAAAAAGAACAGTATTCTTGGTCAATTCTGGTAAGGATATAATATAAATTAAAAATGAGAAGTGTGATAAAGGTTCATTGGTAAAACTAATAGGGAGTATTATAATTTTAAGGGGAAAAACAATAACCATGATTTGTAGTTTTGTTTGATCTTCTGATACCAGGCAATATGAAACTGAAATCTGAGGATACATTAAAAATATCAGTAAAATAAGTTGTCATAATTAGGTTGTTTCTTTAGATTGTGGGCAGCTTCATGTGTTATTGGACTGCAACTCCCAGCATTCAGCTGTGCTGGCCAGGAATGATGGAAGTTGCCATCTCTGCAATATCTGATTGGTTATGTGATGGTGAGGATAGTAGACCTCTGGGCATGGAGGATGCGAAAACTTGTAATCTTGCTACCTGCTAGACTCTGTAGAGGGCACTTCCCAAAGAAGTACAACTCTTGGACAGGTTTTGTGTGTTTTTTTAAAATTAGCAACAGGAAACAAAAGCTGGAAAGGCAGATACAGCATCTACAATAAACCCTTTGCTAGAGGGGCAAAATCTAGCGGTCTGCAGATTTGTGACTGTGAGCTGGAACTCCCAGAATTCTGCTGGGGAATTCTTATAGAATCCTGAGAGTTGGAGTACAAAAACACAGATGAGCCTATCCCCAGCCCCCCCCCCCCCCAAGGAAGGCTCAAACAGCATAGAGGGACATAGATGCATGTACTGTCTCTATATAAGCCTGCCCTTGTTCCATCTGCCCCCCTGCCTTTCTATCTTGAAATAATGAAGTCTAAATGACCATTCTACGTGTGATTACCTGAATATAATTACAGGTGTGTGGAATTCTGGTCCTTGCTTTATCAAGGTCCCCAGTGGTATGAAAAGTTGAAGAGTATCACGAGCAGAATGTCCTTTCAGACTGTGCCAGTCAGTGCAGCAAGGTCAGAGACTAGGGATGGGACTAGCGTACAGAGAGACTTGTGGCTTGGGGCCAGTGTGTTACTTCCCTGTCCCGTGTCCGTTACTGCATGATTCACCAAATTTATAAAGGAATTGTGAGGATAGGGTGTGTGTGTGTGGATCTGTAGAAATGGCCTTGGGCACCACATATAGCCTGCAAGATTCCCATCACTACTCTATGTACAGTAGGACCCCTTTATCCACAGGATCAGTATCCACAGTTTCAGTTATTCGAGGTTTACTGCAGCCCTATATACAATATACAAGGGGGCGGGCCTTGTGGCCGTTGTCCCAACCCTACATGTTATATGTGTAGGGTTCAGGCATACATGGTAGATTGTGTAGATTGATACAGGAGCCCTACCGTAATTTTAACACACACACAAGTGAATTGGTGAAGAGGACTCTTATCTGAATAGTACTGTAACTATACATGTACTTGAGAACTTTTTTCAAAATCTTCCTTTTTTCTAATTCTCCCCCTTTTTTTCCTGTCCAGCAAATCAAGTTGCTCAGCAAGTGTCCACTGTTAGGACTCATTCAGATCTCAAGGTGGGAGAGTATTCAAGCTTTGAAATAACTGAAGCATGGACAAAGGAAAGGTGGAACCAAGAATTCGCTAAATATCAGGCAAGCTGAATTAGTAAATTGTAAAGCAGTTATTAAGAGCAATAATTATCTGGTTATTTTCTATTTGACAAGCTGTTTCTTGTTTACTTTACAACAGAGAACTTACTTTTGAATCAGTTTAAGCCTACAGTGCAGATATATCTGTCAGTTTAATGTCAAGGATGTTGCTATTGGATAGAAATGTTATTCGGTACTTTACTGATTGATTTTATGTTTATGAAAGAATTTGACATTGTGATGTCTTTTAGAATAAGTTAAACAGCATTTTTGTACCCATAAGGTGTCTTGTTAGTTTAGGTTTTGCAACCACCACTTGGGAGACAGAACTGTAGTCCTTGGCCTAAGTCTTATTACCAAGTAGTTCTGTTTATTGGTGCTGTTCAAAATTAATAAGCTTTGGGCTTTTTAATTTTTTTTGTAAGAATAGCATACATTCTTTATTTTAGCTTTGTCTTTATCTTCATTATTTCAGGTTCTGGTTATGACCTGTCATGTCGCTTTGAACATTTTGAAAAGTGAACATTTGCCCCTGTCAAACATTAATCTTCTTATTTTTGATGAGTGCCATCTTGCAATTCAGGATCACCCCTATCGAGAAATTATGAAAGTAAGTTATGATCCAGTCTCACTTCTTTAATAACTGACCAGACAAATTTTAGAAAGAAGGCAAGTATGCATCATATCCATCTATATTTCACTTGTTTTGGCATCTGTCATTTCTGATATATTCTTAGGACTAACTTGCTCAGATTATACTTCTAAAAGGGGCAAAATTTTAAATGAACCTTCTTCATTTCTCAAAAAAAGTGGACTCTCACTGTTTTTCTAGTCACTGATTAATAATATGTATTACATTCACCATGCCACAAACTCCTATCAGAGTGTTCATACAATGACTCACTGTGCAGTGAGTATCTCACTTGTTCTCACAGCATGTGCTTTTCCATTGAAGAAATAAATAGGTTTGTCCTGTTTCAAAGGATCAGGGAAGGATGAAGTCTACTCATTTGCTTAGTGGATGCTGCTGAAGGAGTGGAGCCAGTGTATGTTATTTGTGCCCTTAGTGCACAAGGTTCCTTGTATTGCGTGGAGGGCAAGAAAACGTGGAAGTGCCAACCACCAATTTCAGTGGGTGCCAGAGCCAAAGAGCCTGTTTTGTGTTTCTGGAGACTAATACAGGAAGAAAGGAGCACCATTTACTTTGTTATCAAAGAATATCTTACAGTAGAGAATTAGATGCTGTATTACATGTTGAAAGGCTTCCTTTACTCTTTCCATTGAATAAATTATCAAAACTTTTCTTCCCAAATGTTAAATGAAAAACTGCAGACAACTGAATTGAATAGTCCTTATATTGCACAGATCAGTAAACAAGAGTCTACCCCCATTTTGCAAAGTATGAGTATTAGGGTCCCTTTTTTGGAAGTACACAGTGGAGTGAAAATAGTTGCATGCATTTTCCCCCTGATATAGCCTGAACTATAGGGCTTTCAAGACAATTATACTACATAAACATGTTAACTTCTGCTTATATCAAGAGTGCTGGTACTCTCAAATGTTAACATATTAGAGTTTAATAACATGTTGATACTTAAGAGTAACAATCTTGTTACGAGATTTATTGCAGATAAAGACCGAGTAGGTAACTCTGTGCATGGTATATGCTCTTTTTTGATAGTCAATAAATCTCCCAATTTCTCTCCTGTATCCCTTTTGATTTTTTCCCATATTGGAAAAGGAGATGCAGTAATTACTTTAGTCCTCTCCACTCCCATGGATTGGGATGCCGTTTCTACTTCAGAACAAAATTAATGGTCTTATACGATGTTCCATTTTATTTTTCAGCTTTGTGAAAGTTGTCCATCATGCCCTCGAATTTTGGGATTAACAGCTTCCATTTTAAATGGGAAGTGTGATCCAGCAGAATTAGAAGAGAAGATTCAGAAACTGGAGAGAATTCTAAAGAGCAGTGCTGAAACAGCAACTGATTTAGTGGTGTTGGATAGGTATAACTTAACTGTATGAATGGTATTAATAAAAAGTGCTATTGCAAAACAATTTATTTCTGTTTGTTGGCTTCAAGTAGTTTTCAAAACGTTTCAGATATACTTTACATTGTTTTGATAAAGTCAGATCAAGGTGATCTTTGCAGCCCATTGGCTTTTGAAAGTAAGATACACACCCTTATACCTCTAAACCTACCTACCTACCTACCTACCTACCTACCTACCTACCTACCTACCTACCTACCTACCTACCTACCTACCTACCTACCTACCTACCTACCTACCTACCTACCTAAGCAGTTTACCATGTTGACAGATTTTTCTTTATGCCAAAGGTATACTTCTCAGCCATGTGAGATTGTGGTGGATTGTGGACCATATACTGATAAAAGTGGCCTATATGAAAGACTCCTAATGGAGCTGGATGATGCACTCAGCTTTCTGAATGATTGCAACATATCTGTACAATGTAGAGAGAGAGATTCTACCTTAATTTCTAAACAGGTATAGCCTTGTGGTATATCTATTATTGTTCTTGCATTATGTGATTAGTTAACTGAAGTTTGGTTCTGCTTACTCTGTAAAAACCTTTATTCCTTCCTTCCATCCAGAAATATTTTTTTAGTTTTCCTTTTATTCAGCCTGTCTAGTTGTTTGTTTTCATCAGTATTAGCCATATTGGAAAATCAGTCACAAAGGAAACAATTAAAACTGGAAGGGAAATCTTCCCTTTAAAGAAGAGATCACAGGAATGCTGGGCATTTGCTGCAGAATTTTGGTGGGAAGCCACAGCACCAATTTTGAGTGGAGAATCATAGTGCTATTTTTTGGCGGTAGATATTTTCTTGTGGGAGGAACAAAAAGGGCTTTGGGGGGCATAGTTTATCCACCTCTGAAGTTAATGAACCCTATTTGATGTGTAGCCTGTTTTTATGGCATTTTTATATTTTATTTTATAAAAAAATTTTTTTATATATTTCTATACTAAACTGTTAGCATTCATATTTTTAATATGGCTACCTGTTCAACTGGTATATGTTACTATCACTATGATTAGGTAGACATGCTGTGCATCTCTAACTAGTCTTAGGGTGTGTATCTGTGCATATGTCCTCTTAAAATGAAATTTACACATACAGTGGTGCCTCGCTAGACGATTGCCTCGCAGGACGAGGAATTCGCTAGACGATGGCTTTTTGCGATCCCTAATGCGCTTCGCAAAAAGATGTTTCCCTATGGGTGATTTTCGCTAGACGACGAGTTTTCCCCATTGGAATGCATTGACTAGCAGTCAATAGCTGTCAGTGCATTCCAACGGGGACCCGCGCTCGCTAGACGATGTTTCCCTATGGACGATCTTCGCAAGACAACGACTTTTCCGTTGGAACGCATTGAAGAGATTTCAATGCATTCCAATGGGGAAACGTGCTTCGCTAGACGATGTTTTCGCAAGACAGCAATTTTCGCAGAACGGATTAACATCGTCTAGCGAGGCACCACTGTACTGTCTGTTTCTTTGCAGATTCTCAGTCATCCAAGTGAGGTTATCTGGAAGTTGAGTCATGGCAACTGGACTTCTTTCTTATTAGGTTGAAACGTTTCAATACTCATCCAAGTAGCTTCTTCAGTCTGAAGAAAGTTGGTAGGAGAGACTGTCTCCTATTTATCATGCTGCCCTTTCATCAGTCCCCAAAAAGATCAGGACCACACACACCAGAAAGACCACTGTTAATGACCCCATGATAATGGGTGGAGAAGGACCGCAGAAATGGAATTTTCACTCACCCCCAGTCATTTGTCTATATAACCTATTCAAACCAGGGGGAAGTGAAACCAATGTGGAGGATATATCAGGAATCTCCTAGAAACTCTGCTCAGACTGAAGAAGCTACTTGGATGAGTAGCAAAACGTTTCAAGAAGAAAGAAATCCATTTGCCATGACTCAACTTCCAGATTTTTGTTTAAAATATTTTTACCCCACCTTTCTCCTTAAAAGGACCCAAGGCAGCTGTTAGTTTGTCTACAAAAAGGGAAATACTTAGAAATTCAGATTTGTTTTTCTTTATATGTATCTTGAAGATGCAGTGTAATCTGTGTGAATTGCTATTATGCTATACTAAACTGAATAATAGAGTAGTCTACTGACTAGATGGGCGGGATATAAATTCAATAAATAAATAAATAATAAATAAATAATTCATTTGCAGATACTGTCAGACTGCCGAGCAGTGTTGCTTGTTCTGGGACCCTGGTGTGCAGATAAAGTAGCTGGAATGATGGTGAGGGAGTTGCAGAAGTACATTAAACATGAACAAGAGGAGCTGCACAGGAAATTTTTATTGTTTACAGATACTTTCCTAAGGAAAATACATGCACTCTGTGAAGAGCACTTCTCACCTGCCTCACTTGACCTGAAATTTGTAACCCCAAAAGTAATAAAACTGCTTGAAATCTTGCGTAAATATAAGCCCTATGAACGACAACAGTTTGAAAGCGTTGAGTGGTATAATAATAGGAATCAGGATAACTATGTGTCTTGGAGTGATTCTGAAGATGATGATGAGGACGAAGAAATAGAGGAGAAAGAGAAGACAGAGACTAATTTTCCATCTCCTTTTACTAATATTTTATGTGGAATTATTTTTGTCGAAAGAAGATACACAGCAGTTGTCCTAAACAGGTACAGTTTTTAAAAAAATAAAATTCCAAAGTGTTGCTTACTAAATAGTATTAGTTTTGAATAACACATGAAAACATATATTTGTTTATACCTTTCCCTCTACATAAGTAGGTTACATGTACTGAGGCTGTGTAGAATATGCTGCTTTCCAGAGGTATAAATTTGTTGAATTGTTCCAATAAAAGCCAAAAGTGAAATTCGGTGATCTCCCCCTACCAGTGGAACACAGCTGGCCTCTTACATTTCTCATATTGGCTCTGAAAGCTTGCCTTCACAGAGGGGTTGAGTGTGAATTGAGGAGGAGGGCAGAGGGAGTTGTGTTGCACAAACCAGTTCACATTCCATAGTCAGTATAGCAATTGTTTGCAGAGAAAGAAAGGAAAACACTGGTAATTTCCTTGGGGTTTTTTCCACCATAGCAAACAGGTACTGCTGGGAAACTGAAAATGCAGCAGCATCCAATAGGAACTGATGACTTCAGAGCAAAGCAAGAGCTAGGTCAGGTGTAAGGGATTTTAATGGGGATAATGCTTGAACTCAGCCACTGAAAAGTAGTTGTTCAGATTACTAAAATAGGGATCAGGGTACAAAGAATGGGTTTTCTGTCACAGGAAAATTTCAAAAGGCAAGAGGATTGTACTTCTCAGGAGTAAGAATCTTGTCTCAGTGTATGATGAGATTACATGGTTTCTTGAGGTCTGTTTAATGCCTGAGTTCTACCATCAGTTTCTGCTTGCCTAAAACTCATGATGGCCTCTGCTTATTTTCTGCATCAGACTTCAGAAAGAACAAGAATATAGACAAGCTAGGCTGTTTTTGTTTTACATTTTCTGTCTGCATGTAAATCTTCCTTTGATAGTTTCAGTTATGGATATATAGATGGGATTTAAGTCCCTATATACTCGAGTATAAGCCTAGTTTTTCAGCACAATTTTTTTGCTGAAAAAGCACACACACACACCCTCGGCTTATACTCGAGTCAGTGTCAAAATTACATGTTCTCCCCTGCAGTGCGGGTGTTCTCCAGACTCCCCCGCTCATCTACAGGTGCCTGCAGCCTCTGTGTGTGGTCCGATGACCCGGGTTAAGTACACTGCATTTTTCAGACTCCGCAGGCAGACACCGTGCTGGGAGGATAATAGCAGTCTATGTCCAAATGAAGGAGCTGTAGATGAAAACTTTTCCGGTATGAGTCCTCCCTCCGCAGGCAGTGAAGTGTGTCTCGCAGCTCAGAAGGGCAGTATCTTCAAAAACATTTAACCTACTGATGCCTCAATTAATGTAATTTTATCGGTATCTATTTTTATTTTTGAAAATTACCAGTAGCTGCTGCATTTTCCACCCTTGCCTTATACTCGAGTCAATAAGTTTTCCCAGTTTTTTGTGGTAAAATTGGGTGCCTCGGCTTATATTCGGGTTGGCTTATACTCGAGTATATACGGTAACCTTTAACAAACAAGTGCAAGATAGTCAATTATTGTAGCTCTGCTGTCAATATTATTAGATACCCAAAATAATAGTTTACATTTTCTCAAATATATGTGACTTCCAAATGTGTGTAATATCTTAAGGTTGATAAAAGAAGCTGGCAAACAAGACCCAGAACTGACTTATATCAGCAGCAATTTTATAACTGGACATGGCATTGGAAAGAATCAACCCCGTAGTAAACAGATGGAAGTAGAATTCCGAAAGCAGGAAGAGGTAAGTTTAATAAAATAACTGCCCAGAAATGCTGTTTATATTCTTGAATTTGAAACCTTTATAAAGTCCAGGAAATTTCCATTCCAAAATGCTGCGTTGATTGAAGTTATTATTTCTTGTGGTTGTTGTGGGTTTTTCGGGCTCTTTGGCCGTGTTCTGAAGGTTGTTCTTCCTAATGTTTCGCCAGTCTCTGTGGCCGGCATCTTCAGAGAACAGGAGTCAGAACTCTGTCTGTGCTCTTGTGCTCTTATTATTTCTTGCTCATTGTAGAGAAGGTTTTTTTTTAATATCTCAGATGAATTGTACATGAATTTTAAAACATAAGTAACAATGTGGCTGAAGTGTTGTTGGGGACAGAAATCTTTAATTTAATTTAATTTAAAATTTCCTATCCCCACATTCAGATTCCAAGGCTCAATAGGGATCCCATTTGCCCTGGGAAAGACTTTGGGAGCTTCAGGAATTGGAGAATCACTGCCAGCAGTCCTGCCTCTGGATCTGGTAGAAATTCAGCTGCAGTTTTTTAGTATGAAAGACTCCTCCCCCTGTGCCAAAGCTCCCAAAGGTTTCCCCAGGGCAAATGGGATCCCTAGAATGCCTGGGAACCTGAAGGAAGGGGATAGGAAGAATTAAAGATTTCCATCGCTAGCTAATAATGTCATTCATCCTTGTGCAAGATAAAGTTGTACAACAGGATTTCCATCAGTAATGTATGAATCCTGAAGATACTGTAGAATAAGGTCTGTGTTTTTAGCACTCAACTTCAGCAGTTTTTCAAAAATGATATTTTGATAACAGACTTGCAGTCTGTGGGGGCACAGATTATAATATTAATACAATTTTAACTCAATTTGTAGACACGTGATAAAATCTCAAGGAAATTGTGTTTTATAACAAATATTGACTTTATTACTCCCCACTCACCCAGGTGGGACATTTTGATATCCCCAGGTCACATTTTCTTACAGAATTAGACCTATAAGGTACACATTTTACAACATTGGCATTTGAACAGTTAGAAATAATGACAGTTAGAAATAATGAAGTTTAATCTGCTTGCCATGTATAGCCCCCCCCCCGGCAAAACTCCCCAAACATATGAGGTAAAAATTGCCCTAACAATGTTGTTGTTGGGAGTACTCTTTTTTAAAATCCCAGCCAATATAGTATATCACGAGAAAAAATGTCCCATGCTTGTTTTTGGTGAATCATGGTGTTGAGAAGCAGAAGTGGCATATTCTGATTGCAAGTATATTGCCTCATTTTTAGGGGTCCACTGGAATTCTGAAAGACTTCAGGAAATACAAGACATACTAACACTGACTCCATCCCTGATCCTCACCCTTCTATAAACCCTTTGTACATTGGAATTCATCTGCGGTCACAAAATACCTTAGTACCGTGTTTCCCCGAATATAAGACAGGGTCTTATATTAATTTTTGCTCCAAAAAACACATTAGGGCTTATTTTCAGGGGCTGTTTTATTATTATTTTTCATGTACAACAATCTACATTGATTCAAATACAGTCATGTTATCTTCTGGTTGCTGCACAATGGTGGAGGGCGGGGTTTCACTTTACTGGGGCTTATTTTGGGGGTAGGGCTTATATTACGAGCATCCTGAAAAATCATACTAGGGCTTATTTTCAGGTTAGGTCTTATTTTCAGGGAAACAGGGTAGCAACTCAGTGCAATGTTTTTCTTCTGCCTGGATCAGGGTTCACTGTAAACATGGGCAAAAATGTCAGTGTACTTTCATAGCTGGGTTATGTTTACTTTAAAAAAGAATGGAATAGTAAAGTATATTGCCTGGGCAATTTATTTAGTGCATGGGTACTTTGGAGCTGTATTAAAACAGATGTTGATGCTGTGTTTATGCACCATGACTTAAAAAATAATAAATGTGAAAGAGTGGATGAAAGCAAAACAGATGCAGATAGGATGCTTTTCTACTAGTCTCAAGAATCCTCCAGAATTATTTTATTAAAACCATTTTTTACCAACCTGTATGAGAAAATTAGTAGAGTTGACTAATTCCTTACATTCTGAAATAATTTCTTCAACTTTTGTCAGTCCCATGATTTTATAACTGCTTGGTCTTAGAAATGTGTCCTTTTATTTACTTTTTAGGTACTTAGAAAATTTCGAGCACATGAGACCAACTTGCTAATTGCAACTAGTATTGTAGAAGAGGGTGTTGACATACCAAAATGCAATTTGGTGGTTCGTTTTGATTTGCCCACAGAATACCGTTCCTATGTGCAGTCCAAAGGAAGAGCAAGGGCACCTATCTCAAATTACATCATGTTAGCAGATTCAGACAAAATTAAACATTTTGAAGAAGATCTTAAAACCTACAAAGCAATTGAAAAGGTATGTGGCACATGTTTATGAGTCAAAACGGCTTTGCAGAACACTCAAGAAGCAAAATAAATATGAGTAAGCTCCACTGTATTTTGGCCTCAGAAAGTGATTTATTTAATAAGTAGCGTGATTAAACTTTCATGGAAGAGATCTGGGTGCTTAAGAGATGGAAATACAGTTTGCATGCAGAGTGTTTTTTTATGTGGCAGGTATGCATAATGAGGTCAGTTAACCTATGGAATAGGAAGCAAAGGGTAAATTAGAACTGATATACCTATGTGAAGCAGTATACAAGATGCAGTGAGAAATACAAGGTGAGGGCAAGGGAATAAAATGAATATCCAACTCCTAAGTCTCTCAGGCTGATTTTTTCCCCATGTTATTATGTAACACTAAAATATATCTAGTGATTTTTAAAAACCAATGAAACTATGAAAGCAAAAAAGCCATGTCGTCCTTGTTAAACCACTTAAAAATTACAACCACAGCCTAGATTTCTAAATGGTATGGGTCTTCTTCAGGCTGAGCACCACAGAGCCAAAAGTTCCAAAAATCTTGGTCATATGTACATGCCTTTGTTTAAATCAGTTATCTAGAGGGGGCTGCAGACTCAGGTCAGAGGCATAGGTTTCACATTTCCTCTCTGGTGGTGTGGATTGGAATGGCCAAATCGTGTTGCTTAGTGTAGTAAATTCCACTAAAGTGGACCCATTAAGTCAATGGGAACTTGGTGAGTCAGCTCCTTTATAAATTCAGTTTATTCAAATGGGCCTGCTCTAAGTATGATATTCCCCAAAGGGGCCTAAACCTAATATCACATTTCTCTGTTGACTTGCAGTGTATTAATCTATGAATCTACTAATGTTAAATCTTATCCCTAACTCTATTGAGACAACAATATACAATACTTACAACAGAACATATCCTAACAGCGAATGCTCAGGTGATTTATAAGCAGCTATGCCCATTTTTCAATTGGAAAGAGCCAATGTGAAAATATGCCTTCTGGTGTCTGTGCCTACTTCCAGATTTAATTGGTGCAGACAAACATCATTTATAGGTTTTGCATTCACCCTGGCCCCTTCCCTTGGGAAACCCATGGCAACCCCAATGAGGAGACATGGAGTTCTCTGCCCTCACTACCCTTTGTGCCAGAGTGTCTAAGTTTCCAGGATGCCTGAAAAATAGGTTTCACATTCATTTCTTCCTGTTTCACTTTTTCTGTCTTAAAGCAGAAACGTAGCCTGTTGCTTTCTAATGTATAGGAGTAAATGGGACTCTGAATAATAGGAATTATTAGTACAGATATTTGGATCTGGCGATATTCAGAATTATTTGAATATGGAATTATTCACTGAATTTCAAATATTTCGAAATCCAAATGCACTTCCCTAATGTGTATAGTTGTTATAAATGTGCATACACAGTAAAGTGTATGGTTTGTCATTGTTGATATGGCCATTTCTATGTGTAGGGCTCAGGGCAGTTTCCCCTCTGTTTTAAGGGCATCTGAAAAAGTCACATGGAAGCTGGCTTTGATATGAATATGTTGATAGGATACACTGAGCTTGTAACATAGCAAACCTGGAGGTCTTAACCATTCTGTCTTAATAATGCTCTAGATAAAGGTATTATGGATACCCTTCATTTTTTCTTGTTCTTATATTTATATATTTAATGTTTGTATCTGTCAAAGTGCGCAGTGCTGTTGATAAGTGCTGTTGAGTTTAAGAACTCCAAACATAGAGCAGTGCAGAGACAAAAATGAAAACACAAGACTCAGGTGTGTTCCCTTCACCACCAGAACTGTATTTACAAAAATATACATACATATATACACCTCTTCAGAATCGGCAGTGCAGAAAATTGCAACCACAGTCCAGTCCAGTTCAATAATCCAGAATGCTGACTGACAAAGTGACACGCTGCTTCTCCATGAATAACCAAACCACATAGGTTTGTTAACTGCCTACCTATATACTTGTGTATGATGCAACACTTAGCAAACTGAGTATTGCACATGTGCAGGCATGTCACCTGTTCTGGCTAGATGCCAACTAGAATGACTCAGACTTTCTTCCTCTGCTTAGTCATTCTCCCATAATTCAGACTGACAATTCCATATTTTTCTATCATATGTCAACATTCCTCCTAATTGTCTTGTCTGTTTTTAATAACCCTTGTTTACACATTCATAGTAAACAATACATTTACAAACATTGTTACAAAGTTATACATTTTACATTTCCTTTAATCCAAGCTTTTCAAGCATTTGGTAATTTTTTATTAAACCAAGAGGCTTTGTTAAACGATCTGCCAACATTTCTTCTGTCGGACAATATTTCAGCTTGATCATTTTTCTTTGAACTGCATCCTTGACATTTTGATATCTTATCCCCACACGCTTGGTTCTTGCTTTTTCTACTTCAGAATCTGCCATGTGTTTGCAAGTTCGATTGTCTTCATACACAGTTACTGGATCTGTAACTTTTACACCCAAACCTTTTATTAATTGTGTCATTATTTCCACTGTAATGCACAGCTGTGAAAGTGCTGCATATTCTGCTTCCGCACTTGACAATGCAACATAACTCTGTTTTGTAACTTTCCAATCTACTAACACTCCTGCTAATTTCAATATGTTCCCTGAAGTGGATTTTCTTGCAACTGGATCATCTGCCCAACTGGCATCTGAAAAAGCTTCCAACACTGTTTGTTTTCTGGGATTAATTACTAGACAGTAATTTTGTGTAGCCTTTAAATATCTCAATATTCTTTTGGCTGCTTGTCAGTGTATTGCTTTCGGGTTACTGAGATGTCTGCTTAACAAATTAACTGGATTAGCAATATTTGGTCTTGCCCAAATACTTATGTATTGCAGACTGCCTATAAGTGATTCATATAAAAATGTACCGTGTTTCCCCGAAAATAAGACAGGGTAATTTTTGCTCCCAAAAACGCATTAGGGCTTATTTTCAGGGGATGTTTTATTTTTTTCATGTACAACAATCTATATTCATTCAAATACAGTAATGTCATCATCTTCTGGTTGCTGCACAATGCTGCACAATGGTGGAGGGCGGGGTTTCACTTAACTAGGGCTTATTTTTGAGGTAGGGCTTATATTACGAGCATCTTGAAAAATCATACTAGGGCTTATTTTCAGGTTAGGTCTTATTTTCGGGGAAACAGGGTATCACATTGAGGACTGTCCTCATGGCTAATGTTTTGAAAATTTGTTTCCATAGGAGTTTTTGCACCTTTACAATTTTGCATATTAAACTTTTCAAGTAATTCTTGTATTTTTGGCTTTTGATGCCACAAAATTTCACCATCTTGTCCCTCCTGAACACATACTCCTAAATATTTATGAACAGGACCTAAATCTACAAGATCAAATTTACTGTTCAGTTTTTCCAACATTTTCTCTACTTCAATTTCGGATTGTCTGCACAAATTAACATGTCATCAACAAAAACTGCAATGTACATAGTACAAATTCCATTATCTTTTTTACAAAACACGCATGGATCTGCTTTACTCGGTGTAAATCCCAATTCCTCTAAAGCTCTAGTTAAACATGTATTCCATTGTTTCGCTGATTGTTGTAGACCATACAGTGCTTTTAATAATAACCACACCTTGTTATTATCATTAGATGTACCAGGTGGTTTTTCCATAAAAATTTGTTCTGTGATTGGTGCATTGAGGTATGCTGTTCTTATGTCTGCTTGCCTTACATGCCAACCTTGCAATGTGGCAAGGGTTAATAATACTCTGATAGACTTACTGGCTACCGTTGGTGAAAATACTTGATCATAGTCTGTGTATTTTACCTGAGAATACCCTTTTGCCACAAGACGTGCTTTGTAAATTGCTTCTGAATTGTTAGTTTTTATTTTATAAACCCATCTGCAACAAATGGCTTTCTTTGTATCTGGCAGTGTTGTTTCTTGAAAAACCTATTTTTGACTTAAAGCATTTAATTCTGCCTGCATGGCTGCTTTCCACTTTATCTGCTCTGTCTTTGGCAATTTCTCAATACAGTGGAACCTCTCCTTACGAACGTCCCTACCTATGAACATTTCAACTTATGAACAGCTCCGTCCGCAAAATTTTGCTTCTACTTGCGAATGGAGCTTCAACTTACAAACCGAAAAAAAAGGTGTTCTGTTTAAACTCCCTCCTTTCCTGCCTTTTTTTAAACCTAAGGTTAAAAAAAATAAATCTCCCCCTAGTGGTAGAGTACGGATTAACCGGCTTTGCATTAGTTCCTATGGGAACTAATGCTTCAACGTAAGAACGGCGCCTCTACATAAGAACCAAAAACAGCCGGAACGGATTAATCGGTTTTCAATGCATTCCTATGGTAAATTTTGCTTCAACTTACGAACGTTTCAACTTAAGAACATCTTCTGGGACGGATTAAGTTCGTAAGTAGAGGTTCCACTGTATCTTCAAAATCTTCAGGAACTGTTAGTTACTTGACCATATCTCACAGGAGGTATCCCTTTATTGCTATGTTCAGATCTTTTAAGTGTCTTCTGTTCTGAAAACCCTGGCGATCCCTGTTGTTGACTATCTGAACTTTCACCTAAATCTCTCTGTTCCTCATCTGACTGAAAAATTTCTCTCTCCTCGTTATCTTCTATCTCATGTTTAACCTTGAAGCTTTGCTTTCTCAGCTGTGTCTCCTGCAGACTTGCAGGAACTAACACATGTGGATCAGACATTTCAACATTTCTCTAATCTTGCTCATTACAGCTAATTGAACGAGAAAATATAAGTCTTTTGTCAGGTCAGTACAATCTATAGCTTTTCTGAGCTGGCTCATATCCTAAAAGAATTGCTTTTTCAGTGCGTCTTTGTCCCTTACGTCTAAATTTCTTAGGCACATTTACCCAGCAATCACATCCAAATACTCTTAAATGAGATAAGTTCGGCATGCTTTTGTACAATCTCTCATAGGGTGTTTTTTGAATTGCTTCCCTATAAACACGGTTTAGCAAATAGTTAGCAACCTTTATGGCTTCTGCCCAAAAAGAAAATGGAAGACCTGCATCTTTTAGTAGAGTTTCCATGACTGACTGAAGTCTACCATTTTGTCTTTCAATTAGACCATTTTCAGCAGGTGTAACCACATTAATCAAACATTGTCTAATGCCCTTGGCCTTCAGCCAATTTGTCAGTGCATTATTTGTAAACTCTGTCCCTCGGTCCATTTGAATTTCAGCAATTCTGTGTGGCTGGTATTTTCTTTCTATAAATTTCACCCATTGTTTCAAAACTTTTGTTGTTTCATCCTTTGAATGCAATGGATACACAAATGAATATCTTGTGTAGTGATCTATAATTGTTAATGCAAATCTGGCTCCTCCCAAAGACTTTGGCAAAGGACCAATTAGATCACATGCCACTGACTTGTTTGACTGTCACTATGCTTTGCAACTGGCGCTGCCTGGCTCTTTGTTTGTGCACATACTTCACAATGCAAATAATTTGTTCATGCTTTTGCTTTTAGCCCTATAGAATGCTCAATTGTTTTTTTAATTAAGCCATAGCTCATGTGTCCTAGTCTCCTGTGTAACACATGTAAACATTCATCATGTACAGGTTTATTCAAGCTTACACATGCTTCAGCTTGTTCATTTTCTGTGAATATTAATTTATACAAGCCATCTCTCAGCTTAGCTTGCCCACAGATATTTCCATTTTTCTTTATGACACATCCTGAATTCTTGAATACAATTTCAAAACCTTGTGAAACTAAACAAGCAACGCTTAGCAAATTATGTTTTAATTGTACTAACAGAATTTCTTTTAATTCACCAATACCTGGTATTATCACTGTTCCTTCTCCCTCTGCTAGAGAGCATAACCCATTTGCCAAACTTACAAACTGCAGGGTAGATTTGTCCTTGGAGATAAGCAGCTGAGGATTTCTCATCACATGGTGACTGGCTCCACTTTCCAGAATCCAGTCCTGATTTTGAAACTCGTCTGCCCGGCAAACTACAGAAGCTTGTGGAATTTGTCGATTCCTCCTTCTCTGCTGCTATCTTCTTTTCCTTTCTGGAGATGAATGCAAATAAATCTTCTCCTTTCTCTCTGGACAAGCCCTTTGAAGATGAGTAGAACTCCCACAGAAAAAACATCGTTGAAACGTCAAAATTCTTCCAGGAACGCTTTGCTGCCTCGGTGCAGCTTCCTTCTCAGCTGGAAAATGCTGACTCCTGGCCACCAGATTATCAGCTCTCTTTAACTCCTCTTCTTTCAACCGTCCAGATAAATACGCCATCGTTAGCTGGTCTCGCGGAATTGATTCCAGCGTCACTGCTAACACATCACACGAGGCATCCAGACCTGATAAGACAATAAACACTTTATGAAGCTCCGTGTATGCCAAACCCATTTCATTTAGCTGAGTAAACACCAATGTCAGTTTCTCAAGGTGTTTGGTTACATTTCCTCCAGGAAATGTATTGCTCCAACCGCATACGATAAAGCTGCCTGGTCAGGGTAACTTGAGAAAGCAACAGTGTCCCAGACATGTGCTGTTCGCAAAGCCTGCCAACGTTGTGCAGAATCAATCCCTCGCACCAGAGACAATTGGCTGTCTTCAAGGCACAAAACAATCGCAGCTAGGGCACATTGATTTTTCTGTACATTTTCTTTTTGTATAGCCGCCTCCTCCTCCTCAACTTCTATGGGATTTGGTGGGTTATTAACAATGTCCCAAAGACCTTCCCTGAGAAGGAACATGCACATTTTCAGTTCCCATGCCAAATAGTTCCTCTCATTCAATCGGGGAAGTTGAAAATTAGAAGCAGTTGCTGCCATTCTGTTCAAAAAATGAGGTGCTATCTCTCACGCTCACACTTATACAACAGCAAAAAAGCCTGTATCCATAACCTGTCAAAGTGCACAGTGCTGTTGATAAGTGTTGTTGAGTTTCAGAATTCCAAACATAGAGCGGTGCAGAGACAAAAATGAAAACACAAGACTCAGGTGTGGAGATGTGCTTAGAATTAACCTTTCATTTTGTCTGCATTTTTTTTTAAAGATCCTGAGGAACAAGTGTTCGAAGTCTGTAGATGCTAGTGAAACAGAAAATGAACCCATTATAGATGATGATGATATTTTCCCACCATATGTTTTAAGACCAGAAGAGAGTGGTCCACGGGTCACAATAAATACTGCTATTGGACACATTAATAGGTACAATTATTGCTGTTTGGTTGTAGGCCAACTTCGCTGAATTCATTATATAATGGTGATTGTTAGTTTTCTTTCACTAGGGTGTTGCATGGGAAGAATTTTTTGATGTTTTCTGATAATTTAACTACCATACTATTTCATAGCGTAGGAGTGTACGATATTAATGGAATGGATTTGTGAGAATCCAATTTAGTGTTTTCTTAAAATGTTTTAAAATAAAAGTGTTTTTGTATCTTAGCACAGTTAAAGTTGATACACCAGCTTCAGCTGCTCTTGAAGTGTCTGATCTAGCGGTAGTAATATGTGCCTTAACTATAGCTCCTTGGGTCACTGTAACAAACTTTTTAAACACACCTTTAAAAATTTGTTTAGAAATGTCAGCTAGTCCAAGTTGTTGTAGCCACAGTATTGACGAGGACATGTTACAGGGAGCACGTGACTTATCGTTATGCAGTTTGTTTCTTGGTACAATTCAGAGTGCTGTCTAACATCTATAAAGTGTGCCGCTTCTTATATATCGGCCAATAGTTCTTAAAGCACTTTCTGGGCAGTTTACAATTATGCAGGCTATGTATTGCTCTCCCCCCCCCCCCCCCCGGGTACTCAATTTACCAACCTCGGAAGGATGGAATGCTGATCGAACCTTGAGCCAGCTACCTGGGATTGAACCAGCTGTGAGCAAAGTTTTGGCTGCAGTACTACAGTTTAACCACTGCGCCACAAGGCTATATCTGAAACCATCTGAAGAACCATAATCTCGTACATTGAATGTTCCTGGGCTTAAAATCTTCAGAAGAGGCCCTTTTCTTGCTACTCTCATTAGCATGGGAAACTTGAGGGACACTTTTCTTGGTGTCTGCTCTTGGTTATGGAGCTCTGCACATATTCTTGAAGGGCTGAGAGTGACCACTTGTGTGTTGGACTCTTGCCTTTCCTGGTTTATAAAAGCAGCTAAGGGGGGTTGACTGAGTGTAAGGAGAGTGATAAATTCCTAGTTGCAGCATGCCTAAAGGAGGCAATAGTAAGACCATTGTTTTTTTAAAAAATCCTTTGTTGAGTCCCACTGTATTGTATAGTTATTAGCCAGTCTCCCAACATCCCATTCTTGGGCAGTGTAACATTGAGTGTAACATTTTGTATAGTTGTGGGCTAAAGTAAATGAAAGATGATGACAAAATCTGTAAAGTGCTGCAAGATTCTTTGTTCCTTTTGTTAGCATTATATTCCTTGAATATTCCTGCAGTGGAAGGCATCATAAGGTTTTAGTTCCATCTTAGAACAATGTATTCATTTTTAACATCTTGTATTATACAGGTATTGTGCTAGATTGCCTAGTGATCCATTTACTCATCTGGCTCCTAAGTGTAAAACTAGAGAACTCCCTGATAATACATTTTATTCAACTCTTTACCTACCTATTAATTCTCCTCTTCGATCATCAATAGTTGTAAGTATTTCAGTTTCTTTTGATGAGTTTAGGCTTTGAACATCTTCAAGTTCTACATTTTCTGTTCACATTGGCCAAAATCAAGTAGTGTAGCTTATACCGGGTAAGGTTAGTAATGTCATCAGCTGTGGCAGTTTCTTTGAAACTAAAAATTTCTGATCCCCTACCCTGAAAGTTCTGAGGTTCCATTGGGATATCTTCCATTGTGGGGAAGTGTTAGGGGGAAGTGGGATGAAGGGAGTATTTAATTTCCAAATGTAAGAGCGGGTGGTACCTTTTACTGGACCATTAAAAAATCAGACAAATTGCAGGGAAAAATCAGAAATTTCCAATTTCTAAAAAACAGCTGTAGCTGATGATGTCATCAGCCTTACCCAGTGTAAGTTAAAGCGATAAGATTTCAGTAATTGATTAATAATGATGCCAGTCTTTTCTTTAGTGCATATTTTGCTACTAGGCCTACTCTGTGTTTTGCTAGATTGTGTGCTGTCTTGCCTGAAATTTGATCTGTCCAACGGCACACAGTTGAAACTACTTGAAAAACACCAGGGTAATACTGAATAGGAGGAAGAGAGGAGAAAGTCTATATATTCCTCTTCTCCATCCCTATTGGACTAACGTATTAATGTTTAAATGGCAGAGCCATGCTATGCAGGTGACTTGGGTAATACTTTGTTTTACTTTTACTTTCAATGCCGACTTGACATACATGTATGCTGTGACGTCATTTGTATATTAACATGCCAGATATTTTTCACAAGCTTGAATAGGCAACTGCTAACAATTTGTCTGGGATTACATAGATTAATAGATTACATTTTTCTATTTTGTGTATTTTTAGAAGTGCTTTAGTTACTGCTAAATCTGTTTGCATTAAAAATTATGAGGATCCCTTATTATTGAAGACTGAGTCAAAAATGATTTAAAATATATGATTCCTATGTTAAATACTGTGTAAGAAAACTATAATGTGATTCTAACTTTGTTGCTAGGGCCCACCAATGAGTTGTGCAAGATTGGCAGAGAGAGTTGTCGCTCTTATTTGCTGTGAAAAACTGCATAAAATAGGTAAGTATCTTAGGGGGAAAAACATTTATTTAGAATTGAAAATCTCAAAACATTCTACAGTTGGGCCTCTGTATCTGCAGAATCGATATCTGCGGTTTCACTTACCTGCACTTTGCCGCAACCCTATATACAACATAGAAGGGCACCCCTTGTAGTCTTTGTCCCATCCCGTTGTATATATGGTTCCTTCGGATTCAGTTTCAGGCATCCATAGTAGATCATGGAACCGACCGTCTGCTGATATAGGCATATTGTATCTCAAATTTTTGTCCAATTGTATTGATAAGCTTGCCAAAACCCGTATATTTCATCAAGATACATACTAGGGACAGCAAATAATTTTGTTGAAACAGAGATTCTTGGGGGGGGGAAGTATCAGTTTTGTTGTGAGGCTTCTTGCAAGACAGAGCATTCTGTGCCTCAGAAATTGACACATTTGCAAGAATAGTAAATTTCCAGGAAAAAAGTATGCACAAAACCACATGTATATTTGAAAATTAAACAATTTAAATTGCATAGCGATGAAGAGTATGCACGAAAGAATTAATCAGTTTCAATAATACATTTTTTTTTCAATGTGCAAAAATTATGTACAAATAAACAACCTGATTCAAGTGGAAAATGGGATGAGAATGCAAATGGGTTGAAGGAACACTGATACTGAAGTTGAGTGATTTTAATATTCTTAATCCTGACTTCCCCTCTACAAATGGAAGGACTCATTTGATGGAGGGATCCAGCAGAGAATTTACGTTGGGCCAAGAGGATGGGAACACTGTTTTCTCTGATTCGGCCTACTTTTCCTGCAGTCTCTGTCACCACCTTCCACACTACTCTGGGTGGTCCCTCAACCCTTTGCAATGGTATGGGAAGCAATGCTGGGGTTGGAGGCAGAATTTAGAATTGGAGAAAATTGCTGCCCTGTCTTTCTCTTCTAATACCATTATCGGTTCCCTGCTGTAACTCCCATTCTGCCTGCAAATAAGACTGTTCCTGAAAGTCACATGTAAGGTACCTTAATTTTTTCTTCTTCTTCATTCTTACCACACCCTCATGTAGAGGAGTCTTTGTGTGCCCTGTGCTCTTCCAGAAGGCCCATGACTCTCTTTAGCCAAAATATATTACAGGGTTACAATCAATAGGAGTGGCTGAGAAAGCCCTGTTGGCGGGTGGAACCCCTAGGCCAGTGGTGGCGAACCTTTTTGGGCTCGCGTGCCCAAACTGGGGGGAAAAAAAACAGTGGGCGATGTGCAGCGGCGGACCCGGAACTGGAAGTGTGGACCCGGAAGTGGGAATCCCGGCACGGAGGGGCCTCAAGGCCCCTCCGCTGCCAGCACCAGTTGCTCCGGATCTACCTGCCGAAGCGCCAGCACCGGCTGCAGCCGCCTCCTGAGGTTTGGCTGCGCGGGGGAGTGGGGGGAGTAGCGATCTGGCGACCTATGGCTCGCGTGCCAGCAGAAAGGGCTCCGCGTGCCAGCTGTGGCACGCGTGCCATAGGTTCACCATTGCTGCCCTAGGCAGTATGTTTAGAAATGATGCAGTCCTATGTACATTTATTTTGGATAAGTCCTGTTGAACCCATTGGCACTTGTTACAGGGTTAATATGAGTTAGATCAATCTCATTACTTTCAGAGGCTTGTCGATATAAATTGGTCACTAAACAAAATCATTTGACAAAACTAATGTAGTATGTGAGACTCTTGAAAAGATGACATAGGCAGTTTTCCCCAAGACATTGATGCAGGAAATTAAATTCTCTGTCAGTTTCTGGAAAAAGAGAATTATGCTTAATTCCTTTGTATGTGTACTTCAGAAGTGTTACTTTCATTGCCTTGAAACAGATTAGAAATTTTAGACTGTCAAATGGCCAAGAATGTAAGATACAAAGATACATTTGGTATCAGTGTTTTGGTTGTTGTCCTGAAAAGGACAAAAGCTGATCCCACAGCTATAAATACTCAACTATCCAACAAACTGCACCAGAGCACAGACAGAGTTCTGACTCCTGTCCTCTGAAGATGCCGGCCACAGAGACTGGTGAAACGTTAGGAAGAACAACCTTCAGAACACGGCCAAACAGCCCGGAAAACCCACAACAACCATTGGATCCCGGCCATGAAAGCCTTCGAGAATATATCAGTGTTTTGTTGCTGAAATTCCCCAAATGTCATAGTTCCTCAGCATTTTAATAATAATCATGTGCTATCAAGTGAATTCTGATATATGACTGAGAAGTGGTTTACCATTCCCTTCCTGTAGGCGCACCGTGGGACTGTGCAGCTTGCCCAAGGCCACACCTGCTGGCTGTACTTGCAGGAGGCGCAGTGGGGAATCAAATTCCTAACCTCTGGCTCCACAGCTAGATACCTAAACCACTGAGCTATCCAGCCTGTATACCATATAACTTGTTCTGCTGGATGAGCAAAGACTGTTACTGGATTTAGCATTTATTCTTTATTACTACATTTTAGGTGAACTAGATGATCACTTGATGCCTGTTGGAAAAGAAACAGTGAAATACGAGGAGGAACTTGATTTGCATGATGAAGAAGAGACCAGTGTTCCAGGAAGGCCAGGCTCTACAAAACGAAGGCAATGCTACCCTAAAGCTGTTAGTATAGTTCTGTGCCCTCAGTGTGTGATGGCCTGTGATATTTAACCATATTTCTCTTTCCTTTGTCTTCTCTGTCAAAGGAAAGCATTACATAAACCATAGCTGTGCAAATATGGGATCCTATAGATAGGTTATTTAAACAAAAGTAATTATTAAGGGTAGTAAGTGTTCCGAGCATGATTGCATAGGCTGATAGATTAGTTTTTTTCCAGTGAAATTTGTGGGATGTGTTTAGAGAGATTCAGGAAAATAAATATGAGAATGCATTTCAAATAAGGTTACTTTGATCTTGTGGGTGTCAGTATGGCATGGGATAAAACTAAAGGTTTTCATTTCTCTATCGAAGGTTAGGTGTGAGGTGCCTTTGACTGGTTCTTATGTTTGTACAAGAATACATAAAAACAGGAGTGGAGGAAGCTTCCTTAAAGTTCTTGTTGGTATAAGGCAAAGCATGATGAAGATAGGGCTGAAGATAAGCCATTCAAGGGCTAGGCACTGCCTGGTTGAAAGACTGTGTGGAAAACCCCATTTGCACCATTAAGAAATCTCTTGTCATCTAGGTTGTAAGATTTCAAAAGTCTCTGCTGTTCTTTCTGCAGCAATAGTAATTGTTTGGGTAACCTTGTAGCAAAAATAATGAGTCTTTTAACACCTTAAACATGATGGTTCCACAAGACTCTCTGCATGAAGGAAAGGCAGAAAATCAGGATTTTAAAATCAGTGTTATTTCATTATCTTTGTTACTGTATTGAAACCTAGTATTGTCAACATACACTTGCAAACAAATGCACATATTTGGATGGGGGGGTTTACAGAAGCAAGTGTAGATTCTACAAAGAGCCTTGTGACATAGTAGTTGAATTGCAGTACTGCAGTCAAGACTCTGCTCATGACCTGAGTTCAATCCTGACAAGCTCAGGTAGTCAGCTCAAGGTTGACTCAGCCTTCTATCCTTTCAAGGTTGGTAAATTGAGGACCCAGTTTACTGGTGGGGCAATGCGTACCCTGCATAATTAAATTGTAAACTACCTGAAGAATGCTTTAAGCACTATGGGGCAGTATATAAGCAGCACACTTTGATTTTGCTTTGCTTTTACTTTGTACAACTTTCCCATCTTCTTGGGAGAGGTGGAGGCACATCTTGAAGCCTCATGTTGCAAAATAATGAGAAGCATAAGCCACTAGCACTTCTTGTTTACAACACCATGCTTCCACATCTGAAACTATTCAGTCAATACAAGCTAGGAAGCTACTTACATCGAGTCATATCATTGATCTGTCAAATTCTGTATTGTCTACATTGCCGTGGCCTTTAGAGGTTTTGGACTGGAATCCACCAGCCCAGCCTGGACATGCTGGGGACTGAACCTGTAGATTTTTTGCAGGAAAGAAAATAATACTCTACCACTGAGCTATAGTCCTTCTCTTAAGATGTTTATGATGCAGGAAAGTTACTTTAGTAGATGTCTGTTAACCCTGTCCACTCTGAAATGATTGCTAATGAGCAACTTTATTACTACAGCCTTGCTTTTATGTTCATGAGCATATAAATAGTCCTTACAAAGACTCATGAACTTACTGAGGCATAAATATTTTATAGGCTAGAACCTGCTTCATGAGTTATTTGTTCCACTCTGTTGTTGTTTATTTGCTTTTATATTGTGGCAGAATTGTTTTCAGTGCTTTGTTACTGAGGCCATCAAAGCAGAGGGGTTATATCACAGACATTTTCTCCAAAGAGGAACAGAGTGACTGAAGTTCTGCTTTTATTTATGCTCCATAAATAGATGAAATTCTGTTATTTTCTGCATCAGGATGTCTTTGTCATTCTTAAGTACTCATAAACAAAGATAAATTTATTTTATTTAAAAAAGTATTGATTATATGCATTTCAAAAGCAAATGTCAATTTAAAAATATTTATGTCTGCTGTGTCCATAGATTCCAGAATGTTTAAGGGATAGTTATCCCAAACCTGACCAACCCTGTTATCTTTATGTGATTGGAATGGTATTAACTACGCCTCTACCTGATGAGCTCAACTTCAGGCGACGAAAGCTGTATCCTCCTGAAGATACTACACGATGTTTTGGAATACTGACAGCTAAACCTATACCTCAGGTAGCTGTGTGTATGCTCATTTTATCTCTCACTTATGTGGTGTTCAATGTATTGGAAGTAGTCCAGTATTTTTCATCACAAGTTCATGTTCAGCTTTATCATTTCTCTCTGAAAGTCACAGTCATAGTTGTATCAAGAAGTCTTTCTAGCAAGTTATAGACTCTCTTTTTAAAGATGTTACTCAAAAGTAATATGTCACAATCCACAGCAATAGCTTAACTTGGTTTTTCTCCATTTTATAGTGAACTGATTTTTCATTTGTAAAAGAAGTTTGCAGAACAGAGGAGATTGCTGTGCACAAGTGGATCCAAAAAGCCTTGTGTCACACACATAAAGCTTATGTTTGTTGTTGTTTTAATTCAAGATACCATAATATACCTCAGGGAAGTTAATGTGTTATATCCTTAAATCCTGTCCTGTCTTATGCTTTGACTATTGGTAAGCGTGATTAATACCTGTTACTATAGAGTGAATAATGTATATGTCAGTTAGGCTCAGATAAGGTTAGTCCTTTAACCAACTTTAGTATATGAGCATATACAAAACAAAACAAAGCCCTTGCCATCACCAAAAAGGGAAATCTCCCATAAGTTAAAAGAAGGTATAGTTAGCTTTCCAAAGCTATTCATTTGTATTCCAATCTGCAAGTGAGACAACTCTTGGTCTGTGGGCAGGAGTCATTCAGGGACAATAGCTTATTTCTTTTTGTCATCCAGATAAGAAGGGGTTAACCAAAAAGGGAAACTCCACCATTGTGCAGCAACCAGAAGATGACATGACTGTATTTGAACAAATGTAGATCGTTGTACATGGGGAAAAAAAACATCCCCTGAAAATAAGCCCTACTGCATTTTTGGAGCAAAAATTAATATAAGACTCTGTCTTATTTTCGGGGAAACATGGTATTAAAAAATTCAGAACAAACTAAAAGCATTCAAAAACAGATTTAAACACTTTACAAAAAGACAGCATTAAAAAAATAAGTCATAAAGACCAAAGGTTGTGTGGAACAATATAGTTTTAACTGCCTCTTAGAAGCTAAACAGAAATTGAGCCCTTTTTCAGATCCCTTTCATGTTTGGCAAGTTGTGAGTGCCTGGTCAGTTATGAGTTTTACGGTTCCAGGAATTCTGTGAGGAGCCTGAGGATACCCCTGTTTCATTGTGGCCATCAGATCTCCACTGTGTGTTCCCTCCTTCAGCTTTGATTGCAGCCTTCTCTTGCAAGGTCAGGTGGAAAGGGGACTCAATAACACTAATTTCTCCTCTGTGGCCACACTGACACTGATTTACAGAAATGTTGCATCTGGCAGTCAAAAGGCCATGGCATTTCTCTCTCCTACATCGTCTCACATAGCGATCAGTTCTCTTTCGAGACCCAGGATTAGCATCTGAAAAGGACTCTTACATATATTTGGGCAGTTTGGAAAATCTTGTTTCCATTCTCGAATCTTGAAGACTGTCCACAGAATGCCTGGGACTACACAGAAGACATTTGTTCAGTATTGTATGCCAAATCTACATCACACACTGCAGCTGAGTGAGTGGTAAAGAGATACGACAGTTCCTCCATGCACCTAGACCTGAAACCCAGTACCTGAAAACATCTGCCAACAGCATTCTCCTTTGTCCATTTTAGAGAAAGTCGCACGTGCACATAAAACATTTTCTTAGTGGGGTGTCCTTTATCGGTCCTCTAGTGCAGTGGTTCTCAAACTTGGGTCCCCAGATGTTCTTGGACTGCAACTCCCTGAAATCCTGGCCAGCCCAGCAAGTGGTGAAGGCTTTTGGGAATTGCAGTCCAAGAACAAATGGGGACCCCAGTATTCTCAGAGCCCTTGCAAACATAGCCTTCAAATCTTTGCATACTATTTTCCTAAGACTCCTGTCTTTTAAAGTGGTTATTTTAGTAGCCATCACATCAGCCAAGTATGTTTCCGAATTGATAGGCCTTCCAGTTAAATCTCTGTGCCTTTAAAACACAGTTACTTTACATCCTGACCATTTACTCTTAAAAGAAAACATTCTGCTTCACAGAACCCAATATTGTCTTAGGACAATAGATTGTCTCTTCTTTTTGCCTTAGTCTTCTGATCCTATAGAAGGGACATTGCATCAGTTGTATTATAGAGGGAAATAAAAATTACCATAAAAAAATTTATCTTTTTTTTATCTGAGTATTTGCTTCCTTCTTACCAACTTCCCTAGCAAAGAAAGTCATGACTTCCACCTTGATCAGATGGATCAAAGTGTATATTTTGCTCTCCTGTCTCATTAGTCTAAGTAACAAAACTACAAATGCACTACTTGCAGAGTTTGCAAAAGAAATTTAATGGTCTTGTCACTTTTCATTCACATTCCGCTAAAATGTATATGCCTAAGCGAAAGCAGGTTTTGGTATAAGAGTCCTGCAGCAGGTCTCTTAAGTAACTCAAAACCACCTTCGCATCCATATTAACCTGATAACGCTTGGGTAAATCCCATTCTTCTGGATGGTTCTTTTCTGCAGATTGAGAATGTGTGTTGAATGTTTACCATGGAGACCCAGTCTGGTCTGTGACAAGACATTCAGACCCATTAACATGGTGGCTTATATTTTCCCTGGCTACATGACATTATTGATCCTTTGGGTAACCTATGCCATGTCCTACACTGAGTTTTTAATTTATTTTTTTCCCTTTGAAGTTCTGTTCTTTCTTCGTTTTCCTGTGTTTGCTATATAAAGAACTGGGACAGGGACCAAGTGTGTGCTCTGTAAATGAAAAGCTTTATTTTGTAATTAACCTGTGCCTCACCTGAGCAATAAAAGTGAATAGCCCATTCTTCCTGGATGTCTTCTACCTCACAGATCAGAATGGGTCTTCACAGTAAGTATCCAAGTCTTTTGAGTTGGATAGATATAACAGTTCTCTTCTAAATGCAGAAGATGTCTGTAATGCTTCATTTTACAGCACTTCATTGGAAAAGAAAAAAAATCAAAGGTGATACCATGGTTGATCATATGAAAGAAACTTACATATATGAGAACTACAAACTCATGTTTATATGGCTGTGGTATGTTGCTAGCTTCCTCATGCTTTCTATTCAGATTTTTTTTAATCAAATAAATTTTATACTTTCCTGCTACTTTTCATCTTCAACTGAATGTTTAGCAACAGTTCCTTGTGTTTCTGATAACAGATTTTTTAAAAAGAAATTGAATGACTCGAAATTGGTTTTCTTTGTGAAAATATTAATATTTGGGTTCTGTGCATGCTTAGTTATAGATGAGCATTAATGGCTGAATAAAAACTTTATCTAGTGCTTTTTTGAAATGATTTCATATTGACTTTTTGTTGTGTGCTTGTTTTTGTTTCTGTACTTAGATCCCTCACTTTCCAGTATATACACGCTCAGGAGAGGTGACTATATCTATTGAGCTAAAGAAATCAGGTTTCACTTTGTCTTTACAAATGCTTGAGTTGATCACAAGACTTCACCAGTACATATTTTCTCACATTCTTCGGCTTGAGAAACCTGCACTAGAATTCAGACCTACCGATGCTGATTCAGCCTATTGCGTTCTACCTCTTAATGTTGGTGAGAAGAGTGCTGTTGTAAATATTAATTCACTTCATGTACAGTGGGTTGGATCCAGAGGTGCTAAGCTGCATGTAGAAGGTGTCGTCCACTCAACAGAAGGGCTGTTCTGCATGTTTAGTTGGAGCTTTGTGCAGGAAAAGTTTAAAATTAAATTCAGCTGTGTTCTTCCATTTGTACAAGAGCTGACACATTCTCTTAGTATAAGCAGAAGCTTGAGAACTCATGCAGAAATTACCTATAAGAGTTCATCTATGCGTGAACTCTGTAAAATCATGTTCATGTGCTTATGGAGCAATACTAATAGCTAACATATTTCCTCTCATGGGCCTTTGGATTCAATTACAGTAGTGCCTTGACTTACGAACGTCCCGACTTACGACCAATTCGAGTTACGACCAGCTCTGGCTGCAAATTTTTGCTTCGACTTGCAACCGGAGCTTTGAGTTACGATCAGAAAAAAGGTGGGGGAAAAGGCGGGGAATTTAAATTACTAACTGTTGGTCAGGGAAGAGGCTGCTTCTTTGTAGCTCTTTCGCCGGTTAGAGTCTGTGCGTTTGCAGAGAGGCTTTGGACTGCCTGGTGCTGCTTTCTGCTTCTGAGTGAGTACATACAGGGTTTTGCAGCGTGGGTTTGGGCTGGGGGGGGGGGGTTATGTTTCTGTGCTGTGATTTTTTTTGTTTTTTGGTATGTGTGTTTTTTTCCGGCCCCAGCACATTCTGTGTTGTTGTCGTTGTTGTTTTGGCAAAAAAAATTTCAGCCCCAGCGCATTCCGATTGGGCTTGCTGTGTTGTTTTGGTTTTTTGGTGATTTTTTTTTTTCAGCCCCAGCGCGTTCCGATGGGGCTTGCTGTGTTCTGTTTTTTTTGTGGTGTTTCTTTTTTCAGCCCCAGCGTGTTCCGATGGAGCTTGCTCTGTTCCCCCCCCCCCCCCCGACCCCAGCGCGGTCCGATGGGGCTTGCTCTGTTTGTTTTTTTTGTTTTTTGGCAACTTTTTTTTCCGGCCCCAGCGCGTTCCGATGGGCTTGCTGTGGTGTTGTTTTGTGGGGTTTTTTGTGGGTTTTTTCCCCCGGCCCCAGCGCGTTCCGATGGGGCTTGCTGTGGTGTTGGGGGGGGGGTTGTGTGGGTTTTTTTCCCCCCGGCCCCAGTACGGTCCGATGGGGCTTGCAGTTTTGTTTGTTTGTTTATTTGTTTTCTGGCCAAAACGGATTAATGGGGTTCTTCTTCGTCGCCTCTGTGAATCACACCCTGGGTGATTCGCGCCTGCGCTGAGCCTCATCGGAAGATTCTAGAGCTTCTGCGGTAGCAATGAACACATTAGAATATGCCCCTCCCCACCCGTATAAGTACCTTGGTGCCAAGTGTCCCCTTTCAGTTTCTTTCAACTGCTGCGTTGAGAGCCTCATAATTCTGCTTCTGTGAGTAAAAGAGAAAGAGAGCTTATTCTTGATTCCTTCCTGTTATCAATCTTTTTCTTTTAAACTATTAGATTAAACTCATTATCATCAGAGATTTTTTTCCTTTCCCCTCGCTCGGCCTCCGGCTGCAGCACACACCCCCTTCAATCATTGGTTTTTCTCCTCAATTATTTCTCCTATTCATGGCCCCTTTGGGCCTGTTTAAGCACTGCGTTGTCTGTGATAATAAGATCCCACTTTCCGACGGACACGCTAAGTGCCTTTTCTGTTTGGGAGAACAACATCAAACTTCCTCCTGTACCCATTGCAAAAATTTTAAGCACGGAGTTATTCGATCTCGCCTCTCGAGGCTAAAACTCCGACTTTGGGAACAATCCTTACAACCAGTTCAAATGGCCCAACCTCCCTGTAGGGCCACTTCCCAAACCAAAGTAATGGAAAAAGCCATTACTGAATCATCAAAACAACGTCTATCGGCTACACCAGCTCATTCCGATTCTCCATCTGCATTGTCTAAGACCTCGAAGACACACAAATCAAAACCCTCGATACCGAAGTCCTCGACTTTGAAAACAACTTCTAAACGTCAGAGACCTACTGAAACTGCTCCAGCTCCGGAGCCTGTTCCTCCTAAATGAGCTAAACAGTCTAAGCCTACAGACATCCCACCACAACCACAACAACTCTCTGAATCGATTTCGGTCGGATCTCCCTCAGATGATGACAGACTTCCGTCCCATCAACCCTGTTCTCAGTCTCCAGAATGGGTTGATAGAGTCAACCGACTAACGTCCTCTCCTCCCGGTCCACAACCTTCCATTTCTTCCAGCAATCCTTCGGTTATTCCATCGCCCGAGGATTCCCATCCTGAATGGCTCGATACCGTTCCATATTCGAGCCCTCGGATCGCCCACCGATCCCTAACCAGAACCGTCGACATCAACAAACTCGACAGCTCGCTTCGAGTGGTTCAAACCCACACTCAGCATGCGCATCGGGTTGCCATTTGCCCCGAACAGTGCTATGCTCAACAAACTGCATCGACTAGTTGACCAGGTGTTTTACCCGGGTCGATAATATCATCTAGTAGTTGGCCTACCTCTCGACAACTATCAGTGTCGAAGCGGCCACATCACCGAGAGGTACCTATACCTCAACCTGCTCCCCACTTGGTATTGAAAAAACCTTGAACCGTCGAGCAGATTTCATCTACACATGAGGCTTTTGCAGCCCCAGCCTCCTGATACTTTCCTACTACAATAGATGATGGAAATCACTCTTCACGCTCGGCATCGCCAGCGTCCATTTATTCTACTGCTATGCCATCGCATCAGCAATCTCGGTTTTGACATCACAGAGACACAGGCTGATATCGACGATCCTCGATATCCATCCTGGTCCATGGACACACGCTCCATTCCGTTACATCGACACAGTTCCCGTCCTCTGGTAAATCCAAGTCATCGACCCTGGCACCGTTATGACACCGAGCTCGACACTGAGGTCCATCCCTACCAATCGAGGTCCGTCGAAGCTCACCCACCATCTTTCGATGTTGACGATCCTCGACATCGACAGATGTCCATGGACATGCCGCCTCCATCTTTTCCGACTCTTAACCGGCAATACTACGAAACTCAGCCTCTCGACACCGAAGTCGATCGACAGTCCGTCGACTCCAGACGTGACCTCGATGGTTCTGACCATGGATGTCGGCCGCAGACTCCATCGGTATTACTTACCTCTCCAGAGTTGGACATTGTCGATACCGACCTGCCGTCACTGACAGAGGATTTCCAGACCTATGCCCAACTTATGATTCGCATGGCTAAATCCCTTGATCTGAAAATGAACCGACCATCAACAGAACCAGCCGATCATCTGTATGATCCGATCTCTAAAAATACAACCACACATATCGATGTTGCCATCTCTCCTTAGTACTGCGCAGAGATCCTGGACAAAACCAGCTTCCTCCCATACCATGTCTAAGCGGATTGATAACCTCTATAGAATCCATGACCCAGGAACCATTTTCCTCCAAAAACAACCAGCTCCAAATTCTATATTTGTCGAAGCCTCTCAATCGAGATCTTGACACCGACAATCTCTCATACCACCAAATAAAGACAGCCAACGAATAGACTCCATGGGTAGATGGCTTTACTCTTCCCCAGCCTTCACCATGTGAGTTGCTAATTATCAAGGAGCCATGGGAGCTTACCAACGCTTCCTCTGGGACAACATGTCCACCTTTATTGAATCCCTGCCAGAGGATAAAAAGATACTAGCTCAAACCTTCCAACAAGAAGGTCTGTCCGTTGCTAAACAACAGATGCTTTCCGCCCGCCACACCGTAGACGCTACAGCCAAGTCCATAGCCACTTCAGTAGCCTTATGCCGTTTTTCCTGGCTTTGAACGGCCGTCTTAGCCGAAGATGCTTGGGCACATATCGAAGACCTCCCCTTCGATGGAGCAGGTCTTTTTCATGCTGGAACTGACGATATACTAGGAAATGTACAAAAGAAACGTTCAGCAGCCAGACATTGGAGAGTTTACCCTTCCTACCAGCAACGTCCTCAGCAAAATCAATGGAAACGACCCTATAACTTGTACCAGAGGTTCCAATGAGACCCTCCACGACAAACCTCTTACAATCCATACTTCAAAAACCAAAGAGCCAAAACCCGGCAACAGCCTGCCACTAGGCGGAATGACCGGAAACCCAAACACCATGTTTGATGTTCCTCTGACCGAGATCGCCACCCACCCCACCAACCCTGCCCTCTGGAAACACTTACCTGCATGGGAATCCATCGCCACAGATTCCTGGGTACTCTCCATCATCAAAAACGGCTACCGCATCCACTTCTTCGAACTTCCTCCGACAACACATGTCGTTACTCCTCCATCACAACCCCTGCAAGAAGAAATAACGAATTTACTTCTCAAAGATGCCATACAACCCGTCTATCAAAACAACACCGGGTTTTTCTTTCGCTATTTCACCGTCCCCAAGAAAGACAGGGGTTACTCTAGAATCAGTTCTTCCCTTACTTCAAAAAAACGATTGGTTCACCATCATAGACCTAAGAGATGCTTACTTTCATATTGCAATACATCCCACACATAGAAAATTCCTTCGTTTCCAACTTGGATCACAAGCATACCAATTCAAAAGACTCCCATTCGGCCTTGCAACAGCTCCGAGAGTGTTCACCAAGTGCATGGCGCCGGTAGCCGCCTACCTCAGACTTCAAAACATTCTCGTCTTTCCATATATCAACGACTGGCTCCTTGTAGCACACTCCCGTCGCAAAGCTCGACAAGACACCCGTTTCACCCTCGCCCTTCTTTGCAATCTCGGTCTATCAATGAACAAAAATCAACATTAAAACCTACAAGGACTATACATTACATAGGCGCACTCATAGACTCCACACGAGCTCACGCGTTCCTCCCTGAAGAAAAGAGACAAAATCTCTTCACCTTACTTCGCGGCTTCACTCCGCATGCCTTGATACCTGCCTTAACGGTGCAACGAGTTCTAGGCACCATGGCCTCTATGACGTCAGTTGTACAACATGTGTGTCTCAAAATGAGATCTCTCCAATCCTGGTTTCTGGCCCTATTCGATCCACTAACAGACTCTCCCCACACTCACCTAAGAGTCACTCCAGAATTGGCCTCTCAACTTCAATGGTGGCATTCCCATACCAACCTTTCTATCGGGCGACCATTGCAACAACCTCGCCCACGAATACAAGTCACTACCAACGTCAGTCGCACCGGCTGGGGGGCTCATTGCAAATCCCTCACAGTCCACACCAAATGGTCTCACAGAGAAAAACTGCTCCACATAAACTAGTTGGAGCTACTAGCCGTCATAAAGGCCTGCAAGGCTTTCAGAAACCTTCTTGTAGGAAAAATGGTACAGATCGCCACCGACAACACCACGGCGATGTACTACATCCTAAAACAAGGCGGCACCCACTCCCCAGGTCTCCTCTACCTAGCGGTCGACCTCTGGGAGTGGTGTCTGCAACATCACATCTGTCTCACAGCCTTACACATTGTTGGTCAAGACAACAACCTAGCAGACTCGCTCAGCCGTACAGATGCCCAAGCTCACGAGTGGGAACTAGATCAATCAGTATTCCGCCAACTATGCCGGAAATGTGGCACACTGACTCTCGATCTCTTTGCCTCCCGAGCGAATCGGAAATGCCAACTGTATTGCTCCCGAGCAGGAATAGGAAAACATTCCCAGGGAGTCGTGTTTGTCGGCCGTTGGCCCAAGACTCTTACCTACCTTTTTCCGCCGTTCCGTCTCCTCCACAAAGTTGTCGTCCGTCTACAACAAGACAAAACCAATGCCATCGTTATAGCCCCTTGGTGGCCGAGACAGACTTGGTTCCCAGTTCTCCGCAGTCTCTCATCAGACATCCACCATCTCCCCCGCCCGCCACACCTTCTCACACGGAACAACTCCCAAGTCCTACACCCGGACTTACCTGTTCTGCACCTGGCAGCATGGAGGATTCTCCCTCGTTAATGAACGTTCTTCATCATGCCAAAAAACCATCCACAAGGAAAGCCTACCTGTACAAATAGAAGAAATTTCAATCCTTTACCAAATCTTCCTCATCATCCTCCA
Source organism: Intellagama lesueurii (assembly GCA_037013535.1). Taxonomy (NCBI): domain Eukaryota; kingdom Metazoa; phylum Chordata; class Lepidosauria; order Squamata; family Agamidae; genus Intellagama; species Intellagama lesueurii. The sequence continues at coordinate 23,898,778 of JBAJHW010000001.1, forward strand.
TCAATCCATCACTTTCCACTGTTCTCCGCTTCCTCCTACATCTCAAATCCAAGGGCCTCTCCATCTCATCCTTGAGAGTCTACCTTTCAGCAATAATATCATACCAACCTCCAAATTCTCCAGCAGCAAACTTCTTCAAGCATCCAACAACGAAACGTTTTTTGAAAGGTCTCTCTCATATCTACCCCGATACTCGACCTCCCTCTCCACAATGGTCACTAACTCTTGTTTTGAAACAGCTAACCAAAGCTCCTTTTGAGCCATTAGCTACAACTGACTTAAGACTCCTCACCTTTAAAACAGCTTTTCTCGTAGCCATCACCTCAGCTCGACGAGCTAGTGAAATTGGCAGCTTTACGCTATGACTACCCTTATCTACAATTTTCCCCCGATAAGGTGAAGTTATTCATGGACATTTCCTTCCTCCCCAAAATTGTCTCTCAATTTCATCTTTCCCAGCCGATTGTCCTTCCTTCATTTTTTCCGTCACCTTCTTCAAACCAATAAAAAATACTCCATACGTTGGATGTCAGAAGAGCTCTTGCTTTTTATCTCCAATGTACCCAGCCTTTTAGACAGTCATCTCGTCTCTTCATAAACCATCAGCTACCTACAAAAGGCCGTCAGGTGACTTCCCAATCTATCTCCAGATGGGTCGCCTCTATCATTCATTTGGCTTATCAACTTGCTCGACAACCAGTCCCTAGAGTGGTTCGCCCTCACTCCACCAGAGCAGTGGCAGCCTCTACAGCCTTTCTCTGCGGCGTACCTCTTTCGGACGTCTGCGCCTCTGCCACTTGGGCACAGCCGTCCACGTTTATCCGTCATTATAGACTTGACCTCCGACAGAGTCTAATGCGGCATTTGGACGTGCTGTTCTAGCCTCTACCTTGGCGTGACACCCTGCCTCCGGGTAAGACAGCTTATTAGTCACCCAGGGTGTGATTCACAGAAGCCACAAAGAAGAACAACAGGTTACCCACCTGTAATTGTAGTTCTTTGAGTGGACCTCTGTGAGTCACACATCCCGCCCGTCCTCCCCTCTATCACGCCATTGTTTGCTTACTGTTAAGCGGCGGTTGACACAACTGAAAGGGGACGCTTGGCGCCAAGGTACTTATACGGGTGGGGAGGGGCATATATTGCTACCGCAGAAACTCTAGAATCTTCCGATGAGGCTCCGCGCAGGTGCGAATCACCCAGGGTGTGAATCACAGAGGTCCACTCGAAGAACTACAATTACAGGTGGGTAACCTGTCATTTCAATGCATTCCTATGGGAAATGGTGCTTCGACTTACGACCAATTCGAGTTACGACCATCTTCTGGAACGGATTAAGTTCATAAGTCAAGGCACCACTGTAATGTTTCTGTTTCTTTTGGGCTTAAAGTTTTAGGAGATTTTTAAGCCCAAGTGGCTATCGTTAGAAAGCCATCCAGTATGCCTTTGAGTCATGTGACACTAAAATTATTGGGCAGTAGATTTCCTGGAGGGATTTCCTGCAGCAGAATATTTGCCATTCAGTAATGATGTGTCCTTAACTACTATACAGAAAAGAGTTTTCAGTTTTCAAAATCTAATCATATCATCTCTTTTTAAGTTGATGGCGCCAGCACTTTGGACATTGATTTTAAATTTATGGAAGATATTGAAAAATCAGAGGCACGTACGGGCATTCCCAGTACACAGTATACAAAAGAGACACCCTTTATTTTCCAATTAGAAGATTACCAGGATGCAGTTATCATTCCAAGGTAAATATTTTGTGAGCTATCAATCTGTTTGTAAGTGTGTGTAGCCAATATTTCTCAGTTGCTAACATGTCCAGGCAAATAAGAGTGTTAGGTGATGCTCAAACATGGCTTAGTTAACTTCCTGGTTGCTTGAAAAGATTATGTATTAAAATAGAAAAGTTCTTCTAAAGCAAGATGATAAAGCTCTTCATGTTTCTATGAATTACTCAATAGGAGATTCGTATTTCTCATAAACTTTTGTAGCACAACAGTTGAAATGTCAGATAGAAAAGAGAACCCGTTTGAAGTGCTGTATGAAAAACTAGTTGTTTAAAATCTTCAATATTGACTGTATGAAAACTTTTGAAAGTGCTGCTAGTCTTATGTGAAGAAAATTAATGAAATAAGAGATGAAGCTATGGAATATTCTGACATTTTAAGCATAAATTGAAGGAAAAGACATGAGTTTTTTTAAAAGATAATGATAATGGCCAGAATCCTGTCTGGCATAACTCCATGGATATAATTTTCAGCAGAGAATTGTCACAAGTTAAGAAATTAGCATGGGCATTTCCTATTGCACACAACAGAAAATGTCTACATAGAGTCTTCACTTGTGGTAATTTGTCACTAAAAATTGTGCCAATGATGTTGCACTGGCAGAAATACACAATACAATTCTGGCCACTAGAAACTGAACAGGAATAGAAATATATTGCATTTTTCTTAAGCTTCAATACATGCAATGCATCTTTTTAAAGATATCTTTTGTTTCTTTTGCCAGAAACATAAAAGTCAAGGAACCTTCCAAAGTTTTTTGATACATGGAACTGTATGCATTATTTAAAAAACAAAACAAAACTGGACACAAGGTTCGAAATGTACCTAGTGTAGCTCTTCATATCATGACCAATAACTGTGGCTGAAATTTTGTTGGCATAAGTTTACAAGGCAGAAACTGATGACATCATTTTGTACCAGAAAAGTTTAAAATAAATTAATTAAAAAGCTTCTTATTCCCCCCTCCCCATTTTTAGGTTCCAAGATCCTAGGGCTATATTTTTCCCTGGGCAAGGATTTTGGAAGCCTTTCAACAGGTGGTCTCAATACCAGTGATGGTGATTTGGTGATTAAAGGCTCCTCCCCCCAATCCTGAGGCTCCCAAAACCTATCACAGAGCAAAAGGGAGCCCTGGGGGGCCTCGGAAACTTAAAAGCAGAAATAGCAAACATTTAATTAAGTTAAATCAAACTTTTGGGCACCAACTGATGACATCATCAGCTTCTGCCTCATAAATTTGCACCACGAGGCTTTTGCCAGATACGTTTTTTTATTGTTTTGATAAATCAAGCTATTGCATTCAGAAACTAATGGAATTATATTTTAGACCTGATTGTGATTGCATACTGGGTAGTTGCACAAAATCTGACATTATGATTCATGTATGCTTCTGTCTAGGTATCGAAATTTTGATCAGCCTCATAGATTCTATGTTGCTGATGTCTACACAGATCTTACTCCACTGAGCAAATTTCCTTCCCCAGAATATGAAACTTTTGCTGAATATTATAAAACCAAGTATAATCTTGATCTGACCAATCTTAATCAGCCATTGCTGGATGTGGACCATACATCTTCAAGGTATGGTCAATAAAACTAGTACTGTATTTGTTTTGATAAATCTGTATAATTTACAAATATAATTCTTCAGTTGTAGGAATGATTAAAAGTATTTAGATTAAAGTTTCCCAGGTGGAGTTGGTTTTAAACTGCTCATCTGATTTTATTGCATTTTTAGTGATTATAGGCACAATCATGCGATCCCTAGAAGACATATATTCAGTGAGGCATAGAAGTTTTTGATTGCCAGCTCCAATGCAGAGACTGAGATCACTCTTTGAGAGGGCACTCTTACTTTGCAAGCCTCCTGCTGAGGTTTCAGAAAGACCCACAACCAGTTCATCTTTCATGTCAAAAGGATGACATCTAAGAGAACAAAAGACATGTATACTGTGGAGATACTATAGAACCATAAGATCCAAAACTGTTCTGTTTCTCTGACATAGTTCCAGTACAGAAAAGAAGCTATTCTGGTCTTGGAGCTGGAATAACATAGTTTCCTGCCTTGCACTGTTGGCAAAAGGTAGTAGAGGGCAGCCATTTTTACTTTGGCCCTACTGATAAGAACTAGCAAGACATAGGACATTTCAGTTACTTCACTTCAGTGTCTTCGCCCACCCTCCCCAATTGCTCTGTACCAATCGCATTTTTTGAGAAGCAATTATTAACTACAATTTTGCTTGGGTTTTTCTGAAAGAAAGAAAACTTTAAAGTGAATTTGAAGGCTTCTGTTTGGAGAAATGTTTGAGGAATGACAGGGAAAGCATAAATATTTTATAACACTTCTAGAACATTTTAGAGGAGTTCCCCATAGACTTAGTTTATTTATTTATTTAATTTATTTATTTAACTTATATGCCGCCCACACTACCCAAAGGTCTCTGGGCGTTCTTAATGTTGTCTTCAAAATCACATTTTCGTTCTCTTTTTTGTATTGTGGCTGTCTTCTAAGATGCAGTGAGAATTATTACATTGTGTGTTTTAAAGAAAAAGCTATCCCATTTATTTTTATTACTATTTTTAGACTTAATCTTTTAACTCCTCGTCATTTAAACCAGAAGGGGAAAGCTCTTCCATTAAGCAGTGCAGAGAAGAGGAAGGCCAAGTGGGAAAGTCTGCAGAATAAGCAGGTGATAGTATATTTCCTATTTTTTGTGTGCTCAGTACCCCTGTATTATTGTTAAGACAATACTAGATATTAAAGGAGTTTTTTCCCTTTATTGTAGATTCTCGTTCCAGAACTCTGTGCTATCCATCCTATTCCAGCATCACTCTGGAGAAAAGCAGTTTGTCTCCCTAGCATTCTTTATCGTCTTCACTGCCTTTTGACAGCTGAGGAACTCAGATCTCAAACAGCCATTGATGCTGGTGTAGGAGTTAAGTCACTTCCTACAGATTTCAGGTATTGAATTTGCTGTAGTATAGTTCTTTGGCCAGACTTGGAAGGAGCAGTTCTGCTAAAAAATCTCTTCCTATCAGTGAAATGGGGATGGAGGGTAATTCTTCTGCTGCTACCCTGTGCAGCCTAAAACCCGCTATAGAAGGCACAGAAACCTTCTGGAGTTTGATTCTGGGTTACATGGAAGACTGAAGATGTGAGAAGAGTATGGCTATATTGTACTAGAAGGAACTATGGAACTCTGCCAATGATGTGTACTTTGGTGCTAATCCAGTGGAGCATCTTCAGTATGTAAAAAATGTCATCTGTTCATAGGGGCTGTTTGTGTATCTCACCTCTCATCTTTTTAATCTGAGTGAATGAAATGAGTTGTTGTGGTTGCACACCAATAAAAGTTGATACAAGATAACCAGTGCTGCTCTAATCATGTATAATAAAAATGTAAAAGAAAAGAAAAAGGCCAGCAGAATACTGGAAGTCAGAAAAAAAATTGGCAGCTCTATCAGTAATATCAGAGGGAATCATCCCTTGCACAGAACAGTTTCAAACAGTCAGAAGAATTTGTCGAAAAGTTCTTAATAGAACTCTTATTTGCTTGTATGCCACTAAGCTCTTGCTTGGTCCTCAAGTTAACTGTATAGAGTTAGGCAGCACATTGAAACAAGCTGGCAAAAGTTTTCTCTGTATTTGAAAGCAGTTGATGTAATGAGATCTAACAGTTGCATAATTTGAAGATTTACATAGTTGTCATGGGGAACAGAATTTATTCGTTGTAGTGCTTACATGCTATTTAGCGGAACTCCTGTTGCCATAGCTTATGCTGTGTAAGGCTGATAATGCCATCAGCAGTGGTGATTTTTTAAAAAATTAACAATTTTCAGTGTCTCTTGTGAAGCATTTGAGGCTCCCATGAGATCCCTTCCATCATTGAGAGCCTGTGGAAGCTTCAGAATGGGAGGTAAAAATCTTTAATTTCCAAAAATCACCACTGCTGATATCCTCAGCCTTAATCAGTGTAAGTTATGGCTGTAGGATTTCAGCATTTGTCTGTTAATCTCTGTGTAAGAGAATCTGGTGTCTTAATTGCCCAGGTCCTGAAAACAGAAATTCAGCCAAAGAATTTTCTCCACTACCCCACTCACTAACTAACAAAAGTAAATGATACTAGGAGCAATTGCGGGGAAAATGAAAATGTAACAAGTTAACAATTTCAGGATATTTTCTCAAGCTTTCAGTATAACTGATCACATATCTAGATGTTCACAGAGAGTGATAGACCCAATTTCTTTCTGAAAAACTGTGCTGAACTCCCCATTGGAGAGCACAAAAGTTAAGTTGAGACAAAAACTTAATCTTGTAATTTATTTTATTTTATTAGACTTCTACCCCGCCCATCTAGGCCAAAGGTCTACTCTGAATAATGTAAGCCTGAATAATGGAACGTATAATATAACCCTTTTCATTAAGAAAATCCTTGAGAATGGCCTGTGGATATAGCTGACTCCATTGCTTACTTTTGTTATTCAGATCAAGAGCTAGTGTTCTGAATTTGTATTTCTAAATTTCTTACGAGGTCACTTGCTATATGCCATTAAGTTTTATTTTACTATGTATGTTTCTTATCATCCTTTGTGAACAGTGAAACATTAGACTTGTTATAATTAATAATCAGCTGTTTTTAGCATAGCAAGCAACCAGAGTAACTATGCTATGCAAGAACTGAAACTAAATCCAAGTGTTATGTTCTCTTAGCTTATGCATACTGTATAAGCATATAGCCTGTTCCACTAGCAGTTGCCAAGGTATTTACAAATAGTATTAACAACTACTTTTGTTCCATACGTGGTTCTTGGATCCAATTCACTTTGTAGTCCTTCATCAAAGCAAATTTATGTCTTCAATAAACCATACATAATATTCAAACTTTATGGTCACATTAATAGTAGGCTTTTGATCTTTTAACTCTGGTACCAAAGCCTTCATTTGTATTTTATTTATTTATATTTATTCATCGTATTTATATGCAGCCTTTCTCCCCATAGGGGACGAAGACAGTTCGCAACAACTAAAACTATAAAACAATAAACAGTTCTAAAATAAGTATAAACAAGTTTTAAAATTTGTATAAAGAAGCTGATTTGTAATTTGTGTTTTCAGTGCTTTGCAGTCAGTTTTACAGGTGGGATGGAAAATCCCATCATTATGAGCTAATATCCTCTGTTACAGATGTTGTGAGTACATGATTAATCAGATTTTTAAAACCAACTAATTCGTTTTGCAGATATCCTAACCTGGACTTTGGGTGGAAAAAATCTATTGACAGCAAATCCTTCATCTCTGCTCCTAGCTCCTCTCTCGCAGAGAATGAAAATTATATTAAGCACAGCGCAATTGTAGTCCCTGAAAATGCTGCACACCAAGGTGCTAATAAAACCTCTTCTGCAGATAAACATGACCAAATGTCTGTGAACTACAGAACATTGATTGAGTCACATAGTAAACTCCAAAATGATGTCTCACTAGAACTGGCAACAGTGAACGGTGTTTCTTACAATAAAAACCTTGCCAACGGCAATTGTGACTTAGCTAAGCAAGCCTTTTGCCAAGAAAATCAGCTAAATCACTGCAGGCAGGAAATACCTGTACAACCACCTACCTCTTCTAGTCAGAATTTATACAACAGTGAGAACCAGCTCAAGCCCAGCAATGAATGTACTCTGAGTAATAAATATCTTGATGGAAATGCTAACAAATCTACCTCAGACGGATCTCCCAAAATGGCAATGAACACCAGTGCTTCAGATGCTTCAGAAAGAATGGATTTTGTAATAAGTTCTTCTAATGGGTATTGCTCAAAAATGCTTGGCCCAAACCCTGGTCTCATTCTTCAGGCTTTGACTCTCTCAAATGCTAGCGATGGATTTAACCTGGAGCGGCTTGAAATGCTTGGTGATTCATTTTTAAAGCATGCTATCACTACATACTTGTTTTGCACTTATCCCGATGCTCATGAGGGACGTCTGTCATATATGAGAAGCAAAAAAGTGAGTATTCATTCCATGCTTTGTAGCTTTGTAATAGCAGTGTGTGCGCTTGAGGATAGTTTATGCACATGTCAGCCACATTGTAATACACTGCTTTTGGGGGGAATATCGGTCGTTAAATTTATTTGTTAACCTCCAGAATAAGTGAAATCCTGTAAGTAATGGCAGCACATTGCAGCTCATTAACATGTTGCCAGTTGCATGTCCAGTCACACAACTAACACTGTTGCATTCAACCCTTTAATGTTTTGAATTTTTAAGTTTAGAAAACATTTTTTATGCCAGTAAAATGCCAGGAACAGTAAAAGATTTTGATATGACTGATAGACACCTTATTAATAAGCTGCAATTTGCTACTTTGAAGTAAACAATTCTGGTTACTCCAGAATAAAATCTCAATAGATTCTGGCCAGAATGTGTTTTGATGACACATGATCAGTGCTACTATAAACAAAGTCATTATTAAGGATTTCTCCAGTGAAGTAGCTTGATTGTCATTCTAAAGGAATGACTGGATGCAAGCTGCCTTAGGTCTCTGCATTGAGAGAAAGGTGGGACATAATTGAAATAACTTTAAATAATACCGGACGTTCTAGGATGGCCAGGAACATGTTAGATGTAATATCCCCGACACATTTTTATTTATGAAAAATATGAACCTTTGTGCAAGCCATTTCTGACTGCAGAAAAATACATATGTATTTTTTGTTATTTAAAAATTAGCTTTGTTTAGCCTAATTCTTTACTCTTTATTCTTTACAGTAAATCAACTTTTTAAATCTAGACAAGGAGTAAAGGGTTACAGCTATTCTAGCCTCCCAATCCAAGCTACTTTATTTCCCTATTCTGTGAATTATTTGCTCATTATGAAAAACCTACATGGACCAAGTAGACCCCTAATTTTTTTGCCCCAGAGTTGTCTTGCAGATACTAAATGGAAAGTATTTTTTTCCTCAGATTTCTTTCTAGGTATCAGTATTTAATGTAACTGTAATGATAGCTGTATACTGAGGGTGAAGCTAGTGTTTTTGTAGAAAGAGCAAATTTGGCCAGCAAACTATGCTTAAAATCTTCTTTTTACAGTCTTATTTATAGTCTGATGCTATTTTATGTGTGTTCCTCAAATCTTAGAATCTTCATAGATCTTGATAAATACTTTTTCTTTAAGGTCAGCAATTGTAACTTGTATCGTCTTGGAAAAAAGAAAGGGCTTCCTAGTCGCATGGTGGTATCTATTTTTGACCCACCTGTCAACTGGCTTCCTCCAGGTTACATAGTAAACCAAGACAAGAGTAATGCAGACAAATGGGAAAAAGATGAAATGGTAAGCTTTTGTTGAAATATGCTTAAAATTAAATGTCTCAATGGGTGAAAATGTCATTGCAAGTGAAACAAGAGAATGGAGTCTGCTTCTTTTCATACTTTAACTGCATATCGTCTATTATATCTTTGTGTTTAGCTCCTCTTAACTATAATGAATAAAAATAGGGAGGAAGGTGATGTTGGATGACTTTTGAAAGGTAATTTGTGGAGAATAGTTCAATACTAAAGTGGAAAGCGCAAAAATATTTGGAGTGAAAACATGCTGCTAATTTTCCTTGGCCCACTGTTGTGAAAGCTCACATAGTCCCTCAAGAATACCTACAAATGAAAATGAAAAATTAGGTGTCAGATCTGCATCGTATACTTTAGGATGCCCTTTTCACCCTGATGCTGGCACCTGACTTGCAAATTGGGAAATAATGTGCTTCCAGTTCCTTAGGCTTATCTAACAGAAAAAATGCTAGTGTCTGCATTGAAGGCACATAGTGTTCCTGTGTAAATTTTAGTAAATATCAAAGAGCTTCTTCTGACTTTGCAACCCTGCTATCCATTTATTTGTTGTGATATTCAGTGAATGGTGTTTCACATGTAGTCTTTTGATGCTGTGTGAACTAATATTCAGAACTTGCATGCTTGGAATCTTCTTGCATAACATGCAAAATTGGTCTAAGATTTATTGTACTTTGGTTAAGTTATCAGTCAAAATGGACATTGCAGTCAAGAAATCAGTAGAAAACTGAGACTCAGAAGGAGAGGTATGAGGGAACTAAAAGATCCTGAAGTGTAAGCGTGTGTCACTAGAAACCAAGGCCAAGATCATCATTTCTATGGTATTCCTCATTACAGTGTACAGATGGGAAAATACAGTGTAAAGATCAAAGGGATGCCCCGAAGTCTATAACTAGGAACTGGACCTTCTCAGTGGTGGCCACCTCTCTGTGGAACTCTCTTCCGGTGGAGGTGCATCAGGCCCCAACACTCCTTGGTTTTAGAAAGCAAATTAAAACATGGCTTCTGTTTATTGTTTAATTGTTGCTGCTGTTCTTGCCATCCTGGGAGTTATGTGGGGTTTTTTATAGATATAGTTGGGTTTTGGGAAGGTTCTTTATCTGTTGTTTTAGTTTTACGTTTATATCTGTTTTAAGCCACCCAGAGTAGTGGCTTTTGTCTTTTCATATGGAATTGTAGATTTGGACTAATATTTGCCTTTCTTTGCTAGAAATTGTTGTTGCTTGATGAAGCAATGTTTTGTAGCCCTTACCCAGCAGTTGTTGTTTTTTAAATGTTGGTGCACAGTGCTTTAGACCAAAGTCTGATTCCTTTTACTACATGCTTGATCAACCATGTTGTTGTTGTTGATGATGATGATGACAGGGAATATGAGGGAATCTCTGTTTAGGATCTGCGTAGTGGTGGGTGGTACTCAAAGCATTGGTGGGCAGAACTGCTGTTTTCTTTCTTTCTGCCAACCTCTTTTCAACTCTTACCTAATGAGTGTCTAGAGAAGGGACAGATCACTCTTGCCAGAGGCTTGAACTGGATGCTTGCAGAGGGCTTTTGAAAGTATAAAGTAGAACAGGACTGAAGACAACTTGCAGCCCTTGTATTGCAGTTACTATGGATTATTTCACTGTATAATAAAGAATATTGACTGGTAAAAGTAATTAATTGTCTGTTGCTGGAGTGGTTCATTAAAATTCTACTGCTTTGTTAGTGATATACAACTGGTAACAGCTTTGCCCTTGTTTGATCAAAAATCTTACTGTGCTTCTTTGCGTTATAACTAGTGTTCCTTCAGATAATGCCACAATTTTGATTATAAAGAACACAGCACATTTTATGTTGCTCAGTGTTCTGAAATTCATTCTTTGACTGTAGAACCACCAGAGGGCACACCAAATGATTGCTGTTGCTTGTACTGTGGAATATTTACTGCAGAGTAAAATGTTCTGGGTATTGTGTCCAAAAGCACCTTAACTGACCAGAATTTACATGGATAGGATGTACAATTGCACAGGTGGCCTTAGCTGAGTGATTACAATACACTGCTGAGTATAACTGTAGATGTTCTCAGCGTGGGAGTGGGGGAAGGAGATGAAATACTGGGAACCATATATATATGATAAACTGATAGGTTAGCATAGTATATTGACTGTAGGTATTTCATTTCATCCAGTGGCCATCGCTACATTTTGTGGCAAAATATTCATTTTTCCCCCCCAAAAAATATTTGCCATTCTCCAGATAAATAATTTCTTTTAGTTGTCCCAAGCTTTTTGATGGTCAAACTTCCTTAAATAATCCTGAATCCTCAACCAGTAGGAAGTGGTCAAGAACAACACTGAGTGCAAGAGCATTCGTCCCTCTCCCTCACGCTCCCTAATACACAGAATTAATTGAAATGACTTATTTTTTTTATTGAAATCGTATGTGCATTTTAATCTTTTTATATTCTGCATTTTGGTGAATGTACGTATTTGTATTTGTACTTTTTAATCCATTAGCATTGTGTTTGTTAAACTGGCACCTTGTTCGTGTATATATTATATTATATGTACTTATGTTTTAATTTGTTGGAAGTTGAGTGACCAAAGTGGTCAGAACAACAATAAAGTGCTACTTGTTGTTGTTTAGTCGTTAAGTCGTGTCCGACTCTTCGTGACCCCATGGACCAGAGCATGCCAGGCCCTCCTGTCTTCCACTGCCTCCCAGAGTTGGGTCAAATTCATGTTGGTAGCTTCAATGACACTGTCCATCCATCTCATCCTCTGTCGTCCCCTTCTCCTCTTGCCTTCACACTTTCCCAACATCAGGGTCTTTTCCAGGGAGTCTTCTCTTCATACAGAGCCTGCCAATGTTGGCATATAGTTATTGGATATGGAAATCTGATGGCGCTTTTTGGCATGAAATAAAAGACCTTGTCCATTTGTGTCTACTTAGAATGATCCATCCTTCCCCTTTAAGAGCTGTCCTGCACCAAACCGGCACAGAGCTAGGGCATTCAATCTATTTGTAAAGATTAATTGAGATGCAAAATAGCTCTTTGTTTAACCTTCAGGGACTTTCACCAAAATGACACTGGCAGTGGCATTGACTGAGGAGACAACCCAGTGATGTATTACTGGGTTGTGGCATTGAAACTGAGGGTAGAAAACTTTCATATTTTATTTTTATGCAATGCAATGCAATGCAATGCAATCTTTCTTTGCTATTGTTATCTTGATGTCCTTGTCTGTTAACTGCCCAGAATACTGCATTGCACTAATGAGATTGTATACTAATAAATTAAATAAATAATATTTCCCTAACTGATGCAGTGAAATTTTAAATTGATTGTTGGGGGGGGGCAGTAGGAAGAGAGAACAACCCAACATAAGATGCAGTTGGTTTGCAAGATCTGAGCAAGATCTATTTTACTCCACCCAACCCAGTGGCAGAGCCACTACTTATTCAGCAATAATCCTCCAACTGGGAACAGTAAAAATGGCAAATTGAAATGACTCGATTGGCCAGAGGAAGTCCCCTATGAGAAAATGTTACATGTTTGAAGCTTATAAGCATTGAGAAAAGATGATGACAGGGATGTATATGCTTTCACGGAGACAATGTACAGATTTTTGGCCCCTGTATTATCTGCAAAATTGATTACAGCATCCATAGTGAGGCCAAGCAAGGTGCAGAATTTTGCACCAGATGAACCACCACATCCTTGTTTAGACATCTTGGATGCTTAGCTTTTGCATAGTGGGGGAAGTGTTTAGGTACATTTCCCACTTCATCATAAATACTGAAGATTCAGGACAGACAAAAATAAGCATTTCTTTATACAGTGCATAGTTAAACTATGGAATTGACAAGATGCCATGATGGCTGCCAACTTGGATGGCTTCAAAGGGGGATTTGTTGAATTCATTGAGATAGTGTAAATATCAGTTGCAGGGGAACACAAATTGGAAAGGGCCCTGCATGGTAGCTGCTGAGGAGAATTATGAAGAATGCTAGCCTTGTTTAGCCTTTAGTTTAGACCCGTGAGGCTCTCCTTACATTATTTATTTATTTATTTATTCATTCAATTTATTCCCCGCCCATCTAGACCGAAGTCTACTCTGGGCGGCTGCTAATAAATTAACAGACATATTACATATTGGGTGTGCAAAGCTAGTTGAACACTTTCATTTGGATCATCCTGTCAGATTCCACTTGGGAATATTTGAGTGCCTTCAAGGGGCTCCTGTTGTTACAGACTCCCTATAACAGACTTATAGATTTGTGTCTTACACACATCTGACAAGGAATTTAATTGTGGTCACAGAAGATTTTGTACCTTGCTATATATTTATTCAATTCTTCCTTCCTGGATACCCTTCAGAACCTTTGCTTAAAAGTTGAAAGATGAATCCTTTTCTTCTTTAAAATTTAACAAACAAGCAATTGTGTAAGAGCAAAGAATGCAAAATATACTTGGAGTATAAAATTCACAGTCCTCTGATACAAAACTTTCTAGTTCTTCTATGCAGATAACATTTTTATCTATAAAAATGTAGATGTTACTAAAAATATAATCTTCTGTTTAAATAACATAAAACTTAAATTTAGTATTTCAAACAATACACTATTAAGATAGTTTCATAATAAAAAGCTATTGCTTAGTAAAAAGAATAAAATATATAAATTCCCATACAAGTCACTTAAAAATCTCTGTTGCAATACATATTATTTATAAAACAAAATTAAGCATGACATAAGCATAAAGCTATAGTAAATAAATCACATTGCATTACATAATTCTCGCCCCAATCCAAGCAGAGATTTCTCCCTTGTTTTTAAAAACAAGGCTTCTCTATCCTTTGAGATGTTCCATAAACATGGCAGAAATCTCTTATTTATATACCTTTTTATGTTATGCTTAGTCAAAACGTGAGACTTTAACTTTCCTGTGGGTAAGCAATGCCAGCTTGTCCAGATCTCTGTCTTAAGCAATGAGCTGGGGTAGTGATCAGCTAGGTTAGCTGGGCTCTATAGTCGCCCCCTTCTTTGGAGTACAATGTGCTAGGTGATGTAATTTCGTAACACCATATTTTGACAGTACAATACATTTTGAATGTCAATTATATGTTTATTACATTTTCCGTATTCTAAAATGTTCCCCATATATGTTTCCCCCCCCGCCATATATTTTTATTAAAACCTGTAATATCCTGAGCAACAGAACCCTTATCTTCCAATTAAGATATTCCCAAAAGCTAACCCACGTAAATACTTTTCTACCAGCATGAATGTTGGTGTATTTTAATCTATATATTGCAGTCCAAATCTATTTTCATATTAATTTCTGAAATTATTGAACTGTTATGAAAAAATTAATCTCGTGTTTCATCTTTCCTAATTTCAGGCAAAAGAAGGTTTGATGTCTAATGGCAAACTTAATGATGATGATTATGATGATGATGACGATGATGATGATTTAATGTGGAGAGTACCCAAGGAGGAAGCTGACTTTGAGGATGACTTTTTGGAGTATGATCAGGAGCATATCAAATTTATTGACAATATGTTAATGGGTTCTGGAGCATTTGTGAGGAAAATATCCCTCTCCCCATTTTCAACCACCAATCACAGTTATGAATGGAAAGCACCCCAAAAATCACCTTCACCGAGTGTCCAGTCTCCATCAGATCCTGAAGAATTTGACTACAGCTCATGGGATGCCATGTGCTATCTAGATCCTAGCAAAGCTGTTGAAGAGGATGATTTTGTAGTAGGTTTTTGGAATCCATCGGAAGAAAACTGTGGTATTGATGCTGGAAAACAATCCATCTCTTATGACTTACATACAGAACAGTGTATTGCTGATAAAAGCATTGCAGATTGTGTGGAAGCCCTTCTTGGCTGCTATCTGACCAGCTGTGGTGAGAGAGCTGCCCAGCTTTTCCTCTGTTCGCTGGGGCTAAAAGTGCTTCCAGTTATTAAAAACAATGAACAGGACAATGCTTTGTATGTGTACAGAGATAATTTTCACAGCCAGCAGAAACATCCTTCAGTAAACTGTATTGCTGCCTCTCAAGCCAATCAAGAGTCTTCTATATATAAGGACTTAGTATATGGCTGTTTAAAGATTCCACCACGATGTATGTTTGATCATCCTGATGCTGAGAGAACCTTAAATCACCTTATATCTGGCTTTGAAAACTTTGAGAAGAAAATTAACTACAGTTTTAAGAACAAGGCTTATCTACTTCAGGCATTTACTCATGCCTCCTATCATTACAACACCATTACTGGTAAGTCATATGAAAAATCCCTAGCTCCATTAAGGTTGTTGCGTGAAGGAATGCAAATTGTATGGAAGGAATGTTAATTACATTGTTATATATTTCTCTTCAATCCCTTAACCCTTCTGTGTTAAGATTGTTACCAGCGGTTGGAATTCCTGGGAGATGCAATTTTGGACTACCTCATAACCAAGCACCTTTACGAAGACCCACGGCAGCACTCTCCAGGAGTTCTAACAGACTTGAGATCTGCTCTTGTTAACAACACCATCTTTGCCTCATTGGCTGTAAAGTATGACTACCACAAATACTTCAAAGCTGTCTCTCCTGAGCTGTTTCATGTTATTGATGACTTTGTACAATTTCAGATGGAAAAAAATGAAATGCAAGGAATGGATTCTGAGGTAAGTGTCATTAGAAAGGAGGTTTTTATTTCTGCATCATATGCAACATATTGGCTAATTTCCTAGAGTTTATACTGCAAATTTTAAAAGTCTTACTTAAGCCAACAAAAACAGATAGATGATTTTACTAAACAGGACATTATGAATGGCAATGGGTTATTGGAGTCTTTCAGCTCTTTAAATTATGTCTTTGTCTGTGGCACATAGTAGCAGGGATGTTCAACATCACTCCAGAAACATACTGAACTATTGATAAAGACTGTTCATTGCATCCTTCGGTGTTTCCCCGAAAATAAGACAGGGTCTTATATTAATTTTTGCTCCAAAAAACGCATTAGGGCTTATTTTCAGGGGATGTTTTATTTTAGTCATGTCATCTTTTTCTGGTTGCTGCACAATGGTGGAGAGCGGGGTTTAACTTAACTGGGGCTTATTTTCGGGGTAGGGCTTATATTATGAGCATCCTGAAAAATCATACTAGGCCTTATTTTCAGGTTAGGTCTTATTTTCGGGGAAACAGGGTATAACAATTGGAAGTTCTGTTTAAATATATGTATTTGTATTGGTACCTGTTCAGTGAGTTGGTAATTGGCTGCAAAGCCAGAAATCAGGAATTTGATTTACCACTGTGCCTCCTGGAAGAAGAGTCAACCTGTGTAAGCCTTAGGCAAGCTAAACAGTCCCAAAGCACCCCTGCAAGAAGAGAATGGTAAACCACTTTCAATACTCTATACCTGGAAAGCCCTAGAAAGGGTCACCATAAGTCGGAATCAACTTGATGGTGCATAATTACTTTTGCTATTATCTGTTTAAAATTTATTATAACTTAGTAATTTAATTTCAGGCTTTCAAAAAATCTGTTCTTGCTTGTCAAACATTCTAGTAACCAAAACCAAGCAATTGAAAGTTTGTCTCCATTGACCTGATAAAACATCAAATTCTAAGTAAGACATGTTTTAGTTGAAACTTGGCAACAATTTTGTAAGGGTTTTATTTTGGGTTTTTTGTTTTGTAATATTTAGCTCCGAAGATCTGAGGAAGATGAAGAAAAAGAAGAAGACATAGAAGTACCAAAGGCCATGGGGGATATATTTGAGTCTCTTGCTGGTGCCATTTACATGGACAGTGGAATGTCTCTAGAAATGGTTTGGCAAGTGTACTATCCGATGATGAGGCCATTGATAGGTAATAGTAGGAGGTCTCAGATTAAAAGTACAATAATTCATTTTTTGCTCTTAGGGAATTTACAAATAATATTTCTCTTAATCACAGAAAAATTCTCTGCTAATGTCCCCCGTTCGCCAGTAAGAGAGCTGCTGGAGATGGAGCCAGAGACAGCAAAATTTAGGTAAGAATTCACTTGTTGCATGTTTCTGTAAAATACTACTGAAAGCATGCACCTTTCTTTAATAAATTATGTCCTTGTAATAATTTGAAGACCATGCTTTTTTGAGGAGGAAAAGAGTGGAAAGAATAACTAATAGCTTAATCAGAAATACATATTTTTGTTTTCACTTGAAGCATGTATAGATTGATTTTCCCCACACCTGCCCTTTTGCTTTATGAACATCTATCTTCTCTGTCCAAATACATATTCAATGAAGTCTGTCTTTTGTTCTGCAGAAACACATGGTGCAATACTTATCAGACAAAAACAAAACAAAACAAAACATGGTGGCACCTGAAAGGCTATTTCAATAGAAGATTTTGTGGACTTCAAGTGAACTTCCTCATACATTCCTCAGTGTCTGAGGAAGCAGACTTGATCTACCAAAGCTGTTACTGAAATACAACAGTTTTTAATGTGCCACAAAGTTTTTGGTTTGGTGTGGTGTGGTTTTTTATCTGATATGCTTCGGTGAAAACTACAACAGTGGTGCAATAAATTGCTAATAAAGTCCATGGCACTCTTTGCTACAGGCAGTGGCCATGGTTATTCTTCTGAAGTAGTTTGGCTGTAACACTTCTGTACATTTTTTTCCCTTTTTGCTTTCTCTCTACTACTTATAAAGTCCTGCAGAAAGAACCTATGATGGAAAAGTCAGAGTAACTGTAGAAGTTGTAGGGAAAGGAAAGTTCAAAGGTGTTGGGAGAAGCTATCGGATTGCCAAATCTGCAGCAGCAAGAAGAGCTCTACGAAGCCTCAAAGCAAATCAACCTCAGGTTCCAAATAGCTGAGACACCTCTTCAGAAAAGCAAACATAACAGTGTAGAGAAATTTAAAAGATGATGTTGAGAGGAACAAATTGAAGACAGCATTTAAAGTTTGATAACAAAATAGCTAATAACATTTAACCTGTATACATACTCTTGGAACTAATTGTAGTTATAGTTCTTTTGCGCAAACACAATCTTGTCTTCTTTCCTCACTTCTGCTTTGTTTAATCACAAGAGTGCTTTAATGATAACATTTAGCAAGTGTTCAAAATAATTGTTGTCAGGTATCTTCGGTTTACTTTGTCAGTACAGCTTTGCTTAATGTTTAAAGGCCAGGGAGCTTTTACCTATTGCAGTTACTAGATTTATACATATATATATAGTAATCTTGAAATTCCTCAAATCTGTGCACTAGTGCCAGTCACAAAACAGTTTATAAACTGTACTGGATGATTTGGTGTAAGGATAAGTGTGCCAGTATTGTCCTCATTCTTTCCATGCTGTCTTTCCATTAAGATGGCATTCCCGATCATTATTGCACTTACTTATTAGGGACAGGTTTTTAACTGAAATGCCTGGCATCTCCTAGAATTTTAAATGGATGCCACATAGTTTTGCGTTAAAAGGTTCTTGCCTTAAAAGTACATAAGCCCTCACTAATGCAACCTGTCATTTCTAGTATCTCTTTGGAGCAAGCTGTATTACATTCCCTTCACTTTTAAAATGCATTTTACAATGATAAAGCTCCATATTTACAGTTCATATTAGTTTAGCTGCGACTTAACTTATTACACAACTGTAATAGAAACTGTATTCATATATATGTAGTGAGGTTATTTTTAACAGTTCAAAGGAAATGATTACTATAGGGTTTGATATTGCAAACAAAACGTTCTCAATAATTTCCAATGTTAAAACAAAATCCAAGGATTTAGATTGAGCACCATCCATCACTCTTGTGGAACCTTCTTTCTCTTCAAGGGGCTTGCACAGGAGATCTTCTTGGTGGATTGCAGATTGTGTTCACACTATTGGAACTTTGTAATAATAGTGGATTGCACGGTTTAAACTGTTGCTTTAGAAAAATAACATATCGTACCTAAAATATGCTGCAGATTTTATATTGGATACATATTTAACAAATGGAGCACCTTTACACCTTTAAAAGCGATTTCCACATAAATTTCTTACTGTAATTTTCAGAATTGCATGCATGTTTCACCTACCAAAGCTGTGCTGTTAAAATGCCATGGAAGTTGTTGTGTGAGAGAAACTGCCATACTTTTGATACATCTGTGATTTTGGTCCTTTAACGTAGAGTAACTAGTTCATTATTGTTGTCTCGGTTGATATGAAAGCATACTTTTTAAAAGCTATGCCTAAATTTCTTTAGATGTTTGTAGACACCCTTCACTTAAATACCTCAGTTCTTCTTTGTTCTTTTATTCTCTCTCTCTCATTCTCTCTCTCATTCTCTCTCTCTCTCTATTTTTGGCATGCATTTTTCCTGTTTTGGTGCTATGTGTATGTATTATGCTTGAAATTTTAATTTTTGCACTGTAACTATAATACCTCTTAATTTACCTTTTTAAAAAGCTGTGGGGCACCTTGCACTCCCACCAATATCAATAGAAGTTTGCTGCAATTTACCCTGTTAATTATGCTTGAAGTTTGAGAGAGCTGAGCAAGTTTTTAATGTTTTCCAGCACAGACGTCTGCTCTTAATGCTGTTTTATTTGTTAAATTACAGATAATACTGTTCTCTGCTTTTAAAGACCCTTTTCTATGCTTATATGTGTATTCAAAATTTAAAGAGCAAACCCACCTGGGTAACTTTCCTAACAGAGGAGAAACAGGCCTCAGCGGCAGGAGACCTTACTTTTCAGAAATACAGAGTTTAGTTATGTGTAATAGATTTTTTGCTAGGTTTCTAATGATATCAGTGAAGGGAAATAATCATAGGTGTCCCCGTGATCTCACTACAAGCCACTACTGCAAGGTACTTGTGTGAAACACCAGACACAAATAGTATAAAATACCATGGAAGACATAAAGGATGAAATATTTTGCCAGGGTGATCTGCATGTCTAGCTTAGAGTTGTTTCCACTGCAACCCACTCACACTAGTGAAAATGTAAATCACTTTTTCTCCTTTTAAAAATGTTCTTAAAATGTGAGCAGCTCTCATAAAAACCTTTTTGTACATAATATTCTCCACCAAATAACTTTGGGTTGGAATTATGGAGTGACAGAGTTGGAAGAGTCCTATAAGGCAGCGGTCCCCAACCTTTTTAGCCCCGCGAACCGGCTGGGGAAGGTGGGGCGCACCCCCCTGCGCTCATGCGCATGCGTGAAGGAGTGGGGGGCGCACACTCGTGCACATGCGCAAAGGGCGGCGTAAAGGGCGCTCATGCGCAGGCACAAACGGGCTGTGAGGGGGAGGTCTGTCTCCGCAGCCCGGTCCAGCTCAGGCCACGGACCGGCACCGGACCAGGGGTTGGGGACCTCTGCTATAAGGCCATTGAGTCAAAACCCTGCTCAGTGCAGGAATCTAAATCAAAGATATTATTTGCATACATCTTTCAGCTATATTTTAATATGGATTCCTGCTTTAAGTAGGTGGTTGAAATCAATGGCCTTAATAGGCCCCTTCCAACTACATGATTGTACAGTTCCATGAAAGTATATCTGACAGATGTTTGTCTAATTTCCCCTTGAATGCCTCTAGCGCTGGAGCGCTCACCACCTCCCGAGGTACTTGGTTCCATTGTCATACTGCTCTAACAGTTAGGACGTTTTTCCTAATATTCAGCCTAAATCTGGCTTCCTGTAACTTGAGCTCATTATTATGTGTCCTGCATTCTGGGATGATTGAGAACAGATCACGCCCCTCCTTTCAAGTAATTCAAGAGTCCTATCATATTTCTCCTCAGTCTTCTCTTCTCTAGGTTCAACAATGCCCAGTTTTAGTCTTTCCTCATAGGGCTTGGCTTCCAGTCCTCTGATCATCCTTGTTGCCCTCAGGTTTGTTGGCATCCTTCTTAAAGTGTGGTGTCCAGAACTGGACACAGTACTGAAGATGAGGCCTAATCAGTGCTGAATAGAGGGGAACTGGTGCTTCATGGGATTTGGAGACTATAATATTAATGAGCCTAAAGTAGCATTTGCCTTTTTTGCAGCCATATCACACTGTTGACTCTTATTCAGCTCATGCTCTACAACAATTCCAAGATCCTTCTCACATGTTCTGTTACTGAGCCAAGTATCCCCCATCTTGGTAACTGTGCATTTAATTTCTCTTTCCCCGATGTAAAACTTTGCACTTATCTTTGTTAAATTTCATTCTGTTGTTTTTAGCCCTGTGCTTGAGCCTATCAAGATATTTTTGAATTTTGTTTCTGTCTTCCTGGGTGTTAGCTATTCCACCTCATTTTGTGTCATCTGCAAATTTGATAAGCATTGCCTACATGCTCTCATCAGCGTCATTAATAAAAATGTTGAAGAGTACCAGGTCCCGGACTGAGCCTTATGGTACCCCTCTTGCTACCTCTTCCCAGTTTGAGAGGGAGCCATTGATAATTACTCTCTGAGTACAATTCTATAACCAACTGTGTATCCAACTAATTTAGCTTGCTAAACAAAATATCATTGGGCACTTTGTCAAAAGCTTTGCTGAAGTCAATATATAAATATATATTCCCACTGTCTGCTAGAGAGGTTACCCGATCAAAAAGTGAGATAAGATTAGTCTGGCAGGATTTGTTCTTGACAAATCTATGTTGGCTTCCAATTATTACTGCATTCATTGTAGAAATAGATTACAGTTTTAGGTAAAACTGCGAGACCTCAAATCTCTGACTCTTGTGTTGCTTTTAAAGTACTCTTGGATCCTTATTTCATTGAGATTTTTCAGTGGTAAGTGGATTGAAGATAGAAAGCTCAGAAATAAGGTTGTAAAGTTAATTCATAAACTAATACAGTTAAAGCCACAATTGTAGCCCAGAATGACAGTGTTGCAATTCTAGTAAATAGTGCTTATTCATATTGATAGTTTTCCTCTACTGACACCCAGGCCAGCCTTTAAAAATTCGCAATATTGATTAAATTTTTTAAAGAGTATGTATTATCCAAATATATAAGATTTGTTTGTGGGTTTCAGTGTAATGCCATATATAAAATCAAAACTGGTCTCTCAAGATTGAGATAGTGAATACTCTGAATGATGAAGAATTTCAGAGATTAGAGTGTAGCCTGATGTCAGTAGTCTAGTATTACAGTCTCTAATCAGAAGGATTAAACGCCTCCATGATGCATCAAGCTAATGAACTGAAAATATTGAGTAGGGGCCAATTTGTAGATTTGGCTGCTGTGAGTGTGTATGAATGCCACAACTTTTTTGCTGTATGATTTAATTCAGAGATTTAATAACACTATTAGAATACATAAACTCACTAGTTTCCATCCTGTACAACGACTTTACTCTTTTAAAAACACAGTTGGGGATATTGGAAAATGTATGTTATTTTAAATGAAATCCTGATCATTTGAAGGTTGTGATTGGAATCCCTTGACATGCTATAAGCATGAGAAGAAATAGATTGTTGCAAACTTGTCTTCAATGTGTACAAATCAGACTCCTTATGTAGACTGCTGAGGGGCTAATTGACATGAACCTGGCTCCAGTGTTTGTGTGTATGTGTGTGTATGTGTGTTTTCTGTTATACTGTACTACTTAGAGTCCTCCTAACTATGCTGCATTTTTACTTTTATTATCCTTTGTTTTGTGCTGTTTTCATGTAGCACAAATAAGCATTGCACTTGGTACCATGCTTTACCTCATTTCAAGGAGAAGTATACTTATTTAGAGGAAAATGTGGTTTGGGCCTTGCTGCTTCAATTTACTGAATTTGAAAAAAAAAATCATTAGAATGCCTGCAATGTGCCACTTAACTTGCACAACTGAAAAAGGCTGTTTGTTTTGTCTGTGGCATGTTAATGTATTTTTAAAAAAACTTCAAGACTATTAGCCAGGGTCCAGGGAGCCCCTTATATGACTGGAAAGTGCTTCCATTAGTGTGTGTGTATTACTCCAGTTTCTGATATGTCTTCCCCCAATTGCAGCTAGCCACCACATCCCATTTGTCTCTGGAGGATCCCCCAGCCCATGGGAATACCTTTTCAGTAGCTGCAAAGGGCTGGAATAAGAGAGAATTAAGACAGCTTAGAGAACCTTGTTGCACTAGCAGAATTCTGCTTGTGCTACTCTGGATCCCACCTGTTAATGTTTTTTTTAAAAAAAATTCAAGTGAAATTTTATTAATGTTTTTAACATTCTGGAGAAGTGGTTAACATTTTAGGTTTAGCTTCATTATTCCCTTCCACCACTATTCATCTAATTAATTGAACCATACATACATAATGGTCAATAAAATGGTGAAGTACAGAGGACATAATTTTTAACTCTTTCCAACTTTATATACAGCCTCTGAGCAGTCCATTAAAGTATTGGACCACACAGGAAGGTGATATAAACTTGATAGCCCCCAAATTATGGCTTTTTCAAATTGTAAAATTCTTATTTAACCATATTTGAGCCACACAAGGTTCTACATTCCTTAATGAATGTATTGGATTTGGTTGTGCATCACTTATAAAAACGGGGAAAAAACTAGGACAGTTTTAGGCTATTGTTGGCATATACTTTCATTTTCAGTAGGCAAAGGTATATTAATATTTATAAAACTCTTTTTGGTCGGTAATCTTCTGTGGCCGTAAAATATGGCTGAAACCTAACAAATGTCACCAGCAGAAGTCTGACAGATCTCCATAGGGATCAGTGTAGAGTGGAAAACAATTAATTGCAACTTATTTTAAGAGCAATTCAACATTAATCTATCCATTTTGTCTCCTCAGTCATTTTATATGTTTCACTTACTTGGTATTTTTAATTTGAATAAGAACCACAGACTATTTAAATTGTTATAATAGATGTGCTCAGTTTACTCCAGCAGCAAGTTATCTAGAGAAACTGAAGTTAAACAAGCATTGATAATTTCAGGCTTTTTTATTGTAAATAGTTTGACTTTGAAGATGGTTAAAATCAAGTAGAATGAATGACATAATTGATGGACAATAAAATATTTCCCATCACATGCTGCAGCCATCTAAGGGACATAAAATGTAATTCATTCATACTGTAATCATGCTGCAGAAATTTGCAGTCTGCACCTTATGGATCACAATTACCTTTAATAGATTTTTTGTAATAATTGTAGCTGAATATATCTCCAATAAAGTTATGGTCTGTTTGTTTTTGTGTTTTATTCCTCACCCTCTCATCCTTAGAAGCTGATGCATTGTTTCTTACACTCATTTTTCTAATAAAAGGAAGCTGTCTTTTATAACTACTGAAAGTAATATTTACTGTATATTGACTGAAATGTTGATTACATTGTTTGCTTGTGAATGTTGATTCCCGCCTCCAAGGAACCAATCACAACAAATTTTATTTATTTATTTAAAATATTTTTAATCCCACCTTTCTCCTTAAAAAGGACACAAGGCATGTTACATCATTTAAAAAAAACATTAAAGCTAACAACAGAAAATATACAGATATTAAAAAGGATCAAACAAATACCATACTAAAAAACATAATGTCAGAATACATTCAAAACAATAAGGTACAACAATCCATTTTAAAAAAACCTCACTCAAGCAGCCAGTGGCTCGGGGAAAGCTTGCCTGAAGAGAAAGGTCTGCCTGCTTGCAGAAGGACAGTAAAGTTGGACCTGGCCTAGTGTGTCGTGTGGAAGAGTCTGGGAGCAGCAACCGAGACAGTCCTCTCCCATGTACCCATGAAATGCATCTGTGAAGGTGGTGAGACAGAGGAAGACCTCTCCTGATGATCTTACACTCTAAGAGGCTCATAAGGGGAGACGTGGTCATTGAGATAGCTTGGGTCCAAGCTATTTAGGGCTTTATATGGTATAACCAACACTTTGTACTGTGCCCAAAACTAGATTGAAATGGATCTAGATAATTTGTCTCATCCAGAAACTTCTGAAGCTGAGAAGCCACAACCCGCTCCAGCATCTTGCCCAAGAATGAAATATTAGGGACTGGTCAGTATTTATTCAGTATTGTCGGATCCAATGGTCCAACATGAACAAAAAAGAGTGGTTTAAATTGAAAAATGCTGCACTCTTCTCACTTCTGTATTAGCATTCCTTTGTGTACCAGCAATGAGGAAAGAAGCAGAGGGAGGTTGGGAGAGAGAATGATACTGCTACCTAGCCATTCAAAGCCCTCACAAGACACATCTTTCCCACAATAATAGTATAATACAAAAATGCAAGCTGACTAATATATTCAGTATATCCTAAAAAGGAGGAAAAATCCAAAACACAACAGGTAACCTTAAAGGGACATAAAATCCTCCGCCATGCCTAAGTGCAAAACGGCTATCTTACAGCTGCACAATCATCATCCATTTATGGTGTATGAATCTTTGTGACACATCACTATTTCCAGGCACTGTAGCTTCCCATCAGGGCTGGACAAGAATTTTACCAGCCCATCACAGTTCTAAAAAATAACTTGGGGGGGGGGGGGCTTCATTGTATCAGTAGCAGAACTACAATTCTCATTTTATAATTTCCCCCTATCCATGGCTTACTCTGTAGTTTATTTGCATTAGTTTGTGTCTTGCTGTACTTTGATACGTTTTTATTAGGGAGTGGCCATTTTTGGTCTGTGTTGTGTAGTGTTTTTGTTCTGTCCTTACAAAGTAAATCTTAATGCACATACACCATGTATAAATCAGATACTACCGTACAACAGAAAAACATAATACATATTAGCAAACTTCATATTGCAGCAAGAGTTAAAGATGGATAGCACATAAACAGCTAGACTATCTGTATGAAACATGTTGAGTGATCAGCTAAAGAACTGGCTACAGTGCCCCCATTTTTTATGAAAAATGTTACAGCCATTTTAAGGAAAGGTTTAAAATCACTGACTGAAATAAAAAAAAACCTTTCATATTTATCTAGAATTTGGCAGGCATGATCCTTTCAGAAGGTACTATAACGTCTTCAAATTCCATAAAAATATAAATGGTTACGTGCCATCAAGTCAAAACCAACTCATATCAACCATAATAGGGCTTTCAAGGTAAGTGAGGTATTCAAGGAGTGGTTTTACCAGTTCTAGTCCCCCAGTGATTTTCCATGGTTAAGCAGGGATTTGAACTCTGGTCTCCAGAGTCCTAGTCCATCATTCTATCCACTACACCATAAAAAGTTACAACCTTTTAATTTTCTAGTCTAAATTAATAGGAGATATGACTGTCTGGATTTTTTAATATTGATTTTTTTTTAAAAAAAAATTGATTTTGGTCTGAATTTGTTGCAAATGAAGTCTGGTCTGGCTTGGGTCCAAATTATTAAATTGGGTCCTGAACTGAATCAGGGTAACCCTGAACAGCCCAAATATTTATGTAGTCATCCTTGCTTTACATATCTGATGCAGCCCATCCTGGAACACATGGCCAAAACATGGAGAAGTTGGGCTATATTCCTACCTACATATCCCACTTGTGATCATCCCTTAATAATTAATCTTTTCTGAACCTCCAATCCTGCACCTGTTCCATCAGCGCTACATGTTTGAATGTCCAGCTCCCCAGGAGAGTGACATGGGGAGCTGCTTTATATCAAGTCAGATAATCTGCATGTTTAGCCTGCTTTTGTGCAGAAGTCTTCCCTAGAGATGTGGCAAACTTCCTAAGAGGAAAGTTTGAGCCTATTCATAGGAGTGGGGACAAGTAAGAAATAAAGGGGTCGGGTGAGGAATAAGGCAGAGAACCTCAAACTTTCAAGCTGATCAACTTAACTTTCCCCCCCAAGGAAGTCACAATATCATCATCAACTGCAGAGCTGGAAATGACCCTATGGATCACCAAGTCCAGCCCCTGTCAAGGAGGCCCAGTGGGGAATCAAACTCCCAACCTCTGGCTCCACAGCCAGAGACCTAAACCACCAAGCTATCGGGCAGTTCGATAGTAGCCTTCAAAATGTTTCATAGTCCTCTGTGATTCACAGACCTGGTTAGCATGCCTGTGTGGTACACCACTGGAATGTTTTAGATCCTGTATGTGCAGTGCTTTCTCCTCACCCTACTGCGCATGACCCTCCTCTTCACCTCAGTCCGTTTCTGTCTGCTGCAGCAGCAACGCTTCAGATCCTAGTGCTTGTTTAAAATTTTTATTATTGTCCAGGGTTTTTTATATATAGTTTTTGTTAGTTTACCTACCTTTCATCTTCCTACGTATGTATTTTCTAACTTAAAGTAGAAAAAAAAGTTAGTTTGTTGTCATTTTAAAGCCTTCCCACCCCTTTCCCCATTCATTTCCTCAGCGGTTTCCCGCCAATTTTTTTGTGGCCTTAAATGAAAAAGTATACTGACTGCGAAGCAAAAATCTCTCAGGCTGATGGACGTTCTAAATGCTTTTATCGCCTCAGTGAGGGGGCTTTAATAAAAAATTGTGCTATTTGTAAGGGATTTACAAAAGTAGCGCTCCACAATTGCGCATCTTGTTTAAAGTGGTTTTTGTGGGAGAAGTCGCTGAAGGCAGTTCATTCCATGTTAACTGACTCTCAGCATAAAAACTGTTTCAGCTCTTAAGGCCATGGAAACCAATTCTACTTTACCTCTCGTTGCAACTACCCAAGACTCACCTTCAGTTACTTTGACTGTTACTCTTTCAGCCTTGATATCCACATGGTCAGCTTTGAAACCAAGGGGTTCTGATTCTCATAAACCTTTGGTAACATTGAAATTGGAGGAACTGGAACTTTTTTAAAAAGATGAATCATACTGAAAAGGCTATGGTGGTTGCATCTAAGAAATTGAAGAAGAAAGATTAGGTTTGATATGAAACCACAAGTGTCATTAGTGGTTTGCTCCACTTCTGCACAGGCTGCAGAACATGCAGGTGGCACAGTGGCAACAGAATCTGTAAGGGAGCCAAGAGGGGAATTCTCTAATTATGACACCGTTGGTAGCCAAGACTGTACTACCACCTACAGAACCTTTGGGGTCAGTTCCTTAATCAAGGCCAAGTTCAGTTTCAAGTATACCTTGTGCACAACCTAATAAACCCTCATCTCAGGGAAGGTTTCCTGGCGCCTGGGATTTGAGATCAGATTCACAATCTATAACGTAAACATCATTTTACCAAAATCCACAATTAATGCTAGAGAAATCATTACATAACTTATATGTTAGGAGGGCCGTGGTGTTTTATATATCTAGGACAACAACCAGTCACCTCTTTGTTACCAAGGTCTGCATAAATGTCTTCCTGTCTCATCTCAAAGATTAGCTTAATGGATTGCCATTTGATTCAGTTGGCTTAGGACATTGCTAAAGTTCCATTACATTGCAGACCTAAAAGTCACTCTACAAGGGCAGAAGCGATGTCTTTTGCCTTCTTAAAGGGCATACTGCTACATGACATCTGTAAAGCTGCTACTTGGTCTCAGCCCATGATATTTGTTAAACACTACAGACTGGACCTTTGTGCTCAGTGGAATGCTGCTGCTTCTTCATGGTCTCTGTGAATGCACACAAATGGGTTAATCTGCGCCTGCGCAGGACTCCTTGGAACTTTCTAGAAATTAAAACACATGATTAGTGGGATGTTCCCCCATGGAGTGCATTCTCCGCCCGTCGAAAGGTCCCTCAGTTCCTTTTAGCTGCTGCTGAGTTTAGACTCCTTCACGACTAGAGCAACTTTTTTCATATTGCGATCTTCGGATTTCTATTCTGCCTTCTAGGCATATCCAATATTTCATTCTCCCTTGGACGTTTCCTTGTGAGTTCTTTTGCCTTTCTTCCCGTTTCCCCCCCCCCTGCTTTTGTTTCCCCCTTCCCCCCCCCTTCCTGCCCTTTTTATGGCCCCTCTGGGCCGGTTTAAATGGTGCGTTTCGTGTGCCAACAAGATCCCTCTATCCGACGGCCACGACCGTTGTCTTTTTTGTTTGGGGGAACAGCACCAAACTCACTCCTGTCCAGAGTATAAGAGACTGACCGAGCCTGCTCTTAAACTCCGCTTGCAGCATCTTCGGTCTTTCCTGCGGGAAAAGTCCCTCAAACTTTCCAATCTTACAATTATGGAACCTACCTCGATGCCCGTTCCAAGATCTGAGTCGGCAGACCCGGTGTCGGCCCTGACCATGCCGTCGCCGAAACAGAAATCGCCTTCAAGTCGTCCTCGAAGTCGAAATCAGCGTTGAGCTCGAAGCCATCCTCGACACGGGCTTGAGAATCCTCTCCTAAACGAAAGAAGGATCAGGCTAAGCAGAAGAAGGCTAAACGTCCTTCTAAGTCTAATCAACCGCTGGAGCCTCCTTCTCATCAACCAACTCTTCCATCTCCAATTCTAGAAGAGTCTTCCAGAGGGGTACCTGACTCTTTGTCAGACGCGGATGATCCTCTCCCACTACCACCGGGCCGGGCTCTGACCTCTCTACCGAGCCTCTCGCCCAGTCATGGCCCTTCGATGGCTGGTGTTGTTTCCAGCCCAGCCTCGGCCCATAAGAGCCCTGCATCCACAGGGCGGGCAACAGTCATTCAACTCTCCAATTCTGACTCCTCCTTGTGACAGTCACCTCCTCACAAGCGTCTGGCGAAACGGCACCATCTCTCCCCTTCATACCGAGAGCCTCCACATCGGGAGATCTATTATCTACATAAGCCCTTTCGACGCCAACCCCTTCCAGACTATCGGGAGACTTACTATGGAGAGTATGATTGATGTCGACACCGAGGTGATGACATCGACCCATACTGCGAGGCTTACTATTATAAAGAACCAAAGAGGGTACTCTACACGTACGCCTATCCTTCCGAGTCTTCGCCATCACCATCGCCTCCCCGGCGTTGACATCGTAGTCATTCTTTGAGGCCTCAGCCCGACCCTGTGATATCGATTCCATCTAAGTCAGCTCTTAAACGTCACCTACTGCAACCGACTGTGCCTCACCTTGACCAACAATTACCAAAACGTGCCCATACATCTACCATACCGGCTCCTACCTCCATCTCCCAACCAAGTATGACACTTTCTCAAGTGAGGTCTTCCTTTCTGCAGGTTACTGCTACCTATAGAGGACCACCACCGGCTCCGACAGACACTGACCCGGCTTGTCTACCCACCATTCCTCCATCCTTGCCACAACTCGAGCCTCCATGTTGAAGTCTCAGCGTTGGTCGCCTTCTTTACCTGGTTTATACACCGGGGGATCCTCGGATACCGCAGTCTCCAACATCCTTGATCCGCCTTCCGAGGCTTCCCAAGAATTGCCCTCAAATCTGCCCACTCCAGATTCCGATGTAGCTGACAATCACCCGCCCTCACCACCTGAAGACTTCACCTCATATTCACAATTGGTTCTACGTATGGCGAAGTCCCTCAAGCTTGAGGTTGAGCAGCCACCTCCACCAAAGCAAGACCTCGTCTTTGACAATATCAACCAGGACAAATCTCCACCACTCAGCCTAGCCTTCATCTCGGCCATGCTAGATCTCATAAAAGAGTCTTGGGACAAACCATCCTCTTCCCTCCAGATTTCTAGACGGGTGGAGAATCTTTACGAAACTCATGGGACTGATACTGCATTTCTCGTTAAGCATCCGCCACCTAACTCGATCATCATTGAGTCCAATCAGTCTCGGGCTCAAAACCGCTCATCGGTAGCCCCCACTAATAGAGAGGGCAGGAAACTAGACATCCTTGGCCGCCGTCTTTACTCTCTAGCGTCCTTTGTTATGTGGGTCGCCAATTACCAAGCAGCCATGGGGGCCTACCATAGGCAGCTCTGGAACAAGGTGCTTCCAGTTCTACAGGCCTTCCCGGAAGACTCCAGGGCAGGAGCACTCAACGTACATCTTGAGGCTTCCACCCTTGCGAAACAGCAGCGCATAGCAGCACGCCACATTGCTTATGCAGCCTCTAAGTCTATGGCAACAGCTGTTGCGCTTCGCCGGCATGCTTGGCTTCATTTGTCTGGCATTTCTGACGATGTCAGATCCCGTATAGAAGACCTCCCCTTTGATGGGGTGGGTCTCTTCAGCGACAAAATGGATGAGGTTATGGACAAACTCCATAAAATCC
This sequence comes from Intellagama lesueurii, assembly GCA_037013535.1. Taxonomy (NCBI): domain Eukaryota; kingdom Metazoa; phylum Chordata; class Lepidosauria; order Squamata; family Agamidae; genus Intellagama; species Intellagama lesueurii. Next base: position 23,929,913 of record JBAJHW010000001.1, read on the forward strand.
GAAAAACAGCTAAGTCAACAAACAAGGAGACACTCATTCCCTCTCTCTCCTCTACCTTGCAGTCCAGCTCTGGGAATGGTGCTATACTCACCACATGTTTCCCGTTGCAGTCCACGTTGCGACAGAGGACAACGAAATAGCAGACCACCTGAGTCGTCTTACCACTCGCACCCACGAGTGGGTCCTGGATGATGCTGTTTTCTTCCGACTTTGCCACCGTTGGGAGACTCCCACTCTAGATGTCTTCACCACAGAACAGAACACAACACAAAGTGTGACAACTACTGTTCCCGAATGGGAAAGGGCACAAATTCTCTAGGAGATGCATTCATGGTAGGCTGGGGAAAGGGCCTCCTCTACCTCTTCCCGCCATTCTCATAGCCCTGTGGTGGCCTCGCCAACCCTGGTTCACTCCACTCCACTGAGAGCCATGTCATCCGACTTCCTTCAACTTTCTCTCCACCTGCAGCTGCTGACACAGGACAACGGCAGAGTCATCTGGACTTGGACTCGCTCCACCTCACAGCATGGAGGATTCCCCCTCCATAGCTGCTGTTTTAGATAAAGCCAGAAAACCTTCCACTAAGTTGTTGTATTCCTACAAGTGGAAGACCTTTTCAACCTTTGCTGCCTCCAAGGGTCTGCCTACAATACCAGTCTCGTTGGAAACTCTTCTCACTTTCCTCCTACATCTCTTCAACCGGGGCCTCTCCCACTCCACTTTGAAGTTTATATTTCTGCCATTGTGGCTCACCAACCAACTGGGTCAGAGGCTTCGCCCCTCTTTTCACACCCGACCTTAAAGAGATTCCTCAGGGGCCTTCAGAACATTTGCCTGCTTCAGAGGCCGCCACTTCTCCAATGGTCCCTTCAGATTGTTCTCCACGCTCTCACTCGCCCTCCTTTCGAACCTTTTGTCATGACTCACCTCAAGCTTCTCTCCCTCAAGACACTGTTTTTGGTTGCTATCACGTCTGCTTGCCGGGCCAGCGAGCTGGCAGCTCTCAGAGCTGATGACCCTTATCTTCAATTTCATCCTGGTAAGGTCACTCTCTATCCTGACATTTCGCTTCTGCCTAAAGTTGTTTCAGACTTTCACCTCAGTCAGCCTCTTATCCTTCCATCTCTCTTCCCTTCTCCGTCATCGGATCTTGAGTGCATGCTACATACTCTTGACGTTAGATACTCCCTAGCCTTTTATGTCTCCAGGACAAAAGACTTCCGAAAATCCCCTCGTCTTTTCCTTTGTTATAATTGACCACACAAGAGTTCTCCAGCCTCATCGCAGACAATCTCTAGGTGGATAATCCAGACCATCGCTTTGGTATACAAGCTGGCTGGTAAGTCCCCGCCAGATATTCTCAAAGCACATTCCACCAGAGCCATGGCTACGTCTACTGCCCTAATTCGCGGTATTGACATCTCCAACATCTGTCGAGCTGCCACTTGGTCTATGCCCTCAACATCTGTCACGCATTATTGACTGGACGTCAGAGCCAAGAATGAAGGTGGCTTCGGCAGGGCAGTTCTTACTTCACTCCTAACGTGATGTCCCTCCTCCAGGTAAGTCAGCTTGCTAGTCACCCATTCATGTGCATTCACAGAGACCACGAAGAAGAAAGAGAGGTTACTTACCTGTAACCATGGTTCTTCGAGTTGTCCTCTGTGAATCCACACGTCCCACCTGTCCTCCCCTCTGTCCGTCACATTGTTGTCTCCATTTCTCTGACAGCGGCAGACTTCTTTAGGAACTGAGGGACCTTTCTACGAGCGGAGCATGCGCTCCATGGAGGAACGTCCCACTAATCCCGTGTTTTTAAGCTCTAGAAAGTTCTGAGGAGTCCTGCGCAGGCGCAGATTAACCCATCTGTGTGCATTCACAGAGGATCACTTAAAGAACCATGGTTACAGGTAAGTAACCTCTCCTTTTGGGGTGTGTGTTTGTCTTCTGTGTTACTGTGACGCCCAGCCTCCAGTACAGGTGCTTGCTAATCACCCAGGTGTGTGAATTGCAAATGACCGCAAAGAAGAAGGACAGGTTACCTACCTGTAATTGTTTCTTCAAATGGTTGTTCTGTGCATCCACACAACCCTCCCACCTCCCCGCTAGTTATGAACTTTGCTTGTGGCTTTGCTGTGGACAGGTTGGGACTGAGATGAAGAGGAGGAGCATGTGCAGTAGACTAGGGAGAAAAAGAAAGCACTGGGCATGCATGCTGTAGAATATTCTGATGGTGTACTGCGCAGGCTTGCTAATCAGGTGTGTGAATGCACAGAATGGCCACTCTGAAAAAACACAGTTACAGGTGAGTAACCTGTCCTTCTTTTTCATGGTCCTCTGTAATTCATCCCCCTTCCTTCCCCCCTCCCTGGGAGTTATTTTTAAATATGTAATGCCACCATGCAGGGCCATCACATCCCACAATGCACCTGGAGCAGGATACTTTCTTCACTGCTGCAGCTCTGACTATAGTTAGGTAGTTGGTTAAGCACTTTGAGACAAAGCTACAATAGTTCTGCAGGAGATGTAAAAATAAAATAAAAGCATACACTATGAAACAGATAATGGAAGAAATGGCATATAACAAAAACCAGTAGCAAGAAGGTCAGCACAGCAGAGCACATAAAGGCAAAGTAAAACCAGTAGCAAAATAAAACTGTGTGAAGATGTGAGCAGTAAAATACACACACATACATACATACAAATGCATGTTTACATGTACAGAGTCCTTTCAATGCCTGGGGAAATAAAAAATTCTGCACCTGGCACAGAAAGGACTGCAAAAATATAGCCATTCCAGATGAGCCAAAGGTCTCTTTTTGGTTCTATTTCAATATTAGCTGAAATGACTCATGCTTGAATGTTCCGTTATAATGGTCTGGGATGCGAGTCGAAGTGTATATGAATATATTATCTTTTAAATAAATGAAAGTCATCATAGGTGATGAATTCTGACTTTGTGCATTTTGAACAGAGTGGTGACTCCAGTGAGTTAATGCAGAGATTGGTTATGAAGCGTGTTTATGAATGGCTTTTGCAGTCCTTTCTCATGCAAAAAGCAGCTTTATGGTCGCTTATGGGAAGAACTGATGCTGGATTCATAACAGCATGATTAAACCCTAAAATGTTTTCACTAGCATTTGCTCACTAATGATATATAATGATCCATAATGCAAGGAATTAGACGGCTGTGTGGAGAAATTCTGCAGGTCTCCTTACACTGCCCCCACTTTAAGTGTATGGTTTCCATTTGAAAGGAGAAAATTTCAGTTTCTTTTAAAGCTATGGTCTCAGTCCCCAAATCCTCTCACACTATTAAAAGCAGAATGCATATTAGTAGATACGAGAATTCCCCATCCCCTGAGAAACCAATGATCAATATGATTTATTTTGACAATATGCAGAGAGGAAACAGTAACTGGATCAGGTCAGTATCTGTCCTTCAAAACAGGTGATCAGAGCACCCCAAACAAATTTCAGTACTAAATTTAAAACCTGTTTTCATTCTTGTCTATCTCTCGCGTGTTCATGGACACACAAAAAGCACAGCACCTCTTTCCCCAAATGTGTAGACAATTTAGAGATCCCCATGTGAAATCTGATTCAACATGCAACTCTTTCTGATAAGGCTGACCCTGAGACAGAGCAGCAAAGGGGCTGTGCAGGGGGGAGTGTGGGCAGGGGTGGGGGGGAAGGTCTGTCTCCGCAGCCCGTCTGGCTCCGGCCACGGACTGGCACCAGGCCGCGGAGCAGGGGTTGGGGACCTCTGAAGTAAACAATAGTTTGCTGCCTTTTGCAACACCCCAAAGGTCATGTAATGGGAATCCATGTACATTCACCATGGATAGTCAAGAGTGCTTCACATCCTTCCCCCCTGCCCCAGTGTTGTAACTGTCTTACATATGGAGGGTGATGATTCTGGAGAAGGGTCTGCATTTTTGTACATGTACTCCATTTGAATGGGACCCTGGAAAATCACATCCTGGTGCACATGGGAAGTGTCCGCACATAGTGTGTATGTGTGTGTGTGGTCTTTGCTTGAGACTCATGGCCTTCATATGCAGAAGACTAACAAAACCAAAGGTAGCTTTAGAGTGCTCCCTTTAACTGTCATGAACATGTAGATTCCTAATGCTTGAACGGACCTGCTGATTGACATAGCTGTCTTCCTCTGTCTTATGGAAGGGCTGGCCGTCTTTTCTTGATCACTGTTGTGTTCCTAAACCCATACTTCTCTCTACACATTTTAGCATAACATTACACACTGAAGAGTTCCCACTCTCTCTGTACCAGTTCACAGAATCTTTCTACATTACCTGCCCTGATATTGTTTGGATGTGGCTTGCATCTGGCTGGAAGGGAATATACCTCAGGAATGGAGTATATCCTTTGCATGCAGTGAGTCAGAGAAGATTCGTGTGTAAAAATCAGTTGGCAAGTCTTTGGGTCAGAGTCCCAAGTCTGAGTCCGAATCTTTGGTACCAAGTTCCAAGTTCGATTCCCTATTAAAAACAAGCCTTTTCCCACAGAAAAAAGGAAGGGGTGAGTAGGTTCTGAGTCGCAAGTCAAGTCAGAGACAAGTCACTGGTGCTACTTAAGTCCAACTTGGCAGCAAGTCCCCATCCCTAGTACAAATCAAGCACCAACACTTGTAGCAAGTGGTCTGAATGTGGAAAGGGGAAATAAGCAATAGGCAGATGGATAGTTTTTCCTGAATTTCCCCCTTTCTCATATTTCCTAAATCTGAATGCAGATTGCTAATCTTGGGTTCTTTCTTCCCCCTCCTTTCTCTGCATGAAGAATAGAAGCTAGATCAAAAATCTTTTGTAACTCAGTTTAGAAACCCTACCCTCCTGTATGACCTTAAATAGATTTCCTTTGAAGAATAAAAAAAGTATTTACTTTTATTGTAATACCAGTCTCCATTGTCACAGGATTGGCATACTCAACAGTCACTTTAGACGGTTGCACTCTGACAGTAAAATACCAAGTAAACTCAACATACTCAGCAGTATTTAGTACAAAGGAACTATATTTTTCATGCTATTGAGAGTTCTGTTCCCTTGTGGCAATCAGGAAGAGTCTACTTGTCAGAGGCAGATGAAGCCACAGTGTGCAGGGCCCTCTTCTTTCTGCACTGGCAGAATATTCACTACACTCAAGCTTTGAAAACTTTAGCAATCTGTGTTGGAATTTTATTGACAACTTTACATGCTTTTTGTTGCTTGGGTGACTAGGAGGGCCTTTTCTGGGCTGGAATGACTGTCCAGCACTAACCAATCATTTGTTCCAGCCTTTGATTTCAGAGAGTTCTGCCTCTCTGCTGAGTGCTTCTCTTTCCCTCTCTTTCATCAGTTGGAAACAGTTGTTTTGTTTGCTGTTGATCTGTTTAGTTGGTTGCTAAGTGTATGTACAGTAAAGAAAGCAGCATGCACATGTCTGTAATTTCAAGCAACTATAAATATTTGTAAATACTGTATTTGTTAATTTAATGTGGTTTAAAATAGAATATAATGATGTACAATAAAAGCAATTATTGAAATAATTTTTAAAATAAAACCACAAAATATTTCATTAACACAACTGATAAAATCAATGACCAGGAAAACACCTGTGCAAACAAATGAATCTTTAGCTGGCAATGTGAACCTCTCACAACAGGCGCTATAAGATCTAATTTGCAGATCATTCAACATGCTGGGTGCCATAATGGAAAAGTTCTTCCTCTACATCACAAATGAAAACACTGGAATGGTCACCTTACATTGGAATCAACTTGATGGTAGTTAATTATTACAAATAATTAGAACCTGGCTTGGAAGCTAACTATCAGGCAGCCAGTGCAGAGCTTCCAGTACAGAGTTGTACGTAGTTACCAGTTGGAAAAGTTACTTTTGGGGACTATATCTCCCAGAAACCCCCAATCATCACAGTAACTGGCCCTTCCTTTTAGAGGATTCTGGAAGCTGCAGACCCAAAAAGTAATTTTTCTAAGTTCTCGTTATATGTCCATGCAAGGAAACTGCACTCACCAGGCTAATCAGTATATTCTGCTCTAGCTGCAGCCTCTGAACCAAGCCGAAGGATAATCGCATATGAAGCACTTAACAGTTGTGCAATTTTGAAATTGCAGTATGTGAATCATTGTGGCCTGGTTAGTCCAGTCCAGGAATGGTCGTAGCTGTTGTACCAACCACAGCTGTACCTGTCTTATTGGGGGAGTGTGACTCCTCCAGGTATGTGTATCACCAAACTGGTGCCTCTTTTATGGAAGACAATCCTCTGTTTGAAGGGTTGGCTGAGGATAATCTTTCTTTCTTTCTTTTTTATTTATTTATTTATTTAATTCTATACTGCCCATCTGGCAACCCAGGTCACTCTGGGTGGTTTACATAATACCATAAAACAAAATATAAAGACAAACAATAAAAAACAGACAAGAAAATAAAATAATCTATACAATATCAACAGATAAAAACAATATCAATAGAACATTAAATTAAAATAAAGAAAGAATGGCAGAGGTTGAACATTAGCGAATTCTGGTTATTTTAGGGCTATTGTATCAGATGTCGTCTAAATCAGAAGGCCTGTCTAAATCTAAATCTTGATTTGAAAGGCTCCTTTGAAGGATTTTCCACAGTGATTCTTGTACTATAATTTTAAAATTGCACAACTCTTATGTGTGTTGTGTGGGATTACCCTTGGGCTTTCCAGTCAGTCTGATTTAAAGGTCAGGAATCATAAGGAAGTTGCCCGTCCACATTTAGCATCTAGACAGCAAATACAGGAGGCACCCAGGTCACCTGGTCACTGTTTTCTGCAGTCAGTTGGGATGCATTATAATTCATCTCAAAGTACAAAAATAATTTTATAATTTTGCAATAAATTAACACAAGCAGATTTATGCAGATCTATGTCTTCCTTTCTTCCTCTCCTTTTTTAATGATGCACCTACTCCTGCTTGGTAATGTGTTATGTGGCCAGCCTAATGGGACCTCTGTACTGAGCACATGGCTGGGATAGACTCTGTAGGTTGTGAAAGGTCCTTGAAGGACACATATAAAAGAAAGTAGCAAGCGTTCACCTAGGTGCTGGAGAGTGAGGGGGAGCAGGGGGTGAGGTCATTTAAGTCCTTGGTTCGGAGATGCTGCTTTTGCCATTGTAAAGAAAACGCACTTAGTGTTCCAGCCTAATTACAAACCCAGAGAAGCAGAAGGAAATTCATCTTATTTAATGGCACTTGATTGTCACCAAGCCTTTGTCCTCCTCCCATTAGGCAACATTTTCTATAACACCTTGAGCCTGAGGTTTTTAATTTTGTGCAAAGCATTCTAAAAAAAAAACAACCAAAAAAACTGAACGAAGGCTGGAGTTTACACAAAGCCAGAGAATGACATGAAAAGTTTTAACTTAAGCAGCAAAATAGAAAGGCTAATCTTATTTAAAAGTAATATGTGTTTCTTGATTGAGTGCCCAGATACACTCAGCTGGGACATTTTAGTGGAATCGGTTCTAAGCTGTTACACTGAGTTATACAGAATAAGGTTTCCTCAGCTCACGTTGCCAGACCTGAAATACTCTTGTGGCTGCATTTAATAAAGAAACGAAAGTCTCGGGGTAAGGGGATATGATTTTTTATGACAGAAGGAATGCAAATAACTTTTAGTCTCATTGCCTAGACCGGGTTGGGTCTGATTTGATGGAGTTTAATAATGACTTATAACCTGTGCTGACAATATGCAGGCCCCCGCAACGTCATTTAACTCATTTATTCTGCTTGCTGTAAAAACAAAGAGATGGCAAATAAATATATGGAAAGTTCATTGTTTGTCAGAAGGCCCAAGCCAAAAGTTTTCAGTGACCTTTTAAAATATAGTCCCCTGCTAGTACTAAAATGTCTGTCACTCAACACACACACTTGCCTGGCTTGGCCTTTTAACCCATGCATCTTGTTTTTCTCTCTTTCAACTGGTTGTATGAATTTCAAATCAGCTGCAGCTCTTTAAGGGGTCCTTCTTTTTTTTTCCTTTTTTTTTTTTTTTGCATTGGAGGATTACTGTAAATTGCAGCCTGACAATTACAATGTACAGCGCACTGGAGAGTTATTAATGGATAGGCCTACTGATGGCCTTTCAGCACACGTCTGGGCCTGGTATTCCTCAGGCCTAATTGGATCCAGGGCTTGAGGCCTAGGTGGATGAGGCAAGGGCGAGCGCGGGTGAGTGGGTGTCGTCTGCGGAGCCCCACTTTATCAGAAGGAAGGTATCAATTGATCATAGATAGCTCCTATTGGCAACGTCAAAATCTCTAATTCACCTTCTTCCTAATGACTTGTATTGGCTTAAGCGACTCCGTTATTTGACAGCGTTCACCTCAGCTGACAAAGGCCTGCAGGTGGTTTTAATAGACGATTTCAATTGCAAGAGACTGTAGTAAAGACAGAGCAGCAGTTCAACAGACACAATAGAGGCTAGTAAAAAAGGGAGTTTTTTCCCTCCATTTTTTTCCAGAGTCTGTTTTACAGTACTCCTAGAGAATACTAATAAGACTAGAACTGAAGTTAACCACAACTTCCATTTACTTGGCACTTTTTGGTGACTTTTTCCCCCCAAGAAACTACGAATCCTGCACAGAGCTTTGCTGTTGGATTTCAGTATTTGTTTTAAGCCATGAAATATGTAGAGGCATAAATTATCCTTGACAAATGTAAACGAGAGACAGGGTGTAGAGAGATAATGACCCTTTCCCCTTTCCCTCTCTTTATTATTTTATTTCTGTGCAATGAAAATGTTTTCCAGAGCATGGACCAATCTTGAGACTTCCCTCCTCAACAAATGAAGATACTATCCAGGACATAGTAGAGAAAATGAAGGGGATTGTATAGGTCTATTCAGGCATTATCTATTGGTATATATAGTCATCATATGTAGAGTGAAGTGCCTTAGCCATAATCACTTCCAGCCTCGGTTCCATTACTCTCTTAAATGGTGGGGAAGTGTCTGAAATGGAGACATCCATGGGGGATATCCACAGGAGTCAAGACCCTGAAAAATCTGTGTCCTGACTCAGATCAGGAGCCCACACAGATAGCAGAGCATTCCCTCTGCAAAGTCATCATCCTCTGACATGTAGGAGTTAGATAGCCACTGCTACGTCACCAAAAAAAGGAAGGCAGACGTCACCAAAATGGAGGAAGACAAAAATCACAAAAGGGAAGATATTTTTGCTTTAAAGTTGCATATTTAAGATATGCAGATACAGTCAACCCTCGACTTACAAACTTAATCCATTCCGGAAGGAAGTTTGTAAGTTGAAAAGTTCGTAAGTCGAATCAGCATTTCCCATAGGAATGCATTGAAAACCAATTAATCCGTTCCGGCTGTTTTTGGTTCTTAGGTCGAGGGGCGGTTTGTAACTCGAATCATTAGTTCCCATAGGAACTAATGCAAAGCCGGTTAATCCGTTCCTACCACTAGGGGCAGAATTTTTTTCTTTTTTTTTCCTTTTAACCTAAGATGACTTAGGTTAAAAAAAAGTTTTTTTCCCGGTTCGTAACTCGAATCTAAGTTCGCAAGTCGAGTCAATATTTTTCTATCAGAGCGGTTCGTAAGTCGAAATGTTCGTAACTTGGGCCGTTCGTAAGTCGAGGGTTGACTGTATGTCATATTAGCTGTATCTGCTGTTAGTAAAATTACAACATATAACTCCAGCTGTTCCACACTATTCAGCTTGGCTCGCAGTATTAGGGTAAAGTTTGGATATAAATTAAATCAATAAAGCATAGTGCTTAATACCCTCCTAACATCTTTCTGAAGTTATCTTCATATATTTGGAAAATATTATTTTAATATTCATTAAAATAAATTTAGCATAAAGTCGAAAATATCCACCACCACCCACTCAGAATTAGTATTTACTATTTAATTAGTATTTACTATCTAATACTATCTTTTTCTTAATCCATTAAATAGTATTTATTCCTTAAATTGAGTGCATTAAAATTAATGCAGATTAAGGTGTGACCAGATGATGAGAAAGCATTGGGTCTGATCAAACCAGAAAGCGTTGCTTTGCTGGTTATGATCTCCTTTAAAGAGACCCTTCTGTCTTTTTGCTGGACCAGAAAGGTCTGTCTTGGGCATCGATCAGGTTCAGGCTGGTTTGTGATCTCACATACATTTGCCTTGAAAGAAAGTGGAGGAAGTTGCACTCTATATATCAACGGCTGCCACTTTGCTGCACTGTCTCCATTTCTTGAACGCCAGTTCCAGGATTAGGTACGCAGAACCAAGGCATGATGGGAAGAGTAGTCTCTGAGTTTGTTTATTTCAAAACACAAGTGACCTCAAAGTCTGCCCTTCCCACCATTCCTTGCTTCCAGAGACTTCCCTGGAACCCCTGTAATCCAGTCCAGACCCTGAAGCCTTCAGACCAATAGAAGGACAGGATTTTTTTAAAAAATTAATCCATCCAGAATCTGGACGAATGGCCTTGCTATGTAGGAGGGTGATGGAAGTGACAACAGAGGCATGGGACCAGGGCACCCCCCATACCTGGTCAATATATGCAAATAGGCAATGCCTACTGATGTCACATGGGATAAGCTGTTAGGTAACAGCAGCAAAATAAAATATGTGTATGATTATGTGTGAGAGAATGCAACAGACAATGTGGATTACCTGCATTATCTTTTAAATGAATACTGTGCCCAAAAGCTTCTTGCCAAGTAACAAAAAAAGTCATTTTGGCAATGCATTGCGAGTTAAGTTAAGTAATCTCTGTAGACATTAGCTGCTGTGTAGCAAGATGTGTGACAGGTAAGGTCCATGGAGATCTCTTCATTTGAGGCAATTCACCTCGAAATGTTATGCCTTTTGCAGAGATATGCAAGACCATTTCAGCTTACGTGTGCAACACACATACAAACACCTTTGCACTAAACCAGTGAGTCCTGGTTCTAGTTGGAAGTCTGGAAGGAGAGGATTGCCTAGGTATTATAGCCACTGTTCACAATGAAATCAATTTTTTTCCTCTTCTGCTTCTCATCTGATTTGTTTCTGCATCTGGAGACGGGAGAGCATGCCAGTTCCTTTAAATTTCAGCTCCTACCTTGAAACATGGCAATCCATCTTTGAACATACCAAACCTGTATGAGTTTGGAAGCTAATCAGGGTTGGGTCTTGTGGCATCTTAAAGATTAACATGTTTTATTAGCTTTCATGAACTGCTGCCCACTTCATCAGGAGAAAGTATATATGAACAGATAGGCTACACTCTGTGAAAGCCTTGTGCCAAATAAAACTTCCTAGTCTTTAAGGAGCTGTAACACTATTAGTTGTTGTCACTGTTGTATCAATTTATATACCGCCCCAGAGTGCTAAAGCATAAAACATAATTATGCAAGCAATACTACTTTTTGATGCAACAGACTAACAATGGCTACCTTCCTGAAACCAATAAGAATAATTCTAACTTGTTTCTTGTTCTGATGGGATTTTGGATCATATTGTTTAACTATGTTGTGGTCATGATTTTCTTTTTTTACTTTTGATTTTTATTATCACATTGTACATTGTTTTGAATTATTGGGAGTGGGTGCAGTGTGGATCCAGATATAAATGGCATATGTACTCTATGTACTTAAAATTAAAAGACAGGGTTTAGAACATGAAGAGAAGAGGGTAGCCTTCTTGATGCTGGTTTTGCTTGTTTTTAAAACTGCTGTATAGCATGCACCCTGAGTTGACACTCCCAGAAAATGGCTTAGCTTCCATATAACCTTTTAAAATAGTTTCATAAAAGTAAAACAATAAAATTGCAAAAGATTATAACATTGTTTTAGTATTATGCAAATTATCTCTCATCACTGAGTGACACAATGCAAATTGTCATTGATCATTTATGGTATCACATATTGTATATAATGCAACTGATGCTCATTATACTCACCCTATCATGAAGCACTTGCCATAATATTTATGACATAATATGGGGGGGAGAGGAAAATCTCTCAAGTGCATAGTTATACATGCATGCATGGATGCATGCATGCATGCACACGGCTATGAAATAGAGATCTGAGTAGAAGAAAAGTGATACTACTGCAACAGAAGCCCAATCTTGAAGGAAAACTTGCAGATCTGTTGTGACAAATGGGCAGCAAGTACAAATTTTGTTGTGCTACATATCAATTGTTTGGGATAGCTGTTGGATGCGGAACAGTAAACCTCAGTTTATTTCATCATGATTGCTAATGTGTGTTATTAGATTAATCTCTGACCTTGGGAAATTTGTTTAGCGGAAGCAGATTATAAATCCCGAAATCTGTAGCCATGCTAACAGCAGGATTCTGGGAATTATAGGCTTAAAAAGTAACTTTTCCAAGCTCTAATTAGTTTGTAAATTCATTTCTAAGCATACAATTGGCATCTTACCTTGTGTTTAGTAACCTTATACATTGTAAAATCAGCTGATGAAAATGCTAGTATTTTGCCAGCCTCAACCGAAGAATATTGATTCAATGTAGATACACTGTAGAAATGATGCAGATATAACAATATTTTGTAGTTCATAGGATATGCTACCTGCCCACATAAGGCATGATGGCAAAAGTATTGGTGTAGGAATAGTTTCTGGGCCAGGATTGTGGGAAAAGTGCTCTAGGGGAATCTGAGGAAATGGGACCAGAATCTAGATCAAACCTGGCTAGCTAGGAAATATGGCAACCCAGAGCTGGGGTGGGGGCAGGATTCCAAATTTATTTGTTAGCAGTGCAGGGCCCAGCAGATGTAATTCCTGCTAGCATTCACATTCTACAACACACATGAACCATGGGAATTTTTTCCAGACATTGTTCTACTGCTGTGAGTTGCGGCACCTGCCCTGTGGCCATCAACAAATCAGTGCATGAGTATTGATTATAGTACTCCAGGTTTTACCCTCTTCTAATAGACAGAAATTCATGCAGCCACTGGCTCTCTCTCAGTCTCTCCTCTCATTTCCTGGCTTTTTGGCATGCCAGAAGCATGACACTCATGCAAAGCACATACAGCCAGTGAACTTTGGCATCTGCAAAAGGAGAGAGAGATGGGCACTAAGGGATAAAAAACCAAAAAATTCTTCCACACAGAGGAAGAGGGAGTCACCACCTCCCAAAGCATTTAAGGGTTCTTCCGAATGAGATTTTTATTGTGATTTTTTTTCTGTCTTATTCAGTTTTAACTGGGGGATGCAGTGGGTCAAGGCACTACTGTCTTCTTTGGTTATATCTCCTTCTCTTATGTCTGATGAAGTGGACTTGTCCATGAAGGCTCACGTCAAAAGTTATAAAAGCTAGTCTTCAAGGTGCCACCGCATTTTTGTCTTTTTTTACTTTTTATTTTTTATTTTGTTTTCACCTATAATGTTTTCTTTGTGTAACCCTCCTGCACTTTTCATATTCCTTCTTCCATCTTTTTTTCTTTTCTGGAAAAAAAGGCCATTAAAGAAGAAAAGACAGAATAGCTACACAGTGGCTTCTGGTTGGTAACACTAGGAGCTCCCTGATTTGGAAGTGCTTTAAGTTAAGAGTGTGCTGAATATTTTCATCCAGGAATCAAAACATTACTGAGATAAAATGACAGTCTGAGATGGCAACATCAATTGAATAAGGAGAGAACAACAGAGAACAAACACAGAGAGAGTCACGTATTAAACATCAAGGGCAAAGACGTTCCTGCAGATAATTATGGTGCTTCCCAGGTCAAATCCAGACATCTGGTGCCCTACTTAATTTTTTTTCATTAAGGTTAAAAAAATCCATTTTGATTTTACAAAACTCCCAGGCTTGCTAGCTTTCTAAGTACTGACCTAATGACTACAGGGAATTCCGGGGAATACAACATAATATTATTGAGAGGAAACAGTATCACACAGTGTAATAAAGGCATGACATGCAAAAGTGCTGCTTTGTGAGTAGTATTTATGTTCTGGCTCCAGTCACATGACATGGTCCAGACTTCTACAAGGGTTAAACCTGTGTCATGTGACAGGACCTGAATTTCCACCAGTTTTAATGGCAGCTGTATGAATAATAGAAGATTAAGAGGCAGCATCTCCTGGAGGAGTCACTGTGGGACAGATCAGCTCTTGAGCCTCCTAAGAGCCATTAGTGATCGGTTCCTGCTGAACACTGCAGGAAGAGCACAGCGTGGGTCATTGTTCGATTCTGAATTGTGCCTTTCATGCACAGAACATAAACAAGTGCTCAAAAAACAATTCTGACAGTGCTTTGTATTTCTGCCTAGAGGGCAATCATTTGTCTATCCACTTTGCCCCCATCGAAAGAACTTGGTGTGAGAAGTATGACAAATAGGCCCCATGGCAGAGTCTGGGAAAAGCATGAGATTGATCAGTCCCTGGGCGTGTGAGCAAAAAGGCAAGAGGCAAACATGACACTTTGGGGATTGGTAGCCTTTCAGGCAGTATAAAACACCTGAGAGATATTGAGTTAGGATTAATGTCTCTCAAAAATTCTGTCTTGTCAGAAATAATAAAGTCCATGTCAGCAGGGACTATGGAGATAAACCAGGCACCTACCCTTTCAAGGGATCACCCAGCTATGTCACAGATGAACAGGATCCTGCTAATCCAAGTTACCTGCCATGTGTCTGGTTCTTTTTCAATCCTCTTGACCAGCCATAAGGCCCTTTTGTGCTCAGGCAACTAATCTGTAGGACAAATCAGTTAATATGTTAACGCTTAAACCACTCTGCCACATAATATAGGGCAGTGGAGGCAAACCTTTTTGGGCTCGCGTGCCCAAAATGAGGGGGGGGGGGGGAGAAACCAGTGGCTGTCGTGCCGCCCGGAAGTCCGGAACTGGAAGTGGTGGTTTCAGGGGGAATCATAGGGACGGACCCAGAGGACCAGGAACAGGAAGTTTAAGGGGGAATCATAGCGACGGACCCAGAGGACCAGGAAGTGGCAGCGGAAGGGGGAATCCCGGCTGCAGCCGGCTCATAAGGTTTGCCTCCACAAGAGAGGGTGGGTGGGCCAATACCTCGCGTGCCATAAGAAAGGGCTTCGCGTGCCACCTGGGGCACGCGTGCCATAGGTTTGCCATCACTGATATAGGGGTATAAGGAGATTCTTGGCAAAAGAAAAGAAGAAAGCAAAATATTGTAGCATTTTAAAGACGAACAGTTTTATTTCATCATGAGCTTTTGTTAATCAAAATACACTTCCTCAGACACAAGGAGTACAAACATTATATTCTTCATAGATATAATATCTCCATGACTGGGTAAGGAAACAGATAATGATCATGACAAATTAACACAGGAATGGGACTATCAAGCCTTTAATTACTGTTCGTTAGCAGGTCCTGGCCAGATCAATGAACCTGGCTGTCATAGGAACCCTAAGAGGTGTTTCTGGGACAGAGGTCAGTGTCTGTCAAGGGAAATAACTCTTTTATAACCATAGGATGTTAAAGAAAGCTGGGCTGTTAACATATGTAGTGTTCTAAAAAGCCTGGATCTCTATTGAGGCCCTTAGAGAGACACTGGAACTTGATCATTTCCTGTTTCTTCAGTGTTTCTTCTTTCATATAATCTTGCTTTCACTCTTTATCTGTCTAATTGCCTAATAATTTTTTAATCCAACAACTGTCAGCCAATAAGAATGTCCAGGGAGGGAGTGGGAAATCTGAGTGGGTAAAAGAGCTTAGAAACCAATTAGGTTTCAGTCATTCCTTGTGGGTGGGATTACTGCGTGCTGAGCTCCTGATGTCCTCCACCTTTGACTGTTACCTGCCTGCCTGCTTGGCCTGCTTGTTGCTGCCTCCATCTTGGATCCTTTCCTTTCCCTCATTTCTTCCTTGATTTATTTTTCAGGGATTTTCCCTTTGTTTGGATTTTTTTTTTTTTTTTTTTGCTGCTTCCAGGCAGCCTGCTTGTGTTATTTTTCATTTTTTCCCCCTATCGTTTTTCATTTTGGGGGAGAGGGGTATGTGTTCCTATTTCGGATTATTTTTGCTGCCTTCCTAGCCTGCCTGTTGCTGCCTATTTGACTCAAAACAAAAGTAGAAAATAAGACATCCAGTGGTAGGGAAAGAGAAATCTCACCATATTCCAATAATTTTTGTATGTGGGAGGGAGGCTTTGACTGTATTTTTGCTTGCTTGGTTTTTGGTTTATTTTTATTTTTTAAAAAATTGCTCTCTGTGTGTGTGTGTGTGTGTGTGTGTGTGTGTGTGCTTTCCCTGTTTGATTGGTTTTTTAAAAAAATGTTATTTGGTTAATTTACCTTATATTTATTTTGTGAAAGGTGTGTAATTTTCCTGGGGCCCATTTTGTTTATTTCTGGGTGGGGGAAATCTGGGAGGTGGAGTTTGTTTTTTGTGGCAGTGTTGGGTAGGCATTTCTTTCTGGTTACTTTTGGTTGCTTTGATGTATACAAGGCAACCGACCAGTGCCCAGTTGGCTAGCAGCTTCCTTGCCTTTTTTTTTTTTTTTTTTTTTTGGTGCTGCCAAGGCTCTTGTGTGCTGGGTGGATGTCACTGAAGCCAACTTGTTGTGTTCTCTTTTCTAAATTTCTGGTGGTTGACTGATCCCCCTCTACAGCCTTTTCTTTTTCATCTGTGCTGTTGCATGCTTTTGGAGTAGATTGCCCCTCTATTGCCTCTCCTTTTTAAAAATTCTTTAGGGCTTTTAGAGTGTCAGGAATATGAATGGGGAAACACAAAATGAATAACCTGAAGGAAGTTTTATTTTTTGCACAAAATGAAAGAACTGGTGCATGAAAAATACAAAAATAAAGAGGGACCCCTGGAAAGAACCTGAAATAAAAGAAATATGAAGAGGAAGAAAGTGAGAAAGAAGGATTGAAGTTAGTGTGGGAACAAGACTTTGGAAAAAGAATAAATGAGGAAGAATGGAGGAAGATGTGGAAAATGAGGGTTTTAGGATTTATGTCAGTGAGAATAAGAGAAATTTTTTTTCAATTGGGCTTAAGGTGGTATTTAAAACCGACAAAATTAAATAAAATAAACGCTAGTTATCTGAATGTCTGTTGGAAATGTGAGATGGAAATTGGTACATACTTTCATATGTGGTGGGAATGTGAAAAAGTACAAAGATTTTGGAAATTAATCTTTTACTTAATTAATATTTTATTTTTTAGACTACTAGGAATAGGATAGGGAATACAAAAGGTAAAAGGAGATGGAAGAGATGGAAAAAGGGTTTTAAGGATGGGAGAACACAAAATATACAATCATCCAATCTATTCATATTAAATATACAAGCATCTAATCTATTCATTTTTCAATGCAAAAACCAACATCTTTATACTCCTTTTTTTTACAGTTTGATTATCCTCTAAATATCAGCTTATATTCATATTTTAATTTAAATCTAAGTTATTCCAACTCTATCAGGAAATCGAGACCAATCATAAAATACATCCCCTCTTTCAATTTCCTTCTGTCTTGGACATACGTTCAGCATGCCTGAAAAAGTATCCATTTCTAACACTTCCCATATTTTCTCAGTACCCTTCTCTTGTTTCCGTGTCTCTATTTTCTTCCAGCTTTGGGGAAATAAAATTGAATCCAGGACATTAATCTGATTTTTAACATCACCTTTTCTGACTATTGTAGCTAGATAGCTCACAGGGTAACTCTTAATCTCATCTATGTTACCTAGCATCGCTCTCAATAAAGACTGTTCTGGAGTTGATACAATTTCCACTGATGATTCCCCTTTCATCAAATCTTCCACCTGGTTGAGACACTCATTTATCTGTTGAAATCCTGTTATTATTGTCATTTGCATGGTAACCTGCCATTCTTTATCTGGCAAAATTCCCAACAGTTGATATTTAAAATTTTCGGAGGCCATTTCCATCTTTCCAATACGTATAATTTGTATAAATAATATTATATACCTCCCCTGGGTATGTCCTCCCTTCCTTGCCCAGATATTATAGTATATAGCTCAGCTTTTAGCCCAACAATTTGAATTTCAACCGTGGCAATATTATCAAAATCCACACAGCCCAGCCAAGAGAAAGTCCAGACTAAACAGCGAACACAGGGGGCCAGTCTCTCCAAAATATATCGTTGTAATCCGTCAAAAGTCCAGCACTATCCGTTGCTCCCAAAGATTTTTTCCTTCTTCTAAGATCAAATAAGCTTCTATTGTCAAAGTCCCATTCGACTCCAGTCCTGGCTTCCCCAGCTCTTCAATCTAGCCGATTATGTCGTCACACTATGATTCACAGTCTGTTTTTTTCCCCCACAAGCTTATTCCTCCTGCTCCAAAGTCAAGACTTTATTCTCAAAGTCCCACACAAACTAGAGAGAAAAATCCAGACTAAACAGCATTCACAAGATTTCAGTCCCTTGAAGCCTGTTCCATAGTATTTCCTCTGGGATTTTTTTCCAGAAACACAAATATTTTTCCGTCTCACTGCCTGTCTGTGACCTTGAGCCAGCCTGCTGTAAAAGCTTGCTGTTTAAGAGTTAGTTTCACTTTAAAAAAGCAGGACTGACCAGCACGACTCGCCGCTCCTTCTCTCTTCTTTCGGTCCAATATTTTCACTCCAGTTTCTTTTACATCTTAATGAGGTTATTCATAAATCAAAGGCTTACTTTGTTATTGTGTAATTTCAGCCGTATTTTTGTTCTCCTCTCCTCGGGGAATTGGGGGTGGAGTTACTCACAGCTATTCTGCCATAAAATGGCTTCCCGTCTCCGATCTGTGCTCGGGTGAATTTTCAGAGAGAAGAAAAATCGGGTTGCTGCCCAATCTTCTACCATCTGGGCTCACCATCTGCTGCAGGGAGACCTCTCCTGATCTCCCCTACGATCCCCCCCTTCTGGAGGGGGTCCCAGACCGGGCGGTTCCAGCTTTTCCCGGGAGCTGTTCCCGGCAGCTGCTGGCTTCACTGCGACCAAGCTCCGCCTCCTGGGAAATTAATCTTTAAAGAATTAAATGACATATGTGAAAAAGATATAGAATTTAATCCTGAGATCGCTTTATCAATATTTGAGAATGTAGAATATAAGATGACTAAAGGATTGATTACCAATTTATTAACAGCAGCTAGACTAATAATAGCTAGACAATGGAAATCAAAATTGGAATTTCGAATGGACAAATGGTACAATGAAATATGGAATATAGCTATAAATGATAAGTTAACTTGTAATTTAAAGGTTAAGAAAGGAGAGTTGAAAAAGAATAATTTTTATGATATATGGGGTAGATTTTTGGAATATGTGTTAACAAGAGGAAAAGGGAAAGCTCCAAATCAAGAATCAATGCAGTTCTGGAGAAGAGGACAATAAAAGAAGAAAAAAGAAGAAGAAGAATAGATGGAGGAAAAAGAAGATTATTGTAAGAGGTCCCATCTGTGGTGGTGCAGAACACAGTCAATTTGTATTTTAGTTTATGTATTTTATGTTTATGTAAAAATAAAAATATTTTTTTTTAAAAAAAAAGAAATATGAACATTTTCATCATGCACGTCCCTAACTATGACCTCAAATTTGTCTACCTCCTGGGAGATAAGCCAGCCAAGATTGCATAGAATGTGCATTACTGATTATGTACTGTGCCATCTGCACCAGAAGGAGAAACTGGTGAATCTCTTCTTCTCAGTACTTTATAGTTAGAAAAACGTAGGAGAGTTGGAGCTGACATGATAGTTCTGAATTATAATCAAATTTAGGTTGAATGTCAGTAAATTGGGTTTTACATCTGTCACTCCATTGTCTTATTTAAGGCAAGTCTGGTTTTTTTTACTGTTCAAAGAAAACCTGACTTTTGACTGTTTCTGTGGCCTTTCATTGCCCTCCAGACATCTCCCTTCCTAGGCCTTGAAGCTGCAAAAATGTATCTATCTTGCAACAATAAGGTAAGCCTGTTGCACACATGCTCGGTTTATAAAAAGTGGTTGTTTTTCTCTTTCGAAAGGTCTTTTTGAGGATCAGTGTTTCAGCCCCTGCAGCCTTGATTTCTTCCAAATAATAATTCAAAAAAAAAATTGGGTAGGGCCAATCATTTTCTTTCAAGGTAAGCAAGATTGGTATTTTCAATTTATTTCAAATCTAGGGACATTGATGGTCACTTATTTCTGCATGGATGGTGGTGGTTTAAAACTGTTTTACATTTTAAAAAAATCATAACTCAAACCTTTTTGCCCAAACTTCCCCAACTTTGGCACAGAGTAAGAGCAGACTATCTGCTATATCCATGCCAAATGTGGTGCTGATCTGAAGTCCAGTTTCAAAGTTATGTTTTGTTTTGACTTGCCCCCTTTGTAGAATTGCCTTTTAGAATGTTGATTTCTCTACCAACCCAAAAATAATCACTGCACTCTCATGCAGCAATAATACAGTGATTCTCAACACTTGCCTCCCAGATATTTCAGGCTTCTAACTGCAGATTTCCTGAACACTGGCAATGTTGGCTAAGGCTTCTTGGAATATAAAGCACAAAACATCTGGAGGGCCAAAGCCTGAGAACCACTGTACAGTAACAGAGTTTTAAACAACTTTTTCAGTGGTGGTTACTCTACATTTTAGGTGAATTTTGAAAACAAAGTTGAAATTTCAGAACATGAGTAATCATTTTCATCTGAAAAACAAATTGCTATACTTTAATGTGAACATTTGTGGACTAAGTCCACTTGAACAGACTCACATGGCTACTTCTCCAAAAACATTTTCATCTGAAAAATGTTTTCAACACAAATGAAAGTCCTGGGAAATCAGTAATATTTAACGTGAAAACAGAGTGAATATTAAGTTTTTTTTAAAATATACCTTTTTATCTTTTTTGACTTAACTGACTTTGACACAAATATAGTTCCAGAAAATATAGATTTAACGTCATATCTAATAAGAGCAACATGGATATGCTATGCAAAATTCTCATATAATACCTAGATATTCTGAATGGTAAAATAAGTTGCATAAGTATGCTGTAATGTTGGTCAATAAAACACATATGTGTACAAGAAAGCAGGAATTCAAAACTGGATACTGTTTACTACTGGATAAAATAAAACAAATAGATAAAAATAAAAATTAAAAAAATACTCTTCAGTCAGTATAATCCATGTTTTTCTAACTGTGTGTTTTCTACTTAGATAATGTGCTTGCTTTTAATTAATTGATGTGAAAAAAAGCTTTCTTCAAACATGAGAATATTGGAATATAGCAAGCAAAACAGAATATCCCAGCACATATTCTTCTTTTATTTGTAAGGAGTATTTGTATTTAAAATACTATGGAAAAATATGGTACTTGGATTTCAAACATTATTTAGATATTTTCACTACAATATACATGTAGCTGGTAAGTTGTAGAAACGATTATGTCTTGTTCAGTATTCTCATACCATCATCTAAGGTAGGGAGCCTTTGGCCTTCCAGATATTTGGACTACAACTCCCACAATTCCTTACCATTGGCCACAATGGGCAGAACGATGAGAATTCTAGGCCCAAACATCTGCAGGGCAAAAGTTTCTGCATACACAGCAGTAAATCCTGTTGGCATCATCAGGGCTGACTTGTCACTAAACATATATAGGTTTGTGCTGCAATTTGTTAAAAAATAAACCCCAAACTGTTTTAATGATAGTTTATAAAAGTTTGATTTTCTTTCTAATTCTTATGGTTTGGACATCTTGAAGTAATACTGTAATCTTATTGTGCTCTGCCCTGTGTTGTTATTGCTTTCTGTAAACAGCAATTAACATATGAGACAGAGAAATGTTTACAGAAGAAGGGAATAAAAACAAGTGGATTTACTGTTTTGCAGAAAGGGGAGACAGAGGCCAAAAGCTGCTTGTACATTTTGCACTCATGAGACCTTTTGCTGATGGAAATAGGCAGCTCAGACATGACAAAAGGAAAGGTACCTTATTCTCCTTCCCTCTCTGTCAAGAAAAACATTTACACAAACCACGGAACATTAAATTTGAAACAATAATGGCTGGAATCCTGTTGTATATTTCTGCTGGTATAACTTCACTGGCGCAAATTTCAGCAGTGAATTGCCACCAATTGCAAAATCAGCATAGGCCTTTGCCATCACACATCAAGTCACATGGGTGATGTGTGGCAGAAAATGCTATGCTGATTTCTTAACTTGTGGCAATTTACCACTGAAAATTATGTCAGGGGGTTTACATCATTAGGTGCAACGAAAGGGATCACCATTCAGTTTGTTAACCCTGTTTGTTGAAAAATGTGAGATTAATTCATTGTCATTAGCAGGGCTTGAAAAATTTTAGAATGTCTCACCAGTCAAAAATTTCACCTGTGAGCATGACCGGACTATAGCCTTGCAATTTATTGGGATTGGGAATCACTGATTTATACCCTCAGACTTGGGTTGCTTTATTACCTGCATGCCTGTGGAGTCATGAAGCTTGTATTTTGAATGCCTTTCTTTTGAATGTCTCCAGCAAAAATAAAACTGAAAGCAAAAGCGCCCAACCTCTTAAGGAGCCACGGTTCTCTCCCACCCCAGGATGTGTCCTCGTTCAGTTGAAATTGGGAGCAGGGAATCTCCATATTCTCCAGCATGGGACTACTCTACATTCTCTTGCAGAGCTGTATCTCTATGTGCCGCTTAAACTCTCTTCTCGCGAGAAGAGGGCAATTTTCCTTTTGCAATGGGAGGGGGAGGGGAGGACTGCAGGATTAGAGAGAGAGAGAGAGAGAGAGTCGGAGGGGAAGGAGGCAGGCAGGGAGGGAGCTGTGACTCATCCAGCAGCATTTTTCACTCATCACAGACGAGTGGACGAGTGCATTTTTCAAGTCCTGGTCATTAGGGTTAGAAAGGAACAAATTTAATTTGTTGAGTTGATCATAGAGAGTCAGTGAACAAAGTGCTAGACTAGGCATCAAGATACCTGAGTTCAAGTCCCTGCTTGGTCACAGAAACTCACTGAAGGGTAGCCATGGTCAACATCTCACACACTAAAAACATCATCAGGCTTGCCAAATGTGGGAACTGACTTAACAGCATTTATGACTAACCATGTTGGTTAATTTTTTCGTGAAATCACTTAGGGTGCCCCCTACTTGTTCTTCCCCCACCTTACTAGCACTTTTCCAGATACATTGGAAATAAATGAATACATGCATACAAATAAAAATTTAACTCCAGTTCCCATAATATGATTGATGGGTGGAGATGATTGAATTTGTAGTGCAGTGCATCTGGAAACTGCCAGCTTGGGGAAAACTGCAGCAATATGAGTAATAATCAGTTTGTTCGATTTGCAGGTCTCCTGACTATATTTAAACTAAAGAACTTTAGGTATAAGAAGAAAGAGGAGAAGGAGAAGGGACACAGTAAAGCAACCACTTCAGAGGAAGGGCAGGCAAGTAAACCTGAGAGAACATAGTGTCTCTTCTTCAGTCTCTTTCAGGCACACTCCGGTCTGGTCCTCCAGAGCCACTCATCTCCAGCTTTTTGCATTCTTTCTGCCAGGAGGCAGGGATCTTTTCTCTCTTCTTGTGACCACTCTCTGCAAAAATTAAGGCAAAGTCTCTTGTTCATTGTATCACAGGAATATGAGTGCTGTTAAACCCCACTGCAAGAAGGAAAAAATAAATTATTGCTGGCAATTTCTGTGGTGCTGTGAATCCTCCCCGGATTTGAATCCACACTTTACAGAAGTCATCCAAGATGCTGAACCAGTTTTGGGGATAAGGTTCAGCACCTGGGATAGCCCCTTTAATGTTCAGAATAAAATGAGGAGTGGACTCCTAGGACCCCTGTAATTGGAGATCCCAGCTACCACTGCACATAAAAAGTTAAATTTAACCAGTTATTGGTGGGATATAAATATAACAAATAATAACACATATAGGCTTCATTGAACTTCTGAAACGAGGCCGAGGACTGCATGTTGCATACAGCCTGCAGTGCCAGGCCCAGAAACTAGATGCATAAATCTTCTGGTTCCCCTGGCTGGCTTGCCAAATACATCAGATCAGAGAGTGTGATGCCTGATCATTTCCCCAAGAGTCCTACAGAACTTTGTAGGCCTCTAGGGAAAAATAGAAGCCTGTGTTCATCACACGTGGGATATATTCCAAAAGGGTTAATTCCAGAATGAAATCAGATAACCATTTCAATTTTTTTCTGGGTATCAAGGTATAAGTCTTTTTGTTGTTGCAATGATTCCAGGCGACATCAGCTTATCTAATTCTACAAGCTTTATTTATCTATGTTGCTTCTATATAATATACCTTATGTACAAAATTACTTCAAAATTGTTAACATCCAAAAATCTTACAGCAACGGCTTGCATCTTTTATTGCTTGTAAATCTTGCATCACTCATGGAAGGCTGGTCATTCTGTGCTGATCTGTGAAGATTTAAACCTGTCTTCTGGTGAAGATCCAGATGTGTTGCTTCTTGCTCTAATCTGAAAAGGAACAGAGAAGGGAAAAATACAAACAAAAAACAAAACAAAAAAACTGCTCCTCTTTTTGTCTGTAGACAGGAAGAAAGTATGTGTCAGCAGGCTGACTTTCTTAGTGTCAATGACCTAAGGGACGTATTTACACATGTGGTGGTCATGTGATATAAAGATATTAGGGAAATAATGGGATTAGTTATTCAAATGTCTCCATTGACCACTTTATTGAATATGATTAATGATAGTAAACTGAAGAAAGAAGAGAAGGATCTAATTACTATAATGGTTACAGCAGCAAGGTTATTATTTGCAAAGAACTGGAAAAGTAATAACCAAATTAATATTGAGGAATGGTACAGAGAAATGTGGGATCTGGCAATTAATGATAAACTGACTTGTGAAATGAAATTAAGAAGAGGCTTATCAAAAAGCAATGACTTTAAAAACATGGAATTTATTTCTGGAATATGTGTTTCGGAAAGGAAGTGGGTATATACTGGGAGAAGCATCAATGTGTTTCTGAAGAGAAATTGGGCGGAGTGAAATGTAAGAATATCAAAAGTAGAACCTAGCCCTGAGGATGAAGGTGGCACAGGTGAAGTAATATGTTGAAGAGAAATGAATTAATGTAATGCAATGTAGAAGTGTTTTTGTTTATGTTGTTTTTAGTATAATAAAATAACAAAAAACAAACAAACTGGAATTTACATGAAGCCTTGGATAGTCATTATTTTAGAAATCTCTTGGGATAGTTTGTGACTAGGGCAGGGGGCTGGCCTTCTGAAATTTTGAGGTGAGGTGCCCTACCTTTGTGTTCCATGAGTAAGAGATAAAGTTAAGTGAGATGTGTCTGACTGTTAATCTCCTTTGAAATCATTTATAAAGTTTGTAGCAGCAAAACGTCCCTGATGTCAGAAGAGAAACTGAAAGCATTACAACTTGAAATGGGCGTGGACCACCAAATTGGTAGCTCACACCGGTTCGTTTTTCAGCTGAACAGGTGTTCTGTGCTTCCAGACCCTGCCTCCTCCAGCAGGCGCCCAATGGAGGAGGCAGGGGCCAGGAAGTACCAAACACCTGTTTGGCAAAAAACAAACAAACAAATAAAAAAAACCCTAATTACAACAAAGCCAACATGGACTAGATAAATGTTCTAGGGAGTTTGAATTAAACACTGAAGAAAACCAGAGAATGTGTGGATAAGGGGATTTGAGTCATTCTCCACTTGTGGAACATACAAGAGAAATGACTTCAGTTATTTCCTACGTTTTCCTGTGATGGGGAAAGAACCAAGGGAGGACAAGGAAAAGAAAGGAGAGGGAATTAATTTGCATTGATACATTTGAAGTACAGCGTGCAGTGAGAAGTATTATCTCACTGATATCTTGAATTGCCCTTAAACCTTTTGTGCTGTTTCCAGGTAGAACACAACCTTTTTCTGGCTACCTTAAAGTGAGCTGGGAAAAAAGCTTGTGCTGATTCTCAGCCACTTATCCCTAGGCCTTTGCTGACCACATGCTTGTGGTATGCTTACACCTCATTCGGTTTCAACTTCCTCAATAGCTATGATTTGTGTGCTAACCTTTCTGTGCTGTTGTTGTTGTTGTTGTTTTATAAAAAATGATTTCTATATAATGAATGCTTGCCAAATTGATTTTTGGCATCCTAGTAATGTGGGTGGATGTGTTAAGCAATTTGTGCTAAGAAAGCGGGATATGACATGATGACTTGCAAATTACAGGGAAGCCAACAAATGTCTTGAATGATTCCTGGTTCTTTCTGAATAAACAGGCATTGAATGTGTTTACTGCTTCACCCGAAAGGAGGAAAACTTTAAAATCTGAGGCATAAGCAGGAGAATTATGTTCTTTTGAAAAGAAGCCATACCGATGCTTGTTTATATGTATGTATAACCAGTAAATTCTTTGGACTGGAGTCTAATAGGAAACATCTGCAGATCAGTTTGGAAGGGAATGAAATCGGTAATAAATTTTCCTTTTAACTCTTAATAATTCTGAATATCTTCCTGCACATTTTTATCTCTGCCTTCTGCATTAGTTGGGTGAGGTGCTTTTAGTATTAAAGCACATTGTAGACCGGAAAGGTAACAGGAATGTAGGATTACTTTGTTTGTTTAAAATATTTTACCTCACTTTTCTCCTTAAAAAGGACCCAAGATAGCTTACATCATTGAAAGACAATATTTAAAAGCTGAAAACAGTATGTGTACAAATATTTTTAAAAAGAATCAAATACCACAATGGTAAACAAAATCAACACTAGAAACACTATTTATTTGATTTATATACCACCCATCTGGCATCCAGGGCCAGAAGGCATAACACTCCATTTAAAACCCCTCTCACATAGCCAGTCACTAAGGGAAAGTCTGTCTGAAGAGAAAGGGCTTTGGCCGGTGGGAAGGAGTTCCAGAGTCTGTGTGCAGGACAGAGAAGGCCCTCTCCTGTGCCCTCACCAAATACACCTGTGAAGGTGGTAGGACCAGGAGAAAGGCCTCTCCCAATGAATTATCTTAACACCCAAGCAGGCTCATAAAGACAGATACAGTCCATAAGATAGCTTGGACCCAAGCCTCTTAGGGCTTTATAGGTTAAAACCAGCTCTTTGAATTGTGCCTGGAACCAGATCAGCAGCCAGTGAGGCTGCCTTTCAGGAAGGTTATTTATTCATCTGATAAAAAAAAAATAGGAAGCTTTCTTATACCAGGTCAGAATATTTATCCATCTACTTTTTTAGTGTCAGGTCTCCAAAGTTTAAGGTGAAGGTCGTCTACCGATCTACTACATCAAGAGAAGCAATACACGATCTATGGGTTGCATGCAGGAACCAACATGTGGGCTGCCAGAACCTCTGGGTCCCACCAACACTTCACACACTGCCAAAGTTATTTTTTAAAAATATTTTGTATGTGTGCAAAAATTCTCTTTGTGCACCAGAGGGAGGCATTTTTGTCATGTTGAGAGCACCACTGGGCTCCCTCACCCCTCAGAATGTTTTTTTTAAAATTGGTCACTAGGTGCTTTTCCAGTTTAAACACACACACACACACACCAATTTTTATAAAGGAAAAAACTGAGGCAGGAATTGCAGGAGCAGTCGCAGTCCTTGGACCTCTGGGCCACATGATTGTTTTACTTGGAGATGGCAAACATTGAACCAGCAACCTTGTTTTTAACAAAAATTGTGCTCAACCACTGAGCCAAGGTTCCAGCCAGGTTCTAAAAATAATTCTAAAATAATTTTAAATAATTTTACATTGGCGTATGTTTTGTTTGCTTGGGGGTTTATTTAGCTTGTGACCCTACCACATTTTTCACAATTATGTGAGGAAATGACAGTCCTAATCTATTTTCAGTGAGATAGCCATGTTAGTCTGTTTCAGCATGTATAGCAAAACTAAAAATAAGAGTTGTGTCACCTTGAAGACCTTCACAATTAATGGATTTATTTTAGTATGAGCCTTTGTGGGTTACAATCTATTTCCTGAGACACATGGAACCTAATTGTTAAGCCACATGGTACATGAATGATCCCATTCCTCCATCATGCACTCTGTGTACATAAACTAATGTGGCTTAATTATTACGCTCCATGTAGCTGAGAAAGTATATTGTAATCCACCAAAGGTCATACAGAAACAAAACAATTTGTCTTTAAAGTGCTTTAAATCTTAAGCAAGGTTACTCCTGTTTGGTGGTATTTATTCTAGTTAACATAATGCAGAATTAAGCCAAACAATTTTGTGTTTTGATACCCTTCACAGAGTAATAATTTTACCTCATATAAGTTACTATGAGTGGAGGTTGTTATTCAATCTAGAGTGAAAGGTGCAGTGTGAGGTTGTAGGTTGTTATTCAATCTAGAGTGAAAAGGTGCAGTGTGTTGACCTCAATGTTTAACTAAGTGGGCTTGTGTTGGTTGACCATTCTATATACCACCCCAGTTTTCACACCCCATTTTTATACATTGTTTTTGCCTTAAATGACAATAAAACACTTTGAGGAACGTGAGTAGACAACTGGAGGCTGTTTTCAACTGCTTGGGGTCATGTAAAAATATATTAAAATGGATGTGAGGTGGGGGCTACTGAAAGGATAGGAATGGCCTCAACTCCGTTCACTGAGTGTCAGTGCTTTTGTACTCCTTAATGGCACCATCTACACAAAAGAAAGAAGTATAAGCAAACGCATGGACAGCCCAAGGTTTACAGAAGTATAAAGCAATTTTAACAAAATAGCCTGCAAGAACTGAGTGTACTCAGGGTGTATAGCATTTTGGTGGATTTGGTGGCTGAGTGATGGAAATCTGGAGAGTAATCTGAAGATAGGGAATAGAATGAAGTCAACTGTAAAGCTTTAATTCTAAATAGAGGCCCTCTGGACTCTATTGCATTGTTGCAGAGCCCACTGCTTTGGTATTGACTTTGGAGTTCCATTCTATTATGAAAAAGAGTATTATTTTCTAGACAACACTTCAGGGAACAACCCTGTTCCCAAGCGAGTAACCATGCTGCTGAATCTTATTTGGTAGGCAATAGTACATAGCTAGTACCTTACAGAAATAGCTTCTCATGAACAAGTATTAAATATTTTTAGCCTGCAGTCCAATGATCACAAGAACCCAGTAATGAAAGAGGAATCAAAGGGCGGGGGTAGAGAAAAATGCATAATAAACCCAAACAAGTCTACTTTTCACAGGGGAATATCAAAGGAATATGGAAATGTAAGAATGCCAACAATGTCTTGCATTATTTCTCAATCCTATGGAGCCCTTTGCCCTTAAGCCTAACAACTTCCTTTTTTATTGGATTTAAAGGAAACCAACCAGGAATCTGTGTCATGGGTATGCTCTCTCCCTCCTCCCATATAGATGTTATTCTTTTGCTGAAGGAAGCTTTTGAAAAGTTGAATGTCCTGCGAATTAAGAACTGCTGACCATGAGAGGGAAGTGGAAACATGAGTTTGGTTTTCTAAAGGGAGACTTAGTTTCTTTTCTGTAAGCCAGCCTTCCCCAACATGGTGCATTCTCAAGTCATTGGAAGGTAGCTTCCATCATCCCCAGCCAGCATGGCAACCATGTTCATTGAGGATGATGGGAGTTGTAATCTAATATGTCTCAGGGTGCCTGGTGAGGGAAGGCTGTAGAGATGCTTGTACAGTTGGGAGGCTCTCCACTGGTTTAAAATAGGGGTGAGAAACATCTTCCAGATGTGCCTCCATCAGTGCCACCCATCATAGCCAGAGGTAGGGGATTGTGAGAGTTGTAGTTCAGAACATTTGGCAGGACACATTTTCCCATTCCCCCTTTATGAGCAGCTGAAGTGTTACTTTGGGATCTATTGGTTTTTATAATGGTGTAAAGCTTACTAATCACATTACCAATGAACAGATATTTCTTGAATTTCCTTCCACAAAATATTCTCATGACTGTTGGGTTGGATTGTTTTAAATGGGGATTAGAGAAATTCTTGGAGTAGGAGAGACTCTGTTAGTGAATATTGCATATACAGTAATAGTTATGGGTAGCCCCCATCTTCAGAGACAGAATACTTCCGAATTCCAGCTACTGAGAGACAAACAAGGGGTAATGGCTCTAACCTCAACCCTTGCTTTTGTGCTTTTATGTAGCATCTGGCTGGCTACTGTAAGAAGCAGCATGTGGGTTAGATCAGAGGTGAGGAAACCTTTCCACATGATGGCCACATCCCCTTGTGCCGGCCATGTTTATGTGGAGTCGAAATTAACTGGCTATAGCCACTTCTTGCTCCTGCCAACTGGCTTCTGGGGTGGGACAGACTACACTTACCGTGATCGGGTTCGTTTAAATTTTGCTGCAGTTCCTTACTTTTGGCGGGAAATAACGACAGAGGCTTGTCAGTCATGTTCAAAACTTCACTTTTATTAATCTCTGGCTTTTCAACAATTATCTCAACCAGGTCAAAACATGATAAGTCAGGTAACGGGCCGTAACTGGAAGAAGCCAACTCTTGCTGGAAGTCCGGATAACTCATTGGGGTGCTGGGCCAAAGCGTTCGCGGTTGGTGGGGCTCTGTAGAGGAGCGCTCCTCACTGCACAGATTGTGCTGCAGCATGGGTGCCTTGCCCAGTCTCCCTCCTTCGGTGCTTGGTTGAAGGTAGAGTCCGGTCTTATTTCCTTTCTGCCTCGCCCTTGCCCCCGCGGGAAGACAATGACTGTCCACTCCTGTGTCTCATATACTGTCTCTCCTTCTCTCTTTGGCTCCGGATCGGGTAATAATCCTCCGACTTTCAGGTTCGGGAAATCTCTCAGGAGCCCGCGCGTCTTTTCGTACTCAGCCTCCTGTTTGTCACGTTCCTCCTTCTCCAATCTGCTTCCAAACCTCCTCTCTCCCTGGACATTTATACTTTCCTCCCAAACTGACATCCTTAGCTCCTCCCCCTTTCCTTTCTCCCCTTCTTCCACTAAGCAAACTTCTACCTTCCTTTTCATCTCTTCTACCCCTCCTGTCTCTTCTATTAAGATCTTTTTTTTCCTTTGACGCCTCCGCTCTACAACACTCTCTTTCCTCTTTAGCCGCTGTTACTGTTGAGGACGGCTCACTTTCTTTCAGCTCTCCTTCACACTTACCAAAGGTAAGTCACTTGAAATTACAAGTAGGTCACCTTAGAGCCACAGGCTGCCCACCCCTGGACTAGACAGATCTTCTTATGTTCTTCTGAAAGTAATTAATATGCTGTTTTAGGATGGCAAAAACTGTCAGTCTGAATGATCTTGCCTTTGTTCAAATTCCATTGTCATTCTCATTCTCGTCCTTTATTTGCACCCAGTTGGAAGACTTTTCCTTCCTGCATATTAATTCATATGTGTTTTTGATATCCATCTCCTAAGATCCCTCTGAAGAAGCTTATCCTAATGTATACATTACGTATACTTTGGCCCAGGGGTCGTCAACCCCCGGTCTGCGGCCCAGTGCGTCCGTGGGCTTGCCAGAACTGGGCTGCGGATACAGATCTCAACCCCCCCACATGCACGCAGGGGGCGTGTCACGCTCATGCGGATGGCGTGTTGCGCTCGTGCGGGGGTGTGTGTTGCGCTCGCAGTGGGCGTGTTGCGCCCGCAGTGGGTGTGTCGCGCTCGTGCGGGGGGCATGTCGTGCTCGTGCAGGGGGCATGTCGCGCTCGCACAGGGGGTGTGTCACACTTGCTTGGTGGGCGTGTCACGCTCGCACGGTGGGCATGTTGCGCCTGCGGGGGGCGCCTCTTTGACAGGGATTGGACTCGGTGATCCATACGGTCCCTTCCAGTCTTACAGTTCTAAGATAATCTTATCTTAGAACAGCAGAGCTGAAAGGGATCCTACGGATCATCAAGTTCAGCCCTTATCAAGGAGGCACAGTAGGGAATCAAACTCCCAACCTCTGGCTCTGCAACCAGAGACCTAAACCACTGAGCTATCCAGCAGTTCAATAAGATAAGATTAAGATAAAAGTGATGTTGCTGAACAAGCCACAGGGATGACACTAGGTGAAACTCACTGGGAAAACTGTTCCATAACTTGAGGTCATGCTGAGAGGACCTCTCCCAAGTAGTACCTGTTTCATCTCATTCAGTGGGGACACTTGCAGTTCTGAAGATAAAATGGGAACAGGGAGTAGATTACACTCCACTGTCTCCTTGGAGGAAGTGTGTGAATGGGGAGGGGGAGGGAGGTAAACACATCATGTAATAAATGAAATGATTTTACTGTAAGCTTTTTTTAAAAAAAATCCCAATCTTTAGTTAATAAATTCTTCTAATGGTTTTGATTATTATTATTATGATAGCTGACAGGCATGCACATTCTGGCAGCGTAAAGCTAAGTATGCATTCCAGCAGCCACCCTTGTATATACATCTTCTGCAAATGGAGAAAATAACATGGTGTGTGTAATTTCATCAGAGCAGAGGGATCAGTCTACGATTCGCATCTGAAGATTAAATGGTGCAATTACTATGGCAGACCATCTTTCTGGAATCTCTTCAGTCAAAAGACCAAGCAACCATAATTGAGGATATTCTAGTGGAATAGAGATGTAGAAAAAAAATGTTCTCGACCACTAAAATGACGTCATCTTTATTTCAAAAGATCCCATGTTGTTCACTCCCAAAGCCAGAGAAACCACAGCTTGCCTTTTGTGTCACAGAGATCAGTGACATTGTACAGATGAACAAAACACAAGCAAAACATAATTAAGGCTTATAAGGATTAGTATCTATATACATATGTGCTTACTTGCACACCCAGAAGAGAAAAGAAAGGTTTAGTGGGTTGAACTTTAGATGGTTGAGCACCACTAATTCAAGAATCCGTGGAAAGGGTTCAGCCACTCTTTCTTCTAAGATCAGTGAACTTGGGTTTTTAACAGAGTTTTGAAGTACCTCATTACAAATAATTAGTTACAAAGGAACTCTTTTTTTTTCAGTAAGAGCTTTAACTATTTTATGTTACAGTTGTAACTGAATATAAATAACATCACTTGGGCAGTGTAACTAACTTGTTACTTGTATATTTATGGGATAATGTGTCATTAAGGAGAGGAGAAAGAATATCACATGGTTCAAGTGTTGGGTGGTGCCGTTCGTCATGCTGCTGCTTCATACTCTGTTGTGGATCCTGAGGTGACAGCAAGGACCATGTGTTTGACCCTCTAGGCCAGGAGCTTGTACCATTCAGATTTTTGAAAAACCACTAAAATATAACTGTGGCAACTAATTTTTATTTATTAGATTAGAAAAACAGATAAGTAAGTGGAACTCTAAGGATAGCTAGTTACTTTTACAAAGTAAAGTTCTAAACTCTGTTTTTTTAAAAAAAGATAATAATAAATATGGCTGTTTTGATAACCGTTGCAATAACAGATCCCTCTGATTCAGGGCATCTCATGTTCCATGGCTACCAGCATTACTGTAAATAATCAGGTTCAGGCCAATGCTTCTGTTAGGCAGGGAGAGGCCTAATACCAGTAAGCACGACGTAGTGTATTACTCCCACAGACCCCACCAGGAGCATGCCACTGCGGCCACCACCATGCCAGAGACTTTGGTGGCTGTTCTCCAGAATTCTTTAGCTCTGGCAAATGTTATGGCTGAGCAGCCACTGGACATACTCTTCCGAGTAAAGCACCGATGGGCTCACGAGATCTGCGCCAGTTGCTTTTCTACTGCAGAAGTGCCAGAACAGAGAAAGAGATGATGTGTAGGTCTTTGTGGCAGGGCAACTGTTGCCATCACTACAGTGTCTGCAATGCCTTGTCCAGAGGAACAGTTCCTCAGAATGAGATGTCTGCAAATAGGGGTGGAAAAAGAATGTTGTTGGATTTCACTGTCATGACAGAAGTAGCGTTTTGACACTACCCAAGACACCTTGGGTAGTAATAGGAACTGTCTCACCTTGGAAATTTCCCCATTTGCAAAGATTATGGGGCATTGTGGAGAAAGGCTGGGTGCACAGAATAGTGCATGCATCTTAAAAGGACATCCACTGAAATGCAAACACTTGACCAAAATATTTGCAAACATATAATCATTGAGGGAACAAGGCTTGGGACACTATATAATGTGTAAATAAATGTTCAGGAAAAATGTATGAACATGTGCATAAGTTTTTCCATAAAGCCTCACAACCTAAGAAAAAACAAGAACAAGTGAGATGTGGAGATACAAAGTTGAAGTTTTTGAAGAGGTTAGTCTGTGTTAGCATATCAGGCAAAAACAAAAGAAAAATAAAAAATAAACAATATCATGGTATCTTAAAGACTAACTGCTATATTTTAATGTGAGCTTTCATGGACAAGTCCACTTCGTCTGACATAAGAGTGGGATTACATGGCAAATGTTTATACATTTATACATGGCCCCAAACCAAAGATACTGTTTGTTCCCTAGGCACAAGTTGTTGATAGTGCAACATTTCATTCCTGGCAATGACCTTTAAGACTCCTGTTGATATTAAGTTCCCATCCCAGGAAGGATTGTTCTGTAAATTACAGAACTAGAATCCAGAGAGAAACAACTGAGATAAAATATTTTTGTTTTTGTCTGATAAACAAAATTGAGAAATGGTTTTCACATCATTATCTAGGATAAAGTAAGTGGTTTAAGAGCCACCATTCAGGTTTGGGGGCTCATTTGCCAGTTTTCAGGCTTTGGCCATAAATCTCAGGAAATGGGATGCCAGTGGCCTGACAATCTTGATGAGGCTGGGATTCATCCTGCCATACTGCAGATCCCTCAGAGTTCTACTGATATGTCTGGATTAGAGATGGGGGAATTTGTATACGAAAATGAATATCCCCTCCCCACAGGTGCAGAAAGTGTTGGTGTAAGTTAGCAGAGTTTTTGTTTCAGTCCAGGCAGTCCAATTGAATCACACAGACAAAGACAGCTTCTTCCAACACCAAGTGTATTTACAGTATATACAGAAGTTCAGCAGTACAAACCGGCAGCATGACAGCATGACATTCATTAGAAGAGATCCGTACATCTTCTCCACATGTCCACACAGTTATACGCATGCACAGCCAATCAGTGTGGACATTACATCATCCCAGACTGCATGATTCAGCATTTTGCACACCTGTCAAGTATGGCTGCTGATTATCATAGGCCTTGTTCTGCCTCAGTGTGGAAATTATCCTTGACAGAAAGTGAGGAGGAATTAAAGAACCTCTTAATGAGGGTGAAAGAGGAGAGCGCAAAAAAACGGTCTGAAGCTCAACATCAAAAAAACTAAGATCATGGCCACTGGTCCCATCACCTCCTGGCAAATAGAAGGGGAAGATATGGAGGCAGTGACAGATTTTACCTTCTTGGGCTCCATGATCACTGCAGATGGTGACAGCAGCCACAAAATTAAAAGACGCCTGCTTCTTGGGAGGAAAGCGATGACAAACCTAGACAGCATCTTAAAAAGCAGAGACATCACCTTGCCGACAAAGGTCCTCATAGTCAAAGCTATGGTTTTTCCAGTAGCGATGTATGGAAGTGAGAGCTGGACCATAAAGAAGGCTGACCGCCGAAGAATTGATGCTTTTGAACTGTGGTGCTGGAGGAGACTCTTGAGAGTCCCCTGGACTGCAAGGAGAACAAACCTATCCATTTTGAAGGAGCTAAACCCTGAGTGCTCACTGGAAGGACAGATCCTGAAGCTGAGGCTCCAATACTTTGGCCATCTCATGAGAAGAGAAATCTCCCTGGAAAAGACCCTGATGTTGGGAAAGTGTGAAGGCAAGAGGAGAAGGGGACGACAGAGGACAAGATGGCTGGACAGTGTCACCGAAGCTACCAACATGAATTTGACCCAACTCTGGGAGGCAGTGAAAGACAGGAGGGCCTGGCGTGCTCTGGTCTATGGGGTCACGAAGAGTCACACATGACTTAACGACTAAACAACAACAACAACAGGTGCAGATAACAAGGGTCCGGCACCCTGGGGCCAGACCAACCACTCACGATTCCACAGCTGCTGCGAGCTCTGCGGTGCCTTCCTATCACTCCGTTGCTCGCGATGGATTAGCCGCTCTTCGACCTGGCAGACAGGATCGTCATCCCGCCTCTGCCAGGACTGAATAATCCTTTGTGAGCAGTGGAGTGATAGGAAGGCACTGTGCAGCTCGCAGCAGCAGCGGGATCATGAGTGGTCAGTCTGGCCCTTGTTATCTGCATCTGGCGGGGGATATTCGTATACGAATACGAATACCCCCATTTCTAGTCTGGATTTATTCTTGTCTTTCCTTTGCTTTAGAAAATGGTGTATATATTTCTTTTAGTAACAAACTTGCTTTCCACTATGCTCCATCACCTTCAATCAGCAATTCCCTCTTGATGAGCTGGGTGCTGGGAGGAACAGACACTTCCTAGCACCACTACACTGGCCTTTAAATTCATCACTATATCTCCACATTTCTCTTTCTCTCTCACACACACACCCTTTTGCCATTGTTCCTGAAGGATCTGCCCCCATCAGTCCTGAACACCTCAAGGAAGGGGATGCTGCCAACTATTCCAATAGCTTTAACTGTTTTTGTCAAACTCCAATGGTTTCTAGTTTTACAAAAATTAAGGGAGAGCTTATTGTGAAATCAGGTGGGGGGGGGAAAGAAGACAAAAATGTTGCGGAACTGTAAAGAGTAACTGCTATATTTTAATGTGAGCTTTCCAGGCCTTTTGTAACAGGGGTGCTGTGACTGGCCAGTCTCAGTTAGAAATCTGGCTGTCGCATTTTGGACTTCCTGAAGTTTTCAGACACTTTCCAAAGGCAGCCCCATATGGAGCATGTTACAGTAATCTAGCTGGGATGTAACTAAGGCATGTGTTGCTGTGGCCATATCAGACCTCTCCAGGAATGGGCACAGTTGGCACACTGGTTTTACTTATGCAAATACATTCCTGGCCAAAACCTGGGCATCCAAGCTCAGAGGCGAATCCAGGATCACCCCCAAGCAGTGCACCTGTGTTTTCACAGGGAAGAATCTTCATCCAGCACAGGCTGCATCCCTATTCCTTGATCTGCATTTCAACTTACCAGGAGCACCTTTATCTTGTCTGGATTAAGAGTTTATTCACCCTCATCCAGTCCATTACTGATACGAGACACTGATCTAGAGCTGAAACAGCTTCCTCAGATTTAGGTGGAAAGTTGAGAAAGAGCTGTGTGTCAAATGCATACTGATGACACTGAACCTCAGAACTCCAGACAACCTTTCCCAGTGGTTTCATGTAGATGCTAAACAACATATGGAGTAGTCAACTCACCTATAATGAACTAATGCAATGAGTTCTTTTTTAAAAGTAGCTCTGCATCATCCATATGTTGTGTTTGTGCAGAAAAAAGCTCCAGTATAACCCCAACCGCCCACTCAGAGCAATCATCTTTATTCCCCGCACCCAACAATGTGGAGCTGAGCTTATATGTATGGTGTGATGTGTAATGTTCCTGTATTCAAATCCAGACTACCATTGAAGATGAAACTTTGAGTTTATCTACAGGTAATCAGTCACAATGTAGTTGAGATTTTTAAATCAGTTGATTTGTGAAAAACACATAGCCTGTTCATGATTCCTGTATCTACAACAAGCTCTGACTTTAATGTGCTAAACTTGTAACACATTTATAAATCAAGTAAGACGGTTTTATCTTTAAAGGCAGCTTTACAAGAATTTTAAATAACAAATCAAATTGATATTTAGTTAGTCTCTCCCCCTTTTTTACACTTATGAGGTCCAAATGGCTGACAGGATTCTATAAACAGACTTGGTTGGTATCTTCTATCTTTGCCACCTTTGTGTGATCAAATATTGCTTACTTTAATCCTTTAGCTATTTAACAAAATGAAAATGATGGGAAAGAATTTGACAGCTGCAGTTGGTGACGTCTCCCTTAAATAGGTAACATCACTGCTGCTTCTGAAGACCCTGTGGCTTTATGTCTCAGCCGGAGCATGTGATAACAGCCAATCAGGGAATGATACATCATGAGGTACTGTGACCTGGGATCATACTGTATTCCTAAGGTGGACTTGGCTAATTCACATATGCTAAATTTCAGCCACAATTTGGGGATTCAGAACCAAGGAACATGTTCCTCTCAATAGTCACTCAACCTGGCTTGTAAATGACTCAGAATTCTGTACTGCAGTGAGGCTGGTCTTCCCAATACCAATAATAATGGGGAAATCTGAAATATTAAGTATTTTTGGTGTGGTGGGAATCCCCAAACAAAACAAAATTGCCTGAACTAGATACTATATGCAAGCATATCTCATGCTAGTTTGCTGAGAAACTTTTAAAAAGAAAGCTGAAAAGAACACTTCAGAAGACAGTGATGGAGATGGAGAAATGGTGGGGGAAAAGTATACCTAACACTCTTCTTGTCTACTACAGTTTCTCCTGTTCAAAATTAGGACTGTGTACCCTGAGAGCAACAGAGACTCATTTAAATAATGAACAAAGTTAAAGAGGGAAGGAGGAGAGCAATGGATTGTGAAAATATTAGGAAAGAAAGCTGGAACATTGTTACTTTCAAGATGATGGAAGGAGAAACATCAACTACAGCAAACACAAGCATACACTCTAGAGACATTAGGACCCTTGATGTGTGGTCTTGGGCATTTTGCAGGAGAAACTTAATGTGGGGCTGTCATTTGTTGGTAGCAGTTCGATGCTCCTTGTATAATTCAGGACTGCAATATGTGTGATAATCACTTCCAAATTTCCAAAGATGTTATATTCATTTGCATGTTGATCATTTGTCCCTGGCAAGGCCAGTCAAGGTGGGTGACTCTGATGTTACAAAGCGGTGAATGCCTTCTAGGTTTTTATCCAGGGAGTAAAAAAGCTATCCAAGATGCTGAATCTATTTTGGGGGCAGGAACCAGCACCATGGATGGCTCTAGTAAAATTCAGAGTAAAAACTGACAAGGATTGAATGACATGACACTGGCTCCATGACATTGGAGCCACTTTGCTGGCCAAGTCTGTTACAACTTCTCTGTACCCTGTTGGTTGTCACTACATAACACTTCTAACAGCATACTCAAGGGTTTAGTTCCAGTGACTTTGTAGCCAAAGTAGAACCACTGAAAAACAAGAATGTTCTTTAAATATGCATGTCAGAATCCTCAAGTTTGCAGGAGTACAATAATTTTTTGTAAAACAACAACAACAGGAAAAAGGGAACAACAGCAGCAATAAAAACCAAGTACAACCAAGATTATGTATGTTCTTTAGCCATAGAACATTGAATGCCATAGAATCATGGAACTGTAAGGTAATCCCAAGGGTCACCAAGGCCAGCCTTCTGCCAGTGCAGGAGTTAGAGCAGTTGTTCCCAAGCTTGGGTCCCCGGATGTCCTTGGATTAAAACTCCCAGAAATCCCGGCCAGCACAGCTGGTGGTGAAAGATTCCAGGAGTTTTAATCCAAGAACATCTGGGGACCCAAGTTAGGAACCACTGAGCTAGAGCTTTCCTGATAGATGGCCATCCGACTTCCGTTTAGAGACCTCAAACGAATGGCAGTCTATCACAGAGACAGTCCATTCCTCTATTTAACAGCTTATGCACGATATTCTTCCTAATGTTTAGCTAATATCTCCTTTGAATCCATCAGTTAGGATCTTACCCTCTGGAGCTACTGAAAACAGACTTGCTCTATTTCCCAAGTGCCAGCTTCTCAAATACTTGAAGGTGTCTATTGCACAACCTCTCAGTATTCTCTTCTCCAAGCCTAATATCCCCTATATTGGAGCATGTTAGGAAAAAGCTTGCCCAATGTGTAGCCTGCATAATTAACTTGTAAACCGCCCAGAGAGTGCTTTAAGTGCTATGGGGCAGTGCGTAAGCAGCATGCTTTGCTTTTGCTTTGCATGTTAGGAAAAAGAAAGAAAGAGAAAAATAGGGGTGGGGTCAGCAGACATGGCGACCTGTTAAAAGATGGTTTGTCTGTCGACCCATCACTCTTAACATTAATATTGTTCTTAGGAGATAAAAACAAAATGTGATGTTTTATTACAGATCCCACCTGCAAACATTAAATAACAATTCCTACTGTAGTCTTGTAGCTTTGTGTTTTTGCAGCCTTTTGTGACCCGTAAAGAGGCAAAAATGGAAGTTAAGGGATGGATCATTTAAATACACACCATCTATCCACACTTCCTCTCAGCACACAAACACCCTCGGGGCCTGGTAGCAGATCTCCTTCCCCAGGTTGCCTGGCTTACCCTTGAATTTCTTGAAGTATATGATGTATATATCCTGCATCCTAGTCTCGTCACCAGGGTGACACGAGATGTTGTATTTGGTGTCAGACCCTGTCCTCATATAAATGTATTGCTGCTGCCACTAATATTGAGCCCAACCTTCAGAATGCGGCCGGTGATCCCCTTTCTAATTTTCCCCACACCTTTGAAGCTTAATAGCTTAAAAACCATGCAAGTTGTAAAAACAATCATAGCCGTCATATTAAAAACAACAAGCAGAAGGGAGAACATTCAAAAGAATGCGAACTTTAGCACTTTGCCGGCAACCAAAGGGCCCCCATAAGGCCGTCATTTGAAGGCCAGCTCTGAGAAAACGCAGAGGGATTCCTGCGAATTTGTTGATGCCAGCTCAGACAGACTGTTTATTTTCATGATTTCATGGAAGAATTTTAATTTAATGAGTGTTTTATACACGAATGCAAAGCATAGTTTCAGCCCTATAATTATTGTGTCAAAATATTTCTGCTTAAGCGGCAGCAGCTGACTGAAAGAAATGTGATTTACATCTGAATTGTATCAGGGGGACGCTGCTAAAAGTAATCAGCATGTGCCTCTTAATTGAATCGAAAAATTAACAAAGAATAGCATTGCCTCTTTGGGCCTCCTCTTTCTCCCCCTTCCCCAGTGCCTTTCGATGAAACTTTACACTTGTTTAGTACAGAGCCCTTAGGAATAAAATGTTCAAAAGATTTCAGGCAGTCACTAGCGTGTGCCATATGATTAGGGTGCACGGAGCTGGACAAACTGGGTGGGCAAACAGATCACTGTCATGGTGGGCCGGCTGAGATTTTAAAAAATCTGGCCAGCAGTTCGTTGTTCTTCTCATACTGCGGTCCAAATCATGGTGGTGATTTTTTAAAAAAAAGTAATTTGTGCAATGCAATTCAGCCAAGAAACGTGAATATTTTGGGATCCTCTAGATTATCAGACCATAACAGAAGGCTTTGGAGATGGTTGGAAGTGGTTATTTTCCCATTCCCACTTGGGACCCCCTTCTAGTGTTTATTTATTTATTTATTTATTTATTATACTTATACCCCGCCCATCTAGTCATAGACTACTCTGGGCGGCTGACAGCAAGTAAATAAAACAATTTAAAAGTAACAGTGTTACCTGTGAGGGAAGCTACTATAGTGTAGCTCATTCCTATGATACACATGGAACCGAAAGTCACAGAGGGGCGGAGCCTCTTCCTCCTTTGCTGTACTTCCTTTTCCAGGCAGTATCTCCACATCCCAGATCTCAAGGAATACTCTTATGGAAAGAGCCATGACTGATAGAGAAAGATATGAAAAATGCATCCCCACAGCATGTGTCTACACCCCCCCTCCCCCCGCAAAACAGGGGTAAACCTTCTCTTTGGCTCTCCAGATGTTCTGGATTACAATTCCCTACCACTGATCATGTTGGATGGTGTTGATAGGAGGTGTAGACAGAAAATCTGGCAAGTCAGAGGTTCCCAACCTCTTGCACTAAGATAATGGACAGCCTTTCTTTGCTTTGGCAAGAGAATGAGGGGATAATGATGCTTTTAAGTTGTATTTTTTTGTAAAACAGAGTAGCATATAAAAACAGATTTATAAGAAGTCATAGAATGACAAAAATAATGACCTGAATCTAAACTTGTTTCATATTTACATTCCTCATTCAAAACTAAAGATTGCTTTTCAACTGACTGTTATGTGTTAAAGTTCAGTCACAAGTTGAACCAGTGTAGTCAGAAATCAGCACTGATTAATTTTAAAGCAAGGTTCTTGATGGTATGGAGATGTTCCACACATCAAGACTGCTCCCCTCTTCAATTTTAATTATCCACTTGCGGAAGCTAGGACAGCACAGGCAAAGCTAGTTTGCTACCTCTGCTTATGGGTTAGGATCTACACTTGTAGTGAATGTCTGAATAGGGTTCTTCTAATTCTAACAACTGAATGTATTGCTGATACAGTCATGTGAAAAAGAAAGTACACCCTCTTTGAATTCTATGGTTTTATGTATCAGGACAAAATAAAAATCATATGGTCCTTAGCAGGTATGAAAATTAGGTAAATACAACTTCAGATGAACTACAACACATGACATATTACACCGTGTCATGATTTATTTTACAAAAATAAAGCCAAAATGGAGAAGCTATGTGTAAAAAACTAAGTACACCCTTACTGCTTCCATAGGAAGGTAGCAGCCAGGTGTTGCTAAAGAAATGCCCTTAAGTAATTAATTGATCATCAGCAAGTGTGACCACCTCTATAAAAGCTGAAGTTTTAGCAGTTTGCTGGTCTGAAGCATTTAGGTGTGTCTTAAGACAATGCCAAGGAGGAAACACATCAGCAATGATAGTAGAGAAGCAATTGTTACTGCCCATCAATCTGGGAAGGGTTATAAGACCATTTCCAAATAATTTAAAGTCCATCGTTTTACAATGAGGAAGATTATTCGCATGTGGAAAACATGCAAGACAGTTGCCAATTTTCCCAGGAGTGGATATTCAAGCAAATTCACCCCAAGATCAGACCGTGCAATGCTCAGAGAAATTTTAAAAAAACCCAAGAGTTACATTTCAGACTCTACAGGCCTCAGTTAGGTGTCCAATGTTAAAGTTCATGACAGTACAATTAGAAAAAGACTGAACAAATATGGTTGGTTTGGAAGGGTTGCCAGGAGAAAGCCTCTTCTCTCTGAAAAGAACAAGACAGCACGGCTTCGGTTTGCAAAGTTGCATCTGGACAAGCCACAAGACTTCTGGAACCATGTTCGTTGTACAGATGAGACCAAAGTGGAGATGTTTGGCCATAGTGCACAAAAAATCTATTGTTATTTTAAAAGGTTATATGATTTTTGTTTACACTGCATCATCCAGCATGGTCAGTGGTAGGGAATTATATTCTCAAACATCTGGAGGGCCAAAGGTTCTTCACCTTAAAAAGTCTTTCTTTAAAAGTTGCAGAACCTTTTTTTAAAAAAGGAAGTAAAAACTTTTGGGGCACAAGGGGGCCTCTAGAAATCCAGGGGGAGCTAAAATTTGAAATAAAATGCCCATTTTTTAAAAGCTAAATTTGTTTTAAAAAATTCTTTTAGAAGGGCGTGGTGTACTGGACTTGCTACACACTTGCCATACATAAAGCCAGGTACCACCTTGTCATTTACTGCAAACTAAACAAATCAAACAACAACAACAATTATTCAAAAATACCAGGCACAGTTGATCCAGCAGATCTGTAAGATAAAATTTAAAACATGTTGGAATACCAAGGTGAATAAAAAATGTCTTTGCCTTGTCCCCAAAATGTTGTTGGGGCAGCAGGGAGATCTTTCCTTGGCAGGAATTTTCAACTCTGGGATTCCACAATCAAAAAGGCCTAAGTCTCTCCAGTGTCCAGATTCTCAGGCTCTGGTAGCAGGACACTGGAAGAAGGCCTCAAAAGAAAAAGTGTGTGTGTGGGGAGTCACCTGGGCTCTTGTGGAACAAGATGATATGACTTGCTTTGCATCTGAAGAAGTGGATTGGAGGCCACAAAAGCTCACTCAAGCCAATGAAAGTGTCTTTAATGTGCCAAAAGATCTCTTGCTGTTTTTGCTGCCAGAGGCTACCAGAGTGATTCCTCCTGGAAATGAGTTGGTAGATAGCATGGCACAGTTTGCCTCAG
Source organism: Intellagama lesueurii (assembly GCA_037013535.1). Lineage (NCBI taxonomy): Eukaryota > Metazoa > Chordata > Lepidosauria > Squamata > Agamidae > Intellagama > Intellagama lesueurii. Next base: position 23,973,787 of record JBAJHW010000001.1, read on the forward strand.
TGGGATTTTTATTGGAGAATATCCACAGCTGTCCTGACCTCCAAAGTACACAGATTAGAGGTGTATGTTCTGCTATGCAGTAGTGCTTCATGTAGAACTTGAGGACCTACAGCTATTGGATTGAATGCATCAACCCTGTTTCCACGAGTGGGAACCTTTTGGTCCTCTGAATCCTTCTTGCTCTTTAAAGGTCTTCACCTCCTTCTGTGGACCTTTACATCTTCCAAAAATCTGCTGAAAAAGGGCCAGGGGCACTGGATGTTGCAAAGAAAAGAGGATTCAGGGAAATTTGTCTTGGGAGAGTATTTTCAATGGGAATGTCTGAGTGAGGGTACTCCTGATGGTACAACAGGGGTAAAATTACCACACCAATCTTATGGAACCAGGTCATGGAAAAGGTTTTTGGACTGCAACTTAGAGAATTCCCCAGCCCATGGAGGATTCTGGACACCTAGTTTTTTAAAAAAGAGTTACTTTTCAAGTCTGCGCATAGAACAAGGGTCAGAGAACAATTTAGTTCCTTGGAATGCCTGTATGGACAAACTTTTAAACTGCTTGCTTGTCCTGTATGAGTCATTACTTGAACCAGAATAAGGCATTGTATGCCATCTTGATAAACATGGCTGATGAGTTTGAGTTTTTAAATAGGACACTTGGACTCCATGGAACCAATATAAACTCTTCTATTTTGAGATTCCACTTTAAATTTTCAATGGATATACTTTCAAAAGAGGGGGGAACCCTAAGAAGCAGCAAAGATTGCTCTCTGTATAGTTTAGTTGCTTTTTAAACTCAATTACCTTTTGACAATTCAGTATGAAACTTTGGAGTATGTCTTTGTTTAAGCTGTATACTTTTCTTAGGAACAGTTGGTTAAACGGCCATGGCTAGTGTCAGGTCTAACCAGCTCTGACAAGGGCATTTAGTGGCTGTAATTCAAATCTAATTCAGAACATCTTAGCACCGGACCTGTCAAGCAGTTGAAATGCACTGGAGCTGCAAAAGCAAAGGGTTTTGAACCTAGTCTTGTTCTGTGTGGCATCAAGCTGTTGTGTCAACAAGGGGAGAAACAATTACAGGGTCTTTCAAGCATACTAAACTCATTTACAGTACTCTTAAAATTGTGGAGGAAAGCAGCTGTGTTACTGGGTTTCAAAAGTGTCACAAATAAGACGAGAATCCCACGAAGGCCCTGATTATGGCCCAATTTCATTACCACATTAGGAGCTCTCTTTCGAAGATTCTTTCGGCAACATTTTCCTAGATGCTATCCAGGATGTAATATGAGCTGGAGATCACCAAAGCTCAATCCTGGAACCCATCTGAATCCTAGGGATCAGGCCTGTAAGATGCAAAAAGTATGGAATGTGTGAGCATATACAGGACACCCTCAACCACCTCCTGGAACAACCACAAGCTCTTTGGGGCTTAACTGAGGGAGGGAGCTGAGTTTAAGCACTACCAAGATATCTTTACTTCGGGTATCACAGCCACAATAAAGCATTCATGGTTGCAGCTTTCACCTTCACATCGATTCCACTGCTATGGCAATCAATCCTGTACTACCAAAAGAGGGGGCACACATCACCAGAAAGGAAGACACAAGAGGACAGTGGTTTTGCATCACATTTATATGCCCAAACACCAAATTATTTTTTATAGTATAAATGGAATAATAATACATCTCGCTTGAGTGGAGGAGACACAGACAAGGCCTGCCGAGTCAGCTGCCTTTGTGCTGCTAATGGCGGATGGGGAAATTTAGGGTCCCCGATCTCCCTCTTTATGATTCTTTGTCTTTAAATCTGACTTGGACTGAACACCTCTTCAAACGGAGGAGACTTTCAAAAGAAAGACTGTCCTCTGTAATAAAGGACATATGGCCTAGCTACAATTCATTTTGGAAGACCATTCCATAATCCAGAGCTGTGGGATATGTAGTCCTCCAGAGGCTGCTCAGCTGCAGTTCCCATCAGCCTTAGCTATTAGGTATGTATGTATGTGTGTGTGTGTGTGTGTGTGTGTTTGCTTGTTTATTGTGTTTAATGTATTTATTTCATTTTTATCTTGCTTTCCCCCTCAGTACAGGGAACCAGAGGTGGTTTATAGACTGATTTTTTTAAAATCCGCAAACACAACTAAAAGCATGGTAAGCTATAATATAAGAATATTAGAATACAAAGAATCATAGAATAATATTATGCTAATAAATGCCAAAAAAAACATGCATAAAAGATCTTCGCACACTATTGGAGGGATAGGAGGCAGCAAGAGGCCAACCTTGCTTCCAACTGAGGAGAATTCCAAAATTTAGAAGCAGGGATCAGAATGGTCCCCTCTTATATTCTCATCAAACATTCCAATGAAGATTGAAGGACTGAGAGAATGGCCTGTTCTGAAGATTGTAAAACCTGGGAAGATCACATGGGAATATAGGTCTTTCAGATAGCCTGGACCCAAGTTGTAGAGGGCTGTATAGATTATAATCAGAGCTTTTAACCCAGGTCTGGAACCAGACCATTAGCTAGAGAAGGGCAATGTGCACCCTGCATAATTAAATTGTAAACTCCCCAGAGACTGCTTTAAGCACTGTGGAGTGGTATATAAGCAGCAGCACACTTTCGAGGAACTGTTGAAACAGGAGAATTCTACATTCTTTAGAACTAGTTGTGTCAGCAATCTGGCTGCCATATATTGGAGCAGTTGAAATTTCTGACCACACTTCAATGGCAGCCCTACGTAGAGCAGTAATCCAAGTGGGATGCAACAAAAGCATGTGTCCAGGACTTAGATCATGCATACTCGGGAAAAAGTACAGCTGGTATTTATTTATTTAATTTATATGCCACTCCATTAGTGCAAAGCACTATTCTGGGTGGTTCACTACATAGTAAAATAAAAAAAGCATAACGAAGGCTACAATAAAATAAAGAATAAACAAAATGAAAAAGGTGGTTGTTGTAGGTTTTTTGGGCTGTTTAGCCATGTTCTTCAGAACACGACCAAACAGCCCGAAAAACCTACAACAACCATCGGATCCCGGCCATGAAAGCCTTTGAGAATAAAATGAAAAAGTTCAAATAATATCAAACCACAGGAAAGTGCTCCATCACAGGTGCTTTGAAGGTAAATGGAACAGATGCTTTGCAGAAGTTCCAGGTTCAAGATATATCTCATTAGCAGGAGCTCTGTTTAGGTCGCTAGAGATTCCTACTTTCTGTTGAACAGCCCTCAAGTCCCTCTGTCAGATATAGGAAAAAGGAGTGTATTTTGAAAATTCTAATTTAAAAAATGAGCTTGTGATTTCCCTCTGGTGGCCATCAGTCCCCCAAAGCTCTCTATCACTCATATTCACTTCCATGGTGCGAAGATTGCGACCAATTGTGACCGCCTAGAGTGGTCACAATTGACCAGATAGGCGGGGTATAAATGAAATAAATAAATAAATAAATATTGGTTTCATGCAAACAAACCTTGTTTATTAATCTATCCGTCAACTTTGTAACAAAGGCAACATCTAATGACCTTGATTCGAATGGATGGCATCTTCGTCCAAGCGCAAGTCCTAATACGTGGACTGAATCCCCAGGTTGCACTAATGGGTTTAACCCCTGGGTCTCTGATATCCTTCTGTCCACAGGAGAGGTCATATGTAGGCTAGGCAGGGGGTACTGCAACAAGAGAGACTTATACAACCCCACTAGGAATAAGTGGGTGATTCTTCCCTCCTGTCACTTACCACTCCTTGGGATTGAGGAGTTTGACAGGCCCTTTCACGGGTTCTTGGTCAGGGTGCAATCATGTTCAGGGAGATTCTGGATGGATTCTGGCTCTTGTGCCCAGCATCGCCTTTTCCGCCATTCCCTCTTTCTCCAATAAGAGGGTTTGCATGGGGGATGAGGATTGTGATATTTGTCAGCTTCAGCTTTGGGAGGCTACTATCTCCCCACGCTTCCTTCAGTATCTCTTCCCACTCCTCCTGAGGTCTTTGACTCCTCTGACCCATTACCTCCACTAGCTGAACCTTGAGACCTTTTTTCCCACCGTATCTCTCCAGCTCTCCTCTTCCTCCTCTCCTCACCCTTCTCCTTTTCCCACATTTCCTTCCTCTACTATTATCTCTACTTCTCCCTTGATATCCTTCTTCCTTGCTCTCCTTCTCCTCTAAAGGTTCTCCTTTCTTTCCCAGGTTTACTTCCTCTCTTGATCTTTCTCCATTTCCTGGGCTTCCTGCCCCCATCACATCCTAATGGGTGATAATGGTCTCCTCCTAGTCAACTAGAAAGCTCAAAGTTTGGTATTCTGCTGACCTTAGGGAGAAGCGCAGCAGCCCACTGACAAGGGCTCCTTCATCCCTGTCACCTTCCTTACAGAGCCATACAAAATCCTCAGCCAAATTCATTATCAGAATTCAATACAGAGTATTCCTGGCATGATAGGGAAGGGAATACTGTGGCTGCTTCACAATTAGTTGTTAAATATGAGGAGATTTTAAGGAGACAGAGAAGAGTTAGTGACTTTTAACTGAGCATCACAAACATAGTTGAATACTGAAGGGATTCAAATCATGACTTGCAAGAACTTAGCATTCAAAGCTTAGGTCTACCATGATGGACAAATCTGTTTCACTTTTCCATTGAATTTTTTAAAAAATTAAATTCTACCAAATTTACAAAGAAATTTATGAATTCTGGAAATTTCTTATGAAGAGGAAGAAGAATCATGCAACATTTTAATCCGTCTCTAACAAGAGCTGAGAAACACAGGGAACCACAGTCAGTCATAATAGACAGCATAGGGCCAGATGAGTCAATGCTTTATCTGAATTTAAGGTAGCTACATCCATTCTTCATGTGCCTCCCACCCAGGCAGTCTCCCTTAGAAGTCCTGCGTTAAAAACTGAATCCCCTCAGTCCTGCTATTTATGCAAACGAACGAACAAATGAACAAACAAACAATCATGCATGCATACATACCATATTTTCCCATGTATAAGACGCCCCCATGTATAAGACACCCCCTTTTCTAACCCAAAATTAAGAAATAAATATTTTAAACATAAAACAGAACACATATTTATTTAGTAATTAGGTAACATTTACATACCAGTACTGTCATATTATGCGCCACACTTTAACTTTATTCAGCCTCTCGGCTCAGAACACTCAGATATTATGAGTCCCTGTTGCATCTGAGCACTGTTGCAATTGGTTTGTTCAGCATCTGCTGACATCAGTTAGATAAGGCTCTTGATTGGAGGAAGCTAAGTCTCCTGACTGTAGGAAGCTACGCCTTGTGATTGGAGGAAGCCTGTTTGCAGAGGCAAGGTATGGGCTGTTTTGTTCTCTCCTCAGCTTACTTCCATGTATAAGACGACCCTCAATTTTTAGTCTAAAGATTTTAGACAAAAGTATCATCTTATACATGGAAAAATATCATACATACATACATACATACATACATACATACATACATACATACATACATACATACATACATACATACATACATACATACATACTGTATTTTTCCATGTATATGACCCTCCAATGTATACGACGACCCCCTAATTTTGTCCCTTGCCGGAGACGGAGGAGCAGTCAATGGGCAGCCGCGAGGGGCAGCTCTGCCTCTGTCTCCTGCTGCTGCTGCCTCCACCACCTGATCATGTCGCTGCCTTGTTCCCTGCCCGAAGGGAGCCCGCGAGTGGTGCTGGAGGAGGCAATCTGGTGGTGGAGGCAGCAGCAGCAGGAGGCGGAGACAGAGGCAAAGGAGCAGCCGCGCTCAGCCGCCTCTTGCGGCTGATCATTGACTGCTGCCGCCGCCGTCCAATAGCCTCCTCCTGCCAGGGCTCACCTCCAGCTCGCGGGAGCCTGCGAGTGGCGCTGGAGGAGGCGATACGGCAGCGGTGGCGGCAGCAGTCAATGGGCAGCCGCGAGAGGCGGCCGAGCACAGCTGCTCCTTTGCCTCTGCCTCGGCCTCCTTCCTTGTACAAAATGACCCTCAATTTTTCCTCTAATGATTTTAGGAAAAAGTGTTGTTTTACACACGGAAAAATATGGTACATACATACATACATGCATGCATGCATGCATGCATGCATGCATACAATTTATGTGCCACCTTTCTCCCCATATGAGACCCAAGGCAGCTCACAACAATTAAAATCATATAATAATGAGTTTAAAATAACATACAAAACTATATATTAAAAACCAATGAAACATTGGCCAAGATTAAAAACAATTTTAAAAAACATTTTAAAATAACATTTCAAAAATAGTCTTCCCTAGATTCCCCACTTATTGCTTGAACTTGCCTAGAAAAGAAGATTTTTGCCTGACAATGGAAGGACGAGACAGAGGGGGCCAATCTAGCATCTCGAGACAGAGAATTCCAAAGCCTGGGAACAGCCACTGAGAAGGCCTTCTCATGTGTCCTCACCAAATGAGCTTGGGAAGATGGTGGAACCAATTGGCATGCTTCTTTTCACATAAATAGCACTCTCTGAATTAGTTGAAAAATGTATAGGGTTTGGAGTATTTACCTACCCCTAAGAATGTTCACATTAGGAAGCTTCTTGCAGAGAGGTCCCTTCAGAAAAGACAGACTACAGAGAATAGCTACAGGATTAGAAGAGGCAACATGTAATTTTAACTCCATGGTATTTCGCAATTTGATTTAATAATAATAATTAAAAATTCTCACCAGTGATGTAAAGCAATGGCATCTTTTTAAAAAGTATTATAATGTATAAGCAATAGCCAAGTGTAAGCTTTTCAACTAAAAATAAATAAATAAATACTTTTTTTAAAAAAAAAAGAATAATGATTTATCTACTCCTAGGTACAAGAATATAGACCTAGTGCTCAAGGGACTCATAAATGTGAATTTTACTTCCCAGATTACAAAGCAAGTCAATTATCTAGGAATGAGTCATTCATTCAAAAGTACCTGTAGTGTGATGTGTTAACCATCAGGAAATTTTACACCAATTGGAATTATTAACACCAGAAGGTTCTCTTTTCCTTCAATCCCAACCAACCAAGTCCATTTGCTAAATCTCCAGGTGACATACAATTTATGTTGTAGAAACTTGAACAAGTTGCTTTTGAAGCTTTTTTGTGATGGGTGTTTATTTTTCAGCAGCATGCCCCACAGAGTGTTCACCAATCTGGGCTCCAAGTAGCAGGTTCTTTCCAGACCCTGGAAGAGTTACTTTTTGGGACTACAATCCACTAATACACCCCAGCTAAAATTTCCAGGGGCATTCTACTCCATGGGAGTTACATTCTGCAAAAATACATTTCCCCAGTGCTGTTTTTCCCAGTCTAACCTAGCCTCATTGCATTGTTGAGCTATCAGTTGCCTGCTTTCATCTGTTTCCCATCTTGTGGTGTTCCTCAAAGCATTCTGTTTTATTCAGGCCCTCCTCGTTTCAAAGGCGGTCCTGGAAACCATGGATCTTCTTGTTGTGAAGGATTAATACAATGAATGCAACCAGTGGTACCATATGTACCTCATCTGCTGATAATTTCTATAAACAGACTGACAATTGCGTCTTAAAAGATAGAAAGCTTGAGTATCTGACTAGAGAGAAAGAACGAGAGCCTGCAGAGAAAGGAACTTGAGGCAGGCAAAGGTCAAGTTCTTTGGAATTTGCTGCCTGAAGTGAAGTCTTTATGGTAAGGGTTGTGATATCAGCACTATAAGGGCAACAAGAAAACACAGGAGTATTATTTTAGCCACGGAAATTTATGCTAAAGGCTAAATTAGTTACCAGATGAGGGCCAGCCCTACCATTAGATCCAGTGAGGCAGCTGCCCCAGGTAGCAGATGCTGGCAGGCATTAGTAGGAACAGGTGTTCCTCCTGAGCTACACAGATGCTCTTCCACCTTGGCTTAGTTATGGTGGGTCATGACATCCCACCATAACTGAATTAATTGCATTTGGTCCTTTTAAGGAAAAAGATGGAGTAAAGATATTTTAAATAAACAAATAAAATAAATAAATAAATAACCTTTTTGTTCATAGAACAGAGTACCGGCTTCTCTGTCTCATCTCCTACGTATTTTTCTTTACAAAATAGCCTGCAAGAGATAAACAACTTTGTTGAATGAAGGAGTGTTTTGTTTTGTTCATGGAACCAGTAGAGCTTGGAAAAGTTAAGTTTTGGATTGCTCCTTTTTAGAGTTTAAAAAAAATTGAATTTATGGGATGCAAACTTGTTGCCCTAAAATTGAAAAGTTCTTTTAAAAGGTACCTCACAGAAGTGCAGTAAAAATTAAAATCTTATTGAAAAACTACAGCTGGGGATGTGTTTATATTACAAAACCAAAACAACCACTTGTTTTGGTACACAAAGTAACTGATGAGATAACAAGGCAGACGCAGCTCATTCAGTTCCGTGCCAGTTTTCACGATGAAAAAAATAAACAAAAAATGCAGACGTTATGTGAAGAGAAACAACAACATAAACAAAATTCAAATACGTACATTTTATATTGTTACTTGAGTTATGTTTACCTATAATGTTGACTAACAAAGAAATACCACAAAATAGATGTGGAAACCTATATTAAACAAATGAGAACAATTATATATTCTACAATAGAAATATTTACAAGATAGGGTAAAAGGAGAGAAAAAAACAATGTTATTTTAAGCAGCTTGTTTCACGATGAGCACGTAGAGAAGAAAAACAAAGGTGCTATTCAGTTTAGAAGGCTGATTAGTAATAACTGGGTTTTGAAAAGATTATGAAATTAGATATCTTCTGTTGTATTGATGAAAATAACATGCAATTGTCTTGTCTTGTCAGTGTATTACATCAGTCTAGCCAAGGAAGGGGGAATTTAACTCTGACCTTGAAGGCCAGACACTGGACTCTTGAGAAGCAAGCAAGGCCAGGAGCTTGCCAAGCCAAGCTTTTGAGATGTAGGAAACTGGGAGGAGAGAGGCTCGAGATCTGATGCCTCTTGACTTTAAACATGTAGGTTTCCTATTTGTTGAAGGTATAAACTTTGACGAAGTTTGTTTTGATAAATGATGTTTCACAAGAGTATAAATGCAGAGCTCTCTCACAGTCCTGTAAAATGGAAAGGCATTCTGTCTAAAGGGAGTGGAAGACACAGACAGTCTGAGAGAAGCCAGGAGATAACCATGGGAATAACATAACCATTTATTTCAACAGGCAAAAGGCTTGGTGAGAAAACACTTTCCTCTGTGCTAACAACATGCTTAGTGATTAATAATGTTTTTTTACTTTGTATATTTTTACTTTTAAAGATTAAAAACTTTTTCATGCCTTTCTCTGAAAGTTATAAGGCTTTTTGCTTGTTATAACTTTATTCTTAAGAACCCTGAAGTGTTCTAGAGATGAAATCTCTGCCTTTATAGGCTATGAGCCTCCTGTGTTTTAGTACTTTTGTATTTTGATTCAAATATGACTGAATTTCTTGTTTGGACTTTGTATGGCTACATGTTTGCCATTAAGATGTATTTTCTAAGTAAGTATTTACTCAGCTACAAGACTTAAGTATTTGTTCAAAGCTTAAGCTCAGTTTTTGTGATTTTTAAGTATTTTAAGCCTACAGTCTTTGCATAACGATTTGATTTTTGGATTTAAGTATATGTGTCTATGTTTTTCCTCACAACTATAAGACTGTCTTTGAAATTTTTGGATTTCATACTTTTAAGCATGGAACCTAGAGATGATGTAAATAAATAAAACTTGTACAGAATTAACAAGTTCTGGAGTTGCCTGGAATTATTGCAACAAAGACATTTATAATAAGACGCCCAGATGAGTTGCAAGATCTTAATGCTGATTACTGATTTCATTCTGGTATTAACCCTTTACTTGGCTAATGTCAGCCATGACAAATCATAGAATTTGTTCTCTTTGCCCAGGAGGTCTATAAATCCTTATGGGACTCCTGGAGGAGTCAGCTGTCCTAATCAGATTCTGACAAGCTCAAGAATTCCCCAGCCATCATGACTGCTCCCATTCTGAGAGTATTGAAAAGTATTCACTTTGTTAAAATGACTTTGCTAAGTCTCTACCCAAGATATCTGGTTGTCAGAAATGAAATATGTAACACTGTAGAGAAATGTACACTGGCATTATTTGAGGACAGAGTAGTATTTTATGGCTCTTGCTAGTGGCCTACATCTCCCAGAATTTTCCAGCCAGCACAGACAAGGGGGTGCACTGGCTGGGGGATTCTGGGAAATGTAGTCCAAAACTGTCACATTTTAAAGCCCTCTTTTTATCCCTCATGCTTATACTTGAAGCAGATCCCTGCACAGCAAGGCTTAGTCTGGGGTCAATTGAAAATGCAGGCTCCCCCAACAGGATTAGGTAATTCCTTTACTTGATTACGAAAATACCATGACAGGGCTAGCTATTAAGTCCTGAAGGAATCTCCATGAGGCTAGCATTGCAAAGCTCTCAGGGAAGGAAGGGAGAAACAGAAAACTCAAAAAACCATCCTTCCTACATGTTGAACCTGTAGGATCTGTCTGAAGTTCAAATAATGTTTCAAGATGGAAAAACACAGAAAAAACACCAGGTCCGCTTACAAGTGTGTGGACATCATTTTCACTTTTTCTTCCAGATGCAAGAATGTCTAAAGACATTATTTTAATAATAACCCCGCCAGCACACTATGCACTTTAGAAATATTGTCAAAAATTAACAGTTTTAACGAGCTTTCACTTGCATATTGTGTGGCCAGAGAATAAATCAGGAACGTCGGAGGAAGGGTCTAATTTTCCTCTGGAGATCTACAATCTGACTAAACAAAAATAATAGGACTGAAGTCCCCACTGATTTCAGAAGAGCTAATTTTTCTCCCAGTCCGAGTACTTGAGCATAAATTGGCCATGGACTGGGTTTACTTTTTTGCAATCTGCTTTCCTATTTAAAGAGATGATGAGACTTCCAGCTCCTTATGAGGCAATTTAACTTGAGCTTTAAATGTAGTATAATTAGCCAGTCTAAGGTCTCCCTAGAAATGTTCCTGATATACAATTCCTATTTTCCTGTGCTCAATTTTTGATGTTCTTTCGTCCACAGAATTTGGGCGGGGGAGGAGGGTGGCCTTTTATCTGTCATACTGTCTGAGAAAGAGTTTCCTTTTAAATGAGAGGAGGAGGAAGGGAATAAAGATATATGAGGCTGTAGAGATACACACATTGAGATTGCTTTATGCTTCTGCTTGATGATGAAACAGTACATTATGGCTTTTACCAGTGGTCATTTTCTTAATTCCCCAGGGCTGCAAGTAATGCTGAAACCTGCCTGCAAGGACCTTATGTAATCTAATGGAATTGTTCTGACAACCAATTCCATAAATCCTGGATCACCTTTAATCTCAGTCTTTTTACGTCTTTTGCAATCCTCTTTTTTCTTCCTTATTTGCAACTTTTGGGTTTCTTTAAATACCAGCACTTCCAAGTCTTGAATACTGGATAACATTTTTCTACAAAAATCTTTGTCCACCTAATTTTAATGTTATATTAATTTTGACAATAAATAAGAGCATTAAAAAGAGGAGAGCAAGAGAGAGAAAGAACGGGAGCCTGGAATTATTTGCTTTTTGTATAAATAAAATCCTTTGCTAGAAACTGGAATCACTTAAGTGCATGTTTAATTGTGTGGAGAATCCAGTAAAATGTTGAAAAGGATTCTTTGCATAATACAAAATGAAGCTCATAAATAAAAGAGCAAAACATGGAGGGCTTAAAAGAACTCACTGGATAGTTCAGTGGTTTAAGTATCTGACTGTGGAGCCAGAGGTTGAGAATTTGATTCCCCACTATGCCTCCTAGGAGAAGAGCCGGCCTGTGTAGCCTTCGGCAAGCTGCACAGTCTTAGGGTGCCCCAGAAGAAGGGAATGGTAAACCACTTCTGAGTACAGTGGTGCTTCGACTTACGACCATAATCCGTTCCAGAAGATGGACATAACTCGAAATGGTCGTAAGTCGAAGCACCATTTCCCATTGAAATGCATTGGAACGCGATTAATCCGTTCTAGCAAAAAAAAAAAAAAAAAAAAAGCGCACAGCAAGCCCAGTCGGAAGGCGCTGGGGCTTAAAACAAACAAACAAACAAACAAACAAACAAAACCAGCAAAGCAAGCTCTGTCGCTGGGGCTTTAAAAAACAAACAAACCAAAAATAAACAGCAAAGCAAGCTCCGTCGCTGGGGCTTAAAAAAAAAACACCAAAAATAAACAGCAAAGCAAGCTCCGTGGCTGGGGCTTAAAAAAAACCACAACCCAAACCAAAAATAAACAGCAAAGCAAGCCCCAAAGGCGCTGGGACTGCCAAAAACAAACAAACCCCCAAACCAAAAATAAACAGCAAAGCAAGCCCCGAAGGCGCTGGGACTGCCAAAAAAGAAAAGAAAAGAAAAGAAAAAAACCCAAACCAAAAATAAACAGCAAAGCAAGCCCCGAAGGCGCTGGGGCTGCAAAACAAACAAACAAACAAAAAACAGTTTGTAAAAAGCAGAAAACAGCAGCTTACCTTACCAGGCAGCCTCCTCCGATCGCCTATTTCCCCTGGCTTTTTGTGTTCGTAACTGGAAGCTCCGGCCGCAAGTCGAAGCAAAATTTTGCGGCCGGAGCTAGTCGTAACTCGAAATGGTCATAAGTAAGGACGGTCATAAGTCGAGGCACCACTGTATTCTCTACTTGGTATGTTTCCATATCTGAGTACTCTCTACCTGGAAAATCCTGAAGAAGGGTTGCCATAAGTCACAATTGACTTGACAGCGGCTGATTGTTAATATTATTAAAAGAGTAAAATTGATTAGTAGGTTTGCTACATTTTCCCACTATTAGTTCAGGTGAGTGTAAATGGCTCTCCTCCCCCACAACCATCCTGTGAGGTAGGATAGGCTGAAAGAATCAGTGGCTGATGGTCACCCAATGAGTTTCATGCCTTAGTGGACCAAGATCTGTCAAGACTATATGTTGAAGATTAAATATTATACTGCACTGTTTCTCATGACTGACTAGCAATCATGGGCCATATTTGAGTTATGTAGTCATAGGGTTTTCAGTAGTGTTTTGGAAGTTCAAAACATGTTGGCTCCCTGCTCGAATTCAACTGATGTGCAGCAGCTGTCATGCCCAAAATTGAGCTCTTCACATGCTTCTGTAGGTCAATGATCCAAAAATCTGAAGAATACATTTACTCAAAACCAGGATGCTAGGAACTGCTTGGATCAAGAGGATGGTCCCCAGAAAAGTACTTTAGTCAATGAATCTCACAACATGCAGAAAGGTGGAAGACTCCAATCACACAATGAGGAAAGTAAAAATATAGATTGTTACAGATTATCATTGGAGGCAACATACACAGAAAAAAGCGAGAAGAATCTTGGAGACTGGTTTCTGTGCTTCACAAATGGATCATTCTTAAGAGTTCCTACATCCTAATTCATAGACAAAATGTTTACCATCATGATGTCCAACCTCCAGTAGGATAGAACCAAGAAAACAAAGAAATCAACATGCATGTGAATTTCATGTAGTCTCTCCCAAGTTAGGACCTTCTCTGAATCAGTTTCTGTGTGTTCTCACATATTTGGTTCAAAGGGGAGGACCATTGTGCAATCATGTCATGATGACACTGTCTCAGCAGACAGAGACGAGAGGTTACAATTTCACACAGGCAATTGCCTTATACCAGGACAGACACTTTGACCATCTGGGCTAGTGTTGTCTCCACTGACTGGTAGCAGTGCAGCAGGTCCTTCACCAGAAGTTTTTTTTGTCACCTGCTAGCTGATCCCTAAAAATAAAGCAAACACAAGCTGGAAGTACCAAGGATTGTTCTTCTGATCTCACCAGTTACTAGCAAGGGGATGATTTTCCATGCAGGACTGGATAAAATAAATTAATAATGCAAAGAAAGAGATTGCCTGTTGACTTTGACATGGGCACCTTTTTACATGCTAGTAGCTTGGTCCTGACGAGTTAAGGAGAACTGGATTGGGACCAGAGCTCAGAACTACATTGTAACAGGAACTTGTTTTGCTCATCACTTCTCAACAGGTAGGTTGCTGCTATCATTAGCATTATGGTTGTTGTTGTTGTTTAGTTGTTAAGTTGTGTCCGACTCTTCATGACCCCATGGACCAGAGCATGCCAGGCCCTCCTGTCTTCCACTGCCTCTCAGAGTTTCGTCAAATTCATGTTGGTAGCTTCGATGACACTGTCCAACCATCTCGTCCTCTGTCGTCCCCTTCTCCTCTTGCCTTCACACTTTCTGAACATCAGGGTCTTTTCCAGGGAGTCTTCTCTTCTCATGAGATGGCCAAAGTATTGGAGCCTCAGCTTCAGGATCTGTCCTTCCAGTGAGCACTCAGGGTTGATTTTCTTCAAAATGGATAGGTTTGTTCTCCTTGCAGTCCAGGGGACTCTCAAGAGTGTCCTCCAGCACCACAGTTCAAAAGCATCAATTCTTCGGCGGTCAGCCTTCTTTATGGTCCAGCTCTCACTTCCATACATCGCTACTGGAAAAACCATAGCTTTGACTATGAGGACCTTTGTCGGCAAGGTGATGTCTCTGCTTTTTAAGATGCTGTCTAGGTTTGTCATCGCTTTCCTCCCAAGAAGCAGGCGTCTTTTAATTTCGTGGCTGCTGTCACCATCTGCAGTGATCATGGAGCCCAAGAAAGTAAAATCTGTCACTGCCTCCATATCTTCCCCTTCGATTTGCCAGGAGGTGATGGGACTGGTGGCCATGATCTTCATTTTTTTGATGTTGAGCTTCAGACCATTTTTGGCGCTCTCCTCTTTCACCCTCATTAAGAGGTTCTTTAATTCCTCCTCACTTTCTGCCATCAGAGTGGTATCATCTGCATATCTGAGGTTGTTGATATTTCTTCCGGCAATCTTAATTCTGGCTTGGGATTCATCCAGTCCTGCCTTTCGCATGATGTATTCTGCATATAAGTTAAATAAGCAGGGAGACAATATACAGCCTTGTTGTATTCCTTTCCCAATTTTGAACCAATCCGTTGTTCTAACTGTTGCTTCCTGTCCCACATATAGATTTCTCAGGAGATAGATAAGGTGGTCAGGCACTCCCATTTCTTTAAGAACTTGCCATAGTTTGTTGTGGTCGACACAGTCAAAGGCTTTTGCGTAGTCAATGAAGCAGAAGTAGATGTTTTTCTGGAACTCTCTGGCTTTCTCCATAATCCAGTGCATGTTAGCAATTTGGTCTCAAGTTCCTCTGCCCCTTCAAAATCCAGCTTGTACTTCTGGGAGTTCTCGGTCCACATACTGCTGAAGCCTGCCTTGTAGGATTTTGAGCATAACCTTGCTAGCATGTGAAATGAGTGCAATTGTACGGTAGTTAGAACTTTCTTTGGCACTGCCCTTCTTTGGGATTGGGATGTAGACTGATCTTTTCCAATCCTCTGGCCACTGCTGAGTTTTCCAAACTTGCTGGCATATTGAGTGTAGCACCTTAACAGCGTCATCTTAAGATTTTAAATAGTTCAACTGGAATGCCATCACCTCCACTGGCCTTGTTGTTAGCCATGCTTTCTAAGGCCCACTTGACTTCGCTCTCCAGGATGTCTGGCTCAAGGTCAGCAACCACACTATCTGGGTTGTCTGGGACATCCAGATCTTTCTGGTATAATTCCTCTGTGTAGTCTTGCCACCAATTCTTGATGTCTTCTGCTTCTGTGAGGTCCCTACCATTTTTGTCCTTTATCATGTCCATCTTTGCACAAAATGTTCCTTCAATATCTCCAATTTTCTTGAACAGATCTCTAGTTTTTCGCTTTCTATTATTTTCCTCTATATCTTTGCACTGTTCATTTAAGAAGGCCCTCTTGTCTCTCCTTGCTATTCTTTGGAAGTCTGTGTTCCATTTTCTGTAACTTTCCCTATCTCCCTTGCATTTTGTTTCCCTTCTCTTCTCTTCTATTTGTAAGGCCTCGTTGGACAGCCACTTTGCTTTCTTGCATTTCCTTTTCTTTCGGATGGTTTTTGTTGCTGCTTCCTGTACAATGTTACGAGCCTCCATCCATAGTTCTTCAGGCACTCTCTCCACCAAATCTAGTTCCTTAAATCTGTTCTTCACTTCCACTGTGAAAAAATCCCACATAAGGGTTTTGGTTTAGATTATACCTGACTAGCCCAGTGGTTTTTCCTACTTTCTTCAGTTTAAGCTTGAATTTTGCTATAAGAAGCTGATGATCAGAGCCACAATCAGCTCCAGGTCCTGTTTTTGCTGACTGTATAGAGCTTCTCCATCTTTGGCTGCAGAGAACATAATCAATCTGATTTCGGTATTGCCCATCTGGTGATGTCCATGTGTAGAGTCGCCTCTTGTGTTGTTGGAAAAGAGTGTTTGTGATGACTAGCTTGTTTTCTTGACAAAACTCTATTATCCTTTTCCCTGCTTCATTTTGAACTCCAAGGCCAAACTTACCTGTTCCTTTTATTATCTCTTGACTCCCTACTTTAGCATTCCAGTCCCCTATAATGACGAGACCATCTTTCTTTGGTGTCAGTTCTAGAAGGTGTTGTAAGTCTTCATAGAATTGGTCAATTTCAGCCTCTTCAGCATCCGTGGTTGGTGCATAAACTTGAATTTACTGTGATTTTGAAAGGTCTGCCTTGGATTCATATTGCAATCATTCTATCCTTTTTGAGATTGTATTCCAGTACAGCTTTTCCCACTCTTTTGTTGACTATGAGGGCTACTCCATTTCTTCTATGGGATTCTTGCCCACAATAGTAGATATGATAATCGTCTGAATTTAATTCGCCCATTCCCGTCCATTTTAGTTCACTGACGCCCAGGATGTCGATGTTTATTCTTGCCATCTCCTGTTTGACCATATCCAACTTACCAAGGTTCATAGATCTTACATTCCAGGTTCCTATGCAGTATTTTTCTTTGCAGCATCGGACTTTCCTTTCACTTCCAGGCGCACCCACAGCTGAGCGTCCTTTTGGCTTTGGCCCAACCACTTCATTAGCTCTGGAGCTACTTGTCCTTGTCCTCCGCTCTTCCTCAGTAGCATGTTGGACACCTTCCGACCTGAGGGGCTCATCTTCCAGTGTCATATCTTTTAGCTTTTTGTTTCTGTTCATGGAGTTTTCTTGGCAAAGATACTGGAGTGGCTTGCCAGTTCCTGCTCCAGGTGGATCGCGTTTAGTCAGAACTCTCCACTATGACCTGTCCGTCTTGGGTGTCCCTGCACGGCATAGCCCATAGCTTCTCTGAATTACTCAAGCCCCTTCGCCATGACAAGGCAGCAATCCGTGAAGGGGATTATGGTTGTTGTTGTTGTTTAGTCGTTTAGTCGTGTCCGACTCTTCGTGACCCCATGGACCAGAGCACGCCAGGCCCTCCTGTCTTCCACTGCCTCCCGGAGTTTGGTCAAATTCATGTTGGTTGCTTCGATGACACTGTCCAACCATCTCATCCTCTGTCGTCCTCTTCTCCTCTTGCCTTCACACTTTCCCAACATCAGGGTCTTTTCCAGGGAGTCTTCTCTTCTCATGAGATGGCCAAAGTATTGGAGCCTCAGCTTCAGGATCTGTCCTTCCAGTGAACACTCAGGGTTGATTTCCTTCAAAATGGATAGGTTTGTTCTCCTTGCAGTCCAGGGGACTCTCAAGAGTCTCCTCCAGCACCACAATTCAAAAGCATCAATTCTTCGGCGGTCAGCCTTCTTTATGGTCCAGCTCTCACTTCCATACATCACTACTGGAAAAACCATCGCTTTGACAATGCGGACCTTTGTCGGCAAGGTGATGTCTTTGCTTTTTAAGATGCTGTCTAGGTTTGTCATCGCTTTTCTCCCAAGAAGCAGGCGTCTTTTAATTTCGTGGCTGCTGTCACCATCTGCAGTGATCGTGGAGCCCAGGAAGGTAAACTCTGTCACTGCCTCCATATCTTCCCCTTCTATTTGCCAGGAGGTGATGGGGCCCGTGGCCATGATCTTAGTTTTTTTGATGTTGAGCTTCAGACCATTTTTTGCGCTCTCCTCTTTCACTCTCATTAAGAGGTTCTTTAATTCCTCCTCACTTTCTGCCATCAGAGTGGTATCATCTGCATATCTGAGGTTGTTGATATTTCTTCCGGCAATCTTAATTCCGGTTTGGGATTCATCCAGTCCAGCCTTCCGCATGATGTATTCTGCATATAAGTTAAATAAGCAGGGGGACAATATACAGCCTTGTCGTACTCCTTTCCCAATTTTGAACCAAACAGTTGTTCCATATCCAGTTCTAACTGTTGCTTCCTGTCCCACATATAGATTTCTCAGGAGATGGATAAGGTGGTCAGCCACTCCCATTTCTTTAAGAACTTGCCATAGTTTGCTGTGGTCCACACAGTCAAAGGCTTTTGCGTAGTCAATGAAGCAGAAGTAGATGTTTTTCTGGAACTCTCTGGCTTTCTCCATAATCCAGCGCATGTTAGCAATTTGGTCTCTAGTTCCTCTGCCCCTTCGAAATCCAGCTTGTACTTCTGGGAGTTCTCGGTCCACATATTGCTGAAGCCTGCCTTGGAGGATTTTGAGCATAACCTTGCTAGCATGTGAAATGAGTGCAATTGTACGGTAGTTGGAGCATTCTTTAGCACTTCCCTTCTTTGGGATTGGGATGTAGACTGATCTTTTCCAATCCTCTGGCCACTGCTGAGTTTTCCAAACTTGCTGGCATATTGAGTGTAGCACCTTAACAGCTTCATCTTTTAAGATTTTAAATAGTTCAACTGGAATGCCATCGCCTCCACTGGCCTTGTTGTTAGCCATGCTTTCTAAGGCCCACTTGACTTCGCTCTCCAGGATGTCTGGCTCAAGGTCAGCAACCACACTATCTGGGTTGTCCGGGACCTCCAGATCTTTCTGGTATAATTCCTCTGTGTATTCTTGCCACCTCTTCTTGATGTCTTCTGCTTCTGTAAGGTCCCTACCATTTTTGTCCTTTATCATGTCCATCTTTGCACAAAATGTTCCTTTAATGGCTCCAATTTTCTTGAACAGATCTCTGGTTTTTCCCTTTCTATTGTTTTCCTCTATATCTTTGCATTGTTCATTTAAGAAGGCCCTCTTGTCTCTCCTTGCTATTCTTTGGAAGTCCGCATTCAGTTTTCTGTAACTTTCCCTATCTCCCTTGCATTTTGTTTCCCTTCTCTTCTCTGCTATTAGTAAGGCCTCGTTGGACAGCCACTTTGCTTTCTTGCATTTCCTTTTCTTTGGGATGGTTTTTGTTGCTGCCTCCTGTACAATGTTACGAGCCTCCATCCATAGTTCTTCAGGCACTCTGTCCACCAAATCTAGTTCCTTAAATCTGTTCTTCACTTCCACTGTGTACTCATAAGTGATTTGGTTTATATTATACCTGGCTAGCCCAGTGGTTTTTCCTACTTTCTTCAGTTTAAGCTTGAATTTTGCTATAAGAAGCTGATGGTCAGAGCCACAATCAGCTCCAGGTCTTGTTTTTGCTGACTGTATAGAGCTTCTCCATCTTTGGCTGCAGAGAATATAGTCAATCTGATTTCGGTATTGCCCATTTGGTGATGTCCATGTGTAGAGTTGCCTCTTGTGTTGTTGGAAAACAGTGTTTGTGATGACCAGCTTGTTCTCTTGACAGAACTCTATTAGCCTTTGCCCTGCTTCATTCTGAACTCCAAGGCCAAACTTACCTGTTGTTCCTTTTATCTCTTGACTCCTTACTTTAGCATTCCAGTCCCCTAGAATGAGAAGAACATCTTTCTTTCGTGTCAGAAGGTGTTGTAGGTCTTCATAGAATTGGTCAATTTCAGCCTCTTCAGCATCGGTGGTTGGTGCATAAACTTGGATTACTGTGATGTTGAGAGGTCTGCCTTGGATTCGTATTGAAATCATTCTATCGTTTTTGAGATTGTATCCCAGTACAGCTTTCCCCACTCTTTTGTTGACTATGAGGGCTACTCCATTTCTTCTACGGGATTCTTGCCCACAATAGTAGATATGGTACTCATCTGAATTGAATTCGCCCATTCCCGTCCATTTTAGTTCACTGACGCCCAGGATGTCAATGTTTATTCTTGCCATCTCCTGTTTGACCACATCCAACTTACCAAGGTTCATAGATCTTACATTCCAGGTTCCTATGCAGTATTCTTCTTTGCAGCATCGGACTTTCCTTTCACTTCCAGGCGCATCCACAGCTGAGCGTCCTTTCGGCTTTGGCCCAACCGCTTCATTAGCTCTGGAGCTACTTGTCCTTGTCCTCCGCTCTTCCTCAGTAGCATGTTGGACGCCTTCCGACCTGAGGGGCCCATCTTCCAGCGTCATATCTTTTAGCCTTTTGTTTCTGTTCATGGGGTTTTCTTGGCAAAGATACTGGAGTGGCTTGCCAGTTCCTGCTCCAGGTGGATCGCGTTTAGTCAGAACTCTCCACTATGACCTGTCCGTCTTGGGTGTCCCTGCACGGCATAGCCCATAGCTTCTCTGAATTACTCAAGCCCCTTCGCCACGACAAGGCAGCAATCCGTGAAGAGGTTGTGGTTGTACAACTGCACAAATTATTTATCGCATTGCATAGTACTGATCTCTTTCATTACCAGCAGGCCAGAAAAATACAGGAAATTCTCTCTGGTTCCCTCTCGTGGCCCATCCCAATATTGAACCTAGGGAATATTTATAACAATGCAAAAGATGAAACTGAATAAATCTTTTCCTGCCATTTAGAATTGCTACAATAATGGCATAAAACTTATAAAAACATCAGTAAAATCCTTTTAAATACCTTAGAATATCCTTTAGAAGAAACTTTTCAAGGTAATTCTATTACTTGTTACACCTGAGGAACTTAGGTGTTAATTGTTACCACTAAAAGTAATTTTGTAGCTACTAGTAACAGACCTCAAAAAGAAACTAGTTCCAACTACAGTACTTGCACCTAGTCATTTCCAGGCTGGACCATACCCAAGACCCCTTATCATTCCTAATGCTCTCCAATCATGTGGTAATTATTGTCTTCTATCTGAAAATCTTCTACCATGTTGTTTTTGCAAAATGAGTAAATATACTTAATTTCTGTAAAGTCTAAAATATCATTTCTTCAAAACAAATAGATATTGAACCTACAAAATCATGTCTATGGATATGGTAGACTATAAACGTGTTGATCTACTGTCCTTACAATCTCCTTCTCACTTCAGTTTCATTTACTTCTGCTTTTCTGATTTTTCTTGAGGCAATTGGCTAATCTACTGTGATGTTCCACAGTCTCTATGTTGATGAGGTAACCATGGCTCCTCTCAATGCTTTTGGCTTAGCTGCTCTTGTGTCACACAGTTATTGACCCTCATTGGATGCAACCAGTTGAATGTTTAAGCCTGCAATCTCTAAATATATAAGTGAGGTTAAATTTCTGAACAAACATGCAAAGGATTATGTGGTAAATAAAAACAACAAAGAGTAATTTAGTCCCTGATAGTTAGCTACAGTCCATGAAAGTGTACACCAAATAAAATGTGTTAGTCCTTAAGGTGCCGTAAGATTTTTTGTTTTCTCTGTGTTTGTGTGGATGTGCACAACAAAATAATACAACAAATTCCATAGAATTTGTAGTAAATCAGAAGTTATTGTAGGTTTTTGATCATGATTTTTCCATTTTTGGAGTGCCTTTTGTGAAATTATACCCCAGATGGGTTTTCATATCATCTAAGAAGAGAAGTAACATATTGTTTGAAAGATTTGATAAGCATATACTGTATGACCAATTTTTCTTAAAGTATTAATGTATTCCATTCTTTTGGTGCAAATAATGGTAGTGATGTCAGTTGATATTGTTGGAAATATCTTGTAGGAAGTTATTCAGGGGCACTGATAGAATCATTGATTTGCAAGGAACAGTGCTATGATTATGAAGAATGTCTACACATTTATTTTTGTCATTATGTGACTCCAAGTCACCTCTGACCCATGGTGACCTATTATACAATGGAATATCAAGTGTCCAATGGATTTTTTCCCTGGGACAACAGGTAAGAGGTGTCAGAAAACTTTTATGATCTCTGCAGGGTGGGACTACTGCCACCTGCTTGAATAATGGCTTAGACCAGTGTTTCCCAACCTTGAACTAAAACTCCCAGAAGCCCTCATCACTAGCTAAGCTGGCCAGGATTTCTGGGAGTTGTAGTCCAAGAACATCTGGGAACTGAAGGTTGGGAGGCACTAGACTAGACAGAGCAAAAACTGAACCAGATGGACCTTTGATCTGCTCCAATGAGGCTTTTCCTATGCCCTTACCCATTTCATGCAACTCCTGTGGTGGAATGCAGGCAGTATTCAGAAAGGGAGGTAGGCCTGTTTATCTCTTGACTTGTTCCTCCCCTGCATTTTTTTTTTTGTCCAGTATGAAGATTTCCCCTCCAGTATTTTCCCCCTAGAACAACCAGATTTAAACCTGGTCAAGGATTGGAAATGGGTATTATTTGCAGTGTGAAGTCAAGGCAATCCTGTCCCCACACCCTATGGTTTTTAAGCTGATGCACACACACCAGGAATCTGACACAGGATTTGAACCACAACATTGGAAAATTAAGGGAACATAAAGTCTTATTCTTTTTTGTCATCATACTTCCCTTTGCAAGGATATGCTCTTTTGTTATTAAGCAGACCCAATCAAAACAAAAGGGATACTGTTTCTTTTATGAGTAATGCACTAACTCACAAAAAAGTGAAGGAGAGAGAAAGAGAAAATAGAGCAGGGTGGGTGGAGAAAGTTCATGGAGGATAGATATGAATTCGGACAGCATAAGATTTATTACAAGGGCTGCAGAAATTATTCCTCCTTAACAGCACTTCAATTGTCTAATTATTCCCAGCTGTTTTCAATTTGTTTCAGGGTTGTTAATTAAGGGGTAGGGTAGTCTTGCTGGACCAATTCAGCAATAAGCAAAAAGTTGCTTCATATCAACCCCTTACACCTATCCTCTGTAAATTCCTGCTGGAAAAATAATGGCATTTCTACTCACCCATTTCCCGCCCACTGGACTGAGATAAAAGGTATGAAGCATGTAATTTTCTATTTGTTGGGATAATTAGTTGCACCCACAGAGGCTAAAGGAGGGAAAGAAAAATATGGTTTCTCCTTCAAAAAAACAAGAACCAACCCAAAAATGAATATAGGTTAAGGTTAAACAGATTAATTTGAGCTCTAACACCTGATAATTAATCAGCCAATGGGGAATGTTATGGAGCCTTTGTTTTACTACAGAATGCAGTAGAGCTAAAGTTTTCTTCCTTAGGCCCATAGACAGACATCTTGAATTGATTCATGGAGAACCTGGAATCTTGAAATTTGGTCTTAAAGTGTTCCTGATTATCTGAAGTGCAAACAAAAGGAGAAATTGCTCTTGATAAGTAGTGTTGCTAGCCTGTATGAGAATGGAGTTTGTAAACGTGATGTAGCCCCAGTGGATAGGAAGGGCCACTGGCTGTAGTTCTTTCCATTGCTGTATTGCTGTTGGTGGAATATATCCAGGCATTGCCTGACGCAATAATAGTAATGATTGAGATACGTTTGATATGTTGATGATTATCACTGTCAGTACGAAGTTTTGAAGAGGTGACTGTATTAGTCTGTTTCAGCAACTATATCAAAAGCAAAACAAAATAAAAAACATTGTGACTTCTTTAAGACTCTGTGTGGCGAAATGCCTACAGGTGACGTCATTCCTGCCTGTCAGTCACAGGAGCTCTAGAGGGAGGAGCCAAGGATAGAGCAGGAGGGGCGGAACCAAGGGGACAGTTGGACAAAGGGAGACAGTTGGAACCTGAGAAAAGACAGTTGAGAAGTTGGAGCTTAGAGAGAAGAGAAGAATTAGAGTGATCTGAGGAGAGAGTTAGGAAAGTGAATTAAGACCAAGGTTATTAGAGTGAACAAGCAGGAATGAGAACACCTAGAATAATAGAGATATTAAGTGATTGAAAGTATATAACACAAGCCTGAATATATGCCCCGTCCTACCCAAACTTAATCAGACCCCTGTTACAGTGACTACGTGATTTACTTTGTGAAATGATTAATAATAAAAGGTTATCTGTTATTCAAACCAACTGATTCTGTAGTTCAATAAACCTGGCAATTGGCAGCACATGTGTCTAACACTCAGAGGTGGTATTAAGATAATAATACCTGGTGACGTGAGAGAAGGAACAAGAGGGAGAGAACCTTTGTGAGGGCCACAACAAACACAGCCACAAGGGCGATCCCCACACTCACAGATTTATTTCAAAGGAAACGGATGGTGATTCACAAATGTTCACAATGAAATAAACCTGTTTTTCTTCAAGGCACTTTTATTTGTCTATCTGTCTGGTTTTGGTTATACATCAGTATGGAGTGACAGATCAAGGTTTCTAAGATGTGCATGATGTGGAGAAAATAGATAAAAGAGGGTTTCCCCCCCCTTTCCTCTTGCATAATATAATTTGTTTGCATTACTTGTATACCTTTGATATAATTTAATATAAAATACTTTAAGCCAAACCTCACTAAGACCTTGAAGGTCAGGATGGGTGATACCTTTGTTACAGCACTAAAGAAATCACAAACATAAGATGGCTTTTGATCCCATACAGGTCTTCATTAAGTTGGGCACCACAGACCTGGGGGTGGCACAGAAAAAAACCACAGCCAGAAGTGTATACCTTGCGCCTCTGTTAAAAGTAAGTTTCAAAATGGGGGGCTACAGACTCAGCTCAGAGGTGCAGATTTCAGATTCCATCTCTGGTGGTGTGGGTTGGACTCTCTCCCTCCCTCCCTATCTTGTTGGACAAAGGATTGCCAGAGGAAAAGAATAACAGAGGAACCTGGCATACACATCTGGCCGTGAATTTCAGAGCTTTTATGTGTTTCCTGCACTATTCACAGCTCTGTAGTGCCCAGCTGAAGACCTGTACCAGGTTAACAGCCAGCTTAGGTTTGTGATTTTTTAGTGGTTTAATAAAGGTATCAGCCCCCACCCTTGCCTTCAGATTGTGTACAAAGACCACATTGGTTTTTTGTTTTGTCTTGCTCAGACTTGTAATCTATACACAAAGAAAGCACTTAGTTATAGAATTGCTTTAATTCCACTGTGATTGACACCTTTGTGGATATTTGTCCATGCCTAGTAAGATGGCTGGATAAATGCAAAAAGGGACAAATCTCCCATGCCATTGAGTTAAAGAGGTTTTGCTCTTCTTCTCCACAAATTTCAGTGCAAGTGCCTAATTTAAGTTGTCATGCAACTGTTCCAAGAGACATATTCTCGTTTGCTTCTGGCTAGGTTGTTCATGTCTTTGGTAAGAGCAAGAAGGGCTGTGCAAGCGGACCAAAGTCTTCTCTATACTAGCATCCATAAGGACAATTGTCGCCTCTAGCTGCTGTTCCCCAGCAGTTCGTAACTAATAATGGAAGTAGGAGCCATAATCAGAGTGGAGGATGTAACAGTCCCTGATTGTGAAGGAATAGTCTATAGCGATACCACTAGTTTATAGGCTTCATTCAGAGAGACAAAGAGGTAACAGGCACTTAGCCTCACTAAGAAATACCTTCATCTTTTTGAAGGGAAAGAAATATTAGGAAATTTATTATTATTATTAAAAAAAATATTTTCAAACTGCTGTTATAGTCAACCTTCTGCAATGTGAACTAGGTGAAGGTTTAGCAGCTTTGCTCCCCTCCCATATATTTATTGTCCATGTGCTTTCAGGTCATTTTCAAAGAGTTAATTATAAGTGACGTTAGATAAACCCACTCCCCCATCATCCATAACGAGGTTAGATGGGCAGCCTAGAAGTTTAAAGAAAGAAAGAAATACAGGAATCACCAAAAAAGATAGAGGGACTAATTGGAATGGAATTGCATGTTCTAATTCTAACAACAACAACAATTGAACAGGAAGGGAACTTTAAAAGTCAAGAGGCACGAATGATCAGCTGCTTATTGATAAAATGATCCTGAGGAATGCAAAAAGACGAAAAACAAACTTTAACATGGCCTGGATAGACTATAAAAAGGCATTTGACTCATTGCCACACAGCTGGATTAACATCTGCCTAAAAAATTCATTCAGAAGTTCCTCAAGGAAAACATGGAAAACTGGAAAACTGTCTTAATGGCCCATGGTGAAGAAACTGGGGAAGTTAGCATCAAAAGAGGAATATTTCAGAGGGATTCATTGTTACCACTTCTGTTTAATATCTCACTAGTCCCCATGTCAATGATTTTAAATAAAACTGGATTGGGCTACCATATTTCACAACAAGCTGGAAAAATCAATAATCTCTTATACATGGATGGCCTAAAACTATATGCAAAAAGTTCCACAGAGATAGAATCACTGCTAAACACAGTGCGAATATTTAGTGAAGATATCCAAACAAAATTTGGAATTGACAAATGTGCAGCTCTGTCTATACACCGTGGCAAGATCCAAAAACTAAATGGAATAGAGTTTTAAAATGGCAATATTATAAAATCGCTCTCAAGTGATGAAAATTATAAATACCTTGGAATACTAGAAGCAGATAACACCGTGCACACAAAAGTTAAAGAACTGACAGAAAGGGAATATATCAAAAGACTGTGGAAAACCTTAAAATCAAAATTAAATGGGGGAAATACAATCAAAGTCATAAACACATGGGCAGTTCTGGTGATTCAGATACCCAGCTGGAATAATAGATTGGACTCAAAACGAATTAGAAGAACTGGATCAAAAAACACGGAAACTAATGAACATGCATCACTCACTGCATCCAAAAAGCGATGTGGACAGATTATATTTACCACAAAAAATTGGAGGCCATGGGTTACTGCAAATACAGGAAGTAGTAGAGGAAGGCAAAAGAAGTCTAAATGATTGTATCAGTACAAGCAGAGAAAAATTACTGAAAGCTGTGAAAATGGAGAATATTTTGAAAACAACAGAAACAAAGGCTCAATATAAGAAGCAACAATTTGAAAAGAAATTAAACAGCTGGAAAAATAAAGCACTGTATGGACAACACCTGAGAAATATTGATGGAAAGCATGATCAGAATTCTACATGGGCATGGCTAAAACTGGGGACCCTTAAGAAAGAAACCAAAGGCTTGATTTTTGCTACACAAGAACAAGCACTCCAAACCAATGTGATGAAAGCTAAGATCCAAGGAATTAGTGCTAATAGCAAATGTCGACTCTGCCAAGAAAAAGATGAACCTGTGTCACACCTCATCTGTGAATGTCCAAAGATTGCACAAACAGATTACAAAGTTAGACATGATTGAGTGGCAAAGTTAGTGCACTGGTCATTATGCAAAAAAATATAACTTGCCGGCCTCCAAAAACTCATGGGAACATCAGGTAGAGAAGGTGTCAGAAAATGAGGAAGTCAAGATCTTGTGGGATTTCTGGATCCAAACGGACAGACACCTTGAACATAACACACCAGACATAGTAGTAATAGAATGAAGAAATGTCCGGATCATTGACATTGCAATTCCAGAGGATGCCAGAGTTGAAAATAAAGAATTGGAAAAACTAACAAAGTACAGAGACTTGGCAATCGAAACATCTCACCTCTGGAAGAAACACACTTCAGTGGTCCTCGTAGTCATTAGGGCTTTGGGAACAATATCAAGAAATTTCACACAGTACTATAAGCAGTTGCAGATCTCAGAAATCACACCATCAGAGCTACAAAATTTGGCAATATTAGGAACAGCATACATACTGCACCGATATTTAACAGATACTTAGGTTTTAGGTTACAACCTGTATCTGTTATATAATAGCAGTCAATGTTTTTATAATTTTGACTGTGCCTGGAGTTTTTGAAGAAGAAGAAGAAGAAGAATATGCTGTCGAGTCCAACTTATGGTGACTCCAGGAATTTCTAGGTAGTGAATACACAGAAGTTATTTAGCATTCCCTTCTTCTGAAGACATCCTGGGACTGTGCAACTTGCCCAAGGCCACCTAGGCTGGTTCTTCTCCCAGGAGCTACAGTGGGGAATGGAATCCCAACCTCTGGCTCTTCAGGCAGATACTTAAAGCAGTGAGCTATTCAGCCAGCTAGTTCATATATACAGATCTAAAATTAGAAAGTTTTAAAAATACATTTAAATGGAATTACAGTACATCTCACTTGAACAGGAACTAATGTGAGCAGTGCACCTGCTAAGCTTGCTGTCCAGATGCTCACTGCAGGTGGGCAACTTCAAGGTACCAGTCGTCCTTTTATACCAGTCTTTCTCTTGGATATTGGATTGAGCAGCCTTTAAAATTAGAGGACTGTCTTCCAATAAAAAAAAAAAGACATGTGTACAAGAACATGCTACCCTCTTGGTTCTAGTGGAAACCCAGTATTGTATGTATTTGCAGGATACAAATAAACATGGCGGACAGAGGTGTTGTCACATGAATGGAATGCCTATATGCCTGCAGGTTATAAGGAAGAAGCATACTGCCAACAGCAATAGTTGTTGTTTTTTTAAGCCATTAAATTGGCTACTTCGGGGGGAAAAGTGTCCCACTTTAAAACTCTAGGCCATGTTGTGACAATCTTTGTTAAAATTGCACTTGGATACATTTGGCTATAAATCTGTTTGGAAAGTGGAAATTGGGCACTTGCAACATTGGATTAGATGACTTCACGACACAGCGCTGGTTGACTCTAGTTTAGGGTGCTTATGATTACAGTTTGAAAGACATGCAGTAAATCCAAAGTATTTTCGAGAGCCTTCAGATAAAAACTTAGGCCAGTATAATTTTATGGTTGTATGAATCATCCCACTGTTTTGCTAAGCCTTAACTTAGTTTACATTGCAAAAGGTTCACTATGACACCAATCGGAAAGAAATATCCATGAAAGAGTAATAGCTGGTGATCTGCATTTTTAAAAAAATCTGCTAATATTTGTCTTTCTTCAATAAAGGTCAAGATAATTCTTATAAAGGCAACGTCAAAAACGGGAGAAGGGATTTTTAATGCTATCCAGGCAATGTCTAAGAAATACATGATTGCAAAAGAAGTAGCGTGTTTATTCTGTTAAAGGAATATTTTGCCAAAATAGTATGTCTGCCATTTCCCCTCAATTTTTGAACAGCATTATCTCAAACTAAGATTAACAAGTTATAACAATCCATTTAAATACATGATACAGTTTTACAACATTTAAGGAGAATAAGAGAATCAAAAGCTAGACATGTTCAGCAAGTTCAGTTGCAATCCTTCATCAAAAAGAGCAACATACATCCCTCCAGATGTTGACTTGCAACTGTCATCATCCTATCTAGCATTGCTAAGAGAAACAGACGATTGGAGTGTCCAACAATATAGAGAGCCAGATGTTTCCCATAACTACTATACACTGTTATCTGGCAACCAGTCTCATTGGAGTTGTTGAAGCTTGCTTCTGAGAAGACCTTACTGGATTGTTTTATTGGCTGTTGGATTTAGTCAATTTGTTAACTCACAAAAGCTGCAAACATATGCTGTATGTACAGTGAGTGAATATCTTGCAGCACAAGTCATAATTTACCTACAATTTGTAGTTATAAAGCCATGCTTTTTGTGACATCCAAATGCAGCCATCATTTCAGACTTATGCCTTATATTATATTTATTGATGTATTTGATGTTTTACTCCGCTAGTGGGGACTCACAGCAGCATTAAAAAAAATCAACAATTTGTGCAGATTAGCTCAATTTGCTTCAATAATCTGGAGCTTTCTGCTACATAGATACCTTGTAGCTGGCTGGATAGCTCAGTGTTTTAGGTATCTTGCCGTGGAGCCAGAGGCTGGGAGTTCAGTTTACCTCTGTGCATCCCAGAAAAGCCAGCCTATGTAGCCTTAAGCAAGCTGCACAGTCTCAGAATGTCCCCAGAAGAAGGGAATGGTAAACCACTTCTGAGTGCTCTGTACCTTAAAACCCCTGAAATAAATCAGAACTGACTTGACAGCACACAATTATTATTATTATTAAATACCTTGTATGGTATAGTACCAATGATAGGGTTGCCAGGTCAGCAACACTCTTGTCTGAAACTGCAGAGTCAAACTTAAGACCAACTTTGTGACATCACAGAAGCAGAGCAGGCAAGGGTGGGAGAGGTGCTGGCCAACTCATTGTGGATCCAGAATCTGGGTAACAACTGGATTAGGAAGCAAAATACCCAGAGCTGGGGGGAAAGCTGCAATGATGATCTCTATGGGTGCATGCCTGCTAGGACTCCCATCCTGCATTGCCTTACGTACAGCATACATTGGTAATTTTCCCATAATCTATATTGCAGCTAGTACTTATTGAAGGTTTACCACTAGCCCACGGGGAGTTTCCCCCCAAGCTCTGTACTACTGTTTCCAGGGCTAATGTAATGAGAAGGCTCATGAGTCACAGCTCCACTCTTTAACTTGCTCAAAGCAGCAAATGGGCCAAGACATTGTGCCCTTCCCCAGTCCCCTCTGTTTACTCCAGTACATTTTTGTGTACTAACACTGTGCAAGTATTACATCCATGCAAATACCTTTGCACTAAACCAGTGAACTCTGGTACCATGTGGCAAATGAAGGAAACTGGTGTCCAGGCTTTAAAATAACTTAAAACACAAAAATGAACTTTCTTCTCCTCCATCACTGAGATTTGCCTCCCCACCTGGAAAAGCACAGCAATTCAGCCAGCATCCTGAGACTGGAGTCCTCTAGCTACAAGATGCAGCAGAAATATCCAGATTAGTCAATAGCTTGTTCCATGCTGCATAATACAAGGCAGGACTCTGTTTGAGTCTGAAACAATGGCTGCATTCAAATGTCACAATAAACCAGAGTGTCCCAGGTGAGGAAAGTTAGGGCTTCCGTTCATGGTTTATAACAAGCATTGGTTCCTCATGTCGTAGTTTGAAAACCTAGTTCATTAATTATCTCCACACTTTCTCATGAATATACTGAGATAAAATGCCGAACTACAGTTTGTTGCAAAACATGGAGGACAGGGGATTTGCATGCCTGAGATTGAGTAAGTTCATTCCTGTCACAAACAACTGTGGTTTGTTGTAATATCTGAATGTGGCTAATGATAACGGGGAGATTTCTCTGTAGGATTATTTTCCCTCTTATTATTAAGAACATACAAATTTAGGAACATTCCTGTTCACTTTTGCAAATGAAAAAATAGAGAGAATCAGAGATACAGTTGCCTTCCCTGTTCCATGTTCATTGCAATAAAAAGCACTGCTGAATCTATGGAAGCTCTCTTTTACATTCCTGCAGGAGCTGCTTTGTGGGAAATGCTTGAGTCACTAATTAGAGCAGAAATGGAAAAGTAACCTGAGGGAAAATTAGTAGCATTTGAATATAATGTGCTCTTCAACCAGCTTCTGTCACTGTTGATTTGAAGACATGAGCAGAAGACAAGATGCTGTTAGGCTAAGTGAAGTAGATGCAAACAAAGAAGGAAAACAATGAATCAAGAGGAATGCAGAGACACAGTTCTCCTTAACCTGTTGGCTTCACTTGAAGAGGTTGGTAGATTGAAAATGTGCCTGAATAATTGCATTTAGTGAAAGAGTAAGTGCAGAGGTTCTGTGCCTATGTTGTTATAAGAGCACAAGAAAAGCTGACCCATTCTCTTCCTGGCTGTTCAGGGTCCTTCTGGAGTCTGGAATCCAACAGAATAGTCTCAGATATACTTGTTCATTTGATTTATTTCTTTTAAAAAGTTATATACCACTTCTCCGTGAAAATAGTCTACAATAAAGTGGTTAATGAGCTGAGCAGGGCTATTAATGATACCACCTTTTGGAGGTCACTAATTTATAGGATTGCTATAAGTCAGAATTGACTTGAGAGCACCTCAAAAACAACAAAGTGGTTTATAAGATTCATCATAAAATGATGATACAAATATAATAAATGTAACATATATTAAATATATATTATTACAACTGTAAAAACTATGAGAAAAATACACAAAATCAGTGGAAGCAGCTGACATCCAGTCACCCATTATAAGCCTTACAGTCAGAGGTCAGAAATATTGCTGTTTTAGACTACAAGTCCCCAAATTCTGCCAGCCAGCTTATAGCAACTAACCTGTTGCATAGAGAGGCGAGGGCACTTCCTAGTGGCAGACAGATCCAGCTGTGATGGCTTGAAACATGGAACGAAGGCTCTCATAAGTAGAGACACTTCTTATCTTCCACTACTCCTGCTAGATTAGCAACGATGAGCCTGACAATCACCAGGACTTCAAAAAGTTCATTTTTCTGGACTGTAAATCCCAGAATCCCTTCGCCACTGACCATGCTGGCTGACAGGTATTTTGGGAGTTATAGTTCAAAAATTAATTTTTTTCCACAGTTGAAGGCATCACAATGTCTGGCGTGCCCAACCATTTGCTCACCGGAGTATGATATGAATCTGAAGTGCCACAGCATCCTGGTGAGCAGTAGTAGAAATAAAAATTACATATAAAAACACGAAGTTGAAGTACCACATCATCCTACTAAGCAGTAGTAAGCAACAGTAACAAAACAAAAAAGAAAGGTAAAATCCAATCTTAGTGTTTTTGTTAGTTTTCTTTTGCTTTGTTTTTACCATCAAAACACGGGGAATTAATTCTGTCTTTAAACCTTCAGTGGGGAAGACTACCTCACAATTGTTTACTGCATTCAGCTTTCTATAGGGTGTGTTTTGTTACTGATTGCTTTCTTCTTGAAATATTCCTGTTGTCTCTTGAAGGGCACCAACCACTGAATTATTCAGTTACTAGCAGCAGCTACTCATTCGGGGAACTACTTCAAAATGCACTTTATACAGAATGTTTAAGCATTTGCTGTAGGATGTGTCACATCATTTAAATAGGTAGAGTACCAAATGTCCCCCCACTCCCATCCCAAAAGGCTTTCTAGGTTTCTCCTGTGGTATTAGACTTTGGTTCTGTTGACACAATTTAACTCAGTATAAAAATCATTCATCAACTATAGTAATTTTTTTTCTAGTAAGGAGGTGACTGAAGGCCAAAGCAAACATTGCAGTACCTGCATAAGTTCACCAAAAAGAGAGAGGCTGTTGTGTTGTTTTTAGGCCTTGGCAAATTCCTTATTTAAGTCATCCCTTAAATAAACCTTGACTCTGTGCCATTTTTCTCCAACCTGGCACTCTCCAGATGTGTTAGACTACAACTCCCATCATCTTCAGTGGCCATGCTTGCTGGGAACAATAACAGTTGCAGTTGAACACATATGGAGTGGAAAGGGAAAGAAAAGCCTTCCTCTCTTCCCCAGGAGCAGAATAAGATCTGCTAAAATCTGTTAAGAGACCTGCCTAAAACCCTACTTCATAAACCTGTTACTCTCTCGGCCCTTGTGTGGAACCTGCATCTGTAGTAAGGGTTCTGGAAATCTCAAACACAATATGAACCATATGGCTAAGCTCTGTTCATGTGTTCATACGCCCAGTGGATAGATGAACTAGGACTCAGGAAACCCTGGTTTGAATCCCTGCTCAGCCATGGAAATTCACAAGGTGTGTGGAAATGGTAAAGCCACATCTTAAATATCTCATTTACCTTGAAAGCCGTATTAGGATCAATATATCCGCCCAGAGACCTTTGGGTAGTGTGGGCAGCATATAAATTAAATAAATAAATAAATAAATATAATAAATAAATCATGTGCTGTCAGTCTGGCACTTATATATATATATATATATAAGTGCCAGACTGACAGCACATGATTTATTTATTATACTATTTTTCATAATCATAATTGATTTGTTCACAAACATAAGTTGATCTACAGCCACACATTACAGAACATAATAGCATTCGCATATACTTCACGAAGTAGTCTGATAATGAGAGTGTCTGTATCAGTTATAGTCTGTTACTGGGCTAAATGTCATGGAATTATTATAACCTCTAGACAGCATGATCGCCTGGTGTCTGGATGAATATTTATATACATAAGTGTGCACATATTCGTGTATTCATTGTATGCATTTTTAGCAACATCCTGTTCCACATTGCCAGCATTGGGTCCTCTGCCTTAGCCAGAAAATATCTCAGGTCAGCCCTCTGACGTTCTGCCAGTAGTTTTCCAGCTCCTTCGCACTTTCTCAGACCATACTGTCAACAAAATTGCCCTTCCAGTGTTAGCGTGCCCTCCAAAGGACAGGAGGATGTACTGCTCCAGAAGGGTTGCATAGTCATCTGATAGACCCAAGCATTCCAATATAATTTACAATATGATAAAATTCTAGGGTTAGTTAATTTTTTCCACAGTTCATATTTTTTACACAGAGGAAGAGAAACACACACAGGCACACAGTGTATATTATGTAGAGGAACAAATATGTTTGGATGAAGCTGGACTACTGCTGAATGACTGGGACTATTCTCTGGGGCATAGCTCCAAACACTAAGCCGGAAATTGAGCCAGTGATTCGCCAAACAGTTCAGATTTCTCCAAGGGCAAAAGCCAACCAAGCTGCCAGATTCATGAGGTAATTTCAGAATGAGATAATGATCTGAACCTCATTTAGAACATGAGTTGTGTTTTCTGGTATGTGTACAGTATTTAGTTCCTACGTTGACTTTACCATTGATCTTTCAATTTGCTAATTTACCAAGTGTGACCATTCCTCTCCCCACCCCCACCCCAGTATTTTTTTTAAAAATTTTTGGCAGTCTGGGTTATTACCATTATTCTAGAGCAGAGAGAGGGCAAGCGAGACAGAAAATTAGAGAGGCCAGGACTGGGCTAGCCAAAAACTCCTAGAATTTCTTCACAGTTGCATACATTGTAAAGCCTTAATGGAGGATTACAAAGCCAAGGTAACAGAGAACCATATTGGAATTTTGCCTTGTTAGTGGTGTACGCAAGGTTTCAGACAATTCATTTCCCTCAGAACAAATTAGTGGTACTTGGTCCATCCCTACGTCTTTGAAGTTTCCTCAAGGCTGGGGGCATTCTCTATTTCAACCCCTCGCTCCTTGTGGTTACCTTTGATTTTCACCATATGCTTCTGTCCCTCGAGATACGTCCACAACGATGTCTAGCATGGGTAGACTATTGTGGTACCTACCTTATTGACTAAGCAGTGGCATTTATTTACCTTTCTCACTGGGATCCAAATGGTTTAAGAACAGGGTGGTGAAGCAACAGAAAACAGTAATTGTGTTAACCTGGTATGGAACAGAGCTTTTAAAGTTACTTTAAAATAGTAATTTGTTGCCGTTATAATTCCAAAGCCACTAAAAGTAGTT
Source organism: Intellagama lesueurii (assembly GCA_037013535.1). Classification (NCBI taxonomy): domain Eukaryota; kingdom Metazoa; phylum Chordata; class Lepidosauria; order Squamata; family Agamidae; genus Intellagama; species Intellagama lesueurii. The sequence continues at coordinate 24,009,075 of JBAJHW010000001.1, forward strand.
AGTTCCCATCATTGTTACATTTTTGTACAATTTTATATTATTATTATTTTCTTATTCTCCAAAGTAACTACAAATGGAGATCTTCACTTACATGATCACAGCATTTGCAGAAGTGAGACAATCTCACATTATTGCACTGGTGAGGCTTTCTGCTCAGCAGAAGCACAATAAGATACTGGCCAATCTGGTACGTTCTTTTTTTGTTGTCTGAACTGATTTTTTACAAGCTGTTGACCTGTAGCATAAAATGCATTTTCCTCCTGCGCATTTTCTCATCACTTCAATACTCATAATAGAATATGAGGTACATCACCAGGCAGAATTTGACCCATACAATGCCCCTCCTCAGGAGAAGTTTAGAAGTTAGGGTTTTGAAAAGTTACTTTTTGGACCATATCTCCAGTGGGTGAATCCTGGGAGCCATAGCCAAAACCCTCCCACCTCCAAATATAGTTCCTTATCTACCATTTAGTGAGGCCACCTCCATAGCAATGAAAGTTGCTATGTATAACAAAGCTATAGTTATACTTTAAAAGGAGTGATGTTTTATAAAAGTATGGAAAGTATATGAGATTTTTTTTTAAGTATATGGGAAAAAGTGACATGACAGATCTTCCCAACTGGGTCAAGGGTTTTGATTATCCAGAGCTGGACACTAGCTCATTAAAGCCTGGCTTTGAATCCCTGGATATTCAAATAATGTCTGTGGCACTGTCTTAGAGCTGCTACTTTCCCTCCTAACTTTTAATAAAGGCATTGATGACAGGTACAAGATAATGCTCTCTATGCTACCAATAATCACCATTATCATCATCTTAGAACTGCAAAGCTGGAAGGGACCCCATGGATCATTGGATCCAGCCCTTGTCAAGGAGGCAGAGTGGGGAATCAAGCTCTCAACCCTGGCCTTGCAGCGAGATGCCTAAACCTCTGAGCTATAGCTGTTTCATGCTGAATGTGCGGTGCAGGTAAGAATTTAATTTGAATTGTTTTTGATAAGAATTTATGAAGATTCATGATTATTTTCATAAATTAAAGGAGGAGAATTTTTTTCTAATCTAATAAATGCAATGAAAAGAAAAAGTGCTAATTCTCCTATTCCTATCAAAAACTTGGGAGCCCTTTTTAAGTCAATGGCTGGAATCCTGTTGGTGGAGCTGTGTAGTCATAAATGGTGGTCATCAGCTGCAGATGATACTCTTTAATTTAATTTAAAGCTTCCTATCCTCCCCTCAGGTCCCTAGGGATCTCTTTCAACCTGGGGAAGCACTGGAAATCTTGGGAGAGCATTTCAACCTTATGAAGTATTTGAGGTGGGGGGAGTCTTTAATATCTGAAAATCATGGCTGCTAATCCAGATATTTTTAGATATTTGGAGTCCCTTTTGAGCTGAGGAAGCCTGGTGGAGCCCACCATCCTGAGGCTTCCAAAAGGGTTCCCTAGCCTCAGAATCTGAGGAGAGGGATAGCAAGCTTTGAATTAAATTAAAGAGTAATCTCTGCAGTTGATGACATAATCACCATGTATTGTCACAGAACAGCACAACGGTATTTCAGCCATTATATTATACTTACTGTTTGTTCAATTATAAACGTCTTGTTTCCCATGCCATTTTTTAAAAAAATATTTATGCAAAAGAAAAACAAAAGAAGAAACTCGATCTCTGTTGATGATCATGGATACATGCAATGCTGAATTATCGAAGTCTTGCAGAGATTATAGGAAGATTACATAATCATGGCTTGACTTTTTGACAGCTCTTTATCCAGATGGATAGATTAACCAGTCATTAGCTTCGGTAACACAATCAGTGGAATAGCTCTAAACTAGTGCTGTTGAGCCACCAGTGCTAATCAGGTATATATAATTGCTATTGCAGGAGGATGTATGTGCCATAAAACTGGAGACGAGGAGTGGGGGGAACTATATTTGAACAGGTCTGAGTGGATAGGAAAGGATGCAGAGAACACAATGTCATAATGCTTCTGCACTCACATTGCATTTTGCATGCATGTTGCCTATTGAGCCGGAGGAAATGCAAACATTTTAATGTCCATATTCCTTCATTCTTTTAAAGTGTGCTGCTTACGTTCTTTGCCTGCTCCATCCCCAAGGTAGGAGGGGAAAAGAGCCCAACCCAGAATCTTGAGTGCTCTGAAGACAAAGCCATTCTGCTTTTGGCTCCATGCGCACCCTTTAGACTTGGGAGAGATTGGCCATTACAAATGCAGAAAGCATGCTGAGCTGGAGAACAGCACTTTGGGGAGGAGAACTCTCCAAACTGATCTCCTTTGGATGCTGCAGTGTTTTAAAGTGTGTAATTTCTTCCAAAGGCTACAGAAGTGACATCAACACTGTGGCCTTTTCATGGCAGGGAGTGAATGGAAGAAACAGACTCTCTCAACGCACCTTTGATCCATCCTTATCTTTTCAGCTGCACACTGCAATATTGTACTGAGATTTATGAGAATTCTTTCCATGTTCACAACTTATAAAGTATTAATAGCCAGTCCAAGCTGGAAAATAATACACCATTCCTAACTCTATTAAGGACATAAAATCTGGCTTTGGTTAAAATGAGATTCCCTTTAGCAATGGCCAATATACAGTATGTATTACGAATACATATATATAGAAAACCCAGACCTCTTCTTATCTGACGTTACAGCAACATAAAGATTACTGCCTGAGGCTCAGCAAACTTCAAACTTAGAAAGTCAGATTGAGAGAGAGTGAAGGGGTGCAGGCAATCATTGGAAAGTAATTACTGGTAACCTGAGCAGTCACTTTCAAGTAGATTTCATCTAATAAGACCTATACACAAATGTAATTTTATGTTGATAGACTGACGTATGACAGGCACGCAGTGGTAGATGCAAGGGGTAAGACTGAGCTATACTGCTACATTGTTAGCTGTGCAATGGGTTTCCCCCACCCCCTTATAAACCTTAGCTTAGCTGGCTATGACAATTTGAATAAACAGCCCTAAAGATTCTAACCAGGAATGGAATCCTGCACTCAACTGGGCGGTTTAAATCCCACTGGCATTCTGGAGAGTTAAAATAATGAAAGATGTGTAAAACTGCAGGCTATGTTGCTGTTAAAAAAAGGCAGCAACCTCAGGCATATTTTAAGAACAATAGTATTCCCAAAGAAAATAAAGTAATAGTGGTATGGTCCATGTGTAGCATGAACAAGTAGAATTGGGCAAAACCTTTTATTGGGCCACCGCAATATCAGTATATGAACGATCTTTCAAAACTTTTCAGAAATCTTTGCCAGGCATGGTTTTGTGAAATCCAGGAATAGGAGGGGGAGGAGAAAAGTTGAGAAAAGCATCTTATCCACCATAATGGACTTTAAGGTGTGCGGTTCTCAGATTGGCCTGGGGTAGAATTGATTACCTATCTCTGGCTGTATTGACAAAGCGCTTGGGGATACTCCACAAACAATCCCTGATCTTTTAATTGAATTACATGACCCCCAAGTGGGCTTGGAATAGAAACTCCTGAAACATTGCCATCCCCATATCTACAAAGATGGAGATTAAAATTAGATGGAACAGAAGACAAAAACAATCAAGTAAAGCCAATTTATGAGAATCACCTAGTGTTTAGAACAGTGGTTTCAGACCTTGAGTCCCCAGATGTTCTTAGACTAAAACTCCCAGATGCCTTCCCCACTAGTTGTACTGGCTAGCTGTAGCCCAAGAACATTTGGGGCCCTGAGATTGGGAAGCAATGGTTTAGAAGATTGAGTCCTTAATGTAGTAAAATCCATCTTGAGTAGTGATGGATTTCCTTCAGTGGTAGATCTCCCCCAGGATTGCTGGCGATTCTTTGCATGTCTTCCTATAGTGAGCGAAGACATTTTCCAGTATGAGGTGAAGGACAAGATGCTGCCCTCCAAAAATCTGAATTTTACCTTAGCACTGGCTATGAGATAACATCTTTCACTGCAGTTGAGAAGAACAGGCAGATCAGGTGTAAATGTGAAATGTGGGAATAGCAGGTGGTCTACAGTTAAATTACATAATAAGTAAGATGATAGATTACTATGTTAAGCCTTGTATGTATTACTTGTAACATGATGGATTGTCATGATTTATATAAATAAAAAATAAAATTTAAAAAAAGAGAGAGCGAGAAGAACAGGCAGATCCGGCCCTCCATTAGGTAGAGTTTTGTTTTTAAATTTTGTAATGCCGCCCAGAGTAGACTATCTGTCTAGATGGGCAGAGTATAAATCTAATAAAATAAATAAATAAATAAATAAAAAAGAATGAGGTGGTTGCCTCAAACGACAGAGGTCTAGAAACAGAAAATTCTGCCATTCCCCTCCCTGGCGGTGTACCTGTCTCTATTGCTTGGATGACTTTCATTCGTAAGGCAGATGAGGAACTAGGGATCCATCCTGTATTAGATGAAGTCATACAAAGATTTAGGGTTCACTCTCACCTGTACCGTGATGACATGCAGCTCTGTCTCTCCTTCTCTTCATCTGCAGGTGATGCTGTACAGGTCATTGAGTGCTGCATAACATTGATAATAGACTGGCCAAGGGCCAAAGAACTGAAACTGTATCCAGGTAAAACAGTGATCCTACTGTTAGGAGGACCATCAAACTGGTTAGAGGGAAACTTACCTGGCCTTGAGGGGTTATAATCCCCCTGAAGGATCAGGTCTGTAGTTTGGGCTTACTCCTGGACCTGGCACTCCCTAAGGAGGCTCAAACATTGACCATGGTCAAGAGTGCTTTCTATCAACTTTGGTTGATTGCCCAGTTGCATGCGTACCTGGATGAGAAATGCCTAGGACTGCCCTTGAAAACAGTACAGAAACTTCAGCAGGTCCAAAATTAGGTGGACTGACTGATTACTGGGACTAGTGAATCTGATCATATATTCCCAGTTTTGACACACCTTCACTGGCTCCCCATCAGCTTCTGTGCTTAATTCAAGGTGCGGTTATGACCTATAAGCCATTAATGGTACAGGACATCGTTACTTGTTAGAATGTCCCTCCCAGAAATTAGTTACCCATACCACCTGCTCTTCTCAGTCCATGTTGCTAAAAGTGGCCACAGTGAAGGAAGCCAAAAAGGCAATGACAAGAAATCAGGTCTTTTTGGTGGTGGCCCCTATCTCTGGAACAAGTTACTAACTGAGATACACCAGGCTCCTTCCTTCATGTTCAGGAAATTGGTGAAGATGGAATTATTCAAAGCTGCCTTCAACAATTAAATCTCTAGGATCCTGTAATTGTTTTTCTTCTCTCTCTATTTTTCTTTTTGTACAAATTTTAGACTTTATAGTTGTATATTGCCATATTGTTTGAATGTATGTTGTTACAGTATGTGAAGTTTGTAGGGTTTAAAGGTTTAACCTGTAAACTGCCCAGAGTAGTGCTTCCACCAATGACTCAGCCCTGAACATGGATGGCCAACTTTTGGAGGTGGCTAGGAGTGCTTTTCCACAAGTAGAGGTGGTGTGCCTGTTGTGCCCATTCCTCACTTGTCTGACTTTGTTATCACATTTGCATTATAATTGTGATCCGGTTCGTTTGAATGTTGTGGCAGTTCCTCACTTTTGGGGGGAAATAACGACTGAGACTTATCTGCAACGTTCATAACTTCGATTTTATTAACTTTTGGCTTCTCTACAACTATTTCAACCAGGTCGAAACATGATAAATCTGGCAAAGGTCCATAACTGGACGAGGATAACTCTCTTTGAAAGTCCAGGTAGCTCATTGGGGTGCTGGGCCAAAACGTTCACGATCGGTGGGGTTCCGTAGAGGGGCACTCCTCACCGCACAAATGGTGCCGCAGCATGGATGTCTTGCCCAGTCTCCCTCCTTAGGTGGCTGGTTGTAGGTTTGATCAGGTCTGATCACCTTCTTGCCTCATCCTTGTCCCCGCGGGAAAACGATTACAGTCCACTCTTGAGTCTCATACACCGTCTCCCCTTCCTTCTTTGGCTTCGGGTCCGGCAACAATCCCCCAACCTTCAGGTTAGGGAAGTCTTTTAGAAGTCCACACACCTTTTCATAATTGATATCCGCATCTCTCTCATCTCTCTCCTCCTTTCCCCTACTTCCCGCATTTTCAAACCTACTGACAAACCTCCTCTCTCCCTGCTTTAGAGATGTCTCCCATACAGACATCTCTAGCTCCTCCCCTTTCCCTTTTTCTCCTTCTTCCACCAGGCAAACTTCTACTTTTCCCTTCATCTCTTCTATCTTTCCTTTTTCCTCTATTAAGATTCCCTTCACCTTTGTTGCCTCATTCTTACAGCTTCCGTTTTCCTCCTTTGTCGCTTCTATCAGTGAGGACGGCTCACTTTCCTCCTGCTTTCCTTCACAATAATACTCTCTATGTTGGGCTGCCTTTGAAATGAATTTGGAAATTTCAGCTGGTTCAAAATGTTTTCTCCACCACCTCCAGGGCTCTTCAGGTGACAGATGAACCCTGTTCTCTCTTGTGGGGTGTATGTGTGGCTGTTTGTATTGCTGGAACACACAAAATGTGGAGCCACATCATGGGGAGAGCTCAGCAGCAGTGGTGCTGGACCCATCCCTGGCAGCAAGTTGGCTTTGGAGGTGCAGAAAAGGTGTTGAGGCCAGTATCAGGTAGCTTTTACTATCACTGGGATGCTGAGTTCATAGAATGGGAATAGTGTGTTCTATGCATTAAGATTTAAGGAACTAGATTTGGTGGACAGAGTGCCTGAAGAACTATAGATGGAGGCTCGTAACATTGTACAGGAAGCAGCAACAAAAACCATCCCAAAGAAAAAGAAATGCAAGAAAGCAAAGTGGCTGTCCAACGAGGCCTTACAAATAGCAGAGAAGAGAAGGGAAACAAAGTGCAAGGGAGATAGGGAAAGCTACAGAAAACTGAATGCAGATTTCCAAAGAATAGCAAGGAGAGACAAGAGGGCCTTCTTAAATGAACAGTGCAAAGATATAGAGGAAAATAATAGAAAGGGAAAAACCAAAGATCTGTTCAAGAAAATTGGAAATATTAAAGGAACATTTTGTGCAAAGATGGACATGATAAAGGACAAAAATGGTAGGGACCTCACAGAAGCAGAACACATCAAGAAGAGGTGGCAAGAATACACAGAGGAATTATACCAGAAAGATCTGGATGTCCCGGACAACCCAGATAATGTGGTTGCTGACCTTGAGCCAGACATCCTGGAGAGCGAAGTCAAGTGGGCCTTAGAAAGCATGGCTAACAACAAGGCCAGTGGAGGTGATGACATTCCAGTGGAACTATTTAAAATCTTAAAAGATGAAGCTGTTAAGGTGCTACATTCAATATGCCAGCAAGTTTGGAAAACTCAGCAGTGGCCAGAGGATTGGAAAAGATCAGTCTACATCCCAATCCCAAAGAAGGGCAGTGCCAAAGAATGCTCCAACTACCGTACAATTGCACTCATTTCACACGCTAGCAAGGTTATGCTCAAAATCCTCCAAGGCAGGCTTCAGCAGTATGTGGACCGAGAACTCCCAGAAGTACAAGCTGGATTTCGAAGGGGCAGAGGAACTAGAGACTAAATTGCTAACATGCGCTGGATTATGGAGAAAGCCAGAGAGTTCCAGAAAAACATCTACTTCTGCTTCATTGACTACTCAAAAGCCTTTGACTGTGTGGACCACAACAAACTATGGCAAGTTCTTAAAGAAATGGGAATGCCTGACCACCTTATCTATCTCCTGAGAAATCTATATGTGGGACAGGAAGCAACAGTTAGTACTGGATATGGAACAACTGATTGGTTCAAAATTGGGAAAGAAGTACGACAAGGCTGTATATTGTCCCCCTGCTTATTTAACTTATATGCAGAATACATCATGCGAAAGGCAGGACTGGATGAATCCCAAGCCAGAATTAAGATTGCCGGAAGAAATATCAACAACCTCAGATATGCAGATGATACCACTCTGATGGCAGAAAGTGAGGAGGAATTAAAGAACCTCTGAATGAGGGTGAAAGAGGAGAGTGCAAAAAATGGTCTGAAGCTCAACATCAAAAAAACGAAGATCATGGCCACTGGTCCCATCACCTCCTGGCAAATAGAAGGGGAAGATATGGAGGCAGTGACAGATTTTACTTTCTTGGGCTCCATGATCACTGCAGATGGTGACAGCAGCCACGAAATTAAAAGACGCCTGCTTCTTGGGAGGAAAGCAATGACAAACCTAGACAGCATCTTAAAAAGCAGAGACATCACCTTGCCGACAAAGGTCCGCATAGTCAAAGCTATGGTTTTTCCAGTAGCGATGTATGGAAGTGAGAGCTGGACCATAAAGAAGGCTGACCGCCGAAGAATTGATGCTTTTGAATTGTGGTGCTGGAGGAGACTCTTGAGAGTCCCCTGGACTGCAAGGAGAACAAACCTATCCATTTTGAAGGAAATCAACCCTGAGTGCTCACTGGAAGGACAGATCCTGAAGCTGAGGCTCCAATACTTTGGCCATCTCATGAGAAGAGAAGACTCCCTGGAAAAGACCCTGATGTTGGGAAAGTGTGAAGGCAAGAGGAGAAGGGGACGACAGAGGATGAGATGGATGGACAGTGTCATCGAAGCTACCAACATGAATTTGACCAAACTCCGGGAGGCAGTGGAAGACAGGAGGGCCTGGCATGCTCTGGTCCATGGGGTCACGAAGAGTCGGACATGACTTAACGACTAAACAACAACAAAAATGCATTAAGAAAAAATAGGGTGGAATGTATGAGGAGTTATTCATCTAGAGAGCAAAACTGTATTATTATTTTTTTCATTTTCCCTTTTGAGGCCTCAGTTCAAGCCTATTTGGAATAGCAAAGGGGACGAGCCGAGATGACTTCAACGAACATCTGCTTATTAGCCCCAGTGGAATACACTGCCTAGTTTCAAATTGGCCCATTGAGCTTTTTCCTAATGATAAGTGGTCACTTGTTTGAGCCTTACCCAGGTCTTAAAGATAGATGACCGTTTTTGTTTTTTTGTTTTTGGTCTATGTGCCCATTTTATCGTACTGGACCACAATAAGAATCTCCGTAGTCTAGAAAAATGTATATGGGAAGGAGGATGAGAGAGACTGGGAATTAACCTAACTGTTGCCAAGGAGACAGGAGGGAACTTAGAAGAAAAAAGAGTTGTTATATCAGTTGAGGGTAGGGAGCTGGGAGAGTGGGAGTAGAAGTAATTGGAGATAGGTACAGATGAAAAGGACCTGCAGCATTACTTTCATTGACTAGAATCCAATTGTCAGTTTATGCAAGGATGATATAATGGTGTAAATTGCTGTGTCACGCACACACATACACACCCACACACCCACACCCACACCCACACACATACCCCATGGGTTGTAGCCAGGAAAGCTGTGAAATAAATTTGTTAGTCTTAAAGGTGCCATAATACCTCTTGTTTTTGTTTTCGTTATTTTCAGTCACAGTCCACCATGCAACTATGTTTTCAGGGACTTTAGTGTATCTACGTGTGCTGGTTCCACTTTTCCAGTGGTTCACAATCTTGGGTAACCCAGGTATTCTTGGACTGCAACTCCCAGAAACCCCCACCAACACAGCTGGTGGTGAAGGCTTCTGGAAATTGCAGTCGAAGGACACCTGGGTTACCCAAGATTGTGAACCACTAAATTATTTGGGTACTGTGGCTTCTGTCTCACAGTGTGTACCGACTATACATGTCAGTGCATGTGTGTAAAGCATATTGTGAGGTAATCACCAACACCCCACCTCCCCGAAGTTGAATATACACTCTGCCAGAAAACCTGGAATGATTTGTGGCAGGTATGGTAAAATCTAACACCACATCATATCTGTGATTATTTTGAAGGAAGCTGACTTATAGAGCATCCATGCTGCAAAGAGGTTGTGGCAAAACAAGGTAGCAATGACCAAAAATGGATTATTAATCCATTCAAAATTGTAACAGCAATTGCCAGATACATGTCAAACTCCATTTTTATCTGTCAACATTTTGTGACTGGTTCTGCTACTGCAATGCAGTTTTGTGCCTCAGGCACTTTCAGCTCTCTCTTGATTTTTTTTAAAATCTACATAACTAAACTTAACTGTAAAACTAAGTATCTAATCATAATACTATAGATGAAGTTATTCAGAATTTGGGATATAGCTTAGAGAAAGCTCCTTTCACTGTTGCTCTTGTGGTGGATGACAAGGCACAGTGGAGACCCCTGGCTTCTCAGCTCTAGAAGGTTTCAAAAGATGCAACACCATGTATGAGTTCACAGAGATCATGAAGAGGAAGGACGAGAGTTCCTGATTCGGAATTGTGGCTCTAATAATGCTAAGGTTACAGGTTCAATCCCCATCCAAGCTCAAAGTCCCCACCTCCATGTCAGAACATAATGAGAGAGTAACGTTGATGAGGAAAGGATGCCTTCGAGCACATGCAGTGAGCCTTTCTCCCATCGTTGTAAAATGACTATGACCTTCACTATCACTGAGACATTAATGTAAATGCAGACTCTCTACGTCCGTTTGCCCCCATCCTCCTCTTAATAAATAGGATAAAATCTTCTAGATGCAGAAGTAAATTCCAGACAGTAAAAATGGGAGAAAGCTATTTCTGTGGTAAAGGCCCAGGTTCCTCAATTCTTCTGAGTAAATAAAGTGTCCTTATTTCTTCTGAATTCTGAAAGACACACAGTACATTAGAAGTTGCCTATCCCTCTTGTAAACCTATCAGAGATTTATACCACTGGAACTTGTTGCTAAATATGCTTTCAGAATTCAGGACATTTTGAGAACAGTGCTCTGTTTCCTCAAATAATAATCAAAAATTAATATCATAGTACAGTATTCTCTTAGAGGGATGAATGTGAGTTTTAAAAAGGTGTTTTAAACATGCCTTTTTGCATAATTATAGAAGTACCCTTCAGAGATTGTTATATGGGGTGTGTAACTAGAAGAAGATAGAAGCCTGAGTTCTGTATAGTCAAACACAGACTTAGAGTGGGGATGTACATTGCCTCCCCACACCCACCTTCTGTGTGCCTGAATAAAGTCACACGGATTGGTACTCAAGGCACACTGTGTTCCTTTGGAGAAATTCCTAGCTGATCCTTGCCTGGGCCCATGCTGGTATCTCTGTGGATCTGGTTCTCTAAGAAGAAACCCATTCATGCAAATGGGGAAACAAATAGAAAGGCCTAGTGCACCAAGGTTACAACTACACAACGTTACAACTACACAACGTTTTGATGGGGCCCATGTACAGAAAGGACTTCTGGCTAGGGCAGTAGCAGTCTGGGTGCTTGGATTTATTCCTTCTTTTTTTTTTTTTCTAGCTACCACAGAGAAAGGTATGAGCAGAACATTTTCCTCAGCCAACCACAGGGAAGGGAGTGAGTGAAGAATTTTAAAAGGGCAATGGACAGGGTCCACTTGTGACCACCTCAACAATATTGTGTAAACAGTCTGAAAATATATCTGATTTCCGTAGGCTGTTTCTAATCTGCCCCGGCCTTAAACATTTTAAATCTGCTTTTGTGTATCTTTGTGCTATATTGGTTTTAATAGTAATGTTTATATTATGAACAGCTTAGTAGATTATTTGCACACCTTGGAAATTGGGTATGCAACTACAATAAATAAATTATTGTGGGTTGGATCTAGATAAAGGAAATAAAGTTTCCATGATGTTAGTGTTATCCCCAAAAACCTCTCACAGAATCTGAATATAAAAATAAAATAGTGGTCACCAGCCATGTGGACCTTCAAGTTATTCAGTAAATTTTGACTATTCCCACCAACAAACACCCTGGAAAATTGCAGTAATACATCTTTTTGTACATGCTGATATTGGTAGACCGATGAAAGTAATGACAATTCAGCAATTGATTCTATGGCTGAAATCCTGTTGCTTACTGTAGTAAGTTGCACTAGAGTAGGCATATTGAATCAGTGATGAGTCAACTCCTCTGTAAGTTCCATTGATTCAAACAGGGCTACTCTAGTTGCAACTTACCATGCTAAAGTAAGTCACAAGTAAATTAGGACCATTTGGATCAATGCAGCTTACAGAGGAGCTGACTCACCAAATTTCCACTCAGTCAGAGGGCCCACTCTAGTGCAACTTAATATGCTAAGCAACAGGATTTCAGTCAATGGGTCTGTTCTTATTGGAACAAACATTGGATTTAGGATAGGGCTCAATACGGGTTCCCTGTCCCATCTGGAGGTCAATTTGGCCAGAATGATTGGTGCCCTGGAATGAAGTCAGCTTATAAACCACCTATTGACTTCCCTTGGAATACTAAAACAGCTATAATGCTTTTGTTTCTGCACTGATGTAGGACATTTTGAGACAAGAGGACAATAAACCTTCCAAATTTCAGCTGGCATCAGGGGATTGCACATTAGGCACTTTTAAAGATTGTTTTTTTTTAAGTAGAAAAGAAAATTGGAGAAATGTGTGCCACATTCAATTCAGTTTGTGCCCAAACACAACTCTATTTGTAAATTCACTCTGTTTCACTCCGGACTGAATATGGTCATTCCACTACAATCCAGACCTCATATAAATCAATCCAAATTGGTTCCAATTTGGTTTGGAATTTGGGACTTGGCCATATCTGTTACATTACCTTACTTTAGGCAATTACACTGGATTCAGAATCTTCTTCTGTGGACTGTTGTGTTCCACTGACTTTCTGAGATCTCTGTCATATTTTCTAGTAGAAATAAAGGAGAGGCTGCCACACGGCAGAGTGAGCAGAGTACTCTACTTCTGCCAATGCATTTACACATGTCTGAGGATAAACAGCTCTGTCAAGTGTTGCTTTCTTCCATATTTGCATTTGTACAATCTCGAGTTCTTTCCAACAAATTTATCAGACGTTTGCAACGTTAGGAATATAGGGAGCTGCCTTGAAGTGAATCAGACCCTCCATCTTCATCTAACCCAGTATTGCCAGTTCTGACTGGCAGAAGCTCTCCAGGATTTTAGCCCCAGTACTCTTCTCTAGCTCTGTTTGGAGATGTTGAGAAGTGAACACAACACCTTCTATGACATGCTCTACTGCCAAGCCTCTCTCTATCTTTGCCTAAAACTGGAAGCAACCCCTCTGTGGTTTTTATTCTATTCATTTTCTTAATTTGTTGACTTGGCATTCAGCAACTGATTCAGTGGGCCTGTTCTTATTGGAACTAGCACTGGATTTAGGATCTATTATGTCCCCAGAACTGTAGTGTTCAAACATTCTGAAGCAAACAAACAATAAACAAATACATTGCTACAGTGGAAACCTTTACACATTTACTAAGAACTAAAGCCAACTTGGTCAATGGGACTTACACAAAAAAAAGTGTGTATGTAGTATTGTAGGTGCAGGCTTTAAGCCTTAATTTGTGTCTGGAGGTGCAAAGGACTTGAACATATAAGTGAAGAGAGCAGGCGAGGTGGCTTATGCACCTTGTCAAATATCAAATAAGCAACACAATAGATTTCCTAAGTCACGTACCTGTGACTTCACTTGTTATTAAAGCAAAACACTGGTTTGCTGGCTGTCCCTCTGTTTTTGTACGCCCGCACCCTCCCCAAAATCAAGGGCAAGTGCTTGGATCTGGGTTTCTTTTCCCTACCCATTACTGCTGCTTTTTGAAGGTAAATCATAGCTGTCAGTAGAGTAGCAGCTTGATTAAAGTTCAGGGGTTTAATAGATCATTTTAAAAACCCCAAATTACTCCCTCTCCCTCACCGATCCACCTGGACCCTTGCCCTAGGTGCATGGCAGTTTTCAACCAGCACCAGCGAAGCCGAGTCTGGGCCCAAGGTTCCTGCTTATTCCCCCAGGATGCCTTGTTGCAAACCTAGACCAACATTCTCAGCTGTATTTAATCTGCTCTGAGACAAGCTGGCTATGAGAAAATGCGCAGGGAGGAGGGGGGGAAGGGCACATAAGCGAAAGACAGGGGAAAAAAGTTGGACTGTTGGCCTGCTTTGTTCACTTGGTAAACTGGAGGGAGGCCAGCAACGGCTCCGCTCCCTTGGCAATACAAGTCTGTTCCAATTAATCGTGTTTAACCATTCTAATCACACTTTAGCACATTAATCCTATTTTCAATCCAAAACACATCTGAAAGAGCGGCATGTGGGCCTTTTTATAGCAACCGCAAATCAGATGTAACGGAGAGACAGAGGGCCCTAGTTTACTCTGCACTTTCACTGAACTTAGACTTAATAAAATATGTGACTGAGTTGTGGTTGGATTTACTGCATGATGTTGATGCTTCCACATATAAATAGATCCCCTAAGTAACTTAAAAACCTGTCAGAAAGAGCAGTGAAAATTTGATTATAAGGTAACCAATGCACAGATTGTGTAACAGTGACACTGTTCTTCTGCTTGGTCAGAAGAAGACTTGGCAGAAAAATAGATTTATAATGCTCTTGGAAAAATATCTGTCAGGACAGAAAATGAGTTTAGTCTTGAAAGGTGTTCAGGGCTGTGCTCAGTTTTGTCAAAGCTTTTATGGGATGAGCAGCATCAAATGTCTGCTACCATTTAGTTGGCTGCTAAATTAAGACCATCATCTCCAAAATGCATGCCTCTCTCTGTATTTGTACACCAGACTAGAAAACATGTGACTCTTTTGATTTTGCTGGACTTGCAACCTTTGCCTATTGGCCATGTTAGTTGGAGCTTATGGGAGTCAGTACCAACAATATCTCAAAGAGTAAAGGACCCCACACCTGTTGTGTAGAAAATCTATCTATGTATCCATTTAAGCAGGTCAGGGATTCTCAGGGTTGCATCCAAACATGCCCTATTAGCCACCAACATATTTATAAATACAATAAATATATATGTGGCAGCCACTTTAAAAATTAATCTGTGGCAGTTCTAATATTATTGAGAAGAAGCTACCTGCCATCCTCTGGTTACCTGAGATTTCTGTGGAGACCACTAAAAAGGTAACAATGCTACCTTCAACAAACTCAGTTTTATAAGTTTGACTAGGTCGAACATGATTAGTACTTGGATGAGAGACCACCAAGAGCTTCCATGGCTCTCCAGGTAGGACTGGGAAAGAATCCTGCCTCTGGAGAAGCTTTTGCCAGTTCAAGTTGAGAATACTGGTTCCCCTTGACATTTAGTCCAGTTGTGTCCGACTCTAGGGCGCGGTGCTCATCCCCGTTTCCAAGATGTAGAGCCAGCGTTTGTCCAGGGAACCTTTATGAGTATTTATCAATAAATATACAATGAAGTAAAATAGTACTGATAGTTAAACATAAAATTAAACTATAAAATATGGTAATTGATTATTTAAACCAATTTAAATAATGGGGGACCTCAAATAAGCACAATAATAAAATCTTTAATGTATATCATTTGATTTATGATCTCTGGGATTATGTTCATACCTCTAAATCTGTATGACAATTTAAACCAATCTAATCCAAATACTTAGCTCTACATATAGTAGCTTTGACAGCAAATGTTGCAACTCTATTTATAACATATAATTTGGATGCTTGTAATAAATAATTCAATTTCTCTGAGTTGCTCCTGTTTTTTACTTTGTTTAAAACAGACCGTAAATATTTTTCTCTTATATCCATATATAAAGGGCATCCAAGCACATAATGAGCTAGGTCCTCAAGGACTGGAATCCCACATACACACCATCTGTCCTCTATTGGGATGCCCTGAAACCTATCCCATTTCATCATAGAATCTATTTGTTCAAATCTTAAACGTGTGTATGCTTCTCTATATTGCACTTTCATCGGGACTGATAAATAGTTTCTGTCTTAGTGCAGTCGTTTTGTATTGGCCAGCCATTTTGTTGCTGCTGTAGATGCAACAGCTGTCATATCAGTTGGCATCCCTACGTTGAAAATCCTTTGTCTGAAGATATGGATTGTATCTCTCAACAATGGCTTTAGTGCCTGGGCTAAAAAACCAAGTTTTGGAAAAAGCTTATACAGATTTTTCAACCATGAATTTCCATACTTAGGTAACCTTTGCTCCTCCAGACAAATCTTGAGCAATCCTTCTTCATTTAGACTACTTATTCTACACCAATATTTTGCCACCCTTATATATATTGCTTCTCAGCCTTTTGGCTAAGATCAAGTATAGTATCATTTATTTATTACCATATTGCATCTCTTGTTCACATGCAACATACAAGTGTCTGTCATAGGGTATTCTACAGTATCAGAAACCAATATTAGAGGACCATTGCTATAATTTGTTTTTTTTTTTAAAAACTATCTCAAATTCTCTGCATGTTCATCCAAAGGATTTTTTTTTGTACAATTTTGAAACAGTATAAATCACAGCATCTCTATGAAAATAAACTACTGAGAATAAGTCTCTTAAGCTAAAAACATCATAGGGTTACAACTGTTTTGTGCTTGGCTGAAATATAAATAAACCATTTTCAAGGAACAAACCAACATAGAATGAAATTTTACCTGGAACAAAATTTCTTGATTCCTTAGCAAGAAACAAGCAAACTACACATCACATTATTCAACTACTTGTTTTTTTCCATTTGCAGAGACAAGAAGAACTTATTGGGGCAATAAGTAGATGGGGGTTGGTGATATCAACAGGAAACACATGTGAGTCATCGCCCGTATCAGGATAATTTTCTGGATTGGGATCTTGTAGCTTTTCTCCCCTTATCAAAACAAAGGGCTCAGTTTATGCATGGTTTTTGATAAGGTGTTAATAACACGATCTGCAATTTGGCCCTTACTTCTAACTTCTGAAGGTACTGATTATCATCTCTAGTTCCACAGGGATGTATAGAGTGGATGGTATTTGAAGTGCTTAGTACATCCCAAGCGCTGTATGTTTGATGCATATTATTATGAACAGTTCCAATTTCCAAGGGCAGATTTGCTCCTGAGAAATAAGAAACTAATTCAATTTTTAAAAAAAATTAGAAAAAGGCCATGTGGTTCCTTTCACCAAAACACACACATTTCAAATACAGGAACAAGTGATACCTTTTATTGGACCACTTTAACAAAATCAAATAGACAGCTAGCTTTCAGTGATAATTTATCTTCCTCAGGCTGTGTACCAAGATCTTGCATATACCTCATAAAAATATACACTGGCCCCAAAGTTTCATGGCATGACTGTTGTTCATGCCAGGCAAGTTTCAAAATTAGTTGAGAGGCAGTCTGCAAACAGCTTCAGGATATGGGGTGGTGGTTGGAAACTACTCATGCTGCATAGCCCTATATAGAAAAAGCAAACCAACTCTTTAACATTTTGATAGTATAGCTTTCTGGCCCAAAACTATGCACTTTCACTCAAGTGGAAGCCCCTCTAGTTAGACTTACAGTCAGAGTTGAACTGGGAGGATCTCCCCCCATGTGGCGGCTCACTGAATAACGGGTGGCAACAGCCATCACAGTAGTAAACATCCGAGCAGACTCCTCTCAACACCCATGAAAATCACGGGAGCCTTTTGAACAGGAAAATGTATGAAGGGCTTCCTATTTCAGGCAAGGCAGTTGGACAGCTCAGTCAATTAGAGTCTTGACTCCAGAGGTTCAGAGTTTGATCCCCAACTGCAAGAAAAGCCATCCTGTGTGGTCTCGGGTAAGCTACATGGTCTCAGGGCACCCCCAGAAAAAACTGAATGGAAGACCACTCACGATTCTAAACCCTGAAAAAAGTTGCCATAAGTTGGAACCAATTTGATTATTCCAGGCAGGCCTTGTTTGAACATGGTTTACCTAAGATGTGGGTTGTCTTTCATTTCTGGCCTTCCCATCAGTCTTGACTCTTTGTTTGCTCCCTGGCATTGCCTCCTGACTTGCATTCAGGTCCTGGCTTCTCTTTGGTCTTTCTCCTGGCATCCTCTTCTTAGTCTCAGCTCCTTGGTCCTAGATCCCAGTTTCTGGTTCCCTCCAAACTACCATCCCTGAAAGTCAGAGACAAATGAGATGGCATCCAGGTACAGTGGCCACTGGCCACATGTCATCTTTCACAAACACTGAGCTCTGTTGGAATGACAGTCCTGTTTGAAAGCATTCTCTGCTTGAAGCACTATGGAACCAAATCTCATTTACAAATAAAGGCCAAGAAGAAGGGAGATCAGGGACCTTGAAGTTAGAATCTGGAGTGCAGACTCAGTAGGTACCTGTCATAGTCATCCCCACACAGGTGATCTGCTTAAATTATTAATACTATTTGTTATTTTGCTCTGTATGTATATAAAGTTTTGACCAAACTCCGGGAGGCAGTGGAAGACAGGAGGGCCTGGCGTGCTCTGGTCCATGGGGTCACGAAGAGTCAGACACGACTTAACGACTAAACAACAACAAAATGTATATAAAGTGGCATGTGCAATTTTATTGAAACCAATGTCCTCTTTTTGGGGTGGGTGGGGGTGGAGCATGTCCTCTTTTTTGGTGAAATGTAAATGGTCATCAATATTCCAGAAGCTTTGTGTGGAGGATTTCCTACATTTCAAAAAGCATTGATAGCATCAGGGTTATTCTGATTGCAACCATGGCACTCCCTAAGGGTGTTATAACAGTTTTTCCAAACCACAGGAGACTAGATAGGGAGGCACATGGTAGCTGTATGCTTTTCCCTGTACAGTATAGCAAATAATCATCACAGGTAGTACATTTCCCAGAATCCTCCATCCAGAATAGTCAGTGGAAATAAAAAAAAAGCAGCTATTCTGTGATTTGTAGCCCTAAGCATAACATTTCCAATTACTAGCAAAGATGAACAGATCAGCCTGTTTTTGGCTCATGTGAATTTCACATTTTCTTTATTAGTTTGTTTTCCTATAGCTGGCTGGATAGCTCAATGAGTTAGGTATCTCGGTGGTACAATTCTCTACTATGCCTCCTGAGGAAGAGCCAGCCTATGTAGCCTTGGGCAAGCTGCACAGTCCCAGGGTGCCTCCAGAAGAAGGGAACGGTAAACCTGAGAACTCTGTGCCTAGAAACCCCTGGAAAGGGTCACCATAAATCAGAGTTGATTAAACAGATGATGATGATGATTTTGCCCTACATATTTTGAGTATGTTTTCTCACAACCCCCCCCCCAGACCAAAACAAAATACACACACCTTTATAAAAGATGCATTTCTAAATACATTTGTATCCTAAAGTCATTTAAAAACACATTTTGGTATGCTGCTTGAGCTAAGGAATGCATTGCAAAATTAGGAAATCTTTTTCCTTTTTCCTTTTTTCTTTATAAATGTTTATAAGCCACTTTCACATAAGGAGTTCAAAGTGGCACACAACAGTCATAAAATGTGTGATGGAAAATGGTGCATGAAATCAATTCCTAATATCTTCATTATGTATAAAAGTAATATACATGGACAGCTCAACTACATCTGGAACTCTTGTAGAAACAGGCGTATCTTCAACATGTAAAAATAAGAATGGTTGGACTATATCTAATATTAAAAGAAAAACATTTTACGTAGGCAAAGACTCTATGCTAAAAGCCCTGTTCTGAACAAATACAGAGGGGACCTAAGGAGCGTGTAGCACTAACAGGATGGTTTCTCCAGATAACCAGTAGGGCAACCTTCATCCTCCTCCTCTTCGTTCTCCTCCATCTCTTACAAGGAGGTTGGATGTCACCATGGCCATCTTTACCTTGGATGTTGCATCTCCATTGCTGCTGTGTTGCATCCTAACAAACATCCCAGGTATCTCAGCCAATAATTTACTTTCCTTCCCATTTCTTTTCCCATTCATTATATTACATGTTCAGCTGTAACATTCTCTATTTTTCTCCTTATTGTGACCAAAGTATTCTAGCTTCTTCCATTTTATGGCTGAAATCCTGTTGCTTAGCATAGTAGCTTGCACTAGAATAGCCCCATTGAATCAACTCGGATTGGGTGAGTCAACTCCCCTGTAAGTTTTATTGATTCTAATGGGCCTACTCTAGTTGCAAGTTACTTTAATGTAGTAAGTTACAATTAGAGTAGGCCTATTTGAATCAAGGGCACTTAAAGAGGAGTTGAGTCACTCATTCAGTGGGCCTCCTGTAGTGCAACTAACTATGTTAGACAACAGGATTTCAGCCTATGTTGAAATCAGCCTATGTTTAGCATTAAAAAGGAGACTGAAAATAAAACAGCCAACATTATAATGCCATTGTACAAAACGCTGGTAAGGAGTATTGCATACAGTTCTGGTCACCGCACCTCAAAAAGACATCGTGGAACTGGAAAAGGTGCAGAAGAGAGTGTCTAAAATGATGACTGGACTGGGGCACCTCCCTTATGAGGAAAGGCTACAGCGTTTGGGGCTCTTTAGTCTAGAGAAAAGGTGCCTGGGGGGGGACATGATTGAGTCGTATAAAATTATGCAGGGGATGGATAAAGTGGATAGAGGGAAGCTCTTTTCCCTCTCATGCAATACCAATTGAGTGTTGGGAGAGTGAGAACAGACAAAAGAAAATATTTCTTTACCCAGCATGTTGTTAGTCTGTGGAACTCCTTGCCACAGGACGTGGTGATGGCATCTGGCCTAGATGCCTTTAAAAGGGGATTGGACAGATTCATGGAGAAAAAGTCCATCATTACAAGCCGTGATGGGGATGTATAATCTCCAATCTTAAAAGGAAGGTACCTCAAAATACCAGATGCAGAGGAGGGGGATCAGGAGACAGGTATCTAGTTGTCTCGTATTCTCCCAGAGGCATCTTTCCTTCCCATTTCTGTGAGATACAGGAAGCTGGACTAGATGGGCCCTTGGCCCGATCCAGCAGGGCTCTTCTTATGTTCTTATGTTATGTTCTTGTGTGTTCTATGAGTTCTTGGTCTTTCTTCATTTGCTTTCCTATTCCCTTGCTGTTCCCATCCTCTCTACTGAAGGCAATCTTAGCATCATTCAAACGTGGCCTATGAAGAAGAAGGTGGTATCTCACATTTTTACATTTTCCCCCAGGGCTCAGTTTCCTCAACTCCTTACTTTTCCTTATGCCACTTAGAAAATATACAGTGTTTAAAAAGAAACAACAACAAAAAAAAGTAAAACCTTATTGTCCTTTGGTTGCTGGTATGTTATGTTTTTTTTGTTTTTTTGTAAACTCAAAAGACACATAATGAAATGTACATTGTGTACCAAGATCAACTAAACCCATAAGTCTTTAATTTAGATCTGGAATTCTGATGGAGGTATCAATTCATGCAAAATGAAATATGTAATGGTTCGTAATAAGATAAAGTAATTGTGGAGTTTGGGTTTTTTTAAGTCCTCTTTGAGTAGATTACAGTGACTTATTGAGTTTTCTTAGCAAACATTTCTACCTTTTAATGCCGTATTTAAAACAAAAACAAAAAATGAAGAAAAGCTGCATTAAGAGGATCTAAAAGCAAAGTAAATGTGAGTTTATTCAACTAAGTAAGATTTTATTAAAGAATCTAATTCATTGCAGCTCTATTCTGAAAGAATTGCAGGATATGGTTAATATAATATATCAGATGGGAATGGCATTCGTAGAGCCACCTGCATTGAATATACAGCTGTCAGGATTTTCTACTCACTACCACTTAAACCTGAAAGAAATGTGCAACTATTTCATTGGGCCAGATATTTTCAGTGGACGAACGATAGAAACCATAAACACTCATACAATGACATGCCAAAAATGCAAGTACAGGAAGCTGTGCCTCCACATTTGCAGTTCTACATAAAAATAAGAATGAAAATAAAAATAAAAATTCTAGCTATGTGTTTGTCTGCCAGAGCAGGAGTCAACTGGAATATCAAACGTTCTGTGGATCTGCTATTATGGATCGAGATCACTATGTCTGATTATAACTAGCAAGTTACCGAGGGGCGGGGATTAGGAATGTGTGACTCCTTCAGAGGTTTTTGGATTGTACACCCATAAACAGTAACTAACAAAGCAAATTGTGAAGACCGTTGGGAGTGGCAACTGAAAAATAAGTGGATAGCTAAATACTCTCTATCTCTGAGCTAATGGAATCATAAGATGTTGGACACACAATGTTTTGACCCAGATACTCAACTGAACTTTTCTTTGGGATCCATTTGTGATTTCAAGTGGTATTGGTTGTGATAAGAGATTGTCTCTTGTGACTGAAGAACCATCTGAGTTCAAAACTTGGGTGAACTGATAAGCTAGGAGTGAATGAAGAGGAATGGGTTTCTGAGTTGCCAGTGGGTTTATGAACTTGGAGGCATTGTGCCATTTGGGGCAAGGGAGAGATTACAGGACCAGAGCTACAACGTGTGAGTGTTCTTGTTGCACAAGCTCTGGGAGTACCAATGCAGACCCTGGAGTGGGGGGGGGGAAACTCCTCCTAGTGAGCCTTCCACTAGTCCCAACAGCCTGGCAAACTCCCCATGTATCATCTGTACTGTATGTAGGAACTTGTGAGATGTGAGACCTAAAGGGAATGGTGGCAATTTCTGCAGCTGCTTTGCACTAGGGATGTAGGTTACAACACTGGGAATTTTTTAGCTTAGGAGGAAAGAATAAGGAGAATAATGGTAGAGATGTTGTAGGCATCCTTCAGTCTCGAGAGGCTATGGTAACGTGATCTGAATAGAGGTCTTGGAAGAGCCTGTAGTGTGGCTGAGAAGGCCAGTTCAAGAGTGACAATCCCTTCCACACTGAAGACAAATACAATCTGTCCCCTGTCCAGCTCCCTGATTTTGCTGGTTTCAGGACTGCCTCTTTTCCTCGGCCTGCTGAACAAGTATCTCTTCAAATTGGGAGAGGCCATGTTGTACCGCCTGCCTTCAGGCTGAATGCTCAGATGTCAAGGTTTCCCATCTGTTGAGGTCCATTCCTAAAGCCTTCAGATCCCGCTTGCAGATATCCTTGTATCGCAGCTGTGGTCTTCCTCTGGGGCGCTTTCCCTGCACTAATTCTCCATACAGGAGATCTTTTGGAATCCGACCGTCAGCCATTCTCACGACATGCCCAAGCCAACGTAGACATCGCTGTTTCAGTAACGTATACATGCTAAAAATTCCAGCTCGTTCTAGGACTACTCTATTTGGAACTTTGTCCTGCCAGGTGATACCAAAAATGCGTTGGAGACAATGCATATGGGACGTGTTCAACTTCCTCTCCTGCCGTGCACAAAGGGTCCAGGACTCGTTGCAGTACAGGAGTGTATTCAGGACACAGGCTCTATAGACCTGGATCTTGGAGAAAGAGCGTCTTTGGATTTATGTATTTATTATTTAAATTTATGTAAAATATTCTATCCTGCCTTTCTCCTTAAAAAGCTTTGTTGAATGATTATTTTAAAAGAAGATGAAATCAACTCAAAAGGGGGAAAACATTTGATCTGGGCAACTAAGAGTCACTCATTCTGATGTCAATGTGTGTGTGTGTGTTCTGTGCTGTCAAGTTGGAACCAACGTATAGCAACCCTAATAGGGCTTTCAAGGTAAGTGAGATATTTAAGGAATGGTTTTAACCAGTTCCACTCCCCCAGCAAGTTTCCATGGCTGAGCAGAGATCCAAACCCTGTTCTCCAGAGTCCTAGTCTGTCACTCAGTCCACTACACCACACTGGGAACCAATACTAAGAAAGATTCCAAAACAGACCATTAAACAACTGATCTGTGAAAACATGGAAAGCATTGCTGTGATCACTAAGAGGCAGTGTGGGTTTCTCAAAAACAAGTTATGTTAGACTAATCCTATTGCTTTTTGAAATGGAATTTGGTAGATTTTGGGAATGCTGTGGATGATGAATATCATGGTTTCAGTAACCCCTATGATAATTGTGTGGGTTAGCTAGTGAAATCTGGGCTAGACACTGCACTGCTGGGTGGATTAATAGGTGGTTGATGGACCATACCCAAATAAGACTCACTGATGGTTCCTTGTCATTCTGGAAAGAAGTGATAAGTAGGATGCTGCAGGTTCTGTCCTAAGTTCTGTTAGTTCTGGTGTTATTCAAAAACTTTAAAAAGGTCTTAGATGAAGGAGCAGATGAGTTCCTTGTCAAATTTGCAGAAGACACCCATCTGACAAGGGTAGCTAATACCTCAGAAGATGGAATGAGAATTTAAGACAACCTTAACAGATCAGAAAACCAGACTAAAGCAAACAAGATGAGTTTCAACAGGGTAAACCATAAGTTCTAAATTTAGGCAAGAAAAATCAGAGGCAGAAATATATGATAGGTGACATCTGACTTGAAAGGAGTATATATGAAAGAGATCTAAGGGTCTGACCACAAGCTAAACATGACTCAACAGTGCGAAGTGGATGGAAAGAAAAAAAACAAATGCAAATTGAGTCTGCATCAACAGAAGTATAATATCCAGATTAAAAAAAAATAATGGTACCACTGTGTTTTGCTTTCGCTAGTCTTTACCTGGAATATGGTTTCCAGTTCTGGGCACCACAAGCTAAATATTTAACAAGCTAGAATGTGTCCAACGGAGGACAACCAAAATGGTAAGTGGTCTAGAAGCAAAGACTTTGTATATGTTTAGCCTAGAGAAAATGGAGAGATGATATGATATCCATTTTCAAATACTCAAAAAGCTGTCAAATAGGAAATGAAACAAACTTGATTTTGCTGGCCTAGCAGTAGGGTCTGAAATCATAGATTCAAATTACAAGAAAGGAGATTTTGATTAAATAGTCCACTAAATATTTATTTATTTATTTCAGAGACTTGTATACTGCTGGCTTAATGCAAGCACTGCTGAAAGTGGTTTATAACAAAACAGTGAAACAATCATCTCAACCACCCAACAGACATCCCTAGTGAAAACATAAAATGGATACATGGCATTCCAAATTATGGTGGATTTAGGAAACATATAAAAATAATCTTAAAAGAGGATACCCTTGAATACTTCATGGAAAAATAACATATTCGGCATCCTCTTAAAGAATGGGAGGAAGGAAGTCTGATAGACTTCTACTGGGAGACCATTCCATAAAGTAGGGGGCATGACTGAGAAAGTGTGATTCCTAGTGACAGTCTAATTTGTCTCTCTCAGCATGACAACCCAGAGAAGCAAGACCTGTGAAGTGGGTGGCACGGGCTGATGTTCTAAGGGAAAGAAGATCTGAGAAATAACTGGGCCCCAAACCATTAAGGGCACTAACACTAAAATCTTGAACCTGGTTCAGAAAACATTGCTCTAAACTTTGGTTTTCCTACATTGGCAGAAGTTGGTCTAGATTAATGGTTTCCCATCCTTGGGTCCTCAGACATTCTTGGACTGCAGCTCCAAGAAGCCTTCACCACAAGGGCTTCTGGAAGTTGCAGTCCAAGACACTCCAAGGTTGGGAACCATTGATCTAGATTCTATCTTCCCTCTCCTTATAGAGGTAGCTTGTTGTTGTTTAGTCGTTAAGTCGTGTCCGACTCTTCGTGACCCCATGAACCAGAGCACGCCAGGCCCTCCTGTCTTCCACTGCCTCTTTGGTCAAATTCATGTTGGTAGCTTTGATGACACTGTCCATCCATCTCGTCCTCTGTCGTCCCCTTCTCCTCTTGCCTTCACACTTTCCCAACATCGGGGTCTTTTCCAGGGAGTCTTCTCTTCTCATGAGATGGCCAAAGTATTGGAGCCTCAGCTTCAGGATCTGTCCTTCCAGTGAGCACTCAGGGTTGTTTTCCTTCAGAATGGATAGGTTTGTTCTCCTTGCAGTCCAGGGGACTCTCAAGAGTCTCCTCCCAGCACCACAATTCAAAAGCATCAATTCTTCTGCGGTCAGCCTTCTTTATGATCCAGCTCTCACTTCCATATATCGCTACTGGAAAAACCATAGCTTTGACTGTGCGGACCTTTGTTGGCAAGGTGATGTCTCTGCTTTTTAAGATGCTGTCTAGGTTTGTCATCGCTTTCCTCCCAAGAAGCAGGCGTCTTTTAATTTTGTGTCTGCTGTCACCATCTGCAGTGATCATGGAGCCCAAGAAAGTAAAGTCTGTCACTGCCTCCATATCTTCCCCTTCTATTTGCCAGGAGGTGATGGGACCAGTGGCCATGATCTTAGTTTTTTTGATGTTGAGCTTCAGACCATTTTTTGCGCTCTCCTCTTTCACCCTCATTCAGAGGTTCTTTAATTCCTCCTCACTTTCTGCCATCAGAGTGGTATCATCTGCATATCTGAGGTTGTTGATATTTCTTCCGGCAATCTTAATTCCGGTTTAGGATTCCTCCAGTCCAGCCTTTCGCATGATGTATTCTGCATATAAGTTAAATGAGCAGGGAGACAATATACAGCCTTGTCGTACTCCTTTCCCAATTTTGAACCAATCAGTTGTTCCATATCGAGTTCAAACTGTTGCTTCCTGTCCCACATATAGATTTCTCAGGAGGTAGATAAGGTGGTCAGGCACTCCCATTTCTTTAAGAACTTGCCATAGTTTGCTGTGGTCCACACAGTCAAAGGCTTTTGCGTAGTCAATGAAGCAGAAGTAGATGTTTTTCTGGAACTCTCTGGCTTTCTCCATAATCCAGCGCATGTTAGCAATTTGGTCTCTAGTTTCTCTGCCCCTTCGAAATCCAGCTTGTACTTCTGGGAGTTCTCGGTCCACATACTGCTGAAGCCTACCTTGTAGGATTTTGAGCATAACCATGCTAGCGTGTGAAATGAGTGCAATTGTATGGTATATAGAGGTAGCACCCATCTGTAAACAAGCTGCTGGGAAACACAGATTCTGCTTATCGGTTTTTCATAGGCATCTGAGGCATCTTATGTTAAAGGCAACACTTTAAAAATTAGCTTACAAAATTATATCCTCTAAATTTTCAATATGAATTTTTAAAGTACATATGTTGTAGTGAAATCCAGTTTGATGTACTAGATTGACTGTCAGAATTGGATTTAAGAGACATGGGTTCAAATTGAAGCTTGGCTATGGAGACTCATGAAGGCTGGCAACGGTAAACCACTCTTTGCAAGCCTCAAATACCCTATTAGTTCCACCATAAATTGGACATGACTTGATAGCACATGATAGACATACTTTCTAGTGTTTTTCATATATAGTGTTGGCAAAGTCAGACAGTGTAAACTAGGTTTGAGATGGAGGGCTCCCAGTTGATTCGACCTTTGGCTTTACTTGTGCTTCTCAATTATTTAATGACCTAACCTTAAATGGCCTAACCTTAATTTCAAGACCAATAATGTTTCTTGGGAAATTGTGTGCAAGGTGAGAGATAAAGAGCTTGTGGAAAAGTGTGTGCAACCACTTAGAGATAAGATAGATTTGTGGGAAGGAAATCATAGCTTGGTCACAAACACAGAAGGGCTAGGAACTATGTTTGCCTATGAGCTTCCAAGAGCTGTCACAGAGCATATGGTTCAATGGGCTAAATAGATTCAGTGAGCCCACAATCTGACTCAGTTACAGGCAGCCTCATATGTTCAGTGCAAATGTTTTCCTAATGGGTGTATATTTATTTGTTTGTTTGTTTTTTTGTTTATATGCCAACTTTCTCCCCATAGAGGATCCAAGGTAGCACACAACAATTAAAATCATGCTATAATAATTTAAAATATCATACAGAATTATATATTAAAAAATAATCATTGGTCAAGAAGATTAAAAACAATTTTTAAAACATTTTAAAGAAACATTTAAAAATATCTAAATTTCATAAATAGAGCATCCCCTAGAGAACCACTTATTACTTAAAAGCCTGCCTGAAAAGGAAGGTCTTGCTCTGATGATGGAAGCACAAGAAGGAGGGGGCCAACTGGGCTTCTCGGGGCACTGCATTCCAAAGCCTGGGAACAGCCACTGAGAAGGTCTTCTTTCGTGTCCTCACCTAACAAGCTTGGGAAGGTGATGGAACCGAGAGAAGGTCCTCTCCAGAAGAACTTAAAAGCCTAATATGGAGTGATACAATCCTTCATCGTGAACTTAAGTCATTAAGTGGTTTGGCACACAACGCACATTATATTACTACTTTTGATGGAGACGCTGCATCTTTAGCCAGATGGTGGTGAATCACCATAATTTATAGAGCACTTTTCAAAAGAGTTGAAAGTAAAGGGCCCCAAAAGCAGTTAAAATTATTGAGGTATTATAAGGTAGGTAAGATACATCGGCAGTGCAATTGTCATATTTAAAATGTGTAGTGAAGTCCAAGAGAATAATGATTTAAGCTCAAACCACAAGCATTTAGCTAGTGCCTGGGAAACTAAAGAATGATCTTTATATATATTTTATATTTCCCCAGCCTATCTTCCCATATAATATTGTTTGCCCTCTATTGGCCACAGATCCATCAAGTTTCAGCAGAGAGACAAGGCAACAATGGGAAACAGGACCCACTCCAGCAGCTCAGCTGGGAGACCAGCTTTGTGTAGCTCATCCTCTTCCTCAATGGTCATCTGACATGAGCCGTTTAATTCGTTCTACTGAGAGAAAAACTCAGTTTGGTTTCTCCTCTCCCTCAACTGTGAGCAGCTCATAGACCAGGATGAGGTGGGGGTGCCTCACCAGCAAAATTTCAGAGGGTGGACTACCCCTTTCACTGGTCATGAGCCATCACTGCCCTCAAATGTTGCCTGACAGCAACCATTCCCTCAGGCTACAACTTCCCTCAGCTCTACTGAGTGACTTCTCTCTTTCAGCTGTAATCTAACAGCAGCCATTCCGTCAGACTGTAGACTTCATTAGCTCTTCCGAGAGACTAGCTCTGCTTGGCTCCTTCTTTGCCTGAACGTCCATCTAACACTGCTCATTCCATCAGACAACAGACTTCATTGGCTGTGCTGAGAGAATAGCTCCATTTGGCTCCTGATTTCCCTCAACTGTTACCTAACAGCTGCAATTCCATCAGGCTACAGACTCTGTTGGCCCTGCTGAGTTACCAGCTCCATTTTATCTCTTCTTTTCCCTCAGGTCTGTCAAGCTGGTCATTAGAAAAACTTTGCAGCCTTAAGAGAAGGAGCCTTGCTTTGCTAATTTCCCCTCTCCTTTCCCCATCCTTTCCCCCAACCCCTTTGTGTTGTGTTTCTAAAGAAAACTGAACAAATGGAGGCTGCTTTAAAAGCCATTTTGGTTAAAGAGCAAAGTAAAATGATTAAAACAAGTTAACAAATAAGTAACTGTGTAGGTGAAGAAAATGACTGGAAGAGAAGTAACCACAGAGCTCTGCATTTTTAAAAAGCAAAATGTGTTAAGAATTAAGACACAATAATACACAAACTATCACAACCCTTGAATATGGGAGTGCATCAGCCTGCCAATAAAGCAACATTGGTTTCATACCTGCAGGCATACATCATACTGCTCTTACCAGACAAAGACGATCAAAACCGGCATTTCTAATTCACGTTATATTGGAGCTGATTTGATACAGAAGGGAAATTCAACCACGCTTATACCTTTGAGAGCTCCAAGCTCAAACCCTTGTTTTGCTTCTAATTGAGAGCTGGTGGGGTGCAAATAGCAGGTTTAGAATGCTGCACACACTTTTTCCAAAAGCTGTTTCTTTCACCCCATGCTCATGTATTAGCATCCCAAGGGGGCCCTAAGAACAGCCACATGCCCTCTCTTTAGCAGTTCCTGAGCTAGCATTCTTTACAAGGCAGCAAAAGATTTGCCTCTGACAAATGAAGTTCACATAAATGTGAGTTAACCTTTTCTAAGAAGCAGTTCACACATCCATTCTGCCTGGACGAACAAATGTATAAGCACACATATTTATTTCTCAATCTACCTTTCTTCTTCTTCTTCTTCTTTGACTTGTAATGCTCATATCTTCAAAAGATATATGTGTCATGAGTCCTATGAATTGTATATTCGATTAGGGATCCAAAGTCTCTTCTTGTTGGGACCACCAATTCCAAAGGGTCTTTCAGGGAATTTGACTTTTAAGAAATCTCTCTTTACTAGAATTTTTCAGGACATAAAGTTGCAAATCTATCATAATCTGTTACAATCCTAACAAGAATATGTTGGAGAGATAGCAATCTTGTATGCACTATCAGTGGGAGGTGGTTTTACAGCCTAAAAGGATCTTCTTTGCCACAAACTATTGATGAAGTTTTTCCCACCTCTGGCATTTGAGGCAACCCCCCCCCTTCTTCCTGTTTTTCCCCCTCTTCTATCTGCTTTCAGCTCTCCTAACTCTGACCATCTTCCAAGCAGCAAGCATGCAGGGGCTCCTGCATACTGGAAACTCCATTCCCACCTTTTCTTCTTCCAGCTGTTAACTATAGATGGTAACTGTAAATAGATATACTCATTTTCTACTTTAAAATGCTTCTGGGGTAATTTCTTTTCTTTTCCTTTTAACCATAGAAAGTGCTCGTTTTTGTGTGGAACCAGGGAGAGTTTGATGAGACTGGGCTGATATCTCCACATTTCTGTGTTTTTCCTTCTTTATACTTTGCTAACTAAAGGAATAACTGAATTCCTATAAACCTTTTTACTAAAAATGTCCAACAGAATATGCCAACAAAAATAAAAACAACAACAATGGCCCATAGACTAGAAACATTCAACATACAATGCATTCCCAAAGAAAGGAGATGCCGAAAGCTGCCATTAATAAGAAACATTGCATTAATTTTCTATGAAAGCAAAATAATGATTGACTCATTTGATATATTGTGCTTGAGGAATGCTTTGCAAATACTATGGACCATTAGGAAGAAAAATAGACGAGTTCTAAATTAATTGATGCCTGAACTCTAACTAGAAGCTAACAGGACTAAACAAGATTATGTATTTATGAATTTATTATTTATTTTATTTAAAATATTTTTAGCCCACCTTTTTCCTCAAAAAGGACCCAAGGTGGCTTGCATTATTAAAAGACAATATTCAGACAATACTCAGCAAAAAAAACCCCAGCATACTTTAGAAAAATCAAGCAAATACCACACTAAAAAGAGTAAACAAAACCAACACCAAAAACACATTCAAATCAACAGGGCACAACACTCCATTGAAACATCCCTCTCAGACAGCAAATCATTCAGGGAAAGCCTGCCCGAAGAAAAAAGGTCTTTGTCTGCTTGTGGAAGGACAGCAAAGATGGAGCCAGCTTGGCCTCCTGTGGGAGGGAGTTCTAGGAGCAGCAACAGAGAATTGGGATTGCCATGTTCTAGTTCTCCAAAATCTGGGTGGCCTAATTTGCATATTGTGAAGAATCAGCGTATGATTTGCATAGTGCACAAATTTGTGCTTTATGCTAATTAGTGTGGGTTTTCCATACTGGGCAAATTAAGCATGTTTTAATTGTTGCATTATTTTTCTACCAATATATTTTAGCTTTGGAATCATTTACACAGTAACCACTGATCTTACAGAGCCAGGATAGGTTATAGTGCTGGATTTCAAACAGGGAGACCCAATTCAATTTACTGATTAGTCACAAAGCTCACCTGGTATCCTTGGTTCAGTCAATACTTCTCATCCAAACCTACAGTACCTCACAGGGCCATTTGTCATAATAAAGTGGGGAGAGTGAATGACGTGAAAACAGCCACGTACATTGCTGGTGCATATAAATAAGGACATTTTGCCACTCACTTTTGGTTTCTATAATATCCTCTTGAGGCAGCTGTAATTTTCTTGCCATTTGTTTTTACTACAAGTCCATGAGAATAACACAGGAATCTCCATGAGTGATGCACTGCTGCCCGAGTTAAAAACACAGAGGAAAGTTAAAGCAACCTGCAGTGATTACTGAAAGAAACCAAGGTATTTCAGAGATATACACTGAACATTTGACTTTATTCCACTACTGTGATACATTGGGATTGAGACTGATAGCAGATTTGAATACATTTTCATTTAACGCCACCCCCACCCCCGCACAATCCAGAACCTCCCAGCCAGAACAGTCTCCCAGTCATGTTGGCTGGGAGATTCTGGGAGCTGTAATCCAAGGCAGTAACTCTGTCACTTTTGGCTTCATAATGAGTACACACATGTCATTTTCCTATGCATATTAATCAGATGGATAGCTCAGTGGTTTAGGTATCTGTCTGCAGAGCCAGAGGTTGGGAATTCAGTTCCCCACTGTGCCTCCTGTGAGTTAGAGCCAGGTTGTATGGCCTTGGGCAAGCTGCACACAGTCTCAGGGCGCCCCCAGAGGAAGGGAATAGTAAACCACTTTTGAGTATTATTTGCCAAGGAAACCCTGAAAAAGTGTCACCATAAGTTAGGATTGACTTGACAGCACATGATGATGATGATTATGCACATTTAGTGAGGTATAAGTCTCATTTAATTTAGTAAGACATACTTCTGAGTAAGCAGGTCAAAGAGCCAGACTGCTTGAAACCGCCTGCCCTCCCCTGCTTGTAACACACTGAAAAGACAATAATGCTAGGAAAAGTGGAAAGCATTAGGAAAAGAAAAAGACCTAACATGAGATGGATTAACTCAATAAGAGAAACTGTGACCTTGGGTTTTCAAGACATGAGCAGGGCTATTAATGATGAGACACTTTAGAGTCAATAAACAGCAGCAGCAGCAATCATGTACCATCAAGTTCATTCTGATTTATGGCAATCTTTCAGGGTTTTCTAGGTAGAGGATACTCAGAAGTGGTTCAGCGTTCCTTTCTTCTGGGGGCACCCTGGAACTGCACAGCTTGCCCAAGGCCATACAAGTCTGCTCTATTCAATGAGGCACAGAATTCAACTCCGAACCTTTGGTTCTGTTGCCTACCACCCCACTCCCTGAGCTGGATCACCGTAAGTCAGAAGGAACTTGCCAGCACATAATGACAAACAGCTGCACATACACATAATATTTCCATATGAAGAATGAACAGTATAATAAAGATGAGATAAGCAGCTTCTTTGGTTTGTGGTTTCAAAGAGAAAAAAGAAACTAAATATGTGCTCATCCCACAAATTTTCTGTGAGTGGTTATTATGAACATTTCATGTAGCATGGAGGCGTCCCTAATGCAGAAACCTGCAAAAAATTCAGATTGGTAGATATAGGGTTTTTTTGTTTGTTTGTTTGTGTGGAATAAAAATGTTTTATCTGTTTAGGGAGAGAAAGCTGGGTTTTGGGGAGGAAGGTTGGACCATTTGTATGAAAAGAGCATATGTTGTAGGAAACCTAGAAAATCTCAGCTGGATCAGTGCAGCAGGCAGGAAATTACAGTGAATGAAAAACCATTCAAGTCTTTCTGCCACAATATGCTTCACCTAGTATATACCAAAGGTGGGCAATTTCAGGAGATCTGGCACCCAATTTTATGCCCACAGGATTCACCAGACACTACAGAGACAGCCAAAAATGCAATCACACACTTAACAGAACAAAAGCTAATGTTCCTGGAAGTCCATTTCTGTTTTTGAAAAACGAGCCTTGTTTGGAGTTAAACTGTGATGAGAGTGTGTTGTAGTCTGTTCAAAAGGTGAATTGCATATCCTGGAGGCTGCAAGAGGCAGAAATATACCAGTTTGGGAGTGTGGGGACAATTTATTTCTGGCAATGTGGTCTATGTGGGCCAGGAGACCAAAAACAAAACAAAACAAAACCCGGCCTTGAGGGCCTATGCCCATCTCTGTTGCATACTCTCTGTCAGCATATAATCCACATCCACCATCTTGAATGTCATATTTGTCAGCTAATGTTGCACCTTCCCAAGCCTAGCAGGCCCTGCAGGAAGTCCTGTGATGCCCCTTCTCCCATGGAAACAACAATATTGAATCCTGGATCAGTCCTATAGTGCATTAGTTCCATAGGGATTGGGAAGCCCTTGTAGAAACATGCCCTGTGGTTAGAACATGGGGCTGTGGGTCATAAAACTCAATTTCCCTCACTTATCCATTATTCACCTATCTCAGAAGCTGTCATGAGCTTTGGATAGATGGGAGCTTCCATTGGTGCTAGCGGTAGCTTCCCTCCTGGGCCAGACAGCAGCTTGGGGCAGAGGGACAATTGTAACAAGAATCCCAATGCAGGAGAAAAGAGTTAATGCACTTTCCCATGCGCTTTGGTTTCAGTTTTGATCAGGCCTGCTAGCAGTCGCTCTTTGCAATAGAAAGAAAAAAACCACGATGCATATTAACACATGGGGAATTATGGGAGTTAAAAGTCCCTCTGGAAAATGGGTGGACTTCAAGATGCTGTAGGTCTGCAATACCTAGCAACCCTGGCCCACAGAGCTAGTGAAGGATGTTGGGAGTTGTCATTCAACACACTCCCTTGTCTTGATCTATCCTTTGCCAGCCTTTCTCAATCGGTGTTTCCAGAGGTGTTTGACTACAATTCCCATCATCCCTTGGCAATGAAGAGTAAAGGAGCCTCGTGGCACAGTGGTTAAAGGGCAGTTCTGCAGTCAAGACTCTGCTCACAACCTGAATTCAATTCTGACAGGCTCAGGTAGCCAGCTTAAGGTTGATTCAGCCTTCCGAGGTCAGCAAATTAAGTACTGAGCTGCCCCCCCCCCCCAATGTGTAGCCTGCATAATTCAATTGTAAACCACCTAGAGAGTTCTTTAAGGGCTATGGGGTGGTATATAAGCAGCACACTTTGCTTTTGCTTTGCTTTTTTGTAGTCCAATATATTTGGAGAGCACTGAGTTGGGGGAGGCAGCTCTATGATCTATTGCATGACTATTCTCCAAAACTAGGTAATAAATTGCAGATCCATTGTCATTCTCAAAAGAGTGGTTAATTCCCACCTGTTCAGGGTTTGTACGAAACCCAAACTACCTCTGCCTTTTCACTATTGGGCTGTTGCTACTGACATGGGAATGAAATAAAATTAAAAAATTATGACAATTACTGCTTTTCAGATTACAGCTGCTGTCCAGATGACTGGGTTTGTCATAGAAGCTTTTCTTGGTTTCATGTGTACACCTGCACTCAGCTTACTCCTGCCCTAAAGCTTTTATTTCTCCTCATAAAACTGACATTTTTATTATGAATTAAGCTCTGATACAGTCAAGATTTTTCCCCCAATAAAGAGACCATAATGTCAAAACTGTAGACCATGAGGTTTTCTCTCGTTCTTAGTTCTCTTGATGATAATTCAGTAGGTTATTGTTTCAGTTCTTTACAGTCCAATAAATAGCAGCTGGGGGGCGGGAGTGATTTTTCATAGAAATCAGAGTGCTATAGGAATGGGTTAATTCATCTGCCCATGCAGTACTGAGCAAACCCTGATCAAGCCTGTAAATAGCTTCTCTTCACAGTGAAATGAAAAGATCTGCTAAGGAATTAATGGTAGGCTCATTTTAATACCATTAATAATGTTGAAGAAGCAGAGAAGTAGACATTAGAAATTAAATGTGTACAGATTTGTAAACATAATTCCCAGAATTCTCCAGGATGCACACAGGAAATTCTGGGAGTTGTAGTCCAAAAACACAAATCTGTACAGCTGTACTAAATATTGTTCTAGGGGTCTTGTTGCACATCACAATACTCCTGGGTTTGTATTGGGTTTAGCAAGGTTGAAATCGATTTTTAAAAATCTACCTACATGATGTACAGCCAAGTGGCATGTTTTAAACAGCCACAAAGGGGTTGTTTATTTTAACTCTATTGTGGACGTGGTTTATTTTGAATCATTTTGGCATGTTTGTTAGCCTGTGTTGGAGTAAATTGTGTCTGTGGGGTTTATCAGTAATTAGGTGACAGGAAATCTTGCATTCTGGTCTGCTATATATTTTTTTCTATCTGTAATACTGAAATAGCACTATTCTAGCTTGGGGGAAAAAAGAAAAAAAAGTAAAAGTATAACTCCAGTAGAAGAACATGGCTTTTGTCCCTGCTGCCCATGTCCCCTCAATGACTTTGCAGTGGCAGCAGTGAGTGGCCATGAGAGGCAGCCAGCATAAGGGCAGGCAGGCACAGAACAAAAACCTCAAAAGAGGTTCCAGGACAATGTGTCTCCAACCAGAGTGTCTCCCTGTGGCTAAGGCAATGTGGGGTTTTATTTTAGTTTTTTGATATTTCACTCCAGGAATGCATAGCTTCAGGTGGGCGAAGCACAGGAAGCTGGAGCCCTACAGTGCTAATTCGCTTAAAAATAAACTGTTTTGTAAAGTCCGTGTCGCTCCCTTGACTGATGTACAACACAGTTTATAAATGGATTGAATGTTGTCAACAAGAGGATGTGCACACTGACCCCAAAATCATGTGACTACCACATGACTTTAAACCGACTTAAAAAATCCCAATCCAGCTCCCGATTTATTTCCATAGTGTAACTGCATCCTAAGATTCCAATCAGCGCTTGGAAACATAACTATTGTGCACTACAACTTCTGGAATTCCTCAGCCAGCAGGATAGGTGTTATAGCCTGAAAAATTAACATTCTAAAGCTCTGGTTCTTATTCAAAATTTTATACGCTGAAAGCTACTCTTTATTGCCCTTTAATTGTTTTGCACACAGTCAGAGAAGAATAAACAATGGCCCATGTCTGGAAGGGGTCTCCTACCAACTCTCCTCAGACTGAAGAAGCTACTTGGATGAGTAGCGAAATGTTTCAACCTAATAAGAAAGAAGTCCAGTTGCCATGACTCAACTTCCAGATAACCTCACCTGGATGACTGAGAATCTTCACAAAATGGCCCATGTCCTATTGCTAATCTCAACTAGAGAGCAGGTCTCCTGATCTATCGCTGAATAGTAAGTCAACACGTATGTTTGTCGCTGTTCCCTCCTTGCACCAATTAAAGCAATGCCAGATGTTTGGCCACCTTATACTTTATATGCCACACTACTTAGGATGATGAGACTGGAGGAGGTACAAAGTTTACTGAAT
Organism: Intellagama lesueurii; assembly: GCA_037013535.1. NCBI lineage: Eukaryota > Metazoa > Chordata > Lepidosauria > Squamata > Agamidae > Intellagama > Intellagama lesueurii. The sequence goes on from JBAJHW010000001.1 coordinate 24,045,799, forward strand.
TGATTTACTGATCTCTTCAGTCCTGTAAAACTATAGAGATTCTATAAAATTTAGTCATATTGCAATAGGTTGTATATTTTTAATTGTATTTTCGTGTTATACTAATATTTGAATACATCTGCTGGTCAGTGACCATAATAAAGATCAATCAATCAATCAATCAATCAATCAACACTTATGTAAATCCTGTGAAATCACTAAGTCTACTCTAATTGCAACTAACAATGGGATATCAGTCATTAGGTATTGGGTCAGAGATAGTAAAAGTTACTTTTTAGGATTACAACATCCACATTTTGGATTATTATTATGAGAGACATAGTCTCCCCCAACCCACCCTGGAAAGAACGTTCCCAAGCTCTGCATTGGACTAAATTGAATATTACTCCTACTAAAATTGATCTATTGAGACAAATTAAACTGGTAAGATAATTAACTTGCTCCATTGAATTCAGTGAGTCTACTCCACATAAGGCTATTATTACCTTTAGCCTAGTGAAGCCATTCTCTCCACAGAAGCCACTCCAGCTGCCTGAAATTGCTAACTAATGAATGAATTAGGTGAGCTGTGGTGCAGAGGTAGGGTGATCCTTGAAAATCAAATGAAGGCAACTTCTGTGAACTGAAGGCAGAACATGGATCCAACCCATCAAATTTTAACATTAGAAGTTAGGGATCTTGGGAATAATCTAGTCCATCACCAGCTAAATAAAGCTGCCTTCAACTGCAAGATCTCTGACAAAAATCTGTTCAGACTCTTGCTTAAATACTTCCTGCAAAGGACAGTTACCACATCTGGAGTAAAACAAAACCATTATCATACATACTATCATATGATTTGGAAAATCTGGGTTTTTGCATCCATACAAAGGCTCCACATGGACAGGAATTCTCCTCTTCAAACTCTTGCCTGCTGGTGTGAAAAAAAATTGTTGAGCGAGGGGGCTGGGCTAGGCACTGTTGAGAAGATGCTGGATCATGTAATGACTGAATAGGACTATAGCCCACTCATGTGAATTATCCTTAGCCATCCGGTCACTCCTCTTTGGACATGCTCCAGTTTTCCACTGTATGTGGCACCCAGAACATGTGGCAGCAGCAGCCTGGCCAAAGAATTTGAGCAGGGCTTACTTCTTCAGATGTCAAGAATTGAGTGGATGCTGTGTCAAAATTCTTTGCAATATTTGTTCATAGAAGAAAGGGAGCAGCGCTTGGAAATAACTAGTTACAAATATTTCGATATTTGTACTTGATTCCCTTTTGCAATATATAAGCATAACTGTGTTGCAGTACACATGCAACATAATGAAGGAGATTTCATTCTTACTGTAGGGTAACATTAACTTTTTCTAAAAACACCAGAGTCTTGTGGGACCTCAAATATTAAGAAATCCTATATCCAGTGTAGAGGGCAGGTTTAGTACACGTGGTTTAAGATCTGTAATATTCTTCTGGATATTACTTTGTTTGCTGTATAGGATGCTGATCAGGTGGTTCAGGAATTTTGTTGTTTTTGCCGTCTTAAGACTGCATCCCCAAGGGACTTACGGTAAGATATGCTTCATGTTCCACATTTATTTATTTATTCAAAATATTTTTATCCTTCCATTCTCCTTAAAAAGAACCCAAGGTGGCATACACCATGCATGGACTATGATGAAAGATGATGCAACACTCTCTCTCAAAAAAAACAAAAACAAAACTACTGAACTACCTGATCAGCATCTGATACAACAAACTAAGAGCCTGTTCACACAAGCCAAAAGGACCCCAGTTTGGCTGTTCTTTAGGGCATTTCATAAATTTCTGGTCACACTGTGCACAGCCAGTATCGACTCATTTTCCCAGCCAGCGAGTTGTTATATTTTGTACAATGATGAATTTCTTCATTCCTTACCGTTTCAGCCTGTATGAACATTGCTGTCGATTTATTTCCTCTGCAAAGGGGTTGTGTTTCCGGGTGCTGTGGCCATTTCATGGCGACTGCGCTTGTATCTTTTTAAAAATTATTTTTCTTTGAAAGGTATTGTGACAAATCAAGATTCAAGATCTACTAATGTTACCTCTGGAAGACCCTGAGGGTGGAATACAATCTTTTGAAGTACTACCCCTTTTCAGCTGTTCCTCTTTGGAAAAAGTAAACAAAAAAATGCTTTGAAAAAGAGTTTAGTTACTTTTACAGTCACAGTTCATGCTGGAATTCACACTGCTGTCTCATGTTTTCTGTGTTAAGATGATGGCAAGGTGGACAAAAAGAAAGTATGTTCTGTACCATTGAACAAGAGCTTGCAGCATTCGGATTTGAAAGAAAAACACCTGAACAAACAGTATGTATGTAGCTACAATTTGAGAAAGAGGAAAGTGCCAAACTGCTTTTTGAAATGCTCCCAGGGAAGTGGAATCTTCATCTTTTAGGCACCACATGCCCAATCAGATGGCAGTCAAATCAGACTTAAGGCATGCTGGTAACTCAACTTGGAGTTTCCCCCCAATGATTTGGACTTGACTCGCGACTCAGAACCCACCCACCCCTTCCTTTTTTCGGGGGGGGGGGGGTTCCTTTTAATAGGGACTCAGGACTTGGTACCAAAGACTCGAACTTGGCTTGGGACTCAACCTTAAGACTTGCTAACATCCCTGCACATGTCCTTTTGTTGTTCTTGTTGCAATAGATTGACCCAAATAACATACTCCACTCCCCAAAACTGGGGCAGGGGGGGACATGAGTCTGCAATCTTAGATTAACATCATTTTGGAATATTGGAACTATGAAAGTAACTAATTCCCAGCTCATGTCTTATCACCTTACAAAGGGGAGAGACTTTTCTTCTTTGGTTAGCTCTTGGAAGTATCATCACAACTGCCGCTGCATCTATTGTGTTGAGTGTGCACATTCTATGGCACTGACTCTTTCCTTTTCCCCCAAGATCATCCCTTTCCCACTGATTGTAACACAGAGAAGGGAAGCACTGGTTTTCAGGACTACAACCTCCATTGGCCATGCTGACTGTGGATGCTGGGAGTTATACCCTAGAAAAAGCAACATGCTCCATCTCTGCTCCAGCTATTTTGTACCTCAAGTTGTTGTTCCTCCAGCAGATAAGGGTCAGATCCAAAACTGTACATGTTGGTATGGTAAAGGTGGAAAGCACTGTTCTTGTTTTTATTTTAAACATTTCCAACAGTCCAATAAGTGATTCTATTACATCTGGATTGATTTTCTCCTTACTGACCTAGAGCTGCTCAAACGAGCCAGCTCTTTCTGGTCATGGCTGAGTTGGATATACCTTTGCAAAAATCCCTTTGATAGGGTATGCATATCTTTTTTCCCCTCTTTCTCTACTCTCTCGAATCATGACAAAAGGAAAGTATTTATTACCAGGAAGGCTGCACCCCTGGGGCCAGAACTAGTCATCTTTGATTTAACTTTTAGCTGAAGTTGCTGAATTAAATGCAGTTTTGTTTTTATCTATTTGCATGGAAGGGTTCCAGATAAAACAACAGCTCTAGTGACCTGAGAGCGCTTGTATCATGATAATTAGGTTTGAAAACTCGTATATTGTTTTCATAAGGCTATTACATTTTCCGTAATTAAATTAAGCAAAAAATAAGGATGCATGGCAATAATATTTATTATTAATACCAGACTCGAAAGGCTTACAACATGTGAAATTGAAGGTAAAGAGCCTTGAAGACAGGCTGAACTTCAAAACAATGTACAAGAGCCTTAGCTTTCAGCAAGTTATTACTGCAAGCATTTAAAGAGAAGCAACGATCAAGTGAAAAGCAGCCCAAGTGAACAAAACAGGCTTCTGCTTCCATTTGCAACCAGGCAGCTTCTTCTGGGCTTTTGCTCCTCGGAATGTGAGCGAGGGAATGCTCCTTTTGCTGTACAGTTCTCTCAGGGGCCTACCATTAGGCCCAGTGAAGCAGCTGCCTCATATGGAAGATGTTTGGCAGTGGCACTGGAGGACAAATCTAGGGTCCAAATCCTCTTGCACAGACAGGCAAATGGCGTAGTTGCCTCAAGTTGGTTACCGGGTGTTGTTTTTTTTAATGTTGGAGTGCATTTGGCTCACCTACTGTGAGACAGCATTACGTGCACCTTGAAATTGAAAAAAGAGACTCTTCTGCCACTGATGATTTTATTTATTTATTTAAAATCTTTGTACCCTGCCTTTCTGAGACTCAAAAAGGACTCAAGGAGACCTACATCATTAAAAGACAATATTTAATGTTAAAAACAGTAAGTATACAAATACTAAAAAGGATCAGACACTCTATATCACTCTAAGAAATGGTAAACAAAAGCAACATCAAAACACATTCAAAGCGGTAAGGCATAACAATCCATTTAAAAACCCCACTCAGGCAGCCAGTCACGGAGGGAAAGCTTGCCTGAAGAGAAAGCTGTTCTCCTGATTGAACAGGGACAGCAAGGATGGGGCCAGTCTGGCCTCCAGTGGGAGGGAGTTCCAAAGTCTGGGAGCAGCAACAGAGAAGGCCCTCTCCCGTGTCCCCATCAGACACACCTGTGAAGGTGGCGGGACTGAGAGAAAGGCTTCTCCTGATGATTTCAACAGCTGAGCAGGCTCATCAAGGGTGACACAGTCCTTAAGATAGCTTGGGCCCAAGCCATTAGGTTAGAACTAGCACTTTGAATTGCACCCGGAAACAGATCAACAGCCAGCGGAGCTGCTATAACAGGGTGAGTTATGTGAGTCCTGCACCCAGCCCCAGTTAGCAATCCCTGTAGCCAGCCTCAGTAGCCAACGGGATGCCTTTCTTGCCTCAGGTAGGCAAATACAGTTTCAAGAATGAAGCCATGGAGCTCTGTGGGATTTGATCTCCTTCAAAGATACTGTAATCCCTTTACTGTAATCCCCTTTCTCTAAGATCCATTTTAGCTTTTAAAGACTGCCCTTTTCCCCTTGCTGTCCCAGTTGCTTGGACCCAGGTTACTTTTAAAAAGGAACTCAATGATTTATTCATTTATTGTTCATTTCACCAACAAGGCACCAATTCAGGGGTTCCATGAAAAAGTATTCCTCAAAATCTCTTTACTCCAAAGATCAAGGAATCTGTCCCAGAGTCTTCTTTTATGTCAAACAATACACGCCTTACAGCAGTTCCAGCAGGAAAAAAAACCTTCAGACAATAAACCAAGTTGTAAGGGCTGAAATTCCTGTGTTTCATGTCTGGACACCAGCAGCTCAATTGCTCTCCAGATCTTTCTCTCACCTTATCTAAACCAGGGCTGTGCATCTTCTGAGCATCCCCTGCAGGAGGGTATGCCTACCCTTGGACCCCCTCCCACGTCCTGAGAAAAAAAATACACACTCAAAGCTTCAGGGGACACAATTCGTTACTGGAATGCTATTTCTCACCTAGCCTGTTTAAGGCTAGAAAAGGGACGTTTATGGAAACGGGAAGCAAATGGACAGGCAGTGAAATAGACCCTATAGCAGCGATGGCGAACCTATGGCACGCGTGCCACAGCTGGCATGCAGAGCCCTTTCTGCGGGCAACTGAGCCATAAGTCGCCGAATCGCTACTCCCCCCCCCCCCGCAGCCAAACCTGCAGAGGTGGCTGCAGCCGCAGTGCTGGTGCTTCGACAGACGGCAGGCCAGGATCCAGAGCAGCTGGCGCTGGCGGTGGATCCGGAGTTGGGTCTCGAGGCACCTCCATGCCCGGGATTCCCCCTTCCGCCGCCACTTCCAGATCCGCCAACACCACTTCCAGTTCCACCACTGCGGCCCACCGCCCGCTGGTTTATTTATTTTTTTCCGTTTGGGCACTCGGGCCCAAAAAGGTTCGCTGTCACTGCCCTATAGGAAACCTCTTAAATGAACTAAATGACAAATTCAACCCATGTGGCTTTGGGGGCTTCAGTCAGGTTATGGCATTGCCTGCAGCTGACAGTTTACATAGACCCCCTGACCTAAACCAACACTCTACAGGCACAGGCCCTTCCTTTAGGATTCCATACTCACCTGATTTGACTATAAGGATTACACTCAAATGTTTATATTGTTCGAGTTTTATTTGCAACTATACATGCTATCTGTAGTTTGTGTGACTGGGAGGGACTCTTCTGGACTGAGGTGATTGTAACCAGCGGTTCCTTCCAGCCTTTGAATCTGAAAAGAGCCCGTCCTCTCTGCCGAGTGTTCTCCCCCCCACCCTCTTTTTTCGGTTGGTGGCAGTTGTTTGCTTGCTGTTAATTTATTCAGTTGGTTGCTAAGTATATATACTATATATATAAAAAAGCAGCATGCACAAGTCTGTAATTTGCAAGGAACTGTAAATAAAGAAATGTTTTAAATTCTTTCTCTTACAAATATCTCAGAGTGAATTACGTATTAAGACTCTGCACTGTTGTAGGGAAAATCTATTCAACCCTCTGCCAACTTCTCCGAGGGTTTAGCTAAATGCAGAGGGAAGCTTGTAGTGGGTGGCAAATGGCACCATCATCTCTGTTACTCAAAAAAAGTCCCATTGATTTAACCTGGCAATCCCTAACTCCACTATACTCCTGGGTTTCTGCAGTCAAAATAGCAAACATTTAATTTAAATTAATTTAATGTAATGTTAATTTAAAAAGGACATCAGCCTAAAATGTTAGAGAACATTTGCTGGTTAAAAATAAAAAGTGTTCAGCAAGAAGCAAATGGTTTGAATCAATAAAAGGCAAGTTCACATGCCCAGAAGGAGTGAAGACTATGATAAACTCTGCAATGTTTATTTCTTCCAGTGCTAAATGGAATTTTTGATTAGCTTTTCTTTCTACTCTCTCTCTCTCTGTGTATGCTAAAAAGAACTTTTGTACATTTTGATTCCTTTCCCTACACACACACACACAGACACACCAATTTTAAGGCCATCTTATTTTCCAAAATGAAAATCCCACCCCACAAAAGGAACTGAAAAATAACAAGTAACTGAACAAATTTCTTTAGCTGCCCATATGAGCAGCAGGACTTGTTAATATTAATGTTTTAATGACTGTTTTTAATATAGGATATTATAATATCGTCTATTTTTAATGTTTTTTTAATATTGTTGTACGCCGCTCAGAGACCACCAGTAATTGCGTGGCTAAAAATCTTGTAAATAAATAAATAAATAAATAATTTTTTGAGAAAGTAATGGTAGTATTAATGGATCACTCTTTGGGGAACTCTGTAATGAGTTAACATTGAATTCCTTTTAGAATCTTTTTTTTATCCATGGGGGTGGGGTGGGGGGTTCATGGGATTTGCAGCCCACCTTCCTTCCTTCCTGAGGTAACCAGCTGAACAGAATCATGTGATAATTTATTCAGTTTGCTACTGAATCAAATTAAATATAAGGGTTTTTTCCCCAGCTCTTGACATTACAGTGGACATTCTTCGGGAGACAATTGAGGCAGTCTTGAAGAGGACTGCAAGGGGCACAGGTGGAGCTGGGGGGGGGGGGGAAGGTTTTGGTGTGCTCTTAAGATACACCCTGTGAATTAGGCCTTGTACATCAATCAACCAGAACTAATCTAATGGTAAACATATACTGTAAAAGCAAAAGAAGTGCCCAATCCTCTTAGTTTTAATTAAATACCTCTGAGAGATTTTTTTAAAAAACGCACTAAATGGGATTAATTATCAAACATGGCTTGTATTTGGGAGCAAAATTGCTTGCCATTTGGGAGGGGCCTCTGTAAATCCAAGAGTGCGTAACTAAATTGCTGTGTGCTGAGAGGGAATAATCTTCAGGGTTCCTGAGATGATTCTGCAAATCTTGTCAATATATTTAAAAACAAGGGTTTTGATTCTCCTTATGCACTTGGCACTGCTTGCAAAATAAGCTATGATATTGTTCAGTGCAAAAGTCTATGGGTGTGTGGAAGCAATGGGGGTTCAAGAGGAGAAGCCCATGGTGGCTGGTGAGGTGGTTTGGATACAAGTCTCATCCACCAATGGTGGGCGGAGTCAAAGATGGTCAAGTGCTACGTCCTTCTGCTTCACTCTTCGCCCTTTCTCCTCTCACCCCTCATGCACCCTCAGAGAGTGTGAGGATGACAGGTGAGCAGCAGGGGAACATCGGCAAGGCCCTGACCTTCTGCCTATAGTAAGGAGAGAGGTAGGAATTGGCCTGAGGGCTGGCCTTCCAGTTAGCCTGAACCTGATACAGCAGTGATAGCGAACCTATGGCACGCGTGCCACAGCTGGCACACAGAGCCCTCTCTGTGGGCACATGAGCCATAAGTCGCCATCGAGAAATACTTACCCGTCCTCTGATCCCGGATTTTGGCAATCCCCTCTGTTGGTGCAGTGGTCCAGCGGAGGGGGTGCAATGGTGACCATTACCAGTCTAGCCCAATGGGGGATTGGAGGACTGGTAAGTATTTCTTTGTTAATACCGCCCATAGGGGAAAAAACCCAAGCATTTAACCCTTGTAGTGCAGAAGCACTTGTTTTTTCTAAACTAAAACCTCAGTATTTGGGTTTTAATTGCAGTGTTGGCACTTTGAAATAAATAAGTTGATTTTGTGTTGCAGTTTGGGCACTCGGGCTCAAAAAGGTTCACCATCACTGTGATACAGGATAGCACCCATTTCCACCTATAGGTCAGCCACCACAGGCAGATTTACAGAAGTAAATCCATTCTCTGCTCTCTCTCTCTCTCAGTTAATGGATCAGCACAACCACAGCTAATTACACAGCAGCTCATGCCTAGCTTTTACAAGAGAAGAGTTAGAATTTTGAGTAAAATTTATTTCAGGTGTTGAGACTTCAAAATGATATTTCCCAAATTCGCATGTTTGCCCACAAATTTGATGGAAAAGACTTTAATTTTGTTTTGCTCTCTTAAATGCGGGGGGGGGGGGGGAAGAACTTGATGAAAATTGCCTATGCTGCCTGTACTGGATGGAGTGTTGTTCAAACTGGGGGCAGGTACATGTGCCTCCTTGCTATCGAGGCTGAGAATGTTTAAATGTTAAGTTTTTAACGACTTGGTCTGGATCCTGGTTTTCAACACCTGTGTTTTCAATAAGAAGCTGCCTGGAAAACTCACTGACAGGGAGCACTTGGCTAAGGAGTTGGGGGTTGGATTTCCCGCTCTTCTTGGAAGAAGAGCTAACCCATGTGGCCTTAGGCAAACTACACGGTCCCATTGCACCCCCTGAAGAAGGCATGGATAAACCACTTCTGAGTCCTTTTATCCCTAGGAAACCCTGGAAAAGGTCACCATAACTCATAATTGACTTAACGGTGCACAATTACTAATTATATTTAAGTAGACCATCTGCAGAAATTTCTCCTAGGGGGCAAAGCTACATAGTGGTATGTTAGCATATTTTATGTGCATAGCACATGACATATGTGAGTGTTCCCATTAAAGTCACCCATGATAGGTGACTTTAAGGGGAGCATCCTATTTGGCACTGGATTCAGTTTCTCATATCTTGCGCAGGACACACAGACCCCAAGTACCCCCAGAAGAAGTGACTAGCAAACCACTTCTGAGTCCTTTTATCCCTAGAAAACCCTGGAAAAGGTTTCTTTCTGGCGGTGAGTGTCTCTGTACAGTGGTGCCTCGCTAGACGATGTTAATCCGTTCCACGAGGATCGCTGTCTAGCGAAAACATCGTCTAGCGAAGCACGTTTTCCCATTGGAATGCATTGAAATCGCTTCAATGCGTTCCAAGGGAAAATGCAGTCGTCTAGCGAAAATTTCCCATAGGGAAACATCGTCTAGCGAGTGCGGGTCCCCATAGGAATGCACTGACAGCTGCACTGACAGCTTTTCACCACTAGTCGGCACACTCCTATGGGGAAACCTCATCGTCTAGCGAAAATCGCCATAGGGAAACATCGTTTTGCGAAGCGCAGTAGCGATCGCAAAAAGGCATCGTCTAGCGATTTCCTCGTCCTGCGAGGCAATCGTCTAGCGAGGCACCACTGTATTTAGAAAGACTGGCGATAGGATGCCAAATACACAGTCCATGTCTGAGGCCATATCAAAGCCTTAGTACTTTGCTCGCATAGCTTTTGAGAATCCAAGCAGTTTTTTTTTTAAACTAAGTTTTAACCTGCTGAAACTGGTGTGTGTTAACTGCAGGCCTGCCTACAATTCTCTCTTCTTCCCATTGCAATAACTTCCTGACTAGAACACTGCAATTAGTTCCACATGGAGCTCTCCTTGAAGATTCCATTCTATCATTCAGAGCATGTGGCAAGATTATTGGCTAGAATTTACCAGTTTTTCTGCATTAAAAAAAAATAATCCACTGGTGTCACATTTGTTTTCAAAGTGATGGCTTTGGCTGATAATACTGTAAATGGTCCCCCATGCTGATGGCATGAGTAAGAGCTAGAAGTGTTTTGGATTCTGTGGATTCAGCATCCTTAGCTCCACTTACACCATGGCTCTTATCCTCTCCTCCTTCCTCCCAGCTTGCGAGCTTTGATATTGGAGAAGAGATGGGAGGCAAAGGCAACTGGGGACAGGGAGGGGACATCGGATATTAGGTTTCTTTTGAGATCACAATTCAGACTCTGAACTCTAGAAGAATTTCTAAACCTTTTCTAGGGACCATAAAATTGTATTGCAAGTCTGGATCAAATCCATTTTGTTTAGCTTCAAGAACATTTATCTACTTTAAAAGAATACCTTTCTTAAATAAGAAAATAGCTAATATTTATAGAGATGATTTTGTGGACTATATTGAAGTAAAATGTAATGAATAACTAGAATGCTGTGGTATTAGAGCTTAGTTAGTTAGTTAGTTAGTTAGTTAGTTAGTTAGTTAGTTAGTTAGTTAGTTAGTTAGTTAGTTAGTTAGTAATCCTGTACAATGGCAATGCATTTCAGTGAATTCAGTGGATTTTGTTTTCTGAGTAGACATGCAAAACGTATATTATGAGACTGCTATTAATCCACAATCAACAAAGCTCAGTGGTTTAGGTAGCTGGCTGCGAAGCCAGAGGTTGGGAGTTTGAAATCACACTAGGTCTCCATAGGATCCCTTCCAGCTCTGCAGTTGTCAGATTGTTGCTTTCGTTGTAAAATAAACAAAACAGTTTATTTAAAAAATGGAGACATGATCCAGACAAGAAACTGCATTTTGTAATGAGAGAGTGGCAGTGAGCACATACTTAACTCACTGCAATCAATGGTAGTTGATAATGGCCCAAATAATAAAAATAGTTGCATTCTGATTTACAGTATTGTGACCCTTTCCTGAGTTTTTTTAAGTATAGAGTACTCAGAAGTGGTTTAACATTCCCTTCTTCTGGGGGAGCTCTGGGACCATGTAGCTTGCCTAAGGCTATACAGACTGGTTCTTCTCCTGGGATACACAGTGAGGAATCGAATTCCCATCCCAGCTCACTGAGCTATCCAGCCATAAATTCATTCTTAAACAGACAAACATACAGAATTTTTTTTGATAAACTCATAGAAGTGTTCAAGATGTTCACAGACCATGTTGTCCAAATGACAAAATATCTAATAGCCATACCTTAAAACAGTTGCACAGATTGATACAACACACCATCAATGTAAATGTCCACTGCAAAAAGCAGTTTCTTCCCTAGTCCAATCCACTATACCGTCTGTGATTTTGGACTTTGTTTAATCCCTAGTGTGTGGATAGTTTCATTATATGATCTAGCCACTAGGTGGCAGGGCACTTTGTTTCTGGGTACTATTGAGAGTTTACTGGATCTGTTCTGCTGACAGAAAGAATATGAAGTTCTTATCAACCTTCCTAACTAACGTGTCAAGTAAGCCAGTTTTCCATCCTGATCCTTTCCAGATGTGTTAGGTTGCAACACATCTTATGTTATCTTCAGCAAACACAATGACTGATGTATAATGGGAGTAGCAGTCCAGAATATCTGGAGTTAAGCTGGTTTAACAGTGCTAATCCTCCTTGCACAAAGAGTTAAATTCACCCAGGCTCCTGGAAATAAACACAATTTATGCCTTCTAAGGTGTATTTTTAGATTGGTGCCGCTTAACCTACCACTTCCTCTATTGAGTCTCTGGCTAGATTATTATCAAGATGGCAAATCTATATTTGGGTGCTGCCTTTTCAGGTTGAGGGTGGGGGCTCACTTGACCCAATTCTTCTTCAGGTAACAATCATTTCCTCATATAGGAAAATAAATGTGTCAGAAATAAGGCTTCAAGCCTAACATGGCAGTTTTCAATAGGAAGACATCTCTGTCTCCTCACCCCTCACCCCTCAACAATGTAAAGAGCATTCAGTCATGCCCTAGCCAAAGTCATCCTTTGAAACCATTATGGAGATGCCTTCTCAGTGAAGCCATTATACAGAAATAGCCAAAGAAAAAGAGAGAGCTTGAAAGATGACAGGATCTAGATTTTCCAAAGAGATCCTATTAGGTGCTGTCAAGTTGCATCTGATTTCTGGTGACCTAGTAGGGTTTTTGTTCTGAAGGAAATCAACCCTGAGTGCTCACTGGAAGGACAGATCCTGAAGCTGAGGCTCCAATACTTCGGCCATCTCATGAGAAGAGAAGACTCCCTGGAAAAGACCCTGATGTTGGGAAAGTGTGAAGGCAAGAGGAGAAGGGGACGACAGAGGACGAGATGGTTGGATAGTGTCATCGAAGCTACCAACATGAATTTGACCCAACTTCAGGAGGCAGTGGAAGACAGGAGGGCCTGGTGTGCTTTGGTCCATGGGGTCACGAAGAGTTGGACACGACTTAACGACTAAACAACAAACAAAGGGTTTTTGAAAATATGTGAGATATTTAAGGAGTGGTTTTATGGTTTCCCCACATCCAGTGAATTTCCATGTCTGAGTGCGGAGGCAAACCCAGTTCTCCTGAGTCTTAGTCTCTCTCTCTCTTTTTCTCTCTCTCCACTACAGCAAACTGGTAGCTCTTTCAAAGAAACAGCCAAAACAAAAATAAAAACCACAAGTATTGTGGTGCCAAAAACACTGATTTATTTAAGTGTGAGCTTTTGTGGATTATACTCCATGTCATACAGGGTGACTAAATCTATATCAAAGAAAAAGAGGACTGCACAGGCCACAGATATGCATAAAACAACCACAACCACAAGTGCTCTTGATGGACAATCTCATGGCCTCTGTTTTTCTCCCTTCCTATGGATGTTGATCTTTCACCTGGATAGCCCTTTAAATAGAGAACACTTCAGCATAAGAGAACTTTCCTCTGACTGGGGCAGCTCATGGGTCAGAATTAGTGAGGAGTCTTCATTCTAAAATGTTGGGAAAGCCTCCCCAACTGCCTGAGTCACAAGTCATCTATGGCTTTGACAGCCTTTCAGAGTCCTGTCCCCTGTAAAGGACAGCACATGGCCACCCTATTGAATAGGTATTATTAAACCAAACTCTTCTCTCCCTTGCTCATATTGTGCTTCTGCAGACTGGCTGCCACTATGTCATGTTTTGTGCCATTCAGTCAGAAGTGACGTATAGTGACCCTAATAGGGCTTCCAAGGTATCTGTGACATTAAGGAGTGATTTCACCAGCCCTGTCCCTCCTTCAGTGAGTTTCCAGGCTGAGCGTGGCCTCTGTGCTGCAAGGTCAGAAGACCTGCAGTTGTAAGATCGAATCCACGTGACGGAGTGAGCCCCCGTCGCTTGTCCCAGCAACCGCCAACCTAGTGGTTCGAAAGCATGCAAAATGCAAAAATGCGAGTAGATAAATAGGTACCACCTCGGTGGGAAGGTAAACGGCGTTCCGTGTCTAGTCATGCTGGCCACGTGACCACGGAGGATTGTCTGCAGACAAACGCTAGCTCTATGGGTTGGAAACAGAGATGAGCACCGCCGCCTAGAGTCGGACATGACTGGACAAATTGTCAAGGGGAACCTTTACCTTTACCTCCTGAATAGTAGTCCGTCACTCCATCCACTCCATCATATTGAGTATTGTTTCCCTTGCAACTCACTGTTCCAGAGATGAGGAAAGTTCCTTCTTTTGGACTGCAGTTCCCAGAAGACCACAGCCGACAGAATCCCCCAGTTGGCCATGTTGATAGAAAAGTAGGACAGTGCTCCAAATGTGGCTTTAAGATTGGCAGGTTGATTCTCTATTTGTAATCCTCCATTACACAAATTCCAATGAAGTCTTACAGGACATAGAGGAACTCTTTGTTTGCTTCTTTTATGCTAGTCATGATGTGTGAATGGCCCCCTAAGTGACAAGGGATTACCTGATTTCTTTCTGTCCCCCCCACTCCCCCAAAAAACTAAACTCATTTACACAGATAACTGGCTGGGACATGAATCTGACACCTTCCCCTCCCTTGCATAATTAGTTTTCTTGCTTAACAACGGTTGCACTTTTTGCTCTGCTGTGCAGATATTTAAGCATGGGAAAGCCACAACTTAGAAGGGCTGAGGAAGTAGGAAGCTCTGGCAGACCCATCACTGTTGCATGGAAACATTTGTGCCTATCTTGTTGTACAAAGTGAGAAGCCACACACAAATAGATTGCAAATAAAGCTTCATACACACTGTTTTGTTTTAGTTTGTTTTCAAAGTATTTGCCAAGATCAGCAGATTTTATTTCTTATAGTTGCTGTGTGTGCAGCAAAAGAATAATTTGTTAGTGATGTTTTGAATCATTATATGGCAGTGAACCTGGACTGGCTACTGGGAAATTCTGTCAAGAATTAGGATTTCCATAGAGAGCTGGGAATACACAAATACTAGCATGGTCATGGATAAGGATCAGGTTAGAGCATCTCTGCAAGGGCACAAAGTGAGTCAAGATCCAATTCTGGGTCCTTGTTTGGACATGGATCTGGTCAGGAGCTAGTGCGCATGTCAAATTTACACTGCCTCTGGTAGAAAGATGGGTGAGGTGAGATGGCTGGTACTCACTGTGGCAGCAGCCCACTGGCCCTGATGGACAATGGGAAACCATGCACAAAAATTCATTTAGGCCAGCTGTGTGCAGAGGCATCTGTGTGTGCAGATGCCCACACTTGCTTTAGAGCTTGAAAAAAATTACTTTTCTGTACTACAATTCCCAGAACGGAAGCGAGCAACTTTTCCAAGCTCTGCTCCGCTGCAGTTGGAAAGCCAGCCTCCCAATTCCTGCTCATTATACTGAGACATACATTGAACCTTTGTCATTTGTGTTTGCATTAAGTAAAGTGTAGCTTCAACTTCAAACCCTCATTATCCTCATCATCAACATCATCATCATGGATGTATGCCGGACAGGAATCCTGGAATCCTCAACTTGGCATTTCTTTAAATGTACAGAGGTAAAAACTACAATCTGGTCAACAATCCATAGGTAGCATTAAGAGACTGTGCCCTCTAAAAAAATATTTCTACAGATACCCATCATCATCACCAGTGTCCCATGTATTTTAGATAAGTATATCTAGAACACACTGTGTTTATTCAAAAGCCAAATGATATAATGCCTGCTGCAACGTATGATTTGCAAAAGCAGTCTCTGTCCAGCTGTTTTAAATACACCTTACTTCTACTTAGTCTCTTGATGGAGGGATTGGTGAAATTTCCATCTGTTCTAAAGATGTATTGTGTTCTGAGCAGCATAAAACACCATGGAAAGCACCAGTTGCCATTATTAATGAGGAAGGAAGCTGCTGACATCCCCTGCCATAGCTTTCTAGACAGCATGGTTTTGATTTTGGGGGAGGCTAAAAAAATGTGGGGGAGAGACTATTATAACGTGTTTCACTCAAGAGGAACAAGCTGATGCGTCTCCTAACATACAGCCAAGTTTCTGATGGTCACAGCAGGTGGTCTGGAAGCTGTAGGCAAAAAAGAGGGATTTGGGCAGTCTTTACTCAGGCTAACCTCCCTTTCCGCTGAATGGAAATATATGGCCAAACTAAAAGGCCTCAGAATCTAGCTCCATGGACAGAATAGCAGTATGTAAAACTAATTATCCTCCCATTGAGTTCTCCTCCCTGACAAGTTCTCCCCTCCCCCCTCTAACTTTTTCATTAAGGTAATTAATTGCTACATTCCCAGAAACACATAGACTGGGGCTTTGGGATTAAGGGACATGATTGAGTAGTTAATACCAAGTGTAAACACCTCGGGTGTTCCTGTTAAGCATGGTTGTTCTTACTAGCAGAAGTTAAATAATGGCTCAGCTAAGAACAGCTTAAGTGCTTAGGGGTGGGGGAGTCCATGCGCACAGGGGTGTGCATCTCCAAGCCCATCTCGGTCACGTGTGACTTTGCTGTGACATGCTTTCCAACATTTCATTTATACATAGTTTGATTTCTTTATAAGGCTGTCAGTTCAAGTCACAACCAAACTAACGAGAGATAAAAGGGGGAAACAGAAGAGGAGAAGACAGTGAGAGAATGCGAGGAGGCAGGATATTAGAAACCTGAGTAGATGCATCAGTGGTCTTGGCCCCTGCTTATTTGTAGATTTTCTAAGGGAAGAGTCCTAACCCATTCCAGACAATGTGCAGAGAACTTTGAAAAACTGTGCTGTCATCTCACAGTTCCAAGTTTTGTCCTGCAGCTTGGGAGACAGTGTTAATGTTTTAAATTTAGTGCAGCCTATGCTAATCTATTGTACATTATTATATCCTGCCACAGAAAAAGTCAGCATTTCATTTGAGATGAGGCTCAACATGGAATATGGAAAGAGCACCTCTGAGCATGTTCAAAATGTCTCCATACCTTTAGTGAACCACAACCTTTCTGCCACATCTAATATTTTTTAAATCTCATTTTCCCCAGTTCATCTAATGAAGAAATTTACAAATGTTGATTAACTACTTTTAAAAAATAAACCAAACCGACTTCCAACCCTTTTCACTGGTTGTATTATCCACACTGTTTTCAGCATGGAGAGGATGATGTTTCACCTGCTTGCCATACAGCTGCTAAAAATGAGGAACCTCTCAGAAGTGTGTGTGTGTGGGGGTACCTTTAATTTAGCAGAAAAAAAGCTGAAACAAATTTTCAGTACATTTTGTCTTACATGTATTTTTTAAAAAGCTGCTTTTTTATTAATGGAGAAATTTGCAAATATTTGTAAATTATTATTTAAAGAATGAGCCAAGCAATTCTCACAGATCTATACCCTTCACACCTGCCTTCAATCAGGATGTGAAATCAATAGCCCTCCCCTGTTTTTTTTTTGTTTCAGAACAGATATTCTGCCTTTTTACATGGAAGATCCATTTAACATTCCTGGAGCAAGTGTCTGATCAAGTCATGTGAAAAGAGAAAGGGGGAAGACAACAACCTGGTAGAGAAATCTTCTTTCTAGGTACACAATACAGTAGATACTGTACATGGTAGTGCTACTCTATCCACTACACAACACTACACTGCATATTTACCACATGATAAATGTAGTATATATTGCATAGTATATATATCATATAGTAGATACCAAGTGTGGTGTAGTAGATAGTGGTGGACTAGCAAAAAGGAGACCTGGGTTCAAATTCCTGCTTGGGTATGAAAACTCATGGGGGGGGGGGAGGGGTTGGAGGTTAAAATTAATAAAATCACTCCTTAAGTATCTTACCTTGAAAGTCCTATCAAGGTTGCTTTAAGTCAGTTCCATTTTGATGGCACATTACACAGCTCATACATGAAGAACTGAATAAATGTAGCAATAAGAGTTGTAGACCTCACTGCTCTCCTCCTTCAGGCATGTAGTCACTGAGAGATGTTTAATATGCTTGAACATACTTACATATGGTCAATTGAATCAAAACAGCTCTGTGTATATGGTTCTAGGTTTAGAGCCATGATAGAAAAGGGAAATGGGATGAGGAAGGAAAAGGAGGAAAAACCAGAAACAGTCATTACTTTTTCAAGTAAAATAGGTGCTCTTATGACAACCAACTTGATTGGAAATGGCGGAAGAGGAGCCCAAGGGAAACCTTCTGACAGAGCCAGGGAGTAGCCTTTGCTCCCCTGCCTCTCTCAGCCATCAGCCTGACGGAGTGAGAGTTGGAAGAGGAAAGCCCCAGATGGAAGTAGTCTCTTAGTAGAGATAATGAGATGGGATGGCTTCTTATCTCTTTATTTTCTGAATTCCCATGGGAGAATGACATGGTGAAGAGATTCCAGACCTTGAGAAAGTTACTTTGGGGGATATAAGGTTCTGGACTTCCTTTAGCCAGAGTGTTCATTGACCATGCTGGCTGGGATATTGGGGGGGGGGGGGGGAATGGAAGGAGGTCTTGGACAGAAGTGGAAAATCAAATTATTCCCTGATGTAGCCTTCTACAACATTAGCAGAGAGGTACTTCATCAGTTCAAGCCTTTTTCTTACTCATGGTTACCAGAGGGTATCAAAGGCAGACTGGACTCTTATGCCTTTAATTGTTCTTTTAAGAAGCATATTTTGCAAACAGCATGGATCATACAGTGCTGGAAACTGCCACACTTGCAGTGATTGACTATTTTATATTTCTGTTCAAACTACACCCCTCCCCTTTTGGTTCTGATCACTTTGTGCTCATCTGATTTAAAGGCAGGTTCCTTTTTGAAGTCAAGGCTTAACATCTCTTAATCGCTGTGGCACTGAACTGTCTCAGGTGCCAACAAGTTGAACCAGGTATGACTTTATGTAATGTTCACAGACATTTCAACTGCTCAGGGAGCAGTGACAAAATGCTGACAGTACAGATTCTCTGGATCACACCCTTTTAGATCATTATCATCATCATCATAGCACTGCAGGGCTGGAAGCGACCATATGGATCATCGAGTCCAACCCCTGTCAAGGATAATTGAACTCCCAACCTCTACCACTGAGCTATCCAGCAGTTCCATCCTGAATCTCTCCGTAGATTCTCTGTCTATTAAAGCAGTGGTCCCCAACCTTGGGCCTCCAGATGTTCTTGGACTACAACTCCCAGAAGCCTTCACCACCACCTCTGCTGGCCAGGATTTCTGGGAGCTGAAGTCTAAGAACATCTGGAGGCCCAAGGTTGGGGACCACTGTATTAAAGAGCCCAAGTCCCAATATTAGAGAAATAGAAAACTTACTTTTTTTCCCTTGAAGGAAATGTATATACTTATAGAGGCATTCTGTTATTTTATTTATAATTCAGTACAAGCTGGTGAAAAGGAAGAATAAAGAATTAGGAAAAACATTTAGTTTCCAAAGTTAGCATTGGCTTGTAATATGTTTGCAGACAGATAAGCTGTGGGAGGTAGTTTCAGTAGCAGATGGCATATTGCACTGGGAGAATAAATTAGAAATTGGATTCTTTGTAATTTTCATGAAAATTCTGCATCCCACTAAGCCTATATCCATTAGTGAAGAATGGATCTCTAGTTGCAAATGTCTGCCTTAATCATCATCATCATCATCATGTGCCATCAAGTCAATTCTGACTTACAGTAACCCTTTTCAAGGTATTCCAGGTAGAAAATACTCAGAAGTACTTTATATTCCCTTCTTCGGGGGGGGGGGGGGGCTGGAACTGTGCAGCTTGTGCAAGTCTATATAGACTGGCTTTACTCCCAGGAAGCACATTGGGGAATCAGATTCCCAACCCCTGGCTCCCCAGTGAGATACCTAAAGCTCTGAGTTATCCAGCCAGTTACTACTGCCTTGACAGGTGATTGATATATCTTGGTTGTTTGAACTAGATATTCACATGGACCCTGGAGGAGGAGATGTATGAAATAGGCCAAGGAACAGAAAGGTGAGAAGGGAAGAAAGCTAATAGGCAGAGAATAGATTAGTTGAAGGAAAGGAGCACATGTGACCACTGAAATAGTAGTACATGAAAGTGAAGGAATGGCTTTATTTATTGAATTTGTACCCCGCACCATCTGGCAACCAGGCCACTCTGGGCAGCTAACAACAGTATAAACAACAATATTAAAACATGATAAAAATAAATAAATTAATACAAGCCAAATAGGGTAAATTAAAACAGATGGTAAAGGTGGTAAAAAGGGCGATTGAGAGGATGACAACAAGGATGGTAAAAGGGAGGCCGAGATCTTAATGCTCCGGGAAAGCCTGACGGAAGAGCCAAGTCTTCAATGCTCGTTTAAACCCATTTCTGGAACTATCTTTTTTTTAAAGGTGGTGGTGTGCTAATTAAAAGATGCTGAATAGGAGGCTCTTCTGCCATGGAAATGAACTTCACAGGAATTGTGCAAAACACTATAGCACTCAATTTCATCCCCACAACAAAAAAGACCCCAAGCCTTCAATAGGTGCAAAAATAAATAAATAAATAAAAACTTGGGAAGGCAAATATCTATGAAGATTCTCAGTCATCCAGGTGAGGTTATCTGGAAGTTGAGTCATGGCAACTGGGCTTCTTTCTTCTTCTCCTTCCTCTTCTTCTTCTTCTTCTATTATATTATTATTTCTTATTAGGTTGAAACGTTTCGCTAGTCATCCAAGTAGCTTCTTCGGTCTGAGGAGAGTTGGTAGGCGACCCCTGATATATCCTCCACGTTGGTTTCACTCCCCCGCCCCTGGTCTGCTCCCCTGGTCTGTCCCCCTGGTCCCCCTGGTCTATCTATCTAACAAGTTTATTCAGACCAAGGACAGACCAGGGTAACAGACCAGGTGGAAGTGAAACCAATGTGGAGGATATATCAGGGGTCTCCTACCAACTCTCCTCAGACTGAAGAAGCTACTTGGATGACTAGCAAAATGTTTCAACCTAATTGGGAAGGCAAAGTTTTGTCACTTATGTTATTCAACCAGTATGTTCTATGGACAGTGCAAAAAATATTGAAATAATCAGTGATTAACCAGGTATTTTTACAGCAACAAATGTTCCTTGTGGCAACAACCTAACTCTGCTTAACTGTACAGCCAGTCCTAGTTATATTCTCTGCCCCTTTGTCTCAAAAAGAAAAAAGAAAAAAGAAAAAAAAAAGGTTATAGCTCTTGCTGTAGTAGAAGCTAACTTCCCATTCAAAAAGTATAGAGTTTAAAGAAACAGAAACCAAAGCATTAAATTCTTTTCAGGTTAAAGAAAACAGCATGAAAGCAAATCCTGGTTTTATTTAAGAGCTCTTTAAAACCAAAGAGAGAAGGAACAGGCAAAGTTGGAACGTGCATGCATGATCTTTCAAAACAAAAATTATTAGAAGAATTTATGACCATTTAATGAAGTAGGTAACATTTCTGCCTTTCTTCTGAGGAATGATTGGTTTTTAACATGGCATTTGCCTAAAGTAATGTTACTGTTGATTGAAATAATGCAATTTTCATATCTGAAACGCTGAGACAGGGAAGCATGTCTATTTCACTTGTGTTTGTTGAAACTCAATCTACAGGAAAAGATTTTATAACAGAATTGGAGCTTAAATTTCATTTGCTGATTTAATAAAAACTAACAGGATGGATTTGGGGATATTTCATTAATCTTTCTTTCCTTTCAGTGAAAAGGAAATTAAGTTCAATCTAGTTCAAACTCAGCTTCACCATTCTACAATAGTCTGCCAATGTCCATTTTCTCTCTGGCAAGTTGAAACCTAATTAGTCACAGAAAATTCTTCCCTGATCCTGTCACTCTTAGGCAGGCAAAAACTGAATTGCAGGCAAATGCACAGTTGCTTGGTTTTCTCCCTTGCTTAATGTACGTTTCTTCTTATGCAGCATCTTGTGAACCGACCTGGAAGGAAGAAATGCCCATGCAACAGAATAAATGCACACAAATGCTGTCTCCGTACATTATCATCTGTGTGCATAAGACATGAAAAGTACTGCTAATAAGTGAAGAAGGAGAAATTGAAAACTAGCATAAATCCAGACAGTGGTGGATTAATAGTTCTGGTGGTGATGATAATTTAAAAGGAACCAAGCATCGTTCAAGCCTCTTTTAAATCTAATTACAAGCTGGAATTACACACTTGCTTGAAACGGCTTGAATGTGAAGCAACTTTCATCATTTCAAATGACATATGCCCTATTGCGCTTTAAAATGGCACCAGTGCGCTCTGTTTTAAAATGCAGTAGGGCTTCAGCTTGGTGAGAATGCCCTTCCTCCTCCACAGGGCTTGCTTGTCCTGTGGGTGACTGGACAGCAGTGGCAGGGGTGTCTTCCATGGTTAGGGAGACTGCCCCTACCCCTGCTGCTGCCAACATGTGCTCACTGGCTGCCCCCATCCAGCTGCCTGCCAGACAAGCAAGCCCTGTAGAGGAGAATGGGCCACAGAGTTCTGGTAGGCTTTCCAGCTACCTCAGCACTGACTGGCTAGCATTGTTTTTGCCCAAAGGGAAGGGGAAAGGATCCTGCAGCTTCACCACATTAAAACAGGCATGTGATTGGAGCCTGTTGGAAGATAAGCCGCTGTAGAAATCTTACTGGGGGTTATCTGCAACCTGTCATTCCAGCCACAGTTGCAGGAGGAGATGTGCAAGTCCCATTCCCATCCAGTTTCCCCATTGCCACCCCACAGTTGCTTCCTGCTTTCTGCAATGCCAGCCACAGAAAGAGCCAGTCAAAAGAAATATGCCAGGCATCATGCCAACAATGCCCTGCTTCAACAAAAGCATTTGGGGTTGGACGGCTCTGGAAGGCCTTTGGCCAGGACTTTGACCAGCTCAGCTGTCTATCCAGTTTTAGAGTTTAGTGTCACAATATGTAGAAATTTAGAGGACGATTTACAGGATGTTTCCATATACAGGTTTGGGGACAGTGCAATAGGTGATGGGCTTCACCTTGACCCATTTTGCATCTGGCTCCATCTCCTCAGTTGCTGTTTTGCAATTATCTCCCATTGGTTGAACTTTAAGTTCTAGTAAAAAGAAGACGATATCCCAGAATCTTGAAGTGAGAGTTACAAAACATTTAAAAACTAGATCTTTCTTTCGGGCACTAACTAGTAAATGAGCTGAATGAGTCTCAACGACACCCCTCTCCCTGTATCTGGGGGGGGGGGGGAGGTTTCAAGGCCCCCTCCCACGGATGCCTGAAGCCGCCGATAGTAGTGAACACTGCCTTCCAAATGCAAATGAGGAGCAGGGAGAAAGCAAGGAGCAAGGCCCTGAGTTGTGCTTGAGCCACTGGAGGAAATGAGAGCGCCATCACTTGAATCAGCTGCTGGGATGTTGCACCACTGCCCAAAGCGGCAGATTAAAGAGGGGAAACGATGAAGGGGCTGCCGTTCATTTCAGACTGCAGTCAGCCATGGTTAAGTGAGACTGCTGTAACTGAAGCAGCGGATATGGGGTCCTACTGTAACAGTGCCCATAAGATCTCTTTAGCATGCTCCAAGAGCATAATCAGAAGTCCTGCCTTGAGTGCTCTCGCAGACTGGTAGGTTGCTTCTGCTGAATTTTCATTGTTCACCTCTCAGTTGAGGTATGCTCTCCCTAGAAAGGTTTGCCTGGCACCGACTTTGTTGTTGTTTTGGAATCAGGACACAAGACCTTTTATTCAACTGGATTTTTTCACTTCCCACAAAGTCACTATCTACATGCTTCTTCAAGTAGTGCTCCTGGACTTTGTTGTTGTTGTTATCTTTGTAGCCTTTACAATTCCTTTAATATTTGTTGATTTTGATATTTCGATTCTGCCTGCTTTAATTTTATTTCCATTTTTAAATGAATTACTATTTAACTAGCCTTTGTTGATTTCATTATTTTATTTCCTAGGCTGGAACCCCATTAGTTATAAAGTGTACTGGTTATATACCACTCCATAGTGCTTAAAGCATTCTCTGGCAGTTTACACTTTTATTATGCAGGCTGTACATTGCTCCCCCACCCCTGTCAGCTGGGTACTCATTTGACAAACCATGGAAGGATGGAAGACTGAGTGAGTCATGCTTATTGATGTAATGCCAGCGGCATAACTTTCAGTTGCATCAGCATTTCCTCTTGCACAGCAATCACATGAGTTGGTGTGCAAGAGGAAATGCCTACTGTGACTTCTTAAACTGTACCTATTCACAACTGGAATTTATGCCGCAGGTATACCAGTGGAAAGATACAATAGAATGCTGGCCATTTTCATGTACCTCGCCCTGAGAGTTTTGGCTTTGGGAGACTCAGAAGTGAATGAATAAGCAGTCTTCCAAAATACATGCATAGCAACCCAGACAGTATTTATTTCCTGCATAATGTGACATGGTCACCCACTTGGCCATAGAAAGCATTTTCTGCTTATAACACATCATCATTAATCAACTGTATTGCACAGAAGTGATTTAGCATGTTTTTTTCTCTTGTTTTAAAGACTTTACATGTCTAGTATAGGCTAACAGGCAAAAGCAGAGCGACAAATTAGATGGGGCAGTGACCTTGTTGATTTGTCATTTTCTATTTGTTTTCTATGGCGTGCAGGCACTTTGGGAGACTTCTGCTCTTTTAGAAATCCTAGACTTTCGCTGTAAACAAATTTAAGATGAAATGGTTCTGCTCTGTTTAGGCAGAAAGTTCCTTGCCCGTGACGCGACCTCGTCTCCCATCCTGCCAGCAAAGAATTATGCAGGGACACCAATACTTTCTCCAGTTCTGCTACTAAACAGAAATATAACTCTTCGCAGCACACGAGTCCAGATTACCATTTATTCTAGGGGCAGCCCGATGCTTTGAAGCTGAAACAAACATACAGGGTTTTGAAATGTGTAGTCCATGACTTAATGTTGCCAAATTTCAGCTTCCCTCACTATTGGCCAGCCTGGGTAGGGCTGATGGGAGTTAGAGTCCAACAATACATGAAAGAGCCATAGGTTTCTTCTGTGGAGAAATGATGATCAATCACTAATTTATAGGGTTGCTATCAGTCAGAAGCAACTTGACAACACATAACAACATAACAATGAGTTTCTCTATTCCTGTTCTAAGCCATTCTCAGAAAGAAACACAGTGCAGAAGGTGCCAACTTTTTATTCATTTGTCTGGATGCTGTACTCTAACCAGAAGTTTATTTATCTATTTACAAACAGATGAATAAATTGGCTCCAGTTTGCCCTAGTTTCTGACAAGATGATGAAGGCCCCAAATACTCTTTTGATTTTCTACCCAATATTTGTGCACCCAAGTCCTCAGCAACAGAACATCCTTGTAGATTTGCAAAGTTCCAGTGTCCTTTTGAATTTGAAATTCAGACAAAATCCAAGAAATTTTCCTTAACTGGGTCTGGGTATCCATAACATAGAAGAATTAGTTCCAAGTGCAGAATCTTCAAAACCCTAGAATAAAATATCAATTCAATTACATATATATGAATTCACTATGTGGATTCACCCCTTGAACACAAACATATAGGAATTATATCTAGACCAAGTTGGCAAGGGCCTTAGCAGTCTAAATGGTAACATCAGCTCTGGCCTCTTCAGTTCTCTTGCTCTTTTTGATTCAAATCTCTTACAGGCCTACTTTTTCTTAACCCCAACCCTTTAGGTTGAACCAACACTTCATAGGGGTTACACAGTCATTTCATCACAGCCACGCATGCAGTTAGTAATCATACTCCAATTCACAAAACAGCTTCATAACCCAAGATATGAAACAAATTTGTTTTGAAATTAATTATGATTACAGTGGTGCCTCGCTAGACGATGTTAATCCGTTCCGTGAAGATCGCTGTCTTGCAAAAACATCGTTTAGCGAAGTGTGTTTCCCCATTGGAATGCATTGAAATCTCTTCAATGCGTTCCAACGGAAAACTCGTCGTCTTGCGAAGATCGTCCATAGGGAAACATCGTCTAGCGAGCGCGGGTCCCCATTGGAATGCACTGACAGCTATTGACCGCTAGTCAATGCATTCCAATGGGGAAACCTCGTCGTCTAGCGAAAATCGCCCATAGGACACCATCGTTTTGCGAAGCGCATTAGCGATCGCAAAAAGCCATCGTCTAGCGAATTCCTCATCCTGCGAGGCAATCGTCTAGCGAGGCACCACTGTATTCTGAAACCACATTCTCTGTTTGCAAAAAAAAAAGGGGGGGGCGGGAAATGCAGAGATGAAAGCTTTCTTTTAGGACGAAGATGGCAGCACCTGAAAAAGAGGCAAATTCATGTGGTGCTAAAGCTGAAGTAGGCACTGTTTAATCCAGTGTTGAGATGGGTATGAACTGGTTTGTCCCAGTTCATAAAGGCAGCAGCACAGGTGCTGCTGCTCCCCTCCCCTGCCTCCTCAGCCGATCAGCCACTCACCAGGCCCAGCGTGCTTGCTTTTTCCACCTCCTTGGCGAATCTCCCAGTCACGAGCAAGAGCACAGACTTCTCTGCCCCGCCCTTTTGCCTGAGTGGGAGATCAGCCAAGAGGGCGGGGCAGAGAAGCCTGAGCTGTTGCCGGGACTGGAAGGTCAGTGGAGGAGGTGCAGGAAGCCTAGCACGCGGGGCCTGGTGAGTGGCTGATTGGGCCAGAGGAGGCAGGGAAGGGGGAGCAGCAGCATCTGTGCTGCCACCTTTACAAACTAGGACAAACTGGCACGAACTGATCAATGCCCATCTCTAATCCAGTGTCCATTCCAACTAGAGTAGGCACATTAAAGTCAATGGCATTTAATAATCACAACCAGTAAAAATAAGTTTAACTCAGTTCAGTGAGTCTCCTATCAGTCTCCTATCTACTTTCAGTGGGTCTGCTAACCTTCACATTAACATATCCGACTGGCTATGGTCCTTCAACTGCTTTAATGGGGTCTTAGCAGGTGCCTAACATGCCTGCCTATTGGGGTTCAGCTCCCAGGGTACCCCTGTTTATAAGCACAATATCCACTGACTGTATGGATCCATTTGTGTTTTCCTCATTTATGAAAAATGACAGATATACATTTCACACATACAAAACAGAATGGCAGAGTTACATTGTGATGTCTGGCCCCATGCAAGTTGATTTGATACAAACATTTCCATATGCTCAGCTAGGCTCTTTAGAGTACTAAACTGCTGACATGGGAAGAAAAATTACAGACATACTGTGTATGTTGAAACAAATGGAACATTCATTATATTCTTCATCAGCTTCTGAAATAACATTTAATACTGCATGTCATGTCACCATTCCACTCCCCAACCCTGATTGTTAATGTACATTTTATTGTGTAAGGTATTAGCATGCCAGCTTTCATCTACATTTGGTTTTAGCTGATAGCAATCAAGGTAATTTTACTGCCAATAACAATGATGCCAGAAATAACATAATTTAATAGTGTGCGGTTTGTCTCTTGTTTAAGACTTTATGCAATGATCACATAAATAGCTAATATCTAATGCCCTGGACTCACTTTTAACAAATGTTGACATTATTGAGCACAATCTGATGGAACTTGTTCTTGCTTACAATCATATCGTGAAACAAATTAGTTAATTTCTCTGGGTTTTGTTTTGTTTTTTGTTCAAAAGCACATATTTTTCCAGAGTATTGTTAAGAACTGACATTCTTAAAATAGATCTCTTGAACTTTGTGAATGAAAGCAAGCCAGGATATTCCTGAAAAATAAGCTCTCACCATCGGTGATCATCATGCTTACACAGGAAGTCAATAAGGCTTACTAATATGAATCGACTAAAGGTCAAACTAGAGGATATACAAACTACTTCATTGAAATTGGTTGGATCTAGTAATACCGTTTCCCCAAAAATAAGACCTAACCTGAAAATAAGCCCTTGTATGATTTTTCAGGATGCTCGTAATATAAGCCCTACCCCAAAAATAAGCCCCAGTTAAGTGAAATCCACCATTTCAAATCCTCCACCATTGTGCAGCAACCAGAAGAAGATGACATGACTGTATTTGAACAAATGTAGATTGTTGTACATGAAAAAAATAAAACATCCCCTGAAAACAAGCCCTAATGCATTTTTGGAGCAAAAATTAATATAAGACCCTGTCTTATTTTCGGGGAAACATGGTAGTAGTAGTGGGCTTTATCAGGAATGGGACTGAGAAGACATCCCACCCATCCCAACCATAGCTGCCTCTTCTTGATATTACTCAGGTCTTAACCTGAAGACTTCTATTTGTCAGAAACAAGAGGCTCAAAAGAGGAACAAGCTAGAAGAAGGGGCAAGAAGATGGCTCAGATGCAGTTCTGGCTCCCATATAGGGCACAAAACATTAGCTGCCTAGAAAATGGGATGCTAGGAACAACTTCATGGTGCTGACCATGAGCACGAAACAGTGGACCAGTATGGAGATGAATACATGATGTGTATACCCAGGAAGATGTTACATCATGAGCCTGCAATGTTCCTTATATAGAAATGCAGTGCCTAGGGTTATGTCACCCCCTGAAAACAATAGAGAACTATTTCCACAAGTTTTGTCCCCACCATATTATTCACCAATGAAGAACCATCTTGTAGTTAGCAACTGGAGAATAAGCTAAAGAAACCAATCAGAATGCAGGAAACTTTAGGGGTATCAATGGAACAAAAAGCCACTGAATCGTCAGAGAAGAGGCTTTTTCTCCTGTCAGTCCTTTCCCTAAAATCTTGGTTCCTGGTCCCCTTCTCTTCCGAAGCGAGGAGGACTCCCCCTCTCCCTAACCCATCCTTCTCTTAACCAAGCTGCCTACTGAGCCTCTCCTGGGTCCCCTATCTAGGATCTAGGAGGAGGCTCTGCTGGACCTACCTGTCTGGACCTATGGGATCAAGATTGTCACACCTCTGAGTTGAATTAGGTACAGTGGTGCCTCGACTTACAAACTTAATTGGTTCCAGAACTCTGGTCATAACTCGAAATGGTCGTAAGTCGAAGCACCATTTCCCATAGGAATGCATTGAAATGCAATTAATCCGTTCCGGCTGAAGAAAAAAAAATCACCAAAAAAAAAAATATAAATCACTGCAAGACCCATCGGAAACGCGATTAATCCCTTCCGGCCGAAGGGGGGGGGAAAAGCAAAGCAAAGCATGCAAGACCCATCGGAAATGCAAAGAAAGCAAAGCAGAAAGCAAGCAGAGCGTGCAAGACCCATTGGAAATGCAAAGAAAGCAAAGCAAAAAGCAAGTAGATCGTACAAGACCCATTGGAAATGCAAAGAAAGCAAAGCAAAAAGCAAGCAGAGCGTGCAAGACCCATCGGAAATGCAAAGCAAAGCAAAGCAAAAAGCAAGCAGATCATGCAAGACCCATCGGGAAAGCAAAGAAAGCAAAGCAAAAAGCAAGCAGAGCGTGCAAGACCCATCGGAAATGGGGGGGAACCCAAAAAGCAAGGAAACCCCCCAAGACCCATCGGAAATGGGAAACAAAAACCCAAAAAGCAAGGAAACCCCCCAAGACCCATCGGAAATGGGGGGGGGGAAATACCAAAAAACAAACAACCCCCCCCCAAGACCCATTGGAAATGGGGGGAAAATACCAAAAAACAAACAAATCCCCCAAGACCCATCACAGCACAGAAACATAAACCCCCCCAGCCCAAAACCACGCTGCAAAACCCACCCAAAACAGTTTTTAAAAAGCAGAAAGCAGAACCTTACCTTACCAGGCAGTCTGAAGCCTCCTTCGATCGCACTCACTCTAACCGTTGGGGTGAAAGAGCTACAAAGAAGCAGCCTCTTCGCCTACCAACGGTTAGCAATTTGAATTTCCCGCCTTTTTTCCCTGCCTTTTTCTGTTCGTAACTCTGACCGCAAGTCGAAGCAAAATTTTGTGACCGGAACTGGTCGTAACTCGAAATGGTCATAAGTTGGGACGTTTGTAAGTCGAGGCACCACTGTAGATATAATATTTTATTCTGGTTCTAATCATATTTGATTTGCCAGTTTTGCTGCCATATAATTGGGAAGTTTTGGCCTGCTTCTAAGAGTCATGACTGGAGGGAGTTTTAGGCAGTGCTAGACAATGCTTCAAGCAGTTGTTTGCTTTATAGGCCTTGGTTTTGTACGCCATGAATTTAATTTAAAGAGTTAATTTAGTTTGTTTGGGATTGTATTATTCAGATGGCTTTAGTGAAAATGGAATCATAGTCTGCTTTGCATGGGAAAATTATTGCATGTAACAATGGGTTTGAACTTTTTGTCATCTTCATATTTGATTAGCACCTCTTCTATCCTTTCATGCAAGTAATGTATAAGCCAAGATCAGAACCCTGTAACACCCAGTTGTTACTCTTTTCTTGTTTGGCAAAGACTCATCAAGAAGGCACAGCAACCAATCACAAACAGTGGCCTTACATCGGCCACTATTTATAACAAAAATGTCATGATAGACTTTGTCAAAATAGACTTTGTCTTAGTCTCTTGCTCAAAATAAGACATATTACATCCACAGCTTTCCTTGGATCTACTAGGCTAGTAACTCTATAAAAAAAACCCAAAAAACAGAAAGAAGGTTAACCGGACAGAAGGTTAGCTCTTGCTGTTTCTGCCCTAGTGCTCACAGACTAATTATTTGTTCTAGAGTCTTCTAGGTATCAGCATCAAGCTAAGTGGTCAGAAGTTACATGAATCTTCTTTATCCCTGTTTTTAAAGATGGAGACACAATTTGCACACTTCCTTTATTTCAGCAGGCACTTCACCTGTTCTCAACGAATTCTCAAAAAATATGCACAAGGGCTCTTAAGATTACATCTGTAAGTTGCGACAGTACTGGGCCAATATTTGGAGATGCTGGTTTTCTCAACACTGGGAACATTTTTTGCTGCTCCATCCCCTAGAGACGTTTTGCAAACAAGACGTGAAGAAACATTAGGAGACTATATGTTTCACAGAGGGCCATAGTGAAGCCAGGGCTCATGGGGTCAAAGCCTGAAAACTTTTTAATTAGCTGGAATTACAACTTAACATGCCATTCTTCCAAGTTTAGCTGTCTCACAGGAGCAGGAGAGATGTCTCAGCAACACTATATTAGCTGAAATCCTGTTGTTTAGCATAAGAAGACGCATAACTTTCTTAGCCAGGAAATAAAGAGTCCACCACAAATCTCAGGGGGCCTGTGTACATACTGACTTGGTGAATGCCTGCATCCCCCTGAGAATGGTGACAGGGGACTTTTTATTTGCCTGTCAGTAATGGACTGAAAGTTATAACATTTTGTTATGCTAAACTATAAGATTTCAGCCACTGTTGTGAGTTATCCCTGTAGTAATGCAAAGTATGTTGGGATGGCTTGGTAATTAAAACCCATTAGCTTTATGAAGCACCTGCTTCTGGTAAAAACTGATAGAGGTGGTTTGTAGAGATAGTACTTTCAAGAAAAGCAAACTCCCAGTCCCATAATTCAGAAGGAACCCTCCAGGCCTAATTATGGGATGGGGACCTGTCAAATTGCAGGAGGTAGAGCAGCCCTCTTACCTCCATGGTTCCCACACTGTTTCTTTGCGCCCTTGGCAAATCCTCCCATGGCTCTTTATGGAGGCAGCCTCCATAGGGACCCCCTTTCCCATGCGCCTATGTGCAAGTGGCAGGGAACCATCAGAATTTGCAAAGGTGATGCAAGGGGCCTTTCAGAGGTGCAAAGAAATGGTGCAGGAAAGGCCTCGAGGTAAGAGGGCTGTTCTACCTCCTACCATTCAACAGGTCCCCATCCCATAGCTTTGCCTGGGGGTTTAACCACTGAAGTATGGGACTTGGAGTTAATTTCCCCCAAAGTCCCATCCCTAGGGGTTTGTGCATATCTTTCAACACGTCTCCCTACACTATTATTGTTTCTCCCTTGCTACTGTGTTGTGTATTGTTCCTCTTCTAATTTAGGCTTAGTATTCTAACAGACCATATGTCTCAATATATCTTTCGTCTTTCTCTTAGCCTCAGAAAATGCCTAGTCGAAGCCCAGTTACAGCTTTATCTGCAAAGGCTACATCCCAATTGAGAACAAAGTGGTGGGGGAGGAGCCAGTCTTTCTTTCTCATTCCACAGCAAGTTGCCTCCCTCCCTTTGATAGACATGGGGATAAAACCCAAAAGAATTGTGTACTTATTTCCAGGATTATTAAATTACATATCTAATATACTTCCTGGGTTTATAACTGAATTTATATAGAGTTTATAACTGAATTCATCTCAGCCATGCTCTGGTTACGTCTAATGAGGATAATTATTACAGGGCTTAACTATAATTCTCTATTGATTCCCTTGCACATGAAACGCTTCTGTTGGCAAGCCAGGCTGGAGAATTTCAACAAAAGGCACTTTTAACTTGTGTAAATATTGTTACTTTGAGGTCTCGCCCTAACCTGCTCACAGCCTCTAAGAACCAGTTCCTCACGTGAGCCAAAATGAGATAAAAAGGGGAAGGGAGAGTGGCTCAATGCAAGGAA
This sequence comes from Intellagama lesueurii, assembly GCA_037013535.1. NCBI lineage: Eukaryota > Metazoa > Chordata > Lepidosauria > Squamata > Agamidae > Intellagama > Intellagama lesueurii. Next base: position 24,077,959 of record JBAJHW010000001.1, read on the forward strand.
GGGGGAGGTGGGAAAGAAAGAAAGCTGGACCCCAAAAATGCAGCTAATTCCATCCTGTCAGCAGTGGATATTAAAGATTATGAGCAGGCACAGTTATGTATAAATCACAATAGCGGCACTGTTGAATTTTTATTTGGTTTTATACAAGCAGGTAAGATTCAGAGCACTAGCGTGGTATCATCTGTAGTAATTGGGTCCTGCAGTGGAGAATTCCCCTTGCATTTTCCTTACGTGCAAGAGATGGGTGTTGAGTTTATTTCAGTCTTTGGGTCTGGTATTCATAATTCCACTTAGTTTTTTTAAAAAATCTGTTCCTATTGACTCAGGCATTCTCAACGACAACGAGGCTACTTAATGCCAGGCACGACGGGAAGAGTTTGTCCTCATCAAAACATTATTCCCATGTACAATAGACCCCAAGTTATAATAGCTTGCTTTGTGACCCCTGCTTTTAGGACCACACCAATGTTACCAAATGCCCCCCTGCCCCCGGATCTAAAACAGCATCATGACCTCTGGGGGAGATCAGGAAGTGCAATGACCAAAGAGACAGGTGGGATTGAGGGCAAGTGGGAGGGAGGAAGCAGGCAAGGCAGAAGAAGACAGAAGAGGAAAGACAGAGGACTGGTGGCTTCTAGTAAAAGCAAGGGCTTAAACAACTCAATGCAGTGCAAAATTGTAAATTTAGTCTACATATGAAAACAGTTTTGGAAATGGGGTTCAGGTAGCCACTGTATGATGCACTCATTATATGATGTGATGCTATACACCTAGCTTTCTTCTTCATGGCTTATCTATCTGACAAATTTATCTATCCCAACTCTTGCTCTCATTCACTGGATCTGCAAATCTCATACTCAGGACTATGAACCTCACAATCACAACATCTGACCAAATTTTCCCAGCTTCTTTTCCTACCTAACCTGACAAAGTGTTCTGGAAAACCTTAAAGCTGTCATTTTGATTGGTCCCATTGATGGTATTGCCTTTCAATTATTGTGAATTTTGTTTTGTTTTGTTCTCATGGACCAATCTGGTTACTTTTTGTTTTTGTGCTGTCTAAATACTATTGATTTATTGCGGTCAATGACATTCATCCGGTTTTGCTCTAATTTGGTTATTAAATCCTAGCATGTCTCTCATATATATATAACCGAGGGATGAAGATTTTCTGGACTCTTCTGAGGTCAATGCTGAAATTATATGCACAATTAAAAAGTCAGCTGTGGGATACTGCAAAGGGGGGGGGGAAAGACCAATTGTTAAAGACAAATTAACCAACTTGGCATGTTTCACTTCCTGCACACTGCTGATGTTTCAGTGTAATTCTCCTGGGTTTCTAAACAGGTGTTTCTTGAGGTCATGACCACCTTGCTTTTCTGATGCATGGGAAGGTAGGATGAACATGACAAGAATGAGAAAACTCCAGCCTTGAATTAGTTGTGAGAGGTAACATTTTAAAGAAGCAAAGTGAAATCCATTATTGACAAAATATTATTTCCATGGAACCAACTTAATAAAAGAAAAATTTGACTTTGGATATTGAGATATGATATACATACCATCTGTTAATGAAAAAATACCTGACATTCCATCTCAATAGAGAGTCAATTGTCTAATCAAATGATATCTTCTTTTCCCCCCACGGGTGGAGAAATGATATTACAGATATTAAGAGCAAGAACCAATGTGATATACAGTCAACCCTCGACTTACGAACTTAATCCGTTCCGGAAGGACGTTCTTAAGTCGAAAAGTTCGTAAGTCGAATCAGCATTTCCCATAGGAATGCATTGAAAGCCAATTAATCTGTTCCGGCTGTTTTTGGTTCTTAGGTCGAGGGGCGGTTTGTAAGTCGAAGCATTAGTTCCCATAGGAACTAATGCAAAGCCGGTTAATCCGTTCCTACCACTAGGGGCAGAATTTTTTTTCTTTTTTTTCCTTTTAACCTAAGATGACTTTTCGGTTCGTAACTCGAATCAAAGTTTGCAAGTCGAGGCTATATTTTTCTATCAGAGCGGTTCGTAAGTCGAAATGTTCGTAACTAGGGCATTTCGTAAGTCGAGGGTTGACTGTACTAATTCAAGTATTGGACTAAGGAGACATGGGTTCCCACTCAGTTACGAAATTCAGTGGGTCATCTTGGGTCAATCACACTCTTTCAAGCTGACCTGCCTTCCAGGGTTATTATGAGGTTGTCATGGGGAAGAAGAGAGTCATTCTGTCACACTGAGCAAACTGGCAGAAAAGTCTGATATAAAAATAACAAGCAAACAAACAATAAATACAGACCTTGATGTGAAACGGCTTTCTTCTCATTTGGAGAAAACATCCAAACTACATAAATAAACTATTTGGGAAGAGATTCAACTCTTTCAATTACTTTTAGTTATTGGTCTGAATTTATAAAGTTACATTAAAAGTATTTCGTTACAGTTATAGTTGCAAGGCCTAAAAAGTAATTTGTCACCATTACAATTAAAATTTCATTTGAAAACGTGCTCTTTAATTTCTCATTATGGTAGTTAGAAAGAAAGAAACATTTTTTTTTAAAGAACCCTATATAGGCAGCTGCCTGAAACTAGGGGGCATCGTTTACAACATTGTAGAAGCTCTGTACTGCTGTTCTTGCTCGCTGTGTTGGATTCTCCAAATATGATATGGGGGACTAGATGTTGTGTCTTGGTTCATAAAAGTTAAAATCTTCAGGATACTATATCAACTGACTTGTAGTGCACAGTATACCTGCGTTGTTATGTATTCCTACAGCTATAAAAGGAACGTAACCAGTTATAGTTACACTGCAAAAGTAGTGAAGAGATCCCTCTTTATGTTACATTGCAATATAACTTTGTTATACTTCTAAAAAGAAATTAATTATGACTAACGTGCTATTTGTAACAAGTTATTTCCAAGCTCTTATCATGGTTATTACAGATTCTTAAAGACTTTTTAAAAGGTCTGATCATTAAAAACCCCATAAAACTATTAAAAAGTATTTAAATCCCCTTAAAACACACCAAAAACACAAATAAATTAAAAATAGTGTTCAGCACAGAAGCTAAAAAAACGGCTCAATTAGTTAAAAGCTTGTCTAAACAAGATATTGTTCACTTGTTGCTGGAAGAATAAAAGAGATGAGGCCACCGTAGCCTCTCAGAGAGGGCACTCCACAGCCTGGGAGTAGCCACAGAGAAGGCCCTCTTACATGCTCCCTCCAGACATGTCTGTGAAATTGGTGGGATTGAGAGACGGGCCTCTCCTGAAGATCCTAAGACCTGAGAAGGTTCATACAAGGAGATACAGTCTTTCAGACTTGCCTCTAGCCAGTGGCACAGCGTGGGTTTCCAGCTCCTGGGGCAAGGCATGTATTGTGGAGCATGGATCATGTGCCCTAACACAACGTGTGGGCAGGGTGGGGCACGGGGAGAGAAGCCCACAGGGCGGCACCATGAAGCGGCCATGGAGCCACTTGAGGTCTACACTGGCAGTGGTGGCAGCAGTAGAGGCAGGCCTGGCACTCCCTGGCAGCTCAGACTTGGACTACTGGGAGGAGGAAGAGGAGCACAAGGAGTAGCTGTGGGAGTGCACCAGGCAGAGCAGCCCATGCACCCCTAAGAATTTTGCACCCAGGACAACTGCCCCTCTGACACCCCCCCTCCCACTACACTGCTGTGTCTAGCTTCATAGCCAAGTGTCTTTTTTTTACTTGATTGTAGTTGGCATCATTTGAGCAACATATCTAGTTTCCTACTGACTGCTGAAGCTAAGCATACAGGTGTGTGTGCACACACAGAGAGAGAGAACAAGCACAAAAGACAGTCTGGTTGCTCATATGGATGCAAATAACTCATCCAGTGCTTTTTATATGTTCCTTTTTACAAATCCATGTGACAAGGTAGCAGAGAGAATTAATTTGAGTTTTGCACAATTGTGCAGGAAATAGGTCTTACAAATGCATAAATTCTCTCCAAGACTGAACAACTCGTTGCAGAGTTTTGAATTTTTGGTTAAAAGCCTCTATGCCTCTAAAAAATCTATGCAGAAGTGCAGGGATGTACAGAGCACAATTAACTTCAAGTTTCCCCAGAGCAGACAACTCCTTTTTGTCTCTTCAACTGGCACTTAACAGTTTCAGTAACTCACTCTGAGACATTGGTAAGAGAAAGAATAAAATGTTTCATTTACTCACAGTTCTGAACAGATAAAAAACAGCACACTGTACAATGAATGACTGCTTACAATAGTATGCCTCAGAAAATTCACAGCCTGATTTCCAGCAGACACCTGCAGGCTACATACTAACTGCACAGCTGAATGCTAACTGCATTAACTGCTAAACTGACTGAAAAGAGAGGGGGGAAAGAGTCTTACACAGAGAGATGTGGCTCTCTTTCAAAACAGAGGCAGGGAAGAACAATCAGTTACTGCTGGATGGATTGACAGTCACCCCAGCCCAAAAAGGTCCCTCCCATCCAAACCTACTAACAGCAGCATACAAGTCTGAAATAACTCCAAAACAGCCAACTAATCAAAGATAAATATCAGTCTCTTACCACAAACCAGCCCATGAGTTGCATTCCTAGTGGAAACAGTGGTCAGTGTTGCTGTAGTTAAGTGCTGCTGTGCTGCTTTCAACTTAAGTTGAACACTATGAATTAGTGACTTCTGAAAGGTCCTATTAGTAACAGTCCTGCACAGGTCTTGCAAACACAAGACGATGGCTTCATTTATTGAGTCAATCCACCTCATGTTTGGTATTCCTCTTTTCTGCCTTCTGCGTGATGTACCCAAAGTATGATACTCTCTGTTGCGTAATCTTTGCTTCTAGAATTCACGCTTTATTTGATCTTGCACCCATTTATTTGTCTTTCTTATGGTACGTAGTATCTGCATAAGTTTGATGAAAAGGAAATAGATCCTTTTGGACATAAACATTAGCTGCCACTAGCCATTCTTAAAAGTCTGAGAAGCACTGTGCTCCGAAAGAGACAAGGTGGGAATGACACAGTAGAAAATCACTCAGCTTGTTCCCAGTTGTGTAGACATGGCTAAGCAACTGGAAAGGTTGTGCCCATGTCAGCCTCCTGACTTTGGAAATGCAGGGAATATAGGCTATAGTAGTAAATTTCTGAAACTGGAGGAGAAATTTCATTCCCCCTCTTTGTCCTGGTGGAAATTTCTCCTGCTGGATATATACAGTATATATATATTATTTTGGCTACAACATTGACATTAGAAGTAAAGACAGCTCGAGTCTTAATCCAACTCAAGTTGATTTTTATTATGTCCCAGTGTTTGTTTTTCCCTGCTTTTATGACTTACCATGTTGATTTTTGGTATAAGAAAGACGCACAAACCAAAGATACATGGCATAATTATATAAATTCCTCTGTGTGGAGTCTGTGAAAAAGGTTGATCTGTTTTTACAGGGAAACACAAAAATGCTCATGCTGATGGCCCTCCTTGGCATTTATTGCAGGGCTGCCACTACTAAAACTTAAAGGCAGCCTTGTAAATTTTATGGAAACTACATGCTGCAGTTATTAGCCCAAAGACCTCCTGTCTCAAAGGAATGGGTCAGATTTTGCTTTCCACATACACATGGGTTTACACCTGAAAGAGATTAGTTGGGGACCACCAGTAGCTTGAAAACTTAATCTCCAGTATTTTGTTTCCAGTTTTGCTCTGAAAGATACTCCAGGTGTTCTAATTAATTAGCTGGGGTAAGTCACTGTGTCACTGGTCTGCATGGAACAGCTGTTTGCTGGTCACACCTTCTCTTCAGGAGTGTTTTCAATTAAGAACTGGTTAGCACACATTTTAAAAGTTTTGAAACATTTATGTGAACATGTATGGGAATGATTCCCCCATCCCCACCAACAGCAACCAAATGGCAGGGGGGAAAGCCTTCAGCAAAAGAGATGTTGGGAAAAGGAAGAATTCAGACTATTTTAAAAATGTATGGCTAGATTTATAACTTTTAGGGCCAATGCAGCCAAATGGAAACACATTTCAACCGTGATGGATGGTTCTGGTTGTTTTGGTTTCTTTCAGCTTTTCTTTTTTCCAAGCTTAAATTCATTTCATATCATTTCCATATCAGTTTGTGGTCCTTCCTTCCTTCCATTCTTAAAATACAAAGTAACATGGATATGAATTTGGAGGCAGACCTTGAAAAAAGTAGAAAAACCCCTCGAAAATACATACACATTTTTGCGTCGATTTATCCCAATATACTAGGGATTCCAAAAGATCTCCTGTATGGAGAATTAGTGCAAGGAAAGTGCCCCAGAGGGAGACCACAGCTGCGATACAAGGATATCTGCAAGCGGGATCTGAAGGCCTTAGGAATGGACCTCAACAGATGGGAAACCTTGACATCTGAGCGTTCAGCCTGGACGCAGGCGGTGCATCATGGCCTCTCCCAATTTGAAGAGACACTTGATCAGCAGGCCAAGGCAAAGAGGCAGTCCCGAAACCAGCAAAATCAGGGAGCTGGACAGGGGACAGGTTGTATTTGTCTTCAGTGTGGAAGGGATTGTCACTCTCAAATTGGCCTTCTCAGCCACACTAGACGTTGTTCCAAGACCTCTATTCAGAGCACGTTACCACAGTCTCTCGAGACTGAAGGATGCCTACTACTAGAGATGCGTGAAAAATTCATTTCAAATTTGTTTCTCTAATTTGCACTTCCTAGAACTGGATGTGGAACCTGCTTAATCTGTAGTGTGAAGCCTGTTTAAATGTGTGTGGTTTTTTTTTGTTTCTTGTTTTTTTAAAGAATGGGCTGGATGACATTCTTCTTCTGATTTCTTGGCTGAGTATCCATTTTGACTGATGATTGAACCAAAGTATACAGAATTATTATTTCTCTTTCTTCATTGTCAATGTTAAAGTTGTGTTTTTCTTCTGTAGTCATGATTCTTGTCTTCTCAACATTCAGCTGCAGTCCTGCTTTGGCACTTTCTTCTTTCATTTCCCCTAACAATAATTTCAAGTCATTGTTGCTTTCTGCCAGAAAGATGGTGCCATCTGCATATCTTAAAATATTGATGTTTCTTACACCAATTTTCACTCTTCCTCCATCTGAATCTAGTCTGGTTTTCCATATGATATATTCTGTGTACGGATTGAACTGATAAGGGGATAAAATGCACCCTTGTCTGACACTTTTGCCTATAGGAAACCATTCTCTCTCTCCATATTCTGTCTTAATGGTAGCTTCTTCTCCACAATACAAGTTATGCATCAGGACAATCAAGTGCGGAGGCATGCCCATTTATTTTAGAAAACCCAATAATTTCTCATGATCTACAAAGTCAAAGGCTTTGCTATAAGTCTATAAAGCATAGACTTTTCTTCTTCTGAAATTCTTTGGTGCTCTCCAGTAGCCAGTGGATATTTGCAATATGGTCTTGAGTGCTTCTTTCTTTTCAGAATCCAGCTTGAATATCAGCCATTTCTCACTCGATATAAGGCGAAAGCTTTTGTTGCAACACCTTGAGCATCACTTTGCTTGCATGGGACATTAAAGCAATGGTCCTATAGTTACTGCACTCCTTGGCATCTCCTTTCTTGGAGATTGGAATGTATATTGAGCATTTCCAGTCTGCGGGCCATTGTTTTGTTTTCCATATGTTGTGCTAGCAGGAGAGAAATTAATCAAAGTGTTAAGCTAACATTGTGCACATAGGTTGAATTAGGGATGGGATTTTTTGAATGAAAGGACTTCCAGTACCAAATTTTGTGTGAACCTCCAGGATGAATTATTGGACTGGGAATCTTCAAACTGGCAAGAGGCAGAGCAGCTCCCTCACCTCTATACCATTCTGCCACTGCATCTTTCAACTGTTAGAAAAGCACCCCTCTGCACCGTGGGAGGCATGATTCTCTTTGACTCACAAAGCTGCATGGGGGAACAAGCTCCATTAGAGACTGCCTCCATATACTCTCCATGGAAGCTGCCTCCCATGGAATTAATTCCCCGCAGCACCTTTGTGAGTCAAAGGGAATCCACATAACTCCCATGGTGTAGTAGTAGTGTACTTTTCTAATGGGAGCTGCTCTACCTCCTGCTGGTTTGAAGGCTCCCAGTCCCATTATTCAGCTGGGGGTTACCACTGAATTACAGGACTGAGAGTCCTTTAATTCCAAAAGTCCAGTCCTTAGATTGAAGCATTAATAGTTTCTTAGTGCAGAATGTTGATACTGTATGCTGGGCTTAGAATGGAATATGGGAGATGCGGAGTAGAAGGCAAAATCCTCGTAACAGCATGGATAGGTAAGGAAATAATGAAGCCCCAAAGTACCTAACAGAACACTGGAGTAAAAGGATTGGAGGCATAGAAGCAATACTTCTCAACCGTGCAATCAGAGCCATCTGGATGTAGCCTAAATCTAAATTGGTGCATTCGTGGGGGAGAAAAAGGAACAGTAAAAGGCAGGGCAGGCTAGAAGGAGGCCAGATCTGTCACAGCATCTTAACATTCTGTAAAATATGAGTAAGAGTTAGATTCTTTCATTGCACCGAGCCATCAAACAGAGGGAGTGTGTTAAATCCTTGCTGATTGCTTGGGATTGATAAATGAGATGGTCTGTTGGAAAGGACAACTGAATGATAACAGGTTATTTATTTATTTATTTCAAATTCCATTTAGCTATTCATCTGATGAGAGACTGAATCTTCTAAGCCTGGATTGCATTTTTTTAAAGAAAGGAGCAGAAGAGAGGACCCATAACTTAAAGGCTTTGCTTTTGGAAAGCCATTGAGTCATATCCAGTTAAAGGAAGATCAGACAGCACAGCTGGGGAAGTCCAATGGGTGATGTCCTATAGAGCTGCTGCCACGTTCAATGCCCAGGAAAAGTGCTTTTAATTTTTGGGCAAAACACTACATCTTAATTTTGGAAGTTATAGTCCATAAAGTAACTTTTGAAGATTGTGGACCAGCCTTTTGCTGATATTACACTACACTACATCTTAGCCAAAAGGCCAAGAAGCTGCCTGATGCCCTCTGATATATTAGATTACAATTCAATTCCCACTGTTTCTGGTTCAGCAGATACAAGTCATCTGCCTCCCTTTCAATTTGAATGCCCGAATAGTATGTTTCATCCCCTAACTCCTTTATTTCCACCTCTTTGTTAAGATGGTGTAAAATCTCTTTGTATTCCTGTTTCCTTTAAGTGCTACAACTAGGTCATCAACATAGACAAGAATAAAAGTTAAATGTCCATTTCTGCTTCTTGTATACAAAGACTGATCTGCTTCATCTTACTTGGAACCTTGTTGCAACAGCATCTTCTTCAGTTTCTCATCCCAGGTTCAAGCAGCTTGCTTCATCCCATACAGGCTTTTTTTTTTTAGTTTGCAGACTAAATCAGGATGTTTCTAGTTAATGAAGCCAGGTGGCTGTTCAATGTACAGCTCCTCTGCAATCTCTATGTAGAAACACAGTCTTGACATCTACGTAGGTGCTTGACTTGCATCTGTTTGGAGGTTGCCACACTCAGGAGCATTCTTATCATGCTGTGCTTGACAACAGGAGCAAAGGTTTCATTGAAATCTTCTCTATACTTCTGCAGCAACCCTTTTGCAACCAGTCTTGCCTTGAAGCATTCCACTTCTCCTTCTGCACTCTGCTTCATCCTGAAGACCCACTGGCATCCAGTGGCTTTCTGGCCTGGTGGTAGTTGGGTCAGGGTCTATGACTCATTCGTGAATGGTGCTTCTGTTTCTTCTCTTGCAGCTTTTCTCCATCTGGTGGCTTCAGCTGCTGGCATCTATTCAGTTTCCTCCCAGGTCACTGGTTCATTCATCAGCAACAGCTTTGTGAGGCAGGTGAAGCAAGGAGGTGATACACCTTTGTGGAGTCCCAATAAGTGTCTGATGGCTGACTCTGGAGCATGTTGTGGCATTGGTGCCTCTTTCAGTTCAACAGCCTCTATAGCTATGTCTCTGTCCCCTTCTCCTGGTGTACTGCTCTCATACTGTGTGCCATTATCTTCCTGCTCTCTATCTAACTGAGGTTGTGAAAGCATTGTCACTGCTATACCAAGGAGGGGTAACTAACACAGTCCCTCTTTTGTCAGCTCTCATCTGTTGATCAAAATGAGCCACATGTCTTATGCAGACTTGACCTGTTTTTAAGTTCATTATTACTTTATAGCCAATGCCACTGGGGGCATAGCCAAGTAAAATAGTCTGTTCTGTTCTAGAGTCAAGTTTGTGCCTTTTCTGTTTTGGTACAAAGGTGTACGCCAAGCTTCCAAAGACTCTAATGTGTTCCATGCTTGGCCGTCTGCCATGGTATAATTCAAATGGTGTTTTTGTGAATAGGTTCAGCCATATTTCACTAGTCCTGGCTCATTTGCATTGGCCTCCTGGTTCTTTCTGAGCTGGATTCAAGGTTTCGGTACTAACATACAAAGCCCTTACTGGTTTGAGGCCTCATTACCTGTGAGAGGGTTTCCCCACAAAGAACGTCTGCTCATCCCATCTGGTCCTCCCAGGCCTTGTGCCCATTGGTGGCTATGCTGAGAGAGGTGAAGAAGGTCTCCACTAGGAGTCGAGCCTTCTTGGTTGTGTCCCCATCTTTATTGAACAGGTTGGAGATTCAAGAGGCCCCCTCTACCCCACTACCTTGAAGAAGATGCTTAAGAGAGAACTCTTTAAGGAAGCATTCCTTAAAGCTTTCCCCAAGGTAGGGAAAGATGGGATGTGACTGGGCTGCATGATGAGACTGTCACCCCCATCAGACACTGTGAAGTGGAAATGGGCTTAATTTTGGCTAGGTTGTGTCCTTTACATACAGCCACCCAAAGAAATAGATGCATTTTCAGAGCATTCTGGGACCTGTTGGATCCTGAAGCACGTAAACAAGTTGAGTAGTAAAATATGCAACATGCCAGCAGAATATATAACAAATTCAATGTTAATGTACTCTAATTTGTTCTGACAAACTCTAGTCTTTTGTGTTTTATGTGATAACCCTTGCCAAGACACAATTTTATTGTGAAGTCTTATATTTTACCTTTGGTACATTTCAAGCAGAGAGAAATTGAAAAGGGAAACTTAAAGTGCCAAACGGTAGACACATGTAAATCAATATTTGACTTTATGATTACATTTTCTCTTCCCCCTTGCTTTTATCTGTGGTGAATATTCATTCTGATGGCTATCACTGAATAATTGCTTGGTGTCCACAGCTCTTTCTTCCCAATGACAGGCAATTCAAAACTTTTGTCAAGGTCCCTTGTTAAGGTGCCAGAATCTTAAAGTTTAATCATCGCCAAGGATGCGAATTATGCCCTTAGGAGAAGCGACTGTTCACCTCAGAAAGCATTTATATATATATATACAGCAGTGATCATAGTTATTTCTAAAGCAGGCATCTGAGAATTTGCTGTGACTTATTCTCTCAAGAAAATAGCTATTTATTTCACTCAGAAATTTCAGGGTAGAACAGCTGATAAGAAGAGCAGACCAAAGGCCAACTAACAGTGCTTGGCCTAGCTGTTTTGCAGAAAGCCTTCTACAAAACAGCTAGGCCAAGCTCCTCCAACGTGGCAGTGTTCCCTTGTGCTGGATAGAAGCTCCCACCATTCCCAGTCCACAAGACTATTGAGAACACTGGTTTGGGGAAGGAAGCTGGCTGGATAGCTCAGTGGTTTAGGTATGTGGCTGCAAAGCCAGAGGTTAGGAGTTCGATTCCTCACTGTGCCTCCTGCAAGTAGAGGCAGCCTGTGTGGCCTTGGGCAAAGCTGAACACTCCCAGAACACCCCCAGAAGAAGAGAATGATAAGCCACTTCTGAGTATTCCTTACCTGGAAAACCCTGAAAAAGGTTGCCCTAAGTCAGAATTAACTTGACAGCCAATTTTTTAAAAAAAAAAAGCTAAAAAAGGTGAGTGTCTATTTTCAGTTTGTTTTTTTCACAGATGTGGCTGAAGCAAACTGAAGAATAAGTTTGCATCACCTGAAAACTTTCACTGCCCAACTAAATACGATATACAAATAACAGTACTAATAGTGACAATGCTAATATTACTAGCAAAAAAGCAGCTAGGTCAGAAATACGAACGTTGGTGTTAAGAAAAATGGCAGTCATAACATGTTGAAGTCATCCATAACCAAGCACTGGTAGGGTGATGTTCTGAGTCCCAGAACTCTCATAAAAGTGTCTTCGATACGAGATGAAGTAGCTAGATAAAGTAGGTAGACATACTAGATAAACTCCTCAAATAGCAGATAAAGTATTGGGTTAAAACCTCACTAGCTCCATCCCTAGCCAGTACTGTCTCTTTTCTCCCCATCCGATCTTTTTCTTTCATGTTAGTTTTTCTCTTCCCCCTACTTGAGCACTCATTCAGTCCCTATGGGTGAGAAAGTCCTTAGTCTAACCCTAATGCTTCTTCTTTTTCCTTCTGCTTGTTACTCATATGCCATAGACACTGAGTGTGCAAACAGATCAAACAAGAAAGAGTTGTAAAACCATGGACGGGCCATTACTCTATTAACCTTGTGCTAAGTGGAAAGTCCTGCCAGTGTAGTGAGATGGGCCACTGCTTGCACAAGTATTCATGACAAGGTGTGGGCAGGGTGGTGTTTTTTCCAGAGATGATTGCTTATGCAACCACAATGCTTGTACAGGTGGCCCAAATCCTGCATTATTATCCTGGTGGAATTTTCTGCTCAGTGGAAACTCAGTAAGATACTGGTCAGAGAATTTACAACTGTTCCTCCCGATCGTTTAGTGCAGTCTACAATAGAAATGTTCATGATGGCTAGAGGATACTGGGAGTTTTAATCTAAGAAAACACACACACAAACTATCATTCCCCATATCTGGGATAAAATGATCCCACCTCAACGTGAGAACAATAACATAGACCTGGTCCTGGGTTAGACTTATGATGTGACTATATTGGAAAGAGAATGCTGGAAGTGCTATGGGTTTGGTACTGGTTGATTTGCATTTTTTTTCCACTGGTCACACAATTCAAAGGGAAATATTAATCTGCCTGTAGTTTCCCCCTTCAAATCTGTAGTTTTTCCCTCCACCACTGGGGCTTATATGTACTTCTTTTTTTATCACTTTACATCAGTTCAAGCATGTGATCACATGAACTGATGCAGAAAAGCCACAGGGCCAGCACACAGTCAGGAACAGCAAGCAAAGTCCATTAACAAGACTTTTTCTTTTTTTACAGCTAAGGGCAAAGCAAAGCTTCTCTCAGAAAGTCTTGTCAAGACTCTCTCTCTCTCTCTCTCTCTCTCTCTCTCTCTCTCTCTCTCTCTCGCTCTCGCTCTCGCTAAGGGTGAGCAACACCCCTCTTGGGAAGATTTTTTTTTCACAGCTTAGAAACAGCTTGCAAAATCAGCAAGATGTTTAGTTTCTTTGAAGCCAACAGCTTCGTGCCAGCACCGATGCACTAGGGCAACTAAATATATGCAGACAAAAGCTAACAAGAGGAAGAAACAAGAGGAGGCAATCCTTGTTATGGCTTGTTAGGCAGTTCCTTTTAACCACACCTCCTACAGGACCTCAATAGAGCTGCAAATAAGAAGCAAACAAGGCTTTTCTCCTGTCTCCCTGTGTGGCCACTTAACGTTACTATAGTCTCTTAAGACTGAAGGATGCCTACTCCTACTCCTGGATTACTCAGTACAACTTCACAGCAAGCTGAATGCAAGCGAATTAAAATTTCCATTGCTGTGTAATTTCACTCTTACTGTAAGGACTGCTGAATGAATATAGGAAAAGAGCTTTGTACTCTCAAAAACGTCTAAAATGCTAAGCATTATTATGAGCAATGGTATTACAGAATAATAGGACTGACAAAAGGAAATAATGGCTCTCCAGAGTATCTATTTGAGGAGAAAGAAACTGACTTCTGTTTTCATAAATGGGCAAAACATGGTTAGCCAAAAGGCTCTTCCCATCTTAGGAAAAGAATCATCTTCATCTTAGAACTGCAGAGCTGGAAGGGACCCTATGGATCACTGAGTACAGCCCCTGTCAAGGAGGCACAGTGAGGAATCAAACTGCCAACCTCTGGCTCCACAGCCAGAGACCTAAGCCACAGAGCTATCCAGCAGTTAATGTAGGAAACAACTTTTTGCAGAATTTGGAGAAGTAACCTTTTTGGACTATAGCTTTCTGAATCCACCAGTCAGCAAGGCCAATGACTGCTTTTTTTAAAAATTTTTTGGAAAGAATACAGGCTGCAGGGATTGAAATATTGATCCTCAAAAAAGGCATTTTAAAAGGGAAAAACAGCCACTTCATTATAAGACTGTGCAAACACAGGCTTATCAGAATCATGCTTGTAAAGGGATTCTGTGTCTGGCTGTAAAAATTGAGACACAAAAAGAATAATAATAATAATTAATAAAATAAGATATTGACTGTGTGTGTGTGTGTGTATGTTCTGTATTCCTTTTTATTACACACACACATATAAAATGAATACAGAACAAATATTTAGAAGCTCACTCTTTTAAGCTGTGAAATTACAGGGTTTTTGCTTTGTGGCTGGGAATGGTTTTATTTGATGTTAGGCGAACTTTGGTGCCTATATCTTGTCAAAGTCTCCATTCTACTTGTCTTGTCACTATGCAATTGCTTGGTAATTTAAAGAAACTCCAGAAATGATATGTGCCATCAAATCATTTCTCATGTGTGGTGATTATACGAGTTAATTACCTCCCAAATGTTCGATCATTAACAGCTCTGCTCAGATCTTGCAAACCAGCAACATCTCATATTAGGTTGTTCGGCTGCTCCCACCTTCCTAGCAATATTGTCTTTTCCAGTAAATTCTGCTCAGGTCTTGCAGAGTAACAGCTGTGGATTCCTTTGCTGAGTCAACCTTTCTCACCTTTTTCTCTTCTCCTACCACGCCCCCATTCCACTTTCCCCAACAATATTGTATTTTCTAGTCAGTTCTGAATTCTCTATACAGTATGTGCAAGATGGAATAGCCTCAATTTGTTTTTTATCCCGCCTTGGGTTCTTTTTATGGAGAATGGTGGGATAAAAGTATTTTAAATAAATAAATAAATAAATAAATAAATAAATAAATTTACACATTTTTGCTCCAGTGAGATTTCAAGTTTGACTTGATTGAGCACCCACTTATTTTCCGTTTTGGTGGTCTGTGGTATCGCCTCCAACACCACATTTCAAATGAGCTGATTTTCTTCCCTTTCTTTCTCATGCATAGTAGAGATGATTTTAACCTTGGTTTCAAGTGACAAGCTTTGCTAACTCCCAGCCCCTCCTTTTTTTTATTATTTCAAAAGATCAGGGGACATATTTTGGAAAACATACAGGCAACATGTTTGTAGAGCAAAGGTTTGGAAATTTGAAGACAGTTTTTCTAATCTGCATTCTGCGGAGCAGACATGGCAACATTACTTTACCTGAGAGGTTAAAGGGTGTGTATGTTTCTCTATTTTATGTCTTACATTCACTCATACTTTTACTTCAGCTTTTCATTAAGTTCAAGGCAGTCCTTCAAAATATTCTGGCACAGAGAGAGACTGTGGCAATTCCTCCAGCAACCATATTACAGATAATGTGATCATCTTCTGGAGTCCTCCAGCACTGGGTAAATTCTACACGAGAGAATTTGTTGTTGGAATTTGTGTGCAACTTATGTATGTTTAAACCTCCGTTTTAAAAAGTGAGGATTTCGATTTTCCAAAAAGCCTTCAAAATTTCAGCTTTCCAAAATCTTCCAAAAATTTTGGCATCCTTTTTCCTGCTGGTAACATGGGCATGATATTGTGCAGCAACATTGGGTCATTTCCTGGTGTTTTGAAACATGGATACAGAAGCATAATATCCCACATTCATAAAATAGAAGGTTGATTTTCTTTTGAAAAATTGAATTTTAGTCTATTAAGTATGTGCTACTCAACACAATTTCCAAACAGTTAATTCCATTCCATTTTTCTTTTTATTGGATTAGAAATGGATTTTTAAGGAAATGGCACTGCTGCAATTTATAGATGCTCAGCAGCCACTTTAGGAGACAACCGTCTCTCTTGCACTTTCAACAGGAAACTATTAACTGGGAATTGAGGGAGAATTTATGAGCTTTATTTTCCCGCCATTGGAACTCCTCAAGAAGTTGATCTGAAAAATAGATTATAGATATTTCTCCTGGAGTTTAAGAGACAGTGCAGTAATTGCTGTTTTCTTTTCTCCTCTTTTCTTTTTTAAATGGAAGAGTAGGAAACCTAGGTAAGCCATTAAAAACACACACACATTTAAGTGAGGTGGTAGTAGAACAGAAGTCATGGCTGCTGAAGACTGGTTCTGCCAATTTTCATGTGGAAAATTCTTTTAGATTTTGGATTATGGTGAGCCAAATTGGACTTATTATTCACATCTTTACACATACTAAACCTGCTTAGTTTTTAAATTGTTGAAGGGGCAAGGACCAGGTTGAAATTTGAGGGAGGAGGTTTCATTCCTGCCATGGGTCCATGGAAATTCTTCCCTTGAGAAATGAACAGATGTAGCTGTCCAGATGTTTGGGGCCTCCAACTCTTATCAGCCATAGGCAGCCTAGCTAACAGGGAGGGAACTGCAGACCAAAACATCTGGAGGGTGAAACCCAGTGCTATCAAAACCCTTAGAAGAGTCTTCAGCTTCTCAGCTTCTCCAGTTAGAGCATCCCAGGTCTGGTAGAGTCCCTTCTACTTGATTCCATAGAAAGCAAAGCAAAAAGTGTTCTGCTTATATACTGCCCCATAGTGCTTAAAGCTCCCTCTGGGTGGTTTACAATTTAATTATGCAGGCTACACGTTGCTCTCCAGCAAGCTGGGTGCTCATTTTACCAAACTTAGAAGGCTGGAAGGCTGAGTCAACCTATAGCTAGCTACCTAAATCCGCTGGGATTGAATCAGGTTGTGAGCAGAGTTTTGACTGCAGTAGAGCAGTTTAACCATTGTGCCATGAGGTTGTGCATGAGAAGACTAGGCAAGATGTGCCACTGGCTGGGAGATTTCGCAAGTTGTAGTCCAAAAAAGTAACTTTCCCCAGTTCTGATGTTTTGTGCCCTCCACATAGCTACAGAGAAAGAAGCTCCACTGAGTTCCATGGGGCTTATTCACAGACAGGTGAGTACAGGACTGGAAGCTCTCATTTTTAAAATGAAGCATTGCATGCATGTGAGGCTGTGTGACCACTGATATTCATAAGAAAAAGAAAAACGCCCTGCATTGCAATTGCATGTCATAAGAACTGAGCTGTGTGTAAACTTACGTTGTGTCCAAAAGAAAGCTCATTGCTTACAGCTCCTGTGGAGCAATAAAACTGAGTGTTCTGCGTCTGTGTATGCACAGATGCATACCATGTTCCAGATTCTTCATATATCTCACACCAAATGCCCTGGGATGGCCTCTTGCTTGGCCATGTTCCAGGAATCATATTAGACAGCATGAGAGCCAAATATCCCTCAGCACTGGGGGTTCATAAATAAAAGGTGCCTCTCCTGCACGATTAAACAGAAGCAGCTAGAATGTAAAGGCTTTGTTTGTTCTGTGTTCTGCAAGTAATATCACATCTGTGATTATGACACTTTGAAGCCAACTGGTTTTATATATTTTATATATCATTCCCACCCACTCTGCTTTCTTCAAAATCCCCAGCTATTTTTAAAGCAGTGCCCCTGGAGAAAGTGACCTCCAAGTCATTTTCAGTCTTCATAACTTGCCACCAGAAGAGGTAGATTGTCCAGATGCTCAGGTTAAGGAGATGCCTCACCATTCTCCTAGAGATGATTCTTAGCTAGAATCACCTCTTATTGTAATTTGAATTCATTGTTTCAGGTCCTACCCACTGAAACTGCAGAAAACAAGCTTGTTCCATCTTTTATGTGACAACCTTTCAGATATTTGATAGTAGTTACTCTATTACCTCTCAAATCTTGTCTTCTGGCAACCAAATGTCCTCAACTGCTCCTCCAAGGTTTGGTTTCCATATGCTTTGCCATCTTGGTCATCCTCCCTTTGGCCACATTCCAGCTTGTCACTATCCTTCTTTAACCATTGTTCTCCAGAACTGGGCACAGTACTGTAAATGGGATCTGACCAAAGCAGCACTATAACGTCCCTTCATCACAGGGTATGATAATATTTTCTGAATGTTCATCATTTCATGGTGAGTCTAATATAACAATGCCATATGATGATCAGCAGAGAGAATGAGGGCTTCATTGCCTTCCACTTCGAATTGCATTCAGTGTTGAGTACATGAGTGATTCCACGTGGAATCTGAAGGGAAAGACTACATACATCCCATGCATTTTGTGTTTTAATGTAGAGGTCAATTTTAAAGTGTAGGCACATACTACTGGATAGTTTAGTGGTTTAGATACCTGGCTATGGAGACAGAGGTTGGGAGTTCAATGCCTCGCTGTGCCTCCTTGACAGGGGCTAGACTCAATGATCCATAGGGTTCTTTCCAGCTCTGCAGTTCTAAGAAGATGATGATTATAATCAATCATTATCATTATCATCATTATCATGATAGTCAAGAATCAGCGATAAAGAAGAGTCCAAAGTGCAGCAAAGTCTGTTGACCCTTATCAACAAAAATGTTTTAGTAATCATCCCAACTGAGAGTAAGTAGATCTTTTATAAAGCTAAGAGTTTTAATTTCCCAAATGAGACAAAATTGTTAGGCAGTTCTTCCTACAATAATGTTTAACTTTCTTTCTTATAACTGAATCATTGTTTTGGATCCTCCCTCTACAGCAGCAGACAGAAATTTTGTCTCATTTCTCACCTGGCCTAATAACAGAGACAGCTCGCGGAAATATATTGCTAGGAAAATACCCCCCCACACAAAGATTTCAGCTATATTTAGAGGAAAGAGCAATGCCTGAGGGGGTGGCCGAAATGTTACTGTCCCTGCTAATCACTTCATCCCACTGCTTTAGCCCTGTGAATCCTGTGTCTGTTGCATCACTGACTGTATGAGTGCGTGGGTGGGGCACACCTTAATAATCAGAAAATGATGTTTAATTATTCTTGTTACTTTTATAGTTGTTGGAACTCTTTATAGGGCTGTGCACTAGTTTTGGACCAATGCTACAACACTGACCAAATTGGGGTTATTTGTGTCAACCCAGGTCATTCAGCCTAGTTGAAAGGTGAAGAACAGTACAGTGGTGCCTCGCTAGACGATTGCCTCGCAGGACGAGGAAATCGCTAGACGATGCCTTTTTGCGATCGCTACTGTGCTTCGCAAAACGATGTTTCCCTATGGCGATTTTCGCTAGACGATGAGGTTTCCCCATAGGAGTGCGCTGACTAGTGGTGAAAAGCTGTCAGTGCAGCTGTCAGTGCATTCCTATGGGGACCCGCACTCGCTAGACGATGTTTCCCTATGGGAAATTTTCGCTAGACGACTGCATTTTCCCTTGGAACGCATTGAAGCGATTTCAATGCATTCCAATGGGAAAACGTGCTTCGCTAGACGATGTTTTCGCTAGACAGCGATCCTCGTGGAACGGATTAACATCGTCTAGCGAGGCACCACTGTATTAGTAGCACAGTGTATGTATAACATTGCCAGCACTGTGCCCAAATGCCATCTCTCTCTCTCTTTTTTTTAAACCTATTTAGAATTGAGTGGTAGTGTATATGTGGCTGTTGCTTGCATTCTTGTAAGGACTTTGAGTGGTTTGTTCAGCACCCCAGTTCTAGCAGGACGGAGTCTGCTTTCCATCAATTTTACTTTGAAAATCTGTTGTAGAAATAGGAATAAAATTGTGTGTGTGTGTATTTATTTCTATACTGCATCATTAGTGAAATGCACTATTCTGGATGGATAAAAGCATGATAAAATCAAAACAATCCATGTCAAAAAGCACCAATGAAATAATAAAATAAACAACACAAAACAAATTAAATCAGTTATGCAGTGTCTGATGAATTAAATCCTCCCAAACTAGTGGTTCCCAACCTTGAGTAACCTGGATGTTCTTGGACTGCAGTTCCCAGAAGCTTCAACACCAGCTGTGCTGGCTGAGATTTCTGGGAGTTGCAGTCCAAGAACACCTGGATTACTCAAGGTTAGGAACCACTGTCTTAGACATTTGTCCCTACTGAATGGAACTGAGGGCAACTCTTGTCTGCACACCTGAAGGGTTCTAGGTTGGACAGTAATCACTTACAAAGGGCATGTTTTAAAAGTCAGAAGCCTTTTTAAAAATGTATTACATAGGTTCGCAGATAACATCAACAGGTCTTTTCAGTCGTGGCCTCATGCCTATGAAATTCTCTCCACTCCGGACAGAGATGTTACCTCATTCATAGAAATGTGAACAAGAACATTGAACATGTTTTAATTTCAGTTCCCCTTTTTAACTGACTGTTGGCTTTTGCTATTTGCTTCTTCTCCATGTGTATGTTATATATGGCAGATTTAAGTGAATGACTATATTTTATGCTTCTACCTTGAATGCCTTGAAGAGCCATGATTTTATCAACAGAGGTACCATCAATACAGATTGGCACTATTTCACATTGCCATCTCTCTGTGTGTGCGTTCTGTGCTGTCAAGTTGGACACGACTTATAGCAACCTTAATAGGGCTTTCAAGGTGAGTGAGATATTTAAGAACTGGTTTTACCAGATCCACACACACACCATGAGTTTCCATAGCCAAGTGGGGATTTGAACCTGTTATCCAGAGTCCCAGTCCATCACTCTACCCCCTACACTACACTGGGAATCCCCCACATGGTCATCTACCTGGTGGCAAATATCTCTCTACTTGCTATTTTTCCAATGAGAAACATGCAGTTCACCATCTAGACCATATTCAAAACTTTCCCACTTTGGTAGAACTTGCTATTAACACCACTTGTTACAGCCCTGAGCCTGCAAATATTACTTTTTGGAGTACAATTTCTAGAAGCCTCCAGCCTCCATGAGTGTGGATTCAGGGAACTGTCATCTAAAATAGTAATATTCCCAAGCCCCATTACAGCTTTCTGAGAACCTAGCATTGCTTCCTTACCAAGATGAAACAGCAGAGTTGGTACTTGGTAGAGGATTGTATTATTAAGTTTTTTTTAATGACGTTTTGTCTACCACCTTTGAATAGATACATAGAGCAAATAGTGAGACCTTGAAAGCTGAAGAAACACCTTCTATCTTGTGTGAAAAGTAGCCACGTCACTTGCTTTCCATGGCAACAAAAATGGAAGTTTTTTTAAAAATATGTCCAGTAAAGATGGGTTATTAATGTCATCCTCATTTTTGAGATGGGCTATTGAGACAAGTTCAGAAATTACTACAGTATATATTTCTTCAAATACTCACTGCTGAAAACCAGGAACTGGTCAGGATCAATTTAACCAGGACAACCATTCTTGAGGACTCTTATGTGGATGTTAGAAGAAAGGGAGCATAAAGCTCTGATGTCTCCTTTGAAGTGATCTGCTATGTGGCTGTTTATTTGTGAAGCACACACTCTTCATCTATGAGGCAACTAGGGTTTGTGTGTTCTGTGCCATCAAGTCACATCTGACTTATAGTGACGCTAATAGGGCTTTCGTGATACCCAGTGTGGTGTAGCGGACAGAGTGATGGGACTTGGGAGGCCTGGGTTCAAATTCCCACTCAGCCATGGAAACTCTCTGGGGGAGGAGAACTGATAAAACCACTGCTTAAACATCTCACTTACCTTGAAAACCCTGTTAGGGTTGCTCTACGTTGGTCCCAACTTGACGGCACATTACGTAACAAATATGGCTTTCAAGGTAAGTGAAATATTTAAGGAGTGGTTTTACCATGGCTGCTCCCTCCATGAGTTTCTATGGCTGAGCAGAGATTTGAACCCAGATCTCCTGTGTCTGAATTTGTCACTGTATCCATGCTGCATATGCAGCTGTGATCTGGATGGGATAAATTTGGTGGGATTGCATGGATGACTGTTTCTTGATGGTAGGGGAGACTTGGATCCAGGGCTGGCTTAGAAAACTGATGCTTGAGGCAGGGCAATAGAAAGCTGAAATGAAAGCTGGTCATGGTATTGACACCTGATGCAGAAAATCTCACAAACACCTCTTCCCTCCCCTTGTTGATGTAAAAATATAGCAGTAATAAATAACATATCTAACAAATTGATGCTGTTTTGTAAAACTCCAGGTCAGTTGCCCCAGGCACATGCTTCATTCTATCTCTTCGTACAATTGACCCCACTTGGGTTAGATAGCTTCTTAGTGCCATTCAATTCTATGGACAGAAAAAGGGCTCGTAGCAGAATCCTAATGTGATGCATTGGGATAGTCCTCTTTGAGAAAGCATCACTCCAAACTGTATGTAGGCATCCTTCAGTCTCCAAACTACATCTGCATGTATCCCTGAAATGTTTAATAGGAGGTTTGCACGTTTACAAAAGCGAGATGTCCAGACCCAACACTAGGCTGGCCCAATGAGCAGCATGGGGGACTGAAAAAAACGATAGTGAGTTTTAATATGGATTAAAGTTATCCAGTGTTTGCAGGAGCTAAAATCTACATCTAGCTGCACATTTTGTATGCTAACCTCTGCACCATATTGGTCCTCATAGCTTCTGTAATACAAATAATTATAATTTTGCTATGACTCAATACAAGAATTGTTTAAAATATGCCACAGTGGAACTATATTTGGTCATAACTGGGGAGGAAAAATCACTACTCATTACATTTGGGAGTGGAGAGAATTAGAATTGCTGAAGAGTTATCAGCTAGAAAGTTAGAAAGCATATAAGCATCACAAATGGAAAAAATAGGACCCACTGGGAGTAGTTAATTCTGCAGTATCATGTAGACACAGAGTTTTAGTCGAGCTCCTTAGCATTTGGAAATTGCATTGAATTCCCCAAACTATCATTACAAAGAACAGACTACACCTCCCCTCCTGAATACATAAATTATGACTAAAACAGGGATAAGGGCAAGTCAGTGCTGTGATTTAAATGAGACCTGGTCTAAGAATGAGAGATTTCCTGGTTACACGAAACACGGTTATGTTTTCCTGGATATTTCTGTTTTATTATTTTATTACTCATCCAGCCTAACCATTGGTTGTTGAAATTGGCGAGTTATGTTATGGCTCCAAATATTTATTTTATTTTATTTTATGGTCCGCATTTTCAAAATTTCTCCCTCTCCTCCATCCCAATTTCAGAGGCGTATGGCCAATAACAATAACACGTATATGGCTGTATCCAGATCTCCCCTCCCCATGAATGGAAGGGCTCTTTCCATTTGGATTCCCACACAGAAGGCTCCCTGAATGGAGGACAGAGGGAGGGAGAGGATTTTTTTTATTTTTTATTTTTATTTTTTTGCCAATTTCTCTTTCCTGCTGCAGACTTTCAGAACAACGAACTCTCCAAATCTGTTCCAGAAGGTTCCCCGTTCATTCTTTGTTGCAGAGGCTGCAAGTAGCAAGTTAGAATGACAGGATCAAGAACAAGTGATGGGGCTTGGCGACAAGGCTTGAGGAATTTACATCTCAGAGATAAGGTAACAAGGGGGAACAAAGCTACTTTATTCAGTTTCATGAGTCACGTTTTCTAGTTACTTCTTAAAATTACTTGTTACATGGAAATCTTGACAGAAAGTTTTCAAATCTTATGCCATTCTCTGCAAACACTGTTTTTAAAAAAGTAACACACACACACACAAAATATGTTTCTGTGTGTACGCACACACACAGAGAAAATATGTATTTTAAGAAACGTCCATGTAAATGGTTTTACCATAATATAGTGTTCTGTTTAATTATTACACACTGCCTCAAGAGGGCTTTTATGTCCGCAAAGGTTGTTTGGCAATCTGGAAATATTAGAATTTGGGGGAAATTATTTTTGGGGCTGTTATTCCCAGAGCCAGCATGAGAGTGACAATTGAAAAAGCAAGCTTTCTAAGCTCTGACTAATAGTATTTACCACACTGCTGCCTTCACTAAGACCATCCTGTCAGTCCTAAGAAATCTTGATGAAATAAATATAAAGGAGAAAGTAGTCTTTTAAGAATGTAAAAAAAAATTGTGATGCTTGAGAAGATACTGAAGATGCTGGTGTTGACCCCCTTCTTCCCACAGGAGACAATCAGATGCCTCCGAGTAGCCCATAATCACGCCATAAATGTAGTAGCCCTCCTTCAGCAACCGGTGGCATGCTGCTGAACATTGTGTTTTCCTCCCAGTTTTTATCCATTTAGTCTAAACTTTTATCTAAACACTAGTCCTATTGAACTGTTGTTGTTATGTGTCAACAAACTGTCTCCAATTTATGGTAACCCTATGAATGAGCAATCTCCAAAATGTCCTGCCCTCAACAGCCTTGCTCAGCTCTTGCAAATTCACCTCTTGAACTAAGCAGAAATTGTTTCTAAGAAGGAAGACATAAGACTGCACTGTTAACTAGCTGCTTGAGTACAAAGACCAGGAGTTAAGAAATAAGAATGATCAGAGCAAGAAAAGCAAAAAAAGAAATGTGGAATTAACGTGGGTCCAGCCAAGTTTTGCTGAAATAAAATGCTTCCATTTAACCCGCACAGACCACTAAATGTGCTGGCTTTTCTGAGTTCTTGGTGTTTGGGGCCCACCATGGATAGGCTGGAGGAGAGCTTTGTGGATATCCTGGATTGCCAGAAAGACAAACAACTGGATCTTAGATCAAATCAAGCCTGAATTATCTCTGGAGGAAAAAATGTTGAAAATGAGGCTGTCCTACTTTGTGCATATCATGAGAAAGTGGGATTCTCTGGAAAAGACAACAATGCTGGGGAAAGTAGCATTGAAATGAGGAAAGCAGCAGGAAAAGAGGAAGACCAAATATGAGATGGATTGACACCCTAAAGGAAGACACAGGCTTGAATTTGCAAGCACTGAGCAGGGCTGTTAAGGACAGGACATTTTGGAGAGCGCTCCTTCATGGGATTGCCAAACGTTGAAGCCGACTTGACGGCACATAACAACAACATGGAAAGGCCCCATTCACTATTTTTTTTTAAAGTCAAAAAACAAAATAGTCATGGCCTTCATAAAAACAACAAAAACACAAGAGTTGAGTAATACCTCAGCAGTTTTGGTGCCAGGGTTTTAGCTTTTGGGTAAGTCTGGATCTTTGTTTCACTGGCATATGTGTGGAAAGGATGGAAAAATGGGGAGGATTACCTGTCTCTGCATGCGCAGTGGCCATTTTGGTACTGCACTGAGCTTGCCTGTGTTGTAGTTATTTTTGCCCTGAGAAAAGTCTTTGGAAGTAGTAAATGGGGTGGGGGTGTTTGTGCCCTTCCAGCAACAAATACCAATGAACAGATTCATACCCTTTTAGCAGCAAATTCCTATGCCCTCTGAATTTTGGATCCCTGGTCAAAGCCCTGCTCACCTCACTCTAGTTATTACTCTGGGCAATGCCCTTTTTTTGAGGCCATTGAAATGTTATAGAAGTGGCATATCCTGTATGAATCTGACCAACTCATCCTTTTCCCTCTGGCTACTCTTTTACTGGGAGGGAAAAATGATATGTGACTTCTAGAAGCTTCAAAGACTTGTGATAGGTGGGTGATAGTAGGTGAATTTTAAAAAGGCATTCTTGCTTTTCCCTGCATTTGTGTGCGCTGTGTGCCATGAAGTCAGAAGTGACTTATAGCAACCCTAATAGGGCTTTCAAGGTAAGTGAGAGATTTAAGGGGTGGTTTTACCAGTTCCAACCTCCCCCACAAACACACACAGTGAATGTCTATGGCCAAATGAGGATTTGAACCCAAGCAAGGAGATAGCAGTTGCTAGAGAGCTCAGTGGTTTAGGTCTTTGGCTGCAGAGCCAGGTTAGGAGTTGTATTTCCCACTGGGCCTTCTTGTTAGGGGCTGGACTCGATGATCCAGAGGGTCACTTCCAGCGCTGCAGTTCTAAGATGATGATGATGAAACTGAGACTCATGGTCTGTCCATCTCTCCACTACACCACCCTAGGTACTGCCAATATGTCAGAAGCATATCACATCCAGGGAATCTCTATTTTTCAAAACTACTGGAGAGGAGGTTGTATTTTTGGCAGCCTGTAAAGTCCACATATGGTTACAAGGGCCAGAAATTCACCCCTGGATCTTCCAAGGTTGTCCACCCCTGCTTTTGACTCTCTCTAAAAGAGTCCTATATAAAGAATCTTGTCTTGAGGTTACAAGGACATGGAAGGACAAAAGAGCCTGGAAGCTGACTGAACAAGAAACAGCACAAAAGAAGGTACACCCACCAGGGAGAAGTGGCAAAAAGATGTGCCTTCACATCATTTTGCTTTTCACTTCATAGAATCACAGAACAATGGAGTCAGAAGGGGCCTATATGGCCATCAAGTCCAACCCCTTGCTCAGTGCAGGAATCCAAATTAAAGTAGATCTGACATATGGTTGTCCAATTTTCCAGCACTGGAGTGCTCACCACCTCCTGAGGTAAATGATTCCATTGTCGTACTGCTCTAACAGTTTCCTTTGCTCTTTTCCATTACCACCAAGCAGAAATGTTTTTTTTCCTCAGCTTGTCTCTACTGAACCAATATCTAAACTCGCTAGTTCTCATGTAAGTATTTTGGGTAGTTTGGAATGGCTCTTAGGTGTAGGTTGGATTAAAAATAAAAGGAAAACAGAAGGGGGGGATTGAGACACTTCCTGGAATCTCCCATCCAACATGGCCAGTTGGATGGAGATTCTGAGCTACAGTCCAAAAAAATAACTTTTCCAAGTTCTGCAGTGGTTGCCGTGCCGTAAGGGCAGAATAAGATATATTTTCTAGGAGAGGGATAAAGAAAGTAAAAAAATTAAGCTTGGAAGAAAGGCTGTGCTAACATTTCCAATAAAAAAGAATAAAATATATACAAAATTATTTTTCCCTTGGCTAATAACAGTTCAGTGGACTGAACTTGAAATAACTGTGGAACCTTCATAAGCACCAGGTTTTGCCTCTGGCTGTCCACCTACCTATATGGATATTTGGTGGAATGGAGGTCTGTCTTCTACATTAATTTTCAGCCCATGAGAAATGTGCTACAGCATTTGAACAGTACGTAAAGAAAACAGCCTTGTTTTTCTTATAGTCCCTTGTTATAATTCTGAGAGGGGTGTGTGTGTGTGTGCATGCGCGCGTGCGTGTGCATGCGCAATTGCCTTAAGGAGCTAACAAAAGGAGCAGTGTGTCTCCAGAAATTTGCACATGACAAACTGACATATACAATAAATATGTATTTCTTTTCCTACAGTAACAGATTGAAATTATATCACTCATTCCAATCCCCCTTCCCAACTTCAGCTTAGCCCCAGCTAAAGCACACAGGAAATAAACATATTGAGCTGTCTGGCACCAGGGCAACCCTTCAGGTCCTGTTCTGTCTAGCGCAAGGGTGAGACTTATCCATCCAATCAACATTAGGAGGTTTATTTATGTCAGACAGATATATTAGCAATAAATGGATTTATTCAAGTAGCTTGCAGGATTTATACACATTCAGAAATCCATTTCATTTAAGAAGGCAGGAGAGGGGAGTTACCCAGTATTTTCAAGAAACAAAGAGCAACTAGGGGGTGAAAACCTTTCACAAGACCCTCTGATTGTAGGCTTCTGAGTTCTTCAGGTGTGCACAGTAAAAAAATAAAAAATAAAAATGAAATACACGTTGACCTCAGATGCTAACCCCACTACTTTAGAGTAGGGGAATATAAGACAAGAAGCAGTGATGATCCGGCTTGCCATAAGGCTACTTTAACAAAATGTCTGTGTCTGACTTCATTTTTATAAAGAAATAAAAATTCCGATTTTTTTTTTGTTATGTCCCTAATGAAACTTATCTGAGATCAGGTCTTGCCTCAGTGGCATGTGCTGATGATCCCGCAAAGCCTTTATGCATAGATGTACTCATAGGCAGCCACTGCTGACTAACCCAGCGCATACCTTGCATGGCCCAAAGGTCTCAGTTTCCAGTCCCAGCATTCCAGGTAGAGCTGGGAAAAAATTATTCCTGAAACCATGGTGAGCCCCTGCCCCTCTGTGCACAGAAAATAGTGAGCCAGATGCACCCAGGTAGATATCCCTAGGGACAGCCCATAACATTTTGCTGCCTGATGCAAAGGACAAGATGGCACCTCCTCCATTACATGTATAGCAGTCAACCAGACTGGCAGCTGACATTAAGCTAGATGGAGCAAAGGTTTAACACTGTAGAAGGCAACGTCCTATCTCCATTTCTCCTGCATTCAAAGTTTGTCCTAATCTACAGCGCAGTCATGAACAGAAAAGATTCACTAGGAGAGAAAATAAGGCTGGGAAAGGTTGAGGGCAGCAGGAAAAGGGGAAGAGAAAAGATGAGATGGAGTCATTCAATAAAGGAAGCAACAACCTTGACTTTTCAAGACCTGAGCAGAGCTGTTAATGACAGGACCTTCTGAAGGTCACTAATTCATAGAGTCACCATAAGATGGAAGCAACTTGACAGCACGTAAAAAAGCGTCCTGAAAATGCAAGACCGAAACGCAGGTTTTGTATGATGTCTAACTCCTTTCTTTGAAATCTTTATATTTATTAGCAGAGCAAGCATGGTAAATTTCTATGGCTTGTTTTTTGTTTGTTTTTTAATCCAAATCAAGGCACCGTCTAAAGCATTTTAATAGTGTCTCTACTGAAATGATAACTTTCCCTGTCCACCCTGCTCACAACACCTTTTAATGCCTTCCTGGTGATTGATTTGTTGCAAGACACATGTTCAACAGCGCGCCAGCCTGAATCTTATGTTAAGTGTTTCTGCTCTCTAATTTTCCCTTTTCTGCAAAAGAAAGAAAAATGACAGATGCTACACTTTAATGCTGTGATTCATCCATTTCAGTCAGAGAATAAATGCATGTTCTCACCTCATTTGCCTTTAATATATCTCTAAATGGACATTACTTTTAAAATGTTCTCCTTCGCCTCCCTGCCCCCACCCCAGTCTTGAAAGCTGAAATGCGGCAAAGGCTGTAATGGTAGGTGCCAGGGTGGTTTTATTTTTTAATTTTTTGAATTACTGGGTGACTGGTTTAACTGATCCTAAAGCGCGAGTGTCTTTTTCTACTGCATAAAAGAGCCTGAAATGTTTACATATCAAAAGGCTATAGGCCAATTTCTGTCAAAATTACACATGAAGTTAAGCAGTACAAGCAATTTATTTAAACACTAGTCATTGTAGAAAAATTCCAAACCATATGCTCTTTTTAGCAGTCCACCCCCCCCCACCCGCCTGTCCCCTTTCCTCACAAACGCTTTTGACCCATGACTTGGCAAGACATGCAAGCTTCATAATTTACTCGAAATTTTCAAATCCCCCCTGACATTTCAAGCAAAGATCTTCATTAATAAGGTTTATATATGAATGAAAACTTTAGAAGCAGATATTGTTCGAGGGAAGCATTGGAGAGCCAACCTCAGCTTGCTTTTTTGGCCTTGTTTTTTTTGGAGTTTTTTGGTGCATGTTTTTCAAATGGACTTGACTTTCCTAATCAGTTCAAGAGCAGTTTATTCTAGAGACAAATTATACCATATTGTTGTAGTGTTGGGAGTTGAGGCAGTTCCTGCAGGGGGGAGCGGCATGTCCACGCATGGACTGCCTCAGCTCCCAACACTACAACAGGGCACAACCAAGCCTTGTTTCTTCTCTTCTCTCCCCCCCCCCCCCCGGCACATTCACACATACATGGCATGCCAGGTTCTTCTAAGAAATGGAAAGCCACCTCTGTGCTTTCCTTGATTGAACTGAGAGGAAGGATTAGCCTATTGATTCTTACCCAGTTAGACGTGCCCACCTGGAATGGAAAGCATATATCGGCGTTTTAGGGGACGTATGTGCTCTTTGTTTTAAAACACCATGTCCAAAATCCAAATGCTTGTGGCAATCAAGCACCCTCAGTGCTACACACCGATGAGAGCTGAAACAAATAGTATGGCCTGAATCCCATTGGTCATCTCACCTAGAGTAGCCTCTTTGAATCAATGGGATTTCCATGTGTTGACTCACTATTCAGCAGTTGCTTTAATGCACCTAGATATTATTGGCTTTAGGCCATTGAATGGGATGTACATAAATATTAACTCAAGAAGTCCCATTCTTTTAGTCAGTTTGCTGTAGCTGAGACCAAGAATTTGATTTAGCCCTAGATAATGTAAACATAATAATAATAATATCATCATCATCATCATCTTGGAACTGTAAAGCTGGAGGGGACTCTATGGGTCATCAAGTCCAGCCCTTGTCAAAGAGGCACAGTGGGAATCGAACTCCCAACCTCCAGCTGCACAGCCAGATTCCTAAACCACTGAGCTATCCAGCAGTCTCCCCCTTCCCCTGTAAACTGATAAGTGCTCTGGTTTGTTTCCACTTGTGACTTTTTAAATTCCAGATAAAATAATGGCAGGAGGCATGTCATTTTTGTGTTTGTCAAATAGGGACACAGGTTTTTAGAGGATTAGAGGCATCTTTTTTTCCAGTCACAATACAACACAACTTGAACCGTATTATGTTCTCATGCCAGCGTAACATGGCCAATGTAAATCCCTTGTAAATTGCCATAAGTTAAGAAGTCAACGAAGGCCTTTGCTATTGCGCAACTTGGTGCCCAGCCACATTGGCCTATGCTAGCTTCTGAACTTGAAGCCATTTCCTGCTGAGATTTACACTGATTCAGTCACACTAATGGGCGTAACTGTTAGGATTCTGATCAGTGCATCCATGGCAGAGTCTCGAGGATGGGTACAGATAATTTGGTTCTGCCCCATGCAAGGGAGAGGGGATGTGGGGTCCTCCACATGTTGTTGGGCTGCAACCCCATGGGACTTGTAGTCTGGACTAACAAAATCTGGAGGGCTGTAGACTCTTCTCCTGTGCCTGATGCACATTTCTTCACATGTAGACATTATACCTAGAAGAAAGAAAGGCGAAGAAGTCTTTAAAAAGGTGGGGTCACATTCTGACTTAGGGTACAATTACAACACTGACCTAAAATACAGGGCTAGTATAAAGAAGGACTGAGGACCCCTCTAGAGCTTGCTTTATTGCAGTTCCTATGATTCTGTATTATTAGCTATGCTGTCTAGGGCCAGATGGGACTTGTAGTCCAGCAACATTGGGAAACTGTTGTGGTAAAGAGTACTGGTCTAATAAACAGGAAATACTTTCAGCCAGGTAGATATGGGTGTAAGATAATGTATATTATAGCTAAATAAACACAAACACAGTTACTGTTGTTTTTCCAGCACAGTTGAAGAACTGGGGTTGGAGCCACATTCAAGTCATACCTAGAGCAGACCTACTGAAATCAATGGAACAGGAGAAATCAGTTGCTAACCTGAGTCCCATTGATTACGACTTGTCTTCTCTAAGTGTGGCTATGTCTGAGTCCAGCTCTTCAACTTCGCCACTAAGGGAGCAGAGGTGGAGATTGCCTCATGTTGTTGAGGTGCAACTTCCTTTAGCCAGTGATGGTGAAGGATGATCGGCGTTGCACTTCAACAACACCTGGAAGGTCAGGCACAGACCACCCGTTACATGTCTTAAATATTCTTGCCTTTGGCTGGATTATACACACAGATTGTAATCCTGTAACAAACCAAGAAACAAATGAGACTTCCCTTCATGGAACCAAAGTTGCTTGCATGGATTCTGCTGTTGAATCCCAAAAGATTTAGGACTGTAGCTTGAAAATGTGTCTCACAGCAGTCTTTAAGGAGCTGCACAGAACCCTGTGTTGTTGCTTTCGCCCCAACAGACCACCCATCTGGCTGCGAGATTCTGGGCTTTGTAGTCAAAAAACAAAACAAAAGGGGAACTTCCCCCAACAGTGTTGCGGGCTGCAGCGTTCGTGTCCTCTCGCTCCTATGGTCGACCTATGTTCATGGTCGGAAATGAAACCGCTGGATCGGGTCCACTTTAGCTGCCTCACTGCTTTTGCACCTGAGCGCCACCAACCTAGGGCGACTGCCAAACCTGATTTGAGCCTTGGAGACAATGCTGGGCTTCGGATCCCCTTGTCTGAATGGTAATTACAGAGCTGAGAAGGGGAAAGGATCTATGGATCCTTTGTTCCTGGGCTTGGCCTCACTGCATTGGAGGAGCGACCAAACTACTGCCCCTTAGAAATCACCGAGAGAAGGAGGAAGGTGGTGGTGGTGGTCTTGGTAACAGGAGCCAAACGTACCTGCCAGGAATTACTGATATTCCCGGAACTAAAAGTTTCTGGCTTTTTGTGAAGACCTGGTCACAGTTGTTCGTTGACAAGACCTTTCGCCTGCATTTGAGTACAGATTTTCCTTTCCTTAGGTCTTACTCCTTTTATTCTACGGATCCTTGAATAATGTTTCGAAGTTAATGCAAGGAAGTCTGTGCTGATCAAACAGCATGGAAAAATTAACAGAACTCTCTCCTTCCTTATTCTCCCCCCACCCTTCAAATTCTTGCAAAGAATCGCTTGGAAATTGTTCGCAGCACCTAGAAAAGCGGACATTCTCAAGGAAGATAGCCTTCTGAGAACACAGGGGGGGGGGAATGCGGGAAATACCATGGGTTTGGAGCTGGCTGATTCGCATTTTCCCTTTGATCACATGATGCGAAGGGGATATGCGAATCAGCCCACAGCCGTAACCCCTAATTTTAACTCCCCACCAAAGATCCTTCTAAATTGTACAGATTTGACACCTGGATTCCTTTTGCTTCAATTCAAAGCCTGTGATCGCTTTGCATCCCTGCAGAAAAGAAAGACCAACAAGCACACGAGCGAGTAGCTCCAGCACTCACCTCTCTCTGCAAAGCCTCTCTCCCTTTTTTTATAAACAGCTACACCTGTTCTAGGTGCAGGCAAGAAAAGATGAGGAAAGGAGGCATGGAGGAAGGAATTAATCACTCATGTCTTCTTAAGGCGTTTCTTTTGAACCCGCGGGTCCGAATAGAACTGCAATTAGACCAGGGTTTTTTTTAAATAAATATTTTTATTGCATTTTTTCTACTTTTTTATCCGTTGCAACCAGAGTGATTTATTACAATATGTTCCATTCATTTCATCTTGTCTTATACTCTCTAACATAATATTAATCATGTGTCATGTGTCAGAACCTTTATTAGGCATATACAGAATATCAATTTAACATATACGTCAAAATTAGAATTAGGCAAAATATAAATAAGCTCTGCGTTCCATTATATAATGTTCCTGAGTAGTCCGCAGTTATACGAATAATATTAATCTAATCTATTCTACTTAAATCGGTGTAGATTTCATCCAGGTATAAAGAGGTTCCCATTTATTATTATCCAGTCTATCATTTAGTGTATCTGTCAAAATATCCATTTCTGCTAGTTCCAAAATCTTCTCAATAAATTCCTTCTTTGCCGGCACCTTTGTAGTCTTCCACTTACTGGCATATACAATTCTAGCTGCAGTTATCAGGTGTAAGGTCAAGTAAGACTTGTTTTTTTCCGAGTGTAGCTGGTAATATATTCAATAAGAAAATTTCTGGTGACAAAGCAATTTTAACCCCTAAAATTTTCTCTATCATTTCATGAATCATTTTCAAAAAGTCCTTGGCCCTACTGCACATCCACCACATATGATAGAAGCTCCCTACTTTCTTTTCACATTTCCAACACTTATTAGAAACATTTTTATACATTTTTGTTAATTTCTCTGGTGTTACATACCATCTGTAAAACATTTTGTATATATTTTCTTTTAGATTTATAGATTTAGTCATTTTATTATTTTGTTCCCAAATTTGTGACCAGGCACTTAGTTCTATATTATGACCTATATTTTGAGCCCATTTTACCATGCAATCCTTCACAATTTCATCTTCCATTTTTTGCTCCATTAAAGTATTATATAAACCTTTAATCGGAGGAACAATTAGACCAGGTTTTTATCCTCTGACTATGGGACCAGGTAAAGCGGAGAAGATGGTCTGGGACTTCACAACGAGATAATGCGAATTCTGAGTTTTGTTGTCAAGAGGGGGAGAGGGACGTCCCCAAATTCAGCTTTGCAGAGAGCCACCCTAAGTTTTTGGGCATCCGGAGATCCAACTGCCTTTCCGAACACGTCTGCCTTTGATGGTCCGAGGAAAGGATGAGCCACGGTTTGCCCAGTCCTCCAGGAAGTTTCTGTCAAACCTTCCCAAACGTCAGCGAAAACATCTCTCTCCCCCCCCCCCCACAGGAGACCTAAGGCGGTTCAAGAACAATTAACTTCACATATCTATAAAAATCGTAGTACTCCCCTCTACCCGTGCCGTGCCCTGCCCCCCCCCCTCTTCCTCTTTCAAGATTTTAATTTTCCCTTTGCCACAGACCTCTTGATCGCTTCGGTTGCTCTTTCTGTGTCCCTTTTTAAACAGTATGATTTCCCTTTGTAAAGGGGGGGGGGGGAGACCAGCGACAATGACGCTTCTCCGACCCCGACACCCCTCCCCCCTTTCTCATAAGGGGCAGCGAATCCTAGTTACTGTGATTTAGGGAATTTACAGCAAATTTGGCCGCCATTTCCCGCGAGCTCCCCCCCCCCCCCCACAAGTCAAAGCGAGTGTTTGAAGTAGGCTCGTTTTTGATTGCGACCCCAAGGGATCAAAACTTGGAAGAGGGTTCCAGACAGTGAAATCAGAATGTATTCGATATGTACTTTTGGGTCTCTTGTGGAGCGCAGGCGATGATCCGCCCAGGCCACTTAAATCTGATCGTTTGGTTTTTAAGTGGATTTAAAAAGTGGTCCTTGAGCCGGTTTATTTTGGGTTAACTGATTTGTGCAATTAAGCTGTCAAAGAACCCGCTTTCTCCCCACCTCGCGCTCGCGTACCGGGGTGAATTCGGAGTAATTGCCACTTGGAAGTGAAACACCACTAACTGGGAAGTCAGGTTCTAGGATCTCTCCCCTTCCTCCCCCAATTGTCATGTAAACGGGATTAAACACGGCCCACCGAGTAGGATTACAGCAAATCCGGGGTCTTTAACTGCCTGAAGTTCCCAATCAATCTCCGTCGGAATTCAGCTCAACCTGGTATTTGCACGCGAATTTCAGAACCGTTCTGTGCCCATTACACCGAAGTAACAACACAAAGTTCGGGAGCGGCTCCAAATCGAAAAGGCAGGAATTTTGACAAGTGATCACAGTTCCTGTCTAAGGAAAAAGACATCCCTGTCAAGTATGGTCGCGGTTTCAGACATCAACCCCAGCGCACTCTACATTTTGGTCTGATTTAAACATTGTTCGCCTTCTATACACGCGATGGCCTGGTTGTTGTATTAGGGGACAGTATGAGTGACGTTCAGTAGGTCCAATCTCTAGTTAAAATTTAGGACTTCGGCTCTGCTAGACAGGCTGAAATGAAATAGCTTATTATATCCTTGTATCCCTAAACAGGAAAGCTACCTTATCCCTGGGTCGAGGAGCATACCTTTGGATAATCTGGGAGATTCGGGGGTCATTTCGCTTTCCGGGGTATTTAAATCAAAACGCCGTCTCATTCAATTTGTTTACATTGCCCCCAGCCGAAACGCTGCCTTTAGGATCACCTGGTCGCTTCTTTAATATATCACTGGCATGAGGAACCTGTCCCTCCCTAGAACTCACCGCGGTCTTTGCAAACCACATTTCCATAGACGTCTACAGTACTTGCACGGGGATTGCTTCGTGCACAATCGTGTTTGGGTCATAATAATACTGAAAATCAGCGACGTGTTTACTTGACACCTCATCTTAAAGAGCTCCTCCAGTTTCCCTTGCTTCTCTCTCTCTCTCTCTCTCTCTCTGTTTCTCTTTCCAGGCATCTTCCAACCCACGCTGTGACTCCAGTTCTCCGGTAACAAACAGGCCCTTAGCAACACGCCCGCGGCGCGCTCTCTGCTTCGCTTTCCCTGGCCATCCCAGCTGAGTGACAACTGATGGTTTGTTTAATGGGAGAAGTTCGCAGAACCCAAGGCGGCGGAGGGAAGAAGAGAAGCGGGGGGGGGGGGATCCTGGCCCTCAGAAGGTCGCTCAAGTCCATCCACCGTTGAGGGGCAGAGAGGCCGAGAAAAGAGCATCGCATCATTTTCCACCTGGATGGCTTGTAGCCTCGAGCAGAGCTTGCGAAAGCCCCCCCCTTTTTTTTTTGGACTACAGAGCCCAAAGTGCCGGTTATGGGGGGATTCTGGGAGTTGTAGTTAAAAAAAAAAGGGGGGGTAGAGATAACATTTCTATACTTTGATTTCGAAAAACACTCCTTGCGGGGCAGAATGACCAGGGCTTGCCCAGCACACTTACGCTTTGTGTAGGGAGCAACTGAATTTAGCCAAAATAAAAGAAAACAATGGGGGGGAAAGTTGAGAAAGTTTTGAGGGGGCGCAGGAGGGGACTGGGGAGGAAGGCGTGATAAGAACAATAATAAAACATTACAAAAAAGAGCAGCCGATATCCTGGAATATGTTTGACTTTTTCTGAACTATAAAACACACGATCACTTGTAAACATAAACAGGGGAAGTAAACCTCATGGGTCGGCAGCCTGTTGCTACTCTCGGCTAGAGAGGCGGCTCACGAAATCAACGGTTGATTGGAATGTCAACGCGTGTGTAAATCCTACTGAGTTAGTGGGTCTACTCTAGTCGGGAACTTAAAGCAGGACATCGCTCGCTGATCCTGAACAAGCTGACACATTTACCCGCTACAGACCCTCGCATTTGGAGCTGCAATGGGTACTACGGCCCTAGGATCCTTGTCAGCTCATGGGGGCGCTTTCGCCAACGCCTCGTTGAGGTCGAAATTTTACTCCCCGGGAAGGGAAAGCCCCTGGCCCTTAAACAGTTGCGTTAGAACTATATTGTGCACTCCGGTTCTAAGAAAACATGGCTTCAGCGAGCCCAGTTTATCCAGTTTATTAAAAGTTAAACGTTATTTAAGAGTTAGTTCCACCCAAGGGGGGTTCTAGGGTTTGCGTTCAATTCCCTCAGCCATTGCTGCGCATCCTTATCTGGGGAAAAATGGCAGGCCGGTTGGCACCTTGGCGCTCGGATCCAAAACACACTGGAAATCCGCTTTCTAGGTGTGAGGTTGATCCCTGTGTCCAAATCAGGCATCCGCCGCATTTTAAGCCAGAGTGGTCTCTTTCGACTGGCCTGACGGTGCTATGGCTCTCTAGCTGGTTTCTCTCGCTTGCAGTCAGGAGAGACTTCGGAGGCAGCTATTCCGTCTTTTCACCTTAGTGTTTTTTCCACATTAAGACCAAAAAAAAAAAAAAAAAAAAAAAGGAGGGGGGAGAGAAAAAGAGGGCAAAGGAGGACGATGTGATTGACGGAAAGCCCCCTTAAAATCCCGCGAAGGCAGCGCGGGGATGCCGTGATAAAAGCCTCATCTGACATCCCCACGTTTGGTACCCGAGCCTGCTAAATTCCTGCCTGGTGAATTCAGTGACTGTTCAGTTATTTGCAATTCTGCACCTGCATGGGCGGGGGTGTCCCCAGGAAGAACCTCTTTTGTGTCCTTGTATTTTAATTTTGTTCTTGAAATGGACCAGCATAAATCCCCCCCCCCCCCCGACGAAGAGAATGTTTGCAATGCGGAAGAAAACCCCTTGCTAATCATTGTAGCTCCTAAATCCTGAGGCGAAAAGGGTAAAGATCAAGAAATCATCAAAACGCATAAATAGGGGCTAGACTGCGTGGGCCACGTGAGAGAAAAGAACACTGCAGGCTGTTACAGCTGATCATTCCGGGTAAGATAAATGAAGAAAGGACCGGCAGGAAGGAGTTCTCACTGAAAAATCTTGAAGAAAGGTTTGGACATCGTTTGCTTACAGCTGCTGACCCCCTGATCAGGAAAGCCACGAAGTTCACCTCCGCAGAGTCCTGTTCCGGCACTTTATCTTTCGTTTTCGTTTTCGTTTTTTTAAGGAATGGCCCGCATTCTCCCACTGGTATGTATGCGCGGGGGAAATCGCTACTTTCGGAAACTCTCCATAGACGCTCAAGGCCACCTGAAATGGACCAGTCTCCTACAGCCTGTTGTTGCTGAGCCGGTTTGTTAGAAAGCTAAGAAGAAAACTAACTAGGAATGACAGGTCACCGTTCAAAAGGCAGAACAACTCCGGCCAGAGCTGAGAAGTTTATAAGAAGCCTTACCGGGCATTTGATCGACTCCATTAGCTTCCATGTTCTCTCTTGCAATTAGGTCTTGCTTATTTGTATAGACGGAGTGGCTCTGCTTACCCACTGCTTCGGGATGTAATAAATTATGAGCACGCACACACATTTATATACACCCACGTAGGCACCAGGTTGGTGGTGGGTTGTTTTTTTTCCATTTATGGGCCAAGGAGCATTTAAACAAAAATTAGCATCTTAACCGGGTGGCTGTCTTTGCTGGGCCTGCGGGGTCAAACAAGATCTGTTTAATAAAGTGGAGCAGTGATCAAGTACACAGCGAAACGCGCAACAAACTGGAGTTTCTGTCGCAGGGGTGACTTGAGAGTTAACCCAGGACTGAGCTGTCTCGTGGCAAAAGGCAAAGCCCTGAACTGATCTAAGGAAAAAGGGGAAGCCGTCTCCCCTGGCTCTGCAATTTTTATTCACTTCTCTGGAAGTGTTTGTCCGTTTGAGCTCAGCATTTCTGGATAACAGTATGAATTTCCAGTGTTGAGATCACAAAGAGTTCCCTGGAACCTTTAAGACTATAAAATCAAAACCTAATACCTCCGTGCTATGTCAAAGTCCTGGAAATGTACCTAATCGTTAGTGATGATCAAACTCGGGATGAAACCTAAAGAGAAGAACTTCAGATAAATTGAATGCAATGCTACTAAAGTACTCGAATAATATATATATATATATAAAATAATATTTCATGCCTTGAGCAATTCTTGTACTATTACTGAGCAATTCGTGGGGCAGCTACATTCATTTTAATATTTAGCAGAAAATCGTCCCCTGTATACATTTAGGATATATTCGTTTTCTAAATCAATGGCTGTCTCTCAAACTTGAAAAGAAAGTCCTTGCCCCAAGGAGCCTACATTCACGATGACTCGATACAATTCACGACCTTGTTGACCCGTATTTAGATTTATTTAAACAAATTAGCGTCTCCAGGTTCAGTGGACTCGAATTAAATTGGATTCAGCCCCTGTCCTTACCAGGAGCCTGGAGAGAAATGTTTTAAAAAGAGAGAGAGGTAGGGAAGATTGAGGAAAAAGTGAATAAAAAGATACACACACAGGCTTTCTTATTTTCTCTCCTTTTTCTCTCCTCTTTACTGTACGTTGAGGTTCAAAGTATTCGCACCGAGGGAGGCAGGGGCGAGAGGGCTTAGGAAGTCCGATTCTTGTTATCAGCATTGAGAAGTATATTATTTTGTGGAGTTCAGAGGGAAGAAAGAAAACAATTTGTTCCTCGTAAACAGTCCCTAATGGCTTGTTTTCGCTTCGCGCCTTCAATTTCCTACCTTCTTTGATGAGAAGCTGATGGGGTAAATATTCTAATCTGATTCAGTTCGCCTCCTGCGGATTGCCAGAATCAATCGTGACAGACCAAGCGTTTTGCAAATCACGGGGACCCGGCTACCGGGAGAGCCTGCCGGCTTAATAAACATCAGGTTTTAAAGGGAAAGGTAGGCAAACCCACCCTTCCACGGGAAGGGCCTTGCAACAGGCAAAGCACCGCAGCAACATCGGGGTTGTGATCGGGGTTGGGGAGACCCTTGGTAGTCAACTCTCTCCGAAAAATAGAGCCCTTTCGTTTGACACGTTTGTCTGAAATGCAATTTAAACCGAAGTCCGCCTTCTTTGACCCCTCTCCCGTGGGCATTTCATTAAAAAAAAAAACACCAAAAAAAACCCCCTACAGAGGTTCAGCGTTAGACACAAAACTGTGATTCATTGTTATTTCTTACAGATATAGCGCCAAGCCGAAGACATCCCAATAGTTTATGGTTTCAAAGAACTGGCGCTGGATCCTACCGATCTTTGTTAGGGCCGTGCACTGCAGAGAAAAACTTCAGCGCGGCCACATCGCGTCGGTTTCACAGGGAGAGTGAAGCGCGACCTTATTAAAACCCGCTTGCTTTGAAATCAGGATCCGGTCCTTGACTGGATTTCAGGGCCACGGATTTCCAAGCCGGGAGGCACTTTGGAGCGGGCTCCCGTCGAAGTTTAGAAAGCTAAAGGAATGTGATGTGTGCCTAAGCACACGCACACACTCACACAACCCTACACGCCATCAATAGCATCCTTCAAAATCGTTCGCTCACGGCATATTTCTCCATCATTGGCGGCACTGAATGTGTCTCAAAACCGGAGAGCGCAGCCTTGCTGGACAGAAAATTCGGGCGGAGGAAGGCAGAATCCCAAATAAAGGTGTCCAGCCTCGGGAATGTCCTCTGGAAAAGTATTGGAAGCTAGGATGATTGAAAAGGTGAGGGAGCGAAATCGCAGCAGAACGGAACTTTGTACCAGCAATTAGCACTGTAGTCTCTCCGCCCCCCCCCCATGGTGCGTCCCATTTGAACGCGGAGTTTACTCCCGAGTAAACGCGCAAGGCTGCAGCTCGCCGGCCGTTAAACTGGCCGACCCGAAGCCCTTCTTCCCTTGCGCGCCCGCGCAGAGCGGGCGGGCGCGCAAGAGAAGGCGAGACGGGAGCGAGCGGACCCTCAATTCATTCCCGGGCTGTCCAGTCGCGCGGGCGACTTTCCCAGCGGGTGCGTGCTTTTTGTTGGTTGTTCTGTTTTCTTGGATCGGGACCGAAGCGGAGGAAACCGCGGCGCGGCGCCGAGGGAGAAAGGCCTTTGGGCGTCGCGGGCGAGCCCTCGCGTCTGGGCGAGAACATTAACCAGATTAACCCGGACAACAATTAGCGAGGGCGGGCGGCTGCCGGGAGTGAAAGATCAACCCAAATCGCGGAGGAGGGAGGGCCGGGCGGGGAGGAGGTGGAGAAGAAAGGAAGAGATCCCACTAATGGCAAGGATTACGTTAATTTCGCTAATTCTTAATACTCCGAATTCCGGCTGCTGTTCCCCCTTGCACACCTCCTCCTCCTTCTCCTCCAGATGCGCCCAGCCCGCCCCAGTCCCTCCGCCCCCCGCCCCCACCTTCTCCTTGGACCCCCCCACCCCCACCCCCACCCCCACCCCCACCGGTGAAATCTGCCCTTCTCCGCGATCCGCTCTAGAATCGCGAACTCAATCCCAGCATGACGTCGCCGGGGTATAAAAAAAGGACACAGGAGGCTGGGGATGGATCAGAGAGCCTCCAGGACGTGGAGAGCTGAAGAGGAAACGGATCGGGGGTGCGGGGGAGGGGAGAGAAGGAAAAGAAACGGGGGGGGGGGAAGAGAGAGAGAGAGAGAGAGAGAGAGAGGAGGCGGAACAAACAGGCAAAGTTACGAGGATCCCTTTCCTCCCCCTTTTCCCCTAAGAAAGAGAAGCTGCTTACTGGCAGATCGCGCGCCCCCCCCCCCACTTCCAATAAACCCAAGTCTCCAAGCCTCGGGAAAGCTCATTCGCTCCGGGCGCGGACTCACCGAGGCGCACGGCTTTCTCCTCTCGGGCAGAAAAGTTTCCTTTCCACAGCCCTCCTCCCTCCCTCCCTCCCTCTCTCCGTCCCGGCCTCTCTCGGTCTCTCCCTGCGGGCAGACGCCGCCAGCTTTCGGGGGATGCCTGCCGGCATGTTCAGCATCGACAACATCTTGGCGGCCAGACCGCGCTGCAAGGAGGCGGTGCTGCTCCAGCAGCAGCACCCCTCGCCGCCGCCGCCCCCGCCGCCCGGCCCGCAACCCAGCGCGGCGCCGTCCGTGGTCTTCTCGGCCAGCCTGCACGGAGGGGACTCGCTCTACGCGGCGGCGGCGGCGGCGGCAGCGGCGGCGGCCGGCAGCGGCGCGGACTACGGCGGATACTACTCGCGGGCCGTGGCGCCGGCCTCCAATTTGCCCGCCCTCGGGGGCTCCCGGCTGGGGGGCTACGGCAACTATTACTACGGGCAGCTCCACGTCCAGGCGTCGGCCGTCGGCCCGTCCTGCTGCGGCGCCGTGCAGCCCTTGGGCGCTCAGCCGTGCTCCTGCGTCCCTGCCGCAGGTAAGACATGGGCTCCCCCCCCCCACCCGGTCACTTTCACTTTCTTTCCATCCGTGGGGGAGGAAGAGGGGCAGAAAGAGAGGAGCTGGGCCCGGGGGGTGGGGGTGGGTGGGAGGGACGGCGTTTGTTTGTTGCAAAAGAATCTTGTGCAAAAGAAACTTGTGATACTCGAAAGACGACACGTTGCATTTGGCAAGGAAGATTTTCTGGATTCCAGACCACTCCGGTGTATGTGTGATTGAAGGAAGGAAGGAAGGAAGGAAGATAGATTAAGTATCTATCTAGTACTTTATTGGATTCTCTTCTCTTCTCGCCCCCGTCCCCCGTGTTCAATCCTTTCCTCGGGCTTCCCTCGTTCTTGTGAGACAAGCGACATGTCCCTCAAAGGCCAGGCCCTCTGGAGCGGCTCAGCGCTACTGTGAGGCCAGAGCGAAAGAAAGGCAGCTGAGGGGGCGCATCCCGGAGCAAGGCGCAGTTTGTTTTGCAAGAAATTTGTGATAATTGAGGTTTGACACCGAGGGAGGAGCGCTTCTGAGAAGTTCCGCCTCAGGCATCGGAACAACTTGGTCAGCCTCGAAGGAAGGAAGGAAGGAACCCAGATTTGTGATCATGAGTAAAATTCGAAGTCGGGACTGGGTAAAAAACCTTCGCTGCGCCGTTCAAGTATCTCCGTTCCCACTGGGATAACTTATTGGTTCAAAAACGCTCTGCTGTTGAACTTCCATTTGGCTGACCATTTGCTGATCCATCTCAGGTAGCAAATTATCACGTTAGGGCGAGGATAACATAAGATTCTGTTGTTTTTACGCGTCAGCAAACTAAAAGAGCCAGGTGGCCTAGTGGATGGGGTTACCAATGAGGATTCAGGAGACCTGGGTTCATATTCCCGTTAAACCATGGAAACTTTACGGGGTGGGGTTGGTAGAACTGGTAAAACTTTTCCTTAAATATCTCACATACCTTGAAAGCCCTATTAGGGTTGCCATAGGTCAGATGCAACATGATGACAAGGTAAACCCATAAAAGTATGCATGAAGGCGCGAGATCAGCCTGTTGCTCCTCCTGGAGACCCCTCTCCATATAGAATCAAGACCTTTTTCTACACGTGCAGCTCCTCCTGAGTTTAGTTTCTTGGTCAGTCCAGAGTTTGAGGCCCTAGACACAACATTGGGGCCCGGTTGCAGGTTCTGTGGCATTCCCTGCCCGAGAGGAAGGAACCATATCAGAACCAGCCTAGTTAGTAGCCGCATGAATCTGGTCAGCAGAGAATTCACGTCAGCTCTTTGAAGAAGCAGAAGTTGGTTGGCTTTTCTGAAGTTTTTTTTTTCCCCACCCCCAGAATCCTTAGCGTCCCTTTCTCTCAGAGGACCCTTCCTGACATCCCACGACAAACCCGTGTATTTAGAATTCAGGCAAGACACGCGTTTATTTAGAACATT
Source organism: Intellagama lesueurii (assembly GCA_037013535.1). Lineage (NCBI taxonomy): Eukaryota > Metazoa > Chordata > Lepidosauria > Squamata > Agamidae > Intellagama > Intellagama lesueurii. Next base: position 24,121,517 of record JBAJHW010000001.1, read on the forward strand.
TACTGGAAGCGGGTGGATCAAGTAGTGAATCTTACTAAAATAAGTGCGTCTTACTGAGAAAAAAGTGGTGCAAATGTGTGCAAAATAGAGCCGTGCCTCTCCTTTTCTGAAGCTAGCGAGATTCGCTTTCTCCTTCGAAGTGTCTTTTTGTTTCCCTAACCACGCGTGCTGCTGAAGCTCCCTTACGTCCCACTGGATTAGAAAAAGAACTCTAGTTTAAGAAAATAAGTTTGAGATCGAGGTATCAGCTTCTCATTCTTAATAACATTAACGGACAGACCAGATATTCGGATTTAAACAGTGAAGGAAGAGGGAAAAACAGAGACGAAGGTGGTTTAAAAATTCCCGTCCTAAATTTATTTACTTAACTTGAATGAATTAAGAGCCACTAATCTTTGGGAGATGGATTTCGTCTTCAGCGAGATTGAAGACAATTCCTCATAGGCCCTGCTTAATGCAAGAACTTGGAAAACTCGCCCCTTTAAAAAAAAAAAAGTCACCCGGTCCTTAGAAATACGATTTGAAGTTTTAAAAATCCTGTTCAGTTGAAGGGTCTAAAATCGATGCCGTTATCATAATCTCCACATTTAATTGTATGGCTCAATTACCTACAGGGCTTGTGTGTTGTTTTAAGGATTCAGGGTTTATTATCCTGAATTCCCCAAAACTTATGTCTGTGCGTAAGATCCTAGATTTTATAGGTATAACCTAAACAGATTAACTCTGAAATGCATGCTTGGGAAAAACATGAAATGACACCCTTTTTGTGTCTTTCCGTTGCCTTAAAAAGATATACCTCTCTCCTTTTTATACGAAGCATGTCTGAGTTCAATTGGAGGCGTAACAGAACGAAAGTAAAAGTAAGGCAAACGTTCATTGAACTCCTTAAACTAGAGTATAGACTCAGTGCTCAAGACTGTGTGGGTGTGGGTGTGTATGGATGGATGGAAATCTGCTGAGCTGTGCAAAAGTACTTCAAGGCTAATCTAGAACTTGTGGAAACAAGCATTCAGGCATGAGGAGTAAGTTTTGCAGTTTCTACTTGGTCTTCAAATGAAAATGCATTTGAAGACCAAGTGGAAATGCATATTTTCCTTTACTGCGATGTTCACCGAAGTTAATGGGGGCTCCGTCTTTAGAATGGAAGAACCTACAGTTCCACGCCGGAAACTCCTTGAGAATTTCCAGAAAGTAACCGAGTATTTTTGCCCGATTTCCTTCCTTTTGTCAACCCGTTGCCTTCTTTGGAGGAGAATCCTGGTTTAGTCTCTTGCTTCCCTAGCTAGCCCTCCAGAAATCTTTAGGGAGTTCCTTGTTCCCGGTGGCAGCTTGAGCTCCCAATCCAAACCTGTTCAACTTCCAACCTTCTCTTTTTGCACTCCTGTTCTTTTCCCCGCTTTGTCTCTAGGTTATGAAGGTACCGGCTCAGTCCTGATGTCCCCAGTACCCCATCAGATGCTACCGTACATGAACGTGGGCACCTTGTCCCGGACTGAGTTGCAGCTTCTCAACCAGCTCCACTGCCGAAGGAAAAGGAGGCATCGAACCATCTTCACGGACGAACAGCTAGAGGCGCTGGAAAACCTCTTCCAGGAAACCAAATACCCCGACGTGGGCACTCGAGAGCAGCTGGCCAGGAGGGTACACTTACGAGAGGAGAAAGTGGAGGTAAGGGGACACTTCCTCTAGGATTCACTTTGAAACTGTTAGAAAATGGGACAGACAGAGGGGAGTTTGCTCTTCTCCTCTTTCCCTATGTTAAGCAAGGAACAGTGGATAAAGAAGGGAGTAAGGTCAGTGGCTTGTTCCTCTCATCCTGACACAAGCCAGTCCTGCCCTGTTCATTCCTAAGTCAGCACCCTTGCTTGAAACGGAATGGAATGCTAAGCACAACCAGAGCGGCTCGGATTTGAACTGTTCAGTCTGTGCTCGGTTAGCGCCTCTGAGAACTGCACGTTTAGCTCAACCATTCTCGACTGAATTGGAATTTACTACCGGTGTAACTAGACTTAGTGTGAAATCCAAGCAGAATGGGACCCATGGAAATGACGGGAATTGATTAGTCAATGCTAAAGTAAGACCTATTTACTTCAGTAGGTCTACCCTGGTTGGGTCTAAAAACGGACATAGTTCCTTAGAGTGCCACACGGAACTAATATACCTGGCAGGAAACCCCACTGTACTCACCCGCATCTATTTCTGAGTATACAGGCACAGGATTGCGCTGCTGAAGTCATTGATACGTTTGATCCTGTTGTTTACAATACTGGGGACTGGAAGTATAGTTAACGTCAAGTAGCTGAGTTTAAATGAAACTTATTCTTAGAAAAAGGCGACTAACATTTGGAGTACGTCCACTACCTGAAACTTGCTTTTCAGAGAAAATGGATTTTATTATCAGGACTTCAGTCAGGCCAAATTCTTCTTTGCTAAATGGGTAGTTAGCATCAGATGGATTAACTGCATAAAGGAAACCATGGCTTGACCTTTGCAAGACCTGAGCAGGGTTGTGAATGATAGGACCTTTTGGAAGGCAATCATTAACAGGGTCCCTATAGGTCGGAAGGGAGTTGAGGACACCTAACAACAACAATGTGTGGTAGACCACGCCCATAAGGCACCCTGCTGTCTAACGACTTTTTCCCGACTTGATCGCAACCACCTTTCCCGTTCATTTATCCCCCGGGGAACTGTATTGAGCTGCGCACAAAACAGTCAGTGGAGATCCTGTCGCACATCGATCGTACACAGAGTTGGTATCCCTTCCGCATAATCATAGTTGGTGGGGTGGATGGGGAGGGTGAATTGGGCGAAGGGGGGCACCTGCGCCTGATCCTATCCTCTTTGCTGGGGTTGAGCTTCCTTGGCAAGTCAAAGAAGGCAGAGCTAAAGGGCTCTCCACCTTGCTCACCTTTTTGCCTTCCAGTTATTGCTATCTGCCTTCAAGTCGCCGGCGATCCTATGAATGAGCGACTGCCAAAAAGTCATGTCCTCAACAGCCCTGCTCAGCTCTTGTAGACTCAAGCCTGTGGTTTCCTTTAGGGAGTCAGTCCATCTCGTATTTGGTCTTCCTCTTTTCTTGCTGCCTTCCACTTTTCCTAACATTATTATCCTTTCCAGAGAATCTTGTCTTATGATATGCCCAAAGCAGGACAGCCTCCATCTCAACAGCCCCCAGAGATAGTTCAGGCTTGGTTTGTTCTAGGACTCACTTGTTTGTCTTTCTAGTCCAGGATGTCCGCAAAGCGGATTCTTGACTTGACTTTTAGCCAAATTTATGTTGCTCTAGATTTTTGGATCAACGCCCCTCCTCCACCTGCATTGAGCACAGCTGCCCAGGTATACCTTACGTGTTTCCTGTGCCGCTGCAAAGCTGTTCAGACCTACTCCTGGTATCACAAGGGGGTGAGAGCTGCTGCTTCTGCGTTGCATACAGAAGGTCGCCGGTTCGATCCCCGGCATCTTCAGATATGGCTAAGGGGACAAACCCGCACGAAATGCTGGGCAGCTGCTGCCAATCGGTGTCAACAGTGGGCTAGAAAGACAAAGGTTATCACTAACCAGAAGAAGAATTCCTCACATTATTCCTGATCCCCATCCTTCACCTCAATCACTTGCCGTTTTGACCTCCAGTAGTAAAGCGATCCTGGAGGGTATAACGCTTCTTGCTTGTTAGGGAAGTAAATGTGTTAGCCGTCAAAGCATGGCGGGGGCCACTCTCAACTGCCCTGTGTATATGTGGGGGCGGGGGAGGCAGATTTAAAATTTGCTAGATTGGCCTCTTAATTTCATCTCATGTGTGTTGAACATCCAGACATTAGGAGATCTTCCTCCACAACAGCTAGCCGGACTAGACAATGGTCTATTCACATGAGCGTCAATAAGCTCCTGCTGTCCCTTACAACTGACCGTATGAACGCTGTCCTCTGGTGATGGGGGATTTCATTTCAGGTCCTATGGCTAGCAAGTTTTGCCAGTGGGTTTCGGCCCGCGATGGCCCCTTCATCTGGCGCCCGTGGCAGGCCATCGCGTGACGAAGCAAGCCGTGCGCGCAATGGTTTCTGTGGCAAGTGACCTTTCCCCTTTTCTCCTTCATTTGCTTAACTTGGCAGGTTTGGTTCAAGAACCGCCGGGCTAAATGGAGAAGGCAGAAGAGGTCTTCCTCGGAGGAATCGGAGAATCCTCAGAAATGGAACAAACCTTCCAAAACCTCCCCAGAAAAGAGGCAAGAAGAAACCAAAAGCGATTTGGACTCCGACAGCTGATAGGCTGTGTGGACAGGGTAGACTAGGCGTCTGGGACGATTTGCACGGAGAAGAGGCTCCACATTCTTGCACAGACTCTGCCTTGGCAGGAGGAAGGGCCGTATATATATATGTGTGTGTGTAATCTATATTTGTATATAATGTATATTATGACCCCCGGCAGTGATTCCTTTGCAATAAAACGCGCTGCGGGGAGGGGGGGGGAGGGACGCCGAGCACATTTGTTTTACGGGGGCGGGTGTCTGACCCTACCAGAGCCAAAGTGGCTGCACGAAAGGAGCAGCGACGGCGGTGAGCGACGTCACAGTTCTTGGCCAGGCTCGCCTAGGTACCTGCAGAACTTTAAATCAGCACAACTTAACTTATTGCGGTTATTTAGGCAACAAGGGGGCGGGGCGAGAGAACTTGGAGGAGGCTTTCTTGGACCACAACTCCTAAAATCCCCTGGCTAGCCTGGGAATCTGGATCATGTAGTCCAAGAATGCCCTTTCCCCAAATCCCTAGGTTGGGAACACTACGAAACGCGGCTGTTGTTTGTGGCTATCTCTCTGTCGGAAGAATCGCGACGTTTCCTGGGCCAGGAAACCAGTAAGGCTACAGGCGACCCACGTTTACTCGCGAGTAAACCCTTTTGAACGCCATGGGACTGGCCTCTAAGTAAAGATACATACAACTGCGCGTGTATGCAGGCGTATATTTGATTGCGTTGTTCTATCTACGATCTTCAAACTCCCCCCCCTAGAAGTAGGTCCAGCAGTGGCACATCGCATTACCGGGTAATCGAAATAAGGCACCAATAGAACCAATGTGAGGTAGTGTTGGATTAGAATTTTTAGGAGATCTGTGTTCAAATCTCTTCATTCGGCCATGGAAAGTGACAGGGGTGGTGGCACTGGTGAACCACTTATTCAGCATCTCACGTACCTCAAAAACCCTGTTGGGAAAGGCATATGTTGGAAGCAACCTGATGGCATGTTGTTGTTGTTGTTGTTAATTTGACAATATTCTTATTCAAATACTTCACTTTAACTTTATTTGGGTCTCAGGCTTTAACCTTTGGAAAGAGATTGGCTAGTAACTCCAAAACTAACCCCACCTATTAATTCCTTTCCTAAATACTGTTAACTACCGTTAATCTGAGTGATTTGAATGATGTCCCTCACATTCGGGTTTATTTCCAAAGAAGCGTTCTTGGGATCTCAGCCTTTACATTAAAAGTGCGAAGCAACAGAGGCGAGGGGAGAAAGTTATATCCCACCAGATTAAAGGATCCTGAAATTATAGGAAGATAACTTTAATTTTAAAACCAAGTGAATTGAGAAAAATAGTAAACTTTGCTGTTTTGCAAGATCTATGATCTAATAAGAGCTGCTTTACTCTGCAAACCACAGAGACCACTAACAATTTGTGGCACTTTAAAAAAGTTGTTTAAGAAAATTGTTAGATTAACACTGAAAGAAAGGGTTGAGCAGTTCATTAGGAAAAAAAAAACAGATTATTTTCCTGTTTCTTTAGGGATTATAATTTTGGAAAATAATATTTGCTCTGGAAATTTGAGGTCAGGTCAAGTGACACGTCAGCGTTTAGCAGTGTCACAGAGTGACCGTAGAAATTGGACAAAATTTACGTGTCCCATTTGAGCATCTCTCTACAGGCCTTTATCACACCTCTGTGAATTAAAAGAAGGGGAAATTCACAGCATATCTAGTCAGAAGTAAGCACCACTGAGCTCAATGGGTGTAGCATTTCGGCCTAAAAAGAGCAAAGCATATTTTTTTTCTCATCCTTCAATCAACAATCTTGGTTGAACGACGACTCCTAGTTCATAGCCAGCATGTGGGAACTGCTGGAAATCCATCAGGAGCAATGAAATGTTCATATCACGTAGGGGAAAAAAATATTCTTAATTCTTAGGTTTGAGGAGGCGAGAGAAGGGAGAATATCCCATGTTGAGCGCCCAGGTCCAGGTAGGCGTAAGCCCCGTCTAAATCAACCAGATTTACTTCTGAGTAGACGTTATAAGATCGCGCTATAAACGGATCAGTGTGTCCACACAAACAGAAGATGGCCGCCGACTGCTCACCCTTTCCGTTCCCTAAAAGTAGTGCGGAATCCCATTCTGCGGCCGGCAAGGGCCACCGAGGACGATCTAATGCTGTCCTTTGGAATTTTTTCCTTTAACCCGGACCGGTAATTGGGTCGTTCGCCCTTTCTGGGGTGACCTGGGAGCCAACCCCATTCAACTCAATAGAATTTGCTGCCGAGTCGAAAGCGCATAGGATTTTAGGCACGTTGAGCCTAATTCCTTGTGTTTGGAAACGGACAAAAAGTTCATATCGAAGCTCGCAAAGGCATCCATATCATTGATCCAAAGTATTTTTTCCCCCTGAAATCCCTTTCTTCTTTGCATCTCCCGAATAAATCTGTTTAATGGGAAGAGTCTGGACGCCATTCTTGGGTCCTCCTTCCACGACCGTCATTCAGACGAACAGGGAGTCACGGAATTCCGCAGACAACCCTGACTCGGGTCCGTCTTCGAGCTCTAGCCGGGAAGCAACGTCCGAGATGCCTTACCCTATAGTTTTTCTCTCTCACACAGACACATAGGAACATGGGAGGAAAGTTACTGTCTTGAACTACAACGCCCAGAATTCTTGCGTCCAATTTGGCTGGAAGGTTCTGGGAGTTTCAGTTCAAAAGTAACTTTCCCAAGAGGTAATATACGCTTTTAAAAAAATATCTAGTATAAGAATATTTTCTCCGTTAGCATTCCATTCAGGTAATGATTCATTCACACGTGCGCCAATATCTCATCTCATGGCCCAACACTTACATTATAGCCTATAATGGGATATATTCACCCCTTCAGTTATCTGGAACTTCCACCACCGGAAGCCAAGCCAGCAAGGTAAGCTACGGATTCATGGGGGTTGTAGTCCAAACCCTCTCGAAGATAAAAGGTTCCTCGCTCCATCAGATAACATAGTCAATTAAAACAGAAGTATATTACATTAAAAAAAAAAATAACCAAGCATCCAGAGCTATGAATTATCCTCTTTGCTTGTCTCCCACAATGCCATTTCATAGAGAGAATAGAGTCTGGAAAAGGTACTATTTGGGACTACAACGCCCAAAATCCCGTACATAGCTCTCAGGTGTGGTGCAAACAATAACTTTCCCACGCTCAGACCAACTTTTTTTTGGCCCTCCGACATCTATTCTTCCTCCCTCCCTGCCTTACACCAGGGAACTCCTTGGGGAAAAAAAACACCATCCGGTATATCTAGTAAACTATGTAACTGACGCCGTTATCTCCCCACCCCTAAATCTGGCTCATTATTTACCCTTGCCCACTAATTGGGAACCGCTTCGTTATTAAAAGGCTCACATCACATGGAAGTAGAAGGAAAGCCCTTCCATAAACGTACGCCTGTATTGATTTTCTTTATTGCAATTTCTGTTGCTGTCTTCTTCTTCTTCCTTTGCTTGAAACGTGCTTCTGCATGATTCACACTTCCAGGAAAGCGTCCCCTCCCGCCGCAAACTGAATGTGGATTCGAGCCAAGAAAACCCGTCTGGCAAAGTGTAGCGGAGTAAACCCGTTGCGGAATGTGCAGCTTTTGCGGACACCTCGCACCCTGGCTGAGGAGAGGAGGGAGGGTGGAAAGCCAGCTAACCACAGTCATCCCTGACAGAGCCCTTTCCCGGATATTATACTTTAAAGGCCTTTAATTATCACCACGAAATCTTGAAGAATATCCCCGCCAGTGGTATGACGGATTGTGAGCTCATTGTGGCACCTTCATGGCTATGACCTCATGATCTGTATGCTTTGTGTGGCATGTGCGGTTGCATATAGGTATAAGTATGTTTGTACATGATAGGCAGTGTGGTGTAGTGTATAGAGTATCACACTAGGACTTAGGAGGTTTGGGTTCCAATCTCCCCATTTGGCCATGGAAACTTACTGGGAGGGGGAGGCAATGGCAAACCACTCCTTGAACATCTCACATACCTTAAAAAGCCCTAATTAGGGTCACCGTACCTTGGAAGTGACTTGATGGCATATTATGACAGTGTATATTGACTGGGCCAAGATGGACTGCTTCATAACAGATATATTGAGCATTAAGGGAAGTCTGCATACAAACTCCACAGGAAGGGTGCTGGAAGAATACTGGAGTAATGCTGCTCTGTATGTCAGAGAGGGCAAAGAGTCAAACCCACTGGAAATTTCAAATGGGGAAGATTCCCACAGAATTGCTCTTAAGGATCTGCAACACGTTAAAACAGGAAGCAGAGAAGAAATGAGGTTGCCCAGGGTTTGGTATTAGGACATCAAGTTAAGGTGACACTAAATAATTCACAGCAAGAAAAACAAAAGGGATTTGCCAAGAGGTGCAGAAAGATGTCTCCAGAATGGATGAATGGGCAATAATATGGCAACTGCAGACAGAGATGATGATCGTGTTTGGGGCATTGGGCACTCAAAGCTCCTCCCAGTCAGGAGGCGAGGGTGTAAAGTATACCTAAGGGTGCAATCAGACAGAGAAATAGCATGCATTTTGGACCTCTTGTGGCACAATCTGGTGTGAGCTATTTTCAGTGATCACACAATGCATGAGAGATCACAAACCAGCCCAAGTTGGAACTTTTTGATCCAGCAGCAGGGCTACTTTTTGGGGGGGGGGGGGGCTAGACTTGCGAGATTCCTGTAGGGACTGAAGGATCACTTTAAGGGGGGTCACTCCCAGCAAAGCAACTTTTTCCAGATGTGATTCTCTCTAGCCATCTGGTTGGATCTTTAGACTGTGCCAGGGAGGAGGCTGAGCAGCAAATTAGGTACAAATGGCTCTGCCTCTGATGATGCCACTTTGCTCCAGTGGCTCCAGTGAGCATCAGATGCCACTGAATGTAAGTAAGGGCATAAAGTGATGCATATGGGGCAGATAACAGCAGCAGCAGCAGCAACAACAACAGATACTTAGCTTTTGGTTAAACTTGTCTCTGTTATACCAGACAATGTTTTTATAATTTTAATTGACTGTGCCTGGTATTTTTGAATAACAACAAGACAACTTTATGCATACAGAGAAATAGGATCTAAGCTAATAGTGATTTACCATCATCATTTTACATTTATTGGCATAATAAAATACAATAGTAAATGGAAAACCAATAAATAAAATCTGACTAGTCAAAGTTTGCAGGATACATAAACAAATGTAAAACCAACAATCCAATAAGACCCAGTTCACTAGATTCAGTAGTCTTCTCTGGATAACCAATTTTAAAAAATTGCTACTTTCTTGGATACATCAACGTTAACTCCCGAAAGCATATACCTTATTTTCTCCGGATCTGCCAGGCCCTCCCTCTTCTTAAGGAACCTCTCCAAGAAACCACAGCAAAGGTCCTTATAGAAGGGGCAATACCGAATCATGTGCTGAAGGGACTTATCAGGAAAGAGATCTTGTGGCCATGAAAACAATGCATCAAGGTGTAGGACAGACTTGTAACTAGAGTGGGGAAGGCAAGGATTTGACCGAGGGTGACAAAATTTAGAGAGCGCAAAAAGGACCAGAAGGCCCTTCCACCCTCTGCTAGAATGGCACAAACCCAGCTGTTGCTATTTGCTACTGGAAGGGTGTCATCCTGCTTGCCCCGAGTGCATATACTGCTTCCAGCCACTCTTTTCAGGCAGAGAAACAGGTTCAGTGAAGAACCAATAGGGCCATTGCACATTCATATGCTAGCTTTCTTCCCCATTCTTCCATCCTCTCCCAATCTCACAATTCCAAACTAAACCAACAGGGCAGCCAAATTAGTAAAATTGCTACTTATGGTTCTGGCGAGGGAGCTGTCCAAAATATGAATTCCATGCTAATGATCATTAAGTAAAACTGTCAAATAAATCTTGTTGTTCATACAATGGAGTTTTTCTTTCCTTCACCTCCAATTTATGCTGGAGGAGGTCCCAGTCATAATTTGGGATACTGGTCATGCATACAGGTATATTGCAACATTATCACTATTCCTCAAATCTATGGTGACACGACCGTACTCGGAATGCTGTCTAGAGTGCTGGCTGGTTCATTGCAAATAGTATAAAACTGGAAAGATGGATGGATACCCAGTGTAGCGTAGTGTAGCGTAGTGTAGCGTAGTGTAGTGTAGTGAGTAGAGCGATGGGCTAGGATTCAGGAGATTTGGGTTTGAATCTCTGCTCAGTGGTGGAAGCCCATTGTGGAATAGTAATGGTAAAGACACTCCTGGAATATCTCATTTACCCTGAAAGCCCTACTAGGGAGGTTATACTCCAATTTTGACCAGAGGGCACATAACACAAAGATGGAAAAGGTGCAGGAAAAGAGCAACCAAAATGATGGAAATGTTAGAACCATTTTGAGTTTTTCAGTTGAGTGAGTAAGGACTGAAGTGACATGAGGTTGAAATAATTTTGCATATTGTAAAGAAATACAAAGAGATTAAAAGTGTATCATGGGAATTATACATCAAAGATGGATGGTGGGAAATTCAGGGAAGAGGAAAGAAAGGTGTTTTAGGTTAAACCAGAGAATTCACTGCCAGAGGAAATAATAATAGCCAACCTAAACAAGGATGACAAAAAATTGCAGAGAAAGTGGCTATCTATGACTGCAGGTCATGGTTATGGATATATATTATCTCTGTTTTTACAGAGAGTATGCATGTACCAGTTGCTGGACACATGAGCAAGACCCCATACTGTGAGGTTTCTGGAGGTATCTGGTTGACCTCTCTGGGATCAAAATGCACCAATACACTGACCTTGGATGAGACGTAAGGGAGTGATGACTGATGTTTCCTGCTCCTCCTCTCTCCTCCTCCCAACTTTCTAGAAAATTCCTATTTCTGTCCAATTGAAAACAATGGTAGGGAATTAATTCAGACAGCTCTTGAGGGTTGACACTCAGTCTGGTTCAGAAAAGTCATCCCATTCAAGGAGTGCTTGGGATCTTGCAAATCCAGCATATTTCCTGCTCTGCCCATCCCTACTCTTACATCCCTACTCCTCCAGCAGAATTCTGACATTAGAGTGGTTAGTGGGATGGATTCCCTGCCCCCCACAGCCCAAGAAATGGGGATCAAAAATGAATCCCTCCTCCATGATCTCACCTTCATATGCAACCTTCGAAGGACATATCTGGCTTGTCCTATTGGTTGCCAAGATGCTGTCCTAGGAGACCATTATAAAAGACTCTGTCATGGACCCATCAGGTCATGGCATGCCATACCTCTTGCACACAAATCTGGGTAATTAGCTCACTTGGACCCACTAGGCATACAATCAGCAGAAATACTGACAGGTTTGGATTGTACAGAATATTTGCCTTGTTCCAGGTTTTAACATTTCTGCTGAAGCAGAAAAGACTCTGGAGATTTTCTAAGATAGTTCTAATGGAGTCCTTTAGAATGATTTTGAATTCTTTATTTTTATGAACTCCCTGATAATTCATTGCATACCATAAAAATGTGGTCTGCTGCACAGGCTTAGAAATGCAAAAGGGCAGGGTTGATTATATTACTTTCATAATTTTTTGTAAAATCATGAAACCGTTGGGGCTGTCCATTCTGTTTTATTTTAATAGGGAGTTTTCATGGAATATCAGTGCTTGGCTCATGTATTAGGGCCTGAAAGCCAAACTCAGTGAATGTTTGGGTTCATTAATTTGTTTGATAGTATTGGCAAAGATTTTGCAACTGTAAAACGATTTTCTTTTTCTTTTTAAGAGGAAGCTAGGAATTTCATAGAGAAGAATGTAGCTGTGGAATGTCAGTGTTCCAATATTTCTTAATCTTCATTGCTATTGTTTTAGCCAGTAGATGATGTTTCCCCTAGACTTACTGAATAAAATTTGAGTGGATAATTATACTATGACCTGTAAATGTTGCAGACATTAGGACCACCCGGTGGTAACTTCGTGTCCTATAGACACTTCTAACACCCCAATGGAAGAAGAAAATATTAGTACCCTCTTTTAATTGTGAAAACACTGACCACACAATAACAAAATTAACCCAACTGACATGAATGTGGGTCAGTGTGAAATGTGTATGATATACTTTCACAAGCTGTTCTGGTAGTACTTAACACTGGATTATGGACTAACAGCATAATTTTTGTGTGTTCTTGCAACTGATTTCCATCCAAATTAATTGTCATTAAGTTGCACGTAAGAATCAACCAGAGGTCCAGTTTGAACAGTCATTTAGAACAGCTTTCCCCAGCTTTCCCCATCTAGATCCATTTCCGTCTGGCTTCAGGCCTGGTTATGGGGAAGAGATGGCTTTAGTCATCTTGGTGGATGCCCTATGCCAGGAATTGGAGAAGGGGAGTGTGTTCCTGTTGGCTCTGCTGTATCTCTCAGTGACCTTTTGATACCACGGAACATGGTATCCTTCTCAACTGTCTCTCTTGAATGGGATTTGGAGACACAGTGTTATAGTGGCTCTGGTCCTTCCTAGAGGATTGAACTCAGACAGTGATGCTGGGTAATTCCTGTCTGATGCCTTGGCCTTGGTCTGTAGTATTCATCAGGGTTCTGTTTTGAAGTTTGGTGTCATCAGTAAACTGGTGATACCCAAGTCTCTCTCTCTTTTCCATCTAACTCCAATAAAGCTGTTCTATTCTAACCACATGCTTGGTGTTAATGATGGACTGAATGAGAGCAAACAAATTGAAACTTATTCCTGACAACACTGAGGTGTTCCTGGTCAATCAAAAGGCAGGTCATGGAACAGGGATTCAGTCTGTGCTGGTAAGAGGTTATACTTTCTCTGAAAAACCAGGTTTGCAGTTTGGGAGTTATTGATTCATCTTTGAGCCTGGAAGCCCAGTTCTCAGCTGTGGCCAGGAGTGTATCTGTAGAGTTAAAGCCAGTTCCTTGAAATGTCCAATTTGGCTACAGTGACACATGCTTTAGTTCCATCGCATTCGGATTACTGCAATACGCTCTACATGGAGCTGCCTTTGAAAACTCATTCGGTCCAAAATGCTGCAGCCAGACTGTTGACTAGGAGTAATTGCAGGAAGCATGTAACTCTCCTGATACAGCAGTTTCACTGGTTACCAGTCAGTTCAAAGTGCTTGTTATGACCCATAAAACATTATACTGCTTAGGTCCACACTATCTGATGGACAATATCTTCCCATATAACCATCCTTGGATCTTAAGATCTTCCAGGAAGGAGTTCCTCTTGGTCCCATCACCTTTATACGTACATCTGACAGGGATCCAAAAGGGCCTTATCAGTGGCTGCACCCAGGTTATGGAATGCTCTCTTTCACGAGACTGTGTTAGTCCCTTCTTCCCTCTCCTTAAAGACATAATTGAAAACAATTTTTGTTCAGGCAGGCTTTTAATATTTAATTTTAATATAGCTAGATTCCCTATGTGTGTGTGTTTTAATGCTTTTACACGTTCAATCTGTTTTTAGATCATTATATTAAAATGTCTATGCTTATTAACGTTTTTATGATCTGTGTATCTTGGTTTAATTTTTTGTTTGTTTTAATAATCCCTGAACCTCCTTGAGTCTCACCACCTGGAGAAAGGCAGCATAAAAGCGCAACACATAAAAACAATAAATAAATAATGAATAAATATAGTGTCCTCTTAGATCAGTGGCTCCCAACTTTGGGTCCCCAGATGTTCTTGGAATAAAACTCCCAGAGGTCTTTGCCACTAGCTGTGCTGGCCAGGATTTCTGGTTACTGGGGACCCAAGGTTGAGAACCACTGCTCTAGATGTTTTTGTAGTGCAACTCCCATCAGCCTCCTCTAATGTGGCCAGTGTTGAGAAGGTCATGGGAACAGAAGTCGAATACATTTGGAGGGCACTAGCTTGGATAAAGCTGGTCCAGAATACTGCAAAACAAGCTGTGGGGAGGCATGAGGCTTATCATGCATTATTTTATTGTTCTGCACTGAAGAAGGAAAATAACAACTTCTGCTTTTCAGTTTTAAATAAACCACCGTATTTCTCATTATATATGGGTTTGAATTTGATTATTGTGAAATAAAACTAAAATTATGTATATTTTCCTGATTTCTTATCTAGCTAGGATTAGAATAAATGATAGTTTCCCTATTTTGTATATAAATAGAAACTATGGTTTAATCAAAAATTAAAAGAGAATCTTAAAGAAGACAAAATGAGTGAGAATGAGTATTGCTGCAGCTCATTTGTGACTACAGAAAATGGGTAGGAATGAGATTCCCCAGAAACCTTGTGCCTCCACAATACTCCATATACCCAATTTCCCCCACAAATGCTACCAGTTCAAAAAGTCCCCTTGTGTTATCTAGAGACCAACAATGTTTTGAGGGAACTCTGATACCCCAGTTAAAATGTCTTACTTTATTTTACTTTAATTTTTTTTTGCCACTAGGGGGTGCAGATGGACTTTTTCTGTTTAAAAAAACTACCACACTAAATAAACACCACTTTTGTAAGACATTTTGCAGTGAGTGAGTCAAAGGAGAGGATGTGGCTCTTGAATGTGTAAGGATGGACATGTGTGTTCTGGATGTCCTTTCCCTTTACTTATTGTTTGATCCAAGTTCAGCAACTCTAGCCCTCCAGATGTTGTTGGATTGCAACTCCCCTGGCTAAAACAGCAAATGATGAGGGATTACAGAAATTGCAGTTGAAAAACACAGAAAAGCCACAGTTGCCCACCTCTGAGATTATCAAGTACAGACATATGTGTCAGCCATTTTAGGGCGAAGCTATTTGCAGCCAGCATTCTCCACATTGCCAAGCTGAGGATGCCAAAAAAGTTTATCATGATGAAAATTGCTTTCCCCAAAGGGCATGTCAGAGAACTAACCACATACCTTCATTTTTCTATATTCTGTTTTGCAAATGAGTTCTAGCTTCAAAGAGCTCCTCAAGGGCCTGACAATCCTGACCCTTAAGATCTTAGGTCAAGACATTCCTGTTAACCACATTTTTTTCTGCATAGTATTCACTGAGCCATTTTTGAGTGGTTCCAAGTGGTCCTGTCTTGTGATCATAATTTTAATATGATACTGCTGTTGGACTTATACACTACAAGCTACCTTAAGAATATAATAGAAATACTGCATTTTAGCTGTAGAACCTTATGCATGATTGCTCAGAAGAAAGTTCCACTTATTTTATGGAGACTTACTGCACTGTAAGTGGCGGTTATGTTGAAGGCTCCTTTCCTTTCCAAAACCAATGTGCAAAGATCTCACTGGGCAAATGTTTGATTAAGATTTCTTGTTATGTGCCATCAATTCACATTGATTTATGTCACCTTAATAGAGTTCTTCAAGATATGTGAGATATTTAAGAAGTAGTATTATCCTGTTTACCCGAAAATAAGACCTAACCTTAAAATACACCCTAGTATGATTTTTCAGGATGCTCGTAATATAAGCCCTACCCCAAAAATAAGCCCTAGTTAAGTGAAACCCCACCCTCCACCATTGTGCAGCATTGTGCAGGAACCAGAAGATGACATGACTGTAAAATAAAACATCCCCTGAAAATAAGCCCTAATGCGTTTTTTTGGAGCAAAAATTAATATAAGACCCTGTCTTATTTTCGGGGAAACACGGTACCACTGACAAGCTAGGTGTCTGGTTGTGGAGGCTGGAAGTTCAATTTCCCACAGTGCCTTCTCAGAGAAAGGCAGAATTATTATGATGTACCAGTGCCACCTTCCAAAGCAAAGCAAAGCAAAGCAAAGCAAAGCATGCTGCTTATATATTGCTCCATAGTGCTTAAAGCACTCTCTGGGTGGTTTACAAGTTAATTATGCAGGATACACATTGCCCCCCGCCCCAGCGAGCTGGGTATTCATTTTATTGACCTTGGAAGGATGGAAGGCTGAGTGAACCTTGAGCCAGCTACCTTGGATTGAACCCTGGGTTGTGAGTTTTGGCTGCAGTACAGCAGTTTAACCGCTGCACCACGAGGCTCTTCCAGTGAGCTTCCATGGCTGATTTAAACCCAGCTCTCCTGGATCCCAGTCCATCACTCTATGCACTCTGCCACATTGCCTTCTTAATTATGTGCTATCATAATTAGGGGTTTTCAGGGTTTCCCAGGCATAGAGTGCTCAGAAGTGGTTTATTGTTCCTTTCTTCTGGTGATTCCATGGGACACTGCAGCTTGCCCAAGGCTACATAGGTAGCTGTTTACCTGGGATGCACAGTGGGGAATCAAACACCCAACCTCTGGCTTTCTGACCTCTGGCTTCCTGAGCTATCTAGCCAGCTGCAATGGCCACCTGCAGTTTCTGCTCATAAATTATTTCCACAGAAAGAACCAAAAGTGTGAATCAACTCTTGGTAAATATACAGAATCTCAGTCTAAATAATTTAATCCCCATTCACATGAAGGTGTTTGGTTGTTGTTGTTGTTGTTTTAAATAGCATTAATGGAGAGCTGGGATATTTATTTTTTTCCAAATTTTGAGTTATTTTGGAAATCACATATGACATGTCACATATTTTCTGAGCTCACAGAGAATTCCAGTTTTCCTCATCCTCTGCCTGCACCTGGACAATGACAGTATGCCATTTCTGTTTTTTTGGACTCCTGGCTCATTGAAAAAGGGTTTATTGTCAGGGACAAAAAGTACTCCAGCTGAAAAATGCAGAAGATTTATTGAGATATTTGGGATCCTGGGGGTTACACATAGCCTTCCTCACATGTTGCCCAACCTTGCTCTGGCCAATGGAAAGAAAATTTATTTTTGTGATGTTGCTGTGATTTTATTCCACAGATGGAAGAGAAGTCCTTTGTGTTTGACAGTGCCAACATGAACAGCCTTTACGCATATTCTGAGGCTCCTTGTAAGAAACATACACCTCACCTTGAGAATTTGTCTGCTTGAAAGGTTTACAGGATATTTATGGATAAATAACGTGCACAGAAAATAATCCAAACATGGAACAGTTGATTACGGATAAAGAAATAGAGGATATTATAAATAATTTAAAGGCAGGAAAGACCCCTGGAACAGATGGATTAGGTCCAGAGTATTAGAAGGTGTTTAAAAAGATCCTTATACCAAAATTAAAAGTTATTTAATAAGATATTAATGGGAGAAGAAATCCCACAATCATGGAGAGAATCACTCATTGTTTTAATACTGAAACCAGATAAAAATCCTACAAATATGGAAGCATATAGACCCATATCACTGATAAATCAAGATGCTGATATTCACGGCAATAATGGCAAAGAGACTGAATAGCTTTATGGGGAAATATATTGAAAAAGATCAAAATGGATTCATATCAGGTAGGCAAATGTCAGATTTAATTAGAAGAGTACTTAACTTAATGCATCTAGCTAAAGAAACAAATTCTAAAGCTGGAGTAATATCGTTAGATATATTTAAAGCATTTGATTCAGTGGAATGGGATTCGTTAAAGATGTTAATTAATTATTTGGGGTTTAGACCAATTTTTAGGCAGATAATCCACCAACTTTACTCACAGAATATAGCCAGAGTTATAGTTAATGATGGTATAACTGAGACAATATACCTAGGCCGAGGTACAAGACAAGGTTGCCCCTTATCTCCAGTATTATTTACAATGATAATTGAATTATTGGCACAGATAATTAGAGATGATAAACAGATTAGAGGGATAGATAACAAAGAAAATGGTAAAATAAATTTGTTTGCTGATGATACATTATTAATAGTTAAAAATCCAGTAGAAACAATTGAAAGGCTTAAACCACATTTGAAGGAATTTGAGAGTATAACGGGGTTAAGGGTAAATTGGGGAAAGTCAGAATGTTTATTGTTAAATCACTCAGACGAAGAGAAAAGAAAAATGAAAATAATATTTGAAGGTAAAATTGGTAATGTCATGAAATATTTAGGGATAAATATCACTTGGAATTTACAAGAAATAATTAAAATAAACTTGGATAGACTAAAAACAGAAATAAATGGAAGGTTAAAAGAATATCAGAAATTAAAGATTTCATGGTTTGGTCGAGTGGCATTATGTAAAATGAAAATAATTCCTAAATTGAATTTTATATTTTGGATGCTTCCTATAAAGATTTCAGAAAAACAATTGAAAGAGTGGCAGATAATGATAAATTGTTATTGTAATGGAAATAAACGAGTGAGGATTAATAAAAAATTATGGTATGTTATACAAAAAAAGAGTGGAGGATATATTGTTTAAAGAAAAAATTGGAGAAGAGGTTAAAAATATTAATAATCCTTTCCTTAAAAATATGTTAGAAAATTGGAAAAAATTTAGAGGTTTATTGAGTCCACCGATTTCCCCTTTATCTCAGGTGGTGGAGTTAAGGAATTTTCGGAAAATTTAAAAAATTTTAAGAATATACTAAAAAGTAAAGGGATAAAAAGACTAAAAGATTGGAGAGAGAAGATAAGAGATAAAGAAGACATAAAAAGGGTATTAGGAGGAGAGGGGATCTCATGGTTAAATATAATTCAATTAGAAAGGTGGACAAGCGAATGGAATACTAAAGAAGGGAAAGGTAGAATAATGACAAAATTTGAAGAGATTATAGAAAAAAGATTGAAAGCAGAGGAAAAGATAGAAAGAAAAGGAACTGTAAGCCAAATATATAAACTATTAATGCAAGATGAACAGGGCACACAAGGATTAAAAATGCAATGGCAATATGATTTGGATAAAGAAGTAATAGATGAAGAATGGGATAAAATATGGGATCAAAGAATTATGAAAAACATGTCAGTAAGGATAAAAGAAAATGGTTATAAAGTAATATGGAGGTGGTATCTAACGCCGGTTAAAATGAATATAATAGATAAAAGTGTGTCAACATTATGTTGGAGGTGTAAAAAAGAGAAGGGGACGTATTTACATATGTGGTGGCTATGTGAAATAAGAAAGAAAGAATGGAATTTAATTTTTAAAGAAACATCTGAAATAACTGGATTGAATATTCAAATGTCTCCGTTAACTGCTTTATTGAATGTGATTAAGAAGGATCAATTGTTGAAAGAAAATAAGGATTTAATAGTAATAATGATTACGGCTGCAAGATTAATTTTCGCAAGAAACTGGAGAAATGATAATAAATTTAGTTTAGAGGAATGGTATAGAGAATTATGGGACATGGCAATTAATGATAAACTGACATGTGATATGAAAATAAGAAGAGGCCAATTGAAAAATAATGATTTTAAGAAAACATGGAATGTATTTTTGGAATATGTATTTCGGAGAGGGAAGGGGTATACACCGAGGGAAGAAACAATGAAATTTTGGAGAGAAAATGGATTGAATGAAGTTTAATGCTAGTCCTGAAGGTGATGGGGGCACGTGTGAAATTGTATCTTATTGTTTGTTATTGGTTTTGTAATGTTTTTTTTAATTATAGTTTTATTTGTGTGGTAGGAGGTTTATGTTTAAAAATAAAAAATAAAAAAAAGAAAAGAAAATAATCCAAACATTTGAAAATGTGTATGGGTTAAATATGCGTAGCTGATATACATGCACAAACATATTTTAGTTACCTTAAATAAAATAAGGAAAACCCACAAGTTAATCAAGCTATTAGAAGGAAATGTGTTCAAATGCATGTAGCAGAACACCAGATGACATCCCCCCCCAGCATCCTCATACCTCCCAGTTAAATTTTTTGTGAAAAAAACTTTTTTTGAAGAAAGAAAAGGGCCCAAAAAGTTCCTCTCTGTGCCCTTTAGGAGACATTGGGGGTGTACAATTTTGTCATGATTGGAAAACTCTGTGTGCCTGGCAGTTGACTTGGCCAGATGGGAGAAGCTCCTTCTAATTAAGAGAGTTGTCTATAGCTGTCGATATTTTATCTGAAAGTTTCAAGGCCAGAGAAAGCTATAAGAAGCTTCTTCCCATGGTACCTTAATTGCTAAGATCTGGCTTGTCTGAAGGTGGCGGGATGGATGTAGGGAGATGCATGAAACAAGTTACTTTTGCAAAAAGGTACCTACTAGAAGGTTCAGGGAAGAGAACAACATGATTGGTGGAAAGGACTGAAACTAGAGAGAGGTTGATGGGATATAAGGAGGAGGTGAACTAAAGCTTTTGCCAAGGTAGCATTTGCCAAGCCACTGCTTGCTTAGCTTCATCTCTCAGGAGAATGTAATCTTTGCCTGCTCCTCCCTCTGTTGAACTCTGCACGTCTACAAGAACTATGCTACAGCTTTATGGCTTGTAAGTATAGATGTAGGTAGCTAGCTTTATTATTTTCTGTGGGTCTTACTCTATTAAAAAAATCCACTTGTGTGGTCCCTCTGGAAGAACAAGGGGTTGTTGGTACTGAAGAAGATGCCTTGCACTCAGAATTTTGTGTGCTTGTGGGTGTTTTGGCATTCCTACTTTGCAGGATTGGTTTGTAATTACAAGCAAGAATCTTAGTGATATATATATCACTATATATAGTGATATATATTGGCCTCTCCCTAGAGCACTAAAGCAGCAAGTAGACTCAGAAGTGTTGGGGGGGGGGGGCACACAGGAAGCTTTCCCCAACCATCAGCACACTGGACCCTCCTGGGAAGCACCCACACTAGGACTACCAAAGGTAGTGTGGCTGAGTGTTCAGTGGATCCTCTCTGTGGTGGCTAGTATCCTGACAGGGTGTGACCCTCGAAGGTCCATGGATGGGTGTGGTTGCCCCCCTGATCTGTAGAGGTTGCTCACCACAGGGTGAAAGTGTGCCACAAGGGGAGTTTTACTCAGAATGCTCCTTGCTGTCATCCTCCAAAGTACTCAATGTCACCAGCGGCACGATTCCTCTGCAGTAGCAATGGTGGGAGGGATATTAGTGTATGGTGGGGGAAGGGAGGGGTAATAAAATATTGCCTTATCCCATATTTTGCAGTGTGAAGGCTCTGCTGGCTTGGAAGCCAAGAAAGATAAAGAATTCAATCCACTGTCAATAGTAACAAACAAGTATTTAAATACAAACTGTTTTTTAAAATGTACTATTTTGATTTCTGAGATAATTTTTGCTATCCCACACACACTTAAAAGCAATCACATTGCACTCACTTCTGTGTCCATAGGCATGGAATTTGGCTGTGAAATAGTGCCTGAATAGTCCAATGGAGGGTGCTTTGGGAAAGGAGGGGTTGTATATGGAAAATGTTTTATGCGTCTGTATTGAGCTTTGGGTTTCTGTGTAGTGAATAGTCATACACAAACCTTCTTGTATGCTGAGCTGGTGTGGCATAAAATATTTCGGTTCACGCATAAATCAAAGCCATTTGCCCATCAGACACTTAGGCCAGGAGGGAGCCGGGTGTAATGAAATCTCCATGTTTTATGGCAATGCAATTTCTAAATTCAGGAATACATCACGGACATCATTTCGTCCAACCCTGTACATAATCTTTCACAAACCTCCTCAGATAAACACTGCAAATATATTGATAACGAGGAGGGTTGAACAGGGCCCAGAGTGAATAACTCTTCATTAAGAAGAGCAGAGAATTGGAAAGTATCAATTTGGTGCCAAATGGTACCCTGTGGTGAATAATTATGGGCAAGCTGTAAACTCCTGAAAAGCTACAAGGCACCACTATAATGAAACACATAGCTGAAAGTTTTCAGTATGAATATATATTGAGCGCTTTCTCTTTGAAATGCAGCTTTCCCCCTTCTTGATGGTGTACTTTCCACAGAAGGCTTGTAAGTGCTACAAATTTGATTAACTATGTCAAATAAACTACTGCTATTGTTATAAAGTATATTGACTTTAATCCAGACAGTAGAAAAGTTATTTTTGAGGGGATACATTTCCCAGAATTCCCTAGCCAGCACTAACTAAGATGGATTCCAGGAGCTCAGTTCCTCCCTAGCCCCTAACAAAAGGTCTCTGACTAAATGTTTGTGTTTTTGTGTGTTGGGAGTAGAGACATCTTGCGCTAGGCTGAAATTGTTTGAGCTACAGTTCCCAGAATACCTCAGCCAGATTTTGGGAGTTGTAGCCCAAAAAGTGTTTTGGAAACCCCAAAAAGGCATTTTGATCGTGTGAGAATGGAGGAGAATGCTGGTCAGATATTATCGCCGGTGTTTATCTCACATAAAAAGAGAATGCTCTGGATCCACCTGTGGGTGGCTTATAGACTTGGAGGAGGGGGCACCCCACTCAAAAATTCAAGGGTAGTGCCCCATACCTCTGTTAAACGTTGTCACTGACTTAATTCTTTCCACCGTTCAGAGGAGAGCGACAACATTAATACAATTGAAAATAGCAAATAATTTAGGTATTGACAGGAGGGAAGGCCTGCCTAAAGAGCCAGGTTTTGATTTGGCTCCTAGCACTCTTAGGGTTCCCTATTCCCCCCCCAAATGATTTTAATTTTTTTAAAATATATCTATTTGGGGCACTTGAGGGCACAAGTGGCTTTTTCAGTTTAAAAAAACACACACATTTTGTGGAAGATTCACAGGTGTAGGTGTGACCCTTCAAGGTCCAGCAAGGGGTCAAGTATGTTCCCTGGACCTCTGGAGGTTGCCTGCCCTGAGGTAAAACAATTATTTGGAAAAGTCTAAACATACTTATCTTTATTTGGTACCTTTATACAGTACCTCCAAAAGAATATATCAATATACCTCTTAGATACTATTGCTTCAATCATGTGCTAATATCAGAAATCTTGGGCTCATTTACACAAGGGTTTCAAAAATCTGGGGCACTCTCATATTTATGGGGAGTCCTGAGCAATCCTATGCTTATTTCTGGGTGGCAATGGGACCAAGTTCCATGTCAAGATGTATAGAATAGTGCTCTAAATGTATCAGTTTATTTTATTTGCTTGCAGGTCATTGGACCTGTTAAAGAACTGAGCTGTAAAAACACCTGCTCACTCAGGCTACAGTGTGCATTAGTGGGGGGAGGGGCTACTTCTCCAACTCTGAGTTAACCTTAATGAAGAGAGCCAGAATCAAATTCTCCCATCTGCCCCATCAACGTACAGCTGCTCAAATATTTCCTGGCATTTGTCTATGCTAGCTTTGGAATCCCTATTTGTACACTTCCTGAGAGTGCTGCCAAAGTGACATTAGCAATCATATTTACAAACCGTTTGGCTTCTGAAAACTTGTAATGTTAGCCAATGTGCTGTATATCAAAGTCACAAATGTTCAAGACGTCATTTATAAGTGCCATAAACTATAAAGCTGTAGCTCTGGTATGTCAGAACTTTGGAGCCACACAGAAGGTTAGGAGATGGAGGAGGGGTTGTAACACATGGAAAATGAATATGTAGGCAAGGGCACATGATGTTGTTTGATGATCTGAAATGAGCCAGGCTGCTAGGCTGGGCTCAAACCAGATGGTTGTTAGCCTGTCATTAGAAACAGAGCTCTTGTTAAGAAGTAAAAGAAGTCTGTTTGATCCAGCACAAGATTTTCTCATCCTGCATGTTGCAAATACTGTATGCATCTTTTTGTTTTTTGATTGGCTTTCATGTGGTGAACATAGGCTTCATTTGCAAGTCTGATTGGTGAGGTGTGGAACTTTGAAGGATTTGTATGCCTGAAGGGGAACATTGGTGTGGGTTTTTTTTTTTTGGCATTTCGCAGGGCTCCATTATGTTGCCCTATTCAGCTTTTGATAGCAGGATGGTAATGTTTAAATAAATAAAAGCAGATAACCAGAATAGCTATATAAATAGCTATTCCTTGCATTCTCACCACTGCCATTGCCACTATAACATATGGGCTGGTGGGAAATAAGCCAAAACAAAATTATGTGATAGAAACCACAGGTGGCTGAAGCCCATTGTGGCTGGTGGAGCAGAAGTCACAGCAAAATGACTGATGGACCCAGAGTCGCCACACACACACACACACACACACACACAGAGAGAGAGAGAGAGAGAGAGAGAGAGAGAGAGAGAGAGAGAGAGGCAGGCTGGTGAATCCAGTGAGCTGCAAATTATGCTGGCAGGCCACTACATAGCTCCCTACTCCTGGGTCGCCAGCTGATATCCACTGATATTTATACCAATGGATATTTATATCCACTGGTATAAATATATTTGCCTATAAGTGTCCATATTGTGTTTTAGTCTGGTGGGTAGTTTTCAGAAAAAGAACGTTTGGGCAAACAGTCTTAATGTGGTTGGTGTGTCATCCGAATGAGAGGAGGCAGTGTCAGGTTGGGATTTTGATTCAGATGACCAAGAGAACAAAAGACCTCCGCTGAAATGAAGGCATCATTGTGAGGTTCCTGTAAGCCCACTCCCTCATGGGACGTCTCCTTCTTTCTTACATCAGTAGTCAAGGACTCAGATTTCATATCAACAGATTTATTCATATTAACAAACGCACTATCTCTTCCAGTTTTTAACATAATTGAACTTAAATTTGTCTGTTCTGAGTTACAAGTCCAGTTCTTAACCTCATCTAAACTTAAAATATTCTCTTGTATTGAACTAACAACTGGCATTAACAAGTCCTCCATAAGAGATAAAGAGGACACATTCAAATTCGAAAATGAAATCATTTGCGGAAAACCCATTCCACGTTGGGCTCCCATACTCTTTTGCCCGGGTCTCTCCGGATTCTGGGAGGTAACTGGGTCTTCCCAGGGCTGTTCCCAAGGAAATTCAGGCATCTTCAGTTCTTCCAGTTACTGGCTTCTTGGGAAAACAATTCTCTTTCCTTCTTATGAGCCTCTCACTCAGCAGTTTCTCCCCAGTACCAAACCAGTAGGCATCCTTCAGTCTCGAGAGACGATGGTAACGTGCTCTGAATAGAGGACTCGGAACAGTGTCTAGTGTGGCTGAGAAGGCCAATTCGAGAGTGACAATCCCTTCCACACTGAAGACAAATACAATCTGTCCCCTGTCCAGCTCCCTGATTTTGCTGGTTTCAGGACTGCCTCTTTGCCTTGGCCTGCTGAACAAGTGTCTCTTCAAATTGGAGGTTCTTCATGATTTCGTGTACCCTGGCTCAACGATCTCTGACACTCTCTAGATGTCGAGCTGGATAAACGCATTGGCAAAGCAGCTACCATATTCTCTAGACTAACAAAGAGAGTATGGCTTAATAAGAAGCTGACGGCATATATCAAAATCCAGGTCTATAGAGCCTGTGTCCTGAGTACACTGCTGTACTGCAGTGAGTCCTGGACCCTTTGTGCACAGCAGGAGAGGAAGTTGAACACGTTTCATATGCGTTGTCTCCGACGCATTTTGGTATCATCTGGCAGGACGAAGTTCCAAATAGAGCAGTCCTAGAACGAGCTGAAATTTTTTAGCATGTATACATTACTGAAACAGCGACATCTATGTTGGCTCGGGCATGTCATGAGAATGGCTGACAGTCGGATTCCAGAAGATCTCCTGTATGGACAATTAGTGCAGGGAAATTGCCCCAGAGGGAGACCACAGCTGCGATACAAGGATATCTGCAAGTGGGATCTGAAGGCCTTAGGAATGGTCCTCAACAGATGGGAAACTTTGACATCTGAGTCTTCAGCCTGGAGGCAGGCGGTGCAGCATGGCCTCTCCCAATTTGAAGAGACACTTGTTCAGCAGGTTGAGGCAATGAGACAGTCCCAAAACCAGCAAAATCAGGGAGCTGGACAGGGGACAGATTGTATTTGGCTTCAGTGTGGAAGGGATTGTCGCTCTCGAATTGGCCTTCTCAGCCACACTAGATGCTGTTCCAAGACCTCTATTCAGATCACGTTACCATCGTCTCTCGAGACTGAAGGATCCCTACAGGACTACTACTACCCAGCATCCTTCCATAGCAGCTACTGCCCCCCCTCTCCTCCTTTCTTATCCTCCTCCTTTCCTGCCAAAACGACTCTCTCCTCTGGTGGTTTGTTTCCCTGGGTTTTCTACTTCTGTATTCAAATTCAAATTCCCCACCATTCTGTTCATTAACTCCTTCATTTCAGGTGCAGTTATCTCAGCTATTTGTGGAGTAGGAGACGGCACACCTCCTGTTTCTACTTCTGCCTCACAATCATGAAATTACATTATGTTAGTAACTTAATGAGTAATAACAAGTCCTCTTGAGGTGTAACTATGAAGAAGCATCACTAAATGATGGGAGAGGGATATCACACAGCTGAAGTGCTGGTATATGCTATGCTGTGTCCCCATGCTTCAGTGTGAGTGTTGACATGTTGACTTTTAGTTACTTTTAAAACAAATTAAAGGAACCATTTTAGTTACCTTTAAGACACTGAAAATGAAACAGTTACTTTTAAATGTAGTTGTAGAAGGGGTAGCCATGTTAGTCTGATGACGTGGACTTGTCCATGAAAGCTCGCATTAAAAATATAAGTTAGTCTTTAAGGTGCCATTTTTGTCTTTTTTTTACTTTTACTTTTTATTTTGTTTTCACCTGTAATGCTTACTTTAAAATGTAGTTTTAATAATAACAAATTACTATTGGGGACTTGGAACTATAAATGTAACTAATTACATGTACAAGTAATTTTGCAAGCTCTTCTGCAGACCAGACAATAGGGCAAAAAAGAAATGGATGTACGTATACTGCAGTGTTTAAAATCTATTTCATTCTGTATTTATTTCTCTTTAGAATAGGTTCAATCTCTCTCCAAACTTAAGAGGCAAAATTAGCATTTCAACTGCTTCATCACAATGCCCATCATTCCCCAATGGCAGCAAGATAATTTGTTTTAATCTTTACAAAGTTGTTATGTATAGAATTATCCCCCCCCTCTCCCCTCACTTTCTCCAGTGACTTCATGTTCACTCTAACTGGAGATCTGGCTGCCACTTTCAAAGCACAAGATTTCAGTCCTTTGTAGAGCATAATATAAAAGGGTTAACATGGAAGAATAAAAATGAACAATGATGAAAAGAAATAAAACCTCACTTAAATGCCCAACTGTCTTTCCCATTCTGTGTCTCAGCCCAAATTCACTCTGAACAAACTATTTCTCTGCTGCTCTGGCTAGCCGAACAGAGTAACAGTCCAAACACAGGAGAAAGAGATGGTTAACCATCGGGACCCCTAAAACTTTGCAAAAATCATAGTTCAACTTTATCCCCAGTGGAAGAGGCCAGCTAAATATTCAAAATATGGTTAATAGTAATTGAGAGCTAAGCATGCTGTACAAATTTAACACAAGTCTCAGCACAACTACAGATTAGCACTTAATTTTATCTCGTGCTCAGCTATGTGCAGAATTCTAATAGTAGAAAACTGGTTACGAAAAGCCAGAGGGAAAAAAGTTAAGCTGTAAAGAGGTATGTCAAGAGTGCAACAATTATTATGACTCTGAGTTCTCTTGGCTTATGGTCTGACCAAATATCAAGTTGTACTGTTGAATATTTTATGCTATTTTCTAACACAACTGCTCTCTTCCAAGAAGTCTTGACAAAAACAATTAATGTCACCTCATTTTACATGATCATCCTATCTTTATTTAGTTTTTTTTCCTCTCTGGCAGAAAAAAACATTCATACTTTCATTGTATGGAAGGAGAAAGGAATATGTATTCTCACATAAGGAGGCTCCTAGAGCTGCTTTAAAATTTCCCAGAACGTTTGCCAGCAGGACATGGATCTGTATGTCCAATATCCAGATGGAAGAAATGTATGCATTTAATATGAGTACAAAACAGATGCACAGGATATTGGGGGGAAACGCTCTACTTTTAACATGAAAAAATAATTCAGAATATAATATTTGGCTTGGAACAGATAAGTTTTACTTCAATAATGCATCACGCAATCACAGATACTGGTATGATCTTTTGCTTTATTTTCTTTGCAAGAGATGGAGATACCAAGTCTTGGAATGAACAATGTGATACAGAGGGCAGATGTACTCACACCAACTCTTGATTAATTTAGGAAAGGACTTTGAGCTGTCAGCACTTCTCATGACCTCCTTCATGGGCCCTTTGGTGGTTTGTAAGGGAATAATTCCTTAAACATCTGGATCATAAAGACATTGAGAAACTGCAAATAGGGCCAAGGGCCAGACTGATTAACTTGCAGAATAAATGGTTAGGTGGCAAAACATGGGGAAGAAAAATAATTGCGGATGATAACATATGACAAATGAAACAGAAGCCAGCACTGCCTTGTGGCATCTCAAAAGGGCAATATGATTTTAGGTTCACAAGAAACTATATTGTATTAATTCATGTCATCCATCCAAATATCTACTACAGTGATGAAGTAGGGTGTAGTTTATAAAGCAGGGTCTTAAGTGAGACATATTTTTCCAGTCCTTCTAGAATCTGAGACATTTTAAACAGCTCCATCCCCTTCCCAATCCTTTCCTGCTCCACCTCTATGACATTACAAGAGCCCACCCCATGGTATCACAAGAACCTGTCTACAATCTCAGGTTTGCACTCTGAACATGGATGCTGCTGACTTGGCAAGTCTATGCTAGAGATCGTGTTCTATCTCTGAGCTGTGGATCCTTCCCCTAGGAACATTGGACATGTACTGAGAGTGCAGTTACAATACACCTTTTTTGTGTTGGGTTTAGCACGCTTGAAATTGATCAGTTTCCCCCCCAACTACACAACACACAGCTAAGCACACTTTTTTTTTGGCCGGAAAGCAAATTATTTTAAACAGCCATGAGGGGGTTATTTATTTTAACTCAATAGTGAATGCAATTTATTTTCTTATTTTGAATCGTTTTGGCATGTGTGAATGTCTGTGTGGGACTAGTGAGGGCCTGATCTCTCAGGCTGGTTCTTCTGCATGTGGGTGCCCCACTGTGACGATCACCTCCTTGAGGCACCTACATTTTGTGCCCTCACAAAGGCTCCAGTTGTGTTTTCCTCTCACTGCCACCAGTGGATTACCTCAATCCACAAAATAAATGACGTTTGATCAGACACTTGTATTGTGAATGCAAACAAAACTTATTTATTAAAGTGAAGCCAATTTAATAATCACAGAAGCAGATGTACATACTATTCTCTTGCCCTATAATTTCCACCTTCTCTATCTATTTATCTTAACCAGTCTCTCTCTCTCTCTCTCTATCTCTTCTGACTCTCTGACTAACCACTCTGACTAACTCTCTGACTCTGACTCTGGCTCTCTGACTCTGACTAACTCACTCTGACTAACTGACTCTAACTGACTAACCCTCTCAGGCTCTGCCTTTTTAACCTCATTAGCATAGAACATGAATAATACATGACTTATACCTAACAAAGGGTGAACGCTACACCCACATTAGACACCTTTGACATGGACAACTCACAGCTTGCCAATTGATTGGGGAGTAGGCAACACAGCTGCAGGGAGCACCTTGGTTGAATTGGGCGTGATGATAGCAGGGGTGCTACATAAGGACCCCTTATGTAGGACGAGAAGGACCTGTGGGCAGACACCATCAACTGTGTGCTAATCAGAAGAGGTGGTGCCGAGTGAGACCCCCCACCAAGGAAGGCTGGAAAGTGGTACAGAGATGCAATCCTTGGAGTGGTGAATGAGTGGACCTGTTCTTTCCCCCTGGGGACGCAGCCCAGGTATGTCAAGATGAGGCAAAGTGCCACAAGGACAAAGTCAGTATCAGCCCCAGGAATTGGCCTGGGGCTGTTCGAGACAGCCTGGAGACCAGCCACCCAGAGCTGCATATTTGTTTACACCAAACCACATCCAGCCAGGGGCAAACTAGTCCACTTCACCTTTGACTAGGAGGAAGCGGTGGACTTCTGCACCTACAAGACCAGAAGTGCGCATCCAGGGTCTCCAAGCTTCGCAGGTGCTGCTGCCCAAGCCTCCTACCTTCAGGAACAAGTAACTGTCTCCACATAGCATCGTTGTTGTGGCACTCCTTGTCTTGTCCACCTGCATGGGGCGCTCAAGTTGGTGGAGGACAGAGTCTTCTTTCCTCCATCTCAAGGCCAACTCTGAAGATTCTAAGGACAAACACTTGTGGGAAGTTGGAATCCTGGCATTAGGTCAATGCAGAGTTTGGCAAGGCTCTGTTGGCCAAGCTTATTTTCAGTTTTTGAGTTAAATAAAGGTTTACAATTGGAGTAACCTGTTGTGCTGTCATGGAGGGGGCTGCCAGGGCCACTCACAGTCTGTGTCAGAGTAAATAGTGTCTCCAGGGTCTGTAGGTTTTGCTGAAATGGTGCCAAGTCAAACAGGTTTCTGGACTGCAAGATTCTCTGCAGTTCAGACTCTTCTGTTTTTATTTTCTATTCCTTTCCCCCCTGATCTAGTGCTATGCCAGTTCTCAGTTCAAAATTATATAAAACGCGAGGGGACTGGGAATGCTATCATCACCCCAGCTATGTTTTGTTGCATGGAAAGTCTGGAGAAACCCATCCAACCCAAGCCAGATCACACTTGTCTCATGAGGGAGCCAATGAGTGGGTGATGGGAGGCGAGTGGTGTATTTATTTACAGCAACAAAGAGAAGTTCTCTTTCTAGGCAAGGGAGGAAGTTTACTTCTTCCCAGTTGACTTACCTTTCTTGCTGCTTGAGCTCATAGAACAAATACAGCCCTTAATGCTGCCGTCACTATGGCTGTGGGTGACCATGTGGACACACACACCAGAACAAAAACCACATGATGTTAACTTGATTTATAAAACCCCGATCCAGCCTCTGATTTATTTCAATTATGTAACCGTGTCTTGAGTCTGACCATTGGTCCATTACATTTAGTATTGTCAAATCTCTCTAGGGCTTCAGGCAGGATTCTTCTCACACCCTACTTGGAGATAATGGGGATTGAATCAGGGACCAGCAGGCAAAGCATGTGACCTACCATTGATATACACCCACTTTCCAAAGTTAGGAGCCCATGGTGTGTATAGTTTTCTTAAGACAGCAATCAGAGAATCTGAAAATGTGGAGCTGGAAGGGACTCCAAGGATTATCAAGTCCAGTTATCTTCCAATGCACAAAACCAACGCTAGAGTATTCCTGATAGATGGCCATCCAGTCTCTGCTTAAAAATCTCCACCCTCCAAGGCAGTCAATTCCATTGTCAAATGGCTATCACTACTAGGAAGTTCTTCCTAATGTTTAGTCAAAATCTCCTTTCTTTCCACTGAACCTGTGACTACACAATAGAAAATACATTTTGATCTGCTATGATTTGCAGTTTATCAAATCAGGTTTCCATGGTGAGATTGCTGTATCCATCCAGACAACAATTTTCAGGAGTCAGCAGGGTGGAGGCAGAGAGCTCAGGTTGCCTGGAGCTCCAAAAGCAGAAGCTGGCTTAAGGTGTCAAAAAAGGTGCTACTCGGCAATTTCCACCTCTCTCTCTCTTTTTAAAATTTAGTTCTCCCAAGTGCCCTAGCAATATTGTGTTTCGGCACTGAGTTGAAACCATTTTTTTAAAAAAAGGCACTGCTTAGAAACAAGGGGTACTCAGACAAGGGGAACTGACACTCCTGCGAGTGCCCCTTTGCAAAGGATTAGGCAATCACATTGGGCAGAAGTAGGATAAAAGTGATGTCAACCTGATCAAAACAAAATTAAACCACTCCTGCTGGCTATTACTTCCATTACTTCTAGTCTTAAACTCATGAGCTGCTAAACAAACAAAAGCAAGCGAGCGAGCAAGCAAGCAAACAAACAAATGCCCACACCATCTTCCACATGACTGCCCTTCAGATCCTTGAAGGTGACTACCAACCTCCTTTTCTCCAGGCTAATAAGGCCAAGTTTCCCCAACCTTTCCTCACTGGGCTTGGCTTCCAACCCTCTTACCATCTTGATTGCCCTTCTCTGGAACATATTCCAGGTTCTCAGTATCCCTCTTTAACTGTGGTGCCCAGAACTGGAACCATCTCTCAAGTGACTTCTATCTGCCACTTATATACAAAACTGAATAATTAATCCAAAATCAGTGGACAAGTTTCACACCATTCCAAACTTGTACTGAATTTCAGAAATTGTGAATATGATAATTTGGAAGTCGGGGAAAGTAAGATGTTGGTCAGCAATGTAAAGAAAGCAAAAATAGTCATGATTGTGTCCCACTGAAACCCACAGAGCAAGTCAGTCTTCACTCACAGTGCAATCATATGTGTGCTGCCACATAAGCAAGTCCCACTAAACTCAATGGGATTCACTCCCAGGTTAACATAACAGGCTAAAGTTTCAAGTTTTCCTTACTGTAACAAAAGAACCCATAATTCCCTTTTAAAGCAGTATTCTGATCAGACAAATGCAATGCAAACCTTGTTCCTTTAAAATAAAACTAGTTCAGTTCATTTATCCCCACTTCCATGCTGCAGCATATGAAACTTAATTAACTGGATAGGAGGAAAGATCATGGCAGAACAAAATCTTCCAAAATTGACTAAAATAAGAATTAAATTAAATGTCCAGAGAAAAGAAATCAGTTTCCTTTAAGTTCTAGCCAAGAGCCCAGTGGTTCATGTTTTACAGACTACAGGAGGAAGGTGGTCCAAGCCTATAGTGTGACAGAGCTTAGAAAAGTTACTTTTTTAGATTACACGGCCACTGGCCATGATAGCAGAAAATATCAAGTAACATCTTATAATGTATCTCCATGCATGAAAGAGCACTGGGATAACTGGATGGCAGAGAGGATGGTCTTCATCATCATCATCAAAGTGCAGAACTGGAAGGGACCCTATGGTTCCTTTCTAAGGCCAGCCCCTGTCAAGGAGGCACTGTGGAGAATCGAACTCCCAACCTCTGGCTCCACAGCCAGAGACCTAAACCACTGAGCTATTCATTGGACCCATTGGGCAGGTAAGTGGCTAAGGGGCGAAAAAGAACACTTAGGTGCAGGGAGAGAAAGAACAGGGTCAGGCACATCTCAGGTTTTTGGTCCTGATACTCAGTTTTTAGGGTCAGGTTCTCTGGTTTTCAGGCTTAGGACCTGGAATCTTAGGGAACAGGATGCTGCCACCTTGACAACCAAATTCAGGAATTCATTCTGACGTGCTGAGAAGCACCTTCATCTTTTTCATTACCTTATATACTATAGATCTGTGGCTGAGAGGATTCAGGTGCTACCCAATACATTCATCATACATTCTCTACCAGGGATATACATCGAACCCCTGACCAGATTTGTGCCCAAATAAGGCCTCACAGATCAGCCAACCTGTGCCCTTTTGGAGATGCTCTGATATGATTCTTGTCCAGGTCCATGACAGAATTTGTGCATTTCCAGTTCTCCGTAAAAACAAACAAACAACAAACAATCAGAACTATTTCTGTGAAAGTGAAAACACAAACAGCAAGGCGAGGTCATACAATGAAGGGTGCAGGCAGAACAGGGGTGCTTCTGGCCACAGCAGTGCCACTTGGCAGTGCTGGGAGTGTTATTTATTTTTATTATTTTTCTTCCTCTTTTTTTAAGCTACCACGCGAAAGCCACGATGATACCAATGAGCAGAGCGAAGGCAATGAGTCAGAGACTTTAAAGAGACAGGGAGTAAAGGGCCACAATACAGACTTCCATGCAATCTGTTTCCTGGTAATCACATGACATATGTGGAAATGCGATTCAGCCCGACCCTGATACACACCTATGCTGGACCTTTTTGGTCCTTCTGTAGGGCTTATACTTTGGGGGGCGGGGAGCCAGGCTGGAGTGATTCCTCAGCAAACAGAAGAGTTCCTTTAAAGGGGATCACTCCCTGCAAAATGACCTTTTCTGGTGTGATCAGGCAGGATCCGTTGCAGCCATTTGATTACACCCTTAATTATTTTGCAGCACAAAAGGCAAAGGAGGCTCATTCCTAAAACTAAAAAAGCTTACTCCCCTTCTCCATTGCTGTCAGCTCAGCATCTCTTTTGTTTTTTCTTTCATTTTTCTTTCCTTTCCCCATCCTTCAATCCCAACAAAGTGAATACCAGAATTAATTCAGGGAGGATGAGGTCACTCCATCCTGTTAATGCCTCCAGCCTCTTTGCTCTGCCCTATAGCCAGTGGAGGACCTATGTTTTTGGGGCCCTGAAGCTTGAACTCTTATGGGAACCCTTTCACAACTAGCAACGAGGTCTGGGTAACTACCGTTATCTTCTCCAACGAGGTTGTTCCACAACAATAGTGTTTTAAATTATTTATTATCATGTTATATTAAATACTGCATATTTAGAATGGAACATCCTTAATCTGAATGTTCTTTTCATCTACAGCTAGACTACAAGATACTTTAACAATCTTTTAATGTTCACTTTAACTATTATTTTGCATTTAATTACTCTATATTATTAATATTACGTTTTAAAGAACAACAGCAACACCCTTCTCATATAGCAGACCTCAAATTTTTAAGCAATGTGGACTAAAGTTGCTTCTGGGGCCATGAAGCTTAAGCGTTATTAGATTCATAGGAGATCTGCTCCTGCCTATAGTCAATCAAGAAATGCACAAAATACCTGATTCAACTCATTTTTACAAACTCATCAGAAGAAAACACACATCTCTAGTTTCCACATTGTCCATCTGTCAGAAGAAACACATCATTTTGTGCTTGCTGTCGAATGACCCATCTCTCTGACATCACAGGGCCTTCTTGTCAGCCTCAGTCTTTGTTCCTAAAATCTCACAGAATGGCATTCTACTGACCTCACAATTCTAGAAAGAAGATTAAAGCAAGGACTAGGAGCTTCCTAAATTGTGCAACGCTGGTAGTAAATGATGAGTATGTGTTTTTGGAGAAAAATGGCACTGGAGTACAGGATCAAAGACCTCCACCCATAGCCGTACTGTTTTTATCACAATTGGAGACCCTGGGACTACTTTTCAAATAAAAACCAAAACATCAAATTTTGTCAATCATTAATTTTACGCATTTCAACCATTCAAGATGGGCTCCATCTTAGGCTGCTCGCATTGCAGGCAACCCATCTGTCACTCTACAAAATGTTAAACATTTCCACATGTCCTCTGTTCAGTGAAGGGTATCTGGAGAGGCATGAAGCATGGGGTTGCCCTTTGTAATGCTTCCTCTCACAGGAAGTGGGGTGCACTCTGTCAGCCAATCAGCAATTTGCTAGAGGGAAGGAGTTGCTGGTCAGTTTCTCTGTCCATTATTATGTTGCAAAGTTAATCTTTCCTCTCCTTCCATCTCCACCCCAAAGAGGGACTCTCCCTTTGGGGTTGGTTTTCATGACATTCTAGTTCTTTCCAGCCTTGTGATTCTTTCTTTTTGAAGGAGGAGGAGGCCAAAAAGTCTATGAGTCTGTGTTTACTTGTAGCATCATTTAGTGTAGATGAGGCAGTACATCTTCTCTTCTTATGAGAATAATTCCAAGAAATCTCACGGTAAAGATGACAGAGATAGGACTCAGGCTGAAGTGTTTAAATAAAGTTCTCTGAGATTAATCGAACTTCAGAACTAAATCCTATTTCAACTGCACATCGTTCCAATTTAACAGAGAGGAACCACAGAGAGTGAAGGGGTGGTGGTGAGGAGAGAGTGGGTGGGTTTAATTTGGCCAAGAAGGGTGTATTTCGTATAATGCCGGGATCATTTAATTTCTTCTGTCCAAACACCACTTCAATGAGGTTCATTTTACTCCCACAAGTTATTCAATCCTTGCGGTGGAGAAAGTCACCCCTCTCTGATGTGGAATTCGTAGGAAGCCAACTGCCAACATGGGTTTGCTGAAACGGAATATATGTTAGAGCAGTAAGCTTTCTGTAAACAGCTGGGCTCATGAATCTCCGAAAGATTTTGGGTAATCCTAAAATGAGTCCAAAAAGTAAGAAAACTCAAAACCTCTATGATACATTGAGTTCCAGTCCCATATGTGCTCCGTAAAGAAGAAGAAGCGTTGCTTCTGATTAGGAATGTGACCTAAAAGAATATGACACGTGCAGCAGGAAACCATCCACATCAGAACATAAATAAAAGCGCTGCACATTTTAAAAAG
This sequence comes from Intellagama lesueurii, assembly GCA_037013535.1. NCBI lineage: Eukaryota > Metazoa > Chordata > Lepidosauria > Squamata > Agamidae > Intellagama > Intellagama lesueurii. The sequence continues at coordinate 24,157,670 of JBAJHW010000001.1, forward strand.
TGTAGTTATATTTAGCTAGTGCTTGAATTTTTGGACCATTTGGTAGCCAAAAAAACCTTTGATCATATATATATTTATAGATAGCATGCGCTTCAATCATCTGTGTTTATTTATTGGCTTCATGTTCTGCTTTATTTCCAAGGAACTCAGGATGCTTTACAAGGCTTCCAAATTCCAAGAACAGCTTCACAACAACCCTGTGATGTAGATCAGAATGAGACTGCTCCAGAGTCACCCAGAGAGGTCCTCATATAACAAAGGCTAGTAGCTAGGAGTGAGGCAAAAGAAGGCAAGGCGTGATAAACAATCTTCACCAAGTGTCAAAATGGATTTCTTATTTTCACTATTGTGAAAGTGTAAAACCATTCAGTTATAAGTCATTCTTGATTGACTTTGATCCCCGAGCAAGTAATGCCTTGTGATGCAGTGGTTAAACTGCAGTACTGCAGTCAAGACTTTACTCACAACCTGAGTTCAATCCTGACAGGCTTAGGTAGCCAGCTCAGAGGTCAGTAATTTGAGTACCCACCTTGCTGTGGGGTGGGGGCAATGTGTAGCCTGAATAATTCACTTGTAAACCACCCAGAGAGTACTTTAAGCTCTATGGGGCAGTATATAAGCAGCACACTTTGCTTTTTGCTTTAATGTGGAAAGCATTACCTTCAAATTCGACCAGATATCACCTGTGATGTAGTGCTAAATTTGAAACTGCAGGCACTCGCTATGACAGCCCCCTTGGCCAGCTTTCAGCAAAAGACAGCCAGATTAGTCCACATCAACAAGTGAGGAGCAAGTTTTTTGTAAAGCTAACAGCTCTTAATAGCTCATTGAACAGCAAACTACCTGGAAATACTTTGCATTAGAATGGGGATGCCCTGCACTAATATACTCATCGTGGAAACATCTATTTCTCTTGAAGCTACAAGCTCAGAGTAACAGGGAAGTCTAAGGGGCTGGCAGATGATGCCACTGTCCCTGCTAATCAGAAGGTTGGGGTTTTGACCCTGAAGCTCTGGCTCTACTGCATCACTAGATGTGGCCTCAAGGAAATTCACATTACCTCTAAGAGTTGTAACTAGGACAGGGAAGCTGGGGCTTCCCCCCATGGCATCGACATTTAGAGGGTGCCAACATGGAAAGGTAAATCTGTGCTTGAATCTTCGCAAAATAAACAACAACACCGACTGGCTCTGTGCACTTCTCTTTTCTAGAAAATATAAGCTTTCTTTCTTTTGGGGTAGCACCACCTTCACCTTCTCCTTTTTCTTGGTGGTAGCTCATGCCCCATGCCTTTGGGCAAACTGCATGGGAGAAGATGTATGCCTCCTGCGCCAGGTGCCAAAATTGCTAGGTACAGCTTTATGTCTTCTTCAGTGGGGTGGAGACACTCTAGGTAGAATGAAATGTGGGAAAAATGGCTTTCAAAGTAGTAGCACAAGGGACAACAGGGTCAGAACCACATGTGCAAAGCTCACGTGTGGCATGTTACCTATGACATACGGTGAGCAGCAGCCATTTCTACTGTCCAACTTCTATAGCAGTAGTGCCTTCCCAGCCTTGTGTAACCCAGATGTTCTTGGACTGCAACTCCCCAAAGCCTTCCCCATTAGCTGTGCTGGCCAGGATTTCTGAGAGTTGCAGTCCAGGAACACCTGGGTTATCCAAGGTTGGGAACCACTGCCTTATGGGAAAAGACTTCATTGGGACACTTTTTGTTACAAGGCATAGCATTCTGACAAGCTGGAGAAATAACGGCCTTCCTGATGGCCATTCTCCAACCCCCATCAGTACTAGCCCTTACAGCAATAATAATGGGTGCTGGGAGTAGATACCTAGGCAGCCTTCATTCCCCACTCAGACCATAGTGAAGAGTTTCAGTCAGAGGCTTGAAAGTCATCTTTTTTGAAATACGGCTCCCAGAATTATTCAGGCAACATGGCTTGTGGTCATGTTTCTTAGGAGAATTCTGGGAATTGTAATCCCAAGCTCCTACTCTTTCCAACCTCTAAGTATAATACCCATTTTGCTTATGTGTATCATGAGGCCAAAGCCAATCTAAGGAAGCCCCTCCACCCCGCCGCTGCCCTGAGTCAACTAATGTTGCATCATGTTCTTTCCTCAGGTAGTTGTTTTGATTCCTGGAGGAGCATTAAAGCTTACGAGACAGCTTGGTTGTTGACCTCACTGGAAGCCACATTTTGGTCATGGGCCAAAATGAGGAGAGCTGAAGTGAAGGCACAAATGTTTTCATCTCCTTCTGGTTCTTGGCCGAGTAAAACATCCCCATAAACCCTGCAAAGCCCTGAAACAGTGACTGCTATTTTGAATATTTTTGGTTTTATGAAAGAGTGCCAAGATTCCATTGTCATTTATTTAAGCAATGCTTGGTAAATGCTTTTCCCGCCCTGTTCCCCAAAATGATTTACAAAGTGTTTCTCACTCTAAGCGTTTCCAAAAAATAAAATAAAAAATACCTCTTGGATGTCAAAACTGAGCTATTAATCTTGTGATTGCGATTCTCAAAGACACAGTGTATGTGGTGTGATTAGGAAATATTTGTGTGCTTTTTCCCTGCACAAAGTTGGGCATTTTGACACCTCCTTTCTCCCTTGTAAGAGCACAACAGAGCTATGTTCCTTTTACACAAGACAAATAAAAGAAGTCAGTTACACTTGGCAGCAGCATATTTGTCTGGATTTTCTCTGACAAAAAGGATCATTTCAGGGAAACACACATATTGCCTAAAATCCAGTAGTAAGTCATAACTAGAGGATCATTTCAGGGAAACACACATATTGCCTAAAATCCAGTAGTAAGTCATAACTAGAGTAGACCCACTGAATCAATGGAACTCACACAGGTGTTGACTTACCAAATCCCCACTGATTCAATGAACCTACTCTAGTTGCAATTTACTATTGGATTTCAGCCATTGTATCATTGCAATACAGTGTATGGCCACATGGTAGGATAATCATTCCTGCTGAATCTGTGGGAACCATGTGCATTCTGCTGAATATATCCTATAGTTTATGTATATAGAGTTCCAGATAATTAAAAAACCCTTGAAAAACAGTCATAGGTTGAGAGCAGACGTTTCATATAACATGATTTTTATCTGACTCCCCCACCTCTTCATCCTAATGTCAGCTGTGAAGTAGGTGACATTCTTGAGCCATGTGGTTAAGGGTCTGTCTGTGGTGAGCTACACAGAACAGATAATCTGTCATTGGAAGAAGGAATTCCTTAACTGCTGAGAGCATCTGATTGCCACAGCAGGAGTTTTTCTCTCCTCACATAGTTTGCAAATTACTCTGCTTTGCTTTGTAGTTGGTCTGCCGGGAGTTACGCGTGGGCTTCATTTGCAAATCTGACATTTGAGATGTGAAAAGTCTGTCTAAATCACAGCTCTGGAACACTAACATGATATCAGTTCTGACAATGCATTATCTGTAACATATGGTGTGGTCCTGTGAATCAGCAGTGGTTTTAGGTGTTTGACCACCTGAGGCAGATGCTGCTGTCCCCCATCATTACCACCCTCAATGGCAGTAATGACACCCAGTTATTGCTGCTGCCACTGCTTCTCCCCCTCAGTCTGAATGTGAGATGGATGGATGGAGGGAGGGCCACAAAGTAGCCCACAGTGCTTCTAGGCCTTCTCAGACCCATACATTGTGGTTGGGGTGACCCAGGAGACTACCTTTGCTGTTGGTCTGACAACATGCCTGACACTTGGTCACCATTGGAGAGGGAGGCCTCCAAAGCATTGGTAACACAAGCCCACAAGGGTAGAGCAGCACCATAGTCGGAAATAGTCTTGACCAGATGATTAAAAAAATCAAGGTCTGTAAACACTCGTTTTCTTTTCTGGATTGAGAAACAAATTTGGTTAATGTAGCATATCATGATTTCAGCCAGGCTGTTGATAAGGTATTTCATGATATTCTTAGTGCCAAGCTGGTAAAATATGGGCTAGACGATGGATTTGTAGCTGATTGATGGAGTGCTCACCTTGTCATCCTGGATAGACGCAGCAAATGGTGGGCTAGCCGGTTTTGCCTTGAGTCTTAGGTTGTTTAGCATCTTTATAAATGACTTGGAGGAGAGCATAGAAGGGATATTTATTAAATTTACAGATTAGAGCAATCTGGTAGGGACATATATAATTTTAGTAGACAGAAGCAGTATTCAAGATGAGCTTAAGAGTTTGGGGAACTAGACCAAAACAATTAAAATGAGTTTAAATAGGGAAAAATGTAAAACTCTACATTTAGGCAGGAAAAAATCAAAATCAGTAGTATAGGATGGGTGACACCGAACTTAGTAGCAGTATATGTGAAAAGGATCTAGGAGACCAAAAGCTGTTTGACCAAACTGACATCAACATCTATCTATCTATCTATCTATCTATCTATCTATCTATCTATCTATCTATCTATCTATCTATCTATCTATCTATCTATCTATCTATCTATCTATCATCTACCAAGATAGTAGGGACTAACAAGTTAGCTTGTTTTATAGATACATATTGTTTCTGCATCATTGCAGAACATGATAGTAGGGACTAACATTAGCTCCGTCTTGCACATGTTAACTCTTCATATCATACAACTGTCATATAACATATTGGTCTTCTCTTCTCCAGAATAAACATCCTCCACCCCCAACCATTTCTCATCATGTTGGGATTGGAAAATAATAGTATCACTTTGTTTTGTTGTGGTCAGATGTCCAGGTATGCGTGCTGCAATTTGAGAAGGATATGATGTCCAAAAGAAGGTAATCAAGATGGTAAAACGTCTGGAAACCAAGCCCTGTGGTGAATGGTTGAAGCAGATATGTATGCTTACCCTATAGAAGAAAAGACGGAGAGTTAACCATCTTCTAATATTTGAAGCGCTGTCATGTAGAAGATAGATTTGTCATGTTTTCCATCTTTCCAGAGGATATAACCTGAAGTAGGAAATTTGAGTACAAGAAATGAGAGTTTGACTAATAGAAAAACTTCCTAAGAGTATGAGCTGTTTTGACAAAGAATAAACTACTTTGGAAACAGATGGACTTTACTTAATTGGAGGTTTTCAAACAAATTTTGGATGGACATCTATTAAGGATCTTAACAGATCCTTGTAGATTACTGGGGGGGGGGGGGAAATGAACTTGATGACCCAGGGGTCTCTCCAAGTTCTATGATTCTATGGGTGAAATCCTGTTGCTTGCTGTAGTAAGTCACAACTAGACTAGGCCCATAGAATCACTAGGTATTGGGTAAGTCAACGCCTCTGTAAGCTTCTTGATTCAATGGGCCTACTGCAATTGAAACTCACTAAGCAACAGGAAGTGAGAGCTGGACATGGAAGTGAGAGCTGGACATGGAAGTGAGAGCTGGACCATAAAGAAGGCTGACCACAGAAGAATTGATGCTTTTGAATTGTGGTGCTGGAGGAGACTCTTGAGAGTCCCCTGGACTGCAAAGAGAACAAACCTATCTATTTAAAAAGAAATCAACCCTGAGTGCTCACTGGAAGGACAGATCCTGAAGCTGAGGCTCCAATACTTTGGCCATCTCATGAGAAGAGAAGACTCCCTGGAAAAGACCCTGATGTTGGGAAAGTGTGAAGGCAAGAGGAGAAGGGGACGACAGAGGACGAGATGGTTGGACAGTGTCACTGAAGCTACCAACATGAATTTGACCCAACTCCGGGAGGCAGTGGAAGACAGGAGGGCCTGGCGTGCTCTGGTCCACGGGGTCACGAAGAGTCGAACACAACTTAACGACTAAACAACAACAAAGCAACAGGATTTCAGTCTAAGATGCTTGCTGCTCCTGGTGATCTGCCATCTGAGAGGAGTTCCTCACTTTGCCTAATGGGAGGGCAGGTCCTTTTGGGAAAGAGGATGGACTGATTTCAAAACTTTTGTCTGCCATGAATTGCATCAGTGCCCTAGGAACAATCGTTTCTCCTTTCAGCTTTTGCAGTATGGGGACAGTAACACTGGCTTCTACCCCTTTACAGGGTTGTATGTCAGGGAAGGTGAAATAATGCATGTGAAATACCTCACATGAGCTAACTAGTACTGTTAAATGCTGGCAGAGGTAGTTTTCTCCAGCTTCACTGAGTACATGGATTGGGAAGCTGCTAAGCACATTATTTTTCCACCTCATGTAGGCTCATGTTTTTCCACATGGGCTAATTCTTGTGTATCAGGACTACGATCTTGGAAGTAGCCCTAAGTCTAGAAGAAAAGAGAAGAAAACTATATTCAAAAGGACAAACATTTTAAATGAAAGCATAGGAATATTTGTATTTCCCATTCATTTTGAAATGAATTGCTTGGCTTCTTTGAATTGGTTTTGTGGCATTTCATGTTCCAGCCGATGTCTGATTCAGATCTCAGGGAAATTACCTTTTTTTGGACTACAACTCCTATAATCCCCCAGCTGGGATGACGATGAATTATGATGAAAAAAAGTAACTTTCCCTAAGCTCCAGCCTCATTGTAAAGTAGTGCTTTCTCCCTCAATTTTGCTTGCAAGGATGTTTGTTTGTTTGTTTAAAATGTTACCCCCCCCCCCCCCCCCAATCCTGGCTAGTTATTTTAGCACGTGATGCAGAAAATCCCATAAGCCCCCTTCTCCATACCTGGCAGTTAAAACACAATAACCTCCAATGAAATAGCTAATCATCTGCTCTCCTTTCATGCCACCCAAATCGGCTGTCCCGAGGCAGCAGCATCACTGTTCACGAGTACGGCCAGTTCTGGCTGGGTGCTCACATAACTGCCTTTGGCAAGAGTTTTCGGCTTTTAAAACCAGCAAGGGCTGGAAGCGTGAGCAAAACAATTTGATTTGCTTCTTTCTCAAAAGGGCTTCAATGCAAATTATTTTTATTGGAATGAAGACCCATTGATGTCAGTGGAATTTACTTCCCAGCTGAAATATGTTCTGGACAGCAGCCATAGGTTTCAAATGTCCTGTGTTCAGTCAGGCATGCAAGAATGAACTGATTTCAGCCAGAGAAAGGCGAGGCATACAAAGCACCATTGCAGAGGTCACTCTTCATGGCTCTCAAGAGCGACCCATCACAGTGTAGCATTTGGAATTAACCAGACACAAATAAGAACGTGAGCTTTCTCTGAATGTTTGTGCTAAAGGGGACTGGATTTGGGGTATTTGTGTGATTCTTGGGTGACTATGGGATATGGTCACCCCTGGGGTGGAGCAATATGCCTGTGGGTTCCTCACGTTGTTGGAGAGGATGCACACTTTGGAACAGGAGCAGCACTAATTCATGGATTCCGCTCTTGGAAACTCAGAATAATTACCTGAGTACACCTTCGTCCTTTGCGCAAGAATCACGTACACATTTCTTTGGAAGAAAATTTTAAAAGTTTGTTTTTATTAGAGGAATACACTTCTTACAGGAACAATGACAGAAGCCTTAGTTCTCGCTAAATAAAGGTGCATTACATTATGAATTGTTGTTTTTAAATCTGTTTTGTACACAATATATTGTGAGCCGCCCTGAGTAGACTCCTGTCTAGAAGGGCGGGATAGAAATCTAATAAATAAATAAATAAATAAATAAATAAATAAATGAAAATGAATTGAAATATGGATTGGGGTTTTTGAAGTTGGCTTAAACTCATGGGGGTTTGGGGTTGGTGTGAGCATCCTTTTGGGAAAACTTTTTACCCATTTTAAACTGTGTTGTTTATCAGTTGAGGGGGCTACAAGGGCTTTTAAAATCATTGCATTTGAGCCTTTGTCCTGCGCTCACCTGCCCTCACACTGGCTGCTGCTCACAGCCACTCACCACTACTGCTGTGGTGTTATTTTTAATATTTGTTTAATTTTTTTTAAATTTCTTTCAATCTGGGATAGCGTTAGTTCAGTACTACAGACAGACATGGAGAGAGAGTCATGGAACCGGCACCTGGTGTTGGCAAGAGGGAAGGCAAACTCCTGAGTGGAAAAAAGAAATTGATAAGCCCAGCAGCTTCTAGGTTTGTGAAGGAGGGAGTACACCTACACTCAACCTTTCTTTCTCTGCTGGCTCTCTTTTCTGATTTTCTTAAAAAAACAACCTCTAAGCTATATTCCATGCTTGCCTTGTGGCACAAGCCAATCCTGTTCTAATTGTTAGTCTACATTTATTAAATCGCTTTACTGAATTCATTGTTATACATTTCCCAAGAAAACTGACAGTCTTACAGGAGTGTTTTATATTGTAAAAGTACTGTGCCTTCATTGCTTGCCGCCACGCCTACATGCATGTGTGTATATTTTTGACATTCCTTAATGCTGTTGTGTAGTCTGTAGGAAGAGATAAAGGGGCCTTCTTGTAACTTTGAAAAGGTTATAAGGATTCCCGCCCCCTTCCCCAGCTTCGACTGCAAGCAGGAGGAATGAAAGGGGGTAGAGCAGAGAGGTTCTGACCCAGGTGAGCGCACATGCCAAAACGATTCAGAATGAATCATGTTCACAATTGAATTTAAATAAACAACCCCTCCTGGCTTTCTAAACAACAACCAAAAAATGCTTCCTGGCAAAAAAATAAAAATAAAAAATGCACACTTAGCTGTATGTCATGCAAACAGATATTTTAAAATCGATTTCAAGTGTGCTAAACTTGACGCAAGCCCAGGAGTATTTCAACGTGTAACCATGGAGATGTCAGGAACCATGGCTAGCCCTTTTAATTTCTAGAGAACAAAGGCAAGATGTCTCCTCCTTGGAGGGAGAAGAGGAAAGTATGAGAGAGAAGGAAGTGACATCAATAAAGTATATGGCTAATGCACTAAGATGGGCACATAGCTTTCAGGCAGCTAGTGATGTAACCCAGAGGAACAGAGGGTGTTGAATTGCCCACTAGGGGGAGTAACATCACAGCATCTTCCCCAGCATATTTTGGCAACAGATGAAAGCTACCAAGAGTTCCATAGATGTAGTTGCACAGGATAAACTCTTTGACCAGGTTCTCCTAGCTGGTGGCCAATCCACCATCTCAGCCATTCTCCCAATCCATCATCTCAGCCATGTAGTCGAACACACCTAGCAATCCCCAGACTGAGGAAGATTACTATATAGATTTCACTCCTCTACTATTCAGCCATAACCCCAGGATTCCAATGCTGGAATTCTCTCTCTCTCTCTCTCTCTCTCTCTCTCTCTCTCTCTCTCTCTCTCTGTGTGTGTGTGCTGTCTTCTAAATCTGAGAACTATGGCTTGCTTCTGTTTACCCAAGGTAAACGTCACGCCCAACTCACCTAGTATTCAGGAATCTTACATGTCATATTAATGGCTTAATATTCCTTCTTGAAAACTATTCTACCCATGCAGAGAGGAAATGTTACAGACACCTCAGGTTTCTTTGTGAGGTTTTGTCAAACAGTCTTTCCATTAGCCCCCGAGAGGTGCTTCCCTCTAGACTGGTTTCTCCTGTTTCTCCTATCTTTATTTGAACATGCCATTTTGCATCATTGCCTTCCCTTCTAATTGGTTGATTTGGAGTATTTTGTGCACCATATTGGTGAGCAGAATCTGAGAGTTATAGACGAAAAAAACCCTGTAAAGTTTCCCAACTCTGTCATTGACATACAGGAAGGAGTGCAACTATGCTAACTGACAGAATTTGGGAGTTGTAGTGAAAAAAAGAATAACTTTGTAAAGGTCGGGCAAATCACCTTTAGAGATTTTGCAGAAATATTCTTGGACTTCCCCCAATACACCAGTTGCTCTTAGGGTTGAACTAAGGCTACCCTCCATCATGGCTAGGATTGACTTTATCTTAGATATTGGCTGAAACTGAGGGAGGTGAATGATGAATGATTTGCCAAGCAATGCTGGCTCAGAACTGAGATCTGGAAGCTGGACACAGCATTGGCAAAATCTGGCAAGGAATGACAGAGTCTCAATAGAGAATACTCTGAAAAACTGGGTGTTTGATCAGGATCCTAGCAAAGACAAGGAGGCTATTTATGCCTCTCAGTTTTCACCCTAGTTTGTAAAGATTAAGAGAAAGCATTGTAGGGTGAATTATCTCCAACTGTTGACTTACCCCCAGATTTATAGGACTTTCATTAAATTAAAATTCCAGGTCATGGCACCTGCACATCTAGAAGGGAGATATTCAAGTATTCCCCTATCTCAATGAATTTCTGTTTATGGTTGTGAGCAGGGTGTGGGTGTTGTTTATTGCATGCTGAACTATTCCCCATATATGGAACCAAGGATAAAACCCCTCTTGTATTATTCCACAAGAAGCTAACAAATTATCCAGGGGTATAATAGTACATGTTTTTGAACTGTGGTGCTGGAGGAGACTCTTGAGAGTCCCCTGGACTGCAAAGAGAACAAACCTATCCATTCTGAAGGAAATCAACCCTGAGTGCTCACTGGAAGGACAGATCCTGAAGCTGAGGCTCCAATACTTTGGCCATCTCATGAGAAGAGAAGACTCCCTGGAAAAGACCTTGATGTTGGGAAAGTGTGAAGGCAAGAGGAGAAGGGGACGACACAGGACGAGATGGTTGGACAGTGTCACCGAAGCTACCAACATGAATTTGACCCAACTCCGGGAGGCAGTGGAAGACAGGAGGGCTTGGTGTGCTCTAGTCCATGAGGTCATGAAGAGTCGGACACGACTGAACGACTAAACAACAACAACAAATAATAGTACAACTCCTGCATGATGATCAGCCTTTTGTCACTTAGATCAGTGGTTTTCAGCCTTTGGTCCCCAGGTATTCTTGGGCTAAAACTCTTAGAAGCTTTCACCACTAGCAGGATTTCTGGGAGTTGTAGTCCAAGAACATCTGGGGACCCAGGGTTGATAACCACCAGCTTAGATAATTGCATAGCCAAAAATGATGCTACTTTTTTTTTTTGTGAAAGGGAGATATCTGGCGTAACTTTGAGTCCATTTTAAATTTTAACCCTTAGTCTGTTTTTTAGCTTTTAGCTCAACTTTCATTGTTAAAACCTACCAGAATGGTTTTAGAGCCCTGTTTTAGACCATACCCCTATCATTTTTCTTTTCATAGCCTTTATTTTTGCTCATGTCTTATCATATCTTATTATGACGGCCTGTGATTAAATATAATTAAAGTTGAGTTGAGTTGTGAAGATCTAGAATAGGACAGATTATCCTGGAGGAGGGCACAGCTGTCCAACTTGAAGGAGTCTGTGCTGCAAAGTTATGTTGCAAGACCCCTTGTTAAATATACGATTAAAAGCCCATTCATAAATGTTTGAAATATATCAGGTGCATAACCCTCCTCTATTATTACAAAAAGTAGTGTGAAAAATAAATCTTAATAAGGAAAATGTCTGAATGTTGAAAGTTGAAAAGCAGAGCATAAATCTGTTGTTTTTCTTTTTGTTTCTTTTTCAGCCAAGAGCATTCAGTCAGAATCTGCTCCGATAACTTCAATATTAATGAAGTGGCGCTGTAAAGTACCAGCTATAACAAGCAGCAGAGATTTTCATCTGGGTCGGAATGTACCTGAGTCCTCTCAATGAGCATTTACAGCTCTTTGGACCAATGCCCTTCTCATATATTTGAGTAAACAACCTTCTGATTTCCTTGCACATTTTATATTCAGGTGGATTATTCTACAGCTGTGCTATCAACCCAGTTTGGGACTAGTTATTACACTCTAGCTTCTTCTACTACTTTTTAATCTCTCTCTCTCTCTCTCCAAAACAACAAAATATTTAGGAGTGAGGCAATTACAATGTTTCAAGATGTTGGAGGTTCTCACTTTTCAGTGTTGTTTGGCGTTTCCTTTTCTGAAAAATTGAAAGAAAATATGATAAGCAAACTGAATCTGTAGTGAGAACTGGAGCCTATGCATATGACTAGGGACAGGCGCCATGTGTACGAAACCCTGGTTTTCATCTTAGGTTTTATACACACAGAGAGAGAGAGAGAGAGAGAGAGAGAGAGAGAGAGAGAGAGGTGGAGGGTGCATCCTGCTGTAAGGAAAACCAATGTCTCTGGACTGTGTGTGAGACCTGGGCCAGGCAACTCACAGAGACACAAAGCAAACATACTCCGTAGTTAATGTCTTTAACCAGCTTGAACTAGGTTTGGAAACCTTCCCGGTTGAAAACAAAGTCTGCGCAAACCTTAAAACTCTGTTCGGTGTTAGCCATTGCTGCAGCTATAAACACCTGAAAAGTCCTGGCTTATATATACACTCACAGATGGAGAGAGACCTTTCTCAAGGCCATTTTTTATTATCAGATAGTGAGCAATCCTGAATGGCCGTGGCTGTGAAAGGGAGAATTTAGATTTTTCCGGACTGTTGTGGTTCTTTTTCTTAATCAGAATATAATGGCATGCATGTAAGTGTTGCGCCTGCACTTTCTCCCCCTCAGTTGAAAAAGCAATGTAAAATTCCAGATATTTAATCCTCAGTCTAAAACACCAGCGGCTGCTCTTAGATTATCAGTTTATTGCCATCTGAGATCATAGATTTCAATTAGGAGAATTAATTCATATGTCATTTTAGTATATTAAAAAGCTGCTTTCCTCCCAGTCCCCAAACAGATTGTACATTGTTACGTGGGGCTGAAATTACACTTAATATCCTCATATAAAAGAAAGAAAGGCACACAAGACTTTTCCGCTTCATTTGGTTAAAGCTTTAAAAAATAATATGTTTTTTTTACAAGCCTAACGGCAGTTTTATTCCTCCAAGTCACATGTACATTGGAACTGTGTAGTCTTCATGGTTCTCAAAGCATAAAATAGGTAATAAAATGTTTTAAAAGGAATTCTTAACTATATTTGGCCCGGTGAAATAAAAGGCCCCAGTAAGTTAAACCTAATGTCATTAACTTTTTGTGGTTTTCATGCAATTTGTAATCCTCCCCCCGCCCAACCCAAAACAAAAAACCACCTCTCTTTGGTATGATTGAAACTGCTGGAGTGCAAGAGGAGGTAGCTAAAACAATAATGAAAAAAGAGCAAATAAAAAGGAGCAGGGATTCCATTTTTCTAGTAAGGAAACTGATTCAGTATTGAAATTCTGTAAAGGTATAGTTAGTCGTGCTTTAATGTTCATATTTTAAAAAATAATTTGAAATTCATTCGCATGGACTTAATTTTCAGAGCACCCTGTTTCAACAGAATGGCTTATTTTACTTATTTATTTAAAATATTTATACTGTGCTCGTCTCCTCAGGAGGATCTTGGTTTGCCTGCCAGAGCACAGCAATGGATGGTTTGTCTAGGAGTGGTTAACAGGATGAAGCCCAACACGATGGGAATTTCTGAACATACACTGTGGCCACTGTCCTTTGCACACTTACTGCAGACAGCGCTCAGAAAATACTCTTGTTTTGGAACCCTCAGCTGCCTGGCCATGCTGGCTGGGGCATTGTGGGAGTTGTGGTTCTTTATGCAACTTTCCCAAACTATGCTAGTTGACAGTACATTTTGTTGTAGTCAGTGGGGTGATAGGCCTACTGGAGGATGGCTCCTGCATATGATTGTCATGCATAGGGCTACCAACTCATCTGTAAGGAGATCTTGTGAAGAAAAGCAAGCAGGACCACTCTGCTAAGCCTACCCTTGATGATATATACATCGCTCATCTCATCCTCTTAGCATCCACCTGTTTAGCAAGGCCTGGGTCTCTCTTGTGATGCCTCTTCACATGTGTCTATACTAAACAAGGAGACAGTAAATGGTCATAGTCAGTGGCACATACATCATTGAGGGAGGGGGAAACTGTGTTGTCCAGCACTCCCTTCCTTATAAGAGCTCTACTTATAAGTAACGTTCCAATATAATCTTATTTTGAAGTGATTGTACAATGGGATCTCTTTATAGCAACCCAGAGTAGACCTTTGGTCTAGATGGGCGGGATAGAAATCAAATAAATAAATAAATAAACAAACAAACAAACAAACAAACAAACAAATAAGTTTTACACCAAAAGCATAGAATTCAAACCCAGGCAGGGAACAGATGTTAGAGACAGCTTGTGACTGGCAGAGTGAAATTTTTGACTAACAAGAGTGTCTAAATGTCACAGAACAGGCCCCCTCAGCTCTGTGATTATGCAAATTACCTTATCTTGTTTGGCAATTGATCTTTAGGACTTCACCAAAGTATACCTTTGAAGTATAATTTCACAAACCTGGAAAGACGGCCTCAATTAACTCTCTGGAACTTTTATATTCAGCTTGAAGTCACATATTCTACATAAAAATTATCAGGACACTACTTTGGAACAACTTGGCTAGCTCAGTGGTCTAGGTATCTAGCCAGAGGTTGGGAGTTCAGTTCCCCACTGGGCCTCCTCAGCAGGGGCTGGACTTGATGATCCACAGGGTCCCTTCCTGCTCTGCTGTTCTAAGATTATAATTATAACTTTACCAAGCAACAGAATGGGGAAGAAGAGCCTCTACAGAAGTTCTTAGACTACAAATCCCATCATTCCCCCACTGTTGGCTGTGCTGGCTGGAGTGCAACAACAATCCTAATCAAATTGTAAATACATAAAGCCCAAGCACTGAAAAAGCATGATGATTATAAGTTTTTTCTTTTGCTTTATATTTATGTACATTTGATAGACTCTAAAGAGAGGAGTAAATCCACCAAATTTCAGTCAGCTGATTCCACAGATTTGCACGCAAGACATTTATAAAGTTTCCTTTTCTTGGGGGGGGGGACCCAACCTAGTAGACTGGAGCTACTTGTGCCCTATTTGAACTGATTTACAGATTCACTCCACTTTGCCCTAAATCTGAACTGGCCATCCCAGTTCAATCCAGACTTCATTCAAATCGGATGTACATCCCTAGTAAATAGTATACATCTTATAATTGATAATAAACTGACCAGGGTGTAGGATGGTAAGACCAAAGCTGTTTTTATCCTGGGTGCCTGTAAACCCATTGATTTTAATGGATTAAAGCCTGTGTTGGATTATGGTCTTATTCTCTCTTGGTTCCATATGTGAATTCAATAAAGCAGAAACAGCAGAATGCTGTGGTACAATATAGAAAAAGAAAATAAAAGAAACTCATATTTGAAACTCCCTTTGCTGGGTCTGTCACGGCCACAACATTTGTCTGCAAATGCTGTTTCGTTTGAGGAGTTCAGGTTACTAACTTTTCTGGTTTTTTCACCAGTTCATTCTGAGAACAATTCCAGTTTTCATACATTAAGAAAGAAAGAAAGAAAGAAAGAAAGAAAGAAAGAAAGAAAGAAAGAAAGAAAGAAAGAAAGAAAGAAAGAAAGAAAGAAAGAAAGAAAGAGTGCATGTACTTTTAATAAGAGAGTCAACGAAGCCAGAAAAAGTTGGGACAGCAGATCAGGAAAATTATCAGTCTAAGCATGCGGTGTTGCCAATTCCAAGGAAGTGAATAAATCCTGATGCTCTGAGTGTGCCACATCCTAGGGAACCCTCAATGAATCCCTGAGCAAGAATTATTCAAATTCAATTTGGTGCTTTCTGCTTTTCATCTACGCTATCAGGAGTAGACAGTTTTAAATAAGAGGCCTGAAGTACACATCGAAACCAGACTGAGCAGTACTGCAGAGCAGACACTTCAATACAAAGAAAACTGTATCAGTTTCCCTGGGGTTGGGGCTAAAATATTTTTGTGTGCAGTGTTTGAAGAGAGTGACTGAAAGGAATTATTTATGCAAACTAAGTTTTTCATCTCTCCCCCCCACCCCAAACTTATTTCACGTATGCATTGCAAAAGCTATGGACCACAGAAAAACTGCCCCGAGGGGGCAATTGCCTAAATGGACCGTGACATATTTAGCCTCAGTTGGGGTTGATCCAGTAGAGAAGTAAAGAAAAATTCCACCACACTTGAATTATATCAGAGTTGGTGGTGGTGGTGGGGGTTTGAGTTGAGTTCGTCAATTCACTGAGGCAAAACAATTTGTATTATCACAGTCACCAACATCTGTTTTGTAAACAAACATTGCTAATAAAGTAACTATCACTGCCTCTACTTCCTGCATTTCAATTCACCTCTCATCTCACTCTCTGCAGTCCTCTGCAGTTCCTCCCAACCTTGGGTCCCCAGATGTTCTTGAACAACAACTCCCAGAAATCCTGGCCAGCACAGCTAGTGGTGAAGACGTCTGGTAGTTGTTGTCCAAGAACATCTGGGGACCCAAGGTTGGGAACCATTTTTCTAGAACAATGGTTCCCAACCTTTTTCAAGTCACAACCCCCTTTTATAATAGCCAAGTAACCTGAACTAGGGACAGGAAAGGATTTTGGAATTTTCAAGAGTAACACCAAAATTACCTACTTCATTTCTCCCAGGACTCAGTGGATAAAATCCTGTTGCTTAGTGTATCAAGCAGGTCACACTACAGTACGCAGAATGAATCAACAGAAATTTGGTGAGTCAACTCCTCCCAAATTCCACGGATTCAGATGGGTTTACTCTAGCCACGACTTACTAAGCACCAGGATTTCAGCCATTGTGTGACAAGACATACCTTGCCATGAATATTTGTCCATTTTCAAGCTTTGCATGTTGTTCTGCAGGCAGGAAATTGTGCATACCTTTTAAAAAAATGGGAATGGTTAAAATGCGTACAATTGAAAAAAATGCACCAGCACACTTTGGACAATGGGGGAAAGTGTATAGCAGAAAACTGTATAAATAAATGCATGCATTATGGACAACACATATGAATTGTCTCACAAAATGAGACAAACACAGGGTGGGATGGAAATGCAGGTGGGATGAAGTGGAGGTTGATCTCAGAGACACGCACACATGTGTGTATTGCAGTCTCCTGTGCAGCTGTACTAAAGTGGTACATGAAGGCTGAGTTTCATGACCCAGCACCTATGTGTGGTCTGCACTGCTCGCACATGCCCACTAAGTAAAAAGCCAATAGCAAATTTTATTTTAAGAATTCATGTGACTGGGGCCAGATTCCTGGTTTTTAAACACAAATTATTGGCAGCTAGCCTAGAGGTGTCTTTTTAAAGCCCCCTTCTCACCCACTTCACCCGTAGTTTTTTGGGGTTTTAAAAATATGCTGGTTTTTTTTTTACAGCCTTCCAAGTGTCTTTCTCCACCCCATACAATTTTATAACAACATTTTGTTTAGACACTCCATTCTGTCCTCACAGAAAATATGGACCTATTTAATGCCTCACATGATATGCCCATATGAGCTCCTGAAATACCAATGTTCCTTTAAAATTAGACATGGGAGACACACAAAACAGGAAGAGAAGGTGAGGAATGGGAACTTTGCAAAGATGATGAAGGGTAAAGAGACCAGTTTTAAAAAAGGAAAGGAGTGCTTCTCAAACTGGGGTTTCGCACCTACTGGTGGTCTCATTTCCTTGGTGGCTCACACAGTTTAAGGGATTCCACTCTACCATTTCCAGGTCTTTTTACTGCTGTGCTTAACAGTCAGGTTTGATCCCATAATCTTACATTCTATTCACATACAAACTCCTTTATATGTATTATTTATCTATTTATTTAAAATATTTTTCAGCACCCATCATCAACAAGATTTCAGGGCAATGAAACATATGAGAATCAAATTATGTAGATGAAATACCTTTCCCCATCCATATATATTATTATTATTATATATAAAATATATTACATATATGTAATATAATAAAAATCACAACTGATAACCATGGAAATAATGAGCTAAGTAATAACACCAACCTATTAAACAACCAACAAACAAGAAATGACGCAGACTAAAGCACAAAGCAAACTAAAATATGAGATCAGACAAGACAACATTTCTATGTTATATCCATTGTGATTTAATACTAAAGAAATAAACAAGAAGGTTCAAACATGAACAGTGTTGTTCAGTGTTGACTGCCATGATCGTCTCATGTTTTCCATTGGAGACTGAGAGAAATGGGGCTGTGAAGGTGGAGTGAGTTGACAAGTTGATCCCCATAGCGGAATACTTAAGGAAGATCTCACTTCAGAAGACATGCGCTGGGTGGCCATGTGTCTACATTCCTAGAAGACAGCCCTCTGTTTAAACGGCTGTTAGAATAGACAGCCTTTAGAACAGAAGACTTTATTCTAACAGCCCTTTAAATCCGGTTTAAACACCAAGAACCATCAGAAGAGAGAACAGTGGCCTTGAAGCTGCCCAGTACTGTTTAGTACCCAGACAACAGACTGAACAAGAGGTAGTTATATTTGTAGTTAAATTATGGATTGACAAGCTCTGGAGATCCGGGGCCTGTCTTCAGTCCCCAGAAACCACTGGTTGGTCACCAATATTCCAGTTCTCCAAAACTGGGCAGCCTGATCTATATATTATACAAATTAGACAGCTAAATTTGGAATGCAGCAGTCCACAGACCAGCTAGGGCCAGACTTTCAACACAATACAGCGTCTATCCATGAATGGGTCTTTATTTATAAAATTAGGAATGAGTCTTTATTTATAAAACATCCTATCAAACTCTGGACAGAAAGGCTTGTTTGCTGCAAAACAGTTGGCTAAAGCAATTGGCATGTTTTGCCTTATATGCCCTGTTCTATAAGGACTAGAGGCTTACTTGTGGTGCCTTTGGTCACAGTGGTTAAACTGCAATACTACAGTCAAGACTCTGCTCACCATTTGAGTTCAATCCCAACAGGTTCAAGTAGATGGCTCAGGGTTGATTCAGCCTTCTGAGGTTGGTAAATTGAGTACCCAGGTAGCTAAGGGGGCAATGTGTAGTCTGCATAATTAAATTGTAAACCACCCAGAGAGTTCTTTAAGTGCTATGGGACAGTATATAAGCAGCACATTTTGCTCTCTCTTTTTGCACTCCTTTCCTTTGAGAGAAAGGAAGGAAGGAAGGAAGGAAGGAAGGAAGGAAGGAAGGAAGGAAGGAAGGAAGGAAGGAAGGAAGGAAGGAAGGAAGGAAGGAAGGAAGGAAGGAAGGAAGGAAGGAATCTGGTTCAGCAAATGGTCTAAGTGGACACTATGTGCCATGCCTAAAATGTGGACATCAAAAGACCCTTGTGGAATTGACATATGAGTCAAACAAATTGTATGGTTCAGTCAAGTCCTTTTATTGAAGCCCACACTTTGTAGGGTTCTGGTCCTCTGGTCCTGTGTCCCAAGGCCTCAGCTTGAATCTCTCGAAGTCCTGCCTACCCTTTGTAGGCCATGCTCTGATCTTGTTCCAGCTGGCACTCTCTGGAGACACCAATGCACCTTGCCCCTGAGCTGCCCAACAGGCCTGCTGCTTCCTGCACCACCACGTCTTCTGGGTCAGGGTGGTCTCGCTGTCCTCCCAAACCAAGTGGGCTAGAATATAAGTCAGAACAGTAGGTGATACCAGGGAAGGTCAACAAAGGTGCAGTCCACTTCTCAATGGGACCTGGTCGGGCAAACCTCTCCACCCTCTCCGCTTCCTCACCTTCAGTATCTATGTCCTTCTCCCCCCAACTTCAGATTGCCTCCCCTTTTTATATCTTGTGTCCTACTCTTCTTGGGTTCCTCCATCGCACCCAACACCTCTGCGTGCCCAACACCATTTGCAGTATGGTGTAGTGGATAGTGACAGACAAGGACTCTGGAGAAAAGGCTTGGATCCCCACTTGGCCATGGAAACTCACTGGGGGCGTGGAACTGGTAAAACCACTTCTTAAACATGTCACACATCTTGAAAGCCCTATTAGGATCAGTATAAGTCGGTTCCAACTTGATGTTACAGAACACACACATACACTCTCATCCTTACCTTCCACCATGGTTTCCTCCAGTGGTTCGGCTGGGTTTTACTTTTGCAGTGTTGCAACCACACCCAACTCTTCTTCCCCGACCCAGCCTCACAAGGTGCCAGTAACTGGGCACTAGTGTCTTGCTGGCAGGCGTCATGGGAGGAGTAGGTGGTGGGTGGCCACAAGCCGTGCAGCTTGGCTGACCCCATCGCATATGGCAATCCTACCTATTGGATATAGAAGTCCATCTTTCTCATTTGTTCATTTTTTGGGAAGATGCATTTGCTCTTTTAAAGGTGTGCATCAGTTGCCACCCAAAGTAATATTATTTGAATGAGATGACCTGAAGTATTATATGTGCTGATTCCTTCAGTCTAAGGGATAATCTGAGGTACTCATGGTAGGCAAAAAGAGATTAGAATTGAGCTCTCGTTTCATATTCCCATCCACTGTACTAGCAAGGATAAATTGGAAACATATGAGAGAAACATCAAAGAAAATAGCATTTTCACTTAGACTTTAAAGCACACCCTAAAAGGAACTGTTTTCTTATTTCATTTGAGGAGCAAAAGGCATGGAGCATTCGTTACATGGGAGATTTATCTGGTAAACAGTAAGCTACCAAATGTTAGATTTGTTTCTTTTCCTTTCTAAGCCTGACAAGCGAAAGAAATGGTTCTTCAAAACATACTTCCTAATATTCAACGAAGTAAATGTTGAACAGCTGTAACCTAAAGTATGGAAAAATTAAATGAAAGGCACATTTAGGATTTATAGAGCTGAAAACCACGCATCCAATGGAAAGTGGAACTTTGATGAGCAGAAACTATGTTGTTAATGCAGAATGTTTTACTGGTACTTTAAATAATATTAACTTCCAACTTCCAGACTGTAATCTGAAGCTATATATACCTTTGGATCCTTTTTTTGTTGTTGTTAAAAATGATGCAGTGGTCGTTCTGAAAAATTAATATGGCTGTAAAATATATTTTAATGTCCTGCTAAAATTAACAGTGACTAGTTAACCAGCAAACTTTTAGATTCCCAGAATAGGAGAAACCTACAGAAGTCTGGAAATTTAACGTGTCAATGCTTTTTCAGTTTATTGTCTTGTGATCATAGAGTTTTACACATGTGATGGTAAGACTCACACAGTTATCCATTTTCTGAGAAACACACGTCAAAAAATGAAGTATGTGGAATCACTATTTTACTAAAACCAGTTTATGACTGTTAGTAATTTATACAGTACTTATGTGCAAAGACCTTTCTCTAATTTAGTCACTCTCACATGTGCCTTGTAAGGCAAATAGTTGTAGCTGCTGTTACACTCTTATAAAATGTGTAAAATATTCAAAGCACTACCCAGAGATTAAAAAGTAAAACAGTCCCTGCTCCACAGTCTCGCAATCTGAACAATACGATACAATAGGAAAATGAATGTGGAGGGAAGAGGAAAGTGAACATATTCTTGTTGGAGAAAATAATAATCTTGCATGCGAATTAACACTGGGCTTCAGTGGGAAGGGGGGGTGTTCACAGCCTAAAATAATTATGTCTTGCCACTAACTAATTAGCAAAGTCCTTTTTCCCTAGGCTTGAGGCAGGGCCCTGCCCCTCTTCCTGTTTGTTTGCTTCCATTGTTTTGTTTGCTCTCTCTCTTCCTTTCTGATTTGTGACCTGAGCAGACATGTAAACTCTGCTCCTGACCTCTGACCATGTGGCCAGCATTGTAGATTTCATTTTCCCAGCATGCTTGAGATTGCAATCTCTTTCTTTATCCTTTTATTCTTCTGACTGTAACTAAAGTTCCACAACTGTAAGTAATGATGTTTTTCTTTTCTATTTAAGCTACTTGCAGAGTGATTTTTATATAAAAACACGCTAGTCACTGTGAAAAAAAAGGGGGTAGATGGGAGCTGGAACTTTTAGCTAGTCTCTTTCACCTTTTCCCTATCAGTACCCAAAGATTGGAAAAAGGCTTCTGCGCTTTATGCTCTGTTAACTAAAAGGAATGAACAAAAAATTCTTCCAAGACTTCTAGTATCAATTGTCAAAATTACATAATCTCAATAATATCCCAAGCTGGAAGCCCTCCCCTTATTACTGCAGCCCTAGGGAAGCTGGCTGCTGGAGGCAAGTGTTCTTCTTGGAATAAAGTTATCTGCATCTCCCCTCCCCCTGCCTCCGTTCAAATTGCTTGCTATGTCCATCCATTCCAACAAGAGCAAAACAAACAACAAACAGTAGTTATTTTCCTTTTTAAAATGTCATTTTGGTTTTATTAATTTTTTTAAAAGGTTTTTTTTTCTCTTTTTGGCACCCAATGAGCTCTCAGAGTGGCTTATTGTTAGAAGCAATTATTGGGACATAAGCTTAAAAGAATATTCAGAATATTCAGAAAAGCAATGAAAACATAGCTACCTGTTGCATAGCTCAGAACCCAAACGCTTGACAGTAAAAAGGTCTGAACCTCCCCTAAGAATGCAATAATTTCTTTGTTCAGGCATCACACTGATGCTAACCCTTTCTTCCAAACAGCAGCTTATATATGGTTCCAAAGCAGTCAGCTGCCCATGCAGACAACCCTGCAAGGCTGTTTCAAGGCCTGTTATGTTCCTTTAAAACCTATCAGTACTAGAGATGGGGGTATTCGTATTTGCATACGAATCCCCCCGCACAGGTGGAGATTATGATGAGAGGGAATAAACAGAAATCCATACCGGATCAGTCGTCACCCGGGCCACCAAGGACCATGTCAGATGCTATAGCCTCTGGGCATCTGGTGACAAATGGGCTACAGGGCTCAGCAGACCCTGTTGCGGGACCAGGATAGGCTGCTGCAAAGCTACTGGAACAACATAAACGCAAAACTTGGACTCTTGCCAAAATTTGAGAAATTATGAAATGTTATGAGGCAAACCGAACAGCTCGGGGGTTTCAAAAAAGAATGATGGAAATTTGGAAAAGGAAACACCCAAGCAGTGACATAACTGAACAACAATTAATGGACCAGAGAAAGTTTATCGTCCTGAGTAAAGTGTTTTCAGAACTGGAATTGCAAGAACTAGAAAAGGTGGCAAAATCAACACAGGACAATGACCATAATATGGAAGACAAGTGGAGGGTAGAGGTAGACACAATAGTGGAAGAAAATATATCAACAGAGGAACAGCTCATGGAACAACTCAGAAATTATGAGTTGACAGAACAGCAAACATCACTGAAGTAAAAAATAGTAACCCATATTAGCCAGAACACAGAAAGACAAAGGCTTCCCAATTTGTGCCAATTACAAACTAAACCAGTAAAAGATCTACTGAATGATGCAAATGTTGTCATCAGAACAATCCCAAACCAACACGCTAAAGGAAACAAACCAGCTCATGTACAGCACAGTTACTATAATAACCATGGAACTTGGTTACAAGATGCAAAAACCCCAGAAAAACTCATGGCACGCTAAAATGGAAAATTCAGCTGGAAAGAAAAATGAACAAATTACATGCAGACATTAGCAACTTAAAACATTTGAAAGATTCAGAACTTAAAAATGAAAAAGTAAAAGCCAGACTATGCAAAATATATGACCTAGAAAGGAAAACAATTGTTGAAACTACGGAAGAATTAAAACAGCGGGTAACAGCTACAGCAAAGAAAATTGAAAGATATGATGGATGCTTGAAACAATATAGAGAAAACACGCAATTTCAAAATAACCAACGATTATTCTATATGTCACTAGGAGAAAATGCAGAGCAAAATAAATTAGGCCCATGTAAAGATGATACTCTAAAATCTTGGAAAGAAATGTGGGAAAGCTCAACCGGACATCACAAAAACGCCTTGTGAATTAAAGACTGTGAAAAATTGGAGTGCACCTGGTCCAGATGAGCTGAACGGATTTTGGTTAAAGGATCTAGCAAGTCTCCATCAACATATAGGATTGCAATTTAACCACTTACTTCAAAATTCTACGACTGAAGACTGGATGACAACAGGCCGCACATTTCTGATAATAAAAGATCATCAAAAGGCAATGAACCTAGTAATTATAGACCAATTACATGCCTTCCCAAAAAGTTCAAGTTCCTCACACGAGTACCTGCAATATCAATATATAATTACTTAATTGAAAACTCCCTATACCCAACTGAAAAGAAAAGGAACTTTAAAAAGTCAAGAGGCACGAAAGATCAGCTGCTTCTTCATAAAATGATCCTGAAGAATGCAAAAAGACGAAAAACAAACCGTAACATGGCCTGGATAGACTATAAAAAGGCATTTGACTCATTGCCACACAGATGGATTAACACCTGCCTAAAAATGTTTGGGATTAGTAAAAACATTCAGAAGTTCCTCAAGAAAAACATGGAAAAATGGAAAACCATCTTAATGGCCCATGGTGAAGAAATTGGGGAAGTTAACATCAAAAGAGGAATATTTCAGGGGGATTCTTTGTCACCACTGCTGTTTAACATCTCACTAAGCCCCGTGTCAATAATTTTAAATAAAACTGGATTGGCCTACCATATACACAACAAGCTGGAAAAATCAATCATATCTTATACATGGATGGCCTAAAACTATATGCAAAAAGTTCCAAAGAGATAGAATCACTGCTAAACAGAGTGCAAATATTTAGTGAAGATATCCAAATGAAATTTGGAATTGACAAATGTGCAGCTCTGTCTATACACCGTGACAAGATCCAAAAACTAGATGGAACAGAGTTATAAAATGGCAATATTATAAAATCACTATCAAATGATGAAAATTATAAATGCAGTGGTGCCTCGCTAGACGATGTTAATCCGTTCCGTGGAAATCGCTGTCTTGCGAAAACATCGTCTAGCGAAGCACGTTTCCCCATTGGAATGCATTGAAATCTCTTCAATGCATTCCAACGGAAAACCCGTCGTCTAGCGAAAATCTCCCATAGGGAAACATCGTCTAGCGAGCGTGGGTCCCCGTTGGAATGCACTGACAGCTATTGGCCACTAGTCAATGCATTCCAATGGGGAAACCTCGTTGTCTAGCGAAAATCGCCATAGGGAAACATCGTTTTGCGAAGCGCAGTAGCGATCGCAAAAAGCCATCGTCTAGCGATTTCCTCGTCCTGCGAGGCAATCGTCTAGCGAGGCACCACTGTACCTTGGAATACTAGAAGCAGACAACATTGTGCACACAACAGTTAAAAAACTGAAAGAAAGAGAGTATATCAAAAAAAACTGTGGAAAATCTTAAAATCAAAATTAAATGGGGGAAAATACAATCAAAGCCATGAACACATGGGCCGTTCCAGTAATTAGATACCCAGTTGGAATAATACAGTGGTGCCTCGACTTACATACGTCCCTACTTACGACCGGCACCGGCTCCGGCGGCTGCTCACCGGGGTGGCCGCGTCGGGCCTTGGCGCTCCTCGGGGCATCCGCGGGGCCGATGCTGCTGCTGCTGCTGGGTCCTCGGCCTCAGCGCGGGGGCGGAGGGGGCCCCAATCCCAGCTCCCGGAGGAAGGGTCCTCCCTCGCCACCGCCTCCTCCTTCCTGGCGGGGCCGCACTCAGTCCTTGGCCCCGCAGGGGCGGCTCCCCTTCTCCACTGGCCTCGCCGTCGAAGTGCCGCGAGAGGCTCTGCCAGGCCCGGCCGGCTGGCACGGAGGCGCCACCGAAGGAAGCCGCGCGGCCGCGCGAGCGCCACTGCTGCCTGACGGGCTCCTATGGGGATGGGGTGTGGGGTGGCAGTGGCAGTGTCCCGGTGCCGGGAGGCTGAGCCTGGCCCGGGCCACCGTCGTGGCCGTGCCCGCCCCCTCCGCCGTGATCCACCTCTCCAGGCGCTGGAAGGAGAGGCTCCTCCTGGCCAGGGCGCTCCGGCCACTCGCCCCGGCCCTGCTGCTGCCGCCTCGGCTGCCCTACACCACCAGCTGGGGCCCGTCGTCGGCTGCCATCTGCCGTGGCTCGGGCAGCTCGGTTAGAGTGAGTGCGATCGGAGGAGGCTTGGGACTGCCTGGTAAGGTAAGGTGCTGTTTTTTGCTTTTAAAAAACTGTTCTAGGTGGGTTTTGCAGGGTGGTTTTGGGCTGGGGGGGTTATGTTTCTGTGCTGTGTTGTTGTTTGCTTTTTGGTGATTATTTTTTTTTGCAGTCCCACAGTGGGACGTGCTCTGATGTTTATTTTTGGGTTTTGTTTTGTTTTTTGCAGCCCCAGCACCTTCGGGGCTTGCTCTGTTTATTTTTGGGTTTGTTTGTTTTGCAGCCCCAGCGCATTCCTATGGGGCTTGCAGTGTTTTATTTTTATTTTATTTTTTGGGGTTTGTTTTTTTTTGGCTGGAACGGATTAATCGCATTCACATGCATTCCTATTGGAAATGGTGCTTCGACTTATGACCATTTCGAGTTACGTCCATCTTCTGGAATGGATTATGGTCGTAAGTCGAGGCACCACTGTAGATTGGACTCAAAATGAATTAGAAAAATTGGATTGAAAAACACGGAAACTAATGAACATGCATCACACACTACATCCAAAAAGCGATGTGGACAGATTATATTTATCATGAAAAATTGGAGGCTATGGATTGCTGCAAATACAGCAGGTAGTAGAGGAAGAAAAAAGAAGCCTAAATGATTATATCAGTACAAGCAGAGAACAATTACTTGAGGCAGTGAAAATGGAGAATATTTTGAAAACAACAGAAACCAAGGCTCAACATAAGAAACAACAATTTGAAAATAAACAGCTGGAAAAATAAACTACTAAATGGACAACACCTGACAAATATTGATGGAAAGCATGATCAGAATTCAACATGGGAAAGAAACCGAAAGCTTGATTTTTGCTGCACAAGAACAAGCACTCCAAACCAATGTGATGAAAGCTAAGATCCAAGGAATTAGTGCTAACAGCAAATGTCGACTCTGCCAAGAAAAAGATGAAACTGTGTCATACCTCATCTGTGAATGTCCAGAGAGATTGCACAAACAGATTACAAAGTTAGACATGATAGAGTGGCGAAGTTAGTGCACTGGTCATTATGCAAAAAATATAACTTGCCGGCCTCCAAAAACCCATGGGAACATCACGTAGAGCAGGTGTCAGAAAATGAGGAAGTCAAGATCTTGTGGGATTTCCTGATCCAAACGGATAGACACCTTGAACATAACACACCAGACATAGTAGAAATAGAACGAAAAAATGTCTGGATAATTGACATTGTAATTCCAGGGGATGCCAAGGGTTGAAAATTTATTTATTTATTTATTTATTTATTTATGTATGTATGTATGTATTTATTTATTTATTTATTTATTTATTTATTTATTTATTTATTTATTTATACTCCACCCATCTAGACCGAAGTCTACTCTGGGCGGCTAACAATAATGCATAAAAGTAAAAACAATATAATAAAATAAAGGCAACAGTAATAATATAGTTCAAGATGGCAAAAGTAATTAAGTGATGACAGGAGGAAAGCTTGCCTAAAGAGCCAGGTCTTAAGTTTGCTCTTAAAAACACCCAGCGAGGGAGCCAGACAGATCTCTGCAGGCAGACTGTTCCAGAGGCGAGGGGCCACTACCGAGAAGGTCCGGTTTCTTGTTCTTTCTCTCAGAGCCTTCCTTGGCATTAGGCCCCTCAGCCACCTGTCTTGGCTAGAACGAGTGATTCGGGTAGATCTAGGTGGGAGGAGGCATTCCGCTAGATATCGAGGTCCTAAACCATTTAGGGCTTTATATGTCATCATTAACACCTTGAAATCAATGCGGAAATGAACGGGCAGCCAATGCAAGGCAGCCAGAGTGGGGGAGATATGTTGATGTTTTCTCACCCCAGTAAGAAGTCTGGCCGCCGCATTCTGCACCATTTGAAGTTTCCACATCAATCTCAAAGGTAGGCCCACGTAGAGCACATTACAGTAGTCTAATCTCGAGATTACAAGCGCATGGACCAGAGTGGTGAATGCCCCAACATCAAGATAGGGACGCAGCTGGGCAATCCACCAGAGATGGAAATAGGCGGAGCGGGCTACGGACGCCACCTGGGTTTCCATGGTAAGCGCCGGGTCCAGATGTATCCCCAAGCTGCGCACCTCACTCTTTGCGGTGAGAGTCACCCCCCCAAAAGAGAGGGAGTTTCCCAAACCACCGATGGCAGGGCCACCCACCCTCAGGACCTCCGTCTTGTCCAGATCCAGCCTCAGTCCATTCTCCTGCATTCATTGCAGTACAGCCTCCAGGCAGCGCTGAAGGGACGGAACAGCATCCACTGTTGTTGGAAAAAAGGAGATGTAGAGCTGGGTGTCATCAGCGTACTGATGACACGAAGCCCCACATCCCCTGATGACCCCACCCAGTGGCCTCATATAGATATTAAACAGCATTGGGGAGATAATCGAGCCCTGCGGAACCCGACAATTGAGATTCCATGGGGCCAATACATATAATAAAGAATTGGAAAAACGAACAAAGTACAGAGACCTGGCCATCGAAACATCTCACCTCTGGAAGAAACACACTTCAGTGGTCCCCGTAGTAATTGGGGCTTTGGGAACAATATCAAGAAATTTCACACAGTACTATAAGCAGTTGCAGATCTCAGAAATCACAAAAAACAGCAATATTAGGAACAGCATATATACTGTGTCGATATTTAACAGATACTTAGGTTTTTGGTTAAAACTTGTATCTGTTATATAATACCAGTCAATGTTTTAATAATAATAATAATAATAATAATAATAATAATAATAATAATAATAATAATAATAATAATAATAATAATAATAATAATAATAATAATAATAGAACTGCAGAGCTGGAAGGGACTCTATTGATCATAAAGTCCAGCCCCTGTCAAGGAGGCCCAATAGAGAATCAAACACCCAACCCCATACCTAAACCACGGAGCCATCTAGCAATTCTTGTGTGTGTGTGTTTGTTTGTAATATCTGTTCAGGCTGTTTGTTTGTTTGTTTGTTTTAATTCAGCTCAGTGTTGTCTCTTCTTACTGGCAGTGGTTGTCAGGGCTGGTACTGTTGCTAAGCAACCATCTTAGGCAGCATTTGTGGAGTTCCATGAAAGGGCAACAAATTGAAAGTTAAGTTTGGTGGGAACCAGGTAATTCACTACTTTATTTATTTATTTATTTTACTGTCTGTAGTGGGGAGACCTATTCCACAGGAAAACTATCTGTACCCAACCATATCTGTACTTGGAAAGTTTTCAGGAATAACGTGGCTGGCTTTGAGAACAAAGCACTTTGACTGGGTGAGAGAAGGCTATTGTTTCCTGCTTGCAGAAGCAAAATGTCCTGAAATGTTCCTAATGGCTCTGTGTGGTTTGCAGCAGATGCTAGTTGATTCTTTTTATCAGTAATACCAGGGACTTGTTGGAGTATGCAGATCAATTGTGCCCCAGTACAGTGAGTGATTCTGCCAATCACTCAGTTCTACACTGCTATTGGGGCGCTATTGTGCATTGGTCATTTCCTGCCCCTCCTCTCTCTTGTGTGCCTTCTTCCTTGAAGAAGGGCCATTTTCCATGATGGAGATTGCCTGAGCACATGCTATCTGATTGCTCTCTCTCCATCCACTCTTGCATCCATGCCATCCAGCTTTAGGGGGTGGTTTACCCAGTTTAGAAATGTTCTTTAAAGCTAAAGAAACTTGCCTGGAATATGTAAGACAAACAACCTTCTTTCTTTTTGACTCAAATGCTATACTTTGACCTTTGCTACTGAAATACTAAAGTCTGTAGTTAATAAACCTTTTTCTAAAGTTATTACAAGTTAACTCCATGTTTTTGACTCTGTACTTAATTTAGCTCATTGAAGATAATTGGTTAGAACACATGATGATCTCTAACATGGTAGCAGAGAATGGTTGGTTGTGATCCAATTACTCTTCCGTTGCTGAGCTATTAAGAGTCATTAAACATGAAGGCCAAGCAGTTAGATTGAAGTGCTGCTGTGGTCACAGAGAGGACTTAGACTGAAAAGAAAGGTTTTTGGTCATTTTGAATTTGAGTAAAAATGTCTGAGATAAAATATTCCATGCCAAAGTTCCAGCCTGCTAATTTCCAAAACTGGTTATTTTGCCTGGAGAATCTGTGTGAAATCCAGGGAGTGCTTGAGGTTTTAACAGAGGACGAACCTGATGTAACACATAACCAGTATGCAGATTGGAAGCTGAAGAATGCAAAAGCAAAGGGTCTGATAATTCAATCTTTAACAATAGAGAGATTGGTTCAAATCAGGAATGAGAAAACAGCCAAGAGTATGCTTGCCAAGTTAAAATCACTATACCAAGGTGATCAAGGACAGAGTATTGCAAATTTACTAAAGCGAGCAACACAGTCCAAATGGCATGAGAAATCAGAATCATTGGATCAATATATTCTGAGAATGCAAGCAATATTTGAAAAATTGGCTGTGGCAGGTGAAACTTTAAGCAAAAGGATGCAAGTTATTCTGATCCTTAATTCAATGCCCCCAGAATTCAATTCTTTTTCTGGATCATATAAGGAGCATAAGGAAGGGCTGGATTGTCTGATCCCTTGCTTGCAAGAAGAGCATATCAGACAACAGAGCTCAAGTTACCAAACTGGTTCTGCTGCTTTTACAGTTGATAGCTTCTTCAAACAGTCAAAAAGAAATCCCAGCCAGAAGGAGAAGAAGGAAGCTGGTAGCAATCACAAAAAGAAACAGTTGATTTGCTATCTCTACAAAAGAAAAGGACATTTTGCTAGAGACTGCAGAAGCAAAGCAAGAATAGAAAAGCGTAATCAAAATGATAATATAAAAAGAAGACAGCCATGCTTGTGTGCAGGCTTAATACAAGTAACCCGACTTCTAGCTTCTATCTTGATACAGGAGCTAATCAGCATCTAATTAGAGATGCTGATTTGTTCATTGAACTAAATCCAAGTCCAGTGAAACATATAATGTATGCAAGCGGCTAACAGGAGGCAATACATGGTGAAGGAAATGTTCTGCTCAGATGCAAAAATAAAAATGGCTTTGAAAAACTTGTTGCAGAAAAAGTACTGTATGTTCCACAGCTCACAGCAAATTTGATGAGTGCATCCATACTGGTGAACAAGAACTTTGAAGTTAAATTTGATAAAGAGGGTTGCACTATCTCATTTGGAAATGTGACTTATCTCACTGGAGTCCAGAGAAATGGATTGTTTGAGTTAAACTGTGAGAAACCACATGGAGTCTTTATGGCTCACAAAAGAAAGGAAGACAACAGTGCTGCCTTGTGGCATAGGAGATTTGTGCATAGGCGATTGGATGCAATTCTGAAGTTGCAAAAGGATCAGCTTGCTACAGGGATTGATAATGATGGGAATACTGACTATGATTCCAGATGTGTCGTTTGTGTGAAAGGAAAGGTGACCAGGCCATCTTTTCCCAAGAAAAGTGGAACACAAAGTACAAAGCCACTACAGCTGATCCATACAGATTTGTGTGGACCCCTTCAATCCTCAGCAGGAGGGCGCAAGTACATTCTGACTTTCATTGATGACCATTCAAGATACTGTGTGATCCACCTACTCAAAGAAAAGTCTGAGACCTTCGACGCGATGAAGGCATATGTGGAGATGGTGAAGAACAAGTTCAATAGGAAGCCTCAAATTGTGAGATCAGACCATGGGGGCGAGTATATCTCACAGCATATGCAGACTTACTTCAAAGAGCAAGGAATTCAACATCAACACACAGTGGCATACACTCCTGCACATAATGGTGTGGCAGAGAGAAAGAATCGGTCAATCATGGACATGGTCAGGTGCATGCTCATTGAAGCAAAACTACCTAATAAATACTGGGCGGATGCAGTATTGACAGCAGTCTATCTGCAGAACAGATTGCCGACCAAAGCAGTCAACAAAACTGTTGGCTAATCAGCAATCCAAATGCTAATTTCAAGATGTGGGAGGAAGGGGCCTGCATCAGAGACTAACTTGTTTTTTTGCCTGTTTGTTTATATACTAACCAATCAGAGGGATTTGTTGTTTCCCGGGTTAAATAAGCTCCGCCCCTTCTCACCATGAGGTTTGAGAAACTCCATTTTGTAACTCAGATCCTTTGTGTCCTTGCAAGATGCTAGACCTCCAGGCAGGATCTCTGAACCCCAGAGATCCTCCTAGCCACGTGGGCTAAAGAAAGAAACCTTTGCTTTTACTATTAATCCTTTTGTATCAACCTGAAACCTACTGAGTGCCTATTCATGTGAGTTAAATATACAAAACCTTTTTACACTTAAAGATCGCCTCCTGAGTGTTGTTTTGAACAAAAGTGCTAGGCTTTGGTGAGGGTGGATAAACAAGGGAACTTCCCTAGCTAATTCTACCCTGAGGTAGCTGGCCTTCCACTGTGCATTGAACAGGAACTTACACGAGTTCCCCAAGAACTCTCAACAGGTTATGTGGCCCAGTTGAGTAACCAAACACAGCCAGCAATCCCCCTCAACCAAAAACCAAAGCTAGCTGAAGAGACTTTTTTGGCTAGAAGGAGGCAGGACTCAGCATGGCAGAAAGGAAGGAAATTCTAGGAAAATTGCCAGTGTTGACCTCAGTGAATTTTGAAAGATGGAAGGAAAGATTAATGGTTGATTTATCAGCTCTTGAACTTGATGAATGTTTAAATTCAGACAGACCTGCAGAAGGAAGAGCCAGGAAAGATTGGGAGAAGAAGGATAGAAATGCAAAATCAATAATTTACCACAGTCTAACAGACTCCCAGCTAGCCTATGTTACAGGATGTGAATCAGCCAAACAAATGGTTAAAAATCTGGAAGAATCTTTTGGGGTTGCAAGTCGCCAATCTGAAGCAGCCTTGATTAAAGATCTAACCAGAATTCGATTAAATAACAAGAAGGATTGTGAAAAGCATATATCTGAATTTTTAAATATCGTTGGCAGTTTGAATACAACTGGTTTCCAAATGCCTGATAGAATTAAAAAGGGATTTTTGATAGCATCCCTAGGAGAACGTTTTGATGCTTTTGCTTCAATTGTAAATGCTCAAAAGCTGTCTTTTGAAGAAAGCCTTAAAGCTTTGCGAGATGAATGCATAAACCAGGCAGGCTTGAATTCCTCAGAGGCAAATGGATCAAATTACCTGTTTCAAAGTAGGAGCTACAGAAAGGCCCCGCCCCATGACCAATCACATAATAGTTGCTGGTCTTGTGGAAAACCAGGGCATAAATCAAGGGATTGTTACGCCCACAGAGAGCCTTCAGCCAATAGGAGCTCTCACTAATCTGAACAAAGGTCTCATAAAAGGCAGAATGCACCTCCTAGTTACAAGAGGGACAAAGACAAAGGAAAGCCAAACAGAGAAATTAAACAGAGCTCATTTATGGCCTATGAAGTTATACCAAACTACCAGAGAAATAGAGATTCATGGATAATTGACAGTGGATGCACACAGCATGCAACCAATGAGAAAACATTTTTTAAAACTTTTGATTCACGGACCACTGGAGAGATTAGGGTTGCTGATGGGAACTGTGTAAAGATCCAAGGAAAGGGATCTGGGACTTTGATGTGTCCAGTACCAAATGCAATCTATGAAAATACTGTGAAGGAAGTCATCTATGTACCAAAGCTGGAATGCAACATGATAAGCGTGTCAGCTCTTGGGAAAAAGGGTTTTAAAATACATTTTGATGGTGAAAAATGCATAATTGAAAAGGACAATGAGATATATTTGGAAGGTTATGAATCTAATGGCATCTATAAAGTCAGTATCTTAGATGAACAGGTGCAAATCAACACAGCGCAGACGGTGCAAGAAGAGGTGAACAGCCTGGACCTGTGGCATCGCAGATTTGCACATAGAGATACGAACGCGATCCTGGAACTGCACAATAAGAACCTAGCCAAAGGAATTGAGGTAAAACCACGTGACACAAACAAGACAACCAGGTGCGTAAATTGCCTTACAGAAAAAGGGGTCAGACCCTCATTTCACTTAAGTACTGAACAAAGAAGCACAAAGGTGTTGGAATTAATTCACACTGACCTGTGTGGGCCAATTAATGTGCCATCAATGGGAGGCAACAGATATATTCTAATTTTTGTGGATGATTTTTCAAGGTATTGTGTCACCTACCTACTGAAGGACAAGAGTGAGACCCACAACCTTCTGAGGAAATATGTGGCCATGGTGAACAACAAATTTGGAAGAAAACCGCAGGCGTTTCAATCAGAAAACGGTGGTGAGTACATTTCAAACCACACACAAACATTCTTTGAAGAACAAGGTATTCTACACAGAAGGACTGTTCCATACACACCAGAACAAAATGGAATAGCTGAGAGAAAACTAAGGTATCTTCTAGAGATGACCAGATGCATGCTTGCAGATGCAGAACTACCCAACAAACTTTGGGGTGAAGCAATCATGACAGCAATATATCTCCAGAACAGATTACCAACAAAAGGCACCACAAAAACACCTTTTGAACTTTGGCATGATAGAATCCCGAACATTTCACACATTAGAGTATTTGGAAGCATTGCATACTCCTACATTCCCAAGGAGAAAAGGCATAAACTGGACTCTAGAACAGAACAAACAATTCTTGTTGGATATGCTTCTGGTGTCAAAGGCTACAGAGTAATGAATCTGAGAACTGGTGAAGTCAGTGCAAGACATGTGGTTCACTTTGATGAACAAAGGAAGGCTGACAGGAGAGGGACTGTGCTAGACAGCTCCAATGAGCAGGATCAACGCAACCAACCTCTCCTAGACATACTTATGCCAGTGCCCTCACAAACCAAACCAGAGGAAGTGGAGGATGAGAATGAGGCACAGGATGAGAGCAGTACACCAAAAGAAGGGGATACAGATGAAGCAGTCGACAATGCTGTGGAACTGGAAGATGGCACCATGCCACCAGAGGTTCCAGAACCAGAAGTCAGACGCTCATCAAGATCCAACAGAGGTGTGCCGGCCCCTCGCCTGTCCTACCTTGCAAGGCTGTCACAGACAGATGAACCAGCAACCTGGGAAGAGGTTGAACAAATGCCAGCACAAGAGGGCGCCAAATGGAGACAAGCTGCAAAGGAGGAGATAGAAGCCTTACATAAAAATGAAACATGGACACTGACAAGGCTACCACCAGGCAAGAAAGCAATTGGATGCGAATGGGTTTTCAAAGAGAAAAAGGGAGCAGATGGAGAAGTGGAACGCTACAAAGCAAGATTAGTTGCCAAAGGATTTCTTCAGAAGTATGGAGAAGACTTTGATGAAACTTTTGCTCCAGTTGTCAGACACAGCACCATAAGAATGCTCCTGAGTATAGCAGCCTCCAGACAAATGCAAGTCAAACACCTAGATGTCAAGACTGCATTTCTACATGGAGAGATTGAGGAGGAACTGTACATGGAACAACCACCAGGTTTTATTGACAAGAAGCACCCTGACCTTGTCTGCAGACTGAAGAAAGGCCTCTATGGGCTGAAACAAGCAGCCAGAGCCTGGAACGAGAAACTGAAGAAGATGCTACTTCAACAAGGTTTCAAGCAAGGAAAGGGAGATCAGTGCCTATATACTAGAAACAGGAATGGACATTTCACATTTATTCTGGCTTATGTTGATGACCTGATAGTGGCCACCAATGAGGAAAGGGAGTACAGAAGTGTAGTACAGAAACTGAGCAAAGAGGTAGAAATAAAGGAATTGGGAGATGCAACATACTATTTGGGCATTAAAATTGAGAAAGAGGCAGATGGTTCATATCTGTTGAGTCAGAAACAAAAGATACTTGAACTTTTAGACATGTTGAATATGCAGGATGCCCACAGTGCTGCAACACCCATGCACACAGATTTTCTTAAAAATAAAGAGAAAGGAGAACCTTTACCCAACAATAGCCAGTACAGAGCAGCTATAGGAAAGCTTTTGTACTTGACAACTACTGCGAGACCTGACATTGCCACTGCAGTAGGAATACTGAGCAGAAAAGTCAGCTCACCAACACAGAGTGACTGGACAGCTGTAAAGAGAGTAGCTAGATATTTGAAAGGGACCATGGACTTTAAACTAAGATTGCCAGCTAACAAGAACCCAAAACTTGTAGGGTGGGCAGATGCAGATTGGGCAGAAGATAGCGAAGGTCGTAAATCTACTAGTGGTTTTCTGTTTCTGTATGGTAATGGTCCTATCTCATGGGGCAGTCATAAACAAGATATTGTAGCTTTATCTTCCACAGAGTCTGAGTTTGTTGCAGCAGCAGAAGCATGCAGAGAACTGCTATGGCTGAAGAAACTACTGATGGACTTTGAAATAGATGAAGAAACACCATTCCAGATGATGGAAGACAACCAAAGCTGCATCAAGCTATCACAGGGAGAGAAGATGAACGCGCGCACCAAACACATTGATGTGAGATATGAGTTTGTGCGTGACCTGATCGAGAAGGGTATCATCCAGATGACCTATTGTCCAACCAAGGAAATGAAGGCGGACATCCTGACAAAACCTCTACCAAGAGATCGCTTTCAGGACCTGCGAACCATGATGGGACTTGTTGAAATTTAGCATGATAGATTGAGAAGGGGTGTTGGCTAATCAGCAATCCAAATGCTAATTTCAAGATGTGGGAGGAAGGGGCCTGCATCAGAGACTAACTTGTTTTTTTGCCTGTTTGTTTATATACTAACCAATCAGAGGGATTTGTTGTTTCCCGGGTTAAATAAGCTCCGCCCCTTCTCACCATGAGGTTTGAGAAACTCCATTTTGTAACTCAGATCCTTTGTGTCCTTGCAAGATGCTAGACCTCCAGGCAGGATCTCTGAACCCCAGAGATCCTCCTAGCCACGTGGGCTAAAGAAAGAAACCTTTGCTTTTACTATTAATCCTTTTGTATCAACCTGAAACCTACTGAGTGCCTATTCATGTGAGTTAAATATACAAAACCTTTTTACACTTAAAGATCGCCTCCTGAGTGTTGTTTTGAACAAAAGTGCTAGGCTTTGGTGAGGGTGGATAAACAAGGGAACTTCCCTAGCTAATTCTACCCTGAGGTAGCTGGCCTTCCACTGTGCATTGAACAGGAACTTACACGAGTTCCCCAAGAACTCTCAACAAAAACACCATTTGAACTTTGGCATCATCGCAAGCCAAGTGTCAAACATCTGAGAGTGTTTGGGTGCAAAGCGTTTGCACACGTAACTAAAGAGAAGAGGTCCAAACTCGACTCCAGAGCCGAAGAAGGGGTTCTACTTGGCTATGCACCGGGATGCAAGGGATACAAGATCCTGTACCCAAAAACGGGTAAAGTTGACATTTGCAAAGTGGTGTGTTTTGATGAAAGAGAGCCCAGTGACCAGAGTCCTGGCAACTGCCACGGAGAGAATGAAGATGAGGGAGACCAACCTGAGTTCCACTATCCCATGTTCCAAGATGCAGTTGACACTGAAACCCAGAGAGAAGAGGGTGTCCAAGTCATAACTCCACCAGAGTCAGACGATGAAGAGGCTGGCGCACCAGACAAGGCTGAAATGCTGGGAGATGTTCCAGAATCAACGTCAAGTCCAGAACCAGTCCAGAGACATTCATCGAGACCGCACAATCTTGTGGGGGTGTCACTACCAAAAGAGCCTGCATCATGGAATGAAGTGCAGCAGCTGCCCAAAGTGGAAGCAAACAAATGGAAAACAGCAAGAAGAATTTGATGCACTACAAAGGAACAAGACATGGACTCTTGAAAAATTGCCAGTCGGCAAGAGAACCTTCAGTTGCAAATGGGTCTTTAAGGCCAAGCAAGATGAAAGAGGACATGTACAAAGGTACAAAGTTAGGCTTGTTGCAAAGGGCTACTCTCAAAAATATGGAGAGGACTTTGATGAGACTTTTGCTCCAGTGAAGCACACCACCATTAGGGTACTTCTAAGCCTAGCTGCTTCCAGAAAATGCATGTTGAACATCTGGATGTGAAAACTGCATTTTTGCATGGAGAAATTGAGGAGGAACTATACATGCAACAGCCTCCTGGCTTCACAGATACCAAGAACAAGGATCTAGTGTGTAAGCTTCAGAAGAGGATCTATGGCTTAAAGCAGGCAGCGATAGCATGGAGCGAGAAGCTGAACAAGATGCTATTAAGTGAAGGCTTCATTAAAAGTAAAGCGGACCCCTGTCTCTTTACACAAAACAAAGATAGCAGACTTGTGTACATCCTTACATATGTGGATGACCCGATGCTTTGTTGTGAAGATCAACGAGACATCAAAGAGATTGTATCCAACCTCAACAAAGAAGTGGAAGTAAAGCAACTTGGAAAAGCCAGCTATTACTTGGGGATACAAATCAATAGAGAAGAAGATGGACGTTTTCTTCTGAGCCAAAAGCAAAAGATTCTCGACTTGGTGGAAAGCCTTGGACTGCAGGATGCCAATCCTGTATCCACTCCCATGGAAGCTGGCTTTCATAAACAGAGAGAACCAAGTGAACTCTTGCCCAACAATCATGGCTACAGAGAAGCCATAGGAAAGATGCTGTATATTGCCACAATGACAAGACCAGATATTGCGGTGGTGGTGGGCATTTTTTTGCCGAAGGACCAGCTCACCGACCTAAAGGGACTGGACTGGGATTAAGCGGGTGGTGAGATATCTAAAGGGTACTGCACATTTAAAGCTTAAATTACCATCTACAGAAAATCCTAGACTAGTGGGGTTTACTGATGCAGACTGGGTAGAAGACATAGCCGATTGTAAATCCACTAGTGGGTATATATTTTTTATGGAAATGGACCAATGAGTTGGATTAGCCGCAAGCAAGGTAGCATAGCTCGCTCTTCTACAGAGGCAGAGTACATCTCAGCTGCAGCAGCTTGTGATGAAACTGTATGGCTCAAACTCTTGCTTGCAGACCTCAGAGTAGATGAACCTACTCCAATTAGGGTTTTTGAAAACAATCAAAGTTGCATCAGACTTTCCTTGTCAGAAAAGACAGGTGGGTGCACAAAACACATTGATGTTAAGCACTACATCATAAAAGAGATGCAAACAGAGGGATCGTTACAATTGGAGTATTGTCCCACTAAGGACATGACCACAGATATCCTAACTAAGCCGTTGGCTAGGGATAGATTCCAACATCTGCGGGGGAAATTGAATCTGATTGATTCGGGAACACAATGATCTGAGAAGGGGTGTTGGAGTATGCAGATCAATTGTGTCCCAGTATGCAGTGGGTGATTCTGCCAATCACTCAGTTCTACACTGCTATTGGGGCGCTATTGTGCATTCGTCACTTCCTGCCCCTCCTCTCTCTTGTGTGCCTTCTTCCTTGACGAAGGGCCCTTTTCCAAGATGGAAATTGCCTGAGCACACGGTCTCTAATTGCTCTCTCGTCATCCACACTTGCATCCATGCCATCCAACTTTAGGGGGTGGTTTATCCAGTTTAGAAATGTTCTTTAAAGCTAAAGAAACGTGCCTGGAATATGTAAGACAAACAACCTTCTTTCTTTTTCACTCAAATGCTATACTTTGACCTTTGCTACTGAAATACTAAAGTCTGTAGTTAATAAACCTTTTTCTAAAGTTATTACAAGTTAACTCCATGTTTTTGAGTCTGTACTTAATTTAGCTCATTGAAAATAATTGGTCAGAACACACAATGATCTCTAACAGGACTGAACCCGGAACCATCTGATTATGTGTTCAACACAAAGTGTTGCCCTTTCCCATAATGAAACCAACCAAGCCTGGTTGGTCTTACAGTAAATATCTATTGTACCACCTGTGGCTGCTTGGGTGTTGTTTATTTTAACATAGAACATTTGTCTTCAGAGATACTTTATTCAAGATAAATTTGTACTTCTTAGACCTTTTTATGTTGTCTGTCCAGGAAATTGTAAGAATTAGTTACACACAATGCCTTATGATTTCAGACAGCATTGTGTGTCCATCCAACACCTCATTGAGGATCTGGCTTGGTAGTGCCAGCTCTACCATTTGGCAGAGTGAGGTGGCCAGCTCAGACCACTGGTTTTGGGTGTTGTGAAAGGAGAATGTAATTTATTGTTTGCGTATTTTCTTTGCCACAGAGGAGAAAATGCTTGTAGGATTTCATGCCTGAGATAGAAGAATAATGTGTGTTGCCTTGGATACCACACACCTTGGGGATGCAGGGGGCATATTTTCTGACTCAGGCAGCAAAGGGTCTTGGCTAGCTGTGTGGCCATTATGGCCATATGCTTTGTGTGTGGCTTGCCTAGAGGGTGGTCATGTGGATCTCTAGCTAAATGACTATCAGAAGGCACGTTTTCTGCTAATTAGCATATTTTAACAACAGCCTGGTGTAGACTCACATTACATGTAAAGCAACATGGCCTAGTACTTCTCTTTACAACATCGAGCCATACAATATTTGAAATTAAAGAAATGTGTAAGGAAAACCACCTTCAACTGCAGTGGCCCTGGGCTGAGGTCTATCTGGGCTGGCAAAAATGGACAACCTGAATTCATTTCTGAAAGATAAAGGGGTTTTGTCTTTTGTTTTTAGGCAGGTGCTAAAATGGGACAGCAGCCCCTTTAAACTCTTCATAGAATCATAGAAATCATAGAAAAGTGAAGTTGGAAGGGGCCTACAAGGCCATCAAGTCCAACTCCCTGCTCAATGCAGGAATACAATCAAAGCATATCTGTCAGGTGATTACTGTATCTAAGTTTTTCTTGAATGCCTCCAGGGTTGGAGCACTCGCCAACTCCTGAGGTAACTGGTTCCACTGTTGTACTGCTCTAACAGTTAGAAAGTTTTTCCTGATATTCAACTGAAATCTGGCTTCAAAGGTAATACATCACTCTTGGAAGGTTTTTTTTTTAATTTTGGATGATTTGAAGTGGCTTCCAGGGCAAAATGCATGAGGAAATTGAGTGTGGCTTAAAAATTAAAATAAAACTTCCTCCTAAACATGCAGTGGATAAAATGGTTCAGTCAGGAACTAAAGAGCAGATTGAGCTACAAGTCTCCCTCAGCAGACCAGTCCTTATTTGTTAGTTTATCTCAGCTGGTGCTTGCTGTCTCAATACATTCACTCAGATACTCTGGTAATGAGAAAGAATTAAATGTTTCTATTGACTTACAGTTTTTCATAGATAAAAAACAAATACCATATTCTGTAAAAGTATTAATTTGTTACTCATTGAGCTTAACTGGTTAGCTAGCTTCATTACTGATTAACTGACTGGTTGCATAGGTGACAGAACACTTTGCTCTAACTGTCCACTTCTGATAGACTCCATTGCTAATGCTGACAGAACAGGACAGCAACAGCTTCACTGGGTCATAAAGCACAAAAAGCAAGCGAGCCAGGCTAATCCCCAGACTGCGCCCTCTGGGGAAGTTGCCAGTCTCCCCACCTCCGCCCTGCTCCCTTTCTCTTTTAGCCTGGATTTATTTGTGGGTCACCCCATCTTTGGGTCACCAGTTGGACTCTTTAAAAGGCATGTGGGAGAGGGTGTGGGCTTTCCCACTCCCAAATCAGCCCGTAGAGCCCTTTTGTCAAGACGATGGTTGGGCAGTCCTTGAACTTTGGCTTCCTGAAGAGGCGAGAAGGGGCGGAAAAAGGCTCCTCAGATTGGAAAGTTCGCCCGGGTATATATACCATGTAACTGCAATTCAGTACAACAGAAGTATGGAAAGTATTGTTAGATGTGGGGAACATTTGTCTCGTGTGATCAGGCCCTCAGTTTAGATTAACTGCTGCCATTAAATGGGTTTTGCCTCCTGTCACCGTGGTTCTTTGGAACTGTAGCATTCTGAAGATGCAGAAACGTAGAGGAAAGCAATTTTTGAAGAAAGATGGTCTCATGGCACTGAACAAGAGGGGACTTTTTCAGTGGCCACAAGGAAAGACTTTTGGAAAAAAGGGAAGGGAGAACAAGGAAGAAGCAAGATGGGTATGTTTGTGTCAATGAGTGAGGGAAAAAAATGGAGCAGTTGAAATAGGGAGGTGACCCCCCCCCCCCATCAGCATGATGCCAGAATCCTGGTGCTCAAATTTCAAGAAACAAAAGCAACATTGCCAAAAAATGTTGGGAACAGAGCAGGAATATGACCATTGTGATTTCAAAACTGCTCACAGCATTGGGTAAGCAGCAGTATTGGTTCGGGAGAGGGCTGTTCTCCTACGATCAACAGGAAGTGCTGTGGTTTGGAGCCAAAATAAATGTGAAGCGTAGTTTCTGCTCTAGGCATGGGAGGAAAAATTGATGAAGACACACCCAGTCTTCTGAGCACCCAAACAATAGAATGCTGTAATAAATCTATGAGTCAATCAAGTGCCATTGGCAAACGATCAAAACATCTGCCAACTTCAATAGCCCCAATATTCACTTCTGAAAAGAAAATGACTTTTGCTCCATATCTTTATTATAAGCAGACACCATTAGAAAGTGCACATAATGTATGACTCGGCCATCTGTATCTGCTTTTCAAAGCATATCTCTTATTCAACAAGCACCTCTCAAGGGATGCACCCTGGTTCTCCCTCTTCCTTTTGTGCTCTCTGTAATATGGGCTAATGGTTTTGAAATGTGAGGGTGTGGAGGGTCTACTTACTTTAATGGCAGCACAGTCCATTTCAAACTGAGTACATTTCTTTTCTGTCTCCCATGCTCCAAATTTATTGTCACTTGGCAGAATAAAGCTACATATATTGTGACCAAAAAGATACATTAATCAATGGTTCACGTTCCTAGCAAACCATGAAGCTCACTGGGTCATCTTGAGCCATTCATATACTCTTTCAGCTTGGCCTTGCCCTGCATGGTTCTTGTGAGAGGAAGAGAGCATAATTTTAGAGCTGCAGAGCTGGAAGGGACCCTCTGGATCATTGAGTCCAGCCTCTGTCGAAGAGTCATAGTGAGGAATTGAACTCTTGACCTCTGGCTCTGCAAACAGCTGAGTTATCCAGTAAGTCATAGAAGCTTTTTGAATTCTCTGGAGGAACCATGGAATAGAAATATAGTAAATTAATCAGTAAATAATAAGTGCAATTTAGGATCTATTCCCAATTCAAATTGAACTATTCATAACTCATTATATACAACAGCTATGGGCCCTGGACATTAAATATTGTCCTATACCAAAAGGCACATGTGGTCCCTTCTATGGGACCCAGGTGAACATGATGATGCAAATGGAAAGACACATTTTGGATGGACATCTGCACAAGGCTGAGTTCCATACATGGCACCCTTCCCCTTTCTGGATTAGGGCAATTAATTGCACTTGAGTATATAGTTGAAACAAAATAGAAAAGTAGGAGACACATTTTCCAGTCCCAGGAATGCCATTGCTATGGGGTCTTGACTGTGGCACTTTTCCAAATCAGAGGTCAGAATGACCTTATTCAAGAATTTGAGACACCTGGTTAAGATGCATCTATACCACCAGGCTTTTGATTAATTTTTACTTTACCTTGTTGTGGCTTGATTTTATCAATTTCTTTTAGTGCTCTCTTTTTTATTCATTAAACTGTTTATAAGGTAAATTAGCTCTGCCTCTTCCTGCCTCATTCTCCCACCAACCTCCATGACTGACATGACCACACATACCTCTGTTTGGTTCTTGTTTTCCTGGGGCCCAGGTTTAGCGGTGGCTTCCTCTTACATGTAATGTGTAGGTCCTGGGTTGGAGGTCAACAGACCACCGACAGAGGCATCTGTCTCCCTGTCTTCCTCACAGGCTTGCATGTTTTCCTTGGGGTTTTTAACATTAGCCACACACTGACAAGATTGCACAGCCCCATCCTAAGTGATTGGGAATGAGATGTCAGGATTTGCCCAATCACAGTTTCTGCTCAGATTTTCTAGAACCAGCTCTGTCTCTTTGCATATAGTAGGATGACTTTTCTTCAGGGATGCAGTCCTTTGGAGATACATAGGAAATATGTCATGTCATGTGCAATGCAACTCAAACATTTAAAGTCATCTTCATGCACTGAGGCTAGACTCACTATAAAGAGTCTGGGCTACCAAATAGAGATTGATTAATATACATATGATAAAACCAGGCAGGAGGCATTTGTAACATGAATGAGCATTGTGGCCACTGGTATTTTGAGATTAGCATTAAAAAACCTTCTGAAGCAAGAGCTGCCTTGTGCCTCTGCGTCAGGACATTTGATGCAACTGAGGAGAGATGCTTTTCTATCTTCTGGGCTACTTCTGTAGTTCTCTTTTCCTCCGTCCAATAACTCATTCAATTTTTCTCTTCAGTGCATGCTTCCTAATATTTCATGCACCAAATGTTCAGCAGATGTAACTTGAGTCAGAATAAATCAAATAAAAGGCATGTTTAAGCCACAAAGCTGAAAATCCAGAGTAATGGACACCAGGGCTTTTGACAAGCCAACTTTTTAGAAAGCCAAACTCTTTGAAAGAAGCAGTTCTGTGTTCCAACATAAGAAAGGTATACTCAATAAACAGAGGGAAAGGGATGCAATCATAGAATGTAAGATCTTCCTATGTCTTCACAGAGTGATTCCCATAAACAAGGAATTGTTGTTAAGTTCTGTCACGTTGCCTCCGACTTACAGTTAGAGGTCTCCAAAATGTCTTG
Source organism: Intellagama lesueurii (assembly GCA_037013535.1). Classification (NCBI taxonomy): domain Eukaryota; kingdom Metazoa; phylum Chordata; class Lepidosauria; order Squamata; family Agamidae; genus Intellagama; species Intellagama lesueurii. The sequence goes on from JBAJHW010000001.1 coordinate 24,201,975, forward strand.
TACATAACAGCCCTGCTCAGATCTTGTAAATGCTCCTGTGGCTTCCTTTAGGGATTCAGTCCATTTCGTATTTGGTCTTCCTCTTTTCCTGCCACCTTCCACTTTTCCAGAGTATCTTGTCTTCATATGATATATGCCCAAAATAGGACAGTCTCAGTTTCATCACTTTTGCTTCCAGAGATAGTTCAGGCTTGATTTGATCTAGGATCCACTTGTTTGTCTTTCTGCCAGTCCAGGTGTCCACAAAGCTCTATTTGAGCACCACATTTCAAACTAAATTTTTTTTTAGTCAACTTTCTTTAGTGTCCAGCTTTCACTTATACACAGTGATCGGGAATACAAGAGTACAGATGATCTTGGTCTCGGTCTCCCGTGACACATCCTTACACTTGATTATATTTTCTAATTCCTTCATTGCTGATTGAGATTATTCAGTCAGATCTTACATTATAGCCCCTAACTGCCTGTGCTGCATCCTCCCTCAGAGTTAAAGCTACTCAATTTCTACATCAGCCCAGCACCCCAAGCCCAGGCGTCATTCAGTTAGAGCTATGGCTATAATCTGATTCTCTTGCTTGTGTTTCCCCATTCACAGAAGTATGTTTCTCCCCAGAGATCGAGAAACACATACATTGCTGACCCAGACCCAGACCAAGATGAGATTGAAGTGTTTCTGAAAGGGCAAAAGATGTCTTGGCACAAAACTTTGTGGCCTTAGGTGGCCATAGTCCAGGTTGCGGTACACATCCCAAGCATAGGATTAGATTGCCAGGTGCAGCGATTTAAATCAGGGAGCAGTAGAATTCAGAGTTTAGGAATGTATGGGTGTGATCACATTGACCATTTGAATTGCTTCTTTTTCCTCCTTTTTGTATTATTTGTATTATATGTATTATTCCTCTTATTGATATATTTCTGTGTATAGTCACATAGTATATATATGCTGCTGGGCAAGTTCACATGCCTGTCAGTTCAATCGGTACATTTCTTGCTATTTGTACCAGTTCTGTAGGCTACATGTGCCATCTCATATAAAGCAATTCATTTGCTGTCTTGTTTCTGGATCCCCGCTGCCCTAAAATTTTCTTTCTTTCTCTCTTTTTAAAAATAATTTGTATGTGACATATTGCTATTTTCTTGTCACTTTCAACTGTCAGTCAATGTGCAATCTGGTGGTACATGTCACCTGCAGCCCTTCCTCCCTTCCTTTTCAATTTTCACTTCCTGATTCCTTTCTCCGTCTTTCTTTCCCTCCTTTTCCTTCTCTCCCTCTCCCCTTTTCCCTTCCCTCCTTTACTCAGTTGTTCCCTTTCCCCTTTTTTCCTGCATATCTTCCTCTCAGTTCTTGTCTTTCATTTTTCTTTTCCTCTTTGAACAGTGTGGAGAGGAGGAAACAGGTTTTGAAAGACATGCAAAGAGCAGGGCTAAAATAAAATAAAATGCAGAGACACATTAATATCATTCCCCTTTCTTTTCCCCCTCAAACAATTCCAAGCAGGAAACAGCTCTTTCTCTGTTAAATCCCTCTTTCCCCTTTCCTTCCTTAAACCTGCAAGGGAGTGGGGGACAGTGGTCTCCTTCTGGGCAATGTATTTGTGTTGCTGCTGCTGCAAGCAATTTATTGATAAGTATTTTTTAAATGTAAAAAAGAAGAAGAAGAGGGTACAAGACCGGTGGCCATGCAGTGGCCATCATGCCCCAAAACCTGAGCCATTCACTAAGTGAATAGCAATGTTTGTCATGCACCAGAACAATAAGGATTGAAGCAATACAGTAATCAGTATATTTTAAAACAACCATGCCAGCAAGGTGGGGGGAAAAAACAATTGGCTAGCCAAATGAATTGATGTTACCCATATGTCATGTGGATGGAAATTTATAAAATGATTTAAATATATGTTACCTTTTCGGTGCTGGAACCCTAAGGTCCTTTCGCTGGAGCCTTGTATAAAAGGCATAGCCTATGAAAGAGTCTGGGATCCAGGAATTTCGTCTCAGCAAAACTCAGAAGAGTTTCTTTGTTGGCCTATACTTCCCAGAATTCTCTCAGCTACTGCAGTTACTGGAGTTGTAGGTTTTTAAAAAATTGTACTCTTAAAAAATGAACTTTTCCGAGCTCTAATTTTGAGCACCAGAACTGAACATACAATCTTTCCACAGTAAAATTCACTTCAGATCATCTCAAATTTTCTTTCTTTCAGGACTGTAATTGAGGGTCGGGGTTGGCATGACAATTTTGTTGTCTGATGCTGCTAAGCACCTAAGAATCAGAAATCCTTAATAATCAATTGCAGATTACTTGGAGATACACTGAAAGATGTAAATCTAGCTTCCACCAGCTCTAAATTTAACACGAGCCTTAAATTTAAAACCAAAAAAACTAAAAAACAGTTTCATTAGTAAAAGTGATTCCAGATGTCACTTATCTATATAGCTTCGATGATGTAATATATATATATATATGTATATATATATATAATCTTTTTAATGTCAATAAACCTCATTGTGAGTGTTGTAACACAGCAAGCCGACAGGCATACCTGGTGAACCATTTAGACACAGTCCGTTCCTCACGCTAATTAACAGTCTATGAATTTTAACTTGTGTCAGGGTCACGGCAGCTGGATTCTACAGCCAAAGAGGCCTGTATTTGTCATTCACAGACAGTGCCAAGAAGCTCTTGCGGGGGGAGGGGGTAATCCTTTCCTATGAAGTGGACTCTAATTCCTGAAGAACCAGCTCTTGGTAAATGGCTAATGATCACAAATGACATGCAACCGACTACCTTCAATTGACATATGGAAAAAAAATTAAAGGGGGTATTTTCCAAATGCATAAATGCTTATTAACATGTATTGTCCTGCCAATTACACATGACAACTTTGAACACAAGGCACACCTTGCTCCTTGATCGCACCTTATATGAGGAGTTGTTTTAAAAGAACCCATTTTCTCCTTAGGCACCAGTAATTTTTATTAACAAAAATCAGCAATTCTTTTATTGAATCTCCCTTACTTCAGTAACAATGCTGTCTGAGCTTCTGTTTATCAAACATCTTTTGTCAAAACCAGTACCTCCCGAACACTGGGATTTCTGTCGGTCCACCATAGCCTTTGAAGCTTCTACAAGGGTATCTTCATCTTAATGCTGTTGTACATCTCTGTTCCAAAGCGCGGTCACTGAGGCATAAAGGTAAAGGTAAAGGTTCCCCTTGACATTTAGTCCAGTCGTGTCCGACTCTAGGGGGCGGTGCTCATCCCCGTTTCCAAGCCACAGAGCCAGCGTTTGTCCAAAGACAGTTTCCGTGGTCACGTGGCCAGCGCGACTAGACACGGAACGCCATTACCTTCCCACTGAGGTGGTACCTATTTATCTACTTGCATTTGCATGCTTTCGAACTGCTAGGTTGGCAGGAGCTGGGACAAGTGACGGGAGCTCACTCCGTCGTGTGGATTTGATCTTACGACTGCTGGTCTTCTGACCCTGCAGCACAGAGGCTTCTGCGGTTTAACCCACAGCGCCACCACGTCCCTTATCTTTTCCCCCTCTGAGGCATAACATGTGTCTATTTTCCCTCTCCATATTCCCAAATACATATTTTGTTTCCAACTGTACTCTGGAAACAACAGCAGCAACAACAACTGCTGAAAAACAACAGGTGAAATACCTAATACCCACAAAACAGGAAGAAGTGATTAAATGCTAATAGACACAATTTAATCTGATCTCTTGTCGGATGTGTGGAAAGCCTGCATTTCACCACATTTTCTTCTTCATCATCAGAGCTTACAGCTCATAGAAAAAGAGCTTGATTTTTGTCATAAAGCATAAAAAAATTATGAAAGTTGTGATGAACGTGAGTATCCTTAAAATCTTATGATCATGCAGTGATATTCATTGGCAGTAGATTAGTTCTGACATTTCTGGACATTGTAAAACTTAACGACCAATGAACAGAGAGTGGTATCGGCTCTCCTCTAAGCAAGAGACCAGAAGAAGTGAAAATAATCATTCTCTACATCTTACAGTACTTCTAGTGTGAAATTAATTGCCACATGATGCGATGATATCCACTGAGTTTTCAAGTGTCGGCCAAAGAAGAAGGCACGTCAGTGCCTTGGTGACTTGGCTGTGGGACATAGTCAGAGATGTGTCAAAAGACAGGATCCAGAAATTAGAGAAAAAGACAGTAGTCAAGTCTGAAGAACAATTTAGGACTATAGGAATTGCTAACCACATAATCTAAATCAAAATGCAATGACTACTAGGACTCTTACCAACTTTTTCAATTAAAAGGAGCACCTACCCTACTCCCAGATATGAGAAACATTACCTTTTGGACTACAACTCCCAGAATTCCCCTTGCCTAACATGACTGAAAGCCTTGCATAATCTTTTGTTGTGGAATGCAATATTTATGTTAATGATATTTATTATACAATTCATAGTGTCAGTGGTCAAACCTCTACACATGTATCCATTTTTTCACCCTAGCCCCATATTCTGCCTGTGTCTACTTTCCATAGGATAAGCTAGAAAGAGTAAATGGAGTGTCAGGATTAACAGCAAGGATTCAGTAATATTACAAAGTTCAGGAAGATTTTACTGCAAGAGTACTTTTTTCTTTCTTATTGGACGTGAGGAAAGATTTCTAAAAGGTTACTACAGAAACCTCTAGATTTGGCTCCCATGTATGCAGGTCTGACATTTCAACTGATACAGGAACTGACTTCAAAAGGATGGAAGAAAACATATGATTTCAAAGAAGGAAGGAAGTCTAAGAGTACCAATCTGCAGTTTGAGCTAAAAAAGACAAGACAGGAAAATCTCAAGTAGCTACCTGCCTATTCCTTGCCATCTAATTCAAGTTACTTGATAAATCCATTGGTGCTCCATTCTAACACTGCTCAGAAGTATTCAATGAGTAGATCCACCTAGTGCCAGAAGGTTCTTCACAGACGAAGGCTGCTACCTTCAGCCATACACAGGCCCAGCAATTCTTGGTAAGTATTGAACAATAACCACTATATCTGGAAAAACTGCACATCTCAGTTTGCAAATGAAGGCGAGTTCAACAGGATCCTCCCTCTCCTGAAAAATAAATTTATCTTGGAGAAATTTGCCTGAAATGCAGAAGCAAGTAGAAGAAAACCCAAGGAAATGTCTTGGAAGCCAAATTTTGGTATGAGAAACAGAATGTGCAGGTATTATGTTTGGCCACAGTGTCTATACTTAATGAAAATGAAACAAGAGTACCTTAATCCATAACATTAGCTTCCTCCTTTATTACTTTAGAAGACTGCAAAGACAAGGGAGAAGAAGAAGGCAACAGATCTATTCCTTTTATGAGGATGGTTTCTGCTTATCATCTTCTTGATTCTAAGTAGCAAATATTAATCCACTTGATGTTGTCATTCTTAAGAATGTGAGATTTAAATATAAACACTATAATTTGCGGATGTGTCAGTTTTGAATGCTGTAGCACACATGATTTGTCAGTACTTTAAATTTCCATTCCCTTTAGTGGGGGAAAGTGAAGCATTTGTTCCACCTGGGTGAAACAAACAGCAAAAACAATGATTGAAATCCAGTAGTGAACTGTAACTAGAGTGGGCTCACTGATTAATTGAACTTATGGAGGAGCTGACTCATAAAATCCCATTTGCTTCAATGGGCCTACTCTAATTGTGACTTACTATTGGATTTTGGCCAATGTATTGCTTATCTGTTATCATTAAGAGCAAAACTTACCAGTATCAAAATCTGGAATGTAAAGCAAGCATTATATGAATATTAGAAGGGCTGAGATAGGGTTCACTGACTGAATAGCTCAGTGAATTAGGTTGAGAGTTCAGTTCCCAACCGTGAAGTTCATGCCAGAAGAGCCAGCCTGTGTGGCCTTGGGCAAACAGCACAGCCCTAGGGTGCTCCCAGAGGAAGGGAATGGTAAACCACTTCTGAGTATTCTCTACCTAGAAAACCTTGAAAAGGGTTGTCATAAGTCGGAATCAACTTCACAGCACACACTTATTATATTAAAATAGGATTCAGCAAGCTTCAAAGTCCTAATTTCCTTGCTCCAGGATGGGTTGGGGGCAGCAGTGTTCCACCAAAATGGGCAAAGAAGGTGAAAAAGAAAAAAAAGCAGATGATTCCCCTAGGTAGCACCGTTCTGTTCCTTGGTTGAGATCTAAAACTCTTAGAATTTGAAGCCAGCATGGCTGGTGAACGCTAGATGCTGTAGTCCAGTATCACTGGAGGGAATAAGTCTGGGATATACCAGCCTGTTATAAATATCCATTCATGCAAATTAACATTTGCGGTGATTGTTTGCAAGGATCTCACCCCCTGGGAAACGAAGCATTATATCTGTGCTTTTCTTACACATACATAAATTAAAAGTAAGCATACTTGCCTCTGGCACATGCAGAGTAATTCTCCTGTTGCTGCTGTCTTAAACAGGTCGCAGAGCCATCCCACTTCCAGAGCGCAGGTGGAAATAGTTCTTGTGACAGCTCGCAGAAGGGTGCAGACAAGCTCATAATTCTTGGCCCTCTTAATATATCATCTCAGCATTGATTGTTCATGACTAATATTACAATCCTCTTCTCTCTGTGGTTTAATTTCATGCGGCACATGTGCTTCAAATATTTCTTTTACACAGTAACACTCAGAAATTATTTACTTGGTTATTTCTAACTTCGAGCCCATTACTACTACTACTACTAATAATAATAATAATTTGGATTTAGCATATTTTAGATTGAATTTTTAAAAGGGTGAATGCATCAGGCCTGAGCAAGTGTGGATTAATTTGACAGGGAATTGTGGGGTTTTTTTTTGAGCAGCAGTGAGTTACTCTTCCACCAGAGGTCTGTTTATTTTAACACAAATGTAGAATTGATTCATTCAAATTGTTTACCATTATGTGAACACCTCTATCCGCATTAATTTTTAAGTAGCTCTCTCACTGGCTGACTCTCACAGCCATTGGCTCCTCCTGTTGTGTTGTCTTTAATTTTTTTAAATTCCTGCTATCTGATACAGCGCTATACCAGATAACCATGATTTTTTTAAAATTAAATGGCAGCTAGGCAGGTGCTTGCCCAGTCTCTGCAGCAGTTCTCTTTGTGCTGGGCTTCACTGTTGTCTCCTGGCTCATTGCCCCCAAAATGGCCCACTGGTGAAAGGGAGAGGTGAAGCCGAGGTGGTATCAGCAGCAGCAGGAGCAATGGTGATCTCCTGAATGGCGCAGCAGCAGCAGCAGCAGCAGCTGTGGTCCTCTGAACAGCAGTGGCAGCAGCAACAGCTTCTGTGCTTCCTATGGACTCACAGCCCCTCCACACAGTGGAGGTCCAGCTGGTGCCAACTCTCCCCATTGAAGATGCTGGAAAAGGTGCTGCTGCCAGCAAAACACTAACATTCTGGCTCCTTTTTTAAGAAAAGCAAACCAGATGCGCAGTTGCCCCAGGAGATGCACACAGCGATTCTAAGACCATGTGACTACAACGTGACTATAAATCAATTTTGTTAATACCAAGGCATATTCCATGATATAATGCAGGGGTCTCCAAACTTTTCATTATGAGGGCCACATCATATATTTTACACATTTTCGAGGGCCGAAGGAAAAACAACAACAGTTTTATAACAAATGAATGACAGATGGGCTCCCCTGCAAGGCTGTACACTGGACTCACTGCCTTCCCAGGGCTGGTCCGAAGCAGAAGAACTGGTGGAGCAGCAGCAAGAAAGACATCCTGTCCATGTTGGCCTTTCTCTTGTTCCTCCACTGCCTGAGCGGAGCTAGGAAAAGGAGCGAAGCCTGACAGAAACAATCCCCCACCCTGGTGTCTTTGCAGAAGACAGGAAGAGGAGCGAAGCCTGATCTAGGCAATCCAAGTCCCATTTTGGCACTTCATCCCTATCTCTAGTTGCTACCATCTATTCTAGGCAGCCGTGGACCCCCAGCATACCGGACTGGGCCAGATAAAAAAGGCAAGGTGGGCCAGATGTGGCCCATGGGCTGTAGTTTGGAGACCCCTGGTGTAATGTAACCAGGCCCTTTGATTATTTTGTGTTATAATATTACAGTGCTTGTGAGTTTGCAAGTTGTTTTATTTACCGTTGTATGTATTTCAAGGTTGTGCACATGCTTCAATGTGGAAGTACTTACATAAGTACATGCATATGCTCATGTATTAGAATATGTTGTCCACATGTCTATAATGTGGAATGCATTCTAATTTATTTTTCTCATGCAGAAGGGACTTGATGTTTTAATACCCAAGCTGTTCACTGTACTTGAGTATACCCTTATATTTTAGATGTCTTCATTAGTTCCAATATCCACTGAAGTGTCAGGTTACTTCTGGATGTTGGCTAGAGTACATAACACCATTAAATACAGCTATGATGAAAATGATAAAATCAGAAATGGGAGCAGTATTATGGTGATTTCCCCCAGAAAACTCCATCCAATGGTAGACACAGGCTATGTTGGCTGGATTATTCTAGGAAATGTTACCCAAAAAAGTAGGTTTTGCCACATCTGGGGAAGATGTATCCACTTGTTTTTAGTATGTGAGATATATATAGAAGCATGGCCCTTTCATCTTACCATGAAAGAAGAAAAACACAGAGAAGAGGCTCTTTTTTTCATTTTTTTCTTTTGTTGATTCCCAGAAAAGAGCATCTTAAACATGGATGATTTGTGTTAATGAAAAGAGATGTACATGAAATTTTCATGTTCTTTTTTATTCCCCCCTTTCATTTAACCTTTCTTTCACCCTTCATATATCAAATTGCTGGGAAATTATTCACCCAATAGCATCGTGAAGGCTACTGTCAGCACATCAGAACATATAGGAAGGAGAGCAGAAATTATGTATATGTAAAATTAAATTGAATTGGTAGTAATCCAGTGAGGAGAGTTGTTTGGTTTTGCTTCAGTTCTGTTTTGCTGGTGTTGAGCTTCTAGTGCACTCTATCTTTGATTTCTTTGCTGCCTGCTTATCTCTTTTGGGGGTCCTTTTTTCTTTCCTTCATTATTTATGCTGCTGCCTGGCTTGCCTGCTGGACTCAAAGAATAAAAGAGAAGACATCAAGTGGTGGGGGGTGGGTGAGAAATATCCCCATATTCTAATTGTTTTGATGGAAGGGCTTTGGTTGTATTTTTTGCCTTTACTTGCTTGCTTGCTTTATTTGGTTTTTGGGAAAGAAAGATGAGGCTTGGTGTATGTTTCTTATTTTTGCTGTTTCTTTTCCTGTGTATGTAAGGGTGATTTCCCTGTTTGATCTATTTATTAAAATTGTTATTTAGTTAATTCACTGTGTACTTATTCTGTTAAAGGTATATATTTTGATAGGATTTTGTGGACAATTTTGTTTGCTTCTGTCAGGGTGTGTGGGCCCAGGGAGTGGACTTTGTGAATGTGCCAATGTTTCACTGGGCTGTTTGGGTGCTTACACAGGTCTGATGATGTTTTTTTCTTTCTTTCTCGTGTTCCATTTCCTTCTTTTGGAGTAGACTGGTTCCCTGTTGCCTGTTTTGTCCCTACTTTTTCTGAGTAGTTTTTAGGGGGTTCTTTAGAGCTTTTGGACCACAAATGCAAGAAAACAAGAATAGGAGAAATGAAATGAAATGACCCAAAAGAATCAGTCCCATTCATTGTTAAGCAAAAGGACTGGTGTATGAAAAATATTATTATTATTATTATTATTATTATTATTATTATTATTATTATTATTATTATTATTATTATTATTATTATTATTATTATTATTATTATTATTATTATTTATTTATTTATTTATTTATTTCATTTATACCCCACCTATCTGGTCTTGCGACCACAAATATAAAAATGAAAGAGGCACAACCCCAGGAATAACCCAAAAATGAAACAAAATGAATGTTTTCACTGGGCACATCCCTAGTTGACAGCCCACAAATTAGCAGATTAGGTGTTGGATCTCAATGGAGTGAGAAAACATGTCATGTACAAACAAGCAACCAAAACTTTTCTCCACTCTTCCTAAGAATCCTGAGAGCTTGGGAATGGAATCTCAGTGTTTCTAACAAAAACTTCTCAGTGCTTTTGCTAAATTGAATTAATAAGGGATTTAGAAAAAACAAAGGCTCTGTAAGTAAAAAGACTATTTTTACATCCATATAGAAGTCTGTTTCAAATCTTCGGTAGCTAAACCCAAGAACATTATTTTTCTTAAAAATTTATTTGTAGTTTTCAGCTACTTCCACAAGAGCACTATGAAAGTGCTGGCTTTGGTGCCCTCTGGTGTCAGTATCATCCTCCAGTTTTGACTGCTCTTTATATTTTTCCTTTCTTCACAGAAATCTCAGAATGATTATTCCTTAATTGTTCTTTGGGACCAAGCTGTCTTTCCTCAAACTGCAAATTCTGCTGTATAAGACTTTTCCAATCAAACCACTTTTTTTCCAACTGGAAAAAATGTTGTGTTCCATTGCTTCAACAATATTTTTCCCCCAATAAAAGTCTACCTCCCTTGCACTTTGCTTGATTATTGCCTTTGCTCATACATCTTTGCTGCCCTAGTATGCTGTTAGTGGGAATGATGAAATTCAGTTTCTCTGTGCATAACTACAGTGCAAACACTAGGTAGAGAAAAATGTGGCTGCTATTGTTATACCATCACTTCTCATGTAGTACTTTATCCAGGAGTGGGCAGACTTCAGGTATCTATCTGTCTTCAGGTATCTTCAGGTTTCTTCAGGTACCTTCAGGTATCTTTTTCTATCTTCAGGTATCTGTTTTGCTGTTAGAGATCAACAACAGCTAGGCAAAAAAACTCGTTCATGGTGCATCATCAATTATCTGTTGCATTTGTTTACATACATATCAACATGGGAATAACTAGACATCAGGCATTCTAATACAAACAGACAAGCAGAGCTGGACTAAGAAACTGAATAGTATTCCCATGTTACTGATGATGATCATTGAGGCTGAGACTGCCCCCTGAGTCTTAGTCCTTCACTCTATCCATGACACTCGGTATCCCAAATCTAATCAGTCATTAGAAGAATAAAATCCTTAAGGGCTGATTTTGTGTCTCACAGCAGGAGCTTCTCCCTCCACCGGGATTTTGAAATTAGTTTGCTCTGTTTAGTGATTGGTTTTCAGTGTTCCTGCCAGCTCTGATTTCCTTTAGCACAGGATTCCTTTGAAGTTTTTCAGACAGTGAAGTAGCCACTCTAATCATAAGTAAGTAATATGCTTCCAGGGAATAATGGCATCTTATCTGTTCCTATAAATTACTGATGATCTACCACAAAACTTGACCAACCTCCTTCTCATCCTAGCTTTACAGAATTTAGTGGATCAAAAATTGACAGGATCCCACCCTGAAGAGTTCACAATCTAGAATATTTGAGATCCACAATGAATCTCAAAGCAGCATGCACTGAGCTCCAAAACCTTGGTACTTTCACCTTTCCAAGCATGTTTGGTGAAAATATAATAGAGGGCCATCTCAGTGGCTGCACCCAGGCTTTGGAATGTCCTTGCCAAGAAGCCAGGTTGGCCACCTCCCTCTTGTCCTTCCATCATCAGGCACAGCCCTTCTTTTTCAGGCAGGCTTTTAAGCAACAGGTTTCTCAGGAATGCTTTGTTTATTAACTTACAGATTTTTAAATTTTTTTTTAATATTTTAAAATTGTTTTAAATCTTGTTTTTAATCTTGATATATATTTAATTGTTTTGTTTTATAGTTTTAGTTGTGGTGAGCCACCTTGGGTCCCCTATGGGGAGAAAGGCAGTATATAACATGGTTGTGAGTAAGCCAGGGACCATCAGTTTAACACGTGGGGAATGTATGTTGCATTCATTGAATGGGAAGAAACATTTGCATGAATTTATTAATTACGTTATGCCTAAGGAAGAAGCCCTGTGATATTGTTCCACTTTTGCACTCACCTTTTTAAAGGTTCTTTTCTAATCTTTTTCTAAATATATAATAAAGCTTGACTCTTTCTTCTATAAAATCTAGTCTGCCTTTCCTGCTCTACACATATACCAGAAACTACCCCAGTTAAGAAAGAGGAAGGCCAGCTTTTAGAGCTTTGGTTTTTGTTTACTGAGTCTCGAAAAGGTTTTTGTCCCGAAAGCAGCAAAATCAGGGAGCTAGACAGGGGACAGATTGTATTTGTCTTCAGTGTGGAAGGGATTGTCACTCTCGAATTGGCCTTCTCAGCCATGCTAGACGCTGTTCCAAGTCCTCCATACAGAGCACGTTACCATAGTCTCTCGAGACTGAAGGATGCCTACACACTCCTTGTCACAGGAAGAGAAATATATTCCCACAACAGGTATGCTTCTGTTGTTGTATGAGAAGAAGGATAAAAGGCTGGTGGCAGCTTTAATGCAATTAAGTAAGGCCCTCTATCTGCTCAGAAAGAGATTTTTTCCCTCACAGAACAGCCTTTCCAGGGATTACAATTGAAAGATGTGGTGGATAAAATGTAGTTTATCTTTCCAGTTATGTGTGAAATTGTCATCAAGATATATTTATGCAAACCAATAATGTCATGATGGAGAATGTTTAGCCCTCCAGATGCCGCAAGGATGCTGATGGAAGACCTGACACCTAGAGATTGAGCTGTACCCATTTGGTTTGCCTCACCCACCCTATCACTCTGGAGTAGAGAGAGTGCTGGAAGGTTGGTGTTGGAGATACTGAGGGGGCAGAGGTTTTTCTAGGTGGCACAACACATGGTATTGGAGCCTGACTGAGTTGTCAACTGGCAAGAGTGCTGGAAGGGTGGAGACATTGACCTCAAAATACTGAGCATCACCCATTTGGCTTGGCTGCGCCAGATGAGCGATGAGAGGAAGGATGTTACAAATGAGATGTGGAGATGCATACCAACATTATTTATTTTATTCAATATTGTATTATCTTATTGTGCATTTATCTAATGATGTAATGGGTTCTTGTATCTGTTTTTATTATTTTTGGATTGTTGCACTCAACTATTGTTGGGTGTGTTGTGAGCTGCTTGGACATTTCCAACATAGAAGTTTGATAGAAATCTTAATTTATTTTGATGATGATGATGATAATAGACTCCACCTCCCTTTAGGACCACCCAGCATGGCCAATGGCTATGTGTGGTGGGAACTGGGATCTAACAAGTAGAGGACCACAGGTTCCGCACCTCTGCTACACTGCATCATCTATGAAAGCTATAAGTGCAGTATGGAATATTTTGGGATCTCTTCCCTTCACTTACAAGCGTCTGCCATAAAGGCTCCAATGCGAAGAGCATATTTATGAAATAAGAGAAATTTCCCTTTATTTCCTAAGAAACCCCCAAATCAAGCAGGAAAGAAAGGGAAGACTGATGTGTAGACTCCTATATTTAACAGCCCTTATGCTCTGGAATGGGTACAGGTCTGCAGGGGTACATTAGAGAGCATTTCTGACATTTTCATATAGATGCTCAGTGAGACCAATAAATGAGCTGCTGGTGTCTATGTTAGCACAGGGAATATGCAATCAAGGTATAGACTTGATTGCAAAATGTCTCGGCAATCACTTTCTGAGAAGCTGTTGTTGTCACTTGGGGGGCAAGAGAAATAGAAGGGGAAAATATTACATCTTGAACTGTAACATTAATCTGAATAAGATAGCCATGTTATTCTATTACAGCAAAAACATGCAAAGAATCTTGTATTATGCATGGCTCAACAATTTATTGTAACATAAGCATCTGACAAAACAGGCTACGGCTCATAAAAGCTTATGCACAATTCACTGGTTAGTTGTTTTTTTTAAAGGTGGCATAGACTTCTCAGGCCCCATCAAAATGGCATTTTTATAAATCACTCTGCAAGGAAGACTAATATTTAAAAATAACCCAAGCCCCATTCTGTCATTACCTACCTGGTTGTTACCAGGTGAGGAGCAACTAGCCCATCGTTTCTTTGTTGTTGTCCTTTCTACATGGAGAGTAAAATGTCTGAAGAGGAGAAACTCCTGCTTGTCTGTGGGCTTTACCTGTGAGCAGAGAATCCAGATTTTCTAAAACTCTTGTGTACATGCAGAACCTATATATGTGCAGACATTTCTCCTCATCAGACATGTTGCTCTCCGTGTGGAGAAAGTGGCAAGAGGGAGGGGAGGGGAGAGGCTAGTTGCTTTTCTCCAAGCATGTTGATAACAACTGGGTGGGTATTGACTGAATAGGGCTACAAAGATGCTCATACCAAAGCCATCATCCAGTGTACCATCACAGCCACCAACTACCAGTAGGTTCCAAAACTGGGATGGAGTTGGATACAATGGTGGAGAGTGAAGCAGTTTGCCAGGCTATTGAAGAACGAGTGGCATCACTATTCTAATCAGAAACCACTAGGATGGAGCAGTCAATAGAGTAGCATCCATTGCATCATTTAAACATGTGACTCGAGTCGTAAGTCATCTTGCTACCTGAGGCAAATAGTACCTCCAGCATGTCAAAGTGCTTAGCACCCACACCCAGACAAGTATTTTAGGCACAAAAAAATAAACTCCCACAAAAACTATCCTACTGGTGGCTGCTGATTACAGGGGTGGGGGGCGTGTAGATGCTGTGAATGCGCTCCGGTTTTTAGATTTTTACTCTTTATAAGAGCTGTGTAAAAAGTCGAACCCTGTCCCTAAAATAGGTTCAGCACAATGGATAACTCTTGTAATGTGAAAACTAAAACCACAGTGGATTCACAGCCTCACCAGCCACTACTGAGTAATCCCCCCACCCCAATAATGCTGTGGCCAAAATCCTGTTGTTTCATGTAGTAAATTGTACTAGAGCAGACCCATTTAATCAATAGCAATACAATGAGTGAAATCCTCTGCAAGTTCTATGTTTCAAACAGGCCTACTCTAACTGCAACTTGTTATGCTAAACAGCAGTTAGAGTAGACTCATTTGAATCAATGGAGCTTATGGAGATGTTGATTCACCAAATCCCCATTGATTAAATGGGCTGATTCTAACAATGGTGAGCAACAGGTTTTTGGCCTGCAAATAACTAACAATTTAATGCTCTTTCAGATAAGATTGGCTACCTGGTGAGGATACCTTGCTCTGTGACATTAGGGCAGTTCCTAACCTACACTGATGATAGCAACCTGCATCGGTACAGAGGGTTTTCACTACCCAGTGAGCATGATGGTTTATTTACTACCCCACTATTCCTGGTAAAAGTGCAATACCTCTTCCATTTCTCCACAGTGCAAGTTGTTGGCTCTGAGCAGTAATCACTGTGCTGCCCATGGTTGCTTCCTTGCCACCACTTGGAAAAGTTACTTGTCTTGACTATACCTTCTCTGATCCCAAATGGCATGGCCAGTTAGAGAAAGCTGGTTGGGCTGATTCTGGCAATCGGCCCAGCCAGCTAAGGGATGCTGCTGGAGGGATTTGAGGAGCTGTAACTTTCTCAAGTTCCCCTCCTTGTTTCCTTTTGCAAAAAGAGCAGCTGGAATAAGTGTGCCGTTTGGTAATTTTGATGGGCCAGCCATGAATATTGCGGTATGTACGTCTTCTAAAATAATCAGACAATGCCTTGGGGGCAGGGAAGGCCATATATGCCTGTATTTTGTCAGCTTAGCAGACGTTTGTCCAGTGGAGGCAGCTAAATTGAACCTGACAAATGCCATTTTGTACTGCTGGATCTGGTTAATACTTCAAGTGCAGATCCTGGAAGGTTTCATTCATATTGGAAACCTATAAGCAAGCTTGTGTTTCTAACACTCATTTTCTTCTTTATTTCACAAAGAAAACAATATTGGAGCTTTTTCCTGGAATATTACTTTCCTGTTAAAAAAAACCCAGGAAATTTGGCTCTTTAGAGTTAATAATGGTTTCTTTATTGAGCACAGTCTTGCTGGGTTTTTTTTGGTGGGTTTTTGTTTTTTTGGTGTTTTTTTCTTTTTTTGGGTGGGAGAACCAGATTTTCTTATGAAAGGGTTAGCAGTGACTGTGACCAGTCCAAGACCATCTGATTCCTTTTGATTTATGCTGACCTTAAGGAGTGGAAAGGTGAGGCTGTTGGCAGGCAATAAGATCTAATCTGCTAGTAAATCAATAATTAAAAGTGAGGCCTTACATATTTTGGTAATGATTTGACAGCCTTTTCCATCCTCACTGTCACCATTTTGTTCTCATCAATACAGCTGAGACATTTAATTCTAAATGACATGTTTAGGGGGAAAAAAGTCAAATGGTGATTTCCCATACACTTCCAAACATGTTCTTTCAGAGAGTCCCATAAATAGGCTCCTGGTGTGTCTTGAGGAGAAGGAATGGGGGGGGGGGGGGAATGAACTTTTATGCATTCTTTGGTGTAAATCAAGTTGCTACTTCACACTAGAGTAGATCCATTGAATCAGTTGGATTACAAAAGTGTAGACTTCCTATTTAGCAATTAATTATGCTCTGTTGCTTGTAAATGTGTTTTTAGTATTGGTTTTATATACCCTTTTTAATATAATACTTGTTTAATTATTTTTAAAATATTTGTATACTTACTGTTTTTAGCTTTTAGATATTGTCTTTTTAATCATGTAAGCTGCCTTGGGTCCTTTTGAGGAGAAAAGTGGGGTAAAAATATTGTTATTGTTATTAAGTGAGTCTTCTTTAGTTGATGCTAACAGCTAGATTTAAGATTTTTTAATTAGTCTTAATTTTCTAATTGGTTTCACTTAAAGATGCCAAGCCTGGGTCAACTTGTCGTATTCCGGGTCCTCCAAATCTGGGCAGAGTAATTTACATATTATATAAAGTTAATGAGCTATTATGTGTATTAATTAGCACGATACACATTGCCTTGCTTGCGATTTGATTCCACCACTCAGTCTTGCCACTGCTTATTGATGCAAGCAGTATTGGTCTGAGAGGGCCAATACTGTAACCCTTCAAGCACTGCGCTTAGAACACGCCAGTGTGGGCGTGGCCACCCTCCAGCACTGCAGAGCTAGCAAGGGCTGGGTTCCCTGGCACAAACTCCATGGGCTCAATTTCAGAGTTTAAACATATGGGTTTACAGTTGCACTAGAGCTTTGCAGAATCCCTGCAGCCTTGGAAGAAGAAGGTTGAGTGGTACATATCAGTTCTTGGGCATCCTCTCCCTCAGTGAGAGCCTCAATTATCTTCACTAAGGGTTCCTACAGTTCAGATCCATCAACATGAGACTTTGCCTGGCTGAAAGAGGGCTTGTATTGTCCTTGATATGGATCCTGGCTACTCAGCCCTTCCCTTCCCCCTGGTCCTTTCCTTCTAAGGATGACGACTGGAGGGAGGCTCTGAAATCAGTCAGCAGTGGTCCTTTGAGTGGAGGAACATCACATAGCCCTCCCAGCTCCCTCATGCAGCAGGAGCTCCTCTTGGGCATCAACCTTGGTCCCTTCTCCTTCTCCTTCTTCCTCTTCTTCTGTTGGCCAGCAAACTCCTCAAAGTTGCGCAGGTCACAGGGCATGTTGCCCCATCAGCCCCATCAGCCACACATGCTTTGAATGATCATGGTTGGCCTCTCCTCCTGGAGGCATAATAAGCATTCAAATTCCTGCCCCTAGCTGTGCATTCCAACACACTGTGCTATCCCAATTCCATATTTTTCTTGCCTCCCCCCTTTTTTGTGTGTGGAAGCATCCTGCTTTACTCCCAGAAGCCTGTAAAAATAAGATGGATTGTGCATTTGTTTTCCTGGAAACTCAGTAAAGATGCATATAATATTGCCATGTCAAGTCTGTTGCAGCAAAAACAGCATGACAGCATAAAATAAGTGGTAATGTCTTTATTGCAATGATAGCAGATTTTAGCCTGATTTGCACAGGTACTTTGTTTTGTTTCATTTCACCTTCTTATGTTCCTATGGCTGCTGTGTTTTCTGTGTACTGTTTGCAAGTAGCTCTGCAAAACCAACCACAGATAACTACAAACAGGCAAATAGAATTACAAGGTATACTCAGGGAGTTGCTCAGATAACCTCATGGTGGCTAAATACACTGAAAAGCAGTAACAGCTCCCACCCCTCGAACAGTCCAATTAAAAAGGACAGCATATTTTGCCACATATCTCCAATTCTAAGAGGCTAGAGACCTACTGCACAGCCCTGTTTATTTATTTATCTGTTAATTGATATCTTGTCTTTCTTCCCATCAGTTAAGGTAGAACTCATGGCTTTTCTTCCCAGTTTATCCTTGTAACAATGATGTAAGGTAGATTAGGCTAAGAGAGTTTGATAGGCCTCCCAAAACTTGATCTAAACACTACTTCTGTGCACCACACTGGACTCCTTGAGCTCAATGCAGAAGAGATGGGATATAAATATAACTCACTATGTCAATAAATAGACTTGAAGAGGATGCCATAGGCTGCCTAGTTCAGTCCAACACTCAACACACAAAATGCAGGAGCAGAGTAATCGCGGCAGATGGGACTCCACTCTATGTCAGAGGAAGAACTCATTACTTATATACCACCCCACAGACTCTTTGGGCAGTTTACAATTTTAATTATGCAGATTACACATTGTCCCTGCCCCTGCAAACTGGGTACTCAATTTGCTGACCTTGGAAGGATGGAAGGCTGAGTGAATGTTGAGCTAGCTACTTGGGGTTGAATCTGGGTCATGAGCAGAGTTTTTGCTGCAATACTGCAGTTTAACCACTATACCACAAGGCTATAGGGGCCATGCTAATCTTCTCTGTATCTTTCCAATTTTAGTATATCTGCTGCCATAGTAATGTGAGTAATTGGTGGTCATCATAGAATAATGAAGTTGGAATGGGCCTATAAGGCTATCAAGTCCAACTCCCTGCTCAATACAGGAATACAAATCAAAGGATATCTGCCAGGTGGTTGTCTAAATTTCTCTTGAATGCCTCCAGTGTTGGAGCACTCACCACCTCTTGAGGTACTTGGTTCCACTGCCATACTGCTCTAACAGTTAGGACGTTTTTCCTGATATTCAACTGAAATCTGGCTTCCTGTAACTTGAGCCCATTGTTGCATGTCCTGTACTCTGGGATGATCAAGAACAGATCCTGCCCCTCCTCTCTATGACAGCCTTTGAAAAGTGCTATCATAATCTCCCCTCAGTCTTGTTTTCTCAAAGATAAATATGCCGAGTTCTTTCAATCTTTCCTCATAGGCCTTGGTTTCCAGCCCACTGATCATCTTTGTTGCCCTCCTCTGAACATGTTCTAATTTGTCAGCATCCTTCTTGAAGTATGGACACAGTACTCAAGATGAGGCCTAACCTGTGCGGAATAGAGGGGAACTAGTACCTTGTGCAATTTGGAGACTATACTTCCGTTAATGCAGCCTAAAATAACATTTGCCTTTTCTGTTGCCACATCACACTGTTGGCACCTATTCAGCTTGTGATCTACAATGACTCCAAGATCCTTCTCACTTGTAATATTGCTGAGCCAGGTATCCTTCATCTTGTAACTGTGTGTTTGGTTTCTTTTTCTTAGGTACAGTACTCTGCATTTATCCCTGTTTTTCAGCCAAGTACTCAAGCCTATCTAGATCCTTTTGAATTTTGTTTCTGTCTTCCAGGGTATAAGCTATTCCACCCAATTTTTTGTCATCTGCAATTCTGATTAGCATTCCCTGCACCCCCAGATCCAGGTCATTAATAAAAACGTTGAAGAGCACTGGGCCCAGGACTGAACCCTGGAGTAGGCCCTAAAAAGACAGATTTTATGAATGTGTGTGTGTATGGATAGTGAGTAGCGATGTATGGAAGTGAGAGCTGGACCATAAAGAAGGCTGACCGCCGAAGAATTGATGCTTTTGAATTGTGGTGCTGGAGGAGACTCTTGAGAGTCCCCTGGACTGCAAAGAGAACAAACCTATCCATTTTGAAGGAAATCAACCCTGAGTGCTCACTGGAAGGACAGATCCTGAAGCTGAGGCTCCAATACTTTGGCCATCTCATGAGAAGAGAAGACTCCCTGGAAAAGACCCTGATGTTGGGAAAGTGTGAGGGCAAGAGGAGAAGGGGACGACAGAGGATGAAATGGTTGGACAGTGTCATCGAAGCAACCAACATGAATTTGACCCAACTTCGGGAGGCAGTGGAAGACAGGAGGGCCTGGCGTGCTCTGGTCCATGGGGTCACGAAGAGTCGGACACGACTTAACGACTAAACAACAACAACAAATGTCCTCCTTTTGGTACCCATGTATCTGGAACCTTCATGCACCAACAGCTATGAGAGTAGGTAGAATAACTTTCCCCATCCTGGTGCCTTGCAGCAGCATGGCACTACCACTTTGTCATTTGGGAATGATGGAAGTTATGAACCAACATATAGGGAAAGGCTGGGGTTGAAAAAATCCTATTGGTGGGCCTGGAATCCCAGCCAGAAAGCAAAGGAATTTCACCAGCATCCCTCCAACACCCACCCACCCCTGTGCTTCTGAGCCTATTTGAAATCCTGTTTAAGACTACAACCTGGAGTGATTCAAGATTCTGCTCTGTTATTAAGAGAAGGTATTTATAGGCTGAGGGTGGGGATCAAGAAAGGTGTTGCATTAGGAGACAGTCCACCTCCTCCCTGTTGGTATTTTGCACTGAGGCCCCTGGTGCCCAGCCAGTTCTCAGTAAACCAAGCCCTTTCATGGTCCTGGGGACAGATGATGTAACTCTATCCTCCTGGCCTTATTCTCCCACACGTGTTGGATCACATCCCTGATGGATGAAGGAGTAAATGATCAGGTTACAGAAAAGGCAAGGTTATTGTTTTGTTTTCGTTCTGGAGCTTTTATTTGTTGTTCCATTTCCTGTCGCATTTCTAGTTAACCTTTGCCCCTGCTCACCTTGTTAAAAATAAGTAAGATGAAAGGATATCAAAGTGAATTTGGAAATTACCTTCGCCTGGATGAGAACAAATTGCCTGTGTGTGCACATTTGTGTTCTTCAGACAGCATCTTTATGATGGCTGCCACCATCATCACCCACTTCAATTTTATTTTTTAATAAATGAAAAGGGGGTAATTTTTAATTTCAAAACTTCAAGCAACCCTTGGAAAGTTTCCCATGTCCAGATTCCAAACAAAAGCCCCACAAAACTCAAAACCTAATCGAAACTAAGAAGGCTTCTGTGTGAGAGTGAAAGGTCTGCCACTAGAAGTCGTTAGCCGGTTGAAAATCAAATCAGTAAAGTGTAATGATTAGAATGTTGGACTTGGGAGACCCAAATTTAAGTCCTGGTACACACCAGATAACCTTGGAATAATCATTCTCTCTTAGCTGTAGTATCTCACAGGCTAAGAGAGCCATTTCTATCATCTTCAGCTCACTGGGAAAAAAGGGCAATGTATAAATTTTATAATTTTATTTATGACTAAATATTAAATACAGTAAACAAACAAACAAACAGCACTCCAGCAATAAGAATCTGTAGTGGGGGTACACTTTAGATTTCTGAAGTAATAATCTAATGAAAACATAATAATTTTCCTGTCCAATTTTTGTAAAAAATATCTGCTATAAGACTTTTCACTCCTATATGAGAGTGAAAAGACCAGCACTTTAAAAAAATCAGCAACATTTAAAAAAAAAACATGTGGGCTTAGCAAGAAAACATTGTATTTTGCACAGAAAACCTTTTATTTTGTGCAAAGTGCAACTTTGGCCTGTATAATACAGATTTTCTGTGCTGAATATAATTTTTGTAAAGAAACACTTTTGTGATTTTTGTTTTGTTTTGTTTTACAATAAATGCACTGAAATGGGGGATATGCACAAACATTAAAAAAACCTTCTCCAGTGGGGAGAAAACCTTTGAAACTTTTTGTTCTTGTCTGCAGGAGTGAAATAAGTAAAGATTTATGCCTCTAACATGTAAGTACCTTAGAACTAGGTGTTCTGTATGTAGCTTGAGGGAACAGATCAACCAGGAGCCTATTTGGGTTTTTACTACCTGTCCAACATTCTAGCCATAACTGTTGGTTGCCCTTTCAAGGTGTAGAGCAGTGGTCAGATGCAGAGTAGTCTAGGTTGGATGTAGGATTTTCATAACAATTACTATGAAGTCATTGTCGCAATCCCCATGGCATCATGCAAATGTAATATATTTTGACATCTCCTATTGACGCTACCTAACATGAATTATTCTTCTGTGATCTTTTGGCACACTAGTCACAATTTTGGACTCTCGTTGTTTCCAGTTTGTCCTGCCCACTAACCTATCTTTTAAATGATACATATAAAGAATACCTATAAACATATAAGTGACCTTTCTTGGGGAAAAATGCAGGCCTTTTCTTTCTACTACAGTAAGACTCAGGTTCTTTGCTAGAATGATTGATGGGATGTAAGATCCCACAGATCCTGAAACTGAGGCTCCAATACTTTGGCCATCTCATGAGAAGAGAAGACTCCCTGGAAAAGACCCTGATGTTGGGAAAGTGTGAAGGCAAGAGGAGAAGGGGATGGCAGAGGACGAGATGGTTGGACAGTGTCATTGAAGCTACCAATATGAATTTGACCCAACTCTGGGAGGCAGTGGAAGACAGGAGGGCCTGGCGTGCTCTGGTCATTGGGGTCACGAAGAGTCGGACACGACTTAATGACTAAACAACAACAAGATCCCACCATGGAAACTCACTAGAGGAGTGGAATTGGTAAAACTATTCCTTAAATATTTCACTTACCTTGAAAGCCCAATTAGGGTTGCTATAAGTCAGTTTTGACTTGACAGCACAAAACAACAACAACAAAGATTTAAGAAGGGAAGAACCACTAGTTCAGAGCAGAGGAGAGTATATGAGGTCCATTTCCCAGCCTTTGGTGTTGTGCAGACCCCACCAGACCTTTGTGATTTAACCGGGGTTGACCAGTTGTGAGAAAACGGGTGTGTGGCCATAACATGGCAGATGTAAAGAGCTGGAGGTTTCTGGAGCTGCAATTTTCCACATGGTGTTGTTCATGATGATGATGGGAGCTCAGGGCAGTGTCTGAGAGGACCATGTGACCATGAAAGTATGAAGGAATCATATGAACTGTGGAAAATTGTATTGTGGTCAGCTATGAGAGGTAGGATGGCTTAGTGGCCTGTTACCTATTGGGATGCTTATCAGTGGCAGTCATTTATCTTACTGGATAGCCATCCTTCCTATCAATATGAGATCAAATTGGAATACATTTATTAGCCATATTACAACTAAGGAATATAAAGCAGTGCAGAGTAGTTGAAAAACAATGATCCAAGTAGCCAAGCAGGACACAGATCATTTTCCTACTAAGCCTCTAGATCAGACCTGGGCAAAGTGCGGCCCTCCAGATGCTGCTGAACTGCAAATCCCAACACTCCTCACTATTGGCTGTGTGGGCTAGGAATGCTGGGAGTTGCAGTTCAGCAACATCTGGAGGGCCACATTTTGCCCCACCCCTGCTCTAGATAATCCTTCAGTGCTTTTTAGGTAAAATTACTGTGACAAAAAGGCTACAGGTTGCTTGGGGCCACCTAATGATGACAAGCCTTCCAGTTTCTCATTGGGTAGATATACGTATCACCTTACTAGTACAGCAGCATTTTCTCCTCCATGTCAGCTCTTTACTAAGGGAGAAGAGGGCACAGAAAATCTACTCTAGCTCAAGTAAACAGAGAATATCAAAATTCCTGAATTGGACAAGAAATAATTACAACAAGACCAACAAACTAACAACTTAAACAGCTGCAAATGAAACAGGAACACAATGGAAGTTTTAGTTGTCCATGTAAAATAGAACAATGCTTTGAATGGTAAGACAAGCAATATCTATGAAATTCCCACTTCTCCATAACCATTAAAAGGCAGGGAGCCCAACGTCTCTCCACATCTGTTACATTTATAATAGCTTTGAAAAAAAGGTTTTGGTTGATGTTTGGCATTAACCATGTAAAAGGTACTGCTTCAGTGGGTATCCATCTACATGATTAATGTCAAACCTGCACTAGCTGATCTAGATTTTTGTTCCAAACGTGTTATATTTTTTTACGGGAAAGTTCACAGAAGCATCCATTGGCATCATTTCAATTGCTGGAATTCAGATGGTTGGCAGATGCCTAGAAGCAATGCACAAAAAGTTTAACAAATTGAGTGGCTTGAGGGATAGTTAGGAATGCGTTCTGCAACTTGATTGATTCATACAAGAATCTTCTATCCATTCCCCTGGAAGTAAATGCCAATGAACTTGATAGGACTTGCCTGAATGACTAGACATGTACAGTATTACAACTCTTAAAGGACATTCATGGTAAAGACCACAACAACAATCTTGTTATGGTACATGGAAAAATCAGGATTCTGTTGGGAAAAAACTCTCTAGCAAGATAGCCCAGGTGTTCACCCCCATTGCTCCATCCTCCCCACAATGTATGCCAATCTTATGTGACTCCAGATTAATCAATAGTGAAGCAGAGCCCTGGATGCTAAGGATGCTCATTATAGCTCTGGGCAGAACTGGTCATGTGACGCTTAGCCTGCCAAGAGCATGAACCCCTTATGTAATTACTGATGCACATGTGGGTTTTCCTAGCAAGGTTCTAGTATTCATAGTGTGTTGTTATATGTGGTCAAGTCACCTCTGACTTATGGCAACCCTATAACTGAGTGAACTCCAGAATATCCTGCCTCAAAAGCCCTATTCAGCTCTTGTAAATTCAAGGCTGTGGTTTCCTTGAGAGAGTCAATCTATCTCATATTTGGTCTTTCTTTTTTCTTGCTGCCTATCTATGTTGCCATTCCAGGTTGACACTAGGCATGGGAACGAATTTAAAAAATGAATCGCTATATTCATCAGAAATTGCTGATTCGTGTAATATTTATCACTTTGTATTTGTCAGTTCTGGAGGCCCCAACTAATACAACATGACAAATATTTACCCTTTTTATTCATCCCTTCATTGGGCCTGGGCCCAAAGAGCAAGCTTTGGGCCCAGAACAGCTGTTCTTTGAGCAAGCCAGAACGGCTGTTCCGGCAGCCTAGTTTGCTCTCTCTGCCTATGTGCCTGCCAAACAGCTGTTCAGTGGGCCCGCTCTGTGTGCCCCCACAGTCCGCCCCTCACCTCTTTCCCATTGCCCCCACATCGCCTTCCTACTTTGTCCTGTTGCCACCACTGCTGCTGTCGCCGGCGGTGGAATGGAAGCTAGGCCGATGGAACAGAAACTGCTGTTCTGGCGGGCTAGTTTGATCTCTCTGCTTCTGCGGGCATTGATCAGCTGATTAGTGCCCACAGAGGCAGAGAGGGCCTGCCAGCACAGTTCCTGCCAGCTAGCATGCTCTCTTTGCCTATGGGCCCGGCCCATAGGCAGATAGAGCAGGTTAGTGAACCAGCACTGTGCCGGCAGGCTAGCCTGATCTCTCTATCTCTGCAAGCACCAGTCAGCTGATTGGCGCTGGCAGAGGCAGAGAAAGCAGACTTGCTGGCTGGAACAGCAGTTTCTGTTCAACTGCCGTCACCACCGCCACTGGCAGGCCAAGATAATGAGGCAAAGAGGGATGGTGGGAAGGGGCTGGGGGCGGAGGGGGGGGGGAGGTCAGCTACAGGCTGCCTAAAAAAGAAAAACCAATGAACCAATTCATGGTTCACCGGAAATTCCTGGTGAAATTTGTGGGTTGTGGTTGTCAACCTTAATGACCCACAAACCATTGGCGGTTCATCCCCATTTCTAGTCAACACACTTTCTTCTACAGCCCAAAGTGGGAAGAGAAGCACCATCCTCATGCTGCTGCCACCTACTACTCCCCTGCTATTCATGACGGCACTCATGTGGAGGGACAGAAGAAGAAGGAGAAGCAGAAGGAGAAGGAGAAGAAGAAGAAGAAGGAAAGGAAGAAGAAGAAGAAGAAAGACAAGGAGGAGAAGGAGAAGGAGAAGAAGGAAAAGAAGAAGAAGAATAAGGAGAAGAAAGACAAGGAGGAGAAGGAGAAGGAAAAGGAGAAGGAGGAGAAGAAGAAGAAGAAGAAGAAGAAGAAGAAGAAGAAGAAGAAATTGGTCGCTGTGCTGGAGCCTTCCCCTAGAGATGCTGCATTTCAGGGGTTATTTATATTGATGTCTGGCTCTGAGGTTAAAAAAGCTCATTGATTTTAGGACCAGGATAGATAAAAATCAATGAGTTTTTTTTTAAAAGATTGATTTAAATCATTATTATTTTAAAATTTTTAAAATTAACTTTAAATACTCAAAATATCTTATTCTTTTATTTAAATCATGATATGATTTAAATCAGATCAACCCTGCTTAGAACCAAAGAATTGTGTGAGGGTGACCAACTAAACAACATTATAACAGCTGGCTGAGATGTGGAAGGACTAAGGACATGGTGATTCCACAAAGAAAGGCTATGTCTCAGACAGTACGCAGCTGAGAGTAGCAGTAGCTTTTCTGCCTCTCCCACTGCTCTGACACTTGAAGAGATTATCTTACCCCAGTTTATGGCCATCTTGATCCTGGTGAAATCTAATACTGTTTCCTTACCTGATGATGCCCATGGTGGTCTCTTCACCCTGCCACTTCCATGACCTCCCAAGAAAACACATAGATGACAAGAACTTAGGATCAATTCTTGATCCCTTCTCCCTACTTGCTTCTGTAACATATCCCTTGATGAAAATATGGTTTTCTCAAAAACTATTTGGTGTCTTTTTTGGGCTAGATAGCTCTGTGGTTTAGGTATCTGGCTGCAGAGCCAGGGGTTGTGAGTTCAATTCCCCACTGTGCCTCCTATGAGTAGAGCTGGCCTGTGTGGCCTTTAGCAAGCTGCACAGTCCCAGGATGCACCCAGAGGAAGGGAATGGCAAACCACTGCTGAGTATTCTCTACCTGGAAAGCCCTGGCAAGGGTTGCCATAAGTCAGAATTGACTTGATGCGACTTGATTATTGTTAATAAAAGGATTGCTTCATAATGGATTTGGGCACTTGTTTCGTGCCAACCTGGCTTCCCCTACTTTTGCCTCCCATTGAAATAATGCTGTTGAATCCAGCCAACAGTAATGCTAAACATGTGTTTGGAAGGAGTTCTAAGTTTTCTGAGTTCTAATCCTGCTGCTCCCCAAATGAGTCACTAATGAATGGCCTGAAGGGAAAGTTGCATCACTTTCCTGTCTGTCTTCAGTCCTTAGGTGGGTCTATAATCTCCCTTGTGGCAACTGAAGTGTTGTAATGATTAATTATTGTTTTTATGGATACTTGGAACAAAACAGAGAAATTGCTGTTTATCTACTTGTGCTCAACAGTTTCAACTGGAACATGAACATGCAGTGTTGTCTGGCATCATGCCCTCTGTCTGAACATTCACCTGAAGTCAGAGAAATGATGGATAATGTTCACCACAAAGCCAGATGCTACAGGTGACTTGCTCCCCACCAGGCTGCAAACAATATACTGTTGAGTTTACAATCACAATATTGTTCAGTCAGAAATGTCTGTGTGAAGCTCTTCATTGGTATTTCATATACTGGTGGCCACAGTAGAAGATGAAATGGTTTGCTAGTTGAAACTACCAGAGGCTGCTGTTGGGCTATTGAGAAGTAAAGAAATTTCATAGCAATACCTGTAAGCCCCTCATCTACTGCAGGCCATCTCCTCTCCAAAATAACAGACCAGAACAGGTCAAATGTCCATTTCTGCTTTTGGGACCCCCACTAACAACCCTTGCCCCTCCCAAAAACAAACAAACAAAGGAGAGATCTTGTTTTAAAGCAGAATTGCAGCTCCTGGAATCTTTGAAATCCTATATGATTTGGGTCCAGGCTATCTGAAGGACCATTTTCCCCATATGAACCCTCTCAGCTCTTAAGGTCTTCAAGGGAGGCCCTTCTCTCAGTCCCCACTGCCTTTTCAGTCACAACACCACGGAGACTGGTAGCAACACGAGAGAGGGCCTTCTCTGTAGGTGCTCCCAGGTTGGTTTTTTATGTCGTAAGTTTTTCTTGTTTTAGTTAGTTTGTTGTTTGTTAATTGTGTACCTTGAGTCTCTTAATTAGGAGAAACATGGCACAGAAATGTCAATGAACAAATAAATAAATAAATAAATTTTTAATGGAAAGGTAGTTCTGTGTGTTTCCCCCACCCACCCATTTTTGAAGGGGGGCTTGGAGGGTCTCATAAATTCAATTGAGGAACCATTGGCTGTCCCCGCCCCCTGACCGCTGCTGTATTCTTGACAATGACTGGTAGTAGCTCTATAGGGTTTCAGGCAAGATTCTTTCCTGCATCTTGTGGTAGATGCCACTAATTAAACCTGGAGAATCAGATTGGATTGTGGGATATGTATGTGTCAGATTTATTTTTATTGAAAGACAACATATCATCTTGCAATAGCACATATCATATATGTTACAAAATAGATATCAAATAAAGAACAATAAAATTAACCTTGTGAATGTAACAGATTTTTAAAAGCCAAAACCATACAAAATTATAAAATAATCCAAAGAGTACACAATTGGATAATTAATAGATAAAATAATTTATAAAATATAATTGAAAAACTAGAACAAGCGTTACAATAGAGTTCATCAAAATATGCAAGTAATGTAAATCAGAATTTACTGTTTGGAGTTTAGCTGATTATAACCTTACTTTACAAAATTCCTATCTATTGACCTGCTTGATCTTTTAACTTCCATTTTCATGTAGTCAGAAGGATCATTCCTTCTGACCATTTCCACCATGCAAATTAATCACTTGCCCTGCTCGGCAGAAGGCAGGGGAAATGGATTTTTTAAAAAAAAAATTATATGTATATCACTGAATCACTACATCAGTTATAAAAAAATTAAAACCCTTTTCTTTGCCTTGTCTTAAAGAGCCAGTTGAGAAACTGCCCACAGTTTCTCAACCGGCCTTTGAAGAGAAGGCAAAGAAAAGGTTTTTCAAAATTTTTAAATAATGGATGCAATGCATCAGCAATAGTCTATAAACAGTCAGCAAATTTTCCCCCCACTACCCCTGCCCTCTGCCAAGCAGGGGAAGTGATGAATTTGCCAATATCCTGAAGTGGCTGGCTTATTAAACCACTTCACAATATTGGCAGGAGCCTTTTCTGTGTAAACAGTAAGAACAATCTAATCAAGCCTGGCTGTTCCCAACCAGCCCACACTAGCTCACTCCCTGTTTGTATGTTTTTATGTTTGTTTTGAGAGACTGCGGAAATAGATTTGGGGCTGTATGCAGGCCAGGGGCCACATAATTCACAGCCCCTTTTAAATGAAAGCAGGAGAACAGAGTTTAAAATATTTTTCCAACAACTATGTGTCCATTCTGAATATATGTAGCTAAATCTTGGTTTTGTTTTTCAAATTTATATACTACTTTACACCACCAAAAGAAGTCCCAAAGTGATTTACCAAAGAATAAAAACACACAAGGTGTCATAAGATATTAGAACCATACACATTTTACTATCTGCTGCCCCCCCTGGCCCCACAAAAGTCCTAGATGCACTCACACATATACATACAGTATAAAAACCCTTGAAGTTCCTGTCAAGAATAAGATAGTTGAACTTATGGAAATGATTCACGGAACATTCCTCTAAAAAATTTTTAGCCCTCTGAATAATAGTCTTCGAATGAATCATTTGATCTTGAGACAGGTCATTAAGATTAATGACACTGTGATGTGAACCTGAAGGAAATGTTTCCCTTGAGGACCAGTTGAAGCTTGGTAGGGAAATTGCTGATATTCATTACATTAGACAAAACATCACAGAGAGGGTAAGCATTTGAAGATCCTGCTGTTTTTTAAATTTTGTTTTGCATGTGAGCGCTCTGTATGTCGCCAAATTCAATCATTTGAAAAAGATACATCTGATCAATAGTCTCCATTCAATTTTTATTACATGGGTTGTTTTATAGCTATGTAAAAATCTTTCAGATTCAGACACAAAAGTCCATCTGGAGTTCTCATTCTAATCAAGCATCCCCAGCGGTGAAAATTAGATCAATGGCTTTCAGGCTTTCTAATTTGATGGTACTCTGTGGTAGTTATGCACTGCAAGGGAGGGTGATTGTTGTGGGAGTATTTATTAGCAAATATCTCCTTCAGGAAGCTTTTGTAAGCTTTCAAAGAACTCAAGTATCACTTAAAGGAAACACTTTGGAAACCATAGGGTTAGACAGGGAATGTCATTGGCTCAGTCCTAGGCATGGATAGACCACTAAGATCTCCAGAGGTTGTTGCACCTCAACTCTATAATCTTCCACCATTGGCTATGTGAATGGGAATCACACTCTACCTGGAGGGAAACACTCGTCGACGCGTGTCCTGCACTTGAAGTCAGGACCTGCCCTACCATCAGACAAAGCAAGACAGCCACCTCGGGCAGCAGATATGAGGGCAGAGGAAGCAGTGGTGTGGTGTTGGAGAAAAGAGCTGTATTGCTAGCCTGCACATTCTGGGCTAGCCTGCTGATCTCAGGAGTATGTCCCATGTTGTCCCATGATCAAAGTTGAAAAACTTTTGTTCATGGAAATGGCAGGATGGATGTCTTCTTATTCTTTGCCTCAATCAGGAAGATATCTTGGGCCAAACTTGATTTAGATGTGGACAAATCAGAAGATGGAAGCAGCTAGTTACAAGTACTGTAGTTTTCTCTAGCTAGTTACTTTGTGGGTAACAAGCAATGCTAACAAGTAGTTACAAAGTTACAGTAGTAACAAGCAGTGACAAAGTTATTTTTTAGTGTAACCAATAAGAATTTCTCTCTAATGTTATGTATAATAATAACATTTTCTAGTTATTTCCAAAAGTACATTTTAAGGCATTTTAGAGGCATTTTGACAGGATTTTTTTTCGGGTTTTATGCCATTCTTTTATCTGTCCAAAATGGCAAGTGATGTATTCTTTGTCTTTTATAAATATCTACAAGATGCCATATCAAAATTGGCCAATAGATGGAAGATGAGAATATTTCCCTATATTTTTATGCCCTGTTGATAATAGCAATGCAAAGTGCTAACAATGTGTGATACAGCAAAAATTTTCTTTCATGATTGAATTAATAATAATGGTAACAATAACTTGGTTGCCAAAAAGCAATGAATAATGCAATGAGTTTGTTTTAAAATGTTCTGAGCCCTGGAATAAATAGATGGATAGACAAAAGAGTAGACCAGGAAAAGCTTGAATGGGTGAACTCAGGTTTCACCAGGTCTTGTAAGGTCTCAAAGTGTTGAAGGCACACCTAAGCAAACATCTTGCTGTTGGCTTTTGTTAAGAAACCAATGGCAAAAAACAGCCATCAGTGGCATTCATGTTGCTTAAACAGTACAATGGAGCTCTTAGAGTGTACTCCATCAGGTACTTACTAAAGGCTGGCAAAACAAAAGTGTGCAGAGTCAGAAGAGTACGTATATAGTCACTGAGTTCTGATTGTGAGTTTTCCTTACAGTAAACCTGTCTAGACGAGAGTAACATGGTCTTATCAGCTTTGAGTCAGCAATAGCAAAGTTTATAGAAAGGTTCTAGCTAGAGGCTGGGATGGTTGCCATTCATTATGCTACATGCAACAAGCTTGCTCATTTTGATCCAACCAAGCGTGATGCAAATTCAATGGTTGTTGCACAATAGTACTTCTTTTACTGGCTAATTAGCAGCCATTCAACTGTGTTTTCCCATCTAATTGCTGCTCTTTGTATGTTTGGCTGAAGATCAAGGATGCCTGCCAAGCTAGGATATAATAGCTAAGTAGGGGCTGCAATATGCACAAGCTTCATTCATGCCTTTGGCTTTGCTGAAGTCAGTGGAACCATTTAAGTCAGTGTTGCAAGACCTGCAGGGCTGGCCCTGTCACTGGGCACAGGGGACCAGCAGCTTCTGGTTATGGTTTGCAAGTGAGCAATATTCCATTCACTGAGATTTCAGGGCCAAAATCTGAGACCACAGGGTTGGACCTTTTGAAGTCAAGTGTTGGGAGGGAAGTCAGTACAGCATAAATTTAAAAAACAAACAAAATTTCCCTTGAGCTGGTCAGCCTTGGCACTCGTTGGGAATGAGTAGAGCTGGGTATCCAGGCTTCAAAGTCCAGCACCCAAATCAAACTTTCTTCTTTTGCAGCACTTCTCACCCTGAGAGTTTTCTCCCTGTTTGGAGATCTGCAAGAACACAGCCACTGCCCTGCAAAGCTACTCTGGGCTGTTCTTCCTTCTGAAGGACAGAGCTGTATTTCCCACATGCCACACCCAGTTTTTGTAAGCTAATCTGCTGCCTCAGGTGCAGGAGTAGGGGGATTCTTTCACCTCACCAATGTTAACAATTGGTTCCAATTGCCACTCCACCTGGTGGTACAGTTATTAAACTGCAGTATTGCAGTCAAGACTCTGCTCACAACCTGAGTTCAGTCCCGACAGGCTCAGGTAGCTGACTCAAGCTTGACTCAGCCTTCCATCCTTCTGAGGTCGGTAAATACCTTAGCTCACAGGTGGGGAGGAACAATGTGTAGCTTGTACAATTAAATTGTAACATGCTCAGAAAGCGCTTGAGCACTATGGGGCGGTATATAAGCAGCACATTTTGTTTTATGTATATGAAAGGAGAGGGTGCAATGATCATATCTAAGCAGGTTGAGAGCAACTGTGGAGGTAAAGCCCAAATAATGTTAGCATGTTCAGTATGTCACAGTACTGGACTCAAGCACAATGGATAGGCTACTGCTTCCCCTTTCTCTGGTACTCTCTGGTAATGATAGGTAGATAGAAGCAAAGATGGGAAGTATTTCTTTTTAGGATGACGAACCCCAGAATATCCCAGCCAACATGACTAGTGGGATATTCTGGGAGTTGTCATTCCCAAAAGAAACATTTCCTACTGCTGCTTTAGAAGGAGAGGTTCAGCTGCAACTGGATTCAGATATGTTGGAGGGTTCTTGACTGTATATATTTGCACATGAATGAGATAGTAAGCCAATCAGAAGCCACATACTTGCACTGTATATGTGAGCATGCACATGCTTGCATGTTAATGGAGATGCTGCTTACCCCTCCTGCTGAACCCTATTGGTCTCTATTACAGCTTGGAAAAGTTACTTTTCTGGACTACATCTCTTCAAAATACCCCACCCAGCTTGCTTGTGAGGGAGTTCTGGGAACTGTAGTCCAAAAGAATAAATTTTCCAAGCTCTAGTTTCAGTAAGGATGAAAATTCTTGTCCCCTCCAATGCTCCATGGCAGCAGTAATAGCAGTAGCTCACCAATCCAACTCCAGCAGCATTATCATCAGCTGTCACTGCCAAAATGTGCAAATCTACCAAAACCAGCGAGCCAACATGGTTTAAAAATGGCAACAAAATCTGTCCTTCGTTAAGGCTGAGCACTGATGTTCCGCAACGAGCAGAAGCATGACCAAAAGTGGGTTGGAGCCAGGAGACAAATAGAAACCATTCTCTCTGAAAAAGCTCTCGTTTGTCTCCTTTTCATGCATAGATGTATTCTGGCAAATGAAACACCAGTAAAATAAAATAAAAGTCTCCATGTTATTGGATCAATAGCTGAAATGGGCACATTTGAACACATTTCAAGGAGTCACAGGTTTCAGGCTAGATGTGATTCTTCAATTGTGTAGCTTGTTAGTCACTGTGATAGTTAGCAAAGAAAGAAGGGAAGAACGTAGGCAAGAGAAATTAATTGCAATTATTCTGTCCATTTCTGGATTATCAGGGTTACCAAGTCTCATAGTGCCAGCTTATAATATGAGGGAAGGCTTCTCCAGCTCCCCAACTGCAGAGAAAAATAGCACAGCAAGTGAAGCTGGAGAAGGTCTGAGTTTTCTGTTTGAGGGTGTGTCTAACACTTGGACATGCAGCTCCACCCCTTCCCAGCTGGCCCCAGAGCTCTCCGGGTCAGTGTAAGGATGTCTACATGTCCTGCTTGCTTCCCTCAGCACTGTTGCCTGCTCTGCCTC
Organism: Intellagama lesueurii; assembly: GCA_037013535.1. Lineage (NCBI taxonomy): Eukaryota > Metazoa > Chordata > Lepidosauria > Squamata > Agamidae > Intellagama > Intellagama lesueurii. Next base: position 24,235,905 of record JBAJHW010000001.1, read on the forward strand.
TGTGACATCACAGAGATCCCCCCCAAGGCATTCCTAAAATTAGCCCCTCCTCTCAGGCTTTGGCATCCTGAGCAACAGGGCGTCAATCAAATGTAACAAACAAAAGCAAGGCAAAACAAGTTGCAAAAGGTGATACCTTTCTTAGGTATGTTTACAAGTTTATGAGATTATCAAAGCCTTATTCAAATGTCACAAAGTCTGGCACTCTGAACATGCTGTCTTTGCATTCTTTATGTTGTCAGTGTGCAATTCAAAGAGAAGAGGTTCTTGCTTGCCTATAGACTCTACACATGAGCAAAAGCATAGAATTTCTAGAATTCTTGTTTGTACTTGGACCCCACAGATGGGCAGAAAACTCTCCTCTTGAGACTCAGCACTGAAAGCATGGAAGGGCTATGTTGTTGCTAGAAGCTTCCCTCTAAACGTGTTCAGATTCTTGTATTTTATAACCCCTGAGTAGGGCATGTCTCTTCATCAGGTGATATATATTTTTAAAAAGTGGGAGGGAAGAAAAATGGGGGAAGGCTCGATTGTAAGACTTTAGTGCCTGCTTATCGTCCTGGGCAATAATAGGAAAGTAAGACCGTAGACAGAGAAACTGGCTTCTTTAGGTGGTCAAATGGTGTTGGATTTCATCTATGGTAGTTTATATACTTAGGAGGGTTAGAAAAACAGGATCTAAGATAGAGATGAGGCAGAAGAGAGAGAAGTAGACGTGATAAGCAAGTGTCCATAGTTGGACATTAGAGTGGATATGGAAGTTTCTATTCACTGGGTATGATCAAACATAGGAATTATTATAGCTGCACCATAGTGTGGTATGTTATTGTGCAGCAGAGCAAATAAATATTCTACAAGGCAATTCTAAAATGGAGGCAGTCCAAACAAACAAACAAAAAACACTTTGAAACTAGACTTTGAATCAGAACCACATTTTGTACAGATGTAGCAGACATGCTGATCTTGCTCTGTGCCAGATTTTGGGGAAGTTTGGGCAATGAGTTTTTGAGTTATGATTTCTTAAATGTGAAACTGTTTTATGCTCCGTGCAGAAACAAGTGACCCTATATGTCTCCAGATTTAAAACAGCTTGTGCAAACTGAAAATATTGATATTATCTTGAAAGAGAATGGTTGGTCCCACCTGCTTTTTTTTATTTGGAAGGAATCCAGGCTGCAGGAGATGAAATGTTGATCCTCAAAAAAGGTCTTTCAAAAGGGAAAACTACTACTTTGTTATAAGACTGAGCATATGTGGGACAGGCTTACCAGCAAGAACATTCCAAAGTAGATATGTTGCAGCTTCATGAGCCAGGAAGAGAGATGTTTGGAGGGGCAATGAAAGGTCACAGAAACAGCCAAAATACAAATTTTCTTTGAAGAGACGAAAAACTGGTCTTGCTTTAAATATAGTAATGGAGTGACAGTTCTCCAGATAGGGACATTTTGCCATGTATCTCCAGGGAATTAGCAAACAATTTTTAAAGGAATATTCAAAATATTTCTGCATCACAAAAGCACAGAGCAGTCATATTTGTCCTAGCCATAAGTGCTTTCAGTACACCTTCTCTCAGAATTTCTGAGACCAGGCTCCTTACACAAGTCTTCAAAGGGTAAATCTGAACTTTTGACCCTGGCAGTCAGGACCCCATTAGCTGACTCATAGGAGAACTCTTTAACTCCTTCCTGGACAACAGACATTTGTGCTGGCAAAAGAATTTGGTGTCTGATTGTAAAAACATTAAAAGAGCTGAGAATAAATATTTGGAAGCTCACTCATTTAAGCTCTGATATTACTGGTTTTTGCTTTGTGGCTGGGGATGGTCTTACTCAATGTTAGCAGAGCTTTGGTGCCTATACCCTGTAATTTCAATGATTCCACCTGTCTTCACTATACAATTGTCTGGTAAATAAGAAAAAAAAATCCAAGGATGTTATGTGCCATCAAGTCACTTCTGATGTGTGGTGACTATATGAGTTAATGACCCTAAAAATATCCTATCATTAATAGCTCTGCTCAAATCTTACAAACCAACAACATCACATATTAGATTGTTCTCTCTTCCTATTGACGCTGCCCCCCCCCCCAGCAATCTTGTGTTTTCCAGTAAGTTCTGCTCAGATCTTGCACACTAACACCGTGGCTTCCTCTATTGAGTCAACACATCTCATGTTAGTTCTTCCTCTTTTCCTATTGTCCTACCACCACTATCTTTCCCAGCAATATTGACTTTTCTAGTCAGTTCTGTATTTTAATTATATTTTCATGGTAAGATAGCCTCAGTTCATTTCTGCTCTAGTGAGTGTTCAGGCTTGACTTGATTATCTACTTTTCTGCTTTCCTGACTGTCTTTTGTATCTGCATGGTTCTCCTCCAACAGCACAATTCAAATGAATTGATTTTTGTCCCTGTCTTTCTTTCACATAGTATGGATGATTTTGACCTTGGCTTCCAGTGACAATCTTTCCCAGCTCTCCCTTTTTTTTTAAATTTCAAAAGGTGAGGGAACATCTTTTGGAAAACATGCGCACAACATGTCCACATTGCTTTTAGTCTGATACAGCTTGTCTTCCTCAGGTTGCCTACCCCAAGGAAAGGATTTGGAAATTGGAATATAGCTTTCTAGTCAGCATTCTGCAGAGCTGGCATGGCAACATTAGTTTATTAGTTTAATTTTTGTGTATGTTTCTCTTTTGCATATGTTGTATTTAATCACACCTTTGAATTGTACTTACATCTTTGCTTCACTGTTTCATCAAGTCCAAAAACAGTCATTCAAAAATATTTTGACACAGAGAAATGCAGCCACCTCCCATCTGTTCTTGCTTCCATTCTCTCCCAGCAACCATAGTAGAGATCATGTGACAATCTTCTGGGATCCTCTATCACTGGGTAATTCTACAGGAGTGAAGTTTCTGCTGGAACTTGTGAGTAATGTATGTATCCTTAAACTTACATTTTAAAAAGCCAGGAAATTCAGTTCTTCAAAAAACCTCCAGTATATGAATGTGGGATATTGTGCTTCTGTATCCATGATTCAAAATGCCAGGAAATGGCCCAGTATTGCTGTATAATACTGTGCTTGTGTTGCCAGGAAGAAAAAGGATGTTAAGCTTTATATAGCAAAAGGCAGCCTTAATGTTGAGAAAACAATAGCAGCAGTCAAGATGTTCTTCTGCTCACTACCATTCACAAAGTGACACCACACAAGGGAAAATCCCAGAAGCTGACTACTTTTTTCATCAGTAAACCACTACTCAATGAAACACAAATCAATTGTCAGGATTGTTTTTCAACAAGCGTAAATGGCAGTGAGCAGAAGAGGGTCTCCTGTAGACCATCTTGATTGCTGACATTGGTGTTGTCAATATTCAAGCTGCCCTTTACTACCATGTTTCCCCGAAAATAAGACAGGGTCTTATATTAATTTTTTGCTCCAAAAAATGCATTAGGGCTTATTTTCAGGGGATGTTTTATTTTTTTCATGTACAACAATCTACATTTATTCAAATACAATCATGGCATCTTCTGGTTGCTACACAATGGTGGAGGGCGGGGTTTCACTTAACTGGGGCTTATTTTTGGGGTAGGGCTTATATTACGAGCATCTTGAAAAATCATACTAGGGCTTATTTTCAGGTTAGGTCTTATTTTCGGGGAAACAGGGTAAATCTTAGCATCCTTTTTCCTGCTGGCAATGTGGGCATGATATTGGCCCATTTCCTGGCATTTTGAATTGTGGATACAGAAACCCAATATCCCACATTCATAAGCCAAAGTTTTTCTTTTAAAGAATGGAATAATAGGTAAAGCATTTTCTGATAAAGTAATCTAAGCAACCGATCAGAGAAAGATGCACTGTCCTTGTTGTATTGTTACTTTTCAACAGTTATTTTTATTTTATGCATTCCTGGGCATGCTCAGTTGTCTGCTTTGGAAATTTCCACTCAGAACTATTAAAAAGTAATTGTCTAGTTATTCAGGGAGACCCACTTTGCTCATACACTGTGTGCCAGGGACCCTATGCTTTCAAAGGCAATAAACCTTTATTGTCTTATTACTGAGATTCACTCTGTGTTCTGTTTTGTGATACACACACCCCAGCCAGGGAACACGAGCTGGGCTGAAGGGCCATCCTTCCCAAACAATGGATCAAAACTTCATAACTTCTTAGCTCTCAGTAAGCCTGTGGAGTACCCAAAGTGAAATCTAACACAATTTTTCATCTGAGGAGTCGTATTTGACAGTTTACAGCCTGCCTTTCCAGTATAGACCAAGGCAAATGGAGACAGCAAGGGCTCCCCCCACCTCCACAATTCCATTCCTCCCTGCTTACTTTTATAACTGATTTTTTAAAAAAAATACAAGATAAGTAACTTACAAGTAGCAAGCTACTAAAAATGATGATGAAAGTGTGAGAACAGAACCGAGCAGGTTAAAAATATGTGTTAGCAGTATTGCTATTGGCAATGTTTACAGTGAAACTGCTTCTTCAACCAATAGGGGAAGATTACAGCTTCATGGTTCTGACAAAGATTTTGATAATTCTAAGATCTACACACATAAAAACACCCAGAAAAAGATTTTCAGGGAGCTAAATTGGAGTATAACAGATGACGAGAATGCCACAAAATGGGCACAGATCAAAGATATCAAAGGGGTTGGGTCTAAGTTAAGTAGAAGGAGATGGGACATCAAAAGCAAATCTGACTAAGATGACTTCACCCAGAATATTATAATTTGTTTGCCACATATTTACAAGCGCCTCCCAAACTTGCTCTCAATGGAGTAAGTGATGTGGCTTATGAAGCACCAATTGGTAAGACTTTAAGTATATCTTCCAGAATATTATGTGAAGAATGCTTAGTAAAAGAAGCAAAAATGCACAGATGGTTAGAGAAACTAAAAATAGAATCCCAGGCTCATAAGCCACAGTTCTACCACCAACTCATATGAGCACGAGTACATTTTAAAGTGCTTCTCTTCACAGGATATATATTCCCACAGTTTCCTTCTTGTGTGGAGTGGGAAAGAATTCCATTTCAGTTCATTTTTATTAGGATTCTCCAATTTTTCAGTTAAAAAAAAATGTGGAATGGAAATAACTTACAGAAGAGTTGACTGATTAAATGGGTCTACTCCAAAGTGACATACTATGCTAAGCAACAGAATTCCAGCCATTGAATCATAGAATTGTAGAGCTGGGAGGATCCCCAAAAGTCATCAATTCCTACCCCCCCCTGACAGTACAGGAAATCCACACTAATGCATCCCAGAGAGTTGAGTACCTAACCTCTGCTTAAATATCTGCAGTGAAGGAGAGTCTACCACACTCCAAGGCAGTTGATTCCATTGTCAAATGGATCTCACCATTAACACTTTTTTCCTAATGTTTAATCTGAATCTCCTTTCTTGTAACTTAAATTCATTATTTCTGTTCCTATCCTCTTGTGCAGCAAAAAAAAAAAAAAAAAAAAAAAAGCCTGCTCCGTCTTTCATGTGACAGCTTTTCACGTATTTGAAAATGGCTATCACATTGCCTCTCAGTCTTCTCTTTTCCAGGATGAACACGCCCAACATTTCCTGATAGGACTTGATTTCCAAACCTCTTACTAGAGATGGGGGTATTTGTATTCGTATACAAATATCCCTGCACAGCTGGACTTAACGTCCGCAGGGGCCAGACCATCCACTCACGTGTCTGGTGGGGTGTGTGGCCCTGCTCATCCTTCCAATCGTGCCTGGAATGCCATTCTCTTCCTGCTTGACTGGCCACTCGGCAGCCATTCAGGGAGACTCGTCCTCCCTCCCCCTGCCTGGAGTGGCCAGCCGAGCGGGAAGAGAGCGGCACTCTGGGAGCAAATGGAAGGATGAGCGGAGCTGCTGGCGGCAGACACATGAGTTTCTGCCGAGTGCCCCATGGGCTGGACCCTCATTAAGTCGAGCTGCACAGGGATATTTGTATTCATATACAAATACGAATACCCCCATCTCTACCTCTTAATATTCTTGTTGCCCTCTGCAGGAAAAAATTCCAGCTTGCCAATGCCCTTCTTAAGTTGCAGTGCCCAGACCTGGATGCATTTTTTCCTAGATAAGGTAAAGGTAAAGGTTCCCCTTGACATTTAGTCCAGTCGTGTCTGACTCTAGGGGGCGGTGCTCATCCCCATTTCCAAGCCGTAGAGCCAGCGTTTATCCGAAGACAGTTTCCGTGGTCACGTGGCCAGCGCGACTAGACACGGAACGCCGTTACCTTTCCACCGAGGTGGTACCTATTTATCTACTCGCATTTGCATGCTTTCGAACTGCTAGGTTGGCAGGAGCTGGGACAAGCGACGGGAGCTCACTCGGTTGTGTGGATCCGATCTTACGACTGCTGGTCTTCTGACCCTGCAGCACAGAGGCTTCTGCGGTTTAACCCACAGCGCCACCACGTCCATCTATTTTTCCTAGATAAGGTATGACCAAAACAGAATAGAGTAGTACTATCACTTTCCTTGATTTGGACACTGTACTTTTGTTGATAAATCCTAGTATAGCATCCCCTCTTTTTTGCTACTGCATCACATCATTGGCTCATGTTTATCTTGTGATTTACTAAGAACTCCAGATCCTTTTTGCATGTAGTACTACAAAACCAGCTTTCACCCATCCTAAGTTTGTGCATGTGATTTTTCCTAAGTGTAACACTTTACATTTTTCAATTACATTGAAACTAATTTTGTTTGTTTTGGCACTGTTCTCTAATCTGTTGAGACCAACTTGAATCCTGATTCTGTCTTCTGATGTATTAGCATAAGGTTACACTCCTAAACACCCTTATTGGAAAGAAGCCTCATTGAACTCAGTGGGAACTAGTGCTAAGTAGATATATATAGGATTGCAGTGTTCATGTATTAGCCACATCACATTCACTGAGCCACACTGCACCCTATTTCTTTCCCAGACTGTCTAGTCAACTTGATCAATGCTACTATTGCTATTACTACAGCTGCTGCTGCTATTGTTGTTATTTCACCTAAATTATCCTATTACTCAATGTGTGTTTAGATGCTGGCGAGGATCTCAGAATTCAATTATTCAATAGCAGTTATGAGTAGCAGTTATATCACCAAAAGGAAACATATAACATTCAAAAGATGACTTCTATCTCTTCTTGTAAAACACTCTGTCTCAAATATCCTCTTGGATATTGTCCAGGCACAAAGACAACACAAAAGTGCCTCAAGGATCCAGCTAGTAGGTTGATGTGATTGGTCTGATAACATTAGCACAGAGGCTTCAGTGGTAAAGCTGGCACCATGTCCGATGACACACCGTGCTTGTTTTGAAAAGCACATCATGTCTTGTCATACTGTAATTTCTTGTCCTACTTCCAGTCTCACCAAGTCACGTGCACAAAGGTGGCCTCAAACACATCACCCAAAACAAGGGCATACATACATCATGAAAAAGGAGAACAAAAGAGTATTTGCCCAAAACTGCATATGCTAATTTATATCTAAGCTAGCTGGATAGCTCAGTGAGTTAAGTATCTGGCAGTGGAGCCAAAGGTTGGGGGTTTGATTCCCCAGTGTGCCTCCTGTGAGTAGAGCCAGCCTGTGTGGCCTTGGGCAAGCTGCACATTCCCAGGGTTTCCCAAAGTTTTTCATACCATTTCTGAGTATGAAAAACTTTCTGCTTTCTTGGAGCATAATAAAAGTTGACCAATCCCAGTCAAACAGACTGAATTGACCCAAAGCAACTTAATGGGTTTAGCTTTATTGTTTTATTAAAGTTTTTACGTTAAATTGAGTCAATCCAGTCTATTTGACTGGATTGGTCAACTTTTAAAAACACTTCTGAGTACTTTCTACCCAGAAAGCCCTGAAAAGGTTGCCATAAGTTAGAATTCACTTAACAGCACACACGCACATACATGGACACACAAGTTTATATCTACATAAGCAACGTTATACATTATTTTCATAATTTCAATAGGAGTACAATCCAGTCACTTCAGTGACTGCGTGACTGCGAGTGACCACTGAGTCCCCTGTCCTGGGGTTCACTATGGATGGGCACCTTGAAAATCCCTGATCTCTCTCCTTATTGGTTCCTTATATTTAAATCAGACTTGGACTTCAGCCCTTCAAATGGAGGACACTCTCAAAAGGAAGATTGTTTTCTGGTCTGTCCTCCTGCCCTAATAGTGACTGAAATACATGATTTTAAATGGACCATGGCCCTAGCAGATAGCTGAGATTAGCAATGATATTTTCAAGTGAAACCAGCTAAGTATCAACTGAAATAGCTTGTTTTCATATCAGCTGGTTATCTATGCTTTCACAATTGAACACAGACAGTGATTAGTAGAGTTGGCCCTGTATTTGGGGGAACCAGGTTCAGTTCCTACCTGATCCCTGAAATTCAGTAGGTGATCTTGAACCTCATTCACTCTCTCTCTCTCCTCCCCACCCCTTATAGGGTTCTTGTAAGAATAAAACGGGAAGAAGAAAAGCCACGTGAGCTTCCTTGAGCTCATTGAAGAAAAAATGGGATATAAATGAAGGATCCTTAGGGTACATCCAATTGTTAGAGTAGACCCACTGAATAAACATGACTTTTGAAGTCAATATGTTCCATTGACTGAAACCCTGCTGTGCAGGTAAATGGGAATAATTCAACACAATACCTACAGTAGCTACAACAGCACCAAGGCAAAAGAGCTATCAACAAAGCACTTCTGCCAGCCCATTGTATAACTGGCTGCAACAGGAAGCATGCAATCGATTGCACAATCGAATTCCACAATCTGTGTTGCCTGGGTGTGACTTGGTGGAACCAAAAGCATAAAAGTAAATGCAGAGACGCCTCTGTCCCTTACAATATGTATCATGAGCAATGCCAGCAGATGGCAATATTCTCCTGTCTCATCACAGAGAGAGCCATCCAAGTGGGTCTAATTTTTTAATTAATTTCTTTTCTTCATAATATCTTTTTTCACTATGCACCCCATAACATCCTAAATATATTGCATTATTATATAGTATTATTATCATCATGCATTTGTGCTGATATCTGATTTCCCACTCAATTATATATTTATTCAATAGTTTTTACACTTCTGTTACCAAGTAACTCACATGTACCAATATCATAAATTTCTAAAAGTGTAACATGCAATCATTTATCACTGGAATCATTTCGTGTTTCTATTTCCCTGCTGATTCAGTTCTTGCTGCCATCATTTAAATTAATTAAGTGATGGGGAAACTTGTGGTTTCTTTTTGGTGCTGTTAGATTACAAGTCCCATCATCCTCAAACAACACAGGCAGTATGCTCAGATTTGCACTCCAAGAATATCTAGAGGGTCACTTTTTGCCCATCCTTAAATTAATTATTAATGCTATATAAAACTCTTTCTGTTGGCCTAGACCAGCGATGGCGAACCTATGGCACGCGTGCCACAGCTGGCACGCAGAGCCCTTTCTGCTGGCATGCGAGCCATAGGTCGCGATCGCTACTCCCCCCCCCGCACAGCCAAACCTCAGGAGGCGGCTGCAGCTGGTGCTGGCGCTTCGGCAGGCGGATCCGGAGCAACTGGTGCTGGCAGCGGAGGGGCCTTGAGGCACCTCCGTGCCGGGATTCCCCCTTCCGTCGCCACTTCCGGTTCCAGGTCAGCCACTTCCAGTTCCGGGTCCTCCGGGTCTGCCGCCACTGCGATAGCCCACTGTTGTTATTTTTTTCCCCAGTTTGGGCACACGAGCCCAAAAAGGTTCGCCACCACTGGCCTAGACCAGTGGTTCCCAACCTTGGGTCCCCAGACATTCTTGGACTAAAACTCACAGAAGCCTTCATCTAGTGCTGGCCAGGATTTCTGAGAATTGTAGTCCAGGAAGATCTGGGGACCCAAGGTTGGAAACCACTAGTCTAGAATCTAGATGGTAACAGATTTTATGGTGAGTTTTAAAATAATTAAACTACTTGGCCAGAATCCTGTTAGGAAAAACCTCACATGGAAGGATAATTGTGCACATGGCTCCTTTCCCTTGGTAGAGTTCCATTGTGCAGATGGTTTCTCTGTGGTCATACACAAGTGGAGAAGTGATGGTTACCCTGCCAAAAAGAGGATATACAGTACTTGTTCCCAACAGGATTTTTACTGTAAGATTTAGATGTAGAGGCCAGCACCTTCTGCAGGCAGAAGCAGGAAGGATGAAATCTCTCTCATTCCTGTAGCTCTCCACAAAACCTAAAAATAAAAACCAGAGGGCTGGGAAACTCCCTCACAAAAGCTTTTGGTGCAGGAGACAGCTGCAGGATGGATGGATGATTGGATGATTGGAAAACCCAACATTATAGTAAACCTAACTTGGATTTCGGCCAATTTTAAACCTGGCTTTACTTTGTATCTGTTGAGAAGTTGTCATCTTTTCCTGATTTCTCCTTTACCACCCATCTTGCCTCCTGCAACATCAGCTAAATTTAGACTGTAAGTGCCAAGATATAGAACAAAACAATAAAAGAGGGAAAACAACAGAACTCATTCAGAAGATCCAAAAAATTGAAGGGAAATTTACACCTAGATTAGGGATGCTGAAAGACCAACAGGGGAATATACTATCTGACCAGGATAAAATAAACAGAAAGTGAAAACAATATGCTGAAGTATAAAGAAGAAATAAAGGAATGAAGAGGAATCCTATGGTGAAGAACCACTTGTTTTAGAAAATGAAATGAAAGCTGCTCTGAAGAAATAAATCACCTGAATGATGGAAGAACTATTGCAAGATGCAGAGACTGAATCGGTCAAAATCTTAACAAATATGTGCCACGATTATGGAAAACAAAACAATGGCCCACATACTGGAAATGTTCAATATACATTCCCAAGAAAGGAAATGCCAAAGAATGCAGACACTATATAGGATGACTGCATTAATTTCTCATGCAAGAAAGGTGACGTTCAAGGTATTGCACAAAGACTTCTACCATATATGGATTGAAAAATGCCTGATATTGAAGCTGGATTCCAAAAAGGAAGAGAGAACCTGCTATGAATACTTGTTAGTGAAGAATATCGTATTTTTCCATTTATAACACCCCCTGTTTTTAAGATATCCCCACACACTTTTCTAACTCCCAAATTAAGAAAACTTAGCTTTGAGGATTCAGCCTCTGGGCTCAGAACGGTGGACATTTTGAGTCCCTGTTGAATCTGAGCCTACAGGCTCCACCTCCAAGAAGGTGTGTTTCAATTGGTTTGTTCAACATCAGCTGACGTCAGTTCCATAAGGCTCATGATTGGAGGAAACGAAGCCTTGTGACTGAAGGAAGCCTGTTTACAGAGGCAAGGTATGTGCCGTTTTGTTCTCAGCTATCTCAGCTTACTTCTATGTAAAAGACGCCTCTCAATTTTTAGTGTAATGACTTTAGGAAAAAGTAGTGTCTTATACATGAAAAAAGATGGTACATAGTATGGTCTCTGGAGTCCTCTACTGGCCAGTTCTGTTAATGCATGTGAAAATAATTCTGTTTTTTCTTTTTACCATTCTCTCTCTCTCTTATATATATAATTCGCTATTATCCATGGTTTTCAGTCTCCAGGGGAGGCTTGGAACCGATCCTGAGAGGATATGGGGGTCCTACTGTACCAGGAATTGTGCCTTTTCAATTGTGGCCCCTGGAATAAAATGCCAACAGAGACACATCAGGCTCCTTCACTTCCTACGTTTAGAACGATGGTAAGACTGATTTATTCAAACCAGCCTTTAATAACTGAATCTGTGGGATGCTTTCAATAACAACTTTAAAAATCACTTCTAGATATTTATAGGGTTATTCATATTTATGATTATAATTGTCTGTTGTATCACCATGTTGTTTTTGAATTGTATTTTTGTACTGTCGGGTAATGAGGGTTTGTGAATTTTAATCTTGTGTAAACTGCCCAGTGTAGTGCTTGCACTAATGGGGTGGAATATAAATTGAATGAATGAATGAATGAATGAATGAAAATACATCTCCTTTTCAGGTGTTTCTGGATTACAGCACCCATCATCCCCTCACTATTAACTCTGCTAGTTGGGGCTGATAGGAGTTGAAGACCAACAACATCTGGAGGGTCATATTTTTTTAAAAAAAGACCTTGCATTTTATGAGATTTGGGGTATTTTCTGACTCAGGCTGAACTAAAATGTACTGATAGTTATCAGTAATGTTCTCAGGGTTAGGGTTAGGGTCTGTGTTTCAAGTGCAGTTCTTGCATTTCCTGAACCCACTGAGAATTCCAGTGTTCTGTATCTATTAAGGCCAAAGTATAGACAGGATACACACGGAACATTGTGATTAGCAAAAACTGACCTTGTTATACTGATTGACTAAGATTCCCTTGCCCTGATATCCCAAAGCAATAGACGTTGGGACAATTTTGTCCCAGTTTTTCACAAACCCTGTGTATGGCAAGTGGATAGCACCTGGGGACATCTACCAGTGTCTCTTAGACCCTGTTTTACTGTGTAATCTCTGTATTTAACCTCGTATGTCTGAAGAAGTGGGTGAAGAAGGTCCACAAAAGCTTATATTAAAATATAAAAGTTAGTCTTTGAGGTGATTTTCTTTTGTTTTTGCCTGATATACCTGGGGACATTGTTTACAGCTCTTCAGATTAATTGTAGAGCTAGGTGTCTGTGCATTCCGTAGCAAAAACATCACTGTGAGGGACTCAGATATCCCGCTCTGCTGCAGAGGGTTAAGTGTGTCACTGTTTCATTAAAAAAATGGGTGAAAGTTAACTGGAGAGACCACAACTGTCTTGCAGTTTAGCCTTTCCATTGTTGCCAGCTCTGGGTTTCACAGGAGTAGCATTTTTGGATGCCATTGGATGCAATTAGCATGATTTACATGCCTTCCAACCAAATCCTTGCATAACTTTCATTCTTCTCTCTCCACCCTATCAATTAGCCAGGGAATTAGCACCAACTCATTTTGATGTGTTGAGGCAGCTCCCACTGCTGTGTTTTCTCCACAACAAAAAAAGAAGGGAGATCTGCTCTGCTCTTCACAGCTAGAAAGATGTATAGCCTATGTATGAAATGAGCCAGTGATGGTGTGGCAATGAAGCCAGACTGACTGAAGGTCATTTATTCAATGTTTATCAGTCAATGACTTCATTACAAGTATTTCAATTCAAATTAATTTAATCGGATCAACAATTAATTCATCCTAGGCTTTGGAGGGCAATTCATCAGATATTTCTACATATACATCATTTGAAAGGGAGGGCTGTAACTGAATGTTAGAATATCTGCTTTGCATTCAAAACCTCTCAGGTTCATTTCGTGGTGTCTCCAGATCCTGGGAGTGGGTGGTAGGTGGGAAGAGTCCTAAAAACCCTGGAGAACCAGTGATTGTCACTTATAAGTAGCTGAAGACTGGAGCAGGGGGCACCATCCAAAATTTGGGGGTGAGGTGTCAACAGTATGGCAATATCAGCAGGTCCAAAAGGTGGTGATCAGACTGATTACAGGACTAGTAAATTCGATGATATATTCCCAGTCTTGGTGTGCCTTCATCGGTTCCTTGACAATTTCTGTGCTCATTTCACAGTGCTTGTTATGACCTATAAAGCCCTTAATGATTTAGGACCTCAATACTTGTCAGGATGTCTCTCCCAGAAATCAGTCATCCACCCCACATGCTGTTAAAAGTGGCCACACCAGGGGAGGCCAAAAAAGCATGGCCCCTTGTCTCTGGAACAAGATGCCATCAGAAAAGAGCCAAGCTCCTTCCCTTCTTATGTTTAGAAAGCTGGCGATGATGGAATTATTTTAAGCTGTCTTTAATAATGTTATATTCTGAATACTATCAATTTTTAAAATAATTCCAGATTTTTCAGAGTTATTTATATTTAGGGTTATTTATATTTATGTTTTAATTATTATCTGTCTATTCCTGTGTTATTTTTTAATGTATTTTTGTTATTGTGGGGTTCTGAGGGTTTTATGTTTTAATCTTGTAAACTGCCCAGAGTAGCATTTGCACTAATGGAGCAGTGTATCTAATCTAATCTAATCTAATCTAATCTAATCTAATCTATCCTAATCTATCCTAATCTATCCTAATCTAATCTAATCTATCTATCGATCTATCGATCTATCGATCTATCTATTAGAGATGGGGGTATTCGTATTCATATACCAATATGAATACCCCCTCAAAGGCGGAGATAACGAGGGTCCGGCCCTCTGGGGCCAGACCGTCCACCCACCGTTCCACTGCTGCTGCGGGCTCCGCGCTCCTTTCCTATCGCTCCAGAGTTCGTGGTGGATTAGCCACTCCTGGCAGGAGGCGGGATGACAAGCCTATCTGCCAGGTCGAAGAGTGGCTAATCCACCGCAAGCTCTGGAGCGATAGGAAAGGAGCGCGAAGCCTGCAGCAGCAGTGGAACGGTGGGTGGACGGTCTGGCCCCAGGGGGCTGGACCCTCGTTATCTCCGCCTGTGGGGGGGGGTATTCATATTCGTATACGAATACCCCAATCTCTACTATCTATCTATCTATCTATCTATCTATCTATCTATCTATCTATCTATCTATCTATCTATCTATCTATCTATCTATCTATCTATCTATCTATCTATCTATCTATCTATCCTGTTTTCCCGAAAATAAGACCTAACCTGAAAATAAGCCCTAGTGTGATTTTTCAAGGGACTTGGTGGCGCTGCGGGTTAAACCGCAGAAGCCTCTGTGCTGCAAGGTCAGAAGACCAGTAGTCGTAAGATCAAATCCACGCAGCGGAGTGAGCTCCCGTCGCTTGTCCCAGCTCCTGCTAACCTAGCAGTTCGAAAGCATGCAAATGCGAGTAGATAAATAGGTGACCACGGAAACTGTCTTCAGACAAACGCTGGCTCTACGGCTTGGAAACAGGGATGAGCACCGCGCCCTAGAGTCGGACACGACTGGACTAAATGTCAAGGGGAACCTTTACCTTTACCTATGATTTTTCAGGATGGTCGTAATATAAGCCTTATCCCAAAAATAAGCCCCAGTTAAGTGAAACCCCGCCCTCCACCATTGTGCAGCAAACAGAAGAAGATGACATGACTGTATTTGAATAAATGTAGATTGTTGTACATGAAAAAAAAATAAAACATCCCCTGAAAATAAGCCCTAATGTGTTTTTTGGAGCAAAAATGAATATAAGACCCTGTCTTATTTTCGGGGAAACATGGTATCTATCTATCTATCAATCAATACTGGGCTAGGCTGAACAATGGTCTGACCCAATGTAAGGAAGCTTCCCATGTTCAAATACAGATAAACCCTGCACAGCTTTGACGTTGTCCAGATATTTGGCCTACAACTCCCAGACAGTGTGAGCAATCAGGGATTAGTTTCTTAGTTCACACAAGAAATCAGACAGTCATTCCTCTGAGATATCCTAGGATAATTTGGACCATCTAAGCTGCAATCTACTATCTTCTTTATCTACCCAGTTGCATATTATGTGTTGCAAACATCTAGGTAAATAAAATTGGACTGGAATTTCTAATGTTAAAATTAGACTAGATTAGGTCTCCTTTCTTGCCAAATTGATTTGACAAAGTGGAAGAACATTGTCCTCAAAAGTGTTGTGCAACATTCCTCAGCAAAGGCACAGTACTACATAAGGTTGTCACAAATCTTTTTTATTTATTATCCCTCTTCTGTTCCTACTTTCAGAAATATACATTTGCTACAACTCCCAGAATCTCCCAGCCTATTGTCATAATGGTTTAGGGATTCGGGAATAGTAAGATATCCAGGCTTTGAATCATTATATCCAAATCATATTCCACCCTGTTAAACATGAGCAGAAACATTGGCTGAAATCCTGTTACCAGAGTTACATCACGTAAGGCTGACTACTTCATCAGCCACAGTGATGTTTTGGAAATTAAAAGTTTCCAATTCCCTCTAAAGTTCCCAAGAATTCACCATGAGGAATCCATGGGGGCTGTGGGGTGAGGGAAGTCTCTAATTTCGGAAAATTGCCACTGCAGAGATGGTTTTACTGGTGGGAGTGATTTTCAAAAATTAAGGACATCCCCATTCTGTGGCCCCCAACAACTTTCCCAAGGCAGAAGGGATCCCAAGGGAGCCTTGGGATCTTTGGGTGGGGAATAGTAAACTTCTAATTTCCGAGAAACTGCTTTGGCTGGTTACAGCCTTATTTAGCATAACATGTGCAACAGAATTGTCATTAGCAACAGTAGTTAGAAAAAAGGTGGGCTGCAACTAAAGAAATGTCTTAAGCGTTCTTTTGATAAAAACCAACAATAATAGATCTAGTTACTTGCTCATGGGATTGCTACCTATTTGAAAGCCCTCTCCTAGATCCCTCTCAATAGGGATCTTTCCTGAGAGAACTTCATGAGAAGTTTGTTTCTCGTTTGATTCTCTTCCTCCATTTGTAAGGAAACATGTTCACACAAAATTTGAGCAAAACTGGGAGGACTGCCCTTTAGGTTGGATTAGCTTCTTTGTTAAAAATCAGTCCTTCTCTGCTTGGTATATTGATGTGCTTTGCTTCTCAAGGAGAAAGGTGTGTGCCCAATTACACATTTTCCCCCTTAATAGGAAGGAAGGAAGGAAGGAAGGAAGGAAGGAAGGAAGGAAGGAAGGAAGGAAGGAAGGAAGGAAGGAAGGAAGGAAGGAAGGCAGGCAGGCAGGCAGGCAGGCAGGCAGGCAGGCAGGCAGGCAGGCAGGCAGGCTACCTTTTTCTTGCTTTTGGCTGGAGGGATTTCAAAATCTTCAGTTGTAGCACCTCTTCGAGATGGATGAGGAAGTATTCATTTCCTCCCTTACCTACCTGAAGTCTCTAATTGCCAGGCCAATGAGTTGGGGCTCAATGTTTGATCTGAGGAACTGGCATGCTCTTACTAAAGGATATTACATATCCTTGAAGTACCTGCCATTGAAAGAGCACTTTTCCCCATATGAATCTACATGTGTAGTAAGATCACCTACAAAGACAGCGCCTCAGGTGTCTCCATCTTTAAAGAGACGCAGACAGCCACTGAGACAGAGAATTTACAATTGTTGCACACAGACTTTGAAGGTCTGGCCTTATCTATATTCAATTTGTTGTTTAGTCGTTAAGTCATGTCTGACTCTTCGTGACCCCATGGACCAGAGCATGCCAGGCCCTCCTATTTTCCACTGCCTCCCGGAGTTTGGTCAAATTCATGTTGGTAGCTTCGATGACACTGTCCAACCATCTCGTCCTCTGTCGTCCCCTTCTCCTCTTGCCTTTACTCTTTCTCAACATCAGGGTCTTTTCCAGGGAGATTTCTCTTCTCATGAGATGGCCAAAGTATTGAAGCCTCAGCTTCAGGATCTGTCCTTCCAGTGAGCACTCTGGGTTGATTTCCTTCAAAATGGATAGGTTTGTTCTCTTTGCAGTCCAGAGGACTCTCAAGAGTCTCCTCCAGCACCACAATTCAAAAGCATCAATTTTTCGGCGGTCAGCCTTCTTTATGGTCCAGCTCTCACTTCCATATATCACTACTGGAAAAATAGGCATATTCAATAGGCACTCTATATTCAATAGGCATTCATTATTTTAGGTTGTTAATCTCAACTAAAACTGTTTATATTGTTTGTTTCCCATACTTTCAGCATTCGTATATAGACACTGGAGCCTGTGTGATTTGTGGCTTGCTTTCCTTCATACATTTTTATGAAGATTATAATTGGACTCCATTAGAGCTGCTCAGCCTGTTCCTCTTATTATGTATAAGCCCTCATCTCTGAGCTTGTGTCTCCCTCCCACTTGCAATTCAGTTTAAAACTCTCCTGATAAAGTTCTTCATACTGTGGCCAAACACATTCTTTCCAGTCCTATTGAGGTGCAAGCCATCACTTGCCAGCAGTCCATCTTCCAGGAAATATAGGTTGTGGTCCTAAAATTGAAATCCCTCACATCAGCACCCCCTTTGTACCCAGTTGTTTACTGAGAGTATCATCCTTTCCCTTTCTATTTTTCTTCTCCTGACTACTGGTAGCATGGATGAGAAGAACACCTGGGCCCCAAAGTCCTTGATTTTCCTTCCCAGAGCTTCAAAGTCTGATGTGATTTTGCAGTTCCTCTTGGCTGTGTCATTTGTTCCCACGGATGAGAAGAAAGGAATATGAATCTGTGGGTTGTGTGAGTGATGGCAATCCTTCCACATCCCTAATCCGTCCTTCAGGGAGATAGCATATTTGGCAGGTCCATGGACCTTCCCAGCATATTTCAGTTCCAGTCCCACGCAGTAGGGAGTCTCCTACTACAACTATTCTTCTCTTCTTCTTTTTGTAGGGTGTGGGTTCAGTGACTCTGCTTGTCTGAGCTTTAGCCTCTCTCATGTCCTTCTGCAGTGGCTCCTTTATATCTTCTACTGCATGCTGTCTGCCAGACTCCTCTCCAAGAATTTAAAAGTGGTTTTTCAGTTCCACTAGTGAAAAGTGTCTTCTCCTTCTTTTGCTCCTAACTGTGACTCTTTCCATGGTTCTTCCTCCACTATGTTTATTCTCTTCTCAGCATTATCCTTCTCTGCTTTGTCTTGCTGTTCTTCCACCTCCAGTGCCTCCCTTGGCTGCTGCTGATCAAGAGTTGTTTATGTTGTTTTATCTTCTCTTATAGCCTTAAGTGTGGCCACTCGTTGCTCCAGTTCTTTCACTTTTTCTTCCAACAGTTTGCACTTCCTGCATGCATGTGCTGCATGAAGACAAACATGGAGAACACTTTGCAGGTCACCACCACTGAAGTGTCTCTTTCTTTCATAATCAAAATCACCTTTTTACTTTCTTCTGGTTGTCCATAACTGCTGTTTCTTTTGTCTTGTCTGCCTTGAAAGATGCTGGAGAGTCCATTAATATAGAACTAAATCCGAAAATCAACAATTCTGTTAGCAACCTATAATCAAACTCATGGGGTTTTACTCATCTGCTGCGTTCTGTTAGGAGTCAGCAAACACTTTATCCTCAAAACAACCTTGTAAGGTAGGTTAAACTAAAATGTTGTGACTGGCCCAAGGTGAACTCCCCTTACCAAATGGGATTAGAATCCAAATGTCACAAATTGTAGTCCATTATTCTAACCATTACCCCACACTTGTTGTCTAGGGGTGAATGAATCAGTTGATTTCCAGTCAAGACCCACAACCCAAGATAGATACTTACCTCTGTAATAAAAGAACAAGGGGCTTAGGAGCGGAGCCTAAAGTTGCAATCTGATGTAGATTTATTTCTGCATAATCCCCACTAAATATTGTGGGATTGGCTTCTGATTTAACATGCATAAAGATTGTTCTGATACGGATTTTATTCTCACTCATGGATTTTATTCCCTGCTCATGCTTAGGTAACATAGAGGACAATCCAATGCATGTTTACTGAGAAATAACTCTTGCAAGTTCTGTGGGTATTACTCAAAAGTAAGTCTACACTGGATTGCATCTTTGAGCTCCAATCCTGTGCACACTTCAAACTGAAGTGAATAGGACTTACTTCTGAGTAGACATGTATTAGCCTCAGCTGTCACTGACATCTGTTTTCAAGAAGCAAAGGACTATATGCAAGAAGCAAAAGACTATCGATTGATCAATCGTTTTTAATGACTGTTTTCAACCATTTGCGGGCTTGTTGCAGCCCACAGTTGTGGTATGAATTTGGCTCCTCAAGGCTGGTGATTTTGCCCACTTGTGCTCTATGAGTTACTGTATATTAAATACATACAGGGCCACCAGTTGTCTATCAGTGCTTTGGAATAAGGGTAGGTAACTTTCAGAGATTTGAAGAATAATACATGTCCACTTCCAGACTTCAGAGGATCATGCTTATTTCTGTATCCCCACCCCAATAATACTTTTATCTCTGTAGAAATCATTGTGTCCCCCACCCCCTTTTTTTCTGTCCCTGAATTATGACTACTGGTTTCTTATTTTTTAAAAAATGTTTTAAATGGGGGGGGGGGGGTGTTGATGGGCCCAGGTGTTTTGGGTGGCACATGTGGACCCCTGTGGGACCACATGCAACATGTGGGTCCCAAGTTGCTTACACTTGCCATTGAATATGGGCAGTATAAATAAGGATATTACTGATTGATTTTGGAGATGTTAATTTGCTTGCAAATTGCTTTGAAGTCCTCAGATGGAAGTGATTTATACCAAGAGCGAAGAGTTTGCAGACACATCTAACTTTAGAGGTGGTGACTCACAACTAATTGCCCTGTGTGATTTGATTTCAAACTGCATTACAGATGCATTGTTGATAGAGAAGAAGAAAATTAAGGAGGTAAGACAGAACTACAACCAATACATTTGACTAATTAAGGGTGTGACTAGACAGCCAAATTGGATTAGGTTGGATTGGACTAAACAGGATCCTTAAGGATGCAAAGAGGGGCAGTATGCCATCAGGTGGTTTTAGGGCAGAAACTGCACCACACCTATTTAGTCTATCCTTCCCTTTAAAGGGAAAGGAACAAGAAAGGAAAGGAAAAAGAAAAAAAGATCCTCTTCCAGCTTCTCCAGTCCCCGACTGGAGTGGACTGAAGCAGCTCTGGGTCACCCTGCACCTGCACTGTGGGGCTAGCGGGAGACCACACTGCCATTTACTGCTGCCAGAGACAGGAGTGCTAAGCAGGCCAGGAAGGTGAACACAGCAGGTCAGTGCAGTGCAGTGGAGATCTACTTCACCTGGTTTCCTATCCTTACCATTAAGGAATTATGAACAGAGATGTACGAGCAGGTATAACTCTGAAAAATCAGTGATGCCTGAAATGTTCAATTTTTTAAAAAACTATTTTAAACTAGCATAGTGCTGAATTGGCTTGCCAAGTAATCAGTTCAGCGCTGGATTCAAAAAGCTTTTTTTTAAATGATTTTAAAGAAAAGAAATCTTTGCTTCCTCTTCTGTTTCCTTTATCTGAGGGACTGGGAGGTAGCTTTCAATTTCTTAATAAGGAAGCAGCTTCAGTGACAGCTTGAACCACCTGCTTTGGTTCAATCCCAATGATCACACATGCCAGAGATGGACCAAAATGGAGCAATCCTACTCGCTCCAAAAAGAGTAGCCCCTGAAAAAGAAACAAAAAGATGCAGGTAGTCATGGATCAGGGATGGGCTGGTTCATGATAATCCATACGTCATGCGGTTGCCAGGAAAAGGGATGAACCAGCTTGTCCCCAGAGCAGACCAAACTGTGGGATAAATTCCGGTCCGATTGCACCCAAAGTTGTAATCCACTATGAACATATTTTTGGTGGACTACAAATTCAGTAATGCATATATGACAGAGCAATATACAGATTGTATCTCACAGAAAGTGGACATACTTTAATTCCTGTGCCTTGGCAGCTTGTTTGTTCGTTCGTTCATTCGTTCGTTCATTCATTCATTCTTGCTTTCTTGCTTGCTTGCTTTCTAACATTTTTACCCTGCCTTTCTCTTTAAAAGGACGCCAGGTGGCTTACATCATTAAGAAGACCATATTTAAAAGCTAAAAATAGCAAGTATACAAAATATTTAAAAAGAATTAAATAAGTATAATATCAAAAACGCTAAATAAAGTCAGCACTAAAAACACATTTAATAGCTCAGAACACAACAATCCATTTTAAAAACTTGCTCAGACTACCAGTCACTAAGGGAAAGCTTGCCTGAAGAGAAAGGTCTTTGCCTGCTTGTGGAAGAACAGCAAAGATGGGGCCAGCCTGGCCTCCTGTGGGAGGGAGTTCCAAAATCTGGGAGCACCAACTGAGAAGGCCCTCTCCTGTGCCCCCATCAGATGGACCTGTGAGGGTGGTGGGATCAAGATAAAGCCTTCCCCTGATGATATTAATGCCCGGGCAGGCTCATAGAGGGAGATGCAGTCTTTTCGATAGCTTGGACCTGAGCCATTTAGGGCTTTGTAGGTTAAAACCAGCGCTTTGAATTGTGCCTGAAAATGGACTGGCAACTGGTGGATTTGCTGTAACAGGGGAGTGATATGTTCCCTGTAAGCAGCCCCAGATAGTAATCTGGCTGCAGCAATCTGGACCTGCTGGAGTTTCCAAACACTTTCCAAAGGCAGCCCCACATAGAGTGTGCTACAGTAATCCATCTGAGATGTAATTAGGGCATGTGTCACTGTGGCCAGATCAGACCTCTCAATAAATGGGTGTAGCTGGTGTGCTAGTTTTAACTGAGAAAATCACTCCTGGCCACTCCGGAAACCTGGGCATCCAGACTCAGAGACGAATCCAGGAGCACCCCCAAGCTGTGCACCTGTATTTTCAGAGGGGGTGTAACTATAGCTATAATTGTTATAGTTAACTTCTGCTCTGCTGTCTCTGTAATTGTATGCCTTCGATTCACTTCTGGAGGTATGATTAAATCCAAATCATATGTCAGCTACTATAGGAGTGGTTATATCTGAGTGACATGGCATGTACTTTGCATGCAGATGGTTCCAGGTCAATTCCTTACAGCCTGAATTAATGGAAAGAATCTCAGGTAGGGTGGCTGGGAAAGGTTTTTGGCCTGAGATATTGGTGAGATAATACCAATCATTCTTTATCAAACATATTGGGCCTGATGGATAATGGAAACTGCAGATTATCAGATTCTCTTGCAACACAGCTCAATATGTTGTAGTAGTAGTTGTTGTTTCCCCCTGAATTTAAGAAAGTATCTATTTCTGTATATTACCATATTTATGTATCAGAGTTTAGACAAGTTATTTTTTTAGATTACAATTTATGGAATCCCCAGCCAACATGGCATGAGCCAAGAGGAGAAAGTAGAGGCAATTATGGGCTGAAAATTGTGGGTTTTTTACTCCACCTTCCTTCTTAGGTAGATTTTGATGGAAAGTATCATGCCCTTTAGACTGTGTTTCTTTGCGGGGGATGGAATTGAGCAGCACACTATCAGGCATAGGTTTTTGAGTAACAGCTTGTATGCTGGATTTGCATTTTAAAGAGGCAGATTTTAATGGCAACTCCCTCACTCCTTTCTAAGTGGGTCTGGTTTCCCTAGAGATCTAGCTAATACTGTAAAATGAATTCAAGGTATTGTGTTATTTGCTTTGTTTATTTATTAAGGTGTTTTTCAAAAATATTCCTATCTGAATTTATTCAAACATGAAGTTTATTTTCTCAGCATGGACATCTATGGGTTCCTGAATCTCAAAAAGCAGGGAAATTCTCCAAAGAAAAATCTCTACAGCAAAAATGTACAGTTAAATACACCCTCCGATGCAAAACAAAAGCAAACAAACAAAAACAGGAAATTCAGGTCATAGATCAGCTCTACCCTAGCCTCACTCAAGACATGGGCACATTTATGCACTTACTTGTACTTTAATTCTACTTAGCATTTTCCAGTCTAAGTAGGATTGGAAAAAAGGAGGGAGCTCCACTGTTTAATTCCCTAAAGAGAGAAGTGGAAAGTGTTCTTGCTGGACAGGAAGTGAAGTGGAGCTAAGCCTAGCTAGGCCTCAAAGCCTACCAGTTTAGGCCTTTCTCTCAGGTGAGCCACAAATAGGTGTCTCTTTCTCAGAATGGAGAATTACAGGATTTGTTGCCTCTGAGACACAAGCTAAATTACACCTCAAGAATTTTCCCCAAATGTTCTGCAAAGGCATCAAGTAAGCCCCCTCCCATCCCATGCCAATCAAAGGAGGGGCTGGAGTAGGGTTGCCAGATACATGGGTACCAAAAGGAGGACATAGAAAAACAAAAAAGAGGACAGAGGAGGACGTATTGAATGTTTCATTTGAATCGTTCCAGATTAAACCCACAATCAATACAATTTTATTACAATAGCTGCCAATAAATGTCTCTTAGTGAACTGACCAAGAAACAGTCATGTTAAAAAATAAAAATAAATTCAATGGAGGCTTTTTTTCAAAATACCAAAAAACATTATTTAAACAGCCAATTGTACCCGAACCCACCCCGGCCCGGCTGCGGGATCCCCCGGCCATTTGCACTCTGCACAGGCTCAGAGACAACCTCGCTAATCTGGACGCCCAAACAAGGCTCTGGCGCAGGCAGGGGGAAAGCGGCACCGGGCAAAACTGAATGAGGCAGCCTCCCCTCCCCCGAGGGTCATAAGTTCAAGGCTGGGAAGTGTGGGAGTTGGAGTCCCTGAAAGGGACTTTGAACACACACAGTCCTGGCACTCGCCTTCCCATCGATGCGCTCAGGCGCTGCTTGCTCCTGCCTGGCTCGGCGGGCGGCGCTGCTCACACTGCCTTTCTGGGCTCCACGTGGGCTGGGCAGGCATGGCGGATCACCAAGCAGCCACCGCCGCCATGGGAGGGGGCGAGGGCTGTGCTCCAGCGCCGGCAGCAGGTAACGGGGGCGGGCGGGTGGGTGGGGGCAGGGAAAGACAGGGGGAGGGGGGTCCTCCGACCTCTCCCCCTCCCATCCAAAATTATAACATAAAATATACAAAAGCCTGGCATTTTAAAGGTTTTTATCTTTGCCTGCCGGACGGAGGACATTAGGCTAAAAAGGAGGACATGTCCTCCTTTTGCCTGACGTCTGGCAACCCTAGGCTGGAGGGAAGTAGAGGAGAACTTTTAGGAGATCTAATTTCAACCATGGAGCTGAGGAGAATTTTAGGTGTGCTAAAGGAAGATAAGGGGAGAGAACCAGCAGATTTAATTAAAAATAACCTGGAAGATCTATTGGAGATAGATCAAGTGCAAAAAATGATCACAGATGGTACTAGAGACGGCAGAATCATTAGAGATAGGAATGAGAATTGGGAAAAGACAAACAAGGGAAAGAGTCACTTAGAAAGATGCAAAGGGAGAAAAAAACATTAAGATGGTCTTCAGTATTGAAATATGTATACACCTAATCAATAAAAATGAATCTCCCGTCATTTCCCCCTGCCTTTTTGCCTTCGCGGCGGCGGGGGACCCCCAGGAGGTCTCCAAGGGCTTTCCCCCGACATCGGAGGAAGCCCTTGCAGACCTCCGAAGGCAAATAGGCAAATACCTCCAAAGTACCTTATTTTTTGCTCCATAATTAGCTGCGTCTTATGGTCAGGTGCGTCTTATGGAGCAAAAAATACAGTAGTTCCTGATAACTGAGCTTGTGAGTCAACATTAGTTTGCCATTCCTGCAATAGCAGATTTGCAGACCTGTGAAGGAATGGTTCTACTATTTGCTACCACCTATGTTCTGTTTGTATATTTCTAAATAAATATTACAAGAAAGCTATATGTCTGTATGGAGCTCTCCTCAAAAGTAAGTAAATATTGCCCCTAAAGCTTGCCACCACTCAGAGAGACCAGAGATGGCACTGGGCGTTCCTAGTTTTTCAGACAAAGCCATTCTTCACTAGCCTGATGCCTTCCAGATAACTTGGACATCAGTTCCCCAAACTACTGATTAGGAATCGTAAGAGTCCAAGAAGTCTAGAGAGCATCATGTTGAGCTATACTGCAGAATACTGGGCCTGCCTCAACAATAGCTTTCTCAGTTAAGTAGCATTGGTAATTCGTATTTGCATGTCTGTAGAAACATCATATTCTGTACTGATTTGAAAGGTGGCTTCATATATGACACAGAGGCCAGAATTCTGTTGGTGGTTTACGCTTCTTCAAGTTAAGTTATGTAACTAATCACAGAAAATTGCCAGTAACTAATAAGGTGCCAGTTGCATGCATTTAAGAATGCATATATGTGTTTATGTCTTAAATGCCCTGCCTTTCTCCCAACAGAGGGGCCCAAGGCAGCTTACAGGCACTTGCAGTGGTTCTCAGACTTTTTCGTCTTGTGGCTCCCTTGACTTTTTGGCCACTGGCCATGGCTCCCCCAATGTGACACCTTGGGTGAGTGGGGAGAAGGGAAGGGGGAAGCCCAGCTTGAGCAGTACTTCTGTGGATTCAGTGGATGCCAGGGAAGTACTTCTGAGGATTCCATAGTGCCCCTGGCTGGCTTTGGCAGTGGCTGGCTGGGTTTGGCGGTGCCCGGGGGTGCCACAGTTTGGGAACCACTGGGCACTTGTTTTGTAATGCAGGCAGTGCTTCATTAGTTAGCAGTAAATCGCTGTGCTGAGTTACGCAGTTTAACTTAAGCTCTCCGCCATGATTGTGGGCATTATGGATTAGACTGAAATTTTGGTGTGGGCCACTAAGGTCGCTGAAATCGCTTATTCTAGCATCCCTACAGCAGCCACTCAGATCCCTGAAAATGCTACAGGAAAAGCCAGGAACATTTCTGTATGGGGTGCAAGAAAGTGGGGAACTTATGTGAGGATGGCACTTTCACCCCTAGGAGTCAGATAGACCCCTATATTAAGCTAATTTTCCATACAAATGCCAAATTAGCAGCACAATTTAACAGTACACATTCTGTTCTTCAAATGTATTCCTTGGCAGATTTAGATTTCCTTCTCTAAAAGTGTGGAATTTTGGAGTGTGGTTTCAAAAAGGCAGAAAAAGAGAACTAAAAAGAGGATGTGTTTATGTTTCCAAACCCCTAGGCAAAAAGGAAACATGATTGAACTGGCATGGTGAGAATAATGGAAGCCAAAATTTATTAATGGTTTGAGAGAAAGAACTGGATGGTGCCATTATATCAGGAGCAAAAGCAAAATCCAGTGCAGAGCAACAAGGCGGTCAATACAGTGTTTTGTTTGCTGTTATGTGCAGCCAAGTTACTTCCACCTTATGGTGACTGTATGAATGAGTGACCTCCAAAATGTCCTATCATTAATAGCACACATGTACTAACAGCAAATACTGTACTCGAGGTCCAAGTCCTTTGTAGCCTTAATAAAGAGTGAAATTGCAGCAGCTTGCCAAATGTTTAGCCTTTTTTAAGAAAGAGGGGACACTAAGGAAGAAGAAAGCCCCTAAACAGTCCAATGAGGACCAGACACAGGCAGGCAGGACTGGCTGATTCTCAAGCAGAGGTGGAATGGAATATTCTGGAAGAAAGCATAGCCAGTAAGCAAGATGCTGCAATATTTTGTTGTAGCATGTGTGTGTGTGCATGCATGTGAGTCTGCTGGCCTTATTTAGCATGCACAGTATTTTACAAAATTCAGAAATACCACACCCTTGACCCAAAGAATTTACAGTCTGAAATTCAGCACAGGAAAGATCAAAGGAAGGAGAGAAGAGTGGAATGGTTGACTCAAGAACAGCATTCCCTCTAATTTTCAGCCCCGCTGGGTGGGACCCTGCCGCTCTTGCGCATGCAGTTCCCCCGCCCACACGGGGTTCCATCACAACTAGAACTAAAAGAGCTGAAAATGATCACCGTCGATGCATGGAGGAGGAGGAGGAAGGCTGTGCGGAGGGGGTTAGAATTGTGCATGCAGGTGCACACCTTAGAGTGAACCTTGCTCATGAATAAGGGCAAAAGAGATACAAGTGGTGTGGGCGAGTAGGTGAGAGATTTCAGTTTTATTAAGATCTGAAAAAATAATTCTGGATCAAGTTGCTTCTTTTAAAACATACTGGACCTATACAGCCTTTTCTAGAACTGGATGTAATTAGGAAAAGAGTCCAAGAAGTCCTTTTAAATATCATTTGATCTACCGTGCACTTGCTGTTTTTTGAATTGGGTTTCCCCAGATGAATTGCTGTAGCCATCCAGATGACAATCTGCAGGAGTCAGCAAGGCAGAGATAGAGAGCTCTATTTGCACCGAGTTCCAACTGCAGGAGCTGCCTTGAGGTGCTAACAAGGTGCTGATTGGCAATTTCCACCTGTCTCTTGTTGTTTATTTAGTTCTTCTGAGTGTCATGAAATCCTGTTCCAGTGCTGAGTTGAAAGCTTCAAAAGAAAAAAGAAAAAGAAAGAAAGTACACTATATGGAGACTAATTGAAGGGTACTCAGTTGAGGGGAAATGATACTCCTGTGCATGCCACTCTGCCTTTGAATCAGGTGATCACATTGGAAGAAAATGGACAAAAGCAATGTCAAATTGATTGGAACAACTTTAAACCACCTCTACCAGCTGAATAAAAGATGATTCCCCACTCAGAAAAGATGATTATATGAGAGGCTTTCCCACATTGAACTTAATATTATGTGGTCATCGGGTTTTAAGTT
This sequence comes from Intellagama lesueurii, assembly GCA_037013535.1. Classification (NCBI taxonomy): domain Eukaryota; kingdom Metazoa; phylum Chordata; class Lepidosauria; order Squamata; family Agamidae; genus Intellagama; species Intellagama lesueurii. The sequence goes on from JBAJHW010000001.1 coordinate 24,263,980, forward strand.
GAATTCATCTGTGAATGTAAACTGTAAGGTAAATGGCCAATGTCGTTGCCCCCTGACTTCTTGTATTTTCTCAGTTCAATCCCACATTTGCTGACACGTTTACCTCTAAGTCTCAGTGAGCTTGGAGGCACATTCTTCCTTTAGTGGGTGAAAGGAAAGTTTAAGCAGGGTTTAACTCAAGTGTTTTTCTGCAAAATAGTAAATTGCAGAAGATTAAATTGCAAAATAGCTATGTATTTTAAAATCATTTCTTCTACTTAATGTGAAGCAACTGGTAATAATGAAAGCAATCCTATTGGCATTCTTACCCCTCTGCATTTTAAATTTTAATTTAATTCTTTTGGCTTCACATAAGGATGAGAATATCACAGGCTGATATTAGAAACTGACACAGACCTGCAATTAAAGGATTCATCCTGATTAGAACATTGGGAATGGCAACCAAATGTTTTCCTATCAAGAGCATACTTAGAATATATGAGAATTACAAAAGGAAAGCTGACTGTACTTTAGAGCGCAATCTTAATTCATGTCTGGGAACATATTCCTCACTTATGAGGAATCAAGTTCACATTGACAGCAGATCTGTTAGGAAGAGTGCACTGGAAATATCAAGAAGAATTTACAATCTGGGGCTATTTTTCCAAAATATGAAAGATTGTACTCTCAAAGCTTTCCCAACCACACTAAAGTTTTATGGCAGAACAACTAAGCAAAATCAATTCACTGACATGTGGTATCACTATCCTTTCCTTACTTTTATAAACAAAGGATTTCCATATTGTAAACCATTGGGACAACATAATAAAATAAAAACAGACCTGTTAAAATGAAGGACTGCAATGGAGCTTCTTAAAATTATCCTGGCTGGCAATGTCAAACAATTATCATGTAGAATATGACTTAATGGGTACACAGGATGCTTTTATTGTTTGTTGAATTTACTGTTGATGTTGTGTGAACTGCAAATGATGAATCAATAAAAACGTATTGTCCCACTCAGACTTCCATTCTTCAGGTTAAACAAACCCATCTTTGCTACCCCCATTTGTACCTGTTCCAATTTGTAATATATTGGACAGGATCCTATAGTGTAGTTACATCGACATAAGTGCAATGGTGTAAATTACAGCTGCTAATTGCTGCTAATATGTTTTGAGAGGTACATGCATTGACTTGTTAACTTGTGGCTGTTTGGCACTGCAATTTACATTACTGCACTTGCACCACCACGAGCAACCAATAGGATTGTGCCCAGTGTTTTTGGAGCACAGTGTCTGGGACACATTGCGCCACATTTGCCAATTAGCAGTCAAAGCCACACCCATGTTTGTAAGAGAGAAAGCGAACGAGCAAGCAAGAGAGAGAGAGAGAGAGAGACTTCTTTTCTGATACAAAGACATTCCCTCCCTACTCCATGAGCAGAAATGAATTGGCCATTCAGGGTCTTCCACTGCACCTGAAGGCAACAGGCTAGTTTAGGAGGGGACAGGACAGACGGTGTGGCGTGTACAGCTCTCTTCTACAACAGAACAAAATGGCCAGGGACCTGCTGCTACTTCCTTCTCCAGCACTTACCATGAGAGATGATTGTCTCACTCTGCTGAATAGCAGAGCTGGCCCTGTGCCCTTTTCTGCACCTTCCCTTCTTGATGACCACGATGAGCAGGATTCTGTCATTTGGGAAGGGGAGGACAATACGTGTGTGTGTGGGAAACTGAAGCATTCTGAAGGAATTCATAGTAGAGATGGGTACCATCTTTGAACAAATGTGTAAATATGAACTAAATCAGGGTATTTGTGCATTTTCAGGATGACGGGGGCACAGGAAAAAATCCAAAGGCATTGATGAAGCAGAGCAGCACCCTTGCAGATCCCTCGTGTGATATTCAGCATTAGTTGTGAATAGAAGTGCAATGGGGAAAGAAAAACTAACGAATAAGCTGTGTTGTCAGCAATGTAAAAGAAGGATATACTCTTTTTCTTAGAAATGAGCCTTCATTGCATTTCCTGTTGACAAGTTGTTGCTTGAAGGGTGGGAGGAAAGTGTACAGAAAGTGTGAGAAAGGGCTGCATTGCTTTTCAAAGAAGGATTGAAGAGGATTCTGCCCATTGGCCTTTTCCCCTAACCCCCTTCATCCCTGTGGCTGCCTTAGGAAGCCATTCTACTCACTGGTAATAACGAGGCTTCCTCCTAGCAGCTGGAAAAAAAGAAGGGGGAAAATAAAAATAAAACAGAGCACACAGCTTTGCAGACTACTGTAGTCTCGGCCAAAAGCCCCCGACCTTTTTTAAAATCAATGACCTGGCCTTGCATTTTGCGTTTCCCTATTCTCAGAAATTAAAATGAACACTTGTGGTCACCAACTCAGGCCAGGATCAGGCTGGAGTGTCTCCAGAAGGGTAGAGGGTGGGCCAGGCACAGACTGGGTCTGGGTCCCTGTAAACCCCTATTTAACTGCATCATTAAGTGTTGATGAGACAGATATTAAAATATCATAAATGCCACAACAGTCGTGTAGGGCCATAGCTGTGAATGTCATCTTTCCGAAAAGAAAGGCTCACAGCTAAAGGACATATATCCCACAAAACCCATGTAATTTAGTAGAGGTTTTGAGACTAATAATTAGGGGGAAGAAAGGCCTGCATGAAACCTAACCTTATAAGGTGGAGAAGTGGATACTGTATACTAGTGGTAAGCTGCTACCGCTCCTTCCCACTGGGTATGACAAATAGTAATGTAGTTTACAACCAGGGAAAGCTTTCAAGAACAGTGTATTTACCCACATGCTGACATTTGAATATTTAAATTGACAAAGCCATCTCCTTAGGCAATAGTGAGGAGAAAATGCTCTTAGAGAGACCGCACGTCACTCACAAACCCCCAACAGCTTTTGAAGGCTGGGAAGAACCCAGCACAGTGTGAGGCTTCTCCTGCAATCCACCAGACATATGCAAGACTTTAGGGAAACTTAATGATTCTGGCAGTAATAAAGTTCCTTCTTCAAGCACAACCATCAGGTTTAATAACACACCTAATCAGAAAACGTCTCCTTTTGTTCAGTCCACAAGCAGGAAAAATGTTAAAGGTGTGTTTCATCACTGCAAAACATTTATGAGATGAGGGAAAGGGCTAAGAGAGAAAAGAAGCAGATGATCAAGAAATGGAACAAAGGGGAGAGTTCCTTTTTTTTAAAGCACACTTTTGCTTTTGATTATTAGAGGATCCCAATATGCCAGCTTATGTTCAGTAAGACTTATTTCACACTTATCACAGTTACAACTTCATCAATGATGAAATCATTGCCCCCACAGTTACTCTGGCAACATGATCACAGGACCCAACAATGTCACATACAACATCAACGGTACTTTATTCGTTCCTCAGCTAAGGTGATTGATGCCATCTTTTGCTAACAGTGCCCCTCTGCACTCTACATAGAGCAAACAGGACAATCTCTCTGCAAAAGAATTAATGGACATAAATCAGACATCAGAAATCACAATACAAAGAAACCTGGCTGAAATCACTTCAGTCTACCAGGACACTCTTCACAAGATATGAAAGTTGCTATTCTGGAGAAGGAAAAATATAGAACAAGAATCCAGAGGGAAACAGCTGAGATAAAATATATACACATGCTGGACAATCATATCAATGGATTAAATATCAGTCAAGGTTTTTAAAGTCATTACCACATGTTATAATTATGTTTTTATCTACTGTTATTTTCCTTCACAACTACCGTGTTTCCCCGAAAATAAGACAGGGTCTTATATTAATTTTTGCTCCAAAAATGCATTAGGGCTTATTTTCAGGGGATGTTTTATTCTTTTAATGTACAACAATCTACATTGATTCAAATACAGTCATGTCATCTTCTTCTAGTTGCTGCACAATGGTGGAGGGCAGGGTTTCACTTTACTGGGGCTTATTTTTGGGGTAGGGCTTATATTACGAGCATCCTGAAAAATCATACTAGGGCTTATTTTCAGGTTAGGTCTTATTTTCGGGGAAACAGGGTACCAGACTCTTTTTTTCAGAACAAGGCTCAAAGGTAAAGTTCGTCATCCTCTACATTACCACGTTGTTCCTCTGTTTTTTCTTTTAATCATGTTACTATTTACAGTTAATCTTTAAAGTTCTGCAACATCTTTTTTACTTTTGTTTTGTGTTTCTTGTTGGAATGTTTACAGAACCAGATTTCAAAAGAAATGAATACCAAACAAGGGTCATACATCATTACAAAGTGTGAAATGCAACCAAACCCCACTATCTCTTAGAACCTCACATGAAGTCTCTGTATTCTAACTCATATGTCTGAAGTTGACCTTTTTGCATGAAAGCTTACATTAAAATATAGCAGTTAGTCTTTAAAGTGCCACAACATGTTTTGCTTTGTGTTTCTTGTTGAAATGATTGCACAGAGTAGGATGGCTACAACTCTGAAAACTTCATCATTGATGTTATTCTAATTTTCTGTGCTACTCTGATACTCGAGACAGAGCCCCCTAAAACAGTCCTCCTTAACTTTTTAGATATTTTGGACCACAACGTCCTGAAGCACCTGACAGCATGGGGAATGGTCAAGCTTTCTGGGAGATGAAGTCTAAAACAACCGGAAGAACAAAGGTTGAGGATAATTGCTCTAAACATGGTCTCTTCCAATGATAAGATCTGTCATGGACTTTCAGAGGGTGTACTGTACATTTATGGTTCTTTACCATGTGTGTTGAGATATAGTCCATCCTAAATAAGGAGAAACTTTCAGGTATTGTTTACAATATTTTGATGAAAAAATCTTGTAACATAGACACAGTAATGGCTGCTGTGCAAACTTTTGTTTGGCTTCTTTTTTGTCTCTTCCTAATTCAGAGCTCCAACTGTTGACAACCATGCTTTTGACCTCTGGGAAATACAGCTTTGTAAGTCTCTAAGTAACGACCTGTTCAGATGGGTGTATAGATTCAATATACGGATCATTCTTGTTATGGTTTGGTTCAAACCAAATTACAGCATCCATATGTGTTTCTATACCATCCTAGGTTGATGCATAGTTGTTTTGACATGCCACTTTTTAAAACAAAAAATGGCTGTGAGAAAAGGCAAGGAAGGGAGCTATGTAGTTTCCATGGCATCTTCCCCCACAAGGCAGTGCAGCCCCAGCAGAACCCCAGCTGAGGAGAAAGGTGAGAAAAGGGGGAGGAGTTACCTGCCTTCCACCTCCCCAACCTTCACTCTGGCATTTTACCCTTGTGTCCTTGGCTGCTGCCTCCTTACTCACAAATAAACCAGGTACACTCATGAGTAAACAGGATCAACGTGCATGCAGGTAAACCTGCTCACGAGTAAACCAGCAATCCAAAGACCTGTGTGGATCCTTTTCACAGGAGAGTAAAAATCTCCAATGTGAATAGAAGGATTGCTCAAGTGAGAGACAAAATAGATCGCACTGAAGAGAAGGATCTTTTAAGCCTGAACTAGACTGCTCCACCCCTTCACAGATTGCTGCCTTGTCGTGGCGAAGGGGCTTGAGTAATTCAGAGAAGCTATGGGCTATGCCGTGCAGGGACACCCAAGACGGACAGGTCATAGTGGAGAGTTCTGACTAAACGCGATCCACCTGGAGCAGGAACTGGCAAGCCACTCCAGTATCTTTGCCAAGAAAACCCCATGAACAGAAACAAAAGGCTAAAAGATATGACGCTGGAAGATGGGCCCCTCAGGTCGGAAGGCGTCCAACATGCTACTGAGGAAGAGCGGAGGACAAGTACAAGTAGCTCCAGAGCTAATGAAGTGGTTGGGCCAAAGCCGAAAGGACGCTCAGCTGTGGACGTGCCTGGAAGTGAAAGGAAAGTCCGATGCTGCAAAGAAGAATACTGCATAGGAACCTGGAATGTAAGATCTATGAACCTTGGTAAGTTGGATGTGGTCAAACAGGAGATGGCAAGAATCAACATTGACATACTGGGCGTCAGTGAACTAAAATGGATGGGAATGGGCGAATTCAATTCAGATGATTACCATATCTACTATTGTGGGCAAGAATCCCGTAGAAGAAATGGAGTAGCCCTCATAGTCAACAAAAGAGTGGGGAAAGCTGTACTGGGATACAATCTCAAAAATGATAGAATGATTTCAATACGAATCCAAGGCAGACCTTTCAACATCACAGTAATCCAAGTTTATGCACCAACCACCGATTCTGAAGAGGCTGAAAATGACCAGTTCTATGAAGACCTACAACACCTTCTAGAACTGACACCAAAGAAAGATGTTCTTCTCATTATAGGGAACTGGAATGCTAAAGTAGGGAGTCAAGAGATAAAAGGAACAACAGGTAAGTTTGGCCTTGGAGTTCAGAACGAAGCAGGGCAAAGGCTAATAGAGTTTTGTCAAGAGAACAAGCTGATCATCACAAACACTCTTTTCCAACAACACAAGAGGCGACTCTACACATGGACATCACCAAATGGGCAATACCGAAATCAGATTGATTATCTTCTCTGCAGCCAAAGATGGAGAAACTCTATACAGTCAGCAAAAACAAGACCTGGAGCTGATTGTGGCTCTGACCATCAGCTTCTTATAGGAAAATTCAAGCTTAAACTGAAGAAAGTAGGAAAAACCACTGGGCTAGCCAGGTATAATCTAAACCAAATCCCTTATGAGTACACAGTGGAAGTGAAGAACAGATTTAAGGAACTAGATTTGGTGGACAGAGTGCCTGAAGAACTATGGATGGAGGCTCGTAACATTGTAGAGGAGGCAGCAACAAAAACCATCCCAAAGAAAAGGAAATGCAAGAAAGCAAAGTGGCTGTCCAACGAGGCTTTACAAATAGCAGAGAAGAGAAGGGAAACAAAATGCAAGGGAGATAGGGAAAGCTACAGAAAATTGAATGCGGACTTCCAAAGAATAGCAAGGAGAGACAAGAGGGCCTTCTTAAATGAACAATGCAAAGATATAGAGGAAAAGAATAGAAATGGAAAAACCAGAGATCTGTTCAAGAAAATTGGAGATATTAAAGGAACATTTTGTGCAAAGATGGACATGATAAAGGACAAAAATGGTAGGGACCTTACAGAAGCAGAAGACATCAAGAAGAGGTGGCAAGAATACACAGAGGAATTATACCAGAAAGATCTGGATGTCCTGGACAACCCAGATAGTGTGGTTGCTGACCTTGAGCTAGACATCCTGGAGAGTGAAGTCAAGTGGGCCTTAGAAAGCATGGCTAACAACAAGGCCAGTGGAGGTGATGGCATTCCAGTGGAACTATTTAAAATCTTAAAAGATGATGCTGTTAAGGTGCTACACTCAATATGCCAGCGAGTTTGGAAAACTCAGCAGTGGCCAGAGGATTGGAAAAGATCAGTCTACATCCCAATCCCAAAGAAGGGAAGTGCTAAAGAATGCTCCAACTACCGTACAATTGCACTCATTTCACACGCTAGCAAGGTGATGCTCAAAATCCTACAAGGTAGGCTTCAGCAGTATGTGGACCGAGAACTCCCAGAAGTACAAGCTGGATTTTGAAGGGGCAGAGGAACTCGAGACCAAATTGCTAACATGCGCTGGATTATGGAGAAAGCCAGAGAGTTCAAAAAAAACATCTACTTCTGCTTCATTGACTACGCAAAAGCCTTTGACTGTGTGGACCACAGCAAACTATGGCAAGTTCTTAAAGAAATGGGAGTGCCTGACCACCTTATCCATCTCCTGAGAAATCTATATGTGGGACAGGAAGCAACAGTTAGAACTGGATATGGAACAACTGATTGGTTCAAAATTGGGAAAGGAGTACGACAAGGATGTATATTGTCCCCCTGCTTATTTAACTTATATGCAGAATACATCATGCGAAAGGCTGGACTGGAGGAATCCCAAACCGGAATTAAGATTGCCGGAAGAAATATCAACAACCTCAGATATGCAGATGATACCACTCTGATGGCAGAAAGTGAGGAGGAATTAAAGAACCTCTTAATGAGAGTGAAAGAGGAGAGCGCAAAAAATGGTCTGAAGCTCAACATCAAAAAAACGAAGATCATGGCCACTGGTCCCATCAGCTCCTGGCAAATAGAAGGGGAAGATATGGAGGCAGTGACAGAGTTTACCTTCCTGGGCTCCACGATCACTGCAGATGGCGACAGGAGCCACGAAATTAAAAGACGCCTGCTTCTTGGGAGGAAAGCGATGAGAAACCTAGACAGCATCTTAAAAAGCAGAGACATCACCTTGCCGACAAAGGTCCGCATAGTCAAAGCTATGGTTTTTCCTGTAGTGATGTATGGAAGTGAGAGCCGGACCATAAAGAAGGCTGACCGCCGAAGAATTGATGCTTTTGAATTGTGGTGCTGGAGGAGACTCTTGAGAGTCCCCTGGACTGCAAGGAGAACAAACCTATCCATTTTGAAGGAAATCAACCCCGAGTGTTCACTGGAAGGACAGATCCTGAAGCTGAAGCTCCAATACTTTGGCCATCTCATGAGAAGAGAAGACTCCCTGGAAAAGACCCTGATGTTGGGAAAGTGTGAAGGCAAGAGGAGAAGGGGACGACAGAGGATGAGATGGTTGGACAGTGTCATCGAAGCTACCAACATGAATTTGACCCAACTTCAGGAGGCAGTGGAAGACAGGAGGGCCTGGCGTGCTCTGGTCCATGGGGTCACGAAGAGTCGGACACGACTAAACGACTAAACAACAACAACAACAAAACTGCTCCAAATTCCCTTGTCTGAGCAGACCCTAAGTCTTTGTGACTTTCTCCAATCCACACCACAGGCTCCTTATGTGTTCCTGCTTCTATTTCTCCCCATGTCCCATCTCTCCTCTTCTTTCCTCACTTTCCATCTGTGCTGGATTTGAATGGCCTTTTTCAACCCAATAAATGCCCGCATCCCCTCCAATTACACTTGCTGTTCTGTTAAGTTGGCCACGAAGCATACGAGACTTGCATGTGATCTCATCAGTAAGAGCCAGCACTCAGAGCCTCCCATAGTCTAGCCTATGGATGACACAATGTGTCAGCAAAACATTGTAGGTATATTTTAGGGTTCCTCATTAGATATCCTGATGCCGGAGTTGCACACAAAACTCATATCTGCAATTTTTTGTGGGGATTCAGAGCCCAATTGTGACTAAATTTTGGAGTGTTTGAGCACAGCCTAGAAATATTTGTATTTGTGTAACCATTTCTAATAGAGATGGGGGTATTCGTATACGAATATCACTGCGTAACTGGAGTTAGCTAGGGTCCACCCCCTGGGGCTGGACCGCCCACTCACATGTCAGGTGGCGGCCTCACTCCTGCTTCCAATCACTCCCGGAGCCCCCCTCTCTTCCTGCTCAGCTAGCCAGTCCAGGCAAGGAGAGGGAGGATGAGTCTCCCTGCACGGCTGCCAAGTCGCTAGTTGACTAGGAAGAGAGCGGCACTCCGGGAGTGATTGGAAGGATGAGTGAGGCCACTGCCGGGCGAATATGGACGAATATCCCCATCTCTAATTTCTATATCCATCTAATGAAAAAGCACTGGTACGAATGACGTCGGATAGATCAACTTCCTTGTATATAATAATGTTTGTCAAGTGTATCCCTCCATTTCCTGCCTTCTATCTCTTTATGTTATTGTTACCCAGTTGTCAGAATTTAGACTATAAGCTGCTACGGGCAGGGACTTGTTTTGAGGTTTGGTTATGTTACTCTGTAAATCACCAGGTGCAGTCCTACTACTTCTACGAATATTACAATTGCTACTACTTTTCTCCCCACCCATCCCACTCTTCTCTTATGCTTGGCATTGCCAGTTGATGCTATTGCTACAGAGAAAGAATGTTTCAGGTCCTGGGAATGATGATCCTTCTGCCTCCCAAGTCAAGCTCCAGAGACAGCACTTTTACCACACCTGGGACTAAGCTCTGCTCCCCGCCCAACCCATTCCATAGCATCTCACTGGTAGTTAATTAGCTGATGGGAACCTGGAGAAAAAAGCACTGCCTTTCAATTCCTTGTACACTGATGTGGAATGGTGCTTTTAAACATGAGATGTAACAAAATGGAGCAGCCCCGTGTTAATTTCATTTATCTTTTCTTTTAATTTCCCATATCAGTTGGTTGCCTTGCATTGGGAACCTTGGGGAACAGGTCTACTGAAATTTAGAAAAAAAAGTTTCAGGCTACTCTGAATCTGAGATAGGGCATGACTGAGAATTGCATGCCCCGGGGGCCTCCAATGCAGCCCCCACCCCATCCCATTGAACATTTTGGATCCACCAGAAGCCCCCAGACCATTTTTGTTGACCTAAAAATAGTCAGTCATATATCCAGAAGCTTCCAAGGGTGTGAGAGTTCATTTAAAATCTATTTCTCATCCTTCAGTATCTTTTAGTCTTGAAATAGCCTTTAATCAAAACCAGTAATGACCTTTCCACAAAAAAGAGGTGTGGTCCACCAAGATTTGGGATGCTCATGAGAATGGGGAGATGTGCCCCCCTCCAACCGTTGATGGCTGCTTCCTGAGAAAGAATATGACTTCCTCCTCCCCTCCCCCTCTCCCAGCTGTATAAGACCTCTAAATCAGCAAAACACGTTGCCTTGAGAAAAGAACACACTTAATGACTTCTGTGTGCCATGCTAACAGCAGATGACACTTTGTTGTGCTATCAATAGAGCCTGGCCAATATATATATATATATATTGGCCACCATGAAGAATCCAGTTCCTTCAAGCTGAAGCCTAGTGCAGCACATTGGCTTGCCAGCGGCTGTTGCCTCCCTCTTTAATTAGAGTTCTGAGGAGAGCTTGTGGTTTCAGTGGGAAGGCCCATAATGGGATTCCTTTCGCAAACACGTGCATCCTTGGTCCATGCCTGGCTTTGGCACGCTGGAAGGTTCTGCGTTTCATGAAACCAAATCCTCTTTCTAAGTTTCCCACAGTTGTAAATCATGGGCCAGTGCCACCTGTCAGAACATCTTCAGCAATGTCCTCTTTAATACGTTTGCCATTGAATTCTTCCTGATGTTGAAACTCCACTGTTTGAAGTTATGCTCTTTAAATTCCTCTACTCTTTTAAAGCCTGCAGGGCAGGGAGTCATTTTCAAAGGCCATCTCCATCCAATTCAGATTCACCATACAGGCCAAAAAAGAAGTCAGTGGTTAAGGTTAAGCAGTGACACACTGAGGGACACCCAGGTGACTAATTAGCCCAGTACCAACTTGGAAGATATGAAGAACAGTGGCAACAGGTTACCTGATGCTGGGCTTGTTGGGCTGTCAGGATGTCACATCTGTGCTTTCTCACGTCTCTCTCCCTTTGTGCATCCTTGATTCTTTTTATGTCAAATTCTTTAGCCCCTTGTTTGATAGCATTTGGCCAGGCACTTTGGTTTTGAGTGAGAGCTTCCCCATTTCTATAGCCAATATTAAATTCTTTCAAGATTGTCTTCAGTATATCTTTGAATTGTTCCTTTTGTCCACCATGCAATTGAGCACCTGCCACAAGATTTCCATAAAAAAATACATTTTGGGAGATAATCATTTGACACCCTGACAACATGACCAGCCTACCGAAGCTGTCATTGTTTCAAGATTGTAATACCTATTTATTTATTTATTTAAAATATTTTACCCCACCTTTCTCCTTAAAGGGACCCAAGGCAGCTTACAACAATTAAAAGACAATATTTAAAAGCTAAAAACATTGAGTATACAAATATTTAAAAAGATTTAAACATATTAAAAATGGTCAATAAAATCATGCTTACCCATCCATGTACCTAGATGCTTACCTACGCGTGTAAGCCTGTGTTTTCTCCTAGTATTCCAGCACTTTACTGGGCAAAAGAACAATATAAAAATGAAAATAAATGAATAAATAAACAGGAAACACAAGATAGGGTGGTCTTTTTGCAGAGAAGTAGGAAATCTCATTGGTACAGGGAGACGTCTCAGTGAGAGTCTCTGTATAGTAATACTCAGAAAATCACCAGGAACAATTCAAATTTTCAAGTCCTCTGTATATCCCTAAATTGTCACCACATGTTTGTCTTTCATGAACCAACAGGAAACATATCTACTTGTGCAAACCTGTAAAGAATAGGCAAAAGTTCATTTAACTTTGTCTTATTTTCGTTTGTACTGCTTTTCTCATGTTTTAGTGGACACTCATAATCCACCATTTTAAATATTTGCAATCTTGTTGTTGTTTAGTCGTTAAGTCGTGTCCGACTCTTCGTGACCCCATGGACCAGAGCACGCCAGGCCCTCCTGTCTTCCACTGCCTCCCGGAGTTGGGTCAAATTCATGTTGGTAGCTTCGATGACACTATCCAACCATCTCATCCTCTGTCGTCCCCTTCTCCTCTTGCCTTCACACTTTCCCAACATCAGGGTCTTTTCCAGGGAGTCTTCTCTTCTCATGAGATGGCCAAAGTATTGGAGCCTCAGCTTCAGGATCTGTCCTTCCAGTGAGCACTCAGGGTTGATTTCCTTCAAAATGGATAGGTTTGTTCTCTTTGCAGTCCAGGGGACTCTCAAGAGTCTCCTCCAGCACCACAATTCAAAAGCATCCATTCTTTGGTGGTCAGCCTTCTTTATGGTCCAGCTCTCACTTCCATACATCACTACAGGAAAAACCATAGCTTTGACTATGCGGACCTTTGTCGGCAAGGTGATGTCTCTGCTTTTTAAGATGCTGTCTAGGTTTGTCATTGCTTTCCTCCCAAGAAGCAGGCGTCTTTTAATTTCGTGGCTGCTGTCACCATCTGCAGTGATCATGGAGCCCAAGAAAGTAAAATCTGTCACTGCCTCCATATCTTCCCCTTCTATTTGCCAGGAGGTGATGGGGCCAGTGGCCATGACTATCTGTCTAGATGGGCGGGGTATAAATCTAATAAAATAAATAAATAAATAAATAAATAAAATGATCTTAGTTTTTTTGATGTTGAGCTTCAGACCATTTTTTGTGCTCTCCTCTTTCACCCTCATTAAGAGGTTCTTTAATTCCTCCTCACTTTCTGCCATCAGAGTGGTATCATCTGCATATCTGAGCTTGTTGATATTTCTTCCGGCAATCTTAATTCCAGTTTGGGATTCATCCAGTCCTGACTTTCGCATGATGTATTCTGCATATATGTTAAATAAGAAGGGAGACAATATACAGCCTTGTCGTACTCCTTTCCCAATTTTGAACCAATCAGTTGTTCCATAGCCAGTTCTAACTGTTGCTTCCTGTCCCACATAGAGATTTCTCAGGAGATAGATAAAGTGGTCAGGCACTCACATTTCTTTAAGAACTTGCCATAGTTTATTGTGGTCCACACAGTCAAAGGTTTTTGCGTAGTCAATGAAGCAGAAGTAGATATTTTTTTTGAACTCTCTGGCTTTCTCCATAATCCAGCGCATGTTAGCAATTTGGTCTCTAGTTCCTCTGCCCCTTCGAAATCCAGCTTGTACTTCTGGGAGTTCTCGGTCCATATACTGCTGAAGCCTACCTTGTAGGATTTTGAGCATAACCTTGCTAGCGTGTGAAATGAGTGCAATTGTACGGTAGTTGGAGCATTCTTTGGCACTGCCCTTCTTTGGGATTGGGATGTAGACTAATCTTTTCCAATCCTTTGGCCACTGCTGAGTTTTCCAAACTCGCTGGCATATTGAGTGTAGCACCTTAGATTGCAATCTTAGATTAGTGCAATCTTAGATTAGTGCAATTTATGATTTTAGATGTTTTATTTTTAACTGTGTTTTTATGTGAATAGCTAGCCAACTGAGTGGCTATAGAAAGATGGGATACATTATCTAATACTGTATGTTATCATCACCATCATCTAGCAGAAATGAACTTGGTAGGAAAACACATGTTTTAAAAGAGTTAGAGGCAAATAAATTGCCAGACAGGAACACCATTACATGCACTTGTTTACAATACAGTAGCTGAAACCCAGATGCACGTCACAAGAGTAGGCCCATTGAATCAATGGGGATTTGGTGAGTCAACTCCTCTGTAAGTTGCATTAATTCAGATTGGTCTACTTTAATTGTCACTTGCTACACTAAATAAGCCAAAACTAAAGGAGGGGAATTTCAATCAATGGAGCTTACAGAGGAGTTGACTCTCCAAATCCCCACTGATTCAATGGGCCTACTCCAGTGCAACTTACTACAGTAGTCAACAGGATTTCAGCCACAGATTTGAAACAGTGGAAAGCCTTCCTCAGTCATGTGCCTCAGCTATTCTGTCTGTTTCTCAGAGTTTGTAGTAAAAAAGTTTCCTAAGAGTACGTAAAGGTGAAATCAGGTACTATTAAAAAGATTGTTTGATTTCTTTTGCAAAGAGCTTGTTATTGCCAAATTTTGTCACAATGCTGGGGCTCGTCTCTCTTAAAATCATCCCTCTTTATAATAAGATGGAAGATTGCAACAATTGAGATGCAGATTGATTATTTATTTGTGCGTTCACAAGGTGTTCGATTTGATGGAAACTAGTTTCCATTCGTCAAAGAGACAGAATACAAACAAAGTCACGTGCACATTCAGCATAATTGAAAGTCCAGTAAAACTAGTTCCCTGTCTGGCTGAGTCAGAATCCTTTACAGAAACTAATCAGCAAGTATCAAGAGATGCTCTGCTTTCTCTCCAGTGCCCAAAAGGATCAAAAAGGGTGCAGTGCAGATCCAGAGGTCCCAACAAGACAATATTGATTACACAGTAAGTATCTTCCCTTGGAAGATTGGTATTTGTATTAAATGTGCCATTAGGTAAGATGTTGGATAACGTATAAGTCATGAAATTGCTTGTCTGAAAGATAAATTTGCCTGTAAATTTCTTTTAAAAGTTCATGTGGGAAAACAGCCTTGTATTAGGACGACTATTTCATCTCAATTCTATTACAGCAATTTTAGGAGGGTTAAACCACCCAAGGTGTGTGTGTGGGGGGGTGCACACACACCTGAACATGTACAATATAGAAAGTATAAGCAATAATAGAATATGTAAAAAGGCTGCAAAATAGCATAAGCAAAGGACAATACAGAGACTTATGGGAAGGGGCGGCAACGCTTATGTATATTGAACTGAGATATTTAAAAAGAGTGGAAAGCACAAAAGCATTTAAAAATAGTCAGAGAATACACACCCACAGACTGAAGAGGTGAAGATTTTTTACGTCTCCATCACTCTATGGAGATTAAATGGGGAAACCCAACCACAAGAGTAATGTGTAGAATCCACGTACATTCTGTGTCAGATTGTGAATGGGAAACTCTAGTCAAGAGCTACGAGGACAATTAGTATCTGAAACAACAGATTGTTTAAGGAATGTCTGAAAGAGGCATGCATGTTGAGTTTTAGAGATAATTAAGTAGGAATGTAGTGACAGCTTTCTAACACTTAAAAGGTGGTCGAAAGGATCATTGTCCACCTTATCCACAGATAAGACACTAAGCAATGGATTTGGGGCTACAGTGCAAGAAGTAAGCCCAACTGGACAGAGTGGGAGTTACTTCTGAGTAGAATACAATGGATTATATGGTAAGCTTAGCAAAGGTGAGTTAAACATCATCCCAATGAAATGGTAGGTAGATGATTTGAATTCACTGGAATACCAGTGTCTTAAGTATTATTGCTGCCAATATGTTGTCAAGAAATAATCAGAGAATACAGTGAAAAAGAGCAATTCAGATCTAAAGACTGGAGGTTGCTCTGCTTTCTAGTACATTAAAATGAAACGGAGTAATAAGCCATCTGTTGTTTCCAAAAACAAAACAAAACAAAACTGAAAGTGATGGCTCCCTAGAAGCAATTGCTATTTTTGATGAAATTTGAATGAAACTCTACTTTTATGAGCCACTGATTAAGCAGTGGAAGAAGTTGTATAGTGAGCTTTACCTTTGCCTTATAAATTTTTTGGTAACATGTAATTCAGGACTGATCAAAGTTATTATGAGGAAGCTGATAAGTTGATAAGAATGTGGACATGAAGTAAAGGGGAATCTCACGTAGTGGCTGTTATTTCTGAGAGAACCTAGAAATCTAATTTTGTATTGCACTTTGGTGGAGCGGTTGGATAAAACATGGCCTGTCTAACCTGAATTAAAGATGAAATATTGTTGCACACTGTTAGGTGTAGACACTTTATTATTTAACCTATTATAATTTCTGCATTCAGCACATGCCATCTTCAAGCTCCTTCAAAAGAGCAAGGTAGCAGCTTGCAATTTAAAGCTGACTGTACACCACAAAGGGACACCTGATTTGGGCTTATTGTCGCAATCACATACAATGTGAGTTAGAACAAAACTTCAGTTGTGTGGAAAGCATATTGAAGTTAATTGAAATTCCAAATGGATTGTTCCTCATTTTTAACAATGACTGCTAAGTCAACCTAAAGGTGGCAGGTCCCATAACTAAAACAGATGTAAAAAAAAGATATGCATTTAATTTTGTACTTTCAAATCATTCTACAAACTTAAACAGTTATTCTTCCAAATTTGCATTTTGTTGAATTTTGCAGTAGAGTTCCACAGTACTAAATGTATCTCTTAACAAAAACAAAACTGAGTACAGTACAAAAATGTGTGCATTAGGAGAAATGCACAAAAAAATCATATGAATTTTCTTTTTTTTTACTTTTTTATTAATAAAAGAAAAATTACAAACAACAAAATTAAAACTAAAATACAAACTCAATAGTGACTACACATAATACGCATCGAACTTTCCCCTCCTGTGCCAGCTTCACCCTTGGGACTAGGTGACCAATAATATCAGTTTATACCGCTTTTCACCCCATACCTCTCCAAAAATACATTGATTATTTTGCTGGCATATAGCCTTTCCCCTTTGAAAAGACATACTCCAAGTATAAATTCCATACATCTTTGAAATCATTAGACTTTACCATTCTTCTTCTTATTTTCATTTCACATGTTAGCTTATCATTAATTGCTAAAATCCACACTTCTTTATACCAATCTTCAAGATTAATTTGTCGCTTTCCAATTCTTTGTGAATATTAATCTTGTAACTGTAACTGTTATAACTAACTCTTTCTGATCTTTTTTCAAATGATTATTCTTAATTATGTTCAGGAGGGTAATAATTGGTGATATCTGAATATCACATTCAATATTTTTTCTAATTTCCTCAAAAACCAGTGCCCTTTCTTTCTTTCTTATTTCACACGTCCACCACATATGCATATAGGTCCCTTTTACCTTTTTGCACCTCCAACATTGAGTTGGTATATTTTATTTATTATATTCAGTCTTTCTGGAGTTAAATACCATCTCCATGCTACCTTATAATAATTTTCTTTTAACTTTATAGACATATTCTTCATTATTCTTTGTGGTGACCATATCTTGTTCCAATCCTCTCCTTTAATCAAAATCCTCCGGCCACTGGTTTTTCATCATCGCTTGTTCAAATCCATATGAATTTTCATGCAAATTTTAAATCAACATTCTCAACACTTGGGAAAAACTGGATATAAAGACAGTCAGTTACAATACTTTGCCAGCCCAGGGCATGTGCTATTTCATTTCTGTCCTGCGATGGGATTCCCATAATCATATGGTTGCCCACTGTATGAATAGAATCATGGACAAGTTAAGCCCTTCCTCTGAATCAGCATGGTTCTCAAGTTCTTATGAAAAATGTTGCCCAGAAATGGGCCTCCCTTTCTCTGTAAACTGAACTCCAGCCTATGTTCTAGTGGGTCACGTTTAACTGGGATCAATTACTGATAATCAAATAATAATTTTCCATATATGAACTTAGCTAGCAACTGGTTTTGAGGAAACGGGAGGATTTTCTTCTAAGGGGGCTTGTCAGTTAGTCATATTGATGCCACAACCAATCTACACTCAAATTCCACCATCCACCTAGACCACAGAATGCCATTTACTTACTCCTTGTTCTGCTTGGTTTTAGGGAGGGAGAGTTGCATCTAAAGGTTTATTTCTTATAAAGAAAAAAGTCAAGGAACATTTTGACTCCAGCCTCATCATTATTACCAACATCTTTAGAGAAATATCCTCATACACTGAGGCCAGAACCCTCTTGTATTACATGATTATGCAAGGATATAATTGGCAACTGCACAAGCACTGATAGGTATTTTACCAGGTGTCCATCACATGGACAGCTGGTAAAATGGTTTTCCATTGGTTGCACAACCAAGTCACACAACCAGCTGCACAATGGACATTTCATATTGTATTTAAAACCACTTGTGTAATTGCCCAAGCACACACAGTTGTTTACAATATGATTTTAACCCGAGAAAGTATAATTAGTTCATAATAGTATAATAACAGGGTTGTGTGATTCCCAGAGGTTTATGGGTCACGTATAGCCATTCCTGGACCTTAGAGGACTGTACCTATTCACACACCCCTCCCTCAATTTTCCTTACAAATGCTCCCCCCCCCCCCGAAAAAGCCTTCTTAAAAAAATTGGGACTGGAGTGCGTCAAGATCAAGCAAAATTGCCTTCTACACTGCCTAAAAAGCATAAGTGTTTTTTTTTTTTGCGTGAACAAAATTCATTTGGGGCATGGTGGTTCCGAGGTTTACGTTTCAGCCCCTATGGGGCTGTAGACAATCCACGAGCTGCCTCCCCCCACTTCCTGATTAGACATACATGTCTGTATCAGTGACGTGCTTACTGCTGTTTTAGAAAATGCTTTAGTTCTATTATACTAATTTTGTACTATTTTGTTTCTGATGGCATATGTTGTTTGGGATATTTGTTGCTTGTCACAATTTTTCTATGACTCATTAAACAGTTTCTGTCTTAGTTACTAGCAAATTACCTCCAATGCTCATATTTCTAGGTATCACATCTAATATTTCATAATGTATTAATATTATATGATATGAAATCTTATTTATACTGTATTGTATTATTTTATCTCCTCTCCTACTAAACTGAATGATTTACTTTCACGCCTTTTTCCACTGTGGTCTATGCATTTCCTGCAGTTTTGTCTCACATAGACTCTAGAAAGTTTATGTTGAGTCAGAGTGTCATCCTCTGGTGGGAACTGGTAATAGCACTGTGGCTATGAGCTGACTTTAGGAAGTCGGCAATCTGATTTTTGCAAGAGCAGAAAACATCCTTTTAATGTCACACTGTCCTCCCCACTCTATAGCATGGAAATAATGATATCAGCCTTCTTTGCCAGTTAGTTATAAAGAATGAGCAAATAATGTGCACGAAGCAAGGATGAGCAGCAATACAATTAAAGAACCCAGTACCACTCAATTCTGCTTTGGTCAGATTTCAGCTAAAGTACTGTGTTGAGTTCTTGGCACCACAGCTTGAGATGGATATCAAGAAACTGGAATATATTTACAAGAGCATGGTAAATGTAATGGGGGAGGGGGGCTGGCGACCAAATCCTATGAGTAAAAATTAAAGGAGCAGAGAAACAAATGAGATAAAACATTTTAAAAAATACATTGATAAAGTGTTATTCTGGTTAGTGATCTTCACTAGAGTGAGCACTGGGGTCTTTATTGATGAATTGTAGTATTCCAATTAGCATCTCTTCTAAATGTTGACTTTCTTCTCAGTCTTATAAATGTTTTCACTTTTTTCCTTTTTATGTTTCTTAGAGAACAAAATGGAGACCATATTATTTTTGTTCTTTGTAATTGTCGGGATCTTTGCTAACAACGGTCCTTATCCATACAATTCTGGCTATCCTGAAAACAATTATAACAGCTGTGATAACAATGTCCAGAATGATCCATTTACCAATGATGAAAACCAGTTCAATCAAAGAGGTGTTCGGACACCCTATGAGGTGCTTGTCAACAGTAATTCTGACTTTGCCTTCAAGTTCTTCAAGAAAGTGACTACTAATGGAGGCCAACGGAATAATTTCAGAAAGAAGAACATTGTCTTCTCTCCCATGTGTATCTCCTCTGCATTTGCAATGCTGGCCTTGGGTGCCAGGGCCGATACCTTAGATCAGATCCTTAGAGGACTTGACTTTAGACCATCAGAGATCCAGGAGAGGATGATCCATGAAGGTTTCCATGACCTCATCTACATGTTAAACAGTGGGGGGTCTGGCCTGCAGGTGGAAATGGGCAATTGCCTGTTTGTAGAAAACCACCTGCATCCACAAGAACAATTCTTACGGGGACTCAGAACTATCTATGGAGGAGACATCTATATGGAAAACTTCAAGAACACAGCAGAAACCGAACAGCACATCAACAACTATGTTGAAAGGAAAACCCATGGAAAGATTGCCAAGCTTGTCGATGGAGTTGATCCTATTACTGAGATACTGCTGGTTAGCTATATTTACATGAAAGGTAAGACAAAGAGAGGCTTGTGATCTCATTTCGTCATTTCACATCTAAGCTTAGGGCTTAATCCCACTGACAATAAAATCCGTGTTCTGCTTTTAAAAAAATGGCACAGATTTAAGTGTACACGTGAGGCACATGCACACACGGACTACTCTGCCAGGGGAGTGACTTTTTCTGTTCCCCTGCCAGGGGTCCATTTATTTTGAGGCAGATTCCAATGAATCGATTCTGTATATGTGAATGGCCCTGCTCTGCGTCTCTTTGTTTATTTGACAGCCACCAGGCAGCCAAGCCAAGCCTTCCTTCCTTCCCCTTTCAGCCCCCACCACCTTCCTTCTCTTCTGCCCCATTCCTCAACCAACCTCTTCTCCTTGCCCCCTCTAAATCTGTCCTGTTTTCTATTCCTCTCAGTCACCACCTTCACTCCTTGCTCCTCTTCCCCTTTCCACTCCCTCTTTCTTTTTTCACCCCTTTCATGATTTCATATTTTTATATGAGATCCTCACCAAACCACTATCAAATCATAGATCCCATCTGGGCCCACAGACTACCAATCCAAAGCATGCCTGGGCCCCCTCTTTTTTGTGTGATTTTGGTTAATCCTATATATAAAATTCATGGGGATCCATGGGGAGGGTTTCTCCAGGAATTGAAGCCCAAAGGGGAGAGTGGGTCTTCCTTCTCCTCCACCACCTCCTCCTCCTCCACTGGCTTGCTCTCTAGGTGGAAGGTTTGAGTTTCTAGCATCTAGAGGGAATAAACCACCCTTGCGCCTCCCTCACTATAACTCTAAATCTGTATCTCTCCTCTGTGTGTGTGCATATGTGTATGTGCATTTGTTTGAGTGCATAATGTACCAGATTTCCTGGGAAAAAAAACCCTTGCCCCTTTTCCAATTCTCCTCCCTCCCTTTCCATTCTCCCCCACACCGTCCTGCAGTCAAACCCGCCTGACAGGAGATGAAGACAGCAACAGTGGTAGCATTGATGGTGGCAACATGAGGATGCACACACTGCCACTCAAGGTTTTGATTCGGACTGAAGACCACGTGACTTAAGCACGAATCCAAAAAATACCATCGGTCTGCCGATTTATTCCGGCAGTGGGAATATAGACTCTCCCCATATTCTATGAAACTTCCAAGGGCAAAACATCATTCTGCATACAGTAATGATGATCTACTCTTGTTTGCAAAGAGGATGTTGGCCCACATGTCATATGTCTGTTCCAATCATACTATATCTGTAATATTTTAGAGGAAATGTTTTTTAAAAGTATTATAGAGTTACTGATCCTGTTATTCATCTTCAGAGCTGGCACTTGAGGCCATTTAGGAATAATGTGTTCATAATGTGCGTATAAATTAGAAATGTTGTATTTCCTGCACAAAGTAGTTGTAAAGCATCAGTACCTCTATCAGCCTTTGCATAATGGATAGCTCAGTGGGTTGGGAGTTCGATTCCCTACTGTGTCTCCTAGACAGGGGCTGCACTCAATGATCCATAAGGTCCTTCCAGCTCTGCAGTTCTAAGATTATAGATTATAACTTTTTTCTTCTCCTTTACAATATCGCATTATACTGATTCAGTAACCAAATTGTGATTTGGCTCACAAATGTTGGTATAAAATGGTGTATATTAAGAATAAAGAAAAAGTAGAGATTGGGGAGGCTGCGAGTGGCACTGGTAATATTACTCTTTAAATGCCTCACCTTCAAAGTCTTATAAGAGATGTTTATGTCAGTTCTGACTTGATGGCACACAACACAGAGAGAGGTTTGGATTTTAAAGGAACCAAAAGGTTTCTGTTAGATGGCCTGTGTTTTCCAGGTAAAGAGAATCTGTGGATTTTGCAATTATAGTCACTAAAGTTAGCATAAAAACTAACTCTCAGCTAAATTCTTAAAAATAAGTCCTGCTAGAGTGGAGAAAATACAGCAGCTTCTAATTTGGATGGATGGGGAAAGTAGGATAAAAGATTAAAAATGATGAGGGCAAAGGAAATTAAGAAAACTCAGCCATTGTTTAATTTTAGATGGTTCCTCCTCCTCGTTGTTTTGCTCCTGATATTGTGAAATTCTTGATTTCTTTAACTACTTCATCTAACAGTACAAAGCTAAGATTATCCTCTTGGCTTTTAAGAGTAGTTCAGGACTAAAAGCTTTTTAGCACTGAGCAATTAATTATAATCACAGTAAGGAACAGTGGCCTTTTTCACAGTCATGTCACAGTACTTAAGAATACTAAGAAATGAATTACCAACAACATAATTGTAAGTCAGGAAAACACTATTATCCTCAAATTACAGATTAGAAAACAAAGGGTGTCTAGCAAGATTAACTGACATGGCCAAGGATTTGCAGAAACTCAGTGTCAGAAGAAGGGTGAGAGAGCTCAGGAACATATACAGTATATCACAGAAGTGAGTACACCCCCTCACATTTCATAAATATTTTAGTTTATCTTTTCATGTGACAACACTGAAGAAATGACACTTGGCTACAATGTAAAGCAGCGAGTATACAGCTTGTATAACAGTGTAAATGTGCTGTCCCCTCAAAATAACTCAACACACAGCCATTAATGTCTAAACCGCTGGCAACAAAAGTGAGTGACAACATCACAGAGCTGGTGGATGCTAGAGACCTTGTGCACTTCCACCTTCTGTTTTAGGACGCCCCACAGATGCTCAATAGGGTTTAGGTCTGGAGACATGCTTGGCCAGTCCATCACCTTTACCCTCAGCTTATTTAGCAAGGCAGTGGTCGTTTTGGAGGTGTGTTTGGGGTCGTTATCATGTTGGAATACTGACCTGCGGCCCAGTCTCCGAAGGGAGGGGATCATGCTCTGCTTCAGTTTGTCACAGTACATCTTGGCATTCATGGTTCCCTCAATGAACTGTAGCTCCCCAGTGCCGGCAGCACTCATGCAGCCCCAGATCATGACACTCCCAGCACCATGCTTGTCTTTGTACTCCTCAACTGGTTTCCGCCACACACACTTGACACCATCTGAACCAAATAAGTTTATCTTGGTCTCTTCGGACCACAAGACATGGTTCCAGAAATCCATGTCCTTTGTCTGCAGCAAACCGTATGCGGGCTTTCTTGTGCATCATCTTTAGAAGGGGCTTCCTTCTGGGACGACAGCCCTGGAGACCAATTTGATGCAGTGTGCGGCGTATGGTCTGAGCACTGACAGGCTGACCCCTCACCCCTTCAACCTCTGCAGCAATGCTAGCAGCACTCATACGTCTATTTCCCAAAGCCAACCTCTGGATACGACGCTGAGCACGGGCACTCAACTTCTTTGGTCGACCATGGCGAGGCCTGTTCTGAGTAGAACCTGTCTTGTTAAACCGCTGTATGGTCTTGGCCACCGTACTGCATCTCAGTTTCAGGGTTTTGGCAATCTTCTTATAAACTAGGCTAGCAATGGCGAACCTATGGCATGCGTGCCACAGCTGGCACGCAGAGCCCTTTCTGCAGGCACGCGAGCCATAAGTCGCAGGATTGCTACTCCCCCCCCCCCACAGCCAGACCTGGGGAGGCGGCTGCAGCCACGGTGCTGGCACTTCAACAGGTGGTGAGTCAGGATCCGGAGCAGCTGGCAGCGGATCCAGAGAGGGGTCTTGAGGCACCTCCGTGCCCTGAATCCCCCCTTCCGCCACCACTTCCGGTTCCGCCACTGCCACTTCCGGTTCCGCTGCCGCCACAGCCCACCACCTACTGGGTTTTGTTTTTTTTCAGTTTGGGCATGCGAGCCGAAAAAGGTTCGCCACCACTGGCCTAGGCCATCTTTATGTAGAGCAACAATTCATTTTTTCAGATCCTCAGATAGTTCATAACCATGAGGTGCCATGTGGAACTTCCAGTGACCAGTCTGAGAGAGTGAGAGCGATAACACCTGCTCCCCCTTCACATCTGAGACTTGTGACACTAACGGGTCTCATGACACCAGGGAGGGAAAACGGCTACTTGGGCCCAATTTGGACATTGTCACTTAGGGGTGTACTCACTTTTGTTGCCAGCGGTTTAGACATTAATGGCTGTGTGTTGCGTTATTTTAAGGGGACAGCACATTTACACTGTTATACAAGCTGTATACTCACTGCTTTACATTGTAGCCAAGTGTCATTTCTTCAGTGTTGTCACATGAAAAGATATACTAAAATATTTATGAAATGTGAGGGGGTGTACTCACTTCTGTGATATACTGTAGCTCTTCAGGATTTAAACAAACTGGTTTTGTTGTTTTTATGTGTCATCAGGTTGCATCCAACTCATGAGACTCTATGAATTAGTGATCTCCAAAAGGTCCTATCATTGTCTTTCTGGTGGTCAAAGCTCTCCTTTGATACCACATTCCAAATGATTATACGTTTTTGTCTCTGTTTTGCTCACTGTCTGGTTTTGTCATCTATGAATAGTAATTTGGAATGCTGTAGCATGGAGGTTCTCATCTCCACTGATGCATTTTTTATCCCTTATTCCTTTTTTTGTAGTTCCTTCATAGCTGCTCCTCTAAATCTGAATCTTCTTGGTTCTAAAGGACTGGTTTTAACCTGGTTTTCGGTTTCATTCAGCTGTCTGTGCATTTTGTGGTGTCCCTTTTGGCTATTGTTACAGATCACTATAATTATAGCTAATTGCTCGTGGCAATCTGAAGTCCCACCCTTAAGCTCAAAGAGAAGGACAAAGGCTGGGTAAAAGTCAGAGGTACAAGTAAAAGATAGTATCATTGATATTTTCAAGACTTTGGAATGCTAGAAAAGGACTGAAGGGATCCATAACACTGCAGTTGTTGTTGGGCTTCAATTCCCACCAGATTCAGCCAGTCTGGCCAGTAGTGAGAGATATCAGTAGTAGATGCTCATAAACACTTGGAAGACCACAGGCGACTGATGTGGCAATAGTGTTTTTAGTGCACAATCCCCATCTGCATTGTGATGGCCCAGATACAGATTTATCGCTTCAGTCTCAGAACTGTACCAGAAGGGCCTGAGGTTTTCATCTATCCGGGCATCAAACAGAGCCAGCCTTGCTTTAGCAAGGTTGCTATGTCCAACCCATGACTACTGGGATTCACTTTACCTGGGATGCTTGTTGTCATAGGGGGTGCTTACCTGAGAGTCTGATGCTAACAATCTCTTCCACCTGAAAAGGTCACCCTTTGCTATGCACCTTGGAAGCACCTTTAAAGCTAATGAGTTTTTATTTTTCATAAGCTTTTGTGTTTATGAAAATTTATAGAAATAAAAACCAATTAGTCTTAAAGGTGTTAGAACACTTCCATTTTCTCTTGTGCTACAGTAGACTAACACAGCTACCAGCTAGATTACCTTTTGCTGCAGAAGCCCTAATTCCCATATCTTCCAGGACTCTCGATGCACTGAGAAAATGTGTTCTATTTCTGTTCATGGGCATTTTTCAGCTATTATTTCACACCTCATTACTTTGACAACAAATTTCAGTGCTGATCTCTAGAAATCCCAAGCACAAATGAAGTCTCTGGATGTCAACGCCTACCTTTGTGAGAGCATTCAGCAACTCTCTTTGCTGCTAAGCAAAATATTCTTCTGGGGCAGATGGAGGTTCTTCTGTTGTCCTTAGAAACCTACAAGAACTTCAACCTCGCCCAGAAGAATATTTTGTTTAGCAGCAAAGGGAGATGTTGTATGTTAATTGTGTGAATATGCACTAGCTATAACATTTGATTCAGACTGATTAAGTGCTTTGGGAAATGGCCCACTTCAGAGCTAGACCGCTTCAGCTAAGGTCATCCTGACCCAAGACATCTGGGGTTAACATCTCAAAACCTGAAGATTTGTGTCTCCCATTGGCTACCTTTGAAGGCACAATTTTTAAATGATTATTTTAAAAATAATCTTAGAAATAATAATAGTAATCTTAGAACTACAGAGGTTGACGGGACCCTATGGATCACTGAGTCCAGTCCCTGTCAAGGAAGCACAGTGGGGAATTGAACTCCCAACTAATACCTAAACCACTGAGCTATCCAGTAGTTCAAAAAACCTTTGTCAAATTTCCAACAGTACTAGTCCCTTACGAGTTGATCATGTCTGCCAAAGTCTAGACAAGTAAGTGCATGTTTTGTAAAATACACCTTCAAAGTTTGGCAATTTTTTCAAAAAAGGGAGGGATGCAAAGAAATGTTAATTCTTTGTGGGATTGTATGACAGTTTCAAGGATAGCTCCTTCTAAGGGTATCAAGACTGCCATGCTTGAGATGACAATGTACAGGAAACTGTGTGCAAGAAAGTCAGTATATTATGCTGGTTTTTAAAAAATATACGCTTATCCCTCTAGGTTCTCTGAGGGATGTTGTTCTGAAAACAGAAGAATGTTGACTAGGAGTAGCTTCATGCAACAGGTTCAACAGATTTCAGTAAAATAGGCAGACTGGTTTATGTGGAGTGAAAGATCTAAAACTGGAGGGAATAAAGTGATTCTTTACTCACATCATTCATTTTGGGACAATTTACAAGATGATGGCATACATAATTGAAGTGTGCTTTGGCAAGAAAGCTGCAAAGTTTCAAATAAAGCAGGACTCCTGTAGCTGGGGGGATAGGTTCCAATGCCAAAAAGTGTGAATAATACTGAACCCTATATATATTTCTGGGATTTTCTTTTAATATTTTTAATATTTTCAAACCACAGATAAGTGAAACTGTGGATACTGTGGATACTGATTCTGCATATAGAGGTCCTACTGTATAAGCAGAATTTAGGCCATTGTGATTCTTGAAGAAACAATGCAAAACAGTTACAGCCCAATAGGTCATAATAAGATTAGCTCAGTGATCTTGTAGTCCCATAATTTCTGCATTTTAGAGAACACACACTTTGGTTTAATGTGCCCTAGGAGTAGAAGATGGACCTTTCAGTTAGCAAAGCCCATTCTTTCCCTTCTTTTTCTCCTGCACCCTGAGTATTTTCATGGATACAAACCTTTGCCCCATCTTTCTAAAACCTGAATCCTAAATGAAGCTATAGCTATGATAAGTAAGAAGTCTATTTCACCTTGAGAAGTACCTGAATGAGCTCAAAGGGGCCAAATTTGGGGTGGGTTTTGTCTGCACATCTCTATTAAACCACAGTGAGGGATTGGAACCTGGGTACTATAGGGGCCATAGGAGATTCAATAGGTATTGTTCAGTTTCTCTGTGATTTCATTTGTGACCTAAATGAAATTTACGTTTACATCAGAAGGAAAACTTCCAATGGTGCTGATTTGGCCTTCAAAGTGTTTTTCAAAGCCTAGACTGTAGCATGCTCTGATAAGCCAGGTGCTGATCAGGAAGTGGGGGTTCCTAACAGTGGTGTTGTGACTGAAAAATTCCTTCCATTGATAAACCTGAATGTGGGAGAAATGGAAGGAACCTCCCCAAAGAATGTGAGGACTGTGAACACATTTGGGCACCTCTGGGCAACAACAGCATCCTGTCAGCTGATCTTTCCACTCCAGAAGAACTGTCGAGTTGCTTCTAATGCAAACGAAGAAGCTTGAACTTGCAATAAGAAGCTGGGGTGCAGACATAAGCTGAGGGCGCAACTAGACAGGGGAATTTGGAGTGATCTGGGTCATGTTTAAAATGTTCTTATCTTTGGTGTGATCTATTTTATCTTGCACTTGACCAATCCTTCCATTCACATGGGAGACATTTTTTCTCACATGAGAAGGATCCAGAAAGCACTTCAGATTGCTCCAATTCCTTCCCCTTTCAATTACTGATGCCCCACCCCTGCCTTTTGTTGCAGCTGTCATTCCATGGGCTGCAATGATTTCCCCTTTTTGTTTGTTTAATTTAGTAAGTGGCATAGCACTAAAGCAATACAGAAACTTAGAATAGATACTTCCATATATCTGAAATAGTGCTGCATCAGTTAGGAGAATTTTTTTAAAAAATGTGACAAGAGTAAAATAGAGAAGGAGGTTTGTCCACTGTCCTTTCTACTGGCACAACCTACTGCTTATGCTCATCTGATCACTCCATGAGTTGAGCAACAGGCTGATCTTGTACACTCTGCTTGCAATTCAGCACACATTAACAGTACTGCTGTAAGGCTGCCCAGAGCAAGGTCAGCTGGAAGAAGTTGAGATATGTGACTACTACATGATACATTAGTTGCAAGACTGCTTATTTTCACCATGTGTTGAAGAAAGCCAAATTCCACTGAAGCTGAATACATTCTCATGCCATTTGGTACGGAATCACACCATGGCACTGTCTTCCACTAATGGGGTCATAAGCCATTCTTTGGTTGTGAGATGCTCTGTTATGGTGTTGTTAAATTGTGAAATGCTTCATCATGGTATATCATGCCAGCAATTTTATAACTATGTTTCAGAAATGGAAGGAAAGAAAGGGAAGAATACAGGTACAGAAAAACGAAAACAAGAGGAAGAAAAGACAACAATGAGTCTTGTAGCATCTTGAAACTTATGTGTTTTATTTGGTATAAGCTTTTGTGGACTGTAACCCACTTCTTTTGGGAAGAAGGAAAAAGTGGGATAGAGGACTAATCTACATTTAGAGAATACAGGAAAAAGATGGGGAATGGGGAATGAACAGACTGATACTAGATAAGACAAAAATTAACAGTGAATCTCATGTGACACATTGAAGTTCAAGACACACCCTCAATCTTGAAATGTTGAACACTCCAGAAGAATCTGAGTTCATAGTCTCTTGTGTACAAAAAGTTCTATGTAGGATAGAATTTTTCTAATTAATTAAATTAGTTATGACCTCTTGTTCAAATAACCACTAACACATTCTTCCCTCTGTAAGCCAAATGGAAGAAGCCTTTTGATCCAAAGTACACTGAGATGCGTGACTTCTATGTGGATCCTTACACCACTGTGAAAGTGCCCATGATGTTCCAGATTGGCATGTTTGAAGTTGGCCGTGACAACGACAGGTCTTGCACGGTTTTGAAAATGCCATATGAAGGACACGCTACTTCATATTTTATCTTGCCTGACAAAGGGCAACTGGAGAAGGTGGCCACCAGCTTATCATGTGAAGCTTTGAAGACATGGAAAAGAATACTGAAAAAGAGGTAACTGCTTCCAGCATCAAGTCTGGTGCCAAGCAATTTAGATTTGAGGGTTAAGAACAATTGCAGGATGATCTTTTGAAAACAAGACATCATTTAGTCGCATGCATAACATTCTCTTCTTCCCTAGGATAGCTGATGCCATAATAAATATGTTCGTTTTAAAAGTGGTACAAAAATTTTGATTTGTTTGTCTTGCAACACATGGCTTTCTGAGTTGACTTTGGTTTGACTAGATAACTGAATTATCCTATCTAGCCTGGTTATATAAATCAATCTAGATTGTGCTAAATAGGACTGCTTTGAGGTGTGTCAAATCATTTGAGGAGATCCTTGCATCCTTATGCAGGAGTTGGCCACACCACACCTGAAAGGACTCTGTTTAGCATGATCAAGACTTCATTCCCTTTAAAGGGAAAGCTTCCCATTTCTCAAGATCTTTAAGTAGCTTAAGCAAAGCGTGAAGGAGGAAGCTGCTTAATAATATTAAGAAATGGAATGCTTTTCCTTTAAATCTTCCTTGCCACTCACATCTGGAGGGGAAGTTTTGCATTTCTTTTTCATTGTTGCTAACTGACAGAGCACATCAGCAATGCTCTAGGAGGACTTAAAAATAAAAAACCCTTTCAAAACACTGCTGATATATTAACTAGAATTAAAAATAAATGCAAATCTTCCTCTCCCTTGCCTTCCAAAGGCAAATGGCAAGGAAGCTTCCTA
This sequence comes from Intellagama lesueurii, assembly GCA_037013535.1. Classification (NCBI taxonomy): domain Eukaryota; kingdom Metazoa; phylum Chordata; class Lepidosauria; order Squamata; family Agamidae; genus Intellagama; species Intellagama lesueurii. Next base: position 24,294,112 of record JBAJHW010000001.1, read on the forward strand.
TTTCTGAAGATCGTTAAGTAGCTTCAGCAAAGGGACAGCCAGCCAGTCACTTTGGTTCAATCTAAACAATCACGCATGCTGAAACCAAACCAAAATGGAGCAATCCTACTTTAAAAAAAGAGCAGCTCTGGACAGGGAGCCCAAAAAGTGCAGGTAGGATCATTCTTGTCTGGGGACAAGCTGGTTTGCACCAGCACTTATTTTGTGTGATTGCCGGGAAGAGGAGAGAACCAGCCTGCCTGCAGAGCAGACCAAACTCGGGGACAAACTCTCACGTAGTCACACCCTTTGGCTCCAGTCTTTGGCACATTTAGCTGGGAGTTAGCTCCACTGAATAGAGTGAGACTTAATTCTGAGTAAACATGTTTGGAATGGCTCTACCAGGCTGCAGTCTTAGATGCACTCCCTTGGGATCAGTCTTACTTATCTCAGCAAATAGAACAGCACAGAGGTGTATGGTCTGGTTCTTAAAGCTTGCAGAAGGCTAAGACTTTGGGTGTAGAAGACTTCGTTGTTTCAAAGATGGAAGATTTTTCTCTGTGTATCTTTTAGAATTTAAAATGACGTAGCTGAACAAGTGAGAAAAATTGCTGGACACAGATTTTATTAGCAGTGAGGTGGGGTGGATGGTAAGAATGCTGAGAATGAGTTGAGAATTTTGAAAATAAGGTGAAAAGGATAGCTAACCTGGGAAGATTGTTGCAGACTGCATCCCAGTGAGGATAGCTTTTCTTAAAATGATTACTCTCTGAAAAATCCAGAAATACTTTTAAAACAAAATTTAATCAAACTAACCTTTGAATCAGATCAAAGGCTATTCTAGTTGCTAATCACAAAGTTAGGAAGCTGCCTTATGTCATCAACTCAAGCCATTATTCTGCCTAACAGAGGTGGGGAAACCTGTTGTTTTTCAGGTCTTCTCCAGTTTATAACTCCCATCATTCTTGACCATGCTTAGTAGCACTGATAGGAATTAGAAACCACAGACATCTCAGGAAGATACTGGTCCCAGAAGTCTGGGATATAGTCAATCACCAAATATCTCCAGGGATTTAGTTAGGAATCTTTCCCTAACAGAGCTGGAAAAGTCCTTCCCAGCTGAGACAAAATGAGTTTGCTTAGCCAGCCTTTCCCAGTTTTATTTTAGGAAGCGTCACACAGAGGACAGTGTTCCAAAATATAACCACTTGCATTTTGCAGTAGGGTAATTCCATTATCTGCTCTCATGTTACACGTTAGAACAAGTTGGATTTTACACTTTATTTTCTCATATGATTGACTGTGCTTTCTTCCTCTTGTTTTTTATTCCTGACCAGTTCTGTCAATGTGTATCTTCCAAAATGCTTAGCTAGTGGAGAGCTTAACCTGAAAGACATTATGTACACCATGGGCGTGGTTGACGTCTTCACTGACAAAGCAGACCTCTCTGGCATCACAGGGCAGCCTCAGCACAGGCTCTCAGGTGTAAGTTGAGAGTATATATTTTTTCTTTGTGTAGAAGGGGCCATTAAAATACACAATAAACATTGGTCTTACATCACACTACTATCCCATCATGTATGTGGGGAATAAAAATGGTGTTTAAACCTTTTGCCACAATTGTTAACCCATCTCATTTTACTCTGAACCATTTCTGCCCTCTTTCATTTCGTTTCGTTTCATTTCATTTCAGGGATTTGCCTGAAAATCCACACATACATTCAAGTGAACCTCAAATGAAACCCAATAGTCTAGACTGATATTGCAAAGGTTACTATTTTGGACTACAATTCTCAAAATCCCCAAGTCCGTATAGCTATATTGGGTATGGAATACTGGAGTTGTAATCCAGATTTTTTTCCTATAACCTGGAAGAGGTGGGACATGCACACTGGGAAGTGTTCCTGGCAGAACTTGTTTTTCTGACAAATTAGAAATGGCAGTTAATTGGGGATGTACACTAGCACCAACATTTGAATTTGGAATTCAGAATTGAAGCCCTTCAGATACCAAATTAGGAATTTAAAAACATTCAGAATTTCTGGATTTCAGAACTCCATTACAGTCAATATGAAAACTGTATATAGCCATTATTTCCCCCTTTTAAAAAACATGGGCAAAACCATTTTAAAGGATTGTGCCAAACGAAAGGAGTGTACACCAACATTTCAGGATATCCCCCCTTTATAACTGTTTACTATTTAGTTTTATTTCTGATTATATTTTCAGTTTGTATTCTGCCTGCTACTGCCATCTTGAGTGTTTAGCCTTGTAGTTCTTTTTATATTTTTATATCTGCAGGCTGGGTGTGATGTGGTTGTGTTCTGGATGTCTATTTCACTGTTGGTAACTGCCCAGAGTAGTAGCAAGGCCACTAGATGGAAGCAGTATAGAAATCAAAGAAGCAAACAATAGCCGGCAGTGCCTAGATATCAGGAAATGATTGTCATGGGCTGAACCCTGAAAGTGGGAATGCCAGAGCATATCATAACAGCAAATGCTCAGCAGTTTATAAGCAGCTATGCCCACCTTTCAATTGGAAAGAACCAACGTGAAAGAAATACCTTCTGTTGTCTGTACCTGCTTCTAGATTTCATTGGTGCAGACAGACATTGGCAGGTTTTGCTCTCAGCCCAAGCCTCCTCCCACAGCAACCCCAATCAGGAGATACCAAGTTTCCTTCCCCCACTAATCTTGGTGTCAGGGTGTCCTTAAGGTCCGTTTCTCAAGAAATCACTCCCAAGAAATAGTTTCACTTTCACTTCTTCCTCTAGCAAGCAGAAACCTAGCCTTTTGCTTTCTCATCTATAGGAGTAAACCAGACACTTGGTATTAGGAATTGTTATTACAGATATTCAGAACTATCAGATTGGGATTTGAATATATTCAGAACCAGCCAATTATGGCATTATTTGATGAATTCTGAGTATTTTGAAATCCAAAGGCACATCCCTACTATCAAGAGAGCAGTTCTGCCTTTGCTACCTTCAGAAACGGACTGTTCTGCAGTTCAGTGAGCTCATTTACATGGTGAGTCTTCAGACTATGTGAAAAGGGCCCTGAAGTAGAAACAATTAAAGTTTTAGTATATCCCAGATGTGGCAGAATTTTCCAATTTTTTCAAGACTTGGCAGTTTGCAGTGGCTATGTGGCAACTGAATCACATGGTAGCCATCATAGTCCAGATCAGGAAAGATAATTTGTGAAGATTCAAAATAAAAGGGGGGGGGTCTCTCTGAAACTCATTTCCTCTCTTTCAGAGGTGGTAAAATCCAGAGTTTTACAAATCTACCTTTGGGGTTTATGACTTATAGAAGGAGCTGATAAATTTTAGGGGTTTTAGTCCACAAATACCTTTTTCAAGATCACCGAAATCAAGGCACAAAATCTGCTGAAGGCAATGGAAAAGAGCTGATGATCAGCTTTAACAATATGGATCAGATAAAAAAAAGTTGCGGTGTTGCAAGTTGTATGTAATCATTTGTGAGGGAGTTCTGAGAATGACATGATTTCTTTTCTTTGCAGGCCCTTCATAAGGCTATGATGGTGATAGATGAAAGAGGAACAGAAGCTGCTGCAGCCTCCTCTATGGATCTTGTGCCAATGTCTATACCAACTGTTATCAAGTTTGACAGTCCTTTCATTACTATGATGGTAGATGAAAAGACCCAGAGTATCCTCTTCATGGCAGAGATCCTAAATCCTGCTGAGAAGTAGATAGGGCAACTGCAGCTGACTATTAATCAGCATGAATTTAATAAATACAGTAGCCTGTTTAACACAGAGTTGGCTGTTCAAGTATTGTATCTTCATGGTAGAAAAAAACATTACATATAGCTTCTCATTAATAGAGGGAGTTCCTGACTGCTAAAAACATCTGAGTGCAGGGTTTTTTGCTTCCTGTAATTTGAAATTAGGTCATTTTGTCTTGTGACTCATATCTAAGACTTAAGCAGAAGACTCCTTTGAAGTCCGATTTCTCAAACATGAACGTCTGCCTAAATTGCCTCTCGCTAGCACTAAAATGCATTCAGCTCTTTTCTTGAGCTAGCTTTGATGTCTGTTTCTGCCTTTAGTTGAACTTTAGTATTGTATTACTTGGGGAAAGGAGAGAAAGTTGACTTATATAAAGCTAGTATTGTTTGTAAATTTTGATACTTTTCATTGTGCCTTGCCACATGGTAGCTGGCAGCCCACTTTCAGGAATCTCCACTTAAATCAGCTTACACTATATGGTTTACTCACTAGCACCTCTTGGAAGCAGTTTACTTCCTCAGCCTCTATATTTGGGACATAGATTTGACTGATGGTTATATTAATATGCTTTCTATGAAGACTGATTGATATTGTATTCTCAAAGGCTTTCACGGCCGGGATCCAATGGTTGTTGTCGGTTTTTTCAGGCTGTTTGGCCGTGTTCTGAAGGTTTTTCTTCCTAACGTTTCGCCAGTCTCTGTGGCCGGCATCTTCAGAGGACAGGAGTCAGAACTCTGTCTGTGCTCTGGTGCAGTTTGTGGGATAGTTGAGTATATACTGGAACCACAAAACGCAGCATCCACACCAGAATCAAAGAACATGAGAGACACTGCAGACTAAAACAACCAGAAAAATCGGCAGTAGCTGAACATGCCCTGAAACAACCTGGACATGAAATTCTATTTCAAAATACAGAAGTACTGGACAACACCAGCAATCATTATGTTAGACTGCACAGGGAAGCCATTGAAATCCACAAACACCAGCAGAGCTTCAACAAAAAAGAAGAAAGTCTAAAACTCAACAAAGCCTGGCTCACAGCACTGAAAAATACAGCCTGCAAAAGGTCAATGAACTCTACCCAGCCACAAGGACCGGTGATCAATGCACACAAAAGACCAGCTAACGACACCCATCAATCACAGTGACAGATCATCTCTCCCCCTTATCACAACAATACACCCACAACAAAAAGCACGCTGATCACCATAATCACCCAATCTCCTGAAAAGGACAAAAAGCTAATCCCAAACTATAAATACTCAACTATTCCACAAACTGCACCAGAGCACAGACAGAGTTCTGGCTCCTGTCCTCTAAAGATGCCGGCCACAGAGACTGGCGAAACGTTAGGAAGAAAAACCTTCAGAACATGGCCAAACAGCCCGAAAAACCTACAACAACCAACTGATTGATATTATTTGGTCAGTTTTTCCATTACAGCCCTGACTGCTTGTGCTATGTTTCATCTCACTATTAGAGCCACACAGTTTCTTCTTAAACATACCAGCCAAGTGTATTTTTCAGATCTTGTCCAACAATATTCTAAAAACTGGGTCAATATTATGGCTTCTAAAGTACATAGAAACATAAGTCTTAATTTAAATTTTGATGAGTTCATCAGTCCCAGAATTGCATTGTTACATCATTTTATATATAGCATGTTCCAGTTGAGATTGTCTTGAAAAAACACCCTTCACGGTTCTGCACTAAACGTGCTCCTAGACCAGCAGCCCTCACAGTAAACAGGTTCCTAAAAAATAAATAATCATTGATTAGGATTTATCAGTAGCAGTCTAAGTGCACTTTTAAAATGATAAATGTCACTAACTTGATGGAACTACTTTACTAATGTGGTTAGACTCACACTGCAAGATATTTTAGCTAAGATGTCTCCTTCTCCATATCATGTGTCTCCTGATGAGCATTTTGGATAAGTTTTTCTTTTCCTGGTCATTTGCTAATAGTTTAGCTTCATTACCAGCTAAGTGAGAACAGGAAGCAGCGACTCATACTCTCTCTCTTGGTGGGAATTGTGTATTATGGCAAACACTTTTGTCTTTGCAGTTTGAAAGATAAACATTTGAAAAGCAAAACATTAATAAAATATATCAAATCAAGTGTGTCTTAGTGCAACCATAACAACATCATTTATTTATTCACGTATGCCTATACCTTCATAAAACATCTCCAGGAGGTGTACAAAGAAGAACATCTCAGCAGGTAAATAATAAAAAACATACATCATTAAAATGCTAAAGCAAAGTAGTACTCTAGCAAATACATTTATAATCCAGCACAGTTTAAAACCAAGTACAAACTACTGGGATTAAATACCAGTCAAGGCCTGGGAACACATACAAGTTTTTAACTTGCTGAAAGATGAATAAGACTATCCTGTCTGAATTCATAAGAAAGCCCATTTCCAAAAGCAGGCGGCACCACAGAGAAAGGCCTTGTTTGCTTTCTGCTGAGTTAAATGGCTTTTTCTTTTCCCACCTATCTCTCAGAGCCCTACTTCACATGCTACTGTTACCTGTATGTGAGGCTCAGACCAACCTCAGAGGTGTACCGCCGGTCTCTTCAAGAGGAAACCACGAGGGACAGCTGGCAGACATAATGAAAGACTTACAAGGGCTAGACATAGGGACAGAAACAATAGGGGGTGCCATTTCGGCGGGAAAAAGAGAGGAAAAGGGAGGAGTAGGGAGGCAGAGGGGGCAGTTGGAGGAGGAAGGGGAAGAGGAAGCATGCTGGATGGAGAAGGTAGAAGAGAAGGAGGATTTAGTGGATTTGGTTCAAGAAGACCTCTGGACAGGGGAATGGCTGGAATTTAGAGTTCCTCGAGAGTACGCGGAGAAGGAGTGGAAAAGGCAAATATATAGGAAGCCACCCTACTGGGGCGAGATGGAAGAGAGAGAAGAGAGAAAGAGGTATAAAGCATGGATACAGAGGGAGGCTCAGTGGAAAGAAAACAAACAAAGTATAGAAAGAGGTGGGAGACCCCGTGGGGCCAGTCCATTTTGTCCCAATTTGAGACCTACGCCGGGCAAGAAGGTTTGGGAGCCACAGGTGGGCTGGATCTTTTACCCCTCACCCTGAAGCAAAAGGCGATATCTCCAGGGGACTTGTTATCGGAGTTTGACAGTTATAACCCGGTTTTGAATTCTTCACCCTTCCATAGGAAGGAGAACTTATTGTTGTTTAAGGAAGATAAATATGGCGCCGTTTCTGTGAAATCAGAGGCAGATGTTATTGTTGAAAAAGCCCACGAAACCTTGCTAAACAATAAAGACGTTTTATTAGAAAATATTGAAGTGGCAGATTCATCTTTGCATCGAGATGTCACATTTGGAGAAACAGGGGCCGAAAAGGATCACGCTGTATAATTATTAAATAACGCCCACATTGGGAATATTGCAGCTTAGAAGGCATGAATAGGGAGTTTGACCCTCAGGTCTCTTCAGAGTTTGAGAACAGGCAAGATGAGTTACGGCCCTTCCCTCTCAGCAGCTCTAAGGAATCAGTTGTTCCTGTAGAACAGGGGTTCTCAACCTTGGGTCCCCAGACATTCTTGGACTGGAACTCCCCTTATTGATGGTCCTGTTCTTCAAACAAATTTAAATTTAACAAATCCCACTGTTGCCAAATATACTCCACCTGTAGTAGTGGATCCAAACGTGGAAGGGAGCAACAGTGGAGGTGTCAGGAGCTGGGGGTTGGGAGGATGCTAACCTGCCTTAGCTACATCCTGCTCAGATTAGTGTAACTTACTCTACGAGGGGCTACCTTTGAAGATGTTTGGGAACTTCGGCTGGTTCAAAATGCTTACCAAATGGCACTGGTTAGAGGAGGCCTACAACAATACCACACTGGCTACCATTCCATTTCTGGCCCAATTCAAAGTGCCAGTTATGACCTATTATTATAATCCTATATGATTTGGATCTAGGTTGTCTGAAGGACCGTATCTTCCTATATGAGCTTTCCTGGCTCTGAAGATCTCTTCAACCCCCTTCTCTCTGTCTCATAGTCATCACAAGTGTATTTGACAGGAACACAGTTTTTAGTCTAACTTGTTTTAACCATTGTGAGCTGCCTAGTGGAGAAAGGTGGCATAGAAATGAAACAAACTAGCTAACAAACAAATAAAATAAACTATTTTATAACAGGTTAGGTTGCTTGCCCATCTCGATTGTTGCTTTCTATGGAGCCTAGCCTAACTCTCTGCACTGAACTACCTGGCAGTTTATGTTTGGCCTCACTTGTAATTAGTGCAATAGTAAATATTACATAGTTGTGGGTTTTGTGAAAAAATGTACATGAAATTACACATAATTTACACAATTATAGATTGGTGATATCATTTAGTGTTTCCTAGCACTAGGCAGCACTGTTGCTTACTTTAAGAATGGAGACAAGTATTACTTTCATGAACATTTGTGCATCCATGTATGAGTATGCACGTGGGTGCACGCATGCACGAGTGCACGCACACACATAACACACACACACACATTTTGCATGGGAAGCTATATAAACAATTTAAGCATCATAGAGAACAAGCTACAAGCATTTCAGACACATACTGTATATGGCTTAAAATACCTAGATTTTTCTCTAAAAAGTTTAAAATATAGTGTGGATTCTAAAATGCCCCTAATCTATGATAAAATAGAACTTTGAAGCTTGTAAAGTGGATCTGGTAGTTAGGAGGGAAATATAGCTGGGATGTACTGCAGGTACAACACAATTATTGTAGTGTTTTACGTTTAGTAGTGGCCAAACAAACCTTGGCTAATATTGAGTCCATTGGTTCAATATTATAGAAAACAGTTTGTCTAATGTTACCAAAAAGTGATTTGTAAATATACAGTACATTAATATAAATGTTTTCTTTATGATGGATTAAGATGTATTTGATCAAAAAATGATTTTTATAATTGAAAAAGAACTGTAGTGCTTGTAATGGGGAAAGCACTGATCAGGTGACTCATATACCTGCTAACTCTTGATATCTAGGCATTGTTTACTTCACATGGACAACATCACAGTTGCTGATCTCCCTCATGACTCTGTATCATTAAATTAAATTTGGACTGGGCTGCCCTTCTAATGAAGGACGTTTGAACAAGGAGGATTACCATCCTTGGATAAGGACATGAGTAACCCTATTGCAGTTTCAAAATCCTCTTTACTTTACACATAGGCTTTCCTACGAAAGCTGATGAAACCTTATTAGTGTTTGAAAGATGGAAAAATGGAGTTAGACTGGTTGGTCATGTCAGTTCCAGCTTTGTGGAGGCATCTCCCATATCCTTTTAGTAGACAACAACTTCAGATAAGTTTTATAGGCAAACCAAGTGGTCCTTCATTGAGATATGGGCCTTGTGCACCTACCAGGAAGCAGGAAAGACCTGAGGTGGATAAACTCAGACCATAATTTTATTTTACTATTTAAAAAATTTATTGCAAGTGAGCACTCCTCAGTGTGTGGGTTCAGACTGATGCATGGCTTCCTCCAGGTTGTTGTCCTCATGGCATAAAATGGGTCAAGCCACCCATATTCTAAGTACAAGCCAGATCCCTATTCTTTGATATCGGCTAGCCATCTTTTACAGATGAAAACCATACCTGACTGTCGCGTCCACCCAGTGTCCCTTGTTTATTCTCTCTTAAACATAGGTTCACCCCCTGGATGCGTTTTCTCTTTGCACACTGCCACCAAGTATTATTAATACAATACCAAATACGTATTTCAGACACGTGTGCTGCCAACTATAACAGGTTTATTGAACTTTTAAGTTTGAGAATCACAGGAGTAAATTATAGATGTTCTTTTATTGTTATGTAAATCACAAAGGGAAAATCACAGATGTTCTGGATCATTCATTAAATAGGATTTGGTTATGCATTGGTTTGAATATTTTTATTCACAACAACAATATACTTTTACTAGTTATCTATTCTCTATTCCTTATAACTCTTCCCCTATTCTCTCTATCACTCCAACTGTTCAATCTATGTATTAACCTTCTCAATTCCCTATCTCTCCCCTGCTTCTCTCTAACCCCCTAACTGTCATTCTCCCTCCTCAACTGTCCCTTTTGTTCCGCCCCTCCTGCCCTATCATAGGCTCCTACCTTTTGAGCTTACATGATGGACAGACAGGAGTGATGTAATGTGATGGCATTCCGCCACACTGACCATGATCCCCCATCAAACCCAGTTACTAAAGTTAGTCCCCTCTCAACCCCTTGAGCTCCTAAGTAAAAGGGAAAGTCTGAGGAGCGTTTCAGTATAAAGATGTCTGTCCCATATTCTGAATGAGTGGAGTCCTAACAGCAAAGTTCTGAATCACAGATAGGCAAGCCAAAGAAGCAGAGTAAAAAGAGCTAGGTTTTTGCTCAATAGAGAAATAAAGGCCGTGTTGATCCAAGTCAGGCCTTCAAGGAGAGGACATCTTACAAAGAGAGTGCTACAGTGGAGAAAAGCTTTCCCTTCAATGGTGGGACCTGAGAATCCCTACCCAGCAGATGTTAATGATCATGCAGGTATATAGGGAAAGAAGCACTCTCTCAAATATCTAGGTCCCAAACTCTTTATATCTTACAAAGTCAAAGTCAGTACCTTGATCTTGGAGCAGAACTTTATTGGCAATCAGTGCAATTCCTTCAGAACCAGCGTCATATGAGTTGTAAAAAGTATCTGTGGAAAAATCTACCTGCTATGTTTTACACTTGCCATAGCATTCATGTTCAAGGACAGACCCACAAAGAAGGCTTTGCAGTTGTCTACATTGGACATTGCCAATGCTTAAAATTACCATGGCCAGATGGTATCTATCTGAGAACTGGTGGTGAAGAGACTCTATCCATCACCACCAACAGCAAGTCCAAGCAGCTCACCCAACCCCAGTAGGACCCAACTCCACTAGGCTCCAGTAGGCATCTGTAGGCAAAAACACTACAGATTATCCAAAAGAAAACTATATGAACTGATGCAGTGTCATAAAAATGGGGCCTGGCTAGTTGATCATGCCTGTCCCAGGTTTCCCAAAAGCAACACCTATGATTTGTCTATAGTGCAAGTCCACGTCCATGTTAAGACAACAGAACACATATTTCTAGCAAAGGTCTCTTGCACAACATTGTGACAGAATTGCATATTGTTACAGCATATGATTGGCTACTTGAAAAACCTGAAGAGGGATTTGCATTGCACTGGACTGAGGACTTTTCCCACTTTCCCTGCCAGAAATACCACCTCTCCTGGAATCAGGTCAACTCAGTTCAGTTGGTTCAAATCTGCCTTGTGTTCCTCATCATCATTCTCTGATTGTGGGGTGAAGTCTGCCCATCTGGTACAGCCAAGAACAGGTAAGCAAAGTATTATGCTCTGTTTTTATATGTGCCTTGCATAGTGTTACTATGTCCTGCTGTTATCGTTGGGAAAAAGGCAAATTAACCTGGCAAAGTCTTAACCTAGCAGTGTATTTCTTGAACACAGACATTCAAAAGGTACTGGTACAGTTTTCATTGGCTCAGAATTGAAAGGCAGGGTAGGGTTTGTGCATGGCCTCAATATAAAGCAGGCCTCCTTAGAATGGACCAATATCTCTGACTGATCATTATTTAGATAATCCATGCTTTGAATTTCTACCCATCTTTACATCTAGAAAACCCTGGAAAAGGTTTGTGTAAGTCAAAATTGATTTGACTGATCATCATCATCATCATCATCATAAATTACTATCACCCTCAAGGAGCTGTGGTGGTGAAAAGCACATGTCTGTGACCATTTTCCCCTCAGGTTTCTACTGGTTCTTGGGGTACAAACATTACTTTTCAATTACCTATATACTCGAGTATAAGCCTAGTTTTTCAGCACAATTTTTTTGCTGAAAAAGCACCCCCTTGGCTTATACTCGAGTCAGTGTCAAAATTACATGTTCTCCCCTGCAGTGCGGGTGTTCTCCGGACTCCCCCGCTCATCTACGGGCGCCTGCAGCCTCTGTGGGTGGTCCGATGACCCGGGTTAAGTACACTGCATTTTTCAGACTCCGCAGGCAGACACCATGCTGGGAGGATAATAGCAGTCTATGTCCAAATGAAGGAGCTGTAGATGAAAACTTTTTCCCGGCAGCGTGTCAGTATTTCAAAGACCACTCTGAACAGAGGTCACAGTGAGGGCATCTTTGTTTACAAGCCCAGGGAAGCCCATTCACCCCCCTTCTTCCCTGTCAGCTATGTCTCTTAAAGATCTTTACGGGAGTGTCCGCTTCCAGGACACTCCCATCCTCCTCCTTCTGCATATTCTATGTACCCACCTTCCTCCTCCCACCTTCCTCCTCCATCCTCCATTGGCATCTATTTTTATTTTTGAAATTTACCAGTAGCTGCTGCATTTTCCACCCTCGGCTAATACTCGAGTCAATAAGTTTTCCCAGTTTTTTGTGGTAAAATTGGGTGCCTCGGCTTATATTCGGGTCAGCTTATACTCGAGTATATACGGTAGCTTTCAAGTATGCTCTGTTTCGATTTCCAGTTTGGTCCTTTGTGCCATGTAAAAATCACTGGCACCCACCTCCATACCTACGTGCTTGGATCTTTGTAGGGGGTGGCAATAGAGTTCCCAATGTCACACCTGCCCCCAGACATTTGAGGGGGCCATACAAAGCTGACCAGGGGACATTGTAAGCATGCCTTGTTTATGGTGCCATTTATCCTAGGATCAACACTTTTTCTCTGTTTTGATGTCTCCCACATTCCAGGTTTTTGAAGCTTAATTATTCCTGTCAGTTATGAAAAAAGAATGTATAATTTTGGCAGGCTTTTATCAAAAATGAAGAGAATAAAATTTTAGTTGACCTGAGCTCGCTAAAATCAGGAATTACAGCAGTTCCCAGAATGGAGATAATCATGTTGTGCCTGCCTGCCATGTAAATGATTGAGAAAGAAGTCTGGGGGGGGGGGGGAAAGGTGGCAGTCTTAATTGAGCCATAATATGGTTGGTTGGAGAAGGGTTCAAATCAAGACTTTTAAACATTAAGCATTTTTAGACCTCTGCCTCAGTCAAGTCTACTCCCTTTGCTTTCTCCTGCATTGGAATGCTTACAATTTCAATTCCATTCATACTGTTTATAAAGATATTTCAACATCAGTGAGTTTACCCAAAAGTGGAAAGCAAAATTCTCACCCATACCGTGTTTCCCCGAAAATAAGACAGGGTCTTATATTAATTTTTCCTCCAAAAAACGCATTAGGGCTTATTTTCAGGGGATGTTTTATTTTTTTCATGTACAGCAATCTACATTTATTCAAATACAGTCATGTCATCTTCTTCTAGTTGGTGGAGGGTGGGGTTTCACTTAACTGGGGCTTATTTTTGAGGTAAGGGCTTATATTACGAGCATCCTGAAAGATCATACTAGGGCTTATTTTCGGGTTAGGTCTTATTTTCGGGGAAACAGGGTAGTATATGAAAAACAAAACAACAAACCCCCATAAAACCTACCCTTTACACCAAAATCTTGAATGATATGCATGAAATGCCAGCTTCCTGTTTGCCACTAACAGAAGGATATTTGAATAATGCCAGTAGCAGTACTGTACATATAAGACTGGCTGACAACTCAGATCATAGAGGAATTCAAAATAGCATGCTGAGACAGATTTTCTATTGTTTATTTTACCCTTTTTACAATTTGACATATCTATTTATTTATTTAAATTTATTTCAAATATTTTTACCCCGCCTTTCTCCTTAAAAGGACCCACGAAACAATAAAGCCTGTATCTATTATTAAGGCTAAGAGAAAGCAGGTGGCTTGTTCATTTCTCAAAAAGTGATAGTTCGGACACATTGAGTAACTATTTATCTGAAATATAAGCTATGTCCTTCCCAAGGATGCTTGAAAAATATATTCAGTTGTCATTTCAATACAGTCACCAAACTTAAACTTCCCAAAGGTAACCAGGAGACAGTTTGCCATTAATATATGTACAATTATGATCTTTTTTTTCTCATATAAAAATATATTTAGAAAAATGAATATATTTTAGAAAATGTTTACCTCAGAGGGAAGATGTGTACAAACATCCTTTATTCATGAGATAACTGCTTCAGATTTTACAGTAAAATCTGACTTTTGAAGAAGAGAATGAACAGGAGAATATGCATAATTTTTTATACAGAGAAAAAAAAGACAGCCATATTGCAGTCCAATATGGAATTAGTATAGTATGGGCTAACTACTGAGAAAAGGATCTGAATGAAATTGACCACCACACAAATCTCACATCCTCTGTACTGAACTGGCCTCATAAGTGAATGGACCTAGTCAGGCCTACAGAGAATGATATATGGAGAGAAATGCCTCAAGGACCTGATACAGCTGGTTCCTCAATTGAACAGAGGAGATATCTTTGATTAAGTAATTGAATTTTGGAATGTTTATGTTCCTTCTTTGCAGATTTCTTCCACAGGAACAAGATGTCGAATCTTAAGTTATGGTTGTTTTTATTGCTGGACTCTTCACTGTTGCCACCTGTGCAGCTGAACCTACCAAACAACAGAGCCATTCGCCTTTCCTAAAGATAGCCCCTGGAAATGCAGACTTTGCCTTTTGATTTTACCATCAGATTGCTTCAGAGGAACCTGGGAAGAATATTTTCTTTTCTCTGCTGAGCATCTCTACTGCCTTTGCCTTCCTGTCCCTGGGGGCAAAATATCTCGGGAAAGACATTCTGTCAAAATGGGGAAAATCAGTGCGACAATGGTAAGCCATTTTGCTGCCATAGGTGCAGTTTAACACCTGGATTGGGGAAAACCTTTGCTCGCTGCATGGCCTTGACCCAGTCACTATCTTTGTATACCTCATATATACCTTGGAGACAAAGCAGCATAAAAATATTTTAAATAAATAAACAAATAAACAGATAGACAGACAGACAGATTAAAATAAAATAAAATAAAGAGGAAGAGAACTATGTGTTCCAGTCTTGACTTCCATGGAAGAATTGGAAAGTATAGGAATGATAAGATTTATTTTACTGCATAGATATTTGCATTTCTAATGTAATTAGTACAGATTCATGTTTGCTGGATTTCATCAGAGTTGTTAGTAGACGTTAGTATGTCTACAAAGTAACAGTGCTTTTTTTCAGAAAGAGGATTGTTGCTTGCATAAAATTTTTCCATAATTCACAGTCCTTGTCATAACAATCTGCCACTGTATTTTGTGGCTATGATTGTGCCCCATCTGGAAAAGGACATGAGGCACAGACAATTGGGTTAAACTACTATGAGGGTTCGCTCTTATGAGATCGGGGTTCTTCCCTTTCCCCAGTAATTTCAGTCGACAACGTCTGCAGTGGTAACTATGGAACATTTACTTTAAACTGACAAATAAACCATTGTCCTGAATTGGTGCAAAGTCTCTATCTCCTTCGTCCAACGGGGTGGGAAGGGGCTTCCATTCTTCGAAAACAAAGGGGCTGCCATAAGTGGAATTCCAGGGACCTGGCAATTTGGGTGGTGTCCATACCTTTACCGTCATGCCCGTCTGTACAGGCAACAGGGGCACAGACGTGTCTCCAATGAAATCTTCCCACTGGGAACCTCTCCCGGACTCCAACGTCTCCCACACCTTCTCCACTCTTCCATCCTCCTCATCTCCTGTGCTCTCCATTCACTCCTCTCTCGTCTCTCCTGCTCCACCCTCTCTCTTCTCTCAGTTTCCTTCTTCACTCTCTCGCTTCAGCCTCTCCCCAATAGGAGGGTTATGGGGGAATCACCGATTGTCTCCTATAATCGGCTTCCTCTCTTGGCACTCTTAATCTCTCTCACTTTTGGGTCCATGGATCTTGCATCCAGATCCATTCCCAGTCTGGAGGTAATACCTCTCTTCCTCCTATCACTTCTCCTTCCCCCGCTTCAATCACCTTCCTCTTCTCGCTTGCTTTTCCCGCCCTTTCCAACTGCTCATCTTTCACTCCCATCCCCCTCAAGCCCTGGACTATCTCGTCCTCTTCTGCTCTTTGTAAGGACTCCTCGGGGGCTTTCTTAGGAGTCGTATGGGGTCCACCTTTCCCTTCACTCTCTGTTTCCTTGGTGAGAAGGGACGGCGCTCCAGCGAGCGGGGACCCTGACTTGCCTCCTGTATCACAACTACATTCCACAATATTATTAACATTTAATACAGGAGATTGGCGCTATATATGAAACTACCATGTAAGTGAAAATCTGAGCTGAGATGGTAATCACCAGCAGTCTTTTTTCTACCTATCGTTGTGGGTGAGCTATATGCTGTCTTAGCACAGCTGCTTCTCAGCCACTTCTGATCCATGAGGGCAACTCTTAAATTTGTGTTGAGTCTTGTACAGATCATCACACCCCAAATCACAAATATCTGGATTTATGAGGCAAACAAGCATCCAAAGAATTCTGCTCCTTGCTTCTCAAATCTTAAAGCTCTGAAACCTTTCTTATAATAACTTTGTTTGAGAAAATTATGTATACACGGTATACAGTGTGCTTTTCAATGTACTTTTTCATGCTTTGGCAAATAACATTAAAAGATCTCAAGTCCAAGAACATCTGGAGAGCTTCAGCTGCCCACCTTCTCATGCAGTGACAAACCACAACTCTCTGATTCTTCTTTCCACAGGAATGTAGAGCTCTCCCTTCCAAGGTTTTCACTGTCTGGTAGTTATGATGTTCAAGTGATACTAAGAAAATTGGGAATTACTGAAGTATTCACAGACCGTGCTGACCTATCTGGTATTAACGGGGCACATAACCTGAAGGTCTGTAAGGTATGGTTCTCAAAACTGATCATAAGGATGAAATAAAGAGACATTTATGCTATATCTTAGTCACAAGCACAGGATGTTATTGATTACAGTGTTTGAAAAGTAGATGTTATAGTGGCCCCTGAACTCAGGAGTCCTGGGTTCAAATCGATATTCACCCTTAGAAACTCACTGTGGGGTGGCAATGGTAAAACTGCTGCTTAGATTTCCCATATACCTTGAAAACTCTATGAGAGACACTGTATGTTGGATGTGACTTGGTGGCACTTAACAACAACAAAGTCATTGTTTGGATGAAAAAGGGAGAGGAGAGGAGAGGAGAGAGGAGAGGAGAGGAGAAAACTCCAACAACTGAGCATCCTGTGATCTATTTAGGTCCTGCAGTGTGTGCAGGGCAGACCTTGTACAGTGGTACCTCGGTTTACAAATTTAATGCGTTCTCCGGGACGTTTCATAATGCGAAAAATTCAAAAACCGAAATGCGGTTTCCCATAGAAATGCATGCACAGGGGCGGCACTATAAACCTCCCAGGCACAATGCAAACTTGCTTCGTATTGCAGAAAAAATTCGTAAACCGAGGCATTATTTTCAATGGATTTTCATTCGTAAACCGAAAATTACATTAACCGAGGCGTTCGTAAACCGAGGTACCACTGTATTGTGATTCAAATAAACATAAGATCAGTATCCTAAGTTGAAAGCACATGATTACTTTTTTTTAGAGTAAGATAAATATGTTTTGTATTGAACCTAACCCTGGCAATGGTGAGAGAAGAGAGGAAGAAGGAAATTCTCTCAAGCTATATGTTGCAACAATATACAGACCCATACAAAGCCCGCAAAATGGACTCAAGAAAGAGATTAATAGGCCATGGAAATTCAAAATATGGGTGTGATTGATGTATCTAAGACAGGGTGGGCAAGATGCAGCCTACGGTTCCATGTTGGTGTTCTTCTTCCTCTCTAGAAGGTCCTCTAGAAGTAAGGGAAGGTTAGTTTTTTTTAAAAAAAAACTTTCAGGGACAGCAGGGCCATGGCATAGATCTCAAAGGTCTGGAAGAGGCAATCACAACCTTCACATTGTTGAGGGTTGGGTCACATTAGATACACTCTTCATTTAGAAGACCAGCAAAATGCCTGCTAATGAAATCTTGGTCTCTATTCAGAGCTAAGTCTTGCTTGTTTTCCTTACAGGCTATTCATGAAGCTTCTTTGAACGTCCACGAGGCTGGCACTGAAGCTGCAGCTGTCACTGTTGCTGAAATAGCTACCAAGAGCCTAGGCACTGCCATCAGGTTCAACAGGCCTTTCATCCAGATAATAACTAATAACAATACCAGCTCTGTCTCATTCATGGGGAAAACTTTGAACCCTGTGAAGAACTAATTGCATGTTCAGGATGCTTAATACAATGTTGCACAGCCATGTTCAGACATAACTTACACTGTGCATAAAATTATATTTAGATGCTAGTCACTATTCAAATAGGCCTACAATAATAAACATTTTAAGAATTGATGATGTTTCTTTCTCTGGAAGAATTCTGACTGTCCATTGCTTTCCGTCACAGAAAGCTGGCCAAAGATGGGTTTGGAAGTAAAAGGATAAAGTCTGATTTCATACATATATAGAAATGAGAATGTTAAGCTCAGGTAATAACTCATTTACATGAACCATCTAACATCCTAGAGAGAGCTTTCACATCAGTTATTCAAATATAATGAATAACATTTCAAAATCTATATTAAAATCATATTTTTGCTATACCAACCAAAAGGGAATACAAGGCTTTGGAGATCTCTAGATCTGCATGTGTGAGTCAGCTCTTTTTGTTGTTGTTGTTGTTTAGTCGTTTGGTCGTGTCCAACTTTTCGTGACCCCATGGACCAGAGCACGCCAGGCCCTCCTGTCTTCCACTGCCTCCCGGAGTTTGGTCAGATTCATGTTTGTAGCTTCGATGACACTGTCCAACCATCTTGTCCTCTGTCGTCCCCTTCTCCTCTTGCCTTCACACTTTCCCAACATCAGGGTCTTTTCCAGGGAGATTTCTCTTCTCATGAGATGGCCAAAGTATTGGAGCCTCAGCTTCAGGATCTGTCCTTCCAGTGAGCACTCAGGGTTGATTTCCTTCAAAATGGATAGGTTTGTTCTCTTTGCAGTCCAGGGGACTCTCAAGAGTCTCCTCCAGCACCACAATTCAAAAGCATCCATTCTTTGGCGGTCAGCCTTCTTTATGGTCCAGCTCTCACTTCCATACATCACTACAGGAAAAACCATAGCTTTGACTATGCGGACCTTTGTCGGCAAGGTGATGTCTCTGCTTTTTAAGATGCTGTCTAGGTTTGTCATCACTTTCCTCCCAAGAAGCAGGTGTCTTTTAATTTCGTGGCTGCTGTCACCATCTGCAGTGATCATGGAGCCCAAGAAGGTAAACTCTGTCACTGCCTCCCTATCTTCCCTTTCTATTTGCCAGGAGGTGATGGGGCCAGTGGCCATGATCTTAGTTTTTTTGATGTTGAGCTTCAGACCATTTTTTGCGCTCTCCTCTTTCACCCTCCTTAAGAGGTTCTTTAATTCCTCCTCACTTTCTGCCATCAGAGTAGTATCATCTGCATATCTGAGGTTGTTGATATTTCTTCCAGCAATCTTAATTCCGGCTTGGGATTCCTCCAGTCCAGCCTTTCGCATGATGTATTCTGCATATAAGTTAAATAAGCAGGAAGACAATATACAGCCTTGTCGTACTCCTTTCCCAATGTTGAAACAATCAGTTGTTCCATAGCCAGTTCTAACTGTTGCTTCCTGTCCCACATATAGATTTCTCAGGAGATAGATAAAGTGATCAGGCACTCCCATTTATTTAAGAACTTGCCATAGTTTGCTGTGGTCCACACAGTCAAAGGCTTTTGCATAGTCAATGAAGCAGAAGTAGATGTTTTTCTGGAACTCTCTGGCTTTCTCCATAATCCAGCGCATGTTAGCAATTTGGTCTCTAGTTCCTCTGCCCCTTCGAAATCCAGCTTGTGTGAGTCAGCTCTAGCCTGACAAAGTCTAGAGCAATCATTCCTCCATCACCACAAAAGTTTTTTTAAAAAAACATACAGTTGTGGGGGGAGGAGATAACAAAAGGAGAAATGACAAAGAGAGGTTTGTGCACCTCTCTCATAATCCTAGAATCTATAGTCATGCTATGAAGCTGAACTGTGGAAGATTCAGGAAAGTAAAATGAAACTCTTTCACATAGCACATAGTTGAACTATAAGGTTTGCTATGAATGGTTAGAGAGGGAAAAGCAGTTTTTTTCCTGTACTTTATATCGTGGGCATTTATTGTGAAGGCAGGATACAAGATATTAGGATTTGGGCCCAGACGTCATTAACCAGAAACCAGGATCCATAGCAGGAAATAAAGTATGGACACTACAGCCAAAAGAGATATTGGGTGATGCTCTGCTCTGGAACTGGGTCACTCTATTTGGGCTCTAAAACATCAGATCACTGAGGACACATCTAGGCTTTCAGTCACCTGTCCAAAATGAAGGTGGGACTCAAAGCACCAGTCCATCACATTTGGGTCAATATTTAATAGAATAAAAGGGAGCAATAGCAGTACCCCTCACTATCTGGAAGTTTTATTTTATTTATTTATTTATTGGATTTCTATCCCGCCCATCTAGACCAAAGGTCTACTCTGGGCGGTTTACAAATTTAAAAATAAAACCAAAAAACATATATTATAGATACGAGGTGGCGAAAGTATAAGAAATTAAGATACGGCAGGAGGGAAAGCCTGCCCAAATAGCCAGGTTTTAAGTTTATTCCTGAAAACACCCAGAGAGGGAGCCAGGCGGATCTCCACTGGCAAATTGTTCCAAAGGCGAGGGGCCACTGCCGAGAAGGCCCGGTTCCTCGTTCCTTCCTTCTGGACCTACCCCGGCGTTAGACCCCTCAGCCGCCCGGCCTGGCTGGAACAAGTGACTCTGGCAGAACTGGGTGGGAGAAGGCGCTCTGCCAGATATAGAGGTCCTAAACCATTTAGGGCTTTATATGTAATCATAAGAACTTTGAAATCAACGCGGAAACGAATGGGCAGCCAATGCAAGGCAACCAGAGTGGGGGAAATATGATGGTACCTTTTCACCCCAGTAAGAAGTCTGGCCGTCGCATTCTGTACCATCTGAAGTTTCTGCGTCAGTCTCAAAGGCAGCCTCTAGATTACAGTAGTCTAATCTTGAGACTACGAGCGCATGGACCAAAGTGGTGAGCACCCCCACATCAAGATAGGGATGCAGCTGGGCAATCTGCCGAAGGTGTAAATGTGCGGAACGGACCACTGACGACACCTGGGTCTCCATGGTGAGCGCCTGGCCCAGATGTACACCCAAACTGCGAACCTCACTCTTGGTGGTAAGAGTCACCCCCCCAAAGGAGAGGGAGTTTCCCAGACCACTGATGTCTGGGACACCCACCTGAAGGACCTCCGTCTTGCCCGGATTCAGCCTCAGTCCATTCACCTACATCCATTGCTGAACAGCCCCCAGGCAGCGCTCAAGGGACGAAACAACATCCACTGTTGTTGGAAAAAAAGAGATGTAGAGCTGAGTATCATCAGTGTACTGATGACACAAAGCCCCACATCCCCTGATCACCCCTCCCAGCAGCCTCATATAGATGTTAAATAGCATTGGAGAGATAATTGAGCCCTGCGGAACCCCACAATTGAGGCTCCACGGGGCCGAGAAACTCTCTCCAATCTGCACTCTCTGGGGATGGTCCTCCAAGAAGGAACAGAGCCAGGCAAGAGCCAGGCCACCAATTCCCAACTCGGAGAACCTCCCCAGGAGAATACCGTGGTCGACGGTATCAAAGGCGGCTAAGATATTGAGGAGGACCAGCAGAGACATTTTGCCCCTGTCGGCCTCCCTCAGTAGGTCATCAAACAGGGCGACCAATGCCGTTTCCGTGCCATGGCACAGCCTGAAGCCCGACTGGAATGGATCCAGGGCATTGGTTTCATCCAGAAGAGCCTGCAGCTTATCGACCACCACCCTCTCAACTACCTTGCTAAGGAAAGAAACATTGGCGATGGGCCTATAATTACCAATGTTGTCCACTGCCAAGCTCGGTTTCTTCCTAATGGGCCTAATGAGTGTCTCCTTGAGGGCAATGTTCCTGGTCTCTCCTGGGTGAGACCCATTAATTATTGCCGTAGCCCATTCAGATGTTATAGGCCTGGCTGCTTTGACTAGCCAGGCAGGGCAAGGGTCAAGGGAGGAGGTGGTGGTGCGACAGCGGTCAAGCAATCTGTCCACCATGTCTGACGTCACAGGCTGAAAGTAGTTAAGTCTCATCGGGCAAGACGGAGCGCTGGACATCTCTGCTCAATCCACTGTTTTCAAATAGGGGGTAAGATCCTGGCGGATAGCCTCCACTTTTGATTTTAAAAAGGCTGCAAATTGGTCAGGTGAGATGCTAGTCGGAGGCCAGTCACTATGACCAACTCCGGAAAAGACTCCCTGGAAAAGACCCTGATGTTGGGAAAGTGTGAAGGCAAGAGGAGAAGGGGACGACAGAGGACAAGATGGTTGGACAGTGTCATCGAAGCTACCAACATGAATTTGACCCAACTCCGGGAGGCAGTGGAAGACAGGAGGGCCTGGCGTGCTCTGGTCCATGGGGTCAGAGCACGCCAGCCATTAATACTGTGACAATGTACTTTGTGTCCTTAAATAATAATCATGTGCCATGAAGTCAATTCAGACTTCGGGTGACTCTTTTCAGGATTTTCTAAGTAGAGCATACTCAGAAGTGGTTTACCATTCCTTTCTTCTGGGTTTATCCTGAGACTCTGGAGCTTGCCCAAGGCCACACAGGCTGGCTATACTTGCAGGAGGCACAGTAGAGAATTGAACTCCCAACCTCTGGCTTCACAGCCAGATAACTAAACCACTGAACTATCCAGCTAGTTTCTTAGCTACATGTTTTTTGTCTTTAGGGGTGCCTACTTGAGCCACATATCCTTGAGTCTCACAAAACTGTGTCTGTGACCCATTAAGAGGCAGCGAGTTTCCTCTCCCAGCCATGACTGTTAAGTGACAGCAAGTTAGAGTTGCCAGGTCACCAGCATGTAATCCTCTGAAATATTCGGGGGATTAAACACTAGGAGCAGAGGGCAGGCCCTTCTGATGTCAGAGGTGCAGGTGTTGAAAGGGAACAGAGCTACTTCTGAGCTAGCTGACTTTCTGTGCAAGAATTGTAACAATATTAGCCTTCACAGGAGAATGGGTGCTGTTCTACACAGGAAATGTGACAAACCTGCTCAACTTGGCATTTTTTCTTGCCTTTTCTAGGTAAATTCTCTGCTGGAAAGAGGCCATTCCGTGCTGCAGTTGTCATAATCCTGTGCAGTAAAAATGACAATGAAGCTATCAAGAAATCCCACAAGATTTCCTGTGATATTGGTGGTGGTGGTGGTAATGGAATCTTGCAATAAGAAATCTGGCTATAGGGTGAAAAAAGGGAGCTTCCTCTCCATTTCTCTCCAAGCAAGAGGCAGCAAGATTCATCACCTTAGTATGTGCTAATTTGAAACCTGGGTGAGATGGTAGGTGCCAATCCAACAGCACATTGGGAGGCATGGTCCAGCACCTATAGTGGGTATAGTTCCACCCTTGAATATTGATATGGGAATGCTGTGTGCAATTACACATTTGGCCCCAGAATGCCTGGCAGAGTCTAGAGATTGTGCACAACTTAGGGAAAAATAAATGACAACCCCTAAATTAGCATTAACATGATTGAACACACAGAAATTCAAAACAGGCTTGAATGAACAAAATTTTCAGCTTCAGTATCTTCCACTTTTTTTAAAAAATGAAATACATAACATTCTTCTTATCCCAAATATGAAGAAATTTGCAAGTTCTTATTTTAAAAAACTGAAATGAAATACTTATCCACCCCCAATTATTTGGGTAATAAACACAAAAACAGTTGACATCAAATACAATGCAACACAGTAAGGTGATCTGTATAACTCAGTTAAAGCCTTTTAGAATAAGCAGGAGACATTGTTATTGTTAATGGCTGAAGAGTGCTTACTCAGTGGACTTACCCAGCCCTTCCTGGACATGCAAATTGGTTGAACCTGGGACCTTTCATACGCAAAACATGTGCTCTGCCAAGGTGTTCTGGCCCATCCTCAAAGGAAAACTTCTAAATTGATGCAACCGTGTCAAAGCATGGGAGATGGAAAAATGGAGTAAGACCGGTCAGTTGAGCCAGTTCCCGTTCCTCAGAAACACCTCTCATCTCCTTCCTGTAGATATGATCTTCAGAGACCTTTTCAATGCAAAGTATGTGATCTTGCACTGATCCCTGCCTTTGCTCCAAAAACAAACAGTATAAATTTATGCCTCAGAAGAGGTAGATTTATGGGTAAATGGAGTCAGATGAGTTGTCCATGCCCGCTCCACTTCCTCATAGCCACCACCCATGTCTACCCTGCAGATAAGATCTTCATGGATCACATCACAATTGGCTACCTATGATTAAGGCACACACGAAGCCCCAGCCATGTTAAGAGAAAGAAGAAATGTTTCTTACAAAGGTCAGTTACACAATATGGCAAAATATGATGCCACCAAATATGATTGGTTATTGGAAAACCCACAGAAGGAGGAGCTGTCTGACAATAGAGGTCACATGGATGATTTTTCCCTATAAGAATCAGCTGGTGATGTTTTAGAGCTTAAGCAATAGGAGGTCTCAGTGAGGAAGACCACTTTGGTGTTTAGCTTGCTCAAGACCACCTTGAACACTGCAGAACTACAGCAGGCAGTTCTGTCTTGCTTCTGCTCTTACTGTGTACACCCAAGCCAGCCTTATTCTTTACTGCTGGGGTGAGTCTGTCCATCTGATCAAGAGCAAGATACCATCTCGGTGAGCAAACTATGATGTTGTGTTATTCATTGTTAGTACTATCTGAAAAAGCTAGTTGAATTTGCCAAAAGTTAGCACTATAACAGTACAAGCTTCTTGCACGGGGCAGCTGTAACAGTGGCCATGCCCACTTCCACTTCACATGAAACATGCAATGCTCGTATTAACCAAGGACACCAATGGGGATAGGGTTTTCTTTGGAGAAGACCAGCATGGTAATTATTTCCACAGGTTTTCTTGAACTGAAATACATCTTAATGGGATTAGCACTATCTGAAGAACCCTGGAAGGGAAAAGTGGTCATTGGTTCCATCTGAATAATTTTGTACTTAATTTTGCACTACCACCATTTTAAAAAAGGAAACCAAAATTCAAGCACAATGAGTGAAGTTTCATTAGGGAGTAGGAGTGGTGGGAAGAGGAAGGAAGAGAAGTGACCAAAGATAAAGTGGGGAAGAAGGTGAGTTTTGAGGTGAATAAAGGGTCAGACAGGGAGACCAAGGGCATGATGAAGTTATGATGGGAGCAGAGCTATCATGTTAAGATGCAGATCAAGAAGTCTAGTGTTGGCGGTGGACATTGCAACACATTGGAAACAACTGTAGAGAGGTCACCATCACATATGGATACGGATATAAACAGGACCATCATCTGGCGTTAGCTACCAGGATCAAGGCTGGAAGGAGTATCAAAGCAGTGCACTCTCATGAGTCTTTTCGGGAAAAGCCCTTGGTAGGGTGCATTTCTGTTTCCATCATTGAATCCAAAATACCTGGTGAAAACTGAAGTATTGTATGACTGTTAGAGAGAGCGTGCATTGGTGCAGTGCTGATCTGGGACACGCCTGGCCATGGTGAACCTCATCAAAATGGTCAGGAATCTGTTCATTTATGCTTTGAAATTTCATTCCACCTCTCTGCCCAAAGTGATTAAAATAAATTATTCCAATTAACATTTTGGCCCTATTTAGTTTGGAGATAGGTTTGCTGGATTTAAACCCATCAGCATGTCATCCTGCCCTGAACACCTAGGTCACAATTGCAAAGGAATACAGCTATTTCCACCCAGCTTATTTAATACCTGCCTCCCATGAAGCTAATTAAGATCAGGAACTTGTTGGAACAGAGCAGGGAGAGGGTGAGGTGGTGACCTTGATTCAGCACTACAAACATAGATAAATAAGATACATAGGGGCTCAAATTGAGACTATGGGCTTGATCACACCTGCCAAAAGAACCCGTTATACCAATTTGGCTGGATTTTTAAAATCATTTCATAATTTTCTGTTGACATGATTGTAGCGTTCTCCTTTAAATGTGGTCATGGCTCAGGTTTAGTTAGAGTGAGTCATGCATATTTATGTTGCTGAGAGGCGGAGCCAAGAGGCAGAGTATAAGAGGCAGAGCCTGAGGGGGAGAGATCAGATCAGAGTTTTGGAAGGAGTTTGATTAGCAGAGTTCAGAGATTTATGTGATTGTGATTAGACTGATGAGAAAATAGTAGGAGATCTGAGAAGTGATTGACCAGTGACTGGAAGGGAGAAGGAATAGAACTGAATATTAAAATACTGAAACAAATAAGCAAATAAACTAAAGATCTTTCTATTTCATTAAAGAGTGGACCTGATTCTTTCTAAAGGAGTTATGGGGATCTAGGGATCTCCTGGTGGCAGCAGTGGAAGAAAGGAAAGAGATTAGTTTTGCCCTGGTGTGCTCTGAGGTCTGAGTCTAGGTGGACAGACCAAGGCACGAGTGGGTCCAACGCCACATAGGTTCCAGAGGTGTGGGATCCAAAAAGGGTCAAATCGCGACATTGGTGTCCAGCGGCGGGAAACGAAGTAATCCAGTGAAGCCTATTGAAATAATCCAGTGAAGCCTATTGAAATAATCCAGTGAAGCCTTTAGAAAAGAGATTATTGAGTCAAGGGTACCTTTTAGACAGGATCTGTGGCAATGAGGTTTGGTTCCTGCTAGAGCTTTTGGGAAAAGCTTAGTAGCGGGGCCTCAGAACCCAGATCAGGGGGGTCTAAGATAGGGAACGACTCTGTGAGGAAATTTCTGAGTTTTACCTCAGGATCTGAGGATCAGAGGGCTTACTGTAAAATCCCAGGCTCTGAGATAGGAGAGCGCTGTGGATAAGGCAGAAGCCAGGTCATAGCAGATCTGAGGGAGAGAACCTAAGGAAAAGGCTTGAATTCTCTGAGAGGGAATTTCTGAGTTTACCTCAGGATCTGAGGATCAGAGGGCTTACTGTAAGTAAAATCCCAGGCTCTGAGATAGGAGAGCGCTGTGGATAAGGCAGAAGCCAGGTCATAGCAGATCTGAGGGAAAGTACTAAAAGAAAAGGCTGGAAAAATTTATATCAGTAACTGGAAGTAAAATAAGGAAAACAGGTCCTTTTAAAAATTTGTGAACGCTGCTCTAATCACCCCAGAAAGAAAAGATGCCTCACAAACGCGCCACAAGGGGGAGTCCTGAGTCTGAAGAGTTACCTCAGGAATTGGAGGGAAATAAGGAATTAAGCCCTCAAGACTTTGAGAGATGGAAACTGGAACGGGAATTTAAATTTAAGGAACTACAGCTCAGAGCTGAGCAGGAGGCCAGACAATTTGAGCAGGAGGAGAGAAGGAGGGAACAGGAAATCAAAGAAAGAGCTGAGAAGGAAGCTAGACAAATGGCATTTGAGCAGGAAGCCAGACAGGCTGAGCAGGAGGAGAGAAGAAGGGAAATGGATTTTCAACTACAGATGAGACAGCTAGAGATTTCTGCTCTAAACAATAATCTTAATAATAACAACAGTGGGGGAGGTGGAATCCTGTCAAAGATAGATTTGAAGAAGTTTCCCCAGTACAAAAGAGGGGACTGTCCTGAATCCTTCCTCATTGCTTTTGAACGCACCTGCAATGACTTTGAAATCAGAAAGGAAGATAGAATGATGGTTTTAAGAGCGCAGGTTAGCGGAGATCTGGCAGAAATATATGCCCAGATGAATCCCGAGAAGGCAAGAGATTTTGAGGCATATAAAAAGATGGTTTATTCAAGATTTTGTCTGAACTCTGAACACCTGAGGCGGAAATTTCGCTCTCTCTCTAAAAAGCAGGATGAATCGTACTCTCAGTTGGGAGCTAGATTGGCGCAGACTCTGGAAAAGTGGATTGAAAGAGAGGAGATCACTTCTTTAGAACAGTTGAAGGATTTAATTGGGCTAGAACAGTTTTACTCCCTATTACCTGGAGAACTACGGTATTTAGTAAGGGACAAGAATCCTAAAAATTTATGGGAAGCGGGAGAACAAACTGATTTGATTAATGCTTACAGGAACCCTAGATTTTCAGAGCTGAGAGTAAATAAACCAAACTGGGACAATAACTATAAAAAGCCTTTTAATAAAAATTACCTCAGCAGGAATCCTGAGAGAGAAGGTCAGGGCGGGACTTCCCCAAAATTGCCAAGGGCTAGCCCGCCAAAAACATCAAACCCTGAGGCACGGTTCGCCAAAGTACCTCAGAATGACAAAAGGAATTTTAAATGTTTTAACTGTGGGCAACCAGGCCACTTACAATTCCAGTGTAGGCAACCATACCCCAACTTGCAGAGAAATAATTCTCTAACCAAAAAGGTGTATTGTGTCAAGCAAGTGGAATCAGGGGAGGAAAATAGTAGACAGAGACCTGATCCCATAACCACCACCACTTCTACTGACCATGAGGAGGAAGATATTCCTATAGCCCAAGTAGTCCATTGTTTCTATATCAGCAATGACCAGACCCTTCTCAGAAACGCAGGTGAAGAGATAGTTGTGAAAGGAAAGACGTACATTGCAATAAGAGATACAGGATCTCAAATCTCCATTGTCCATTCCGATTTAGTAGCCCAGGATGACATTATTCCTGGCAAAGAAATGTCTTTAAAGGGAATTGGGAAGGAAACCGTGGTTTTAAAAGTGGCTGAGATACCAGTAGAATACCAGAATTGGTCTGGAAAGTGGCAAGTAGGTGTGTCAGATGAAATACCAGCAGCTTTTCTCCTTGGTTGGGATTTAATAGAGCATGTCAACAGTGCGTTAGTGCTTACCCGCTCAAAGGGGGGTCAAAACTCACCCTCTGCAGCTCAAACCGATACTGTAGCAGAGAGAGGCCTAGAAGCGGTTACCGTGGCAACCCAGCTTGATGATGGGGCTGAGGCAGAACTCATGCTACTACAGAATCCCAAAACAAATAACAATTTTGCCCAGGAGCAGAAGGAGGACATTAGCTTGGGAGTTTGCTTTGAAGCTGCCAGGACTCCCACTGTACTGTCTCCTGAGTGCCCTGAGAGCTTTAGCTTAACCAAAGACCTTCTGTAGAGGGAAACGTTAGCTACTCCATACCGAGGAAAAGGGGAACCCCGGAAGCAATTAGTGGTCCCTAGTAAATACAGGGAGAAAATCATTAATCAAGCTCACAGCAGTTTATTTGGAGCTCACATGGGGATCACCAGAACCAAAAGACGGGTTGGCCAGAACTTCTTTTGGCCAGGTATGGGCAAACAAATTACTAGTTTCTGTAAAACGTGTGATGTCTGTCAGAGACGAGGGACTGGGCAGGACAGGACCAAAGCCAAATTATGTCCTCTGCCAGTCATCTCTACACCGTTCCAAAGGCTGGGAATCGATCTAGTGGGTCCCTTACCTAATGCCACCCGTAGGGGAAATAAATACATCTTGACCATAATGGATTTTGCCACTAGATATCCCGAGGCAATTCCTTTGCGCAACATGGAAACTGACACCGTGGCAGATGCCCTAATCAATTACATGAGCCGATTGGGATTTGCCAGCGAGTTAGTCAGCGATTTGGGAATGAGTTTCACATCCAAACTGATCAAAAGGTTATGGAAGGCTTGTGGAATTACCCAAATCAACTCGACTCTATATCATCCAGAGACCAACGGGCTAGTTGAGAAATTCAATGGCACTTTAGTGCGCATGATTAAGGCGTATGTAGCAGAGAACCCAAATGATGGGGACTGCAAAATACAACCCTTACTATATGCTTATAGGAGCGTACCTCAAGAGAGCTCGGGATTTAGTCCTTTTGAGTTACTGCTAGGACGAGAGACGCGCGGACCTTTAGATTTGCTCCGCATGAACTGGGAAGACCATAGAGAAAGTGACCCAGAGTCAGTGGTAGAAAATATGCACAGGTTGCAAAACACCCTGCAAAGGTCTCTAGAGAAAGCCTGTGAAAGAACTTTTGGGCCTGAAGATGAAGTTCTTTTGCTTAGGCCAGTCAAAGGTCACAAGCTACAATTAGCTTGGGAGGATCCCTATAAAGTAGTGACAAAATTGACCAATGTCAATTATGTGATACAGAAGGAGGAAGGCCCTGATGCCTTAAAGAGGGATGCATCTAAAGATGTTCGGGAGGAGAAGAGGGAACTGCCTACCCTTTCCCTAGCTGAGCAAGTGAAGCCCCGAGCCAGACTTAAAGATGACGTCACACTAAAACGACCAGCAGATGACATCCTGTGGACAACCGAGTGGCCGATGACCGCCAGTCGACGGAAAAGGGCGCGGAGGAAGGAGCCAGTGGTCAACAGAGGGACTCCTGAGTACCAGCAGAGGTGTGTCCAGCTGAAGGAGATGACCACAACCGGACCAGTCCATGGTGCGCCAGACTACGATGGAAAAGTGAGAGACTTGGACTTTGCAAATTTTGCCTTTGCAACAGAGACTCAGTTCTTGCCTCGAAAGCCCACAACGTTGTCGCAGATGTGCTTTCCAGGAGGCTAGATGAATGATACCAGGACTTTTATTATAAACTGAAATGGACTATAATTCACAGTTAATTATTTATGTAAAAGTTCAGGATCGTGATTTCTGTATGGTTGTAAATTCTGTAAAATGATAAGGTAAGGTATATTATTGATTAGTAGATGATAAGGTAAAGTATTGTATTGATTATTAAATGATAAGGTAATGTATATTATTGATTAGTAGATGAAAAGGTAAAGTATGGTATTGATTATTAAATGATAAGGTAAGGTATTTGGTTGATATTTAGTAAAAATGTGAAAGGTAAAATGTTATGAGAAACTTAAAAAAGTTTAAGCAATTGCACCTGTTTGTTCAGGAGGAAAAATGTGTTTCCCCTCCCAAACAAACCTAAGTAAGGGGGGAGGTCTGTAGCGTTCTCCTTTAAATGTGGTCATGGCTCAGGTTTAGTTAGAGTGAGTCATGCATATTTATGTTGCTGAGAGGCAGAGCCAAGAGGCAGAGTATAAGAGGCAGAGCCTGAGGGGGAGAGATCAGATCAGAGTTTTGGAAGGAGTTTGATTAGCAGAGTTCAGAGATTTATGTGATTGTGATTAGACTGATGAGAAAATAGTAGGAGATCTGAGAAGTGATTGGCCAGTGACTGGAAGGGAGAAGGAATAGAACTGAATATTAAAATACTGAAACAAATAAGCAAATAAACTAAAGATCTTTCTATTTCATTAAAGAGTGGACCTGATTCTTTCTAAAGGAGTTATGGGGATCTAGGGATCTCCTGGTGGCAGCAGTGGAAGAAAGGAAAGAGATTAGTTTTGCCCTGGTGTGCTCTGAGGTCTGAGTCTAGGTGGACAGACCAAGGCACGAGTGGGTCCAACGCCACATAGGTTCCAGAGGTGTGGGATCCAAAAAGGGTCAAATCGCGACAATGATGTATAGCCAACATTGATTAATTTGCCCCTGCAAGTGATTTATTTCCCTCTGCTGGGAGGGTTGTTTGAAATTGTACCGATAATGAATTGCTCCAGTCCTTATCATTCCAGCGTGTGTGAATGTTACTGTCGACTTTTTTCCCTTGCAAAGGGGTTGGGTTTCTGAGCACTGTGGCCACTTTATGGCCACTGTATTTGTGCTCTTTTTAAAATAAAGGGATATCTGGAAGCCATATGATTTTGCTAGTAATGGCTGCTACTAGTGAAAACAACACCAATACAATGCTCAGAAGGAGACAGTCCGAAGGAGGTAGCCTTCTCCCCTCCCTTGTGGGTGAAAGAGAGTGAGAAAGAGAGACATTTCCTGCTTTGAATTGTAAAGAAAGGGGTGTCGTGTCAACGTCTACTCTCTTTCTCTTTTTAACCCTACTCTTCATGATACACTTCCCCCTTCCAATGCTGTGCAAAAAGGAAAATGAAAATGAAAGGGAGAGATATTCAGAGAAATAAGGGAAAGGGGATGAGTGGGTAAAACAGCGAAGGGAAAAGGGAAGGAGGACAGAAGGCTCGTATTGCACTATTGCTCTACTGATATGCCACTTTTGTAATAAAAAAAAAAGGACAGGCGGGGCCTGATTGCCCCAAGAAACAGTAGAGAAAACAAATCAATGCAAAATTAAAGAGCAATGTTGCCTACTAATAATGGTTCAAATAGAAAGAAATGAATTGATGCAGTTAAAAACAATGTTCCTCCTGCTGATATGTGACGGATGAAAAAAATGTATCAGTACAACAGAGGTATGAAAAGAATCAATATAACTGGGGTTCTTTTCTTACATGTGATTAAACTCTATGAAGAACTAAGCATTAGTAACTAGAGATGGGGGTATTCATATTCGTATATGAATACAACTACCCCCACACAGGTGGACATAATAAGGGTCTGGCCCCCTGGGGCCGGAATGTCCACTCACCCGTCCGCTGCGGCAGCCAGCTCTGTGCTCCCTTCCAATCGCTCCAGAGCTCGTGGTTGACTAGCCACTCCTGGCAGAAGGAGGGAAGACGAGCCTCCCTGCCAGGCTGACAAGTGGCCAGTCAACTGCGAGCTCTGGAGCGATTGGAAGGGAGCGCGGAGCCGGCTGCAGCAGTGGACGGGTGAGTGGATGGTCCAGACCCCTCGTTATGTCCACCTGTGAGTGTAACGTCTGCCGAGAAGGAGGAATAGATTACTTTTGCTTTCTCCTCCATGTGAATTTTTTTAAAATAAATTTATGACCACTCCAATTATTACTGAGCCCATACCATCAAGTTGGCAGCAAGTCCTTATCTGCACACACAAAAAAACCAAAAAACACCTCAAGAGACTTACGTATGATCTGAAAATTGCATGTGTAACTCCTGTTAAAACAGCAGACAAACATTTTGCATTAAAGCATTACATGTTGTAATCTATGTGGTATTCTCTTCTTGCAGATTATCTCCTGCTGATCAGGATGTCTCCTATCAATCTGTGTTTGCTTTTTGCTGGGCTATTTGCTGTTGCCATCTGTGAAATTCCCCCTGCCAAACAACAGAGCCATTCGCCTTTCCTAAAGATAGCCCCTGGAAATGCAGATTTTGCCTTTCGATTTTACCATCAGATTGCTTCAGAGGAACCTGGGAAGAATATTTTCTTTTCTCCTCTAAGCATCTCTACTGCCTTTGCCTGCCTTTCACTGGGGGCGAAATCCACCACGCTGAGTCAGCTTCTGTCAGGGCTTGGCTTTAACCAGACAGAGATCAGTGAGCGAGAAATACACAAAGGGTTTCGTCATCTCCTTCAAGTGCTAAACCGCCCAGAAGCTGAGATTGAGCTGAGCCTTGGAAATGCCCTTTTCACACATGATCAGTACAAACTCCTCAAGAAGTTCTTGAATGATGCCAAGCATTTTTATCATGCTGAAGTTCTTCCTACTAATTTTGAAAAACCCGAAGAAGCTGTAAAGCAGATCAATAACTACATAGAGAAGAAAACCCATGGAAAATTAGTTGATGTAGTCAAACAACTTGATCCACAGATTGTGGTGGTCCTTGTAAACTATATTTACTTGCAAGGTAAGACAGATGGAGCAATTTTCCCATTTTTACACAGGGTTGTAAGATACCTTTATAAGCCCACAGTTTAAGCAGCTGTGGCTCTAGACCCTTGCTGCTCAGACAGAGTTCTTGCTGCAAAGTTTGGTGCCTCAAATATTTGCTGAAGAACAGAAGGCTTCGCAGAGAATGCCATTGGTTCACACAATGATGCCTGTACTCTGATGTGGGAAGTGGGAAAGTAGTTTGGCAGAGAGTCAGCCAACTCAATAAGCAGGAACCAAGAACTTCATCTCAATATGTCAGGACCAACATTCCTTCAAATTTTCAGCCCTGCTCCACTCCTCATGTGTGCGATTCCACACACACACTGGGGGTCCATCGTGACTAGAACCAAATGGGCTGGAAACACCACACTCCTATAACATCAGAAGGATCAGCTGCTGGTCTCAAGTTTAGGCTCTGAACTCAGACGAAATGGGGTGGTCCTGACTAGATAAGTCTCATCTACCAGCTTAGCTCCTTCAGTAATTCCAGTTAGAAACATTATTTCTTGAGAGGTAGAGTCAGAAATAATTATAAAAGTCTGGTTCCATAGATGGCTCACTGATGTTCTATAACCAAAATCCACGAGGAACAGTTTGAAAAGACCCCATGCAAATCTTATTGTATTACTGAGTTTTGGATATGTGTGAAATGGTGATTAGGTTTCAACAGGCATAGATCTTTTGCAAGTACCCTCACTTCTCATGCCTTTCTTTTCATCAGCGTACTGGAAAAATCCTTTCAATTACGAGTTTACTCGAAAAGATGACTTCTTTGTGGATGAGCAAACTACTGTGCAGGTTCCCATGATGTATAAAGACAGCAATTTCAATTTTTACCACGACGAGGAACTGTCCTGCCAGGTTGTCCATCTCCCCTACAAAGGTGATGCTTCTGCATTGTTCATTCTGCCTGACCCAGGGAAACTGAAACAGGTGGAAGCTGCTCTTGGAACAGACGTGCTGATAAAATGGGGGAAGTTTCTGAAACAATGGTAAGCTGATATGTTGTGGTTGATATACTGTTAACACCCTGAGGAAACTGTGCTCCAACCTGTGCTCACAGCACAACTTTACTTCTACCACCTACCATCTCTTGGTCTCATAGACCAGGGGTCCCCAACCCCCAGTCTGCGGCCCGGTGCCAGTCCGTGGGTTTCCTGGAACTGGGCCACGGAGACGGATCTCTGCCCCCCCCCGCCCGCACGCACGGTGGGCGTGTCGCGCTTGCGGAGGAGCGTGTCGCACTCACAGAGGGGCGTGTCACACTCGCGGGTGGGCGTGTCGCGCTGAAGTATGAGAGCCATAGTTACATCATTTTTGCCACTAGACAGAGATTAGACTTGATTTGATCTAGCACTCACTCTTTGGTCTTTCTGGCTGTCCGTAGTATCCATAACGCTATCCTCTAACACAGAATTTTCAATGAACTGGGTTTGTGGGTGGGTGGATCAGCTTTCTTTGTGGTCTAGCTTTCACATCTGTTCATACAAGTCCGCCCCCCCCCCCCACGCACGGAGCCCGCACCCCCCAAAAAGGTTGGGCACCGCTGTCATAGACCACTCAGAGCTGCTATTCTCTGATGAACTTAAATAATGGAAAGGGAACTGTGTTCTCAATTCTCACCTCCACGAAGAAGAAGTGGAGTTACTCAATCACAAGACCTCTTTTGTGATCCTGCTTTTTGCCTTTTCTTCATTAATTCTCCGCTGTTGTCATTTCAACAGCAACATGGTCATCATCTGCAGAACTGCTGGATAGCTCAGGCTGTGAGTTTGATTCCCCACTGGGCCTCCTTTACAGGGCTGGGCTCGATGATCCATAGGGTCCCTTCCAGCTTTGCAATTCTAAGGTGATGATGATGGTCATCATCTTAAATTATTGATGCTACTTCTACCAGTTTTCATACCTTCTTTATCTAAGTCTAATCGAGATGACAATTTATTTATTTTATTTAAAATAGTCATGTATTTAAAACTATCAAGTTTCCTCCAACTTACTGCGACCCTATAGTTACAACATCCAAACCTTGAGACATTAAAATCATGAAATATGCTCCATAGAGACTAAAATATAGGAAAATGTTCCAAAGTTATTAAAAGTAAATTAGTACTTTTAATTTAAAAAATTTTGATTATTAGAGCGCATTTTAAAATTGTCATTTCATCCTTTGATTACAATCTAAATTCCTGTACAATGGCTCAAATCCTGTACTGGCGTACTGGGAAATTACACTTGGTATAGCATCAAGTTATGCCCATGGTGGTTTGCAGGGAGATACAGCCAGCATTCTGTGTTGTGTGCCTGATTGTTATAGGAGGCCCTCCTCTTGGTCCCATTGCTAGTGCAGGCGCAGTTGATAGGGACATGAGAGAGGGTGTTTTCTGTGGTTGCTCTGAGACTATGGAATCCTCTCCCTCAGCAAGTCAGGTTTTATCCTTCTGCAGTCTTTTAACAATCAAGATTGAGTTCCTGCATGCCATTATTTAGTGAAGATAGTTTTGACATTTACATGTTTTAAATTATACAATGCATTTTAATCAGTGTTATAGTTTAATTTTAAAAAAATGTATATCTTACTGTATTTTTAATTCTATTGTTTTTAATACTGTAAGAGCTATCTTAAGTCCCCTTAACAGGAGGAAGGTGGCCTATATATAAGAGAAACAAATACATAAACAAACTGCTTGCTGGATATAATTTCTACCTTGGTGTTTATTGTGCAACTTTGAGTTAAGTAGGATTTTGGCCAGTGTTTCTTATACGTATTATCTTAGAGGAGGGTTGTGCAATGTATGCCTCTCTGGAGATGGCTGGACTTCAAACCCCATCAGCTCTAGCTAGTATACCCAATACCAAGGAGCCATCATAGAATTATACATTCATACAATTATGAAAGCTACAGTCTAAAAATATATATATGAAGGTTCAGCCTTATTCACCATTGTGATACCTCACTACATTCTGTTACTTCTTTCAACAGGAGATTAGAGCTTTTCCTTCCAAGGTTTTCCCTGTTTACTAGTTATGATGTTGAAAGTATACTAAATAAATTGGGAGTTACTGACGTATTCACAGACCGTGCTGACCTATCCGGAATTACTGGGGCACGTAACCTCAGGGTTTCAAAGGTATGCTTTCCTAAAGTAACTGTGCTGCAAGAATGAAATCAAACACTATCATGTTACTTTGGGGGCAACAAATACATCCCTGTTTGAAGATAGTAAAACATGTAGTGCAGGAGCTAGAAGACCTGCATACCATAAATTCCTAAGTCCTCTGCATAGAAAAATATTTGCTGTACGGGGGAGGGGGGTGAGAGAGTGACGGAATTTTCCAAATAGATATGCCATAATAGACATTTGTGCAATTTTGTATATTTGACAGTACACACCAATGCACACATTCTGCACAGAAGCCATATAGATACATAGAAGTAAGAATATTATATGTGAAGTAGCCACAAGAAAACATATCTGCCTCAGCAGTGACATTTAGGCATCATCTTCCAAAACCTATCCAGACTCACTTTCCCAAAGAAAGCCAGATATACAACACCTCATGAGTCTATCTAGGTATTCAGGAGAGGGATAACCTGAACTCTAGACCAGCCTCATTTGACATTGCAGGGAGACAGAAATGGAGATCTCTTGCGGTGTGTGGAGGCTCTCCATGGGATCTGAGACCCTGAAATATCAGGATGTCCAATCACAGGGATGGAATAAATCAGGGGTTCCCAAAGTGTGTGTCGCGAAGGGGTGGGCGGGCAGTCAGGCGCCCCTGCGCATGCGTGAAGGGGTGGGGGAGCGCTCATGCCGGCGCTGGCGGGTGGGCACCCCCCCACCGCTTCATGCATGCGCCCGAGTGCCCGCACGAAGGGGCGCGCGGGCAGGCGCCCCTACGCACAGGTGAAGGGGTGGGGGAGTGC
The DNA here is from genome assembly GCA_037013535.1 of Intellagama lesueurii. Taxonomy (NCBI): domain Eukaryota; kingdom Metazoa; phylum Chordata; class Lepidosauria; order Squamata; family Agamidae; genus Intellagama; species Intellagama lesueurii. The sequence goes on from JBAJHW010000001.1 coordinate 24,331,331, forward strand.
TCACGCTGGCAGGCGGGCGCTCCCCCACTGCTTCGCGCACGCACCCCGCACACCTGCGAGGGGGTCCCCCGCCTTCCTTAAAGGCTCAGCCGGTCCACGGTCCCAAAAAGGTTGGGGACCGCTGCACTAGGGCACTGCCAAACCCAGCTAGCAGTGCGGCGGAATTTCCTGTATACAGAAAATGGGCACTATATACGTATAGAAAGACAAACTAACTTTCAACCCATGATGAAAGTGCGGAGTTACTAAGGAGATCACTGGGGAAGTTCTTCAATGCCCCCGCCCCCCGCAAGCTAATGATGCAGGAATATGACAACATGGACAAGCTCTCAAGACTGGATGAGAGAGTGAGATAAGACCAGATCTCTTATGTTGTTGTAATGTGTCATCAATTTGGAACAGACATAATAGGGCTTTCCAGGAAAGTGAGATATTTAAGGAGTGGTGGCGCTGCGGGTTAAACCGCTGAAGCCTCTGTGCTGCAAGGTCAGAAGACCTGCAGTCGTAAGATCGAATCCACGTGACGCCAACCTAGCGGTTCGAAAGCATGCAAAATGCAAAAATGTGAGTAGATAAATAGGTACCACCTCGGTGGGAAGGTAAACAGCGTTCCGTGTCTAGTCACGCTGGCCACGTGACCACGGAGGATTGTCTGCGGACAAACGCTAGCTCTATGGGTTGGAAACGGAGATGAGCACCGCCGCCTAGAGTCGGACATGAAAGACAAACTAACTTTCAACCCATGATGAAAGTGCGGAGTTACTAAGGAGATCACTGGGGAAGTTCTTCAATGCCCCCGCCCCCCGCAAGCTAATGATGCAGGAATATGACAACATGGACAAGCTCTCAAGACTGGATGAGAGAGTGAGATAAGACCAGATCTCTTATGTTGTTGTAATGTGTCATCAATTTGGAACAGACATAATAGGGCTTTCCAGGAAAGTGAGATATTTAAGGAGTGGTGGCGCTGCGGGTTAAACTGCTGAAGCCTCTGTGCTGCAAGGTCAGAAGACCTGCAGTCGTAAGATCGAATCCACGCGACGCCAACCTAGCGGTTCGAAAGCATGCAAAATGCAAAAATGTGAGTAGATAAATAGGTACCACCTCGGTGGGAAGGTAAACGGCGTTCCGTGTCTAGTCACGCTGGCCACGTGACCACGGAGGATTGTCTGCGGACAAACGCTAGCTCTATGGGTTGGAAATGGAGATGAGCACCGCCGCCTAGAGTCGGACATGACTGGACAAATTGTCAAGGGGAACCTTTACCTTTACCTTTTAACAATTCCATATCCCCAGTCAGTTTCCATGGCTGAGTGGGGATTAAAACCCATCACTCTATCCACTATATAATTATGCAGGCAATGTGTAGCCTGCATAATTAAATTGTAAACCACCCAGATAATGCTTTTAAACACTAAGGGGTGGTATATAAGCAGCACACTTTGTTCTGCTTTACTCCAGGCTGGGTATGTAGATCAGATCTAGCTTGTAGTATAAAAGCCAGGTTGCTGTCCTATGATAATACTTGCTTCCTTTCCTTGCAGGTGATGCACAAAGCTTATCTAAATGTCCATGAGAACGGCACTGAAGCTGCAGCAACCACAGTAATTGAGATTGGCCTGACTTCCCTCCCCCCCAGAGTAAAAATCGACAGGCCATTCTTCTTTCTGATCATTGATGAGCTGACCAAGTGCATCTTATTCATGGGAAAAGTGAAAAATCCAAGTGAGGAGCAGTCACAAAACTAGTGGTTATATGGCAGTACTGACCACTCAGCACTACCCAAATATACAGTACATGTGAATGGGTCAGTTACTTGAATAGAAGTGCCAAATTAAACACTGATATGAAAATGAAAGCGTATGACATATCTGTGTTTCTTTTGTCAGTTTAAACTTTCTAATTCAGATATATGTAATTGTCAACACAGTATTATGTGTTTGTTCTAAATTTTACAATGGGCATCTTACAACTTATTGTACCCAGACATTATGCCAATATAAATTTCCATTCAATGGAAGGTGTAAAACAAACACACCTTGCACATTGTGATGGAACCTCCTAGGTTTTCTAAGCATAGAATACTCAGGTGGTTTACCAATCCCTCTGTCGTCATCACCCTTGTAGAATACCATTGCTTGCATGGGGAAGGTAAGCTACTTTAAACGACTTCTTATAAAATAAATTAGTTTTGACCGCTCTGTTCACTGTGCACTTTGCCTTACTGATTTTGTCAGGTAAAAGCACACCCCTTTTGAAACTCCGCTCTGGTGTCTGTGATTGGTATCATTTTTGTTGCCCAGATTTTTATCTTCTCTAATACCCACCAGATCTGAGGGCAAAGGACTAATCAGGAAAAGAACAGGAGTGAAAGAAGATGTTCTATATAATTTTAGCTATTTAAATTAAGGAAAGTAATTTTCTTGGCTCACGTATTTTCCCACCTCTCTGCCCCCAATATTCCACAATTCAATAAATAAATAAATTGAAAGGCCCGGTGCTCCTCCTAAGGGCCAATTGGGAGGAATTGTACCACATTTTTCCTAAGCTGTTTTATGTCCAGGAGGCATTTCCCAAAAGCAGACATAGCTGGAATTCATTTCTGCTTATGAAATAAAGCACTCCAGGCCCAAAATACATCTAGGACCCCCAAGCCATGAAACAATTGTGCCCTCTGCCCCACAGAGGATATGAGGAGCCATTTTAGGTAAAAAAAAAAAGGGGGGGGTAATCAAGGACATGGGGCAGTACTGGGAATCCGCACTATAAGGCCTAGGGGGCTTTACTTTTCTCAGTCTTGATGTACTCCAGTCTTAAACTGCAACTTCTCTATGGGCTTGATTCCACTAACAATAAACCCACTGTTGTCCTGGGTTTTCCTTTGAAAATGACTTAAATTTTAGCATACACATGCAGTACATGCACACGCAGAGTACTGTGCCAGGGGAGCAAGTTGCTCCTCTGTCAGTGGTCTGTTTATTTTGATGCAGATGTGGAATCAATTCTGCATTTGTGAACACCACATCTGCTTTTCTAACAATTCCTGCTATTGGATGCAGTACTAGACCCAATAGCAGGATTTTTTTTAAAAAGCTGGTAGCCTCCCACTTGCCCACTCACTCACTCACTCACTTGCCCACCCAACCCCTCTTCCCCCATCAATTGCCCCCGCCTACCCAATCGCTCACCCATTCACCCACTCTCCACTCCCTCACTTGCCCCCTGCCCACCCCTCACACACCTGTGCCCTTCCACCCTCACCCTTTGCCCCTTATTTCCCTTTCCACCCCTTTCCCTCTCATCATCCTCCCCCTGCCTTTCCACTCCCCCGTTGCCCCCCCCCCCATCTTGGCAGAGCAGGCCCACGTGATCAGTGATAGAGATGGCAGTGGCAGTAGTGGAAGCAGCAGGAAGACTGAGGAGAAGGAGGTGGTGGCAGTGAGGATGCACACAACGGGACAAACGTTTTGGATTCAGACTAAATTCCATGTAACTTTAGCTCAAATCAAAAAAAGAGATCCCTCTGCTAGTTTATTCCAGCATTGGGAACAGGGCCTACAATTACTATTCTGCTTCCTTTCCTAGACTATATTCTGTGATGTTTACCTTCTGCACCATTTATTAATCCACACTCACTTCCCCCACTTAGGACACAAAGTTTTCTAGGACCTGAAGTTGTGAGGCTGGTAATCTCTCTGCTCATTACATGTTGTTGTTGTTGTTGTTTAGTCGTGTCTGACTCTTCGTGACCCCATGGACCATAGTTGCTCTCAAAACAACCTTTAAGTATTTTTACTTTTCCGGGGCTGCAGACTTAAGTACGGCAGTACATCAAGACCAGGAGACGCTAAGTATAAAGGAGGAAGAGCCTTTGGCTGAAAAAGGTGTGCATCAACTGCAGTTCCTCACAAGGTCTCATTTGCTAGGTGTGTAATGGCCCAGTCAGCATGGCAAGAAGACTAATGAATCCCATAACTCATCCTTTGAAATTACACTGTTTTTGTTTCTGAAGCAAAACCAAGTTATTTCCTTTATAAACAACTTCAAACTTCATGCTAAGAACCAAACGTTTAGCGGAAAAAACAATGAAACAGCCCCAAAGTTAGTGATATCTTCTGCTGGACTTCAGGCTATAAACTATGCTTGAGGGATTAATCCAAATGCAAATACGAGGTTTCTGAGCATAGCCTGCAATAGACTTACAAAGTAAAAAGGGGTTGTTTTTTTAAGAGGAAAGGACAAAGAAAGCAGCATTTCCTTATATGTATTGCCTTTCATGGTTCCTGTTTAGTAAAACCTGCAAAGAAAGGTATGTTACCTTGAGCTAGCCCCAGGCCAAAATAGTTCAGCCTTCACAGGACTAATGCTGACACAGAATGATAGCTGCCGCATGACTAGGCATGGGATATTTGGTGGTGGTGGTGGGTTTCACTAAAACTCCCACCATTCACCAGGAATTCCACACACCCCCAGCCAGAATTCTGGCATCTGTAGCCAAAAAATCCAAATCCTCCAAGGAGTGTCAGCACCCACAGCTAAGGCCCAGCATGTTCTTCTCTGCAGCCATTGCAAAGGGAGAGAGAGGGGGGATGGTACTTGCTAAATTCCATGGGAACTACAAGGAGTTGTAAGAATGGTAGTCTCTCTGCTCATTCCACAGTGGCTCTCAAAAAAACAACAAATTGCATAATCTCCTGTAGTTTCCATTTATGTGATTCCTGTAACCTGCCCAAGTTAACAATCTGGAAAGGTACTTTAGTAGGAGAAAGGACTCATTATAGATCCCTGGGACTCCACCACTCCATTCGTGGGACGCTGGCAGACACAGCTGATTAAATGAACACAGAGACATGTCCTCTTCACTCAACAAGGTTTCAGTTATGAAAGCCAAAGAGCTAAAAACAGAGTAGTAGAAACCACAGTATATTCCCTAGCAGAACATGAGGTTTGATTGTTTGGAAGCTTACTGAACTATCATATGTGACAATTCTCCAGCTGAATTCAATATTAAATGGGAAGTCATTGCAAAGGAGAAGAAAAGGAGAAAAACTGGGCTATGTTAGCCCCATCCACTAACAAGCTATAAAAGATCCCTAATTGTAAAACTGTGTCAGTGGAAACCAAGGCCAAGATAATCCATACTATGGTAGTACAATATACAGACATCATGTAGTAAATTGCACTTTAGAGTAGGCCCTTGAGTCAATAGGGATTTGGAGAGTTACCTCTGTAAGTTCCTGATTCACATGGGCCTACTCAAAGAGCAACTTACTGTAGCATATTAAGTCACAATTAGAGTAGCTCCATTTTAAACAATGGAACTTGCAGAGGAGTTGAATCACTAAATCTGTATTAATTTCAATGTGCCTACGCTTGTGTTATTTATTATGCTAATGAACAGGATTTTGGCCACTGTTTCTAAATGCCAACAGCCAGCTGGGATTCCCCCCCCCCCCCAGGTACCATAACCTGGTGCCAGTCTATTGCCCTACAATCGTTTGGATACCAAGAAAAGCGATCATATAGATATATAACTTACTGTGTTCAGCAGCTATGCAGTGAGGTCCAGTTGCATGCTATCTTGCACAACTGATTATACAACCAGGCACATAAAGGGGCATGCGATTTGACTCACTGTATATCTGTGGCTGTCTCGACAAGTTCCCATGCATGCACATGCTTTCCACTTCTTCCAGCCTTAGTTGTTGTTGTTGTTTAGTCGTTAAGTCTTGTCTGACTCTTCGTGACCCCATGGACCAGAGCACGCCAGGCCCTCCTGACTTCCACTGCCTCCTGGAGTTGGGTCAAATTCATGTTGGTAGCTTCGATGACACTGTCCAACCATCTCGTCCTCTGTCGTCCCCTTCTCCTCTTGCCTTCACATTTTCCCAACATCAGGGTCTTTTCCAGGGAGTCTTCTCTTCTCATGAGATGGCCAAAGTATTGGAGCCTCAGCTTCAGGATCTGTCCTTCCACTGAGCACTCAGGGTTGATTTCCTTCAGAATGGATAGGTTTGTTCTCCTTGCAGTCCAGGGGACTCTCAAGAGTCTCCTCCAGCACCACAATTCAAAAGCATCAATTCTTCGGCGGTCAGCCTTCTTTATGGTCCAGGTCTCACTTCCATACATCGCTACTGGAAAAACCATAGCTTTGACTATGCGGACCTTTGTTGGCAAGGTGATGTCTCTGCTTTTTAAGATGCTGTCTAGGTTTGTCATCGCTTTCCTCCCCAGAAGCAGGCATCTTTTAATTTCGTGGCTGCTGTCACCATCTGCAGTGATCATGGAGCCCAAGAAGGTAAAATCTGTCACTGCCTCCATAACTTGCCCTTCTATTTGCCAGGAGGTGATGGGACCAGTGGCCATGGTCTTAGTTTTTTTTTTTATGTTGAGCTTTAGACCATTTTTTGCGCTCTCCTCTTTCACCCTCATTACGAGGTTCTTTAATTCCTCCTCACTTTCTGCCATCAGAGTGGTATCGTCTGCATATCTGAGGTTAATGATATTTCTTCCGGCAATCTTAATTCCGGCTTGGGATTCATCCAGTCCAGCCTTCCGCATGATGTATTCTGCATATAAGTTAAATAAGCAGGAAGACAATATACAGCCTTGCCGTACTCCTTTCCCAATTTTGAACCAATCAGTTGTTCCATATTCAGTTCTAACTGTTGCTTCCTGTCCCACATAGAGATTTCTCAGGAGATAGATAAGGTGATCAGGCACTCCCATTTCTTTAAGAACTTGCCATAGTTTGCTGTGGTCCACACAGTCAAAGGATTTTGCATAGTCAATGAAGCAGAAGTAGATGTTTTTCTGGAACTCTCTGGCTTTCTCCATAATCCAACGCATGTTAGCAATTTGGTCTCGAGTTCCTCTGCCCCTTCGAAATCCAGATTGTACTTCTGGGAGTTCTCGGTCCACATACTGCTGAAGCCTGCCTTGGAGGATTTTGAGCATAACCTTGCTAGCGTGTGAAATGAGTGCAATTGTACGGTAGCTGGAGCATTCTTTGGCACTGCCCTTCTTTGGGATTGGGATGTAGACTGATCTTTTCCGATCCTCTGGCCACTGCTGAGTTTTCCATACTTGCTGGCATATTGAGTGTAGCACCTTAACAGCGTCATCTTTTAAATAGTTCAACTGGAATGCCATCACCTCCACTGGCCTTGTTGTTAGCCATGCTTTCTAAGGCCCACTTGACTTCACTCTCCAGGATGTCTGGCTCAAGGTCAGCAACTACACTATCTGGGTTGTCCGGCCTTAGTAGCTGGTACCAATACAGCCCATCAACTCTAATATAATTCACACACTCATGTGCACAAACCAGAGAGAAGAATAACAGCTAAGTAGTTGCATGACATGGAAAATGTGAGAAGAGAATAATTGCATTGCATATATAGAAAAGGTGGTGTGTGTTTTTCCCCTTTCTGAGAGCCTCAGGCCACCAAAGTCCAGAAGGGACTTTTCAAATAGCACAAAAAATAAATGCAGGCTATTGGGAAAGATGTTTCGGACATTTGACTCAATGGCTGAAATCCCATTGCACAAGTTATTGCATAAATTATGCCACATAATGCTGATAGCAAGTTTGGGAAGTAAAAAAATTCCAATTTCGCCACAGAAGATCCTGGGGCTTCTGTGGAGTCAATTTCATTATCAGGAAGCCATCATAATATTTATTTATTTATTTACAACATGTATACATGAATGACGTTTACTTTAATGGATGAGGAGGTACAGGGAAGTCTTACTAAATTTGCGGGTGACACAAAATTGGGTGGAATAGCTAATATCCTGGAAGAGAAACAAAATGCAAAGAGATCTTGATGGCTTGAGCAAAACGTCAGAGTTGAATTGAACATAGGTAAGTGCAAAGTTCTTGTGCGTCCCCTCAGTCACCATAGGGCAGCGATGGCGAACCTATGGCACGCATGCCACAGCTGGCACGCAGAGCCCTCTCTGTGGGCATGCGAGCCATAAGTCACTGGATCTCTACCCCTGGCAGCCAAACCTGAGGAGGCGGCTGCAGTGCTAGCGCCCAACAGGCGGTGGGCCAGGATCCGGAGCAGCTGGTGCTGGCGGCGGCGGGCCGGCCGAGCTATAAGCAGTGGCGGGGTTGGTCACGACTGGAGGCAGATCCGGAGTGGGGTCTGGAGGCACCTCTGTGCCCGGGATTCCTGCTTCTGCCGCCACTTCTGCTTCTGCCACCGCCTGCTGGTTTGTTTGTTTGTTTTTTGCAGTTTGGCACTTGGGCTCAAAAAGGTTCGCCATCACTGCCATAAGGCCTCCTAAGATTATTTTCCTCTCTATTTTGTCCCATGATTTGGGATGCAGCTTTCTTTATAATCATTAACTACTTGTTAACTACTTCTTTCTCTATCATCATTAACTACTTGTGTCCCGGTGGGGTAGTCTCTTTTTCCGTTGCGTACCTGGACTGAAAACTTGAGGTAAGCCAAACAAGGAGTGGCACAACAAGGACAGTGATGATAACACTTGGAGAGCAAGGTTGATAATCTTCCTTTCTCTCTTTTCTTCCAGGTGAAGCATTTGACTGGCCTTTCTCCTGATATTTGAGCCAGGGTTGACAAGTAGGAACTGAGGGTTCTTTTTCTTCTGTCTCGTAAAGCATCCTTCTCCTCCCTCTGCTTTCTCTTTCCCGCCCAAAAGAGGGTTCGTGAGGTGATCTTGCTTTACACAGGCATTCATCCTATGTTTTGGGAACCCACAGAGACACTTTCTCTCCAGTCCAGGGATCTTCCTTCTGGATGTACTCCCACTCTTCCTGAGGTAGAGCTATTCCTGTGGCTTCCACCTCAGCCAGAAAGGATTCTACCTCCGATTCTTCTACACCATCTCTCCAATTCTCCTCTTCCTCTTCAGTCTCCCCTTTTGGCTTTATTCTTTACCTCAAGTTTTTCCTCTTCTGACTTCCCTCTCACCTCCCCTGGTTCCCCTTTTATATCATCTTCCTCCTTATCCTCTGGGGTATCTTTTCCCTTTTCCTGCTTTTCTCTTTTCCTGCACTTTCTGCCTCCACTTCAAGTTCAACATGGTAATTTTGTTGAGTCTGGGGAGAGGTGAGATCGCCTCTTGGGAAGGAGCTGGGTGTCCTTAGCCTCTACCACACACGACACCTAGGAAAAAAGCCCCAAATGCATGGCTACAAGATGGGGGATACTTGGCTCAGCAATACTACATTCGAGAAGTATCTTGGAATTGTTATAGATCACAAGCTGAATATGAGCCCGCAGTGCAATGCAGCAGCGAAAAAAGCCAAATTCTATTTTCGGCAGCATTAGGAGAAGTACTGTCTCCAAATGACGTGAAGTACTAGTTCCTCTCGCCAATGCTAGAAACATTCAAGATGAAGCTAGACTGCTCTCTGTCAAATATATTTTAACTTGGATTCATGCGTTGAACAGTGGGTTGGACTCAGTGGCCTTCTAGGCCCCTTCCAACTCCTTTATTCTATTCTTCTATTCTTCTGATCTGTTGACAACCCAAAGGCCACACTACCAAGGGTGCGAAACTAAAAGGGGAGGCTAATTTGCTTATTTTATTACTTTTTAATGCAGTGGTTCTATAGATGTTGCTACAATAGAGTTTTGTTAATTGAAAATTTGGTTTCGCTGAACAAATTTATTAACTGAAAAAGCCTGCTTGTGCCCTTTAGTGGCCTTTGCCTTTTCTTTTCTTTAAATAAAAACATCTCTGGAGTTATGAGGTTATCCAGAAGTGCTGAAGGGCCCCCAAAACAAGGCAATATTGGCACCTATCCTCCCTAAAGGCACAAAGGAACATTTTGAAGGAAAAAAAAAATCAAAGCGCATTGTTTAAAATTAGGACTGGAGGAACTGGGGTGCTGTGAGGCAACAAAATAGCCCAGAGACTACACGTTGCCCACCTGTGTTCTAGGTGGTGGAAAGAAAAGTTCTTGTAAAGGAATTAAAAGGACATTGTAAATAATTAGAACATTCTTATAAGGAAGAGCTCTTGTCTGACAAAGTGGACATGTCCACGAAAGCCTCTATTATTAACATTATAATTATTATATTATAATATATATAATTAAAATATAATAGTCTTTAAGGTGCCCTATGTTTTTGTCTTTTGTTTTGTTTTGTTTCTTTGGATTTTGCAAGAAAAGAAATAGTGACTCTGCTGCGCAATAGGAATGGGGAAATGGTAAGAGATGACAAATGCAAAAGAGCCCAACTCCTCCTTTAGCCCAGCCTTTTCCCAAAATACAGTCTATGGCCCTCCAGGCAAAGGTGAAACACAAGTGGACAGGACTGCAGCTTGAGATTGATAAACAAATAGTCAATGAACACCTTATTACTTTGAATGAGTTCAAATCTCCAGGCCCTGATGAACTGCATCCAAAGTTACTGAAGAATCTCACTGAAGTGCTCTCAGAAGCAATGTATATTATTTTCTTGAAATAAAGAAGGCCGAATGAAGTGCCAAATGTTTGGAGGAGGGCTAATGTTGTCACTATATTCAAAAAGGAGGAATCTGGGAACCACAGTCTAGTCAGCTTGACATCAATCCCATGGAAAATTCTGGAGCAGGTTATGAAGCATTCACTCTGCAAGCATCTAGACGTCAACAGGGAGTTGTCAAGAACAAATTCTGCCAGACTAATTTTATCCATGTTTTTGATCAGGTAACCTCCCTGGCAGACAATGGAAATGTTGTAGACATAAAATATTGATTTCAACAAGATATATTATGTTTTTATTTTGGCAAAGATACCAATTAGAACTTTTTTCTTGTCCAAAAGAGTAGAGTTTGAATAAATCCCACTTATAGCAACTGTAAGCTAGGATCCTCAAGTAACCCACCTGAAGCAAAATATTACATCCCTAGAAAAAGCTCAAGTAAGAAATAAAGTTTGTATGCCATATCTAGATGCTTTTAATTAATTTTCTGAAATTTGTAATGGAAATGTAATTCTTTATTTACAAATTCTATCCAGAGGATAGAATTTGCTTTTTGATGGGTTTGCCCGGTATCTGCTGACTATGGAGAGGATCGTGACATGACCACACTGCTGTTGAACGTCAGGACAATTTGATCTTTCTGAAGATGGCCCAGGGATTGTTGACTTTAATGTTACATTTTATCACCACCTTGGTTCAGGAGCTGACAACAAAATACATTTAGAAATACAATTTTACCAGGACCTGAACATCCAGGATTAGCCTACAACAACAGCACCATGAAAGAGAAAATGAGGCTGAATAGTAACCAACTCAGAATATTTCTGGAGGTTTAGTTATCTATCACCCAGATCTTTGCTGTAACCAATCAGAGGCAATGTTGAATTAAAACCAGCAACATGCTCAACTAGTGAGGAACAATGGAACTTTTATTTAGTTCCATTCTTAAATAAGATTTTGATACAATTTTAAATTAATGGGATTGGAATATGAGACGAAAATAAATAACTGACATATTATCAATGCAAACAGATGTCTTATGAACATTAGACTTTTAAAAGTCTGCTTCATCAGCACCCACATCTAGAAGAGTTGAGAACTTCTATAGAGTCCATGATGAAGGAGCTATCTTTCTCCTGAAGAGCACCCTCGTCCTATTTTGGTTATTGCAGCAGCTTCCCAGATCTGCTCAAGTGGCAGACAAGTTCCCACTCCCCAAAGCAAGAAAGGCCATAAACTGGACGGTGTTGGCAGGTGCCTTTATTCCACATCCTTTCTGGCAATTCAAATGGCTAGCTTTCAAGGAGCGATGGACGCCTACCAGCATGTGTTACTGAACAAACTTCAGACCCATCTGGACACTCTGCCGGATGCTGCCCGAGCTGATGCAGCAGCAGTATACCAAGAGGCTTTGCCCTCCCAACCCCGGAATAAAGACACGAGACAACGATGTGGATTAAATATGGGCCACTTTATTAAATTTTTCCAAATGTAAGACTTGAGAAAAAAGAGAGGGGGCCTGCAGTAGTGCGGAAACAGGTGAAAAGGCGGGGGTATGCCGATACCCCTATATACATAAGTGGGCGAGTCCCCCGGCCCCAAGTTCTGGCAGTCCCAAGACCGCAGGAACCTGATCAGCCGCTAATCAAACACCCCCAGACCTCAAGCCATCTTTATCTGATGACCATTGGTCCGGAAGTGGCCCAGCACATCCGCCCACCACAGGCACTGTAATCACACGATCCGCAGTGCCGGGAGGTTGTGTGCGCTGTTGGCTTACCAGATGTTACAGATGGGGACACACCGAGAAAAAAACTGTTATTTCCGCACTACCTGCCAAAGTGACCGGATATAAACCCAAAATGCCAACAACCCTATTCCAGGGTGGGATAGGCGAAAAATCCCCCCATCCAAAAGCCAATCAGGATGAAGGTCAAAAATTCCTATCTGGCCCCATAAAAGGCGACCAAAAGAATCACACTAGAAAAAAGGGAGGGCGGGTGGGTGCCCGAGAAAAGGAGAGAGCGATGCTAGGGTGGAGAGCCCTTATATAATCTGTGCTCTCCACCCCCGCTGCACGTATCGCGGTATTTTAAATAAGGTCTCGGTGCCTTCCGGGGTGTAAGGCAAGGAGCGCTTGCACCTTCAAAAGTCCCTAAGGACTATTCGGCGATCGCTACAATGTCTGTTGCAGAGCAATAAATGCTCTTGGCCAACCATGCCACAGGCTGTGCAGCCAAAGCTATTGCTACTGCAGTCACCATTAGGCATCATGCATGGCTGTGCTCAGCAGGTCTTGTGGAGGATGTTTGTTGCCAGATTGAGGGTCTCCCTTTTGATGGAGAGGGCCTGTTCCATACTAAAACATATGATATAACAGATGATCTCCAAAAGAAACACACAGCTGAATTGAGGCTAGGAGTCTACCCACAAGACTAACAACATTCCTACTGCCAATCCTGGAGGAGGTCCCCAAATGGATGCTCTCCATCATCCAATCAGGCTACACCATAGAATTCTCATTGATTCTGTAACAGAAGGCCCTTTCCCTCCTTTAGAAAGATGCAATCCAACCAGTGCTACACCATCTCATCCCATTACTCATGGTACTCACTGTTTTCTTTGTTTTGCAATTAGCCACTCAGCCTATCAGTTCAAGGCCCTCCCCTTTGGGCTGTCCACAGTGCCATGGGTTTTCACCAAGTTCACGGCACCAGTAGCAGTGTATTTGCATACTCAGGGCATTGTGGTCTATCTGTACATCCACAACTGGCTGGTGGTAGTGGGCTCCAAAAGACAGACACGCAATCATGTCAGAACCACATTGTCTCTTCTCAAGGACCCCAGCCTTTGAGTGAACTTCAAGAAGTCAATCGTAGTGCCTTGCCAAGTAATAACATACATCAGAGCAACCCTGGACTCCATCACTGATAGGGCATATGCCCCTTCATCCTGTTAGCTCAGCATCTTCTCCATGATTTGGGTTTTTGCCCCAGGAGTGATGGTCTCAACTCACAAAGCCCAGAGGCTGCTGGGTTTCATGGCCTCATGACCTTGGTAATTCCACATGCAACGCTGAAGCAGCAAGGTCTCTTTTCATCCTCTATTAAAGTATACCTTGCCGCCATTGTTTCATATCAGCCCAAGGAATCCCCAGCTTCCCAGTTCTTCAAGCATCCTCTCCTAATGCTGTTTCTAAGAGGTCTGAAGCATAGTTACCCTGATCGGCACTTACCTCCACCTCAGTGGTCTCTTCAACTGGTTCTCACCTGCCTAACAAGACCCCCCCTTTGAACCTATGGCTACATGTGCCCTTCACTTACTTATGTTTGAAACGACCTTCCTCCTTGCTGTCACATCTGCTTCTCAGGCCAGTGAGTTGTGCGCTCTCTGTCATGACCCTCTATATCTTCAATTTTTCAAAGACAAGATTATAGCATATCCTGATGTCCCTTTCCTCCCTAAAGTGGTCTCCCGCTACCACTTATCTCAGAAGTGCTACCTACAGTTTTTCCAAACCCTTCCTCGCCTTTAGAATGGAACCTCTACATGCTCGGAGTAAGGAGGGTTCTCACTTTCTACATCTCAAGGACTGCTTCAATCTGTTCTACACCAAGGTCGTTTGTCTGTTATGATACCCCGGCCAAAGGGTCTCCAGTTTCAATTCAGTGCTTTTCTTGCTGGGTAGTTTCTACTATTTTGTTATCTTACCAGTTGGCCAAGCATCCATTGCCACAGTTTGTCAAGGCTCACTTGACAAGAACCATTTCCTATTCAGCTGCTTTCTTAAGAGGAGTTCCTCTCCCTGAGGTGTGCAGGGCAGCCACGTGGTCTCTTTGTTCATCACTACAGAATGATTGTCCAAAACAAATCCTCTTCGGCTTTTGGCAGAGCAGTGCTTTTGGCTTCTTTGGTGTGACATCCGATCTGCCAGTAAGTGAGCTTGCTACTGTGTGATTCATGGAAGCCACAAAGAAGAGGTATGGGTTACTTACCTGTAAATGTGGTTCTTCAAGTGGTCCTCTGTGAAGTCACACAACCTGCCCTCCTCCCCACTGGCTGTCATGCTGTCTTTCTTTTTGGTTTTGAACAGCGGCTGTCATGTGGAACTGAGAGAGTTGGGTGTTTGCACGCCAATACATGTGTACTGGGAGGAGTAGGAGACTAATTGTCTTTCTTTTTAAGCTCTAGAATGTTTCAAAGCTTTGCACATGCATGCTACAGAACTCGTATTTGTGACTTCATGGAGGACCACTCAAAGAACCAATTTTGCCCTCTCAATACCTGCTGGACCCAATTCCCCTACTGCCTAAATTCATCAGAACCTGGGAGTTAAAAAAAAAACATTTTGCTTGCTATACAAACTATAGCAATTTGCTGCTGAAATTCAATAGCAAACCATTGCAAACCATTTAAAGCTGACATTTGCTGTCTGCTGTTAAATTTTAGCAGAAACTGCTGCTGAAATTTGGCAGTGTAGTTGCAGGGGGGCTTTATACAGCTGCAAAGAGACCCTAGGGACTCAATGATTCCTGCTCCTGATCAAACACAATACAACACAGGAAGCTATGTCACAACCCAGAGCTCTGTTAAGTGACTCCTTCAGAAACTAATTTGAGAAGGTGGTCTCCTGAATTTCTTAAGAATGCTTGTCTAGGTTTTGCAAGCAAATGAGCAAGTATAAACTGAGTGACTGTAGTTTCTTTTCAAACAATGTTACTGGGCATCATCCATCAGTGTTTTACAGACAGCATAACATTATATCTCCATGCCATCTTATAACATCAGATAACAAGTCTTTCAGGTCATGATTTAACTGTTGCATGCAGAGTAGAATAATGATTGATTATTTGTCTCACCTTTGCCTTGAAGGACTTGCTAAAGTTTTCTTCATGCTCTTGACTTGTCCTTGGAATTGTGAGAATAAATATGTGTATGTGTTTGAAAAATATTAATTAAGATTAGTTTCAAGGATTTCTGACAATTTAAAGCCTTGTACAATTTAAAGCCTCTTTGCATCTTTCCTATCATCAACCCTCCAGTGCTTATTGGGTGTGCTCTTCTTCACTTTTCTAAGGGAACAAATTAGATTCAAAATGTGCAAAACACAAAAGACGATCCATGGAGAAGACAGAAATTCTCTGTATCACTCTTGGAGATGAGCAGTGATTCTTGCCAAGCTGTCAGATTCTTCAGTGGGTCATTTCATTTAGTCAAGACAGCCAAAAATTGACAAAGGATTGTATGACTATTTCCCATAAGACTTTATGCTGCAAACAGCTTTATCCTGAATATAGCCTCCCTAGTATGACCTTATACCAAGGGAGATCATTTGTTCATATGGCATAGGATTCTCGACTACACTGATGGGTTGTGGTTCATCGGCATTTCAGTCAGGAGTTTCTGCCAGCTGGACCTGGCTGGTGATGCCCATCGATGAACCTGGGACATTTTGTTTGCAAGGCGTGCAGAGTCACATTGAACTTTGTCTTTTCCAAAGGATAACAGTCTAAATTGGCGCATTAAAGGGACAGGAAAGTGAAGCCAAACAGGCTTGCTTCTGCCAGTCAAAAATTTCAGATGCACCTTCCATGTCTTTCTTTTAGATAAGATCTTCAGGGACTTTTTCTATGCAAAACGTGCACTCACAAACTGAACAATATTTTTCCTTTGGCTTTCTCCAAAGGAAAAATATCTAAACTGATGCAACCTTGTCAGTGTTTGGTAGATGGAAAAATTGAGTTAAACTGGTTGGTCATACCAGTTCCAGCTTTGTGGACGCATCTCCCTTATCCTTTAGTAGATAATATCTTCAGATAAATTTTCTAGGCAAAAGATGTGGCCCTTCATTGATTTATTAGCTAGCAGGAAAGAAAAAAGACCTGAGGTGGATAAGCTATAGCCATAATTTTATTTTACTATTTTTTTAAAAAGTAAGTGAGGCCCCCTCAGTTGGGGTTGGGTGGGTTTCAGACTGAGGCATGGTTTCCCTCAGGTTGTCACCCACATGACATTAACGTTTTATTAAATGTTATTTTTGTGTGTGTGCCATATTTCTAAGTTTATAATATTTCTAATTTAAAATGTGTAGTGTATGTTTATTCTTTTATATGACTGATGTTATTTTATTTTAATTTATTGTTGTTGACTATTGCTCTATTTTCTGTTGTGAACCACCCAGAGTGGTCTTGGTAGCCAGATGGGTGGTATATAAATTAAATAAATAAATAAATAAATAAATAAATAAATAAATAAATAAATAAATAAATAAATAAAGACATAAAATGGGTTAAGCCACCCATATTCTAGGTACAAGCCAGATCCCTGTTCCTTGAAATTGGCTAACCATCTTTGACAGACAAAAACCATACGAGATAATGATCCCCATCAAACCTAATATTCAAACCAAAGGTGGTTCCCTTTCAAATCCCTGATTTCCTAAGTGAAAGAGAAATCTGAGGAACACCTTTTCATTACAAAGATATCTGTCTTTTATCCTGAAAGGGAGCAGTCCTAACAGCAAAGTCCTGAACCACAGATAGGCAAACTAGAGAACTAGAAACTGGAAGAAGAGCCAGAGAACAGAGCCAAAGTCAAGAAACGAATACAGTCCTATCAGATAATACTCCCAGCAAAAGGAGGCAGATTCAAAATTTATTTCCAAGAACAGTCTAAGGTTCAGCTAGTCAGATTCTACACAACAAATAGGTAGGGAGATTCTAAGAAAGGAAGTCAAACATGGTAAAGGGTCTGGTGCTGTCATACCACTTACGACAAAATCAACAGATACAACAAAGACAACAACAGCAAGCGGAGAATCAGGAGATAACACTGTTAAGTAGTCTCAAGGCAGAGGCTTTTACTGTTTAGCAGCTGAGATCCCACTCAGAATAGCCTTCAAGTCAGTGATGAATGAAAACCAGCCGAATCAGCACAGTATGCAGATGTGATGCTATGGCAAAAGGAAGGAAGGAAGGACTTCTAACCTGCCCTATACTGAGATATCTCAAAGCAGGGTTTACTCATATTTTCAAAGCATTTGAAAATAGTTTAGCAAGTAAAGCAATTAAAGCAATTAAAACAAGAATGGGCAAATTGAAAGATGGAAGACCAAACTGTGTTATCTCTGCTTATCAAATGCTTGGATGAACAGCTAAGTTTTTACTTGGCAGAGAAATAAAGACTATGTCAATCCAAGTCAGGCCTCCAAGGGGGGGACATTTCACAAACAGTATGCTATGGTGGAGAAAACTTATGTCTCCACATATTACTGCTCTCAACGATGAGACATGGGAAGCACTACATAGCAGATGTTAATGATCAGGAAGATCTATCTATCTATCTATCTATCTATCTATCTATCTATCTATCTATCTATCTATCTATCTATCTATCTATCTATCTATCTATCTACCTATCTACCTATCTATCTATCTATCTATCTATTGGGAGGCACTCTCTCAAATATTTAGGTCCCAAACACTTTATACCTTACAAAGCCAAGGTCAGTACCTTGACCTTGGAGCAGATGTGCATTGGCAGCCAGTGCAAGTCTTTCAGAACGAGTGTCATATGAGTTGTAAAATGTATTTGTGCAAAAATCTACTTGCTCCATTTTATACTTCCCATAGCATCCATGTTCAAGGGCAGACTCACAAAAAAGTGCTTTGCAGTAGTCTACATGGGACATTAACAGTGCTCAAAATTTCTATGACCAGATTGTCCCTATCCAGGAATAAGATAGTCCCCTCAACCCCAACAAGAAGCCCATCCAATCCCAGTAGGACCCAACTCCACCAAAGCATCAGTAGGTTTCTGTAGGCAAAAACAGACTGCAGATTATCTAAAAGAAAACTATATGAGCTGATGCAACTTCATAAAAATGGAGCCAGACCAGTTGATCATGCCTGACCCAGGTTTCCCAAAAGCAACACCTATGATCTGTCTGTAGTACAATTCCACGTCCATGTTAAGAAAAAGAACACATATTTCTTGCACAGTATTGTGACAGAATTGCATATTGTTACAGATTATGAATGGTTACCTGACAAACTTGAAAACAGGATTGCACTGCACTGGAATGAGGAGGACTTTTCCTATAAAAACCCTCTTTCTGAGTCAGAAAGGCCATCTCTCCAGAAATCAGCTCAACTCAGTTTAGCTGGTTCAAATCTGTCTTGTGTTCCTCATCGTCATTCACTGACTGTGGGGTGAAGTCTGCCCATCTGATACAGAACAGGTAAGCAAAGTAGTATGCTGTGTTTTTATACGTGCTTTTCTTCTTGTTACAATGATCTGCTACTCTCATTGTGGGAAAGGGAAATTAACTTGGTAAAGGCTTAACTTGGCAGTGTGTTTCTTGAACACAGACATTCAAAAAGCTCTGATACAGTTTTCATTAGCCCAGGACTGAAAGGCAGGATAGGGTTTATGCATGACCTCAATATAAAGTCTGCCTAGAATGGACTTATCCCTCTGATCTGATCATCCATGGTTGAATTTCTACCCATCTCTACATATAATGTGGTTCATTTGCATTGTGCCCTTTTTTGTTGAAGATAAATGTGTTGGTTTGAAAGCCATTCCACAATGTCACATTCCATTGGGCAAATGAGAAGTCTAATTTCTCTACAGATAGATCTTATTTATTTATTTTATTGTGAAATTTTGAAGCATAACGATACAGGGGAGGGGAAAATGTGTCAGACAGGATTCCTGAGGGAAGGACAAGCTGATGGCAGCTCAGAGTTCTTAGCTGAGGGGGAACCAAGGGGGAGGGCAAGCAGAGATAAAAGGCATGTACTAAGAGTGGTTAAAGTGCAATACTGCAGTCAAAACTCTGCTCATGATCTAAGTTCAATCCCAGTGGGCTCAGGTAGCTGGCTCAAGCCTGATGCAGCCTTCCATCCTTCCAAGGTAAAGTGACTAACTGATGGGGGGGGGGCAATGTGTAGCCTGCATAATTAAATTGTAAACTACATAGAGAGTGGTTTAAACATTATGGCACAATATATAAGAAGCACACTTTGCTTTTTACTGTCTTCAATGGTAGATAGTATTAGATAGCTTGGTGAGTTGGATACCTGGCTATGGTTTGACTCCCCACTGAGCCTTGTGCAAGCTATACATTCCAAGAGCATCTCCAAGAGAAAGGACTGAATACTTCATACCAAGTAAAGCCTGAAAAGGATTTCTGTAAGTCAAAATGGACTCGACACATTATTATGATCATGTTTAAGGGGATATGATACCTCAAGGAACTAATACAGCTAGTGCCTCCTTTGAACAGAGGAGATATCTTTGATTCAGTCATGGAATATTAGAATGTTTATGTTCCTTCTTTGCAGATTTCTTCCACAGGAACAAGATGTTGAATCTTAAGTTATGGTTGCTTTTTGCTGGACTCTTCACTGTTGCCACCTGTGCAACTGAACCTGCCAAACAACAGAGCCATTTGCCTTTCCTAAAGATAAGCTTTTACAATTGTGACTTTGCCTCTCGATTTTACCATCAGATTGCTTCAGAGGAACCTGGGAAGAATATTTTATTTTCTCCTATAAGCATCTCTACTGCCTTTGCCTGCCTTTCACTGGGGGCGAAATCCACCACACTGAGTCAGATTCTGTCAGGGCTTGGCTTTAACCAGACAGAGATCAGTGAGCAAGAAATACACAAAGGGTTTTGTCATCTCCTTCAAGTGCTAAACCGCCCAGAGGCCGAGATTGAGCTGAGCCTTGGAAATGCCCTTTTCACACATGATCAGTACAAACTCCTCAAGAAGTTCTTGAATGATGCCAAGCATTTTTATCATGCTGAAGTTCTTCCTACCAATTTCAAAAAACCCGAAGAAGCTGTAAAGCAGATCAATAACTACATAGAGAAGAAAACCCATGGAAAATTAGTTGATGTAGTCAAACAACTTGATCCACAGATTGTGGTGCTCCTTGTAAACTATATTTTCTTGAAAGGTAAGACAGATGGACAATTTTCTCATTTTTACACAGGTTGTAAGATACCTCTGTAAGCCCACAGGTTAAGCCACGGCTTTAGACCCTTGCTGCTCTGTCAGATTTCTGGCCACAAAGTTAAGTTTGGTGCCTCAAATGTTTGCTATAGAAACAGGCCTGCAGAAGAGAAAAGGAATTAGCAGTGAATGCTTTGTTGTTGTGTAGTCGTTAAGTCGTGTCAGACTCTTCGTGACCCCATGGACCAGAGCACACCTCCTGTCTTTCACTGCCTCCCGGAGTTGGGTCAAATTCATGTTGGTAGCTTCGATGACACTGTCCAACCGTCTCGTCCTCTGTCGTCCCCTTCTCCTCTTGCCTTCACACTTTCCCAACATCAGGGTCTTTTCCAGGGAGTCTTCTCTTCTCATGAGATGGCCAAAGTATTGGAGCCTCAGCTTCAGAATCTGTCCTTCCAGTGAGCACTCAGGGTTGATTTCCTTCAGAATGGATAGGTTTGTTCTCTTTGCAGTCCAGGGGACTCGCAAGAGTCTCCTCCAGCACCACAATTCAAAAGCATCAATTCTTCGGCAGTCAGCCTTCTTTATGGTCCAGCTCTCCCTTGCTTTTGTTGTTGTTTAGTCGTTAGGTCGTGTCTGACTCTTCGTGACCCCATGGACCAGAGCACGCCAGGCCCTCCTGTCTTCCACTGCCTCCCGGAGTTTGGTCAAATTCATGTTGGTAGCTTCGATGACACTGTCCAACCATCTCATCCTCTGTCGTCCCCTTCTCCTCTTGCCTTCACATTTTCCCAACATCAGGGTCTTTTCCAGGGAGTCTTCTCTTCTCATGAGATGGCCAAAGTATTGGAGCCTCAGCTTCAGGATCTGTCCTTCCAGTGAGCACTCAGGGTTGATTTCCTTCAAAATGGATAAGTTTGTTCTCTTTCCAGTCCAGGGGACTCTCAAGAGTCTCCTCCAGCACCACAGTTCAAAAGCATCAGTTCTTTGGTGGTCAGCCTTGTTTATGGTCCAGCTCTCACTTCCATACATCGCTACTGGAAAAACCATAGCTTTGACTATGCGTACCTTTGTCAGCAAGGTGATGTCTCTGCTTTTTAAGATACTGTCTAGGTTTCTCATCGCTTTCCTCCCAAGAAGCAGGCGTCTTTTAATTTCGTGGCTGCTGTCACCATCTGCAGTGATCATGGAGCCCAAGAAAGTAAACTCTGTCACTGCCTCCATATCTTCCCCTTCTATTTGCCAGGAGGTGATGGGATCAGTGGCCATGATCTTAGTTTTTTTGATGTTGAGCTTCAGACCCTTCTTTGCGCTCTCCTCTTTCACCCTCATTAAGAGGTTCTTTAATTCCTCCTCACTTTCTGCCATCAGAGTGGTATCATCTGCATATCTGAGGTTGTTGATATTTCTTCCGGCAATCTTAATTCCGGCTTGGGATTCATCCAGTCCAGCCTTTTGCATGATGTATTCTGCATATAAGTTAAATAAGCAGGGAGACAATATACAGCCTTGTCGTACTCCTTTCCCAATTCTGAACCAATCAGTTGTTCCATATCCAGTTCTAACTGTTGCTTCCTGTCCCACATAGAGATTTCTCAGGAGATAGATAAGGTGGTCAGGCACTCCCATTTCTTTAAGAACTTGCCATAGTTTGTTGTGGTCCACACAGTCAAAGGATTTTGCATAGTCAATGAAGCAGAAGTAGATGTTTTTCTGGAACTCTCTGGCTTTCTCCATAATCCAGCGCATGTTAGCAATTTGGTCTCTAGTTCCTCTGCCCCTTCGAAATCCAGCTTGTACTTCTGGGAGTTCTCAGTCCACATACTGCTGAAGCCTACCTTGTAGGATTTTGAGCATCACCTCGCTAGCGTGTGAAATGAATGCAATTGTATGGTAGTTGGAGCATTCTTTGGCACTGCCCTTCTTTGGGATTGGGATGTAGACTGATCTTTTCCAATCCTCTGGCCACTGCTGAGTTTTCCAAACTTGCTGGCATATTGAGTGTAGCACCTTAACAGCGTCATCTTTTAAGATTTTAAATAGTTCCACTGGAATGCCATCTCCTCCACTGGCCTTGTTGTTAGCCATGCTTTCTAAGGCCCACTTGACTTCACTCTCCAGGATGTCTGGCTCAAGGTCAGCAACCACACTATCTGGGTTGTCCGGGACATCCAGATCTTTCTGATATAATTCCTCTGTGTATTCTTGCCACCTCTTCTTGATGTCTTCTGCTTCTGTGAGATCCCTACCATTTTTGTCCTTTATCATGTCCATCTTTGCACAAAATGTTCCTTTAATATCTCCAATTTTCTTGAACAGATCTCTGGTTTTTCCTTTTCTATTATTTTCCTCTATATCTTTGCACTGTTCATTTAAGAAGGCCCTCTTGTCTCTCCTTGCTATTCTTTGGAAGTCTGCATTCCATTTTCTGTAACTTTCCCTATTTCCCTTGCATTTTGTTTCCCTTCTCTTCTCTGCTATTTGTAAGGCCTCGTTGGACAGCCATTTTGCTTTCTTGCATTTCCTTTTCTTTGGAATGGTTTTTGTTGCTGCTTCCTGTACAATGTTACGAGCCTCCATCCATAGTTCTTCAGGCACTCTGTCCACAAAATCGAGTTCCTTAAATCTGTTCTTCACTTCCACGGTGTATTCATAAGGGATTTGGTTTAGATTATACCTGACTAGCCCAGTGGTTTTTCCTACTTTATTCAGTTTAAGCTTGAATTTTGCTATGAGAAGCTGATGATCAGAGCCACAATCAGCTCCAGGTCTTGTTTTTGCTGACTGTATAGAGCTTCTCTATCTTTGGCTGCAGAGAACATAATCAATCTGCTTTCGGTATTGCCCATCTGGTGATGTCCATGTGTAGAGTCGCCTCTTGTGTTGTTGGAAAAGAGTGTTTGTGATGACCAGCTTGTTCTCTTGACAAAACTTTATTAGCCTTTGCCCTGCTTTGTTTTGAACTCCAAGGCCAAACTTACCTGTTGTTCCTTTTATCTTTTGACTCCCTACTTTAGCATTCCAGTCCCCTATAATGAGAAGAACCTCTTTCTTTGGTGTCAGTTCTAGAAGGTGTTGTAGGTCTTCATAGAATTGGTCCATTTCCGCCTCTTCAGCATCGGTGGTTGGTGCATAGACTTGGATTACTGTGATGTTGAAAGGTCTGCCTTTGCTTACGTGATGTTGAATATAGGCCCCTCCTAGACTTTGTCTCACCTCGGTAACATCAGAAAATCCCACTCCTGTAACATCACAAGGATCAGCTGCTGGTCCTAAGTTTAGGCTCTGAACTCACATGAAATGGGGTGCTGCTGGCTAGATTAGCCTTGTCTACCAGTTTAGCTCCTTCAGTAATCCAGTTAGAAACATTATTTCTTGAGAGGTAGAGTCAGAAATAATTATAGAAGTCTGGTTCCATAGATGGCTCACTGATGTTCTATAACCAAAATCCATGAGGAACTGTTTCAAAAGACCTCATGCAAATCCTATTGTATTACTGAGATTTGGGTATGTGTGAAATAGTGATTAGGCTTCAATAGGCATATATCTTATGTAAGTACCCTCACTTCTCATGCCTTCTTTTCATCAGCGTACTGGAAAAATCCTTTCAATTACGAGTTTACTCGAAAAGATGACTTCTTTGTGGATGAGCAAACTACTGTGCAGGTTCCCATGATGTATAAAGACAGCAATTTCAATTTTTACCACGACGAGGAACTGTCCTGCCAGGTTGCCCACCTCCCCTACAAAGGCGATGCTTCTGCATTGTTCATTCTGCCTGACCCAGGGAAACTGAAACAGGTGGAAGCTGCTCTTGGAACAGACGTGCTGATAAAATGGGGGAAGTCTCTGAAACGACAGTAAGCTGATGTGTTGTGGTTGATAGACTGTTAAGACTTCTGTTGAGGAAACTGGGGGTGCAGTCATACATGCCAAAAGAACTCCAGTTGTATTGATTCTGCTGTTATGAAAATCATTTTATAAATTTCCATTCACACAATGCATGGGCAACATCAATTGATTTGGCTAGTCAATTATTTTTCCCCCACCGCATTGTATCACTTCTATTGTTATATTGTTTACTTTGCAAATGTGTCAAGTTTCTCAGCACTATGGCCACTGTATAGCTACCGTGCTTGTAGTCTCTCTCTCTCTTTTTGAATTTTTTTATGCCAAGTCGATAAATTGCTTACTTTTTAATTTATTTTATTTTCTCCACAACAGTTTACCGATGTATCACTTAGCTGATGTCTTCCAGGGGATCGAGGGGGAACCCATTCCTTCTTTTTGGAGAGTCTTGTGGAACCTGCCTCCCCATAGCACCATCCACTGTGCAGCCCCCTGCCCAGATCCCCACTCCTCCCACAGTCACCCATTCCCTTGACCCTCATGTGGAGAAGAGGATTCCTCAGTCTCCCAGAGACCCCTCACTCAGGAGCCCCTCTTTTGGAAATCCTGACCTACCATGAAAAAAGGCAGTGGCAGTCACAACCTCCCAGTGCCCATACCAAGAACCTCTTGTGGAAAACGGAGGACAGATGTGCCTGGAAGGAGGTGGGCAATTGAGCTGAGCAAGCTGCCCAAAGAGAGTGAGCAGACTCCCATCTCTGGGCAGCAGCAGGCGAGCTGAGCTTCCCCTCCTCCGGGTGCAAAGGGAAAGAGACAGCCAAGCGAGCTACAAACTCACCTTCCTGATAGATGTGGCAAGGAACGTTGCTGGGTTTGGGAAAGTCTGGCTGCCACTGCTCTTTGCCAGCTGGCATCACTTTCCATGGCCAGACAGGCTGGTGTGAGAAATGCTCACCCCTTGTTACTTAAATGCAGTAACCAGACAACCACAAATACAAGCAGCTCTCCTTTATTAAAAAGCACTTTTGCAAAAGCGGGTGTCCTAGCTGGGTAGGCACACCTATCATTACAGGTAGCATGATATTTATCCCCTACTCCCGGCTGCATGGTCCCTCCCTTGTTTCCCCATTGGTCTGGGTACTCCAAGGTGTACAGCCTATCCGATGCGCTTAAACTGATCACAGGAAGTCCCACCTTTGTTTACATCTCCCACTCCTCTCTTTACCTAAACCCCAGACTCTTGTTTATTTCGGTCCTTATTTGGTGTATGTTCCCTTTTCCTAACCTCCCTGCGGTCATTCTAACTGACCCATTAAGTTCCTTCCTTCTTACCTAGGCCTACTCGCCCAGTCTTCTTGTCAGTACAATAGGGTACCTCCCTTATTTGTACTTTCCTCTTATAATTTCTCATGACTTCTCTAAATTCTTTGTGTCGGCTAAATAATTAACAAAAAGTATGTACTGATTATTTTACCATGACCATTTACTCAATCATCCTGTCCTTGCACGGACTTGCAAAAGCAGCACTGATTCCTCTATTTCTCTCACTGGGGAGGAAGAGGCTCCAGCGGTGGCAAGCCAGCTGCTCCAGCGTCTTTCCTCCCTCCCTCCCTTTCTATCTCTCTCTCTTCTGCTGAATTCCAGCATCATACTTAGCATGAGCTTGTAAGAAACAGCTGCAGACTGCTGCCTGTGCTTATGTCTGCCATTGGTTGCTGTGTCTTCTGCCCCACTGGCACCAGCTGTCATAGAGCCATCACAGAGACCAGTGGTTTTCAACCTTGGGTCTCTCTCCATGACTGTCTTGTCTGTCGGTGTGCCTGTCTGTTGGACTCAAGGCTGGATGCTGTTAACCCTCTGGCTGCTGGGGTATTCCCTTCTCTGCACACCACAACAGGACACGTAAGCGATATATCACATTAAAAAAAAGTTTAGGGCAGTGAGATTGAAACAGGATGAAAAATGAATCAATTTACATGGATATGGCACACGTAGCCTATAGAACCGATACAAACAGCAAGAAATTGAACTGACAGCCATGTCAATGTGCCCAGCAGTACATATACCATGTGACTATACATACAAATACATCGATATAAAAAAGGGATGAAAAAAGGAACAATTCAAATGGTCCCTTAGCTGGGGAAACTTAGATTCCAACTTGTGCTCACAGCACAACTATAGTTCTACCACCTAATCTCAATCTCATATACTACTCAGTTGCTATACTCTGATGAAGTTAAATAATGGAGAGGGGACTGTCTTCCCAGTTCTGACCTCCACAGAGAAGAAGTGGAGTAATTTAATCAGATCTCCTTAGTGACCTCGATTTTACATTTTCTTCATTAATCCTCCACTGTTGTCATTTCAAGTCATTGCTGCTTTCTGTCAGTAATATGGTTATCATCTGTATATCTTGAACTGTTGATGCTGCACCTACTGGTTTTTATTCCTTCTTCATCTAAGTCTAATTAAGGTGACAATTTATTAATATATTTTATTTAATATAGTTATGTTGTTGTTACATGCTGTCAAGTAGCCTCAAACGTATTGCAGCTCCATAAATTAAAACATCCAAACCTTAAAATATTAAAACCATGATATATTCTCCCTAGAAACCGAAATATAGTAAAATGTTTTCATCCAAAGTTATTAAAAAGAAATTAGCAGTTTTAATTTAAAACTCTTTGGTTATTAAAGAGCATTTTTAAATTATCATTTTTACATTTAAACTTTTCTTCCCTTGATTACAATTTAAATTCCTATACAGTGGCTCATATCCTGTACTGGCACACTGGGAAATTATACTTGGTATAGCATAAAATTATGCCTGTGGAGTTTGCAGGGAGTTGCACCCAGGTATAATGGGTCGTGTGCCTGGTTGTGCAATTCATCGCAAAACTGATTGCACCTGTGCCTGCAGAACTGCTTGCTGGATATAACTTCTACCTTGGTGTTTATTGTGCAACTTTAAATTAAGCAGGTATAGATGTGCAATAGGATTTTGGGCAGGGTGTGTCTTATATGTACTATATTAGAGGAGGGTTGAGAAATGTATGGCTCTCAGGAGATGGCCAGTCCCAGCAGTCCTAGCTATTATAGCCAATGCTGAGGAGTCATAGAATCATAGGATCATGGGAGATGTAGTCTAAAAATATATATGAAGGGTCAGCGTTACTCACCATTGTCTCACCACCTTCTGTTTCTTCTTCCAACAGGAGACTAGAGCTCTTCCTTCCAAGGTTTTCCTTGTCTGCTAGTTATGATGCTGAAAAAATATTAAATAAATTGGGAATTACTGACGTATTCACAGACCATGCTGACCTTTCTGGAATTACTGGGGCACGTAATCTCAAGGTTTCAAAGGTATGCTCTCCTAAAGTAATTGTGCTGCACGAAGGGAATCAAAGACTGTCATTTTGTTAATTGGGGGCAACAGGTACACCACTGTTTGAAGATACCAAAACATGTAGAGCAGGAGCTAGAGAATTTGTATAAATTCCTGAGTGCATCTCTGCATAGAAAGATATTTTCCATATGATGTGGGGATGGGGAAATGTGACAGCATTTTCCAGACAGATGTGCCATAACAGACATTTGTGCAATTCTGTATCTTTGACAGTATACATAGATGCACACATTCTGCCCAGAGGTCATCTAGATACAAGGAAGACTTATATGTGCAGCAGCCATAAGAAAACATAACTGCCCCAGCAATGACATTTAAGCATTGCCTTCCCCAAACCTTTGGCTTCCCAAATAAAGCCAGATATACAACATCCCATAACTCCTATCCAGGCATTTGGAAAAGTGCTAAACTGAATTCTAGCCCAGCCTCCCTTGGCATTCTAGAGAATGCGATAGACTGAAATGGAGAGCTTATGCTATCTGTGGAGGCTCTCCGTGGGATCTGGAACCCTAAAGGTCACATGTCCATGTAGAGTATGTTACAGTAAGAAGACCTGGGAGACTCTATGATTCTCACTCCTGATCAAAAACTATACAATACAACACAGGAATTTATGAAGGGTATCCACGGCAGCACACAGATATGGTATATGGACTGTTGATGGCACTGTTGCATCAGAAAAAAAGACCACATCTGCATGTGTTTATACTTAGGGCGAACCATCCTTCCCCTGTAAGAGCTGCCATGCAGTAGAACATGCATTCTTTTTGGCATGTTTAGCCTGTTTCACTGGTTGATAGCAGCATCCAGCCGCCTGGCATTGTGGTTCCGAGAGAGAGAGAGAGAGAGAAAGAGAGAGAGAGAGAGAGAGAGAGAGAGAGAGAGAGAGAAAGTGGAGGTAGAACAAAGGTAGAGAAACAGGGAGGGGGAAGGGAGAAAATGACACCAACAGAGGGAGAGGGAGTGATATATAAATATATAAATTAGATAGATAGATAGACAGATAGATAGATAGATAGATAGATAGATAGATAGATAGATAGATAGATAGATAGATAGATAGATAGATAGATAGATAGATAGATAGGGGAAGTGAAATTATATATATATAATTTCACTTCCCCTGACCCTCTGCAGACACAATAAGGGAAAGCGCTTGATTTTTTTTAAAAACTTTTTTGACAGTTCATTAAAAATATAATACCAAAACCATACAAATTATAATATAATCACAGTAATCTTCTTATTTATATACTCTTATATATCCATATGCTGCAGGCAAAATACTAACGTTACCTCTTTAACTACTTCAATTTTTTCCATGGCTCATTATCCATATTTCATATCTAACTTAAAAACTTAAGCTAACCAGCATTCCAGCTAATTTCCCACTTTGTCTTCTATATTTTTTTATTCTGACCAACAGAGGGTGTCATATTATCATGAAATTATCTTGTTATTTCTCCTCAGTACAGTCTGATTAGTCAATTTCTCCATCATATTCTACTCTGGAATCTTTGCAAGGAAAGGTCTTGAGCATATTTCCAACATTGGGCAATTTCATTTCATACTCCTCCTATAAGAATTGCCACCGACTCTTTCTTAGATAAATTTTCTTCCTCCAATTCTGGTATCTCTCTATTAATTCCATGTAGCTCTGTAGGACATAAGTGCCACCTAAGAACTACTTTTAACACAATTTCTTTAGATTTTGATGATACTGATTTGTACAGTTGGGTAATCCATAGTTTCCCCCAAATATTTTTGGTATATTAATATGTAAATGTTTTCCCCAAACTGTCTTAAGTTCCGTACTGCTGCCATATTCTTTATCAATAATGCTTTTATAAATTAATGTAATTAATTCTTTTTTCTTTTTATTATTCTTTTCTGTACAATAGTTTTCTAACTCTGTTAGTGGTCTATTAGGGCCTAACCTCTTATACAACTGAGTTGCAAAATTTCTTATCTGATTTAGTTGGAACCAATTAGTTAATATTTGTGTGGTTTTTTCTTATACATGATTAATATTGATTTTCCTTGTATGAATAAATCTCTAATTCTATTAATTCCTATTTCCCTCCAGTACTTGAATTGTGTATATTTATCCTGAAATTTAAATTTAGAATGTTCTAAAAAAGGGCATAGATGTGATGCAAGAGGGGCAAGAGTTTTCCTATACCCAACACTGATTCTGTGGTAAAAGGATTCTGTACAGCAGTGCCTCAACTTACAAACGTCCCAACATACGACCATTTCGAGTTACGACCAGCTCCAGCCGCAAAATTTTGCTTCGACTTGCGGCCGGAGCTTCGAGTTATGAACAGAAAAAGGCAGGGGAAAAAGGCAGGGAATTCAAACTGCTAACCGTTGGTGGCGAAGAGGCTGCTTCTTTGTAGCTCGTTCGCCCCAGCAGTTAGAGAGTGTGCGATCGGAGGAGGTTTCGGACTGCCTGGCAAGGTAAGGTGCTGCTTTCTGCTTTTTAAAAACTGTTCTGGGTGGGTTTTGCAGCGTGGTTTTGGGCTGGGGGGGTGTTATGTTTCTGTGCTGTGATGGGTCTTGGGGGGGTTGTTTGTTTTTTTATTTTTTTCTTGTTTCCGATGGGTCTTGCAGGGTTTGTTTGCTTTTTGCTTTCCTTTTTTTGCATTTCTGAAGGGTCTTGCACGGTTTGTTTGCTTTTTGCTTTGCTTTTTTTGCATTTTCGAAGGGTCTTGCACAGTTTGTTTGCTTTTTGCTTTGCTTTTTTTGTATTTTCAAAGGGTCTTGCATGGTTTGTTTACTTTTCTTCCCCCCCTCCCCCCCGCCCTTCGGCCGGAATGGATTAATCACATTTCCGATGGGTCTTGCAGTGTTTATTTTATTTTATTTTTTTTGGTGATTTTTTTCTTCGGCCGGAACAGATTAATTGCATTTCAATGCGTTGCTATGGGAAATGGTGCTTCGACTTACGACCATTTCAAGTTACGACTGGAGTTCCAGAACCAATTACGTTCGTAAGTCGAGGCACCACCGTATTTAAGTCCTGTTTCTTGACAATCTTGATGTATATGGATTATTTATTTACTACATTATGTTACATTACATTACATTTTTATACTGCACCACTAGCGGCATGCCACTACTCTGAGCGGTTTTCTACAATAAATAAAAACATAAAAGAAAATACCCACCCCCCACCCAACCAACAAAATACAAAAATATATAAAAAAGAGGCACATTCCTGAAATCCCAAGATGGTGACAATGGATACAAAATACAAAATATAAAATACAATAATTTGTTATTTATTTATTTAATAAATAAATTATCACCACTTGATTTTCCCCCCATCTTGAATGCTACTGTTATTGTTGTTAAATTGTTCTTTCATATATTAGATGGTTTTAAGTCTATTTTGCTGTTAGCCACCCAGAATAGACGTTGTCTAGATGGGCGGGATATAAATTTAATAAATAAATAAATAAATAAATAAATAAATAAATAAATATATTTTTACTCCACCTTTCTCCTTAAAAAGGACCCAAGGCGTCTTCCATCACTGAAAGACAATTCTTAATGCTGAAAACAATGAGAATATAATGGTGGTTTACATCATGAAAAGACCAATGAGTATAAAAGAGGCAGCTTAATACAATAAAAGCAATAAATATACAAATATACCAATAAATATACAAATATTTAAAAAGAACAAACAAATACCACTCTGAGAAATGGTAAACACAAGGAGTACTAAAACCCAGTCAAAGCAGTAATGCATAACAATCTATCTAAAAACCACACTCAGGTAGCCAGTCACTGAGAGAAAGCGTGCCTGAAGAGAAAGGGTTTCGCCTGTTTGCGAAGGACAGCAAAAATGGGGCCAGTCTGGCCTCCTGTGGGAGGGAGTTCTGAAGTCTGGGAGCAGCGACAGAGGAGGCCCTCTCCTGTCTCCCCATCAGACACACCTGTGAAGATGGTGGGACCAAGAAAAAGGCCTCTCCTGATGATCTTAACACCTGAGCTGGCTCATAATGTGAGAAATGGTCTTTGAGATAGCTTGGACCCAGGCCATTTAGGGTGTTATAGGTTAAAACCAGCACTTTGAATTGTGCCCGGAAGCGGATCAGCAGCCAGTGGAGCTGCTGCAACAGGTGAGTTATATTATCCCTGTAATCAGCCCCAGCCAGCAATCTGGCTGCTGCATTTTGGACCTTCTGAAGTTTCCTGACACTTTCCATCCGCAGCCCCAAATAGAGCTCCTTTCAGTAATCCAGCTCGGAGGCAACTCGGAGCTGTGTGTCACAGTGGCCAGATGAAACTAAGTAAGGAAGTTATAAAGGGAAGATATTCTGGAATGCGTCCTTGAAAAGGAGTGTTTTCATGCACTTCCTGAATATTTGGAGGGAAGGGGCCTAGTACACCTGCACAGGTAGAGCATTCCACAAAGAGATGGCCACCACTAGGAAGGTCAAGTTCCTAGTCATAGACTTCCTGGCCTATCTCTGAGTGGCCAGTTGCAGCATCTGAACCTGAGAGGTGTGAGTGGCAAGGGTAATTGATCTCAGAGAGAGGCACTCCAGTAGGTAGCGAGGTCCCAAACTGGTCAGAGCTTTTAAAGTCAACATTAATACCATGAATTTGGCATGGAAGCAAACCTGGCAGGTGAGCCAGGACAAGGAAAATATGTCTGCATCTCAAAGACCCCAAGATCAGCCTGGTTGCCACATTTTGTACCAGCTACAGTTTCTGTATCACCTTCAAGGGCAGCCCCATGTAGACAGCATTACAAAAATCAATCCTCAAGATTACCAATGCGTAAAGTGTTATCAGGGACTTCCTGTCTAGGTAGGGCTACAGATATGCAATCTGCCTAAGGTAGAAAAAGGCAGACCTGGCCATGGATAAGATCTGTTTCTCCATCAAGCTGGGTGAATCCAGTAGCACACCAAGTCTCTTGATGACCTCTCCAAGCAGCCTCATATAGAGGTTAAACAGCATTGGGAAGATGACACTTGTGGGACTCCACACTGTAGGATGCACAGGGTTGAAACAGCCTCCCCACGTTGTACCATCTAGAGACAGCTCTTGAGGAAGGACTAGAGCAAGCATAGTGCTAGTCCCCTGATGCCCAACCTTACTAGCTGCTCCAGAAGAGATCCAGGAGGACCAACAGGGTTACACTCCCCTGGTTGGCCTCCCTTAACAGGTTATCAAGCAGGGCAACCAGAACTGTCTCAGTCCCATGGCGAGGCCCAAACCCTGGTTGAAATAGATGAAGACTGTCAGTGTCTGCCAAGAACATCTGCAGCTGGTCAGCCACCAAACTCTCGATCAGTTTTCCCATGAAAACTGGTGACACAATGAAAGTTGCTTAAATCATTCATTGCCACTTTTAAAAATGCACCTACCCACCCCAAAATAAAGGCCAGGAAGCAACAGGCATCCTGGTGGGAAGCCACTCAGCTTGGGGAGACCAGAACCAAGGATCCTTCGGAGAAGTGGGTTCACTGTGGCAGCCAGTGTCAGGGCTCCCAGAACCACCCAGCTATGTAGTCAGCGACAAAGGCCCTTGGAGAGAGTTATCCCCATGGAGACTAAACACTGGGAAGATAAAGAGACTCCTACTGTTAAGTGATCCTACAGGGTGGCAATTTGACCCATTTGAAGTTATAGTTGAGAAGACATCTGCTGTGTTGAATATAGATTTTATGGTAAAAGAAGAGAAGTCTTCTGTCATTCGTCTGGAGCTGGACTCAGGGGTATGCAAAAAGGAATCACCCAATCACAGGACCCTAAATTATAGTGACCACATCTTAGGTCTTTTGACCTGGGTAAAATAAATCAACTTAAGGGTTTTTTAAGTAAACATCCAGAACAGATGCTTTATTTGCACCTTCCGCCGGGACAGGATGCACAGCTGAGTCTTCGTCTCCTCACTCTGCTGAATGTAAATAAGTTGCTAAATGCCTTTTTCCCTTCTTGAAATGTGAGTAAATCTGCTTAAATCCTTTATGAAAAGTTCAAGCAGAGATAGAAATGCTTTTTAAACTGTAAAAGCCTGGCTGTTTATCTGAGGGATGCACTTTCGTTTTCGCTCGGAAGAACGCCAGTGAAAGTTGAACAGCTAATGAGCTGTAAAAAACTACTTTGTTTTCCTGTGTTATAAATCTTTTGCTCTGCTTATGAGAAAGAATAGAGATAAGAGTTCTAAGAGTTGGACACGAGAACCGTCAGAGAAAAAACCATCAGATCGTAGTCTCGAACACTTAAGACGAATAGAAGTAGAATCCCCCGCTCCTAAAGAAGTTTCTAAAGAGACTCGTGAAGCTGCTGGAAAGGAGGGGGAGGGGCTACCTCTCTGAGCAGTCTTATTGAAGCCAGCATGGAAAAAAAGATTGCCGAATTAACAATCTGTGTGAAAGATCTGGCTAAAGATATACCATGCCAGATTGATAGAAAATTGGAACAGGTTCTTTCCAAAATAGACTCTTTAGTGAAGGAATGTCAGCAGATGGGAAAGGACATGAAAACGGTCCAGGGAGAAGTACAGGGGATGAAGGCAAGCATAGTAAAAATGGAGGACAGAGTAAAACAAATGGAAGATCTATCAAAACAGAACGAAGGGAAAACAAAGGCACAACAACAGAAGATAGATGATTTGCAAAAGAAAGTGATTTATCTGGAAGATAGCTCAAGACACAACATCAAAATAATGAATTTTGAGCTGCAAAAAGGAGCTGACCTTAAGCAGTAAGTGGTGACCTGGATAAATTCTATTATGAAGTCCCAGCATGTGGCTGAAGAGGATATAGAGAGAATTCATTTTGTTGGGAACCCCAGAAATAAGAGGCCAAGTCCTATAATATTGAAATTTTTCAACTATGTTAAAAAAGAGCAATTTCTCAAGGTCACTAAAGAAAAAACAGAACTATTAGTTTATAGGTCAAACTCCATACAGATTTATCAGGATTTAAGCAACGAATCAATACAGAGGAGAAAAACGATGAAACCCATTACATCAATTCTAATCAAGAATGGACGGAGATACAACTGTGGTCACTGAGTCTTTTTAAAAATATGGAAAGATGGAGTCCTCTTCAGAATCTTCTCTTTTGAAGAAGGCAAGGACTTGTTAGTCGCGTGGGGCCTATGGCAAGATCAAGATGACCAAGGCGCAAGCAAGTAGGCCTGCAAGGAGTGAAAACATGAGAGAGAAGATATCTGGACTGAGAGAAATCATTTGATACTTGAAGACTCCCCCTCCCCCTTTTTTCCCCTCTTCTCTTTCCCCCTCTTTTTTCCCTTTTTAAATTTTTATACTGTCCCTTCCCCCCCTTTTAAAGGTTTTTTACACTGTCCTTCCTCCCCTTCTTGTTGTTGTTTTTATTTTGTTTGTTTGTTTGTTTTATTTTGTTTGTTTTTTGTTGTTCTGTTCGCTTATTTTGTTTCTTTTTGTGGGGATGGAGAAGAAAGAGAAAAGATTAAGGGATAAGGACGTTAAGAGAAATAAACAAGTAAAATGAAAGAAGGGAAGGTATTAAGGGGGGAACAGAGTAGGGTGAAATAGGAATGAGGATTTTGACTGGTGCGGGTGGCGTCTCCCTCGCTCCCGAAGCTCGCGTCAAACCTTAGTGAAGTGCGGGGAAGTGAGGGGGGGGGAAAGAGGTTAAGTGTAGAGTGGGAAGTTAGGGATAGGGGATTAGATAGGGAACAATGTGAATTTGGTTTTTTTGGGGGGGTTGTTTTGTGGGATGCACAACGGGACCAAAAAAAAAAGATGGCATATAGAACAGATATGGGGAAAAACATAAGGGTAGCTACTTTAAATGTGAAAGGCCTAGGGTCTGTAACAAAGAGGAAGAGAATAGAAACATTATTGAAGAAGAACAAGGTGGACATTATTTACCTACAAGAGACTCATCAATCAAAGGATGGAGTTAATGAACTGAAATTACAAAATATACACATTTATGAAAAAGAATTTGGGACTTCCAAATCCAAAGGTGTAGCGATATTGATTTCTAAACATTGTGAATTTGTGGTAAAAGAAGTAGTAAAAGATAGTAATGGTAGATATTTGATAGTACAGGGATTAATGGGGGAAGAAGATTATACATTAGCAAATGTTTATGCACCAAATGTGAATCAAGGAGAATTTTATAAAACTGTCGTTAAAGAGATGGAGAAGGTTAGAAAGGGATATGTTATTATGGCAGGAGATTTTAATATGGTTCTAGATAAGGTAAAGGATAAAACTGTATGTAAAAAAGATGAGCTGAATAAAAGAAGTACCCTATTGAGTAAGATATTGAAAACTACGGATTTAAAAGATATATGGAGAGAATTGAAGGGAGATGAAAGAAGGTTTACGTATTATTCCTCTGTACATAATAGTTATTCAAGAATAGATTTTATGTTTATATCTCAAAATTTAATTTCTAAAGTAATAGATACAAATATTAATGTGATAAAAATAATGGCTCATGCGTTGATGATGATGGAGATGAAAGTTAAGAAAGATTATAGAGAAGCTAGAAGATGGAGAATAGATTCCAATATTTTTCAGTATACAGATGTAATGGATAGAGCTAAGAAAGAATGGATGGAAATATGGTCAATAAATGAAGCAGGTGGGAGTGAAATAGGAGTGTTATGGGACACTATGAAAGCAGATGTGAGAGGAATTGCTATAAGAGAATCATGTAGAATAAAAAACTGAGAGAAGAAAATATTTAAAAAAGAAGAATCATTAAATGATTTAGAAAGTAAGTATGTTATAGATAGAGATAATAAGAAATTGAGATTCAAGCTAAAAGGAGAGAGTTAGAAAGCATAGAGTTAGAAAAGGTTCACAGGGATTTGATATCCTTGAAGAGGAATTTTTTCGAGTATAGTAATAAAAGCTCAAAGCTTCTAGCTTGGGTAGCTCAAACTAAAAGATCAAAAAACACAATTGGAGTGATCAGAGATAAAACAGGAAAGAATTGTAGCCTAATGAAGGAAAAATTGATGATATTACAATAATTTTACCAAAATTTATATAAAGGTAATAGTACAACAAAAGAAGATATAGAAAATAATATTAAAGAATATGTAAAGAGTAAACTATTAGAGAATGATAAAAGAGAATTAGAAAAAGAGATAAAGGATGAAGAGATTACAGAGGTTATTAACAAACTAAAAAAAAGACTTTTTTTTTCAAATTGGGTTTAAGATGGTATTTGACACCGACAAAATTGAATAAAATTAACGCTAATTATCTGAATGTCTGTTGGAAATGTGAGAAGGAAATTGGTACATACTTTCATATGTGGTGGGAATGAGAAAAAGTACAAAGATTTTGGAAACTAATCTTTAAAGAACTAAATGGCATATGTGAAAAAGATATAGAATTTAATCCTGAGATAGCTCTGTTATCAATATTTGAGAATATGGAATATGATAAGATGACTAGAGAGTTGATTACCAATTTATTAACAGCAGCCAGATTAATAATAGCTAGGAATTGGAAATCAAAGTCTGAATTTCGAATGAAAGAATGGTATAATGAAATATGGAACATTGCTATAAATGATAAGTTAACTTGTAACTTAAAGGTTAAGAAAGGAGAGATGAAAAAGGATAATTTCTATGATATATCGGGTAGATTTCTTGAATATGTGCTAACAAGAGGAAAAGGGAAAGCTCCAAATCAGAAATCAATGCAGTTCTGGAGAAGAGGACAATACAGTGGTGTCTCGACTTACGAACGTCCCGACATACGACCATTTCGAGTTACAACCAGCTCCGGCCGCAAAATTTTGCTTCGACTTGCGACCAGAGCTTCGAGTTACAACCAGAAAAAGGCAGGGGGGAAAGGCGGGGAATTTAAATTGCTAACTGTTGATGGCAAAGAGGCTGCTTCTTTGTACAGTGGTGCCTCGACTTACGAACTTAATTGGTTCCAGAACTCCGGTTGTAACTCGAAATGGTCGTAAGTCGAAGCACCATTTCCCATAGGAATGCATTGAAATCAAATTAATCCATTCCGGCCGAAGAAAAAAATCACCAAAAAAAACACAAAACACTGCAAGACCCATTGGAATTAATCCAGTCCGGCTGAAGGGGGGGGGGGGGGGAGAAAAGCAAACAAACCATGCAAGACCCTTCAGAAATGCAAAAAAAGCAAAGCAAAAAGCAAACAAGCCATGCAAGACCCATCGGAAACGCGATTAATCCATTCTGGCCGAAGGGGGGGGGGAAAAAGCAAGCAAACCGTGCAAGACCCATCGGAAATGCAAAAAAAGCAAAGCAGAAAGCAAACAAACCATGCAAGACTCTTCGGAAATGCAAAAAAAGCAAAGCAGAAAGCAAACAAACCGTGCAAGACCCATCAGAAATGGGGGAAAAAAAAACCCAAAAAGCAAACAAACCCTGCAAGACCCATCGGAAATGGGGGGAAAAAACCCCAAAAAGCAAACAAACCCTGCAAGACCCATCGGAAATGAAAAAAAACAAACCCCAAAACAAACAAACCCTGCAAGACCCATCAGAAATGGGGGAAAAAAAACCCAAAAAGCAAACAAACCCTGCAAGACCCATCGGAAATGGGGGGGGAAAAACCCAAAAAACCAACAAACCCTGCAAGACCCATCGGAAATGGGGGGAAAAAAAACACACACACCCCCAAAAAAAAACCCTGCAAGACCCATCGGAAATGGGGAAAAAAACCAAAAAAACAAACAAACCCTGCAAGACCCATCACAGCATAAAAACATAATCCCACCACCCAGCCCAAAACCA
Organism: Intellagama lesueurii; assembly: GCA_037013535.1. NCBI lineage: Eukaryota > Metazoa > Chordata > Lepidosauria > Squamata > Agamidae > Intellagama > Intellagama lesueurii. The sequence continues at coordinate 24,369,759 of JBAJHW010000001.1, forward strand.
TGCTGCAAAAACCTACCCAGAACAGTTTTTAAAAAGCAGAAAGCAGCACCTTACCAGGCAGTCCGAAGCCTCCTCCGATCGCACACACTCTAACTGCTGGGGTGAAAGAGCTACAGTGGTGCCTTGACTTACGAACGTCCCGACTTACGACCAATTCAAGTTACGACCAGCTCCGGCTGCAAAATTTTGCTTCAACTTGCGACCGGAGCTTCGAGTTACGATCAGAAAAAAGGCAGGGAAAAAGGCGGGGAATTCAAACTGCTAATTTCTATTTTTTCTAAAAGTCTTCTATCAAGGTCACAGAGGCGAGTTTACGGGGGCCATAAGTGCTTCTTTGTAGCTCTTTCGCCCCAGCGGTTAGAGAGTGTGCGTTCGGTGGAGGCTTCGGACTGCCTGGTAAGGTGCTGCTTTCTGCTTTTTAAAAACTGTTCTGGGTGGGTTTTGCAGTGTAGTTTTGGGCTGGGGGGTTATGTTTCTGTGCTGTGATGAGTCTTGCAGTCTTTGTTTGTTTTTTGGGGGGGTTCGCATTTCTGATGGGTCTTGCAGGGTTTGTTTGCTTTTTGGTTTTTTCCCATTTCTGATGGGTCTTCCAGGATTTGTTTGCTTTTTGGGTTTTCTTTTTCCATTTCCAATGGGTCTTGCAGGGTTTGTTTGCTTTTTGGGGTTTCCCCCCCCCCCTCATTTCCAATGGGTCTTGCAGGGTTTGTTTGCTTTTCTTTTCTTTTTTTTCTTTTTTTGCATTTCTGATGGGTCTTGCACGGTTTGTTTGCTTTTTTGGGTTTTTTTTCCCTCATTTCCGATGAGTCTTGCGGGGTTTGTTTGCTTTTTGGGTTTTTTTTTTCTTTTTTTGCATTTCTGATGGGTCTTGCAGGGTTTGGTTGCTTTTTGGTTTTTTTCTTCTTCTTCAGCCGGAATGGATTAATCGCGTTTCAATGCATTCCTATGGGAAATGGTGCTTCGACTTACGACCATTTCGAGTTACGACCATCTTCTGGAACGGATTAAGTTCGTAAGTTGAGGCACCACTGTACCTCATTCTGTAGCTTCTTTACTCTCTAAGCATCAGACTCACTCAACATATATCAGTTCTATGAGAAACTGAGTATGAAAATACTCTCCTTTTCAATCCTTCTCTCACAATTCAGCATTATTCTATTTTTAATCCTGCTACCTCTTCCCTGTGATAGAACTCCAGACTCACGTCCTCCTCAAGATAATACAATCATGTATTACAATCATTGATCCACAAGATAAGCCACTTAATAACCTTGTCCTTATTTTGTTTAGAGATGGTTCTTCTTATCAAGATAAGACTGGTGTACGTCATGTGCTTTCATGATATTCTTTAGGCTCATTCTCTCCCTTCTGCTCAAGTTGCTGAACTAATTGTACTTATTCGTGCCTGTTTACTAGCCAAGATCAATCTGTTGCTATTTACACAGATAGAAAGTTCTGTCATTCTATTGTCCCATGCTACAGGTATGATATGGAAACAACCTGGAATTTCGACTGGAAAAACTATTTTGCATGCTCCTTTAGTTGCTGCATTGCTGGAAGCACTTTTCCTTCCCTCTACTATCTCTGTAACTCATTATTCTGCTCATACTAATGGGACAGATTACATGACATGTCTTGCTGATAGTACTGCAAAAAAGGCTGTTATTTCAGGCACACTTGCTCATTACAGTGCTTACTACAAGTATCCCCTTCTTCCCCTTCAACCCTTGAAATTCTCTCTGAACTACAATTGTCAGCTCCTTTGTCAGAAAAGGCTCTCTGACTCTCTTCCGGGTGTGTTCTTACTTCTTCTCCTGTTGCTTTCTACACTTCCCCTGCTGGCAGACTGGTGGCTCCTTGCTCTCTCCTGCTTACACTTGCACAGACAGCACATGCATTAAGTCATGAACGTAAAAGCGACCATGTGTAGCAGAAGAAATTCTTTAAAAATGGCATGCTCCTAGCATCCACCTGGTGGCAGCCCAAGTTGTTATGCAATGTTTACCGTGTAAGCAATTTGGCATTCATACTGATCATGTTACCATGAGCACCATCCCATGGCCATCTGGTCCTTTCACAAACCTACAAGTAGATTTCAATAATTTGTCGAAGAAGCATAATTTTTCCCACTGTCTTGTGCTTGTATGTCTCTTTCCAGAATGGACTCCACCTGAAAAGCAGATGCTCTGACAGTGGCGAAGAGATTATTAACAGATTTCTGTTCTCACTTTGGATTACCCATCCAATTATTGCCACACAGAAGACCACACTTCATTGCAGATATCATCAAAGCAGTTCTAGAGCCTTAAATATTACATGGAAACAACATACTCCATATCATCCCCAGTGAAGCAGACACATGGAAAGACATAATGCTGATATAAAAAGGAGACTAGGAAAATTCTGTCAAGATACAGGACTTAACTGGTTAAAAACTCTTTTGTGTTTATAGGATGGAGGAGTACACTCAACAGGAAGCATGGACTGACTCTACATGAAATAATATTTGGGAGACCTATGAGAATTTCTATAGCTCCACCAGGGACCCCCCAAAATGTGCGGGATCTTGAATCTAGTGTCTATGATTATGTTCTTTCTCTTTCCAGGGTTGCTAAGTAAACCTACCACCGTGTGTGTGATTCTCTGCTTGTACCAGCTGATGTTCCATGTCATAACATTGAGCCTGGAGACCTAGTCCTAATTAAAGAGCATCAGAGAAAACACTGCTTAGCTCAAAGGTGAGTTAGTCTGTATGAGGTACATTTGACAACCAACACTGCCGTTTTACTGAAGGAACGACCAAGCTAGATTCATGCATCCCATATAAAGAAAGTAAACTGTAAAGTAAATGATAGATAAAGGATTATAAAAAGAACCATTGCTTAATTTTCAGGGAGAAACTCTTTACACATATACTGTGTGTGTTTTGATGTCTTTCCTGCTTTTGAAAGTAATAAAGTTCTATTGTTCTTTTGCTGAGTCACTCTGCATCCTGTTTTGCAAACCCCAGCCAGCAACCTGATACAAGCTGGACTGAAGGTCTGCCTTCCCTCACACTGCAGCACAGACCCAAAAGAGAAATTGACTGGACCCTGCTAGTTGTCACTTTCAGCTCACAACTGTGGTCACCCACACACATTGCAAATGATCTTCAATCCATCCTTGACAAGATTACTTCATTCTCCCAAGCCCTTGGTGGCAGACCTACACTTGCTTACAGACAACCCCCCACCCCGGATCTCAGACAACTCTTACACAACACTGCTACAAACCCAGATGCCAACTCTGTCTGCACATTTATTCTGGCAGCACCATTACAGGACCTAAGAATGTCACCCACAACATCAAGGGTACTTTTACCTTTTCCACTGCCAATGTTATCTATGCCATCTTTTACCAATGATGCCACTCTACACTCTACAGAGGGCAAACAGGACAGTCTCTGTGCAAAAATAATTGATGAAAACAAATTAGACATCAGGATTGGCAATACACAGAAAACTGTTGCAAATCATTTTAATTTACCTGGACACTCAGCACAAGGTCTGAAACTTGCCATTCTGGAGAAGAAAAATTACAGGACAAGAATCCAGAGAGAGACAGCTGAGATAAAATGTGTACATATGTTTAAAACCCATCTCAATGGACTCAATATAAGCCAAAGGTCCTTAGGCCATAATCAAATGTAAGATATTGTGCTGTATCTGCTGGAATTCCCAGCTATATTTCCTAACAAACTAACCAGTGCCACCTCACAAGCCTCATTGGTGATTAGAAATACTTATCATATTGTTCCTGCTTGTTATCCATAGCCTGGAATTAATTCAGCCACCAATCATTGTCATTGTTTACAGAACAATGCTTCCTGGGAAGGGAATTAAATATCACCAGGGGCCTCAAATGCCATTGCCAGGTGTAATTTATTATTTAAAATATTTTTATTCCACCTTTCTCCTTGAAAGGACCCAAGGCGGCTGATGCTACACTATCAACATCTTGTGCCCAAGAAACAAAAACTCTTTGATTTGGAGGCAATGTAGAAATGTATAAATATTTTCCATGTAGTCCCACTCTTATGTCTGAAGGAATGGATTTATCCCTGAAAGCTCACATTAAAATATAGCAGTTAGTCTTTAAGGAGCAACATATTTTTGTCTTCTTTATTTTTATTTTCATTCTGTTTTTGCCTGATATGCTTTCATATCCCTAGTAGGCCTTATACTGCATATAGCATCCCTAGTACGGCCTTATACCAAGGGAGATCATTTGTTAACATAGCATAATATTCTCTATGACACTGATTGACTGTCGTTCATCAGCATTTCAGTCAGAGGTTTCTAAAGAAGCTAAATGCACAGTTACAAGACGGAGAATACCTGGCTCAGCAATACTACAAGTGAGAAGGATCTTGGAATTGTCATAGATCACAAGCTGAATATGAGCCAACAGTGTGATGTGCCTTAAAAAAAAAAGGCAAATGCTATTTTAGGCTGCATTAACAGAAGAATACTTTCCAGAATCCGTGAGGTGCTAGTTACCCTCTATTCAGCAGTGATTAGGCCTCACCTTGAGTATTGTGTCACACTTCAAGAAGGATGCAAAAAAATTGTAGCAAGTACATAGGAGGACAACAAGGATGATCAGGGGGCTGGAAACTAAGCTGTATGAGGATAGACTAAAAGAACTGGGCATGTTTAGCCTTGAGAAAAGAAGACTGAGGGGAGATAAGACAGCACTTTTAAAATATTTGAAAGGCTGTCATACGGGGGGTTGGGGTTTAGGATCTCTTCTCTACCACCCCAGAGTGCAGGATACACAACAATGGACTCAAGTTACAGGAAGCCAGATTTTGGTTGATGTTACGTTCACTCCGAGCCCCTGTTTCTTTTTCTCAACCAAAGGGCTCACACTGGTGACGTTCTCTCTTTCCTTCGCTGCCACCAGTGGATTTCTTTTATCCATACTGTAAAAGACTTTAGTCTGACACTGTCTGCCAACAACTGAACTTGTTTATTAAAGGGTATTAGGGTAATTCAGGATCACAGGTGTTCCTTATTCATTTCATAGAATCAAAATCATTAAAATCATATATTCTGCCACACATTCAATCACCTCCTGCTTTATTTATTCATTTTAACCAGCTTATCTTTATTAGTTTCATCTCACTCTTTCTCTGACTATCTATCTATCTCTCTCTGCAAACCTCTCTCCTCCTTCTCCTTCACACACTCTCTCTAACTGACTTAACTGACTCCCTGTCTCCGCCCCTCCAGTCCTCTCATAGGCTTATGCAAATGAGCTCCAGCTATGAGTGACGGGCGTGACGTGGGGCATCCGTCACATACCTCCCCCCTAGGAAAAGTTTGTTTCATGGGGAAACCTTATAGTTTACCTTCATGAACAACACAATTAGGCAGTGAACAATTTATCCAAAACATTTTCACAATACTATGCTAAATATTAATTATATTTCACTTATACAGTGTTTATGCATATATTCTATTATCATTTACTATTTTGAGCAAATTGAACTTATTACCTTAAACATTTAAACCAGTCAATACAGTTATCACTATTTGCATTGATTATATTAGTACAACTCACATTAATTTTACATTTATAACACTACTTACCATTAATTCAATATGACATTACATTTTAATTACATCTCAATCTTAATGCACAAACTGACTAGTTCCTATAACATTACACTTTTCTTCTTCTCCATCCGTTAGTCCTCCGGTCTCCGCGACAACGCGTCAGCTACCACGTTCTGAGTTCCCTTCACGTTGCGGATTTTGAAATCAAAGTCCTGCAAAAGTAGGGCCCATCTCATCAGTTTGTTGTTATTGGCCCGAATAGTTCTTAGCCACAGAAGTGGGGAATGATCGGTGCAAAGTACAAAGTGTCGTCCCCATATGTATGGCCTCAGTTTCTGCAATGCCCAAACTATGGCTAGGCATTCTCGCTCAATCGTCGACAAGTGTGTTTCACCCGCCTGCAGTTTCTTGCTGAGGTAGGTCACTGGATGATGGTTTCCGTTGTCATCTGCTTGGCTCAGCACGGCTCCCAGCCCGACGTTGGACGCATCAGTGTAGATTATAAATTCCCTCTGGAAGTCTGGGGCTCTCAGAACAGGACCAGTGGTTAGCGCTGTCTTCAGTTTGTTAAAGGCATTCTCGCATTTGGCTGTCCATTGGATTTTCTCGGCTTGTTTCTTGTGGGTTAGATCAGACAAAGGGGCGGCTATCTCACTAAAGTTTGGCACAAAGCGACGATAATAGCCAGCTAACCCTAGAAAAGCTCTTACTTTTTTCTTAGATGTTGGTTTGGGCCAATGGTCAATAGCCTCTATTTTGGATTCAAGGGGTTTGATTGTGCCTCCCCCTACTACATGTCCTAAATATTTTATTTCTGAATTTCCTAGATGACATTTACTTGCTTTAGCTGTTAACCCAGCCTCCTGTAATCTCTGTAATACGATTTTAAGGTGGATTATGTGCTCTTCACAAGTCTGGCTATAGATCCCTATGTCATCTATGTATGCCACTGTGAAGTCTCTAAGCCCCTGTAAGGTTTGGTCCATGAGTCTCTGAAAGGGCGCTGGTGCATTTCTTAATCCAAAACTTAAGACCCGGAAGTGAATGCCTTAAGCATTCACTTAAGGTAGGGTCTCCTTTTTGTTCTTTTCTGAAAGACTTTTCTGAAAGACTTTTCTGAACAAACCAAAAGGGCTACAGAAAGTGGTCTTTTCTTGATCTTTGGGGTCTAGACCCACTTGCCAGAACTCCTTAGTCAGATCGAAACTTGATATGAATTGACATCTTCCTATAGTCTCTATCAGGTCATCTAACCGAGGCATCGGGTAAGCATCTGTCTTAGTGACGTGGTTCAATTTTCGATAGTCTACACAAAAGCGGATGCTTCCATCAGGCTTGTCTACCAGCACTATTGGGGCTGCCCAAGGGCTAGAAGAAGGAATGATGATTTTTTTCCTTTAGCATCTCATCTAGCTCCTTACGAACCTTGGCAACATATGGCCCCGTTACCCTATAAGGCGTGACAGCTATGGGAGGCGCATTCCCGGTATCTATTTTATGTAATACCCCCTTGGCTACACCAGGCTTATTAGAGAAGACATGCTTGTATTTTTGCAGCAAGGCTCTAGCTTCATCTTGTTGCTCTAGTGATAGAGTGGGGCTAATTTTAACTTCCTCAGGGTTGTACTGGGGTTCACCCCTTCCTTCCCAATATTGTATTTCAGGTTTTTCATTGGGCATTTCTTTGATGGCATACAACACAAAATTGTTCTTCCTATAATATAGTTTAATCATGTTTATGTGTACGACCCTTCTGCCTTCCTCTCCCTCCTCCTGAATTACATAGTTTATGTCACTCATTTTAGTGATCACCCTAAATGGACCCGACCATGCTAGTTGAAGTTTATTCCCTTTTATGGGTTTTAACATTAACACTTCGTCTCCAGGATTAAATACTCTTTCCCTTGCCTTTTTATCGTACCATTGTTTTTGCTTTATTTGATTGCTCTTTAAATTTTCAGCTGCTAGCTCTAGAGACTGTTGTAAGGAGTTCATCAGTGCATCTATGTATTGGACCACTGATTCAGGATCCTCCTCCCTATGTTCCTCCCAATTTTGACGGAGTAGATCTAGGGGTCCTCTAGCTTTCCGTCCAAATAACAGTTCGAAAGGGCTAAATCCTGTACTTTCCTGGGGTACAGATCTATAGGCATATAATAATGGTTGCAATTTATGGTCCCAGTCATTTGGATTCTCTGCTGTATATGCACGAATCATTCTCATTGGGATCCCATTAAACTTCTCAACCAACCCATTGGTCTGGGGATGATAAGGGGATGACATGATGTGAGTAATCCCGCAGACTTGCCACAATCTTTTCATTAGTTTGGATGTAAACGAAGTCCCCAAGTTGGTAATAATCTCAGATGCGAAGCCCATGCAACACATATAGTTTATTAGCGCATCTGCCACTGTCTCTGTTTCAATATTCCGCAATGGTACAGCTTCTGGATACCTTGTGGCATAATCGATTATGGATAGAATAAATCTATTCCCTCGCTTGGTCACTTTGAGTAGGGGTCCCACTATATCTGGGCCTATTCTTTGAAATGGGGTCGAGATGACTGGCAAAGGGCACAACTTAGCCTTGGTCTTGTCATTCCCAGTCCCTTGTCTTTGGCAGGTGTCACAGCTTTGACAATATAACTTGACCTGCTTTCCCATCCCAGGCCAATAGAAATTTTGAGCAATCCTTTGCTTAGTTCGTGAGATCCCTAGATGTGCTGCAAATATGTCTTTGTGCGCCTTTTCTACAATTCTTTCTCTATATTTGAAAGGAATCACTAGTTGTTTGTGTATGCTTTCTCCTCCCCTTTTAGGATTCACTAGGACCTCTCTGTACAATAGGTCTTCCTTCACACAGTATCTTTCGGGGTTTTCAGGGGTCAGGGGCCCTTCCTTAGCTTGTCTAAAGCATTCACTTAAGGTAGGGTCTCCTTTTTGTTCTTTTCTGAAAGACTGATTATGAGGATTCCTCATTGTGACTAGATCCGCTGTTTCATTCCCTTCTATTATTTCAGCAGGGTTTTCATATTTTTCCTCAGGGGCTTCACTTTGCCCTCCTTGGGAGCGAGTTGTTACTAAAACACTCTTCACATACTCAGATAGATCCAGTCCTATTAAGCATGGGGCAGGAATTTGGTCAGATATGGCCACTTTCCAACTTCCCGTCCACCCCTTATATTTTATGGGAATTTTAGCCATGGACAATACCACTATTTCGGTTCCAATTCCTTTGATAGAAATATTTTCATTCCTTATTAGATTTTCCCTACGGATTATGTCTGGGTGACACACTGTGACTTGAGAGCAAGAGTCTTTTAATGCAAGATACTTATTATCATTCACATAAAGAACATCACTGGAGCTGCGAAGAAGCTCTTGGTTACATTTTATCAAGTAGCATTGGACTACCCTCGCCAAAGGAGGTTCTTGCTCTTGGCTCTCTACCCTCGTTGTTACTGGGGTTGCTATGACAACAGTTTCCACTGCCTCTGTGGTAGCTCCTTTATGCTGTACACAATATCTCTTCTTTGGCTGACTGGAATTTCCCCCTCCTTTTTGTTGGTTAAAGTCCCTTGTCCTCTGGGTCTGACACTGGACCCAAAAGTGTCCTTTCTCCCCGCACCCATAACATGTTTTGTGGGCTCTGGGTTCGAAATATGGGGCTTTGTCAACCTTTCCCTCAGAGCTATTATGTGGCCGTTGTTGGTGCCTCAGCTCTGGGGATGAGGGCTTGCCTTTAAAATGGCTTCCAGTAGCTTGGTTATTTCTGTGGTATTCCTTAATATGTGGGGTCCCTCTCTTCCTGTCCTACACTTTCCCGTCAATTTTCACCTCAGAGAACCTGGGGTTTCTTATTTCATTAATTGAATCTGCATTTTCACATGCTTCCTGTACACTTTTAGGGTTTTTGTCTCTCACTAAATATCTTAATTCACCAGGTAAAACAGAATAAAATTGCTCCAGCCCTATTACATTTTTCATTTGTTCTAGAGACGTGACATTCTCATGCTCCAACCACTTCTCTAGATACTGTAATAATTTCGCCCCTACTTGGGAATAAGATTCCTCAGGTAGTTTTCACAGGGCACGAAATTTTTGCCTCAGGTGTTCTGCATTGATGCCATATCATGCATAAACCAATTTCCTATAAGCCTCAAAGTCTCTGGCTTGATCTAGGGTCATTTGTGAATAGAGGTCAGCTAAATCTCCACTTATTTGAGATCTTAGCACTATCATTCGTTCCTCTTTCACGTTAAAGTCCCAGCAAATGAGCTCAAAGGAAATGAGAAATGATTCTGGGCAGTCACCTTTTCTGTACTGGGGAAATTTCTTGAGATCTATTTTTGCAAGATTCCCCTCATTAGCATTATTATTGTTGTTATTATTTTGAGCCGCCAATTCTAATTTTTTCATTTCTATTTGAAATTCCATCTCTCTTCGTCTTTCCTCAGCTCTAGCTTTTTCTCTTTCCAATTCTAATTGATTATTCATGGCTAGCTCCTGTAATTTAAATTCTTGTTCTAGCTTCCATCTTTCAAACTCTTGGGAGATTAGAACATTTTCTCTCCCTGAGGCACCCTCCTGAGTCTCCTTCTGTTCTACAGATATAGGAACTCCATCCTCTTCCTGAGGTAATAAGCCTTGTTGTGCCTCTTCAGGATCAATTAACTCCATCACTGGCTTTTTACTTCTCTTAGGTGGCATTAGTATCTGTGTATTTATTTGGATAAGCGCTGGTTTATATTGCAGAGAGATAGTCAGGCCTCTGTTTAAAACACCCTCTCTTTTTCTTTCCTTTCTGTATGCGATACTATGTAGCTCTCCTCCGGCAGCTATGGAAGGCTACACTTTCCAGTCGCAATGTTCCTTAGTCTAAGACAATTTTTCTTGCCTCTAGACACAGAACAAACTCTGATTTTATTCAAGCCTCAGCTTGTCCTTATTTCCTCCGACCTGTTTTGACCCCGGCTTCTACTTTTTCTCCACAAGCACTCCCTTCACTCTTGGAACCTTGGATTCTAAGTTAGCCTACTGAGTCTGTTCAAATCCTGAAGTAACCTCAACAGATTTTTTCCTCAGAGTCATTCTCTGTCTTTAGTCTCCCCCAAGATCCGAGTTTAGAAGCCTTGCCACTAAGCTTTTCCACAAAAGCAAGCTCTAGCGAGTTACCCACTTCTTCACTCCTGACCTCTGACTAACAGACCCTCTTGACTCAGGAAAATTCAATTTACACTTTGGCTTTACTGGAATCTCTTTTCGGAACCCGCTGCTGAACACCACTTGTTACGTTCACTCCGAGCCCCTGTTTCTTTTTCTCAACCAAAGGGCTCACACTGGTGACGTTCTCTCTTTCCTTCGCTGCCACCAGTGGATTTCTTTTATCCATACTGTAAAAGACTTTAGTCTGACATTGTCTGCCAACAACTGAACTTGTTTATTAAAGGGTATTAGGGTAATTCAGGATCACAGGTGTTCCTTATTCATTTCATAGAATCAAAATCATTAAAATCATATATTCTGCCACACATTCAATCACCTCCTGCTTTATTTATTCATTTTAACCAGCTTATCTTTATTAGTTTCATCTCACTCTTTCTCTGACTATCTCTCTCTCTCTCTGCAAACCTCTCTCCTCCTCTTCTCTTTCACACTCTCTCTCTAACTGACTTAACTGACTCCCTGTCTCCACCCCTCCAGTCCTCTCATTGTTGTTGTTTAGTCGTTTAGTCATGTCCGACTCTTCATGACCCCATGGACCAGAGCACGCCAGGCCCTCCTGTCTTCCACTGCCTCCTGAAGTTGGATCAAATTCATGTTGGTAGCTTCTTTTTTTTAATAAACATAAAATACACAAATCAAAATACAATTTAACTGTGTTCCCCACCACCGTAGACGGGACCTCTTGCAATAATCTTCTTCTTCCTCCATCTATATACTTCATTCATTTATTGTATTTATTTATTTATTCGATTTCTATCCCACCCTTTTAGACAAAGTCTACTCCGGGCGGGTTCCACCAAACATTGTAATTAAAACAGTTAAAAACAATTCAAAACAATAATGATTAGTAATGCTCAAGATGGGAAAACAGAAAATTATGATAAAAATAAGAATAAGTCAAGTATTGACAGGAGGGAAGGCCTGCCTGAAGAGCCAAGTTTTTAATTGGCTCTTAAAAACACCCAGCGAGGGAGCCAGGCGGATCATTGATGGGAGGCTATTCCATAGTCGAGGGGCCACTGCCGAGAAGGCCCGGTTTCTTGTTCTTTCTTTCCGGGCCTCTCTCGGCGTTAGGCCCCTCAACCGTCCCTCCTGGCTATGGTGAGTGATTCGGGTAGATCTAGGTGGGAGAAGGCGATCTGCCAAGTATCGAGATCCTAAACCGTTTAGGGCTTTATACGTCATCATCAACACTTTGAAGTCAATGCAGAAGCGAATGGGCAGCCAATGCAAGGCAGCCAGAGTGGGAGAGATATACTGGTATTTTCTCACCCCACTAAGGAGTCTGGCCATCGCATTCTGCACCATTTGAAGCTTCCGCATCAATCTCAAAGGTAGCCCCACGTAGAGCGCATTACAGTGGTCTAATCTCGAGATTACAAGCACATGGACGAGAGTGGTGAGGGCCCCGCCATCAAGATAGGGTCGCAGCTGGGCAATCCACCACAGATGGAAATAGGCGGAGCGGGCCATGGACACCACCTGGGTTTCCATGGTAAGCGCCGGGTCCAGATGTATCCCCAAGCTGCGCACCACACTCTTTGCGGTGAGAGTCACCCCCCCAAAAGAGAGGGAGTTTCCCAAACCGCCAATGGAGGGGCCACCCACCCTCAAGACCTCCGTCTTGTCCGGGTTCAACCTCAACCCATTCAGCTGCATCCATTGCAGCACGGCCTCCAGACAGCGCTGAAGGGACAGAACGGCATCCACTGAGGTAGGTGAAAAGGAGATGTAAAGCTGGGTGTCATCAGCATACTGATGGCACGAAGCCCCACATCCCCTGATGACCCCACTCAGTGGCCTCATATAGATGTTAAACAGCATTGGGGAGATGATCGACCCCTGCGGAACCCCACAATTGAGACTCCACGGGGCCGAAACGCTCTCCCCAATCTGTACTCTCTGGGGACGGTCCTCCAAGAAGGATCGGAACCAGGCAAGTGCCAGGCCACCGATTCCCAGCTCGGAGAGTGTTCTGTAGTGGGTTCTAAACCAAAAAAGAGCCACATACGCAATAGTAATTCCACTCAGTTTACTTACAACACAGGAAAACCCACACACACACATATATATAAAAAACCCCACCCATAATTAGAGGGTTTCGGACCCTCCCATCTCTATTGGCTAATTGCCCATGGCGTGCTTGCTGATTGGGGGGAAATTATCCTCCAAGGCTATTATCCTAAGGAGCCAAGCTCAGCCACCTGGCTCCAACTAAAACCTGGAGAGGACAACGGTGGAGTTGATCTCAAGACACAACAGAGAGCCTCCCCAGGAGGATACCATGGTCGACGGTATCGAAGGCGGCTGAGATATCGAGGAAGACCAACAAGGACATTTTGCCCCGGTCAGCCTCCCTCAACAGGTCATCCATCAGTGCGACCAGTGCCGTTTCTGTGCCATAGCGCGGCCTGAAGCCCGACTGGAACGGATCCAGCGCATTGGTTTCAACCAAAAGAGCCTGAAGCTGATCAGCCAACACCCTCTCCACCACTTTGCTAAGGAAAGAAACATTGGCGACGGGCCTGTAATTGCCAATATCGTCCGCCGCCAAATTTGGTTTCTTCCTGATGGGCCTAATGAGTGTCTCCTTGAGGGCCAGGGGAACCTTGCCCTCCTGGAGAGACCCATTAATTATCACTGTGGCCCATTCCGTTGTTATAGGCCTGGCTGCTTTGATTAGCCAGGCCAGGCAAGGGTCAAGGGAGGAGGTGGTGGCCCTACAGCGATCAAGCACTTTGTCCACCATGTCTGGCATCACAGGCTGAAAGAATTCAAATCTCACCGGGCAGGACGGAGCGCTGGACATCTCTGCTCGATCCACTGTATTTAAAAAAGGAGAGAGATCCCGGCGGATGGCCTCCACTTTAGATTTTAAAAATGCTGCAAATTGGTCAGGTGAGATATTAGTAGGAGGCCTGTCACCTAGACCAATTCCGGATAGATCGCGAACTATACGGAAGAGTTCCGCCTGCTGATTTGAAGCTTCGCTTATCCGGTTAGCGAAGTATGATCGTCTAGCAGCCCGCACCTTAGCAAGGTAGCGGTTAGTCGCGATCCTGACAGCTTTCTTATTATAGACCGTTGGTTTCCGTCTCCATTTGCGCTCTAGCCGTCTCCTGTTTCGCTTCATAGCTCGCAGTTCCTGATTAAACCAGGGCCCTGGCCGAGCTCTGCGCCGGAGAGGGTGTTTAGGAGCGATCGTGTCTACAGCCGTAGTGGCGGCAGCAAGCTAGCCATCAACCAGAGCCTCGACAGGAGCGCCAGACAGATCAGCTGGAATCCCTATCATGGATTTCATCCTGGAATCGCAATGGATCCAGTAGCCTTCGAGGGCGGACCATTAAAATAGGTCCCTGCTCCCTGCGGGGAGGGAGAGCCACTGAGAGGTTACATTTTATTAGGTGGTGATCTGACCATGACAAGGGAACTGAAACAAGATCAGTCACCATCAGACCACACTTGCTCCACTCAGTGGAAAACACCAGGTCTAGCATATGACTGCCCACGTGGGTGGGGCCGTTAACATGTTGGGACATGTCCAAGGAAGCCATGGTTTCCAAGAACTCAAGAGCTGGACCGGCAATCTCTGCCTCCACATGGATGTTGAAGTCACCCAGGACCAGAAGCCGCGGGGACTCCAACAGTGCTGCGGAGACAAAGTCCGCCAGCTCTGGTAGGGAGGTGGCTGGGTCGCGGGGAGCGCGGTAACCCAGCAAGATCCCAATACCATCCCTGGCCCCAATCAACACGTGGAGGGCCTCCAGACCCGGCTTCACCACCGAAGAGCGCCTAATAACCTCCAAGGTATTTCTATAAACAATGGCTACTCCCCCCCGCCCCTCCAGTGTACCCTGGTGCTGGACTGCATAACCAGGAGGACAGGCAAGGGTCAGAGGAACTCCCCCTTCCCCGCCCATCCAACGCCAGGTCTGCATCCTCCTCCAGAATAAGATCTTGTATAATCTGGGACTTATTGGACACAGACCTGGTGTTCAACAGCACCAGTTTTAGAGTGGAGGGCTGGCTGATCTGGCTACCTCGAGATTGGCAGTTGGTCACAGTGCCAGAACAGTGAACAGCCTTCAAACATCTGTTCACTGTTCTTCTAAAACGAGTAGGCACTGTGCCAACGCCATATCTCCCTCTACCCATAATCACACTGATGTTAGACCCCCCGCTGGGGGGGCAAGCCTTCCACTCCATGTCAAGAAAGAAGAAAAATAAGATACACTAAATTAATACAATGAACAATAGTAAGAGAATTAACAAAGTAAATTCAACATTGAACAATAATATAAGCTCAAACAATTATCAATTATCAAATTAATCAAATTATTAAATTAAACAATTTATCAAATTAGCAATTTAAATGAAATTTAAATTGGGCAACTTAACTAAAATTTTAAATAAAAATACATTTGTTTCAAAAATAAAAATAGAATAGAAACAGCATAATACAACAACTAATATAAACTAAACTAAACATATCAAAAATAAATTAAACAAAAATAATAAACAAAATAAACCCAAAATTCTCCCTCACACAATTGGACCTGTCCCACCGCGCACTAGCCGCAGATCTTCTTTCCCTCAAGGAGGCTGTTGGAGATGAATTCGAGTTTATAGGGGCAGAGGCCCCAAGCCAAGCAGTCAGAAGCAAAGGCAAAGCAGGAAATAACATCTGAAGGAGGGGGAGCTGAGGGAGAGCCGCTGGAAACATGGCGACGGGGATACAGTCAGAAAATTCCCCCTTAAGCATGCCAGGGTCCGCTGCTGAGAAGGAGCCTCCCCTGGCCATAGATATTGATGACTCCCAGTTCCAAACGGCCCCCCAGAAAAGTTCCCAAAAGAGTCCAACCACAAGCCGGCACCAGGTTCACTAGTCCTCAGCCAGCGAGCCCTCGGTCCCCGACTCCAGGCTCACCACGCCTCCTCCAGCTGGGCTCGTCTCCGAGACCCCAGCGCCAGGCCTTCCTCTTCTTTTATTGTTCTCTTCTCCAGAACTGCATTGATTCTTGATTTGGAGCTTTCCCCTTTCCTCTTGTTAATACATATTCCAAGAATCTGCCCCATATTTCATAAAATATTCTTTTTCAACTCTCCTTTCTTAACCTTTAGATTACAAGTTAATTTATCATTTATAGCTATATTCCATATTTCATTATACCATTCATCCATTTGAAATTCAGATTTTGATTTCCATTGCCTAGCTATTATTAATCTCTCTCAATTCTTTAATCATCTTATCATATTCCACATTCTCAAATATTGATAACAAAGCAATCTCAGGATTCAATTCTATGTCTTTTCCACATATATCATTTAATTCTTTAAAAATTTGTTTCCAAAATCTTTGTACTTTTTCACATTCCCACCACATATGAAAGTATGTACCAATTTCCTTCCCACATTTCCAACAGACATTCAGATAACTAGCATTAATTTTATTTTATTTTGTTGGTGTTAAATACCATCTTAGACACAGTTTAAAAAATTTTTCCCTTATTCTCACTGACATAAATCTTAAAACCCTCATATTCCACATGTTGGTAGCTTCGATGACACTATCCAACCATCTCATCCTCTGTCGTCCCCTTCTCCTCTTGCCTTCACACTTTCCCAACATCAGGGTCTTTTCCAGGGAGTCTTCTCTTCTCATGAGATGGCCAAAGGATTGGAGCCTCAGCTTCAGGATCTGTCCTTCCACTGAGCACTCAGGGTTGATTTCCTTCAAAATGGATAGGTTTGTTCTCCTTGCAGTCCAGGGGACTCTCAAGAGTCTCCTCCAGCACCACAGTTCAAAAGCATCAATTCTTCAGCGGTCAGTCTTCCTTATGGTCCAGCTCTCACTTCCATACATCACTACTGGAAAAACCATCGCTTTGACTATGCGGACCTTTGTCGGCAAGGTGATGTCTCTGCTTTTTAAGATGCTGTCTAGGTTTCTCATCGCTTTATTCCCAAGAAGCAGGCGTCTTTTAATTTCGTGGCTGCTGTCACCATCTGCAGTGATCATGGAGCCCAAGAAGGTAAAATCTGTCACTGCCTCCATATCTTCCCCTTCTATTTGCCAGGAGGTGATGGGGCCAGTGGCCATGATCTTAGTTTTTTTGATGTTGAGCTTCAGACCATTTTTTGCGCTCTCCTCTTTCACTCTCATTAAGAGGCTCTTTAATTCCTCCTCACTTTCTGCCATCAGAGTGGTATCGTCTGCATATCTGAGGTTGTTGATATTTCTTCCGGCAATCTTAATTCCGGCTTGGGATTCATCCAGTCCTGCCTTTCGCATGATGTATTCTGCATATAAGTTAAATAAGCAGGGAGACAATATACAGCCTTGTCGTACTCCTTTCCCAATTTTGAATCAATCAGTTGTTCCATATCCAGTTCTAACTGTTGCTTCCTGTCCCACATATAGATTTCTCAGGAGATAGATAAGGTGGTCAGGCACTCCCATTTCTTTAAGAACTTGCCATAGTTTGCTGTGATCCACACAGTCAAAGGCTTTTGCGTAGTCAATGAAGCAGAAGTAGATGTTTTTCTGGAACTCTCTGGCTTTCTCCATAATCCAGCGCAAGTTTGCAATTTGGTCTCTAGTTCCTGTGCCCCTTCGAAATCCAGCTTGTACTTCTGAGAGTTCTCCGTCCACATACTGCTGAAGCCTGCCTTGGAGGATTTTGAGCATAACCTTGTTAGCGTGTGAAATGAGTGCAATTGTACGATAGTTGGAGCATTCTTTGGCACTGCCCTTCTTTGGGATTGGGATGTAGACTGATCTTTTCCAATCCTCTGGCCACTTCTGAGTTTTCCAAACTTGCTGGCATATTGAGTGTAGCACCTTAACAGCGTCATATTTTAAGATTTTAAATAGTTCCAGTGGAATGCCATCACCTCCACTGGCCTTGTTGTTAGCCATGCTTTCTAAGGCCCACTTGACTTCGCTCTCCAGGATGTCTGGCTCAAGGTCAGCAACCACACTATCTGGGTTGTCCAGGACATCCAGATCTTTCTGGTATAATTCCTCTGTGTATTCTTGCCACCTCTTCTTGATGTCTTCTGCTTCTGTAAGGTCCCTACCATTTTTGTCCTTTATCATGTCCATCTTTGCACAAAAATTTCCTTTAATATCTCCAATTTTCTTGAACAGATCTCTGGTTTTTCCCTTTCTATTATTTTCCTCTATTTCTTTGCACTGTTCATTTAAGAAGGCCCTCTTGTCTCTCCTTGCTATTCTTTGGTAGTCCGCATTCAATTTTCTGTAACTTTCCCTATCTCCCTTGCATTTTGTTTCCCTTCTCTTCTCTGCTATTTGTAAGGCCTCGTTGGACAGCCACCTTGCTTTCTTGCATTTCCTTTTCTTTGGGGTGGTTTTTGTTGCTGCCTCCTGTACAATGTTATGAGCCTCCATCTATAGTTCTTCAGGCACTCTGTCTACCAAATCTAGTTCCTTAAATCTGTTCTTCACTTCCACTGTGTACTCATAAGGGATTTGGTTTAGATTATACCTGAGTAGCCCAGTGGTTTTTCCTACTTTCTTCAGTTTAAGCTTGAGTTTTGCTATAAGAAGCTGATGGTCAGAGCCACAATCAGCTCCAGGTCTTGTTTTTGCTGACTGTATAGAGCTTCTCCATCTTTGGCTGCAGAGAATATAATCAATCTGATTTCGGTATTGCCCATCTGGTGATGTCCATGTGTAGAGTCACCTCTTGTTTTGTTGGAAAAGAGTGTTTGTGATGACCAGCTTGTTCTCTTAACAAAACTCTATTAGCCTTTGCCCTGCTTTGTTTTGAACTCCAAGGCCAAACTTACCTGTTGTTCCTTTTATCTCTTGACTCCCTACTTTAGCATTCCAGTCCCCTATAATGAAAAGAACATCTTTCTTTGGTGTCAGTTCTAGAAGGTGTTGTAAGTCTTCATAGAATTGGTGAATCTCGGCCTCTTCAGCATCGGTGGTTGGTGCATAAACTTGGATTACTGTGATGTTGAAAGGTCTGCCTTTCAACATCCTCTCATAGGCTTATGCAAATGAGCTCCAGCTATGAGTGACGGGCATGACGTGGGGCATCCATCACAGTTGAATATCAGGAAAAACTTCTTAACTGTTAGTGCAGTGTGGCAATGGAATAAATCACCTCAAAAGGTGATGAGGGCTCTAATACTGGAGGCATTCAAGAGACATTTAGGCAATCACCTGACAGATATTCTTTGATTTATGTTCCTGTATTGAGCCCGGGGGGTGGACTCGATGGCCTTATAGGTGTCTTCCAACTTCATTATTCTATGATTCTATAATTCTACCCTGCAGATATATTAATCTTAGAACTGCAGAGCTGGATCACTGAGTCCAGCTCCTCTCAAGGAGGCACAGTGGGGAATTGAACTCTCAACCTAAGGCTCCACAGCCAGAGACCTAAACCATGATTAGGCAGGTATATAGGGAAAGAAGCAGCCTCTCAAATATCTTGGTCCCATACTCTTTATATCTTACAAAACCAACGTCAACATCTTGACTTTGAAGCAGAAGTTTATTGCCAGCCATTAAAGTTCTTTCAGAACCAGCATCATATGGGTTTTAAAAGGTATTCTTGCCAAATTTACCTGCTGCATTTTACACTTGCAGCAATGGAGGCTGCTGTGGCACAGGCCACCACAACGGAGGCTGCAGTGGCGCAGGCCGTAGTCAATGCCAGTGAAGGCCTCATCCACAGCAAAGGCAGTGGTGCAGACAGCAGGTGAGGATGGTGGTGGCCAAGGTAGTAAATGGGGGCAGGGGGGCAGGCTCAGCAGAAGCTAACTTATTTCTTAATGGGTTGTCTCATTGTGTCAAGACACCCTTTCTCATCAAAAGTCTGAAAAGATTATGAACATTCACTACAGCTTTTACTTATCCCAGGAGAAAGTCAGCCTTGGATTCACAACCCCCCTGCCTTCTGACTGTTAAATGACAGAGCTCCTGATGCAGATTGCTCATAAACAAGTCACAACTCCTGACAAACAAATGTATATCATCACCCTTGCAGAATAGGGAATGCCATGATCTGAGATGAGGGGCAGAACCAAGATGATCCTCACCTGAGTGTTGTCCATTCAGCCAGAAAAGAGGGAAAGGAGCAAAGACCCAGAGATGGAAGAGGCTAGAGGGCAAAGGAAGGAGGAGACACCTGCTGGAGTAACAGGAGAAGGAGGAGAGAAGGTAGAAGGGGTGAAGGATATAGTGGGGGAAATGACTGAATGGTTAGAAAGAGCAAGAAGAGAAACGAAAGGAAAGACAGGAATGGAAGACAAGGAGAGGGAAGAAGAAAGAATTGGTGGGAAGGGGATAGTACCAAAAGGAGGAGCCTCGGAGGAGGTGGGTAGTCGAAGCAGGGGTAGCTGAAGTGAGAAGAGAGAGGAATGTCCTTTCATCAGATTGGGAATGGCTTTGGCTCAAAATCCCTGGACTCAGAAGTGGGAGAGACTGATGATCCCTAGAGAAGAGGCAGAAACGAGAAGGAAATAGAGGTGACTCCACTAAAACCATCATGTGGAGCAATGTTGGAAGTCCACATTGTAAGGCCTAGGGGGCTTCTCTTTGCTCAGTCATGGAGTTCACCAATCCTAATCTCCAACCTCTCTACAATTACTATTCTGCTTGCTTTCCTAGATTATTCTCTGTGTTGTTTACCTTCTGCACCATTTATTAATCCACACTCACTTCCCCGGTTTAGGATTAAAACTTGGACGACATGCTTTTTGAACAGTTTTTATCCTAGAGCTATAATTGCACTTAACAAGGAATGTAAGAATCATCAGCAGTGAGTTGTTGGACTGTATTACTATTACTTGGTCTGTTGTATTGTATGTTGTGTGGATACTATGAGCTCTTGGGTGAAGTTTTGGGACTTAGGGATTGTTACGAGGGTGTGTGTGTGTATTTTGGTCTGGTTTCTGAGTGTTCTTTGTGAATTTTGTTGTATGTGTATACGGTGTATATACGTTCAATGACAATAAATTAAATTCAAATTCAAATTCAAATTAGGATGCAAAGTATGCTATGACCTGGCTCCTACTCAACTTTAAAATATGTTTCCCTTTCCATGATTGCAGACTTAAGTATGGCAGTACATCAAGACAAGGAGAAGCTAAGTATAAAGGAAGAAAGGTCACACTTTTTGGCTGAAGAAAGCCATGCATCATCAGCAGTTCTCCACAAGGTCTCATTTGCTAGGGGCGTGATGGGCCAGTCAGGGTGGCAGGAGGTCTGATGAATGCCATTCCTCATCTCTTGACATTACTTTTTACTTCCTAAAGCAAAACCAAGTTATTTCCTTTGTAAACAACATAAAACTTCATTTTAAGAACCAACATTTTAGTACAAAAACCTATGAAATAACTCCAACCTCTTTTAAAGAGGAAGAGGAAAGGGCAAAGAAAGAAGCATTTCCTTGGACACCTCAAGCTTAAGTAGCCAAGCCTTCACAATACATCACCCATGATGGTCCATGTTTGGTAAAACCTTTAGGGAAAAGTAAGTTAGTTAGTCCCAGGATAAAATAGTTCAGTCTTCACAGGACTATTGTTGACACAGATCGATACACTCCTCATGGCTAGGCATGGGATATTTGGTGGATTTTTTCACTACAACTCCCACAGTTCAACAGCAATTCCTTCTGCCAAAATTCTGGCACCTGTAACCAAAGATCCAAGTCCTCCAAGGTGTTTCAGCACCAACAGCTAAGCCCAGCATGTTCTTCTCCCTAGCCATTGCAACTGAAGAGAGAGAGGATGGTACTTAGTGAGCTCCATGGGAACTACAAGGAGTTGTGAGACTGGTAGTCTCTCTGCTCATTACAAAGTGGCTCTCAAAAAAAAATTCCCCACTATAAACTGCACAACCCCTTGTAGTTTCCATGGATCTTAGCACGTCCAGCCCAGTCTCTTCTTTTGTAGTGGCTGCAGAGAATATGTGAAGCCTCAGGTTGTGTGTGCTAAAACCCCGCTGAGGATGTTGATTTTTGGGGCTGTATGTGCCAGTACTACAAGTGTACAGCATTCAATAAGTGTGTGTACTGTCTTAGGACAAATCAATCAATCAGTTACAATTATAGACATGTCCTCCTTTTTAGCCTAATGTCCTCCGTCCAGCAGGCAAAGCTAAAAACCTTTAAAATGTCTGACTTTTGTAATATTTTATGTTATAATTTTGAATGGGAGGGGGAGAGGTGGAAGGTGGAAAGCAGTCTCTGATGGAGTCACAATCTAAGACACCACTTCGGGCTGTAAATCAGCCATGCCCACGTGGAGCCTTTGCTTCTGGAGGTGACTTCCTGCTTCATTTAGAGCAAGCTGCGTGTAAAGATTAGCAAGGAAAAGAGAGCAAGATATATACATACATATATATATACACACACACCACGAATGAGAGGGAACAGGCAAAACAAAAGGAGAGAGTTGAGAGAGAGCGGTGGCCGGAGAAGGGCACAATCTTTTTTTTAAGGGGAAAAACAAGTCATAGGTCAAGCAAATTTTATGCAGAACTTTTTGAGAAAGGTAAAAGAATTTGCCTGGGGAGAAATTATCCTAGGCGGAGACTCAAATTGTATTTTAAACAAAATCGATACAACATCAAAAAATAGAAAGGTATCAAATGATGGTAATAAAATTAGGAAGCTAATAGAGAGATCAGGTTTAATTGATGGGTGCAGATATTTAAATCCTAAAGTGAGAGAATATACATATTTTTTTAAAAGATATTGTACCTATTCAAGAATTGATCACTTCCTTATTTCAGAGACTTTGGTCTCAAATCTGGACAAAATACAATCTGCCCCAGAGATAGCCTCTGACCATGCACCATTAAAATTTTCTTGGGTCAATGAAGCAAAGAGTAAATCTAGAATTTGGAGATTGAGCTCTAACGTATGTTTAAATATAGAAATTATTGGAAAAATAAAGAAAAATTAAAAATTTCTATGAAATAAATGACACTGCAGAAATAAAGTCAGTATTGCTATGGGATGCCCTAAACACCTACCTAAGAGGAATTTTTATTATGGAAACCTCTAGAATAAAGAAAGAACAAAATAAGCTCCAAGAACAATTCGAAAGTAAAATAAAAAAGCTATCAGAACAACATAAACAATTAGGAACCAAGAACATACTTAATGAACTAACAAAAACTAGAGCGGAGTTAGAAGCATTGGATACAGCAAAGCTTCAGACTGCTATGAACTATTTAAAGAGAGAATATTATGAACATGGAAATAAAAACACTAAACTGCTATGATATGCAGTTAAAAAGATGGCAGCAAAAAGAACAATTGTTTTACTAAAAATGAAGGAAGGAATAATGGTAAATTCACAGCAACAAATACTCTCTACATTTATGGAATATTATAAAGATTTATATAAATCAGAAGTAACACCGGATATAAACACCAAGAAATTTATACACACATTACCAATAAACCAAATTTTAGAGAAACAAAAAGATTATTTAAACAGCCCAATAACGAAAACTGAGATAAATTCAGTTATTAAAAAACTTAAGAAAGGAAAAGCACCAGGCTGTGATGGATTCACAGCTGATTTCTGTAAAGTATGGGAAGAAGATGTCATAGAACATCTTCTAAAGCTATTTAATTCAATTTTGGGTGGTGAGGAAATACCAGAGTCATGGCATACGGCCAGAATAATAACTATATTAAAACCAGAAAAAGATCCAATGTCTCCTTCATCTTATAGACCTATAACACTGCAAAATCAAGATCAAAATTTTTTCTCAACAATACTGGCACAAAGATTAAGTAGTTTTGTAACTAAATATGTTCATATAGATCAATATGGTTTTATGCCAGGAAGACAAATGCGAGATGCTATCCCCCAGAGTACTGAATATTATATATACAGCTAATAAAGAAAAGAAGAAGATAGCAATACTCTCACTGGATGCCCTTAAGGCCTTTGATTGGGTGGAATAGAAATTTATGTTTGATCTTTTGGAAAAGATGAATATGGGTAAAAAATTTATTAAAGTTCTAAAGGAATTATACATAGGAGCAGGTGCTACTGTACTTATTAATGGAGTAGAATCTAACAAATGTACATTATTTAGAGGAACTAGACAAGGTGATCCCTTGTCTCCAATTTTATTTGCATTAATAATAGAACCTCTTGCGGCAAAAATAAGAGAAAGTGGAAACATTAGAGGACTGATCATGAAAAATAGACAACACAAAATAAATTTATACGCAGACGATATGCTCCTTTTTTTTTTGGAGGACTCATTACGAAGAATAGAACACTTAAAAGAAATATTACAGGAATATAGTCAGTATACAGGTTTAAAAATTAATTTCCAAAAATCTAAGTTATTTTGTCTAAATATCCCTATTATAGAACAAAACAAAATTTAAAAAGCATCTCATTTAGAGTTATGCTATTCAAGTTTTAAATATTTAGAAATATGGGTAACAAAAACCTTAATCAATTAATTTACAGAAACTATAAAAATCTATTTAAATTAGCAAAAGAAAAAATGACAAAGTGGGTCAATTTGAACCTATCAGTGTTGGGGAGAATTGCTCTAATTTAATCATATATATTACCAAAATTTCAATTTCTATTCCAAAATATTCCACTACAGCCAGATACAAAAAAAGAGTAAAACTATGGCAAGGAAAGCTAGAAAAATTCATTGCAGGAAAGGGAAAGAAGATAAGATTCATAAATAGTGTTAAATATAGACAGGGTCAAAAAGGCGGATTAGGGATACCACAGCTCCAAAAATATTATGAAGCTCTACAAATAAACCAAATTATTAAATTTATACAAATCAACGAGACTCACAAGAATCTCGATTGGGTGGAAATGGAAGGTGAAACGAAAATGGACATAGTAAATAAGTATATTTATACCACTAAAATAATTAGAAAAGAAGAACAAATACAGAACCCATTCATTTCCAAAACATTAAGAATATGGCGAAAACATAGTAAAACTTTGGCCCCGCCAATATCCCCTTTATGTCCCCTTTTGGATCACCCAGATTTTAAGTCACAAGAGAAATATGCACAATTTAAGGAATGGAAACAAATTGGAATATATAGAATTACTGACTTATTTGATTCAGGGGAACCAATCACTATTAGGCAAATAGAAGAGAAAATAAAGCAAATAAAAACCAATTGGCTACAAATACTTTACTTTACTTTATTGGATTTTTACCCCGCCCCCCTAGACAAAGTCTACTCGGGGCGGCTTACAAATATCATAAAAACATCATCATATAAAATCATAAAACGTCATAATTTTTAAACAATTAGATTAAATTAGATTAAATTAATGCCAAGATGGGAGTAAAACAAGAGTAGATATCAGTTGTTGACTGAAGGGAAGGCCTGCCTAAAGAGCCAAGTTTTTAAATGGCTTTTAAAAACGCCCAGCGAGGGTGCCAGTCGGATCTCTGTTGGGAGACCATTCCACAGCCGAGGGGCCACTGCCGAGAAGGCCCGGTTTCTTGTTCTTTCTTTCCGGGCCTCTCTCGGCGTTAGGCCCCTCAGCCGTCCCTCCTGGCTATACCGAGTGATTCGGGTAGATCTAGGTGGGAGAAGACGTTCAGCCAAGTATCGAGGTCGATACTTATTTGTTTTACAAATAAAACAAATAAGAAGTTTTGCTATTCACTTACAACAAAAACCTAGCTCTCTAAGAACATTAACTGAATTTGAACAATATTGTATCCAAAAAGAGAAAAATAAAAAGAGAGGACTAACCTCACTAATATATAAAAGTATTATTGAGAAAGAATATGGAAAAGGCAGAGGACCTAAAACAGTGTGGGAAACAAATTTAAATATTAATATACCCGAGGAAATCTGGAGAGTAATATGGAATAAATACCCATATAAATCTATATCAGCAAATGTGAAAGAAATGGTTCTGAAGGTAGTGCATCGGTGGCATTTATATCCTACAAAGTTACATAGAATTAATAAAGATATATTGGATAAATTTTGGAGGAACTGTGGACAAAAAGGAACTTTGGAACATATGTGGATTGCTTGCCCCAAATTAGAAGCATTCTGGCACGAGGTAAGTAGATGGATAGAGAAGCTGACCAATCAAAAAAAAGATATGAATGAAACACTGTTGTTATTTTCATTATTTACAGGGGGAAATGTGAAACTTGAAAATAAAGAATGAGTTGCAACTCTTATAGGCACCGCAAGATCTGAGATCGCTAGTGTGAAGGAGAAATAGGAAAAAGAGAGAAAGAACAGAGTGAGCCGTCCCCTTGAATAGAAACGTCGGAGAAAGAGGGAGAGAGAAGGGAGAGAGAAGCAATAAAAAGGGAAGTATTGATTGTGGAAGAGAAGGAAAAGAATCAAAGGGGAAAGAGGAAAAGGTCAAAATCTGTTTGGTAGAGGAAGGGAAAGGGAAAGAGGAGGAGGAGTTAATTCTACCGGTGTGGGAGGAGGATATAAAAGATCAAGAGGGGAAGAGAGTTTTCAGTGTTCCTAGAAGGGAGACAACAAGGGAGGAGGAAAGGGAGAGAGGAACAAAAGATGAGGAGCTGAGATACGGGAAAATGCGCGGGTTATTAGAGGACTTTCCTAACTTAAAAGTGGGAGGATTATTGCCAGACCCTGAGTTAAAAAAAGAGAAAGGATCGGTAACGGAGACGCAAGAATGGACAGTGGTTGTCCGGCAGACTGGATCCAACCTTCAATCAACCACCGCGAGAGGGAGACTGGGCCAGACATCCTTGTTGTGGCATGATATGCGCAGTGCAGAGTGCTCCATTGAGGAAGCCCACAGACCGGGAATGGTTTGGACCAGCCCCTCAATAAACTTTCCTAATTTACAGTCGGGGTTTTCATCATTACCTTATGGACATTTACCTGATCTTAGTTGTTTTGATGCTATAGAAGTTGTTGTGGAATCACCAAATGTTAAAGCAAATAATTTTTATTTTTATTTATTTATTATTAGATTTCTATCCCGCCCTTTTAGACAGTCTACTCAGGGCGGGTTCCATTAAACATTATAAAACTAAAACAGTTAAAACAATTCAAAACAATAATGTTAGTATTGCTCAAGATGGAAAAAACAGAAAATTATATTAAAAATAAAGTAAAGTATTGACAGGAGGGAAGGCCTGCCTGAAGAGCCAAGTTTTTAATTGGCTCTTAAAAACACCCAGCGAGGGAGCCAGGCGATTCACTGATGGAAGGGTATTCCAGAGCCGAGGGGCCACTGCCGAGAAGGCCCGGTTTCTTGTTCTTTCTTTCCGGGCCTCTCTCGGCGTTAGGCCCCTCAACCGTCCCTCCTGGCTATGGCAAGTGATTCGAGTAGATCTAGGTGGGAGAAGGCGATCTGCCAAGTATCGAGATCCTAAACCGTTTAGGGCTTTATACGTCATCATCAACACTTTGAAGTCAATGCGAAAGCGAATGGGCAGCCAATGCAAGGCAGCCAGAGTGGGGGAAATATGCTGGTATTTCCTCGCCCCACTAAGGAGTCTGGCCGTCGCATTCTGCACCATTTGAAGCTTCCGCATCAATCTCAAAGGTAGCCCCACGTAGAGCACATTACAGTGGTCTAATCTCGAGATTACAAGCACATGGACGAGAGTGGTGAGGGCCCCGCCATCAAGATAGGGTCGCAGCTGGGCAATCCGCCACAGATGGAAATAGGCGGAGCGGGCCATGGACACCACCTGGGTTTCCATGGTAAGCGCCGGGTCCAGATGTATCCCCAAGCTGCGCACCACACTCTTAGTGGTGAGAGTCACCCCCCCCAAAATAGAGGGAGTTTCCCAAACCACCCATGGAGGGGCCACCCACCCTCAAGACCTCCGTCTTGTCCGGGATCAACCTCAACCCATTCAGCTGCATCCATTGCAGCACGGCCTCCAGACAGCGCTGAAGGGACAGAACGGCATCCACTGAGGTAGGTGAAAAGGAGATGTAAAGCTGGGTATCATCAGCATACTGATGGCACGAAGCCCCACATCCCCTGATGACCCCACCCAGTGGCCTCATATAGATGTTAAACAGCATTGGGGAGATGATCGACCACTGCGGAACCCCACAATTGAGACTCCACGGGGCCGAAACACTCTCCCCAATCTGTACTCTCTGGGGACGGTCCTCCAAGAAGGATCGGAACCAGGCAAGCGCCAGGCCACCGATTCCCAGCTCGGAGAGCCTCCCCAGGAGGATACCGTGGTCGACGGTATCGAAGGTGGCTGAGATATCGAGGAGGACCAACAAGGACATTTTGCCCCGGTCAGCCTCCCTCAACAGGTCATCCAACAGTGCGACCAGTGCCGTTTCTGTGCCATGGCGCGGCCTGAAGCCTGACTGGAACGGATCCAGGGCATTGGTTTCGTCCAAAAGAGCCTGAAGCTGATCAGCCAACACCCTCTCCACCACTTTGCTAAGGAAAGAAACATTGGCGACGGGCCTGTAATTGCCAATATCGTCCGCCGCCAAATTTGGTTTCTTCCTGATGGGCCTAATGAGTGTCTCCTTGAGGGCCAGGGGAACCTTGCCCTCCTGGAGAGACCCATTAATTATCACTGTGGCCCATTCCGTTGTTATAGGCCTGGCTGCTTTGATTAGCCAGGCCGGGCAAGGGTCAAGGGAGGAGGTGGTGGCCCGACAGCGATCAAGCACTTTGTCCACCATGTCTGGCATCACAGGCTGAAAGAATTCAAATCTCACCGGGCAGGACGGAGCGCTGGACATCTCTGCTCGATCCACTGTATTTAAAAAAGGAGAGAGATCCCGGCGGATGGCCTCCACTTTAAATTTTAAAAATGCTGCAAATTGGTCAGGTGAGATATTAGTAGGAGGCCTGTCACCTAGACCAATTCCGGATAGATCGCGAACTATACGAAAGAGTTCCGCCTGCTGATTTGAAGCTTCGCTTATCCGGTTAGCGAAGTATGATCGTCTAGCAGCCCGCACCTTAGCAAGGTAGCGGTTAGTCGCGATCCTGACAGCTTTCTTATTATAGACCGTTGGTTTCCGTCTCCATTTGCGCTCTAGCCATCTCCTGTTTCGCTTCATAGCTCGCAGTTCCTGATTAAACCAGGGCCCTGGCCGAGCTCTGCGCCGGAGAGGGTGTTTAGGAGCGATCGTGTCTACAGCCGTAGTGGCGGCAGCAAGCCAGCCATCAACCAGAGCCTCGACAGGAGCGCCAGACAGATCAGCTGGAATCCCTATCATGGATTTCATCCTGGAATCGCAATGGATCCAGTAGCCTTCGAGGGCGGACCATTAAAATAGGTCCCTGCTCCCTGCGGGGAGGGAGAGCCACTGAGAGGTTACATTTTATTAGGTGGTGATCTGACCATGACAAGGGAACTGAAACAAGATCAGTCACCATCAGACCACACTTGCTCCACTCAGTGGAAAACACCAGGTCTAGCATATGACTGCCCACGTGGGTGGGGCCGTTAACATGTTGGGACATGTCCAAGGAAGCCATGGTTTCCAAGAACTCAAGAGCTGGACCGGCAATCTCTGCCTCCACATGGATGTTGAAGTCACCCAGGACCAGAAGCCGCGGGGACTCCAACAGTGCCGCGGAGACAAAGTCCGCCAGCTCTGGTAGGGAGGTGGCTGGGTCGCGGGGAGCGCGGTAACCCAGCAAGATCCCAATACCATCCCTGGCCCCAATCAACACGTGGAGGGCCTCCAGACCCGGCTTCACCACCGAAGAGCGCCTAATAACCTCCAAGGTATTTCTATAAACAATGGCTACTCCCCCCCGCCCCTCCAGTGTACCCTGGTGCTGGACTGCATAACCAGGAGGACAGGCAAGGGTCAGAGGAACTCCCCCTTCCCCGCCCATCCAACGCAGGTCTGCATCCTCCTCCAGAATAAGATCTTGTATAATCTGGGACTTATTGGACACAGACCTGGCGTTCAACAGCACCAGTTTTAGAGTGGAGGGCTGGCTGATCTGGCTACCTCGAGACTGGCAGTTGGTCACAGTGCTAGAACAGTGAACAGCCTTCAAACATCTGTTCACTGTTCTTCTAAAACGAGTAGGCACTGTGCCAACGCCATATCTCCCTCTACCCGTAATCACACGGATGTTAAACCCCCCGCTGGGGGGGGGGGCAAGCCTTCCACTCCATGTCAAAAGAAGAAAAAAGATACACTGAATTAATACCGTGAACAATAATAAGGGGATTAACGAAATAAATTCAACATTAAACAATAATACAAGCTCAACAATTGTCAGCTATCAAGTTAATCAAATTGTTAAGTTAAACAATTTATCAATTAGCAATTTAAATAAAATTCAATTAAACAATTCAAATTAAACAATTTAAACAAAGTTTAAACTGGGCAACTTAAATAAAATTTAAATAAAAATATATTTGTTTCAAAAAATAAAAATAAATAAAATAAAACAGCATAACAACTAACAAAAACTAAACAAAATATATCAAAAATGAGTTAAAACAAAAATAATAAACAAAATAAACCCAAGATTCTCCCCCACACAATTGGACCTATCCCATCGCGCACTGGCCGCAGATCTTCTTTCCCTCAAGGAGGCTGTCGGAGATGAATTCGAGTTTATGGGGGCAGAGGCCCCAAGCCAAGCAGTCAGAAGCAAAGGCAAAGCAGAATGTAACATCTGAAGGAGGGGGAGCGGAAGGCGAGCCGCTGGAAACATGGCGACGGGGAAACAGACAAAAAATTCCCCCTTAAACATGCCAGGGTCCGCTGCTAAAAAGGAGCCTCCCCTGGCCGTAGGTATCAATGTCTCCCAGTTCCAGACGGCCCCCCCAAAAAAGTTCCCTAAAGAGTCCCATCACAAGCCGGCACCAGCTTCACCAGTCCTCAGCCAGCCTCTCGGTCCCCGACTCCAGGCTCACCACACCTCCTCCAACTGGTGTTCGCGATCTCTCCGGGGCTCCACCATTCGAGCAAGTGAGCTTCTCCGCACCTCTCTGTGCTGGGCTCGTCTCCAAGACCCCCAGCGCCGGCCACCAAGACACGGAGGTCCCTCAGCTCTTCCAACCCCGCAGCACGAAAGGAGGCTCCCGCGACACCGAGCTCTGCCTCGCTACGAGCCAAGTCGGCTGCCTCAACCCCGATCTTCCGACTCGCACCAGCAGCCTCCAACAGCCTCCAAGCGGCACAGAGCCAAGGGGAGAACTCAGGAGGAAAGGAAGATAAGAAAACAAAACAAAATAAAATAAAAATAAACAAAGCAAAAGAAAAAAGAAAAGGAAAAAAGAAAAGAAAACCGGACCGGAGTGGTGGAGGAAAACGCTCCCAACCTACTACCGGTCTGCCATCTTGAGTCTTTAAACCTGTTGATCTTTCAAAAGAGACTCAGTGGTTATTTCCCGCCAAAAAGCAGGAACTGCCTCAGCCTTCTAACAAACCCAATCACAGCTAGAAATTGGAAAAACACTCACGATCTCTCATTACAAGCATTTACGAATAAGATATGGCATACAATGTTGATGGGAAAAATGACTAATAAAGTTAGACTATGTAGAGGAGAAATAAGGCACAGTCAATTCACTGAAAATTGGAAGCCTTTAATAAAATATGCCAATAAAATAAATCTAGAGACATGTGATTTGGAAAACAATTTGAAGCATTTAGATTGTTGGTCGATATTTCTTTAAGATGAGACGGGGAATGGTGTAAATGTGATTTTGAGAATTGTGGGGAATAGCAAATGGTCAACAGTTAAATTATATAACAAGTAAAATGACAGTTTACTATGTTAAGCTTTGTATTTATTACTTGTAACATGATGGATTGTCTTTTCTTTTCTTTAGAAATAAAATTTAAATAAATAAATTAAAAAATATAAAAATAAATAAAAATTTTAAAAAGGGGGGAAAAAGGGGGGGGGAAGTTTGTGGGTTTGCCCGGAGGTATTCAAGCGAGCAGCAGGAGTCGAGAAAGGAGAGACAGTGGCAGCGGCTAGAAACGATTGAGGAAGGGTGGTGGAGAAGAAGTGAAGCTGCCGGGAAGGGGAGCCAGAGCAAGAGCGGGGCTCTCCGCTAGGCACCTGCCAGAGAAAGAGGGAGAGGGAGAAGAGGCGGCAGCCGCCGCCGCTGCAGCAAAAGGAGGCGGGAAAGAAAGGGGAACTTTCTCGCAGAGCTCACCTTGGCGCAAGTGAAGGAGCAACAACAGCAAGCGCCGGGATATGTCGTGTAATTAATAAAGAATATAAGGTAATAATTGTATAATTGGCTGTTTAAATAATGTTTTTTGGTATTTTGAAAAAAGCCTCCATTGAATTTATTTTTATTTTTTAACATGACTGTTTCTTGGTCGGTTCACTAAGAGACATTTATTGGCAGCTATTGTAATAAAATTGTATTGATTGTGGGTTTAATCCGGAACGATTCAAATGAAACATTCAATACATCCTCCTCTGTCCTCTTTTTTGTCTTTCTATGTCCTCCTTTTGAAGCCCATGTATCTGGCAACCCTAGGTATACCAAGGAGAATCCCAGTTCTGCCGCATGGCCCCATTGCCACAGTCAAACCTTGGGAAGGATGGGAAAGAGGGAGAGTGAAAGTATTTTTACCCCACCTTTCTTTTAAAAAGGAGACAGGCAGCTTACAGAAATAAAAAAGCAGTATAAAAGCTAATAATAATAAATTATTACCATATTAAAAAGAATTAAACTCACACATAAAAGCAGTGTTAAAAAACACATTAAAAACAACAGAAATCCATCATTCTCTTTAAGAATTCCCCTTAGTCAGCCAGTCACTAAAGAAAATTTTAACAAATAGGGAGTACAGAATGAAATTACTACTATGTAACAAAAACCCTCTGTGTAATATGCTTAACAGCGCAGCCAATGAGGTAAAACTCTCTGGAACCCCTGGAAAAGAATATGAAACACCCATGTTATGGACTCCTTCTCCTACAAAAGTCACACCTTCCTCTGATTCAAAAAACCCAGGCAAGCAGGCTTTCATATCCCTAGTAGGCCGTATACTGCATATAGCCTCTCTAGTACAGCCTTATACCAAGGAAGATCATTTGTTAACATGGCACAATATTCTCTACTATACTGATTGGCTGTCACTCATCAGCATTTCAATCAAGGTTTCTTTGAGTCGGACCTGGCTGGAGATGCTTATGGTTGAATCTGCACATTTTGTGTACAAGATATACAGAGTCCCGTATGTCTTTTCCAAAGCATAACAGCCTAAATTGGTGCATAAAAGGGATGGAAAGTGATGCCCAACAGATCTGATTTTGCCTGTCAAAGATTTCAGATGCATCTTTAATGTTCTTCCTGTAGATAAGATATTCAGGGACCTTTTCTATGCAAAGCATGCATTCACCCAATGAGCAATAGAAGTTCTCCAAAAGAAAAATATCAAAGCTGATGCAACCTTATCAGTGTTTGAGAGATGGAAAAATGGAGTTAAACTGGTTGGTCATGCCAGTTCCAGCTTCGTGGAGGCATCTCCCATATCTTTTTAGTAGATAACATCTTCATATAATTTTTCTATGCAAAGCACATGGCCCCTTCAATCAGTTATGGCTTACCAGGAAGGAGGAAAGACTTGAGGTGGTTAAACTAGGGACATAATTTTATTTTACAATTTTAAACAAAATGGCAAGTGAGGCCTCCCCAGTGTCTGGGTTCAGATTGATGCATGGCTTCCTCCAGGTTGTCATCCTTATGACATAAAGTAGGTGCAAGCCAGTTCTGTGTGTGGTTTCAGCACACACAACCTGAGGCCTCACATGTTTTTTTAAGAAAGGATTTTAAGAAACATGTTAAATATCTGGAACAGAAATAAAAAGAAGTTATGTCCCTTTAGTTCACCACTAAAATTAGTGACTGAAATAGAAAATGTCCCAGCAAACTTGAAGGGTTTAGCTGATTTGTTTAAGGATAAAAAAAGTTGCCAGATTGAAGGATTGGATGATTAAAATGAGATCGAAGGATCAGATTATAGTTAAACTTCAAACTAATAATATAATAATATAAACATCAAACTAATCATATAACTATATCCAATTAGATAGTTGGAGAAATGAATGGTTGAAAACTAATGGCAAATGTAGAGAATGTACTAAGTACAAACAATTTCTATCATCACATGAAGACATGCAGAAGGATGCTTTGAGGAAGGGAGTAGTAAGTAGAATTTATAACCTAATTTTGGAACAAGAGGAAAAAGAGACAGAAATAGAAGGTTTGAAATCAATTGGGGAACACGATTTAAAGACAGAAATTAAAACAGAGGATTGGACAAAAATTTGGAAGATGAGAGTTTTGAGATTAATGTCGGTAAGAATAAAGGGAAAAAAATTAAAATTAATTTAAGGTGGTACATGACTCCAGTGAAATTGAATATAATAAATGCAGACTATTCTAAGGCCTGTTGGAAATGTGATGAAGAAATTGGCACGTATTATCATATGTGGTGGGAGTGTAAATTGATTTAGAAATTTTGGAAACTGATTTTTAAGGAAATTTGTGATATATTTGGAAAAGATATTGAATTCAATTCTAAAATTGCTTTGTTGTCAATTTTTGATAAGATAGAACTTGATTATTGCTCAAAGGAATTGATTTCCAATTTTATGACAAGTGCTAGAATATTAATAGCTAGATTCTGGAAAGATAAAAATGATATTAAATTAGATGATTGGTATAATGAAATATGGGACATTGCATTAAATAATAAATTGACTACTGAACTTAAGATGAAAAGAGGTGGAGCTTGGTCGCAGTGAAGCCAGCAGCTGCCGGGAACAGCTCCCGGGAAAAGCTGGAACCGCCCGGTCTGGGGCCCCTGAAGCAGTTGGTGAGCCCAGATGGTAGAAGATTGGGCAGCAACCTGATCTTTCTTCCTTCTGAAAATTCACCCGAGCACAGATCGGAGACGGGAAGCCATTTTATGGCAGAATAGCTGTGAGTAACTCCACCCCCAATTCCCCGAGAAGAGGAGAACAAAAATACAGCTGAAAATACACAATAACAAAGTAAGCCTTTGATTTATGAATAACCTCATTAAGATGTAAAAGAAACTAGAGTGAAAATATTGGACCGAAAGAAGAGAGAAGGAGCGGCAAGTCGTGCTGGTCAGCCTGCTTCTTCAAAGCGAAACTGACTCTTAAACAGCAAGCTCTTAAACAGCAGGCTGGCTCAAGGTCACAGATAGGCAGTGAGACAGAAAAATTTTGTGTTTCTGGAAAAAAATCCCAGAGGAAATACTACTGAACAGGCTTCAAGGGACTGAAATCTGGTGAATGCTGTTTAGTCTGGATTTTTCTCACTAGTTTGTGTGGGACTTTGAAAAAAAATCTTGTCTTCGGAGCAGGAGGAATAAGCTTTCGGGAATAAAAAAAACAGACTGTGAATCATCAGTGCGATGACATAATCGGCTAGATTGATGAGCTGGGGAAGCCAGGACTGGAGTTGAATGGGACTTTGATAATAGAAGCTTGTTTGGTTTTAGAAGGAGGAATAAATCTTTGGGAGCAACGGACAGTGAATCATCAGCGAGAGGAACGTAACCGAAGAGACTGAGGAGCTAGGGAAATCAGGACTGGAGTTTTGATGGATTACAATGATATCTTTTGGAGAGACTGGCCCCCTGTGTTCACTGTTTGGTCTGGACTTTCTCTTGGTTGGGCTGTGTGGATTTTGATAATATTGCCATGGTTGAAATCCAAATTGTTGGGCTAAAAGTTGAGCTATATATTATAATATCTGGGCAAGGAAGGGAGGATATACCCAGGGGAGGTATATAATATTATTTATACAAACCATACGTATTGGAAAGATGGAAATGGCCTCCGAAAATTTTGAATATCAACTGTTGGGAATTTTGCCAGATAACGAATGGCAGGTTACTATGCAAAGGACAATAATAACAGGATTTCAGCAGATAAATGAGTGTCTCAACCAGGTGGAAGACCTGATGAAAGGAAAAACATCAGAGGTTAAACAACAGCTAAAGGAAATTGTATTGACTCCAGAACAGTCTTTATTGAGAGCAATGCTAGGTAACATAGATGAAATTAAGAGTTACCCTGTGAGCTATTTAGCTACAATAGTCAGAAAAGGTGATGTTAAAAATCAGATTAATGTCCTGGATTCAATTTTATTTCCCCAAAGCTGGAAGAAAATAGAGTCACGGAAACAAGAGAAGGGTACTGAGAAAATATGGGAAGTGCTAGAAATGGATACTTTTTCAGACATGCTGAACGTATGTCCAAGACAGAAGGAAATTGAAAGAGGGGATGTATTTTATAATTGGTCTCGATTTCCTGATAGAGTTGGAATAACTTAGATTTAAACTAAAATATGAATATAAGCTGATATTTAGAGGATAATCAAACAGTAAAAAAAAAGTATAAAGTTGTTGTTTTTTGCATTGAAAAATGAATAGACTAGATGCTTGTATACTTAATATGAATAGATTGGATGATTGTATACTTTGTGTTCTCCCAGCCTTAAAACCCTTTTCCCATCCCTTCCACTTCCTTTTACCTTTTGTATTCCCTACCCTATTCCTAGTAGTTTAAAAAATAAAATATTTTATTAAAAAAAAGATGAAAAGAGGGGAAATAAGTTCAAATATTTTTATGCTATTTGGGGTAGATTTATTGAATTTGTATTAGTGAAAGGAAAGGGGAAAGCCTTTAAACAACAATCAATACAATTTTGGAAAAGAGGTTCATATTAAAAGGATTGCTCCAAAGGGTCCCATGGGTATGGGGGTGCACTGTGGTTTAGATACTATTAGTAAGTATTTTGTATTCTTGTATTTGTTTTTGTTTTGGAAATTTAAAAAATAAATTCAAAAAAAAGAAAAGAAAGAGAAAGGATCGGTAACGGAGATGCAAGAATGGACAGTGGTGGTCTTTCCCGGAGGACAAGGTCACTGGAGGAAGGTAAGCAGACCGGATCCAACCTTCAATCAACCACCGCGAGAGGGAGACTGGGCCAGACATCCTTGTTGTGGCATGATATGCGCGGTGCGGAGTGCTCCATTGAGGAAGCCCACAGACCGGGAACGGTTTGGACCAGCCCCTCAATAAACTTTCCTAATTTACAGTCGGGGTTTTCATCATCACCTTATGGACATTTACCTGATCTTAGTTGTTTTGATGCTATAGAAGTTGTGGAATCGCCAAATGTTAAAGCAAATAAACCTGTTGATCTTTCAAAAGAGACTCAGTGGTTATTTCCCGCCAAAAAGCAGGAACTGCCTCAGCCTTCTAACAAACCCAATCACAGCTAGAAATTGGAAAAACGCTCAAGATCTCTCATTACAAGCATTTACGAATAAGATATGGCATACAATGTTGATGGAAAAAATGACTAATAAAGTTAGAGTATATAGAGGAGAAATAAGGCACAGTCAATTCACTGAAAATTGGAAGCCTTTATTAAAATATGGCAATAAAATAAATCTCGAGACACGTGGATTGGAAAACAATTTGGAGCATTTAGATTGTTGGTCGATATTTCTTTAAGATGAGACGGGGAATGGTGTAAATGTGATTTTGAGAATTGTGGGAAATAGCAAATGGTCAACAGTTAATTTATATAACAAGTAAGATGACAGTTTACTATGTTAAGCTTTGTATTTATTTATTTATTTATTTATTTAACTTATATGCCGCCCACTCTACCCAAAGGTCTCTGGGCGGCTTACAACAATTAAAATACAATTAAAATACAATAAAAAGATAAAACAATTAAAATACAATTAAAATAGATACTCTAAAAATTGCCATCAGGACCCACAGTTGATATTATTTCAATTAAAAGCCTTCTGGAACAGGAAGGTTTTGACCTGGCACCGAAATGTCATCAGCGTCGGCGCCAGACGAATCTCAGTTGGGAGGGCATTCCATAGTCTGGGGGCAGCTGCCAAAAAGGCGCTTTGTCTACAAGCCATCCCTCTTACCTCCTTGAGGGACGGCTCTTTCAAAAGGGCCCCCTGGCTAGATCTTAACTGCCGGGTAGGCTCATATGGAAGGAGCCAGTCCTTCAGGTATCTAGGGCCCAAGCCATTTAGGGCTTTATATGTCAAAACAAGCACTTTGAATTGGGCCCGGGCAGCAACTGGTAACCAATGTAATTTAATCAGAATCGGCTTAATATGTCCCCTAGCGGCCCCACCACTCACCAGCTGCGCAGCTCGATTCTGGACCAGTTGCAGTCGCCGGACCGTCTTCAAAGGCAGCCCCACGTAGAGCGCATTGCAATAATCTATACGAGATGTTACCAGTGCGTGTGTAACTGTCATGAGACTCTGCTCGTCCAGGTAGGGCCGTAGCTGGTACAATTTCCGCAGCTGAAGGAAGGCGCCCCTGGCCACCGAGTCCACCTGGGCCTCCAGAGTTAGACTGGGGTCCAGGAGCACCCCCAGGCTGCGGACCCTGTCCCTTAGGGGGAGTGTAACCCCATTCAGAGCAGGGAAATGGCCCTCCAGCCTGTCCGGCGAAGCACCCACTAACAGCACTTCCATCTTGTCTGGATTGAGTTTCAATTTATTAACCCTCATCCAGTCCATTATCACGTCCAGACACGAGTTCAGCACAGAAACCGCCTCACCTGGATTGGTGGAAAACGAGAGGTAGAGCTGAGTGTCATCAGCATATTGCTGACTCCTCAGCCCAAACCTCCTGATGACCTTTCCCAGCGGTTCAATGTAGATGTTAAACAGCATGGGGGACAGTATCGAGCCCTGAGGAACCCCATGACATAAATGCCATGGGGCAGAGCAACTGTCCCCCAGCACCACCCTCTGGACACTGTCAGCCAGGAAGGAGCGGAACCACTGTAAAGCGGTGCCCCCAACTCCCAACCCAGCCAGCCTATCCAGAAGGACACCATGGTCGATGGTGTCGAAAGCTGCTGAGAGGTCCAGGAGTATTAACAGGGTCACACTCCCCCTGTCTCTCTCCCGGCAAAGGTCATCGTACAGGGCGACTAAGGCAGTCTCCGTGCCAAAACCCGGCCTGAAACCCAATTGAAATGGATCCAGAAAATCCGTTTCATCCAGCAGCGCCTGGAGTTGCCCGGCCACAACCCGCTCCAACACTTTGCCCAAATAAGGGAGGTTCGCCACTGGTCGGTAGTTAACCACCAGCCTTGGGTCCAGGTTAGGCTTTTTAAGGAGTGGTCGAATTACCGCCTCTTTCAAGGTGGCAGGGACCACTCCCTCTCTCAAAGAGGCATTCACGGCCTCCTGGACCCAAGTGCGAACCCCCCTGGCAGATCTTCCAATTAGCCAAGATAGGCAAGGGTCGAGCGGAGTGGTGGTAGAATGGACAGGTCCAAGCACCCTGTCCACATCCTCAGGTCTCAACAATTGAAACTCATCCATTAATATTTGACCTAAGCACGGCACACTGGACACATCCTCTGATTTTGCAGTAACGGTGGAGTCCAACCCACTGCGAATCTGAGCAATTTTTCCCTCAAAATGAATGGCAAACTCATCACAGCGAGCTGATGAGCAGTCCGGGACCTCCACCGGATTTCCCGGTCGAAGAAGATCCCGGACCACCCGAAACAGCTCTGCTGGATGACATTCTGAGGAAGCAATACGGCTGGAGAAATATTGCCGTTTCGCCAGCCGTATTGCCACGAAATAGGCCCGATAATGGGCTCTAAGTCGTGTTCGATCAGACTCCCAGCGGGATTTCCTCCACCTGAGCTCCAGCCGTCTCCCCTCTCGCTTCATCGCCCGCAGTTCAGAAGTATACCAAGGAGCTGTCTGGGCTCTGCGTGCAGGGAGAGGATGCTTAGGCGCACTCGTGTCAACCGCCCGGGTCATCTCCCTATTCCATAGGGTGACCTGAGCTTCAACAGGAGCGCCGACCATATCAGACGGATAATCCCCCAGAGCGTTCAGGAAACCATGCAGATCCATTAGTCTCCAAGGGCGGATCATCTTAATAGATCCCCCACCCTTGCAGAGGGAAGAAGAAGCTAATAGACTAAACTTGACCAGGAAGTGGTCTGACCATGACAATGGGGTCACAACCAGCCCCTCCACATCCAAACCACCATCTTCCAGTCCCGTTGAGAAAACCAGGTCCAAGGTATGGCCCTTCTCATGTGTTGGGCCGATGACACATTGAGACAGCCCCATGGTTGTCATGGCGGCCATGAAGTCCTGAGCCGCCCGAGTCAAGGCAGCCTCGGCATGGATGTTGAGGTCCCCCAGCACCAACAGCCTGGGAGTCCTCAACACCAGGTCCGAGACTACTTCCGTCAGCCCAGGCAGGGAGACTGTTGGTACGCAGCAAGGTGGGCGGTACACCAACAGAATCCCTAATCTGTCTCGTAAGTCCAACACACAATACAGGCCCTCAAGACCTCCTCTCAAAGGGATAGGAAGCCTGGTCAAGGAGATAGAACTCCTATAGACTATAGCAACTCCCCCTCCCCGACCCTCCGAGCAACATTGGTGCTGGACCGAGTACCCAGGCGGACACAGCTGGGAGAGGGGAACACCACCCTCCTCTCCCACCCAGGTCTCAGTAATGCACACCAGGTCAGCACCCTCATCCAGAATTACATCATGGATGAGGGCAGTCTTATTTTGTACTGACCTGGAGTTCATC
Organism: Intellagama lesueurii; assembly: GCA_037013535.1. Classification (NCBI taxonomy): domain Eukaryota; kingdom Metazoa; phylum Chordata; class Lepidosauria; order Squamata; family Agamidae; genus Intellagama; species Intellagama lesueurii. The sequence goes on from JBAJHW010000001.1 coordinate 24,410,189, forward strand.
AACAGCACCGTGTGGCTCAAGGGTTTGCTGATATGGTCACCTGATACCATCTGGTTGGGGGTAGGACTAGAAGAGGGGATAGATGTAAGATATCTAACCTCTCTTCTCCTACGTGGGCATGTTCTACCCCCACCGCCATTCCTTCCCCTACCCAGCACCACCTCAATGGCTGCCCCCTCCAATGCCCTCCCCCCTTCCTGTTCTCTCAGATCCACTGTGGGTCTCTATGCAACCTGATGGCAATTAATAATAACAATTAAAAACAACAACACACACTTCTAAAGCCCCTTCTCCCCTCCGAGCCAGGTGGCTGATGTTGACGATGGGGTGGGGCAGTCAGAGGCAGCAAGGGCCCAGTCCTGCAAGGCCAAGCTCCCCCAGGACACTGCCTCTCACCCAGTGCCCGAGGGACGGCAGATGAGAAAGAAGACTCCCCCAAAGGCAGGAATGCTGGTCCGGCAGGGCCCTGGCACAGGCTCTGGTTTATAAAGCCTCTTCTCCCCTCCGAGCCAGGTGGCTGATGCTGAGGATGGGGTGGGGCAGCCAGAAGCAGCAAGGGCCCAGTCCTGCAAGGCCAAGGGACTCCAGGCCAAACTCCCCCAGGACACTGTCTCTCACCCAGTGCCCGAGAGACGGCAGATGAGAAAGAAGACTCCCCCAAAGGCAGGAATGCTGGTTTCTCTACTATATTTATTACTTGTAACATGATGGATTGTCTTTTCTTTTCTTTAGAAATAAAATTTAAATAAATAAATAAAAATTAAAAATATATAAAAATAAATAAAAATTTAAAAAAGGGGGGAAAAGGGGGGGGGGAGTTTGTGGGTTTGCCCGGAGGTATTCGAGCGAGCAGCAGGAGTCAAGAAAGGAGAGACGGTGGCGGCGGATAGAAACGATTGAGGAAGGGTGGTGGAGAAGTGAAGCTGCCAGGAAGGGGAGCCAGAGCAAGAGCGGGGCTCTGCGCCAGGCGCCTGCCAGAGAAAGAGGGAGAGGGAGAAGAGGCGGCAGCCGCCGCCACTGCAGCAAAAGGAGGCGGGAAAGAAAGGGGAACCTTCTCGCAGAGCTCGCCTTGGCGCAAGTGAAGGAGCAACAACAGCAAGCTCCGGGATATGTCGTGTAATTAATAAAGAATATAAGGTAATAATTATACAATTGGCTGTTTAAATAATGTTTTTTGGTATTTTGAAAAAAAGCCTCCATTGAATTTATTTTTATTTTTTAACATGACTGTTTCTTGGTCGGTTCACTAAGAGACATTTATTAGCAGCTATTGTAATAAAATTGTATTGATTGTGGGTTTAATCCGGAACGATTCAAATGAAACATTCAATACATCCTCCTCTGTCCTCTTTTTTGTCTTTCTATGTCCTCCTTTTGAAGCCCATGTATCTGGCAACCCTAGGTATACCAAGGAGAATCCCAGTTCTGCCGCATGGCCCCATTGCCACAGTCAAACCTTGGGAAGGATGGGAAAGAGGGAGAGTGAAAGTATTTTTACCCCACTTTTCTTTTAAAAAGGACGCAGGCAGCTTACAGAAATAAAAAAGAAGCAGTATAAAAGCTAATAATAAAAAATTATTACCATATTAAAAAGAATTAAACTCACACATAAAGCAGTGTTAAAAAACACATTAAAAACAACAGAAATCCATCATTCTCTTTAAGAATTCCCCTTAGTCAGCCAGTCACTAAAGAAAATTTTAACAAATAGGGAGTACAGAATGAAATTACTACTATGTAACAAAAACCCTCTGTGTAATATGCTTAACAGCGCAGACAATGAGGTAAAACTCTCTGGAACCCCTGGAAAAGAATATGAAACACCCATGTTATGGAATCCTTCTCCTACAAAAGTCACGCCTTCCTCTGATTCAAAAAACCCAGGCAGGCAGGCTTTCATATCCCTAGTAGGCCGTATACTGCATATAGCCTCTCTAGTACGGCCTTATACCAAAGAAGATCATTTGTTAACACGGCACAATATTCTCTACTATACTAATTGACTGTCACTCATCAGCATTTCAGTCAGAGGTTTCTTTGAGTCGGATCTGGCTGGAGATTCTTATGGTTGAAACTGCACATTTTGTGTACAAGATATACAGAGTCCCGTATGTCTTTTCCAAAGCATAACAGCCTAAATTGGTGCATAAAAGGGATGGAAAGTGATGCCCAACAGATCTGATTTTGCCTGTCAAAGATTTCAGATGCATCTTTAATGTTTTTCCTATAGATAAGATATTCAGGGACCTTTTCTATGAAAAGCATGCATTCACCCAATGAGCAATAAAAGTTCTCTAAAAGAAAAATATCAAAGCTGATGCAACCTTATCAGTGTTTGAGAGATGGAAAAATGGAGTTAAACTGGTTGGTCATGCCAGTTCCAGCTTCGTGGAGGCATCTCCCATATCTTTTTAGTAGATAACATCTTCATATAATTTTTCTATGCAAAGCACATGGCCCCTTCATTCAGTTATGGCTTACCAGGAAGGAGGAAAGACTTGAGGTGGTTAAACTAGGGACATAATTTTATTTTACAATTTTAAACAAAATGGCAAGTGAGGCCTCCCCAGTGTCTGGGTTCAGATTGATGCATGGCTTCCTCCAGGTTGCCGTCCTTATGACATAAAGTAGGTGCAAGCCAGTTCTGTGTGTGGTTTCAGCACACACAACCTGAGGCCTCACATGTTCTCTGCAGCCACTACAAAAGAAGAGACTGGGCTGGACGCGCTAAAATCTATGGAAACTACAAGGGGTTGTGCAGTTGATACGGTTTGGGTTTTTTGAGAGCCACTTTGTAATGAGCAGAGAGACTACCAGTCTCACAACTCCTAGTAGTTCCCATGGAGCTCACTAAGTACCATCCTCTCTCTCTTCAGTTGCAATGTCTAGGGAGAAGAACATGCTGTGCTTAGCTGTTGGTGCTGAAATGCCTTGGAGGACTTGGATCTTTGGCTACAGGTGCCAGGATTCTGGCAGAGGGAATAGAAGGTTCGAAGACCAAGCTGTGATATCGATGCTTATCAAATGCTTGGATGAACAATCAGGTTTTTACTTGGTGGAGAAATAAAGGCCATGTTGATCCAAGTCAGGCCTCCAAGGGGAGGACATCTTACAAACATGGTGGAGAAAACTTTACCTTACGTCTCCACATAATACTGCTTTCAATGATGGGAAATAGGAAGACCTACTCAGCAAATTTAATAATCTTCGATCTGCAGAGCTGGAAGGGACCCTATAGATCATCAGGTCCAGCCCCAAGAGGTACAGTAGGGCTGCCTGGCCAGGTGTGGAGAGCCTCCCTCAACCTCTGGCTCCACAGCCAGAGCCCTAAATAATGATCAGGCAGGTATATAAGGAAAGAGGAACTCTCTCAAATATTTAGGTCCCAAACGCTTTATACTTACAAAGCCAAAATCAGTACCTGGACCTTGGAACAGATGTGTATGTGTATTTGCCAGTGCAAGACTTTCAGAACCAGCATCATAAGAGTTCTAAAAGATATTCCTGCCAAAATCTAACTGCTACATTTTACACACCCACAAAAAAGTGCTTTGCAATAGTCTAAATGGGACATTAGCAGTGCTCAAAATTACCATTCCTATAAAGGAATGAGATACTCGTAGTCCCCTCAGCCCCAACAAAAAGCCTAAGCAGTCCATCCAACCCTAGTAGGACCCAACTCTACCAAGGCCCCAGTAGGCTTCTGTACACAAAAGCAGACTGCAGATTATCCAAAAGAAAACTATAGGAACTGATGAAAATGAAGCCAGACCAGTTGATCATGCCTGCTCCAGGTTTCCGAAAAGGAACGCCTAGGATTTGTCTGTAGTGCAAGTCCACATCTTTGTTAAGGCAAAGGAACACATATTTCTGGCAAATGTCTCTTGCCAGTACAAGACTTTCAGAACCAGCATCATAAGAGTTCTAAAAGATATTCCTGCCAAAATCTAACTGCTACATTTTACACTTGCCATAGCATCCATGTTCAAGGGCAGACCCACAAAAAAGTGCTTTGCAATAGTCTAAACGGGACATTAGCAGTGCTCAAAATTACCATTCCCATAAAGGAATGAGATAGTCCCCTCACCCCCAACAACAAGTCCACATCTTTGTTAAGGCAAAGGAACACATATTTCTGGCAAATGTCTCTTGCACAATATTGTGACAGAATTGCATATTGTTGCAGAATATGATTGATTACTTGAAAAACCTGAAGAGGGGTTTGCATTGCACTGGACTGAGGACTTTTCCTATAAAAACCCACTCTTTCTCTGTCAGAAAGACCAGCTCTCCCGGAATCAGTTCAACTCAGTGCAGTTGGTTCAAAGCTGTCTTGTGTTCCTCATCATCATTCTCTGATTGTGGGGTGAAGTCTGCTCCTCTGTACTGCCAAGAACAGGTAAGCAAAGTATTATGCTGTGTTTGTTATGAGCTTTGCTTCATGTTCCTATGTTCTGCTATTGTCATCGGGGAAATGGTAAATTAACATGGCAGAGGCATAACTTGTCAGTGTCTTCCTTGAACATAGATATTCAAAAGGCTCTGATACAGTTTTCATTGGCTCAGAACTGAAAGGCAGGCTAAGGTTCGGACATGGCCTCAATATCTGATTGATAATTATTCTGATCATCCATGCTTTGAAATTCTACCCATCTGTATGCACAATGTGGTTCAAATAAATTGTGCTCTTTTTCCTTAAAGATAAATTTCTTGGGTTTGAAGCCATTCCACCATGTCACGTTACCTTGGACTGTCAGGCCATTGCTGCCATTTCTGTACAGACATCTTTTTTTAAAAAAAATTTATTCTTAAAATAATGAAGCAAAGAGGGTGGAGGAAAGAATGGAGAAACCTGTCAGCCAGAATCCCTGAGGGATGGGCAAGCTAGGCAGCAACTCAGAGGTTTTAGCTGAGGGAGAACCTACCAGATAATAATCCCAGCCAAAGGAGCAGAGCTGAAGCAACATGTACTACCGTCATTTACAGTTGTTACTAGATAGCTTAGTGAGTTGATTACCTTGCTACAGAGTCAGAGATCAGGGGTTTGACTCCCCACTGAGTCTCTTGTGTGCCTTGGGAAGAGCGCCCCCATAAAAATGGTCTGGTAAACCACAACTGAATACTCTGTACCAAGAAAACCCTGCAAAGGGTTTCTACAAGTCATAATTGATATAATGGCACATAATAATAGTTATTATCATCATCAAGGAGCTATGATGGTGAAAAGCACATGTCTGAACAATTTCCTCTCAAGTTTCTACATGTTGTTGGGGTACAAACATCACTTTTCAATTAGATTTAAAGCATGCTTCTGTTGCAGTTTCCATTTTGGTCCCCTCAGTTGAACTGGTCCCATAAGAGAACCCAACTAGTCAGGCCTTCAGAGAATTTATTTTATTTATTTAACTTATATGCCGCCCACTCTACCCAAAGGTCTCTGGGCTGCTTGATACATGGAGAGAAATATCTCAAGAAAATGATACAGCCAGTGCCTGAATTGAACAGAAGAGATACCTTGGATTAAGTCATGGAATTTTGCAATGTTTATCTTTCTTCTTTGCAGATTTCTTCCACAGGAACAAGATGTCCAATCTCCATTTATGGTGGCTTTTTGCTGGGCTCCTCGCTGTTGCCAACTGTGCAACTCAACCTGCCCAACAACAGAGCAATTTGCCTTTTCTGAAGATAGCCCCTGGCAATGCTGACTTTGCCTTTAAATTTTACCATCAGATTGCTTCAGAGGAACCTGGGAAGAATATTTTCTTTTCTCCTCTGAGCCTCTCTACTGCCTTTGCCTTCCTGTCACTGGGGGCTAAATCCACCACGCTGAGTCAGCTTTTGTCAGGGCTTGGCTTTAACCAGAAGGAGATCAGTGAGGAAGAAATACACAAAGGTTTTCAGCATCTTCTCCAATCGCTAAACCGCCCAAAGGCTGAGTTTGAGCTGAGCCTTGGAAATGCTCTTTTCACGAATGATCAGTTCAAACTCCTCAAGAAGTTCTTGACTGATGCCAAGAATGTTTATCATGCTGATGTTCTTCCTACTAATTTCAAAAAGCCCCAAGAAGCTGTAAAGCAGATCAATAACTACATACAGAAGCAAACACATGGAAAATTAGTTGATGTAGTCAAAGAGCTTGATTCATCAGTTCTCACTGTCCTTGTAAACTATAATTTCTTCAAAGGTAAGACAAATTGATAATTTCCTCAATTTTATGTATGGTTGTCAGTTCCCTTTATAGGCCTACAATTTAAGCAATGGCTCTAGAGTTTCCATGCTCTGACAGACGTCTGGCCATAAAGTTAATGTTTGGTGCCTCAAAGGTTTTGGTGGTAATATCCATTTTCTCTAATGAGAAAAACTGATATAGAAACAGCCCTGAGGAATAGAAAAGGGTTTCCCAGAGAATCCCATTGGCTCATAGGATGCTGAATATACTCTCATGTGAGAAGTGGGAAGTAGTTCAGCAGAATGTCAGCCAACTCAATGAGCAGAAACCAACACCTTGGCCTCAAAACCTTCTAGTGGAGGCCTTTCTCCCTCATGAGCCACATTTAGTTGTCTGTAAGGTGTTTGTCAGGTAGAATGTCTGGAACAGAGGATTGTAAGATTTGTGGTAAAAATGTCGAAGCTCTGGTTGGTAGCTAGCTGGCCGCCGCCACCAGGGGTGTTGACATGATCGCACCTAAACACCCTCTCCGGCGCAGAGATCTCCCTTTGCCCTGGTTTAATCCAGAGCTGCAATCAATGAAGCAAAATAGGAGAAGGCTAGAGCACATATAGGGATGTGGTGGCGCTGCGGGTTAAACCGCAGAAGCCTCTGTGCTGCAAGGTCGGAAGACCAGCAGTCGTAAGTTTGAATCCACATGACAGAGCTCCCGTCTCTTGTCCCAGCTCCTGCCAACCTAGCAGTTCGAAAACATGCAAATGCAAGTAGATAAATAGGTACCACCATGGTGGGAAGGTAGCGGCGTTCCATGTCTAGTCGCGCTGGCCACATGACCACGGAAACTGTCTACAGACAAATGCTGGCTCTACGGCTTGGAAACGGGGATGAGCACTGCCCCCTAGAGTCGGACATGACTGGACTAAATGTCAAGGGGAACGTTTACCTTTACCTAGAGTGCATATGGAGGCGGAACCCGACAGAAAATAATCAAATAGCTGTCAGGATCGCGACTAACCTTTACCAATCTAAGATGAAGACTGCTAGTCGATCTTACTTCACTGTCCAGATAAGCGAAGCCTCCAACCAGCAGGCGAAACTTTTCCATATAGTCCGCGATCTATCCGGAGTTGGTCATAGTGACTGGCCTCCCACTAGCATTTCACCTGACCAATTTGCAGCCTTTTAAAAATCAAAAGTGGAGGCCGTCCGCCGGGATCTTACCCCCTATTTGAAAACAGTGGATTGAGCAGACACGTCCAGCACTCCATCTTGCCCGATGAGACTTAACCACTTTCAGCCTGTGACGTCAGACATGGTGGACAGAGTGCTTGACCGCTGTCGCGCCACCACCTCCTCCCTTGACCCTTGCCCAGCCTGGCTAATCAAAGCCGCCAGGCTTATAACATCTGAATAGGCTACGGCAATAATTAATGGGTCTTTCCAGGAGGGCAATGTTCCCCTTGCCCTCAAGGAGACACTCATTAGGCCCATTAGGAAGAAACCGAGCTTGGCGGCAGATGATATTGGTAATTATAGGCCCATCGCCAATGTTTCTTTCCTCAGCAAGGTAGTTGAGAGGGTGGTGGCCGATCAGCTGCAGGCTCTTCTGGATGAAACCAATGCCCTGGATCCATTCCAGTCGGGCTTCAGGCCGTGCCATGGCACGGAAACGGCACTGGTCGCCCTGTTTGATGACCTACTGAGGGAGACTGACAGGGGTAAAATGTCTCTGCTAGTCCTCCTCGATATCTCAGCCGCCTTTGAGACCGTCGACCACGGTATTCTCCTGGGGAGGCTCTCCGAGTTGGGAATCGGTGGCCTGGCTCTTGCCTGGCTCCGTTCCTTCTTGGAGGACAGTCCCCAGAGAGTGCAGACTGGAGAGAGTTTCTCGGCCCCATGGAGCCTCACTTGTGGGGTTCCGCAGGGCTCTATTATCTCTCCAATGCTATTTAACATCTATATAAGGCCGCTGGGAGGGGTCATCAGGGGATGTGGGGCTTTGTGTCATCAGTACGCTGATGATACTCAGCTCTACATCTCCTTTTTTCAAACAACAGTGGATGCTGTTTCGTCCCTTGAGCGCTGCCTGGGGGCTGTTCAGCAATGGATGCAGGTGAATGGACTGAGGCTGAATCAAGGCAAGATGGAGGTCCTTCGGGTGGATGTCCCAGACATCAGTGGTCTGGGAAACTCCCTCTCCTTTGGGGGGGTGACTCTTACCACTAAGAGTGAGGTTCGCAGTTTGGGTATACATCTGGACCCAGCGCTCACCATGGAGACCCAGGTGTCGTCAGTGGTCCGTTCTGCACATTTCCACCTTCAGGGGATTGCCCAGCTGCGTCCCTATCTTGATGTGGGGGCACTCACCACTTTGGTCCATGCACTCGTAGTCTCAAGATTAGACTACTGTAATGCGCTCTACGTGGTGCTGCCTTTCAGACTGACGCGGAAACTTCAGATGGTACAGAATGCGGCGGCCAGACTTCTTACTGGGGTGAAAAGGTACCATCATATTTCCCCCACTCTGGTTGCCTTGCATTGGCTGCCCATTCGTTTCCGCATTGATTTCAAAGTTCTTACAATTACATATAAAGCCCTAAACAGTTTAGGACCTCGATATCTGGCAGAGCGCCTTCTCCCACCCAGTTCTGCCAGAGTCACTTGTTCCAGCCAGGCCGGGCGGCTGAGGGGTCTAATGCTGAGGGAGGTCCGGAAAGAAAGAACGAGGAACCGGACCTTCTCGGCAGTGGCCCCTCGCCTTTGGAACAATTTGCCAGTGGAAAGCCGCCTGGCTGCCTCTCTGGGTGTTTTCAGGAATAAACTTAAAACCTGGCTATTTGGGCAGGCTTTCCCTCCTGCCATATCTTAATTTCTTATACTTTCACCACCTTGGATATATAATATATATTTATTGGTTTTATTGTTTTTAAATTTGTAAACCGCCCAGAGTAGACCTTTGGTATAGATGGGCAGGATAGAAATCCAATAAATAAATAAATAAAATAAAAATAAAATAAATCTAAAAATCCTACCCCTACAGACAAATCTTTCTTAATTCAGATTCCCAAATTCTGGGCCAATTTACTTGTTCATTTCTATAACTAGCTGGCCCAAAAGCATTTCCAACCCCTCCTAAACCTTGCCCATCTCACCTCTCTGACACTAGAAAATCGCACTCTTGTAATATCACGAGGATCTGCCACTGATCTCAAGTTTTGTCTCATTTTAGAGGATGATTATACTATGATAATAAATGCAGAGTTGCATCAGGGGTTTTGAAATCCATTTTACAATCACATTTTTTTTTATTTATTTATTTATTTATTTATTTATTTATTTATTTATTTATTTATTTAACTTCTATGCCGCCCACTCTACCCAAAGGTCTCTGGGCGGCTTACAACAATTAAAATACAATTAAAATACAATAAAAAGATAAAGCAATTAAAATAGATACTCTAAAAATTGCCATCAGGACCCACAGTTGATATTATTTCAATTAAAAGCCTTCTGGAACAGGAAGGTTTTGACCTGGCACCGAAATGTCATCAGTGTCGGCGCCAGACGAATCTCAGTCGGGAGGGCATTCCATAGTCTGGGGGCAGCTGCCGAAAAGGCGCTTTGTCTACAAGCCATCCCTCTTACCTCCTTGAGGGACGGCTCTTTCAAAAGGGCCCCCTGGCTAGATCTTAACTGCCGGGTAGGCTCATATGGAAGGAGGCGGTCCTTCAGGTATCCAGGGCCCAAGCCACATGGCAGTCACATCGTTTTTGGGTTGGTCTGTACATCCTATTGGGATATCTTTTAATCTATTTTTAAACAGAACAATGAGTCTGCTTATAGAAAGGAAGTACAAGGGTTGATACTCTGATGTAAAGAAAATAATCTTACACTTAACATCAAAAAAACTAAAGAACTCATAATTGATTTTAGGAGGAAGAGAAATGTACATTTACCACTGTACATAAATGGCGAGGAAGTGGAGAGAGTTGGTAGTTTTAAATTTCTGGGCACTTACATCTCAGAGGACCTCTCATGGATTATAAATGGCAACATGCTAGTGAAGAAGGCACAGAAGAGGCTGTATTTCCTGAGAATGCTCGGGAAATTAAAGTTATCTCAGCATTTACTTCTGTCCTACTATCGTAGCACCATTGAGAGTGTCCTAACCTATGGCATTCTGGCATGGTTTGGGAGTAGCTCTGTAGCGGACAAAAAAGCTCTACAGAGAACCACTAAAATCGCCCAGAATATCATTGGGCTCCAGCTACCAACCCTAGATGACATCTTCACATCCTGCTGTCTGAGGAAGTCACACAACATCCTGAGAGACTCTTCCCATCCTGCTTACAACTTTTTTGAACTGTTGCCGTCTGGCAGAAGATATAGAAAAATTAAGACTTGGACCACACGTTTTCTGAATAGTTTTTATCCCAGAGCTATAATTGCACTTAATAATGAGCTTAAAGACCACCAGTAGTGTTGGACAGTGTTACTTAGCCTGCGGTGTAGATGTTTGTACTCTTAGTGGGGGATTTTTAGTGGGTGGGGAGTGTTTGGGGAATTTTTATGTGTGTGCATGTAGGTCTGGTCTCTGGGTGCCTGTGTGAATTTCGTTGTATGGGTATACCATGTATATACTTACAATGACAATAAATTATTTGATATTGATATTTGATATTAACTATCAGTGGAGGGGGCTACATGGGCTTTTAGAATCATTGCCTCCCTCCTTTCCTGCCCTTTTTTTAACCTTAGAGGTCATCTTAGGTTTTAAAAAAAGTCTCCCCCTAGTGGATGGATTAACTGCTTTTGCATTAATTCCTATGGGAACTAATGCTTTGAGATACAACCAGCGCTTTGAGATACAACCAAAAAACGGCCGGAACGGATTAATTGTGTTTCAATGTATTCCTATGGTAAATGGTGCTTTTAGTTACAACCAACTTGAGTTACAACCATCATCCCGGAACAAATTAAGTTCGCTACTCAAGGAACCATTGTAATTCCAGTTACAAACAGCATTTCATGGAAGGCAGGGATAAAAACAAAACATGGCAAAATTTGGGATTTCGTATATTGCACATTAATATTCTATTGCTGTAAGCCATGAAGAAACATCCACAGTTTTAAAAGACCCTATGCAACTCCTGTTGCATTACTGAAATTTGGATATATGTGATATGGTGATAAATTTCTAACATGCAAATATATTCAATCCTCATGCTTTTCTCTTCATCAGCGCAGTGGGAAAATCCTTTTGATTATAACTTTACTCGAAGCAGTGATTTCTTTGTGGATGAGAAAACAAAGGTGCAAGTTCCCATGATGATCAGAGATGGCAATTATGATTATTACTATGACAAGAAACTGTCCTGCCAGGTTGTCCAAGTTCCCTACAAGGGCAATGTGAAGGCATTCTTCATTCTCCCTGACCCAGGGAAACTGAAACAGGTGGAAGCTGCACTTGGGAAAGACGTGTTGTTAAAATGGGAACAATCTGTGGAAGAATGGTAAGCTGGTGTGTTGTGGCTGATGGAGTGTTAAGACCTTAGTTGAGGAAACTTGATTCCAACCTGTGCTCACAGCACAACTTTAGTTCTACCACCTGCCATATCTTGGTCTCATATACCAGTGGTCCCCAACCTTGGACCTCCAGATGTTCTTGGACTACAACTCCCAGAAGCCTTCACCACCACTTCTTCTGGCCAGGAATTCTGGGAGTTGAAGTCCAAGAACATTTGGAGGCCCAAGGTTGGGGACCACTGTCATATACCACTCAGAGTTGCTATTCTCTAATGAAGTTGAATATTGGAGAGGGGACTGTCTTCCCAGTTCTGACCCCCACAGAGAAGAAGTGGAGTATCGTATTTTTCTGTGTATAAGATACTACTTTTTCCTAAAATCATTACACTAAAAATCGAGGAAAGAACAAAACGGCACATACCTTGCCTCTGCAAACAGGCTTCCTTCAGTCAGGAGGCTTAGCTTCCTACAGTCAGGAGACTTAGCTTCCTCCAATCACGAGCCTTATGGAACTGATGTCAGCAGATGCTGAACAAACCAATTAGAATACAACAGGGACTCCTCATGTCCGAGCATTCTGAGCCCAGAGGCTGAATACTCAAAGCTAAGTTTTCTTAATTTTGGGGTTAGAAAAGGGGGGCATCTTATAAACGGGAGTGTGGTCCTGCTCTTGCATTTTCTTCTTTAATCTTCTATTGTTATTTCAAGTCATTCCTGCTTTCTGCCAGTAATATGGTTATCATCTGCATATCTTAAATTACTGATGTCCTCCTACCAGTTTTCATTCCTTCTTTATCAAAATCTAATCCAGGTTACATTTTATTTATTTATTTTATTTAATATAGATATGTTGCTATTTTTACATGCTGTCAAGTTACCTTCAAGTCCTTTGATTACAATCTCAATTAATATACCATGGCTCAAATCCTGTACTGGCACTAGGAAAATGCACTTGGCACAGCATAAAATTATGCCTGTGGTTTGCAGGAAGTTACGCCTAGGCATTCTGTGTTGTTTGCCAGATTGTGCAATTAACTACAAAAATGTTTGCAACTGTGCCTGCACAAATGCTTGTTGGATTCTTGCTGCATGAGAATGCAGTGACGATATGGTGCTGACACAGCATATCAACATTCTATTAAAATGGTGTCACCCCAAACAAAATATTGTTACTCTGAAACCGGACTTCAAATGACCAAAAAATTTGGCATAGTAAGACTAGACAATATGATGTTGCTCTGTACCAGATTTGGTGATGCTATGGTCAAATAGATTTAAAGGTATGGGGTTTTCTTAAGTACCGTGTTTCCCCGAAAATAAGACAGGGTCTTATATTAATTTTTGCTCCAAAAAACACATTAGGGCTTATTTTAAGGGGATGTTTATTTTTTCATGTACAACAATCTACATTTATGCAAATACAGTCATGTCATCTTCTTCTGGTTGCTGCACAATGGTGGAGAGCGAGGTTTCACTTAACTGGGGCTTATTTTTGGGGTAGGGCTTATATTACGAGCATCTTGAAAAATCATACTAGGGCTTATTTTCAGGGTAGGTCTTATTTTCGGGGAAACAGGGTATAGGTAAAATATACCCCCTGTACAGACATTGGCAATCTTTTTTGTCAGCAGGTTTAAAACAGATGAAATAAACTGAAAAGTCCAGCTTGTGAGCCCCAAGGGGAGTTCTGAACTTTTGACCCTGCCAGTCAGGACACAATAAACTGACTCTCAGGAGGAGAACTCTTTAACTCACTTGTGGTAAACACAGGCAATTGAAGCTGGGAAAGGGATACTGTATCTGGTTGTAAAAATATTTTTGAAATATATTTAAAAAGGAATAGAAAACAAATATTCAGAAGCTCATTTAAGGTGTGAAATTACTGTTCTTCACACTGAACAGCAGCCCTGATAATTGTTTTGTGTTTGGATGAGAAGTGATTAACTGATGGGAAAAGGAGTCAGCTTCTGGGATTTTCCCTTGCTTTGTATCTCTTTGTGAATGGTAGTAAGCACAAGAGGGCATCCTGTAGACCATCTTGACTGCTGCCATTGGTGTTGTCAATAATCAGGCTGCCCTTTGCTATGTAAAGCCTGGCATCCATTTCCTGCTGGCAACACAAGGACAAGATTCTGCAGTCAGACTTTTTCCTGGTGTTTTGAATTGTGGATATTAAAACACAATAACAAAATAAAGGCTTTTTGACTAACTGAAAATAACTTCTATCTTGGTGTTTACTGTGCAACAAAGTGAAGCAGGTGTAGCTGTGCAACAGGATTTTGACCACTGTGTCTTATATACACCATTCTAGAGGAGGGCTGAAGAAAGTACAGCTGAGGAGTCATAGAATAATGCCATTCTTCTGTTTCTTCTTCCAACAGGAAACTAGCCCTCTTTCTTCCAAGGTTTTCCCTGTTTACTAGTTATGATGTTAAAAAGATATTAAATAAATTGGGAGTTACTGACGTATTCACAGACCGTGCTGACCTATCCGGTATTACTGGGGCACGTAACCTCAGGGTTTCGAAGGTATGCTTTCCTAAAGTAATTGTGCTGCAAGAATGAAATCAAACACTGTCATGTTATTTTGGGGACAAATATATCCTTGTTTGAAGATACCCAAACATGTAGTGCAGGAGATAGAGGATCTGCATAAATTCCTGAGTGCTTCTCTGCATAGATAGATATTCTCCATATATGGTTAAAATGTGACAATGTTTTCCAAACAGATGTGCCATTATAGACATTTGTGCAATTTTGTATATTTGAAAGTACATTTGAAAGTACACATGAATGTACACATTCAGTACAGAGGTCATCTTCATTTCATATAAGAAAGACTGTTGTATGTGCAGCAGCTGTAAGAAAACATATCTGCCTCAGCAGTGACACTTAGGCATTCTCTTCCCCAAACCTATCCAGACTCACCCTATTCAGACACCCAAAGAAAGGCAGATATACAACATCCCATGAGTTGATCCAGGCATTCGGGAGAGGGCTATCCTGAACTCTAGGCCAGCCTCCTTTGGCATTGCAGGGAGAGCTGTAGACTGAAATTGAGAGCTTCTGCTATGTGTGGGGGCTCTCTAACGTCTCCGTTGGCTTGGGCATGTCGTGAGAATAGCTGACGGTCGGATTCCAAAAGATCTCCTGTACGGAAATTTAGTGCAGGGAAAGTGCCTCAGAGGGAGACCACAGCTGCGATACAAAGATATCTGCAAGCGGGATCTGAAGGCCTTAGGAATGGACCTCAACAGATGGGAAACCTTGACACCTGAGGGTTCAGCCTGGAGGCAGGCAATGCAGCATGGCCTCTCCCAATTTGAAGAGACACTTGTTCAGCAGGCCGAGGCAAAGAGGAAGTCCCGAAACCAGCAAAACCAAGGAGCTGGAGAGGGGACAGATTGTATTTGTCCTCAGTGTGGAAGGGATTGTCACTCTCAAACTGGCCTTCTCAGCCACACTAGACGCTGTTCCAAGACCTCTATTAAGAGCACGTTACCATAGTCTCTCGAGACTGAAGGATGCCTACTAACTCCTTGGAAACTGAGACTCTGAAAGATCAGGATGTCCAATCATGATACTCTCCATTTTCATTCATCCACAACCAAGAAAGGTTTCTCAACTCACCAAAACCCTTGCAGAAAAACTCTCATTCCTGCATAAGAGTGAAAAGGATAAGGTTGTGGTATCAGCAGCACAGAGAAGAAAACATTAAAGGATTTATGCAAAATGTAGAGAAATTTTTTTTAAGGGGAAAAAAACTACTCCATTTTCTGCAAAAACAGTGCCAAAAAGGGGGGGGGGGGGAATAAACAAAAACCTTTGTCACTGTCAAAGTCTCCTGCAAAACAAATATTATTTTTAGTAATTAACACCAGTAATAGTTATTTTTGACATTTCTCAGGCTGCTTCAACAGCTTTGAGAGGAACATTAGGATAATTAAGGAGAACAAAGGGGAACCTATGCAAAACCAATTTTGGATTTTCAAGTCTTTCTTTTGAAGGCTTGAAAACATTTCAAGGTACCTTGAGCACTACAAGAGCACTGTATACAGAAAGGCAAAATAACTTTCAATCCATGATGGAAGTGGGGAGTGTATGGTACTAAGGAGATCAGACAACACTGAGACAGGACAGCATTATGAGATTGGGCCAAATCTGTTATGCTGTTGTTATATGCCGTAAAGTCGGAACTGACTTTATAGAGATGCTAAAATAGGCTCTCAAAGTAAGTGAGATAGTTAAGGAGTGTTCTTACCAATTTCATACCCCCAGTGACTTTCCATGACTGAATGGGGACGTGAAACCAGGCCTCCTGAGTCCAAGAACATCACTCTATCCACTACACTACTAGACCAGATCTAGCTTGTATAATAAAAACCAGGTTACTGTCCTATAATAATTTTGTTTCCTTTCCTTGCAGACGATTCACAAAGCTTTTCTAAATGTCCGTGAGAATGGCACTGAAGCTGCAGCCACCACAGTGCTTGAGTTTGCCGACCGTTTCGGCGTTATCACAGTAAAATTCAACAGGCCATTCTTCTTGCTGATAGTTGATTATCTGTCTAAGGCTATCTTATTCATGGGAAGAGTGAATAATCCAAGTGTGGAGCAGTCACAAAATTAGTGGTTTTGTTGCAGTACTGACAGTTCAATGCTGCCCAAATAAACAGCATGTTTCAAAAGGTGTTTATGGGTCAGTTGCTTGAACGGCAGCAGGAATTGCCAAATTAAACATATAAAAATTAAAGTGTATGGTATATGTTTTTTTTCTTCAATTTTTAAAAATCAGATATATGTATTTGTCACCACAGTATTATGAACTGCTGGATAGCTCAGTGGCTTAGGTCTCTGGCTGCAGAGCCAGAGATTGGGAGTTCAATTCCCCACTATGCCTCCTTGAGAGGGGCTGGATTTGATAGGGTCCCTTCCAGCTTTGCAGTTTAAAGGTTATTATTATTCAGAGGTTATTATGTATTTGTTCTAAATATTACTAAGGGCATCTTGTAACATATTGTATCCAAACTTTATTCCAATATAAATTTCCATTCAATGGAAGGTGTAAAACAAACCTCCTAGGTTTTCTAAGCATATTCAGGGTGTTTTACCAGTCCCTCTGTCACTTGGTGCTCTGACACCCTATAACTTGCCAAAGACCACACAGGTTGCAGGGGACATAACCCTATCAGCCACACACACTCAAGGGGTCTTGGCTGGCCCCTCTCCGCAAAGCATAGTCGGGATTTCAGCTCCCTGACTCAGACTCCAAAGCTGCGGGTCCGAGAACACTGACTGGAGTTTGCTTAATGAGCAATATGCATTTTGTACTAGCAGCTAACTTACCATTGAAATGATGATTGAAAGTCTGATCGCTATGAAGATAGGCAAACATTCACATTAGTTAGCATTTGATGAACGAGAACTGTTTGTTTCCTCTACTTACTTGAGCAGGTCAGCACAAACAGATAGGATGCCTCAGCACGATACTCCTCCCTTACTCACATGCCACTGAATGCTCCCCAGATCAGTCTATTTTCTATGCTTAGTCCCCTTAATATCTCCTCAGGGGTTGTACATTTTTATTTTGTTCTCACACATGAGATAAACCACTTCAAAAGTTTTCTCCCTTTGGTTGAGATTAAGCATATTGTTGTGCTTTTTTGTTCGCATTTCATAGCATTTTTCTATTAAAAATGATGTGGCCATGCAACAGAAAAGGTGTATTTTGCACTGAAAACCTTGAGTTTTGCACATTTGTTGCAAAAATATATAACTTTTTTGTTGATAATGCTGTTGATAAAATCACTAGTCTTTTTATTGTTGTAGAGGAGAGCAGAAGCTGACTTATTTTTTTAATGGGTTGTGTCAAGACACCCTCATCAAAAGTCTGAAAAGATTATGAATATTTGTTACATTTTTTATTTATCTCAAGAAGAAGTCAGCTTTGGATTGACAACTTCCCTGCCTTCTGACTATTAAATCACAGAGGTCCTGATGCAGACTGCACATAAACAAATCACAACTCATGACAAACAAATGTATACAGTGGTGCCTCGACTTACGAACTTAATTGGATCCGGAACTCCGGTCGTAACTCGAAATGGTCGTAAGTCGAAGCACCATTTCCCATAGGAATGCATTGAAATGCAATTAATCCATAAAAACACAAAACAAAACACTGCAAGACCCATCGGAAATGCAATTAATCCGTTCCGGCTGAAGGGGGGGAAAAAAGAAAAGCAAACAAACCGTGCAAGACCCTTCAGAAATGCAAAAAAAAAAAAAAAAAGCAAAGCAGAAAGCAAGCAAACTGTGCAAGACCCATCGGAAATGCAAAAAAAGCAAAGCAGAAAGCAAGCAAACTGTGCAAGACCCATCGGAAATGCAAAAAAAGCAAAGCAGAAAGCAAGCAAACTGTGCAAGACCCATCGGAAATGCAAAAAAAGCAAAGCAAAAAGCAAACAAACCCCGCAAGAACCATCAGAAATGGGAGGGGAAAACCCCCAAAAAGCAAACAAACCCCGCAAGACCCATCGGAAATGGGGGGGGGGGGGAACCAAAAAGCAAACAAATCCCCCAAGACCCTTCGGAAATGGGGAAAAACCCAAAAAAGCAAAAAAAACAAAACAAAAAACCCGCAAGACCCATCAGAGCATAGAAACATAATCCCACCAACCAGCCCAAAACCACGCTGCAAAACCCACCCAGAACAGTTTTTAAAAAGCAGAAAGCAGCACCTTACCTTACCAGGCAGTCCGAAGCCTCCTCCGATCGCACTCATTCTAACCGTTGGGGCGAAAGAGCTACAAAGAAGCAGCCTCTTCGCCTACCAACGGTTACCAATTTGAATTCCCCACCTTTTTTGGTTGTAACTCGAAGCTCCAGCCACAAGTCAAAGCAAAATTTTGTGGCCGGAGCTGTGTCATGAGTTCAGCCGAAGAAGATCTGGAATCTGAGGGGTTAATTACAGCTGAGGAAAATGCTGGGCAATCAGAATCGCAGACAGCTGAATCACCACCAGATTCTCCTCCCCCAGTAGCCAGAGTGAGGGATAAGCTTCAGCAAGGACTCATGACATGAAGGTCTGAGGCTCGCATGAATGCTTCCCACAGGAACATCAGGTCAACCACTCCTGAGTTTTAACAGGATGAAAGGCTTCTAGGAGTTTGGTGACTGCTCCTGCTATATAATCTGCACTCAGAAGGCTTGGAAGCAACAAGTCAGTACTCTGGCTCGCATCCACGCTCCGGCTTATCTTGGACCTTGCTTTCATGGACTCTGGCTTCTGACTACGGTTTGTGTTTTTGGCTTTGGCTTGGCAATTTGGCATCTGTTTGTATCTTCTGGGCTTCTGATATTGGACTGGCTTGTTGGACTTTTGCCTTCTGGAACCCCTAGGAACGTGACAAGCTGGTCGTAACTTGAAATGGTCGTAAGTCGGGACGTTCGTAAGTCGAGGCACCACTGTACTATCACACTTGCAGAGTAGGAAATGCCATGCCCGTTGCTAAGGCGAGGAAGAAAAGGTACACTTCGCAAAATAAACTAATTTTGACTACTTTGTTCACTGTGCTCTTTGCCTTATTGAGGCTGCACCTATGCAATATGCTCCTCCAATTACTCCAGGTGTAGCACAATGCAAATCAATTCAAAACTTCTTGACTACACGGCATTATTGTAAATGCAGGGGAAACTTGCACTTTTCTTCAATGAATTGTTTCCTTTTGAACACCTGTCAGGATACTGTTTATTTAAAATCACTGTACATCACACTGTTTTTTTGACAAGCTTTGGGTTATGTGAATGGGAGGGGAGGGCATTTCCTGTGTTGACATCTTGGTGATGTGTCTGACGTGGCATGGGATGCTATCTCATTAGGAAATCAGCAACTATGCCTGCTATCTGAACTGTTTGCCTTTTGAATTTTTTAAATGGACTATTTGGCTTTAATGCTGCATTGCAGAGGCTCTGGAGTTTTTCTGTCTGCAACACTGATGCAATGCTATGCCACCTAAAAAAAAAGAGGGGAAAGATAACTTTAGAGAAGACAGTCATGGAGAAGAACAGAATGCAGGCGGAGTCAGGTCAGACCCGAAGGCTGAGTAAATGCCTATCTCAAGTCTGTTTAAGGCCATTTAAAGAGCAGTGTAGTCCTTTGCATTAAAACAACCTGGTTCAATTGAGGTTGCCCCATGTGGACAGTGACAGTAACCCAAAAAGCACATGACATGAATTGATATGACAGCATCCAAGCACAACACTCAGCTTATCTGGGCAATGTAGTTGCACCCTGATTTTATCAGGCAGAAGCACACTGCTTTAGAAACTCCGCTCCAATGTTGAAACATCTGTGTTTATTATACACACAGATAAAAACTAAAAGGTTTATTTTCTTCACTTGCGGTGTACAAGTGCTAGTACTTAGGGAATTGAATAAACATTTTGAGAGTAAAAAGGTCATACCTGGATTAGTTTTCATCAACAGTAGAACTACATTGGATGATCATATATATCTTGAGTTTATCAAACTCAAAACTCATTCTGTTGTCCGTCAGTATGTTTTTCTGTATCTGGAGAAACTCTGTTCAACATCACAAGAGTTATAGGGACAAATTTGAAACAAAGCCAATTCATCTGGAGAAAATTCTCATTCAAAGTCATCAAATTTTGCTTCAAGTCCATTTAGAATGTTACTTATTTTGCAATGTGTTGAATGACGCATCGTAGACTGCAGTACTCTGCAGTTCATCACTAATTTTTTCAGCAACTTTCCCCTTTGCTCACTTGAAAACACCTTCAGTTTGTTTCACCATTTTCAGTACATGACTAAGTTCCATTCCTACAGTTTAAAGTCAGGTGATTGCTCTTGATAATCCACTGAAGTTAGATTTTATATATGCCAAGTTTCCAGCTAAGGTTTCAGAAAAGGAATCTTGCAGAATCTTGATGGAGGAAGATTCACAACAGACAAATTCTTTAACTATCTGCTGTAAGGAATCATAATTTGTAGAATAATGCATCGCCACATCAAGCTAAGTCCCCCAAGAAGTCACGACAGAATGAGGAGAAACAGCCAAAGTAGGAACAATTTCTTTGACCTTTTGTAGCCAAAGTGGAGCTTTAATGAACATATTTTCCCAAATTATCTTATCTACATCAGGATAGTTGCTTAGAATCTCTTCAGCCACTCTATATGAACAATGTGCAAGGAATGAAATAAAATTCAAAATGATTTAGATAGGCTTGAGAACTGGGCTGAAAACAACAGAATGAAATTTAACAGGGATAAATGCAAAGTACTGCACCTAGGAAAAAGAAACCAAACACACAGTTACAAGATAGGGAATACCTGGCTCAGCAATGTTACAAATGAGAAGGATCTTGGAATCATCATAGATCACAAGCTGAATATGAGCCAACCATGTGATGTGGCTACAAAAAAAAAAAAAGGGGAGAGGAACTGCTATTTTAGGCTGCATGAATAGACATATAGTCTGCAAATCTCACAAGGTACTAGTTCCACTCTCTTCAGCACTGGTTAGACCTCATCTTGAGTACTGTGTCCAGGGTTTTGGACACCATTCTTCAAGAAGGATGCTGACAAATTGGAACAAGTTCAGGGGAGGGCAACAAGGATTAGGGGGCTAGAAACCATACCCTATGGAGAAAGACTGAAAGAAGCTTTAAAGAGTCAGCAGAAGCTTTCTCCTTACAAAGGCTTGGACCAGAATCTTCAGCGAAGTAAGTCACACAGAGACAGCAGGAATGCGTGCAGAGAAATATATTTACGTGCTATACAAACTTACATAGTGCTCACAGGAACTTAAACATTCAGCAGTCAATCGGACAGAACTTAACCATGACAGTCAAATATGAACTGTAAAGAACACATTAGCTAGTCCCTTCATTTATACTTCTTTCAACCAATCAAATTAGTGGCTTGTTGTTGTTGTTGTTGTTGTTTAGTCGTTAAGTCATTTCTGACTCTTCGTGACCCCATGGACCAGAGCACGCCAGGCCCTCCTGTCTTCCACTGCCTCCCGGAGTTTGGTCAAATTCATGTTGGTAGCTTCTATGACACTGTCCAACCATCTCGTCCTCTGTCGTCCCCTTCTCCTCTTGCCCTCACACTTTACCAACATCAGGGTCTTTTCCAGGGAGTCTTCTCTTCTCATGAGATGGCCAAAGGATTGGAGCCTCAGCTTCAGGATCTGTCCTTCCAGTGAGCACTCAGGGTTGATTTCCTTCAGAATGGATAGAGATCTATTCAAGAAAATTGAGATATTAAAGGAACATTTTGTGCAAAGATGGACATGATAAAGGACAAAAAATTGTAGGGACCTAATAGAAGCAGAAGACATCAAGAAGAGGTGGCAAGAATACACAGAAGAATTATACCAGAAAGATTTGGATATCCCGGACAACCCAGATAGTGTGGTTGCTGACCTTGAGCCAGACATCCTGGAGAGTGAAGTCAAGTGGGCCTTAGAAAGCTTGGCTAACAACAAGGCCAGTGGAGGTGATGGCATTCCAGTTGAACTATTTAAAATCTTAAAAGATGACGCTGTTAAGGTGCTACACTCAACATGCCAGCAAGTTTGGAAAACTCAGCAGTGGCCAGAGGATTGGAAAAGATCAGTCTACATCCCAATCCCAAAGAAGGGCAGTGCCAAAGAATGCTCCAACTACCGTACAATTGCACTCATTTCACACGCTAGCAGGGTTATGCTCAAAATCCTACAAGGTAGGCTTCAGCAGTATGTGGACCGAGAACTCCTAGTAGTACAAGCTGGATTTCGAAGGGGCAGAGGAACTAGAGACCAAATTGCTAACATGCGCTGGATTATGGAGAAAGCCAGAGAGTTCCAGAAAAAGATCTATTTCTGCTTCATTGACTACGCAAAAGCCTTTGACTGTGTGGACCACAACAAACTATGGCAAGTTCTTAAAGAAATGGGAGTGCCTGACCACCTTATTTATCTCCTGAGAAATCTATATGTGGGACAGGAAGAAACTGTTAGAACCGGATATGGCACAATTGATTGGTTCAAAATTGGGAAAGGAGTATGACAAGGCTGTATATTATCTCCCTGCTTATTTAACTTATATGCAGAATACATCATGCGAAAGGCAGGACTGGATGAATTCCAAGCCGGAATTAAGATTGCCGGAAGAAATATCAACAACCTCAGATATGCAGACGATACCACTCTGATGGCAGAAAGTGAGGAGGAATTAAAGAACCTCTTAATGAGGGTGAAAGAGGAGAGCGCAAAAAATGGTCTGAAGCCCAACATCAAAAAAACTAAGATCATGGCCACTGGTCCCATCACCTCCTGGCAAATAGAAGGGGAAGATATGGAGGCAGTGACAGATTTTACTTTCTTGGGCTCCATAATCACTACAGATGGTGACAGTAGACACGAAATTAAAAGACACCTGCTTCTTAGGAGGAAAGCGATGCCAAACCTAGACAGCATCTTAAAAAGCAGAGACATCACCTTGCTGACAAAGGTCCGCATAGTCAAAGCTATGGTTTTTCCAGTAGCGATGTATGGAAGTGAGAGCTGGACCATAAAGAAGGCTGACCGCCAAAGAATTGATGCTTTTGAATTGTGGTGCTAGAGGAGGCTCTTGAGAGTCCCCTGGACTGCAAAGAGAACAAACCTATCCGTTCTGAAGGAAATCAACCCTGAGTGCTCACTGGAAGGACAGATCCTGAAGCTGAGGCTCCAATCCTTTGGCCATCTCATGAGAAGAGAAGACTCCCTGGAAAAGACCCTGATGTTGGGAAAGTCTGAGGGCAAGAGGAGAAGGGGACGACAGAGGACGAGATGGTTGGACAGTGTCACCGAAGCTACCAACATGAATTTGACCAAACTCCGGTAGACAGTGGAAGACAGGAAGGCCTGGCGTGCTCTGGTCCATGGGGTTATGAAGAGTCGGACACGACTTAACAACTAAACAACAATGTTGTCTTGACTTAGTCCCAGGCTAAAATAGTTCAGTCTTCACAGGACTAGTGTTGACAGAGATCGATACATGCCTCATGACTAGGCATGGGATATTTGATGGAGTTTTTTCACTACAATTCCCACAGTTCACCAGAGGAGGTTGATGCGATTCCTGTAATCACCCCTAGTCAACAATCTGGCCGGGTATCTTAGTAGGGGAATGGACTCATTATAGATCACTGAGAATATACCACCCCATACCTGGGAAGATGGTGGATACAACTGCTTAAATCTCTCTCTCTCTCTCTCTCAAAAACTGAAAGAGGAATAAGAATTACAGTTTTTCCTGTGAAAAACATCAGGTATGAATGTGTGGATGTTTACTGAACTATCATGTTGACAATTCTCCAGTTGAGTTCAACATTAAATGTGAAGGAGTTGTACTGGGATGTCATTCCAAGGAGGAAGAAAGGAGCAATACTGGAATATGTTAACCTCGTCCACTGTTGACTGTGGTTTCCCTTCCATTGTCCAGCATATCCATGACTGAGGCTTGGAAGGGCAGTTAGAAAGAAACTAGAAAAGATCCCTAACTAAAACTGTATCACTGGAAACCAAGGCTAAAATCATGTGGATTGTACTACAGTATGGTGGTACAATCCACAGATACATTCAAAATGTAATCTTGGAGGAGAGTTTTATGGCTGCCAGGAACTGCCAGAGAAACAAATAAGGGTATTCTAGATTAAATCAAGCCCGAGCTTTCCAATCAAACTATCTTGCAGCAATTCTTATTTCTTTTCCTTGCAGGCTATACATACCACAAGCCGACTTAAACATGCATGAGAATGGCACTGAAGCTGCAGCTTCTACTGGCTTCTCTTCACTGAATTTCATTCAACCAGAACTTCCTTCATAATAGTACTCAACAAAGATACCATGATATTCACTGGAAATATTACAAATCCCACACAGTGCATTAATCACATGAACAACACGGTTGTCGCGCACCCCCCAGTGTCCCTAGTTTGTTTCCCTCAAACCCAGGTCCCACCTTTGGGCACGACGTTCTTAATTCTCCATACACCAACTGCCACCAGTGGATCTTTATCCACACTTTACCAATAATGTTGTCTGGACACGTGTTGTCAAATATAACTGATTATTTATTGTTTAGTTGTAGAATCACATAAGTATTTTAATAGATGTTGTATTGTGTTGTACTCATTACTTGGACATTAGACACGCTTCTTTATTGGTAGTACTTTTCATATAAATCACTGTGAATCACTGGAATACTATTAGATGACTATCTATTTATTTCACTTCTATCTTTTATCTATTCTTTAATTCATACACCAACTATACCACACCAACTTTCCACTCTCTCACATAAAACTCTCCCAAAACCTCCACTCTCCTTTACCAACTGTCTCTCTGACCCCGCCCTCCTGTCCTCTCATAGGCTCCAGCTCTAGAGCTATACATGACGGACAGGTGGGACATGGGCATTCCGCCACATACCTCCCCCCTTGGAAAGTTTGTTTCATGGGGTAAAACTTATGGTAGTTTACCCTCATGAACAACGTAGGCTTTTTCTTAACAATATTTCTAACATTTTTTCAATGCAATTCTCATTTACACATTTGCAATGTATACTTACTCTATACTTACTCTTTTACTTAGTTGAAAGCATATTATTCTTATTACTTTA
Organism: Intellagama lesueurii; assembly: GCA_037013535.1. Classification (NCBI taxonomy): domain Eukaryota; kingdom Metazoa; phylum Chordata; class Lepidosauria; order Squamata; family Agamidae; genus Intellagama; species Intellagama lesueurii. The sequence goes on from JBAJHW010000001.1 coordinate 24,435,555, forward strand.
TATTCAAATAACATTAATCAACATTTTTATTACTTACAAACCACTTCAGTCACTTTTATTCTTACTTATCATTAGTTCATCTATAAATTGCATTTTTATTTATTTCATATACATATACTCTTAGAATATTTATTTAGAACAATTTTAATACCATTACAAGTTACATTTTCTTTGTTTCCATCAGTCATTCTTCTGGTCTTCTTGATAAGGCGTCGGCCACTACATTTTGATTCCCTTTTACGCTCCGGATCTCGAAATCAAAGTCTTGTAATAGTAGGGCCCATCTCATTAATTTATTGTTATTTGCCCTAATTGTCCTCAACCACAGCAGTGGGGAATGGTCGGTACACAGTACGAAATGTCTACCCCATATGTACGGTCCGAGCTTCCGCAAAGACCATACAATCGCCAGACACTCACGGTATATGATGGACAGGTGTCTCTCGCCAGCCTGCAGCTTCTTGCTCAGGAACGTCACCGGATGAAGGTCCCCGTTGTCATCCTCCTGGCTCAGCCCGGCTCGCAGTCCGATGTGGGATGCCTCTGTGTAGACGGTGCTCCCTCGCTGGAAATCTGGTTCTCTCAGGGCAGGACCGGTCATCAGCGCAGTCTCCAACCTCTCGAAGGTCTCTTCACAGTTGCTCGACCACAGGATCTCGTCAGCTTTTCTTTTATGGGTTAGGTCCAATAAAGGGGTGGCTATTTCACTAAAATTTTGGATAAATCGTCTATAATAGCCAACTAACCCTAAGAAAGATCTGATTTTTTTCTTTGTTGTTGGTCTAGGCCAGTTTCTGATGATTTCCATCTTTGATTCTAGGGGTCTGATTATGCCTCCCCCTACCATATGGCCTAAGTATTTTATTTCCGAGTTACCCAGTTGGCATTTACTAGCCTTTACTGTTAACCTTGTCTCCTTTAGCCTCTGTAGTACTCTCTCAATATGGTACAGGTGATCGGCCCACGTTTGGCTATAGATTCCTATGTCATCAATATATGCCACCGTAAATTCCCTAAGCCCTTGTAAAGTTTGGTCCATTAGCCTTTGAAAGGTAGCCGGTGAATTCCGCAACCCAAATGGCAAGACACGGAATTCATATAATCCGAAAGGGCTGCAGAATGCAGTCTTTTCCTGGTCTTTGGGGTCTAGCCTTGCTTGCCAGAAACCTTTAGTCAGGTCTAGACTTGATATGAACTGACATCGCCCAATTGTCTCGATCAAATCATCTAGTCTAGGCATCGGGTATGCATCAGGCTTGGTGACATGATTTAATTTCCTATAATCTACGCAGAACCGTATACTGCCATCTGGTTTATCTACCAATACTATCGGGGCTGACCATGGGCTAGATGAAGGTATAATGATTTTTTCCTTCAACATCTCATCCAGTTCTTGGCGAACCTTGGTTACATATGGCCCTGTGACTCTGTATGGAGTGACAGCTTGAGGGGGTGCATCTCCAGTATCAATTTTGTGCACCACTCCCTTTGCTACACCTGGCTTATTGGAGAAGACCTGCTTGTATTTTATTAGCAAGGCTCTTGCTTCCAGTTTCCGCTCTGGGTTTAGTGTGTCACAGATCTTTACATCTTCTGGGTTATATTGGGGTTCGCCTCGCCCTTCCCAATATGGCAATTCATGTTTCTCATTGTCAGCTTCTTTTATGGCATATAGGACAATATTTTCTTTTCTATGGTATGGTTTAATCATGTTTACATGTACTACTCTTCGACCTTCCTCTCCTTCCTCCTGAATTATGTAATTCACCTCACTCATCTTGGAGATTATTCTAAAAGGACCTGCCCAATTTAACTGCAGTTTGTTCCCCTTAATAGGTTTCAGCATCAGGACTTCATCTCCAGGACTGAATGATCTTTCTCTGGCCTTTTTGTCATACCATAGCTTCTGTTTGCCTTGCTGCCTCAGCAAGTTTTCTGAAGCTAACTTCAGCGATTGCTGCAAGGAGTTCATCAGGGTATCTAGGTACTGGATCACAGTTTCAGGATCTTGTTCCCTCTGCTCTTCCCAATTTAGTCTTAGTAGATCAAGGGGTCCCTGCACTTTTCTCCCAAATAACAATTCAAAAGGACTGAATCCAGTGCTTTCCTGGGGTACAGACCTATACGCGTATAAGCTTTCAGGGGTTAGTGTTCCTTCTCTGGCTGACTCAAAGCATTGTTGTAGCGTAGAATCTTGTCTTTGCTCTTGTTTAAAAGCATTTTCCTGAGGATTTCTTATAACTACCACCTCAGCTGTTATATTGTCTTCCTCTCCTCCTATAATTTCATTAGGGATCTCACAATTTTCTTCAGGTTTTGCTTTTTTTTCTATCTGGGAGCGAGTAGTGAGTAAAACACTCTTTACATGCTCAGATAGATCTAATCCAATCAAACATGGAGCAGGAATTTGATTCGTGAGGGCTACCTTCCACACTCCAGTCCACCCTTGATATTTCATTGGTATTTGAGCCATAGGTAGAGTAATTAATTCTTTCCCAATCCCTTTTATGGTTATGTATTCATTTCTTACTATATTTTTCTGAGGGATAATATCAGGATGACACAAAGTCACCTGTGAGCAGGAGTCTCTCACCGCTAGATATTTTGTATTATTTATATAAATGGGTTCCCCAGAACACCGAAACAATTCTTGGTTATTTTCAATATAAAAGCATTGGACAATGTTGGCTAATGGCAGCTGTTTTTCCTGGCCGTCTGCCACCTCTGTTTCAGCGCCACTTTCAATTGCCTCAACTGTCTTTCCCTGCTGTTGTACATAGTACACTTTCCTGGGTACATTTCCACCTCCTTTCTGTGGAACCTCTTTATTCTTTAAGGTTTGGCATTGGGAAATGAAGTGCCCTGGTTTCCCACAGCCATAACACAATTTTGGACCCCTTTGTTCAAAGAGAGGGGGCTTTTCTCCCTTCCCTTCAAAGCTTTGTTTCATCTGTTGATTCTGCTCTGAGGGTTTGCTTCTAAAATGGCCTCCAGTATTCTGATAGTTCTTGTGGTAATCTCTGGGTTCTTTTCTTCTTTCCTCCCAGCTGTTACCTCCAAGTTTTACCTCAGAATATTTTGGGTTTCGTATTTGTGAGATAAAATCAGCTTCTTCACTCGCCTGTCGAACCGATCTGGGCTTTTTATCCCTGACCAAATACCTTAGTTCTCCTGGTAGAACTGAATAGAATTGTTCTAGCCCTATAATATCTTTCATTTCTTCTAAAGTCTCAACTTTAGCGTGTTCTAGCCACTTCTCCAAGTATTTGACCAGATTGGCTCCCAATTGATAATATGATTCCTCAGGTTTTCTTTTCAATGTTCTAAATTTCTGTCTGAGGTGCTCAGCATTGATCCCATACCTCGCGTAAACCAACTTCCTGAAGGCTTCATAGTCTCTTGCTTGATCTGGGGCCATTTGAGAATAAATCTCATTTAATTCTCCACTTATTTGAGACCTGAGAATAATCATTCTCTCCTCAGCTTTCACTTTATAGTCCCAGCATGTTCTCTCGAAAGCAATGAGGAATGCCTCAGCGCAATCACCCTTTCTGAATTGAGGGAATTTCTTTAAGTCAGCTTTTGATAAATTCCCCTCCTCAGTATTTGAATTATTATTATTATTATTCTGTGCTGATAATTCTAATTGTCTCATTTCTAGTTGGTGCTCCATTTCCTTTTCTCGCATTGCCAGTTGTCTGGCTTCTGCTTCCGCCCTGAGCTGTAACTCTTTTTGTATTTCCTCAGCCCTTATCCTAATCCTTTCTCTCTCCAAATCTAACTCATTTTGTCTTAGCTGGAATTCCTGTTCCAATTTCCACTTTTGAAACTCTTGGGAGGTTAAAGCAGCTTCTCCCCTTGAGGTACTATCCTCCTGAGCATCATCATATTGCTCAGCTAATTCAGGGCTTTCCTCTGCGTGAGGTAAACCTTGTATATCAGATACCTCCATTGTTAACCGTTTCCCCCTCTTAGAAGGCATGGTTTATTTGTCTTTCTCTGGATAAGTTGGTTGGTTTAATAGAGGCAAATAGACAAGCCTCAATTTAAAAACACTTTTTCCTTTTCTGTGTTAGAGAGAGAGAGTGATATACAGTAGCCCTTCTGCTGCAGCAGCAGACAGATGGTTACTTTATTTCTTTCTTTAGGGACCTAGCCTTCTCTGGTTCTGAAACACTGTTTCTTCCAGTCTCCAGACACCCAGCTTTTTCCTTTAATATTTATATTATTCCAGCCACCACTTAGATTTTGTCCTCTCAGCTTCCTTGGACCTTGGCTTCCTTTTTATTCCCTTCTGCGCTCCTCTTTCAGAGCTAGGGGTCTAAAGTTAGCCCTCTTGGTCTTTCCCTAAGCTTGAGGTAAATTTTAAACACTAAATTCTCCTCAGAGTCTCTTCCTGCCTTAGTCTTTCCACGATCAGGAGTCCCTTCCAAGCTATCCACACAGAGCTTTTAGGGTTCCCCACTCCTTCTCATTGGACTAACAGGTCCCTCAGACTCAGAGAATTTCTGTTCTCTTTTCTTTGGCTCACTGGAATTTATTTATTTCATATCCCACCGCTGATGCCACCACTTATGTCGCGCACCCCCAGTGTCCCTAGTTTGTTTCCCTCAAACCCAGGTCCCACCTTTGGGCACGACGTTCTTAATTCTCCATACACCAACTGCCACCAGTGGATCTTTATCCACACTTTACCAATAATGTTGTCTGGACACGTGTTGTCAAATATAACTGATTATTTATTGTTTAGTTGTAGAATCACATAAGTATTTTAATAGATGTTGTATTGTGTTGTACTCATTACTTGGACATTAGACACGCTTCTTTATTGGTAGTACTTTTCATATAAATCACTGTGAATCACTGGAATACTATTAGATGACTGTCTATTTATTTCACTTCTATCTTTTATCTATTCTTTAATTCATACACCAACTATACCACACCAACTTTCCACTCTCTCACATAAAACTCTCCCAAAACCTCCACTCTCCTTTACCAACTGTCTCTCTGACCCCGCCCTCCTGTCCTCTCATAGGCTCCAGCTCTAGAGCTATACATGACGGACAGGTGGGACATGGGCATTCCGCCACAACGGTCATGCCAAAAGGTAAAGCCAATGTGAAAAGATGCTTTGTTCCCAGTTGCTTTCTCTGTTACATCTCCTGTATTCACAAATAAATCAAACATTCATGGGTTCACTGAGATATGTGGGACTACATGAAGCATAACAGCCAGTCCAATGTAGTGGACAAGGAGGAAGTTGGTGTGATACAGTGAGAAGTGACCAGTTTTTCCACTTTGCAATGATCAGTCAACCTGCTCTCTGCATCTCAACCCCCAGGAAACTAGCTAACAGCAAGGTGGTGATACAGTACAAAGGGCAAGTCAATATTATTTAAGTTACCTTGAGAAAGGACAGATTGCTCTGACATTCACAGAAGGGTGAGTATGGTCACAATAGTGACCCTCCTCATGGTAAGTGAGGCACAGCGCAAAACCATGCAGAACTGAATAAAAAGCAAACATGATAATAGATATCACATCCTTCTGGTAGTCATTGGAAAACAAAAAAGAGCATTCCCATTACATAACAGACAGTTCCTCCAGCTTATGCAGGAAATTCTCAGCAAAAATAAACTGAAATGAAATGTACACTCATCCCTTATTCCCATGCATGGAACTACAACCGTAATATTTTCATGACAGCTTATGCCACCAGAGGGTCCTAAGAAAAAGATCATGCCACAATTCCTGTGTGTATAAAGGAGCAGGCCCACCTCTCCATTTAGTCCCTTGATATTGCATTGAATAACCATCCTATAGCAGTGGTTCCCAACCTTGGTTCACCAGATATTTTTGGAGTAAAACTCCCAGAAACCTTCATCACTAGTTATGGTTGGCCAAAATTTCTGGAAGTTGTCATCTAAGAACATCCAGGGACCTAAGGTTGGGAACTACTGCTCTAGAGCTATGTTTCTTCAGCAGTGGTCTAGGGATCTCCAGCAGTACCAAACCAGAATGAGTAGATCTTGCATCTTTCTGCTTTCTCTTGCATTTTTTAAAGCTGCAAGTTATTTTCAGACTAAAGATGATGAAATGGAAGAATTTTTATATATTCATCAGAAGTGAATGGAAACATTTTGCCTTTTGTTCTAGAAATTTAAATTGTTAGAGCTATGTCCAGGTGTAACTCACTCTGATCTTCAGCTTGTGTACAAGGACCATGTGTCTTTTTTTTTTCTGACACAGCACGGACAGGGCCACGTTATGCTTGTCTGACAAATCAGCAATAATGCAGAGGAGCCCATCCAAAAAAAGTGAGGTGGTAACATGAATCAGTGGTTCAGTGTACAAACATTCAAACCCAGACTTAAGCGTAAAATGCTGGAAATCGCAGGTTCAGGTGGACTCCTATGTCTGTGTCAGTTTCCCCTATATTCAGTTATTTTCATTTTCCAGTTTACTTCCATTTTGAACATACAAACATATTCATCGTATTTTCCCATGATTTTTTTTCAAATCGAAAGCCAAGAAACAAAATTCTCACCCATCCCTAATCTTAGTTCACTCTTTTAAGTGGGCCTCAGTACCTCTTGCAAGAGGAGGGGGATGAAATTGATAATGGCAGGAGAGACAGAGAATGCACTTTTGGTTTGAAGAAGCCATGAAGGAATGACAGCACTGGAGTAATACCCTGCTTAGTACTCAGGATATGTTAAAAATGGGTGGGGGCGTTGCTAACCCATATCAGTGCCAACCAGGGTCATTTTAACATTATGGTTTATGCCAAAAACTCTGGAGGCCCAGTCTACCTCCAGCATAGAGCAGGTAAACTGGGCCTCAGGTCTCCCAGATGCCTTGTCTTTCTCCTTTGGGTTGACCAAGGCCCTGTCGAGCATTGCAAAATAGAGTCCTGAGCATGTGCACTTTAATGCATCTGTACATGGGGCTGGGCTATGCAAGGTACTTGGATGTACACTATGGAGGAAGACGGAAAATAACATTAAAACGGAAACAGGTCTTCTACCTTGCAGTGTCTGGAACAGCGCCTATTGAGTAAAGTGGAGATTTTAATCAGGGTAGCGCCCCCCCCCCAAGCCACTATAATGTGAGGAAATATGAATTGTGGATCATTCTGCCACAATGAAATCACTGTGACAAGGAATTCAGCCATTTCCAAATACTATTAATATTATTATTTACATTTCAATTCTCCTTGTAATAGCCAAATCCTTCGTGTCATGTAGCAAATTACACTAGAGTAGGCCCATTAATTCAGTGGGGATTTAGAGAGTCACCACCATAAATTCCATTGATATACACATGTATCTACCCTAAGTGCAACTTACTTTAGCACAGTAAGTCGCAGTTAGAGTAGGCTGAATTAAAACAATGGAACGTATGAGTTGACTCACTAAATCCATATTAATTCAGTCAACCTACTTTAATGTGATTTACTCTGCTAAGCAACAGGATTTTGGCCACTGTTTCTAAATAGCCTTGAATAGCAGTCAAGGACAAATCAGAAACATTTAAAATAGGTTACAAACAAGCTTAAAACACCAAGAGCAATAAAGCAGTTGAAATATCAGAACATGTCAGAATTAGTGTAATATTAAGTATCAAACAGTTTTTAAAGGCCAACTTGAAAAGATTCAGACCCCACACCCTTTTGAAAAGCAATAGGATTAGAGGAAGAATACAGCTCTGATGGAATTATATTCCACAACACTACACAACAATAAGCCACCTCTGGTCTTCATGTAAAGTAGTCCTCCTCAGGTGTTGGTATTCTTAACAGTACCCCTTCTTAAAATTTCAGCATCGAGACAGGTTCATTGTGAAACATATAGTTCCTCTGATAGCCAGGCTATCTAATTATATTGTCTATGTATCAATATAAAGTTATATCAGGAACTGCCTTAATATAATGACTTTCTTTCATTACCTTCATCAGCTGCCATTTTGTAGCTGGATCTGCCTTGTAGTACCATTTTGTGATGGAGAGGTTTTCAGCTCTCTCAAGGTAGCTCTTCAAGATGGAGCTCCTGCTTCAGGTATAGATCTAATAATAAGGAAGAAGAATTGCAGGAAAGAGAAAATGTCTGCCTAAAAGCTAAGTCTAATAAAAAGAGAAGACTCACAAGACTCACAGCAAAAGCGGTGAAATGCTGAAGAAGATAGATTACTGGCTGAATTTTTAAAATTAAGGAAAAAACTCCATGGACCTTAAAGTTCCTCTTAAAACAGAAATGGAATTATCAATTAATACTCTAAAATTAATTCATACTTATTTTGGAGCAAAATAAGAAAGAGACTGTGTCAGAAATTAAAATGGAATTACATAAGTCAATATCAGAGGTCAGAGATCAAACTTATCCAACAAAATTCACAGTTCTCTGAATTTCAGAATGGCATCTTTAAGTTAAAAATGCATTTCACAAAATAAAAATAGGTGTGTTCATGAAAAGGATTTCAAAATGCATTATAGCGGGAGAATTGTTTGCAAAAATGGCTACATAAAGCAAAAATATATACAAAAATAAGGGTATTAAGAGTAATGTGTAGACATGTCCATACAAATGTTTTTTAAAAAAATGGTGATCCAAATGATCACTGAACTGGAATAATGAGGAACTGATTGGAGCTGAAATTGACAGATACACCCAGCGGGCCTAGGAGTGCCATCTGGCAATGTAAATCGTGAACAATATTTATTCTTCTGGGAAGAATTAGCTCTGTTTAATGTTTAAAGGAGAACACAGATTTATCAGCAATTCCCCACCATATAAATGAAGCCCAATCCAAAGGCCTTTCATGGCTTCCACAGAAAGAGAAACAAACCACTGAATGAAATGTATCAGATGATCTTTTATGACTTTGAATATGAAAGCAGTTTTAGAATTATTTGTAATGGATTTTGTTGGATCAACTTGTCAATGCTTTCAATATAAGAGGATGCACATTTTATTGTAACAAAAAGGCTCAAATCAAAGGATATCTGCCAGGTGGTTGTCTAAATTTCTCTTGAATGCCTCCAGTGTTGGAGCCCTCACCACCTTCAGAGGTAGCTGGTTCCATTGTCATACTGCTCTAAAAAGTTATGAATTTTTTTCCTAATACTCAGCCTAAATCTGACTTCCTATAACTTGAGCCCAATGTTGTGTGTCCTGCACTCTGGGCTGATCAAGAAGCGATCCTGCCCCTCCTCTATATGACAGCCTTTCAAGTACAGTATCTGAAAAGTGTTATTATATCACCCCTCTGTCTTCTGTTCTCAAGACTAAGCATGCAGAGTTCTTTCAGTCTTTCCACATAGGGTTTGGTTTCCAGCCCCCTGATCATCCTTGTCACCCTCCTCTGAACTTGTTCCACTTTGTCAGCATTCTTCTTGAAGTGTAGTGTCCAGAACTGGACACAATACTCAAGATGCGGCCTAACCAGTGCTGAATAAAGTGGAACTAGTACCTTGTGGGATTTGGAGACTATACTTCTGTTAATGCAGCCTAAAATAGCAGTTTCCTGTTTTGGAGCCATATCACACTGTTGGCTCATATTCAGCTTGTGATCTATGACAATTTCCAAGATCCTTCTCACTCATAGTATGGCTGAACCAGGTATCCCCCATCTTATAACTGTATGTTTGGTTTCTTTTTTCTAGGTGCAGTACTTTACATTTATCCCTGTTAAATTTCATTGTGTTGTTTTCAGCCTAGTGTTCAATCCTATCTAGATCATTTCTTGATATAGCTTTGGATATTTTCCTTACAACTATCAGGAAACTAGAACAAAACTGAATAAATCAAATTGGAAGAGATGGCATATTTGCTCAAGGCAGAAGATCTAGCCAGTGGCTAGTTTATTAACTGTATCTGTATGATTTTACACGGCTTGGTTTAAAGAAGAGGATTTTTTAAAAGTGGGCTGGAATGTTATATAAAATTAAAATTTAAATAACTCCCAAATACATTTTACAGCCCTTTACCAGATAAATTATCAGAAATCACTGCTAAAGGAAGTGCCTGCAACCCACAAGAGATCTTGGGCCACCTGTAATATAAACATCTTTCATATATGTTGTTAGAATGATAGAAGTTGAGAATGCAATTTTTTACTTTACAGATCATTTTCAGAGGAAGACAATGCCTAATTTCTACCTATGCTTGCTTCTTGCTGGGTTCTGGAGTTTTGCCCAGTGTCGCCACGTGCCTGCCCACCATGTAGGTGACAAAAATATCCCTCATCTGAAGATAGCGCCAGGTAATGCTGACTTTGCTTTTAAATTCTACAAAGAGGCTGCTTCAGGGGCTGCCCGGAATAACGTATTTTTTTTCTCCCCTGAGCATTTCCACTGCTTTTTCCATGCTGTCCCTGGGAGCAAAGTCCACCACACTGAGACAGCTTTTGTCAGGACTTGGATTTAACCTGACGGACATCAGTGAGCATGAAATACATGAAGGTTTTCATCATCTTCTCCACATACTAAATAACCCCAACGCTGAAATCGAGATAAACATTGGAAATACCCTTTTCATCGATGAGAAGCTGAAACCCCTCAAGAAGTTCTTGAATGATGCCAAGCATCTGTATAAGGCTGATATTTCTCATGCTAACTTTGAGAATCCTGAAGAAGCCATGAATCAAATCAATAGCTACATAAAGGAAAAAACCCATGGAAAATTAGAAGAAGTTATCCAGGGCCTTGATCCAGAAGCTGTAATGGTTCTTTTAAATTACAATTTCATGAAGGGTAAGTCAGAAGGACTTGTGAGTACAATTCTGTATATGTGTTTTTAAATACTGTATTATAAACTCCCTTTTCTTGCTATAAGTTTCCACCAATGCAAATGTGGTCCAAAGAGCAAAGAAAAGTTCATCTGTTGAACTAAATATAGATGGAGAGTATTGGTACCACAACTGTGCACCGAGCACATATAAGTACCAGTGTTTGAACATTTTGATCAGAATCTCAGGAACTTAATCCACTTATAATTTTTTTCAGTTGATCACAGTCTTCTCTTTCTCTCTTTGGCAATCCCATTTAGATACCCTTGCATTTCAGCTATTTAGAACCAACACCACTCCAACGGAAATTGATTGTGACAAGTTAAGAATGAATACACCTGCACTGAAGTCTTAAGTCAGAATCCTATTTCTAATCTCAGCCATAGACTAGATCCAGTGGCACCTATGTAGGATAGTATATCAACACTTCATGGAAATTCCATAGAGTCAGTGGCATAAATTATGTTGCATAGCTGTGGAAACCCAATAGTGATGTTGTTGTCAGCAGTGGCAAATCACAGCTGATTAAAGTTTTCATTTGGCAATTTCAGGGTGCACATGACTTTGTTGAATCCAGTATGAGTCATGTGCATGGCGGAATCACCTTTAATCAATGGCAATTTGCCTTTAATCAACAACGATTTGCCACATGCAGAGCTGTGTAACAAGATTTCCACCAGTTGGTCTACTTTAGATGGGACTAGTACTAGGCATACCAGCTTTAAGATTTAAGCAAATCTCTGTATTTGGAATATGATATCAACAACAGTGTTTTCAGGTCCAAAAGGCCATTGAAGCATTATTGAATTTTTATAAATGTTTTTGACCACTCCTAACAGTAAACAAAATGTGTGGCTTCGTACAATAACATGTGTGCTTTTTTAATTTTCTCAAAAGCTTACTGGAGGAACCCATTCAATTATGAAGTGACTCAAGAAGGAGATTTCTTTGTGGATAAACACATTGCAGTGAGAATTCCTATGATGAACAGAGATGGCTTCTTCAGCAGTTACCATGACACGGATCTGTCCTGCCAGGTGGTAGAACTCCCTTACAAGGGCAGTGCTTCTGCATTGTTCATTCTGCCCGACCCAGGGAAAATGAAACAGGTGGAAGATGCTCTGAACAAAGACGTCTTATTAAAATGGCTGCATTCACTGAGACCTCGGTAAGTCAGTGTGTGGCGGTGGATGGAATTTTAGATGAAGACTGAAACATTTTCCATTTGAAGGACAACCTAAGATTTGTTCAATTTGTTATCATCATACATGGTTAAGTGACAGGAAATGTAGCTGAGACCTGCATGGAGAGAAGATCGGAGGCATCAAGAATAGTAACAAAATGGTAGTCCTGTCTCCCTACAGAAGGTCCTGTGGCAAGGCTTAGGCTGGGATGGAACAACCCCACTATGAAAGGAGAGAAGCTTCAGCCACAGGGCAACCTATCTTCTCTAGAAGCCTTAGGTATGCGCATGGAAAGCCCTTGATAGATGAGATCAGATCAGATAAAGGGCCAAAACAGATTATATAAGTAATGCAGCAGAGCCTGAGCTCACAAGATTGAAATCCTGGGACTTTATGTTTAACAGGAACTATGGCATCATCTGCCACATCCTCAGTCTTTGTTCCCTTACAGTTGAGATTCAATCCCCACAGCACATGTGGGAGAAGTAGATTTCCCCCAAAACAGTGAAATGCAAGTGTTTCTGGGTGGTTTGGTATGAATGGGCAATTAAAACCCACTGGCTTTACAAAATACCTCTTCCTTTCTTGTTCCTATGGTCTGATATAGCTGCCTGCTTTTTAGGACTTGGGGAGGAGTTGGGCTGTGGAGACTGTTATAATGAGCACCCACACTCCCAAATTTACCACTACACCACTGGACAAGATGGGCAGCTTCACTGTTTCAAATCGACTAAGGCAGTGATGGCGAACCTTTTTGAGCCAGAGTGCCCAAACTGCAAACAAACAAACAAACAAAACTAGCGGGCAGAAGCGGAAGTGGCGGCAGAAGCCGGAATCCCGGGCACAGAGGTGCCTCCAGACCCCACTCTGGATCCACCTCCAGTCATGCCCAATCTGGCCACTACCTATAGCTTGGCTGGCCCACTGCTGCCAGCGCCAGCTGCTCCAGATCCTGGCCCACTGCCTGTCGGGGCGCTAGCACTGCGGCTGCAGCCACCTCCTCAGGTTTGGCTGCCAGGGCTAGCGATGCAGCAACTTATGGCTCACGTGCCCACAGAGAGGGCTCTGCGTGCCAGCTGTGGCACGCATGCCATAGGTTTGCCATCACTGGGCTAAGGAATGTAGTAGCATAACACATTCCCCAGGTGATGATGAATCTTAAAGATGGTTGCCCAATAGCCAATCTTCAAAACTGAAACCATTGTCTGGTGGAATTCATTAAAGATGAGCATGTAAAGTCTCTGGACTCCTGGAGATCACCAGGTACCTCCTGGTTTGGTATGGCCAGACATACATAATGTGTTCTGTCTGAGATTAACCACACACCTTCTTCTGGATTTCATTCTACAGGAGAATGCATCTCTATCTCCCAAGGTTTTCAATAAATGGGAAGTATGTTCTCAAAGGAATGTTAAGAAGACAGGGCATCATTGACGTATTCACAGACAATGCAGACTTATCTGGAATAACAGGGGAGACAAACCTGAAGGTTTCTAAGGTATGCTAGTCAAATGTCATCAAGTAGAATCCTAGTAAAGATTTACTTGCCTAGAAGAGGAACAGTAGACATTTCTATAGCTAGTGGATGAGATATTAGTAATTCAATTGTCTGATTGCACACCCGATCATACACCCAGCACATGCACAGCATTTTTTCAGTTAGCCACAGTTAACTAACACAACTTCCAAGATTCCTCCAGGATATCCAACAGGACTTTGGTCATGAGACTACGAGGGTTGAACTAAGGGCTCTGAGTTGCTTTTTCTTTGGGCCAGAGGTACTCCCCTCTGTAGGGTCCATCCTCCTCCACACTTTATCAGCACAAAAAGAAAAAAGTTACACCCATTTTGCTTTTCCAGTAGAAGTTTTTGGGATGGCTGGCAATCTGAATTTACAAATCAGTCCAGATTGAAGTCATTGGGGCCATCACTATTAAAAACCACCTGTTCATTTTATGTATAAAATATATTTCTATTGCTCTGACCAATAATCACATTTTTGGGTTCACTGCAATAGCTATTTCAGGTATGTTCCAATCAATATATTAATGACAAGGAGGAAATGCAGCTTTGGGTCGGGCTGGGAAGAACAACGAAACCTGTGTAATATCTTGAGCATTTCAAAGAACAGTTTTTTTAAAAAAGACAAAATAATATTCGAATTATGCTATATGGGAGCAGACAATTAAGAGCCCAATGGTGCAGTACTGCAGTCAAGCCTCTGCTCATGACATGTACATCGATCCCAATGGGTTCAGGTAGCTGGCTCAAGCTTGACTCAGCCTTCCATTTTTCTGAGGTTGGTAAACTGAGTACCCAGCTTGCTGGGGGTGTGTGTGTGAGATTGTTCCTTGAATAGTCATGTTGTAAATGGTCCAAAAAGTTCTCTAGCACTATGGGGTTGTATATAAGTCAAAACAGCAGCAGCAGCAGCACTAAGATTTGGTTTAGAGATTGATGACTCATGGGAGTGGGAAGCAAGGACATAATGAAATCTCTCAACACATAAAATGGATTCCTCTGCTTTAAAGGGTCACAGTGATCTCATATGCTCAAATCTGGGCCAGTAACTGGTAATAATTTTTGCTTCCTTTCCTTGCAGGGTATTCACCAAGCTTATATAAACATCCATGAGAATGGTACTGAAGCTGCAGCCACCACTGTCATTGAAATTACACCCCATTCCATTGCTCCTGTGCTCAAATTCAACTCACCCTTCCTCATGGCAATAACTGAGCATGATTCCAAGTGCATTTTGTTCATGGGAAAAGTTAACAATCCTGCAGTGAATTAATCACACAACAAATGTGCTGCATCTATAAATGAATTAAATACTGAAAGACTTACTGCAATCTATAGTGTTGTATGGTGTTTCCTTCTCTAGTGACCAAATTTCAGATGAGAATATAATTCTCGTCATCAAAATATGTGTTGGTTCATTTTACTGAGCAGCATTTAGTTGATACCCTGACTACATACAAGCATGATTTTTCTTTGAACAATTATATTAAAGTTGCTGCTGAACAGCAGATGTAAAAACAAGGCAAAGCTCATACATTTCACCACAACTCCTTCATTCATTTTGTAGTGCTGTATTCTGCTGTGCCATACGAAATAAATAAAACCACAACTCTTGGTTTTAATTCAAATGTTGCTTGGAAATGAAGTGGCCACCATTACAGATGAAGAACCATAGCTGTTGTATCTGCAATCACTTCATTAAACACAATAGACATCAGCTGAGTGGCAAACTCATGTGCTTCTTTCTAAAGAAAGGAAAACTAGCAGCTATTTACTACCTGATTTTAAAATTTTTCTATCTCATCTACACCCATTCAAGGCAACTTTAATCTTTAAGGTGCCACCGTGTTTTTGTCTTTTTTTACTTTTTATTTTTATTTTGTTTTCACCTAGATGATATAGTATGAGTGGTATGCATGAATGTTGTCTTTTCAGCAACTACTCCTTTTTTTCCTCCTGCTCAAGCTGTAAACTACTATGCAGTGTTTTTCATTTGTGCTTTTAAAAAAGTAATCACTCCATCTCTCTAGATCTTTTTCCAACAGGAGAATAAAGTTCTACTTTTCAAGGTTGAGATACCTGGTAGCTATGATGTTAAAGATATATTAGAAAGATGGTTGTTGTGGGTTTTTCGGGCTGTTTGGCCGTGTTTTGGAGGTTTTTCTTCCTAATGTTTCTCCAGTCTCTGTGGCTGGCATTTTCAGAGGACAAGAGCTAGAATTCTGTCTGTGTTCTAACTCCTGTCCTCTGAAGATGCCAGCCACAGAGACTGGTAAAACGTTAGAGGGGAAAAACCTCCAGAACACAGAAAAACCCACAACAACCATCAGATCCCGGCCATGAAAGCCTTCAAGAACACATATATTAGAAAGCTTGGGTGCTGATATATTCACAGATTTACTGGGAAGCCGGAGGGCCTGGTCACACAGCCGAAAAAGCTGGGATCTGAGCAGATTTAAAAACCATGCTGAGTTTCACGTTCATACAATAAATCCCAAAGTCCATATTTGTTTTCTCCTGACTCATTTTATTTTCTTAGGAAGTGAGTTAAAATAAATGGCCACCAGAGGACCATTTATTTTAACACACTATTTTCTTGACTTAAAACCACTGTGAACTGTACAGCTGGTTTTAAAAGGGAGCCTCTGCATACGTATCCAATTTAAGAACATGAACTGAAAATATATAGCCTCCCAAAATGGTACATTAACAGAAGAAGATACAGTACACATTTTAATTACTCAGTAGGAATGCAGGAAATGACTGAAAAACCACGTGTTTTGTGTTGGCTAAAATTAAAATGCTACATATTGGGGTATTTTCAAGAAATTTAGATGGGCCCTGAGGTGAAACTTTTCAAAATGGAAAAGACCACAGGCAAACTCCTGTCTGAAACTCAGGCGTACAATAAGGGTACGAGAAAAGTGGAAGGAAAGGAATGTAATAAACCACCCTCCTCTCTCTTAGCTCTCTGCATCTGAAGAGCTGCAGTTTGAAGAAAAATATTTTCTACCTGTGCAACACCTCCATGTGATTAAAAAACCTGGATTTTGGGGGATTCAATTATGTGAACAGCATTTATGCTTCCACTTTCAAACTGCATGTCTTTACATGGAAAGCGGTAGAGTGAAGGGTGTGAGGCTAAAATATTTGCTCATGTTTATGTTTACACTTTTATTGAACAATTGAGTAGAATTACAAAATTGCAAAATGAAAGAGGGGAGAATCATTTTAAAGCAAATTACAGGTTTCTTCTCCCAAACTACAGAGGGGGGAATTGCTGCTTTCCACCTCTCCCAGTCCGACTAGCTGATAGCAATACAGCCCACCAATTCTAATATAATTCACACACTCATATACACAGACCAGAGGGAAGAATAACAGCTAAGCAGTTGCGTAACAGGGAAAACATCAGAAGAGAGTATTGCATAAAAAAGAAAAGGTTTTTACTCCTCTCCGTGAGAGTCTCAGGCCACCAAAGTCCAGAAAGGACTTTTTAAGTAGCAGAAAAAATAAACGCAAGCTATTAAGAAATATGTTTGGGACATCGTAACTCAATGGCTGAAATACCATTGTGTAATCCCATTGTGTAAATTATGCCACATAATGCTGATCAACTGCAGCAATTTTTGCAAATAAAATTTTCCATTTCCCACACAGAAGATCCTGAGGCTCCTATGGAGTCACTGTCATTATCAGGAAGCTATAATGGTAATTATTTTTTTAAAGCATTAATGGCATTAACATTAATTACTTGGATGAGGAGGCACAGGGAATGTTTATCAAATTTTCAGATTAATCTCAAGAGAAAAAGACTGAGGGGGGGGGATATGATAGAACTTCTGAAAAACTTGAAAGATTGCCATACAGAAGAGGGGCAGGATCCGTTCTCGATAAACCCAGAGTAGAGGACACCTAATAAGGGGCTCAAGTTACAGGAAGCCAGATTTTGGTTGAATATGGTGGAAGACTCTCCAACTGTTAGAGCAGTTGTTATAGCAACTGTAAGCTAGGATCCTCAATTGTCCCACCACCAGCATTAAATAGGTATCAATGCAGAGGGTGGTAGCTGCAGAGCTAATATCCCAAAAAGAAGCTCGAGTAAGAAATAAAGCTTGTGCATTATACATAGATGACTTTAATTAATTTACTGAAATTTGTAATGGAAATCTAATTCTTTGTTTACAGAGTCTATGCAGAGGAACATGGTCTTCAATCTGTGTTTGCTTTTTGCTGGGTTTGCCCTGTTTCTGCTCACTATGGGGATGACCATGACATGACCACTTTGTTGTTGAATGTCAGGACAATTTGATCTTTCTGAATATGGCCCAGGGATTATTGACTTTAATGTTACATTCAGGAGCTGGCAACAAGAGTTTTTCTTTTCTTTTCTCTACAGCCTGGGACGAAGTCCTGTGACTGATGCATTTGCAAATACATTTTACCAAGCCCTGAAGATCCAGCCTTAGCCTATAACCACAACACCATGAGGGAGAAAATGAGGCTGAATCATAACCAGCATCAGAATAATTATGAAGAATTAGGAGCCTGTATCTAATGGCCAGGTCTTTGCTGGAAAAAATCAGGGCACTATTAAATTAAAACCAGCAACATTCTCAACTGAAGATGAGAAATGGAAATTTTATTTAGTTTTGATTTTTAATAAGATTTTATGCATTTTCTTAAATAAATGGGACGGGGGGAATGAGACTAAGATAATTAATAACTGACAGATTATCAATGCAAATATGTCTTATGAATGTTAGTTTTTAACATTTTTATCAAACTTAGAAAATTCTAACAAAACCAACTTAAACTATACAACTACAAAGACAATACACCTCTGGAGATAGGTTATGTCATTTCACCATTTAGGAAGCCCCATTCCTTTTGCAAAACTTCACTGAATCTTGCAAAACGGCAAAATCCTTCCTTTTTATTAATACATGCTCAATAAAAAGTCCCAAAATATCACTAAAATTATTCTTCTTTATCAAACTCTTTTTAATCTTAAGATCACAACTTAACTTATCATTAGTAGCTAAATTCCAAACTTCTTTATAGCAAGGCCACAGATTGAACTTCTGTCTGAGCTTACAGAAGTTATACCTGGTTGCCTTTTTATCATGGCACCCAATAGCCTTTCCTATGCCACTAAGACCTTTCCATGTTCAGATTTCATTTCAGAAAATCCAGAGATTAGTACCAGCTAATGCCGGGGGGGGGGGGGGGAGGGACATGGTGGCGTGTCAGAAGACCAGCAGTTGTAAGATTGAATCCACGCGACGGAGTGAGCTCCCGTCACTTGTCCCAGTTCCTGCCAACCTAGCAGTTCGAAAGCATGTAAAAATGCGAGTAGATAAATAGGTACCACCTCGGTGGGAAGGTAACAGTGTTCCATGTCTAGTCGCGCTGGCCACGTGACCACGGAAACTGTCTTCGGACAAACGCTGGCTCTATGACTTGGAAACAGGGATGAGCACCGCATCCTAGAGTCGGACACGACTGGACTAAATGTCAAGGGGAACCTTAATCTTTACCTTTAATGCCGGGGGGGGGGGGGGAATTCATGGAAGACCAGAAGCTGGTGAAGAAATAGAGTTCGTGGCTCCCTGTGGGGTGGAAGGAAAGCAGTAAGAAAGTTTGTCTCCGTACTGATGGTTCACCACATAGCACCCCTTCATTCCACATCATAACCTTTTATTTTTCCCATTGAAAGTCACCCCTCATCAATCTAGAAATACCTGTACTCAAATACCTGCACAAACATGAGGAGCAACCAATTCAGACCACCTTCAAACTAGCTCTGGACTAATCAGTCTTGATCTGTACAGGAAGCACTTGGATACCGATTGGATCAGACAGTATTTACATGTCTCTAGACAGAAACAACTTGATAACATATAACATCAGCAGCAAAGATAGGAATAGATACTCTTTCCAATTTTAAACCACCCACTAACCAGACTTCTCTAATAGCATTTGTGCTAAACAGATGGTTAAAATGCAAGGAATAAGCAATATGTGACACAATTAACAGGTGTAGGTTTAAAAAGAGGTTCAATTGGCCATTGGGGAGATGCTCTGTGTGTTTTGCTCCAAGTGCTATGAAGGGTTCCCTTTCAGGACAACTTATTTTGAGATTTCAAACCATTGTTGTATTACTCTTGCTGGTTCCTTTGTTTGTTTTGTTTTGATCATTGTTGTTGCAAATGATGGAGGCATGTTTCCAAAAGGTTCCAGAGGCCTGATCCTTCTCTAATGCAACTTTTTCTCACCCTACAACATCCTTGCAACAAGATGTAGAGGGAGGCTGTTACACAGACATGGAGATTCCCCCCCCCCCAACCTGTTTGAAGCTGTTGTAAGGAAGGTTTTGCATTCTTTTGGCATCTCTACTGAAGATTTGGAGATTTAGTTTCTCGGGATGGAAACTCTGTTAGGTTTTATTGCTTTGAGCATCCAGTAGATCAGAAGCTGTGATGTAAGGCATTTAAACACTGGCTCAAATCTTATTGTTAGCATAGCACAGCAAGTTATCTTAAACTGGGCCCACTGAATTACAAGTTCCATTGATTCAAATGGACTTACTCTAATTATTTACTGAAATAAGTTACAACTAGAGTTAGCCCCTTGGAATCAGTGGAATTTATGAATTGATTCACCAAATCTCCATGGATTCAATAAACCTAATCTAGTGCAATTTACTATGCTAAGCAATAGGATTTCAGCCATTATGCTAAATCTCTACTGTGACAGAAATAGCTTCAGATGACATCCTTAAGGCTATGTCATCAGATAACAACTTTTCTACATATGCATACACCCCAAAATCATTAAACACAGGAGAAGTCCTGGATCGTTCTTTTTAAACTTCCTTTTTTTAATCTTGTTACTCAGCATACAAATATCTTGTTATTCAACATCCAAATAGAGATTGAAGTAAACATTTAACAAACATACAATCAAAATGTGCTTTATATTGAAATATTCTAAATATCAGTATACCTGTTTCCTTATACTGTTGCAAGAGCATAGCTCTGTGAAACAACTTTTAAAAAAGAAATGGCATCCCACTATTGAAAAGGTAAATAGGAGTTAGGTGAGTGGAGCATCCTGAAATTGACATTACAGGGGAAAATAGTAGTATGGGGGCTGTCATCTTCACCCTAGATCAATTTTGGGGTCAGAGATTAGAACACGTGCCTGCTGAACCTTCCAGCTTCCCATTGACATTGCATTGAATTTTTATTCTAGGTCAGATTAGGTAATAGATGTAGGACCTCTGCTGTGTAGAAATAATTTTTGTTCAACATTTGTGCTTTCTGGATCGTCGCCGCTGTTTAATGTTTAATGGAAAACATCTGTTTCTCAACGATGTTCTGCCATATAAAGGAAAGGCCAATGCCAGGACTTTTCACTGCTTCTTCAGAAAGGCATCCCCAACTGTAATGTAAGTATCATGCCTTTTTAAATGACATACATATGAAAGACGTTTCTCTGTAAAAATGGTTTGCATTTGTTGAATAGACTTACCGATACTACTGATTTTCCAGAGTTATCTTGCATTTTACTGTGTTTTACCAAGTATTTGAGAACTGTTAAAACATATAGAAAGGTAATAAAGTATGCAGAGGATGTTGGGAAGATGCTGGGTGTAGCTAGTCCTGCTTTGAGTTAAACCTGTTTTGAGTTAAAGTTTAATAAAAGTTTCCGTTGGCAAGCAGCAACTTGTAGTCATGTCATGGGAGTGGGCAACTGGGGCTATTCACAGCAAGTGAATCAGTGCTTCACGTTGCCCACCAGTGCTAGGAATGCAGACAGCAGGCTCATGAGGCTACCTGGTCTCAGTCATCCCCAGTCGATTGCAACAATTGTTTCTATTTATTATTTCTTTATTTCGGGTACTTGTGTACTTATATACTGCCCCATTAGTGCACAGCACTATTCTGGGCATTTTGCATAAAAACAAGCAGTCACTATAATGTCCAGTTACATAAAAACAGCAGTCACTAAACATCTGATATGTGTCTCTACACCTAAATTAACACATGAAACTTTATTCAAATCAATGTCCTTTTGGATGACACGTATGTGTCCAGCCTAGCCTGCCAGTGGGTTACCTTGACTCAGGAGAGATTTGAACCCAAATCTCCTCATGCTGTGTCTGTCCCTCTGTTCATTACATCACATTGGCTATCAGGTTGTACCTTTATTAGACCAGTAAAATTTCAAAAAATAGGCTAATTTCTGGGTCCCAAGTGATTTGGACTGATCTGGAATCAACTTGCTCTTGATTCAGACCAATCCAATCTGCTTTACATTTGATCGGAAGAGGCCCAAATCAGCCTGATTCAGTCTGAGAATCAATCAGTTGAACCAACTGCACAACCCTGGATATTATGGAGAGCAGAAAATATCAGAGAATGATGCTATCAGTGCCTATAAGGGGTGGCTATGTAGTAGTGGTGTGCAGAGTTGTGTTTTTGGACAACATTTCCCAGAATTCACCAGGCAGCTATCTCTACACCTCTCCTGTGCCGTATGCATCTCAGTGCCAGTTGCTGGAGAACATCAGTAGGGGAGTAGTATTGTGCTCATATCCTGACTGTGAGCTTCTCCTTCATACTTGGCTGGGCATTTTGGCAAGAGAATGCTAAATTAAACAGGTCAGGCTGTGCAATTTCTTCATACAAATGTCTTTCACTATCCCAATATAAGCAGTGACATTGAAAATGTGATTCTTTCTTTATAGATTATACCCTGAAGAACATAATGGCTAACCTCTATGTAGCTTTACTTCTTGCTGGGCTTCACACTTTTGCTCATTGCCACCGTGTCCCTGCCCATCATGAAAAGGAAAATGAGCACAATCTTCCTGCTAAACATGACCATAATGTGCCTTATCTGAAGCTAGTACCAGGTAATGTTGACTTTGCTTTCAAATTCTACAGAGGGGCTGCTGCAGGGGCTGCCCGGAATAATATTTTTTTTTCTCCCCTGAGCATTTCCACTGCTTTTTCCATGCTGTCCCTGGGAGCAAAGTCCAACACACTGAGACAGCTTTTGTCAGGACTTGGTTTTAACCAGACAGACATCAGTGAGCATGAAATACATGAAGGTTTCCACCATCTTCTCCGCATATTAAACAGTCCTGATGCTGAACATGAGCTGAACATTGGGAATGCCCTTTTCATTGATGAGAAGCTGAAACCCCTCAAGAAGTTCTTGGATGAAACCAAACATTTCTATATGTCTGACGTTTCTCATGCTAACTTTGAGAATCCTGAAGAAGCCATGAATCAGATCAATAGCTACATAGAGGAGAAAACCCATGGAAAACTAGAAGATGTTATCAAGGGCCTTGATCCACAGGCTATAATGGTTCTTGTAAATTATAACTATCTGAAAGGTATGTCTGACAGACTTGATTTTCTTAATATAGTACTCTGCTTTCCTATATATTGCCTGAAATCTAGGAACATTAAGTTATACTGTATAGGCTGATGATGTCATAAACCAGAACTGTTTTTTGGGAATTGAAAATTTCCATCCTGCTCCTCTCTCCCAGGGTTCTGAGTCTCCAGCAGTGATTTTCAGAGATTGCCAACACACACACTGAGTTGTTTGCTCCCCAAAAACTTCCTTGGAACTAGTTGCCAAGTAAGCCTCGGAACCTTAGGTGGGGAAGAGATAGGAAATTCCAAAAAAAAAACAGCTGTGGCTGATGAGAACATCTATTTTATTGTGATGCATCTTTATGCTATCTGATTTCAGCCATTGTTTTTAGATTTACTGTGGTAAACATTCTTGGTGTGAGATTACGTCCAGTCCATAGATTATGTCACAGTTCTGGACACTCTCCTAATATATTTGGTTTGGCTTTAGTCCACAGTCCCTTATCTGTCCTCTGAAAGGCTTTGAATGGTGTAATATTGTCTCAGATTTTTCTGAGAGTTCCTCATATCCGTAGAAAAAGAACCACATTTGGTAGAATTTTCTGGTTCTTCCCATTTCAGCAATAGGACTACAACTTCCAAAACTCTTAAGCCAGCATTACCAGTTAAGATATCCAATTATGCAAGCCAGGATATCAGTAACATTGATGTAAAATTTTGCTCTTTGGTAAAAGGACTAGAATTCCTTGGTTCCTGCAGATAATTTTTTTTTGAAAACAACTCCCAGAATTGCCAGGACATCTTGACCAATCAAGATCTAACCCTGCTATCCCTTTAAACTGGGGACAAAGTATGCATGAAGTGCACTGACATACCACTAGTTACATACTTTGCAGGAGGCAATGCTTTCTCCTAGCTAAAATCAGTTCACATAGGGCAAAATCCAGCTATTCAGCAGTAATTTTTTTGTACTATTAATGATCCTGCCTCCCCTGCAATCTTAAGGCTCTCAAAGGCTTTCCCAGGACAAAAGGGAGCCCTAATGAATCTCAGAACCTAAAAGGATGGAGGGCAGGAAACTTTAATTATTTTAAATCAAATGCTTCTGGTGCTTAATCTGGGTTACAGAATCATGGAATCACAGAATAATTGAATTGGAAGGGGCCTATAAGACCACAGAGTCCAACCCCCTGTTGAATACAGGAATCCAAATCAAAGTATATCTGATAGTTGGTTGTCCATTTTTCTCTTGAATGCCTCCAGAATCACTCACCACCTCCCATGGTAATTGCTTCCATTGTCTATTGCTTTAACAGTTAATATGTTTTTCCTGATATTCAGCCTAAATCTGGCTTCCTGTAACTTGAGTCCATTACTTTGTGTCCTGCACTCTGGGAGGATCGAGAACCGATACTGCCCCTCCTCTGTGTGACAATCTTTCAAGTATTTGAAAAGTACTATCATATCTCCCCTCAGTCTTCTTTTCTCAAGGCTAAACATGCCCAGTGCAAAATCATACAACAGGATTTTGCTCATTGCATGATGTGTATTTTCAGCAATCCCAGTTTTTAGCAACAAAAAGGTATAAAAGGATTGAATATAGAGAAGTGATAATTAGCTCTCTTGCACTGAAATCCTTCAAGTAGATATAAGATTTAAGCGTGTGTTTGTTACTCAGAATGGAATTTCAAAGGTCGCATCCAGAAATCTTAATCATATCATGATTGTGTTCCACAATTTTAAAATACATGAAATGCTTTTTCCCTCCAAGCAGGAGCAAAATCTTTGGCTTGCTACAGTAAACTGCATGCTTTTCTTATTCCCCTCTCCCAAAAGCTTACTGGAGGAACCCTTTCAATTATGAAGCTACTCGAGAAGGGGATTTCTTTGTGGATAAACACATTGCAGTGAGAGTTCCTATGATGAACAGAGATGGCTTCTTCAGCAGTTACCATGACACGGATCTGTCCTGCCAGGTGGTGCAGCTCCCTTACAAGGGCAGTGCTTCTGCATTGTTCATTCTGCCCGACCCAGGGAAAATGAAACAGGTGGAAGATGCTCTGAACAAAGATGTCTTGTTTAAATGGCTGCATTCACTGAGACCTCGGTAAGTCAGTGTGTGGCGGTGGATGGAATTTTAGATGAAGACTGAAAAGTTTTCCATTTGAAGGACAACCTAAGATTTGTTCAATTTGTTATCATCATACATGGTTAAGTGACAGGAAATGTAGCTGAGACCTGCATGGAGAGAAGATCGGAGGCGTCAAGAATAGTAACAAAATGGTAGTCCTGTCTCCCTACAGAAGGTCCTGTGGCAAGGCTTAGGCTGGGATGGAACAACTCCACTATGAAAGGAGAGAAGCTTCAGCCACAGGGCAACCTATCTTCTCTAGAAGCCTTAGGTATGCCCATGGAAAGCCCTTGATAGATGAGATCAGATCAGATCAGATAAAGGGTAAGACTATGTGCTGTGTTCAATGGAGCATTAGGCTTGGACAGGGGAGCATTTGAGTTTAATTCCTCTTCAAAGCACTGATCAACTCTCACCCTAACATGTATCAGGTCTGCTATTCACATCTTGCATAGCTAAGTAATGGGAAGAAAAATATTCTATTCAGTCCTGATCTCTCTGGACAAAAGGGGGAAATGTCAGCAATAAAAATTAGGTATGCACACTGTCTTTGGACATATGTGCAAGAGCTGACTGAATCAGGGTATATGTGCCATTCTGTAGTGAGCAAGGAGCCACACAACACAATGGGTCCTTCATATCCTATTCTGGATTTATAGGGTTAAAATATCACCAGTGATTTAAATTGACCAAAGTGGGAATAAAAAGTAATATGGTAGATTGAGCAACAGGCACCAAAGAGGAAGAAAAATGATAACTGAACCCTCCTATGAAGTCCAAGATCCTCTCTGAACACACCAACCACTGTGGCATAAGGAAGGCTCAGACCGGGGTCACCATGCAGTTTATAGGTATACATAACATCTTACGGGACGTGGTGGCGCTGCGGGTTAAACCGCAGAAGCCTCTGTGCTGTAAGGTCTATAGATCTGCAGCTGTAAGATCGAATCCACGCGACGGAGTGAGCACCCGTCGCTTGTCCCAGCTCCCGCCAACCTAGCGGTTCAAAAGCATGCAAATGCAAGTAGATAAATAGGGACCACCTCGGTGGGAAGGTAACAGCATTCCGTGTCTAAGTCGCACTGGCCATGTGACCACGGAAGATTGTCTTTGGACAAACGCTGGCTCTATGGCTTGGAAATGGGGATGAGCACCGCCCCCTAGAGTCGAACACAACTGGACAAAATTGTCAAGGGGAACCTTTACCTTTACCTTTACCTAACATCTTACAGATGAAATTTATGCCAATTGTGTTATGCTGGTGGACCCAAGTAATAGAATTTAGGCCATTATCACACTATTAGGGATGACTGAGTGTGAGAGACTGTGGAAAAATGATTGTTATATGGGCTCTGAGTGGATAAGTCACACAATGAGAGTATTGTGTAGGTTTCCTCCAAGCATAGCTGTTTGCATTTCCTTTCCATTTGCTGGATTTTTTTTTCTTAATGGAGACTGTCATCTATCCAGGAACGGAATGGACTAACATGTCACATAAAGGATAGAGGGTGGACCAGCCTTGATTTGTATGCATTTACAGAGGAGTTTTGGAAGCTTAATTAAAACAGCAGCCCTTCTCAGGGCTGGCTGAGAGATCTTAGTAGGGAGGGAAACAATCTTTCTGCTATTTCCTAATAGGGTTGCTTATAGTCTTTCTGCCAGTTTTGGAGGCAAAATCATGGTGTTAACAGAGGTATTTTGAAGGTAGACTTGGTGCCGCCTATGATCAATATTCTGTAACTTTCCCTATCTCCCTTGCATTTTGTTTCCCTTCTCTTCTCTGCTATCTGTAAGGCCTCGTTGGACAGCCACTTTGCTTTCTTGCATTTCCTTTTCTTTGGGATGGTTTTTGTTGCTGCCTCCTGTACAATGTTACGAGCCTCCATCCATAGTTCTTCAGGCACTCTGCACACCAAATCTAGTTCCTTAAATCTGTTCTTCACTTCCACTGTGTATTCAAAAGGGATTTGGTTTAGATTGTACCTGACTAGCCCAGTGGTTTTTCCTACTTTCTTCAGTTTAAGCTTGAGTTTTGCTATAAGAAGCTGATGATCAGAGCCACCATCAGCTCCAGGTCTTGTTTTTGCTGACTGTATAGAGCTTCTCCATCTTTGGCTGCAGAGAATATAATCAATCTGATTTCGGTATTGCCCATCTGGTGGTGTCCATGTGTAGAGTCGCCTCTTGTGTTGTTGGAAAAGAGTGTTTGTGATGACCAGCTTGTTCTCTTGACAAAACTCTATTAGCCTTTGCACTGCTTCATTTTGAACTCCAAGGCCAAACTTACCTGTTGTTCCTTTTATCTCTTGACTCCCTACTTTAGCATTCCAGTCCCCTAGAATGAGAAGAACATCTTTCTTTGGTGTCAGTTCTAGAAGGTGTTGTAGGTCTTTGTAGAATTGGTCAATTTCAGCCTCTTCAGCATCGGTGGTTGGTGCATAAATATGGATTACTGTGATGTTGAAAGGTCTGCCTTGGATTCGTATTGAAATCATTCTATCATTTTTGAGATTGTATCCCAGTACAGCTTTTCCCACTCTTTTGTTGACTATGAGGGCTACTCCATTTCTTCTACGGGATTCTTGCCCACAATAGTAGATGTGGTAATCGTCTGAATTGAATTCGCCCATTCCCGTCCATTTTAGTTCACTGATGCCCAGGATGTCAATGTTTATTCTTCCCATCTCCTGTTTGACCACATCCAGCTTACCAAGGTTCATAGACCTTACATTCCAGGTTCCTATGCAGTATTTTTCTTTGCAGCATCAGACTTTCCTTTCACTTCCAGGCGCGTCCACAGCTGAGTGTCCTTTCGGCTTTGGCCCAACCACTTCATTAGCTCTGGAGCTACTTGTACTTGTCCTCCGCTCTTCCTCAGTAGCATGTTGGACGCCTTCTGACCTGAGGGGCTCATCTTCCAGCGTCATATCTTTTATCCTTTTGTTTCTGTTCATGAGGTTTTCTTGGCAAAGATACTGGAGTGGCTTGCCAGTTCCTGCTCCAGGTGGATCGCATTTAGTCAGAACTCTCCACTATGACCTGTCCGTCTTGGGTGTCCCTGCACGGCATAGCCCATAGCTTCTCTGAATTACTCAAGCCCCTTCGCCACGACAAGGCAGCAATCCATGAAGGGGAGAAATGTGTTTAGCATATGTATTGAAATGGTTCCAAATTCCCAGGGCATAGTAATTTTAAAATGTAAAATGGAAAGCTCATTAATGCAATGGTTACTAGGGGGCGGGATCTTTTTCATCTAGAAAAATTGTAAATTTCTGTACATTGGGACTTAATACACATTTGCTCAGAATGATACTAATATCTGGTTCTTTTTTTCTGCAGGAGAATAAACCTCTATGTGCCTAGATTTTCAATATCTGGGAAATATGTTCTCAAAGGACTCATGAGAAAATTGGGTGTTATTGATGTATTCACAAATAATGCAGACCTTTCTGGAATTACCAGGGAACATAACCTGATGGTTTCTAAGGTATGGTTTCAAAATTCACCATGCTACATGAATTGGACCAACCAAGGACTCTGCTCTATGTTTCACATGACTTTTCAGGCCACACACAGATCAGTCAGTTCCCTTTCTATGAACATCTTCTTTTCCTCACCCACAAATCTATTTCAGGCTGGTTCTACACAGGATGTGTTTTGAGGAAAGAAAGCTACTTCTTTTGGGGGACCCATACCATTAACAGATGCCTGCCCTGCTGGTTTTTATATGCACATTTTAGGAATGTACAGGGTGGTGTGTTTTACATATTTTTCAAATATAAAAGTGCTGACAAAACACTTTTTAAAAATATACAATTCACAGAATGTTTCACTTGTCCAGAAATATATGGACTTCTTACTAAAACTTTGTATCAGTTTCCAGGTTCAATGTGGGACTTATTTATTTACTGTATTTATTTGATTTTTATACCACCTATCTGGCTATCAAGGCCACTCTGGGTTGTTTACAAAGTTACAACTAGAGATGGGAATGAAACGACAAAATGGCAGTTTGTCTTGCTTCGTGTTTCATCAAGGTTGACAAACCACAAATTTACTAATGTTTTAACAACAAACCATGAAACAGTTCATCAGTGTGTGTGTTTTTAGACAGACAGTGGCTGTCTTTAAAAACAAGCTGAGCCTCCACCGCCCCCACAGTCTGCCCACTGCCCCCTTCCCACTGCCCCAATTCCTCCCTACCTTGTCCTGTTACCTCCTCCTCTGCTGCCGCCACCACCACACCACCACTGCTACTGTTCCAGCATAGCCTAGCAGCCTATGCCCCCATGGAAATCAACAGCTGTTCCATGGGGGCATAGGCAGAGAAGGAAGCCGCTGTTCTGGAGTAACCAATAGACTAATTAAAAACAGGTAAATATTTCTCGCTTCATATTCGTAGGGGTCTCTGGAATTGATTAATACAAATATTTGATGAATCAGCAATTTCCTACGAATATTATGATTTGTTTTTTATTCATCCCCATGTCTAATTATAACATAATAAACAGCAGTTTATAAACAGTAAACATAATAGCTATAAAAATCTAAATTAAACACATACACAAAACAACATGAAATGAAATGTTATATACATTGGATAAATCAAAATAGCCAGAGTGAGTGTTCCAGTCATCTCTACCCATAAGTACATAGTGTAAATATATCATGAAGTAGAATGTGGAAGGAAGAGTAGTTGATAGGTATCAAACTAAATATTAAGGGAAATGCATTCTTCCTGTCACCAAAGTGGCTTCTGTCCATGGCAAGATCTCCTCTGAAATTCATGCCTCAGCAATCAGGCTTGCAAAGTAAGTTCATACAGTGGAACCTCTACTTACGAACGTCCCTAGCTATGAACGATCCAACTTACAAACAGCTCCGTTCGCAAAATATTGCTTCTACTTGCGAACTGAGCTTCAAGATACAAATGGAAAAAAAACCTAAAAGGTGTTCCCTCCCCCCCCTCCTTTCCTGCCCTTTTTTTGACCTAAGTTCATCTTAGGTCAAAAGAAGAAAAATTCTCCCCCTAGTGGTAGAGGACGGATTAACCGGCTTTGCATTAGTTCCTATGGGAACTAATGCTTCTACTTGCGAACGGCACCTCTAGATAAGAACGAAAAACAGCCGGAATGGATTAAATGGTTTTCAATGCATTCCTATGGGAAATTTTGCTTCTACTTACGAACGTTTCAACTAATGAACATTTTCTGGGACAGATTAAGTTCGTAAGTAGAGGTTCCACTGTACTTACCTTCCAATGACCTAATCACAAAATAAGAGATGGCTAAATGCCAGATACAGGGTGAGGGAAATTGGTTCCTATGAGAAACAGACATGTTTCACCATTGCAGTGCATATTGGCCAGAATACTGTTAGCAATTATGGAGCATACCTGTTCCCAGGTAGAGTGTTCCATAACTGCTTCAGCAATCTCTGGCATGGAGTTTTGCAAGCTGGACATGGAGCCATTAAAACCAAGTACAGTCAACCCTCGACTTACGAACGGCCCTAGTTACGAACATTTCGACTTACGAACCGCTCTGATAGAAAAATATTGACTCGACTTGCGAACTTAGATTCGAGTTACGAACCGAAAAAAAACTTTTTTTTTTAACCTAAGTCATCTTAGGTTAAAAGGAAAAAAAAAAATTCTGCCCCTAGTGGTAGGAACGGATTAACCGGCTTTGCATTAGTTCCTATGGGAACTTTGCATTAGTTCCTATGGGAACTAATGGTTCGACTTACAAACCGCCCCTCGACCTAAGAACCAAAAACAGCCGGAACGGATTAATTGGTTTTCAATGCATTCCTATGGGAAATGCTGATTCGACTTACGAACTTTTCGACTTACAAACTTCCTTCCGGAACGGATTAAGTTTGTAAGTCGAGGGTTGACTGTATGTGCTTGCGTGCGCATAGAGAGTTGTCAATATTGCTCTATTCAATTGGCATAAAATAACAAACCACATGCCATGAGCTGTTGCACATGTGTAAACTCCAAATGGAATTTTGGCTATTTTCTAATCTTTTTTCAAGTGCTGCTTCATATATCAATATATTCTCCATTTATTTAACATTTATTATTTATGTAATTTGTATCTCACCTTTCTCTTTTGAAGCACCCGAGACATGTTTCAAAAAACAGATGCAGCTAAAACAAACCCACAGTAGATGACTGTACTAAAACCAAAAGTTTATTACATTAAATTAACAATTAAATAAATGCATTTGTAAAACTATTTTAAAAACAAAACCAGCAGCACCCACTATTAAAAGTCCCGTTCTTGTCAATGGCCAAATCATCATCTTCTTCTTCATCACCCTTCCCAGAGTTTTCTAGGTAGAGAGTAACCAGTTTTAAAGGGAGTTTCATGGAGAAGATTACTACTCATTATCACCTGACAATAACTATGTTTGTCAGATTCAATATGAGTCAAGCAGGATGATGCTGTTGCTTAGGTTCATGTCTGGTTTATGGGCTTCCCAGAGGCATTTGGTTGCCTGTGCTGGAGAAGTAATGTTTGACTAGATAGATCATCGGTCTACTCCAGGAAAG
This sequence comes from Intellagama lesueurii, assembly GCA_037013535.1. Classification (NCBI taxonomy): domain Eukaryota; kingdom Metazoa; phylum Chordata; class Lepidosauria; order Squamata; family Agamidae; genus Intellagama; species Intellagama lesueurii. Next base: position 24,467,136 of record JBAJHW010000001.1, read on the forward strand.
TTTCTTTTATTTTCCTGTTTTCACGGAAAACTATCAGAAACTCTGCCAACTTGTTCATGCTCATTGGCATGAGGATACAATATGCCCAAATACTCAGAATTGGTCACTGAAAAAACAAAAATAGAACAAAAGCCAATAATATGCTAAATTGATTCCTCTACTTTGAAGGACAGCAAGTGTACTATATAATAAAATCTGGGTCACTTTTGTCCACTAATTCATGTCTTCTTTCCTTGCAGGCTATTCACCAATCTTTTGTGAATGTCCATGAGAATGGGACCGAAGCTGCAGCTACCACGGTCGTGGAGATTGTTCCCACCTCCCTTCCCCCTGAAGTGAGAATAAACCACCCTTTCCTACTGCTCATCCATGAAGCTGAAACCAGTTCCATCTTATTTATGGGAAAAGTTAGAAATCCAAAAGAGAATTGATCACACAACTGGGGGGCTTCTTGTTGACAATGTTGTTGTTGTTGTTGTTTAGTTGTTTAGTCGTGTCCAACTCTTCGTGACCCCATGGACCAGAGCACGCCAGGCCCTCCTGTCTTCCACTGCCTCCCGAAGTTGGGTCAAATTCATGTTGGTTGCTTCGATGACACTGTCCAACCATCTCATCCTCTGTCATCCCCTTCTCCTCTTGCCTTCACACTTTCCCAACATCAGGGTCTTTTCCAGGGAGTCTTCTCTTCTCTGTTGATAATGTAGTCTTGCCTAAATAAACAGTATGTGTGAAAAGATTCAGAGGCATCAGCTGCTTTACTGGGGCTCTTAACAAATGCAGTTTGAAGAAACACTTGTTCAGCAGGCCGAGGCAAAGAGGCAGTCCCGAAACCAGCAAAATCAGGGAGCTGGACAGGGGACAGATTCTATTTGTCTTCAGTGTGGAAGGGATTGTCACTCTCGAATTAGCCTTCTCAGCCACAGTAGATGCTGTTCCAAGACCTCTGTTCAGAGCACGTTACCATAGTCTCTCGAGACTGAAGGATGCCTACCCTAACAAATGCAATATGGATGGAATAATTTTAAATTGTTTAAATGACTTATTTAAATAATTTTAAATGAGTTAAAATTATTTAAAAAAGTTATTTAAATGATTTAAATTTATTATTTTACTATTTAATGTTTAAATAAATAATTTATAAATGTATTAGTGTTTCAGTTATTTAAATAAATTGTTTAAATAATATATTTTATAATTTATTTTATAATGTATTTTATAACCTATTATTTAAATTATTCAATAAATTGTTTCAATAAATTATTTCAATAAATTAAATAATTAAATAAAAATTAAATTAAAATTAAATATATTATATTATTTAAATATTTAAATCATTTAAATTATTTTAATTTATTTAGAGTTTTTTGAGTAAAAAAAAAATGAATGAAACTTGTAATGATTCCAATTAGTAGACAGAGGTGTGACAAGGAATATATGCATCCAATTGCACCAGAAAGGATTGCTTGGCAGGAGTGATATCCCTTAAAATGACCCCAGACCAGCCCGGCAAATTAATAGCCTTAAAGGCATCAATTGGGATTGGGCTGGTGCACAATTCTTCATATATTATGTGATTACCAGGAAATAAATTTGTACAGGACCACTCCACAAGAGGTTCAAAATGGTGGAATCAGAGTGATATCACCAGCAACATGTATCATTGTATGTGAGTTGCATACACCCCAATGTTTTTAAAAAAGGAAACTCTAGTTAGCAGCAATCTGTGTGTGATGCTGATGTCACTCTTGATGTGAATGCAGAGCTACGTAACAAGGTACAAGCCAGTGGGATGTAACTTTGCTTAAAGAGGTTTTACACAAGCTGATATCAATTTACATAGATCTGATACCGCTTTTGTAATAATAGGTTTCTTTCCAATAAAAGCTTTCCATACTATAGCATATTTCCATTCTTACAATCTAAAAACAGAATAGGCTTGCAATATGCAACTACTATATTTGCTGAACATCTGAACATATCCACCATGGGAAATCACAAGTGGGAGAGCGAGGGAGCTACATACATATACAGTAGGACCCCTGTATCTGCGGGGGATTGATTCCAATCTCCCCCTATGGATGCTAAAAAGCAAGAGGCCAAGCCAGAGGCCCTCCCCACCCTCGCCAACTATCTGGAAGGTAGAAGGACAAAGCCCCCCCAGCCCTCCCTACGTTCCGTGCAAACCCAACAATTACTCAAAGGGAGGGTGGAGCACGGAGGCCGCCACTGTCTTGCTAGGGCTGCTCATCTGCATGCTGAACTGTTTGCCAACATGATTGCTCTCAGGCCTCCATGCAAAGCAAGCCAGCTGGAGATGCCCGCTTCCCACCCAAATTGCCTGGCATTGACCCCTTTTTTAACCTCTGGTAAACCATCAGGCAGGAAGAACTGCTCCAGAGCCTCCTGGGAGAAAACTTTCAAGAGGGGAAGCCTTGAGCAGTCAGAAACCATACTCAGTATTCTTTATAGCAGGGGTCCCCAACCCCCGGTCTGCGGCCCAGTGCTGGTGTGGCCTTGGCCGGACAGGGCCGCGGACACAGATCTTCTGCCCCCTGCATGCCCACCCGCACAGCCCCTTTGTGCATGTACACGAGTGCGCACACATGCCCTGCGAGCACCCCCGCCTCTTTGCTCATGTGTGTGAGTGTGGGCGTCGCACGAGCACCCCCACCCCTTTGCGCATGAGTTTCTGTGAGTGGCCCTGCCCTTTGCACATGCATGCGCTGCCCAAGCGCCCCGCTCCTTTGCACATGGATGCGAGTGTGCACGTGCGCTGCACGTGCCCCCCACCCCCATGCATACAGACCTTGTCTCCCCCCCAACTGGTCCACGGTTTCAAAAAGGTTGGGGACCACTGCTTTATAGCACTATCTCTAGCTCCCTCTAGTGACCAGTTCTGGTAGAGCATGTGGATTTTTTCTGCATTTTTTCTTCTAATACTTTTAATATTTAATTTAATATTTGCAGACCATGGATAAGTGAATCAGCAGATACTGATCCCATGGATAAGAGGGCCCTACTGTACCATAATTCCAAGGTTTCGTGTGTGTTTTTAAATGGCTGTAGTTCTCTTAGAAGCTGATATGAGGTATCGTGAAGCCATAATTTTGTACATTTATTTTGAAAGCTACAAACAAGCACAGATCAATGGATGGATGGATTCCTGTAATAATACAATAAGGCTCAGCTGCTTCATAAGGCAATACAAGACAAGGTGAGACATTTTTCCCGGTGCCAGGCCTCTCAATTTCAGGAAGCTCAAAGCAAAGTTCAGGTGGATGGAGGGGAACTTGCAAGGGAAAACGTGTGACATTCTACAGCATCACTTCTGATCACGTGGCATGTCAGTGAAGTCGTGAGTCTGAATGAGTCTTAACACCAGCCTTAAACCATTGAAGTTCCAGGGATTTTAGAAAGGCAACTTATATTATGAGTGTTCTGCAATCTCACTCAAAATAACAAAAAATAACAAAAAAAAAAAAATCACACTCGATTGAGCAAACCTTTGTAGAAAGGAAATAAATGCTAGGCACTTAAATTTTAAGTGGCAGAAAATAAAGGCATCACTCTGAGATGGCCCCAGAAGCTTGTCCTGCTCTGTTGTCAGTTTACCTCTGAGTATTCTGTACAGGAATATAACTGAGAGCACTTGCACTTTCTGAAACATTTTTCTCCAAACTTCTCAAAGTTCCTGTTTTTTGTTTGTTTGCAGTGCAGTTCCCAGAATCCTTAGTTGGCATGTCAAATGCTGTGCAGGCTAAGGGGTTACAGGAGCTACCATCCAAAGTAGTATTTTTCCATGCTCTGCCTTCCTGATTATCTAGGAAAGTGGGCTTCTCCAAATTTGTTGTTGAAAGCAATTCTTCTATTCAACCTCAGCTTCTAGGTTTACAACCAGAGTTGAAAAAGTTACTGTTTTGGACTACAACTGTAAGAAACTCCCAGCATGACCAAGCTCTGCTTATGACATAGTCATGACAACGGCCACCCTGAGCTGTCATTTCAATGATATATGGGGAGGAGATCCAAAACAAAACATCTTTTTTTTTCCTGAGCTCCAACATACCCTCTAATTTTCAGCCTCGCTGGGCAGGGCTCTGCCTCTCTCATGCGCAACTTTGCCCCTTCATGTGTGTGCAACTCACCCCCACTCATGCGGGGTTCCATTGCAACCGGAACCAAAGGAGCTGAAAACGATCAATGTGTGCAGGAGGAAGAAATCTTTGTGGAAGGAGATGGAATCACATGCAGATGTGCAGGCATGCACCTGAGAGGGAACCTTGTTGGACTCACTTTTTCATTACTCCACTTTAAAAAAAAAGAATAAAACATTGAGAACTTGTCAAAAAACCAGCCATAATGCTTACTTTGTGCTCAGGTGGAAACTTGTTATGTGATGAAAAAGGAGTCAGGTTCTGCGATTTCTCCTTGCTTGGTATCTCTTTGTGAATAATAATGAGCACAAGAGGGGATCCTGTAGACCATCTTCACTGCTGACATGGTTACTAGAAACACTGAGGTTGGCTTTTCCTATGTAAAGCTTGGCACCCCTTTTTCCTGCTTATCTGAAAATATTTAATAGCAGCATCTGGTGATATTTTCTAATTGATGAACCTCTTCGTGAAAATGCATTAATCTCCCCTGAGAAAATATTAAGAATTTCCCTTCCAAATGCGTAGAGTTTGAAAGCAACTTGTTACAAACAGTGAGTGAGCTGTAGGGTTTTTCTTTTTCATAATAATGAAGGGATTACCAAGTTACATTAATATTCTGACATAATGAGGGATAACATGACATCTTGGGCAATGTAATAGTAACACTTTAATTACTTTCAAGTTATGTTGGCTCAGTACTTCCCTATATTGTGTGCCACAGGGTGGTGCTAGTAGCAGTCTAATATTTAATGAGTTAAATAAAAACTATTTTCAATCATCCTTGAAAAAGCAGAAGAAAAAAGTGTTAATATTAATTTTAAAAAACTACAACAGCTACAAACTACTTGGGGGGTGTCTTGTAATTATGGTAAATAGATTTTTTTAAACTTTACTTTTATCTCTGTTAAAGTTATTAGACAGCTCCCTCATGTCCTCTTAAAATCTGATACTTTTGCTTTCGGATGACAGAAAAGTTCACCTGAAGCTGAAAATGTAGGTGACCATCATTGCCAGAATCCAGCCAGCCTCTAAAGACATCTTGTATTCTGAAGCATGAAAATGTTCCCTTCTTAAAATCATCCCCATAAATTCCGTTGAAAAATGGGCACAGTAGTTTTCAGTGCTAGAGTGTTGCTGGGGGTTTTTTTTTAAATTGTTCCCTTGAAGAACTACTTATTCGTGTATTTCTTTTGTATCATATTTGGCCACCATTGCATGTGGGCCACCCTCTTCCTTCCCAGGGCCACAGAGCAGCCCTCCCCCTTCTGCTTGCTGTGAAGTGTGTCCTATGTCGAAACACAGAAGCTACATAGCTATCTGAACTAACAAGAAGACTTTTGAAGTATATAAGATGCTTGAGGGTGGTTCACCATATCTACCTCCCAATGAATGTCCACGGCCAAGTGGGGATTTGAATCCATAGTTTCTGAGCTTTAATCTGAAACTGTATGCACTGCACTACACAGGTTTTCACTGATAGACTAAATTTTCACTAATTTGTCTAACTTTCTATAGCCATATCACTTGGCAGGAATCAAGGTACGTTGTGTAACAAAGGGTGCAATTATGTGTAGGGAAAAAAACTATTTTTAATCCGGTTTAGCATGTTGGAAATGGATTTTTAAAATTCTGACTACACGGTACACAGGTAAGAACAGATTTTTTTTGCCCAGGACGTATGGTCTTTTGGTTGGAAGCAAGGTATTTTACTCGGTGGGGAGAGGGTGGTTTATTTTAAATCATTTGTGAAATCAATTCATTTTGAATTTTGGCATATGTGAACACCTCTGTCAGTGTAAATTGTGTCTGTGGGAATTGTCATGCAAATTGGTTATCATAACCAGAGAAGAGGCTGAAGAGAAGCAGCCTCTTCTCTTACACATAAATAACTGGACTTCTAAAACTTTTCAGGTTTGTAAACCAATCCTCTGTTAGTTCAGTCATTTTCAGAACAGTGATACACAGAAAAGCTACAGGAAAAAGCAAAGCTTGGCAAGTTGAGTACCTAGCTGCAGAGACGGAGTTCAATTCTCCGGTGTACCTCTGGTGAGAAGAGCCATCCTGTGTAGCCTTGGGCAAGTTGCACAGTCCCAGAAGAAAGGAATGGTAAACGACTTCTCAGTATTCTATACATAGAAAACCTGGAAAAGGTTACCATCATTTGGAATTGACTTGACAGGATGTAATTGGGGTTTTTTTCAGGATGCTCTCCAGAGGAAAAACCAAAGTTCAGTCCCACAAGACTGCAGTAACACAGATCATGCTGAGACTCACAACTAAACCCAGGCTAATAATGGGCATGGCTTCCATCAAGCCATATAGTTCGAGTTATCCATCTTCCTAATCAAACTAGTTGAAATCCCATCCCAGCTGCTTCCCTGGACACTTTGTTGTTGAAACTTTTTTTTCCCATTCTTTTAGTACATGATACATCTCATGAGACCTCTTCTTTCCCATAAATACCAAAAAACTACTACTCAGGACCCAGGTCAGCAGCATCCAACCCCCTGAGATTTTAGGACTAAAGACTGAGACTTAAGGCTATGGTGTCACCATTTGTGATGGATTTGTTTCCTTCATGATGACCCTTTAGCTACTAGTTGGCAAGAATGGCAGAATGTTGTGTTTGACAAAGTGGAGAATCCATGGTGAATTTAAAAGGTAACATGTGAATGCCATAAGCTTCAATTCTAGACCCTGCAAGACAATGAAAAAGGAACTTGCCTAAAAGGTCTGTCCTGAAGACAAAGAATGAACCTGAAAATCTGAGTTGCCAGACTGGCTGTGACCCTTTCCCCTATTATGTCAAATCCAAATCCCGAGACCTTAGAATGGAACACGAAACCTTAGTCTTAGGGCCAAAAGCCTCCAGGACTTCTAGTTGCAACATCTAGTATAGTATGTATTATTTAGACTGGAATACGATTGGTGCATGGCTGCCGAATGTTTTTTTTTAAATGGGTTGTTGTATTTTACATTGGCTTGGGCATGTCATGAGAATGGCTGATGGTCGGATTCCAAAAAATCTCCTGTATGGAGAATTAGTGCAGGGAAATCGCCCCAGAGGGAGACCACTGCTGCAATACAAGGATATCTGCAAGCGGGATCTGAAGGCCTTAGGAATGGACCTCAACAGATGGGAAACCTTGACATCTGAGCGTTCAGCCTGGAGGCAGGTGGTGCATCATGGCCTCTCGCATTTTGAAGAGACCCTTGTCCAGCAGGCCGAGGCAAAGAGGCAGTCCCGAAACCAGCAAAATCAGGGAGCTGGACAGGGGACAGACTGTATTTGTCTTCAGTGTGGAAGGATTTGTCACTCTCGAATTGGCCTTCTCAGTCACACTAGACGCTGTTCCAAGTCCTCTATTCAAAGCATGTTACCATAGTCTCTCGAGACTGAAGGATGCCTACATCTGTATCTTACTGCATTGAATGCATTTGGGTGTTGCTTATGTTTTTTGGTATTGTATTAATTGATCCTTTTAGTGTTACATACTCATGGTTACTACTGTTACTAACTTAAACACTGTCTTTTAATTATTGTAAGTCACCTTGGGTCCTTTCTAATGAGAAAGGCAGGTTAAAAATATTTTAAATAAATAAATTGCCATTCATTCCCTGTTTAATTTAGGATAGATAAAAGTACATGACAAACTGCTTTTCCTCTCCGCTATGAAGAAGAGCTTTCTGTGGCACATATTAATTCTTGCATCTCTCCTTACATACAGTTTTCTAAAGCTCATTGAAATGCCTGAGATCCAGCCCTTTTGAATTCAATGCAGCTTACATCTCAGTAGATACAGATTTTGCTCTAAATCTGTTGCTTTACATTAGGAGGAATTGTACAAGAGGGAGTGTTACTCATCTCACTGTAGTTTGTACAGCATAGTCACCTGGGTGACATCAGGGTTCTTAGGATTAAAGTCATTATGTTTCTGCTGAGACCTACGCCCTCAGAAAGCAACTACTGGGCAGTTTAATGCTTCTTTACATAGTTTCAAAAGAGAACATAGGTCATGATGGGATTGGATGATGTTTCTGGTGCAAGATAGAGCAGGAAGCCAGATGGTGCACTTCTTATGAACCCTGTCATTTTGCACAGAAACTTCACTCTCAGGGAGAGAAAGTTCTGAACTTGGAACTCTTGGTAATCCACAAATGCAACTTTGATCAATATTTGTTCTTTCCAGATCAATTTGCTCGGCTTAATATTTGTTGAAGAGCGTACATTTCTCAACAGTGCCTCACTGTACAAAGGAAAGCCCAGTGCAAAGACTTTTCACAGCTTCTGCCAAAATTCCTCTTTTGATGTAAGTATCAAATTCACTTTTTCTGACTTGACCAAGAAAATGATTTGCTTGCTAGAATGATCTGCAATTGGGTTCATTAATGCTTCTGATTCATCGAAACACGGTTCATTCCATTGGTAGCTGTAATTGTCCCTCTTGCCCTTCCTCCTTATTGTGTTAAACGGAGGTCTCCAAAAATTGAGAAATTAAACACATATCATAAAGCAGATGAGGGCGGTGGGTATAGCCCTCCGGGTGTTTTTGAATAGCAGTTGCCATCCTTGGTTATTCTTGCCACAATTGATGGGAGTTTCAATCTAGCAAGACCTGAGGGATCAGCTGTTCCTTGGGGCTCACATTTCATGTGGTTCATAGTTCTAAGGGTGCCCTCTGAGAATTCAGGAAATTGCCAGGTTTCCCTTCCAGCTACGCTTTCCAGAGCCAAATGCTGGTCCTGCCTCTGAGCAAAGTGCCTTCCCATCTCTTCCTTTCCCTCCTCCCTCAAGACCACCTCCTGTCCATCCTGGCTCCCCCAGCAGCATTCTTTTTCTTCTTTCTTTAAAAAAAGCTCACCCACTTCATTTTTGCTTTCCTTATCTGCTATCTCTCTCTCTCCAAATCCTCTAGTTCCTCCTTCATTGTTTTCTTTGACCTCCTTACTGTGGCTGGCACCCTGGAGTGCCTCAGGGTCTCCCCCTTCTCCTGATCTAAGAGAAGAAGGAAGGAGAGGAGGGGGCTCAGTGAGAGAGGGTCAGTGACAGCAATCAATTCAGGAAAACAGAGAAGGGAAATGTAAGGATATTTTTTGGAAAAGAAAGGCTTTACAAAGAAGAGGAGAGAGGAAAAGGTCAATGCTTCTGAACAGTATCACATGACTCTCCTTTGTCTCAGATCTCTGAAGTTTCATGGCCCTTAATACCAGGGTAAGGGAGACAAAGGAAATTTAGCAGTGGGGCGTGTGTATCATTTTGTAAAGTCCAAAAACAAGGGTGCAGAATACCTTTGTGCTTCTTATTTTTCTCAAGTCTTTTCCAAAGGTGAAGGTTAGCCCTTCACATGATCACCATGCTGTTGTTGTTACATGACATCAAGTTGCCTCCGACTTATGGAGAAACCATGAATGAGTGATCATCAAAATATCCTGTCTCAACACCCTTGCTTACCTCTTCTAGATTCAAACCTGTGGTTCCTTTAGGGAGTCAAACCATCTTGTATTTGGTCTTTCTCTTTTCCTACTGCCTTCAACCTTTCCCAGCATTATTGTCTTTTCCAGAGAATCTTGCTATCTCATGATGTGCTCAAAGTAGGACAGTCTCACTTTTATCATTTTTGCCTCCAGAGTTAGTTTGGGCTTGATTATATCTAGGACCCACTTGTTCATCTTTCTGGTAGTCCAGGATATCTGCAAAGCTCTTCTTCAGCACCATATTTCAAACAAATCATTTTTTTTCCTGTCAGTTTTCTTTACTGCCCTGGAGCCTTGTGGTGCAGTGGTGCAATCAAAACTCTACTCATGACACGCATTGATCCCAGGTAGCCAGCTTGCAGTTCACTCAGCCTTCCATCCTTCTGGGGTCAGTAAATTGAGTACCCCACTTGCCGGGGGAAGCAATGTGTAGCCTGCATAATTAAATTGTAAACCGCCTAGAGAGTGCTTTAAGTACTACGGGGCAGTATATAAGCAGCAAACCTTTTTTTCCCCCATACATGATGATTAGGAATATAATAGTGTGGATGATTTTGGTCTTGGTCTCCACATCCTTACACTTGACAATCTTTTCTAAGATCTTTTCCCTTCCCTCCTTGCCCAAGAACACCTCCTCTACCTCCTGGTTTCTTCCTCCCCTAGCAGTGCCATTTGGTCCTTTGGCTTCTGTCATCCTTCTATCTCCTCTCTTTGGATTTTGACAAGATAGTGACTCTTAATCCATGGTTCTTGGCAAGAGTAATTTTCCTAGCAAAATCCATATTGCCATGAACTCTTGGACTTTTAGTACTTTGCCTTGAAGAAGTCAGATTTACCCACAAAAGCTCATATATTGTACGATTTTTATTAGTGGTCTATAAAGGTACTGCCTGTTGTCTACTCTTCCATTCATCAGGAATGTTCTTTAAATTATATTTTGGCACGATTAGTTTCTTTTTCAGATTTACTCTAATGTTGGCTATTAAGAGTTCATGATCAGTCCTACAATCTGCTCCTGGTCTTGTTTTGGCAGAGAGAATAAAGTTTTTCTATCTCCTGCTTCCAGTTATGTAGTCTATTTGATTTCTGTATTGACCATCTATCTGGTAATTTCCACTGTTCGATTGTGATGAAGCATGTACTTGCAATAAACATATCATTGACGTCACAGAACTATATGAATCATTCTCCTGATTCGTTTCTGTCTCCTAGACCAAATATTATATAGAGTGGTGCCTTGACTTACAGACGTCCCCACTTAAGAAAATTTTGAGTTATGGAAAGCTCCGGCCGCAAAATTTTGCTTCTACTTGCGGCCGGAGCTTCCACTTACGAAAGGAAAAAGGCAGGGGGAAAGGGCGGGAAATTTAAATTTACAGTACTAACTGTTGGTGGCGAAGAGGCTGCTTCTTTGTAGCTCTTTCACCCCAACGGTTAGGGAAAGGGATGCGGTGGGGGTGGCCCAGAGCCAGGAGGCTTGACCCTCCTGGGTGCTCTGGCGGCGGCGGTGCGGGTGGCGGAGGCAGCGGTCACCCAGCGGCGGGAGGCTTGAGCTGGCCGGGGTGCTTCGCCCAGCGCTGCCCTCCGCCATTTGAATTTCCCGCCATGGGCCCACGGAGGGTGGCGCGGAGCAAGCGGGAGGCGAGCTGGGAGGCAAGCGGCCGAAGCACCCCGGCCAGCTCAAGCCTCCCGGCGCTGGGCGACCGCGGCCGGGGGCGAGCGGCTGAAGCACCCTGGCCAGGCTCAAGCCTCCGGGCAGCAGCGGTCACGGCGGCAGTGGAGCCAGGGCCGGGAAGAAGCAGTGGAGGTAAGGTGCTGCTTTTAACTTTTTACTGTTTTGGGTGGCTTTTGCAGGGTGAGATTGGGCTGGTGGGGTTATGTTTTTAGATTCGTTTTGTTTTTTTGGAGGCCCAGGGGCTTGCAGTGTTTTATTTTTATTTTTTTGGGGGGGGGGTATTTTTTCCTTCGGCCGGAACGGATTAAATGGTTTTCAATGCATTCCTATGGGAAGTGGTGCTTCGACTTAGGGAAATTTCGACCTACGGCCAATGTTCCAATACGGATTAATTCCGTAAGTCGAGGCACCACTGTATTTTATTTATTTTTATTTTTTTTACCCCACCCATCTAGTGGCCAGACCACTATTCCCCGCAGCTTACAATAAAAGCATCCACCACAAAAACCAAGATTCATTAATAAGCAATAATAAGAAAAATGTCAAACAACATTTTGTTGTGCTCTGCTCCTTATTTTTGTGTTCCAATCACATAAGATTATAAGCATGTCTTGTTTCGGCGTGTGATTAGTTTCCTTTTGGATGCTTGCATAAAAGCTTTAATTTTGTCTTCACATTCATTGGTAGTTGGAGCATAGACTTAAATGACAATTATGTTGATAGGTTTTCCATAAAGTCTGATTAATATTATTTGGTTAGACCTTGCATTACAGCCAATTACTGTGCAGTACCAAGAGTATCCAGCAGATCCTGCTCGAAGTCCAGACTACAAATGAAGTCTTGCCTTCTGACAGCATTTTTCTCAGCTTCACACATTCAAAACCCTTCAACTTGTCAAGGTGTGCAGCCAAGAAAGGGTAATTGTCTGAAAAGGCCATTTGTGTTGCAATAAGTCCCCAATGCACTCTATGCTCCTTCACTAAACAGACACCAGAAATCATCTCCCCAAATCAAGCCAATAGAAAGAAATACTTGCAAACCTCCAAACAGAACTGGAGCAAAATTGAAACAAGACATGAAGATAGTCTCCCCTGTTGATGTGAGGCTGCTGTACAAGGAAATCTATGATCTTCTCGCTTTAGCAACCAGTTAATAATGTGTTTCTTCCTTTCCAGATTAGATTCTGTCCAACACCATATTGAATTTCTATCTCTATTTGCTTCTTCTGGGGATCTGTGGTTTTGCACACCATGCCCCCCGGCCATCAAGGAAAAGGTTCTGATGATCACAACCATGACCAACATCATCCAACTGAAAATCCTGATTATTTGTTCTATTTAAAGATCTCCAGAAGCAATGCCAACTTTGCTTTTAAATTGTTCCACCAAATTGTTTCAGAAGCTGGTGACAAGAATGTGTTTTTTCTCCTCTGACCATTTCCACCACCTTTGTTTACTGTCCCTGGGAGCTAAATCCGCCACCCTGAGCCAGCTTTCGTCAGGACTTGGCTTCAACGAGACGGAGATCAGTGAGCAGGAAATCCATGACGGGTTTCGTTACCTTCTCCAAATGCTAAACCTCCCCAAGGCTGAACTTGAGCTGAACATTGGAAATGCCCTTTTCACTCATGACCAAGTGGATCTTCTGGAGAAGTTTGTGAATAATGCCAAACATTGTTATCAGGCAGAGATTTTTCCTGCTAACTTCAAGAATTCTTCTGAAGCTGAGAAGCAGATCAATAGTTACATAGAAAATAAAACCCATATAAAAGATGCTGTCAAGAATCTCAGCCTAGAGACTGCGATGGTTCTTGTAAACTATATCTTCTTGAAAGGTATTTTTCTGGTACTATTGTTCTGTTAAGGAGATGTGTTGATTAGAAGGTAAGGTACTACAGGAGGGAGGGAATGGTTTGATCTGCAATGAATCCATGAAAATTGTATTTTTCTGGGCAAAATCTCTGCAATCATCCAGACAACAATTTGCAGGAATCAGAGAGGCAGAAGCACGAAGCTCCAACTGCAAAAGCTGTCTTAAGGTGCTAACATGTAATCGGCTATTGCTGCCACTCTCTCTCTTTTAATTTTTCTCCAATGCCGTAGCATTAGCACGTTTCAATGCTGAGTGAAAACCTTTTTCTTTTCCTTTTTTAAAAAAAACAGTTTGGAAACAGTGCATCCTCAGTTGGGGGGAAAATGACAACCCCATGAGCATATCTTTCCATTGGATTAGGCAGTCATACAAATGAAAAGGATGTCAAACTGATGAGAACAACAATCATGGCCCCATCCTCAAATTTAGTCTCCTTTACAGTCAGGCAAATGTCCAAACGGGAATTGAAAACTCTTTGAACATCCCACACTAACCTCCATGCTTTCGTCTTTTTCTTCCAAAGCCTATTGGGGAAAATCCTTTCAATTATGAGGAAACCCGTGAAGCCTATTTCTTTGTGGATAAGAAGACAACAGTAAAAGTTCCAATGATGAACAAAGACAGTGATTTTAAGACTTACCACGATACAGATCTGCTTGCCAAGTGGTGCAGCTTCCTTACAAGGGTGATGCTTCAGCACTTTTCGTCCTCCCTGATCAAGGGGAATTGAAACAGGTGGAAGAGGCTCTGGGGAAAGACCTTCTAATCAAATGGTTGAACTCCTTGCAAGAAAAGTAAGTAGATGTTCTGCAATAGGTTGAGTGTTAGCCCTCGACTAAAGAGGTATGTCATGAATGAAATGGTCCAAGGAACATCACACATGACGATGTTTTCTAAATACTTACAGGGAAATGTTTGGTGTATGCATTGGTTATGGTACATCCTATATATGTTATATCAGAATGACTCCTTACCACCCTCTGATCTTTCTTTCAACAGGAGAATAGAACTCTACCTTCCAAGGTTCTCAATAGCTGCTAGCTATGGTGTTAAGAATTTATTACAAAAGCTGGGTGTCACTGATATGTTTGAAAATTATGCAGATTTATCTGGAATAACTGGGAGGCCTGAACTGAAGGTTTCCAAGGTATGTTCCTCTAAATCCATTCACATTGACCCAAGAATTCTGCATTCATTTGCTTTTTGGTTTTTGAGACAGAAGTACAGAGCTGCCTCCGGTTAGAAAGGAAAATATAATGATGATAATAGGAGTAGAACACTTGCATCTCTTGCTGAGAACTGCTTCACATGTGAAGATATTCTTCATGTAGTGGCAAAAATTTCTTCCTCTTTTAGCCCTTCTCCTTTGGAACTGTAGCCTTCAGATTGCCAGAAAATCTGGAAAATGGACCTCAGCTATGGTTAGAGTTGGTTTGGGTTCTCAGTGAGGCCCATAAGTGGCTGCTAGCCACAGCATGTGTATATCAAGTAACAGAAGCAAGAAGACTCTGTAGAGCAGTTGCTTTGGAATGTGAGATGGAGGGGCCGACTCCACGCATGCCCAGCTGGCAAATTTCCCATAGGTTTATGGTGGCCACTGGCTTTAAACAAGATGCTGACCTACATAGACCTTTGCCTTGACATAGTCAGGCTCTTCCTATGTTGGGAAAGTAATATCAGTTGATCATGGGACAAATTCTTACATTTTGAAGCACCACAAATAAACTGTAAAAGAAAGTCCTAGACCAATTAGGTATTAATTCTTGGTTTCTCTCCTTGTAGGCTAATCACAAAGCTTACCTGAATGCCCATGAGAATGGCACTGAAGCTGCAGCAACCACCCTGCTGGAAATTGTTTTTGAATCCCTTCCCCGTGTAGTCGAATTCAATAGGCCCTTCCTGATATTAATTCTTTTCTTAAGAAGGGTATTGTAATATTCACAGGAGTAATTCGAAATCCTACTGAAAATTGACAACCCAAGGCATGTTCTTGTTGCATCACTGGTGTGATGCACAAATGTAACTGGTGACATTTAGTTTGCATAAACTCTCCATGTTACTGGTCTCAAAAGAAAAAAAAATTAGACATTAATGGCTGTGTGTTGTGTTATTTTGAGGGGACAGCACATTTACACTGTTATACAAGCTGTATATTCACTGCTTTACATTGTAGCCACGTGTCATTTCTTCAGTGTTGTCACATGAAAAGATATACTAAAATATTTATGAAATGTGAGGGGGTGTACTCACCTCTGTGATATACTGTATAAACCATCATAACAAGTTTGCATAAGGATGTGTTATATCGTTATCTTGCACAAAAGTTCTAACCTAGGGATGGGTGACAATTTCACATTTGAGTTATTTATGCATTATCATGGTATGACAACTGATGTCCTGAATAGACTGCTACACCTTAAGAATAATTTTCTATTCTTCATTTTAAGGAGTATGTGTTTTTGCAGTTTGTGTGATTTATTGCACGTGTGAGATGAATAAAACAATTTTTGATTCTGCTTGATTTTACAACAGCTTACCATCCTTTGAGGATGTAAACAGTAAAATGCAGATTACAGTTCTTTTAATAAATTATAATATTATAATGAACAAAAGCAAACAAAGCAAATAGCAGTTTGTTGGGGGGGATTTGCTCCAGCTCCTTGAAAAACGTCTACAAAAAAGAAGAAAGCTATGTGATCCTTGTAGACAATACAAAGAAAAGGAAGGGGTGATACTTTTACTAGAACAGTTTTTAGTGGTCTAATAAAGGTATCAATATTCCCCACTTCATCTTTGTATTGATACATATGGCTGATCAACACTGCTGTTTTCCATTGAGAATGTGACATAAAAGCCAATGCGAATCAGCCCAGTGTTTTCCCCTATGAATCCATACCGGTTTTTTAACTCAGTTGATGGAGCTTCTGCTTTTTAAAAATCAAATACCTTCACATCAGTTCAGGTAGTGTGATCACTTGAACCGATGTGGAGGTGTTTTCAGCCATTGTATTTAAAGTCTTTCCAATTGGCTGCAGCAGGGAGAGAGGTAGAGCAGCAGGGAAACTGGCTGTCATTTGAATCCTCTTCTTCCTGCACCTGCTGCCTGGGCCTACATTCATCTTCCTTGTCCCTTCCTTCCTTCCTCTCTTATGATGGCTTTCTCACCCAGTACAGTGGTGCCTCACTAGACGATGTTAATCCGTTCCACGAAGATCGCTGTCTAGCGAAAACATCGTCTAGCGAAGCACGTTTTCCCATTGGAATGCATTGAAATCTCTTCAATGCGTTCCAAAGGGAAAACTCGTCGTCTTGCGAAATCTCCCATAGGGAAACCTCGTCTAGCGAGCGCGGGTCCCCGTCGGAATGCACTGACAGCTGCACTGACAGCTTTTCACCACTAGTCGGCGCATTCCTATGGGGAAACCTCATCGTCTAGCGAAAATTCCCCATAGAGAGACATCGTTTTGCAAAGCGCAGTAGCGATCGCAAAAAGGCATCGTCTAGCGATTTCCTCGTCCTGTGAGGCAATCGTCTAGCGAGGCACCACTGTACTAGGGCAGCAGGCCAACCAAAGGGGAAGAAAAAAGGGAGCAGGAAGTTCTAACGTAGTTCTCCTCTAGCTATGTCTAAAGGCAAGAATGGCCTGCAGCTTGAACATTGTCTTCCAAAATGCCTCTAAAATAGGTGAGCATCCTTTGAAAAGGAACTGTGAAAGTATCTAGAAACTGTTGCACCTACAAAGTGTCTTAGTTCCTATTTCTGTTTGGCCTCCATTTTATAAACAAGGGGAAAAAAATCAAGAAAGAAATCCAAACGAAAGCTGATACAAGCAGCACACAAACTGGCATATAAGAATTGTCAACAAAGCAAGATGGAGGGAGTACACATTCAGTCCAATACCCCTCACAGATCTATTTACTCAAAATAAAATACTGGATTACAATAATGGTAACGTAGAATTAATATGCAGGTAATGTCTCAGACAACTGAAGAAATTTAATATATATAAATAAACACAATGAAACAGAATGTGTACTATAACTGCTCATTTATTTATTTTTTAAGTAGAAAACACCAGGGCATTTGACTGTTGTTTTCCTCAGTGATCTTCCATTTTAATCTTTTCCATGTTTTAATGTTTTAATCTTTTAATTGAATTTTAAATCAGATATTGTTTAATTTGTCTTTTAATATTTAACTTTTAATGTTTTTAATTGTGTGAATTTTAATGTTGTGAGCCGCTTTGGGTCCCTTGTTGGGAGAAATGTGGCATATAAATAAAACTAATAATAATAATTTAAATATGACACTGAAACAGAGTGGTGTTAGTAGACTGAAGAACCACCTTTCACCTTCATAGGAGATTTCAACAGAACCAGGAAACAATGTAGGATTTATTTACAATAATTATTTAGACTAACTATACAAAGCCCTTGGGGATTGCATCTCCCCACAGCTCCATAAGCTACAGTCTAGATGTGCCCTAGCACCCTTGCAATTTGCTGTAATTAACCCTATGCAAACAAATTAACCTTATGCAAACATGAGTAAGATTTTCGTCTACATAATTTTTTTTTAAAAAAAACAGTTCTTTAAAAAACATTTCATACTGCAAGCTGCATTTTCATGTTTTCAGAGTTCAGTTTTAAAAAAAAGGTTGGTTAAATTCTGAGAAGTAAATAATAAAACCATGGAGAGAGAACTGATAGTTAAAGTCTTAAACACAAGGCTCTTCATTAAATATTGACCAGGGTTCAGAATATTCTGCAATTCAATCCATCTGTGCAGAAGGACCTAGAAGGGTTTTATCCTGGTTTTTTGTATGTTACCTATGGAAGACTCAATTTCAAACAATACATAGTGCAAAATAAACACATTTCACCAGGCAAGCTTAAGATGGCTATTGTTTCTCAACTATTTGTTTCTCAATATTGTTCTCAATATTCTCAACAAAGACCAAATATGAGACAGATAGACTGCTTAAAGGAACCCACTGCCCTGAGTCTACAAGAGCGGCACAGGGCTATTGAGAACAGGACATTTTGGAGATTGCTCATTCCTAGGGTCAGCATTAATCAGGGTGAACTGACAACATGCAACAGCAACAAATGTAATTCAATTGCTGTTGGATACAATGATGATATGGGTTTTCATGTTCAGATGCATTACCCTGTGAGTCAGAGCTTAGAAAGTGACTTTTTGAGAACAACTCTCAGAATTCCATAGCAGCCAGTGCCACCGTTTTTCATCATTTTATAAGTGATAAACCAGTTTTTAAGCGCTGTTATTCTCTAGACACTAATCTGTCTGATATTTTGCAGCTTTTATTCCCAGGGATGCCTCACCATGTACGCCATAGCCATCAAATTGGTCATCACAACCTGCGGAGAGACTGAAGACAAGCATCCTCCTTAAATATTTTAGGACTTGCCTTACACATAAATAACTGTACTTATCATTCTAAAAAAAAAATCAAGGTTTTAAACTACCCCTCTGTGAGCTCTATCATTCTGAGAACAGTGATACACAGAAAAGCAAGGTGTACACGTTGAGTGCCTAGCTGCAGAGATGGAGTTCTATGCCATGCAAGACAAGGAAAAAAGACCCAAAGTCCTGACGACAAAAGAATGAACCTGAACATCTGGATTGTTAGGCTGGCAACTTTCCCTAATATGTAAGACCCAAAGACTGAGACCTCAGAACAAAACCCTAAACCTTAGTCTTATGGCCAAAAGCCACCAGGATCTCTAGTTGCAGCACTCAGTTCTTGATTTTTCTTGTTTAGTCGTCATGTCCGACTCTTTGTGACCCCATGGACCAGAGCACGCCAGGCCCTCCTGTCTTCCACTGCCTCCCAGAGTTGGGTCAAATTCATGTTGGTAGCTTCAGTGACACTGTCCAACCATCTCATCCTCTGTTGTCCCCTTCTCCTCTTGCCTTCACACTTTCCCAACATCAGGGTCTTTTCCAGGGAGTTTTCTCTTCTCATGAGATGGCCAAAGGATTGGAGCCTCAGCTTCAGGATCTGTCCTTCCAGTGAGCACTCAGAGTTGATTTCCTTCAGAATGGATAGGTTTGTTCTCCTTGCAGTCCAGGGGACTCTCAAGAGTCTCCTCCAGCACCACAATTCAAAAGCATCAATTCTTCGGCGGTCAGCCTTCTTTATGGTCCAGCTCTCACTTCCATACATCGCTACTGGAAAAACCACAGCTTTGACTATGCGGACCTTTGTCGGCAAGGTGATGTCTCTGCTTTTTAAGATGCTGTCTAGGTTTGTCATCGCTTTCCTCCCAAGAAGCAGGTATCTTTTAATTTCGTGGCTGCTATCACCATCTGCAGTGATCATGGAGCCCAAGAAGGTAAAATCAGTCACTGCCTCCATATCTTCCCCTTCTATTTGCCAGGAGGTGATGGGACCAGTGGCCATGATCTTAGTTTTCTTGATGTTGAGCTTCAGACCATTTTTTGCGCTCTCCTCTTTCACCCTCATTAAGAGGTTCTTTAATTCCTCCTCACTTTCTGCCATCAGAGTGGTATCATCTGCATATTTGAGGTTGTTGATATTTCTTCCGGCAATCTTAATTCCGGCTTGGAATTCCTCCAGCCCTGCCTTTCGCATGATGTATTCTGCATATAAGTTAAATAAGCAGGAAGACAATATACAGCCTTGTCATACTCCTTTCCCAATTTTGAACCAATCAGTTGTTCCATGTCCAGTTCTAACTGTTTCTTCCTGTCCCACATATAGATTTCTCAGGAGATAGATAAGGTGGTCA
The DNA here is from genome assembly GCA_037013535.1 of Intellagama lesueurii. Classification (NCBI taxonomy): domain Eukaryota; kingdom Metazoa; phylum Chordata; class Lepidosauria; order Squamata; family Agamidae; genus Intellagama; species Intellagama lesueurii. The sequence continues at coordinate 24,487,088 of JBAJHW010000001.1, forward strand.
GGCACTCCCATTTCTTTAAGGACTTGCCATAGTTTACTGTGGTCCACACAGTCAAAGGCTTTTGCGTAGTTAATGAAGCAGAAGTAGATGTTTTTCTGGAACTCTCTGGCTTTCTCCATAATCCAGCGCATGTTAGCAATTTGGTTTCTAGTTCCTCTGCCCCTTCAAAATCTAGCTTGTACTTCTGGGAGTTCTTGGTCCACATACTGCTGAAGCCTTGTAGGATTTTGAGCATAACTTTGCTAGTGTGTGAAATGAGTGCAATTGTACGGTAGTTGGAGCATTCTTTGGCACTGCCCTTCTTTGGGATTGGAATATAGACTGATCTTTTCCAATCCTCTGGCCACTGCTGAGTTTTCCAAACATGCTGGCATATTGAGTGTAGCACCTTAACAGCATCATCTTTTAAGATTTTAAATAGTTCAACTAGAATGCCATCACCTCCACTGGCATTGTTGTTAGCCGTGCTTTCTAAGGCCCACTTGACTTCACTCTCCAGGATGTCTGGCTCAAGGTCAGCAACCACACATCTGGGTTGTCCAGGACATTCAAATCTTTCTGGTATAATTCCTCTGTGTATTCTTGCCACCTCTTCTTGATGTCTTCTGCTTCTGTTAGGTCCCTACCATTTTTGTCCTTTATCATGTCCATCTTTGCACAAAATGTTCCTTTAATGGCTCCAATTTTCTTGAACAGATCTCTGGTTTTTCCTTTTCTATTATTTCCCTCTATATCTTTGCACCGTTCATTTAAGAAGGCCCTCTTGTCTCTCCTTGCTATTCTTTGGAAGTCCGCATTCAATATTCTGTAATTTTCCCTATCTCCCTTGCATTTTGTTTCCCTTCTCTTCTCTGCTACTTGTAAGGCCTCGTTGGACAGCCACTTTGCTTTCTTGCTTTTCCTTTTCTTTGGGATGGTTTTTGTTGCTGCCTCCTGTACAATGTTCCGAGCTTCCATTCACAGTTCTTCAGGCACTCTGTCCACCAAATCTAGTTCCTTAAATTTGTTCTTCACTTCCACTGTGTATTCATAAGGGATTTGGTTTAGATCATACCTGACTAGCCCAGTGGTTTTTCCTACTTTCTTCAGTTTAAGCTTGAGTTTTGCTATAAGAAGCTGATGATCAGAGCCACAATCAGCTCCAGGTCTTGTTTTTGCTGACTGTATAGAGCTTCTCCATCTTTGGCTGCAGAGAACATAATCAATCTGATTTCGGTATTGCCCATCTGGTGGTGTCCATGTGTAGAGTCACCTCTTGCGTTGTTGGAAAAGAATGTTTGTGATTACCAGCTTGTTCTCTTGACAAAACTCTATTAGCCTTTGCCCTGCTTCGTTTTGAACTCCAAGGCCAAACTTACCTGTTGTTCCTTTTATCTCTTGACTCCCTACTTTAGCATTCCAATCCCCTATAATAAGAAGAATATCTTTCTTTGGTGTCAGTTCTAGAAGGTGTTGTAAGTCTTCATAGAATTGGTCAATTTCAGCCTCTTCAGCGTTGGTGGTTGGTGCATAAACTTGGATTACTGTGATGTTGAAAGGTCTGCCTTGCATTCGTATTGAAATCATTCTATCATTTTTGAGATTGTATCCCAGTACAGCTTTTCCCACTCTTTTGTTGACTATGAGGGCTACTCCATTTCTTCTATGGGATTCGTGCCCAAAATAGTAGATATGATCATCGTCTGAATTGAATTTGCCCATTCCCGTCCATTTTAGTTTACTGACGCCCAGGATGTCAATGTTTATTCTTCCCATCTCCTGTTTGACCACATCCAGCTTACCAAGGTTCATAGATCTTACATTCCAGGTTCCTATGCAGTATTTTTCTTTGCAGCATCGGACTTTCCTTTCACTTCCAGGCGTGTCCACAGCTGAGCGTCCTTTCGGCTTTGGCCCAACCACTTCATTAGCTCTGGAGCTACTTGTGCTTGTCCTCCGCTCTTCCTCAGTAGCATGTTGGACGCCTTCTGACCTGAGGGGCTCATCTTCCAGCATCATATCTTTTAGCCTTTTGTTTCTGTCCATGGAGTTTTCTTGGCAAAGATACTGGAGTGGCTTGCCAGTTCCTGCTCCAGGTGGATCGCGTTTAGTCAGAACTCTCCACTATGACCTGTCCATCTTGGGTGTCCCTGCACAGCATAGCCCATAGCTTCTCTGAATTACTCAAGCCCCTTCGCCACAACAAGGCAGCAATCCATGAAGGGGCAGTTCTTGATTACGGTACATATAATTTATAGTAGAATGCTATTGGCATACATTCCCAGATTAATTTAGGACAGATATAAATATCCAACAAACTGGCATTCTCTCTCCACTACAAAGATGATCTATCAGTAGCACATAATAATTCCTGCTTCTATCCTTACAGACAATTTACTAAACCACATTGAAATGCCTAAGAGAAGAAACTTATGCTTTATCTAGTTACTTGAGATCCAATGCTATTCAATTCAATGAAGCTCATCTGAGGGCACAGTTACCATATGAAATGAGAGATGGATCAGGAGTTTTGAAGTTGGTTTAATGTCATGTAGTTAATCACATGCTTTTTGGGTCAGTGTGCACATCTCTTGGGAAAACTTTTATGTGCAATATCGCCCTAGACTTTTAGTCTTGTTGCATGTTAGGCGTTCAACTGTCTTTGTCCACCCTCACACTGGATGCCTCTCGGAGTCACTTCCTTATTCTGTGGTGTCATATTTAATATATTTTTTATTTCTTTCAAACTGGGATAATGCTCATTCAATTTTACAGAAAGAAAAAAGTAAGAAAAAAATTGGACTGCAAGATTTTCCTGCAGCCTGAAACTTGTAATCCTGGCATCCATTACTTAACAAAACTCACAGACTCAATTTACTCTGACACAGGTGAGTAGACATGCCAAACTGATTCAAAACAAATCATATCCACAATGAAATTAAAATAAAGAGCCCCCTTGAGGATGTTTAAAATATCTCACTTTCCGACCAAAGAATCATGCTTTCTGGCCAAAAAAAATATTTTGTGTTCTCCAATACATCATGTAAACAAATATTTTTAAACTGATTTCAGGTATGCTAAACCTGAAGCAAACCCTGGAATTTTTCAACATGTAAACACACCCTGAGTGGTTTTTGATGTAGATCTGTTGCTTTACATTAAGAGGAACAGTGCAAAAGGGAGTGTTACTCAGTCCACTGTACTTTGTACAGCATTGTCACCTGAGTGACTTCAAGGTTTTTAGGATTATAGTCATTATGTTTCTGCTAAGACCTATGCAACCACTGGGCAGTTTAATGCTTTCTAAATAGTTCCAAAAGAGAACATAGGACATGATGGGACTGAAATGATGTTTTTCATGCAAGTTGTAGCAGGAGACCAAACTTAGTACTCAGGAGCCCTGCCATTTAGCATACAATCTTCACTTTCAGGGAGAGAAAGTTGTGGACTTAGAACTCTTGGTCATTCACAAATGCAATTTTGATCAATATTTGTTCTTCTTGGATCAATTTACTCGGCTTAATGTTTGTTGGAGAGCACACATTCCTCAACGATGCCCCACTGTATAAATGAAAGCCCAGTGTGAAAACTTTTCACAGCTTATACTGAAATTCTTCTTTCCATCTAAGTTTCAAATTCACTTTTTCTGACTTGACCAAGAAAATGATTCGCTTGCTAGTATGACCTGCAAATAGATTAATTAATGCTTCTGATTCACCGAAACATTGGCAATTGCATTGGTAGCTGTAACTGTCCCTCTCACCCCTCCTCCTTACTGTGTTAAATGGGGTTTCCAAAAATTGAGGATTTAAAAATATATCATAAAGCCGGTGTGGGTGATGTGTATAGCCCTCCGGGTGTTTTTGAATGGCAGTTGCTAGCATTTGTTATTCTTGCCAGAACTGATGGAAGATTAAGTCTAACCAAACCAGGGGGGGTTACACATTCCATGGAGTTAACAATTCTTAGAGTGCCCTTTGAACATTCAGGAAATTGCCAGGTTTTCCTTCCAACTACGCTTTCCAGAGCCACTTGTTGGTCCTGCCTCCGAGCAGTGCCTTCCTATTTCTTCCCTTCCCTCCTCCCACAAGACCACCTCCTGTCCATCCTGGCTTCTTTCACCCCCAGGAATGCCATTTGATTTCTTTATTTTTGAAAAAGAGCACCCATTTCTCCTTGCCTTCCTTATCTGCACTTGAAGTAGTTTGTGCTGGACTGTTTTCTTTTCTCCTCCTTCTCCCTGGAAAGGTAGGTGTATGTACATTGGTGTGTGTTTTCTCTGAGCTTCCTATTCTGGCTTGAGAGAAGAAGAAGAATGACCCCAGTAAGAGAGGGACAGGGAAAGCAACCAATTCAGGAAAGCAAAGAAGGGAAATGTAAGAGCATTTTTGGAAAGGAAAGGTTTTTCAAAGATGGGGAAGGAGGAAAAGGTCAAGGGGACTGAGTAATGTCACACGAGTTCCTTTCTCTCAGATCTCTGAAATTTCATGGCCCTTAATACCAGGATAAGGAAGGGCATGCTGTCAAAAGAAATTTAACAGCCAGGAGTATGTGTCATTCTATACAGCCCAAAAACAAGGGTGCAGGATACATTTCTGTTGCTTTGTGCTATCAAGTGATTTCCAAAGGTGAAGGTTAGCCTTTCACATGATCAGCATGTTGTTGCTATGTGCCATCAAGTTGGCTCACACTTATGGTCCCTGATCTAGTCTATGCTTCTTTACTAAACAGACACCAGAATTCAACTACCCAGATGAAGCCAATGGAAAGAAAAACCTCCAAACCTCGAAACAGAATCAAAGCAAGAAATAAAGATTTTCTCCGATGTTGATATGAGGTTGCAATAAAAAGATCTATGATTCTGTCGTTTTAGCAACCAGTTAACAATATGGTTCTTCCTTTCCAGATTAGTTCCATTCCAACACCATGTTGAATTTCTACCTCTATTTGCTTCTTCTGGGGATCTGTGGTTTTGCACACAATCACCATGTCCCTGGCCATCAAGGAAAAGATGCTGATGACCACAACCATGACCAACATCATCCAACTGAAGCTCCTAATTTTTTGTCCTATCAAAAGATCTCCAGAAGCAATGCCAACTTTGCTTTTAAATTCTTCCACCAAATTCTTTCAGAGGCTGGTAACAAGAATGTATTTTTTTCTCCTATAAGCATTTCCACCGCTTTTACTTTACTGTCCCTGGGAGCTAAATCCACCACCCTGAGTCAGCTTTTGTCAGGACTTGGCTTCAACCAGACGGAGATCAGTGAGCAGGAAATCCATGATGGGTTTCGTCACCTTCTCCAAATGCTAAACCTCCCCAAGGCTGAACTTGAGCTGAACATTGGAAATGCCCTTTTCACTCATGACCAAGTGGAACTTCTGGAGAAGTTTGTGAATGATGCCAAACATTGTTATCAGGCAGAGATTTTTCTTACTAACTTCAAGAATTCTTCTGAAGCTGAGAAGGAGATCAATAGTTACATAGAAAATAAAACCCATATAAAAGATACTGTCAAGGGTCTCAGCCGAGAGACTGTGATGGTTCTTGTAAATTATATCTTCTTGAAAGGTATGTCCAGTGGTCTTTATTTTTTAAAAATACATTTCTATGTTGTTTCTATTATATAATTCTGTAAGCTTCCCTTTTCTGCTGTTAATTCTCTTAATTTTTTAAGCAGCACAAGACACTGTCCTGACAGATTTGTTGTCACTTTATTCCTGAGCCATCACCAGCCCATGATAGGGACAAGAAGGATGGATAAACACAAACCTCTCATTCCTACTTGTACAGACATTTTCTAAGTTGAGGACAGAAATGACATTCTATATTCTTGTTGAGATTGTACCAAGTTTTAATAAGATTATTTTTCTGGTACTATTATTCTGTAAAGGAGATGTATTGATTGGGAAGAGGCGGGCAGTTTAATCTTCTGTGATTCCCAACTGTGGAAATTGGGTTTCTCTCAGTAAAATCTCCAGACAATTTGTAGGAATCAGTGAGGCAGGGGAAGGCTGCACTGAGCTCCAACAGCAAAGCTGCCTTAAGGTGCTAACAAGTGCTAATTGTCCATTGCCATCTCTCTCTCTCTCTCTCTCTCTCTCTCTCTTATTTTCCTTTTTAAAGGATTTTTGAGTCCATTGGTGCTTCCTTGGGGGAAAATGATAAACCTTTGAGCACCTTTGCATTGGATCACACAATCACACTGGGAGAAAGCCAACAAAAGGGGTGTGTGATTAGAACAAATTTAACCCCCTCTGACAACTGAACAAAAATCAGCAATATCTTGCTCATTTCAGATGAACACTCATGGTCTCATCCCCAAATTTTGTCTCATTTGTAGTCAGGCAAATGTCCAAATCAGATGTGAAAAATCTTTAACATCCCGCATTAACCTCCATGCTTTTGTCTTTTTCCTCCTAAGCCTATTGGGAAAATCCTTTCAATTATGAAGAAACTTGTAAAGCCAATTTCTTTGTGGATAAGAAGACAACAGTAAAAGTTCTTATGATGAACAAAGATGCAAACTTTAAGACTTACCGCGATGCAGATCTGTCTTGCCAAGTGGTGGAGCTTCCTTACAAGGGTGGTGCCTCAGCCCTCTTCATCCTTCCTGATCAAGGGAAATTGAAACAGGTGGAAGAGGCTCTGGGAAAAGACCTTCTATTCAAATGGTTGAACTCCTTGCAAGAAGAGTAAGTCAGTGTTCTGTAACAGATCAAAGGTTAGACCTGGACGGAAGACAGAAGTCCTGAACCAAATGGTCCAAGGAACACCACACGACGATGCTTTCTCACTGCTTACAAGGAAATTTTTTCATGTATGCACTGGCTACAGTATATCCTATATGTGTTGTTGCAGAATGACCCCTTACTACCCTATGACCTTTCTTTCAACAGGAGAATAGAACTATACCTTCCAAAGTTCTCAATATCTGGTAGCTATGATGTTAAGAATACATTACAAAAGATGGGGATCACTGATATATTTGAAAACTATGCAGATTTATCTGGATTAACTGCGAACCCTGAGCTGAAGGTTTCCAAGGTAGGTTTCTGTAACTCCACCATGTAGGAAACATCAACCCAAGGATTCTATGTTCACTTGCTTTTAGGTTTTGGTAACATGAGTACAGAGCTGCCTCCAGCTACAAAGAAAATATGATGATGATAACAGGAGTAGAGTTCTTGATGAGAACTGCTTCACACATGAAGATATTTATTTATTTATTTATTTAAAATATTTTACCACACTTTTCTCCTTGAAAAGGACCTGAGGTGGATTACAAACAAGGGAAGACAATATTTAAAGCTGAAAACAATGAGTATACAATGGTGGTTAACATAATTAAAAGACAACATTTAAAACTACAAACAATCAATAAGGAGGCATCTTACAACATCAACAGGCAATATTAAGGCAAAGATCAATAATTATACCAAAAAAATCACTCTGAGAAATGGAAAACACAAATATTAAAAACACAAATAGTACTAAAAATCCAGTCAAAGCAATAATGTATAACAATCTATCTAAAAACCACACACAGTAGCTGGTTACTGAAGGAAGACTTACCTGAAGAGAAAGGTCTTTGTCTGCTTGCAGAAAGTTAGCAAAGATAGTGCCAGTCTGGCCTCCTGTGGGAGGGAGTTCCAAAGTCCGGGTGGAGCAACAGAGAAAGCCCTCTCCTGTGTCCCCATCACACACACCTGTGAAGGTGGTGGGACCAAGAAAAAGGCCTCTCCTGATGACCTTAACACCCGAGCCGGCTCATAATGGGAGACACGGTCTTTGAGATAGCTTGGACCCAGGCCATTTAGGGTGTTATAGGTTAAAACCAGCATTTTAAATTCTGCCTGGTCACTGATCGGCAGCCAGTGGAGTTGCTGTAATGGGGGGGGGGGGGTGTTATGTGATCCCTATATTCATCACGAAGGGGGAGAAACCTTCTTCTTTTCACCCTTTCCCTTTGGGATTCCAGCCCTCAGATTGCCAGAACATCTGAAAAACACCCCTCAAACCCTACTTAGGGTTGATTTGGGTTCTCAACGACAGGTAGGCCGACAAATGGCTACTAGTCACGGGGCCAGGATATCATGCCAAGTAACATAGGCAAGAAGACTCTGTAGACCAGTTGCTTGGGAATGTGAGATGGAGGGAACTGCTCCACTCGTGTCCGGCAGGCAAGTTTTCCATAGGCTGCTGGTAGCCACTGGCTGTAAACAAGGTGCTGGGCTAGATAAACCTTTTCCTTGATCTAGTCTGACTCTTATGTTCTCATGCTGGGAAAGTAATACCAGAAGATCATGGCACAAATGACAAGATAGCAAAGCCTTGTAAAAGATTAAATTCCTATATTTTGAAGCACCACAAATAAACTATAATAGAAAATCCTAGACCATTTCCATACTAATTCTTTGTTTCTTTCCTTGTAGGCTATTCACAAAGCTTACCTGAATGTCCATGAGAATGGCACAGAGGCTGCAGCTGTCAACGTGGTTGAAATGGTTCCCAGATCCCAACCCCCTATAGTGAGATTTGACAGGCCCTTCCTGATATTAATCCTTATGAAGCGTGATGTAACATTCATAGGGGTAATTCGAAATCCTTGTGAAAATTGACAACACGAGGCAAGTTCTTGTTCCATCACTGACCATGTAGTGCTGTGCAAAATGACTGGAAAACATACAGATTGCTCAATCCATATTCAACCCAAAACATACATCTTTCTTAGCATTAAAAATGGGTTGGTTTTAAGTACCTCACAGGTTTTCTATCTACCTTTCTTTGTTAAAAAAAAATGCCCATTTATATAGCTTGGATACATACCTGCATCTCAAAAAGAACATTGCCACTCATCCCCAAAAGTAGTTCATCTCACTCTTGCTCGGAAAGAACAATTCCTGTGAAGCTTTCAAAATCCTCCCCCCAAAAAATCACTCAATGAATCAAGCCAGTCTAAATCAAAGAGGACAAGCAAAGTATTTTTCCCATCTCTGTTTCAGAAATATTTCTTAGGGGAACCTGGGCATAACTTGTTTTAACTGATTGTGGTAATGCCAGCAAACAGACCAACAAACTCCACAGAAATTGACTGAGACAGTGGTTTTCTGAGTATCCATATGCAGGAATACAATATCTGAGTCATCTCAGCCATACTCCTGCAGCTTGAGGCCAGCTGGTCACCTCATGTTCAGGGAGGACATTCTGGTTTATAACTCCCTTACACCTAGATCAATGTGTCGACAATCAGCACATCTCAAAGAGTGGACAGTTTCCTGATCTTGTCTTCTTATAAACTAAAGATGCATCTGGGGAACCAAGAATTGTACAAGACCCCGTGCCACCATATTTCACTAATTTAAAATCATCAATCAGTTTTTAAGCGTTATAATTCTCAAGACATGAATCTGTCTGATACTTTGCAGCTTTTCCTCCCAGGGATGCTTCTATCACATAAGCCAGTCATGCAAATTGGTCATCATAACCTGTGGAGCAACTGAAAAAAATCAGCCCCCTATTGAATTTATTTATTTATTTATTTATTGTCAAAGACCAAACAAATTGAACAATATAACAGAATAAAACAATAAAATGCTTGCAATATACATTATAGCAATCAATAACTATAATTTATTTCAGAGTTTATACTGTATTGGAATTATCCAAGACCTTTTCTGGGGGGGAAATCAGTAGGTAATCGAGGAGCTATGACAGGTTATGGCAGCTGCACAAAATTTGGCCAGTGTGTTAGTGATATGGAGGACCTTGTCAGAAAGTAACAAAGAGACGTAAAATTCTTCTGTTCTTCCCATGAATTTTTGGAGAGTAGATAAAAGAAGTTCTTTACGAAGGTCCAGGTAGAAGGAACAGTGTAAAAGAATATGTTCCACAGTTTCGACTTCCCCACTGTTGCTGGGACATAAAGGTTTTTTATAAGGTACTCCCTGGTATCTCCCTTCCAATAGCACAGAAGGCAAGAAAATAAATTGAGCAAATGCAAATGCTTTCTAGCGTTTGGGAAAGGTTAAATTGGCCAGGTAAAGAGAAGCCACAAAGATCTTATTTCCTAATGTACTAAATGTACCCACTCTTGAGGTGTTGGGAGAAAATTCCAGAGACGTTAATTCATTTGACAGGTGTCTCTTCCACTTGGATTAAAAGGCATCCAACAATGTTCATGGTGCAAGCCCTAAGTGTTAGCCAGTAGTTTTTTATGCATACCCTATCACCAGCTTCGACAGAGATTAGACCAACCTCTAGATGCAAAGCCACATTAGGGACGCAGCATGGTACTGAAAATATAGCTCTCAGGAACTTATTCTGAATAATTTCTAAAGGTCAAAAATTATGATCAGTACACAACTGGGATCCATACAACATTTGTGCCATAATTTTGGCCATGAATACTTGCATCACAGAGGAAATACACTGCCCACCTTTTGAACAGAAAAACCTTATCAGTGCTGTGCCACTCCTCCAGGCATTTGCTGCAGCATTCTTTATTTGAGAAAGCCAGGATCCGGATGCTTCCTAAGTATTTATAGCTTGAAACTTGTTATGTGGGATTCCGATTAATTGTCCATTTATGCTTAATTCTCGTTCTAGTGAAAACCAACATTTTGGTCTTAAGATAATTGATAGTTAACAGTTCCTCACTGCAGTATGAGTGCAGAACCTCATAAGCTGCCTTCAACCAATGCTAGTCAGAGACAACAGCACAGCATCAGCAGCACACAGGAAAATATTTTAGTTTTTGCCTTACACATAAATAACAACCTTCTAAAACTATTCAGGTTTCTAAACTACCCCTCCATGAGGTATATCATTTTCAGAACAGTGATACACAGAAAGGCTAGAGGAAAAAGCATAACCAGAGTGTCTTTGGCAGCCAGATGGGCGGTATAGAAGTCAAACAAGCAAGCAAGCAAGCAAATAAATATTTATTTATTTTATTTATTTATTTGTTATATTTATATCCCGCCCATCTAGTCATTCGACTACTCTGGGTGGCGTACATCAGAGAAAAAAACAATAAAAATAACATCAATATCCAAAAATAAATAATCATTCAAGATGGGAAAAACAAAGAAAATAGATCAAATAGTGCCCGGAGGGAACCCTGCCCTCAAGGAAAGACTCCTTAATTATTGCTGTTGCCCATTCTGTTGTTATAGGCCTGGCTGCTTTGATTAGCCAGGCAAGGGTCAAGGGATGAGGTGGTGGCACGACAGCGATCAAGTGCCTTGTCCACAATCTCTGGTGTCACCGGCTGAAAATGATCAGTTCTCACCGGGCAAGGCGGAGCGCTGGACATCTCTGCTCGATCCACTGTATCCAAAAAAGGAGAAAGTTCCCGGTGGATGGCCTCCACTTTAGATTTAAAGAATGCTGCAAATTGGTCTGGTGAGATACTAGGGGGAGGCCCATCACCTAGACCAATTCCAGATAGGTCGCGAACTATGAGGAAAAGCTCCGCCTGCTGGTTTGAAGCTTCACTTATCCGGTCAGCGAAGTGTGCTCACCTAGCAGCCTTTACCTTAGCAAGGTAAAGGTTAGTCGCGACCCTGACAGCTGCTCGATTCTGAACCATCGGGTCTCTTCTCCACTTGCACTCTAGCCTTCTCCCAGTTTGCTTCATCGCTCTCAGGTCCTGGTTAAACCAGGATGCAGGCCGAGCTCTGCATAGGAGAGGGCGTTTAGGAGCGATCGTGTCTACAGCCCTGGTGGCGGTGGTAAACCATCCATCGACCAGAGCCTCGACAGGAGCACCAGTCAGGTCAGCTGAAATCCCTCTCACAGCATCCTGGAATCCTATGGGATCCAGTAGCCTTCGAGGGCGGACCATAGAAATAGGTCCATGCTCCCTGCGAGGAGGGAGAGCCACTGAGAGGTTACATTTTATTAGGTGGTGATCTGACCATGACAAGGGTACCGACACAAGATCAGTCACCATCAGACCACGCTCACTCCAATTAGCGGAAAAAACCAGGTCTAGCATATGACCACCCACGTCTGTGGGGCCGTTGACATGTTGGGACATGTTCAAGGAAGCCATGGTTTCCAAGAACTCAAGAGCTGGACCGGAAGTCTCCGCCTCCGCGTGGATGTTGAAGTCCCCCAAGGCCAAAAGCCTCGGGGACTCCAACAGTGCCGCAGAGACAAAGTCCGCCAGCTCTGGTAAGGAAATGGCTGGGTCGCGGGGAGCGCGGTAACCCAGCAAGATCCCAATACCATCCCTGGCCCCAACCAACACATGGAGGGCCTCCAGACCCGGCTTTACCACCGTGGAGCGCCTAGTAACCTCTAGAGTGTTTTTATATACAATGGCTACTCCCCCCCGCCCCTCCAGTCTGCCCTGGTGCTGGACAGCATAACCAGGTTATTTATTTAAATAAATAAACCAACAAACCTTCACATAACTCAGTAAATTGAGTGTTCAATTTCATAAATCTGAAGTAACACAAAACATGCTAAGACTCAGTGCCAAGCCAGACTAATGTGACCATCAAGCCATATAGATAGAGTTATACATCTTTCTAATAGGTAAACTAAATGAGATCCCATTCCAGGTGCTTCCTTGGACACTTAGTTGTTGAAACATTTTATGCAGGGGACTCGCGAGTCGCAAGTTGCCTTTGAGTCCGAGTTATGTATGTCGTACCGGCGACTTGATTCAGACTCAACTCACAACTCAGGCCATTTGTCCAAGTCACATTGTTGAGTTCTTATGGGGCCACCCCTGCCAACATCCCTAATTTTATCATTCTATTAGTACATGATACATCTCATGATACCTCTCCTTTCCCAGAAATACCAAGTAAATACTACTCAGGCGCAAGGTCTGCAGAATCCCATCCCCTGAGGATGTAGGACCAAAGACTGAGGCTTAGGACTCATCCCTATGGTGCCATAATTTGTGATGACTTTGCTTCCTTCGTTATGACCCTTTAGCAACAACTTAACAACTGCAGACTATTGTGTCTGACAAGTAGACAAATTGGAGATTCTATGATGAACTTAAAGGCTAATATGAATGCTGGAAGCAGAAGTTCTAAACAATGCAAGAAAATGAAAAATGAAATTATCTAAGCAGTATGTCCTGGAGACAAAAAAATGAACACAAAAATCTGGGTTCCTGGGGGGGGGGGGCAGTGTCACTTTCCCTAATATATCAGATCGAAAGCCTGAGACCTGAGAATGGAACCCAAAACCTCAGTCTTAGGTCCAAAAGCCACCAAGACCTCTAGCTGCAGCACCTAGTACTTGATTATAGTATGCATGATGTATACTGGAGTGCCATTAGCATACATTCTCAGATTAATTTAGGACAGATATAAGTACATCACAAACAGGTTTTCCTCTCTCCTATGAAGATCTTTCTGGGGCACATATTAATTCCTGCTTCTCTCCTTACACAAAATTTACTAACGCTCATTGCAATACCCTTGAGAAGAAACCTTACAATATTAAAAGAAACAAAGTTAAAAGCTGAAATAATGCATAATTATAATATTAAAAAAGAATTAAACAGATATCACATTAAAACTCATACATAAGAGTGATATTAAAAGTGCAAGCAAAACAACAGAAAACAGTAATCCTTTTTAAAAATCGCCTTGGTCAACCAGTCATTTAAAAGAAAGTCTGCCTGAAGAGAAGGGACTTCAGCTGTTTGTGGAAGGACAGTAAAGATGGGGCCAGCCTGTCCTCTTGTGGGAGGAAGTTCCAGAATCTCTCAGCAGCAACAGAGAAGGACCTCTTCTGTGAGGGTGGTAGACAAAGTGAAGACTCTATGATGAATTTATCAGTCAGTGGCTCATATTAATTCCTGCTTCCTTCCTTACCGAAGAATTCCTAAAGCTCATTGAAATGCCTATGAGAAGAAACCTATCCTACCCAGTTACCCAGCATGCTAACATGCGCTGGATTATGGAGAAAGCCAGAGAGTTCCAGAAAAACATCTACTTCTGCTTCATTGACTACGCAAAAGCCTTTGACTGTGTGGACCACAGCAAACTATGGCAAGTTCTTAAAGAAATGGGAGTGCCTGACCACCTTATCTATCTCCTGAGAAATCTCTATGTGGGACAGGAAGCAACAGTTAGAACTGGATATGGAACAACTGACTGGTTTAAAATTGGAAAAGTAGTACGATAAGGCTGTATATTGTCTTCCTGCTTATTTACCTTATATGCAGAATATATCATGCGAAAGGCTGGACTGGAGGAATCCCAAACCGGAATTAAGATTGCTGGAAGAAATATCAACAACCTCAAATATGCAGACGATACCACTCTGATGGCAGAAAGTGAGGAGAAATTAAAGAACCTCTTAATGAGGGTGAAAGAGGAGAGCGCAAAAAATGGTCTTTAGCTCAACATCAAAAAGACTAAGATCATGGCCACTGGTCCCATCACCTCCTGGCAAATAGAAGGGGAAGATATGGAGGCAGCGACAGATTTTCTTTCTTGGGCTCCATGATCACTGCAGATGGTGACAGCAGCCACGAAATTAAAAGACTCCTGCTTCTTGGGAGGAAAGCGATGACAAACCTAGACAGCATCTTAAAAAGCAGAGACATCACCTTGCCAACAAAATTGTATATATCTGTATGTAATTTTTTCATGGCTGCACCATTTTCAGTATTGCACCATATGGCCCATGGTAGATTCGGCTATGAAAAATTTCTGTGGTGCCCCCTCTTCCCTTGATGCCCCTAAGCATGTGCTTACTGTGCTTAATAGTTAATCCACCCATGGCAATAGGGGAAGAGGCGAGTCGGTGTATAAGAGAGAAGCACTTGGAAGGAGAGGTTGCCTTCGAGGCGCCTGGAGGCAGTGGGGGTTGTTGAAGGTGAGCGCCCCGCCAGTGTCTCCTTGCCTAACTGTGGAGTGTGTGGTTGGAGGAGATAGGAAACATTTGAACAGGCTCTCAATCAGCTGCCCTTTCTTTTCTCTCTCCCTTCAGTCCACGGTTGGGATAAAGAATGGAGTTGTCCCATATCCTGACTTTCTGGCCAACTAGCTAGTGTGAAAATGGCACCTTAAAGCAGAGGCAGGGATGTTTTGCCCCTCCAAATGTTGTTAGATTATAGGTATGAGCACTCAGATATGCTGGCTAAGGATGATGGGGAGCTGGAATCCCAATGACATCTGAAGGGCCACCAGATTCCTCACCCCTGCTTTAAAGACTGGCCGAGTTAGGAGGTGCCCCACATCACAAAGACAGTCCTTTGCTACTTCCTGCTCCAGTAGGCATGTAGAAATACACAACCTTTTTGCCCATACATCAGTTGAGGCTACCTTCATGCAAACAAGACATAGTCAAGCGAAACTCTTTCCTTTCTGAAAGGCAGACAAGCCCGTTCCCTTGATTCCTTTCATTGATGGTCTTTATTGAGTTTTATATACACAACGGAATTTGTTTTGTTGTTTATGTTGTTTGAGATACAGATATCTCTAAAACTGAGAGCTAATAATAACACTCAGGACACACAGTTCCCTTAACCGAGTGTATTATACAAAAATATATATACATACATACAGAGTAGCACTGCAGAAATCTGGCAGTATCCATGAGTCTCACCGACAAAATAACACGCTGGTCTCCTCCATCAACCCTAGTCGCTGGTTTACTAAAACATCTTAAATTTATACAGTAATTTGATGCAGCAGTGACATTGCAGATTGATGTTTGCACATGTGCGAAAAGTCACATGTCTCACTCTTGGCTTCCTGCCAACCTGAGTGACTCAGCTTTCCTTGCCTTCCCACAAATCACTAAGGCAATTCCATTTTACAACTTAACACAAACCTTAACATCCCTCCTAATTGCCTTACTTTGTGGTTTCATTTATATTTTTACATTTACATATTCATACACATTTCAATCCATAATTTTACACACGTTTTCTAGCAATTACATCTCTTTCATACCAATCCTCTTTAACATCTGGTAATGTTTTATTACCCCTAGAGGTTTTGTTAGTATGTCTGCTGTCATTTCATCAGTTGGACAATACTTTAGTTCAATTAATTTTCTTTGAACTGCTTCCTTTACATTTCCATATCTAATGCCCACATGCTTTGTTCTGGCCTTGTCAACTTCTGATTCTGCCATGCAAATGCAAGTTTGATTATCTTCAAAGATTGTTACTGGCTTATTAATATTTATATTTAAATCTTGTAGTAACTGTGACATAATTTCAATAGTTATACATATTTGTGAAAGTGCTGCATACTCAGCTTCTGCAGTAGACAAAGCCACGTAACTTTGTTTTGACACCTTCCAGTCAATGAGCGTTCCTGCTAATTTTAAGATGTTCCCTGAGGTAGATTTTCTAGCTGTAGGATCATCTGCCCAACTTGCATCTGAGAATGCTTCTAATATTGGTTGACCTTGTGGATCTATTACTAGACAATAATTCACGGTTGTTTTTAAATATCTGAGTATTCTTTTTGCTGCTTTCCAATGCATAATTTTTGGACAACTCAAGTGTCTACTCAATATATTAACTGGGTTTGCTATGTCTGGTCTGGACCATGTACTAATGTATTGTAAACTGCCAATTAGAGATTCATATAATGCTACATCACATTGAGGACTATCCTCATGGTTTATATTTTGAAAATTAACTTCCATTGGCGTTTTTGCACTTTTACAATCTTTCATGTTGAATTTTTCTATTAATTCTAATATTTTCTCTTTTTGGTGCCAGACAGTTTCTCCATTTGGTCCTTCCTCTATACATACTCCTAAATATTTATGTATAGGACCAAGATCTTTGAGTTCAAATTTTTTGTTTAATTTGTCTAGGATACTTAATATTGTACTTTCATTTTGCCCACAAATTAACATATCATCCACAAAAATAGCTATATACATATTGCAAAATCCATTTTCCAGATTGGTGAATACACATGGGTCTGCTTTACTTTGTATTAACCCTAAATCCTGTAAAGCTGTGGTTAGACAAGTATTCCATTGTCTCGCACTTTGTTTCAGCCCGTATAGCGCCCTTTTAAGTAACCATACATTGCCCTTTGTGTCTATTCCTTCTGGTGTTTCCATATATATCTGCTCATTCAATGGAGCATTGAGATATGCTGTTTTTATATCTACCTGCCTGGTGTGCCAACCCTGTAATTTTGCAAGTGTTAACAGCATTCTTATGGACTTGCTTGCAACAGTGGGTGAAAATATCTGATCATAATCAGAATACCTTTCCTGTGAGAATCCCTTTGCTACAAGTCTTGCTTTGTATATACTCTCATTACCCCCACTTTTAATTTTATATACCCATCTGCAACCAATAGCTTTCTTGTTTGTGGGTAGCTGTGTTTCAACAAACACTTCTTTGCTATTTAGAGCTTGTAGCTCTGTTCTCATAGCACTTTTCCATTTTTCTTGTTCTTCTTTGGGCAATTTCTGTATGTCCCTATAATTCTGAGGAGTTTCTACTGCACATAATGTTGCATATCCATATCTCTTAGGTGGAATGCCCTTCGTACTTCTCTGAGACCTTCTTGGCTCTGTCTGTCTCAAATTTTCTGAATTACTTTGCTCCTCACTATCTGAGCTTTGCTTTATTTCTCTCTGTTCAGTATCTGCCTGTTTACTTTCACTAATCTCCTGTTGTGTGCTTGTGCTTGGCACCTGCTTAATTCCTGAAGGAAAAAACACTTCTGAACTCAGTTCCACATTCCTCCAATCTTGCTCATTAAAATCTACTGAGCGGGATAGTACTAGCCTTTTATCTGGAGTGTACAATCGGTAACTTTTTTGCCCTGGCTCATATCCTAGCATGATTGCTTTCTGAGCACGTGGCTGTCCTTTTCGTCTGAGTTTCCTTGGTATATTTGCCCAACACTTTGCTCCGAATATTCTCAAATGAGATAAATTTGGCTTTCTTCCATATAACTTCTGATATGGGGTTGTGTTAATTATCTCTCTATACGATCTGTTAATTATATAATTTGAAAATTTAATTGATTCTCCCCAAAAGGAATAAGGAAGTCCTGCATCTCTTAATAGAGCCTCCATGACTTGTTTCAATCTACCATTTTGTCTCTCTATTAAGCCATTTTCAGCAGGTGTAGCAATGTTGGTGAACCTCTGTCTAATTCCTTTTGCTCTTAGCCAATTGCATAAATTGTTGTTTGTAAATTCTGTTCCCTTATCTGATTGTATCTCTGTTATTTGATAAGGTTTGTATTTCCTTTCAATAAATTTCACCCAGTCTTTCAGGGTTTTTATTGTTTCATCTTTTGATTTTAATGGATAGGTGAATGAATATCTTGAGTAATGGTCTATAATATTCAACGCATATCTTGATCCACCTATTGACTTTGGCAGTGGTCCAATTAAATCTACTGCCACTATTTCAAAAGGATGCTTCGTTACTCTTTCACTTCGTTTTGCCACTGGTGCAGCCTTACTCTTTGTTTGTTTGCACACATCACAGTTCAAATACTTTTTACAATCTTTTACATTCAAGCCCTCTGAGTGTTCAATTGTTTTTCTTAATAATTTGTACCCCATGTGTCCTAATTTTCTGTGCAACACATGTATACATTTATCATGTTCTGGTACATTCAGGGTTAACATGGCTTGTCCCTCATCAGTGTGTATTAATTTATACAAGCCATTATTTTCTTTAGCTTGCCCACACACTTCACCATTTCTTTTAATTACACACCCTGTTTCTTTAAATGTTATTTCAAAACCTTCTTCTGTCAATTTTATTACACTCAGTAAATTGTGTTTTAATTGTGGAACCAATAATACTTCTTTTAGCTTACCTAAGTTTTGTGTGTAAACATCTCCTTGTGATACAACTGGTGAACACAAACCGTTTGCCAAATTCACACATTGCAGTTCACATTTCTGCTTAGAAATTAATAACTCAGGGTCCTTTGTAATATGATAGCTGGCTCCACTGTCAAGAATCCATTCCTGTCCTTGAAAACGCTCAGCTCTGGAAACGACCGATGCTTCTGGGATCCGGCGACTCCCCCATTGCTGTTTCTTCTGTCGCTGCTTATCTTTCCCTCCTGTAGCTCTGCTGGGCGAAAAACTCTCCTTTCGCTCCGGACAATGCTTTATTAGATGAGAGGTACTCCCACAGCGAAAACATTTTCTTGCCATCAAGACGCCGGGAACTTTGTGCTGATTTGATACAGCTGCCTTCACGTCTCCGGTTTGCTGGCTCCTTGCCACCTGGTTCTCTGCTCTCTTTGACTCCTCCTCTTTGAGTCTTGCAGAAATATATGGCACAGTTAACTGTTCTTTTGGAATTCCCTCCAACGTAACAGTTAACACATCGTATGACTCGTCAAGGCTCGATAAAATTATATAAGCCTTATGCAGTTCTGTAAACTCCAATCCCATCTCATTGAGTTGGATGAACATGCCGGTCAACCGCTCCAGATGTTTGGATATACTCCCTCCTGGCTCCAGCCTTAAACGATACAGCTGCCTTGTGAGGGTTATCTGCGAAGAAACTGAGTCCTGTACATGTGCCCTCCTGAGTGCTTGCCAACACTCGCTTGCCTTATCAATTCCTCTAACAAGAGATAATTGACTGTCCTCAAGGCACAAAATAATTGTAGATAGGGCACACTGGTTCTGTTGGACATTCTCATCCTCCTCTTCTTCTGTAAGAGGTGGTGGGTTGGTAATAATATTCCACAGTCCTTCCTTGAGCAGGAACATACGCATTTTCATTTCCCATGCCAAATAGTTCCTCTCATTTAATTTTGGAAGCTGGAAATTTGGAGCAGTAGTTGCCATTCTGCTTATCAGTGCTCTCTCTCACGCTTTCACATAAACAACAAAATTACGCTGGGCCCATAACCTATTGAGTTTTATATACACAACGGAATTTGTTTTGTTGTTTATGTTGTTTGAGATACAGATATCTCTAAAACTGAGAGCTAATAATAACACTCAGGACACACAGTTCCCTTAACCGAGTGTATTATACAAAAATATATATACATACATACAGAGTAGCACTGCAGAAATCTGGCAGTATCCATGAGTCTCACCGACAAAATAACACGCTGGTCTCCTCCATCAACCCTAGTCGCTGGTTTACTAAAACATCTTAAATTTATACAGTAATTTGATGCAGCAGTGACATTGCAGATTGATGTTTGCACATGTGCGAAAAGTCACATGTCTCACTCTTGGCTTCCTGCCAACCTGAGTGACTCAGCTTTCCTTGCCTTCCCACAAATCACTAAGGCAATTCCATTTTACAACTTAACACAAACCTTAACAGTCTTTATGCAAATAAATCTTTCCAGTGAAGAAAATGTATTATGTATACAGAATGCAAAGCTTCTACGAAATCATTCCTGTGGTGTGTGTCATGACACTCATAGGCACAATTCTTAGGATTATGGCTATTTATTTCACTTATCTTTTGTGAGTTTTTAATATAATACTTTTAAAAATTATTTTTAATATTTGTATAGTCACTCTTTTTAGTTTTTAAATATTGTCTTTTAAATGTTGTAAGCTGCCTTGGATCTTTTTAAGGAGAAAGGCAGGGTAAAAATATTTTAAATAAATCAATCAATAAATAATTGTGTATCTTAAAAAATCCTTCCCACTAGCCATAATTTTTTTACATGGATTATTCTCCTTTGCATATGCTGTCGTGAAGGGAGATTACCCTACTGGATTTAATGTACATATTTGTTAGTTACAAAGACTCCACTGTTTCTTAAACCAATTATGGCTTTAGTACAAGCACATGGATTGTGTCTAGAGAAAATCTTTACCAGATCTTTACTATTTCAGCCTGCGTGTGGAAGCCAGCAATTTATTTTATCATGGGGCAGATGACATATGTCTGAGCATTCTTCAAAGACAGATCCATATATAGGACATAGCAGTAATGTATGCTCAGGGTCTTCCCCAAAATAATGACATCACACACATTTCCACTTCACTCGGAGTTGTTGGCAGCTATTTCCAGGAAGCCATCAAAATGTCAACAGTGCTGATAACTTATAGACTGATTCTTTAAAGCTGTTCCTATATTTGGCTATATATTAAGATAAAATTTGTATCATAATGTCAAAGAGAAAGTATGAAGAAACCCATTTTAAGCAAGAATGGTTTTCACACCTTGTAGAAACTGAATTGCCATATTCACGTAAAAAACAGAAGGTAACAATAGGGGATGTTTTCAACTATCAAGATGCTAGTGGTGATGTTATCTGTGCCATTCGTGTCAAAGCAAAAAAATAAAGGTGAATTTACAACAGGGAAGAAATGGCAAGATCGGAAGTTGAATTATTTAAAATGACATCTCAACCAACACAGTCATCTGGATGCTATCACCAAATTACAAAACTGGAAGGAAGATAGGGAGATAATATTTTGAGAATGCTGTTAGAAACCCTGCTTGAGCAAAAATCTAGAGTAGAGCAAGAGGCCCAGAAGAAGTCTAGTGTTGATATGGTTAAAGTTCTTATTGATAATGTTATTCTAGCAATTAAAATTAATGCTTCATTGCATTCTGTTCAAGAAATTAATTCACACTTGGCCAAATATGTAAACATTCCTGAAAGCTGGCGTAGCAAAAACTATGGTTTTGAATTTGTTGAATGCATCAGTGATGTTGTTCAAAGAGAAGTAATGACTGAGCTGAAAAAATCTGCTTAACAAACATTGATTATTGATGAAAGTACTGATATTACCATGCAAAAAATGTTAATACTGTATATCAAATACAGACCACAAAATGAAATCTTCTATAAGACTGCGTTTGCTGGTATTTTGAATTTAATTGCTAGTGACAGTATCAGCATTGTGGCGACGATAAAGAATTTTTACATCCACAAGAATCTTGACCTTCAAAGGATGGTGATGTTAACATCAGATGGAGCATGAGTTACGCTAGGAAAAAGTAATGTGGTATCTGATAGAAAGCATCTATCAGAGCACTGTGTTGTTCACAGAGAAGACCTGGGATTGAATGATGCATGGAAGGAAATGCAAATTATGCCAACTTTGGAAACTCTGTTATATACGGTATATACAATGTTTAGTAGAACATCAGTTTAAAAAGGAAAACTTGCAGAATTAGCTAGTGTTACAGAGTATGATGCGTTATCATTTAGACATTCTAAATGAAGTGCGATGGCTTTCAAGGTATTTTGCTGTAACTGCTCTATTGAGAAATTACAATGTATTAGCGCTATACTGTGAAGAACAAGTAAGTGAGCACAATGATCCAGTAAGTAAGTACTGTCTTAGGATTCTGACTGATTCACAGTATAGAATTACACTAAGTATTCTTGATGAGGTTTTAGATCAGGGGTCTCAAACTCAATTTACCTGGGGGCCACTGGAGGCAGAGTCTGGGTGAGGCTGGGCCGCATCAGATTTTCCGCCAAGCGGAGCAAGAGCCCGAGGAAGCCGCCCAGGAGTTTCCTTAGCCCGGCTGGGGCTCCGAGGAGGAGGGGCACGCGAGCCCTCGTCGCCGGCCACGACCCCCTTTGGCTCCTTCTTCACTACCACCACCACCACCACCAGCAGGACGAAGAAGCGGAGAAGGGAGGGAGTGCCGGTGACCGCCTAGCAGGGGGGAGGGCACGACATAAATTTAAAAAAAAAACTCACAGAATCACCTTGCCAAAGGAGAAAAGCCCCCATCGGTACCTGCGAAATTAAACAAAATGGGGCGGGGGCCCCCACAGGTGCGCGCGTGTGCACGCACACAAACACACACACACACGGAGGTCCGGCAACCTTCCTCTGAAGGCCCCCCTCAAAAAAAGGTGCACTCAGCAGCAGCAGCAGCTACCCCCACCACGACAGAGGAGCAAACTTTGCGAGGTGAGCCCAGGCAGCCTCCAGAGCCGAGGCGGCTGAAGCAGGACGAAGAGGAGGAGGAGGAGGAGGAAGCACTGCTGGGCACTGAGGCGGCCGCTGGCCAGGCTGGTGCTGCCGAGAGAGAAAGAGAGCCAGAGAGCCGCTTCCCTGGAAGAGGCGGCGGCAGCAGCTGCTGTTGGCGGCTTGGAGGCGCTCTTCGAGGACGGGCTGGGAGTGAGCTCCGCTCTCAGGCATCGCTCAGCGGCGGCTCGGGCGCTTGGGGAAAAGGGCCGGCAGCGCGCCTCGCTCGCCGGCTCTCCCCCAAGACAGCGCCTCTTGCACCCTCCATCTGGAACTGCAGCTTGCCAGCCAGCAGACAGGTGAGCTGGCTGGCAGGCTGCAGTTCCGGATGGAGGGTGCAAGAGGAGCTGTCTTGGGAGAGAGCCAGTGAGCGAGGCGAGGCTTTTTTTGACTCTTGACAGCAGAGGCTGCGGGGGCGCTTGGGGGGGCAGGCAAGGCGGGGGCCACAAACTATCATCCGGTGGGCCGCAAATGGCCCCCGGGCCGCATGTTTGAGACCCGTTTTAGATGATTTAGCGTCACTCTGCAAATACCTACACAAAACTTCTTTGAACACTGTAGAAGCACAGCACTGTCAAAACAAAAATAAACAAATTATGATTACAATATCTGGTGATACTGTTCACTGGAGTGAAAAAGTGAAAGAGCTACTTGCCTCTCATTCAGATGTGGATACCAGACTAATTATTGCATTTATTGAAAATGTGTGCTTTCATTTAGATGGGAGTTTTCCAGATGATGAGTTAAAAAAAATGGGAATCTTTAGATCCCCATGCTATTGCAAATACAAATAATTTTGAATTTGGGCTAGAAAGTGTAAAAAAATAATAATACAAAAGGACTCTGCTACTTTAGAAATAAATGAAAACATGCTGCAAAAATATCCCAGCAGTCAATAGTGACTTTGAAGAACTTTCAACTGTTGATATCTGTGGGACATTTCAAGCATCTAGTGCTGATTGTGAACATGGGTTCAGCCTTATGAATTCAATTAAAACAGACTTGAGGTGTCTCACTTAAATGATCTGATAATTAAGAGTTACCTTTCTTCTGAACATGAAATAAGTCTAGACAGAGTATACAGTTACTGGATTACCAATAAAGACAGGCGGGAGAAAATTTGTGATGCCTGCACTTTTCTTTCTGTTGTGCTAAATTTTATTATATATAAATATATTATATATTAAATATATCTGTGGACCATAATTCATTAGCATTTAATAGTCTGGTCATTTCATTGTTTGAGTGAAACTGTGACACAGTATTCTTGCTTCTAAGTTCTAGCACCAGTTGTTTTTTTTTTTGTAAAATTCTCATTATTTATTTATTTATTCATTCATTCATTCATTCATTCATTTGTACTCCACCTATTATTGTATATTTGCCTTTTATGTATTTATTGATCATTTATTCTTGAATCTTTGGCCTTGAGTCTAGATCCTTTATAAACACATTGTGTAAGCTTACACAAGTTTAAATGCTATCAGTCTGTGTTATCCAGAACAATAAGCAATTTAATTATTCAATTTGTGTTAATGTTGCTTTAGAAATTGTACTACTGGTAGTATTGTTTGAAAGAAGTTCCTTAATTCTCAGGAAAATGTATGTTGAAACGGTGCAGACTTATGCTTGTAGTTTATTATAAATTTTAATAAAATACTCAACACAAAAGTATTTTTTATTGAAAACGTGTGCTGGATAAGTTGCATGAAAGTTTGAATGTCACACAGTAGATTTGAATTTAAAATATTTTTGCGTTAAAAGTTCCACTCAATGGTTGGGAAAAATTAGGGGGAACACTGTAGAAGACCCCTTCAAAACCATCTCTCTGTCAAGGCCTTTTATAAATGGGTATGCACAGAGATACTGGTTAGACTGGAAACCTGTTTGGAATAACAGAGGCTGCTGTGGACTCCAGAGTCCCAGAACAGGAACAGGAAACAGGCAATGGGGGTTGGGACTAAATAAATAAGGCTTTGTGGCTCGAAGCATTGAATGAACTTCAATGGCATGGTAACTGACAGGAAATATAGCTCCAAATAATCACATTCAACTTGTAGGTACAGCTACAGATAGTACAGTCAGTGAGACATAAATATTATCCAGGAAAAGAATTTGTTATGGCAAGAAATCCTATTGAGAACTCATTTCCCTCTTGCTGTTGTTATGCCCATAACATCTCCTAGAGACCAAGAGAGCAGTTGACTGAAACTTAGTAGCTCTTCTGTGAACCGAAATATCCTCTGTCCCCCACCTTCAGCTAGGTGAGTCTCATAGCCTTTCTATTGTCATTTGATATTTCACTGCCCATTGGAAGAGTTGGACCATGATAAATTATTAACCAAGTATAGAAGGCCACAAGGAGGCTGAGGAGGAGTCTCAGCTGCTTCATAAGGCAATACTAAACAAGACCAAGGTGAGACATCTTTCCATGTGCCAGGCCTCTCCAGCTCAGTTTGGGCCAGAAAGCTCAAAGCAAGTGTGGGTGGATGGAGGGTAAGTTGCAAGGGAGGGCAACCTGTGACCTTGTACGACATCACTTCTGATCATGTGGCATGTCAGTGAAGTCATGAGCCTTACTTCCCATTTCTTGACTGTAGAGCTGGAGGCAGCATGACATAGTCTTAACACCAGCCTTAAACCAGCAGGCTTTTTATCACTGAACTTCCATGGATTTTATAGAGGCAACTAATATTGTGAGGGTTCTGGCAATCTCACGCAAAATAACCAAAAATCACACTCTATTCAGCCAGCCTTTGTAGAAAGGAAATAAGTCCTATGTGCTCAAATTGTGAAGGCATCATTCTAAGATGGTTCCAGAAACTTGTCCTGCTCTGTTATCAGGCTTACTTCTGAATAATCTCTACAGGACTATAACTGAGAGCACTTGTCTTAAACAATTATCCTCAGAAATCAAAGTACCATTTTTGGATTACAGAACCACTAGCTTACACGTCAAATGCTATGCAGTCAAAGAGGGCTGCAGGGTGTCTGGTGTGACAACAGCTGTCCTGAACTGTCATGTCAATGATAAATGAGGAGGTCCAATACAAAGCATCTTTTCTTTCTTGGGCTGGTCTAACTTCTTCATTACACCAGTTTAGCAAAAATAAAATAAGAATAAAACCTTGACAACTTGCTGAAAAACAGCCATGATAATTACTTCCTGACTAGGTGAAAACTGGTTATGTTAGTTAAAAGGGAGTAAAGTAATTGGGTTTTCCCTTGCTTGGTATCTTTTTCTGAATATTAAGGAGCATGAGAGAGGTTCCTGTAGTAGACCATCTTGACTGCTGACATGGGCATTGTATACACTGAGGCTGGCTTTTGCTATCAAAGTTTGGCATTCTATTTCCTACTTTTCAAAACTTATTTCTTTGTTTGTTTGTTTTTGCCATTATTGCAATGCATTTTTCTGAGCAGTTAACCAATTAAAGAACCAAACAATGACAGACAAATGATATTTTTATCAAGATGATAAAAATAAAAAGTAAGATAAAACATATCAAGTTCCAAAGCCAAATAAGGATTAAGGATTTCACTTGCAAATGAGTAGAGTTTGAAAGCTACTTATAGTAAACAATAAATTAGCTGTGCAGCCCCCACCCCCACCCCCGCCACCCCATAAGGAAGGGATTACCAAGTTACATTGAGATTCTGGCTTAATTAGGGACAACATGACATCTTGGGTGGTGTAATAGTCACATTTAAATTATTTTTTTAGCTATGGGGAGTTATGTTGTCTCAGTACGCAGCTCTATTGTGTGCCACAGGGTGGTGCTTGTAGCATTCTAATGCTTAATGAGTTAAGTACAAATTTACTATTTTAATCACTCTTGAAAAAAACAGAAGAAAAAATGAGTCAGCATTATTTTTAAAACAAACTGTAAATAATCAACTAGAGGGGGAGCGTATGCATGTGCTATTATGGGACCAGAAAGGTACATGACAGCTCTTAAAGGGGAAGGGTGTACTGTTCGAAGAAGAAACATTTCTGGAAGAAGTCTTTTATTTTTCAATCCAAACCATGGCATCAGAGTAGACCTTTGGTCTAGATGGGTGGGATAGAAATTAATTAATTAAATAAATAAATAAATAAATAAATAAATAAATAAATAAGCCATATATTACCTCTATATGTCAGTTTGGACAGGCCCCATGTTAATGTAACCAGAGGGCTCCACCATGTCCTCTGAAAATCTGGTAACTTTGCTTAGGGATCACAGAAAAATTTACTAGGAGCTGAAAATGTAAAAAACCATCTTTGCCAGAACCCTGTCAGCCTCTAATCTCAAGTGTGATTTAGTTCCCACTTCTGCTTGAACTCCATTTTATAAACAAGCAAATAAATACGAAACAAATCCCAACAAAAGCTGATACACAAACTGGCATCTAATAACTCACAACAAAACAAGATATAGAAGGTATGCATTTAATCCAATACACCTCACAGATCTATTTGCTCAAAATGAAATAGTGGGTTATAATAATGGTAATATGCAGAATTAAAAACCTTGTGCTGTTTTGGACCACTGAAGAAACATAATTTATATTCATATATAAAATAAACTGAATGCATACTATAACTGCATATTATAATATTAATTATGTGCCACCAAGTCAATTCTGATGGATGGCAACCCTTTTCAGGGTCTTCCAAGTAGAGAATACACAGAAGTGGTTTACCATTCTCTTCTTCTGGGGGTGTGATGGGACTTTGTAGATTTCCCAAGATGACACAGACTGGCTTTACTCCCAGGAGACACAGTGGGGAATTGAACTCCCAACCACTGGCTCCGCAGCCAGATACCTAAACCACTGAGCAATCCAGCCAGTGATATATAACAGTATATAACTGTATATACTCACAGTGACCAAAAAAAAAAACAATAGAAAATACCAGAGGCATTTTGACTGTTGCTTTCCTCAGTGATTTTTTTCTTTAAGTCAGAGAGATAAACCATTAAAATGGAATGCTATTAATAGCCTGAAAAACCACTCTTCATTGTCATAGGAGATTTCAACACACTGAGGAAAAAAACATAGAATATATTCACAATAGTAACCAGACTGTTACCTAACTATGCACACCCCTTGGAGATTGTTTCTCCCCACAGCTCTGTAAGCTACAGCATAGATGTTCCCCAGCACCCTTGTAATTTGCTACAATTAACTGTAGCAAGTTATGGACATCTTATTCAAACATCAATAAGATTCCCACCCACATATGATTTTTTAAAATAAAATAACTGTTGTTTTTAAAGAAAACACACACACTTTATTCTGCCACTTGGTTTTCATGTTTCCAGAGCTCAGTTAAAAATAGTTGCTTAAGTTCTAAGAAGTACAAAACAAAACCATGGAGAAAGAAAGGATAAAGTCTTAAATGTCAGTCTTTTCATGAATTATCGACCAGGGTTGAGGATGCTGTGCAGCTCATTCCACATGCCCAGAAGGGTTTTAGCCTGCTTTTTGTATGTGACATATGGAAGGTTGCTGTTCAAACAATGTGTAGTGCAAAATAAACACATTCCACCAGGCAAGCTTAAAGAACCCAGAGGAGTTATTTGGACCCCTATCTATTGATACTCAATGTTCAACCTCTAATTTAGCGCATAGAAGACTGAATAACAGGATACTCCAACGTTTCCATGCTGTAAATGTATAGGATTACTTATACATATAGGTAGTCACCACCTTCTGCAACTTTCTACTCACATGAAACTATCTCACCTTTAACATTAAAACCTACCTCCATATCAATCAAACCACCCTAATAAGCAAATATATTTATGGCTGACGTAGAGCAACACTTTCTTAACTTTTGTACCCCAAATCACTCCTCTATCTCAGGTAGAGTGAGGACATTTTTTAAAAATCTGGACCCATGGAAAGGAAGCCCTAGAGAAATTCCACCAGGATTTCAGTGATTTTCATATGAATATCAGCCTTATAATAAATGTTTTATTACGGTTATTGACCAGCAAAAGTAAGAAACATTATTTAAATTAGGAAACATAAAATCAATCTAAAAACACTAAAAACATCTATATACATATATATAAAACTACATTCATACATCTTATTAGCTATCTCCTGCCTCCCTATCATATGCCTTATCTATGGGCTATTGCAGCTTGCATAGAATGACAGAATTGTTACTTTGAAGCTCATAGCGCCCGTGTGATCATTAAGGCCTCTGCATGTATACACCAATTTACAGATACTATAGCTGCACTTTGGGTAGAACCTTTCCTTCATGGATTTTGATTGCAGCAGCACAGAATTTAGCTACTTTTATCAGCATATCTGAATTTTGGTTTAGCCCAGTACAGTCAACCCTCGACTTACGAACTTAATCCGTTCTGGAAGGACGTTCTTAAGTCGAAAAGTTCGTAAGTCGAATCAGCATTTCCCATAGGAATGCATTGAAAACCAATTAATCCGTTCCGGCTGTTTTTGGTTCTTAGGTCGAGGGGCGGTTTGTAAGTCGAACCATTAGTTCCCATAGGAACTAATGCAAAGCCGGTTAATCCGTTCCTACCACTAGGGGCAGAATTTTTTTTCTTTTTTTTTTCTTTTAACCTAAGATGACTTAGGGTTTTTTTTCGGTTCGTAACTCGAAATAAAGTTCGCAAGTCGAGGCTATATTTTTCTATCAGAGCGGTTCGTAAGTCGAAAAGTTCACAACTAGGGCCGTTCGTAAGTCGAGGGTTGACTGTATATCTGCCAGGGCATCGCCCTGTCAGCAAAAGCAGTGTGTAATATGCCTCTGATCGTCCAAGAAATGCCCTTATGTAAGGGTTATGTAAGGACTTCTTGAATGCCAGAATAAAAAGCACAATGAAGTAACACATGGGAGATAGTTTCGATCTCACCAGAGTTATAGGGGCATATACGCTGAGTGTAAGGGGTGTTGTTATACTTCCCTTCCTGGACTGCTGACGGAAGTGCATTGAAGCGGGCTAAAATAAGAGCTTTGCGTTGTTTAGGTGTTAAGGGTAAGTAGAGATATTTAGCCGGTTTGGGTGGGAGCAGTGCGTTGTCAAGTATAAGCCTATTTATGATAATACCAAGGTCCTGCTGCCTTTCTGTCTCAATAATACGCTGTCTAAGATTACTCTTGGCCTTAACGTATCCCATTTGTTGGATACATTCTACTGAATAGCCGTATCTGTTGATTTTATGGTATATTGCTCTCTTCCAAGGTGACTGATGGTTATCCTGTAATACCAGTGAAGTCAGTCCAATTGGTTGAAAGGTTAGTTTTAGCCAAACGTTAAAAATAGCCAGCCAAGCTCTGGCTTCAACCTTCAGGTAGTTCACTTCAAGCCTAAGGGCTGCATTGGATACCCCTCTTGGAACCTGTAAGATAGCCCTCACAAATTTAGATTGAACTACTTCTAACTGGATAAATGAAGATTAGGGGCCCAATTGTGCCCCATACAAGAGCTGACTAAGGGATTTGGCCTGAAACAATCTTAGTGCAGCTGGAACATACTGACCTCCCTTTGTATAGAAGAATTTTAGTATAGCAAGGCTAGATTTTTGTGCTGCTTGTACCACATTGTTAACATGAGCCTTGTGGTTTCCTTTATATTGAAAGACAACACCCAAATATTTGTAAGCCTTAATTTGTTCTATCTCATGCTCATCAATTAACCACTTATAGATCCTGGGCCTCTGAGCAAACAGTAAAACTTTGGTCTTCGAGTAATTTATTTGTAGCATTTCCTCTTTACAGTATTGCGCAAGAGCGTGTAATGCTCTCTTTAGTCCTATTGGTGTCTGTGAAATTAGGACTGCATCATCTGTGTATAACAGAAGGGATATATGTCTATTCGCTAGTTTGGGGGGATGGAACTCCGGATGGCTGAGCGCCGTTACCATTGAGTTGATATAAAAATTAAATAACAATGGAGCTAATATACACCCTTGCTTCACACCATTATAGGTAGGAACTTTATCAGACAAGTGTCCTTCCTTGTTGCATCTAATTCTGAGGGTTGTATTTTCATGCAGCTTATACATAAGCAGCAGAAGGCGTCGATCTATTGTGGAAGAATCTAACTTACTCCAGAGCCTATCTCGTGAAATTAAATCAAAAGCCGATCTAAGATCGACAAAGGCTATCTACTAGGTGCCTTAAAATAAGGGCATGATCCTGTGTAGATCTACCAGATCTAAATCCAGCTTGTTCATCTGCCAAAACACTCTTGGAGTCCATCCAATCTATCAATTTCCAGGATAAATGTCTAGCATAAGACTTACTAATTATAGGTTGTAAACTGATTGGCCTATAATTAGCTGGATTGTCTTTCTTGCCTTTTTTATAAATGGGGATAATAATAACTGTGCCCCATTCAGATGACATGTGAGCGTTT
The DNA here is from genome assembly GCA_037013535.1 of Intellagama lesueurii. NCBI lineage: Eukaryota > Metazoa > Chordata > Lepidosauria > Squamata > Agamidae > Intellagama > Intellagama lesueurii. The sequence continues at coordinate 24,518,366 of JBAJHW010000001.1, forward strand.
TGGTCAATATAAGTGAAAAGGTTTGCCAGAATTGGGGCCCACCATTCACCGTTGTTCTTAATGAGTTCGGGAGGAATACCATCACAGCCCTTGCCAATTTGCAATTGGTTCACAAGGTCATTTATTTCAGAGATTGACACAGGGTGCCATTCTGGTAAATTCATATATAAACGACTCACATGAAATGAGAGATTGTCTCTTTTGGCATAAAGCTCATGGAAGTGGGCTTCCCACACTCGAGCATTAATATAGCAGTCCATCCTAACTGAAAGATTATTGGTAGTTAATGTTATGGATTCCCAAAATGATTTCATATCTTTCCCCCTGACTGCTTTGATGAGTTTTTCCCATTCTATCTGTTAAGCTCTCCTTTTTTTTCTTTAATTAATTTCTTATAGCCTTTCTTAAGTTTCAGCAGTTCCTCTACTTCCTTTGATGATGGATTTTTATTTTTATTTTGTTTAAATTTTGAAATTACCAGGGGTTGTTTTTTTTTCCATCAATACACTCCTTATCATGCCAGTTATAGGACCTGCGCTTGATATTATGGGTTTTTCTTGAGTTGTTTGAACCAGCTAAATCTACTAGTTTATTTATTAGTGTTTCATACTTCGGCCCACTTTGAGAAAGGTGGAATGGATCTCAGAGAACTGATTATTATTGAGTTGATTAGTAAAATAAATTGAGGCTTTTCCTGACCATTTGATCCTGGAATTGGTTAGTATCATCTCAGGATTCATAGGCAAGGCCTTCTCAATATGAATATGCTGTTCTTGTAACTTCAGGTGCAATTTTAATGGCAGGTGATCACTATCAATCCTGCTGTGGATCACCAGATTGATGACAGTATTCAGTATGTTACGGCTGACAATCATGTAATCTATGGTACTCATCCTTGTTCCCGACCAGAAAGAGAATTCCCCTGGAATGTCACCTGTAGGGCTTCCATTTAATATATGTAGGTCAAGCCGATAAACTAGCTGTCCCAAGTTAAGACCTGCATAATTACTGATGGTATCTTTAAAGAGGCGCCTAGTGACTATGGGGAAGTGTAGTCCATCAGGGGGGCATAAGTTATAAACAGCATAAAGAGCCAAGTCATTTGTACCCAATCTAGCATTAAAATCACCCCCAATTATCATTTGGTCATCATTAGTTAACAAAAGTTTTTGAATATAGGATTCAAGGTCTTGGTGAATCCGTTCGATCTGGGCGTTCCGTCTCTGTGGTGGTAAATATACATTGATGAACACTATTGCACAATGATTAAATTTGACCCTCACTGCTGCAGCATATTGATCAAGGGAGGGGAGTTTGGTCATTGTAATATGGAGCTTAGTTGAAACCAATATAAGGTGGCCGCCCTTAGCTCTGCCCCTCTTTTCACTGGGAGTGGCACTTATTTGATGGGCAGAGTAACCATTTACTTCAATTTCCCCTAGTGCCCAAGTCTCTTGCAGCAGTAAGATATCAAACTTAGAAAGATACTTGATAAAGGAATTGTCATTACTCTTTGCATACCATCCTGCTATATTCCATGATAGAACAGAGATGGTGTCATTTATAGTTTTATGTCAGTCCATAAGATCAGAAGATGGGGGGGGGATCCTGAGTGTTAAGATTAAGAGGCGTAGCCATGTCGGTCATACAAAGTGGATGCATGTCTGCAGATTGAATTGTGTTGTGTTGCGGTAGAGTAGGTTGAGATACAGTTTTTAAGTGGTTAAGATGGGTAGTCATGACCTTCTCCAGAGTGGCTAATGTTCGAGGTTGAAAATCAAATGATTCTCGTAAACTAGCCCCATACATGAGATGACCTTCGTTGTTTTCTGTTTCTTCACTATATAAGGAAATCGGAATTGGAATATCCTGATGAGGTACCATCTGGTGCTTAGGATCTTGCTTAGGTTCTTGTATCAAGCTGATATCATTACTTGCTGTTAGATATTAGTTAAGGGGTGCAGCTTTGGCTTGTAAGCCCGAGTCATCTGTTATTAGGTAACTTTTCAGTGATACGGTCTTATTACATACGGAAGCAACACTAGTTTTGACTTCCTCCCATTTGTTGTTAAGGTCAATCAAGGGAGCTTGAGTTTCCTCTCTATTACAAAGGGAAGACCTGTGATCAGATAAGGGGGAGATTGTTAAGTTCTTTGCCTGTACCCTTATTGATTTCCCAGCATTAGAATCGAATCTAAAGTTGGAATCTTCTCTGGTTACTCTTTGAGGATTGCTCCCAGGAATCAAAGAAGTAGGCCTGCTCCGTATGGGGGGCAAAGCCGTTGGTTCAGAAAAAAATCTTGAGGGAGTAATCTGAAATTTGCCCAGGTAAGTTCTCATTTTTAGGAGAATGAGAGGGATCACAGCATGTTCAAAGGTGAGACAAACTCTTTTATGACCATACTTGTGCAGGAGCCATCGAATATTCTTGAGGTCTATCTTCCGCACTTCTATATTTAACAGTTGACTCAAGGAGATCATCACTGATCTGTGTGTCTACCATCTCTTTCTGTTGATGTTAATTGGAGCAATTTGCAATATCACCTGAGTGCTCTGAAAGATCTTTGAGGAGTTTGTCTCCCTTTTCAGTTGGGAAGCCAATTGTTGTGGAGCTGGTTGTTGTATGCTGTCTTTACTGCTAAATCTAACAACTGCCCTTTCTTTGACCCCCCTGGTTTGTGTATTATCCATTGATTGAAGAAGGGTCTCAGCAAGTTTCCCCAGGGCACTTTCAACTGAGTTCATTTGATTGCAGACCCGTTGTAAGTTTTCAAAGATGGCTATTACTGTTTGAGCTGTTAAGAGACATTGTTCGGCTAGAAAGTTGGGATGGTTTCTTTCAGAGGTGAACTGTACTTTCTTGGGGGTAGGGGGGTGCAAGGGGTAGAAATTGCAGATAAGTCACAAGCGCCCAGTGGGGACGAGAGGGTTTTATTTCTCAACGAAGAAAATCTGTTGTTAGTGATAATGCTGGAAGCTATAGGTAATGTAGTAAGGTTACTCACAGGGCAGTTGGATGATACAAACTCATCAATCTTCAGTTGTTTCACAGCCCTTGCAAGGGGCCGCTACGGGCTTGATCTGCAGCATTTACCCCCCCTACAGTTCAGCCTTTTCCTTTCAACAACTAGCTACCAAAAAATCCAACTCAGAGCTACAAGTGTAGCAAAAACTCCTTGCTGCAATTAATCTTGAATGGAAGAGTGGGAGCAACTAAGCCAGAGATAACAGTGTCTTGTTAACTTAGCAGCAGCTTCAAGGTTTGTAAATAAGTACCTTAAACTCCCAACAACTAGATACTTTGACTCTGGAGAATTATGTCTGTTGGCAGCGCTATGAAGTTAATATCAAGATAAAACAAAATAAAACAAATAAAACAAACTCCGCCACCATACCGTGGCTACAAACACACCCAGCCGGAACCGGAACATATCAGCCTTAGCCTGGGTCAATCCACACAACAGGCACATTTTCTTGGCACCACTGTGAAGCTACCACATGGACATCTTAGCACTATGCTGTGTTGAAAATCCACTGCTGTACCTACCTTCACGCTCCAGCTTCAGTCCTGAACACATCACTAAATCTATCACTTATAGCTAAGCCTTCAGGTACAATCGGATGTGCTCAGACCCACAAAATAGAGAGTCCAAACTCAAGGATGTCCAAAAGACGTTTCTCAGACTACAATACCCATCCAATATGGTTAAAGAACAAATTAAGTAGGCAAGAAAATTTACCAGAAGCAACCTATTTCAAGACAGACCCAGAATCAAAAAATAACCAAGCACCACTAGTTGTCATTTTCAGTCCACAGCTGAGACTAATCACACACATCATAAATGATCTCCAACCCAACCTTGACAATCTGCCAAGTCCTTGATGGCAGACTTATACTTGCTTACAGACAACCCCACAATCTAAAGCAACTATTGCTACATGAGTTATACAACACTGATGCAACAAGGGGGACTATACTTTGCTTAGAAACCCAGATGCCAGATCTGCCATTTACTTTGGCAACACGATAATACAACCCAGCAATGTCACATGCAACTTCAAGGGCACTTTTACTTGTTCCTTTGTTAATGTGATCTATGCCATTTTTTTCCAACAATGGACTCTAACATACGACAAACAGGAGAATCTCTGTTCAAAAGAATTAATGGATATAATTAGGACATCAGAAATCACACTACACAGAAACCTGTCTCAGATTACTTCAGTCTACTAGCACCCTTCACAATATATCAAAATTGCTATTCTGAAGAAGAAAAATTACAGAAGAACCTAGAACAGTACTTGAAGAATCCAGAGGGAAACAGCTGAGGTGAACTATATACACATGCTGGACACACATGTCAGTGGATTAAATATTAGCAAAGGTTTCTTAAGTCATTACCAAATGCGATAATTTTATGTGTTGTCACCTATGGTTATTTTCCTTTGAGGCTTGTCCTGAAAGACTGGCCTTTCAGGATAGGGCTCAAAGGTAAAGTCTGTCTTTCTCTACATTGCCACATGTTGTTTCTGCTGGTTATTTTTCCTTTTAATCATTGTTGCTATTTACAGAATCAAGTTTCAAAAGAACTAAATACTAAAACAGGAGTCTTAAATTATTACTAGGTGTGAAATGCAACCAAACACCATTGTCCCTTTATATTAGAGACTTGCATGAATAATTTACCATGAATTGTCTATATTCTGACTCTTATGTCTGAAGAAGTGACCAAATTATTAAAAATTAAAAACAGTAAATATTCAAATATTAAGAAAGTATCAAATCAGTACCACAGTAAAAATAGTAAACAAAATCAACCACCAAAAGCAGATTAAAAGCAACGAAGCACAACAGTCCATTGAAAAATCCCTCTCAGGCAGCCAATCATTAAGGGAAAGCCTGCGGGAAGGGAAAGGTCATTGTCTGCTTGTAGAAGGACAGCAAAGATGGACCCAGCCTGACCTGTGGGTGGGAGTTCCAGAGTCTGGATGCAGAGACAGGGAAGACTTCCATATCACCAACAAGCGTGCCTGGGAAAAAGGGGTGGGACTGAAAGAAAGGCCTCCCCTGATGATCTAAATACCCAGGACAAGCTCATCAAGGTAGATATAGTCCCAGAGATAGCTTGGCCCAAAGCCATTTAAGACTTTATAGATATTTATAGTAAAATAAATCATGAAGTTCAGCCTTATTCACTCCCACTTAAGCATACACATAAGAAGGGAAATATAGGGGTGTGTGGAGTTTCAAGCATATCCTTAACTCATGGAATTCACTGCCCGGACAGACTCATCAAGGTAGACATAGCCGAGGAGATAGCTTGGCCCCAAGCCATTTAAGACTTTATAGATTAAAGCCAGCACTTTGAATTCTGCCCAAAACAAGGTTACGTGATCCCTGCAAGCAGCCTCGGTTTAACCATCTGGCTGCAGCATTTTGGACTCCCTGAAGTTTCCAAACACTTTTTGAAGGCAGTCCCACATGGAATGTGCTACAGTAATCCAGCCCGGATGTAGCGAACACATGTGTCTCCATTCCCAGATCAGACCTCTCCAGCAATGGGTGCAGCCAGCACACTAGTTGTAACTGTGCAAATGCACTCTTGGCCATGGCCAAACGCTTGGCTTCCAGGCTAAGAGATGGATCCAGGAGCACCCCCAACTTGTATACTTGTTTATTCAGAGAGAGTGAACCAGCAGAGGCTGTGTGCCTATTCCTTCCTCCGCCTTTTCACTGACCGGGCCGTATTACCCATCCCACGGCACCGTCACCTAAGTGACTTCAGGATTCTTAGGATTACAGTCTTTATGGTTCTGCTGAGACCTACGCCCTCAGAAAGCAACTACTGGGCAGTTCATTGCTTTCTAAACAGTTCCAAAGGGGAATGGGGAACGTGATGTGACTTGGATGATGTTTCTGGTGCAAGGTGGAGCAGGAGGCCAGACGGTGCACGTCTCACGAGCCCCATCATTTTGCACAGAACCTTCACTCTCGGGGAGAGAAAGTTCTGGACTTGGAACTCTTGGTCATCCACAAATGCAACTTTTGATCAATATTTGTTCTTTGTGGATCAATTTGCTCGGCTTAATGTTTGTTGAAGAGCATACATTTCTGAAGGGTGCCCCACTGTATAAAGGAAAGCCCAGTGCGAAGACTTTGCACAGCTCGTATCAAAATTCCCTTTTCCATGTAAGTATCAAATTGACTTTTTCGAATCTAATCTAATCTAAGGAAAATGATTTGCTTACTAGTGTGATCTGCAATTGGATTAATTAATGCTCCTGATTCACCAAAACGTTGGCAATTCCATTGATTGCTGTTACTGTCCTTCTTGCCCCTGCTCCTTATTGTGCTAAACAGGCTCTCCAAAAATGGATGATTTAAAAACAGATCATAAAGCAGGTGGGGGCAATGCGTATAGCCCTCCTGGAGGTTTTTGAATGGTAGTGGCCATCGTTGGTTATTCTTGAAGGAATTGATAGGAGCTTCTGTCTAACAAGACGTGTGTGTGTGTGTGTGTGTGTGACATATTCCTTGAGGTTCACATTCTGTGGAATTTACAGTTCTGGGGGTATACAGTTCTCTTGACTATTCAGAAAATTTGTCCAATTTAGCGTCTAGCTTTCCTTTCCAAAGCCAAATGCTGGCCCTGCCTTCGAGCAGAGTACCATCCCATCTCTTCCCTTCCCTCTTCCCCCAAGACCTCCTCCTCTACCTCTTGGTTTCTTCCTCTCCCAGCAGTGTCATTTGGCCCTTTGGGTTGTGTCACCCTTATATCTCCTCTCTATAGACATTCAGTACACTGTTTCCACTTTCTCTCTCTTTCTCTTCTATTGGACATTCACCATTCCTGATCTAGGCATAAATTTCCCTTGGATCTTCTGAACGAGATCTCTTGTTTTCTCCTTTAGTTATTCTCCTCTATTTCTTTGCACTGATACTTGTAATAGTTCTCTTTGTCTATCTGTGAGAGTCACTGAAAAACTGCATTCAGGGTTTTGATCCTATTCTGTCATCTTTTAGTCTTGCTTCTTGTCTGTCTTTTAACATTTTAAGTGTTTCTTCTTTCATCCATTTAGGTTCTTCTTTTTGTTTTTCTACATGAATTGTCTTTTTGCATTCCTACCTAATAATATCCCTTGTGTTAATCCACAGTTCACCTGGTGATGTTTAGGAATACAAATTGCATGCAAATTGAGTTTAGAGATGCAAATCTGTCCTTTAAATGTATTTAAATTCATCAGGAATATTGTTTAAATTATATTTTGGCACTATTAGTCTTCAGCTTTACTCTAATATTAAATGCAAAAGAATTCATGATCAGTCCAACAATCTGCTCCTGATCTTGTTTTGGTAGAGAGAATACAGCTTCTCCATCTCCTGCTTCCAATTATGTACTCTATTTGAGTTCTGTATTGACCATCTGATGTTTTCCACTTGCACAGCCATCTGTTTGGTTGTGTGAAGCATGTACTTACAATAAACATAAGGTTGGATGCACAGAAATATAAGAATCGTTCTCTTGATTCATTTCTGTCCCCTAGGCCAAATTTTATTTATTTTATTCTTTAAATTTTTACTCCACCCATCTAGTGGCCAGACCACAATTCTCTGCAGCTTACACAAACCAAGATTCAATAATAAGCAATAATAAGAAAATTTTCAAACAACATTTGGTGATACTTTGCTCCCTATTTTGCATTTCAGTCACGTACAATTGTAAGTCTTGTTTTGATGTGTGGTCAATTTCCTTTTAGATGTTTGCATAAAAGCTTTTATTTTGTCTTCTTCTTAATTGGTAGTTGCATGGTAGAGGTTAAGCATAGCACAAGTAAATGTGGGGAATTGCATTAGTCTATTTAAACAATACAGACGCAATAAAATGTGAAAAATTGAACAGCCCATTGGAAGCTGACCATCAGTGATCTGGATTCTAAGCTCTTTCTCCTCCTCACACCCCCACCCCCATCCCCACTGGTTAATTGTAATTATCTGAAAAGGCCATTTGTATTGGGATAAGTCCCCAATGGACGCTATGCTCTTTCACTAAACAGGCATCCAAAATCATTTCCCCAAATCAAGCCAAAAGAAAGAAATACCTCCAAACCTGCAAACAGAACTGCAGCAAAAGACATACAAATCACCTCCCCTGTTGACGTGAGGCTGCTGTACAAGGAGAACTGTGATCATGTTGCTTTTGCAACCAGTTAATAATGTGATTCTTCCTTTCCAGATTAGTTCCCATTCAACACCATGTCGAATTTCTACCTCTATTTGCTTCTTCTGGGGATCTGTGGTTTTGCACACAATCACCATGTCCCTGGCCATCATGGAAAAGATGCTGATGACCACCATCATCCAACTGAAGCTCCTGACTATTTGTCTTATCAAAAGATCTCCAGAAGCAATGCCAACTTTGCTTTTAAATTCTTCCACCAAATTGTTTCAGAGGCTGGTGACAAGAATGTCTTTTTTTCTCCTATAAGCATTTCCACCGCCTTTGCCTTACTGTCCCTGGGAGCTAAATCCACCACCCTGAGCCAGCTTTCATCAGGACTTGGCTTCAACGAGATGGAGATCAGTGAGCAGGAAATTCATGATGGGTTTCGTTACCTTCTCCAAATGCTAAACCTCCCCAAGGCTGAACTTGAGCTGAACATTGGAAATGCCCTTTTCACTCATGACCAAGTGGAACTTCTGGAGAAGTTTGTGAATGATGCCAAACATTGTTATCAGGCAGAGATTTTTCCTGCTAACTTCAAGAATTCTTCTGAAGTTGAGAAGCAGATCAATAGTTACATAGAAAATAAAACCCATATAAAAGATGCTATCAAGGGTCTCCGCCCAGATTCTGTGATGGTTCTTGTAAACCATGTCTTCTTGAAAGGTATGTCTGGTGGTCTTTATTTTTCTAAAGACATTTCCATACTTTTTTCTACTGGATACCTTATAATTTTCCTTTTTTCTGCTGCTATAAATGACTTCATTGTTTAAGCGGTGCCAGAAAACACTATCCTGTCTGGTAGATTTGTTGTCACATTTTTCTTGAGCGATAATCAAACCCATTCTAGGGATGAGAAACACAAACCTCTCATTCCTACTTGTAGACACATTTTCTAAGCTGAGAAGGGAAATTACATTCTACAGTCTTGTCAAGGCTGCATCAAGTAAAAAGTATAATATTTTTGTCGTACCTTTACTGTAAATGAAATGTGTTGATTAGGAAGTAAGGATGTGATTACGGGGGTGGGGGCACAGTTTGTTCTGCTGTGATTTACACCCATGGAAACTGGGTTTCTCTGGATGAAATTTCTGTAGTCTTCCAGACGGTTTTCAGAATTCAGCAAGGCAGGGGCAGGTTGCATTGAGCTCCAACACTAAAGGCTGCCTTAAAGTGTTAACAAGAGCAAATTGGCCATTGCCACCACCACCACCACCCTCACTTTCCCTTGTCCTATAGCCCTCATGATAGTGTAGTTAAGTGCTGAGTGAAATACGTTTATTCCCATATTTTTAAGGAAACAGTTTGGATACAGTGGGCACTTGGTTCAAGGAAAATGACACTCCTGTGAGCACCCCTTTGCATTGAATCAGGCAATCACAGTGTCAGCAAGCGGACAAAAGAGATGATAAACAGATGAGACCAATCCTCACCAAATTTAGTCTCATAGGTAATCAAGCAATAGTCCAAATAGGACTTGAAAATTTTTTTACATCCCACACTAACCTTCATGCTTGTGTCTTTTTCTTCCTAAGCCTATTGGCAAAATCCTTTCAATTATCAGGCAACTCATGAAGCTGATTTCTTCGTGGATAAGAAGACAACGGTAAAGGTTCCTATGATGATCAAAGATGCATATTTTAAGACTTACCATGATGCAGATCTGTCCTGCGAAGTGGTGGAGCTTCCTTACAAGGGCGGTGCCTCAGCCCTCTTCATCCTTCCTGATCAAGGGAAATTGAAACAGGTGGAACAGGCTCTGGGAAAAGACCTTCTGTTCAAATGGTTGAACTCATTGCGAGGAGGGTGAGCAAGTCTTCTGTAATAGATCAAAGGGTAGACCTCAACTAATGAGACAAGTCCTGAACCAAACGGTCCAAGGACCACCACGCATGGCAGTGCTTTCTGACTACTTACACAGAAAGGTTTGGTCTCTGCATTGGCTTTTGCATAACCTATATATATTATATCAGAATGACTCCTTACCACTCTCTGATCTTTCTTTCAACAGGAGAGTAGAACTATTCCTTCCAAGGTTCTCCATATCTGGTAGCTATGATCTTAAGAATACATTACAAAAGATGGGGATCACTGATGTATTCGAAAACCATGCAGATTTATCAGGAATGACTGGGAACCCTAACCTGAAGGTTTCCAAGGTATGCTCCCCTGAATTCATCATGTAACAAACATCAACCCAAAGATTTTGTGTTCACTTGCTTTCCAGTTTTGGGAGTACAAGTATACAGCTGCCTTGAATTGCAAAGAAATATAATAATGATAATAGGAGCAGAGTACTTGCATCTCTTGCTGAGAACTCCTTTACATGAGAAGATATTCTTCATGTGGAAGGGAGGTGAACTCTTCCTCCTTTAGCTCTTCTCCTTTGGTACTGCACCCCCCAGATAGCCAGAAAATCTGAAAAATGTCCCTCAGCCCCACTGCAGAGGTGAACGGCATTTTTGGTTGTTTGGGTTCTCAATGAAATGTAGGCCCACAAATGCATGTCAGTCATGGTGCCTGGATATCATGTCAAATAACAGAGGTAAGAAGATTCTGTAGACTAGTTGTTTGAGAATGTGAGATGGAGGGACCTGCTCCACTCATGTCCAGCAGGCAGGTTTCCCCTAAGTAAGGGGCAGCCATTGGCTTTAAACAAGATGCCAGACTAGAAAGACCTTTGATCTAGCCTAACTCTTATCTTCTTACATTGGGAGAGTAATATCAGTGGATCATGGGACAAATGACAAGGAAAGAAACTCTCATTCTGTTGAGAGTATACCTGCTATACTTTGAACGTGTGTACATAAACATGTACTAGCAGAAATATTTTAAGCTGATTCAAGAAAGAATGTGGCTCCCTGGAGAGAACTGGTAGAAACTTAACAGAATTCAGTGCTCTTCCTTTAACTCTGGATGCAGACCTTAAGACAGGTCAAACTTAGTACAGAAAAATACTTTGTATTTACACATGTAACTTAAACAGCTTATCTTCAGCATAACAGCTTAACATAACAACATAAGATGATTACATAACAGCATATCCATATACAGTAACTGGTTACTCACAACCCAGTACAATATAACAGCATGATCGCTCCTATACCAGAGCAACCTGACTGCTCCTGAACCAGAGCAGTAAAGTAATGCTCTCACAGAGCTACCTTTACACAGAGAGAAAGCCTCTGTAATCAGCAACACCTGCCCGAGGCAAGTCAAGCCTCTGACTCTGCCTGTTAACCAGCAACAGGTGTATACTAGCTCTTTACATACAGTCTTTCTTACATATTTTACTTACATGAGTACATCTCATATGTTCAAGATTTTAATTTACAATATAGTGACCTGCTCCATTACAAATATCTTGACACCCCTCCTAAATTTAAGTTTTGAACATTCCCGTTCTACCAGACAAAACTACATGTCTTTCTTCTGGAAGACGGTTTGTAAATAGGTCAGCAATATTGTCTTTACTAGGGCAAAATTCAAATTTTAATTTTTCCTCTTGGACAGCTTGCTTCACATCATAGTATTTTATACATGAAGTATTATCCATAAAAACAGACACTGGCTCAGTTACATTAATATTCAAATCTTTAAGTAACTGTTTGATCCACACTAGTTCTTTAGTTAATTCATGTAAAGAACACATTTCTGCCTCTGTGGAACTGGTAGAAATTCCTGTTTGTTTCCACATCACACAAGCATCCCTCAGATAGACTGCTAAACCAGAAATTGACTTTCTATCTGCAGGATCAGTTGCCCAGTTAGCATCTGCATATGCTTTTAATTCAAGACTGTTTGCAACATTGAGTTTTAGCTTGTGGTCCACAGTGCCCTTTAAACACCTCAATAACCTTTTTACTCCGTTCCAATGGTTAACTTGTGGTTTCAAACACTTCTGACTCAAGATATTAACACTAGCAGCGATATCAGGTCTTGTCCACACTGATAAATACAGCAAAGACCCTATCACTGATTGATACATGGTAATGTTTTCAAAATCTCCTGTATCATTATCTTTATAGAAGTTGGTCACCATAGGAGTAGAAACTTTGTTTGTTCCAGACATATTACATTGCTTAAGCAAACTCTGTATTTTATCTTTTTGACTTAGAACAAAATGGCCTTGTTCATCCTTGCTTACATGAACCCCTAGGTAATTTTTAATATCCCCTAGATACTTCATTTTAAAGTGTTTGTTCATGTGTTCTACCTGGCTTTTGTTCTGCACAATTAGAAACAAATTGTCTACAAAAGCTAGCAGATACATTACTTAGTTTCCTGAACCAGAGCAGTAAAGTAATGCTCTCACAGAGCTACCTTTATACAGAGAAAAAGCCTCTGTAATAGACTTACATGTTTTACTTACATGAGTACATTTCATATGTTCAAGATTTTAATTTACAATATAGTGACCTGCTCCATTACAAATACCTTGACACATTAAACATTACAGACCTACATTTGAAGCACTGCAAATGAACTACAAAATAAAATCCTAGACAAAGTACATATTAATCGTTGGTTTCTTTCCTCTCAGCCCCACTTAGTATTGGTTTGGGTCCTCAACAACAGGTAGGCCCACAAATGGCTGACAGTCATGGTGCTTGGATAGCAGAGACAAGAAGTTTCTGTAGACCAGTTGCTTGGGAATGTGAGATGGTGGGAACAACTCCATTCATGTCCAGCTGGCAAGTTTCCCAAAGTTACTGGTAGCCATTGGCTTTAAATAAAGTGGTGGACTAGACAGACCTTTGCCTTGATCTAGTCTAACTCTTATGTGGGGCAATTAATATCAATAGATCATGGGAGATATGACAAGAAAACAAAACCTCAGAAAACATTACATACCTACATTTTGAAGCACCACAAATAAACTGTATAATAAAATTTTGGGAAATGTCAATACTAATTATTAGTTTCTCTCCTTGTAGGCTATTCACAAAACTTACCTAAATGTCCATGAGAATGGCACTGAAGCTGCAGCAACCACCCTGCTGGAAATGATTCCCACTTCCCTTCCCCCTGTAATCCAATTCGACAGGCCCTTTCTCGTATCAATCCTTATGAACAAGGATGTATTATTTCTAGGAGTAGTTCACGATCCTACCAAAAATTAACACCATGTAGCACTGCACAAATGTAAACTGTGTGTGAAAAAGTGCCCAGGTGCCTTTTAGTTTGCACAAACTCTCCATGTTACTGGTCTGAGAGAAATAAACCACTGCCATCATCACAAACATAAGAATTTGTTATTTTATTCTCATGTACAGATGTTCTAACCTAAGGATTGGTGACAATTGCACATAACAAGTTTCTTATTTAAAAGTATCTCTTAAACATTAGGAAAAACCTGTTTGATTTATATAAATGTTAGAGGAAAAACAAGACTGAATGCACTGAACGTAATAGACAGGAATCAATGTAGGATCCTAATATGCACCTGAAAGAACACATTGTCACTTGTCCTCAAAAGCAGTTGTTCATCTTACTCTTGGTCAGAGACATCAATTCTTGTGGAGCTTTCTAAATCCTCAATATATATACATATATAATGAATTGAGGCAGTCTAAATTTAAGAGGACAAGCAATTTCATAAGTATTTTTCTGATCTCTCTTTTAGAAACATATATTGGGGGAACCTGGGCATAACTGGGTTTTAACCAATTACAGTAGGGCCAACAAAAAGACCAACAAACTCCACAGAAATTGACTGAGGCAGGGGGTCTTCCAAGCATCCTTATGCAAGAGTATAATGTATGAATCATCTCTACCTCAGATGTCAGCCATACGTTTGCAGCTTGAGACCATCTGGCTCCCCCACATTTAGGGAGAACATTCTAGCTCATGACTCTTTTACACATAGCACCGTGATGTTTAAGGATGGACCATTAGCAAACCTCAAGGAACGGGCTTTTTCTTGATCTTTGTCCTCTTACATCAGGGAAATCAAGGTAGCTAGATTTATATACAACCCCTTCAAAACCATCTCTCGGTCAGGGCCTTTTATAAGTGGGTGTGCACAGTGATAGTGGTTAGACTGGAAACCTCTTTGGAAGAAGAGGGGCTGCTGTGGATTCCAGAGTTCCAGAACAGAAATAAAAAACTGGCAATGGGGAGAGGGAGTAAATAAATAGGGCTCTGTGGCTTGGAGTATTGAATGAACATTGATGGCATGGGAACTGACATGGAAATATAGTCACAAATAATCCCATCCAACATGTAGGTACAGCGACAGATAGTGCAGTCAGTGAGATATTAGGCATGGATATTGTCCAGGAAAAGAACTAGTTATGGCAGGAAATCCTATTGAGAAATCACCTCCCTCTTGCTGTTGTTATCCTTCTAACATCTCCTAGAAATCAGGAGAGCTGAGGGCTGAGACCTACTAGCTCTTTACTGAAGAGACACCCCCCCCCCCCGATGTCCCCAACATTTAGCTTTCTGGGTCTTTTAGTCATTGTATTGTCCTTTGATATTTCACTGTGCATTGGAAGAGTCAGACCATCATAAATTATTAACCAAGTATACAAGGCCACAAGAAGGCTTAGGAGGAGGCTCCGCTGCTTGATAAGGCAAATACCAAACAAGGCCAAGGTGGGACATCTTTCCTGGTCCCAGGCCTCTCCAGCTCAGATTGGACAAGAATGCTCAAATCAAAGGGTGGGTAGATTGGAGGGTAAGTTGCAAAGGAGTGTTAACACCAGCCTTCAACCAGCAGGCCTTTTATGACTGAACTTCCAGAGATTTTAGAAAGGCAATTTATATTGTCAGGGCTCTGGCAATCTCACTTAAATTAACCAAAAACCACACTCTACTGAGCCAGCCTTTGTAGCCAGGAAATATGTTTTATGGGCTCAATTATCAGGTTTCAGAAAGTGAAGACATCATTCTAAGATGGCTCCAGAAACTTGTCCTGCTCTGGGACAACTTGTCCTGCCCCAGAAACATGTATTAGGGGAATGTAGCCATAACTGGGTTTTAACTGATTACAGTAGGGCCAGCAAAAAGACAAACGGATTCCACATCAATTGACGGAGGCAGGAGGTCTTCCACACATCCTTATGCAGGCGTATAATGTATGAATCTTCTCTACCTCAGATATCAGCCGTTCGATTGCAGCTTGAGACCACCTGGGTTCCCCACATTTAGGGAGAACATTCTAGCTCATGACTCTTTTACATGTAGCCCCATTATGTTTTAGGATGGACCATCAGCAAACCTCAAAGAATGGGCCTTTTCCTGATCTTTGTTTTCTTACAAACCAAAGACACATCTGGGGAACCAAGATGTGTACAAAACCCCATCAAAACCATTATCTCTTTCAAGGGCTTTTATAGGTTGGTGCACACAGAGATACGTGTTAGAGTGGAAACCTGTTTGGAAGAAGATGGGCTGCTGTGAATTCCAGAGTCCCAGAACAGGAATAAAAAACTGTCATTAGTCATTCTATTGTCCTTTGATGTTTCAATGCCCACTAGCAGAGTTGGGCCATCATAAATTGTTAACCAAGTACATGAGGCCACAAGGAGACTGAGGAGGAGACTCAGCTGCTTTATAAGGCAAATGCCAGACAAGGCAAAGGTGAGACATCTCTCCATATCCCAGGCCTCTCCAGATCAATTTGGACAAGAATGCTCAAAGCAAAGGGTGGGTAGATGGAGGGTAAGTTGCAAAGGAGTGTTAACACCAGCCTTAAAACAGCAGGCCTTTTATAATTGAACTTCCAGGGATTTTAGAAAGGCAATTTATATAGTGAGGATTTTGCAAATCACACTCAAAATCACCAAAAACCACACTCTACTGAGCCAGCCTTTGTAGCCAGGAAATACGTTTTATGGCAGGGATCCTCAAACTTTTTAAACAGGGGGCCAGTTCATTGTCTCTCAGACTGTTGGGGAGCCAGACTATAGTTTGAAAAAAATATGAATGAATGGATCAAGTAAAAAAAAAGGACCCGGGTCCTTTTTTTTTTTTTTACTTGATAGGGGTGAATTAATTATTTGAATGAGTTTTTAAGTGAAAAAAATATACAGGAGCATACTTTTTAAAATTTGTTAGAGGAAATTGGAATGTATTTTTAAGTTTTTATTAATAAAAAATCTATTTTAGCTAATTATTTGTCTATATCTGAATATTTTCTTCTGGGTCCATTTTTTTTACTTGATCCAAACAAATTCTTATGCACACTGCACACATCTTATTTGTAGTGCAAAAACACAGGGGGGAAAATACAATATTTAAAATGAAGAACAATTTTAATCAACATAAGCTTATTAGTATTTCAATGGGAAGTATGGGCCTGCTTTTGGCTAATGAGATGGTCAATGTCCGGTTCCATATTTGTCACTGCTAGTCGTGATAAGTGATGGAAGTGTGCATCAGTTAGGCTGGATCTGGTTGGAGATTTTAGATGTTTCATTCGAGAAAAAGTCTGTTCACAGACATAGGTGCTGCCAAAGATGGTTTCCATTTTGAGTGCATGGTTCCTGAGATTAAGATATGTCTCAGAGGGGAGAGATGCATAGAAATTAGTAAGGCTGATTGACTTGAATGCGTCTTTCAGAGAAATACAGTTCTGTAGTTCGGCCAGTTCCTTTTGGTGAATCGGATCAACAATTTCAATGTCAACAGAAAATGGGTTCCGGAAAAGCTGTATGTCCTGTTCATGGAGATGAAGCTCTTTAAATCTACTTTGAAACTGCTTTTGCAACATTTCCAGTGAATCCACATGTGTTGTTCGGGAATGCATATGCTGGTTTTTCCACCAACAGTTTTTGAGTTGTGGGGAGATGGCAGAAGTTTTCCTCCTTCACTTGTTTAATGAGGATGTCTAATTTTACTTCAGATGCTTTCACATGTGAAGAACTGGAAGGAGGTAACTAGTGGGGTACCCCAAGGCTCAGTCCTGGGCCCGGTGCTCTTCAATATTTGTATTAATGACTTGGATGAGGGAGTGCAGGGAATGCTTATCAGATTTGTGGATGATATCAAATTGGGTGGAATAGCTAATACCCTTGTGGTCCCCAACCTTTTTGGGACCGCAGACTGGTTGGGGGGTGCAGGCTCCATGCACGGGCGGGGCAACCCCCGCACTCGCGGGTGGGCATGTCATGATCGCGGGTGGGCGTGTCATGCTCACAGAGGGGCGTGTCGTGCTCGTCCTCTAGTGGCCAATCTGATAATTACAAAATCAAAATCAGTATTTGTAGGCTTTTTCCTTTTAATACTTTTAATATTTTCAGACCGTGGATAAGTGAATCATTGGATAGTGATCCAACGGATATTGGGGTCTTGCAACTATGACTAATAGGTTTTTTTAAAGCTTTCATCTATGGGTCTGTTGAGACTGGTTGTTTTGGGTGTGGGGTGGACCGGGCTACAAAGGGTCTGTTGAGGTCAGGGCGAGAGCCAATGTGCTGTATGACACACTTCTCCTGTCAAAACAGCAAAGGACCCCTAGTAGCCCAATCAGCTGTCTTTCCTCTTCTGTGGAGGATCAGGAGAAGTGAAATGATAATGATAATGTTGTTGACGATGATGATGATTTGCTCCTCGCTCCCTCTGTCACTGCTGTTCTCCTTTCAACCCTCCCTGCTTCCCTTCAATCTCCCCCGCCCCCACTTTCTCTCTCAAACTCTCCCTCAGAATCTGTAGCTGCTGGAGGCTGCTATCTCCTGGCTAAACAAGCTCAACAATGTATTCTCGTAGGCTCTTGTATCCAACAAACTGCAACAGAGCAGAGACAGAGTTCTGACCCCTGTCCTCTGAAGATGCCGGCCACAGAGACTGGCGAAACGTTAGGAAGAAAAACCTTAAGAACATGGCCAAACAGCCCGGAAAACCCACAACAACCATAAGCTCAACAATGCTTAAATTCTGAGAAGTACATAACAAAACCACAGAGAGGGGGCTACGTGGAGCTCCTCTGGAAGCTTGTTCCATAAAGTTGGAGCCACCACAAAGAAGGCCCTATCTCTTGTCGAGGATTTATGGGCCTCCCTTGGGGTGGCCACCCAGAGGAGCCTCAACTGGGATGATCTTGTGGGTTGGGCAGATGACATTAAGGAGAGACACTCCAACAAGTAACATGGCCCAAATCATGGAGGGCTTTGCATGTGAGTGTTAAAACCTTGAACCTGATTCGGGATGCCACGGGGAACCAGTGGAGCCGAGACAGAACTGGAGTGATATGGTCAAATTTACTTGCACCAACCAACAGTCTGACTGCTGCATTTTGGCCCCGCTGAAGTCTCCAGATCAGTTTCAAGGAGAGCCCATGTAGAGGGCATTGCAGTAGTCGATCCGGGAGATGACCAGGGCCTGCACCAAAGTCCTGAGGGAGTCCTTGTCTAGGTAGGGGCGAAGTTGGGCGATTAGCCTAAGCTGGTTAAGAGCTGATCTGGACACGGCTGCAATCTGGGACTCCCAAGAAAGAGACGGGTCCAGAAGAATGCCCAAATTATGCACTTAGCCCCTAAACTGGAGGGGAGTACCATCCAGCCTAGGGACCATCCCCTCATACCTATTGGGGGTCCCCCCCAGAAACAAAATTTCTATTTTGTCCAGGTCCCAGACGCCCCACAGAAAACCCCACAATCTCAAACAGCTATTGACACACTACATGTTACACAACACTGATGCAATGATGGGGACTATACTCTGCTTACAAATCCAGATGCCAGACCCCTTCAAAACCATCTCTCTGTCAAGGCCTTTTATAAGTGGGTGTGCACAGAGATACTGGTTAGACTGGAAACCTGTTTGGAAGAAGAGGGGCTGCTGTGGATTCCAGAGTCCCAGAACAGGAATAAGAAACTGGCTACGTGAGGAGGGAGTAAATAAATAAGGCTTTGTGGCTCTGAATATTGAATGAACATCAATGACTTGGAAATTGACAAGGAAATATAGCCCCAATTAATTCCATTCAACTTGTAGGTACAGTTACAGATAGTGAGGTCAGTGAGACATTAAGCATGAATATTGTCCAGGAAAAGAGCTAGTTATGGTAGGAAATCCTATTGAGAAATCACCTCCCTCTTGCTGTTGTTATGTCCATAACATCTCCTAGAGATCAAGAGAGCAGTTGGCTTAGATCTATTAATTCTTCTCTGAACAGAAATATCCTCTGTTATCCTCCACCTGTAGCTAGGTGGACCTCAGAGGCATTCTTCTGTCCTTTGATACTTTACCGCCTCTTGGCAGAATAGGGCCATCATAAAGAATTAGCCAAGTATACAAGGCCACAAGGAAACTGAGGAGGAGGCAGACACAACATGAGCAGAGGCATTACCACATGAACATACCTCCCCCCAAAATCTCATTAAAAGAGGCACAAGACGACCATATTTTTCCTTCTGCTGCCGGCCTGTTTGCTGTCTGCATCCCCGTCCGAAGCCTCCTAGTGCTGGCAGGCCTCCAGCTGAATCACCACTAGACTTCCTTTTTTGGGAAAGGCACACTCAGGAATGCAATCAGCACCTTATGCATTTGTACACTGCAACTTAATCTAATTTCTTTAATCAGCAATAGGATTTTGGCCAGTGTGTGCATTTTAAATCTGTGTGTGTCCCATGAAATTCCCCTGTTGAACAACTCTGTGTGAATGGGATTTAATCATCCCAATCTGTGGTACAATACATGGTTGCCATGGCTTGGGAATTCTTTGTAGGTGTGTGAGCTCATAAATGTGATGTGAGAGCGTGTGAGGTCAGTAATCTTAGAGGACATCAAAGTTTGCTGATATCAGAAAGTTCCATAAGTGGCTTTTTATGACATTGTATATATCAATCATGCTTCAAGAGTGGGGAAGCAAGTGCCACACCCCAGCTCACCCTAATCCTCTGTAGCATATCGGTTGACACAAGAGTTCTATTGTCCCATCCTGGGCCCTTATCCCTAAAGCACGAATCAAACATCTGCCTTCATCAGTTGGCAGACCCAAAACGAACTTAAGAAAATGGGGGCTCTGCACTAGCACAGTCTTTTGCACATGGAGAAAAGAGCAGGCAACTCCACACCTCTGTCAACATGTCCGATCCCCTCAACATGTACTGTGGAAGATTTGATGGAAACTGGCCCCATTGTTCATGATGATGTCTATCACTGTGCAAAAAGTATATGATATATTAATTAATTTTATGTTGGTGCTTCTGACAGAAACACAGAAAGACGTCTTTCTGCAGTCATCATTTCTTCTCAGGGACAGGGGGCTAACCTACAGACTGGAGGCATTTGAATGAGCTAGAGCTATCCAGAATCAAAAGAGCTAAATGACCTTGCTCTAGAATGAACTGATGACTCAGATTCCTGGGACATAATATAGAGGAAAATATATTCATGTTTGTGGGCTTGAGTGCCTCTATGAGGTGAGCAGTCAGTATTCCCTTCTATATTTATGATTCTTTCTCTAATTTGCAATCAGATGCTTGGCATTTCATTGATAATAATCATTGGTTATCAGACAAAAACAATTTTAAAAGAGACAAAAGATAAAAATGCTGTGGCACCTTAAAGAGTAACTTATATTTTAATGTATGCTTTCATGGAATTTCGTCCAGTTCTTCAGACATATGAGGTAGTTTAAAGGTTTCGGCTCAAAAGCTTCTTCCTCATCTTACCCTATTCATTGATTGAAATTTATATCCTTCCTTTCTCCCATTAATGGAATTCACCTCTCAGTTACGGTTGTCAGGTCAACAGCATCCCATTCTCTTTCCCAAGATTTCTGGGACCATGGGGCAGATCCTTGCCATGTCACATGGATAGTACTTTTGATGCCACAAAGATCGGTCCCTTCTGATGTCATGGAAGTGGAAGCAATTTGGGAGCCAGCATGCCACATACAGAGGCAACTTTCAGCTGAGCCACTGACCCCTGATGCCATCTGGAAAAGGGTTTAGTGCCCCTCATGTAAAGACAAGCCCCCCTCTCTCATACACACAAACACACATACACAAAGCAAACTGTTTACTCCTCCAGTATTGTTCACCTTGAGAATTTGTCAGGATGTGTGTGAAAATAAATCACTTTTAAGTAGTTAGCAGAGTCCCGGAAAGAAAATGTAGGCTTTCTCTTCTCTGGACAGCAGTAAAAGATAAGACACAGTGGAACTTTTGCTCTGAGAGATTTCAGCAATATAATTTTTTATTTATTTATTTATTTCATTTATACCCCGCCTATCTGGTCAATTGTGACCACTCTCAGACAAACTCACAGACAAACCGTTGTCTTTCTCAGTGAAGGCTTTTATCTTGTACTTTCAGGAAAAATATTTACAGCAGCTATTTACAGCACTCCAGACAGCAAACTGACAGCATCACACGCAGAACTTCAAACTCCACCCACAGAAGCATGGTACCAACTTGGTTACTTTTATATCCATCTTGCTGATGCAATCTTGCTACCTGGATTGCATCAGATGTACAGTGACTCAGCAGAGTTCCACTGCACATGTCCATCATGTCATAACTTTTCTTAAAGAGACAATATTCTCCGGTATTCAGACCAATACTCTGACAGAATTGTCCCATTGCCTACATACCACAAGAAGGTTAGCAACTCCCCTGAGAGAAGCTCTGAGACCTGGTAACCATAATATTAATAGTTATGTGCCATCAGTTCTGGCTTATGGTGACCCTTTTCTGGGTTTTCTAAGTAGAGAATACTCGAAAGTGGTTTGCCATTTCCTTCTTCTGGGGCACCCTGGAATTGTGCAGCTTGCCCAAGGCCACACAAGCCGGCTCTACTTGCAAGAGGCAGAGTGGGGAATTGAACTCCCAATCTCTGGCTCCGCAGCCAGATATCTAAACCATCGTGCTATCCAGTCAGCTGATCTGACAACCGTGCTTACAGTAAGATTCAAACAAATAAAAGTAATTAACAGAATATAAAAAAATTAAAACACAAATTGTAAAATGCCAGAGAAAAAGAAAATATGAAGAAATCAAGCAAACTTTGGAGATGACTTGCCCCAAAGCCTGAAACACTGCATGTCAGCAATTTGCCACAGTGAAACCTGTGTTTCTGATCTGCCGTCTCACGAAGTTTTATTGCAACACGTAACGACTCCCCAAAGCTATATGTGCTTGAATGTCCTCCATTAAGTGAATGGAAGTTCTCAATATTCAGAAATCTAAGTACAGTGCAGATTCAGGCTCATCTCACATCAGAGGGCAGCTGGGTTGCACTAGGTTCAATCAGATGCCAAGACAAAGTATTAGACTACCACGCAGATCAGAGCGAGGGACCTGTGTATGGCCTTAAAAGTCTCTGGGTGGCTTACAACAATTTAAATGCGATAAAAAGATAAAACAATTAAAATACAATTAAAAATACAGTGCTCTAAAAATTGCTATCAGGACCCACAGTTGATATTATTTCAATTAAAAACCTTCTGGAACAGGAGGTTTTTGAGTGCACACATTTAAAGATTCTGTTCCCACAGGTGCTTGGTTTGAATGCAGGGGTGGCTGGGGAGGAGCCACCTTTCCCACATCACACCCATCACCACGAATGCCTTCCCACTCTGCAGACAGTGTTCCTTTTATAGACATTCTCTGATCTGAGAGAGGACTCTTCCCATTTTGCCTTGATGCTCAGAGCCACCGTTGTAAAAAAAAAAGGAGACAAACATCACCACCTCCAGCTGTGTCTCTTAGAGTGGCACGCTTTGCTGGACAAAAGTGCTTCAAGCTTCTTCTTTTCTTATTATTTCTTAAGTCCTCTGGTGCTCCCAAATTCTAGAATGACCAATCTAAAGCCCTAAAGGCCATGTGAATTTATTTGCACAGATCCCTGGATCCCAGCCACTAGTACGTTAAGACTTTGGCCATCATTGATGTTTCCTCGAATTTATTATTTGCTTCTTCCCGGAAGGCATTTCTCTTTGTTTAACCAAGCTCTGGAAACTCCCCTACCTAACCTTCAATATAATCAAAGGAATTTACTGCATGCTGTGCTAAGAGATTCTTCTGAAACTAGCAGGATTTCCCAGGTTTGCATGGGTTAGAAATGTATTAAATCCCCCACCCCGCAGTGTTCCTTTTGCCTCTTTATCTACCCCCACATCCCTGTCTTTTCTCTCCCTTTACTTATAGATGTGTTCTTTCTTTTCTGTCCCTCACTGCCTACCCAAATTACATTTTGCTCCTTTGACCCTACTGCCTTTTCTCTTTCTCTCTATATCCCCATCCTTCATTTGTTCCTTTCATACTGGCCTTCTTCTCCCTCTGCCACTATACTCATTCAGTCTTTCCTTTTGTTCACTCCCCTCCCTCCATACCAGGTAGCAGGACACCTACCTTGGGTACCCCAGGTGTTCTTCTACTGCAACTCGTAGAAACCCTGGTCAGCACAGCTGATGGTGAAGGTTTCTGGGAATTGCAGTCCAAAAAAGGTTAGGAACCACTATTCTCTGAGGGGTGGGGCTCCAAACGAGCCTACTGGTTCAGACATGAGAGCCAGAGTCCAGGTTCCTTTTGTAAGTCAACTTTACTGAACTAGATAACAAAGCAACTACAAACTGTTCCAACTATACAAACCCATAGATAATGTGTTCCTGTTAGTCCTCTCTGGGGCATCCTTTAGTCCAAAAAAGGGGAGTGCTTCATCCTCCTCTTGCAAGCTTCTTAGGCTGAGAATTGCCCTCTGCTTTTATAGGAAGATATATGTTGGATAGCTGAGATCTCAGCTTTCAACTACCAGAGACAGTTAAATCATGTCTGCCTCATTTAAGGTCTCAGCTGAAAGAGCATAAGTGTCATAAGGGTTGGCTGCTGGTGTCTCCTCTGTGCAATAGTATCTATTGGCCAACTAAAGTGTCATGCTTCCATTTGAAAGGTTGATTCTATGGCTGATTTGAAAGATCTAGTAACAGGGGACAGAAACCTGGAAATAAACAATGCTATGTTTATGTTATGTTGTCTCTCCTTGTATCTCAATGTACTGAACGTTTCTATCCTGGTAGAGTTATGTTTTCTGATCCTTGCTAGATGCTATGGTAAAATGTTGAATAAGTATGATATTTAAAGAGTAAAGGTAAAGGTAAAGGTAAAGGTTCCCCTTGACAATTTGTCCAGTCGTGTTCGACTCTAGGGGGCGGTGCCCATCCCCGTTTCCAAGCCATAGAGCCAGCGTTTGTCCGAAGACAATTTTCCGTGGTCACATGGCCAGTGCGACTTAGACACGGAACGCTGTTACCTTCCCACCGAGGTGGTCCCTATTTATCTACTTGCATTTGCATGTTTTCGAACCGCTAGGTTGGCTGGAGCTGGGACAAGCGACGGGTGCTCACTCTGTCACGTGGATTCGATCTTACAGCTGCAGATCTATAGATCTTACAGCACAGAGGCTTCCGCGGTTTAACCCGCAGCGCCACCACGTCCCTTTATTTAAAGAGTCCCTGCTTTAAATAATTTCCCTTGACTTACATGGAGCAGTTGGTGTGCTCTGGGCATCTCTAGGTCTGAAAACATGTCCAGTGGTGAAATAGGCTCTTCACATCCTTTTGCCAAAAATCACAATTTGTCTGTGCCTTGGATTTGCTATGTATGTATTGGGGTTTGACAGTACTCCTTGCTTTGAAACTGATATTCGAGACTCTTGATCTCTAATGTGATAAAACACTTCAATAGCAAAGGCTTTCAGTCCTAAAAACTACAAGGAACATCCTCACCTTTCCAATTTATATATCTTTTTCTTACCCCGCCATGCATCTCACAAGTCAGTTGTAACATTGAGTTTTCCTTCCCTCTTTCCAGGACAGGTCAACAAAATTATTATCACCTCATAACAATTAATTAGTGTTTCCTAATAATTAAGAATGTGCATAATTGTGGTTTTGGAGTACAGCTCCCAGAATTCCTCATGCAGCATCACCACAGGCCATACTTCCTGGGGCATGATGTAAGTTGTAATCTAAAACCAAAAATCTGCATGCCTCTATTAGTAATTAATGCCTTTCCTGACATACAAGAGAAGATTTTTATATTCATCATCTGAATAACCTTATTATCTTTCAACCTTTAAGCCGGCACCTGTTGTGTGGTAACCTGCCTGACATTTACCATCCTATCTAAGCTGTTGATATCTTGTGATGATCTGCAATACTGTCTGAAACACCATATATGTGACATGTTTTAGTAGTAGCCAGTATTGATGGCATTGCTATGACATGCTTCTCTTGGTGATAAGATCGAATAGATGATATTTTTTGCTTGTCAGCTAAATCTTGCCAAACTATCTTATCACCTAAATCTTGTTGAGCCATCTCCTGCTACCTCTGACCTCAGAATTTCTTCTGAAGCCTCCTAACACAAATGCCACCAGACCGATTGAGAGGACAGAAGTCATCCCCACTCTAGTGCTATCCATCCTGCTGGAAAAAGGGGAGAAGACCTCAGAGGGCAAGGGTGAGGGAAAGCTCTAGGAAATGAATGGAGGAAACACCCACAAGGGTGGAGAAGTGGAAAGAGGAAAGGTCCTCAAGGGAAGAGGAAGTCTTGAGAGAAGTGACTAGACAGAAAAAGCAGGAACAGAAAGACTAGGAATTGGTCAGGGAAAGGGGGCAGAAAATAAGAGGAAGGAGATAAGAAATGGGGAACCTGCAGGAAGAGGAGTGATAGAAGCAGGAGAAGCAGATACAGAAAAGAGAGAACACTTCGCCCAGGTTGGGAGTGGATCTGGCTAGAAAATTCTTGGACCAACTGGTGGGAGAGATTCATGGTACCCTGAGAGGAAGCTGAAAGAAGAAAGAGGGGGATGACAGTAAAGAAGCCCTCTTAATGGGGAGAGAAAGAGGCTAGAGAGTGGGGGAGAAGATTCAAGAAGAGAGCAAGCAAAGAGAGGACAAGATGGATTTATACCCCTGGGGTCAAGAGATACAAAACCCAGTACCTTGGGAGACCTTCAACCCAGGAGAGGGATCGCCAAGAGATGAACTCCAGACCTGAGGAGAAGTGTCCATGTTGCCAACACCACACCAGCCATTGCTAGCCAGGTTAAACTTTATGGATGTGTCGAATGTTGGGAAGGAGAGATTGGAAACCCATTTACAGTTCAAGATAAGAACCCCTTCGGTAGCCCATTGGGCACAGATGAGTTATTTAACATTGAAGTTAATGTAAATAGTTTTCTAGATGTTCCTGAAATTCAAGTCGAAAGTATGAAAGTAGAACTTGAGTTGATGTCTACTATATCTGAGAAGAAAGAGGTTGATGGATCTGAAAAGGCCCAAGACAAACCTTCACACCTATGTGTAGTTCAAGGTAGCTGGCTGTTAAGTGGTTAAGATTTTTGACAAGAATCCAAACAAAGCCAGCTGGAAACATTTAGCTCAGAACTCTAGGTTTCCTGTTCTTGAGGAGAGAAACCTAATTTAATGATCCTCTTACTTTTGAAGAGCTCCCTCACTCCTAGTGACTGAATATGGTACTGCAGATATATTTACATTAGTTATTATGAATTAATGTGCTTTAAAATCAAAGACGCAGTTTAATAATCAAAAAGTCCCAAGACACACCCTCAGGCCCCCATGGTGTGCACACCAAGTTACCTGTGCCTAGGTTTTACAGTTTTGGAGCCACGGCAGAGAAGACACACTGGTACAGATAATTTTATTGTTATAGAGCAGTGGTGGCGAACCTTTTTGGGCTTGCGTGCCCAAACTGGGAAAAAAAAACACAGGGGGCGGTGTGCCGTGGCGGCGGCGGAACCGGAAGTGGCGGCGGAGGAAGGGGGAATCCTGGTCACGGAGGTGCCTCGAGACCCCACTCCAGATCCTCCACCAGCTGCTCTGGATCCTGACCCGCCACCTGTCCGGGCACTAGCACCGTGGTTGCAGCCGCCTGCTCAGGTTTGGCAGGGGGGGGGGAGTAGCAATCCGGCGACTTATGGCCCGCATGTCGGCAGAAAGGGCTCCGCGTGCCAGCTGTGGCACGCGTGCCATAGGTTCGCCATCGCTGTTATAGAGAAACATATCCTTCTAGCATATTCCCAAGGCAATGTCAAAAAAGAGTGTTTTATCAAACTACAATGAGTAAAATAAGCTAAAAGCCACCCACCCCCAATTTCTTTATGTAACGGTCTGTGGCTGAAATCCGGTAGAAAGTCCCAACTAGAGTACAGTGGAGATTTAGTGGGTCAACACCTATGTAAATTCCATTGATTCAATGGGCCTACTCTAGTTGTAGCTGATTACTGGATTCAGCCAGTGAATTTATAACTACCTCTATAAAAATTGGGTGGGGGGAGGGAAATAAAAAAGGCTTTGTTTGGTATAAAAGAGGAATGCCAAGTCTTTCTGGATACAGTGTTCCAAATCTGTTGCGTCATATTTTGTTCTCTCAACCTGTTTGATAACGTATATTTACTCTGCTTGAACAGTTAATAATGAAACAGAGCATTTTACAAATCTGGTACATAAATACTAAGGAAGGAGTAGCATTCAGATCTTTGGAAGATTCTGTAAGTATTATCTACTTTTTTCCCTACCTTGGTCTTTGTGATTTAAATATGATGAACTATTACAATGGGGCAGAGTATCTCCGAGATCTCATTTCCTTAGGATTATCTTCCATTCTCAGTAGAACAGTTTCCAGTACCAACCTGGAAGTTTGGATGTTCTACACAAGATGTTCCATGCATCTCGGAAGAACCCAGTGTCAACACTGGACCATATACTCATGTGGCCAGAGTAGACAATGTTTCTTTTCTGCTGTGTAAAAGGAAAGAGGAATAGGGTAGGCAAATCTACTCTGGGTGCAAAGTATTGCTCTGAAGGAATGGAAAGCATGTATTTTCAGGTGCCTTGTACAGAAAAAAAAGAACATGGTGTGTTTAATAATTTTAAATGAACAACTGAAAACAGATATAAGATCTGAAGATCTCATTATTGTAACGGCATAAGAATAGCTGTTCTTCTTTTATTTCCCATTTAAGGGGTCAAATCCTGTTCACGCCAGCAAAGTTACACTGGTCTAAATGTGCTGGGCATTACATCCAGTAACAAGGACTTGTGCTGTGCAATTGCACAATCGGTCATGTCATGTGTCCTTGGCAAAGCTAATTGTGAAATGTACCAGCGGAAGTACTTCAGATATTGCACTTCCACCTCCACAGTGGCACAATTACTGTGGGTGCAACAGGAATTTGGCCAAAATATTATTAATATAGATTTCATTCATGATAATTTTGTAGTTAATTATTGTAATATTGTACCATCAACTTCTATCTTTTTTTTTTTTTTTTTACACATTCTGTTGGCTCAGTTTGGGAGAATCTGCTCCTTTTTCATTGAAATAAGTAGACATCTCACACAGGTAAAATGAGGTTTCATAATTAATATTAAATATTAATAGTAATAGTCTTTCTGGCCACAATTCATTGGGGTTTTACTCTGGAGGAGGTAAAAATGCATAAGTCATGGTGGTAACTGTAGAGTGAATTAACAAGCTTTTGGTTGTGTGCCTTGTTGCATGACTCAAATGTGGTTAGATATATGACTAGGCACACAAACGGCACCTTGTTGGTTAGCTGCAGTTCACCACTGCAACCTAAGCTTTGGCCAATATCCTACTGCTAGTCTCAGGCAGTGTGGACAGATGGCCTCAGTGAAATTTACATAAGTGTTGATTTACCATTCAGCAATTGATTCAGTGATTCCCCACTTAGTTGGGGACTAGCAGTGGGATATAATAGATTTCACTTATTCTGGACTAAAATCTCAAATAGGATTTTGGCTGCTTTTTGAAAGATGAATCTGATAAGTGTTTTAAAAAATTAAATGAAAACAATAATTATGAATTTTGTAAATGCACTAAAGAAGCATGCTAATCAGTTGAAGAAAATGCCAGGGTTAAGTCCAACAGCATACATTTCAGCAGTGAATTCCTGCTACTGTAGTTCAGAAGTCAGTATATGCATTGGTTGTTGTGAGCCAAGTCACGGGACTGCTGCGTGATATCAAATGGCTATAGTGACTTCTTAAATAGTGGCAGCTTGCTGCTGAGATTTACATCAGTGAACTAGGAGCGCAAGTGTGAGTAACCAGATTCTGGTCACAGACCTTCAAACAGGTGTTTGATATATAGAAAGACTGAATGCCTACTTTAAAAACCCCATGAAGGATAATACTAATACTTTGTTGTTGTTGTTGTTGTTGTTGTTGTTGTTGTTGTTAATGCATATCAAAATTTCATACTGAAATTAAAGTCTAAATTCCTATTGTGGTTCTTGGTGAGAAATGTGAATTATGTTTCTCCACTACTTCCATGTTGTCTAGATCTAGTATAGAGGTATGCATTGGTATGCATGGTGAATGACTGGGTTTTGACTGGCAGTGATAAATTGGATGTGTGCCAGGACAGCCTGTCAAACTAGTTGGGAAGGGTGGGATTTCAGTTTTGAGGCTACTAGAGTGAAGTCAGAGTTTGATGAGGGGAAAAAGTGAAAATTGTGAGGTAATTAAGAACTGTACTGTGCTTTTTTAAAAAAAAAGTATCTTTGTTTTTTCAATGGAACTTGAAAAACGTGTAAAACCAAGCATCTATATAGACATATATAAAGAACTAAATGTGCTTCATCTATAAGGAAAGAGAGAAGTAAAGTAAATGAGATTTCAGCTGTAGGATAAGAATGTAACATCATGTAAATGTGAACCACCTTCTTCTTCTTCAGCTCTTCAAAAAATAAACTTTTTTGTTTCCAAACAATGTTCTTCGACTGCAACTCCCAGAAACCCTGACTAGCACAGCTGGTGGTGAAGACTCCTGGGAACTGAAGTCCAAGAACACATGGATTTCCCAAGGTTGGGAACCACTGTTCCAGAGGGAAGAAGTCCCTGTTACAAGTTAAAGGGCAACCCCAAACTTAGTAAAGGGATTTGTGGGGAATTGTTTGGTGTCAGGCCACACCAGGTAGAGGAAGGTGGGGTGAGCACCACAATTTCTTTATTCAAAATGTGAATATATGTTACACAGTTCTATAGATCTAGCGTACAATCTACTATCCTTGCACAAGTTCCACTAATTTCTCATGGATTACACTCTTGAGCAAAACTAGTTCCTTAAAGGAGATTGGGCAGAAAAAGTTAATAATGCATTGATCCCTTATTATCTTCTACAGGACCTCATCTTTACACAATCAGTATAAATCCCAATGAAGTCCATCATTTACCTCTTACTCTGTTGTGTTCAAGTCAACTGCTATCATCTCTCAGGACACCAAAACAATCAGGATGATAACAGAGAAGACAGTGATTTGAAACGTAAACATCCCTTTTTGGACAAACAAGACAAGAAGGCAACAGACTATGATAAGATTACTTCCATCAATGTTGACTTTGCATTCAGATTCTACAACCAAATCATTTCAGGCACAGCTGACAAAAATGTTTTCCTCTCTCCTTTGGGCATCTCCACAGCATTTGCCATGCTAGCCCTGGGTGCAAAATCTGAAACACATGGTCAGCTTTTGAAAGGACTCGGCGTCAACCTGTCAGAGATTAAGGAGGAGGAGATACATGAAGGATTTCATCATCTCCTCCACAACCGACCATATGCCAAATCACAGGTGACCATGTGGACTGAACCAGAGGTGAACATCGGGAATGCCTTGTTTGTTGAAGAGAATTTAAAACCACTGCCTGAGTTTTCCAAGGATATCAAAGCCTTGTATGAAGCTGAAAGCTTTTCCTGCAACTTCAGTAATTACATAGAAGCTGAAGAACAGATAAATGATTATATAATGAACAAAACTGGGGGGAAAATACCTCACTCAATTGATAGACTTGATCAAACTACAGTAATGGTTCTTGTGAACTATATCACCTTCAAAGGTGTGTTGAAGTAAGTATCTACTTATTAGATAAATAGGCCAGTAGAAAGTATTTTGTCATCTGTATACATAGCAAAGTGTACTGCTTATATACCAAGCCATAGCTCTTAATAAATGCTATAGGCAGATTACAATTTAATTATGCAGGCTACATATTGCTGCCCCTCCCTGCCCCCCGCAACATGCTGGGTACTCAATTTACCAACCTTGAAAGGATGAAATTCAGGTTGTGAGCAGAGTCTTGGCTGCAGTACTACAGTTTAACCATTGCACCACAAGACTCATTTGCAAATTCTTCAGAATTATGAAATTGTCTCAACATAATTCTAGGATTATCTTTAAAAAAATGCAAGAGAAATATTAAGGCACTGTTTTCAAAATAGAATTACATAGCAGGTCATTGCATTTTTAGTGTAAATCACTGTAAATTGCATTTCCTACAATTGTGGCCAAAAGATTTGATTTAATGATCAGACTGTTCTGGGCTTCTAGTGATAGCATGCTTTTTGATCCATTGACCTCATTGTGCAAACATTGCTGCATGATTACAGAATGTCTTGAACTTTTTATTTTAGCCAGCTCTGAATTAGACTGACCATGAGATGGCAAAAAAAAAAAAAAAGATAAATACATAGTATATCAAACCCTAGGACTGACTCTTTTGTGAGGTCCATCTGGACCTCTAGGCATTCTCAGCCATGCCTGCCCCCCATTACACATTGTTTACTGTATTCTTAGCTTTTCTGCAGAGGTTTGCCCATTCTTAATCACTGAAAGACCTGTAAGAATGCTTAGCTTCCACCGTCAATGAGAGCATGAGGTTTGTACTCACTACTCATACCACATTTTTGCTTGTTAAAATCACTTTAACCACTAGTGCTTTTCCCATGTTGTTTTCTGGTATGACAGTGGTTTCAACAGTTCATTTACTGTTCAGATTTTTTATCAGACAAATTCCAGGCAGCTTGCCATTAATGGCCACACATCATTAAATGAGTGAGTATGATACACAGATTTGACTGTTTGAGAATACACATTTACAATACTGTCATATCTAACCCTTGTTTCTGCAGCTGACTGGAAACTGGCTTTCGACACAGCTTCAATCACAGAAGAAGACTTTTTTGTAGATGCCAACAGAACAGTGAAAGTCAGCCTTATGTCTCAAGAAGGCTACTATAAATACCTCCGTGATGATGTTTTGTCTTCCTGGGTGGTAGAAATTGATTTCAGAGGAGATGGCATAGCTGAAACGTACAGAGATGACATAACAGCATTATTCATTCTACCAGATGAAGGGAAAATGAAATATTTGGAAGGTGCTTTGCTAAAAGAAAATATCTCTAAATGGGTAACATTTTTCAGAACATCTGCATACGAGTAAGTGTTCTTTGTTTTGTTTTAAAAGCTGCTACTGCAGGATTATTTTTTAATGTAGTATAGTGTAGTGTTGTATAATACACTATGAAATCAAACTAATACTATTTAAAATGCATTTATGTGATTCTTGTTCATTATGGTCTCAGAAGAAAAGAGCAAAATGACCCACTGTAAATAACACCCACCTCAATTTCTGCACATGCTAGTAGTTGTGACCTCTGGCGGAACACGATGGTGGTTTGGATATAGGTAAGAAAAATATGTCGCCATAGCTTTATTCAGTTGTTACCTGCCCAATTCTTAACCAACATGCCTAGAGAGGAGCAACTAATTCCTCTCCTCTCCATCACTACTTTCTCCATATAGAGAACAACATGTCTAGAAAGGAGAAACTCCTATACAGTACATGTTTAGGCTGTACTCACAAACAAAAACCCTTCAAAATCTGAACTCACTGCTTACATGTAGAACCTAACAAGTGACTAGGATTTCTCCTCTTTGAAAATATTGCAGTCTATGTGGAAAGCATGATAACGAGAGGAAGACCTACACTTTGATAACAACCAAGGCGGTAATGACTGAATACTGCTAAGATCACAAAACTCCATCTGATATTTTGGCCAGAAATATTATGACATCAGGGCTGGCAGCCGCACATTCTGACATCAACCTGCCTGCAGAGGAATAGAATCCTGCTGTTCAGTCCAAAATGGTTCCTTAATTTTAAAACAGGAAGTTCAGAGGAAGCCCCTCTTCCAAAATCAGAGTTACTAGACAATCACACCACATTATAAACAGCTTAATGACCTTTCTAGTGAATCCTGTGCTGGAGTTATATATTCTGTGTAGGAAGTGTAACTATCTTGTGCTTCATGGTGTTTCTTCTGCCCTTTCCAGGTGAATCCTGATAGGAAAGATGACATTCTGTGCAGGATGTTAATAATCTGTGCAATTTATTATTTCTTCTGCCTTTTCTAGTTCCTTTGGAGGAAAGGTATTACTCTGTGCAGTATCTCAATAAACCTGCCCAGATTGGTTCCATTAAAAAATGACCTCCAGAGTAAATGAAATTTCCAAGAAATGTTCTAAGATTTTATCAAGATTTCTTAGGGGAAAAAATCATGTACAGAAAAATCTTGTTATAGATCAAAAGCAGTGGATCCCCCCACCCCCAAACTTCTCTCATGGAGAGCCCGTGTGGACAATGAAGGCTCATCTCTTCAGACTCATTGCTATCCATGTTTAGGAAAGTGATGACAGTGGAAACACATGGGGCAGGGCTAGAGTACTCCCCTCTAACCATGGCAGGTGTGCCTGAATTGCTAATGATTGTATAGAACTAGAGGCAAGGGTGGGGAAGAGCATTATGTGAGCAAAGACACCACTCAGAGCAGCTGCGATTGGAGAGTATTAATGTTTAAATTCCTCCTTTTAACTGTGTGCATGTCAGGTCAAATTACACATTAAAGGAAATGTATATTTTCTATTGCTGCAACATTTTCCTTACAGGCAAATAGTTCCTTTCAAGCACAATTGCACTATTTTCAAGCATTTTAAGGAGCCCTACATCTAATCACATGTTAATGGTATTATGCAGCATTGACCTCATGAGTCATCTAATGATATTACTCAGTCTTCACAACATAATATTTGTGTTGTTGTTTTTTTGTTCCTTCTTCCACAAAATTATTTTCCACCAATCATTTAATATCTTCGATGTTCTTTGGCTTGTGCTAAACAGAGACCTACATCTGTCCATTCCAAAATTTACCATTTCCTCTTCCTACGATCTTAAAGACATAATGGAGAAGCTAGGTGTCACTGACATCTTTAATAATGATGCAGATCTCTCTGGAATTAATGGAGAACGAAATCTGAAGGTTTCCAAAGTAAGTACAGGATTGGGGATGAGGACTACCTGGGGATTTTCCTTTACTCAAATATTTCACTCAGTTTCAGCGAGGATCACCAGACTCTTTATTTCTGCAGGGGTGAGCAATATATAGCAAGCAAGCTGTGTGTGTCCATAACTATTTTCACAACTCCTGCGACCTGAGCCATTCAGTAGCATGCAGATGAACTTCAGGAGCACAACAGCACATTGATTATAAAAAGTGCATTTTCATGCCAAAAATTGAGAGACTGTAGGAAGCACAGGTTGCCCCTAAAATGAGATGCATTCTCCTTGGAGAAAAAACACAGCCGGTAGCAGGATCACTGAGGCCTGTCTAGGTGTAACTGATGCATAGGGTACTACATCACCCAGGAAAGACAAGACTGTTCTCTGAAACTAAGTTTTTTTTCATACACAAAATTTCCCCATCTCTGCCACACACTAATGTTCAACATTCAAGCAATACCACACAGAGTCTTCTCAAGACATTTTTTGAACCCCAATGCCATTCCAGAGCACTCTAGTAAAAAAAAGAAAAGAAAAGTCCCCCATCATTTTATTTATTTATTTATTTATTTATTTATTTTGAGGCTGAAAAGCCAAGCATCACTCCTGGAGGCCTATAGGAACAGAAGGGTTCAGCTTTGGGGTCTTGTACTGGATCCCCAAGATCTACCCACCCACCCCCAATGTCTGGACCAGAAACCAGAAGTGGCCATTTCTTGTTTAGTTTTCTTTTTTAAAAAATAAAATGTTGTTTTCTGTCATTTTTGGTCTTGGTGTGGCCTATTGTGGTGTCTGGAGGACAAGAAGTTCACCCCCAAAGCCCCTTCAGATCTCAAACCCCTGATCTTGGTACTCTGAGAAGAGTGTTGAGCATGAGTTTAGGCAATGATTTATCTAATGAGAACTGTGTTCCTCTTTCATCTGTGCAATATTCAAGGTTAGAACATGTAAACCATGCAGAGTTGTTCTTTCCTCACAGATTGTTCACAAGGCTGTGCTGGACCTCCGGGAAAGTGGTACTGAGGAAGAAATGGTCACTACTTTATGGAGCTGGCCAATATTTCGTCCGGTTTCTTCTCCACCTATCATCAAGTTCAACAAGCCCTATATGATGGTCATTATAGATAAGAGAATAAATATTATCTTCCTAGCAAAAATGGTAGATCCAACTGAAGGACGGACCTAGCTGATGAATGTGGAAGCCACAGAAGACCAAGCTGAAGGATGGAAATTTTGCAGGAGGCATCCAATTACAGAATTTCCTCATAGCTGCAAAATCTTACTTTTCCATATGCTCGTCTCAAAACAAGCTTTGTTTTTGTACTCCTGTAATCTGTTGTCCTAAGGGTTAAAAAAAATCTGCAAAATAATTATACAATTAAAAAATATTTTAAAAGAAGAAATCTTGCTGCTTAATCTAATGCTTTTTAAAATCTGTGATATGTTCCTTCTCTACAAAGCTGAACAAGCTGCAGCAAAGCGAGGCCAGTTTGAGCCTCAGACCTCCCTAATAGTCTGTCTGCACTCCTTAAAAGGAGACCAGAAGTGGGCAGACATCCACTTCCAGTTTCATAAAATCCTTGGAATGGATGCAGAACAAGGGATATGAGGCTGTTCTTTATTTTAAAAGAGAATTACCACTCCTGGAGGCTTCCAGAAAAGGCCACACTTTTCTTTTTCGATTTTTTCCCCCCTCACTGAGGGTTATCAGAAAAGGCTAGGGTTACAAAAGTGTTACTAGGAAGTGTTACAAAAGCTGGGAGACTGAATGACAACATGTAGTCCATATGATTCCTCTCCTGGAGTTTGTTGGGGTTTTTTAACTGTTTCAAACAAATTAATCCCTTGTCACTTTGCATATCTTCATTCAAGAAATTGTGTTTGCACATGTAGCGGAACTCCACGTCACGCCTGTCCATCACGGGAAGCTCAAAGTCAGGAGCCTATGAGAGGACAGGAGGGGCGGAACAAAAAGGACAGTTGAGGAGTTAGTTAGACAGTTAGGCAGACAGTTAGGGAAGAGAGTTGGAGAAAAGGGGTTGCTGATAGGGAATTGAAGAGAGAGTTAGGAGATTGTATTGAGAAAGTTACGAGAGAATGCTAGAGAGAATAGGAAAGAGTTTTAAAGTATAGAGAATATATATAGTCAAAGAATATTATAACAGTGAATAAAAACAAACAAACCCAACATGAAAGCAAATGATATTTAATGAATAAGCCTTAACATCTGTGATTTACTCCTGTGATTTGCATGACATCTATAAAATCAATAAATCTGTTGAATTTAAGATCTATTTGGTATTAAGGGAATAATACCTGGTGGCAGCGTGAAGTGAGGACACACATCCAGAGGGTGGACTTGTGTTTAAGGCAAAATAAACAAAGGACACGGGGTGTACGTCACAGCACACTAAAGCATATTTTCATTTCAGAAATGTTTAGACATGGCTTTGGGTGTTCACTAAGAAAAGAAGTGGATGCCCCACACTCTCGAAGTATACATCTCCTTCTAGTTCCTTGAGTGATATCTGAGTTTGTCATGCTACATAAACCCAAATTATAAAAACTCTGTACTTCTGTGGAAGAAAGGGTGACCCCTTTCCTTCACCAAATAGAAGCTCCCTAGTCAAAAAGCCCATCATCACATGGAGGTCAAGCTCCTATTAGAGGAGAGCCCATTCTACCACCTACTGAGTATGGTTTACACTTTGTCAGAAGTCCATCAACGAGGTCAGGAAGTTCTCTTTATGATCCAATTTTGTACAAAATACACAAGATTTTTTAAAGGCATTTGGTGTCTCCCACTGAAGTATGAACATTGGTTTTCATTTTTGAAAATTACCATTCCAATTTTCAATTCTGAGGCAACAAAATCATTATAGTAGCTAACTTTAGGCTACACTGTTAAACAACCAAGGAGGAACATTGAGTTTTCCAAGCAATTCCATGGAAATCAGAGAGCATTTTCTGTTCAGTAACTGCAGGGAGGCTCATGTTGAGTGATATGATCCTTCAAATACCCTGGATCCAAGGGCTTTATAGGAAATAATCATCACTTTGAATTGGGCCCAGAAACAGACTGGCAGCCAGTGAAGCTGTTGTAACAAGGGAGTTATATGCTCCCTGTAAGCATTCAGTAGTCTGGCTGCACCATTTTGAACCAGCTGCAGTTTCTTAACACTCTTCAATGACAGCCTCACATAGAGACTGCTGCAGTAATCCAAATGAGCTGTAATTAAGGCATGTGTCACTGTGGGTAGATTGGACATATCAAGGAACAGGCACAGCTGGCACACCATGTTTAACTATGCAAATGCACTCCTGCCCACTACTGAGACCTGTGCACTCAGGTGTCAGGACTGAATCCAGGAACACACCCAAGCTGTGAACCTGACTGTTTTGGGGGGAAGTGTAACCCCATCCAGCACAGGCTGAACCCCTATCCCTTTATTTGCCTTGTGACTGACCAGGAGCCCCTCTGTTTTATCTGGATTAAGTTTCAGTTCGTTAGCCTTCATCCAGCCCATTACTGACAAGAGGCATGAGTCTAGCCACATAACATCTTCCTTGGAATCAAATGGAAAGGAGAAATAGAGTTGGATGTCATCAGCATACTGGCAGCACTGAAGCTCAAAACTCCAGACAACCTCTCCCAGTGTTTCTGTGTACCCTGTTTCCCTGAAAATAAGACCTAACCTGAAAATAAGCCCTAGTATGATTTTTCAGGATGCTCGTAATATAAGCCCTACCCCAAAAATAAGCCCCAGTTAAGTGAAACCCCGCCCTCCACCAGCAACCAGAAGAAAATTATATGACTGTATTTGAATAAATGTAGATTGTTGTACAGTACATGAAAAAAAATAAAACATCCCCTGAAAATAAGCCCTAATGTGTTTTTTGGAGCAAAAATTAATATAAGACCCTGTCTTATTTTCGGGGAAACACAGTAGATGTTGAATAATGTAGGGGGACAAGACTGAACCCTGGGGGACACCAGAGGCTAGTGACCAGGATGTTGAACAGGATTCCCCCAACACCACCTTCTGAGTTAAGCTGTCCAGGAAGGATTGAAACCACTGTAAAAAGTACCTCCATGACCTAACCCAGAAAGATGCCCCAGAAGGATATCATAGCCAATGGTATTGAAAGCTGCTGAAAGATCCAGCAGAACCAACAGGGACACACTGCCACTGTCCAGTTCCCAGCGCAAGTCATCCAATAAGGTGACCAAAGTTGTCTCTGTTCTGTAACCAGGCCTGAAGACAGCTTGAAATGGATCTAGTTAATCCCGCTCAGGTCCTGGAACAGGCCATATACACACAAACCATTCCATCTCACAAACAGCTTGGGAAATGTCTCTTAGTTCAAACAATGCAAGGATAATTCCCCCACCCCACCTTTCTGTGTGTGGAATTCTGGGGGATAGTTCCCTGGATCCCAGCCAGTATTTAGTTAGAAGATTGATTTATTAAGATTAAACAACCTATGTTTGCTTTTTTTTTTCCTCCCTGCACTTTTCATTTGCACCCAGCTCTGCAGTTCAGGTTTTCTCTTTTTCTCAACATGGTCTCTCAAAAGTTCAGAAAATCTTAAACATGGCAGTCAGTGATTATGTAAAATGCCAATCATACATATAACAAAAGACCAGAAAAAAAGACAGAAGATGTTATTTTACTCAGACATCATTGTTAAAGTTAAAAACTAAATCTCTGTCCCGCTTCTGGCTCTGTATTCTGCTTCACATTCATTGATACAAATTTTAAATGCACCTTATCGAAATATGTTTATTTGTTTACTAGATTTCTGCCTCACCCTTCTCCCCCAAACAGGCTTTCACTTTTTCTTTCATAATTGGAGATCAGTCCATTTTCTTGACCAATCCGACCAGTTTGGGTTTAATTCACTACCCAACAGCATGCAGTTGTTTGCAATATTTATTTGAACAGGTCCTTCTATGGGCAAAACAACCTTAGAAATTGGTGTGGACATTCCCAGAAAATTGGTGCGCAGAAAGGGACTTGTCAACCACTCTTTAACCGAGAGGCTCAGCCTGGCAACACAATAACACAGAGCAAATCATTTGCCTCCTGTGGTAGATGAGATGACACTCTGCAGGTACAGAGTGGGGAGTTGCCCTGTCATACCTGGTGAAAGAACATTCAACGGCCATTCCTGGCACTTTCTATATCGGTGGTTCCCAACCTTTTTCAAGTCACGACTCCCTTTTATAATAGGCAAGTAACATGCAAAGCCCTTGCCACATTTGCATAAAAAGGCATTTTTAATGGGATAAAGTCATCCTTCCTCAGAAAGTAGAGGCTTCTTTCTCCTGCAAAGGGCCTGTTTCTCATACATACACATACATGCTAACTTTAATATCTGGTTCTGAAAGGTCAAGGAAGAAATTATTTAACAAGGACATAAAGAAGACTACCTGCGACCCCCCCAGAAAACACTCCATGACCCCCTTGAGGATCCTGGCCCCCCAGGCTGGGAAACACTGTTCTATATGTTAAACGGAGGAGAAGGAAGAGATGGTTTTCCTTGCTACAGGGAGGGAAAAAAACAAAACAAAGCCCATTGGGACAGCCCTGGACGCTCTGTTTCCCTTCAGCCACTTCTTATCTGATGGACTTACAGACCTGCATTTCTGAGGTAAACATGGAATTGGAACCCTAATGTGTTTATGCATCCATATATATATATATATATATATATATATATATATATCAGGTGGCATTTGAAAGAGAAAACAGTCAATAAAGAAAGGAGTAAACAAGAGATTAATTTTGTTTGGCCAATATTCCAAGCTGCTGAGTGCTAACATCTGCTTTTATTCTTTTCTATTCAACTTTAAAAAAAATAATAATAAGCTTGGTAAACATCCACAATTTTAATGCAATTTATTTTGTTAGTTCCATTCTGAAGTATATTTCCCATGCAAGCACTGCACTGCAGGGTTTTTTTTTTTTTTTCTGGTTTGTTTCCCTCTGCTTTTTGTTTTCAGAGAACTAAAAGCCTGTCTGGATTGCTATTTGGATCATTTTTGTTGCTGTTTGGTTTGAATCAAATTATGGTGTCTGCACATGTTAGAGTGCTCTATCCTGCCCCTTTTTAGAGCTGTCCTGCTCCTTTCTGGCACAGCACTAGGGCTTTTGTTTTTGACACAATTTGGTATGCTCCTGATTATCCCTATCATTATAGATCTGTAGGCAGTGTTATCTGAGGTGACAACTCTGATGTATTTGGTGGGTTGTGGCACTGAAAGGGATGACGGGAACCCCCCTCCTGTATTTTCATCTACTTTACCATTTAATTAAAAAAAAAAACATATTTTCCTATTGATGAAGCAATATAAACAAGATACGCTGGTGGCATTTATAATGCATTTTCCTCCTCTTTTTGCCACAGGATGGATGTCCAGTTGCCACAGCCAATTCTACACACACATAAACGCACACATGCACACAGTTAGCTAACACAATTTTTCCTCCTTCCCTGCCTTGCCTCTTTTACCTGTTGATTCCGTGACTTCTCAAACCCAGGATCAAACATTTGGGAGAAAGAAGGAAGAGGAATTAATATGTAAACAAGCAAGTAAGAATCTATGTCTGTTTCTTGCAAGAAAAAGCACACCCCCCCTGAAAAAATAATATGAGGACATGAACTTGTCCATGAAAGCTCATATTAAATACATTTTTGTATTCTTTTTAAAATATTTCTTTTGTTTTTGGGTGTTATGCTAGCAGAGACTAACACGGCTACCTCTTCCAAAAATATTTATTTTGTTTTAAGTCAAATTAAATTGCCGGCTCCAGCGCCAGTCCTTTCTATATTCTATATAAAGCTACCAGAGTTCGAACACATATGAAAACCCGATCAAGACAATGTAATCTATTACAACTAAACTCACCATATAAAGCTTCAGACTATTACATTGATCAAAACCTTTTCTATAGGAAAAAACCATTTAACAGTCTAAAGTTGTTGTTGCTGTTGTTGTTGCGTGCCATCAAGTCACCTCCGATTTATGGAAACAGAGTACAAAAAATAAAAAATCTGAACAGTAATTCTGGAAAAGACATCATAATTCGCATGTCAGAATGATTCCATAATAAGATCACCAAATCCCACCTCCCATCCATTACTCTTTTCCCTTACCTTCAAGCAATGCATGTAGAAGTGCCTTCATCTCTGGTCATATTTAGTTTTAAACTATTGGCATGATAAACATTTGGCTTAAGTCCAGCACTAAGTGGGGTTTTTTTTGGGGGGGGGTTGTTTGTTTCTTTTGTTTTTTATAAGTGATTATGAGTTTGAAATTGTGGGGAAAGCAAGAACTGATGGATTTTCCCCCTTTTCCTGCAGTGGGAATACATGTATCAAACTAGATGATATAGTTAGCATTTCATTAGAGGCAACACTTCCTTAAAAGGAAAAAGACTTCTCTTCATCCCGAGTTTTCCTCACCTTTCATGTTACAAATTGGCTTGATTTCATGATTGGTTATTGAGAAGTAATCAATGGCTTCATTTGCTAGTCTAATTGTTCAGGGAGCTTTGAAGGAACTATAGGCCTGAAAGGGATGGGTGGAATTATAGTAGTAAGAAGTAGTCATTTCCCTTAATGGGTGATTCGATCTTCAGTCTCTTCTATAAATTAAATAAGCTTTTCCATTCATGGAAGGGACTTGTTGGGTCTAAATGTAAGTAAATAGCTTGCAAAAATAAAGCCACTGAGAGACGTGGTAATGATAGAGTAGTTTAGGATTTCAAGAGACACGAAAGTTGTAGAACTGCACCAAGTCCCCAAAGATGTATAAAATGAAGGTTCTTTGTTTGAATCCTTGACACCTCAAGGTAGGAGGGAGCCACACAGCATTGTTTTTACACTGGCTTCATATAGCCTTACTGGGTATAGTGGGGTAAAGGAAGTTTGACCTGCCCAGATATTTTACAGCTTCCATCAGTCTCATTTAGTGTAGTAGCAGTAGCCCCACACTTAAAGGGTCTTTGGGCTCTGGCATAGAATACCACTTGAGAGGCTGCATTGGATGTGACACTTTCTTCCGCTGCTGCAGTAGAGAAAATTATGAGGTGTAGAGGCTTTGCTGTCATTAGAGAAGTCAGTTCAGAATCTTCTAAAGCCACAATGAGAAACTGGGCTCAGAAATGAATGGTCTGTGATCACTAAAGTGAGGAATTTATTTAGTTTGAGTTTGACCCCTAACTGACTACTGATACCGTTGTGCAAAGGTCGAAAGTAAACTACAAATCAATTGCTTCACATTTTGCTCAGACTTCCTTTGGTAATCCCTGTTTGCTGTGCTTAATAGTTAATAACAAATATTGGGTACAAGTCTGGTATATAAATTACAGATCAAAGAGGATCATAGATGACTAGAGTGACATAGGAAGATTTTGGAAACCTGTAAGTATGGAGGGTGGGTTTCTCTTACTCTGAGAATACAATCTATATGTATCTGCTCAGCATTTAGTCCCATTAATCTGAGTGAGGCTTACTTCCAGGTAAGTGGTTTTATGATTGCAGCCTTAGCCTACTGTTAATAAAACTTTCTGCACAATACTCAGCATTTATTAATTCCCTTTTGTGGGTTAAAATCCAAAAAAATAGTATTCACTTAACCCCTCCCATTACTAAATGAGCTTCTGTTAACAGAATAGGGAAGTGAGACTGCCCCACCCCCTCCCCAGTCCCAGAATTGGCCCTGGAGGGTTGGCGGATCCTGTGGAGCATGTCTGGGAGGGCACAAAGGGTTTTTCTGTGGTGGCATAGGGGAGAATAAGAGGAAATCCTTCTAGTGATAATGTAATTTTTCTCACACAATGTTGGATTTCACCCTAAATCAATCTAATGTTTCGATAAATCAGATTGATCAAATGCATTGAATGGAGCCTCCTACCAAACAAATATTGTTTCAGTGTCTAGTTTTGGTTATTGAAAAGACAGTAATAGTGAAATATTGAAAAGAACAATTGTGAATACAGTCTTACACTCAATATGCAATTCAGTTTCACTAACTTTTAACATTCGTTTTTATGCTACTCACAGGAAAAGTGAATTATTTATGTTGTGTAAATGTATAGATCTAGGCACAGTCCACCGTTATTGCAGAATTCCTATGTATTTCTGGATTGATCCTCTAATGTCTTCTATGGGGACTATTAGCAGAAGACTTTCAAAGCCCAATGAAGTCCATCATCAACCTCTCCTTGTTACTGATTAGTCTTCAAGTCCATTGTCATCACCTCCCAGGACGCCATGATTATAAAGATGATCATGAAGCCGACAATTCCCCTGAATATCAACATTTGCTTTCGGCAGAAGAACAGGGAGAGAAGTCCACGCATTATCGTAAGATAATTCCCAGTAATGGTGACTTTGCGTTCAGCTTCTACAGAAATATAGCTGCAGATGCAACAGGCAAAAATATTTTTTTCTCTCCGCTCAGCATCTCCACAGCTTTTTCATTGTTGGCGTTAGGTGCCAAATCTGAAACCCATGATGAGATTTACAGAGGACTTGCTTTCAACCTATTGGAAATGAATGAGAAGGAGATACATGAGGGATTCTGCCAGCTCATCCGTGTGCTTAACCAACCAGATAACAAAGCACAGGTGAACATAGGCAATGCCTTGTTCATAGAAAAGTCTTTGAAATTCCTGCCTGCGTTTGTGGAGGATGCTAAAGCCTTGTATGAAGCTAACATCTTCTCTACCGACTTCAACGTCTCCAGGGTGGCCAAAAAACAGATCAATGATTATGTACAGAACAAAACTCATGGAAAAATAGCCTATGCTCTTGAGGAACTTGACCCATGCACTGTCATGGTTCTTGTG
The DNA here is from genome assembly GCA_037013535.1 of Intellagama lesueurii. NCBI lineage: Eukaryota > Metazoa > Chordata > Lepidosauria > Squamata > Agamidae > Intellagama > Intellagama lesueurii. The sequence continues at coordinate 24,562,564 of JBAJHW010000001.1, forward strand.
AACTACATCTTCTTCAAAGGTAAGTTGAAGGGCTCATATTTATGCCCCAGCCACCATTCTGGAATATGAGCATCACAGTGTTGTTCAGGGAGTTTCGGGAATAAGAAAAGGACAATGGAAAATATTTCTGTCACGCCTCTCTGCCACCTTTCCTTGCAGTGCTACATAGAGAGCTTCCAGTATCCATCCTGAGTGTTTTATGCCCATATATTTGCAGTTCTACAGCCTGAGTAAGAAGCAAAAGAGAATAGGTTTCCTTTTTCACTACTATCTTGTGAAGATTGCACAGGGAGTTCTTAAAACTCATATCATGCAGGCTATAAACCTACTTTCCCCATATAGGATATTTACTAGGGACAAAAAAAAACCTTCAGAGAACTCTGCAGTCAGAAGTATTTATGTGATTCCAGGGTGAATACAGGGTCCAGCAAAGATCTGCTGAGGGTAGAGCAGCACTCTCACAGATCCTTCACATTCTACCTGGCATTCATGGGTTTTAAACGTTTTTCACCAGCAATTGAAATTGAAGAAACATATCCCAAGTTTTCCCCACAACACTCTAACCACTCAAGTACTAGGGAGGGCTCAGACTGAGATCACAGCATGGTGTAGATATTGCAGCCAGTCATGTTTTATAAGTGTAAAGTAAAGGGCGAGACTTGCATAATGTTCACTAGGTAGGATTTGTATTCTACATTTTCTTTTTTCTTTCTGATCTATATCAATTAGTTTACTATGTCAGTTATAAATTTATATAGAGTTATTTGGCATGAGAAAATAATAAATTTAAATTTATTTCAAACATTTCATTGAATGAAAATAATAGAAATGAATATGAAACAGCCATATTGCATTGCACTCGTTGAACTATATTAACCTCTGTTAACACATGGGAGGGATGATTCTATACTCAAGCCCTTGAGAGCCAGGATCCTGGGGTCCATGCAGACGAAAGGAATAAGATGTTGAGATGTTAACCTCTTGAGAACTCAGAGGCTTGACAAAATTTGTTTTGGCTACTCTGAAAAATCCAATAAGATAGATTTTAGTCACAGAGAAGACACACAGATTTATTTATTTTTATTTTTTTTAGGGGAAGGGAATCTCTGCCAGGAGGGGTAAGAATGATGTTAATTAGAGATGGAGGTATTCGTATACGAATACGAATATCCCCACACAGGTGGAAATAACGAGGCCACTCATGATTTTGCCACTGCCACCAGCTCCGCGGAGGCTTCCTATCGTGCTGTTCTCCGCAATGGATTAGCCACTCTCCGACCTAGCAGAGAGCAGAGAGGCTTGTCATCCCACCTCCTGCCACTGGAGGCAACGGCGCAATAGGAAGCTTCTGCGGAGCCGGCGGCAGCGGCGAAATTGTGAGTGGACAGTTATTTTCACTTCTGCGGGGATATTCGTATACGAATACCCCCATCTCTATGATGTGATTATATTTAAGTGCATAAATGCTTTGCCATGCTTTTTTTTTTTTTGCTTTTCTTATATCTAAAGATATGTATTCTAATAGATTTTGAGTAACTTTCTTAAGTGACTTTTGAGACTGTATGTATTTTTCATTTACAACATTGAGAAATTATTTTTAGCCTTGTGTATTTTGAAATAATAAATTTAAGCTACATATCACAAGTATAGAAGATACAAACTTAGTAAATCATATGATTCTCTACAAATTAAGAATGCTTTCTACATATATGAAGTTAGATTCTGTATTAGAAGCCTGAGGAGCTTGGAATATATGTTCATTCATTTTTATTTAACTTATACCAATGTATACCTGCTATTTTGAATCTTTCTACATCCTTGCTTGTTTGCTCAACAAACCTTAGGAAATAAGATTCTTTTTTGAAATGTTAAGTAATAAAAATCAAAAAGATGTCCAGGAGAAAGAACTAAAGTAAACATAAAGGGTACAATTTCTTCTGAGATCACAAATAAACTCCTTGGCAGTTGTTTGCAGACACTATATGTCTCTCACAGGGAGTCTGTGGGAGGACAGGAGCCCTGGGAAGACATTCAGATATTTCTACATGGAATCTGACAACTAAACAGTGTATTGTCTGGATTAGGTGTGTGAGGGAAACTCTGAATGAATGCTTGTCTTCCTCTCATATGGGGTTAGACTAGGTCAGAATTCAATTCCCCCTCTCCTACCACCTTTTCTCTTCTTTTCTTCTACTCCATTGCCTGTTGATCTTTGTGCAATTGGTAAAAAAAGTGTCAGTGGGCAGAAGTCTAACTCTCCTGTCTATAATGTCCCCTAAATTGCCTCACAATTCCAGAACACAGTTATGTTTGTTTTCCCTATAGGAATGAAGTTGCGTATTCCCCCAAGACCTACAAATGCACAAATTCCGTTATGTGTCTAGACAAGAGCTGGGTTGGAGTGTCACCAAAAAAGATACAGGGCAAGGTGGTCATCCATCTATGAGCTCATCTTTGGACATGGACCAGGTCAAGAGGTCATTGCTTGTCCCTTGTATTAACCATAACAGCTGTGCACATGCTAGTGCTCTTCCAATGTTTCTGACTGGCTTTGACTGTTCTCATAAAGAGTATAGGGTAATGTTTAGTCCTTTGAACTAGTCAAGAGTTAGAAGAAGAAGAAGAAAGAGGAGATTGGGGGAGAGAGAGTCTTGTGGCATTTTTAAGACTAAGAAGTTTATGTGGTATAAACTTTCATGGACCAGAACAAATTTTACCAGGTGCCTCTTAAGTAGTGGGCTGCAGTCCAAAAACATCTATGTTAAATAAAACATATTACTCTTTAAGGTGCCACAAGACCTTCTAGCATAGATACCACAGCCACCCCTGAAATTCATGAGCAAGTGAAAAAATAGAATAGAAATGAATAGAATAAAAAATATAATAAAAAGAAATAATAGAATCATTACATATAAAATAACTATATGAAATTAATAGTAAAAGGGAGAGCAGTACCAGCCTGAAACATGTGACCTTATGAAGAGGTTTTCAAGCAGGATATAGCTTCATAGAAAGAGCTACCTGCCATGGAAATCTTCCTTCCTTCCTTCCTTCCTTCCTTCCTTCCTTCCTTCCTTCCTTCCTTCCTTTCTCCATTGTCATAGCTGAGGATTTAAAATTCCTGATATAAATAATTGCCCTCTCTAAATTTAAGGGACAAGTGGTATGTCTGTTTTCATTGGATGCTTTAGTTGCAAACCGTTGATTTCCCCAGCAGTGTTTTTGCTACTGTCTATTCTGATATAAAAGTGACCTCCCCACCATTGTCTATTTATTTAGTTAAGATTTTTAACACACAGTTGTAGGTCTCTGTGCAATACACTTACTAGGAACAATTAAAATGTTACAGAACAGTGTGGATATTATGAATTTAAGTGGACTGGTTACCCTCTTCTGAAAACATAAAATTAGGCTTTATTTTGTGCAAGGCTGGAGACAGGTTAGGGCAGCGATGGTGAACCTATGGCACACGTGCCACAACTGGCACACAGAACCCTCTCTGCGGGCACGCGATCCATAAGTCACCGGAGCACTACTCCACCCGCCACGCAGCCAAACCTGAGAAGGTGGCTGCAACCACGGTGCTGGCGCTTTGACAGGTGGCGGGCCAGGATCCGGAGCAGCAGGCGCTGGTGGTGGATCCAGAGTGGGGTCTCGAGGCATCTCCGTGCCCGGGATTCCCCCTTCCACCACCACTTCCAGTTCCACCACTGCCACTTCCGGTTCCGCAGCCACCGCGGCCCACTGCCCACTGGTTTGTTTGTTTGTTTTCAGTTTGGGCACTCGGGCCCAAAAAGGTTCGCCGCCACTATGTTAGGGTAATAGTATTTTTTCAAAAATATATGTACACTTGCTGTTAGGTACTGTCAAGTTGTTTCTATTTAATGGCAACCTATCATATACAGCCCTACTAGCATCTCACCAATGCAAGACCATAGCTTCCTTCATTAAGCCAGTCTGTTTTATGTTAGATCTTCCTGGTTTTGTATTATTTATTTATTTATTTTATTTTATTTTATTTTATTGCATTTTTATCCTGTCCAACTAGTAGCAAGGCGACTACTCTGGGCAGCAAACAAATCAAAATAACATAGTATAAACATATAATAAAGCAGTAATAAAATTCAAGTGAAACAGAGTACAGAAAACATAATATCTAAAAATAAAATGATTAATACCAAAAAAGGAAAATAGCAACTGTAAAAAATGCAGGATACAAAATACAATAATAATGGGCGGCAGATAAAGACAAGTTCATGAGCTGAACAATACAGTTACTCAAAACAAGATTAATCTTGAGTAAGGAAATGAAAGGCTTGTGAAAACATCCCGGTTTTAAATTGTCTGCTAAAACCTAGAAGGGATGAGGCTAATTGCACTTCTAATGGGAAGTGTTCCAGAGCAATGCGGCAGCCACAGAGGAGACCTCGTTTCAGGTGGCAGATTTCTGGGCCTCCCTTGGGGTCATCACCCGTAGCATCCCAGTATAAGAGGTGTGGGTGGGATGGGTAGACGTTTTGAGGGAGAGGCGCTCATCTAAGTAACAAGGTCCTAAACCATTAAGGGCTTTAAATGTCAACATAAGCACCTTGAACTAGGCCTGGAAGCATCCAGGCAGCCTGTGCAAATGTGCCAACACAGGTGATTTATGATCAAATTGTGATCATAGAATCATAGAATCATAGAAAAGTGAAGTTGGAAGGGGCCTACAAGGCCATCAAGTCCAACCCTCTGCTCAATCCAGGAATACCAGACAGGTATTATCTTCACTTTTTCTAGCCTTATTGTCTTTTCCACTGAATCTGTCCTTCTGATGATATGTACAAAATAGAATAGCCTCAATCATTTTAGCTTCTGAAATGTCAGTTTAATCATTTAGTCGCTATATCTATTAGTGACTAATTTGTTCACTTTGTCCTTGTCATCTTCAGACTGGATCCAAAATGTGTACCTCGTGGACATCTTCTAGCCCATGTTTTATACCTTATTGTTCCTTTTTTTTAAACCCACTGGTTTTTGTACCATCTAGTCTAATAAGGAATTCTGCAGAACTTGAAAGATTGCTCCCAATTATGTGACATTTGATTAGTCATAATAATGATATGCCACAGCTATTAAATTAAGAGACACCCCCCCTTAACTTTTATGGTTAAATGCATAGCTACTGTGTACAACATTGCCTTTCGGATATTAAGCATTCACACTATTCTGTTGCTTAATCTTTTTTTTTCCCAAGCTTACTGGGAAAACCCTTTTGATACTGACTTTATCAGGGAAAGAGACTTCTTCGTAGATGCGAACACTACCGTGAAAGTCAACCTAATGCATCGAAAAGGCTACTACAAGTTTGTTTATGACGAAGATCTCTCTTCCTGGATAGTGGAGCTTCCTTACAAAGGAGATGCCACCGCATTCTTCATTCTGCCAGATGAAGGAAAAATGGCACATGTGGAGAGTGCTTTGAGGAAAGAAAGTCTAAGCAAATGGACCAAATCTTTTTTGCATGAGTAAGCTCTTTTGCTGTACTATATTTGTGATTTTATTGGGGTGGTGATGGTGGTAGGGTTTGTTTGTTTTCTTTTAATATGGTTTATATGGTTTTAATAATATTTTGTAAGCCACCCAGAGTAGTGGCATGTTCACTAAATGGGTGGGGTATAAATCTGAATAAATTTACACGTACACATATACATATGTATGTCTGTGTATATATATGTGTGTATGTGTGTGTATATGTATATGTATATATACGTATGTACACACACACACACACACACACAAAGATAAACAACGTTTTATATATATATTAAACAACATTCTTGCTTTTATTTAACATGGCACAAATTGCCAATATTTCTCTTAAAACCAATCCAAAACAGAAAAAAATAAAATATTATATCAAGACAGTTCAGCTACTTCCTTCCTCAGTTCCTCTGAATAAAAGTATGTTGTTTCCCAGCAATTCTAGAACACACTGATCACAGTATTCTGAAATAGATGGATGATATCAGCTGTTGTCCTTTAGATTGCAGCTGTGAAATCTATAAATCTAGAAGTTCTCTCTTTTTCTAATGACTTAGATCTGATGATATTTGTAATCCAGTCACTGACAAATCACACAAGTTTTGATGTTCTCAATTGAAGTGCCTGACCATTGCTTGTTCCAGTTTCTTGGATCAAGATTGCAGACTTGTGATTTCTGATGTGTGTACAATACATTTTGTTGTTGTTTAGTCGTTAAGTCATGTCCGACTCTTCGCGACCCCATGGACCAGAGCACACCAGGCCCTCCTGTCTTCCACTGCCTCCCGGAGTACAATACATTAGCTGTTGTTTTACCTCCATTTTGCAAATGGTATCCAGGTTGTCTGCACTCAGTGGCATAAATTGAATGGAATGGAATATCTTCCTCTGCATCTTCATATGATATTTCGTTCTCAGTGGTGGAACATAGTGGATAGCTTCCAAAAGTGGTCTGGCAAATATCTTGTTCCTAAGCCATTTAGGGCTTTGATAGTCAGTATTAACACCTTGAATTGAGAGTAGTAATATATTGACAACCTGGACAATTCTTTCACTGCCTCTGTCATATGGTTCTCAGAGATGTACCTGAAGTATTAATAAAAATAATTCTGAACCGTCAAGTCAATTGGTGACCCTTTCCAGGGTTTTCTAGGTAGAAAATACACAGAAGTGGTTCTTCTGGGGGCACCATGAGACTGTGCAGCTTGCCCAAGGCCACATACTGTAGGCTGGCTTTTCTCCCTGGAGGCACACTGGGAAATTGAACTCCCAATCTCTGACTCTGTAGCCAGATACCTAACCCACTGAGCTGCCACATAGGGCACTTCCTGCGGTATCCATCTTGGAGAACAGCTCTACATTTGGTATACTGCAGTAGTTTAAACTGGAGATTAGCAGTGCATGAACTAGGGAAGCCAGATTATCCCTGTCCAAAAATGGTTGGAGCTGCCATAGCATGATTCATAGGCAATACAGTCCTTAGAATCACAAGGGGTCTTGCGATTCTAGGCCCAGGTTCTAAATTCAGAATTGTTAGCTTCTGGTTTTAAGTAGAGATGGGCATGAAACAAACTCTACTTAAAAAAACCCCATGAACCTGACCAGTTCCTGTTTTGTTTCGTGGGCAGTTCAGGGAACCACACTTTCACAAAGCAAGATGCGCAGGGAAGGGGTATCAGGAGACAGGTATCTAGTTGTCTCGTGTGCTCCCAGAGTAGGGTTGCCAGATGTCAGGCAAAAGGAGGACATGTCCTCCTTTTTAGCCTCATGTCCTCCATCCGGCAGGCAAAGATAAAAACCTTTAAAATGTCAGGCTTTTGTATATTTTATGTTAAAATTTTGGATGGGAGGGGGAGAGGTGGAAGGACCCCCCTCCCCCTGTATTTCTCCACCACCACCCGCCCACCCACCCCCCGTTACCTGCCGCCAGCACCAGAGCGCAGCCCTCGCCCCCTCACACGGCAGCGGCAGCTGCTCGGCGTTCTGCCGTGCCTGCCCAGCCCATGTGGAGCCCAGAAAGGCAGCGCAAGCGGAGCGCCGTCCGTCAAGCCAGGCAGGAGCAAGCAGCGCCCAAGCACATCGATGGGAAGGCGAGCGCCCGGACTGTGTGTGTTCAAAGTCCCTTTCGGGGACTCCAACTCCCACACTCTCCAGCCTTGAACTTATGACCCTTGGGGGAGGGGAGGTTGCCTCGTTTGGCTTTGCCCGGCACTGCTTTCCCCCTGCCTGTGCCGGAGCCTTATTTGGGCGTCCAGATGAGCAAGGTTGGCTCTGAGCCTGTGCAGAGTGCGAGCGGCCGGGGGATCCTGCAGCTGGGCCGGGGTGGGTTCGGGTAAAATTGGCTGTTTAAATTTTTTTTTTGGTATTTAAAAAAAAGCCTCCATTGAGTTTATTTTTATTTTTTAACATGACTGTTACGTGGTCAGTTCACTAAGAGACATTTATTGGCAGCTATTGTAATAAAATTGTATTGATTGCGGGTTTAATCCGGAACGATTCAAATGAAACATTGAATACGTCCTCCTCTGTCCTCTTTTTTGTCTTTCTATGTCCTCCTTTTGGTACCCATGTATCTGGCAACCCTATCCCAGAGGCATCTGGTGGGGCCACTGTGAGATACAGGAAGCTGAACTAGATGGGCCCTTGGCCTGATCCAGCAGGGCTCTTCTTATGTTCTTAAGATGAAACACCAAACTTTTTCATTCTTGGCATTTTGTTTTGCTTCATTCCCCCTCTTCAGAAAGCCCCCTTCTTGGGCCCCAACACCTAACCTTAACAGTTCTGGGGCTCCTCCTCCTCCTTCTCTCTTCTGCTACTGCTGCTGCTGATCAGCTGAGTAGGACAGTAGACTGTCTGGAGAACTACTTCCTGCCCCAGTGCTTTAGGGCAGGGGTCCCCAACCTTTTCCGAACCGTGGACTGGTTGGGGGGGTGGGGTCTGTGTGTGGGGTGTTTGGGGCACCCCCCGCTTGCGGGGGGCATGGTGCACTCACGTGGGTGAGCAGGGTGCACTCGCGGGTGGGCGTGGTGCACTCGCATGCGCGGGTGGATGTGGCGCGCTCACGGGTGAGTGGGGTGCACTCATGCGCCTGCGTGGGTGGGCGTGATGCGCTCGTGCACACATGCAGGTGGGCGGGGCACCCGTGTATGCGGGTGGGCGGGCCATGCGTGCAAGGGGGCGGGAGATCTGTCTCCGCGGCCTGGTCCTGCTAAGGCCACGGACCGGCAGCAGGCTGCGGACCGGGGGTTGGGGACTCCTGCTTTAGGGTATTGTGGGAAGTGCAGGCAGTGGGTGGGAGGCCCAGTCTCCCTGCATGGCTGCTGAGTGGCCAAAAGAGCAGGGAGATGGGGGGAGCTACTTCCATGACAGGTGAGAAGAGCAGGAGGCTGGCAGCGCATAAGTGGACAGGCCGGTTCTGAGGGCCAAACCCGCATTAGGTGCACCTGGGATGTGGATATTCATATTTGTTTATAAATACAAATACTGTATCCCTATCTCTACAGGGAACCCTCAAAGCACTACACAATACCCTCCAACAATACCCTAAGCCTCCCAGAAAGCATTGAGGCAGAAACCAGGCCCCGGACAGCCTACTGTCCTGTTCAGCTGGTAAGCAGCAGCAGCAGTGGCAGGGAGGAAAGTGAGGGAGGTGCTTTGGCCTATGAAGGGGGGTGCAGGATCTGAAAAGCAATGAAGGGGCGAGCTTCCTGTGTAGCTCAGCTACATAGAAGGTCCCCCCCCCCCCTTCATTTAGAGATGAGCCTGAACCAAATGAACCACGGCCTGGTTTGTTTTGTAAAAGAATTGGTGTGGTTCCTGGTTTGTGGACATCAATGAATCACAAACTACCATTGTGCCAGTTTGTGTCCATTTCTAGTTTTAAGATAGCTGTTAAACTGTGTAAGTTTGGAGGCTGGCAGAAAGCTACAGGAGGCAGTGTTCAGAGTCATTTTGACAGGATGTTTTTTCCAGGTTTCATACAATTTTCCAGGTTTCATCAATAATGCATGCAACGTCAAATTTCTTAATCAGATTATTGATAATGATAAGTTAGTGTTGTTATTGATAACAGTAACCTGGCTACCAAGTACTGATGGCTGAGTAGCACATCATGTTTCTTTTAAAATACAGTATTCTGAGTTCTGCTAAAGACCAACATTTTAATATCTCAGGGATTTTTTTAAAACAGGACTATACGTCTGTTCATCCCCAAATTTTCAATTTCTGCATCATATGATGTCAAAGACTTGTTGCAAAAAATGGGCATTACTGCTGTCTTTAATGACACTGCGGATCTGTCTAGAATTACTGGAGAACTCAACTTGAAGGTTTCTAAAGTAAGTATATGAGTTGTTACTAACAACTTCCATCCTATTTCCCTTGGATTTAATACTTTTCATCTAGGTTTATAGGGTTTTTTAAACCAGCGGTCCCCAACCTTTTTCGGTCCACGGACCGGCTGGGGAAGGCGGGGCACCCCCGCACTCGTGCGCATGCGCAAACGGCAGCTCGGCGCTTGTCTGGGCGCGCGTGCGCTCATGCGCATGGGCAAACGGCGGCGAGGCACTTGCGCAGGCGTGCTGGAGCACGCGCGCAGGCGCAAACGGGCTATGCGGGGGTGAGTGCGTGCGGGGGGGGGCGGGAGGTCTGTCTCGGCGGCCCAGTCCGGCTCAGGCCACGGACCGGCACCGGGCCACAGACCGGGGGTTGGGGACCTCTGTTTTAAACGGTCTGTTAATATAATGTATATTATGAACCTTCCAGAGACTGGCAACACTAATGGGATGGCATAGTAATGGAAATACATGAATAAATATAAAAATGACCTCTGTTTGTTTCCTACCTACCAAGAACATGGTTTGGTTTGCTGAAAAATGGGGACAATTCCTGGTAGCAAATGAATTTGTTTGTGTCTTTAAACTGGACGGTCCCTGTTATAACCTGAAATCATAACAATGTACCTGACAGAATCTAATTTTAACATTTGCAGCCCTCTCCTCCCATATTTCATTGTAAAACATTTCTAACCATGGGGTCTCTGTGACTTCAAGCCTTATGTTTTTAAGATTATCCATTCCCGGCCACCCAATGCATTTAAAAAAAAATCCCAACAAACAAATCTTCACGGCTTCATCTGAGGTTTTACAAAAGCATTCGATTAAAATTACTTCTGTGGACCACCAGGAAACATATAACTTATGACTGAACAGAGGCGTTATTTTGATATTGTTTTGCTTACTTCTTTGTAGTAAGCTATTGCAAATTTACAACTGATTATTCTTGTGCTTTCATTTTTCTGTCACAGAAATCTTACAGTTAAATGTGGGGCTCCATCTAGTTCTAGTCTATGACAGTTTCATATATGTTCATTCAGAAGTCTATTCCATCCTCCTTCCACACCAATCTTCTTTTTTTTTTCTTAACAAAAACTTTCATGAACGCCCACATTTAAGGATAAACATGTTTTATTTTTCACAAGATACCAAGTTCTATATGCATTATATACGATAACTGGCATTTTGGTACAGCTCAATGGACTTGCATTTGAATCAACATGGAAAAGATTTCACTGAAATTGTCTGAAAGGAAGAATAAAAATATACTAGTACTTCTATTACAGTTGTTGCTACTGCTGTTACTTTGCCTCAGACGTTTGCATTAAATAAAGAAAGACTTCTTCACCCTAAAGGGACTTTAGGGTGAGGAGGTGTAGGCAGTGGTGCTTTCATGTTTACACACACACACACATACACACAATTCCCCCAACATCTATTCAGCCCTATACAGATTCAGGCTTAATGCCTGGATAGGGCTGGTGTGTGGAGTATTTCCTTTGGCTAATTGTAACTGGAAGAGTTACAGGATGGAAATATTGATTATCATGAGAGTGCCTTTATATTTCCTGAAGAATATTGGAGGGTGTGGCCTGTAGGCAGTCAAATGTTGTCCTTTCTCCACAGGTTATTCACAAGACTCTACTGGATGTTAATGAAAGTGGCACAGAGGCAGCAGCTGTTACCACTATAGAGTTTATGCTTCGTTCTGCTCCATCCTACCCTCTACATACCATCAGATTTGACAGACCCTTTCTGATTATGATTGTTCATAAGCAAACAAACAGCATCCTCTTCATAGCGAAAATTGTGAACCCAAAGAAAGGATGAGTGTTAGAAGAAAAATGGCAGCTCATTTGGGTGGCTTTAAAAATGGGCTTCTTACTTTGCAATTTAACTCGCCTAGCCCTAATAGGGCTATAACCATTTGTTTTATGGAAGAATGGGCAAGGCAATGGGAACAAAGCATTTTTATAATAAAAAATATTTTTAAAACTCAAATCTGTGACTGTAATCTTGTAGATTAACTCTGTACATAATTATTTTGAGGCTGAAGCATATTTCATTTAAGCTAAGGCCTATAACAGTGCCAGATAATCCCTCTGGAGAGAAATTAGTGCGGCCATAACAAAAAGATTAGGCGTAGTTCTCAATGTCTCTTGTTTATTTTATATGGGACAGAGTAGATAATATGGAATCAGAAAAAAATTGTCATAAGAAGTATAAAAGAGAAATGTGACAAGCTAATAGCTCTGCTACATGGCCAGCTCTACTAGGGCTAGTAACAGGTATCAAATAAGCTCCCAGTAACAACAGCTCCACTGGCTGCTGGTGTGTTTCCAGGTACAATTCAAAGTGCTGATTTTAACCTATGAAACCCTGAATGACTTAGGACCAAGCTACGTGAAAGACCATGTCTCCCTTTATGAGCTTGCCCAGGATTCAAAGTCATCAGGAGAGGCCTTTCTCTCGGTCCCACTAACCCCACAGGTTCATTTGATGAGGACATGAGAGATGGGCCTTCTCTGTCGTGGCCCCCAAGCTATGGAACCCCCTCCCCCACTTTCCAGTCTGGCTTCCTGTTTGTTGTTCTTCCATAAAACCATTCTCTTCAGATACAATTCTTCTCAGTAACTGGCTGGGAGTTCTTAAAAATTGGGCTGCTGTTCCCCCCCCCCCCAAGTTAATTTAAGTTTTTAATATTTATTTTAATATTGTAAGCCACTTTTGGCCCTCTTGAGAAGACATAAATATATATTTTTTTAAAAAAACAAAATAACTATGCAAAAAGGGCATAATTCATTTGGGTCCATTGAAGCTTGGGATAGCTCTGAAAAACTTACACAGCTTTAATACAGGGATTTTGCTAGTATTTTTGGGACACTGTCTCACTTGAGGCAACCATATAAAATGTAGAGAGCTGGAAAATGTAGTTGGATTGCTTAGCCAAATCATTTCCAGCTTTATGTGTCTTTTCTGAAGACAGTATCATCAGTAACTGTGTTATGACAAGAAATATGCAATTATTGCAAAAGTCACTTGTTGGGGCAGTGGTTCCCAACCTTGGGTCCCCAAATGTTCTTGAACTAAAACTCCCCAGAAGCCTTCACTACTAGCTGTGCTAGCCAGGATTTCTGGGAGTTGTAGTCCAAGAACATCTGGGGACCCAAGATGGGAACCACTGATTTAGGGGGATTGGGCTAGGGTTCAGCATGCTTGACATACTGGAGGGAAGTCCAAATGCTGGGGCATTGAGAAAGCCTAAGTGAACCCAGAATAAGCACAATTGTGGGTGTCTTGCATTTATTTCCTTGCTACCATCGAGGAGACTGACTCTTTCTATATTCTCTCCTTCTGGGGGGAAGACAATTCACAGAATAGGTAAAAAATCACAATCCTAAACTCTCTTTATCTGGAAGGAAGACTCATTGAACCAATACCTGTAGCATAACAATGATGAATGATTCCTTTTACGCTTCTGTGTCTTTGGTTATACTAATGTCATAACCAAAAGATCCCTTATCTTGACAGTGGGTATCATTGCGCAAAACACAGAGACAAGCAAGTAAACTGTTGCATCACACTTTGCTCTCTGCCCTTTTGATAACCCATATTTGCTCTGTTTAATGGTTAATACTGAAAGCTGGACATTTATATAAGTCTAGTGTGTCAACAACTAAACAAGGAGTAGCACAGACCAGCAGAATAAGATTCTTTTGAAAAGAATGTAAGTATGATATATATTTTCTTTTTCTATTTTAGTTCCCATCCCTCCCTCACCCATCCCTACACCAACCCACTTTATTCATTCACTCTGATTTCTAGCGAACATCAGGGTTGCAATTCATAGCAATCCCAATTAGAAGGTACACCCACTAACTTCACCATAGACATGTGCAAACATGGCAAAAGCTTTAACCAAAATAACTATTTGTTAGGCAACTTGAGTTCTTTATTCTGAATTCATAAATATTTGTAATGCAACAAGAGCTTGCTTTCCGTTCCCTGTTGCCCCATTAACAAAAAAGCACCTCTCTGGAAGTTCAGAAGTTTGGCAAAATGTGCTACAATATAACTCAAGATTTCAGTCAAGAATCCAGAGCAAGTGGTGAGTTTTTTTCTTTTTCTTTATGAAAAACAGGTTACTAGGCAGACATTCCTTCAAAGCCAGCTTGGAACCAGCATCTAAGAATCATCATGTCTTGGGAAATAATTGTATAATAACATTGCATTATTTTTGCAATTGCTGAAATCCTTATGAAAAATCTAAAGTAAATAGTTTGCAAGCAGAACTACTGGATAGCTCAGTGGTTTAGGTACAAGTTGGGAGTTCGATTGCACACTGTGCTTCCCTTCCAGCTCTGCAGTTCTAAGATTATTATTATTATTATTATAAAAACCAAAACATATCTGAAATTTAGAATAATGCAATATTTTTTTAAAATGGGGTAGGTCTTTTGTCAAAATTTCATTATCATCTTCAGTTTAGTGAAATATAGTGAAATAAATATCTCATTTATTATTTAGCTAGTTTAAAGCATCTCTGTATCATCTGTGATCTACAATGTATTCATCTCATTATAATTGTTTGATGACTCATCAAATGCCAAAGTGAATAGAAAATGTTTCACACTACTCACATCCACCAAAGTGACTGATCTGTGCCAAGAAAGGGTTAGGTGTGGCCCTCTAGATACTGTTGAACTATAAATCCCATCAACTGTCATCACTGGCTATTATGGTATGGGCCAATGTGTTATAAAGTCTAGCAACATCTAGGCTAGTTGTTCCCCACATCTGGTCTATATTGTGTGGGCTGATAGAACAGCAGCTTACAATCCACCATTTTTGAACAAAGGTGTTCCACTCCTGACCTAGAAAGACCTTCAATTGGGACACATCTGTGAGCACCCAAAGGGAGGTGAGACATCTGTGATATTAGCATGTGGATACAACATATGTGGCTTGGATGCTCATTTATAGCTCTCCACCCTTTGTATCTGGCTCTCTTTTTAAAAACGTTTTAATTAATTTTATAAAATTTACATATTTAAAAAGAAAATTCAAAACACTAAATACTATGAAGCGATTATACTAAAAAAAAAGAGATCCCATCCACCAGGACCATTTGAAGATATAATCAGTTTCTTCTCCCCATTCCCCTTGCAAAATTGTATCAGTACAAATCAATATCTAGCCACTTTCAACAGCATTCTCACATAAATGAGTTGCCAGCTGATTGCCTTTCACTGGCGAACTGCAAATCAGAGTTTTAAATGACTATTAAGTCTCTTAGATGCCTTGCACTGTTTCTTTTTATGTAACCTCTGCACTGAATGCCATGGGATGAGAAACAGTAGCCCAATAGTTGCAGGTAAATTGGGTTAATCTGATCACCTTTGGCTGGGATGTGCAGAATACTGTCATGTAGGGAAAGAGCTGAACAGAATCGCACACCAGCAACCATGCCCATGTTGGCTATGGAATTCTGAGAATTATAGTCCAAAAACCCCCAACTTTGTCCATTTCTGTGTAAGAATAAGGTTTGGTGAAAACCATAAGGGGTTTTAATGGTGGAGACTTCCATAGACTCAAAGCTGTTGGAACCATGGATCAGCAACAAATTTGTGACCTGTCTCATCCTCCTACAATCAATGACTGTCTCTCAGAGGATAGGAGTTAAGAAAGATCTCCCCAATAATCCCTATAACTATAAGAGTAGAGTAGGGGTTGGTACCATTCCTCTCTGTGGACAGAGGCAGACTCATCTGAATAAGTGACAAGTCAGTCATCTGTAGGTCCTTACACAGGTCTCCTACATGATATGTCCCTTTTGCAGATCCTATTGCCACATCAAAAACATCAGTTTATTCAGTGTGATCAATTCATTCATTGTGTTCTACTTCTTAGTTTCCAGTTCTGCTCTCAAGTCCAATTCATTTTCCATGAATTGCACTCTAGAGCAAAACTTAGTTGTTTAAATGGAGTTGAGTGGGAGAATTTAAATAGAAAATAAATCTTTCAATCTCTGTAGAATTTTTATTTTATTTTATAACAATATTTTATTTTATTTTAATTTTTTTTTTGCAGAAGCATTACAGATCCCCATGAAGTCCATTTACCTCTCCTTCTTACTTATTGTTCTTCAAGTCCATTCATATCACCACCCAAGACACCACCGTAGCCCAGATGGCAATAAAATTACATTTGAAGATAAGCAGCCTTCTTTGGATGAAGAACAGGGAAACAAGTTCCCTTACTATCAAAAGATAGCACTCAACAACGCTAACTTTGCATTTGAACTGTACAGGCTCATCGCATCTCACGCAACTGACAAAAACATTTTCTTCTCTCCACTAAGCATTTCCACAGCTTTTGGGATGCTGACCTTGGGTGCCAGATCTGAAACCCAAAATCAGATTTTCAAAGGACTTGCCTTTAACCTGTCAGAGATTGAGGAAAATGAAATACACAAAGGATTCCATCAGCTCATCCATGAGCTTAGCCATTCCAGTAACAAAGCCCAGGTCCACATAGGGAATGCCTTGTTCATAGAAGAAACACTGAAAATACTTCCTAGGTTTTTGGAGGATGTCAAAAGCCTGTATGAAGCTGAAGGCTTCTCTTCCAACTTCAAGGATCTTGCCACAGCTAAGCACCAAATCAACGAGTATGTTAGGAACAAAACTCAGGGAAAAATAACTCATGCAGTTGAGGACTTAGATCCACACACTGTGTTGGTTCTTATTAACTATATCTTCTTCAAAGGTAAGCAGAACAATAACTGATAGAAATCAGAGGAAATGGGATGAATAAACGAGGGCAAGGCTACTGGTGCAGGAGAGCATCTTAGTGAGATGCTGTAGAAATGGGTGTATCCGCAAAAGCTCACACTGAAATATAACAGTAACTCTTCAAGGTGCCTCGGTATTTTTGTTTTCTATTTTTTGTTTCTTGCTTTTATTTTTGTCTGGATGTTGATGAGAAGTGTGGTGCCTTCAAGACTACAAAGGAAAAAAAAAACCTACTTCAGTGTGAGCTTTTGCAGACTACAGTCCACTTCCTTTAGGCACACAGAGCACAATATCTGGGCCACAGGTTTATATAACAGCCTGTCCACACTAGCGTATAGATATGATCTATGGATCATTGAGAGGATGGTTTGGCTCAAAAAAAAAAAAAAAAAAAGACCAGTGTCCACTGGTGTTTATATTTTAGATTGAGACATGTGTGTGGGTTGTTGTGTGGTGTGTGTGTGGTTTTGTTTTGTTTTGTTTTGTATTGCATGCTCTGTTTAGTTGAGAGAAAGCACCCTCCAGCAGCCTCAGTATCGTGAGTGGGAGAGGGGGATGAAGAAGAAAAGGAAAGCAAGGTGGGGGGAAATGGAAGGGCAGGGAGAGAGGAGCAACGTCAAAAGTACTTTTGCTTTCCCTGATCAGGGAAAGCTTTTTTAATTGATAGCTGATCAGGCTACAAGGGCTCATTTGCTGTTGGGACAGGAGGAATGTGCCAAATGGCACATCGCTCCTCCATACCACCTCAACAGACCGTCTTGTAGCTCGATCCACCCAACACCCAACAGGGCCAGTCTGGACAGGCCCTTTGATGTAGGGATGGCAATGGGGCCAAGTGGAATGGGAAACAGAAGATGACAATGACATCTTGACTCCTGGTAATGAATTTCTAAAGTGACAGTGGCATTATTACCACAGTTAGAGGATTATTACCACTGCTTAAAAGGTTGACTACATTGCTCTGCTAGCAATCCTGGCAATAAGAAGATGCAACAGGTGTGAGTAATCCACAAAACCTCACAATGAATCTTAAAGTGAACTTTAGAAGTCTTTTTCTGTTTTGTTTTTCAAGAGTGTATAATTCTGCTGGTGTCCCTTTGCATTATCCACTAGAGCTGTTGTCAACTTACTTTCTCTTTTCAAGGTGATTGCCACAGTCCATGTCTTTGCATTCAAGCTCTTTAAAAACATGCCATTCCAAGAAACTGACATTAATTGTACCTATGTTAATAAACATGTACATAGTGTAAAGAAATTTGACTGTTGGTTAATAAGCAATGATACCGTTCTGATATTTCCCTTTTTTTTTCCCCCAAAGCTTTTTGGGAAAACCCTTTCGATGCTGACTTTACCAGGGAAGAAGACTTTTTTCCAGATGCAAACACAACTGTGAAAGTGAACATGATGTACCGACAAGGCCATTACAACATGCTGTATGACAAAGACTTGTCTTGCTACGTTGTGGAAGTTCCATATAAAGGAAATGCTTCTGCCCTATTTATTCTGCCAGATGAAGGGAAACTGCAGCAGGTGGAGGGCGCTTTGGCGATTGAAATTTTGGCTAAATGGAAAACATCCTTTACACTGAGGTAAGGACTGGTTTTGCTGTATTTAAATGTTGCTTGTTTTTTTTATTATTGTTTGTTTGTTTATTTATCTGTCCTGTCTTCCTCCCAAAAATGGTACTTGAGGTAGTTTACAATAATCTTGAATAAAAGAAGAATCAATCACATGTGATAAAACTAGCTTTTGAAACAGGGTTAGGTTAAACACAAAATTAAAATCAGTGTTTTAAAACATGTCCCTAAGAAAACTATCCAAAACTGATAACAAACCCTGACCAATGTAAATATCCCATAAAATCAATTTTTCAGCTGAACGTATCCCAACTGTTGCACACTCCTATGTTTACTGCCAGATGTGGTCGAATTAAAATTAGTTGTCCCTCCATAATAACATTTGGATTTTTTGTTTGTTTGCTTGTTTGTTTATTGGTCAATCAGAGAAATACACCTGCTGATTCCAAAAGTATTATTTTCTGCATCTTATGATGTGAAAGAGCTGTTGCAGAAACTGGGCATCATTGAAGCCTTCAGTGACAATGCTGATCTATCTGGAATTACCGGACAACAGAATCTGAAAGTTTCCAAAGTAAGTATGGAAGTGTGGTTGGTATTAAATATTGTTACTTTTTTGCCTTGGAGCATGATGAGGTTTTCTAAAAATGTATGCTGCTTTGTGCTCAAAGCACTCTCTGGGTGGTTTAGTATTTAATTATGCAGGCTACATATTGCTCCACTCACAGTGAGCTGGGTACTCAATTTACTGACTTTGGAAGGATGGAAAGCTGAATCAACCTTGAGCCAGCTACCTGATTCTGTTGTGATCAAATCCAGGTTGTAGAGTTTAGTGCAGTTTAACCACTGCAACAGAAAGTAATTGCTGAAATATAATTACTGAGATGCTGGGAGCAAGCAGGACTCAGTAAGCATCTTGAGCATGTGATCTGGTGCAATGTCTCATCAAAAACACCAGCTAAAGCTTATCACCACCACAATACCTCCCTGAAGACACACTCCAGCAGTCCAAATGAATAAAAGTTATGCAGTCTTTAACAATCATTGCTAAGGAGGCTTCATTGCTAGCTAGAGATGGTGTGAGTGTACATCTTTGGCACCAGGTTCCATTTAATGGACAATGGTATTTTAATAAAAAAGAAGGAAGTTTCAAAAAACATGGGGTCTGCCTTCCCGCTTTAGAGCTCTGATTATGGAGTTTTCTAAATTACATGGAAAGCTTATGAGCATAAAGTAAGGATGTAAAGAATGTTTAAAATTTGTCTCATTGTTGAGAATAAATCCTCAACATATCAAGGCACCTTATCCAAACAAACACTGTGAGATTTTTCTTTGATTTTTGCAAAAAGAATCCCAACAAAAAATAAAATAAATAATTAAAAGCCCTTGTAATTTCACCCAGTGGTGAGAAAACTTTTTAAGAATTTAATTTTCACTTGCAAGAAAAAAAAGAAGCCAGGGTTACTCACGTATCTTCAACATCAATTACAATGAGAAGCCTGAATTACTCAGTGGTGTATCCAAGAACTATGGAATGGCATGAACTGTGTTAAAAGTGAAAAGCTAAACTTATCAATCATAAATGCAAATACTTGAAGTTACAATGCCTTTTAAAAAAATTATCCACATTGAGAAAATCATGAGGTTTCTGGAAAGTTTCACCTGGGGCACATAGCAAAGCCTTTTTCTTTCTACCTATAAAGAGGATGACCTAAAGATGTAGGCAGAGGTTCATTTTTAAACCTCCCCTTCGCGTATAGTTGTGCCACCTTTGGTAATCCAGTGGTAATAACAGCCAAAGTAAGTCATAACTAGAGTAGGCCCATTTAAATCATTGAAACTTATGGAAGGGTTGGCTCACCCAATCCCCACTGATTCAATGGGTCTACTCTAGTGCAACTCACTACACTAAACAAAAGGATTTCAGCCATCATTTTTTAACTGTTAAACAAAGGACCACTTGCTGTGACATCACAAAGATCCCAGCTGTCTGCCACCACAAATACACACTCCTGTGCCATCACAAGGACCTGCCCTCTAGTCTCAGGGTTTTGATCCTGAAATCAGGGAATGGGAAATTGCTGATTGGTCACCCTATCCACAGGTTGTGGTGATACCTGAAAATGTAGAAGGCTTTAAAGATGGGTTAAACTCATTCACGGGTCTGAATCTAACTAGTAGTAGAATGGAGCCATCAAATCAGTGAGACTTATAAAAATGTTGACTCTACCACGCAGCACCTGATTCAGTAGGTCTACTCTACTTGTGACTACCAACTGGATTGGCAACTCCAAGCATTACAATATTGGACTCCCACAGAACTTGGTAAGGCTTATCCTTATGCCAACATGCCAAGAAGTCCTCTTATGGATTGAGAATTGGTTGAGAACCAGGAAACAGAGAGTAGGTGTCAATGGGCAATTTTCACAATGGAGAGAGGTGAAGAGCGGTGTGCCCCAGGGATCTGTCCTGGGACCGGTGCTTTTCAACCTGTTGATCAATGACCTGGAGACAGGGATAAGCAGTGAGGTGGCCAAGTTTGCAGATGACACAGAAGGATCTCTCTAAACTGGGAGAATGGGCGGCAAAATGGCAAATGTGTTTCAATATAAGAAATGTAAAGTAATGCACATTGGGGCAAAAAATCAAAACTTTATTTATCAGTTAATGGGTTCTGAGCTGCCCGTGACGGATCAGGAAAGAGATCTTGGTGCGCTGGTGGACAGGTCAATGGAAGTGTCAACCCAGTGTGCGGCGGCAGTGAAGGCCAATTCCATGCTAGGTGTCATTAAAAAGGGGGTTGAAAATAAAACAACCAACATTATAATGCCATTGTACAAAACACTGGTAAGGCCACACATGGAGTATTGAGTACAGTTCTGGTCTCCACACCTCAAAAAAAGACATTGTGGAACTGGAAAAGGTGCAGAAGAGAGCGACTAAAATGATGACTGGGCTGGGGCAACCGCCCTTATGAGGAAAGGCTACAGATATTTCATCTGTGGAACACAGATGAAAGACCAAGTTTTAGGCAGTCTTCTCTCTGTTGTGTATATACACAGTAAACTGCTGTTCTTTCCCTGCAGGCTCTACACAAAGCTGTTGTGGATATTCATGAGAGTGGCACTGAGGCAGCTGCAGTCACTGTTATTGACATTACTCCCGAGGTCAAGTCCTCATACTACCATCAAATACAACAGACCCAGCCTCCTATTAATTGTTAATAAGGTGACACAGACCATCCTCTTTGCTGGGAAAATTTTCAACCCGACCAAACAATGATTGTTTTAGAGATATAGAATTATAGCTTTCCCACCCTGTTTTCCCGAAAATAAGCCCTAACCTGAAAATAAGCCCTAGTATGATTTTTCAGGATGCTCGTAATATAAGCCCTACCCCAAAAATAAGCCCTAGTTAAGTGAAAGCCCCGCCCTCCACCATTGTGCAGCAACCAGAAGAAGATGCCATGACTGTATTTGAATGAATGTAGATTGTTGTACATGAAAAAAATAAAACTTCCCCTGAAAATATGCCCTAATGCATTTTTGGAGCAAAAATTAATTTAAGACCCTGTCTTATTTTCGGGGCAACATGGTAGATGATTTAAAAAATGAAGAGTTTTCCCACTATTCAGTAGAATTGGCTGGATACGAGTAGTGGCATCCCCTCGCATTCTATGATTAAATAAAGTTCTTCAAAATATCCACTCCTACAGTAAAACTGATTTTAAAACTGTGTGACCTGGTGTACACTAACTTCCAGCACCACCATCTGATACCTGCAGCAGTGCTCTGCATCCCATGAAAGGAGTCTGCTACTACATCAATAAGTTGCTAGATATATTGGAAGGGAAGCATGAATTTCAGTGGCCCCAAGAGATACTCTTGTGAAAGCAAAATTCAGGCAGCCTAAGAGCCCAACAAAGCACTAAGGCCAGAATCCAGCACTGATATGCTGGCTGCCCAAGTACTCCTTCATTCACAGACATTTGGGGCATCGTAGCTCAAGGAGTTTTTTTTCAAGTTAATTTTATTTTGAGGCATCCTGAATTCCAGTTTTAGTTGGGTGACATAAAAAAGTAAACAACAAATCCATTAACCAATGGGCTAATCAATTAATCAGTCATAATTGTTCCATCCTGTTCGTACATCAATGTGAAAACCACTTTTGAAAGATTCATTAAAATTCACATTCTTGAAAAAACACTAAAATGTTTTTTTTAAAACATGCTAGCTTTTTGTACACATCTTAACCATGTTGACACAAAATATTCATATGTATTTTCACACTTTTTTTTTGGATCTCAGTTGCAAATTTTAGAGAAGTCCAAAAACCAACAAGTAAGTGTATTCTAATCCAGGAGATGCAAATCAGGTTGATTTTCATAAGAATTCAGAGGCTGTATTTACCTATAAACAAAGTAAATGATTGTTAATGATTTATATGTCTAGAAAATAAGAATGAAGGGAGTGCCATCTTGTGGGAAAACATGAACATTTGCAGGAATAGGAGTTAACTGATAATTGAGAGCTCTTTTCAATAAGATAATATGAGAAACATAGGATTCAGAGGAGGAGGAGAAGTAGGGAATAGCTGTGGTTGTTATATGCCATCCTTCTCTGTTGCTGCTCCAAGACTTTGGAACTCCCTCCCACAGGAGGCTAGGCTGGCTCCATCTTTGTTGTCCTTTCACAAGCAAGTGAAGACCTTTCTCTTCAGGCAAGGTTTCCCTCAACGACTGGCTGCCTGAGTGTGATCACTTTTGGATGGATTGTGTGATGTATCACTGCTTTGACTGTGTTTTTAGTATTGCTTGTGTTTCCCATTTCTAAGAGGGGTGTTTGTTTTTGTTCCTTTTTAATATTTATATACTTAGTCTAGAACTATAGAAATAGAAGTATACTGAGAATCTTCACAGATATATTCTATACTTAGTCTTTTTAGCTTTAAATATTGCCTTTTAATGATGTGTGCCACCTTTGTATACTCATTGTTATATTCTTAGATATTGTCTTTTAATGCTGTAAGCCACCTTGGGTCCTTTTCTAAGGAGAAAGGTGGGGTAGAAATATTTTAAATAAATAAATTAAATAAAATTATGATGGTCTTATGAATTAAGAACTTTCAAAAAAATCCAAACCATTAATCAGGTCTTCCAAACTAAGTACCACGGTTTCCATGATTGACTTAATTCTTTGGATGTTAGGCCTTCCTCTTTTCATATGTTTTCAGCTTTTCCCAGCATTATTGTCTTTCCAATAAATCTTGTCTTTTCACAATATGTTCAAAGTACAATAGCCTCAGTTTGGTCATTTTCATTTTTTGTGAGAATTCAGGCCTGATTTGATCTGAAACCCACTTATTTGTTTTTCTGGCAGTTGATAAAGCTCTCCTTCCCCAATGTTTTACCCTGCCATTCTCTCCCCCCTCCAAAAAAGGGCCCCAAGGAAGCTTACATCAATAAAAAGACATTAAAAGCTAAAAACAGTAAATTATTCAAATATTTTAAAAGAATTAATAACATTATATTTAAAATGTTAGGTAAAAGCATTACTACAAAGAGATTTAGAAGGAACAAAATATAGGACCATCCCATTTATTATCTCCTAGATAGTCAGTCACTAAGGAAAAGCCTGCTTGAAGGTCTTCTTCACCTGCTTGCAAAAGACAGCAAAAATGGGGCCAGCCTGGCCTCTTGTAAGAGGGAGTTCCAGAGACTGGAAAGTAGCAACAGAGAAGGGTACCTGTGAGGGGAATAACTTTTATGAATGAATAACATTTCCCCCTAAAAGCTTTCCTCACTGTCTAGCTTTCACATCCATGCATTATGATTGGAGAATAATATAGCATGATCTTGACCTTGAGTCTTCAGTGATACACCCCTACTATTAAGGATCTTTTCTAGTTCCTCCAGAGCTGCTTTTCAAGTTTCAGTCTCCTTCTGATTTCTCACCATTTGATTAACAACTGAACCAAGATATAATTTTTAACCATTTTTGTTTCTTCATCAGGAAATATATGTAAATTTATTAAATTTATGTAATTCTTCTATAGACATGATTTTTGTCTTCTTTATGTTTGACTATAATCTTACTTTTGTGCTTTCTTCTTTAGCCCACATGAGTGTCTCATATACTATAGTACA
Organism: Intellagama lesueurii; assembly: GCA_037013535.1. Lineage (NCBI taxonomy): Eukaryota > Metazoa > Chordata > Lepidosauria > Squamata > Agamidae > Intellagama > Intellagama lesueurii. Next base: position 24,586,937 of record JBAJHW010000001.1, read on the forward strand.
TCACTATTTCAGCCAGTGATAGTGTCTTCTGCATGTCTTAAATTAATGATGTTTGTTCCAGGAGTCTTCATTCCTTCTTTACCTGAATCTAATCCAACTTTTTGTATATGTTCTGCATCTACATTGAACAATGGCAAAAGAAAAAACACACACTCTTGCCTGACAGCTTTTACCATCTGGGAAACCATTCTATTTTTCCATATTCTCTTCTATGGCTTATGTCTGCAGTGTAGGTTATGCATCAGAATGATCAAATGTTGTGCCATTTTTTTCCGGAATGGTCCATAGCTCTGCATGGTCCATACAGTCAAAAGCTTTACTATAAGGACAGACGCTTTCCTTCTGAAATCTTATGCTGCAGGAGCTATTGTATATTTGCAATATGGTCTATAGTGCCTCTTCCTTTTCTGAATCTAGCTTGAACACCTGGCATTTCTTACTTCATATATGATGAAAGCCTTTGTTCTAAAATTCTTGAGTATGACTTCATTTGCAATTGAAATTAATGCAATGTGCCTATAATTACTTCATCCTTTGGCATCTCCTCTCTTCCAGATTGGAATATGCATTGACTGTCCCCTGTCCATAGGTCATTGTTTTATTTTCCAAATTTATCAGCATATTCCTGTTAGGATTTTGATGGATTCATTCTTTGCAACTCAAAATATATATCTTGATACCCCATCTAGTCCTCATTATTTATTTCTTCCAACTGCTTGGAGGACAACTTTCATTTCACTTTCTAAAACTGCATGTTATTCATCACAGCATTATTCTTTAAAGGAATCTGTCATACTTTTAATTCTTCTATTTCATACACCCACCATTTTTGTCTTCTCTTTATTTTTCCTGGATCAGATAGTATATTTCTCTGTTGATCTCTGTTGATCAGGATCCCTAAACTTGCCCAGGACTCCCCCTTTGATTTCTTGGATTGTAAGGAAAAACAAGAGAATTCTTCCGTAAGTTGTTTTGTTGTTCTCTTTTAACTCTTTGTAGTGATTCTTACAAACATTTTCTTTGTCTCTACTTCCTTTGAAGGGATTTAGACATTCTGGGAGCCAGATGGCCAACAGTACTGAAAGATTTAAAGGGATCAATAGGGCAGTGCTCTTTGTCTTATCCTAGAGCAGGTTATCTATCAGGGTGATCAAGGCTAACTGTTTTAACCTACAACTGGACTGAAATGTGTTGAGATCATCTGTTTTCTTGAAGACTGCTAAAAGGATAATGTAAAACTTGAATCTGCCCCCCAAAATGTCCTTAGACCATTTTTAAATAGTTAAAAAAAATTAAAAATCACAAAGCACTTCACACCCTATTGAAAAAAGGTAAAGTTATTCCCACTTGCTGCATTACTTCTGAAGTGGAATTTAGTTATTTTGCCGTACGTATTTAGATACTTCCTTGGGGATACTTTTGAAATCGCTGTAGCAAAAATATTAAAAATGGTTATGATTTGAAGGTGTAAAGGCGTAATAAAACGGAGCAACAACTCCACTCCCACACTCACCTGAGAAGCCTTCAGGTTGCATCCTCCAGTAATTCCAGACATATCAGGGCTGCCATTTGTCCCTCCCCGTCTCTTCGTATTATGATTTCTGCTGCAAAGTCCTCAAACTCTCGAAATAGTAGAGGTTTGGGGAGGAGGAGAAATAGACTTTTAGTGTCCTGTGAGATGGAATAAAAGAGGCAAAGGCTGAGTGGGGGGGGGGGGAGCAAATGAGCGAAAGGAAGACCAGTGAGGAAAAAGGGACTGAGGGAGTAGAAGAGAACAGAAGAAAAGTGGGGTGATTTCATAACCAGGGGAAGTTGGTATTCCTCATTGTGGCCTGCCTCTACCATCGATCCCAGATAATACAACCCAGATCCCTGAAACATGCCTAAGTATGAAGGGAAATTTGATGTGCGCATTGTTGGATTATTCTGTTTGTAAAATGAATTAATTGGTTTTTGTTAGTGAAAATATCTGTGGAACCTGCACTATTAACTTCAGTCACATGCTCCTAACCTTCCCTGTGTAGGAAAGGATGGAGACAGGCATTTCAGCACAAGTGCTCTAGGCAGCTCCACTGGTGCTCTCTCAGGTTCTTCAAACAATGTACACAGGGAGAGGGAGAGGGAGAGATGCTGCCTCTTAAAGCAAAGAGTAAGCTAGCTGGAAAGCTCAGCAGTTTGGGGCATCTGGCTGCAAAGACAGAGGCTGGCTGTTTGAATCCCCACTGTGCCTCCTGGGAGAAGAGCCAGCCTGTGTGGTCTTGGGCAAGCTGCACAGTCCCAGGGCCCCCCCCCAAGAAGAAGAGAATGGGTAAACGACTTCTGAGTATTCCCTACCTTGAAAATCCCGAAAAGGGTCACCATAAGTCAGAATTGACTTGAGGGCACATGAATAAAGGGAAAAGTGAGAAAAGGGAAAGGCTGGACAAACAACAGAACAGAAAGAGAAAGAAAAAGTAGAACGAGGAGTGAAAAGAAAGAGCAGGGGAAGAAGGAGAGGGCACAGGGGTAGGACGGACAAACGAAATATGATAGCAGCTTTTTAAAAAAAAACAACAAAAAGAAAAAGCTCACTTGTGTTGAAAACCTTTCACCCGTTTAGACAGGGATTCCTTAATCAAACCATTCCCTTCATCTGGCAGAACAAATGCAGCTGAAAGATTTACCTCCATATGGAATTGTTCTCCAGTCTTCAATTCAGTTAATTCTACATTTTGAGATTTTGACCAATCTTAATCATGATTGGTTAGGATTTTTTTTAGAATTTTTGTTCCATAAGAGACTGCCCCTCATCAGAGAATGGCTCCACAGTGTTACAGGTAGACGTTGACGGGGGCCATTTACAGGTAGCATATGAGTTCCCATGAAAACTCAGGTTCACAGCTGGGGAGTGTTCTTAAATTCAGTCCTGAACCTGGATGCACAGGTTTCAACATCAGCCAGGAATGTATTTGCATAATTAAGGCTAGTGTGCCAGCTGTGCCCATTCCTGAATACATGTGATCCCACACAAGGAGACCCATCAGTACATTTCAGTTACATTATTGCTGTACATTCTATGTGAGGCTGTCTTTAAAAAGTGTTCAGAAACATTGGTGACTGCTTTTGTTTTGCGTTGTTTGTCATTTTTGCTTTGTTTCTTTGTTTTGTTTTGTCTACCTAAGAACTGCATTGTAAATTTCAGGAAAGTTCAAAGACCAAAATATAAGAGGATGTGGACTTGTCCATGAAAGCTCACATTAAAATATACCAGTGCCACAAAGTTTTTGTCTTATTTTTTATTTTGTTTTTTGTTTTTGCCTATGCAAAAAATAGCCATGTTCCAATTCTTCCAGTAGTCCAGGAAGTGCACATGACACGAAAAACAAATGAAGTCCTTGAAAATGTCTACTAGAAACTTAGCACTTCACCTTCCTGTAAACAAGGTAAAGGAGAACCTTCCATATTTTGAAATTATTTATTTGTAACTGTGTCTAAAGAGGGGAAGGAGTGCCATCTTGTGGGAGAATATGTGCATTCACAGGGATAACATTTGTACTTGGCTGGTCATCAGCTCTGTAGACCTTGTCTGTTTTGGAGGGAGGCCACAGTTTTCTGTTCCACCTCAAGCAGCAAAGGCCATGGTCACACCGGCGAAATGTCCCCCTGTGGTTACAAGACTTTCAGTCACGTTCCTGTTGTACTTTGAGGTAACGTGGCATTTATTCAAGAATGTGTGTCCCAATGTGTTTTTCAGTTACTGAGTCATTTCCTTCCAATTCAATAAGTGCCTAAAGCTTCTTGTTGAGTGTTGTAGGTTTTTCGGGCTGTTTGGCCATGTTCTGGAGGTTTTTCCTCCTAACGTTTCAACAGTCTCTGTGGCCGGCATCTTCAGAGGACAGGAGTTAGACAGAGTTCTAATTCATCAAAGATGCCGGCCACAGAGACTGGCGAAATGTTAGGAGGAAAAACCTCCAGAACACGGCCAAACAGCCCAAAAAACCTACAACAACCATCGGATCCCGGCCATGAAAGCCTTCAAGAATACTTCTTGTTGAGACTGTTCAACAGAAGTTAACTGACACATCAACACAAATGCCACAGAATTTCTTTTTAAAAAGTAAAAAAAAATAATTAAAAGGACATGCACAGTGACAGCAGTTCAAAAAAGTTGCAATAAGATTGAACACATACATTTTTTTAAAAAAGATCCGCAACAAGAAAAGGAGAAGCCTCTGGCCGAGCAAGAAATGATCCATAACTAGCACGCTTGCCAGGAAAATGATTCACTAATGGCTGTGCATCATGTGACTGCAAATTTAATTTGCAGGCTCAAAGGGGGAGAACTGCAAAACATTTTGTTGGTGTGACCACAGTCAAAGTCTCTTGGACTGGTCCTGAATAAAGCTCCTAACACATTCCACACCGTTCAATCTCTTCCACTGCCAAGAAACCACAAATGGTAAGGTGGAGCATGGTATTTATTCACACATAGATCCACCAGGGATATGCTTCATCTCATGAGCTTGAGGAAAGCACAGTGATTGATTATGTTTTGCTCTGGGAAGGTGAGATACGTAGACATTGAGACTCTGATAGTGATTTGCAGTTTTTAATTCTGCCCTTGGAAAACAATGTATGAGCAAACCATTTGTTTCAGTTCTCTTCTGGAACCTTTCCAGTTTTCTTGTCTACGTGCTCACACACCCAACTAAGCCTCCGTTGCACATAGCCAGCTCATTTTACTAACACACTCCTAAAGGTGCAACTAAACAGGCAAGCTGTTGTAGGTTGGATCAGCTTCCAAAGGGTTGCTTGTCTGGTGCGAGCAGTCCCCAATGGCATTTAAATCAAACTTTCCATGTACACACAAACTTGTCTTATCCCAGGATAGGAAACCACATTGCGCCTCAGATCATTGTAGGTCTTATTCATAAATAAAGAGTTCAGATGGCACTAGCTGTTGTGGAAATTGGTAATTCTTTGATAATTAGCAGAGTTTAAAGTACAAACAGCAACTGCACAGAGAAAGTATAAGAGAGTAGCTCTAGTTTCAGAGAACCCCTCTTCACAGTAGCACTCTGTATAATAAAAAGTCACTCTAAAAGCACCTTAAGTACAAATATACAAAGTATATTTACTTACAGTTGCAATCTTCAGTTACAGTCAGATGTATAAAATAAAGGAGAAAAATTATAGTCTCAACCATGTGGGAGACTCAGTTCACCATGCAATCACATGGTGGGAGGCTGGGAGAAGAGAATTACATGCCTGCTTTTGTCAGAGTTCAGAGAGAAGAAAAAGAAAGCAAACAAACAATGGAAGTGAAGCAAACAAACAGGAAGGGAGGAGGGGTACGCCAGAGGTAGGAAAAATAACTTTTCTAATTGATTAGTGGCAAGGCATAGTTATTTTACACTGTGAAGCCCCCTTCCCATTGAAACCCAGTGTTCGGTTGCATGTACAATTGCTATTTTCTCCAGCATTAATGTTAGAATGGGGGAGTGGAGTAGAGGCAGGATTGTTGGCATCATTAGGAAACAAAGAATATCTCTTTATTATTAATATTTGTTATTTTATTTTTGCAAAATGACATATTGTTAATCTAGTACAATAGTGCAGTTTCCCCTCTGGTTCCTTTTTTCTTTGCTAGAATAAGATGATGATGATCATGTGTTGTCAAGTTAATTCTGACTTATGGCAACCCTTTTCAGGGTTTTCCAGATAAAGAAAACTCAGAAGTGGTTTACCATTCTCTTCTTCAGGGACACTCTGGGACAGTGTAGTTTGTCGAAGGCCATACAGGCTGGCTCTATTTGCAGGTGGCACAGCAGGGAATCAAACTCCCAAACTCCGGCTTTGCAGCCACATATCTGAACCACCAAGATTAGATAGGGATACAAAATCTTGCACATCATGAAGCAGGTTGGAGAGAACAGAGAGACAGAGAAAGAGTTAACCTTTAAGGTGCCACAGCAGTCTTTGGTCTAGCCTAGATTTTCTTTATTGCATGTAGGTCCACACTATTCAATGGTTTGCTTCAGTTAAGGGCGAGCTTAAGGGGTATAGTAAATCTGTTCATGTATCTGAGATGGCCTCTCCCTTCTCCACACTGGGAATGTTGGAATGTTGGTTTCTCCATGGTGACACAATGCTTCTCCTGCCCTTTGCAGGCAGGAGTTGGCAGCAGAGCCAAGGAGTCGTATCTAGCGGATCCATTAGTAAAAGAAGTGGGGCACACACACATGTATGTATATGTTCATGCACAAGGCCAACTGGGGAGAACTCTGTAAAGGCAGCCAGTCTGCACAGTGTCTCAGCTCCACTATTCCATGAGTGGGGCTGTAATGCTCTCCGACCCCCATTGTATGTATAAGTACATAAGCGTGTATGTGCGCATAGGACCAGCCCCAATTCCTCTGCTGGCGAGAGTGGGTTCTCCACCTCCCTGAGTGTCAGGGTGAGATTCCTGATCTGCAGTCCATCTTTGGACTGGGGTGTGGGCGGCGCAGATGCAGACAACACCTTGGGGACCACACATGTAACCATGGCGGGCTGGGGATTAAAGGAGGAGAGCGAGAGGGATGAAGAGGACTGTTGGGTGGATTGGCAGGTGTTTGAGGCCCAGGAGGTGCTGGGGTTACCGGAATGCTCGACAGCTAGCTGAGAAACTGTTGCCGGGATCCCAACATGCAGCATTGGGAGGAGTTCATTGGGAGGTGCCTCCAGAGGAAGCGGCCCAGGTATGCCGAGATAAGGCAAGACAATGCAAAGTGAGAAGGCTGGAGAACCAGCAATGGGTGCAATGTCAGCAGAGGAAGCAGCAGAGGCAAGTGGCCCTACAGCAAGAGCCTCCTGGTCAGCACAACTGAGGCCAGTCAACAGGCCCTCCTCCTCCTCCTCCTCCTCCTATCCCACCTCCCTCCACACTTCACTACTCTGGTGAGCTCAGCCATATCCACATAGACTTCGGCCATGCCTCCAAGGAAAGGTAGTGCATGTATGGGGCAGCTGCCACTAGCACAGACTACAGAAACATAGCTGGGGAAGGTGCCCAGGCTACATGACTCCAGGGACAGCTGAATGCCTGCATCTAACATCCTTCTTGCGGCACTCCATGTCTGGCCCACCTGCGAGGTATTCTGGAAATGGTAGAGGAGGTGGGGCTCCGATCCTCCCAGTAAAGGATTGTTGTGCACCCATTGCCATTTGTTTTGAACTGTTTGGGATTGCAGTTAATTCCCTGGCACCCATAGGAGTTCATAGGTTTTTTTGTTAAGCCACATTGGCTCTTTCAGAGTTTGTGTTGCTCCAGTAAAAAAGCTTGTTCCTACAAGTACTCATTGCATCATGATGGACGGGGCCGCACACAGTATGTATGTACATATGTATGTATTTTGGCACTAGCATCCAGTTTGGAAGGAGAACGTGGAGATGGGAGAGCACTGCTGCCACCACTGCCCCAGATGCTCTACTCCTCTGCAAAATGGTAACTAACTTCAAAAGATGCAAGTCAAACTTGAAGTCTGAAGTACTTAATGCCTTGGAACACCTTCTGTCTAGCCAGGGTTGTGTAGGCAATTCTTGGCATTCTGCACATTCCTAGAGACATGGTCAAATTAAGCTCAATTATGACATCATCATCAAGACAACATCAGCGTCAATCCCTCTGCCATTCTGGAGCGATAGAGCCAAACATTTAGGCATCCTTCAGTCTCGAGAGACTATGCTAACGTGCTCTGAGTAGAGGTCTTGGAACAATGTTTAGTGTGGCTGAGAAGGCCAATTCAAAAATGACAGTCCCTTCTACACTAAAGACAAATACAATCTGTCCCCTGTCAAGCTCCCTGATTTTGCTGGTTTCGGGACTGCCTCTTTGCTTTGGCCTGCTGAACAAGTGCCTCTTCAAATTGGGAGAGGCCATGCCTCACCGCCTGCCTCCAGGCTGAACGTTCAGATGTCAAAGTTTCCCATCTGTTGAGGTCCATTCCTAAGGCCTTCAGACCCCGCTTGCAGATATCCTTGTATCGCAGCTGTGGTCTCCCTCTGGGGCACTTTCCCACATGCTAAAAATTCCACCTCGTTCTAGGACTACTCTATTTGAACTTTGTCCTGCCAGGTGATACCAAAAATGCGTCAGAGACAACGCATATGGAACGTCTTCAGCTTCCTCTCCTGCCGTGCACAAAGGGTCCAGGACTCACTGCAGTACAGGAGTGTGCTCAGGACACAGGCTCTATAGACCTGGATCTTGGTATATGCCGTCAGCTTGTTATTAAGCCACACTCTCTTTGTGAGTCTAGAGAACATGGTAGCTGCTTTGCCAATGCGTTTATCCAGCTCGACATCTAGGGAGAGAGTGTCAGAGATCGTTGAGCCAAGGTACACGAAATCATGAACAACCTCCAATTCTTGTGTGGAGATGGTAATAGAGGGAGGTGAGTCCACGCCCTGGCCCATGACTTGTGTTTTCTTCAGGCTGATTGTTAATCCAAAGTCTTGGCAGGCCTTGCTAAAACGATTCATGAGTTGTTGGAGTCTTCAGCAGAATGGGCAGCAACAGCTGCATCATCGGCAAAGAGGAAGTCCCGCATGCATTTCAGCTGGACTTTGGTCTTCGCTCTCAATCTAGAGAGATTAAAGAGCTTTCCATCTGATCTAGTCCAGAGATAGACACCTTCTGTTGCAGTTCCAAAAGCGTTCTTCAGCATGACAGCAAAAAAGATCCCAAACAGGGTCGGCGCGAGGACACAGCCCTGTTTCACTCCGCTTCGGATGTCAAAGGGATCTGATGTTGAGCCATCAAAAACTACAGTGCCCTTCATTTCAGTGCATTCTTTACAGTGACAAACATGCATGCCAGAAATCAAGGTGAAATGTGCCCATCTCAGTCATTCCAAAAATAAAGGAAAAGCCCCTGCAGATCATCTCAAAAGGTTTAAATAAGCATGGAGAAAGGATGAGTTGGTTCGTGATCAATTTTATGTCATGTAGACCAGGGGTCCCCAACTCCCGGTCCCCGGCCCAGTGCTGGTCTGTGGCCTGGGCCGGACTGGGCCGCGGAGACAAATCTCCCACCCACCCAGCATGCACTCCCCCTGCACAGCCCCTTCGTGCATGCGCGCGTGTGCACCCGCATGAGTGCCCCCTGCCCCTTTGTGCCTGCGTGCAAGTGCACACACGCCTGCACGAGCGCCCCCTGCCCCTCCGCGCATGCATGTGAGTGTGCACGAGCACACACACCCTTGCGAATGCGTGCGAGTGCAGGGGGTGCCCTGCCTTCCCGCACACGGACCCTGTCCTCCCCCAACCGGTCCGCGGTGTCAAAAAGGTTTGTAACCACTCCAACAGAGGGACAAAGACAGGAATATATTGTAATGTACTTAACCCCTAAATAACCCCATCATTCTCAACCCATTCTCTCACCACACCCTTTTCTCAAGTGTGTCTTTCTTGCTCTGAAGGATCGGTGGAACTGATGTTGCAACTGAGGCTCCATTTGGAGGGGGACTATCTGCATCTCTTGCTACCAACTGTTGTAATGTATCATCTCTGCTAGTCATCTGCTCTGGGAGGGGACGGGACATGTGTTTGTTTCAGAATGAATGAAATGTTTTAAAACAATCCTCCACAATGACTAATAATAAGATGATCTCCCACTGTGACAAACCCCTATGACATGACGCTGTGTGGGAAAAGCAGCATAGACGATGTACAGCTCAGTGACATCCCTTTGCAGGATAACTGTACTTTGAAGAAAAAATATGCAAAATATTTGTGCCATAGTACTGGGCAGGCATGTGCGTTTGTTTTTGTTTGGACTCCAAACTTCAGAGTTCTCAATTCTGAGAGTTCCACCTGCTGGATAGACACCTAATATAGGAAGGCTGGGCTGGTAGGCCTCATGGCCCAAGGCAGGTCGAGGTCAGGCTTAGTTTCCTGTTGGAAAAGGAAGCTGCCCCTGGTGGCCACTGTGAATTCTGCAACAAGTGGGACATATGTTGTGACTCTGGAGGAGGGCAGAGACTTAACATTTGAAGTTGGGATTCCTGGATTAGGACAAAAACTACTTCTCACCCTGGATCATCTTGCCATGCTCTCCTTTTTAAATCCTATCCCAAAACTTGGCTCCAGTACTAGAACAAAGGGGAAAACAGTTTAAAGTCATGGAACTTGGTGAGTTAATGGGGGGGATGGGGGGCTTCTCTCCCACTAGGTGCTCTTTTGCTAGAAAGACCTAATCCCCCAAAGGAAGCATGTGTATAATAATCACCCATGGATCTGTATTGGAGTTTCAACTTCTCACCTAGTTCGTTATGTGTTGTCAAGTCGGAACCAACTTAAAGCAACCCTAACAGGACTTTCAGAGTATTTAGGGAGTGGTTTTACCAGTTCCACAGATCCAGCGAGTTTCCATGGCTGAGCTGGGATTTGAACCTTGGTCTCCATTTTTCAACTTTTTAACTTGTCCATAAATCATCTGGAAGCAGGAGGGCTGTTGCTGAGTGGCAAAGCTTGGGGCTCTTTAGCTTACCAACAATAATGAGAGAGGGAGACATGGTAGACTCCTATATGGTAGACTCCTATATAATAGGAATGGTATGAAGGAAATGGATAAGAAGTTTTATCTTACTCTCATTATACTAGAGCCCAGGATCTCCAATAGAAACTGGGTGGTAAGAGATTCAGGAAAAAGAAGGTCCCCATAGTTGGACTGTGGAATTCACTGCCCAAAGATACAGCGATGGCCACCAACTTTGCCATCACCAGTTGGGAAAATACAAATTCATGGACAATAAGGCTATACATGGCTCCTAGTCCAGATGACCATATAGTATTTCCAGCACCAGAGCCAGTATGGTTCTGTACACCAGCTGCTAGGTGACAAGAATATTCTTGTTTAATTCCTTCTTGTGGTTCTCCCATAAGCATTTGGCTGGTCACTGTGAGAAGAGAATTCTGCACAAGATACACCTTTGTTCTAATTAACATAATATTTCCTTGGGTTTGTATGGTTAATTGGGTACCAAGGAGAGAAATGGAACCAGGGCAAAAAGCTGGACACAAGGGATGTTCACATATTAACTTACTAGGCCAAGATGTGCATGTATACACCAGGCTTTGAGGGTAGTGTCTTGAGAATAGTATAACTAACTGCAAAATAACTACATACTACCTATATGTTTCCGCTATATAACTTCCTTTGGGTTCAAAAGAATGGCACAAATTAGTAATGATAGGCTGGAATGGGAAGGTGGACAACAAAAGTACTAGATGGACGATGCAGAACAAGGGACAAGACTAACAACAGGAAAGCAAAGTGTGCTACTAATATAGAGCTTAAAGCACTCTCTGGGTGAATTACAATGGAATTATGCAGACAATACATTGACCTGGGGACTCAGTTTACCAACCTAGGAAGGATGGAAGGCTGAGTCAACCTCGAGCCGGCTACCTGAGCCGGCCAGATTGAACTCAGGTCATGAGCAGGGTCTTGACTACAGTTCTGCAGTTTAACCACTACACCAGGAGGCTCCTTGAGTGCCTTGGGACTGCCTTAGGGTTTGAATAAGACATGCTGAGACCCTGAACTATGTCAAGTTTGAATGATCCCACAGCATTAAACCCCCCTAAACAATTTGTATCATTCTAGCATATTTTATATGAATATTGTTTTGTTACATTTAATCTCTCTCAATAATCTGAAGTCCTAAACTACGGAAGTGCAATGTATACAGGCACTCCTTACTTAACAACCTATGTGTTTTATGATCGCTCAGACTTAGGACCAGTTCTCCAGTGCAGGAAATCCCCTTTCACAGTTTTTGTTTCATTCTGCCACCTGACCAGGCAGGACCAATGCCCAAGCTCAAAGCAACCAGGAGCAATTCAGAAGCTTTTATTTGTTTTTTTCACCAAGTGGGCAGGAACGGCAGCAACAACAGCTAGCTCCTGCCTGCTTCTGCCTTTAAGCTCTTCACTTAACAACCGAGTCATAAGAACGGAACTCAGTCGTTAAGTGAGGAGTGCCAGTACTTACACATTTTCTTGTCCTCAATGGACAAAATAGATAGCTATTGCAAAATTTGTCACTCCTGCACAAGAGCAAAAAGACAATGAGCAATAACATTTTTTTAAAAAAAATTGTATTTTCTATAAAAAAACATATTTTGCATTTCAAAACCTTACCTTTTTTCCATAATGTGAAGTTTTCTATCCAAAAAACAAGATTTCCTAACAAAATATTATTTTAGCACACATACACAAGTCAGCAATTTTTTTTTCATTAAAATGTGCTAAAAGGAACACACACAAAATGAACACATGGACCAAAAAGCTCATAATCTCTCCCAGTGGGAAAGAAATTTCAAATGTTTTGTTTCCACCTGGAAGAACAATGTCAAGTGAAGATTTATATCCTTATTCTAAACTGTAACTGACTTAGTTTGTTCCGGAACCCAGTGCTAGCCTGCCTATATAATCACAAAATAATAGAAGACAGCAAGAAGTAGGAAGAAACAAATTCTGCACACACATGAGACACCATAATTGAATGTGTGTCAAGCTTACATGACGTTGATATAAAGCCCCAGTGCCTCAGCATAGAAACTCTGTATTTCCAAGACTGGACATAATTTGTCTAAGAAAAAAATAACTCAAAGCAGGAGAGCAGAATGACATGGGAGGCAGTTCACTACCCTCCCTTACCATTTCCTTAGTGTAACAATTTAACACCCTCCCATCATCTCATTTCATAATCCACATTTTATATAATTCTACAAGGCCATGCTTATGGCAGGTTCCCCAACAAAGTCTATGTTGATCACTGGCTGCTGATGAGTTTGTCCAGGACATCCAGAGGGCACCACGTTGTGGAAAGCCAAGCATTCTAGTGCATGTTCGGTAATACAATTGCCAAGTCTTTTGCAACTTGGTAAATATATGTGGGTGGCTGAATCAGTTCTGTTCCATGACTCTTTGTTCTGCTCACTTTAGCTGGTAAATAACCCATTCATCCCTAGTTGCGTGTTCTAACAGACAGTCACTGTGTATTGCATGTAAAGTAGCTTATATATGTTTCCTCTTAAAGCATATGTCTAAATCCAATTGCTATTCCTAACTAAAGTAGACCCATTGTCTCCTAGCGATGAGATTTTCAGAATTAAAGAACTCTCAGTCTCATGATTCAGCAGGAATCCCCCAGGCTGGATTATGGGTCTGGGAACCCTCAAATTAGCAGAAATTACCTCCATGCTCTTCCCATCCTGCTTCCTTGAACTGTTGAAGAAAAGCACCTCATTGCACCACGGGAGTCATGAGGATTCCCGGCAACTCACAAAGGTGCATGAGGGAACTGGTTCCAATGGAGGCTGCCATATGAAGGCAGCTTCCATCGGAATTCATTCCCCTATGCACCCTTGTACTTTAATTATGGAAAGCCCGTCCCGAGTAAATCCCATTGATTTAATAGGTCTACTCTATTTGGAACTGGCAATTGGATTTAGACCATAGTTTTCAAAACCTTTGTTCCAGAATGTCAAAGGTTTGGTATTAACTGTTTGCCTCTCTCAGTTTTCATTGTTGTTCTTTCCATCCCAAATCTCATTTTTGGAGCCGCATCCTTCCTGATAGTGGGTCATCTTTGTTTTCAGAAGATATCTGCCATCCATTTAAATTTACTCAGGGTCACTCTGTTAAATTTATTCACCTGGGCCCTAGTTTGTGGCCCAGTGAGTCCTGGATGCTAGGAGTGACCTGACATGCCTGAGTCTTCTTCCCAGGCTCCCTTGTGCCAGGGAGAATGCGCCAGAAAGTATGCTGCTGGCCAGCCAATCGGGAATAGCCAGCAGTACTTGGAGAAGACAGGCAAAGATATAAAGGGTGCTTCTGGCTCCTCTCCAACAGCCTTCCAGCAGACTTCAGCTGGAGAGAATCAGAGCAAGAAGACCCAACAGAGGAGAAGCAGCAGCAGCAAGCAAGACGACAGCTTTGGACAGTGGAGCAGCGACAGTGGAGGCGATGATGTGACAACTACAGGGGACAAAGGCACTATGGAAAGAGGTGGCTGAGAAGTGACGGCAGTGAAGATGTGACTGCAGTGGCAGCAGTGGCTGAAAGGAGGCAACAGCAAAACCAATGTGAGATGAATCACTGGAAACACTGGAGCTGAAATCACTGCCAGGCAGGGCATACTACCATCCCTGGCAAGAGCACATAGCTGGTGAGAACTTGACAGCAGCCGCTTTGCATGCTTGTGTGTGTGGGAGGGCAGAGAGAGCACACACATGCTTGTGTGTGCAGGCAGAGAGAGTGGCCTTGGCTGCCAGATGGGCGGTATATAAATCAAATAAATAAATAAAAATAGGCCCTTGGATGGCAGCAGGCACAGCAGGACGCATTCACCCTGCCCAGCCACCACCACCTCCTTCATGGGGGGGGGGGGGGTGTTCATGCAGTGTCAGCCACTGCCCACCTACCTTCTCATGCCAATCAGGCTTGGATTGCAGCAGGATGGTCTTGGCACAGAATAAGGAACAGATCCTTGCATTGGATGCCCTGCATGCCTTCTGATGCCCATCTTCCCAACACATTACTGGGTAACACAGGGAGCTGGTAACCAAAAGTGGGTATGCACCCCCCTGGGCACAAATCCACTAAAGAAATATCCCCTGGTTCCAATGTGGGGAATGGTGGTGGCCCAACTTGATCAGGGCTCTAGCTTGCTCAACCCTTCCTTTGTGACTGCACTGAATTGAAAATGGGTTAGTAGAGCCTTATTTGGGTCTACAAACAGCAGGCCCACAGACTGAGGCTGGTGATATATGAAGTCCCTCAAATTGCAGGGCCTCTGGCCCTTCTCAAGTCTATGTAATCCTCCCACACCCTCTGCTTCATGTTGGACCCATGAAGGCAGATTCCCATGCAATCCTTGCTCATAACCACATCTCCGATGCAGAGAGCTGCCATGGTTGTATCTTGCTTGGAGGGAGCTACCAGCTCACTCACTTGCAGTGCCCCAAAGAATGGCAGTGTGACTGCCACCCTAAATAAGAGGACTTTAAATGGGGCCAGCAAACTTCAGGGAATTCCTTTAATAACTGTGCCAACAACTGGAATGTAATAGGTCTATGGCCATTCCTTCTTGGTAGTGCCATCCTCCCCCAACCCTCAATAACCTTACAAGCCCAAAACAAACCACAAGGGGCTATGTGTCCACTGGTCATATTTTAAAAAAAGCAATAGCTGCGGTAATGGATGGCCATGATCTTTCATCATCATCCTTCTTAATGCCTGGTATCCATGGGCAAGGTCCTCTGAGGCTGGCCACCCCTCATCCCCTAAGTCCTAGGGCAGGTACAGAAGCCCAGCATTACCTTCCTGTATGATCTCCGCATGCATAGCATTATGGTGTGCAACTCTCCCTGAATTATGACTTGCTGCCAAAGCTCCACAGGTTCTCGGGAAAGGAGTCTGGGTGTGGTGCTGCATCAGAGACCAGAGCACAAAACTGAAATAGAGTCACGGCATCTGCAATGCTGTTATTTGTGCCTGGTACATGGTGAGCCACAAAGGTGATGTTTCCTGAAAGACAAAACATCTACGAACACAAAACAGCATCTCAAACACATGGCCATAGGAGAGTGAGACACCTGTCAGTTTATTATGTGAACCAGCACCTGATTATCACATCAGAAGAGCAT
This sequence comes from Intellagama lesueurii, assembly GCA_037013535.1. Taxonomy (NCBI): domain Eukaryota; kingdom Metazoa; phylum Chordata; class Lepidosauria; order Squamata; family Agamidae; genus Intellagama; species Intellagama lesueurii. Next base: position 24,602,614 of record JBAJHW010000001.1, read on the forward strand.
CTGCAAATCCCTGGACTCTCCTTGCCAAATGGACATCGCCACCATAATGTGGGGGGGGGGGGGGTTCCAGAAGTGTCAGGTACCATCTGAAGTCAGACCAAAGGCACCCCTCAGGCTAGCGCCTTGCGTCCCATCAGCTACAGAAGTAGACCCCAAAGCCTGTATTGCCTGCTGCATTGTAAGGCACTTGCGGTGCAGTGCTAGCCTGCAATTGATTCCACCAGAATGAAACCCCATTACATTTTCCTTAAAAAAAAAAAAGCCATACCCATCTTCCGTCATACCAGCTAGAATCTATAGGTGATGATGTGCTGCCTTGATATGTGCTCTGGATCTGGCTAGCCTGGCCCAGAATGCTCACCCAGGCAAAACCAACCTGCAGGCAATATCAAGATGCCCTATGATCCTCTGCATCTCCCTCAGGGCACATTTTTTTCTGCTGCAGCATCCACTGTCGGTGGGGTGGTGACCTTTTCTATAGGAAGCCTAGGTGTCCCACAATTAAAATCCAGGTGAATCCTGAGGAAAGTGAGCCTGGAAGTGGGACCCTCCATTTCTCCCTCCACCAAAAGGACACCGGGATCCCCTGTCAATACCCGAAAGGCCTGCAAATGTGCAAAACAGATTGCACATTCCTGTGAGTTGGCAGGACTCACAAAAAATATTCAACTGCGGTCCTGCTTTTGCAATTTCTTCTTCCACCTTTGTCAGGAGTTGTTTCAAGTCATTGCCGCTTTCCTACCGATAAAATGGTGTCATCTTTGTATCTTATAATGTATATATAAATTATTTTATGTAAATGTTGTACAAATATATTCTTTTCTTTGTCCTTCATTTGGCTGATGCATTAGCTGTTTGGGGAATATGTTACCTCCTGGAAGAAAATTACAAAAGTAATAATTTGTGCAATCTTTTTCTGTACCCAAGGACATAAAATGGATCCTCCTTTTTTAAAAAAAAAAATGCTTATACTGCAAAAGATACTTTCATTTGCACATTCCTTTGGACAACATTTTAAAATCCCTTTGAACACTCCTGGTTAATGTTTAACTTGGCAGGCCACACACACAGAGTTCGTTTTGATATATATAAAGCACATGAAGACTAAGAGGTCTACCTGAATGCAGCAAGTTTCTCTGAATACTGTAAGTATTCATGGTTTCTTTTTTTTTTCTTTCCTTTGCACTTTAGAAAAACTTGTATGCAATTTCTTTCATCATACTGCTTCATTTTCATGTGACAGCTTGTCTGGCACTGATCCAACTGACTTTTAAGTGACTTTCCCCAGTATTAGCACAATAATAGTAATGCTTGCACTGTATATTCTTCTGCAGAATTCTACATAGATGTATTGAAACAGTCCCCATGGCCCTGCAAGATTCTGGGAAATGCAGCTCAAATAAGTAGCTTTTCTGAATTCTGGGTCTTGCCAAGTCCAAGTATATGGCTGGCAACTTCAAGATCTCACTGTCCCTTTGTGTTCTTGATCTTGAAACCAGATTTAGTCTGGACAGCATACCAAACTTACAAGGAGACTCCCTCCAATTCCAGGAGCGCTCAAGTCATATGAGCCACCTGTGCTGATACCTTGAAACAAAAGGTATCATCATTCTGCTCTGCAAAAGAATATAACTACTCGTCCCAGCCCACTAGTTCAGCATGTTGGTGAAACATTAAAAGAAGAAGCCTTTCAGAGTTTTATACTCCATGATGATGACCGAAAAGGTTGGACCAAACTATCTATTACAGATAGCTCATAATTAGAAATGGAGTCATTTAGTGTTTAAGGAACACATATAGTATTTCCTGTCAGAGAAATCAGACATTCAAAGAAGGAAGGTGTTCTGATCTGCATGCAACCCAATCACAAAATGAAGTTCATTACAAGCATTTACGAATAAGATATGGCATACAATGTTGATGGAAAAAATGACTAATAAAGTTAGACTATATAGAGGAGAAATAAGGCACAGTCAATTCACTGAAAATTGGAATATTTATTATTGGCATATTTATTGGAATATTTATTATTGGCATATTTATTAAAATATGCCAATAAAATAAATCTCGAGACACGTGGTTTGGAAAACAATTTGGAGCATTTAGATTGTTGGTCGATATTTCTTTAAGATGAGACGGGGAATGGTGTAAATGTGATTTTGAGAATTGTGGGGAATAGCAATTGGTCAACAGTTAAACTATATAACAAGTAAGATGACAGTTTACTATGTTAAGCTTTGTATTTATTACTTGTAACATGATGGATTGTCTTTTCTTTAGAAATAAAATTAAAAAAGAAAAAAAAATGAAGTAAGCTAACTTCCAAATTACATGATGTGAAAAAATCTTCTGCTGTGACAATTACATGCCATTGGCACTTAATTAATTCCTTGTCTGAGGAATGGTCTCTCTGTAATGTGGAGTTGTATGGATGTAAACAGGAAAAAAGAGAGCCTGTCACATTTAGAAATTATGTATTTGTAATCCTGTGTGAACAAAAAAGACAACATGTCTGGCAGAAAGGAAAAAAGAAAAAGAAAGAAAAGAGAAATGTGCATTTCCAGAAATCTGCAATATACTGATAATTTAGACCTAATAATTCATAACTTATGAGTAAGAATCAACCTTTTCAAAAGAAAGCAGGATTGACATAACCCCCTACACTGTCTCCAGTGTTAGAACTGAATCACAGGTTTCTGATCTCTCTTGTTCTTGAAAACATTGCCAACAGCCATGGGTGAATGGATGCACTTCCATGTGGGGGGCTGAATCTAGAGCTGCCCTCTGGGGCAGAAAGACTGCAGGGCAGAAGATGATTTGGCAAAAATTGCCTCCCACACCTCATCCCATTGGGAGGTCTGGATCACAGAGTTCTGTTCCACATGGCTCTGGCTGCAAACCATTTTTAACTTCGTGTTTAAGTGCTGTTGGATGGCACTTCATTATACTTGCATTTTAGCATTTTACAACTGCTGCTAGGTGGCATCAAGTGGCTTCTGAATTATGGCAATCCTAGTAGACTTTTTGAAGTGTGAGATGTTTGAGAAGCGGTTTACCATTGCCACTGACAGTGCGTTTCCACAGCCAAGTTAAAATTAGAACCCAGCTCTCCTGAGTCTTAGTTCAGTACTCTATCCAATACACCACACTTTCTTAGGTTTTTTAAATAAAACTAAATAAAATTGTATCATATTTTTGTGCTGCCAGCTCCCTTGAACATTGGAAAGGCAGGATACAAATTTAATAATTTTTAAGAAATGTGGATTATTTATTTATTTTATTTATTTATTTAACTTATATGCCGCCCACACTACCCAAAGGTCTCTGGGTGGCTTACAACAATTTGAATACAATAAAAAGATAAAACAATTAAAATACAATTAAAAATACAATGCTCTAAAAATTGACCCACAGTTTATATTATTTTAATTAAAAACCTTCTGGAACAGGGAGATTTTGACCTGGCGCCGAAATGTCATCAATGGTGTGATAGTCCATATCCATTTAACTGTTCACACCCAGCTTCCTACACAGAGATTTCCCATACATGATCCTTCAAAGAAGAGCCCTCAGTGTATGACTTGGTTGGGCAACTTCAATGAGTAGGAGAGCCATCCCAAACCTATGAGAGCATGTACCCATTGCCACTTTTGATGTGGCAAAAATCATTGAGAGGCAACGCAACACAAGGCTGTGCAGAAACAGCTTGAGGGAGTGCAGGTGGCCCAGAGGCTGTATGTTGTCCTCTCTTCCCCTTGTAAGACTTTAGTGGTGATATTTAAAGTTGCCCTACATTTAGAAGCCTCCTGTTCCTTGTCGACATTAGCCTTCATTTGAACCCCCATTTTTTTAGACAGTGCTTAGCTGAGTTGCTGTTCTACTCAGAACAAAGTATCTACCTTTAAGGTTATGAGGTTAATCCATATTCTCTTAATCAAGAAGCCTGGAATAAGTCCTGACAGACTTTTAAATAGGGTGGATGATCTTAAATTTTAAAAAATCAAAATTTAAAATTTAAATTGTGATTTGAATCAATTTGATTTTTAACAATTTGATTTTTATTCACCCTACTTTTAAATATTTGAAATCCTTTTGTTCATCCCTTTTCAACGTTATTTACAGAGCTTGAACATGTTATTTTTTCAGACTACAATACCCAAAATCCCACTGCTGCAGATTGTTGGAGTTGTGGTATGGAAAAAAAATTAAATTTCCACGGTCTCATTATATATAGCACGTTTTAAACCACTAATTTTTTTCCCTCACTATTTAAACTTCACCCACTCTCTTCTCCCCCTTCTCTCTGTCTGACACATACACCCCATCACCAGCACTCTACCTCATACACATACATTTATTCCAGGATGCTTACACACATCTAAACCTACTCACTGTATTCTCACATCTCTCTTCCTTTCATACACCCATACATACACTGACACACTGTTCATTTCAATTTGAAAGGTAAATAGCATTTCCATTAGCATCTTCTCAGTCTCCTCTACGATGTTTGCTTGCAGCTATTTGACTGAGACGCATGCATAGAAGCCACATGCATCAAACAGCTTTCAAACACTGTCTAGGAGGCCAAACTAGGGATGTAACGAATACTTTAAAAAAATATCCTTCTAATTCCGAGTAATTTCCCTGGTTCCACCATGCTGAGAATTCTCACTGAGACTTCCCTGGCATTAACTAGATTTCTCAAACTCTTCATAGAAACAAGATCCTGGTCTCATTTTTCCCTCCCTCTCTCCCCAGATTCGTCTGTTCATTTGCACCCGAAACCGCCAAAATCTGTGCAGTTCAAAGCCCTTTCCAGGGGATCTTACACAGGAAAGATATCATTTTGCAGAGAAATAATAATGAGTCTATGCAAATCAGTATTTCGGGGGGGGGGGGGCGATAATCCTGAAACATGAGAAATCTGACAAGATCTCTCGGCAGTTTTTCCCTCAGTTTCTTGCTCAGCATGAGAATGTGAGATTCTCCTCCCTAGGCCAAATTTTGAATGAAAACTCTGCTTTAAACACAAAGGTCGGTCCCAGTCGTGTGCACAGTCATGGATGGCAGGTTTAAAACGCAAAAGAAATACTTACAATCCCAGCATTTGCTCCCATAATAATTCCCCCCTCCAACCTCTCTCTGCTATTGAAAATGAGCACAGCCTGAAGGAAAGTAACTTGGGGACAGTATAAAGGAAGGAAGAAGAGGACCTAACAGCCCCCCCTCCACAAATGCACAGACACAGATACACATGTTTTCTGCTTCACATTGCTCTGCTTCCAACTTTTTTTACATATCATGCAGGAAGCGCCATGTTCAACAAAGCAGGCCAGCTCTTGTCACATCCAGTTTGGCCAGAACATGTTGGGAAATCCACGTTTGGGTGAAGATTTGTAATCTGGCAGAAATACTGTTCTAATAAGGATGCAGGCTACTTACTGCTTGTCGAAAAGAATAAAGTACCTGTGGACACAGCTCAGTTAAGGGAGACTTAAAGATGCCAGTGGTTAAATTCCTTGCAAACAGTATTTTCTAACCCACTTAGAACATCTAGCTTCCTATGAACTTACTATTCTGTTCTGACACTTTCTCAAAAAATATCTGATTTAAGAAGCGTAGAAAGTGCAGTATCTACTACTTAAAAACTATAGTAAAGACCAAAACAACATTTCATATCATTTTGCCCAAAATATATTTTTCCCTAAATGTAGCAAAAATGTGGCTTTTACTTTTTATCACAAAATTTGCAATTAAAGCCCATAATGCTTTTGTGAGTGTTGTGATAAAAAGTCAAAGCCATTTTTTAAAAATTGTACAGCCTTGACAATAACAAATATTTGGAGTATTTCAGTCTCTATATAGTCCCAATTCATATCAGGGGCCTGACTAAATGATGGTTCTGCAATTTATTGGCAGGCACAAATTTGCTTTTTCCCCTTCCTAACTTGTTATAATGACTTGCACCATCACTTTAATTCACCCAGACTGTGTGTACAGTTCGGCGGCACCCCACTGGTTATCCAAAAGCATCAGTGTTTTTCTAGAAGTAATGGCCTGAATGATGCTTTTCAAAGTCTTACTCAATTTCAAATATTTGCTTCCTGTAACAAATATTTGTGCTTTCACCCTGGGGAACAAAGTTGAAGTCTGATCGTCTGTTTGAGTTTTGTTTGGTTTTCAAGAATCTCAACAAACTGCGATGAATTTAACAAGATCCGGCTATCTGAAAAAAACGTTGCCACACAGTCACTTTAGAGCCCAACTGGTCAGTTGAGCAAAACTGAATCACATTTTGAACAATTTGATTTTGACCATCATACTTAATAAGAGAATAAATTAATAAGAGAATAAATAAATTCTCTTTTAAAGGAAGAGAAGCAGAAATTTGAATAAAGTCAGTGTGCTATGACTAAAAACCCTTTATATATTTTTAGTCAATGTTTTATTTATATATTTCATTTATGCAACACTTTTTACTCATTTTTTGCCTTGCATAGTCAAGGTTTCAGTCTAACAGCCAAAGGATCAAATCAATGGCTTATTTATTTAAGCAGGCTTTCAGCAATTGACAGGCTGCTGCACAAGGAGCTTTCAAGTGATTCTTGCTGTACTTTTAAAAAAATGAATGTATTTTAAAGTTGCTTTTTAACATTATGGTGGAAATCCTGTTGCTTAGCATAGTAAGTTGCAACTCTTTGTGGTTTCCAATCAGCCAATCAACTCTTGCCTGGCTGACTCTCCCACCCGATCCAGATAATTTGGATCTGTGTTCTAGGCTTGTTATGAGGAGAAATCACCTTGTACTCTAAAGGTGCCTCAAAGGTCTTCCCATGATTTTCCTGCAGTTCTCATTCCTTGTATGGCCCTTCTCCTGTGAAGAACATGGTTGGTTCTGCATCACCCTTCCCAATTGCTTCTCAGATTCACTTCTGAATAAGTGTAGATGTAGGTGAATCACAGCCAACAAGGCAAGTTGAGGGGTTCATACTTAGCTGTAGAAACATCAACAAATTCCATATAAAGTTGCGAAGTGACTGCCACAAGAACCCAAAGGAAAATGGCCTACAGTGGTAACCAGTCATGGTGGAGATGTCCCCTGTTTTACTTCAAGCCAACTGTTGAACTGATTGCAGCTTCCTATTCTGCCTCCTTCCAGGAGCAGTGACAGTGCCGATCTTTACCTCACATGGTCCTGCCAAGCTCAAAGGAAAGGCAGCCCTAAATAGTATAATACATGTTTTGCAAATAATTGTATCCTGTTTAATGCACAATTCAATCTTTAATTCATACCTTTAAAGCCATAACATAACATACCAATAATCCATGCATATTTAAATGCAATATTTTAGGAGGAGCTGTTACATATTGTTCTTAAATACAAATGGAGAACTGAGGCTTGCCCAGGCTCAATGATGGTTAAACAAAAATATGAACCATAGTCACTATAGGTGAGATGCTCCATATTTGCATCTGTGCCCATGTAGCTAGATGTACCATGCCCTGTTTGGGTAAATATCTGATGGACAGCAGTGCATAATCTGCCTTTATGTCTTCAGAGTGCAAACCCTGGGTGCAGATAAGAATATTGACATCTATAGTGCGTAAACTGAATTATTGTGTAATTCCCATATTATAGTATTCTTGATTGTATAGTATTCTTGATTTACGTTATGTAAATCCCATATTATAGTATTCTTGATTGAAGACTGGCAGTATATCATGGGATGCTTTTCCCCTTCCTGTCTTTTTTTTTTCCCTTGTTGGCCTTCAGGATCCAAGATGTCTGAAAGACTTCGAATAGCAGTAAGATGATTTGGTGCCACATCCCCCTGCCTGCTTCTTTTACCGAATGCATTTTGTAGGAAGTAAAACATCCTTCTCTTTCTTTTAATTCACAGAATTACTGACAAGAAGAATGAATTCTGCTGTCTATCTGTGCTTGATATTGCTTGGCCTTTGTACCACCATCCAAGGCCACCACCTTGAGGGTCATGATGACAACACAAGTGCAAATGCTCTTAAAATATATACCTACACTGCTCAATTTGCAGTTACATTATACAAAGAGCTTTCTGCAGCATCACCTGGCAAGAATGTTTTCTTCTCACCCCTCAGTATCTCAGCTATATTTTCACTTCTGTCACTGGGGGCAAAATCAACCACCCACACTGAAATTCTAGAAGGCCTTAGCTTTAACTTGAGTGAAATCCAGGAAAAGGAAATTCATGAGAGTTTCCATGACATCTTCTCCGTGCTGACTCGCCGTGACAGTCAGATCCAGCTCGACATTGGACAGGCCTTGTTTCTGAAAGAGGACAAAAAGCCACTGCAGAAATTTTTGGATGACATCCATGGCTTCTATGATGCAGAGATTTTACCAACAAAATTCCAGGAACCAGTGGAAGCTGAGAAACAGATCAATGATTATGTAGAAAAGAAAACCCATGGGAAAATTGTGAAGTTGGTCAAGGGCCTTAAAGAAGATACTGAACTGGTGTTGGTTAATTACATATTCTTTAAAGGTAAACAATGAGAGTTCAATAGATAATTCTTCTAGTCAAATAGATATGCAACTCTTATGCTAATCATAATACTAGAACTGTAGGGCATGCACAGAAGATGGGTAATGGAAGATTACAGAAGAGGTAGAAAGAACCACCTCTTTGGACATTGCATAGTTAAATGGTGAGATTCTTTCTCAGAAGATGCAAAGAAAGCCACCAAATTTGGATGGTGCTTTGTTCTGCAAAGGGGCTAGGACGATTACCTAACATCCCAAGAGAAAACCAAAAGTCCTTCCAGAGTGCAGCAGACCAGGGTTTTCAGGCAACGACTATTGTAAAAGGCAGATCAAAAGCCCACAAAGAATTTAGAGGCAAGGCTCAGGCAAACAAACAGGGAGGGTTCAGGAAACAGGCACACTCAAAGCCGTTCAAGTCTTGAAAAGTTTCAGAGATGAGTTTCAGAAAAAGAAGCAGGCAGGGATGGGGCACCAAATGTGGCCAAAAGAAGTGCAAAAGAACCACACAAGTGCCCAAGAAACAGCTAGACAAATTTCTCTGGCTACTTTGCTAGTTTGGAACTGAGGCTTTTAAGCTGAACCCATCCTATATTCAGCTACAACTCCTCAGAGGCCTGTGGAAGAAATCATCTGAAGCCAAGAGCTTCTGTAGAGCAGCCATTCTCAATGGAGCACCATATGGCTGTTTGGGGAGCCTGACACATTTGAAGGGGGCCACAGACTGGAAACAATTCTTCACACACTACCTTATAAAGGCTTGTTATGTGACTTAAACAATCCTGATTCAGCCTATATTTCTTTTCTATTGTGTTTATGGCCATGGTTTGAAAAAGGTTGAGAATGGCTGGTCTAGAGCCTGAGGTCTCGAGTGTACCTCTTCAGATGCTGATGTTCTGAGGGCTTGGGAGTTGCCTAGACCCTGAATCTAAGCTTATCTCTTCACATCAGAGGGTAGGCCATCGGCCATCTCCCCTAATAGTCCATGTTCATTCTGGGCCTCTGATGGTCTGTTGGTTTTGAAAGTCTTGTCTGTTGCTGGAGCTCCAGAAAAGCACCTCTGGAAAGAGGTTCTCTGGCAGGGGCATGGCAGGGGGCTTAAAAAGGGGATTGGACAAATATCTGTAGGATTGGCCCCTCAGTGTCTATGAGTGAGCCCCTGAGGAGGGTTGCACCCACATTTAAGGGTGGAGGAAGAAAAGCACCCTTTGGCAGGGAGAGTGTTAAAGGTAAAATATCCAGTTTGTGAAAAGCACTGAAAAAGTGATTGCTTTATTTGATCAGCTGATTCCTTTTTACAAGTGGCTTGCCAGAAATCTCTTTGAATCTCTGAACAATCTTTGTTGGAAAACTCAGCTGGAAGATTGTTTTGACTAAAAGTTATGTCATCTTTTAAGCACATTGACAGACAACATAAGCAAAGTTCCTTACTAGTACCAGTAGGAAAAAAAATAGAACAATGCTTCTTATTGTTATTACAAGCACTGTGGTAGGATGCTGCTTTTGTGCATACAGAAGCTGTAATTCTAATACTTCAAAAATTAGCAATGTAATTCAAAAGTCCTAGAGCACAGATTGCTCTGAGAAATATCACTTGATGCTCCATCTCTCATTTCACTTTAATGGTTGAAGAGGCAGTATAATTCTTCCTGATTTTGACAGTGTGGCTTTTCTCCCACTTTTTTTCTTAGGCAACTGGAAGAAACCTTTTGATCCACAGCATACAACAGAAAGGGACTTCTTTGTGGATCAGGAAAAAACAGTCAAAGTCCCAATGATGCGTAAGATGGGTTGGTTTTACTACTATTTTGACCCTGAGCTGTCTTGCACAGTGCTGCAACTTGACTACAACGGGACTGCCACTGCATTTTTTGTTCTACCCGAACGCGGAAAAGAGAAGGAATTGGAACAATCGCTGTCAACATCTATTTTGAACAAATGGGCAGTCCATGTTTCCCGGTAATCTGTGCTTCTGCTTCTATATGTTGTGAGCAGTGGTTGAAAAGGGGCGTAATCAAGCAGTCTGCCTTGTCTCAGCCTCCCCGACCAACTCACTTAACACGCCATCAGATTTGCTCAGACAGAGGTGGGGAAATCACATCCAGCAGGTGGCCTCCCCTGCCCATTTTTGCAGCTTCCAGTCCCCTATGGAGCCCCCATGTACCCCCCCCCATGTCAAAATATTTTTTCCCACAGAGAAATATGTTTTATGGACACTTTGAGGCATAGTGGTTTTCAAACAGAATAGATTGGGGGGAAATTTTCCCACTCCCCATTAAAAAAACTGACCTGAAAAATCAAAACTGGAGGTTGATAGGTGGGCACTTCCCATTTTGACTCCTCCCCCACCCCAGCAAGGGGATGTACAAGTGCCCCATGGAGCTGGTCATCTCCATGCAGAAGAATGGTTGGTGCAACAAACTGAACTTTATTCCAGAACTATGTACAGCAGATCAGTTGTCATCACTGGCTTCTCCCCTTTCCAACTCCCACTGTACCTTAGGTCCAAGCCTTGTACAGCAGGGCAGTTGAGACTCACCCCCTGCCCACTCAATCTTCATCTTCTAGGTGGTTCTTTTTACACCCACTCCTTTAACATCTTTCTTCCTTCTCTTGCTCTTCCTTAGCTCAGAGATCCCTCTCAAGCTGCCACCGTCTTTTGAATTGTCACTCTCTTCTCCAGCACCATAGCTAGGTTAGAGTTGGTGCAGCTGGGGCCAGGCTAGGTGACTTCAGTGTAGACCCACTTCTCCCCATGGGAGGCTTGATGTCAAGCAGGTCTAGTAGTCTCCTGTGCCAAGCACAGCAGGTTTTCAAGGTGCTGGGGTTTGCAGTGAGACATACCTGGGTGAGTACGGTGTACCCAAAGTAGGAGAGGACATCTGGGCACCAGGAACCCTTCTGCCACCAGCCACTTCTGAACGTCCACCCAAATGCCTATTCCATTCTTCCCTTTCCTCTGTCTTACTAACAGCATCTTCTCTTTTATGCTATCCCTTACTTCCCTTTCTGTAGGTTATCTCGCTCTCCTACCTCCAGGGGACTCTTTGCAGTCTGTGCCACCACCAAAAGAGTACCCACAGAAGTCCTATCCAGTCTTGAATACTGCCTGGTAGTGCTGCCAGAATACACCTCTTGTAGGCTGGTGCTCAAAGGGGTTGTGGAAAGCATTGAGGTTGACCTTTGCTATGAGCCAATACCATCTCACTCACACACCCTTACATTTTCCAGGATTTAGCCCCCCATAAGTTCCGGGGGTGCAAAATTGGCCCATAGGCCTGCCAAAGGTGCACACCCTTTTGTGCATCTTCTGCACATTCCCTCTGCAATTCATAAATCTTTCCTTTCATCTCGTCATTTACTTCCCAGGAGCCCAGGATGATGCAGGTACAGTTGGCTATTTTATTCTCACAACAACTATTACAGTGGTGCCTCGCTAGACGATGTTAATCCGTTCCACGAGGATCGCTGTCTAGCGAAAACATCGTCTAGCGAAGCACGTTTTCCCATTGGAATGCATTGAAATCGCTTCAATGCGTTCCAAGGGAAAACGCAGTCGTCTTGCGAAATTTCCCATAGGGAAACCTCGTCTAGCGAGTGAGGGTCCCCATAGGAATGCACTGACAGCTGCACTGACAGCTTTTGACCACTAGTCGGCGCACTCCTATGGGGAAACCTCATCGTCTAGCGAAATTCCCCATAGGGAAACATCGTTTTGCGAAGCGCAGTAGCACTCGCAAAAAGGCATCGTCTAGCGATTTCCTCGTCCTGCGAGGCAATCGTCTAGCGAGGCACCACTGTATTATGATGTTTCGGGTTATGTTGAAATATAAGCCTTGAGTAGTGTATACAATTTTGGGGAGAGATGGGACACTGGTCACTTTTTAAAAATCTCAGATTTTTTCATTCTGAAATTTTTGAGGCTTAGAGCAGATCCAACAAGCATGTACCCATTACTCTACTCTTGTTCAGGGAGAAATTTAGAGAAGTTACTTTGGACTCCAAATTGTACTCCTATATTCCTCCCAAACTCTGGCTCAGGGTTACAAGGATAAGCCCAGTGTTACTCATTGTGAGCTTCATGGTTGAACAGGGATTAGATCTCAGGTCTGTGTCAAATTAAACAAATTGGAACCACTAGGATGGGTCTTGCAATAAATTAATACTTTAAAGATACTGGCCAAAATCCTGTTTTGCAGTAAAGCGAAAGCCACCAGTTTTCAGGTGAATTATGGTAAATTAAGAAAACTCCTAGGTTTACCTGCCAAGTTGTGCAACTCACTATGCAACAGGTAATTTCTACAGAGATTCCTTAACTTCCAGCAATTAACCTCTAAAAATTATGTCCTTCATGTAACTGTACAACTGGATTTTGACCATAGGCTCCTGTTCTTTCCTAAGCAAAGAAAAGCTAGAACTCAAAGCCACAACATCACAGGGGAAAATCTGGTGAAAAATGCACCTAAGACTGTAATACTGAACATAGTGACTAGGAAGTAAGCCCTAGCACACTGGCTCTTACTTCTGAGAGAAAAACGTCAATGTGTTACCATTCATACAACAGGTAATTCAGCAAATGCGTTTTTAAAAATAAAAACCAAATGCAAAGGGTGCAAATGAATTTAAGATTGGAAAGCTTCAAAGCCTTCAGAGGGATCCTGCAATTGTTGCTTGCCTTGGAAACAAAATTTTAATTGATGCAAAAAAAAAAATCTTCTAATGAGAATAAGAGTATCTGAATTGGCCCAATTTCACCAAGATGGAAGAAGTCTGCCTTTTGAAAACAGGGTCTCTTATTTTTTTGCTCTGTGCATCCCATGAGTTTATTTATTTGTTTTATTTATAGGCCGCCTTTCTCCCGATAAGGGGACCTAAGGTGGCTCATAATATTAACAAGAATACTTTAAAACATAACAAGTTAAACATTGCAAAACAATTAAACTATACGCTGATTAAAATACAAGCGAGCAATTAAAAGCAAGTAAACATTAAAAACAATCTTAACTTTAAAAATGCATTCAGGGACTCAATTATGATTGTTAATCTTTAGCTATCAGCAGAAGGATAAAAGGGAGGGAGCCAGTTCTTTGAATGGAATCCAGAAGGCCACAAGGAGCTTGACACAGACATTGGCACACTGGAGTAACATGCTCCTGATCATTGTCATCTATCAGAAGGCAGGATACAACATTTAACAACAGCTGAAGCATCTGAAGTCTTATCAAGGGCAGCCCTAGAGAAGCTGTATTGCAGCAGTCAAGGCAATGCAGGCTAGCACAATAAATCCAAATCAAGATATATAGTTTGCTCACATTCATCCAGAGTCAATGAGGTGGTATTCTAGTTGATTGATAATCGAGGTTCCGTCTTCTCTCTTCTGTTTTTGAAGTCACACAGCCGAAGTGTACCTTCCAAAGTTTAATATTTCTACCAGCTATGATCTAAAGGAGCCCCTCATCAAACTGGGTATTAAAGATGTTTTCTCTGACAACGCTGACCTGACTGGATTCACTGGGCAGCCTCTGAAAGTAACAAAAGTAAGTCTAAAATGGTAATTCCCTTTATTCATATCACTTCATCTTAGCCAGGATCTTGTTGTTCTCTGACCATATAATAATCAGGCTCACTGAAGCGAATGTGCACTGCATCCTTATGTTTAGTTTCCATGTTTCTCATCCTTCTTTCTTACCAAGGGAAAAAAGTATGAGAGAAACTCAGTCTTTGTAGGCCTGTGTTAGGAGATGTGACAGGGTGAGCTGCAATCCTTATGAGTTGAGGATTTTTCTAGTAACAGTAGATTATTATGAGGTATCTATATCTTCAGTGGGCAATTAAGAACCATTAGCTTTACAAAAGACCTGCCCTTGATGGAGATGAAAATACAGTTGTCTATGTTGTTGGATTCTATGTGGGCCCATAAATATGGGGTCTGTTATAATCAGTGCCTGCATCCCAAAATTTACCACTACATCACTGTTGGTGGGTGTCTCTGATGTTTTAATAACAAAATGAATCATTGGTTTAAAAAAATCACACAGGTTGGCTGAACAGACTAAACAATGACAAGGGCAATTATCTTGTTTAAAAAATTCAGCCAGTCCATCTTCCCATACTAGGGTGAGATCACATGTTAAAGCAAATGCAGCTTTCTTTCTCTTACAGGGTTATACTTCTAGGCATGCATATCTTCCAGTGGCTAAAATCCTGTTGCTTAGTGTAGTGAATCTCACTGGATTTGGCCCATTGAATCAATGGGTATTTGGTGAGTTAATGCCTCTGTAAGCCATGGTAAGAGTTGTTGTTTAGTCTTGGTAAGAGTAGGCCCATTTAAATCAATGGAACTTACAGTGGAGTTGACTCACTAATTTAGTATGGTGAGCAACAGGATTTTGGCCAGTGTTACCTGCCTGAGGCATCAAACATTCAAACAAAGCCACGCTACCTTACAATGGATCAATTGAAAACCAAGCTAATATACTCAGCTTGAACCAAGGCAATCTCATGTTGAAGTAAATAAGTAGCATTTTCCCCTTAAGGTGTGTGCTGTTTCTAGATGTAGAATTGATGCCTCATCTGGTGATGCTTTCAGACCTCGCCCTCCCTAAACACTGATCCTTTAGTATGTTTCTTTGTTTCTTCTCAGGTTAACCATAAAGCTGTGCTGACAGTTGATGAAAAAGGGACTGAGGCGGCGGCAGCCACTGCTGTAGAAGCCATGCCTATGTCGTTACCTCCCACCTTGGAATACAACCACCCTTTTCTGGTACTGGTTTACAACACGGTCACCAACAGTACCCTCTTCACTGGCAAAATAGTAGACCCAACTGAGCAATGAGCAACCAAGTACAGCAAATTCTTGATGCAGCTCCTGAATTAAAAACTCACTTTGTAACCAAAACATAATGTGATGTGTCCTTTTTTTCTTGGATCTAAAGGAATGTAGGGGTGTAGGGGGGAACACTGCAGGCAGCTATATCTAGATGCTCTGGTAGTGTCCTACAGCAAGGTCACATCAAATATTATAACCCCTGCAAAAGCATCACATTTTTAGATAATGACATGAATTCTGTTGGTGGTCCCAGCTAGACTAGACCCACTGAAATAATTGGATTTATGTAAGCCTACACTCACCCTTCTGCAAGTGATTCTGCAAGTAATTCAATAGGTCTGTTCTGGCCGGGAGCACCCTATGGATTTGGATCAACAGTTCTTCATCAGTTCATGCCAAAGTGCCCAAAACTACCACATGCTGTTTATGAGTCATGCGCTGTCAATTCAGAACTGACTTATAGTGACTTTATTAGAGCTTTCAAGATAAAGCAGTGATTTTGCCAGTGGCACCTCCCTCCATGTGTCTCCATGGATGAGTGGAGATTTGAATGCAGGTCTTCTAAGTTGTAGTCCACTACACCTCCCTGAGTATTCTGTATCACCTGTACTAATTCTGAGATACAGTTCCAACAGCCACATTTGTGATACAAAGTTTTTTGAAAATAGTAATTTAAATGGATGGTGCATATAATAGTTTAAGCAAAAGGTAACAAGTGAGCCTCCACAATGTAGCCTGACACGATCTCTTGGGATAACCCATGCTTAAGCACTAGCACATTCCTCATCTCATCCAGAGGACCAAACAGACTATTAAAGATGTTATAGACCAGTCCCCCTAAATTTCTGGAAATTACTGGAATTTGACAGGAAGCAGGGACAACAAAAGCAAACAACTGAAGCAAACTCTCACACTCTATCCGTGAAGAAAAGTCTTTCTACCAGGGAGACCACTGTGATCAGAATGGTGAGATAATGTAGACAAGCTAATCAAAGGAGGAACATGGCTTAATGTACATCTGTTATCTACAACGTTACGCTTCTGTCGTGGCTACAGTAGATTTCTATCCATGGTCCAAACATGACAGACATAAATATTTCATATATCTCTGCTTGTTCTAAGAAAAGAGGCAAAGACTGTCTCCAGTGCATTACTCAGATAGCATTGAGGTGAGAATGGAAAATTCTACACAGAAATGCAGGGAGGCAGCTCTTAAATAATACTCCAATTTGCAAGCATGGCACTTTTTCAATGGCAGGTGCACAGCTGACAGATAAATCATATGCGTATCGATCTTCCAGGCTTGGTCTCCTGCCATTTTAACACCTACAGAGACTGCACATATGCTACACTGACTGTCAACTCTTTCTCACGCTAGCGCCCATCTGGTTGAGTAGGATTATACAAGGATGGCTACACTATCCTTGCATCTGTGATACCTAAAGAATCCCTTCACACACACACATGCATGTGCATGCACTCACACATGCAGGACTACCGAACAGTTTGACCCCTGGGCCCCTAGAAAAAAGTTGAAATAAATGTGTGAATTTCATACTCTGTAGCAGAGGGAGGCAAGGTTCAGAGTCTGGGACTCATTTTCCAACCCTGGAATCTATTGTGGGACACTCCAAATCCCCCATGAAATCTCAAAAAGGGGGCAATGTTTCCACATATCCTTAACAACTTTGCCTTACAACATGGTCCTGGAATCAACCAGATAGGAGGAGACCTGGGACTGAATGAAATAGAGGAGGAGGCACAAGAAGTAAAACTGAACACATTGGAAACAATGAACCCAACACTATCAAATTCTACATACAATTCCCAAAGAAGTCCAGTAAAATATGACTTCACCTCAGCTACGGAAGTTTCTCTGAAATGAAAGAAATGGTAAATAGAAACTGAGTTTTGATTGCCCAGTTTTCGCTCCAGTACCTGCTTTATGAAACCTTGAAATCAAAGGTACTATCTAATAGAGCATGGGTGGAAAACATGCTCCAGGTGTTGCATTCACAACGTGTAGGGCTGATGGGACTTTTATTCCAAAAAATCTGAAAAGACATAGCTTTACAATCCTTGTCTGACCAGAACAAAATTTTGCCTATGTTGTGCCTTGCTAAACCCAACATCCTGCCTGGAAACTTCAACATTACTACCACCACCACCCCACTTCCTTGGAATGGAATCCACATATTTCTCTATATATGCTATATATACTTTCTATATTTACTAGAAAGAATTTTTTGTTTAGCTCTACTTTTTTGATGGAGGCCCTGAAATGTTACAGGTAGCATGACACTGGGAACGCTCTCAAGTGCTGATCACAACACAAACTCCTTAGGTGCTGTCTGTAGTTTGCAGATCTGCTTGCTGTTTTGTGACTGGCTGCTGAGTAGTAAACACAGCCGTCATTTGCAAGTATACTTACTCAGTCATGAAGGTGTGCCTGACTCACATCTCAGGAACACCAATAGATCTCAGCTCTCTAATGCCCATAATACATAGTTTAGCCCTGGACTTTTGAAAGGGACAACATCTTTAGCTACTAATTTTTCAGTAGAATTTGAGGTGAACCCATATGCTCCTTTATTTCAAGTTCATCTGAAAGGTTCACCTTTCTTTTTCCTACTGGTACCATGGGGCCAAGAACCACAAATCATAAATGAGCAACTGAGGTATCATTTACACTTTTCTGTGCTGCAAGTCACCCTGGCCATTTCGGTTAGCGTCTATGTCTGTGTGTTTCTTCTCTGCTATCTAATTAACGCCATGGATGCCATATCGCTCACCACCTGGGCTGAACAAATTTCTCTATCACATTTGTTCTTTTCGTTTCCTCTCTGTACCAGCTCTTCTTCACAGCCTCCCACGTTAACTCCCACATTGTAACAATTCCTTTCCTGGTACACAGCCATTTGTACAGAAGGTGGACATTGGCTGGCTCTGCGGTTGCACAGCCCACACTCGTTATCACACATCTCAATGTGCTGCCATTAAAGGCATATTCAGGAAGAGGCCCTGATCCTACTGAGATTGAGGTACTGCATCCCCACCCAATGGGGTAGCACAACCAAGGCTTACAGGGTCAAAGTCCTGGAACATTTGGATTAATGGGGATATGACATCTTCTGCTCTGCCCTTCAAGCTCTCTCTCTTAATTGCAATTTCCACACTATATGATGCAGAAATCAGTCTTCCAAGGAACTGTATACTGTTGTAGACTATCCTTGTTGTAATGCAAAGTATTTGAGGCTGGTTTGGACTTGAATGGGCAATTAAGAGCCATTAGATTTACAAAACACCTGTTCCTGGTAGCAATAAAAACTGCTAGAGGCCATTAGTCAGGGAGGATTGATCCACCTTCCTGTACGTTTTCTGACTCTCCTGGGGCAGGTGCTACCTATGGGGACTGACATGATCACACCTCTACTTTCTAATTTGCCACTGTACCACTGTATGAGAGCTGTTTAAATCCACAGCGTGCAAGGCTGGCCCAAGACATTGTGCTACCTGGGGCAAAGGACAAGATGCCCCCATTCCATTCCATGTACAAAAGTCATTGGTCTAGAAATAGAAGCTTACCTCAATACTAGCAATGAGACAGAATCCTCCAACACACCAGAGGGCAGCAGCTGCAGTTTAGGGGGCACAGGATGGCTGCATGGTGGGATACATAGACCTCCACCCTTCAAAAGTAAAGCCCAAGGGACTTGGGAAGAATAGCTGCTGCCCCTCCAACATCTGCCACCTGATGTGATTGACTCATATCGCCTAACCAACCAAGACAACATGACACCAGCAATCACTCCCATTTTGAAGCGCTTACTGTTAAGGTGTCCCAGTATGCCGCCCTGGCTAGTCCCTCCCTGCTTCCCAGTTGACATAGTGACAGTGGCTGCATATTGGAAGCCACCTACTATTTGGATTCATCACAATGGCCTTTTGTCTCATTTATAGTCTGCCTTTCTCCGAATGGGGGGACTCAAGGCAGCTCATAGTCCTAAAACAAGTAAAGTTAAAAACACAATAAAGTAGACATAAAAAAAACAATTAAGCTATAATAGTAATTAAAATACATTTAATGATTAAAACCATTTAAAACTTTAAAAACAAAACTTACTCAGCTAAAAACCAGCATCCGGGGACTACCTAGCCACTGGAGGGAGAGCATTTCACAACTTGGGAGCAGCCATAATAGAGAAGGCCCCCTCTCGTGTCCCCATCAGACGTGCCTGCCATGGCAATGGGACTAAGAGGAGGGCCTCCTCTGAAGACCTTAAGGACCAAGAAGGACAATATAGGGAGAGCCATATACTAGCTATTCCAAGTCTTGTTGTTTTGTTGTTGTTGTTGTTTAGTCGTTAAGTGGTGTACGACTATTCGTGACCCCATGGACCAGAGCACGCCAGGCCCTCCTGTCTTCCACTGCCTCCCGGAGTTTGGTCAAATTCATGTTGGTAGTTTCGATGACACTGTCCATCCATCTCGTCCTCTGTCGTCCCCTTCTCCTCTTGCCTTCACACTTTCCCAACATCAGGGTCTTTTCCAGGGAGTCTTCTCTTCTCATGAGATGGCCAAAGTATTGGAGCCTCAGCTTCAGGATCTGTCCTTCCAGTGAGCACTCAGGGTTGATTTCCTTCAAAATGGATAGGTTTGTTCTCTTTGCAGTACAGGGGACTCTCAAGAGTCTCCTGCAGCACCACAATTCAAAAGCATCAATTCTTCGGCGGTCAGCCTTCTTTATGGTCCAGCTCTCACTTCCATACATCGCTACTGGAAAAACCATAGCTTTGACTATGCGGACCTTTGTCAGCAAGGTGATGTCACTGCTTTTTAAGATGCTGTCTAGGTTTGTCATCGCTTTCCTCCCAAGAAGCAGGGGTCTTTTAATTTCGTGGCTGCTGTCCCCATCTGCAGTGATCACGGAGCCCAAGAAAGTAAAATCTGTCACTGCCTCCATATCTTCCCCTTCTGTTTGCCAGGAGGTGATGGGACCAGTGGCCATGATCTTAATTTTTTAAATGTTGAGCTTAAGACCATTTTTGGCGCTCTCCTCTTTCACCCTCATTAAGAGGTTCTTTAATTCCTCCTCACTTTCTGCCATCAGAGTGGTATCATCTGCATATCTGAGGTTGTTGATATTTCTTCCAGCAATCTTAATTCCGGCTTGGGATTCCTCCAGTCCTGCCTTTCGCATGATGTATTCTACATATAAGTTAAATAAGCAGGGAGACAATATACAGCCTTGTCGTACTCCTTTCCCAATTTTGAACCAATCAGTTGTTCCATATCCAGTTCTAACTGTTGCTTCCTGTCCCACATATAGATTTCTCAGGAGACAGATAAGGTGGTCAGGCACTCCCATTTCTTTAAGGACTTGCCATAGTTTGGTGTGGTCCACACAGTCAAAGGCTTTTGTGTAGTCAATGAAGCAGAAGTAGATGTTTTTCTGGAACTCTCTGGCTTTCTCCATAATCCAGCGCATGTTAGCAATTTGGTCTCTAGTTCCTCTGCCCCTTCGAAATCCAGCTTGTACTTCTGGGAGTTCTTGGTCCACATACTGTTGAAGCCTACCTTGTAGGATTTTGAGCATAACCTTGCTAGCGTGTGAAATGAGTGCAATTGTATGGTAGTTGGAGCATTCTTTGGCACTGCCCTTCTTTGGGATTGGGATGTAGACTGATCTTTTCCAATCCTCTGGCCACTGCTGAGTTTTCCAAACTTGCTGGCATATTGAGTGTAGCACCTTAACAGCGTCATCTTTTAAGATTTTAAATAGTTCGGCTGGAATGCCATCACCTCCACTGGCCTTGTTGTTAGCCATGCTTTCTAAGGCCCACTTGACTTCACTCTCCAGGATGTCTGGCTCAGGGTCAGCAACCACACTATCTGGGTTGTCCGGGACATCCAGATCTTTCTGGTATAATTCCTCTGTGTATTCTTGCCACCTCTTCTTGATGTCTTCTGCTTCTGTTAGGTCCCTACCATTTTTGTCCTTTATCATGTCCATCTTTGCACAAAATGTTCCTTTAATATCTCCTATTTTCTGGAACAGATCTCTGGTTTTTCCCTTTCTATTCTTTTCCTCTATATCTTTGCACTGTTCATTTAAGAAGGCCCTCTTGTCTCTCCTTGCTATTCTTTGGAAGTCAGCATTCAATTTTCTGTAACTTTCCCTATCTCCCTTGCATTTTGTTTCCCTTCTCTTCTCTGCTATTTGTAAGGCCTCATTAAACAGCCACTTTGCTTTCTTGCATTTCCTTTTCTTTGGGATGGTTTTTGTTGCTGCCTCCTGTTCAATGTTACGAGCCTCCATCCATAGTTCTTCAGGCACTCTGTCCACCAAATCTAGTTCCTTAAATCTGTTCTTCACTTCCACTGTGTATTCAGAAGGGATTTGGTTTAGATTATACCTGACTAGCCCAGTGGTTTTTCCTACTTTCTTCAGTTTAAGCTTGAGTTTTGCTATAAGAAGCTGATGATCAGAGCCACAATCAGCTCCAGGTCTTGTTTTTGCTGACTGTATAGAGCTTCTCCATCTTTGGCTGCAGAGAATATAATCAATATGATTTCAGTATTGCCCATCTGGTGATGTCCATGTGTAGAGTCGCCTCTTGTGTTGTTGGAAAAGAGTGTTTGTGATGACCAGCTTGTTCTCTTGACAAAACTCTATTAGCCTTTGCTCTGCTTCGTTTTGAACTCCAAGGCCAAACTTACTTGTTGTTCCTTTTATCTCTTGACTCCCTACTTTAGCATTCCAATTCCCTATAATGACAAGAACATTTTTCTTTGGTGTCAGTTCTAGAAGGTGTTGTAAGTCTTCATAGAATTGGTCAATTTCAGCCTCTTCAGCATAGGTGGTTGGTGCATAAACTTGGATTACTGTGATGTTGAAAGGTCTGCCTTGGATTCGTACTGAAATCATTCTATCATTTTTGAGATTGTATCCCAGTACAGCTTTTCCCACTCTTTTGTTGACTATGAGGGCTACTCCATTTCTTCTACGGGATTCTTGCCCACAATAGTAGATATGATAATTGTCTGAATTGAATTCGCCCATTCCCGTCCATTTTAGTTCACTGACGCCCAGGATGTCAATGTTTATTCTTGCCATCTCCTGTTTGACCACATCCAGCTTACCAAGGTTCATAGATCTTACATTCCAGGTTCCTATGCAGTATTTTTCTTTGCAGCATTGGACTTTCCTTTCACTTCCAGGCGCGTCCTCAGCTGAGCGTCCTTTCGGCTTTGGCCCAACCACTTCATTAGCTCTGGAGCTACTTGTACTTGTCCTCCGCTCTTCCTCAGTAGCATGTTGGACGCCTTCCGACCTGAGGGGGCACATCTTCCAGCATCATATTTTAGCCTTTTGTTTCTGTTCATGGGGTTTTCTTGGCAAAGATACTGGAGTGGCTTGGCAGTTCCTGCTCCAGGTGGATCGCGTTTAGTCAGAACTCTCCACTATGACCTGTCCGTCTTGGGTGTCCCTGCACGGCAAAGCCCATAGCTTCTCTGAATTACTCAAGACCCTTCGCCACGACAAGGCAGCAATCCGTGAAGGGGATTGTGGGAAAGTCTTGTGGGAAATTTAAAATGAGAAACAGCTCTCAAAATCCAGACAAACTGGGAACAGGCAGGCAGACAGCAATGATGGCTTGTGCCCACTGTAGTTGCTGGGGAAGAAGCTTTAAAAAACCCCACAACCATCATTGAGCAGAGCTGGAGGAAAAGGGGGGCAATATTCACGCTTTATTTCCCTCACATACAGATACAGGAGCACAAAGAGGCATTCTCACCGAAGCAGAAACAAAAAAATATTTAAAGTACCGGGGATAGCTAGGAGTAGCCTGAAGTGGGGCAAGCCTTCACCGACCCTAATGGAAAACCTGCCACGAGGAGGAGGGTCAATGCGGAAATCAGCACAGAACGTTATTTTTAAAATGGAAACTTTTCACTAGCCTCAGGAGATTTAGCCTGTTAAAGGATTTCATACACCAGAGTGTTCTTCCCTTCAGTCAGACCGTGCAGTCTATCTGTTTGTTTACTGGGTCATCATTCTGTAACTTCTTTGCTAAATATTTTGCAACTCAATAAGCAAATGTGGATAAGAGTGCAATATATTGCACCACCATTTGTTCTGTTTTATCACATTTGAAAATAAGCTATCCACAGGAAAGTCATGTTGTGGTGACAGGAGAGACATGCATCATCACTAAAGGACCGTATAATTGTTATTGTTAACTGAACCGCAAACAAGCAAAGGTGGAACAAGCAATGTCTGGAGATGAACATTTTCACCAAATTGGCCATGAGTAACCACTCCTCAAGCCCTCAGCCATTACCCTGGGGTTTGGTCTTCTGTTTTCTTACAGGATATGACTACGGATTTATGGATCCCAAAATGGGAGAGGGTGTTGCTCTAAATGCCAACCCCAAATGACTCTACTTTCAAAAAAAGTAAATACTTTTCAGAAACCCCTCTTGCTACCATTCCCTTTTCCCAAGAGCAAAAGTCTACACTGTTAGGCTGAGTATGTGGAAAACTTGCTGGTTTAAAACTTCCAGCTACACAGCAAACAGGGATCTACAAAGCAGATAATTAGAAGTATCCTTCAAATATACCATCTCTTATTGTATAGGTTAGTTTTAGTCAGATTAACCTCGACTGGCATATAGTCTCAATATATTTAGTCAGAGACTATGGTGTTGAGAAAGCAAAAACATATCTCTTCTACTTACAAAATCTTTATATATGTCAGAATACAAATAAAAACTTATTGACTTGTTACATAGTATATCTTAGCTGACTAGCTTCTTATCTTTATTTAGTTCACTAACTGACTGGTTACATAAACACTCATAACACTGCCATTACTTAACTTGTCTTAAAACCCTGACATTGCTAAACTGTATCTAACTCACACTGAATCCTGCCTGACATAAAAGAAGGTGGGAAAAAGAATTTGAGGTAGAGAGGGAAACAATTGGCTACTCTAATTGATTGACATTCAAACCAAAGTCCCTCTCACCCAAATCTCTTAAAGGCATAATATGCAGGTTGTTATTCCAAAATATCCTCTGTGATTAGAAGCCCATGACTGCTGGATCTTTGAATGGGAAGCAGCTTCTCATGGCACACATGGAGCTAAGTACCCAAACAGAAATGGACTCCTAATTAGAGCTCCAGCTGCAGTTCTCTGTTGCTGAAATGACACTGGAGCCTGTGTTTATAGATCCTAGAATGGTAGAGCTTAGAAGGACCCCCAAGGATCTCCAAGTCCAAACCTTTGCTGAAGCAGGACATCCCAGAAGAGGTAGAGAGTATTGGACTCCAATTCCCATCACTCTCTGCCAGGACAACCAATTATTACAATGCTGGGGGATAATGGAACACACTTCCTGTAAAGTGCCTAGTAAGGAAAGGCTGCTCTATCCATTGGTCAGTTCTGTTTCAGGACTGCCAGTGTTCTTGAGGTGAGGACAAAATGGATCCTGTGTGTTATCTGCCAGGGCAAGGGAGCGTGTGGGCCAGGGGAACATCGACTGCTGTGTCACTCTACATCCCCTTCAGAACTTCGGTCAATTGAGCCTTTGCTTCTTCTGAGGGCCAAGCCCTCCCTGTTTCTGAATTATGAAGCAGTTGCTTTGCTCTCTTCTCCCTTTGTTCCCCTGATTACAGTAATTATATCTAAATTTGTATCTATGCACATAAATTGTAAAAAAAAAATAAAAATTACATAGATCTGTGCCTTCAATTTGTTTTTCATGATATGTTTGTCTTTTTGGTGAGATTTCAATGGCCGCTATAGGCTAAAAGATAGACATCTGTCCTGCATCAAACCCAGTTAACCTCCGTTTTCTACAATCTTATGCAAGCATTAGTTCAAATTTTCTCAGTTTTCTTTGCGTTCACATTCCTCCAAGAAAACATTTTGGTTCAACACGTCTGGAAGGCACCAAGTTGGGAAAGAATGCATCCATTCAACGGTTGACGATGGGGGTGGAGGGGTGGAACGGTATCAGTTTCATCCAAAAAAAAAAAAAAGACCTTGCAGTCAGACTGGTTACACAATGTCCTCTTTTTTTCAGAGAGAAAGAGGTTTCAGCTGCATGTGAATCAAACTAAGCAGTCTTTCTATTTCTGAACCTGAAAAGATGCCAAAAAGTTAACAATTAATGTTAAGCCCTGAGGGTGAGGCCCATTTTTATGCCATTTCATGGCAACACAGTGGGAATTACGTGTTCTCTGTAGGTTATTTTTAATTTTCATATTTTTTTTTAGGCCATAACTGTGCTCTAGCTTGGACTTTGAGTTGAAAGTGTGGCTTTTTTTTTATGGGACATGTTTAAAGGAATATGCCTACATTTGATTCTTTTTATCCAGTTGGTATAAAATTGTTCAAAGCTATAAATGATCACAGGGGAAGTTTAATTGGCTTCCACAAGATATAAGGGGGGCCACTAACCTGGCAACAAAGAGCTTGCACCTTTTAGTGGCTGAAATCCTGTTGCTTAGCGTAGTAAGTCACAACTAGAGTGGGCGCAGTGAGGATTTGGTGAGTCAACTTCTCCATACGTTCCATTGAGCCAATGGGCCTACTCCAGTTTCAGCTTACCATGCTAAGTAATAGGATTTCAACCAATATACAGCTAGGTGTCCTCCTCTACTCTAGTGGTTCCTTACCTTAGGTCCCTAAATGTTCTTGGACTACAACTCCTGGAAATCCTGGCCAGCACAGCTAGTAGTGAAGGTTTCTAGAAGTTTTAGTCCAAGATAGAGACGGGCACTTACCGCACTATGGTGTGGTTCACAGGATCAGGCCCACAGGTGTCGCACAGGTGCTTTCCACACCCCACCTCATCCCACAAGTGCCCACTCGGAGGAGGAGGAGGCAGGGCAGGGAAGCCTGCGGTGCTGCTTCTGATGGGAAGGAGACCGGGTGTGGAATGTGGGGTGCCCATGCAGCATCTGCAGGCCTGATCCGGCAGACTGTGCTGAACTGCAGTAAGTGCCTGTCTCTAGTCCAAGAACATCTGGGGACCCAAGGTTGGGAACCACTGCAGTCTACTCAAAGTAAGAATAGAGGCCATGTTCAGATGAGGATTGCAATGTGAAGGAAGGAGAAGCACTGAACCTTCTTTAATTGCATGCCATCCTTCCAATACATATCAGGTCCCTACACTTACTTCTGAGTAGGGGGAAAAACACATACAGCTGTATGTCATGTATTGAGCACAGTATGTATTCTGAATAGAGATGGGGGTATTCGTATACGAATATCCCCCCACAGGTGCAGATAACGAGGGTCCGGCCCCCGGGGGCCAGACCAACCACTCACAATTCTGCCGCTGCCACGGGCTCCAGACTCCCTTCCTATTGCTCTGGAGCTCGCGGTGGATTAGCCACTCCTGGCAGAAGGCGGGATGACGAGCCTCTCTGCCAGGTCGCAGAGTGGCTAATCCATCGTGAGCAACGGAGAGATAAGAAGGGACTGCAGAGCTCACAGCAGCGGCAGAATTGTGAATGGTCGGTCTGGCCCCAGGGGGCCGGACCCTCGTTATCTGCACCTCTGGAGGGATATTTGTATATGAATACAAATACCCCCATCTCTAATTCTGAATTTTAGAAGGCTCTTTTTTAAAAAAAGAATAATTCCTTCCTTTAATTCATATCTTGTCTTTCTTCCACGTCTGGGACCCAAAGCAGCTCATAAGACACTTAAAAAACAGACACTAATTTAAAAATATTAAGCAGTCATATTAAAACAAAATTAAGCAGATTAACATGTTAAAACAACCACTAAATTAAAGTAATGTTCAAACCATTGAAAGAGACGAAAATAAATAGTGGTTACTTTTAAATGCCCTTTTTCAGCAGCTAGTCAGTGGTCAAAATTTATTTAATTTAGTGACTGAAGTTGTTTTTGATATGTTTTATGATCATAGTATGCTACCTGAAGGCAGTCCCGAAACCAGCCAAATCAGGGAGCTGGAGAGGGGACAGACTGTATTTGTCTTCAGTGTGGAAGGGATTGTCACTCTCGAATTGGCCTTCTCAGCCACACTAGACGCTGTTCCAAGACCTCTGTTCAGAGCACGTTACCATAGTCTCTCGAGACTGAAGGATGCCTACTAATATGCCACCCTGACCACTACCTAGTAGTGGAAAGGTAAGGTAGAAATGTAAATCAATAAATAACTGAATGAAAAGGTCTTTACCTGCCAGAAGAAGGTCAGTGGGATGAGGCAGACTTACCTCTGTTGGCAGGGAGTTCCACCACCTGGGAGCAGCCGCTGAGAAGGCCCTGTCTCATGTCCTCACACATCTGGCTATAAGAAGGCAGGACAAAGAGAACAGCCTCCACAGGCAGCTTAAAGCTCAGACAAGCTCATATGAAGAGATACAGTCCTTCTGGTGCAATGGATAATCAGCTTTTCTTATTTAAATATGACATTTCTACCCCACTTTTTCACTCCTAATTAGTGCTTAGGACAGCTCACAAAAATTCACTGAGTGTAAGAGTTTGGAATACTTACTTGCTTGGACTACAATTCCCAGAATCCTCCACCTAGCATGACCACTCACATTCCTCAAAAGTAACATTTCTAAGCTCTGGCCATTTCTGTTACTTCATCTCCCACAGGATCTGATGCACAATGCCTTCAAAATGGCTCACAGGCTTCTCACGAGCACCTGGCTGGCCTCTTTTAGAAACAAGATGGTGAATTAGGTAGGTCTTCACTATGATTCAGGTTCTTAGTTTTCTTCAAAATAATTTGTGAGAACATTGTGGAGAAGAGGAATCAGTGATGTGAAATGTTTATTATATGCATGGAATTAATATTGTTTCCACATTCTGCTTCAAGAAATTACAGCTCTTGCAACTTTATGGTATGAACTTTCAACATAATAATAATCTTATAACTGCACAGCTGGAAGAGACTCATTAAGTCCAGCCCTTGTCAAGAAGGCAGGGTGGAGAATCAAACTCCCAGTCTCTGGCCTGGCAGCCAGGTACCTAAACCACTGAGCTATCCAGCAGTTCTTATTATACATTGAACTATTCTACATCTAGTCTGCTTTCATAAATGATTCAGTCATTGAAAAGTGCATTATTCTACCACTGGTAACATCGTAGGCTGAAATCCTATTGTTTAGCGTAGTAAGTCCCAACTAAACTAGGCCCACTGAATCAGTGAGGATTTGGTGAGTCAACTTCTCCATAAATTCCACTGATTCAAATGGTCCTGTACTAGCTGTGACTTACTATACTAAGCAACAGGATTTCAGCCATAGTGTCTTACTCACACATGGCTTATAGCAGTGATAGGGGCAGCGATGGGAACTTGAGTCAAAAGACTCACTGTCAAGTCAGACTTAAGTCGCACCAGTGACTCGACTCAGACTCAATTTGGAGGGGTTTTTTTCCCAATGATTCGGACTCAACTAGCAACTCAGAATCCACCCACTCCCTCCCTTTTTTCTGGGGGGGAAAACATTTGTTTTTAATAGGGACTCCAACTTGGATCTTGGGACTCAGGACTTGGTACCAAAGACTCGGATTCAGACCCAAAGACTTCCCAACATCCCTGGATAGGGGGCACCCCTTCTGAGCTGGACATGACACACTCTCTGTCTGGGTCCACAAGCTGTGCCTGATCTTACTGTTAAATGTGTGCTCCATTTTCACTCTATGTCACTTGTTTGGGCAGCCAATGCAAATAAGTGAGCAATTATATTACATTACATCTTGGCAAAGCATTAAGGTATGTATGGAAGTTTTGAAAAGCTTATGTTCCCAGGTTACATAAGACTAAACAAAATTATCATTTTGTCCAGCTCATTTTAGTAAAGTGCAAAATGCCATAGAGGGTGCACAGCAGTAGTTTGTATATTTCAATTCCTGCCTTTCAAAGGAAACTAGAGAGTATGATTCAACTTAGTGCAGCTTTAAGAACTGCAGAACTTCAGTTGCCCTAGAAACAAGGCATAAATGGAGTCATTTTAAATAACATCTCCAGCTGTTTCCAAATATATATATTTTTAATGAAATTGTACTTAATCGTAGAGCTTATCCAAGATGATAGAAAATGCCGTCTAATGCTTAGTGTTAATGTTGTAAGTGGGTTCAACTCCAACTTTTTCTAGACTCAAGATTGATTGCTAGAGTACACTTCCCCATACGTGGTCTCTTCCTACCCTGCCTCTTCTTTTTCTGTGCTTAACATTTTAAAAACTCTGTATAGGCACTGAAAGTTGAGATAGTTCTTGTTTGCAGATCCAAAATTTAATGGAGATAACACGGGAGGGGGAGAGGAATGAGTATGGAAGAGGGAAGCAAGAAAAGCGCATCACCCCATAAATGCTCCTGTGCCTGGGGCAAAAGGCCACACTGGTCTCCTCTATGCCATGATGTTCTTTCTGGAAGGCATAGTCCATACAGTGAGTATAATCCAAGGGGTCAAAATTACTTATATGCAACACGAACAAGTATTATTGCTGCGCGAGAGTTACTCATTTTCACTCTAGTGAAAGTTCAGGCTTGACTTGATTGAGCACTCACTTTTCTGCTTTTCTGGGTGTCTTTCCTATCTGTACGGCTCTCCTCCAACACCACATTTCCGACAAGTTGACTTTTGTCCCTGTCTTTCTTCACTGGCTTTCTTATACATAGTATGGATGATTTTGACCTTGGTTTCCAGTGACAATCCAACATTCCCCCCCTTTCCCCCCCTAACTCCAACCTCTCCCTTTTTTATTTCAAAAGGTAAAGGGACATCTTTTGGAAAATATACACACTTGTCCTTCAAGCTTTTGGTCTGATATAGCTTTCCTTTCTCAGCTGGCCTAACTCAAGAAAAGGACTTGGAAATGGGAACATAGCTTTCAAGTCTGCATTCTTTAGTTAAACATTAGTTCAGCCAAGAGTTTAAGGGAGTGTATGTTTATCCATTGTACGTACTCAAACCTTTACTTCACCATTTCATTAAGTCAAAATATTTTGGCACAGAGGGACTCCAGCCACATCTAAACTGTTCTTGCTTCTGTCTTCTCACAGCAACCAAAGTACAGATCATGTGCTCATCTTCTGGAATCCTCTACCACTGGGTAATTCTACATGAGGGACCTTCCTGTGGGAATTTGTGTGTAGCGTACATATATGTAAACTTCAGTTTTAAAAAGCCAGGAAATGCAATTCTTCCACAAAAACAACAACAATAACCCTCCAGTTTATTAATGTGGGACATTGTCCTCCTGTTTCCACAATTCAAAATGCCAGGAAATGTATCCTGTAGTGTAGACCAAGGGTCCCCAACCCCCGGTCCACGACTCGGCAGCGGTCCGCGGCCTAGGCAGGACCGGGCCGAGGACACAGATCTCCTGTCCCCAGCGAGCGCGACACCCCCCTGCAAGTGCGACACACCCCCTGTGAGCAAGATACCCCCCCACAAGTGTGACATGCCCCCCACACGAGCGTGCCATGCCCCCCCAACCGGTCCATGGTTGGGAAAAGGTTGGGGACCACGGGTGTAGACTATTTTGACTGCTGCCACTGGTGTTGTCGACATTCAATCTGTCCTTTATTATGTCAGTCTTGGTAATCTTTTTCCTGCTGGCAGCAATATTGAGCATGTCCTGGCATTTTGAATCCTGGGTCCAAAAACACAATATGCCACATTCATAAACCAGAAGGTTTTTTTTTTTTTTTTTGAAGAACTGAATTAAGATCTTCACCAGAGACCGTTCTGTGGGTCCTCTCATGGAATTCAGGCATATGGACATCCCTGGTGTTCTCCAATCCAAATGGTAATCAGGTCCACTCCTGCTTAGCTACCAAGATCAATGTAATATGTATGTTCACACTGTTATGGTGGTACTGGTTTTTTTAAATGTTATTTAGATATCTTCATGTTATTATGTCTGCGGGACTGCCATACCTGCAGTTCCTTTATTTAAGAAGATGGTTGTGAAGTAATGGGTAAGTTTGAGGAGATAGAAAGAGAGAAGCAGAGAGACAAAAGGCTGTGCACTAAAGATTGGATAATGGCTTCTCTTTGTGCACCTATCTCCGAATCTGATGCGCAGCAGCAAGCGTGAGGCCTGGTGAGAGCTTGTACACTTTTTGTTGCTTCTACCTATGTCCTGTTTCAGTATTTTCAATAAACCAAATATTACAGAATACCCAGAACTTAGAAACATTGCTCTGGGGGGGGAAAGTGTTAAACATTTACTATTACGTTTATTTTACAGTAATGTGTTGCTCATTTATGTTTACCCGTGACTCACAAGTGAGTAAAGTAACATGTTATTAACACATTACTCTTGGCATTATCTTTTTATTTTTACAGCCGAAAATATCACTACATGGATAGAAATGTTGATTAGCCTCCAAATCCACCCTCCAAATTCGTCAATGAGT
The DNA here is from genome assembly GCA_037013535.1 of Intellagama lesueurii. Classification (NCBI taxonomy): domain Eukaryota; kingdom Metazoa; phylum Chordata; class Lepidosauria; order Squamata; family Agamidae; genus Intellagama; species Intellagama lesueurii. Next base: position 24,634,391 of record JBAJHW010000001.1, read on the forward strand.
AAAATATACTCATTATGTAAAACTTATAACATTTACTTTGGCCAAAATCCTACTGGATTTTAACTCCCGCATAATACTGTTGGTGCAAATCTCAGTGAATTGCTGCAAGTTAAGAATTTAGCACAGCTGGCTGGATAACCCAGTGTTTTAGGTATCTGGTTGCAGAGTCAGAGGTTGGGGGTTTGATTCCCCACTGTGCCTCCTGTGAATAAAGCCAACCTGTGTAGCTTTGGGCAAGCTGCACAGCCCTAGGGTGCCCCCAGAGGAAGGGAATGGTAAACCACTTCTGAATATTCTCTTCCCGGAAAACCCTCAAAAGGGCTGCCATGTCAGAATTAACTTGACAGTACATGATGATGATGATTAAGAATTTAACGTAGGCATTTGTTGTTGTGATGTGCACTAAATTGCATGGTTTGGCATTCAAAAGCAGATGCTTATGCTAACTTTTTTAATTGGGGCAAGTACTTCTTAAATTGGAGCAAGTAGGAATTGAGCTTTTTGTGGGGGAGGAACAACTCCCAGTCCCAGAATTCAGCCTGGGGAGCTTGCACTGAATTGTGAGACTAGCAGTATTTCCCCCCAAAAAAAGTCCCATTGTATGGAGCAGTTTGCAACTGAGATTTACACCAATTGCATTAGACCGGCAGGCAGAACTGTCTTGATTTTGGCCAATATTGTTATCACCATTTAAAAAAACAAAAAACCCTCAGTACTCAACAAATATAAAACAAAACTCAAGTAATTATTGCTCTTGGAACTTCTAAGCACACAGAATATATACAGGAAGCAAATTAGGTTGGTTTTTATTTACAGAGTTTTGTTTTGTTTTTCTCTTTTTGAAAGTCTAGTCTCTTTGTACCTTAAATGTGTGTGTTTTAAAATGAATATTCATTGTCTGCAATTTAAGACATGAGTATCTATACATCAGTGAAATAAATAATGCAAAGGCAACTTGTCAAGTGCTGGTACATGTGTGTACATTTGTAAACCAGGAAAACAATCCAGTAAACTAGAATTTGGATTAAGTCTGTAAAGGAAGCCACACCCTATGGAAGGGGCCTATAAGGCCATCAAGTCCAACCCCCTGCTCAGTGCAGGAATACAAATCCAAGAATATCTGCCAGTTAGTTATCTAAATTTCTCTTGAATGTTGGAGCATTCACCACCTCTTGAAGTAATTGATTCCATTGCTGTATTGCTCTAACAGTCAGGAAGTTTTTCTTGATATTCAACTGAAATCTGGCTTCCTGTAACTTGAACTCATTGTTGCGTGTCCTGCACTCAGAGATTATTGAGAACAGATCCTGCCCCTCCTCTGTATGACACACTTTCAAGTATTTGAAAAGTGCTATCATACCACCCGTCAGTCTTCTTTTCTCAAAGCTAAACATGCCCAGTTCTTTCAGCCTTTCCTCATAAGGCTTGGCTTCCAGCCCCCTGATCATCCTTGTCGCCCTTCTCTGAACTTCTTCCAATATGTTGTCATCCTTCTTGAAGTGCGGTGTCCAGAACCGGACACAATACTCAGTACTCCTGGAGCCTTTTGAGAGCTGACACTCTAAAGCTGTTGTTCCAAACATGTAAATGGCAAACTGAGCCCTAGGCAAGTTTCTTTCCTACTGCTTAGAAAGCCTTTATATTGTATGTCTGAGAAGGTCTTTATATTTCACGACTCAGCATGTTACTTACGAGAACTCAGTGAATTCCAGCTTTATCCTTTCTCTGAGAAACTTGCATATCTCTATTTGTCATTCAGTTAATTTACAACAGGCAAAAGGATAGTGCTACACTTTGGAACAGCAAATATTTACCCCTCAAGATCCCACTTGCTGTGGATAACATTGCTGCAAGTTGTTTTCTTTTCCCGATAGTGGATTCAGAAAAATAAAGAGAAGCTCTCGTGTCGGTAAGATTTGACATTTAAATTTATTTGGTTAGAAAAAAAAATTAATAGAAGGAAGACAGATTGAAAGTGGTAGCTGATGAATGTGGTGCCATGTTTAAAATAGTGAAATTTTTTGGAGTTCATTTTGAAACATCAAATTTAAAAGGCCTTCTTAAAGAAAAAAAATGTTAATAACTCTAGAGAGTTGGAACATTTAAAGAGAGAAAAGGGATTGGCCTAAATCCAATTTCTAGTCCCAACTAAAGTTGATCCCTTGGCAGAACTGCTGAATAGAACACTTGTATAAATCTCATTGATTCAGTGGGTCTACTCCAATTGGGACTAGTAATTATGATTCAGGTCTCTGTATTTTAAAATTTGTTGTTGTTCAGTTCTGTTCCAGTTTTCTTACTGATTTTGAGAAAATATGTCAATATTCATTTCTCATTTCTTTTTCAGAGGCCTTTTAAAATATATTTGTAGGATTTATTCATTTATTTATACTTTAATCATCAGAGAGTAGCAGAATATTCCAAGCTGTTTTAATGCAGCTACATGTGTAGGGGTGTCTCTGTGTGTAATTTTAAATGTTTTCATTGTCTGATGGTAGGGATCCCCCCCGGCTAAGTCTTCTGTGGTAGAATACTTCAGAGCTAGTTGTGACGCTGTTAGCAGTGGGTCTGGGGCAACAGAGGACGAGCAAAGTAAGCCCAGATGGGTTCCAAAGAAAAGAAATGGACATAGTTCCATATCTTCAGATGACTGCAAGAAATTCAAGGAAGTTAGCTGCGATCTGTTTCTGGAAACAATTCAAAGTGCTGGTTCTGACCTATAAAACCCTAAACAGCTTGGGTCTAAGCTATCTCAAGGACCATATCTCCCTTTATGAGCCTGCTCAGGTACTAAGATGATCAGGGGAGGCCTTTTTCTCAGTCCCACCTCCTTCAGAGGTACACTTGGTGGGGATGCAGGAGAGGGCCTTCTCTGTTGCTGCTCCCAGACTCTGGAACTCCCTCCCACAGGAGGTCAGGCTGGCCCCATCTTTGCTGTCCCTTCTGCAAGCAGTCAAATACATTTCTCTTCAGGCAACCTTTCCCTTAGAGACTAGCTGAGAGGAGTTTTTAAATAGATTGTTGTGCCTTACTGCTTGGAATGTGTTTTTGGTGTTGCTTTTTATTTGTCATTTTCAGTGTGGTATTTGTTTGATCCTTTTAAGCATTTTTATACTTACTGTTTTTAACTTTAATTATTGTCTTTTAAAGATGTGATCTGCCTTGGGTCCTTTTTAAGGAGAAAGGTGTGGTAAAAATATTTTAAATAAATAAATAAATCTGTTGCAGTAAAAACAAAGCAAAAACTCACATATCCTGAAAGATTAGCAGGTTTTTCGGCAGCATAAGCTTTCATCGATTCCAGCTAAGGACAAAATGAATACTCACACATGTTCTTGTCCTCCAGGAAAAAGTGTCCTGGCACATAGAGACACCCCACTGACAAATCAGTAGAACCTGAGCAATTTTAACCCCCCCCTCTTTTTTTTTGGTTGGCAGAAATTGTAGCAAAAACAAAACTCCACCTATTTTGTTTAGAATACACATTTTTAAATTTATTTATTTATTTAACTTATATGCCGCCCACTCTACCCAAAGGTCTCTGGGCGGCTTACAACAATTAAAGTACAATAAAAATACAATAACAAGATAAAACAATTAAAATACAATTAAAATAGATACTCTAAAAATTGCCATCAGGACCCACAGTTGATATTATTTCAATTAAAAGCCTTCTGGAACAGGAAGGCTTTGACCTGGCACCAAAATGTCATCAGCGTCGGCGCCAGACGAATCTCAGTCGGGAGGGTGTTCCATAGTCTGGGGGCAGCTGCCGAAAAGGCCCTTTGTCTACAAGCCGTCCCTCTTACCTCCTTGAGGGACGGCTCTTTCAAAAGGGCCCCCTGGCTAGATCTTAACTGCCGGGTAGGCTCATATGGAAGGAGGCAGTCATTCAGGTATCCAGGGCCCAAGCCGTTTAGGGCTTGATATGTCAAAACAAGCACTTTGAATTGGGCCCGGGCAGCAACTGGTAACCAATGTAATTTAATCAGAATCGGCTTGATATGTCCCCTAGCGGCCCCACCACTCACCAGCCGCGCAGCTCGATTCTGGACCAGTTGCAGTCGCCGGACCGTCTTCAAAGGCAGCCCCACGTAGAGCGCATTGCAATAATCTATACGAGATGTTACCAGTGCGTGTGTAACTGTCATGAGACTCCGCTCGTCCAGTTAGGGCTGTAGCTCGTACAATTTCCGCAGCTGAAGGAAGGCGCCCCTGGCCACCGAGTCCACCTGGGCTTCCAGAGTTAGACTGGGGTCCAGGAGCACCCCCAGGCTGCGGACCCTGTCCCTTAGGGGGAGTGTAATCCCATTCAGGGCAGGGAAATGGCCCTCCAGCCTGTCTGGTGAAGCACCCACTAACAGCACTTCCGTCTTGTCTGGATTGAGTTTCAATTTATTAACCCTCATCCAGTCCATTATCAGGTCCAGACACGAGTTCAGCACAGAAACCGCCTCACCTGGATTGGTGGAAAACGAGAGGTAAAACTGAGTGTCGTCAGCATATTGCTGACTCCTCAGCCCAAACCTCCTGATGACCTCTCCCAGTGGTTCCATGTAGATGTTAAACAGCATGGGGGGACAGTATCGACCCCTGAGGAACCCCATGACATAAATGCCACGGGACAGAGCAACTGTCCCCCAGCACCACCCTCTGGACACGGTCGGCCAGGAAGGAGCAGAACCACTGTAAAGCAGTGCCCCCAACTCCCAACCCAGCCAGCCTATCCAGAAGGACACGATGGTCGATGGTGTCGAAAGCCGCTGAGAGGTCCAGGAGTATCAACAGGGTCACACTCCCCCTGTCTCTCTCCCGGCAAAGGTCATCGTACAGGGCGACCAAGGCAGTCTCCGTGCCAAAACCCGGCCTGAAACCCGATTGAAATGGATCCAGAAAATCCGCTTCATCCAGCAGCGCCTGGAGTTGCCCGGCCACAACCCGCTCCAACACTTTGCCCAAATAAGGGAGATTCGCCACTGGTCGGTAGTTAACCACCAGCCTTGGGTCCAGGTTAGACTTTTTAAGGAGTGGCCGAATTACCGCCTCTTTCAAGGCGGTAGGGACCACTCCCTCTCTCAAAGAGGCGTTCACGGCCTCCTGGACCCAGGTGCGAACCCCCCTGGCAGATCTTCCAATTAGCCAAGATGGGCAAGGGTTGAGCGGAGTGGTGGTAGAACGGACAGATCCAAGCACCCTGTCCACATCCTCAGGTCTCAACAATTGAAACTCATCCATTAATATTTGACCTAAGCACGGCACACTGGACACATCCTCTGATTTTGCAGTAACGGTGGAGTCCAACCCACTGCGAATCTCAGCAATTTTTCCCTCAAAATGAATGGCAAACTCATCACAGCGAGCTGATGAGCAGTCCGGGACCTCCACCGGATTTCCCGGTCGAAGAAGATCCCGGACCACCCGAAACAGCTCTGCTGGACGACATTCTGAGGAAGCAATACGGCTGGAGAAATATTGCCGTTCCGCCAGCCGTATTGCCACGAAATAGGCCCTATAATGGGCTCTAAGTCGTGTTCGATCGGACTCCCAGCGGGACTTCCTCCACCTGCGCTCCAGCCGTCTCCCCTCTCACTTCATCGCCCGCAGTTCAGAAGTATACCAAGGAGCTGTCTGGGCTCTGCGTGCAGGGAGAGGGCGCTTAGGCGCAATGGTGTCAACCGCCCGGGTCATCTCCCTATTCCATAGGGTGACCTGAGCTTCGACAGGAGCGCCGACCATATCAGATGGATAATCCCCCAGAGCATTCAGGAAACCATCCGGATCCATTAGTCTCCGAGGGCGGATCATCTTAATAGATCCCCCACCCTTGCAGAGGGAAGAAGAAGCTAATAGACTAAACTTGACCAGGAAGTGATCTGACCATGACAATGGGGTCACAACCAGCCCCTCCACATCCAAACCACCATCTTCCAGTCCCGTTGAGAAAACCAGGTCCAAGGTATGGCCCTTCTCATGTGTCGGGCCGATAACATATTGAGACAGCCCCATGGTTGTCATGGCAGCCATGAAGTCCTGAGCCGCCCGAGTCAAGGCAGCCTCGGCATGGATGTTGAGGTCCCCCAGCACCAACAGCCTGGGAGTCCTCAACACCAGGTCCGAGACTACCTCCGTCAGCTCAGGCAGGGAGACTGTTGGAACGCAGCAGGGTGGGCGGTACACCAACAGAATCCCTAATCTGTCTTGCAAGCCCAGCACACAATACAGGCCCTCAAGACCTCCTCTCAAAGGGATAGGAAGCCTGGTCAAGGAGATAGAACTCCTATAGACTATAGCAACTCCCCCTCCCCGACCCTCCGAGCAACATTGGTGCTGGACCGAGTACCCAGGCGGACACAGCTGGGAGAGGGGGACACCACCCTCCTCTCCCACCCAGGTCTCAGTAATGCACACCAGGTCAGCACCCTGATCCAGAATTACATCATGGATGAGGGCAGTCTTATTTTGTACTGACCTGGCGTTCATCAACAGCACCATGTGTCTCGAGGGTTTGCTGATATGGTCACCTGATACCATCTGGTTGGGGGTAGGACTAGAAGAGGGGATAGATGTAAGATATCTAACCTCTCTTCTCCTACGTGGGCATGTTCTACCCCCACCGCCATTCCTTCCCCTACCCAGCACCACCTCAATGGCTGCTCCCTCCAACACCCTCCCCCCTTCCTGTTCCCTCAGATCCACTGTGGGTCTCTATGCAACCTGATGGCAATTAATAATAACAATTAAAAAACAACAACACACCCTTTTTGCACAAGATACCGTATTTTTCATGTATAAGACACCCCCCCACTTTTCTAACCCAAAATTTCTTTTTTCTCAAGAAAGTGAAGGGGGAAAGCAGGAATCAAAGCGCTTTGATGATTCCTGCTTTCTCCCTCCACCTTCTTCGGAAGAAAATGGAGGGGGAAAACACTTTCCTCGCAAGAAAGTGGAGGGGGAAAGCAGGAGTCATCAAAGCGCTTTGATTCCTGCTTTTCCCCCTCCACTTTCTTGTGAGGAAAGTGCTTTCCCCCTCCACTTTCTTTGCAAAAAGTGAAGGGGAGAAGCAGGAATCAAAGCGGTATGATGATTCCTGCTTTTCCCCTCCACTTTCTTCGCAAGAAAGTGGAGGGGGGAAGCAAGAATCAAAGTGCTTTGATCACTGCCTTCCCCCTCCACTTTCTTGTGAAGAAAGTAGAGGGGGGAAAGCAGGGATCAAAGCACTTTGATCCCTCCCCCTTACTTCCGTGTATAAGACGACCCTCAATTTTTAATCTAAAAGTTTTAGACAAAAGTATTGTCTTATACATGGAAAAATACGGTGGGGTTTTTTTTTGTTTTTGTTTTTTTTTACAAAATACAAGTTTTTGGTAGAAAAAAAGAGACAATCCTGTGATTTTTTTTTTAAAGTGCTGCCATGAGAGAAAGGTATGAAAATTCTCCTAATCTCAACCAACAGGAAGGAAAACTGTGAAATGGTCATTCCCACTTGTTAGAACAAAATAAACAAATAGCCCACTGCATCTGAAGAAGTTGGCTGCCGTCCATGAGAATTTAATACATACATTCCTTTTCAATTCGTAGATGTTATCCTTTGATTTAAAGAAACAAAGGGGTGTAAGTCTTTATTGCTTTTTCTCAAACTTTTTGTTCATCTAACAGGCAGTAGCCAACATATTTGACCCCAAGGCCCAAACTCAATTTCAGAGCAATTCTTGGAGGCACAGTCTAGGCAAATAGAAGTCTTTCCTGCTATATCTTAATAATAATACATATGTACCAACAAGGAAATTCAATCCCAATTTATGGCAACCCTTTCCAGGGTTTTCTGTGGAGAGAGTGCTCAGAAATGGTTTACCATTCCTTTCTTCTGGGATGCTCTGAAATTACGCAGTTTGCCCAAGGCTACAAAGGCTAACTCTTCTCCCAGGAGCACAGAGGGCATGAGCTTGTAAAATGGAGATGTCAGAGACTGGACCCGTAACAGAAAGAATACGGGGTACCACCATTGCACTGATGTTTTAATCACCAAACCTTCTGCCTCAGCGCTAGCTAGGAACATTCTTTACTGAAATTTTCACTATTTATGCTATGTCAGCAATAGGATATTTGTTTCATTTTGTTCTGTTTTTGCCGAAACCAGGGGGATGCAAGAGTCTCCTCCTCTCAATTTTCCTCCATACAATGCTTGTATTCTTTACCCATCCTTGTTTCGTATCAGGTTTCACAACTTTGATTTTAATTCTTACGACAGGATTTTTGCAAGTTTTTTTTTCCTGCTTTATTGATTTATCTGTTTCATTTATTTTGTTTATAGCCTGCCTTTTTACCTTGCAGGATCCAGGGTGGTTTACAAAATTTATGTTACACTGGCACTAAGATTTTGGCCACTACTAGCTGTTCATCATTCTTGTGGTATTAGACAGATTTTAGTTCTTCAAAATGCACAACAAACCATGCAGGTCTGTAAATATCAGAGGCAAAGTGTGTCAGGCAAAAAGAAAACAAAAATAAAAAAATTGAGAAGACAAAAATGTTGTAGCACCTTAAAGACTAACTGCCATATGTTAATGTGAGCTTTTGTGGACAAGTCCACTTTTTCAGCCCACATTAAAATGTAGCAGTTTATCTTTAAGGTGCCACAACATTTTGTCTTCTTTATTTTTGCTTTGGTTTTGCCTGACATGCTAGTACAAACTAACACGGAGACCTCATCAGGTGTAAAATAGATACCTGAGGATTTCAAAGGCAAAAAAATTATTTTCCATAAAATAAACATTTAAAAAATGAAGGAATTTTAGAGATTGCATCTCATGATGTTTCTCATGGGTCTCCTATTTATCTATAAACTTGTGTTGCCTATATGCATGTCTAAGCTTCTTCAAAATCAAGCTCTTTCTTACTCTGCATTCACCACTCCTCTCAGATGCCTTATTCAAATGATGGTGATGAAAGGACCTGTACCTCGTATTTCACATCATTTTGGATATTCCTCCATGGCCAGCTATTTCATGTTCCATCTAAAGCAAAATTTTGAATATGTGTTACCAATTTGTTATATAATCAAACTGGCAATATTATACTTATTTCTGTAGAATCCTAACCATTATTTCTTATCTATGGAACTATCATTCTTTGAAGGCTACAAAAGCTTTTCCATTTTGAATCTTCCAAATTACAGATCTGAGTTGAAAGATTTGCAAGTACATGCTTTTGCTTTCCAGCTATGAAATATTTAAAATATATAGCATTGTCACTTACCAGCCATGGACTAAATATCCAAGTGCAGAATTAAACTCACCAAATACATCAGCAAATTGTGGTGAGAGTAACATAACCCTTAGGAAAGGGTTTACATACAAATATGGTAAGATTTATAAGGCATCTGGTGGAAGCTTCAAATAGCTATTTGCAGTTCTGTCTCTTATTACTATTCTTATTTTTACTTAAAGAATAATTCATTTTTTTCTGTCTCTTTAGCATCACTTTGCTCATCAGGGGAGAAACTTATTGCTGAACAACAACATGAAACCTGAATTTTTTCTTGCCTTCGTTGAACTGTGTGTCATCGTGCATTTATCATATGGAAAAGCTGGGGTGGGGACTCAGCAAAGTGTCTTATTCAACCTTTCACCTTTCAATGACACTGCTAAACCATCCCCATGTAGCGCTGTATCAAATCAACCCAAGGAAAGGCCTATGTCAGCATTCTCCATGCACAACTTCACCAAACTGAACACAAACTTTGGATTTAATCTCTACAGGAAAATTGCACTAAGGCATGACAAAAATGTCTTCTTCTCTCCGTTGTCACTATCATTTGCTTTGGCAGTCTTCTTGCTGGCTTCCAAAGGGGAAACACAGAACCAAATAATGCAATCTCTAAATCTCCCTGTTCTGAATGGAAAAGAGCACCATTTTCCAGCCTTGTTCCAGCAGCTAAGGGTCAACGTCACCCAAAACAAAGAATTCAGGCTCTCAGAGAATAGCTTCTGTTTCATCCAGAAAGACTTCCAGATCAAGGAGGTCTTCCACAACTTGTCCAAACAATACTTTGATATGGAGTATCTGACGGTTGATTTCAGCAACTCTTCTTTGGCCAAAAGCTTGATCAATGAGCACATCCGGCAAAAGACTAGAGGGAAAATCCGTGCATTGTTTGATGCATTTGATCAGCATGCTAAAATAATCCTTGTGAATTACATTCTTTTTCAAGGTAAATGTTCATGTTATTATACACATAGTTGTTATTATTTTAAGAGGAGAGATCCGAGGTTTGGACAGCAACTAGTCTTACAAGAGGGCCATTAGGAAGAATGGATGGAATGTTGTGGGCAACACATATACACCCCAGTAACACAAAGCACATGATTTTCCTTTTCACACATTTTTCTTGTAAACTGCCACAACCCCCATGAAAGTCTTCACCTAATTAAAACTCCCACTGATGCCAAGGGGAGCATCCTTCATGAGGCAAACAGCAGCTTCTTTGTTGTAGGGGATTTGTCATGACGAAAAAGTTGAAACTGCCTCAATCTATACTGACCTCCCATGTGTGGAACTCACCACTGCAAGATGTGGTATTAGCCACATTTGACTTAAAAGGGGATTAGACAAACTGAGATTAGGCTAGGACCAGCCATGATGTCTAAATTGAACTTCAACCTTCAGGAACAGTATAGCACACATGGAAAACAGTAAAGGAAAGCAATTGTCTTCCAGTTCTGCTTTTGGCCTTTCCATAGCCATCTGTCTGGCCAACTGGGGAAAGAATGAGAGATTTCAGAGCATGAAAAGGTTATATTTGAAAATACAATGTCCAAAATATCACAGACTAGTAGTATGACCTTGCAGACTAGGAAATTCTGGTAGGTATAATCCCAAACAGCAACTTGTCCAAGGTCTGCCCAAGAGGCCTACCAACCTCTCTCCAACCAGTTCGCAACTAGTTGCCAAGGTCTGTTGTAGAGAAACTTCACTGAAGTCAGCATTGCTGCCTTAAATATTTGCAAACCTGTAACCAACTATAAGTACGTAAGTCAGGAGTGACCATCTAAATCTGATCTGACACAAGAAAACTCCTTTGGTATTCCTGATGTGTGGGGCTACTAGCTGCGTGGCTATGCAGGACATCTTGATAGAAATGTCTTACTGGAGCTGGAGCTCTGAACTGGGAGCAGAAGAAGCTTCCTAAAGAAAATCATAGTTTGTAGGAGACTGTGATGTGCCTGACATACAACATTCAGACAGCACCCACTCTGTCACTAATGAGTACAGGAAACAATCAGGGCGTTCTTGAGCCAACTGCTTTGAAATAAGTTTTTGGTCTTCCCCTGTTACTTCAATGGGTGTTGCTTCCTTGTGGATTGGACCCATGGAATTAATCTGATTCCTGTCCTGTCACTCTTAGTGGTGCTTCAAACATCTCACCTTCCTTTAGATAGTCCCTGTTCCTATGGAAAGACAACTATGCACATTGCACACTATCAGTACTTCTGTATCACTTTTACTACACCATGGAAGACAAGATCAGAGCCATGAAAAACTCCAAAATCATGGTGACCAAGAAGACTGAATGAGTAAACCCACCTCAGTGCTACAAATGATAACCAGTGTGGTGTGGTGGACAGACGGATTGACTAAGACTCAAGAGGCCTGGGTCCAAATCCCCACTCAACCATGGATGCTCACTAGGGGTGTGAAACTGGTAAAACCACCATAAACATCTCACTTACCTTGAAAGCCCTATGAGGGTCACTACAATTTGGTTCCAACTTGATGACACATAAAATGCATAAGTACTCTATGCAAATTGGTGGAGTCAGTTCTTTTATTCTAATAATGTGCACTGAATCCATGGTGAGTGAACTGGGGATGATCATAGAATCACAGAATCATAGAAAAGTGAAGTTGGAAGGGGCCTACAAGGCCATCAAGTCCAACCCCCTGCTCAATGCAGGAATACAATCAAAGCATATCTGCCAGGTGATTATCTAAGTTTTTCTTGAATGCCTCCAGTGTTGGAGCACTCACCAACTCCCGAGGTAACTGGTTCCACTGTAGTACTGCTCTAACAGTTAGGAAGTTTTCCCTGATATTCAACTGAAATCTGGCTTCCTTTAACTTGAGTCCATTGTTGCGTGTCCTGCACTCTGGGATGAGCGAGAACAGATTTTGCCCCTCCTCTGCATGACAGCCTTTCAAATATTTGAAAAGTGCTATCATATCACCCCTCTGTCTTCTTTTCTCAAGACTGTTGTTGTTGTTGTTTAGTCGTTAAGTCGTGTCCGACTCTTCGTGACCCCATGGACCAGAGCACGCCAGGCCCTCCTGTCTTCCACTGCCTCCCGGAGTTTGGTCAAATCTCAAGACTAAACATGCCCAATTCTTTCAGCCTTTCCTTATAAGGCTTGGTTTCCAGCCCCCTGATCATCCTTGTCGCCCTCCTCTGAACTTGTTCCAATTTGTTAGCATCCTTCTTGAAGTGTGGCGTCCAGAACTGGACACAATACTCAAGGTGAGGCCTAACCAGTGCTGAATAGAGGGGGACTAGCACCTTGTGGGATTTGTAAACTATACTTCTATTAATGCAGCCTAAATTAGTGTTTGCCCTTTTTGTAGCCACATCACACTGTTGGCTCATATTTAACTTGTGATCTACGACAATTCCAAGATCCTGAGCCAGGTATCCCCCATCTTGTAACTGTGCATTTGGTTTCTTTTTCCGAGGTGCAGTACTTCACACTTATCCCTGTTGAATTTCATTCTGTTGCTTTCGGTCCAGAGTTCCATCCTATCAAGGTCATTTTGAATTTTGTTTCTGTCTTCTAGGGTATTAGCTATTCCGCCCAATTTTATATCATCTGCAGATTTGACAAGGATTCCCTGCACTCCCTCATCCAAGTCATTAATAAAAATATTGAAGAGCACCGGGCCCAGGACTGAGCCTTGGGGTACCCCACTAGTTACCTCCTCCCAGTTAAAGAAGGACCCCTTAATCATCACCCTCTGAGTACGATTCTGTAGTCAATTGTGTATCCACCTGACACTTGATCTATCCAGCCCACACCTAGTTAGCTTGCTAATCAGGATATCATGGAGCACTTTGTCAAAAGCTTTGCTGAAGTCAAGATATACCACGTCTACAGCATTCCCTCGGTCTATCAGGGAGGTGACCTGATCAAAAAATGAGATCAAATTAGTTTGGCAGGATTTGTTCTTGACAAATCCGTGTTGGCTTCTAGTTATTACTGCATTGTTTTCTAGGTGCTTGCACAATGACCGTTTTATGATCTGTTCCAGAACTTTGCCTGGGATTGATGTCAGGCTGACTGGCCTGTAGTTCCCAGGTTCCTCTTTTTTGCCCTTTTTGAAGATAGGGACAACATTGGCCCTCCTCCAATCCTCTAGCACCTCCCCCGTTTCCCATGATTTCAAGAAAATAATGGATAGCGGTTCTGAGAGTTCTTCAGCCAGTTCCTTCAGTACTCTCGGATGCAGTTCATCCGGCCCTGGAGATTTGAACTTGTTCAAGGTGGTAAGGTATTCCTTGATTATTTGTTTATCAATCTCCAGCTGTAATCCTGCCCACCCACCCCCCTTGCACTTCCAATTTGTTTGGAAGTTCATAGTCTGTCTTATGGGAAAAGACTGAACTAAAATAGGAATTGAGCACCTCTGCCTTCTCTTGGTCCTCTGTTATCATTTTTCCATCTCCATTGAGGAGCTGTGTCTTTTGTGTGTCATTTGCTATGAACATACCTGAAGAATGCTTTTTTATTGCTTTTAGTGTCTCTAGCTTACCTCAGCTCATTCTCCACTTTTGCCCTCCTACTGCCATCCCTGCATTTCCGTGCTACTTGTCGGTACTCATCCTTGGTGGCCTGGCCTTTTTTCAACTTCCTGTACATGTCTTTTTTGGTTTTTAGGTCCTCCCTGAGCTTTTTGTGAAGCCACACTGGCTTCACAATGCTATGGGGTGGTATATAAGCAGCACGCTTTGCTTTGCTTGCTTACTTTTTTGCTGCCTCCCGCCTTTTTTTCTTGTTGGAATTGTTTGTAGTTGTGCCTTTAGAATTTCTTTTTTTAGAAGCTCCCACCCTTCTTGGACTTTTCTTGTTAAGATCTCCTGCCATGGGACCTTACTTATCCTGATTATTAAAATTGACTTTTTAAAAATCCAGCAGATGTGTGTGGCTACACTCTGCTTTCGTTTCCTTTGAAATCAAGAATTCTAGAAGGACATGGTCACTCTCACCTAGAGTTCCCCTTACTGCCACTTCCCGCACCAAGTCATCTCTGTTGGTCAGAATCAAGTCAAGGATAGCAAATCCTCTAGTTTCTTTCTCCACTTTTTGTAGGAGAAAATTATCAGCCACACAAGCCAGGAATTTTTTGGAAGGGTCATACTTGGCAGAATTTGCTTCCCAACATATATCTGGATAATTGAAATCTCGCATCACTACTATGTTGTGTCTCTTTGAAAACCCTTCAATTTGTTTTTCAAAAGTTTAGTCCACTTCCTCTCTTTGATTGGGCGGTCGGTAGTAGACTCCAGCTACCGAGTTCCTTTTGTTTTTTGCCCCAACTAGATTGATCCAGATGCTCTCGATGGGACAGCCACTCTCCTCCTCCTGTATTTCTGTGCAGGAATGTGTATTTTTGACATATACTACAACTCCATCTCCCTTTTTATTCTCTCTGGGGGGTTTTTGATCAGTTTATATCCCTCAATTGCTGTATTCCAGTCATGGGAGTCATCCCACCAAGTTTCAGTTATTCCCATCAAGTCATACTTACCCTCCTGAATTAAAATCTCCAGTTCTTCTGGTTTGTTTCCCATACTCCTGGCATTCGTATACAGACACCAGAGGGTGTGTGATTTGTGGTCTGTTTGTCTTTGTACATTTTTATGAATATTATTATGATTATTATTATGATTATTGTTATGTTTATTATTGTGATTATTATTGTTAATGTTATTATTGTTGCCCTTTTGATCAGTTTGGTCCATTCCTCTTATTGTGTATAAGGCTTCATCTACCCTTAACTCTGTGCTTGCGACTCCCTCCCCCTTCCAATTCAGTTTAAAGCCCTCCTGATGAAGTTCTTCATGCTGTGGGCAAATACATTCTTCCCAGTCCTTGTTAGATGCAAACCGTCTCTTGCTAGCAGTCCTTCTTCCAGGAAGCTTAGTCCATGGTCCCCAAAACCAAATCCCTCTCGTCGACACCACCTTCGTAGCCAGTCATTCAACCAAAGGATCTTCCTTTCTCTTTCGATTCCTCTTCCGAGCACCGGTAGGATGGAAGAAGAAAAAAATGATGCCTGCTGGCCTCTTTTCCTGACTTCCATGTACACCATGGGAAGTGCAAAAGGAATCCTGTGCCTGTGCAGAGCTCTACCCATGCCATTCACTGAATGCAAAGAAGTTGGGGAGTACATGTGTGAAATCATTTCCCAGCCTCTAAGCATTAGGTGAACATAGTGTGGAAGTGAGAATAGGGCTCTTACAATGAGTACAACAGCACCATCCCAAAATCTTTTTCTGTCTCAAAAAAAAGTACAATGAGTACAACATAGCCCATCCCCGAAGAAATCTAGAAACCAGCTGAACTGGCCATTGCATTTTGTTTCAACACTGGAGATATGAGTATATCCTCTACTGAAGTGGTCCCCAACCTTGGGCCTCCAGATGTTCTTGGACTACAACTCCCAGAAGCCTTCACCACCACCTCTGCTGCCCAGGATTTCTGGGAGTTGAAGTCCAAGAACATCTGGAGGCCCAAGGTTGGGAACCACTGTACTGCACTTAAAGGCAACCTAGACAGTCTGTGCAGGACAGGCATTGTGACCAATACTGTTTTTCCTCCAATAAAGGGGAAAAAAGCCAGGGACTGAAGAGGAAAACCTGAAGGGCTTTTGATGCTGCCCCCCAGCCTTTGCTACCTGAGGTAGTTGCCTCATTTTATGAAACACTAGGGCCTGCCCTCATGGACAGGTACTTTATCTCCCTGTCATTTTCAGGTTTAGGAGCTGGCCAGGTTAGGTAGCACCAATGCATAAGGTGAAGTTACTTTCTTGGACTATAACTCCCAGGATCACAAATAGACTTGGATGACTGAGAGATACAGATAACTTGAGTCCAAAAGAAGTTATTTATTTCAAAGGCTGAGTAGGTATTGATCTTATATGGGCTCTGTCCCATGGCAGAAGTTCACAGAACAGGGAAGATCTAAGCTATCTCTCCACCTTCATTTTCTCTCTAGCCCTTTAATAATGAAAAGAACATTTCTACTACTGGCTGTTGCTTGGGAGGATTATTTTTAAAAGGTTCCATGGCAACTAAAAGAGGAAAAAAAGACATTGCAATTAGATATCCCCCTAATTTCTCTCCTCTATTTTTAGCTCCTGTTCTGATTGTTCAGCCCTTCAGTAACTGCTGAATTGCGGTAGAGTGTGCTGGAAGGAGAAGAGTAAGGCCATGGGCGTCTGCTACCCTAAGCAAAGGGAGGCAGCTTGGGATCCCACTGGCTTTTATAGGATTTGAGGAGTCTCAACATGGCACCCTTTGCCATCTTGTCTGGCAAAGGGCATGTCTGGAAGGCACAAAAAGGTGGCTGTCATGGTGGAGGGTGGGATAGAAGGGTATAGAGACAACCTTGTGGGGAAAACTTTTAAGAGAGTTGAACGTGTTTCAGTAGAGCCATTGTTCGTTGATCTCCCTTGTTTGGCTTCTGTTTCTGATCAAAGAAGATTTGCATATCTTACAAATCCTATTTGACTGGAGATGACAAAGGGATAGATTTGTTCTGCAGGCACAACACCTCATGTCATCCTGAGGTCTCCTGTGGCCAAACTATACAAGATGGCAGCTTTGCAATTAGAAGCAGAGCTTCTTTAAGAGGTAAAGGATTTTTATTTATCTGACCAAGTGTATGTAGGCATCCTTCAGTCTCGAGAGACTATGGTAATGTGCTCTGAATAGAGGTCTTGGAACAGCATCTAATGTGGCTGAGAAGGCCAATTCGAGAGTGACAATCACTTCCACACTGAAGACAAATACAATCTGTCCCCTGTCCAGCTCCCTGATTTTGCTGGTTTGGGGACTGCCTCTTTGCCTCGGCCTGCTGTACAAGTGTCTCTTCAAATTGGGAGAGGCCATGATGCACCGCCTGCCTCCAGGCTGAACGCTCAGATGTCAAAGTTTCCCATCTGTTGAGGTCCATTCCTAAGGCCTTCAGATCCCGCTTGCAGATATCCTTGTATCACAGCTGTGGTCTCCCTCAGGGGCGCTTAACCTGCACTAATTCTCCATACAGGAGATCTTTTGGAATCCGACCATCAGCCATTCTCACAACATGCCCAAGCCAGAGTAGACATCGCTGTTTCAGTAATGTATACATGCTAAAAATTCCAGCTCATTCTAGAACTACTCTATTTGGAACTTTGTCCTGCCAGGTGATACCAAAAATGTGTCGGAGACAACGCATATGGAATGTGTTCAACTTCCTCTCCTGCCGTGCACAAAGGGTCCAGGACTCACTGCAGTTCAGGAGTGTACTCAGGACACAGGCTCTATAGACCTGGACCTTGGTATATGCCGTCAGCTTGTTATTAAGCCATACTCTCTTTGTGAGTCTAGAGAACATGGTAGCTGCTTTGCCAATGCGTTTATCCAGCTCGACATCTAGGGAGAGAGTGTCAGAGATCGTTGAGCCAAGGTACACGAAATCATGAACAACCTCCAATTCTTGTGTGGAGATGGTAATAGAGGGAGGTGAGTCCACGCCCTGGCCCATGACTTGTGTTTTCTTCAGGCTGATTGTTAATCCAAAGTCTTGGCAGGCCTTGCTAAAACGATTCATGAGTTGTTGGAGTCTTCAGCAGAATGGGCAGCAACAGCTGCATCATCGGCAAAGAGGAAGTCCCGCATGCATTTCAGCTGGACTTTGGTCTTCGCTCTCAATCTAGAGAAATTAAAGAGCTTTCCATCTGATCTAGTCCGGAGATAGACACCTTCTGTTGCAGTTTCAAAAGCGTGCTTCAGCATGACAGCAAAAAAGATCCCAAACAGGGTCGGCGCGAGGACACAGCCCTGTTTCACTCCGCTTCGGATGTCAAAGGGATCTGATGTTGAGCCATCCAAAACTACAGTGCCCTTCATTTCCTCATGAAAGGATCTGATGATGTTAAGGAGTCGAGGTGGACATCCAATCTTGGGAAGTATTTTAAAAGGCCGTCCCTGCTAACCAAATCAACGGCCTTTGTAAGATCTATGAAGGCCACAAAGAGTGGCTGTCGTTGTTCCCTACATTTCTCCTGCAACTGTCTGAGGGAAAATACCATGTCAGTGGTGGATCTATTAGCTTGAAATCCACACTGTGATTCTGGATAGACTCTGTCTGCAAGCACCCGGAGTCTCTTCAGCACAACATAGACAAGCAGCTTGCCTACAACGCTGAGAAGAGAGATGCCATGGTAGTTATTGCAGTTGCCCCTGTCGCCTTTGTTCTTGTACAATGTGACGATGTTTGCATCCTTTATGTCCTGTGGTACTCCACCTTCCCTCCAGCAAAGACAAAAGATTTCATACAGCTCAGCGGTGATGGTCTCTTTGCAGCACTTCAGCACTTCAACAGGGATGTTATCCTTCCCAGGTGCCTTGCCAGAGGCGAGGGAATCCAAGGCCACTTTTATTTCTGTTAAAGTTGGTTCGCTGACCAACTCTTCCAAGACAGGCAGGCACTCGATGTTATTTAATGCTTCAGTTACTACAAGTTACTACATTCTCTCTAGAATATAGCTCCAAGTAGTGCTGCACCCAGCGTTCCATCTGCTGTGCTCGGTCCTGGATGATCACGTCTGTAGCAGTTTTCAAAGGAGCAGATTTCTTCTGTATTGGACCTAAAGCCTGCTTGAAAGCATCATACATTCCCTTGATGTTACCTGTGTCCGCTGCTATCTGTATCTGAGAGCAGAGCTGAAGCCAATAATCTTTAGAACATCTCTTGGCAGTCTGTTGGACTTTGCTATGAGCAACTTGAAGAACCTGCAAGTTGTACTCACTAGGACAGGCTTTGTATGCTGCTAGAGCTCTCCTCTTATCCTCGATGGCTGGCACCAACTCCTCCGAATGGGCTTCAAACCAGTCTGCTGTCTTTTTGGTCTTCTTGCCAAATGTGGACAAGGCAGAGGTATAAACAGCATTCTTGAAATGTTCCCATCGTTCAGGTGCATTAGCACCATCCGGGCCTGGAAGAGTTTCCTCAAGCGCTGGAGCAAATTCCTCCACTTTTCTCTGATCACAAGTCTTGCTGATGTCAATACGTGGTCTTCCTTCCTTTTTCGTGTGATACAATCTCTTTATTTGCAGTTTTACTCTGCTACACACCAGGGAGTGATCAGTATCGCAATCAGCACCCTGATAACAGTGTGTGATCATAATACTAGGAAGGCTAGAGCTACGTCTAGTGAGGATCAAATCGAGCTGATGCCAATGCTTCGATCTTGGATGTCTCCAAGAGACTCTGTGTTGAAGCTTCGTATTAAAGAACATGTTGCTGACACAAAGACCATAATAACAGCAAAACTCCAGCAAGCCATTTTCGTTCATCTTCCCAATGCCAAAACGGCCTAGACAAGTGGGCCAAGAATTGTGATCAGCACCAACTCTAGCGTTAAAGTCTCCAAGAATGAACAGTGGCGCTCTCTCAGGGATTTTTTTTATAGTAGCTGCCAGATTGTTGTAGAAATTGTCTTTGACTTCTGTTGTGGACGACAGTGTTGGTGCATATGCACTAATGAGGGTGACCGGTCCCGCTGATGAGTGGAGCTGCAGAGACATGATTCTTTCACTCCCCACAGTAGGTGGAACAATGGATCTCAGCAGAGTATTTCTGACCGCAAAGCCAACACCATGTTCCCTGGTCTCATTCAATGGTTTTCCCTGCCAGAAGAATGAGAAATTTTTTTCTTTGACAGATCCCGAGTCTGGCAATCTCTGACCAAGAGATTTATCTGACCAAGAGATTTAGATAAGGTAAAGATTGGCTGTTTTTATTTGGTGATTGGTTATCAAGAGATAAACTTCAGGCTTTATTTGGAAGTTGATTGTGCAGACAAGACCAATTTGAAAGAACGTACCTCTGGAGAGATAACATTTGATTTCCTTCTAATTGCAAAGCTGTTGTCTTGTATTGTTAGGCCTGGTGAAAATAATATTCTGTCTCAGGCTTCAGATATGCTCCTATTTTGACTGTCCTTACTGTTAGACAGAGTAAGGCAGCTGAATCCTAAGGGATAAGGAGTGGTACAAAGTTATTGGAAGATAACCCACTATGCACTCACAGTTCATATAGAACTTCATTTGAATGTCTAGAGCTTTCTTTTCCCTCATAACATCTTGGCATCTTATGCAGTTGTTATGAGTTCAACATCATTATTTTTTAAAAATTCTCCATAAAGCTGACATGAGGGTGTGATCAGATGGACATTTGTCCACAGTTTGGTCTGGGTTTGGAACAGGCTGGTTCACTCCTTTTCTCAAATGATGTACATGCCATCGCAAACTATTTTGGCCCTGACCAACGCCTTTTCGGGTCCCTTTCGAGGGCTACTGGTTCGTGGAGGGTTTTTGTGTGTGTGTGGGATCACTCCATTTTGGTCAGTGTGCGATCACTGAGATCAAACCAAAACAGCTGTCCCTTGACAAAGCCACCTAACAATCTCGAGAAACAGGAATCTTCCTGACTGCTTGTTTTAATAGTTGCTAATGCATTGACAATGCTTTCTAAGCCCTTTCAAAGCATTGCTGATGCTCTGTGTCAATGAGCAACAATTCAATAGAAAGAGAAAGCTTCATTGCCCTTCCCCACCACAGACAAGCGGAAAGGAAGCTTCCCATTTCAGAAGATCGTTAAGCAACTTAGGTAAAGCATAGGGGAGGAAACAGTAAAGGGAAAGATTAGTCTAGGTTGTGTTAAACAGGGTTCCTTGAAGAGCAGTGTGGTCGGTCTTTACATGTCAATGCAAAGATCACCTCAATGACATACCACACCTGAAAGCAGCCTGGTTTAGCACTATCTGGACAATCCAGGCAGGGGTAACTGGCCACCTAGTCACACTCTGAATTATTGGGTGGGCGGAAAGATCTTATCCTGATGCCAAGGAGAACCCCTCCAAGAAGGCTGTTCTATAACTTGGTGCTCAGCTTCACTACTAGGTACACTTTGAGAAGAGTGTCTGAGGAAGATCTTAAGATTCAAGCAATTGCATGTTATTAAATGGGGATGTGATTTAACCAAAGTTATACGTACTGTTCAATTCTGTCCATTCCAATGGGAGAGTTTAGCATATTGAAACCACTGGGAAATGTCACTATCTGTATGGTCTCTGATACTTCTCATGACTAATATACATATGATGTCTGTATTATACAATAAATGAGTGCATTTCTGTATCTCCATAGGTACATGGCTACGCCCCTTTTCTACCAAGTTCACAGAACCACAAACGTTCTATATAGACAATTATAGGACTGTCCAAGTCCCAATGATGTTCAAGACTGACAGGGTAGCTGCCACATTTGATAAGAACTTACGGTGTGTCGTCTTGAAGCTGCCGTACAGAGGGAGTGCACACATGCTGATTGCTATGCCTGAGAAGAATGCTGATTATATGTCCCTCGAAGACCATTTAACAAATGAACTTGTGGAATCTTGGCTTAAAACCATGGAAATGAGGTACAACTTGTGTTAAGAACATCATGATTTTTATTGCTAAGTTACCAGATTCCATTTTGGTGCCAGTCAGAATAGTTGTTCAAAGGGGAACTTGAGAATGGAAAGAAATAGGCTGCGAAATTTACCTTTTCTGCCAAGGCAAGCTGTTTATGTTAACTTATGGAAAACAGTCTGATGTTGGTACACAAACCCTAACCAAACAATATTAGAATCATGGAGTTGGGAGAAACCCTATCTAGTCCCATTTTCTGTCTATTAAAGAAATCCACTACTATAGGACCCCTGATGGGAGGCCATCAAGAACCAATTTAAAAATCTTTAAGGAAGACTAATCTACCACTTCCTTAGAAATTCTGTTCCAATACTGAATAGCTTAGAGCATCCGAAAGTTTTTCCTGAAATTTATTCAAAATCACCTTTCCTGTAACTTGAACCCGTTAGTCTAGGCCTGGGGATTCAACATGGAGCAAATTTATTCCATCATCTACTGAGAATCCTTCAAAAAATTGAAGATAGCTTTCTATCGCCTCTTAATTACCTCTTCCCATGGGAGAAAATATACAACTCCCACAACTTTTCTCCACAAGACTAGGTCTCAATGCTCTTTATCATCTTTATATTATTAAGCTCACACTTTCTACTGTATCCCAAGGTGCTAGGAGCCATCAGTGCTGAAACCGCACCCATGGCCTACAAGCAAATTTCCCTCCTGGTTTGTAGACAATGTTCAGAATTTCCATTCAATGTGTACGACAGCCAATCTTTCATGTGTCTCCTTCATTAAATTAATTTTCCTGTTTTATTTTTTTGCTCTACAGGAAAAGAGACATTTATTTCCCAAAGTTCAAACTAGCTCAGACATATCATATGGATCGATTGCTTCAAGATCTGGGTATTAAAGACCTTTTTTCTTACAAGGCAGACCTGAGTCAACTGACTGATGAGAGATATGTTAAACTATCACAGGTAAATATGATCGTCTGTCCTGCAAAACCTTCTCAAGAACTAGCAGTGGTTTAATGTCCCAAAAATGGAGATCTGTTGGAAAAATGCGAATGTTTGATATTGCATTTGCAGAGTGCAGTGGGGCAATGCTGACCTCATAACTATTAAACAGGAGTGACTACATCAGCCATTTATACTATAGTAAAAATAGAAAAAGTATTGCTTCCAGAAATTCACTTAAAAAACAAAAAGAACCTTACATTTGGTTATCAAAGCCCCTAAATTATGAATAAGTGAACCTGCCTCTTGCAAGTTAGGAAAGAGAGGAAGTGGTAAATTATCTCAGAGAAAAGGAGGAAAGAAGCCTTCAATCTACATGAAGATCTAGAAAAGAGGAGTAAACATACATAGGCTATCTGACCGTCTGCTGACTCCCCCATCTCCCCACGTCAGGTCATTTTTTACTATTATGGTGCTCTATTTCAACCTCAAACAGGAAGTTGGCACTATTTGTGCAGTCCAGATGTTTTGGAGTACCAAGCCAAAGTAACTGATGGTGACAATAAGATTTGTTGTACAAAATATCTGGAGTGTACAAAATTGCCTATATCTGGTCTAGACAGTCTCAGTCACCCATTTGGAAGCCACAGAAGAGAACAGAAGTCAAAATTCCACAGCTTAGCAACAGATGAGTTTGGCAACGAGATGATGATTGCATTGGTTTGGTGGCATTTGCATGTTTTTGATTGACCTAAGCTTTCTGTTTTGGTGTTTCGGGTTTTTCTATTCTTTAATGGCCTTTGAAGGACCCTATCCAAAAAGATGACCTGTGTGCACTCCTCATTGGAACAGAACAAACAAATCATATCAGTTTTCTAATTGGGAACTTCTAGAGACAGACATTGCATTAACTGCACAAATGCAGTTATAAACCTGCTATTCATATTCCAGAGGACATCCCCCAACTTATCTCAATAATTTTGAAGCTGCTCAAGCCTCCCTTGTGGCTTCTGTTTCCATGACAAAAATGCACACACTAATTGCATGTGCAAACTTTTAGGTACTCTACATATCAGGTAATGGGGACTTAGGTAGTTGACCTGAAAATTTTCCAGCAGACTGGCAGTTCTATAAATTGGATAATTTTTATTTTTAAAATAAAAATTGTTTTCCACCAATATATCCAACTCATAATTTCCTGGATTTCCCCTGTATAACCTTGTAAAACTTGCTATTAAACTGGCTACCTTAGGGATGAGTTACATATTTTTTTGTGAGAAAAACTGCCATTTCCCATCTGAGCTCTTAGGTAGTTTCCAGACTTGAAAATCCATCAAGAAGCTACTGCAAGTTGCACCAGTTGCTTTCCAGAGCTGCAGCTATGTAATATGACTTTGGCCATTGACTTATTAATTTTAAATTAATTACCCTTGAAAGTAATTTCCTGTTATCATTGTTGACCTCATTTCTCCATACTCCACTCCTGGAGGGAAAACAAAAGCAAATAATTTTAAATGTCAGCTCTACATCTTCTGTGACAAAGGGAGACAAAAGGAATTCACTCAGCTTCTCCACAATGTCCTTATCCTTCTACGTCCATTTAACTCTCATCATCCAAAGGTCCAGTTAATTCATCTTCTGACGTATTTAAAGAATATTTGGTATCAATCGTAATGTACATAAAGCATGTGATCCTTTAATTCTTTTCTTCATTCGCTCTCTCTTACACATCCCTCATTACATTCATTTGCTAATCTCTATGTCATTTTACATTCTCTTTGTTCAGGCAAGACACCAGGTTTTTTAAAAATTTGTTACCCATGAAAGCAGATTTATCTCTAACTACACAGTATAAGTTCTAGCTGAGCCATTAATGTGCTTTTGAATCATGCCCTTGTGTTCTAGAGCAGTGGTTCCTAACCTTGGGTAACCCTGGTGTTCTTGGACTGCAATTCCCAGAACCACTGTTCTAGAGGGATTTGATCCCCTTGGCTTTCCATTTCGACTTCTTCTCAGTCCCCTCATTTTAGAGAAGTTCCCTCTTTTGAAGTCAACTGTGAGTGACAAAATTTGGGGGCCGTCATTAGGTGTGTCATCATTACATCCACAGCAGCACAGAACTGGTCATTGTAGACATGAGCCAGTAAGCTGTTTCAGCAAGAGCTAGACTAGAATGCTGTGTTCATGTTTATTTCCAAGAAGTTAAACAACGATCAGTGAAAAAGCAGGAATGATGAAAAGTCAGAAATGTTGCCAAGGAATTCGTACATTTTCCTGCAAATCCTCATATATTTCCGTCCTCCTTAGGTACTCCAAAGAGCTGTTATTGAAGTGGATGAGATAGGAACTGAAGCCGTGGCTGCTACTGGATCAGAAATCATGGCATACTCCTTACCTCCTACCATCCGAGTGAATCGTCCGTTTCTATTTATGATTTATGAAGAGATGTCAAATGCTTTGCTCTTTGTGGGCAGAGTTATCAACCCAACAGAGATGTGAATAAAACCCAAATATTTCTGTTTTGCATTTCCTATTCGTGTATATCCCTCTCAGACTCAAACTTAGGTATTACACTGAGAATGTATTTTTAAAATGGGCTTAGCTTTGGCCACTTTCTCTTTTCAAAGAAAAATAAAACCTTGTGCTTGGGACCCTATCCTGATTGGAATCACAGCTTGTGGGGAAATGGTTACACTTATTGACTCACCCTGAATGTCACAGTCTTGATTCAAATCAAGATTCCAAATGGATCCCCTTTTTCATGAGAGAGCACCCAGTGTTAAACAAAGTCTTTTAAAATGTGTGGTTGTAATACACGATTAAATTATATCCATTTTGGAGTTAGAAGAAAAGCCGTTTGTGGAAAACAGAAGACATTCTTGTTTGAAAGCAAAAAGGGGATGGAACAAGTAATTTTGGAACCAGAAGCAGAAAATACTACTAAAACTTTCTCTGATCCCTTCAATAATAATAAGCAATGCATTCCTATGAATGTGTATTCAGATGTACATTCTATTGAGCTAAGTATGCTTTCTTCCAGATTCACAGCCTAAATGTTGCCCTTTCGTTACCCTTTTATAATATCAAAAATAAACTGTCCAAAAGTGTCATATCTCTGTGCCTAGTGGTAGGTCTGGCCTGGATTTCCAGGCAGAGCTTAGACTCTCTGTTCCACCTACAAATCCAGTATGGAGGATGAGTAATGTGGGTAGTTGCATGAACCGCTCTGCCATCTGCTTCTAAAAGAATGGTAGAGGGGGCAGGATCTTCCTGACCCACAAGGATTACCAGAATTTACTACTCCTATTGCTATGGTGTTGTAGGAACCTATTGTCCTATTATTAACATGACAACACTAATATGTCCTATTATTAACAGCCTGCATAATTAAATTGTAAACTGCCCAGAGAGTGGTATATCAGCAGCACACTTTAATATTGTTGAATTAAAAAGTGACTGTTCAGTTATTATTTACATTTATATCTCACCACTCCTTTAATAAGCTCATACATGGCTCTGTTCCTCCCCAGTATTCTCACACTAACCCAGTGAGGTAGATCAGCTGTGCATAGGTGGCTCTTCACACTCCTTTCAACTGTCTTGCTCCAGATCAGCTTCAAGACCTCACATGCACTGATCCTATGCTTTTCACTCAGCTGCACTGCCACAGAGGAATTTTCCAGCAGTGAAATAGTGTTGCACCAGATTTTCACAAGATTTAGTATACTCTGAGCACAGGCCAGTTTCACATGCATTTGCAATGATTTACCCCTTTCTACCACTTCCATGATAGTCTGCAGTCCTTATTCCATTCCTCCTCCACTTCTGCTGCTGCTTGCATTTGTCCCCTAGGAAAATCCAAAGGCTCCAATGTGGTTCCTTCTTTTATGCCCTCAGGGTATTGAACTGTGCAGTGGGAGAGGCTGAGGTTCATTTGCATAGCCTTTCCGTTTCTCTGTCCAAAACTGTTGATCCCAGTATTGCACCCCATTCCCCATAGAATCATAGAGTTGAAAGTGGCCTATTAGGTCATCGAGTCCAACTCCCTGCTCAACGCAGGAATCCAAATCAAAGTATATCTGACAGATGGCTATTGCACAGTTCATGGCATTGCCTGTCCAATTGTGAACTGATATTTCATTCAACTTTTCATTCTGTTTCCATATGTCTGACAAAGTGGATGTGTGCACGAAAGCTCACATGAAATATAATAGTTAGTCTTTAAGGTGCCATATGTCTTGTCTTGTTTCTTTGGATTTTACCTGATATATTACATACACCACAGAATTATCAGTTATGCTACATTGGGGTTAGTTCTTACAGAGCAGCGACTGCTGTACTGAATATAAGACTAGTCTTCCTATGCCTTTATATTTCAATTAAAATTAAAATTTGCAAAGATTAGATCTCTCCCACCCAACACATGCAAGTACTTCAATGTCCTACGTTTTATTGTGCGCAAAGCATTCATTATTTCACATTGTAAAAATTAACCACACACATATTCATTCACAAATTAGATTATCTTTATCATACACCAATAAATCTTAAAAAACAGATTTCTGATATCAATATAGTTTTGCTGATTGCATTTGTGAAATAGAGAAGCTGACAATAGCTTCATACAGTCTCTCAAGTATTGGCATAAATAGAACTTTTTAAATAGAACTGCATGTTGCAGGCAAATTTTGATAGAAACATTAGCATGAATATAAACAAAATGCTCTGGATGTAGCTAAAAGCATGATAACTTGAAATAACAACTAATTAAAAACTAGATTCATCATTTCTAAAGTGTTGGATAAAGAGAAGCTACAACCTGAAATACTAGAAGTTAAAACAAAGTATTTATACAACAAAATTGTGATATGAAACTGATGAAATCATTTATATGCTTTTTGGAGGTATTTCTTCTTATTAAAAGGTGGAACAAAATCCACTTGGGATTTTTATACACCAGATAAGCAATCTTATTTAAAATTACAGCACAACTGGATTTTAGATCATTATACTTCTTTGTCCATGCTTCCAGGCTCTGTTAAAGCTTCTTTGATATTTAAAAGCTTTTTTGAGAGAGAGAAAGTGTCATATGTTCAGTTAATCCTATATGCAGAGCAGCTTCATAAATATGGTCCTAGGTCCATAGCAAAGGCATATTAGGAGCCCCTAAGCTCATAAATAGGTATATTTTAAAGTAGAGGGCACTTGTATTCCAAATCAAAAAAACCTGAACTGTTAAAAGGCATAATTGAGAAAGGGCAAGGTAGGGGAAAGGAACCCTGTCTCTTTAGCTGCAACAGTTTTAAGCACATAGCTAAAATAACACTGAATTAAACACTTCACTTATGACATTGGAATTCTGCACATATTACATTATTTCTATGAAGATATTTTACAACATAGGAGTTTATTTAACTGACAGAAGATGTTAACATGATAAGATGCAGTTAGTCTCTCCTCTTCGGTCCATACATTCAAGGTTGTACTCAAGCTTCTCCCAAGTCTTCAGCCATGTTGCCCCCGGCGGTCTTTGGTGTGCCTCCTTTCCTTCACCATCTCTATGAGTTTGACTTCCTGTTCTTTCTTTAAATAAAGAAAAAGAATGTAATCATATTCTGTAAGACTGGAACAGAACCGAACATAATTGACAAAAACCACTGCATTTTCACAGAGAAAACAAATTATCTTCATGCAGTACACAGTGACAGTTTCACAGGGTCTTGGAGATCCTAAACATGCTGCTTCTAAGTAAAATACCCCAAGTATTTCTCATCTCTTGTTATTCTTAATAAGCCCAAGCCCCCACTCCCAACATAGTGGCAGCCCTGTTTATCGCTCGGCAGGAAGGACATAAAAGTGCCATGAACTGCCATCTTCTCCTCATGGCCAGTTGTTCCCCAGCATCCACTGTAACCATGTCACTGTTGCTTTGGCCTGCAGCCTACCTGGGCAACTGGAGGAGGACTGGGCTACTTGGAGAGTGGGGCTCCCTGCAGGTGGACCTCAGAGGTCAGGTTTCCACTTAGGTCTGCTTTTTGTTTAGTCGTTAAGTCGTGTCCGACTCTTCGTGACCCCATGGACCAGAGCACGCCAGGCCCTCCTGTCTTCCACTGCCTCCTGGAGTTTGGTCAAAGTCATGTTCGATGACACTGTCCAGCCTGGTCTGCTAGGGAGATATTTATGAGCCTCCCTGCCCCTCTCCAGCTCAATCTTTGCTTTGTCTTCATCCACCAATCCTTCAAAAGCACAGTTTGGCAGGCAGCACATAAAGTGAGAATTTGGGCAGATACGTTCTGTCTTGTGCTGTATATGTATACCTCTGAATATTCCTGAGATCATTTGCTTTGTCTCAGCTTTGAAAATATATACTCATAGAGAACAGATTCAGATTGGGAAAATAGGGGTAGGGCCCCCCATCTCAGGTCAGGGATCCTGTGAGGGATCTTGGGTGAAGGCTAGCTTGGGAGGAGGGTGCTCTGGTCTCCACAACAGATGACAGCAGATCCCACTTGATGGTTTTGTGCCTGAACTGGGTATCCTATATAATGCTATTCCACAGGATACCCAGCCGGAAGGTTAGGGATACATCAGTTGGCAACAGGTTGTCTGGTGTCGTTATCCAGTACCTTATGTATGCTAAGTCAATGCTAACGTCTGCTGTAACCACTAGAGCCGTGGCCATTTATTTATCCACCTTTTCCATAACTGTGTGTGGCAACTTTTGTTAAACAGATTAGGACTGTCCCCTGGGCATCCAACCGTGCCCCAATAAGACACAGGAATAGCATATTACTATCTTTGACCCAGACCTCAAAGAACCACTTTAGAATTCAGTTCAGGTTCATGTGTGACTGAGGGCTCAATCCTAACAAGCCAAAATTGCTGAGAGCTGACTGAACTGACACGATACCAGCTGACACTAGGCTGATTCAAATCTCTGGCCAGTTTAGGGATGTTGGAAATTAATTACAACTGCCTTGACCCTGGCCTAACTTAGTGACATCATGCTGCCTTGACCCTGGCCTAACTTAGTGACATCATACTGCCTTGACCCTAACTTAGTGACATCATACTGATGGTGACTCTGAGCTCAGAGGGGTTTTGAGCTGGATCCCCTTCTCTACCCTTGCTTGGTTCTTCTGCCAGCTTATCTCATCAAGCACAGAGGTTGTCCCAGCAAGACTGGGCAGCATAAGAGGATTGTTCTAGCACAAAAGGCTTCTGTCCATTTCAAACACACTACATCTAGCATTTCTTTGAGTCTGACTGCGCTGCTGGTCAAGCTATGGCTTTGGTAACATACTTTGTTCCAAAGGAGTGCCATTCTGTTTAGAGCACTAGCCATGAAAAATCTGTCAAATAAGACTGAACTCAGCTCATAGTCCACTGTGAAAAACTATGGCACGGCAGTGAAATGACTAAGAAAGCTCTTGTCTTTACCAAGGCAAGGTCTTTTCTGCTTGGTGTCATCTGGTTAACCATTTCAAGTAGTCCACGGACTATTGTTTTTGCTCCTGGCATCCTGGCAGCCCTCAAGGACTTACTTTTCTAAACTCTTTGACTAGGGTCCAAGTAATTGCAAATCTAGTTCTGCATGTCTGAGAGGACTGTTTCCTGAACAACAGCTGTCATATCATGAGTAGAGATGGGGACAAATAGAAAAAAATGGTGCTTTGTCAGGATTTGTCATTTGTCAAAGTTGACGAATAGATGAAGTGACAAAGCACCAAATTTTAGCAATGAATCAGCAAATATTCTTCGATATGCTGTTAAAACACAATGTCCTGCTGAACAGACGATCAGTGGGACATTAACAAGCAAGCTGGCTAGGGAACAGAACTGGTTTCTGTTCCCACAGCCAGCCTGCTTTTCAATGTCCCACAATGACAAGCAGGCTGGCTGCAGGAACTGAACCTGGGGTTTGTCTTCTGGTAGCCAGCCTGCTTGTCAATGATGTCATTGACAAGCAGGCTGGCTGTGGGAACTGAACCTGGGGTTTGCATTCCCGCAACCAGCCTGCTTGTCAGTGATTCCACAATCAGCTGATTGTAGGGACATTGACAAGCAGGCTGGCTGCGGAATGGAACCCCAGGGTTTGCCTGCCAGCAGCCAGCCTCCTTGTCAATGTCCCACTGATCAGCTGATTGTCGGGACACTGACAAGCAAGCTGGCTGCCAGAAGGCAAACCCCATTTCTGTTCCGCAGCCAGCCTGCACAAAGGGACAAATAAAAATGGGTAAATATTTGTCCCTTTGTATTCATCGGGGTCTCTGGATACGAAGGGATGAATATCCCACTAGTCAGCAATATTTCATGAATATCACAATTTGGTTTTTTATTCATCCCCATGTCTAATCATGAGTCAAAATGCTTTTGAAATTGAAGAGGCTTAAAGAAGAAGCAATTTTTGTGACATGACACTGGTGAGGAAGAGTTTTGGGTTTTTTTAAGTTGACAATCCACATGGACAGACATGGTCAGGCCCTTAGGTGTCAAAATCAGCTTGTTATGTTTATGTGTTCACCGATTATTTTTATTCTCTTTTTATATCTGTCTCTTACCACCACCACTTCATATCAACATGCCTCCAACATTTTACGTATACAGTCTGATCTTACATTGTAGTGTAATTCAAGTTATTTGGCTGGGTACTCAGGAAATACAAGATTGTAAGTGGGTTGTTTTTGTTTTAATTGTGCCTTTGGCCATATCATGCTTCTATTAATTGAGTGGAAGATGTGCTGTGAAGAAAACCATCTTCCTTATACCAAGAAATCAAGCATAACCCAATCCCATTGTGCTTAGCATATGCTGAACAATGTGTATCTCAGGGGTATTATATGAAAAGCAACATTATTGATCACTTACATGTGAACATCTGTTCTGAATTCTACTTAAAGATACATACCTTCTGGGAAATGATATTCGGTTCCTGGAATTAATTAGAATGTTGCTATGTACTTCAGTATTGTATGCCCATGTGGTAAATTATTACACATGTTCTCACCCCAACCCACATTTCAGTGATTCATCTTACAAAGCAAGGACACCTGATTCCGTTCTAGATACATATTTGAATATGTTGCTATGTAGGAGGGTAAGCATAAGCTATTATGTTGAAAGAAAATTTCTAAAGCTCTCCACAATGAGCAGACACGCACAAGGATAATAAAACCAAACCCAGCATAACAGCATAATAGTAGCAGAGCAGTTTCTTTTGTTATTCCCAGTGTTTATGATTCACATCTGCTGTCTATTCTAGGATGACTCATTCAACTCTGTGTATTTGCTAGCAATAAGTTTGGTTTCAGCATTTACTGGATGAACTCCTTCCATATTCTACAATATACTATAAATGAAATTTATTGATCTACAGGAACTGAGGTCTAATTCAGATATCTGGGGATTCTCACTGCCATGAACTGAGCAGCAGTAAAACATACTCTGAAGTGCAATAATCTTGTACTAGTACACAGATTTCCAAGTGAAATTTACATATAATCAGAAAATCCAGATTAAAGGAGATATTATACAAGATTTTAAAATCCCAGAATTCTCTGGTCCATGATTCCACAGCATTCACTAAATACAACAGTTCATTTAGATGCAGCTGCATGCAGTGTAGCTAAAGTACACATATGTATCAACGTTCCTAGAAGAAACCTGAATGTACTACAAATTTTGTTAAGATGTCCCTTTCCTCAATCATAAGATTACCATTCCTGTGGTTTGGCTAGAAAGAGGAAATTCCACTTAGTAGTGTAGAGCTCTCTTTCCTATCTATAATTATTAATAATTATGTGCTGAAAAGTCAGTTGTGACTTAAGGTGACCCTATCCAGGATTTTCTAGGTAACCAGAACTCAGAAGTGGTTTAGCATTCCCCTTTCTTCTGGGGACACTTTGGGACTGTGCAACTTGCCCAAGGAGACACAGGCTAGTTCGTCTTCCAGAAAGAATTGTGGGGAATTGAATTCCCAACCTCTGGTTCATACCCTACTCACTAAGCTACGCAGCCAGCCAGCTCTATCTCTCTACATAGCATGTCTCTACAATCTTGGAACTTTCATTACACACCTCATTCTAGCACTCGTTTACCTGCCAGTCAACATTCTAGCTTTTGTACCCAGAAAAAGCCCATTATTCTTGTTATATGGAAGCTCCCCTCCCAATCAACAAAGTAGCCCTATTTAGGCATTATAGAATCTAGCATTATCAAAATACTTAGCTCTAGACCCATCTCCTCCACCACCACCTTCTTCAAGCTTTCAAAGCCGAGTTTGAAGGGAAATTCCTGCTTGCACATAGGCTCTCAATGTGAGCAAGAATCTAGATTTTCCAGAGTTCTTGCTTTCATGTACAGCCTACATGTGAGTAGGAATCTCTCCTCTTCAGACTCATCATTGACCATGTGAAGAAAAGGATGATGGCAGCAGGGCTAGGTACTCCCTTCTAAATGTGTTGACAACACTGGATTCTATAATGTTTGTATAGGGTTAGAATGTACAAATTCCACAATGAAAAATTTTGAAATAATGAAGAAGATCCTGTTCCAAACTGACAGTGCAACAACTGTGAATCCATGACTACCTATTTCACTTTAGTCTGGTCATGCAATTGTGATTAACAAAATGATTGTACATAATTATTTTACTCTTTCTCTCTCTCACTCACTCACACACACACACACATTGTGGAAATGTCAATGCTGACAGTATTCCTTTGGTTCATTCATTATTAAACAAATCAAAAAGTTAAGAATGCAAAGTTAACTTCTTGGTTTATAAACTACAGTACATAACTTTAAATTCTCCCCTAACTTATCTTGATCACTTACAAGCTAACCTTCCGCGAATGGCTTTCTTTACTCCCATTGCTTTTCTGATCAACTGAGTTATTCATATGCCGAGATGAAGAGGGCAAAGTGGAAGTAGAGGAAAAGGTAGCAGTCCCACTGGAATTGCTAGAACGAGTGCGGAAGGAATCATCTGAAAGACAACGAGTAAAGCCTAGTCAGAAAACGGATGCATGCCAGTATTATTAAGAAAGCTGTACATTTGATAGTTCAGTGTGTTCACAGATAGCACTGTAGGTGTGCTTATATATCTCATGCAGCTACAACAGAACTAAGGAAAACAGGCCCTAAATGTTTTGGGGCCCAGTAGAAAACTACCAGAAGAACTGTAGCAAAAATATATTTCAAAAGTAACTAAACTACTTACCTGTAAATGAGTACATAGAACTCTTTCCCACTCCTGATACAGAAGTATATCCTGTTGATGAACTTTTGCTGAAAGGATATAAAAATCAGTAATGGTATTTTTAGGCATAACCCTATTTAGTAAAGGGAAAGCTTCCCCACACCCCTAGTTCATCTCAGTTTAAAAAAAGGCTCAACTAAAATGAATTATCCCACCTCTGTGGAAAATAACAAGCATGATTCCATTTTGAAGTTTAAGGCCTACTACACTACTGATGTCATAATCTGGAAAATTAATCGGTCCAAGCACCATTTCTAAATTTTCACCATGGGCCGTCCACAATTTCTATTACCATTTCTTTCCCTCTGCACAAAAATTGCCTGGTGGACGCATGACAAAAAAAGCTGGCAGAAGGGCATTATTTACTTGTTGTTGTTGTTTTTAAAAAAAAACACCTGTCTTTCTCTCCAAAGAACTTCAGGGCAGCTTACAACACAACAGAGAAGACACACCAAAGAAAATAATTAAGAACAGAATAAAATAAAATAAAATGAGAATGCAGATTTTTCCAATGAGGAAAAATGGGGTCAGAGAGACTCAGCTAAATGATGGTGAAATGGTACAGAAGAGCATTAATTGCCTCTCAAGTGCCCATAATGAGGGAGCCAACTGTGGGTTAAAGATTTTTACAGAACAGGTAACACCACAGAGAAAGCCACATCCCAGATCCCAACCAAAGAGACCTCTTAGGGCAATGGGACAAGGGACAAGGTCTGATTGTCTACAAATTTGAGACTTGGCCTTAAGAAGAAATCCCAATGTGGATGTAATGAACTGACTGGTGTAATCCAAGGTGGTGTCTAATAATTTTTAATGGGAAGGAGAACTATTTGTGAAATTGCTAATGCTAGATTTTCATGGCCAGCTAATGCTTTCTGTGTAATATAATACATGACATGTTATACTGATTTAAGATATCAGATTTCTTTTTAACTTGCGTCTTTATTTTATTAACAAGGCAGGACTTCTAAGGTCAATGAAAAGGCAGGTTTTTTTTATCCAAAACCTTCCTTAGAGGGTCTGTTGAACCAAATTAAATGTGTCACAAAATCTTCTTCCAGTTTATCAAATAAATGCTGTGCAGTACTTTCAGTCAGAGGATGCTGTGTTTTCACTCAAAAATTTAGACTTGCCACTTGCTTTCTGCATATAAAATATGGGGTTGGTGGATACCCTCAGGTCAATCTGTAACACAACAGCGTTCCATATAAAATTGCCAAGTTAAAGTATGCTGCTGAAATCTCCAGTCACAATGCACTCATGAGATTCCATGGCTGTGTGAGGATTTTAACCCAGGTCTCCTACATTATAATCTGTCACTTTACCCACTACACCACACTAGCTCTCAAACCACACTGAATCTTGAGTTTACTTTAAACTGACTTATTTATTGTATCTTTCTCCTTCATTTCTATAGATACTATGAAAAAATACCATGGTTCTGTTCCTGCACAACTAGAGAATGAAACAAATATCAACAGGGAACAGACAAAATCTGTTTACAGGAGCGCCATCTCTGTCACAGACAGATGGTAAAACTAAATATTACATACCTTGGACACTTGTCTATGTTACCATACTTTGAATGCAAGGCTTGACTACTGAAAGACTGGCTTCGAACCAATTTAGACTTTTTAACTTCTTTGCCTAAGAGTAGAATAATATGAACATTAATGATGATAGGAAGTAAATCTGCATTGCATATTTCTTACTTCTTTTATTATAGCAATAAGATTACATGTTCTCTTCCTCATCACAATTGGCTGAAAATACTGTAGCAATGTAGTCTGCGGATTTGGTCACAGTGATGAAAAGATTAATACTAGTGGGAAGGAACAATTGTAATGGTGGCCTGGAGAAGCATGAGAGAGTTCTGGCAACATATTTTCACCACTTAGTATAGAGATCAACTATAACTTAATGGTTTTTTTGGAAGAACACACAAACCACGTATACTGATACCAGTTCCATAATTTACAGGGCCTGATAATGATTCAAATGAATTTATTTGGACCACTGGTGTCAGGTGCATAGTGAGAAAGCCCAAACATTTCAGCAATAGAGAGGAAGGTAAAGAGATCCAAGAAGCAAAATTCATAGGTACAACTGCTTGGAGCTTAACACTTGAGGGCCGGCTGAGGGCCAAGACTGCATATGGATGGAATGTTGAATTCCATGAGGGAAATAATCACAGAACTATCAACAGTGAAATTACAAGCAGACTTTCTTCAGCCAGGGAGCATGAAAGATATACATGGGAACTGGGGTATTTCGGGCTGCCTATTAATCACCAGCTTTGGGGGGGCGGGACTTTGGAACCTAGTTATACCTAGAATATCTTTCACAGGTATCACATGACTACCTATCTTGATGTTTTTCTTCCTGTGTTTTCTTATGTTCACTGTGGTATAAACAGGGATTTTTCTTTAATAAAAGAAGATATTTGTTTCTTACTTGATGAGGTACCTGAAGGATTTCCCGAAACAGACATTGGTATACTTTTAGCCAAAGTTGATGATGTTTTACTGTCTCTACCTAAAACAAAGGTTATTTTAAGTACTGCGCTCAAGATTAACTGGAGCAAATCAAGAAGTGAAGAAAACTAGTGACAGTCCTCTTGAATGTAAGCTATTTATCACTATAATATACTGAAATTTATCAAATAAGATAATATGTTATCCTGGACTAAAGCTATCACATATCTCATTAACACATCAGTGCCATGCTTTCAACACAGCAGAAACAGGATATATACGTACATGCTTGCCTAAAGAGATTGCAGAACCATAAACCACCTTTGTTTGCAGATTTCTTAGATATGAGATTTTTCTGTTACAGGGCGGCTATCTCACATTATATCTTTCCATTCATTATAGCTGACACTTTGAAACACTTAGCAAAATGTGGCTTTGACTTTACAGTTGTCTACTAGCAAAGTGAAAGCTTAGTGCTGATCTAAGACTGCTTCCTGGCAAACCATGGTTTCCAAATAAGAGAGAACCAGTCTCATGCCTCCACCCCGTTCTGATCCATTCCAACATCTTTCCCCAAACTATCTTGGATTTCACACTACTTGCACATAAATGTAAAGCATATTTAAAGTAAACCAGGTTCTCTTGTAACTGGTTGGTAAGCCCACCTGAGTCCTTTGTTTATGAAGGACTAAGGTTTGCATCAGGGTGCATGTAACACAAAACCATAGCGGGAGGTAGTAAAGGAAGAGAGTTGGTGATGGGTTATGAATATGTGTAGAAGTTCTCAAGGTTCCTAATTCAGGATTGGGAAAAAGTAAGGCCACAAAGGACCCAATCGTATTTCATGCTTAGGACATTTTCAATTGCTACCATTTGAGGAAACCTGTTGGTCTCATTTGGTATGGAAAGTTGGAAGAGGTTTCCACTTGATGAGTAACAGAGAATTCAATTTGCACCATTTCCACTTCAATCACAATACAGTGGTGCCTCGCAAGACGAACGCCTCGCGGGACGAAAAACCCGCAAGACGAATGGTTTTTGCGATCGCTATGGTGCCTCGCAAGACGGCTTCTTCTATGGCCATGCTTCGCAAGACGATTTTTTTTTCCCAAGATCGATGCCTCGCAAGAAGAATGAAATTTTTTCGTCTTGCGAGGTTCCCATAGGAATGCATTGCAATGCATTCCTATGGGAAACTGCTTTTCGCAAGACGATTTTTTCGCAAGACAGCGCTACTCGCGGAACGAATTAAATTTGTCTTGCGAGGCACCACTGTATATTGTTCCATCTGAGCCAAAGTTTTTCATAAGGTCATGCTGTAAAAGTGTATCCCATTGTGCAAGATATTTCTCATAGTAAAACTGTAGCAGAATGTCATTTACCATCTCCATCCCCAGGAGTTGTGAACATAATATAAATGCAGCTTAGAAAGAGTCCTTGCCACCTGCATCTCAACATTCTCCACTCTCCAGAGAAAGAAATTAAGAAAGCTTTGAGAAAAAGGATTCCCTCCAACCACTATTTGATTTATCTTTCTCATCTTTTCCATCTTGAACCAGTTTGATTATGATGTTTTATATCATTGTTATTTTAAAATTGTTTTATTTTATATGCTGTTCGCTGCCCAGAGTAGTCTAATGACTAGATGGGCGGGATATAAATTCAATAAATAAAAATAAATAAATAAATAAATAATAAATAAAATAAATAATAAAAGAACCACTTACGCTTCTTTTCATATATTTTATCGCCCATAGTGGTAGACCTGCTCTCATTTTGCTGTTTTTCTTTTTCTAGTTGTTCCTGTTGTAGAAACAAAAAAATAAAAATGGTACTGGAAACCAAAAGTTTAGATTTCATGGTGTAGCCAATTGATTAGCAAGTTTCCATAACTAAGTCTGCTTAGTTAGATACATCCTTCAAAAAAAAAAAAAAAAAAAAAAAGCCAGTAACAAGTCTGCCTCTAGTAGTACAAAGGAAATTCTTACAATTCAAACTTTGGATTTCGCTCTGAGATGGGCCATATACTTACCTCTTGTTCCCCATAATCAGTTGCTCTACTTGTACACAGAAAGTTTCAGCATTCCCTCTGAGTTTTCAAAAGTAACTTAAACTTGGATTTAAATATTTAGACCGGACCTCTACGGCAAATCATTTAGAATTGTTTTCAAGAGAACTGGCTTATCACAGAGGCTAAAAAAGCAAACTTTGAATGATGAATTTCCCTGGAAAAAAATCTTGCCTCAGTTGCAAACAAAGCTAGCCCTGCCACGCAACCACATGAAGCACATGCACCTTGGGGTCAAGAGATGAAGTTAGGAACTGGTATCTCAATGTCCATTTGCATTCCATTACAAGCAGCAAAATACCCTGGCTCATAACTACCTATTAACTGAGACTGCCCTTAGGCAAGCTTGGTTTGTTCCCTTTGCAGTATGGGGAGAACAGCGCTGTTTCACCACACAGGGTTGTTGTTTCAAGATAATGTTACTGAGAATGCCCAGAAAATACGATATCCATCATGCACACACTTGGTAGATGTAGCTCCTGGTACCCTTTCTCTTGCCAGTTATTTGACATACAGGTACACAAGATAAACTGCATCTGCCAACGTGGAAGTAGGGAATCTTTTGCTTCTTCAGACACTTGGGACTACAATACCTCGAAACCCTTACCATTGGGCGTGCTGGCTAGGAACGTCTGAGAGGAAAAAGGTAAAATGGTATATCATAGGTAAAATACATATGTGGGGAATATTTGGAGGGTTTGCTTT
Organism: Intellagama lesueurii; assembly: GCA_037013535.1. Classification (NCBI taxonomy): domain Eukaryota; kingdom Metazoa; phylum Chordata; class Lepidosauria; order Squamata; family Agamidae; genus Intellagama; species Intellagama lesueurii. Next base: position 24,673,580 of record JBAJHW010000001.1, read on the forward strand.
TTGACCTTTACATAAAAATAATTTGAAATCTCTATTCAGAACCCAGTTGAATCATCCATATGATATTCAAAAAGCATATTGTCTAATTAATAAACATACCATTTCCAAAAGTAGGTGTTCTTCTTTTTCCTTTTGCTGATCCAATAGGTCATTTTCATAAAACCTCTTCTGAAACTATTTAAAGGGGAAACCAAACAAATAATCAGAAATCATGTGACCAGTTTCAGCTTGCTTTTTCCTGTTATCATCTTGAGAGGTACTTACAGCATCCAAAGACGTTTCCATCCTGTCCAGTTCTAGTACCATCTGTTTTTTAAAAAATACACCATTATTTTGAGGTAATTTCAAATAATTTTTAAAAATCTAAAGCAACTTTGTCTGCTAGGGGCACTTTGGGAGCAGGCATTGGGCAAGCATGCACCATCTATGAGCACTGGGGATCTTATAAGCTGTGCATGAGGTGTGTGGCAGCTGACTGTCATGGTTTGTGAGATTCTGGCTTTTTCTAGGCCATCTCAAAAAAGTCACATCCTGTGACTCTTACGCACACAATATATCATTTCTGCCATTTCCTCACTACATTGAAAAATTATAGTGACTGCATTGTTTTGTGGGAGTCTGACTAATACTTTTGGGATGTATTGCAATGCCATCATAGGTGTTGAAAGCAAAACAACAATAAAAAAAAAACTTCCAGGAAGAACAGTTACTGCCCTGTCATCCAAAGATGAGCAATTGAGCTATCCAATTCAAATGGAAGAACATAAACATAATTTATAACAGCCTAATGGTTTCACCTCCAGCTCCCTTACATCATCCTCCATAGTGCTGCAAATAGGTAAAATATATTTGATGAACCCATAAAGAAACATTTGGGATTTGTAAATGGCTGATAAATTATGAAGCTGTCTTTCTTCTGACAGCCATTGAGACTCACTAGTCAATACCTCCTTGCGCTTATGCTGAGCAGAAAGTTCTACTGGAGTAGAAATGCAATATCACAGCACTTGTGCAACCGTTGAACAAGCAGGGAGGGACACCTGCCTTCCACTTGCACAATACTAATGTGTGCACAATGGCAGTGCTTGCACAAGTGACACAATCCTCTCTTATGACACTAGCAACATATTCTGCTCAGCGTGACCTCAGTAAGATACTGTCCACTGTAATTTACTCTCAGGGCTAGTTCACATTATCTGATAATGTAATATCCAATCTACCACCATGTTTTCATGTTATTTATTTTATTGTATTTTATTATGTCTCCTGTTCTATTTTATATTTTTGTTTTGCACTTTTATAATTTATTGATGTTGTTATGTTTTGTGATTCTATTATTGTTACTGTTTAGCTGTTGTAAACCGCCCAGAGTGGCCTTGGCTGCCAGATGGGCAGTATAGAAATCAATCGATCAATCAATCAATCAATCAATCAATCAATCAATCAATCAATCAATCAATCAATCAATCAATCAATCAAAGCATAGTGAAGTAAAGACTTGAGTATAACTTGTGCAGTGTTTGGGATGGGGTTTTTAAAAAATGTGTTTGTTTGCTTCATTTATAAGCTGCCTTTCTCCCAGCTAAGGTGAAAGCACCCAAGCACTGGGAACATGGTGAAGTGGCTGTGCAAATGCCCTGCCCCACAATCAACTTGAGCAATGCACTTGCAACTCAGACCAAATCTGCTATATGCTACCCTTTGGATAGCTTGCTGGTGGTATTAAAGAATGTGGGCTGAGCTGACTGCTGGGCCCATGCTGAGGCACTCACACCACTGCTTCACCACATTTAGCATTCTCCCTGGATTGACTAAATTCACCTCCTCAAACACATGTTGGCATTTTACTAAGGCTATGTGACTACTGTGCTGTCTAATTTTGATTATCTTCTTGCTCTGCCTCTACATCAACCAAATTTTAAACATCCATTTTCAATTCCATGTCCCCAAGTCCAAGCTTCATAAATTAAATATGGGGGGCTGGTTCAGACAGACATAGAAACGAACTATGGTACTTAGCCTCAAGCTAATGTGGTATTAAGTTTTAAAAAGCATGGAAATAAAAATCACCATTTGGTGTTACATCTGAACTATGTTTTCTTTTAATTCTAGTTAAGTCAAACCAGGATGAAATCTTCGTTTCTATCCCTAGTCTGTTCCTCAAGTTCAAAAAATTATTTTAATATTTGAAGTAGGCCATAAATCACTGTTACAGTAGCAACCTGAAGTGAACTTTTCTAGGAATATGCCCTATCGAAAACAACAAACCTCACTCACAAACGAACATGTAGAGCAGCAGTCCCCAACCTTTTTAGCCCCACAGACCGGCTGGGGAAGGCGGGGCACCCCCCTGCGCCCGTACGCATGCGCAAAGGAGCGGGCGCACTCGTGCACATGCGCAAAGGAGCGGGGGGCACTGTTGAGGGATGTGCGCACACTTGTGCGTATGCGCAAAGGGCGGCGCAGCGCTTATGCGGGGTGCGCGCTCTCGTGCGTATGCGCAAAGGGCGGCGTGGCACTCGGGGTGCTCGTGCGCATGCACGAAGGGGTGGGTGAGTGCTCACGTGGGCGCAGGCACAAACGGGCTGTGCGGGGGGAGTGCATGCGGGGGTGAGGGTGGGAGGTCTGTCTCCGCTGCTTGGTCCGGCTCAGGCCACGGACCAGCACCAGGCCGCGGACCAGGGGTTGACGACCTCTGATGTAGAGAACTAGGCTGTATGTCATATTTATCTTACTTTGTCAAATTCCAAAGTTTAGTGGAGAATGAAATACAGAAATTTCCGTTGAAGCACAAGGCTATTCTATCTATTACATTCTACAATACCAGTTGCTAGAATTTATAATAAAGGGAGATATTTTAACCTCACATATTTCATTCATTCGTTCGTTCGTTCAATTTCTATACCACCCATCTGGCTACAAGGCCACACTGGGCGGTTCACAACATGATAAAACAACAAATAACACTTTAAATAAATTCACAACATAATAACAGTATAAAAATCAAATTAAACATATCAATCAACTTAAACTGAGAAAAAGAAAAACTAAGCAAAAGACAACATAAAAACAGTTAATAAGCACAAGGTGGCAAAGAGCAAGAACAGAACTCAGGAAACACATAACTCTCATCCTCATTTACTAATATAATGAAATTACTGGCTGAGTATAAAAAGAAAAGAAAAAAAGAAACCAACTCACATACTTTCTTAACAATGCTGAGGACATCTTTGTCTTTCTCCTCACACAGCAGCTTTCTCACACACAGTTCTAGCTGCTGCAATAAATGTTTGTCTGTGGGAACTTTGAGGGTAGACTTCACTTTTGGCAATAAATAACAAAGCTTCATTCTACAGAGGAAAAAGGAACACTATGAAAAAAAATGTAAAGCTCCTGTAATAGGTTAAGAAAATCAAACAGTCTACCCTTTATCAACATTCTTTGCATGTCTTCCTCTTGGCCTGCATTCTCTCCCCTCCCCGCAACCTGCCACCACTTTCCAGGTCAAACTATTTCTGATTACTTAAAGCTCTTAAATTGCTGCTTCGCAAGTCCAGCTCTCTTCCTTAGCTATGTCCTATCTGCCGAAACTGAACATTAGGGCTATGGCATTTCTGTATTATTTCTGCAGTACAAAATCATAGGATAACTGAGTTCGAAAGAGCTTATAAGGCCATCAAGTCCACTTCTGCTTAGTGCAGGAATCCAAATCAAAGCAGATCTGATAGATGGTTGTCAGGCACTATACAATAGACAAATCATAAACAATAAATGCTGTAAACTGCTGGAGGGATAGACTGTTGTACTAAATATGAAACAATTTCTCCTCACCTGCTGTTTAATAGTGTTTTTGGTATACAGTATACTCAAAAGCAATAAAAGAACAGCCAAAGTATCTATTAAAATTGTAATATTTGCTGAAACAGGCAAGGTGATGCAATACCTTCCTGCATGTTTCTCAGTGACAATAAATCCACTTTGGGTGGAAGCCACCCAGTTGGTCAGACCAACTATCCTTGAAACAGATGCTTTATTTTAGAGATGTGCATTCAGATCTGGAAATATTTGGAATTCACAAAATAATAGCATATTCAGATAATTCCAAATATATCCGAATCCAAATTCCATGTTTCTGAATGTCTAATATACAGGGTCCTATGTACTCCTAGAGATTAGAAAACAAAAGCTAAATTTATGCTTGTAAAAGAAAGAAGTAAAAGTGAAGCCTATTTCTCAGGCATCCTGGAGTGAATTCTTGAGAAAAGAACAACAATGGGCTCAAGTTAAAGAAAGCCAGATATCGGTTGAGTATCAGGAAAAACTTCCTGTTAGAGCAGTACGACAGTGGAACCAATTACCTCGGGAGTTGGTGAGTGCTCCAACACTGGAGTCATTCAAGAAAAACTTAGATAATCACCTGGTAGATGTGCTTTGATTGTATTCCTGCATTGAGCAGGAGGTTGGACTTGTAGGCCCCTTCCAACTTCACTTTTCTATGATTCTATGAAATTTAAAAACATTCTGACACCAATGATAGTGGGGGCAGAGAACTCAGTATCTCCTGATCAGGATTGTCATGGATTTCCCACAGAAAGGGGTCTGAGAGCAAAGACTGTCAATGATGTCTGGCTGTAGCAGTGAAATCTAGAAGTAGACACAGACACAATTTTTCCACATTGGTTCTTTCCAATTGAAAGGTGGGCAAAGCTGCTTATAAATCCCCCGAACAACTGGTGTAAGCCTGCACTGCAGCAGTTTTTTCTGTGTCCTTTTCCAAACCCTCAACTTATATTTACATTCTCTGCTTCTCATTGTATATTGTTGACTTCATATAGTTAGGAATAAGATTTAAGATTAGTAGATTCATAGATTAATACATTATAAATCAACAGGGAAATATTAAATTAGGCTTAGGCCCCTTTATCAGGCAGGGGAAAAATATTTTGTTTTATATAGACAGATATATTGTTAATCAAATTTGTCTGTGTCTCTCTGTGTATGATTTTCATTGGAAGGGTTTGTGTTTTGTTGTAGCAGAATCAAATACTTTTCTTTTGATAGAGTGTGCAGGAAGTATGAAACATTGGCGTGGCACTTGGGGAAGGCTGCAGGAATGCTGCCTGCACCCACTGCAGCAACTTCTATTGAGAAGAGTGGGAAAGGGAGAAGAAAAAGCAATTTTTAGAAATTAAAGATCCCCTCTGTCCTGAAGACACCAATGATGTCCCCATGACGCAGGAGCTTCCATGGGACATGGGGGGGGGGGGGGACTGGAAACCTTTTCCTTCCAAAAAAATTGCCACAGCTAGTAACATTATCAGCCTTATGTGGACTAATGTGCAGAAAAGGATTTTAGGCAGGACATTGCATTGCATTACATAATAGAACAGAAAAAAGCAAGCATACTTATGAAACATACACAACCTGTATGCATCATGCAACCTGCAGTACACAACATCAATATAAAAGAATTTGAACAAATCAGATATTTTTTATGCAACTTGTACAGTACCTCACATTTGCTACTGGATCATGTGTAAGCTCAAGGACTGGGAGGAAGAAATATTCACAGAAAAATGATTTGGAAAAGAGTTCTATGATGAATTCACAGGTATCTAAAAAGCGCAGCCTGTTCCAATAGCTTTTTCCTTGGCCCAATTCTGAAGAAAAAAAGCATTGAAAAGAAACCCAAAATCACCATCGATTTTATTCTTGTTGCAGAGGTGCAAAGATAATAATAGGACAATGAAGCATTAACTAACAAATAATTTAAAAACTAATCTAATGGGATAAGCCTGTTAGACTGATTTTGAATACTGTTTGGAGCCTTCACAATGCTATGAAAAAGGATAGTTATAGCATTCAGTTCGGCAGTTCATGACAGTTCATTTTTTGGCCAAACAGGTGTTCGGCACTTCCCAGCTTTGCCTCCTTTGGCAGGCGTCCACTCAGAGGCAGTGTCCAGAAAAGGTAGGGCACGGAAGTGCCAAACACCTCTTCAGCTGGTAAACGAACCCACACAAACTGCCAAACCAGCAGTTCATGCCCATCTCTACCATGAATTACATTCCATTCAACCAGAGTTACATTCCATTTAACCAGAGTTTAAAATTACATCTGCATCGATGGGTGAGCAACTTGTAGCAGTCTAGAAGTCGCTAGTGAACAGCTCTCAGCATCCCTCTGTTTCGTCCATGCTGGCTAGATCTGTTGGGAGCTGGAGTCCAACAACATCCAGTGAGTCACATTTTGCCCACTTCTGCTATACAGTTACTAAGTTATCTCTTAATGCATGTTCACAAGCCAGCTCCAGACTCTGGTATAGCTTTTCTCCCCTTTCAGAAGCAGATTTTTTTGGCCGGCACAAAAACCCCTTAAAAGGCAATTATACCTGCCAATTTGCAGACAAATAGGGGAAGGAAATTTTTTACTATATGCCTTTGTATTTCAAGTGTGTATGCGCGTGGGGTGTTTATTGACAGAATAGGAAGAAATAAGTAGGCATCTTTACTCTTCTGAGACAACTAAGACTGCCAGGTTTAAGATGAATAGGTACAGGAAGATTTTGCAAGAGTACATTGTTGCATATGATATTTCATATAATATCATGTCACATCATATAGCTGAAATCCTGTCATGTAGATACGCCTGTGTAAATCTACATTGTGCACAAATCTGCATAATTTCAGTTGGAGTGAACTCAGATTCAAGAATCAATTTCCAGTGTGCTATTGTGCACTGAACTGCATAATCAAGTCTGCACTGGTGTACTGCCTGGGTGTACTGTCAGCAAACATAGGCAGGCATGACTTTACACTATGCCCAGCCTAACAGGACTTCAGCCTATATTATATTACACTGCATTGCATTATACCATAGAATAAAGTGACTATATTTATAAAACAACTTTAATAAATCATCCAGATTTTTTTTCCAACTTGTAGTAATATTTGGAGAGTATACCTTAGGACTTAAGCATCCCCTTAGATTCCTTGTGGACCACTGCTCTAAAAATAATGGATGCCATAGAGACTGCCCAAAGTAAAAAGCCAGAAATGATTAATTTGGATAAGTCTAGTGAGTTATATAGAAGGTGATTCTCCACATTTCTGAGTGGGGAGACAGAATTTTTCCCCCCATTTCTCCTTCATGCCCCCCCCCCCTTCAGCAATTGGGATGAAACTGTCATGTATCACAGAGGTGTTCCTAGGAAAGAACCTTTAGGTTTTCAAAATGATGGCTGCAGTGGTTAGAGTGTTATGATGATTGAAAGCCAGTTCAAAGCTTTTAAAATCGTGCTGCATGGTGATGTTGTAAGAAGTCCCATACCATAGGTCCCATCCTTGCCTTATCCCTTCTCAATTAACCTAGCCATCCTGTGTGTCATGCCCTTCAATATGTCCCCAGCAAGAACAGTCTCGTGCAAAAAACCCACCAAGTTTTAGATTGCTTTTTGCTAGATACAGCAGCTAGACAAAGGCAATTCATTTGAAGGATTACTTATGATGCATTGCATGTTTCCTGATGTGGCATGCAGCAAGGATAGTAGACATACCACTCAGACAGAAGACACACGTTATAAAGGATTTTTGAAAACTTTTTTTAAACTCCTGCAATTTTGTTTCAAAGTCATGCATAATAGGTTTTCTTTTGTTTCTGAAACAAAGCAGAAACGGAACTGGGAAGGTGGTATATAATTTCATTTGGCAGGTTTGGTTGTTTCAAATATCCCCATCCAGAATAGGGATTTACATTAGTTTTGGCTTGCTCCCAGCCTAAATAGTTCCACAACATCAGAGGTGTAAGAGGAGACTTAAGTTGCACTACTTATTTTTTTTCCCTACGGGCTACAGAGAATCCAAGAGTTCACTCCACACACCTTTAGAAGATGGACAGCATTATGTTTGCAAGGAACTTATGTGGGTTTTCAGTTTGAGATGATCACCAGGAGATGACAACTTTAAAAGGACATAATTAATGCCAGGTATGGAACTTGACATAACTTCCCTGCCACTTACCAGAAAATTTACCAGTGTGGGTTTTTTTTTTAATCATGAAGTGTTTCTCAGTCTTCTCATTTGTATTTTTTTGGCAGATCCATGAGTATAATTCAGGAAGTCCAACTAGTCAGCCATTATTACATTATTTAAATCTCTAAATTATTTATCTGAATTTTTCAGACTTTAAAAGTTGCCCTTTTAACTTCTTAAAAGCAGCTATGATTGCATAACAGAGAGCTTCTGCCTAAAAATACTGAATCCCAGTAGAAGGGGACACAAATTGTCTTATGAATCTTTTGCATAAGAACTTGTTTTCCTCAGAGCAGTGCAGGGCTGGGTCACAACTTGCATATAGAATCAACTTGTACCAATATGAAGGTAGCATTAATACAGCAATGTTTCTTTTACTTTCAACAGGTGTGATTTGGGCTCCATAAATCTCTTCTGCTTGCTCTCTTATCAAGATTACAAGATTGAAATACATGATCATATGAAACTAGTCCATCCACTGGTCTGTTTCCACTCTGAATGGGAGATGTCCAAGATCTTCACAATAGCTCAGGGGTGGGCAAACTGTAGCCAAAGTTGCTCAGCCTTGCTTGAGTGGGACGTTTAAGTGGCTTAACCTTCTTCTGAAGGTTTGCAAGAGTCTTGTAGTATCTGTTCCCTCTTCCTCTGCCTGGCCCACCTCACCTAGGAATACAAAGCTGCTCCAACTACACTGAGATCATGAGCATGGAATCTTGTTTGCTGTTTGCTGCTGTGGGCATTGTGTCTATTTCTGATAGAATACGTTGTTATTGCTATTTGGAACATGTTTTATTTTGTCTTGTTTATGCAATATATATAATGCTATAACAATGTTGTTGTTCTTTAAGGTGCCATAGAGTTCTTTAGTAAAGCTTGGCATATATTTATTCTGAGATATTTTGATTAGGTCATTCGTATATGAGTTGATGCTCATTCATGTGTAAATATTTATATTTTGTCAGTCTTGAGACACTATTTGAAATGTTGGCATATTACGCAAACTTTACTGATGTTGTGAGTTGCTTAGAGCATGGTTCAACATGGGAAAATGGCCTATAAATAAACTGAGAAAGAGGAGGAAGGGGAAACTTGTTAATGTAAAGTCTTTGCTCCACTTCAGACGCATGAACAATTCCTGCATACACAAATCTATGCATAGTTTCCTTTCCCTTCTCCAAAATCCCACTGCTGTCCTTAGGATAATAAAATAAAATCAGTGCTTACGTTCTATCAGTTTCTGGATGACTTCATGCCTCTGCTCTTGCTTACGATTGTAACGCAAGTACACACACAAGGTTCGTGCAGCTGCTTTTTGAACTGGTAAGACGTTCTTCAGAAAGAGAAAAATAATACAGTAATCTTACAATACCCCTATAAATACTCAAGGATACATGTTGTTAATGAAAAGCATGAAGGAAAAATAATGACTGATGGGAAAGGAGACACCAAGAGAGACTAAATCATTGATCACCCAGTTTCTGAAAGGTGAAAAGATGAATTGATATTGAATTGGATCCCACCCCCTCCATAAATATATAAAACCTCTAATCCTTCATTGTGAAAGCACAAAGATGAAATTCTTTCAAAGAGATATGCAATAGCTGGTAGCAAATTTTCAAAGGAACAATGTGCTGTTCAATATTTTTCTGAACATATTAAATTCTGCAGCTTGCTTTAACAGCCCTTATTTTACTCATATGACACAATAAGGCACAGTTTTTCCTATAGGGAGACAATTCCAGTGGTAGGGGAATGCAATAAGTCACTGAAGGTTTCTGTTTTACTGATGAAACATACAGGAGGAAATCCAATTTATCTATAAGCAAACATGTATCTGTCCCAATCACTGGAGTGTACAGAGCAGGCTTTAGAGGCAGAGAAAGTGTTTTTGAATCTCTAATTCTATATCAATCAATAGATATGTGCCTTTGATGCCATGATCCTAAACATACATAGGCTGTACTGCCGGAAAGACAAGGAGGAACCTTCGGTGGAGGATTGTTTAATAAAATTACAGGAACTAATATTAATGGACAAACTCATTGAAAGGAAAGAGTAGAACGGAGCATGAATCTCAATGGGGGAAAGTAAAGAATTATCCTAAAGAGAAATGGAAGAAAGATTCCAAACCTGTTTCAAGTGATTTAGGATTAAATTAGAAGCAGAACTGCTCTCAACAGAAATAAAAACAAAGTAAAGCAGATTGTTAATATGGATATAAAATAAGAATTAAGAAAGGTATTATTAAGATTGCGAAGAAAATAAATGTTTGGTGGAAAATAAGGAAGTAAAAATGTTAAAGACTTCCTGTTTTGCGAAAGAGATAATAGAAAGTTATTTTGGCTATGTGCTAATATTGTGATAATTATTTACTTATTTTTATAATTTCTTTTTTAAATGCAATAAAGATTAAAAGTTTAAAAAAATACATAGGCTGTACTGCTAAATGAGTAGATTAAGGTGTAAAGCTAAGGGAACATTAAAACAAAGGACTGTCTTTCTCTCACTCTTTGTTTTTTTCTTTTTGTCTCAGAGACACTATTAGAGCTTAAATCACATTTCATGCCCACGAAAGAGTTGTCATTGACATTCTTCTTCACTTTTAATTTTATTTCACATGCCATGCACTTAAAGATATCTACATCTAATCAGAAACATGACAATTTTCACTGTGGAAGAAAGTTGCTCTACCATACTCTATCCTGTAAAAAATATATATTTCAGAAATCTTTGTGACTTTCTATATTCTATGACAGGGCCAGAAATATGCCTTTTCATATCTGTAAAGAGAAATGGCTTTCAGTTTATTTTGAAGAGGACCAAAAATTCAAAGTATAAGAGATCTTTCTCAGACAATAGATACAAAACAGACACATACTGTATTTAGTACACCTACTGAAGGAATTTTGAAGCTGCTTTGAGTGGCAATACCCTCCTAAAACAACATACATATGTAAGAAAAATAAGTGTAGAAGATATCAATAATTAGGCAATACCAGGAGAAAAAAGTGAACTTAGAAAGGAGTGTACAACAACTCCATCCACATTCAATTCTATACCACTAGCCAGAATAGCTAATTTCCCCACCCAGGTAACCTGGACTTGGCCTGGGTTAAATTTCACTTTGTGCTCGTTCTCTCATTTGATGTGCCTGGAGCACAACAAAAACCATGAATCAGCAGTGTATCTCAGCAGAGCTGAGAGAACAAATAATTCAAGTAAAGTATTAGTCTTCCTAATGCCCTTTGTTCACTGACTTCAAAGCTAATCCAGATGCAAGAAACACACTTGGGCTTAGGTCTCATTGAAGTAATAAAATGTGTGCCTGGCAGTAACACTTTAGACTATGGATGGCAGTTTACATAATCAAATGCTCCTGAACAACCTGTTCATAAAAAAACTACACACTGAAGAGTGTGATTTTATCTTAACAACATAGATTCATTCAATCCATCAGGGATTTTACTTTTAAAAAATCATGCAACCATAAATAATGGAGAATCATTTATTTAGCAGCTTAAAGACTACCAAGTTTTATTTGGCATAAGCTATTATGGACTGTAGCACATTTCTTCAGATGTTCAAATTAATTCAGTTATAAGAACCCAAACCTGTGGGAGAAAATGGCAGAGCTCAGATAAAGATTTAATGGGAAATGTCGCTTGCAGCAATTCCATTTTTAAAAGGATTAAAAATAGTCTGAGATACTTGAAACAGTAAGTGAAAAAGAAAAAAGGATCCCAGAAACTCACGTTTGTCATAATGATTGTCAACATTCTGTGTAAAAAGCGATAATAAATCTGATCACTTGAGATGACATGAGGCAGGCAAGCATATTTTTGTAATAGCTTCTCATGAGTCCTCCATTTTAAAGAGGTTGCTGCTCTCTGTTCTGCTCTAGTCAGTGCTGGAATTAACTCTGGGAAATTCAGTAACTGATCAAAAGAAAAAAAAAGAAATACCAATTATTTATGGTATATACTGTATATTTTTTAGGCTGCCTTTTAGGGCAGAGCCTTCACAAGCTTATATACACAATCAAAAAAGAATATACCAGTCACCTTCATACAAAACTTATGGAATGAAAGCTTTGAGATGTAGGTGTCAATCACAGCATAACATTTCCATAGCTGTTCTACAGAACCAGTCATATAAAAGCACTACTAAGGAGATAAGCAGGTTGGAACAAATACATTCTGAAAAATTACTTGAAAGCTTTCACTATGGGGCTATACATAGTTTATCTGGGAATTCTGCAACTGTGGGGCCCTCACCCAGAAAGCCTAAGCCTCTTGTGTGTCAGTATAATTGATATCATTGGCAGGCAAACAAGCCACACTGATCTTAACATACGAACAGGATCATATATAGGTGAAGACAGTCGTGAGATAATCTATCTCTTAGGCTTCTATAATTTCATACCAAAACAATAAACTGAGCCAGAAATGCAACAGTAGTCAGTTGCAACTAGTATAACATTGGTGTTACATGTTCCAAGATCCTAACCAAAAATATCCAGGCATCCTCATTTAGTATCCACCAAAGTTTCCAAACTGTCTTCAAAGGCATATAAAATGCATTAAGCAATCAAGCTCGGATTTAACTAGTGCATGAATAACTAGATAAGGATGCAGCTGATAAACAGATAGTGGCAACTATCAGAGACAACCATGCCCCAAACAGGTAACCTGATCCTTCCCAGTTGTGCAAGATGATGCAGGAGTGGGCTGACAAAAATAAGATTTTTGGCTCATGTGGAGAGGCTGGATACACCAGCTCCTCCTTCAAACTTTCACATGTTGAAAGTGACTACAGAGGAGGCAAAGCTACCATGTTCCCCTCATTGTGTATGGACCACTTTTTTTTTTCTTTACTCTTTCTTTCTGCTTTCTTTTTTCTCTCTCCTTTTGTTCCCATCCAGGGGCCAGGGAAGAGAAAGCTTACAATTGTCAGAGTTCTGAACCAATTACTTGCAGAGAACTACCCCCTCTTGGCATATATGCCAAAGACTATGCAGCAAGAAAGCAGTCCCAAAGCAGAACCTTCTGAAATTGATTCTAAAACTATGCTTCCCAAGCCCAGGTTAAGCATCCCAGGAGGACACCATGTCCATGGTGTGGTTGGTGAACTCCACCAAGACAATCAGGCTTCAGGTTCTCAACACCATCTCCAGGTCTGTGCCAGCTAGTGTTGCAGGACTGTTAAGCAATGGGGCAGAAGGCACACCAACATTGTTTCTATCCTGTTCCTTGCACTAGTTGTGGACTAAAGATGAAGAACAACAGGACCCTTCCTCAAGTTTGGTATGGTCCTATGTGTGATACTTAGATGGACATATTTGGGAGAGGTTTATACCCGCTCCTCCACCAACCAGCAATCAATCACAGAAGTAAGATCAAGGTTCTTCCTGGGTGAGACAACTGATAGTAAATACCTTCCCATTAACAGATCCAGGTGTCCCTAACAGCGCCTTCAGTCACAAGGGAGCTGAAGACAAGTCTTCATTATCTGGAAAAGGAGACAGTGAAAAAAATGTCTCTGCCTCCCTTTATTCCCCTTCCCAAAGACATCCTGGCATGTATAAACCTGTCCAATCTAAAAGAGCAGTGTTATTCTGAAACTAAAAAATTAAGTTGCTCTAAGCAACTTGCAACAGCAAAAAATAATACCATCTCCCATTCCGACAGCAGGTATAAATACACGCAACCCAGTTTCGCTCTCTTCCTGCCCCCCACATCTTTTGCACTGATGCAAACAAAATCTTCTCATCAAGCCACACACTGTCTTCTTGGCATTCCCTGCCCCTGCCCCTCTTCAACTTCTTCTGCTGCGATAGCCAAATAAGGGATTGTAGTCAAAAAGAAAAATAAGACACATTTCCTGTCTGTGCACAAAGAGCCTAAGACATGGGCATGGGGACCCTCTTGATCGCAACCAAATTCTTAAACTTTTTCATTTCCAAAAATAGGTTAGATGTGTATATGTGATACTTTGGACATGTCTCTTGAGTACCAGATGTAGCACCACCTTAATATTTATCTTTCTGGTTGAAGGTACTTAGTGTTGCAAGTCAGAACTCCAAGAGAAATGCACCAGAAGACTGTTTTACCAGTCAGAAGACAATTACCCTGTCACAGTTGTATCCTTACCTTGCTCCCTGATCCACTGCTTTCCCCTCCAGTAGACAACAGTTCAAGGATTTCAGGAAGGTGACCTATTAATGCATCTAACACCTAGTTAGAGAAATGATGGATCATTCTCATTTCAAATATCCACTGAAATAGTTTTCATTACATTGATGTGATAATTATGTACCATTAACTTTCTTTGTTTATTTTTGACTTCTCTATGGAACTATGGAATTAGGATGTCATCCTGATCTAAAGCCCTGCTGAGAACAGGATCGGTGGCGGCAGGTGATGCACTTCACTACTTAAGGTGGGGAAGTCAGAAAAAATCCACCCGTATATATGTCACAACCCAGAGGCAAGGCAACCACACTCAGTGCTGTTCAAATATACAGTTGCTGAGGCTCTTCTTCTTCCTACAGGTATGTTCAGAAATTTGCCTCTGTCCTAAATTGCCCACAATGGCAGCCAGAAGCTTGAAGTAGCAAACTGACCCTCCAGACACCACTGCACAGAATGTCTTATCCATCACGTTCTCTACCTTTGCTGGAAAAATCTCCCAAAATAACTACTCCAAGTGACATGTTCTACTCAACAGCTGCACTTACCATTCTTAAATGCATAACCTAAATCTCCCTTGTCCCAACAAAAACCTTTCTTCTATATCATTCATTAGAGAAGAGAAGATTGAGAGGAAACATGATGGTTCTCCACTTCTATGATTCTATGTTCTCTACCTTGCAGCACCTTTTAAAGTATTAAGAAATCATCAGCTTGCCCCCTCAAAAAAACATTTTTCTAGTCTAAACATGCTGAGATCATCCAGCTTGTCCCCACATAACTTGCTATCTACAGGCTCACTTTGTACATACATTAAACAGACTGCTAAATCGAATTGGTAGTGCTAACCAGACACCCATTGTTAGGCAATGACAAACTGCATGTTTTTGTTTTTTGTTTTAGCCTAAGTATATGCAAACCTGCCTTCCTTTGTGTGAAGTTCAAGCCATCAACAATGGCATTGATAGACACTGAAACCATCCAGTTTGACTAAAGTTCGCTATCAGTTTACTAATACCCCCCAGGGGGTATTCTCTGGCACTTTTAGAGGAAGAAAGTGCCAGATGACCCATCATCCTTTGGGTCATACTAAAGTGACCAATCTGAAACACACTCCCCATCATGTGGGAAGCTACATTTCAGCCAGAACTCTGATTTTCCAGGATTCTGTTTTGCATGGAGTTTCTCTTCTTCAAAACTGTTACGTACTTTTTACATAAGCAAAGCAGTAACAGGAGATGGGAATAGCAGACTCCATTCCTCATATGTTGATTCCACCTCTTTTTGACACACCTAAAGAGGGTTTTTGTGTCTAAGAACTTAGGAAGCTGCCTCTACTGGGTCAGACCATTATAATACCTATCCCATTATTGCCAACTCTGGCTGACAGAAGCTCTCCTAGATTTCAGGCAGGATTGTTTGCTAGCTGGATATCCCCAGTATTTCCTAGTCTCCCATCCATGTATTAACCAGGCCTGACCATGCTTAATTTCCACAAACAAACAGAATTGGGAATATGTAGTAAAGTAAGACTATAGGTTGGGTAAACTGCGTGTTAGCTCATTTGGTTCCACATTTTCAGTCTTTCTGGAACAGTGACATACAGGGTTAAGTAAAAAAGATTTCTATAATCTTTTTCATATAAATCTTTATTGTGTTCATTATGACTAGACCATGATACAAGCAGAAATGATTCATCACACCAAACATGACTTAACTTTTTCTTGCTGTAGTATCATTTAGGATAATTGTAAATGATCTTAGTGTAAGCAAAAAAAAATAAAAAAAAATAGGTTATTACCTCTAGTGATTCATCTTGTAATAGGGCTACCAATTCTTTGTGTATTACATACACATCAGTATTTAAAAGCTTAGCAACCTGAAAAATAACAAACCAACAAAACATGGACATTAGTCCTTTTAATCCGGTTATGTTTATTTTCCAACAAGACTTATATAGCCAAACAGGAAACAAAATAGTAGTAAACTAGATCTCCAGTGCTAACCATCATTTTTCAAGGCCACTAAGGGCCATGCCCATACTTCACTACTTCATAGGGTCAGGCTGCTAGAAGCAGAGGGGAAAAAATACATCCTAGCTGCTGCATACATTAAAATTGTGCTCTTGCAGGCTGAGTTGTCAATTTGATAGGTTTTATACTCCAGATATCCTCTGCGAAGTCTCTCGGACATTCCTCTGCCCTATAATTCCAACTAAATAGATTGATACAGTTGAACTGTCACTAGTAGTATTAAATATGATTCTATTGTAGATCACCACAGTGAGGCCATGTCCCATATTGACTGGCTGGGTTCAAAGAGACACCTAATACCTTGTTAAGAGAAACAATAATCCTAGAAGCCTCGAAAGAGGTTGCTGTACAGCCAATCCAAAAGTAATCCCTTTGGACCCTAATGATTATACTATCTTCAATCTGGGATCTTTTTTATACAATGCATGTGTTTTTCAGCTGAGATATAGCCCACCCCCTAAATACTCATACATAGATTATATCTGCATAAGATAAGCGGTGTACCACCAAAGGGTGTTATAACATAATGCACAAAAGCTGTACATTTTTAAAAAACATCTGAATAGTTTTGAAAAGTAATTCAGATGAATGCTTCAAATTACTGTGCACCAATTTAAAATGCTAGATTCTTCAGTTCTCTGTAAGTTAGGCAAAAGCAGTACTTAATGTTCCATTACAACCTCCTCTCACATCTAGGTTTAATTTCTTTGATTTCCCTTGCCCATAGTCGTATAATTTTATTTTTATTTTTTTAGAATTCTGTCTGGGGAGAAACAAAACTTCTGGAAGATTCCAGGCTTCTGTGGAGAAATGCACTAGGTGGAGCAATTGAGAGCCCTTCTGAAGTCCCTCTGACCCAACTGCATCTCTTTGGAGGTTAAGGATGTCTCCCACCTAGTGGCTGAAGATGGTACAGCAGGATATGGGCACTTTAATTAATTAAAATTATTTATTCCATTTTAAAGACAAAAAAATTCTTAGATGCATGCTCCTGGGATCTCTTGGTATCCATGCTAAGTTTGAGGCATCTCTGTTTCATGGTCTAGAAGCCATGGTAAAGACAGATGCACACATGTACTAGATTGGATTATCATCTTGCAGTTAATGGGATATTTGATTTAGAGAGCATGCATTAAATACTTGAGCTTAGTATTTGCATTATTCTGAGTACTTGTGAAACTTGATCGGGTTCTTCTTTTGCTGCACTGCTGTACAAGACACTGTTATAGTTATCTGAAATATGCTACCAGTGTATCAAATGTTAATAAGATTCTATACATAAAACAGTTAGTTTGTTTAAGCTAAAACAGTTATTTCTCCAAAGGTAAGCACTATTCCTCAACTTACTTCATAGAAGCCAATAGCCATAGCATGTCTGACTGGCACTTCAGGGTCATGGCATAGACAGAAGAATGTAGAGTACAATTCCAAACTAAAGTTTTTTGGATCCACAAAAACCATCATTGCCTAGAATAGAAAACAATGCAGTATTTAATGAAGAATAGCACATAAAGGCTTTAAATTACACAACTGAAACTGTAACACAACTGGAGTATCAAAGAGGCTATTAGCTCAGAACTCTTACTCAAGCAAGTACCATTGGGCTCTAGCGCAAAGAAAAAGGGTTTCCTTAACAGAAATTTGTAACATCAAATGGGCAGAACAAAGTCTTTTTCCTTCTTAAAACTCTAAGGTTCAGTCACCTAACAAAACTGCTTAGAAGATTCAGGACTGCTAAAAGGCCGTGGACACCCGAAGATGTGGTGATATGACTTTAACTAAGGGTTGGGTAAATTAATGGAGGACAGGTCATAATGGCTCTATCGAATATTTATGTTTGTTATTTGTAAGGATAGTTTAGTGCTTCTACAGTTGATTTCATAATTTATGTTCTCTTTATTTTTTATTGTACACCACCCTGATATTGCTAGATGAGCAGTATAAAAATGAATGAATGAATGAATGAATGAATGAATGAATGAATGAATGAATGAATGAATGGTTCACTTTCTAGCTTGGAGGGAAAAAAAGCCTCTGGGGATATCCCACCACTTTAAAGCCAGGAGCAGTTTTACAAGATTATATTGTACACAAATTATAAACAGATACTTAAATAAAATAGTAGTTTACTCACTGGTAAATTGTAAGCACAGTTTCTTCCTCACTGATATGTACTTCTTTTCCTGTTCTAGGGTTTGGAGCTGTACCTGGTTCTCATTGTGCCCATTTTCTTGCTCTAATCCCAGTGTGCAAAGCTTCTTATAGAATTCCAAAAATCGCAAATGTTGCTCTGGTGTAAAAATCCCTTCAAACAAATAAAATGCTTATTCAATATTTTACTTTCCCATGCATACAGAAAAACAGCCTGTCAAGAGAGACTGATTAGTGGAGAAGATAATGCTGGACTTTGGATTGCTGACACTGGGATGCAAAATTTTGCTCCACTGGGCTTATTTCACATAATTCTTGTGACATTTATATATCCCTTAATGTGAAATTGTTTAGCTGTCTCAATGAGTTAGGTATCCAATTCCCTGCTGTGCATTCCAGAAGAGCCAGCCTCTGTGACCTTCGGCAAGCTGCACAGTCTCAAGATGCCTGAAGAAGAAGGGAACGGTAAAACACTTCTGAGTACTATCTACATAGAAAACCCTGAAAACAATTATTATTAATGTGGAATTAATCCCTTTGCTCCAGAAATCACAAAACTAGACATGGACTGTCCACTCACCATCGGCTGTTGCTGCGGGCTCCACGCTCCCTTCCTATCGCTCTGGAGCACTCAGTCAGTCAGCCACTCTTCAACCTGGCAGAGTGTCTCGTCATCCCGCCTTCTGCCAGGAGTGGCTAATCGTCCGTGAGCTCCAGAGCAATAGGAAGGGAGTGCGGAGCCCGCAGCAACAGCAGACGGTGAGTGGACAGTCTGATCCCAGGGGGCCGGACCCTTGTTATGTCCACCTGTGGGAGGGTATTCATATTTGTATACAAATACCCCTATGTCTACACAAAACCCTTTTGGAAAATGTTGTGTACCAGTATGAAGAAGCATTAGATATTTGCAAGAACTATTTACCCACAGGGACAATATTCCTATATCTGCATTTTTTAAGAGCATAGCATTTTTAAATAAAAATAACAAAATTCATCAAGACATCTTCTTGAGACTTTTCTTTCCTCCCTGGAAAGGCTAGCCCTTCATATCACATTGCAAACAGTAAATGTAACATTTCCCTGAAATACAAAGCTAAGAATAATAACTATTATTTGTAATTTCACCCACATATTTCTTTAAACAGTGGTCACAAAGAACACTTCAAGTTTTGAGGATCTCAAGTACAAGAAATATATGTTAAATCCTGCTTTAGGGCTCTTCTGCAAGATACTGATAGTAGAGAACTACTAACCTACCATAGGTCTGAAAACAGAAGAACATTGTAGGAGAAGTATATTGCTCAAAGTAAAGCCTTCATGCTAACCTCTTCTGTCTGCAGCTATTGAGACCTTAAGATGACTTTGACACTTAGCACATTGATACAGTTCCCATTGTAAAGTACAGTAGTTAGAAGTCTGGTATACTGAATCCTAATGTTCTAAAAGGACAAGGTCATATGCACTATTATCTTGTGCATGCAAAAGAACATTGACAACCCTTTATTTAAAGACAAATTACTTGTTCTTTGTTCCATCAATCAACAAGTCAATATGCAGACCATGGAAATGTTCCTTTTTTGGACGAAACCTCCCAGAATCTTATTGGACAGCATGGATAGTGGTCACAATGGCTGAAGTTTTCTTTCTAGGAACTGTTGCCTCAAAAAGTAATCCTTCCAAGCTCATGTCTTCTTTCATATAAATCGTAAGTTTTGATCAACTAGTATTCATTTGAAATTTAACTGGTTTGATGCATCCAGCATGTTATTATAAAACCTTATGAGAGAAAGATGGGCTTTTTCATCATTGCTACACCAGAAATGAGAAAGTTACTTTTTGAAGTACAACTCCCAGAATATCCAGTGCTAGCTAAAGCAGTGGTCCCCAACCATGGGCCTCCAGATGTTCTTGGACTTCAACTCCCAGAAATCCTGGCTAGCAGAGGTGGTGGTGAAGGCTTCTGGGAGTTGTAGTCCAAGAACACAAGGAGGCCCAAGGTTGGGGACCACTGAGCTAAAGTATTCCAGGAGTTGTAGTTCAAAAAAATAACTCTTGCCATCTTTGGCTTCTAGGAGTACCTTCTCGTATTACCTATCATAAACAGTAACATATTTGCTTGAGCTCTGGATGAGTTTCACTTTAGTCTTTGCTGTGATCTTGAGTTAATCTAGTTTATAAGCAAATGTGAATAGATAAGGAACTCTTCCAATGACATTAAACACCTTCTGGCTCTGCTCTACATCTCCACATTCAATGTTCATGAAATCTATTACAAGAACTATGCAGTTGGAGCATACATCTCTATGCAGAATTGCCAATACAAAGTTCTAGTGCAAAGGTTCAAATGAGACTATGAGAGATCCCCACAAATGGACTGAAGAGCTACCAAAGAAAACAACCCACTTTGGACCTTGTATTCAGGCATCTTTTTCCCCCAAAGGAAAAAATAGTGGTTTGCTTTTCAGTCTTAGATAAATAAAACCTTTCCATAAGACCCGAAAATACTTTAGGCTCGAATCCATTAGCAAAACATATTTCCCTTTTCCATCCCTCCTTGACTGCTGGAGATAAAGGGATTCAGAAAAAAAACTCAGGAACTAAATTTTTCTAATCTAATCCTCTCAGAGACTAATCCACTATTTCTGTTATATCTGTAACAGGGCATATATTGTATCTTGTTCTAATCCTGTTTTTATGCACCTTAAGCTTTTGACATGTATGTGAATTATAAATTCAGATAAAGTACTAAATACCATGACATTTGTCACAGGGATGTGTGCAGATTATAGCAAACTAGGCCACTTAATTATAAAAGACATTCTTTTCAACCATATGATTTTTGGATATCTCAGGCTGTGGTCACACTGGCAATGTGAATCATTTTCTATTTAGACTTTTTAAAAATTAGGTCCAAGTCACGTGGTATTTAAACTGATGGTACTTACACCAGTATTTAAACATGTGATATTTAAACTGGTTCACATGCACTAAATGGAAACCGATTTATTTCTGGTGATTTAAACCGGTTTTGGTGTCTATACTGCTGAAATAAACTCATTTCCTTTATTTTTTAGAAGCACACTGTTCTCAAAGGTTTTGATTGGATTTTAATTTTTTTAAAAAATAAGTGATAAATCAAGTGTCTACAAAGTGCCACCTGGTGTCACAATAGTCTCTAGAAATCATGGGGGGGGGGGGGACACCAGAGAGATGACCCTGTCCAATTAATGATGAAAAAATGAGCACAGAGGTGAAAAGTTCCACCTCCTTTGCGAGGTTATGTTCCTGGTGCACAGACCGTCCTCCATGTCCAGGTGTACCTGCTTTGCACCTACTCTGTGCCTCCTGGTCTTCTGCTACTCTGTTGGCTCCTTCGTTAGCTGAATGGAGAGAACAGTGGTCATAATGCCAAACATACTGATGAAGTGATATAGCGATAAATATTTTAAGATTTTTTAAAAAATGTAAAAGGGAAAATGGTGTTGCCCCTGCCACCCAAAATCCATATAAGGACAAATTAAAACAACGGCAATGTTCACATCAACAAAACCACATTGTATTAAATCAATTTTAGAAGCTATTTTTAAAAAACCCTGTTGGCCATTTGAAAACAGTTCACTGTGCAGCCCATATAAATCGATTTCACTCTTGCATCATGTGAATGACAAAATCTAAATCGATTTAAATGACACAATTCTTATTGCCAGTGTGACCGCAGCCTCATTTATGTCAATGAAAGAATTCTGAGGGCCACAATATTTAAAAGATTCCAACCCAAACATGAATAACCCAGCAGCACCCCTTTAAAAAAAGTGTTAAGGACCTTTCAGCCCTACCATATAGTCCATTACAAAGCTTCCCTAAATGGAAAGATAAGGAAACCAAAATAGACTCGTCTGTTTTGAAGGATTTTTCGCAGAATGACTTCACTAATGGGAGGACAGTTTGACTTCTATCATCTGAAAAACAGAAAAGATTAGTAAGATGAACAACAGGGCCTTTTGTGAAATTTAATCAAAACATGAACATGATCATACTGAAAACATAATTGCAGAGGAACTGCCATGGAGTAGGATCAAAGGAACCGAGTTCCAATCTTACCTGCATCAAACATTTCAAGAAGATTGACCAGGGTCTCAAAAGCTGCAAGACGTACACTGCTGCTTTCATCTCTTGCTAATTCTACCAGCTCAGGGAGCACTACATTTTTTGTCAGTTCAGTTCTGACAAAGGAAAAAAGAAAAAGAAAACAAACTAGATGGACAAAAGCAGATGATAGGCAACTGTAAGAACTATCTCCCTTTACAATCACCTATGGGTCTACCTTAAGATTCTCTGTACATTTAACCACTGTGTTGGATCCAAAGAACATCAGTCACACTTTGGTCTCATAGAAACCCTTAAGCATGAACAACTCAGGCCCACTGATTTCAATTGGATTAAGTGTGACTAATTTTTTCTATATCCACCACCCTATAGTAATAACAGAAAAAAAATAAGGAGCAACAAAATAAGGAGCTTGCTTACTTCATTCTTCACAGAAAATGTCATACTTTGGGAAAGATTTAGGTATGACTATAACCTAAAACAGAAATCTTAACTTGTCATCAAGTGAAAGCTGAAATAATTGTTTGAGTAAAGCAGGGTATCTTGGACATTTGGTCTACTATGGTCTAAAGCAGGGGTCCCCAACCCCCAGTCCGCAACCCGGCAGCGGTCCATGGCCTATCCAAGACCAGGCCGCAGACACAGATCTCCTACCCCCCCCGAGCGCTGTTGCGCGCGGGCACATTCAGCCCCCTGTGAGCGCGCTGTGTGCATGTGCACAAGTGCCCCCCCGAGTGCAACGTGTGCATATGCGCGAGAGAGCTCCGCCCCCCTGCGGGCGCGCCACCCCCCCCACCAGTCCACGGTTGGGAAAAGGTTGGGGACCACTGGTATAAAGCATCAATGCGGATTGCTATGGCTGACAAGAGGCAAAGGTAAGGAGAAGTTTTGCTCTTAATATGGAAATATCAAACCACTCCTTATTCACTTTTGCCCACAGAATTTAATGGAAAACATTCATTAAGAAAAAAAATTACATGAAAGAACAAATTCAGAATTCCAGTGAAAACATATTGTGATTATAATGGAAGTTCAGGTTCTCTTTGCACATCTTTGCTCAAGCCATCCAATATTTGCTATCAGTTTGTTTTGTGTCTATGTGTTTCTTAATGTTTTGCAGCAGATCACACAGCTCTATGTTCTTTTTTTCAGGTTTAAATCCTCATTATCTAATCCCTCCCTGTGGAACTGGAGAGTCAGTTAAATGCTAGAGGAAACAAAGGGACTGTAAGCTGAGCTTTATGTGGCGAGAAAGAGAAAAATTAGAAAGCTGTTAAACTGTTGGTCAGCAAGGAAATAAGGGAACATATGGTTGTAAGTAGGGGGCATGTATGCTTTCCAGTGAAACAAAGGGAACAAAGAAAACAAATTAAAAATGGAAAAAAGCTGATTTGGCACAAATGGTAGAATTATGAAACAGACACAGCTTCCTATAAAGAACATTTCTGATGCAGTCATTCTTGGATAAAGCTTTCATTCCTGAAATACATGAATCCATATATTTTTATAAAGACCAATAATATTTCCATACTTTCATTGAGTATCTAAATGGGGAGGGGGAAAATACTATAGGGGTAGACAGAAAGGAACAGAGATAAACACATAGGATTTTTGCCCTCCCACCCCACATGCATCATATCCAAATTTAATATTATCAGTAGGTCTCCAAAAGATACAACTTTCAAAAGCAAAATTAAAGAAGCAGCTTCTAAAATTCCTAAGACGGAACAGTTAGAGTGTCAGACTACAACTGAGTAGACCCAAGTTCAAATACCTTCTTAACCACGAAATGTACTAGATTAGTATATCTCAGCCTAAAATACCCCACATGATTGTTGTGAGGAGAAAAGAGGAAGGGGATTAAATAGCACAAGTTCACTCACTAAACCTTATGGCTTAGTGAGAATGTGAAGACCTTGGGACTTCCCACACACTTCAAATCACTTCCACTTTAAATAAATGTAGAGAGTTTTAGACCCTCCGGGTATTTAGCGCTTCATTCTCCAGAAACCCCAACCACTACGGCCAGCGATAAATGACTGTGGAAGTCCAAAATATTGTTCAAAATATCTGAAGGCCACAAGTTCCCCATTCCTGCTACATGTGCTGTTCTGAGGAAAAATCAGTCCAAAACTCACATAAGAATCAACACCCATTGAATAGTACTACTGTATATCTGTGGCGAAGTGAGACAAGTGCATTCTCACTTCTGCTCAACATCCCTTTTCTTGGAGTCACTCAGTGCTAAATCCGCACTGTGTGAACTCACTCTAACTTAGAAATAAATCCCACTGGAATTATCTTGATTCAAAGGAAAAAGTACAAAAGAATGATAAAGAGTTGAAAATGTCTACCAAATGGATTGAAATTACACTGGGGCAGAAAATAGTTTGCAAAAGAACTGCATTTTAAGAAAAGATTTAAACAGAGATAGGAATGTAACTTGCCTGTTCCAGGCACAGGAAGCAGGACAACAAGAGTGCACAGAAATGGAAGCAGAAGAAGTCAAAGAAAGATAACAGCAGGTGAGCTGCTTGATAAAGATAGGGGGGGGGGGGTGGCAGAGAGAAAAATCAGTGCTGTTTTCAGCAGTGGAAAAGTCATCAGGTGACAGGGTTAGAAGACAAGAGGAATAAGGCGGCATCATTAGATTTTTGGCAGAAAATAAAATACGTGGTTGGAGGTGGAGTGAAAAATAGAAAGATAAAGATATGCAGAAGAAAGGGAAGAGTTAAAAAAAAGCATTGAAAATCAGGGCCAAACTATACCAATAACTTTCTCCAACATGTTTTGTTTTCCTTTAAGCCTCTGAGGCTTCAACAGAGGAAATGCCAAAGTTAGCTTTTTCCTTTTTGCCATTTTTGCTCAAAATCTTACCCTCCAGGTCACTTTCCATCCTGGGAAGCAAAAGATACAGATACATATCTCTTTCTCTTTGTGCAGGGAGAAGCAGCTGGAGAAGATATTTTGAGCTGAAAAATGGCTGAAAGGGAAAGGATTAAGCCATTTCATTCTTCCCCACCTATTTTAAATTCCTCTGCTGAAACTCTCAGCCTTGGAGGCTACTTCCTGTGATTTGAAAAAAAATATAGAAAGGAAACATTAGTTAAAAGAAACACATGGCTGAACATGACATAGAGAGGCCCTGAAAGCAAGACAGGAGAGAACTGCAGAAAGAGTGGTGTACTACTGGGAAGTTGTAACATGTTTCTAATGAGAATGGTTCATCCTTCCACCTTGGCTGCGATTTCTTTATTCAGGGATAGTGTGCACAGAGAAGACAGTCATATTATCTAGGAACAAAAGGATGGCAGTAGGCTAGCTACTTGCCTTCATTGTAGTTTATGTTTGTGACCTATGTGTCCCTCTACTGCAACTTAATCAGCAGCAATTACTCTCATATGAGGAGATGAACAATGGAAACAGCAGATAAATGCAAATGTCTTCCTAAATTCTGAGTTATCAGTGCAGTTAAAGCGATGCATGAATCTCAAATTCTGATTAGTCTATAGCTTTGGCAAGAAGCACCACCTGTTCTCTTGTGATTTACCTGTTTGCCCCATGGAGGTCGATGTTCTATCATGCTGAATTAGTCAACCTTAGTCAAGTAGACAGAATCATAAGGAACCCTTCTATCTCATTGCCAGTAACGGAAGGCTTTGTATTATGCACTACTTTCTGACTTTAGGAGCCTTAGTAGCACAGTGGTAAACTGCAGTACTGTACCCAAAACTGCTCATGACTTGGGTTCAATCTCAGGTAACTGGATTGAGGTTCACTCAGCTTTCCATGCTTCTGAGGTCAGTAAATTGAGTACCAGCTTGCGGGGTGGGGTGGGGGCGGCAATGTGTACCCTGCATAATTAAATTGTAAACTGCCCAGAGACTGCTTATGGGGTGGTAAATAAGCAGCAAGCTTTACTTTTGCTTTAAGGTAAATCTATGAGTTAATGATCTCTCAAAGGTCCTATACTTCATAACTCTTTTCAGTTCTTGTGGATTAAAAACCTTGGCTTCCTTTACTAAATCAATCTATCTCATGTCAGATCTTCTTTTTCTACTGTCTTCAACTTCTACTGGCATTATTGCCTTTTCCAGTGGGTTTTTTTTTTGAACCATAATGATTCCATTTCCTTTGTGCTCCCAGCTTGAGCTCTATTAACTGCTTTTCAGATTATCACTATTATATCACTATCTTATGCAATTATTTACATTTTGTAGTAATAGTACAAATTGTGCTCACCCTATTCCTTGAGCTATGAGCTCCAGTTGCCGACACATGCAGGAACGAACCTCATATTCTACATCCTGACAGAGAGATTTTACCAGTGGGAGAATTTCTCTTTTAACACTAAAAAAAAGGCAACAGTTGTATAAATAAAATTTTTGACTCCACTTAAGTGATACATCTCAGTCAATTTATTTCATAGTAAACCCTTGATCTCCATATCACATTTTATACTATCATTATACTTTACATTTTGGGAGTTTTGCCTAACAAGAAAAAAGGTTGCTAGTAACAAGTATAAATGCTGTGTTTTCCAGGTTTCAGGAATGAGAAGTATGCCTAGCATCACATCTAAAACAATATTTTATAACAAAATTCTGCTGATTATCATAAAGCATAAATGTTTTCATATAAAGATAAATGCAAAAACAAGAATGAAATTCAATGTGAACTGCTAATATGTATGGTTAATAACAAGGATAAATCACCTTGGGATGGATTTGTTTCAGATGTCATTCAATCTGTTTCAGTTGCCATTCAATCATACAAGATCTTTCTATCAATTACCAAATATCTTTGGTCCAAGTTTGCTAATGCAAACATTCTGGGTATTAATGGGAAGTTTTGGGGGAGGACAAAAGGCTTCATGAAAGCCACCACCACCACTGTCCATCACTGTTTATTTTGTTGATGGTCCTCTCAGCAGTGACAGCTGCACTCCCTGAAGTTTTTTAGTATCAAATTCTTCATCTGCATCAGGAGGACGACAGGAAGCATTGCCCACACTCCAATCTGATTTCATGGGGTTATTGCTGAGCCAGATCTGGTGCACCGGACCTGGTATTACTTGTCATTATCATGAAGCCAAATAACTATTTCAGGGAATATTGCCTGTTTTCATTTTGGAAGAGAAGACTGAAAAACAGAACAGTAAAGAAGCTCAGTGGCTACTAGCCAGGATCATTACTGGTAAAACAAGTGGGTATTCCACCCTTACATGTAGGGTACACGTGAAAAGGATGGGTGCTTCCCTAAAGCCCATTTTAACTGAGGAAGGCTGCTTCAGCTCAATCCTATTTTTGTATTCTTTGGTGCAGTTCATCAACTTATTCAGAAGTGCTCTCCCATTCCACCCCACCACAGGTAATTTTCAAACATTTTGTGGATATTTTAATCATTAGAACATATGAAACAAACACAAGTTACTCACATATGAGTGTCAAACTTGTTAGCTAATTTTCCCAAGATTTTACAACTAACCAAACGAGACTGAAGTGTTTGGGAAAGCTGTGCCTTGGAAACAAGAGGATTCAGGATCTGTGGGGTTGGGAGCAGGAGGGGTAGAAGAAGAAATTCAAAGAAGAAATTTAGAATTAAACAGAAGGCAAGCAATAAAATATGCATTATTAGATATTAAGAACCTTTTCGAATATTAAGACTGCTGTTAGTATCAGCTTGCATAGGAATACACAAAGCACACAGTACATATACCAGACATGAAACAATTACAAGTTATACACTTTCAACTTCAGTGAAATGGACCTTCATGGAAAAAGAGCGTTATCTGAGGGTTGGCCCTCAAATGTGACAAACAGCTACAAAAAGTTCCACAGGTTGTAAAGAAGATATTCTCTGGCTTCTTATGCAATCACAAACTCAGGTCAAGGCCATTTGTAATTTATGTTGTAAAATTAGCACTTCCTACCCATATTCATGATGTGAACTCTTTCACAGTACAATTTTAAAAAGGCAAAATGAGATCAACAAAGTAGGAACCACACCACTAGATACTTTCAATTCTGAACCTGTTGCTAGAGGCTCTGCTAACTCCTATTATTCCTAAACATCTGCTAACTGGAACTAATATTTGCTCATTGCAATTAATATCTGCTAAATGATAGCGTTATAATAGAATCATAGGATTGTAAAACTGGAAGGGGCCCCAAGGACCATCAAGTTCAATCTCCTGCTTAAGCAGAAAATCCACAGTTAAGGCATCCCTGGGAGATGGCCATCTAAGTTTTGTCTAAAAACATCCAATGAAAGAGAGTGACATTTTGCAGGGTTTTTACTATGAGGAAGTTCTTCTTAATGTTTAGTCAAAATTTTCTTTCTTGATTGAATCTATTAGTTCATACCCTTTCCTCCAGAGCTACACAAAAGCTTGTTCCATCTTCTATATTGCTGGTTTTTAACTTTTTCTTTACCACAGACCCCCTTTAAATATCTTTTGTTGCCACAAACCACCAAGACTTAACTCAAGATTTAAAATCCTAAGTGCATCAAATATTTATTTAAATTTTCTCATGAAGGGTCTTCAAATTTGGAAAGATGGGAGAAATAAGTTAATCTGTTAATGCACACATTTCTATTATAATATTTTTATTGGAATTATTCCATACAAGTTTAAAATAATAACAATAATAATGATGATGATTGTCTTTAATTCTTGCTGGAGAAACTGAAATTACAAGCACATAAAATAATTAATATGACACACCTATACATGAAAATGAAAGCTAGAAAATGAAAGCACATAAAAATGAAAGCTAGAAAATGACATAAATATAATATGTATAAAATTGTACCTCATTAAACACAAGTTGGGTAGAAAAAAGGCAACATATATTCATAGAATTATAATTAATGAGAAGGCTGATGCTGTATTTCACTTACAAGCCTTGTTATATTAGGCTTAATAGCTGAAACTTGTATTCTGAGTTCTGACTCTATGTTTTTCAAACAGTTTCTATACTTATTTTAAATATAAACGAGAGCAGAGAATGATATTTCACAAAAGTATGTCATTACGAAAGGCATCAATACTTTCATAGCCTTCTTTGATAGTTCTGGAAAATCTGCTTGTAGGTGAGCCCAGAAATTTGGAACAAACTGTTCCTTGAAATGAAATTTCGGAGCACCATCCGTGGATATTTCTATGAGCTTGTCTTCCTCTTCTGCTGTGAGCCCCTCTAGTTCATACAAATTAACTGAAAATGGATCTCTAATCCAGTATTTGCTTGCATCAGGAATAGGAAAATATTCACAGAAAACTACGCTGAAAATCTTACAAATGTCATGTGATAAGTGATGTGTCCTCAGATAACTCTTTGTCGGTGGAACCAAGAAAATCTGTGAAGTTTGGAAATGTCTTATAGTTTTGGTTCAATAGGCGATGATGCCACAATTCCAACTTTTTTTAATCATTGCTTCAATTTTGTCTTCAACTTGAAAAACTGTAACTAACCTCTTCTCCTTGAAGATTTAAGTTGA
Source organism: Intellagama lesueurii (assembly GCA_037013535.1). Lineage (NCBI taxonomy): Eukaryota > Metazoa > Chordata > Lepidosauria > Squamata > Agamidae > Intellagama > Intellagama lesueurii. Next base: position 24,703,589 of record JBAJHW010000001.1, read on the forward strand.
GCATATTTAAATGGGTGAACATATCTGACAGATATGCTAATCTGACTAACCAGGAAAAATCTGTCAAATAATTGCTGAGTTGAAATTGCTTGTGTGCAGAAACATCAAACAGTTATTTGCTATCAAACAGTTATTTTCATAACCAATTTTTACGTCTGTATGTTTTTAAAGGAGGCAGTAGGTTAGAAAAGCCAAATTTTACACAAACAAGCAAATGAAATTAAGATTTTGTTCTATATCTCCTTTTCTTTCTTTTTCTTTCTTTCTTTCTTTTTTTCTTTCTTTCTTTCTATTTTAACTGCAAAAGATCATAACATTTCTTCAAGCATTCGTGGACTTCCTGTGAGAACATTGCAGCCCCTCAGGATTTAAGAACCTAGGTTCTAAATAACAGGCCTTTAAGTATTTGGAGATGACCATCACATCACCTCTCAGTCTTCCCTTCACCATCTTAAACATACCAGCTCTGTCAGCCATCCTCATAGGGCTTAGTTTCCAGACCTTTTATCTTCTTGGTCACCCACAGTATGCTTCTGAAACTGTGGTGCCCAAAAGTGGACAAAGTATCTGAGGTGAGTGCTAACTAAAGCAGAATAGAATTATATTAATACATCCTTTGATCTGGACACATTTCTGTTGATGCAGCCTACTATTGCACTGGCTTTTCCCCCCTGCTGCATCACACTGTTGACTTGTGTTTACCTTGTAGCCTACTAAGAGATCCCTAAATCCTTATTACATGTTATACTACCACAAAACACCCACAAGATATTTGTGCATCTCATTCTTTCTGCCCTAAATGTAGACCTTTACATTTTTTTTCTTTTTGTTTCTTCCGACCCATTTCTCCAGTTTGTTACTGGAGAACAGAATCCTCATTCTGTCTTCTGAAATGTTAGCTATTCCTGCCAGTTTAGCGTCCTATATATACTTGATTAGCATCCCCTCTATTCCTTCATCCAAGTTATTTATAAAGATCTTAAAAATACTGAACTAAAGACACAAACCTCACTTGTGGGTGAGGTTTCTGTGTGACCGGTCAAACCAACTATTTGGTAGATGATTTCTGAATACTTGGGGGGGGGGGGAAATACTCTCCCTGCGTTAAAATTATACCTAAAACAAAGACCACTTCCAACCTTATCCTTTTTATTCATGGAAATGCTCTTCTAAGTCACCCCATGAAATGTTCTGACATGAGGTGAAGAACATTTCACAGCATCTATGGCTCTCTTTCAAGAGGACAGGTGTACACAGGGAACATCCAAACCACTACTCTTAATTCAGTTGATTTCTCACTGACTCATTACTAATCTTTTCACATTTGGAAAAAGGCCAACACAAGACTCCTACAGTTACGAGAAAGGTCATATCTCTTTACAGGGTTTTGCATGAGAAAACCTACTGCTTTTTTTTCTTTCAAAAAGGGCCAATCACTCAATTATATTTTCTGTAACAAAACACCTGAAAAATTATACTACTCTGGGTGCATTCCCCTTTTGTTATCATTCTTTCAGGAACGGCTTCTTGAGAGGCTGCTGTGAATAGAAAGTGTGAGATCACAAACAAATCTGGTAAAGACAGACTTGACATTTAGAGTAAATGAAACTCCAAAGTGCTTTTCTTGCTCTAATTCATTAGATTATAAAAAGGTCAACATTCCACACCAACATGAAGATAAATGCATCTGATCAATTATATTCCACAAAAAGCAAGTCATGAAAATTTGTATTATCAGTGTGGGAATGCAAGAAGACAATTAATTTCCCCCCAAATGGAATTTTATTAGGAAAAAATTAGACATAAATGTTTTCCCTTCTTGAAACTAACTAATGTTTTCAGTATTTGCATCCTTCAATTGTTTTAAGAGGGAAAAAAATATGGATTCCAGTCATTAATGTATTTGTTCTACTGCCAATCATGTGACAAGACTGTCCTCTTGAGAATTTGCAGCTTTCCTTTGGTAAGAGAGGAGTGCCACTAGTACAAATTTACATCTGAATGTGCAGGAGATACTGACAGCTTCTTGTTAGCAAGCCTCTCTGCAGTAATGACAGAAGTAATGAGTGCCCCAAGGCCATTCACTTACACCTTCCCTACAATCTTTACAACCCAAAAACTTTTGACTCACAAGCTGAACAAACACATCTCACCAGGCTACTGATACCGCAACCCACTTTAAAGCACCTGGTTTTGCTGCCTGACTGGGACTATCACAAAATAAAATAACAATGGATAACTTGTCTAGCCCCTAGTAGCAGTGGTAACTGATGTCTATTATGAATGATGGGGCAGGAGGCCCAATAACAGTGGTGAGAGATAGAGCTAGGAGTAAAAGTGGGCATTCATACACAAAAAGACAGGTTCCTTCCCCCCCCCCCCCCCACATACTCATTCACACATACATGGGGACAGGCATGAAGACAAGCAAACATTCACATGCACACTGGAAGAAGGAAATAGCCTGTGCCTGTGACAGGGTAGTACCTCATATTCCCAGTAATACAACTACCACGGTCAAGCGGGCTATATTATACTGGTAAAAACACAAACTAACATGGCCACCTCTTCTAAAACTACAGTAGGACCTCCTTATCCATGGGATCAGCATCTGCTGATTCACTTATCCACGGTCTGAAAATACATGTATTAAAAATATTACATGGAAAAAAACCAGAAAAACAGTACAGATTTTCAAGATATAACTATCAGAACTAGCCACTAGAGTGAACCAGACACAATGCTATATAGTATGACCCCAATATCCACAGGGGATTGGTTCCATGCCCCCGTGAAAACCACAGAAAATAGCAAATGCTATATCTATATAGCATGGGAAAAGGGGATAAAACGGAAAAAATATTTTCAAATGCATTACCAGAACTGGCCACTAGAGGGTGCCAGAGACCATGCTATGTACTCTTCTAGTGGCTGGTTCTGGTAATACATGTAGAAATAGATTTTTCTGCATTTTTTCTTTTAATATTTTTAATATTTTCAGACCGTGGATAAGTGAATCAGTGGATACTGATCCCGTGCACAAGAGGGTCCTTACCTTTATAGATAAGCCACCACCATTTCACCTAGTGTCCCAGCATCTTCTTCTAAGTTCCGAGGGGTGCTAACGTTGCCAAACTGCCTCCGGGGAGAGGTTTCCTACCTCCCGCCCTTCCTGCCTTCCAGACAGCACTTTCCTCAATACTTTTGGACAAACAAGGAGATGTATTCCTAATTGTCTTCAAAGAAGACAATTACAGAGCCATTGAGATTGTGTGTGAGAGAGAGAGGAGAGAGATGGTCGTCTTCAGCATGTGGATGAACAAGGGAAGACTACAACTCAGTTCTTACTCATAAACGCCCCATCAAGATAAAAATTACAGGTACAGGGGAGTCCTGGGTCCAAGAGACTGTTACATATAGCATTTGCTATAATCTGTGCTTTTCAGAACAGTATCTGCGGGTGGACTTGGAACCGATTCCCCATGGATACTTGGGTCCCACTGTACTTATATTGGTAACTAAGCTAAATTTGTTCAGTTAATTTTTGATTCTTCACGCTGTTTCTGGACTCTCTTGATCAGGCTATTTTATTTGTGCCTCAGTCTGCGGGATCAGCCTGCCTGGGAGCAGGACACATACTAAATACAATTTCTGGCTTATATGGAAGAAATGTCCTGAAAACAAAAATCAAAGTATTGGTTGTTGTAGTTTTTTCGGGCTGTTTGGCCGTGTTCTGGAGGTTTTTCTTCCTAACGTTTCACCAGTCTCTGTGGCCGGCATCTTCAGAGGGCAGGAGTTTAGAACACAGACAGAGTTCTAACTCCTGCCCTCTGAAGATGCCGGCCACAGAGACTGGCAAAACGTTAGGAAGAAAAACCTCCAGAACACGGCCAAACAGCCCAAAAAAACTACAACAACCATTGGATCCTGGCCGTGAAAGCCTTCGAGAATACAAATCAAAGTATTCTTTTAAATCCTCTTAGAATACTCTTTAACACTTCATTGAAGAACAAAAAATTAACAAAGGTTCTGCTGTAACCTTGGTACAGATATATGCCAACCTCAGGTTTTCTTGCTCATTTCCAAGCCCAACATCAGCTTCTTTTTCATGTTCATTAACAGCTCAGACTTATGGTCTTAAACAAACTAAGGCATCTGAGACAACCCAACTGGGGAATCATGCTATGCTTATATTCTAGCGTAAGAGTGATGGACCTTTTTTCTGTTGAGGGCAACTAATCTATAGGAAATGTACAAACAAAACTAGAAGAAGGGTCAGCACCAACAACAGGGAAAGCCACCCCACCCCTTTGGTTTCCATTCCTTTTTGCCTCCCACTTCTCTCTCTTTCTCTCTCTTTCCTCTTTCTGTGCCATTCCCTTCTGCAACCTTTCTCTCTCTCTCCTTCTCATGCTGGAAGTGTTACTTTTGGGAATTACAATTCCCAGAATCCCAGGGTGGACAGTTATAATCAGGCATGCTGGATGGGAGATTCTAGGAGCTGCAGTCCAAAAGAGTAAGATTTCTAAGCTTTTCACATACTTGCTCGCTTCACTGTATTTGATACTACATCCCCTCCAGCAAGTTATTGTCAGTTCTTTGGTATCTCTGCAGAGCTTTCCAGCATGAGCATCATTGGCCCAAGCGATTCTTCTCTACAGCCTGGGAGCATCCAAAGTCTACTGGATCCCACACTGTGCAACCAGGATAGACAAGCATATCCTGGCCATATCAGAGAGCAAATACCACTGCCATGCCCTCCTCTTTCTCTCACACGTTAAGGCTGACATCACAGTCCAAATGAAATTCAAATATGGACAGAACACAGCTAGAAGAATATGGGATTCATCACTTACATTCTAGCTAGTCAAAACAACCATGATGAAACATGGTTTCAGATTCAGTTTTGCTCACTTTTCTATAGTTAAACTGTAGTTCTTGTGTTATGTGGAACTGTGGTTTCAAAGTGGAAGCAAAAACGTTAAATCCTCACAGTTGCATATGACAAGAAGAAGGATGGGAAGAAGATGCAAGTACACTATGAGTTTTTATTACATCATATTACATCTGAACTAGAACACTACATGTAGCTTTATTGGATAACATTGGTTTCCCACTTTTCCAAGTAAAACTTGCAATCTGCGTGACCTATCACAACTCCTCAACATTAGAAATTCATTTTTTATTCAGAAGAAATATTTGAATATTTCTTGCTTGTATGGTTCACGTTTGACACCATGTAAACAAGGTATGTTTATCAGTTACTGCCTCTTTTGCATGGTGCTGTTAAAACTTGGCTAAGATCAGACCCTTCTACACTTACATCCTATTTATTACTAATGTAATAAGTGCTTTCCTATCGATCAGACTGAAAGTAACATACAACTAGAACATCTTTTTATTTATGGCAGAGTGCCTCAGCTCATGACTTGCAAATTTTTCATACAGACCGCAGGTTCTGGACACTCTGGGGTAATAAAAATGGAAACAGGAAATTCATATAACTAAGCATCATTTGTAGTTAGAGGGAGGAAGGGAGGACTGGACATTCGGAAAACTACAGGGCACAATCAATCATCTGCTCATATTATCTGTAATATTCACAGGAAAACATATTACCTCTAGTCTGATGGTTTCTTTTGGCAATGCTTCTATTGCAGCAAGAAGAGTTTCCAGCCAGGCATTACTGACACCTGGGAGATACAAATGGACTAGAAATAGATGTGCATCTTCTATCAGGCAACTTTCAAAAAGCTCCTTTAATTAACAACTTTATTTCACAGTGTTCTGAAATAAGAACTCTTACAAGCACATTTTTCACAAGTTAGATGGAAGCTGTTTGGGAAACTGGGGGCTAGATTTCAGGAGGCTATCTGTTAAAATACCAATTAAGACGTCAATCCTACACCAAGTGGAGAGCAAATCACACTGAGCACAATGGGGCTTACACCTACCTAGCACTGTGAGGCTGCAATCCTATGCACATGCATTGAGGAGTTAACTGTAATGCATTTAACAGGATTTCCTTCCACATGCCATGCGATAAAAGACTGTTCTACACAGTGTGACTTATGGTTATAAGATGTTCAAGATTTGGTGGTAATTCTGAGTACATGATCATCACACTGTTATATTCAATGTACTTTTCTAATTCTGCCACAGGCATGTTTACAAAATATACATTTCTGGTTATCTAAACACCTGCGGGGTCAGTTAGGTCCAACATATAATTTATGTAAAGGTAGTGTTAGTACCTGTTACTATTTTGTTTCACTGGAATTGACAAGATCTCAATTGTTACTTGCAAATACTGTCATGCTTAATAATTTCCACCACGTGTTTTATTTATATGGCTTTCTTGCGGAAGATTTGACCTCAATAACAGATAACAAATAAAAATAATAGATAAACTAGTAGACAGTTTTTCAAAGATTTGAAGCTGGACACAAAGCTGAATTAGAGGGGAATAGAGATTAAAAGTTTAAATCCTGAGCAGAATGTTCTACTGAGTTCAGTGGATCTTATTTCATGCACTTACAAGATTGTGAAACCTAAAAGTTTTGAAGAAAGGCCCCTACATCATGTATTTTAAATGGTGGCAAAGGAAAATGCCGCCTAGAGTGGTCATAGCCGCCTAGAGTGGTCATAATTGACCAGATAGGCGGGATATAAATGAAATAAATAAATAAATAAATAAATAAATAAATAAATAAATAAATAAATAAATAAATAAATAAATAAATAAATAAATAAAATGATAACTAATCACTGCATACCGCATTATACAGTACTGGTAAGCCCACATTGTGCACCATGTGATTTTTAAAAAAATTTTTGGTGTGTGCTCTTTTTTAAATAGTACCTCCCTAAGCAAAGAAAAAGCACTGGAAGCTAAAAAAATCAGCGGCATGGCATGACTCTGACCTGCATCTCTGTGCTCCAGATTCTGTAGAATGATGTGTAGGAAGGAGTGGGAATATGTATGGATGGATATTGACTCCTCTTGTAGAATTGTCAAAAGCGAAACAGCAGCTGTTAACTGCATCTCCACCCCTGCAACAGGCAGAACCTCCTATATAATCAGAACAGAAAAAGGAAAAGATGTGAGGAAACAGCATATAGATAGGAAAAGCAAACACAAATACAACCATTACAGAAAGTAAGGACATATTTGGGTCAAAACACACCCCAGAAACATAAACTGCATGGTAAATCGCATTTTTAGATCCCTTGCAACTTATTTTTGCGAGATTATCTGACTAGTTATGGTGAACTCCTTGCTAGAGCATACAAACTTCTTGAATTCTTCATATGCATTGTTTTTCCTACAAATCTGAACAAATAGATGGTTGACATTCTGAATTAGGCCAGGTATATACATAATATAGCCTTATCCGTGTTTGATGTGGTCACCTGGCCTAGATAATTTTACCGTAGATGAAACTGAAGATGTATGTCACACCACTCTCAAGTAAAAAGAAATGAAAACTAGCTAGGAAAGCAGATTTCACATTTGTCTCACTTTTGTTGCAATGGACAAGAAAAGTCCTCAAATTGTCCTGCATCAGGAGCAGGGCATTTTCTGTTGCAACCCCAATATTCTGGAACTCCCTTTGAGCTGCCTCCTCAGCTGGCCTAGAAAAATTAAAATTGAATGCAATATCCATTGTTTATATCTGCCTTGGTGTTGTTATTTCCTTTGGGCAATTATAATGAATGAGTGTTCATTGTTTTACTCTAAATTTGTAAACCACATTTTATGAACAAAGAGGAAAATAAACATTTAAATAAAACAAATGAATCACATTTGCGGGATTATCTGACATGGACTTTTTAAGATAGTGCCTTATCATGTTTGTCACATCATACAACTGGCCAACTCCCAACATTCTCCCTGTTGCACTCTTACAGACCAGTCATGCTGCCAACCTTAATAATTACATGATGAAACTTGTCTAGCTAACGTTCAAATGTATTGCAGATTTGCAATACAACATCCCATATGGTGAAAGGCTCTGTCCCTGTGGGACAGAAACTATTGAGACCTTGACACACATCATTTTAAAATGTAGCTTATATAGGAACGAACGTATTTGGTATCTTGGTTCAGTCATGAGTAAATGTACTGGTCTACCTCCTACAGGCTATCTGAAGTTTCTGTTGTCCGGAGAGAATCAAATAATAACACAGTTAGTGGCTAAGTTTTTATTTTCAGCTATGGGAATTCGTAAATTGCTATAACAAGATTTTATATTATACTATGTATTTATTCTATGTACTCATTTTCGTATAATCAGATCTACGACCGCATAATAAAATTTACTTACTTACTACATTTCCTCTGAAGGTTATTTTCTATACTGGAATGTAAAACTGAGATTTTGCAGATACAATCAAAACAGGTCAAACCCTTTGTAATCTCCAAAGACAGTGGTTCTTTCACTTTTTAGAATCAAAGACAGGCCACTTCACTCCTCCAAAGTTACATTTTTTTACAGAATTCACAAAGAAGCAGCCCCATACGATAGGCATTATCCAGCATTGTCACATGAAGATGCACAAAGTCCCTGAGTTTCAGCTACTTGCCATATAGCTTTGTGTTTACGGATAAAAAATGGCTGTGACAACAGATCTGTTATGTTTTACCACTGCAGGAGTGTACTGTTGCAGTTGTTATAATATTCTGGGTTAAAAATGTCTCATGCCAATTTCCTGCAAACCATGATGCCAGGAAGCAGAAGTGACATATTATGGTTTTCAATAAGATGACACTATTTAGGGCTGTTCCAGAGGACTTTCCAACCCAGGGGAAGACTGGGATTTTAGTGCATTCAGGAAATAAATGATACTTAATTCTAACCATACTATAATCCTACCCCCAAGTCCTATTGTTAACACCCAGAACATTGGAATTCCAATGGGGCTAGAAAATACTCTTGATGCAAGATTTCTTATCCTAATATAGAAAGCTAATGTTAACCTTTCATTTTTGCTGAAATGATTGTTGGCTGTGAACCACATAACCAGCAAGCATCTTCTGTAATCAGTTCTTCCAATTATTATTTTTTTTTTACAAACTTCATTTTAATTTCATTGCTGTCCCCATTTAGACCTAAAAGCATTTTCATTCCCAGATTCTGCTCAGTGCTGCTTGTTTTGACATGATGGAGGTGGTGTGTGGTGGGAAAGGGATTGATTATATTTCCAAGTGGCTCACTGCCATGGCTCACTGACAGCTACAATTCTCAATACAGTGTGAATACAGTTCATTTATTCAGTATGATCAACATACATACCTAACACTGGACTAGAAGATAACCCATGTAAAGTGCCCCCCCCCAAAAAAATCAGGAAATATCTCAAAAATGCCGAGTTAATTTTGAGTCAAAACATGGAGAGTTCATCCATTAATATTAAAAGCTCTAAATTATATCACACCTATAAATGAAAGCCAGGCCAAGGTTACAGAGGTGGTGACTTGTTCAGTTCTCAATGGTTACTATACATTCTATACAATAGAGAAACTGAGCTGCAACCTGGAATATGGTTTGCATAGAAACCTGTCCCTCACTATGCCACAGATAACAGAGTTGGAGGTATACAAGCAGTGGAAGTCCACCTTCAGAAGTCTCCATTTTGTCCAAAAAATCCTCAGCTGCCCTTCCTCCTTCACACTGATGGTCTACCAGTGGTAGTACAGAAAAGCATGAATTTTAGGGGCAGCTCAAAGGAAACTCTGGATCCAGTAGATCTAAAATCTTCTCTTCATCCCGTGCCTCCAGAATGGACGTAGGGGGAGTACTCTAGCTCTGGAGCGGACAAACTTGGTTTTCATCCTATTACAACCAATATGAAGCAAAATGTTTTTTTTAACATACATTGTAAAAAGCATAGAGAAGAGAAGAGCGACACATAGAACACCCTCCAGTCTGCCAGTGTAAATTCAGCAGGGCATAAGAAGCTGTGGTTTGTCCATCATGAATTTTTCCTTCTCTGCCTCTGTCATTAATGGTGACTTCAGGAATTTTCCAAGTTTAGTGAAGTTTTGCTTCTTAAACACTTCCCTTGAAAAATATGAATGTAACTACAGTGGTGCCTCGACTTACGAATGTCCCGACATACGACCATTTCGAGTTACGACCAGCTCCGGCCGCAAAATTTTGCTTCGACTTGCGGCTGGAGCTTCCAGTTACAAACAGAAAAAGGCAGGGGGGAAAGGCAGGGAATTCAAATTGCTAACCGTTGGTGGCGAAGAGGCTGCTTCTTTGTAGCTCTTTCGCCCCAACGGTTAGAGTGAGTGAGATCGGAGGAGGCTTCGGACTGCCTGGTAAGGTAAGGTGCTGCTTTCTGCTTTTTAAAAACTGTTCTGGGTGGGTTTTGCAGCGTGGTTTTGGGCTGGGTGGTGGGATTATGTTTCTACGCTGTGATGGGTCTTGCAGGGTTGGTTTGTTTTTTGGTTTTTTCCCCCCATTTCCGATGGGTCTTGGGGGGTTTGTTTGCTTTTTGGGGTTCCCCCCATTTCCGATGGGTCTTGGGGGGTTTGTTTGCTTTCTGCTTTGCTTTTTTTGCATTTCCGAAGGGTCTTGCACGGTTTGTTTGCTTTCTGCTTTGCTTTTTTTTGCATTTCCAAAGGGTCTTGCACGGTTTGTTTGCTTTCTGCTTTGCTTTTTTTTGCATTTCCGAAGGGTCTTGCACGGTTTGTTTGCTTTCTGCTTTTCTTTTTTTGCATTTCCAAAGGGTCTTGCACGGTTTGTTTGCTTTTCTTTTTTTCCCCCCCCCTTCGGCCGGAACGGATTAATCGCGTTTCCGATGGGTCTTGCAGTGTTGTGGGGTTTTTTGGTGATTTTTTCTTCTTCGGCCAGAACGGATTAATTGCATTTCAATGCTTTCCAATGGGAAATGGTGCTTCGACTTACGACCATTTCGAGTTACGACCGGAGTTCCGGAACCAATTAAATTCATAAGTCGAGGCACCACTGTACTCATATGAAGTTGGACATATTTCAATGTATGCTTTGGATGTCTACAATAATAATATAAATGGACTTCATACCTGGAGAACAATACAAAGTAACAGTATATACTCTCCATACTTGTTACTATTATGGAGAGAATAGTATAACAACTGACAGGTAGTGAGGCAAGACATTCCATTCTTTTTTTAAAATATGTAAATATTTCTAGATATATGAATAGTCTATTTAGTAGACAGAAAATTTAGTATGCTCAAATACCTTTATTAGGCCATTAAAATATTATTAAAAAGGCAAGTTCTCAAATCAGTCAGAATTTTTTTTCAGGTTACATCTCAAGAGATGTGGAAACCAATTGCCTTTCTCTAGAATTGATTATATCTCTTCAATGCAACCTGATATCATCACATCTCTAATCTGTAATATTCATTTTGAGATTCAAGAAACCTCAAATCTTCTTGCAGTAACTTCTAGCCAGGATGTTTTTTAGACTTTTCTCCTTAAGTCCCAAGTAGAGATGGTCATCCTCTGTCGCCAGCTGCTCAGTCTGGGAAGGAGCTTGGGCTTCCCTTCCACGCCTTCTCCAGCAGTTGACCACTTAGACAAGTAAGTGGAGCAGGGTTTCTCCCTGCATAGCCGTTGAGTGGTCGACTATCGGACGAGGCAGGGAAGGGCAGCCTAAGCTCTTTCCCAGACTGGGCAGCCAGCGACGGAAGACACCCCGGGGGGCGCATGGAGGGAGGGGTTGGGGAGAGGGAATGAGTGGCACCTCTGGTGCCACACCGATGAATTTCGTCACCCCAGGCTGACTTAAATCGTGCCCATCTCCAGTCCCAAGCCTTGTAATGTCTAGTTTAATTAAGACTTCTGAAGGACCTGGAAACACATTTTTAGTGGTACAATTCTAATTTTTTTTATTTTGCTCATAGATGACACAATACTTTTTTAATCTGCTCAGATAGTTAATAAATGAATGAACATTTAAGCATATATTAATTTCTGAAGTAATTTCTGGCAAAACACTGATGAGGTAATTGTCAAGTTCTTTTAAATCTAACCAAAGGTCCCACATGAGTAAGGAGCAGTGTGCATACCTTCATTAATAACTGATATTTAGATAGATCTGGGCCTAGGTGGAAAATTAAAAGATTTGGCATCCAAAATAAAACAACCTAGCTTAATGATTTCACTGACAGCTGTTGTGTGAATAGGATGTGTGCACGTCATTTCTTCCATGCAAGATGAACAACTATGACAGCGCAATAGGAAAATGTCAACCCAGAATTAAACATAAGAATATATGACTATGAGGAAAAATAATTATTTAAGGAAGGTTTGGATGTGCTTACCCAAATGCCCACATTCCTATAAAGATGAATGATAATTCTCTAGTATGCTCCAGTAGCCAATGTATATTTGTATGACTGTATGATCTTTGGTATCTGTTCCTTTTTGAAATCCAGCTTGGACATCTGGCATTTCTTACTCCATACAGGGCAAAAGTCTTTGTTGCAACAACATGAACATCACTTCAGTTGCATGAGAAATCAATACAATGGCCCTATAGTTAACAAATATCTAAGCTAAAAAGATCTAAGAAACAGGACATTGTGCAAGAGTGCACATCAGTATGACATCTTTATCATCCGTGATTTTTATAGACAGAATAGAATGCTCCATGTAAATCAGTGATGAGGATTTACTCACATTGTTCTCCTTATATTTAAAACCACAGATATTTAAATATCATCCATCTGTGTAATTTGCACATTTTAGTAAGCTAACTGGATTTGGAGATACACAAGACTGTGAGACTCTAAAATAGAGTCAAAGGCTGCATGTTTTATATATATAATCTATGTTTTCTCTACAGTCTTGTGTACAGCCAACAAGTCAAAACTTGTTTGCAAAATGCTGGCCTCAGCACAACCAACTCCTTCGTGAAAGCAAATTGTCAGTGCATGTACAATAAGATAACCACTGACTACCAGATGACAAACTAATTATTCTACTATTGCCAGGACCTTTATGTAACCAACACTTAGGAAGTGCATTACCTTTGCTGATACTGCCATTGTTACTTTGCAAGTTCATTCTCTCTGTTAATAATGCAACTGTTATCAACCATATCCTTGGTTCCCACCCACACAACTATGTAAACTGTGGCCATTGTGTACTCCATGTGTCCGAGGAAGGAGATAATCATATATGAAAGCTCAAACTTAAATAAATCTGTTAGCGTCAAACGAACCACAAGGCTTTTGCTATTCATGGGTAAAAAAGTTTTGTTATGAGGACCACTTTCAATATTATCATTAAAAAGACTTAAGAGACACTTCCATAAGACACTCCTATGCCTGAAAACCAGCTTGTCAGAATAGCTCCCATTTAACTAGCTTGTAGATGACTTCTATGTCCCAAAACTCTAGTAACAATCCTTTACATGTCCTTGTTTTAATGAACACTGAAAACATGTCCTTCCATCTTCTCCCACATACCAGCTGTCTAGCTGGCGATATCAGAGAGCCCCGATGAACAGGGTTGGCTTCCCCATTAGATAAATATGACATTTCTCATAGGTGCCAGCCTTATCAGGAATATCAAAGTAGACCACAGCACCAGAGCATGAGAAGTTACATTTTAAAAAAATATCAAGCCAAAACAAAAGAAAAAAAGAAGACAAAAATGTTGTGGCACTTTAAAGACTAACTGCTATATTTTGATGTGAGCTTTTCTGGACAAGTTCACCTCCATGGACATAAAAGTCGCACAGTTAGTCTTTAAGGTGCCACAACATTTTTGTCTTCTTTATTTTCTATTTTTCTTTTGTTTTGGCCTGATATGCTAGCACAGGCAAACACAGCTACCTCTTTTAAAGCTACATTTTAAAAGGAATCCTTATGACAGGGGGTGGACTCTGTGACCCATAGGGTCCCTTCCAGCACTGCAGTTTTAAGAGAATGATGGTGGTGGTGGTGGTGATAATTTCACAGTTTATGGGGGGAGGGGGGACTCACTGTTTGCTTGTTATTCATTTTCATATTATATGTTGTATTGCTTGTTACATTTTTGTTCTTTGAAAGTGTTTTTAAAAAAAAAAAAAAAAGCAAACAACCTCTTAAAATGCCTCCAAAGCATTTTGGCCCCCAAAAATAACAAGATAAAGTAATAACTAATTTTTTAAATTGTGTTTTAAGAACTGCTGGATAACTCGGTGGTTGAGGTATCTGGCTGTGGAGCCAGACGTTGGGAATTCAATTGCCCACTGTGCCTCTCTGACCGGGGGCTAGATGATCCCTCAGTGATCCCTAGGTGGTCCCTTCCAGCACTGCAGTTCTAAGATGATGATGTAAAAACAATATCAGTACTTGTGTTATGTTGCAAGAAGAACACTGCAATGTCCTCATTATCCCCAAAATACCCTATTACAAATAAATTTGTTGTTTGTGATGTGTTACCTCCCAACTTTGGTTTGAGGGTGCCTCTTCCAGTAATGATAGACAACTCTTCTGAGCTGGCAGTTGTCTCACTCCTTTTTCTCTGCTTCCTACCATGAAAAGGTAAGTTGTGTTGATCAGACAGGAAGCAAAGCCTTGGCAAGCATGTGAACTCTTCACAGATTTCATTTCCCAGTCTATTCTAGGTATAAATGCTCTGGGAGTAGTCCGTGACTCTGCATGGTCACTGGAATCCCAGATGGCAGCAGCGACAAGTGAGTGTGTACAATTCCATTTAGTGTACCAGCTACAATCTTTTGTGAGTTGACCTGACAGTTTCAGAGGCCCACCTAACAAGCACAGAAGAGAGGGCTTTCTCCTGTGTGGTCCCCAGACTATGGAATGCACTCCCTTCTGCATTTTAATATCAAGCAACATTGAAAAACAAAAGGGACGATATGGGGTATCATTATGTTATGTGCTGTGGAAGTCTCTGCTTCCTGCTTGGGTTTGACTGAAATCGTATCTCTATACCTCAGCAAACAAATATTCTGATAACAGTTTTAGCTTAACTTCAGAATTCACTCTTGCTTTTAGCTTGAAGCCTGACTGTGTATGACTTGACATTTTCCAATCTAACTTTGAGTGATCTCTCTCACTCGATCCTGCTTGGATTTTTTCAAGCCTCAGTCTTTCCTTATCTGCTCATTCTGAGGCTTCTTAGGCTTTTGAATGTCTTAGGCTAGGAACAAAATCACACCCCACCACAAATATTGGTAATGACATAACCATCTGTAAAGTTCTTGTTGGCTGGCACAGATGTTAACATTTACAAGAACTGCTGGATAGCTCAGTGGTTTAGGTATCTCGCTGCAAAGCCAGAAGTTGGGAGCTTGATTCCCCACTGTGCCTCCCTGCCAGGAGCTAGATGATCCATAGCGTCCCTTCCAATTCTGCAGCTTTACAATGATAATGATGATTCAAAATTACAAGACAGTCTTTGACTGGTATTAGATAACAGATAGAAGTTTTAACTCAAAACCTAAGTATCAGTTAAATATTGATGTAATACGTATGCTATTCCTAATATTGCCATTTTTTGCAGCTCTGATAGTATTATTTCATAGATCTGCAGCTTATTATAATATTTTATAAAATTCCATGGCATTGTTCCCAATTCCCTGATGACTATGGAGACCACTGAAATATGTTTCATCCATAAACGAGTTATTTCTATTGCAAGATCTATGCATTTTGCTAATTTTTCCAATTCTTTATCTTCAACTCTGGCATCCCCTAGAATTGTAATGCCTATTATCCAGACATTTCCTTGTTCTGTTACTGCTGTGTCTGGTGTATTAAGCTCAAGGTGTCTGTCTCTTTGGATTTGAAAGCCCAACAAGATCATAACTTGATTGCTTTCTGACACCTTCTCTACCTGATGTTCCCATGGATTCTTAGATGTGGTAGATTATATTTCTTACATAATAACTAACGTATTAATTTTACAACTCAATCGTCTCTGGCTTTGCAGTCTGTCTGTGCAATCTTTGAACATTCACAGATGAAGTGTGACACAGTTTCATCTTTCTTTCTTTTTTTGGCAGAATTAACATTTGCTATTTACACTAATTCCTTGAATTTTAGCTTTCCTGATATTAGTTTGGAGTGCTAGTTCTTGTGCAGCAAAGATGAAGCCTTCAGTTTCTTTCTTGATGGTCCCCAGTTTTAACCATATCCAAGTTAAATTATTATAATGTTTTACATCAATATTTCTCAGATATTGTTGATTCAGTGGTTTATTGTTCCAGCTATTTAATTTATCTTCTGTATGGTATCATCATCATCATCTCCCGATCAACAGGAAAAATACACCTAGGTGAGAGACTGGGAAAGTCTCAGCTTCATGACAGCCCTGCTTTGTTTTATCAAGAGTGGAAAAGGAAGCAGAGAGAGCAGGCATAATTCTGCTGCATTTACCACCCTCCTGTCCTCAGCAGAAATACAACATCACAACCCTATCCATTATTGCATGACAAAATACTGTTGACAAGAGTGGGAAGAGTTACAGCCATAATAAAATGATGTAGCATCTAAGAAGAATGGCACAATTAGTCAGGAGTTTAATTGACATACTTGCTAGCAAGAGCCTAAGAATAAGCCTTTTTCTAGGTGGTTTACAGTAGATGACCAGTCAGCTTACTTGTATGAAATAACTGGTCAAAAATAGAAACTCTGGCCAAAACAGAAACTCTGTTCATTGTGGGATGCATTAAGTGTGTTGTACTGAAGTGTCATTTCAAGTCAACATTTCAAACATTGGCTTAAAAAAAAGTTGTGATACTCTCTCCAGAAAACCTGTGAATATTTGGAAAGCTTTGGGGAAAAAAACACCTTTCTATTTTGTATTACTCAACGATTCAAAATGTGTTATGCCTCAGGACACATTGTTAATTATGGATTCCATTTTAATATGA
Organism: Intellagama lesueurii; assembly: GCA_037013535.1. Lineage (NCBI taxonomy): Eukaryota > Metazoa > Chordata > Lepidosauria > Squamata > Agamidae > Intellagama > Intellagama lesueurii. The sequence goes on from JBAJHW010000001.1 coordinate 24,720,476, forward strand.
TTATTTTTAAATTTGATTAATAGCTTGCTAATCAACCAGTGCTTTCAGAATAGACCAGTTTTATACATTAAAATAAATACAAATTAATAGGGAATCAAGCCTCATTTTAAATCTAGAGAATGCCTCAAACCTACATGTTCCCTCCCTCCTACACCTCAACACAAGAATATGGCAGAGAATGTATCAAGTACTTATTTGACAGCAGTATTCATTACCTTCTATCTGACGAAAGAGATAATTTCATCAGATGGGCAGAGTAGGAGCAAGACACATGGGAGGCTGAAACCATGTGGAATTCCAAAGGCCAAATAGTCTTCAAGTAGGTCTCATGTATCAGGGCCGGCTTTGTTTTGCAAAGGACAAGATTTTAACCTCCTTTCCCCTTTGCTCCATAGAGGAACGTGACTCTTACTTCAGGCGAGGTGACATTTCTTTTCACCATACCTGAGCATAAAAACCTAGCTACCTAGAATATATAGCTCTGTCCTCCAACAGAAGGGAATGAGAAGTGGGGGGGGTGCTGTCCCTCCATATTACCTAATATATACTGCCTCAGGAGATGGCATCACTCTGCCTAATAGTAAGCCTCATTTATCATAATGTATTGATAAAATTCATTTCCTCCACTACAGAAAGTCTCAAATTTACATTACCCTCAAAAATCATTTTCTCTAAGTCAGAGAAAGCTCCTATCATAAAAAAAATTAGTCATAGGCATGTCAGACCTACTGACACTGTATTTTTTACAGAGACTAGTAAAATAATTTGCAGTTATTACACTGTATAAGAATAAAAGAACCAAAACAAAATGCAAAAGGCTAACCCAAATGATTAATAATTATGATTTCAGGTTTCTACAAGCAATACTTATGATTACTGTGTCTTTTTTCACATTGTTGAATCCTTCCCCAAAGCCTCCACAGTCACTATTAGGACTGACCTTTAAAGTTTATCAAATACTTAAGGAAAATGCAGGAAGAAAGAGGCGGATGGAAATAAGCTGGAAATATCAGTCTTACAGAAGTATTAATCTCAATTACAAAACTGTCGCTACATTCAAAACCTAAAGGAAAGAATCACCAACAAACAAATGTTCCAAGCATACTAGCACTTCAATCAGCAGGATTTCAAATGCCATACATACTCAGTCAATTAAAAGAGGACAAATCTTCATTACAACTCCTACTGCTTCCTTACTAGAAGAATGAGAACTAATATCTGACTAAAACCTTTTGAAGAAGTCAAACATGCAACTGAAAATTTGTATAAAACAATAGAGAACATCTGAAAGGTTCCTCACACACTATAAAATCTGATAAAATAGACACAGTAGTCCTGTAGTCACATAATGGTGAGGCTGGAGATATACAATTGCTAATACTTCCCCTGCTAGAGGAAGAGCTGTTACATTCAATGCAGGAAGAAAGTATGATGCTTTGCCTGGAGGAGTCCTTCTTGAATGAAGAAAATAAGGAAATACTTCATGGATACACTTTGGATCAAAGAAACTCACTCCCAGCTGCCAACCCTCCTCTAAAGCCAGCAGAGGCTGAGGTAGGACCCTCTGGTGGCTAGATGGGGATCCATCATCTCCAGCTAAGGAGGGCTCAGCGGCAGATTCTGAGACCAAGCCTTCCTCAGCTTCAGGGAGAGAACACAGCTAAAGAGACAAGACAGCAGGCCCCAAATGAAGAGATGTACAAGGCTACATCATAGAAGGAAGTGAGAATACAGTTCCATAAGGAGCTGTAGATGTGAAAAGGAATTTCCGAGGTCTGTCTGTCTGTCTGTCTGTCTTTCTTTAGTCATATCAGAGCATTGCACAATTTAAAGTTACAGATGTGTATGCAATATAGATAAAATTAAAAACAAATTAAAATATTAAGATTAGATTATTTTTGACCAGAAACAAGTTACTTCAATAGCGTTATCCCAGCCATTTGCTAGATCTTCTTCGCATGTGTGATGGGGCATAAATTGCATGCACATAAGTGCTGCATTGATTGAATTTCTCCACAAAGAAAATTTGTCCTTTATCCAAGTAGCTCCATTTTACTTGATTATTCTTTGATCTTCCTACTTCGCTTCAAAGCCTATTAGGTGACTTCCAGATGGCCTGCCTAGATACCTGCCTTGGTGGGAGAACTCTTCAGCATTCATCCATTCGGCAAGGTGTGCTGTTTTTGTTCTCCATAGGTTTAGCCTAGCATCTTCTGGTTTAATATTTAGAGCTTAAGATGTGTGCAGATTTTTTCCCTTAATTTTAGTCATTGTTTGGTTGTTTTTATAATATAAGGAAAGATCTTCTAATGTAGAGGCTAGCTGGTGCTCAATGGCCTCAAAGGTTTTCCACTGGTCCATTAGAAGAATGCTGTTTGCTCCAAGCAACACTTGCTGAGAACAACTATGAATTTGCTTCTCTTGTGCCCTGTTCTCAACAGTCCTAGATGGCTGGAAGAAGAGACCACTCTGACCAATGAGTATTGGCACTCCTTTCATGCATTTGGGGCTGCAGTGGAATTTTGCTGCAGTGACTGTTTTACTCCATGCATCTGGGCTACAATATGGCTCAACAAAAGTGATTTAGTTGCACTGGAGGTGGCATGGACTGGAGTTAAGGATGAGGGAGAAATTAATTTAGCTCACATTCTGAGGGAAACTACTCATTGTACTTTTGAAATAATAGGCAAATGGAAATGTAGTTTGAACAGTGATATGTAGAGATGGGATTTTTGTAGTCTAAGAAATAAAAAAAATCCCATCTCTAGTGATACAGTCATCTTTGTAGTGGGACTTCACTTTCTGTTCTAGTCTTTAGGTGCTAGACAAATGCAATTATGTTTCCCTGAGTTTTTAAATAGACTTTCCTGTGTGTTTGTGTTTTGCTGACTGATTCTCACCTCAAATAGCAGGGACACTTGGAAAAGAGCTTCTAAAAATTATTTTAGACATTTTTGGGTTATACTCGTATGAGGATTTTCTAGCAAGAATCAGAATTTTGTTGGGGCAGGCTCTACAAATGAGACTGTGTAAGAAAATCCACTAGGTTTACAATGTCTCTTCTTTAGCTGAGCATAAGGATTTGTGCATATTCAACAGGTCTTTTCAGGAGGGTTTCGTAATGCAACTTAGAGGACTATTATTCTAGAATCACAAATTCAAAGCTGTATGGAGTGTGAAGAAACTAACTGCACATCTCTCTTCATCACGTTGCAAGTACATAAAACACATACCCTGTTTCCCTGAAAATAAGACCTAACCTGAAAATAAACCCTACTATGATTTTTCAGGATGCTTGTAAAATAATCCCTACCCCAAAAATAAATCCCAGTTAAGTGAAACCCCGCCCTCCACCATTATGCAGCAACCAGAAGAAGACGACATGACTGTATTTGAATAAAGGTAGATTGTTGTACATGAAAAAAAATAAAACATCCCCTGAAAATAAGCCCTAATGCGTTTTTTGGAGCAAAAATTAATATAAGACCCTGTCTTATTTTCAGGGAAACACAGTAGAAGAAGAGAGAGAGCTTGGGTGAGTTGGATGAAGACATTCCATTAAGTGTAAGTCAGAGGTTTTGGAGATGGTGGGAAGAAGCTTACATAAAGCTTTCAGCATAACTTTCACTCTAAGATTTCCTTTGCTTATATAGACCCACATTGGATCCTGAGCCACGTTCAGTCAGTTCTTTTTTTTTCTTTTTTTTTTTTTTTTGGCAAAGAGCAAATATAAAACTGGTTTGTAATCAGTCTTTGCTCTTGATAGAGCTTTCAAACTTGACAGATATACACATTAGTTAATTATGAAATTATGGACTAGAAGCAACCGTGAGAAACTGAAAGCACTGAAATCTCTGGCTCTCACAGTAAGCAACCCTAGAGGATCATAAGAATGTAAGAACATAAGAAGAGCCCTGCTGGATCAGGCCAAGGGCCCATCTAGTGCAGCTTCCTGTATCTCACAGTGGCCCCACCAGATGCCTCTGGGATCATAAGAACCTATCTCACCCTGAGTCAGGCCAATAGTCTGTCTAGATGAAAACTGTAACTGTGAGTGGCAGCAGCTCACAGACAGGATTTTTTATTTCCTAGCTCCACCTACATATCACTGGTTTTACCTACTGTTCTCCCATCCAAGCACTAAACAGGTCTGACTCTGCTTAGCTTGTGAAATCAGATAAAATTAGGTGTGTCCAGGATGGAATGATCTCAGTAGGAAACTAGCAATTTTACTTCTCCATGTGTGATTAATTCCCACACACATACACACAGTAACTATGAAGAGTTTCCAATACATTTGCCGCCCAGAGTAAACCTTTGGTCTAGATGGGCAGGGTAGAAGTCCAATAAAATAAATAAATAAATAAATAAACATGCAGTACCTAATATAGGCAAGCAAGGTTAACCTGAACATATATTGTTTTGTTCCCTTCTTTACAGGACGTCTGATAAATTTCAACACAAGTTATGTCTTTAGCATGAATTGCATGGGAGATGTGTTGTATTCTAAAATGAAGTTGAAAAAAAGCAGTAAGGAAAATACTTACTCGAACTTTTGGCAAGACTCTCCTTATTGTCTCTGTTGGATTTTGCCGCATTAGGACTGGAAGACTTGCAACCACGCTTGTTCCTTGGATATCCTGACCAGAACTTGTGTAAAAAACAATAATATATATTTATTTATTTTAAAAACATTCTATAGTGAAATCAGTTTCCACAAAAAGATGAAAACTATGGTAGATAAATCTCATCTGCACACCAAAAGATTTAAACAACATGAGTTTATCATTTTAAAATTAGTTTCAAAACACCTGCAATAGAAATAATGGTGTAACAATAAATAATGTAACAAAATACAACAAAAACATTTTACTTCCATGCAATATATTACACATGACCTCCTCAAAAAACATCTGCAACTGATTTAGCAAATACAGGGTTGTCTAGATGCAGCATTTCTTCCTCCCTATTTTGCTTCTGTTGGTGCCACTGTCACAAAGTACAGATGTGATCAGATGTGATATAAGATGACCTTGGGGTTGCTTTACTGAGTATACTCTTTAAAATGACACTTCTGTTCACATGCAATCTGGTCCTGATGCTCCAGCCCAGCTCCAAAAAGACAGTAGCCCTGCAGAGATCCTGACTGGGCATGGAACAGAGTGAGGTTAGTTTGTTGTATGATCACCAGAAAACAGATTAAACAAGATCGTGCTCTGGGTGGTCGAAAAACTGAACTAAATCGCCTTCTGACCATGTCCTTAGTGTCACTTGGCCATGGATCCTACTGGATCTGTCTAAAACACTTATCTCGTTAAGCAATCAACATCTCTGAGAAATGGATTAAAAATCTTGATGAAACCTTTGAAGAAACCCTTAACAACCCTTTCTCTGTCTCCTGGATTTTTCCCCTCCACTTTGCATTAATGGGTTAGCCCTAAATCGAAAGCTTCCAATGGCAGCAGACGACCACTGCTGATCCACTTCAGATTTCAACTGACTTCAGAAACAACACGTAAAACTCTGGAAGAAATCCTAGGAATGGCCTTCTGTGCTAGATTTTTGTGAATTTTTTTGTTTAAGTAAAATAATGCTAAACTAAAAGTTTCTAGCATTAATCCACTTCCAAAATTAGCTCTCTTGCAAAAGTTCTCCCAAAATTATCTTTCTGATTAATATTTTTATTTGCTTAATAGTGGAACACTGATAAACTGAAACCTTCTGACTGGAGAAGCTCTTGCCACCTGAAATTCCACATCAATTCAAAGTGAAACAAACAAAAAACGCCCCCACCCATAGGTGTTTTTTCAAAAGCATGTAAAAACTGGGTTTTCGTTACAGATTGTCACAGCTGGTACCAGTTTAAGCCTTGTGTCATCTGGTCAACACAAAAAATACAGTGGAACCTCTACTTACGAATGTCCCTAGCTACGAACGATCCAATTTACGAACAGCTCCGTTCGCAAAATTTTGCCTCTACTTGCGAACGGAGCTCCAAGATACGAACCGGAAAAAAAACTTTCCTGCCCTTTTTTTAACCTTAGGTCATCTTAGGTTAAAAAAAAAATTCTCCCCCTAGTGGTAGAGTACGGATTAACCGGCTTTGCATTAGTTCCTATGGGAACTAAAGCCTCTACTTGCGAACGGCGCCTCTAGATAAGAACGAAAAACAGCCGGAACGGATTAAATGGTTTTCAATGCATTCCTATGGGAAATTTTGCCTCTACTTACGAACGTTTCAACTTAAGAACAGCATTCCAATATGGATTAAGTTCGTAAGTAGAGGTTCCACTGTACTGGCATCATCAATGCAAAGAATGTGGAAAAGATGCTCCACTTGCACAATTCCATAGAAGCATTAGGCAGTGAAGGCACATGACTCAGGAAACTTCTAATGTTATGTTTCTATGTATTGTTTATCATTTTGGAACACTGCTTCAATAAATTACATATTTTTAGATTATTTGCAATAAAATATTAATTTTTCATGCAAAATTAAGCAATTTCTAACTAGAATAGACGACATAAAAATATGACGTGAATCTTGAATTACAAACAACTTTGTAGCAAATTACCGTATTTTTCGCTCTATAAGATGCACTTTTTCCTCCAAAAAAAGTGGGGGGAAAAGTATGTGCGTCTTATGGAGCGAATACTGTAAAAAAAAAAGGGTGCAATTTAAATTCTAACTGTAGGTGGCGAAAGAGGCTGCTTCTTGGTAGCTTTTTTGCTCCAACAGTTAGGAAAAAGCTGTGGAGGAAGGCCAGGTAAGCTCCCGGAGGTCTAGGGGGGTGTGGCGATTTCGGCCTGCTAGGCCCGCGGGGGGTGGTGGAAGATGGCTGGGAAGGGTCTGGGAAGGGAAGGTGGCGATTTCGGCCTGCTAGGCCCGCGGGGGGGGGGTGTGTGGAAGATGGCTGGGAAGGGTCTGGGAAGGGAAGGGAAGGTGGTGGTTTCGGCCTGCTAGGCCCGCGGGGGTGTGTGGAAGACGGCTGAGAAGGGAAGGGAAGGTGGCGATTTCGGCCTGCTAGGCCGCGGGGGGGGTGGAAGATGGCTGGGAAGGGTCTGGGAAGGGAAGGTGGCGGTTTTGACCCTTCCCAGCTGTCTTCCACCACCACCCCCGGGGCCCAGCAGGCCGAAACCGCCACCTTCCCTTCCCTTCCCAGACCCTTCCCAGCTGTCCTCCACCCCCCAGCCCCCGCGGGCCCAGCGGGCTGAAATCGCCAGAATATTTTTTTTCCTGTTTTGCTCCCCTAAAAATTAGTTGCGTCTTATGGAGAGGTGTGTCTTATGGAGCGAAAAATACGGTAATCACTATAGCCTATAATCTATAATAGCAATTACCTAGAAAAGAATACTCAGACTTTAAAGTCAAATGAGGTAGGCTTGCTCTGGATGTGCCTTCTTCATGTGCTGCTTACTTTAGAGGCACTTGCCAAGACCATTCGGATATTTTGTAAAATAACATCTTTAAGAAAGCAACAATCACATAATTTGAACAAACCTTTCCATTGTCATACAGCTATCAGAGAAAGATACAGTTCAAAATTGACCTTCAACTTGCTTGATGATACCTAATACTTTGTTTTCACCACCAAGCACTGATGTACAGGGCAAGCACAAATGAAGGCAAATGCAGTTATTCAATTTTAATTCTAAAAGTAGTGGTATACTTTCCAGTTAACTATATTACATAAATAGTTAACTCATTCTTAAAACGTTTATTATATCTAAAAATATATTTAAAATAGCAACATACCCACATATACAAGGGTGGTATGAGCAGGCCTGGAGTAAACCCAATGTTTGCAGAGGTGTCAATAATAATAATAATAATAATAATAATAATAATAATAATAATAATAATAATAATTTGGAAAAGTCCTAAAGAGTGGGGGACACGTAACTTGCCAAGGCTAATTCTGCCTACATTACAAAGTGCCAAGGTGAATCACTGTTACATGCCCTGGCATGCATCCAATTATGCAATTAAGATTAACCCCACCATGTTGTCAGTAAATCACAATTAGCCAAGGCAAGTGATGCAGACCTTACATGAATACCAACAGGATTACTAGAGAAGCCAAACTGTTCAACTTGATGATAACTGGCTGCATTTGCATGTCACTTTAAGCCAGGAATTCTAATTTGTTAGAATACAAGCAGCATGCTGTTGCAAATAAGTCTACCTTTTCTATGGTTTTGCTACTCATGTAGGCAGCTAAACAAATCAGACCAGGATACTTAAGCACAGAATTTCATTCTGGAACTGTGCTGAACAGCATGCAAACAAGCCAGGATTCATAAGCCAACAACAATATTTGGTTTAAACCGCCTTGGGTTCTTTTTTTAAGGAGAAAGGTGGAATAAAAATATTTTAAATAAAATAAAATAAATAAATTGGATCGTTTGGGCACAATCCCAGGTTAACATATAAAGCTCTCTGCGCCTAGTGTGCTTACTCATAATATAAACAAGAAAACAGTAAGAGCAAAAAGGTTCATTAACTAGTATACTGCTCTTGCACACTGAGATTGACAAATTATGTATGATTCATAGCTTAAAGTGATGCAGAAATGTTACAGCTTTATTTCTATCTTCTCAAATTTTTATGACATATCCAACTGGAGTAGAGGGGACAAAAAAGCCTTTGCTTACTATTATTAGGAAAAAGTCATTAAGAAAGTACTGTGAGCACAACCGAAAACCCTTGCCACTTCCAAAGGAAAAATTAGTCAGACAACACTTCTAGGAAACACTTCCATCTGAGATCTTGGCAACACTGGCCAGAATTTTAATGGTTAGTTACACTGGTGTAAATGAAATGGCGTAAAATGCAATGGCAAATTAATGCTACTTAACAAGTTGCTACTTGTATCCCTCATCAAACACCAGCTGCATGAGTTGATATGTAATGAAGAATACAAGCAGCAACTTGTTAATTAGTGGCAGTTTATGCCACTGCACATATGCTTGCCAACATAACTAACCAATTGGATTCTGGCCACCATGGGCTAGATGGCCCAACTATTTCATTTGATGTAAGGCAGTTTTATATGTTCTTTCATCTATTAACAAATTCACTCATATGCAAACTGAAAGGGAGGCCAGATGGAAACGATAATAACACAATATTAGTCATACGAACTATACCAAAAAGTTGAAATAATTCCAAAATTTATTCTTACAGAAATTAACTCTGGACTGAATACTTCTTTCACATTTTAAATAGCTGATTTATTAGCATGGACCACTGAAAATACATATACTAAACATTCTTCTTAAATGTAGCTAATTAAATGGGGGCAGTCTTTCATTTTAGTACAAACGAGAAGCAAGCATTTATGTAAACACAACATAAAAGCAAAACAGTGGTATGGTGATATGCATTTCTATAATTCTAAAGAAAAGGAAGGCATTCCTTTAAAATGAAAAGTTCTGAGTAGCTGGCTTGCTCTCAATTTAAAATGTGAAGCACAGGCTTTTCAACACCTACACAAGCTGCAATTTTCCAACTGTGAAAAAATTTACTTTTATTTGTACTGCAGAATCAGTAATCCTTTGCTCTTTCACTATCCAGAATTAAATGATTTATCACACTATGGTCCAACTAGCAGGTTTAACAGAGTAACATGCACCAAAATACTTATAGGATAGTTATTCACTAAAGGATCATAGTAAGTTCAGTATAATATGGAAACCACATTAGTTTCTATGGTATAAACACCAAGAAAACTCTGCATAAACAGCTCATGGGTTTCTAGTCATGTCAATATATGTTTATTGTTTAAATAGTCCAAGCTTTCAATGGCAATACCCTGCACCATCTTTGTCAGGGAAGACAAGATATCAACTAAAACATAGCTAAACTTAAATACAACAAGGTACTGTACAATCTGGGTAAACATTCAGACCAAACTCAGGCAAATTAACATTAAAGAGCCAGTACCCCACACTGGCCAGTATTATATAAGGTCAACCTGCCAAGCCTATACAATTTACAAAAAAAAAGCTTCCAGCAAGCACTAAAAGTAACACCACTATCTCTGTTGATGGAATGTGCCCCAAGTTTTATCAAGAGAGTATCAATAATAATTCTATCCAAGAATTTACTGGTTTTGGCCAATACCTGTATCCCATTCCATTGGGACTGATGACCATACTTCAGTCAGTTCAGATTTTTCAGGTTCTTGTTCTTGAGGGCAGATTTGCAGAAATACAGAAATTTCAGTCCAACTATTTCCATTCCTGCTGCTGTTTAACTTTACATGCAATAAAAGTGAGAGAAGCAAGTGCAATAACTTCATGTACCTATACAACAGGAGTGTGCCTAACACTACACCCAGGAAGGAATAGTTGTACCCAAGAAATATTAAGTCCATGCTTTCTAGGTATATGATATAGAGCACACTGAAGATTCTGGAGCACAGGTGGGCAAAGTGTAGCCCACCAAGTGGTGTTGGCAATGTCCATCAATTTTAACAGAGCCAGAATCTAGCTCTAGGAAGAGAAGCAAAAATATGTATAATCTTCTCTGTAGAATCAGCGCTAGAAAGTTGTTTTCTAAACCATTTTATACTGGAACAAGTTAAATTCTGTTGTAATGAACTAGAACAAAGTTACTGTATTTTTCCGTTTATAACACACTCCAATTTATAAGACACCCACACACACTTTTCTAACCCCAAAATTAAGAAAACCTAGCTTTCAGTATTCAGCCTCTGGGCTCAGAATGCTTGGACATTAGGAGTCCTTGTTGAATCTGAGCACTGCCTACAGGCTCCACCTCCAATGAGGTGTGTTCCAATTGGTCCAGGATCAGCTGACGTCAGTTCCATAAGGCTTGTGACTGGAGAAAGCTAAGTCTCCTGACTGTAGGAAGCTAAGCCTTGTGACTGAAGGAAGCCTGTTTACAGAGGCAAGGTATGTGCTGTTTTGTTCTCTCCTCAGCTATCTCAGCTTACTTCCGTGTATAAGATGCACCTCAATTTTTAGTGTACTGATTTTAGGAAAAAGTAGTGTCTTATACATGGAAAAATACGGTACTTTTTTTGTCAGTGTCAGCAATGGGTATGATTTACTGCTTTTCGGTGGAACAAGTGCCTGCCTGTTATTCATTCTGGGTGGGCAGGGGGCTGAACAGTGAGAAAGGAGGGAGACAGGTCACATGAGTAGTACATTTTGTACTACTACGTCCCACTTCTTTTACTGTGGAGGAAGCATTGAAAGAGATGGAAGCTAAGAAGGGAGAAAAGCAGAGGTGGGGAGAGAGACAGCATGGAAATGCAAATATACATTTAGTTCCTCTCTCTCTGTCTCTTTCCCAACCCTGGGCTTGATGAAAAGAGAACAGGAGAGAGCATGTGAAAGAGCAGGCACTGTGCTGGACTGCTAATGTATGGGAAAGCAAGGGAACTCGGTTTAAGTGAGTTGCAAGGATGATTCATGTTAAGTCCAACTTTGATGAAGTCTAACTTTGGTAGTACCCAACTGATGAGACTTAGAATGTCTTATAGAAAGGGAATAGGATATTACATGCACCAGCAGACTAGAGGCCAGCTAACTACAATAAATATATACAGCTTTTTTCCAGGTATTCAGCTGCACTGTATATTTAATGTAAACAAAATGCCCATTAAATTAAGATTCAGATTTTTTTTTCTCCCGGTTTTTCTCAATGAAATAGAGCTTCCTTCCTTATCTGCTTATAGCATAATCATTCAACTGAGTACTTCTGAAGTGATGGGCTGAAGTAAACCAAAGAGAAAACTGACTAGAGAGTATCAGAAGTCTGAACTGACACTGATCAATTCCGTAAGATTCATAGTCTTATGCAAGGCAAAGCAGCCACTTATACATTCATCCAGGAAGCAGCATACGTCACTAAAGGGGAATAAACTACAATTTCCCAAAGCCAGCAAAGCAGATACTTAAATATAAACAACTTCTGCACATATGTAAGTAACTTAATGCACAACATAATGGAAGTATGAAATTACAATGAACAATTGGATATAAAACTATACTATATAAATTATGAAATTACATCCAGCAGCTGATAAAAATGGAAATCCACATTCCTGAATCCAAATTGTTGCACATAACTACATCAGTTACCATTGTGAACATTCAAATGATTATGGGTGTCTTTATTTTATATATGTTAGGAAATCAGCTCATATGAAGTTTCCTTTGATGTAATAGACTTGACCCCACTGCCATCTGAGTGAAGTAAACACCTATAAACCCATATTGAGAAATCCCATAGGGGTTACATGAATCCTCTTCTCATACCCTGAGGTACTTTGCAAAATATCATAATATACAGAAAGCAGACATGGGCCTCATGTCCCTTGCAGTACCTCCCCCTCCCCATTGCTTCAATGAACACATCTCTATTTGCATCATAAAAGGGCAGGGAATCAGACCTGTTATATTTCTGCATGCACACAGTATGCCTACATTTAACTGGATCAAGGTCTACGCTTTTTGATACTTATTGAAGATAACTTGGGCAGCAAATCACAAACCACATGTTCTTATTTCATTCAAAAATACACTGTAGGATAAAGGTTAAATAAAGCAGAAACATCTCTTCTTTGGGAATCTTACACTGATGAAAACTTATGGATGCTCTTAAGAACATCAGTCAGTTGGGGATAGTTTGCTTTTATTACTGTTTTGCTTTTGGCATTAATGGATAATATGTCCTCAGACTGTAGTTTATAAATGGTGATTCAGCACATTAAATGAAAAAAGTAGTTTTGGATTTGAATCCTAACATCCATTTCACATCTAGTTTTTTTAAATTCACATAGCTATGCACAGAGTATTAAATGTAATGGAATTCCTAACTGCCAAATCAATCACTTGTGACTGCAAAATCCAGTTGGCAAGAATAGCTTATGACTGACATTTATGCATCCTACTCAGTTTTTACTGAGGGTATCAAGGTATAAATGCCTCATGCTGATTTATGTTATGGATATTTCTTTTACAGGTCACTTATCATAAGTCAGATCCACTGAAAACATCAGAGAATACAAGGATCACCACAAGATTCGAAAAGTCAAACCACAGTAGCTGTAGTTCAGTGGAAATGTCAGGATTAAGAAGTAACAGGAATATGAAATTATAGAAGCTACATTACAAATATGTGAAAATGAAAGGCTGTATTACAAAGGAAGATTAGGAACTTCAAGAAAAAGGTGAAGACTACTTTTTGAAAAAGCAGCTTTAGAATTAGTACTCTTGTAAAAGTCAAAAGCATGACTAGATTATCTTATCTTTCTGCAATATGTTATCCATGCCCTAATTGGCACCTAACCTGCTTTCTGATGCCAGTTGAACAGAAAAGTTGGGGTGTGTACTTTACATGCAGTGTTATCTATGATGGAATGTCCTTTTAACAACTGCTGCTACTGTCTTTCTTGTTTTCAAGTACAGACTCAGTGACCAAATTCTCCAACACATTTTATGTCTAATACAGTATTCAGACCTGGCATATTACATCAGTGATTAGTCAACACCAACTTCCCCTTTAGGTTTTCAGTTTTCCATCTCCAAAGCAAAAGAATTGCCAAGACAAACAAAAATTACAGACAAGTATCATCAGCACAGCAGCAAACTCACAGCTGAAGCTACTGACACATTACAAAGCTTTTCTCCTTAGGATCTACATTTCAATCCCTATTATTCATATCACTTCAAATTACATAGTAGTTTTGAAGGACACGGAATTTTTGGATCTGTTCCAATTCAGATTCATGCCTGTATTTGGAACAAACCATCTGTGCAGCCCCAGAGGGTGATTTAGGGCAAGGATGGCGAAACCCTCTATCAGTATATCTGGAATTCTTGGAAGCTTTCATTACCATTGCCCGTGGTAGCTTTCTAGACACCATCCCAGATTAGGGTAGAGTGTTTACTGTGGTGACTCCCATTCTTCCAGGAGAGTTGGTTCCACAGTGTAGGGCTTGCTCTGATACATGGCTCCTGGCTTACGATGTGCCTCGGGGTTTATTTTATTCCCCATAAGGTTCTGTTTTCATTCCCTATGTCATTTAACTTCAACATGCAAAATCACAGGGAGATACTATTCAAAGATCTGGACTGCAGTGTTTGGAGCATGTGCGTGGTGTGCAGCTTTACCTCTAATTCCATCTATCATTTCATCTCAGGAAAGTTTTGGAACTGATGCCTGAAGGCAGTTTTGGGATGAATGAGGGAAACTACACTGGACCTAACGCAGTGAAGACAGTGATGCTCAGATGATCTGGGTCAAGGTTTCTGTCCAGTCCTTGACAAGACTGCACTCTTCTCAAAGTCTGAACTGTGTCTGTAGTGATGGCAGTAACAATGAGCACCTTTTACTTCTCAATTATGATCCTATTTTGGAGAAGGCGAACAGTGCCTTCACCATCCACCTATAACTGCCATTCAGAGTAGAAAACTGTAACTCATTCTATATGTCTTAGTAGACAGTTTAAGAATAGAGATGAGCATGAACTTCAGTTCAGAGGTTCATACATGCAGCACCACAGGTGCCACGTGTTCCCTTACCTCGCCTCCCCAGCTGGATCCTCCACAACAGCCAGTGCACACTCCTCTCCTCCTCCTTTTTGGCTGTTTGACCAGTCTCCAGCAGGAGCAGGAGCTTCCCTGCCCCGTCTCCTTGGCTGATCACCCACTCAGACAAGGAGGCAGGACAGGCAACCCCGTGCTCCTGCCAGGAACTGGCCAAGCAGCCAAAGAAGAGGACAGGAGCACACTCTGACTGGTGAGTGGGTCATTGACCAGGGAGGCAGCGAAAGGGAACGTGCAGCACCTGTGGTGCTGAGTGTACAAACCAACACAAATCTCCGAACCAAGTTTGTACCCATCTCTCTTTAAGAACCTCAATTGATAGAAAATATGGCTCTATGGATGCTAGTATGGAGACTGCTTATTGCTTACTAGTGCTTTTCTGATTACCAGAACATTCCTGGGTCCAATTCAGATTATTGGCTGTCAACTTTAAATCCTTAACAGGTTACTTGAAGGATCACATCCACTCTCATGAACCTGATCATATTTTAAGATGAGCTTTACAATTTCCATTGTAAAGCTGATGAAAACTTATGGACGCCGGGTAGGTGGGGCTCGTCAGCCCTGGAAGGCAGCCCATCTAGGAGAAGGAAAACTCTGATCTCAAACCTCCACTGCCTTGTGGCTATATCCACTGATGGAAAAGGCTTCAGGAGTTAACCTCGAGGCAAAACCCGGAGCCGGAGTCCCGGAGGCAGTTCGTGTCGTTCTGGCAACTCCTGCGACGTCGCTGGAACCAGTTGTATTGGCTCTTGCCTTTCCACTGGACTATCTCAGTGACGTGGAGAGGGGGGATTTGCTGCTTGGGTAACAGCCTATCCTCCATATTATTTTACCCAGGCTTCGTGCTCTGGAGAGGACACTCCAGCTTCGCATACAGCGTCGAAACAACACGGGAAGTAGCAGTTACCGGTTATAAGTCTTTGCTCAATTGGCGTAGAGCATGACGCCAGGGGCTACTTCTGACGGTGGGAGAGGTCATTGCACCTCACTAGGTAGATACCGCCCGCCTTAAGCTGGGCAGCCCCCAGCCAGTAAGGTGCTACCTCGCCACGGTCTGTTAACCTCACGGGGTGCGTGGGGTTTAGGGTAAAAGCCGACAAGCAGATCGATAACCCTGCACCATGCAACAATCATAAGAAAACTTCTGCCCTAAAGCTGGGCACCTGGAATGTACGGACAATGACCCCTGGCTTTTCTGACCACGGCTTTTCTGACGACCTGCAGGAAATAGACGATGTGCGCAAGACAGCTGTCATCGACATGGAACTGAGTAGACTGCAGATGGACATTGTTGCCCTGCAAGAGACGAGATTGCCAGACTCGGGATCTGTCAAAGAAAAAAACTTCTCATTCTTCTGGCAGGGAAAACCATTGAATGAGACCAGGGAATATGGTGTTGGCTTTGCAGTCAGAAATACTCTTCTGAGATCCATTGTTCCACCTACTGTGGGGAGTGAAAGAATCCTGTCTCTGCAGCTCCACTCATCAGCGGGACCGGTCACCCTCATTAGTGCATATGCTCCAACACTGTCATCCACTACAGAAGTGAAAGATAAATTCTACGACGATCTGGCAGCTACTATCAAAAAAGTCCCTGAAAGAGAGGCACTGTTCATTCTTGGAGACTTTAACGCTAGAGTTGGTGCTGATCACAATTCTTGGCCCACTTGTCTAGGCCGTTTTGGCATTGGAAAGATGAACGAAAATGGCCAACGCTTGCTGGAGTTTTGCTGTTATTATGGTCTTTGCGTCAGCAACACATTCTTTAATACGAAGCCTCAACACAGAGTTTCCTGGAGACATCCAAGCATTGGCATCAGCTCGATCTGATCCTCACTAGACGTTCTAGCCTTCCTAGTATTACGATCACACGCAGCTACCAGAGTGCTGATTGCGATACTGATCACTCCCTGGTGTGTAGTAGAGTAAAACTGCGAACAAAGAGATTATATCACACGAAAAAGGAAGGAAGACCACGTATTGACATCAGGAAGACTTGCGATCAAAGAAAAGTGGAGGAATTTGCCCAAGCGCTTGAGAAAACCCTTCCAGGCCCGGCTGATGCAAATGCACCTGAACGATGGGAACATTTTAAGAATGCTGTGTATAACACCGCCTTGTCCACATTTGGCAAGAAGACCAAAAAGACGGCCGACTGGTTCGAAGCCCATTCGGAGGAGTTGATGCCAGCCATCGAGGATAAGAGGAGAGCTCTAGCAGCATACAAAGCCTGTCCTAGCGAGTACAACTTGCAAGCTCTTCGAGCTGCTCGTAGCCAAGTCCAACAGGCTGCCAGGAGATGTTCCAACGATTATTGGCTTCAGCTCTGCTCTCAGATACAGATAGCAGCGGACACAGGTAACATCAAAGGAATGTATGACGGTATCAGGCAGGCTTTAGGTCCAATACAGAAGAAATCTGCTCCCTTGAAGTCTGCTACAGGTGTGATCATCCAGGACCGAGCACAGCAGATGGACCGCTGGGTGCAACACTACTCTGAGCTGTATTCCAGAGAGAATGTAGTAACCGAAGAAGCATTAAATAACATTGAGTGCCTGCCTGTCTTGGAAGAGTTGGACAGCGAACCAACCTTAGCAGAAATAAAAGCGGCCTTGGATTCCCTCGCCTCTGGCAAGGCACCTGGAAAGGATAACATCCCTGTTGAAGTGCTGAAGTGCTGTAAAGAGACCATCACTACCGAGCTGTATGAAATCTTTTGTCTTTGCTGGAGGGAAGGTGGAGTACCACAGGACATGAAGGATGCAAACATCATCACATTGTACAAGAACAAAGGAGACAGGGGCGACTGCAATAACTACCGTGGCATCTCTCTTCTCAGCGTTGTAGGGAAGCTGCTTGCCCGTGTTGTGCTGAAGAGGCTCCAGGTGCTCGCAGACAGAGTCTATCCAGAATCACAGTGTGGATTTCGAGCTAATAGATCCACCACTGACATGGTATTCTCCCTCAGACAGTTGCAGGAGAAATGCAGGGAACAACAACAGCCACTCTTTGTGGCCTTCATAGATCTCACAAAGGCCTTTGATTTGGTTAGCAGGGATGGCCTTTTTAAAATCCTTCCCAAGATTGGATGCCCACCTCGACTCCTTAAAATCATCAGGTCCTTCCATGAGGGAATGAAAGGCACTGTAGTTTTTGATGGTTCAACATCAGATCCCTTTGACATCCGAAGCGGAGTGAAACAGGGCTGTGTCCTCGCACCAACCCTTTTTGGGATCTTTTTTGCTGTCATGCTGAAGCACGCCTTTGGAACTGCAACAGAAGGTGTCTATCTCCGGACTAGATCAGACGGAAAGCTCTTTAATCTCTCTAGATTGAGAGCGAAGACCAAAGTCCAGCTGAAATGCATGCGGGATTTCCTCTTCGCCGATGATGCAGCCATTGTTGCCCACTCTGCTCAAGACCTCCAACAACTCATGAATTGTTTTAGCAAGGCCTGCCAAGACTTTGGACTAACAATCAGCCTGAAGAAAACACAAGTCATGGGCCAGGGCGTGGACTCACCTCCCTCTATTACCATCTCCACACAAGAATTGGAGGTTGTTCATGACTTTGTGTACCTTGGCTCAACGATCTCTGACACTCTCTCTCTAGATGTCGAGCTGGATAAACGCATTGGCAAAGCAGCTACCATGTTCTCTAGACTCACGAAGAGAGTATGGCTTAATAAGAAGCTGACGACATATACCAAGATCCAGGTGTATAGAGCCTGCGTCCTGAGCACACTCCTGTACTGCAGTGAGTCCTGGACCCTTTGTGCATGGCAGGAGAGGAAGCTGAACACCTTCCATATGCGTTGCCTCCGACGCATTTTTGGTATCACCTGGCAGGACAAAGTTCCAAATAGAGTAGTCCTAGAACGAGCTGGAATCTTTAGCATGTATACATTACTGAAACAGCGACGTCTACGTTGGCTTGGGCATGTCGTGAGAATGGCTGATGGTCGGATTCCAAAAGATCTCCTGTATGGAGAATTAGTGGAGGGAAATCGCCCCAGAGGGAGACCACAGCTGCGATACAAGGACATCTGCAAGCGGGATCTGAAGGCCTTAGGAATGGACCTCAACAGATGGGAAACCCTGACATCTGAGCGTTCAGCCTGGAGGCAGGCGTTGCATCATGGCCTCTCCCATTTTGAAGAGACCCTTGTCCAGCAGACCGAGGCAAAGAGGCAGTCACGGAAGCAGCAAAATCAGGGAGCTGGACAGGGGACAGATTGTATTTGTCTTCAGTGTGGAAGGGATTGTCACTCTCGAATTGGCCTTCTCAGCCACACTAGACGCTGTTCCAAGTCCCCCATACAGAGCACGTTACCATAGTCTTTCGAGACTGAAGGATGCCTAATACGAATACAATTTCCATTTATGTACCAGCAGTTGGAGCATTAAGGTGGCAGGTATAAAGGGCAGGACCTTCTCAATTTTACAGAACTCTATGCCAACTAAAAAGAACATGCCCCTATGGTGCTGGTTGTAAAGAGACACTTATTTAGAACAATTAAAAGGGAAATCAGAAATCTCTTGAATAAATTTAAAATTCATTGCAACTGTTAGCACAAATTCAATAACATGTTTCTCGTTATAATACAACCATCCACTCTGTTTTTCCCAGCTCTTCCTTTGTGGATTACTCTCCATAAATGTTCCAAAGGATATTACCCAAAGAACTACTTATTTTAGGTCACCTGTATATGTATGTACAGACATGTGAAAGACAATGAGAGTAGCATATCACATCTTAGCTTCTGATAAGTTCATATATAGTTTTGACATGAACATTCAACAATATATACTGTCCTAACCAAGTTTTATGCTTGGAATTCTGTTGCAGTAAACCTATGTGATGCAGGATCTCTTCCTTTAAATTCTTACTTGAAGATCTGGGCCAGTATCCTGCTGGATTTACTGAATGGCAAAGGGCAATAATATATGCAGTTTTCTCTATTTTGCAGGGCATCAGAAGCACAACTGGCCACATGATAGGTGCCCCACAAAACAGTGAAAATTGCTGGCGTGACTGCCCTTCCACATGCAGTAAATCCAACAGTATACTGGCCCTACTTTCAAATGTTTAACCTATACTCCTTCAACATCTTGCTATGGAAACTGTCTTTCAGAATGATCCTGTATATGGCATAAGTCTTTCTGTATTCAACAGAACCTACTCTCTAGTACGGCGTCTCCCAACCTTGGGTAACCCAGGTTTTCTTGGACTGCAACTCCCAGAAACCTCAGGTAGCACAGCTGGTGGTCAAGGCTTCTGAGAATTGCAATCCAAGAACACCTGAGTTACCCTAGGTTGGGAACCACTGGTCTAGTAGAATATTTGCAATTAAATCCTTTTCATATTTAACTGTGCTTGCAGGTATTATGCCCCAACGCCTCTGTAAATTGCTAACTAGGGTCTGTCTTATGGTGCTACAGTAAAATGAACTAGGTGTGGTACTGTCCAGGAAGGACCTCATCATTTGCTATTTCTCTGTGTCTGACTAGGCCCAAAGACAGTCACTAAGGGAAATCAGAAAACCAACCTTCTTTCTCTGTGGTGGCCCAGCACTGGCGAATGCCGTCCAATAGGAGACCCATTTCTCTACCTCACTTTTCTCCTCCCAGAGACAGGTGAAAATATTGCTTTATTCCATGTGTTGTTGGGAGTTAAACTTAAATTGCTCACAGCAGCAAGTGTTGTTGTTTGCACTTCTGTGTAGTCAGCCTTCATTACTTTACCTTTTTTTTCCCAAGGCACTTCAAGAACTCTTCTGTTGAATAACAATTTATACATACTATAAATAAAATACCTAAGACGTCTCTGCCAACTCTCCACGCCTTGCTGAGAAAGCCTACCTCCCACTATGAATGTAGAAGACCTTTAGAACAAAAGATCTCACATTACTTACACTGTCAGTCTCAGTTCTCTGGAACCAAAACAATTGTCCTCTCCAGAATTTAACTTGCAGCAGTTCTCATTAAGATATCTAATTACAAACTAGCCTTTTCCTTCCACAAAGCTTGTGCTTGAATTATTTAATGGTTAATTCTACACAAGTTTCCTACCATTTCTCTTTTTTAAAAAAGGAGTCCTTACATTTCAGTGGTTTGTTTAATTTTCTTTTAGATAATCATCTCAATTAACCTACTCGTTGTTTAACTATGATTAAATAAAAACAAGAATTGGCTGGCTGCTACTGTAGCTGTGTATCATAGTAACCTTGTTTACCAAGGTCAGGTTGCTCAATCCAAGTTTCTTACTTCTTTGTCTTCCTACTCAAGAACTGCAAGTGAGAGTGGAATAATTCAGACAAATGGCTATTTTGAGACCTTGCCAAACTAAGTGTACCGCAGTAACCTCTTTCTTTTTTTCAGAGTTAATTTCAACAGAGTTCAAGCATGAAATGGTATTTGATAGCACAAACAAAACCTATCTGAACATTAAAGAAATTCTACAACCAAATCTCTCTCATTTCTAAAGTTCTAGGCTTAGCTATACAGTAGTAGCACTGGTGGAAGCACTTCCCTAAAGGCAAGCTGACATGCTGCCTCTTCCTGCAGAAGGTGTTGGAAACCACAAACACACCTGTTTGGGCTTTAATTCCTGTACTTAACGTATTTCATATTATTTCATATTATCAGTGAACACATGAAGAGAAGAGTAGGATCATACCCACCATTCCTACTTTGGATTTTTAGATATATTGAGCCAAAATACAATTCAAGTTATCAAATGTTAAAGCCTTCGAGAATACATTATCAAATGTTGTTTGATATCATGAAAAATATAGTACCATCTGACAACATTCCCTCTAATTTTCCACAGAACTAAGTGGAAACCCTGCCCCATGCGGGCAAAGTTCCAGCCAAGGCTAAAACCAAATGAGCACAACACTACCTAGGGTGTGCACCACCAATATAATACTGTGCAGCCGTTCACCTGCACAGCTTAGAGGAACGCTGCATCTGAACACTAAAGAAAATGCAACAACCAAGTTTCTCTCATCTATCGAGGTTTTAGGCTTAGCTTCATAGCAGAAACGCTGGGAACAGGGTATTCGCATATATCTCCTGTGCATGTATTTCAGGAACACTGAAATGATAGAGGTGGGACAGAGATGGTAATAGACATCTGCTTTCTTCTCACAGCAGTTAATATACATTATTGTCCTTTGAAAGATCTAAAGCTTCAAATTTATCCTTGACTGCACCATTTGGGGCTGCATGTTGGGAGAATATATATTTTAGGAATTTTAAACATCAGTGCAGATAGGGTTACACTTTCCCTGAAAACACAGGTGTGCAGCTTGGATGTGGTCCTGGATTCATCCCTGAGCCTGGATGCCCAGGTTTTGGCAACAGCCAGGAGTGTATTTGCATAGTTAAAACTGGTGCACCAGCTGTATCTGTTCCAGGAAATGGCTGATCTGGCCAAGGTGACACATGCCTTAGTTACATGCTGACTGGATTACTGTAACATGTTCTATGTGGGGCTGCCTTTGGAAAGTGTTTGGAAATTTCAGTGGGCCCAAAATACTGCAACCAGATTGTTAACTGGGGCTGGTTACAGAGAACACATAACTCCCCTGTTACAACAGCTCCACTGGCTGCTGATCTGTTTCCTGGTACAATTCAAAGTGCTGGTTTTAAGATATATAGCCCTAAACAGCTTTGGTCTAAGCTCTCCCAAGGACCACATCTCCCTTTAGGAGCCTGCTTGTTAAGATCATCAGGGGAGATCTTTCTCTCTGTTCCACCACTCTCACGAGTGGGCTTGGTGGGGAAACAGGAAAGGACCTTCTCTGTCGTTGCTCCCAGAGTATGGAACTCCCCTCTGGAGTCCAGTGATCAAATGGCTGTCTTTGCTGTCCTTCCACTAGCAGGCAAAGACCTTTCTCTTCAAGGAGGCTTTCCTTTAGTGACTGGCTGTCTAAGGGTTTTTTAATGGGACTGTTCTATTTTTGCATTCTACTTTCCTTGAATTGCGCAGGGAGTGAAAAAAATAAATAAAAAGACTAGCACTTCTTGTACATGTTTAGCTAGTAGATACTTACAACTGAGCTAATACATGCATGCAGCCTGATCCATACTTCTGCAAGTATCTGCATAGACACATGGAGCTCCTGCCTGAAAAATAGCTGTGTGTGTAAAATACCACAACAAAGATAAGGGAAGCTCTTAAAAGGAGACAAAGTCACTGAAGAATGGGCAAAAATCCCTTATTTATTTCACATGTGCTAAGCTTGGATCAAGAGCAAAGAACTGCTCTGGCCACGAAGACCAGGTTGTCTCCTGTGACTATACCAGGGACCAGATGATAGCAGGTAAAAGGCTCTTCCCCTTCAAAAGTCCATCCCTTCCCCCAAAGTACTATCCTCTGATATCACCAGACACTTTTCTCCATGTCTCAGAGAGAAAGACCAGTAACTCCATGATCTGGAAATGAAGAACTGTGTTTCACTGCTCAGCATTAAAGAAAGGCTTTTGTCCCTAAAGGAAGGGAACAGGCAGAGAATCTGACAGTGCAGAAGAAATGCCTACATGAGTTAGATTGTTATATATATGTAGCTGGAGAATAAATATGAAGTAGTCCTGATACACAACAGAACGCAAAACAGTTATAAATCAGTATTGTAGGTTTCAATTTCGCCATAACTGCAAACAATGAGGCACAGATACACAGACTATAGTATTCTTATTTATTTTTTTACATTTTTATACTGCACCATCTGGCCTGGGGCCACACTGGGTGGTGTACAGCAAAGAACAAAATGCAATAATCATAAAACACCAACATAATAAATTGATATATCATAAAATGTAATGAACAGAATAAAAGGATCAAAACACAACTACAGTGAATTAAACAAATCAGAAAGTAAAAATCAAAAATTAATAAACATTGAAAACAAGTGGCAGCAATAGGTGTTGATTAATCAGTGGTTATTAGATGGAATAGATTGAAAAGCAACTACAGGAAGCACCTGGGTTCTTGTTCTTTCCTTCTGGGCTTCCCTAGGGGTTGGCAACCTCAAAGTCCCACCAGGGAAGCACAGGTAGAACGGGCAGTTCCACTTGGAAGGAGGTTGTCAGCCATGTACTGAGGTCCCAAATCGTTAAGGGCTTTATATGTCAAAACCAGCATCTTAAACCTGATTCAGAAACAAACCAGTAGCCAGTGCAGAGAGACCAGTATTGGGGTGATATGCTGATGTTTAAACAATCCCATAACTAGTCTAGTCACCATGTTCTGGACCTACTGAAGCTTCCATAACAGCCTCAAAGGCAGCCCCACGAAAAGCGCACTGCAGTAATATAACCTTGAGATTACCAAAGCATGGACCAATGTGATGAGAGACCCACAATCAAGGTAGGGACACAGCTGTGCAATTTGCCTGAGATGGAAGCAGGCTGACCAGACCACAGACGCTATTTGAGACTCCATTGACAGTGCTGGGTCCAGAAGGACGCCCAGACTGCAAACCTCATCCTTGGTGGAGAGAGTGCCCCCCCAAAAAAGAAAGGGAGTCACCCAATGCACAGACTTCAGGAGCCCCCACCCAGAGGACCTCCGTTTTGTTCGGTTCAATCTCAGCCTGTTTGGCCCCATCCACTCCAGTACTGCAGTCAGGCAGTGTTCAAGGCATGGGACAGCATCCACTACAGAAGGTTGGAAGGAGACATAGAGTTGGGTGTCATCAGCGTACTGATGACACAATACTCAAATCTCTGAATGGCCTCCCCTAGCAGTCTCAAGTAGATGTTAAATAGCAAAACAGATGATTGATCCCTGTGGGATTTCACGATTCAGAGTCCGGTGATCAGAGACCATCTCCCTAAGCTGCACTCACTGGGGCCAGTCCTCGAGAAATGATTGAAGCCAGGAGAATGCCAGACTAGCAATCCCCAGTTCCGAGAGCTTCCCCAGGAGGATACTGTGATCTACATATGGTATCAAAGGCTGCTGAGAGATCGAGGAGGCCCTGAAGGGACATTATGCCCCTGTTGGCCTCCCTGAGAAGGTCATTGTGCAGGATGACCAATGCTGTCTCTGTGCCATAACATGGCCTAAACCCAGATTGTAATGGATCAAAGCATGTACATTGTACACTCTTATTCAAGAATAAGGCAAAAGTTTGAGATCTGCTGTCCTTGTCTTTGAGGCCCAAAGACTGGACTGAGTACCGTATTTTTCCGTGTATAAGACAATACTTTTGTCTAAAATCTTTAGACTAAAAATTGAGGGTCGTCTTATACACGAAAGTAAGCCAAGGCGAGAACAAAACAGCCCATACCTTGCCTCTGCGAACAGGCTTCCTTCAATCATGAAGCTTAGCTGCCTCCACTCAGGAGGCTTAGCTTCCTACAGTCAGAAGACTTAGCTTCCTCCAATCATGAGCCTTATGTAACTGATGTCAGCTGATGCTGTACAAACCAATTGGAACACACCTTGTTGGAGGTGAAGCCTGTAGGCACTGCTCAGATTCATGTCCGAGCGTTCTGAGCCCAGAGGCTGAATACTCAAAGCTAAGTTTAGAGTTTTTAAAATGTTGAGTTAGAAAAGTGGGGGGGGGGGGGGGCGGTCTTATACATGGGAGCGTCTTATATACGGGGAAAATGCGGTACTTATGTCAGCCTAGACCAGGAGTCTCCAAACTTTTAACACGGAGGGCCACATAATATATTTGTGACATTTTCGAGGGCCAAAGGAATGTGCATGTACGCACACACTCCCACCCACACGCACACACTCCTGCCTGCCTGCTTGCCCGCACACACGGACAGGCCAGATAAAAAGGCCAGGCAGACTGGATGTGGCCCATGGGCCATACTTTGGAGACCCCTGGCGTAGACACTAATGCTGGAGCACGGTAAGAAAAATAGCTGGAAAACCCCTGGTAAATTTGACACACACACTCAACACATGCCATCATGCCCCAACAGACATGATATGGTACAGCTTTAGAAATCTTAGAATATCATGCACACACACTGAGGATTGTTCAGTCTGCCACTCTAGCAGCAGACCAAAGGAAAATTTCTCCTGGAAATCCCTCTTCTCAAAATATAGACAAAAATGGAAGGCAAAGACTTCAGGCAGGCGTTAGTGACTGGCAGGCCGAGAGGGGTTTTTTTAATGGATTGTTATGCTCTGTTGTTTTTAAATGTGTTTTTAGTATTGATTTGATTGACAATTTTGAATATAATACTTGTTTAATTCTTTTTAAATATTTGAATACCCACTGTTTTTAGCTTTTAAATATTGTCTTTTACTTGTTGGGTCGTTTTGAGGAGATAGGTGAGGTAAAAATATTTTAAAGACTAAACAAACAAACGAACATGGTTTGCAGAAAATATAATCTAAAATGTAAATGTAAAATTAATTCAAATTTAGCATTTTTGGAAGCAAAAGGATCACTTGATATTTTATTTCCATTCCAAAAATTAGCTAATGTGTTTGTTTCTGTGCTTTTAAAAAAACTTGTCTATAACTTCTTCTGTCTTCTGACAAAGACATAACAAACAACTTACACTTCAGAAACCATCCATTACCATTCTCCTCCCAAAGGACTAAAACCACAGCTGCCATGTTCCATGATCTCATTAACTTTCAGAACCATCATTTCTATGGATCTTAAAGTAATATAAATCACTATTTTACATTTCCTCTCCACACCCCTCATTATCTCGATGTCTTGAGTAGCTTCAGGTACTCAAGGTCAGTTTTCAGAAGTCATAGCTACATCATCTCAAACAACAAAGCTGGCATGTTTTCTTTTTTACGATAACAATAGATCAGGGAAAGTGTTCTCACAGCAAAAAAATGAATCACTTAAGATGACTTGTTTTCCTTGGCGCAGCTGATTCATACTAAGCTTTTTCAAGTGCAATACTTTATTCGTATTGATACAAGAGGGAAAGAAGATAAGTGGTTGTGTTAATCTATGCAAAGACAGTGGAATAACGGAACAAGGGCCACTTCCAAAGTTGACTGAATCCATCGCAGAGGTTGCATTTAGATTGTGTGCCCCTAACAAATCTTACTGACTCAAATATATTGCCATATCTAGTTGATCCCTTTTTAAATGTAACTTTTACCCAGCAGGCATACCCTGAAGTGATTTTAGAGTGTTAGCCACATCTAAATCCTGTTGAAATCAAAGGATTTTTTTTAATTAGCTACAAGCAGTATCTCTTTGATTTTAAGAGGATTCATGTGCAACTAACCTAACCTTCTACGGCAAATACATATGGGTTCTGTCTAGCATTACGCAAGCAGACTCCTACTGATATAAGGGGAGTTTTCATCCTAAAGCCCTATGTATACATCCAAAATCTGATCTGCAGTGTCCTCCAATCTTCTGAAGAAGATATAAGCATATACAGGGATGGGGAATTCAATCCAAGAATGTCATCCGTCCCACTGGTAGTGTAAACTCTAGAATGGGAAATTACTTGGTAATGAGCTTTTTCCATTAATTATTGAACTTCCTCTCCTCCTTGAGCTTTAAAATGTGTTATAAATATGTCTTGGTTGGTTAAAAAAGAAACAGCAATGAAAAGGAATCAGACTTGAACGAGAAAATGTTCTTTTTCCTTAATTTACCCAAATATATTTGGTTTTAGGTGGGCACTCGTTTAGACATGATTTAATATGTAAGCATTAAGATTTCTGCTTCATTCAACTTTATCTTGAATATTCCATAAGAATTATAGGATTAAATATGTTATGTTTCATTTTGTTCTAAAGGAGGCTGTTATATCCTCAGTATTTTAAGTTTTTACATTAAACACTTGCACAGCAGATGGCATAAACATTTTAATATCATTAAAATGATATTATTAAAATGATATTTTAAACTATGCATTAAAAAGATCAATTAAAATATTTAAGTTTGGTTTTGGGAGTTCGTAGGTGAGCAGTAGCTACAGTTCTAGAATTAGAGTCTAGCTCAACTCCTGCAAAAACCAAGGCCTCACCTCTAATACTGAAGGTTCATGTAAGTTTTTTTTTAATTATTATTGAGGTCTCCAAAACATTTAATGCATTGATCCCTTTGTATTCTGGAACACTGTTTGAATATTATGGATTTTTTTCTTTCTGATACAGTATAAGTGAGCATACTACAGAAACTGTAGCAGCAAATAAAATTGATCCAATTAAAGATGATGCATGAAATGCTATTACTTATGTATGGTGGTGTAAGTCAAACTGCATAAATCATCATAGTGAATCAATATTCATGCTTATGCACTTTTAAATTATAAACCAGCTTCCTGGAGACTAACCACCGGTCAGCAGAGATGCACTCTTCATGTCCTTACAACTGCAAAAAGATTTATTTTGCAACACAGGAAAAAATATATGACCACCACCAGTAATCCAGGGAATAGAAGATCTTACAACATTGTTGACATATGAACATAAGGCATATGGATGTCAACTATGCATGGATATTGAAAGGCTTTTACAGAAGCCTATGTAAAGACGATCTTGCATTTTGATTTGTTTTTCCTTTTCCCTGTTCCCCCTTTTTTCTTTTTCTTAATATTACTTTCAGCTGTTGTGTTTTTCTCAGTTAAGTAATCAATAAAAACACTTTTTAAAAATATATAAAATTTTGAAAAACAGTGAATCACTACAAGTTAAAGAGTTGCCTTGTATTCCTCATCACACACTAGACTTGTGACTTGGTGCGCAACAGGGAAAAGAAGTCTCAAATCCCTAACTAGCTACAACTCACCACTGAGATTTATACCATTTGACATACACCATGAAATACAAGTAACAAGGTTCAAGCCAGTGTTGGCTTTCTGTATTTATCCATAGAGATATTTGATTTATTTTCTTAAAATTTTCTTCTGTATGCTGACATTACACATTTTAGTTTGCAGTCTCTTAACTGGATCAATAAATTGACGGATTTGTTCTTCTGAATCACCTTTTTAGACCACACCAAAAAAAACCCCAAGATTTTGACATAAGTGAAGGGACAGCTTAGCCACTGACTTTATTGTCAATTCTACTGCATATTACTATAACCCACAATTTAGAAAAATCTAATTGCCATGTCTTATTGTAGAGAACAACCTTTGTTAGAGATGTGCAGGTATGCAACCAAATGTGGTCATGCTGTCCGAGGAAATCTTGAAGTTTGGATTCAAAAATTTAAATGTGCACATTTCTGCTGTGTATGAATCTTGAGTATATAAACAGATTCAGCTACTGAACCTTCCAAGAGAATTACTATATTATTCCGTGTATAAAACGACACTTTTTCCTAAAATAATTAAAGGAATAATTAAGGGTCATTTTATACTCGGAAGTAAGGGGGGAGGGATCAAAGCGCTTTGATCCCTGCTTTCCCCCCTCCACGTTTTGCAAAGAAAATGGAGGGGGAAAGCGATTCCTGCTTTCCCCCTACATTTTTGTTGCAAAAAGCAGCTTTCCCCACTCCACGTTTTGCAACAAAAATGTAGGGGGGAAACGAAAATGTAGGGGGAAAACAGTAATTGCTTTCCCCCTCCATTTTCTTTGCAAAACATGGCGTGGGGAAAGCTGCTTTTTGCAACGAAAGCAGGAATCGCTTTACCCCTCCACTTTCTTGCGAAGAAAGAAATTTTGGGTTAGAAAAGTGGGGGGCGTCTTATACATGGAAAAATACGGTAACATCCTGCCATAGGTATAAAAAAAAAAAACACAATCAACAGAAAGAATACCTACAAAACAGTAACCAAAAATTCTAGAAGAGAATAGCCAAGAGCTGAAACGCACATTTTAAAACTAGAGATGGGGGTATTCGTATGAATACAAATATCCCCCCACAGGTGGAAATAATGAGGGTCTGGCCCCATGGGGCCGGACTATCCACTCACCATTTGACCGCTGATGCGAGCTCAGCGGAGCCTTCCTATCGCGCCGTTGTCCGCAATGGATTTGCCACTCTGCGACCTGGCAGAGAGGCTTGTCATCCTGCCTCCTGCCAGGAGTGGCCAATCTATTGCGGACAATGGCGCGATAGGAAGGCTCCGCCGAGCTCGCGTCAGCAGTAAAATGGTAAGTGGACAGTCGTTATTTCCCTTGTTATTTCCACCTGTGGGGGGATATTCGTATACGAATACCCCCATCTCTATTTAAAACACATGAAAACTGGAAATGTAAGTGATATTCTGGATAAGCCCAGTGCCATACAGCAGCAGAAAGCAGTAAGAGTCTTGTTCTTCCTTTTACTCACTTTTAGCCCATGATGCCTGAGAAGAAAAAGGATGAGTTGCCCTCATCACTCAAATACTTTGACAGCCATGCATTCACATCACACACCAGAAAGCAACATTATAGCTTGATCATTAGAACTATGCAAAAAAGTCATATGATTAATTTTTGAAAAAGATATCAGAAAGCAATGAAATGTCATTGAAAGGATGTTTGCTGCTAAAAAAAAGTTCTGACATTACCACCTGGGTAAGGTGAAAGTTATTACATTACACCTGGGAATAAAACCTGGGAATAAAAAAAATAGAAGTAGGTAATAATACGCCTACATTAAAATTATACTTACATGCAGAACAAAATTATTTTCATCTCCATCTAGGTATGCTTTTCCCTACTAGATTTTTTTGTCTTGATTCAAAACAAACTAGATATTGTACCATATATAATGACAGTGAACCCCATTTTTCCAAGAGCCTCACCTTATGTAGCTAGAAAATCATCACCCACACATCAAAGGGAAGTACAGTATATCACAGAAGTGAGTACACCCCCTCACATTTCATAAATATTTTAGGATATCTTTTCATGTGACAACACTTAAGAAATGACACTTGGCTACAATGTAAAGCAGTGAGTATACAGCTTGTATAAAAGTGTAAATATGCTGTCCCCTCAAAATAAAGCTACACACAGCCATTAATGTCTAAACTGCTGGCAACAAAAGTGAGTACACCCCTAAGTGACAATGTCCAAATTGGGCACAAAGTGTCAATATTTTGTGTGGCCACCATTATTTTCCAGCACTGCCTTAACCCTCTTGGGCATAGAGTTCACCAGAACTTCACAGGTTGCCACTGGAATCCTCTTCCACTCCTCCATTACAACATCACAGAGCTGGTGGATGTTAGAGACCTTGCGCACCTCCACCTTCCGTTTCAGGATGCCCCACAGATGCTCAATAGGGTTTAGGTCTGGAGACATGCTTGGCCAGTCCATCACCTTTACCCTCAGCATCTTTAGCAAGGCAGTGGTCGTTTTGGAGGTGTGTTTGGGGTCGTTATCATGTTGGAATACTGACCTGCAGCCCAGTCCCCGAAGGGAGGGGATCATGCTCTGCTTCAGTATGTCACAGTACATGTTGGCATTCATGGTTCCCTCAATGAACTGTATCTCCCCAGTGCCGGCAGCACTCATGCAGCCCCAGACCATGACACTCCCACCACCATGCTTGACCACAGGCACAACACACTTCTCTTTGTACTCCTCACCTGGTTGCCGCCACACACGCTTGACACCATCTGAACCAAATAAGTTTATCTTGGTCTCATCGGACCACAGGACATGGTTCCAGAAATCCATGTCCTTAGTCTGCTTGTCTGCAGCAAACCGTATGCAGGCTTTCTTGTGCATCATCTTTAGAAGAGGCTTCCTTCTGGGATGACAGCCCTGGAGACCAATTTGATGCAGTGTGCGGTGTATGGTCTGAGCACTGACAGGCTGACCCCCCACCCCTTCAACCTTTGCAGCAATGCTGGCAGCACTCATACGTCTATTTCCCAAAGCCAGCCTCTGGATATGATGCTGAGCACAGGCACTCAACTTCTTTGGTCGACCATGGCGAGGCCTGTTCTGAGTGGAACCTGTCCTGTTAAACCGCTGTATGGTCTTGGCCACCGTGCTGCAGCTCAGTTTCAGGGTTTTGCCAATCTTCTTATAGCCTAGGCCATCTTTATGTAGAGCAACAATTCATTTTTTTTCAAATTCTCAGATAGTTCATAACCATGAGGTGCCATGTGGAACTTCCAGTGACCAGTCTGAGAGAGTGAGAGCGATAACACCTGCTCCCCCTTCACACCTGAGACTTGTGACACTAACGGGTCTCATGACACCAGGGAGGGAAAACGGCTACGTGGGCCCAATTTGGACATTGTCACTTAGGGGTGTACTCATTTTTGTTGCCAGCGGTTTAGACATTAATGGCTGTGTTTAGCATTATTTTGAGGGGACAGCACATTTACACTTGTATACTCACTGCTTTACATTGTAGCCAAGTGTCATTTCTTCAGTGTTGTCACATGAAAATATATACTAAAATATTTATGAAATGTGAAGGGGTGTACTCACTTCTGTGATATACTGTATCTCCACACATGAGACAATCTCAGCCTCTGCTGCACTACAGTATGTATATTTATATATATTATATGTATACACACACACAAACACACACATATACAGCTTCTGACATTATCAGAGTGATTGTTGTTATGTGCTGTCAAGTTGCTTCCAACTGTATGGCAAACCTAACAACTAATGACCTCCAAAAGGTCCTATCATTAACAACCAATGAAAACTAAAAGGCACAGAATTCTTTATTGAGTCAATACATCTCATAGTAGCTTTTCCACTTTTCCGACTATCTTCCACTTTGTCTAGCAGTATTTTTTTTCTAGTCACTCTTGACATTTAAAAAGTTAGACAGCTTCAATTTAGCTTCTAGTGAGAGTTCAGGCTTTATTCTGTTGCTATGTGCCACCAAATCATTTCCAACCTATGGCAATTCTATGAATGAGTGACCTCCAAAATGTCCTGTCCTCCACAGAGCTGCTCAGCTCTTGTAAACTCAAAGTTGTGGTTTCTTTTTTGGGTCACTCCATCTCCTATTTGGTCTTCCTCTTTCCCTGTTGCCTTAAACCTTTCATAGCGTTATTATCTTTCTCAATGAGTCTTGCTTTATGTAATTTTTGCTTTCAGAGAAAGTTCAGGCTTGATTTGATCTAGGATCCACTTGCTAATTTGCCCTAGGATGCACTTATTTGTCTTTCTGGTATCTGTAAAGCTGTCCTCCATATCACATTTTGAATTAATTCATTTTTTTAAAGTCAGCCTTCACATCTTTATGCAGTAGCCAGAGATACCATAGTATGAATTGATTGATTGATTGATATGCAATAGAGATGGGCACTAAGTTCTTCGTCATACTTCAAATTAGAGGTGCCACATGGGCCCATCTCCCAGCCCCAGCCAACTGGTCCACTTGCCCGTTTTTCACATGGTGCCAGGGACCGCCTTCTCCAGCAGCGCGCCAGTCTGGACAGGAGCTTGGGCTGCCTTTCCCACCTCCTCAGGCAGCTGACCACTCTGATGAAGAGGCAAGACGGGGATTCTCCCTGCACAGCTGATAAGTGGTCAGCCTGAGGAGGCTGGGAAGGGCAGCCTGAGCTCCTGCTTGGACTGGTGCACCACCATAGGAGGTCTCCACTGGCGCATGAGGAACAGTGAGTGGGCAGCCAGCTGTGGGGGGAGATGGTGCCATGTGGCATGCTTCATACAAAGCACGATAAAGTGCTTCATGCCCATCTCTAATAAGCAATCTTTCTCCCCATAGGGGACCCATGATCATTTCAGTCTCCAACCAAACATCTTTAGTCTCTGACATCTTTTCTAGGTCCTTCATATCTGTTCTTTCAAGTCACAACCTTCTCCTGATTTATTGACTGCAACCTCATTTTGGATTGAGATCTGAACCAAGATAGAGCACACCTTAAACAGTTTTTATTTCTTCATTGGCAGCATTAAAGTTATGTAATTCTTCTGACCAGTGGATTGGTTCTGATATAGATGATGACAACTTTCTTATTTCATCTTTGTCAAGAGTCATTTCAAGCAATTCCTGCTTTCTGGCAGTTATATGCATTGTCTACATATCTCAAATTATTGATTTTTTTCCAAAATTTTAACTCCTCCTTCATCTGAATCTAATCCAGTTATTTCTATAAATTCTGCATATAGACTGAAAACATATGAGGATTAAAATACTTCTATGGACACCTTTGTCTACGAGAAACATTCTGCTTGGTACATAATTCTGAATAATTCTTAGTATTCTCTTTTTTCAAATACTATTCCACAAGTTGCTACTTATTTCATCAGCCAAATCCATTTCCCATATTTTTTAAAAAAAATCTTGGCAATTTTATAGTTTGTAATAATAAAAGGGAAAGGACAATTACCTGCACAAGAAACATTACAACTTAGGAGGGAATAGGGGACCGGTGAATAATTATTATATCATATTTTGTTTCATTTTATGTTATATATACATATGAAAATAATGTGTAAAAAATTGAAAAGAGAATTGGTAATTTTCCATCCCTAACAACATCTTATAGATCCTAGTCACCATCCTTTTCATTGGTTCTTTCTCTCTTTGGATTATAATTTCCTCAAACTTTGTCATCTCTCAACATTTACTATTTTGCTTTTCCCATTTTTTCATTCAGTGAACTAACTGAATTACATTAAACCATATTATATTCTCACCTTCTGACATTTTGTTTATTTTTTCTTTAGAGTTCATTTTCCACAACTACTCTTTCAACCTATATACCTGTTTTATCTTGAATAAATTCTGAAAATCTCCTTTCAAATTTCTCTACTTGAGTTATAGGTGTTAAAGGAAAGGTTGGTAGAGAAATTACTTATCTATATTTAGCACATATTTCCAACACACTTTTCAAAAATGGATTTTTCAATTCTTGGAAAATATTAAGATTCTAAGATTCTAAGTATTCTAAAGCTTGTTGGAGATGTGGACAAGATGTAGGTACTTATTTCCATATGTTGTGGGAATGTGATGTCTCAAAATTCTGGAAGTTAGTATTTAAAGAAATGAAAAAAACTGTACTACAATAGAATTCTCCCAAAAATGCATTACTGTTTAGTTTTTGAAAGGGAGCTGTATGACTAGTAAAAATAAAAAAAAAGGTTAATAACAAATATGGTAATGGCAGCTAGATTAGTAATTGCAAAATACTGCAAATAAAAGCAAACCTGCTATAATATATTGGCTAAAATTGAATTCATTGACTACACAAAGCCTTTGACTGTGTGGACCACAGCAAACTATGGCAAGTTCTTAAAGAAATGGGAGTGCCTGACCACCTTATCTATCTCCTGAGAAATCTATATGTGGGACAGGAAGCAACAGTCAGAACTGGATATGGAACAATTGATTGGTTCAAAATTGGGAAAGGAGTACGACAAGGCTGTATATTGTCCCCCTGCTTATTCAACTTATATGCAGAATACATCATGAGAAAGGCTGGACTGGATGAATCCTAAAACAGAATTAAGATTGCCGGAAGAAATATCAACAACCTCAGATATGCAGATGATACCACTCTGATGGCAGAAAGTGAGGAGGAATTAAAGAACCTCTTAATGAGGGTGAAAGAGGAGAGCGCCAAAAATGGTCTGAAGCTCAACATCAAAAAAACTAAGATCATGGCCACTGGCCCCATCACCTCCTGGCAAATAGAAGGGGAGGATATGGAGGCAGTGACAGATTTTACTTTCTTGGGCTCCATGATCACTGCAGATGGTGACAGCAGCCACGAAATTAAAAGACGCCTGCTTCTTGGGAGGAAAGCGATGACAAACCTAGACAGCATCTTCAAAAGCAGAGACATCACCTTGCCGACAAAGGTCCGCATAGTCCAAGCTATGGTTTTTCCAGTAGCGATGTATGGAAGTGAGAGCTGGACCATAAAGAAGGCTGACTGCCGAAGAATTGATGCTTTTGAATTGTGGTGCTGGAGGAGACTCTTGAAAGTTCCCCGGACTGCAAGGAGATCAAACCTATCCATTCTGAAGGAAATCAAACCTGAGTGCTCATTGGAAGGACAGATCCTGAAGCTGAGGCTCCAGTACTTTGGCCATCTCATGAGAAGAGAAATCCCCCTGATAAAAGACCCTGATGTTGGGAAAGTGTGAAGGCAAGAGGAGAAGGGGACGACAGAGGACGAGATGGTTGGACAGTGTCATCAAAGATACCAACATGAATTTGACCCAACTCTGGGAGGCAGTGGAAGACAGGAGGGCCTGGCGTGCTCTGGTCCATGGGGTCACGAAGAGTCGGACACGACTTAACGACTAAACAACAACAACAAATTGAATTATAATACTTCAGGGTTGGTCCATTTGCAAGATTGCTTTGTCCCCCCCCCCCCCCCCGGTGAAAGATGCTGGAACATAAGCTAGGGTATTATGGATTTTCACATTCACCTATTGTCAATGAATATGATCCAGGCAAAAAATTGATTAAGCAAAGGATCCTAGATATAGAAAGACAACATGATATAAATAAGGCCAAAGGACTTATTAAAATAGATTGCTACCAATGCCGATACGATTTAGAGTATCCTGAAACTAGAAGGGCCTTTATTGCGCATGGATTTGTTGCCATCTGCAGTGCTGCTGGGAAGATACAACAATACCCCCTACAAGAGTTGGTTGTGCGTGAGGGGTGAGGGGACAATAGAGACACTCATGTCATCTTAGAATGTAAAATTTATGAGCAGATTCGGGAATGGCTCATTAAACCTAGTATACCTGAGATAGGAAGGAGTGCCTACGGAAGCTTTTGGAGGATAGGAATAAAGAGGTAACAAACAGAGTGGCCAAATTTGAATGGCTAACAATAAAACTAAGGGATAATTGGCTAAATAATACGGATAGAATAGGAAATACTAGAGATATGGTATAGGATATAGAGCTGATTAGAGTCTACATAGCTTATCAGATGTACAACCTTGTCTATTGTGGTATCATTTTATTGTGCATTTTAATATATATGTATATGTTCATGATTTTAATGGCCAGTGGCTATAATAAACTTTGACCTTACCTTACCAGCAAACCTGTGAAATAATGGAATGTTATAATAAAATCTGGCAAATAGCAGTCAATGATAAATTGAAATTGGATAAAACATATAACAAGGGATTGTTAAAACAGAGTAGGTTTGTTGAAATTTGGCAAAACTTTTTTAACTTTGTATTATTAAAAAGGTGAAGGCCATTTACCCAAACAAGAGATATTGTTATTCTGGAAAGGTTATAGGGCATGATAAGCAAACTGTTGAAGGAAGACGATTTTTACTGGTCCCAGTGATGGGTGAACTAATTTTTCTTGTTGCTTCAGTTTTGATTGCTTTCTTCTCTTTGTAATTTTTTTCTTTGTTGTTATGTTGTGTTGCATTAAAATAGGAGGAGGAGGAGGATCCATAGGTTTCCATGATCCACATAAGGAAAGGCTTTGCTGCAATTTATAAAGCACAGACTTGATTTTCTTTCAAAATTCTTTGGCACACAATAGTAGCCAATGTATAGCTGCAGTAACATCTCCAATGCCCTTACTTTTCTGATTCAAGCGTGAACATCTGGGAATCTTAGCTTCATATACAATATTATAAAAGTCTTTGTTGCAAAAATGTAAGCATCACATTACTTGCATGGGACATTAATGCAATGGTCTATAGCAGAACTTCCCAAAGTATGCGCTGCAATGCCCCGCGCCCCTTGTGGTACCCTGCGGCTCCCTGGTGCATCACCAAACCAGCCAGGAGCAACATGGAAGCTTTTCTTTGTTTTTTTGCTGAACCAGTGGCAGTGCTACTACTGCTGCTGCTCTTCCAGCTCCAGCCTTTGTGCTTCTTTGCTTCCTGCTCCATCCCACACTCCTTGCCGCTCTTCCTGCTTCGCCGCCACCACCTACGCCGCTGACTCTCAGGGGAGCTGCGGGTGGAAAAAGTTTGGGAACCACTGGTCTAGAGTTACTGCACTTTTCAATATTTTAATATTTCATTTCTCTGGGACTGGAATTTATATAGAATTTTTCCAGTCTGTGGGCTATTATTTTGTTTTCCATATTTGTTTTCACAATCTCTCTGACAGTTTCAGTCTCTCTGGTAAGCAAGGCTCTATTGGTATCCCACCTGCACCCAGTGATCTATTTCTTTCACTTGATTTTAGAACAGCTTTCACTCCACATTTCAAAACTGTAGTCTCTTCACAAGGAAATTCTTTGAAGGAATCTGCCATCCTTCTATTTTGTTAGTACAGTGACTAAGAAAACAGGAAAAAAATATTATGACAAGAAGTTTGTTTCTTCTTTTTTCGGTCACTCTAAATAAAAGTGTGCTATATCCAAGGTAGAATTTATAGAACAAAAAAGACAGCCTATTCCAAAGTGGATGTATGAAGTCAAATGTTGTTGTCTAAATCTGGGTCATCATGAGTCTAAAACGTCAAGAGTGCTTCCGCTTTTCTCTCTAGTATAGTTGGATCAGATGGTATATCTGTTCTAAACACCAACAAATTAGAGAGGCAACAATGTTCAGAAAGAAAGTGCCCAGCCATTGGCTATTCCAATTTCCTGGTCAAGGCTGTGGACTTATGAATCTTGAAGTGTGTACATAGGTCAGTTGTTACTCTATCTATTGGAGATGGCATTCTGGTAGTCTACACACAGTGATATAAATGAGATTGCAGATCTGCAATTAATGTTTTGTTAATATAGTATGTCCTGTCACTCACAGTGCTCTTAGAGATGACTGTTTTGCCTTGGCCCTCTCCACACTGTGAAATTTGTTGCGATCCAGCCAGTGCTTAAAAGGTCCTTATCTTCAGTACCATCTATTTTAACTCAAGTGCCCATCCATGAAGACAGAACAAATAGCTATTTTGCTTCTCAATGAATCATCTCAAAAAGATTGCATGCCCTAGCCCTGTGCCAGAAAGATAAAGGCTAGGTCTCAAAGGGGAAGAATGAATCGCTTTAAGTAGAAACAGAAGCTGACAAGGTCTTTTTTTCTGTGCCAAACATACACCATAACCATATGACAGTGTGGACAAGCTCACAGATAATGCAGCTCTTGAAATCAAAAAGGTATGAGGCAGGATTCCAGACTGCTAGTTTGAGACTAGCTCTTACTAATAATTATCATAAACATTGAACCTTACTGACAACTATCACAGGACTTCTCAATGGCTTTACAAATAGCAGAGAAGAGAAGGGAAACAAAATGCAAGGGAGATAGGGAAAGTTACAGAAAGTTGAACGCAGACTTCCAAAGAATAGCAAGGAGAGACAAGAGGGCCTTCTTAAATGAACAGTGCAAAGATATAGAGGCAGTGGAAGACAGGAGGGCCTGGCGTGCTCTGGTCCATGGGGTCACGAAGAGTCAGACACGACTTAACGACTAAACAACATACCCTGTAGTTTTAAGTAACACTTTAAAAATCAATAGCATGCATGATTGCAAACGTGTACACACACATATACAAATCTTTAAACAAACAAACAAACAAAAACTGGAGGAAGGGAATCAAATATGAACTGGAGCATTTTCAAGGATCAGAAAATGGTGAGATATAGGCTGGAAAACCAGAGAGTAGAGGAAACAGAAGGGAAGTAGAGAAAAGCACAACGCTTGCTAGAATTCAAAGCAGGAGTTCTTTATACTATTGCTGCACAGGCATGTAGCAATAGCTGTTGTGTGACAGTCCGATTCAGTGTTCCATAAGCCAACTCAAAAAATAGAGGTGCTTCAAACAAAAACTTAATACAGTAACTTTGAAAGTGGACCTCAGATCAGCAGCAAATTTGGCACAGACATAGCTGCTCTTGCTCTGTGCTAAATTTGGGGACATTTGGGCAAATGGCTTTCGAGTAATGATTTTTTTTTTATAAGTAAAACAGTTTTACCAGTCCTCCCATGCAGACACTGGCAACCTTTTCTGTCTGCAAATGTAAAACAAATCAAATACATCGAAAAGAACAAACTTGCTAACCTTGAAAGAAAATGGTGAATTCCACCCCCTCTTTTATTTGGAAGGAATCCAGACATGGGGAGGTGTTAAACCAATTTGAACAAAGCCATTCAAGAGGCAAAAAACTTAGTTTCTGGTTTTCTTGTCAGCATGAACATTCCAAATGTAAACATTCTTGTGAGCTTAAGGAGGAAGAAGGAGATCTGTACTTTTCAGCCTGCCAGTCAGGACCAAATTAAATGACTCTTGGGAGAAATGTTTAATTCCTTCCTGGCCAAACAGACATTAAAAAGAGTTTCTATTTAAAATATTTAAAAATATATTTTAAAAATAGAGAATAAATATTCAGAAGCTCACTCATTTAAGCTGTGAAATACCTGTTTTTTGCTTTGTGGTTGGGGATGACCTGCCTCAATGTTAGCACAGCTTGGGTGCCTATTCCATTCATCTTGTCACTATACAATTGTTTGGTAATTAAGAAAGAAAACCTCTAAAGATGCCATGTGCCATCAAGTAACTTCTAATGTGTGGTGATGGGCCTGCCTGGGGTGTAATTCATGAGGTGGTAGGCTTAGAACCTACTGTATTCTAATTCTTAAAAAAAAAACTCTCAAGTTTATGAATGTGGGATATTGTGCTTCTGTACCCATGATTCAAAAAGCCAAAAACACACAAGGCAGCACAGCCCCAGCAGAGTCCCGGTTGAGGAGAAAGGTAGGAGAAAAGGGGGTTTACCTCCCTTCTGTCTGCCCAGCCTTCACACCAATATTCTCCACTCATACTGCAGCTCTCCTTGATTGCCTCCTTATTTTTGAGTAAGCTGGGTTGAATGGATCTGTAGCACAGGATAAGACAACCTGCTTTCCCTGTCCCTCTGCAGAGGATCTGAGAAAGCACATAATTGATATCTGATTGGGCTACAAGGGGTTGTTTACTGTGGGGATGGGAGGAGCGTGTCAAATGACACAAATGACACATCTCTTCTCCCCCCACCTCAACAGACCCTTACCCAGTTCTGGTAATACACTCTGGAAACACGTATTTCTGGGGTGGGGGTATTTAATATTTTCAGGCAGTGGATAAGTGAAACCACGGGTACTCATCCTGCAGATACAGTGGTCCTACTGCAGTGCATATGTGTATGACCACTTGTATGAGTGTATTTGTGTAAATATTTGTGTTATGTATTGTACACTCATATGTCTGCACGTTGCATGCTTGGAAGGGCCTTGTGGCACAATGATTAAACTGCAGTATTGCAGTCAAGACTACTCATGGTCTAAGTTTGATCCCAGGTTTAGGTAGCTGGCTCAAGGTTGATTCAATCTTCCATCCTTCTGAGGTCAGTAAATTGAGTACCCAGCTAGCTGGTGGCAGGGGCAATGTATAGCCTGCACAATTAAATTTTAAACTGCACAGAGAGAGCTTTAAGCACTATGGGTGGTACGAGCAGTAAAAGAAGCAGACTTTGCTTTTGCTCTGCAGACACACACACACTACACAGACTGAGAAGAAATAGAAACATCTCACCATAACTCCCAATCCTGAAACAGATGCTTAATCAAAAACACTGGAAAGATGTTATGGTTTACAATTCTCAGTGGAATTTCAGGACAACCAACACTGAACTAATGACTCATCCATTGCCTGACACCAATACAAAGCTTCGTGATCCAAAGCTCAGCTGTATCAACACAAGCAGCATCTCTTCTGCTCTTCTTCCTAAAGCAAACTATTTCATCTTCTTGCTAACATGACAATGTAACTAACACCTTCACCATATGTACAATGCATAGATATGAGTCTTTTGCTTCCTCCTCCCCCTTCCTTGGTTCAACTGTATTTATTCTGAATTGATAAGTATCTGCAGTGTGAAAAGTTACAATTTCAGCAAGCATAAAGTATCTCTTTCCTTATCTTGCTGTGCTGCATTCTGTTTTAATGAGTTCAAAACGATTTCAAATGGAAAGCTATCTGAGATCCATTATGTCCTTTGATATCGGAAAACCTGAGAAAAGGGATCCAACACAGGTCCGTACTGGTTGCTCAACAAATAAGAACTGTTAACATCTGTGGTTATTGCTTCAGATATTTCTAAACACACAGCTGCTATTTCTGCCATGAAAATCTCTCCAGACACAATGTTTGGAAAAGTTCGTTTTTTGCACTGAAACTCTCAGCATCTCTTATCCAATTTCCCAGGGGAATTCTAGGAGTTGCAGTAAAAATATCTCCTCACTCTTTCCAAATATCATATAAAAGCATATCTACATGAGCTTCTACATTCAGTACATTTGATTCAGCAGCAAGATTACATACTTCTTGATCTTTAATTTCTTTCTTTATTCATGTCAGAAGCACCACAGTACAATTAGTAAATATATCAGGTACTTTTCACCCAGTAACAGGCAACATCAAGAGCATGTGGGGTAGTTAGCATCAAATCTTCCATCATACATATAGAGGGTCATACAATGCACTAGCACAGGTGTGAAGGTGCCTGTTCTTCTCCACACTCACAAAGAATTGTGTCAGTGCAAAAGCCCCATTTTTCTTAGATTCATTTTAGTTCTGCCAATTCCAGTCCATAGCCTATTAAGTGACTCCAAGCAATCCAGTTCTTCATGTGACCAGAAACTAGATTTTCCTGGGGTCCCATACATTTTGAAGCTATATCTCTTAGAAGAAATATATTACTCCGGAACAACTAGACTACATTTGTGGCAGTGGTTCTCAACCTTGGGTCCCCAGATGTTTTTGGACTAAAATTCCCAGAAGCCTTCACCACTAGCTGTGCTGGCCAGGATTTCTAAGAGTTGTAGCCCAAGAATAACTGGGGACCCAAGGTTGGGAACCACTGACTTAAGAGAAAACCGCTCGAGGGTCCCTGTTCTGATCATCCTCCTGAGTCTTTCCCCTTTATGTAATTTTTTCCAGCACCTGAACACCTGGTGCTGATCCTAGTCGTTTTTGAATGTGGGTGTGTTGCTACACACCACTGTTCACAACCACTATACTTGTGAAAGAATAACATTTCTTTTGTCATGATTCTCTCCTCACCTTGTTCTGTTACAGGTATTATATTTCAAACTCCTTTATAACAAGCTGTATTGCATTGTAGTCTATACAACAAAGTTGTAACCTCATTTAAACTGTCAAATATATAAGGAAGCCAACTAAAGAAATGAACAGGTAGCACTGGAAAGCTAAATTTAATAAAATCATCAGAAAAATGAAAAAATCAGGACAAGGCCTCATGGTCTTCAAAACAATACAAATGCAGGAACAGGTGATATCCTTTAGACCAGGGCTCCCCAACCTTTTTGACACCGCGGACCGGTTGGGGGAGGACGGGGTCCATGTGCGGGGAAGGCAGGGCACACACCCCCGCACTCACGTGCATGCATGAAGGATGGGGGCACTCGCACACATAGGGGCGGGGGCACTCAGGGGGTGCAAGCGAGTGTGCATGCGCAAAGGGGCAGGAGGCACTCGCGGGGGTGCGCACTCACACACATGCGCAAAGGGGCTGTGCGGGGGGAGTGCGTGCGGGGTGGGAGATCTGTCTCCACGGCCCAGTCCAGCCCAGGCCACAGACCGGTACCGGGCTGCGGACCAGGGGTTGGGGACCCCTGCTTTAGACCATTAAGAAAATAAAGCAAAAAAAAACAAAAATTAAAGCAAGCTTTTGATGATAATTCATCTTCCTCAGGCTGTGCATCAGCTTCTCATGGGTAGTTGCAAAGTTATATGCTTTTATTAAAGTCCAACAGTCTCATGGCCGATGTAGAGGCCATGTTCGCTTCTTAGAGGGAAATAGTTGCAGTCTGTAAGGGGCCTTGGGGGGAGAAGCTTCAAATTTCTCCTCCGCCAGTATTTTGGAATTTGTCACCGACTCTTAAACAAAGGGAAGAGTGTTTAAGAGTTAGTGACAAATTCCAAAACACTGGTGGAGGAGAGGTTTGAAGCTACACCCTCTGCCCCACACAGGTCCCTTGCAGACTGCAACCATTTGCATCTAAGAAGCT
This sequence comes from Intellagama lesueurii, assembly GCA_037013535.1. NCBI lineage: Eukaryota > Metazoa > Chordata > Lepidosauria > Squamata > Agamidae > Intellagama > Intellagama lesueurii. Next base: position 24,763,923 of record JBAJHW010000001.1, read on the forward strand.
AACCTGGCCTCTACATCGGCCATGAGACTTTGGGACTTTAATAAAAGTACATACCGTATTTCTCCGTGTATAAAACGACACTTTTTCCTAAAATAATTAGAGGAAAAATTGAGTGTCGTTTTATACACGGAAGGAAGCAATCGCACGCACGTTCGGGTGCCTCTTGCTGCCGCTGTGGCCACTGCCCAATTGACTCTTCCAGAGCTCATGGCTTGTCCCCTCCGGTGGCCGAGGCAGCAGCAGCAGCAGGAGGCAGAGACGGAGGCGAAGGAGAATTCACACGCGCTCGGGCGCCTCTTGCTGCTGCCTCCCCCACCCGCCCGATCACCACCTCCAGTGCAACTGAGGGGCTCAGCTCACGTTGCCGCCTTGTCCCCTCTGGTGGCGGAGGCAGCAGGAGGCAGAGGCGAAGGAGCATTCACACGCGCTCGGGTGCCTCTTGCTGCTGCCTCCCCCGCCTACCCGATCACCACCTCCAGTGGGACTGACGGGCTCAGCTCACATCGCTGCCTTGTCCCCTCCGGTGGTGGAGGCAGCAGGAGGCAGAGGCGGAGGCAAACAAGCACTCGCGCGTGCTCGGGCACCTCGTCCTGCTGCCGCCGCTGCATCACCACCTCCAGTGATCTCCTTAGGGCAGGGGCCAAGGCAGCGACGTGAGCTTGAGGTGAGCCCCGGCAGTCCCACTGGAGGAGGTAATCGGGCAAGCAGCGGAGACAGCAGGAGGAGGAGACGGAGGTGGAGGAGCAGTTGCCCATTAACTGCTCCTCCGTCTACATCAAGGGTCAAAATTAGGGGGTCGTTTTATACATTGGGGGGTCGTATACACGGAAAAATATGGTAATTTTGGAACTACCCATGATAAGCTGATGCACAGCCTGAGGAAGATGAATTATCAAAAGCTCGCTTTATTTTTTTATTTTTTTTTTTGTTTTTTTGCTTTATTTTCTTAATGGTCTAATAAAGATATCTGTTCCTGAATTAGTAGAAAAATAAAAATCTGTTATAGGAGAACTAATCAGAATATAAAAACTGATATACTAATTCAGACTGAGGGTAGCATGCAATATCATTACAGTGGATGTCTGCTTGCCAACAAGATTCTTCCTCCCTTGTTCTTCCCTATAATAATAATGTGCCATCAAGTCAATTCTAACATATGGTAACCCTTTTCAGGGTTTTCCAGATGGAAAGTACTCAGAAGTGGTTTACCATTCCTTTCTTCTGGGGGCATTCTGGGACTGTGCAGCTTGCCCAAGGCCAGATACCTAAAACACTGAGGTACCCAGTTATTCCCTTTACACATACCAAATCTGCTTCACAATATTCCCATCAACAAACATTTGGAGTGTATGGAGCCATGTGCATTTTATCAATTATGCGAATTGTGATAAAAGAAATATTTTACATGATTATACTTCTGTTCACTAGAAGGTGAGTAAATGTGCTTCATGCAATTCTGCCATAACAATCACTATGATGTCTCTGCCCTTCTCTCTCTGTTTTCCTTTCCAAACTCAAAAGTTGAAGTGCACAAAGAGCATGATCCATTCTGACTATGAGAGCTAAGAGGAAAATTGGTTAGCCTTTTTAGTTGGAATATTTGATGCATAGCAATCAAGGACTGCTCCTGGGTAATAAAACATGTGAATAGATAAATATCTACTTTATATTCCCCTTTGTTATCTTGAGTGACATGTCTAATGACTCCTCCACAAATATGAGAACAATGAAAAGTAAACAGTTTCACCTTGCAAACCTTAATAAGAATATATAATATCCCAAGAGGCTTCTTCCTAAACAAAGGTTATGTTAATCTTTAAAAGAGTAAGCCTTTGTTGTTGTTGTTGACTTTAGGATTGGGAGAGTGCGAAAAGAGGGAAAGAAGTGAAAGCAGTCTTTAGTATCAGAAGAAATCTCTTAATGTTTTCTCAAGTCAGAAGCTAAACCCCAAAGACTAACTCTTATTAGGGCATGTATTCCAGTTAGGTTGTCTGAGAGGTTAACTTGGCTCTTCAGATACATATGGAACAGACAGCTGGTAATAAAGTACTAGAAGTGAAAGAGAGATCAAAAAACAATGAAAGAATCTCATAGCTTCTGTGCTTTCCTGTACAAGAACCGAACATTTGTTTTTAGAACATTATCTTACCGTTTCCTCAAATCTTCGTAATTGCAGCTTTTATAAAAAAATATCCATAGGAGGAGGGGAGGGGTATATGTTGCAAAACTCCAATGTCTCTTCATGGCACCCTAATGAACCCTGTAATGAGTGTGGTGCACACTCACAGTGGAATCCTAACAGGGTGGCAGAGGGGCATATGAAAAAAATTATGATCTGCCATTTCCAAAGTCCTGTCATCAAACTGGCCAGAGCGATAGGACATTTTCCTCTGGGTGAGTTCGTTTATACCTCTTTATTTCTTAAAAACCCATACCTCATTGATTTAAAAGGGGTCGGAAATTACCTATGAAAATGAGGTAAAAGTAGGATCTGATTAACAACCTATGCTGCCTCCTGATGAACACAGGTCATGATCTCAGAACTAGTGCTTCTTGGGGAAAAGTAAGGACTTTAAATCCAGAAGATCCAATACAACCTCAAAGCTGTCTCTAAAAACCTTCAGATCCAGGCACAGGGCTGGCAGAAAAAACTCTAGTGGCAGACCTGGATCAGGAAAGGGCAATTTGTGGCTCTCCTGATGTTCTTGGACATCTCACCATTGCTTATGCTAGCTACAGCTGATGGGAATTACAGTCAAAAACATCCTGAGGGCCGTAAGTTACTTACTGTCATCTACATCCATACACCATAGCAGGAACTGCTGAAAATTATAAAATATTAAGAAAATACTAATACTGAGAAACATTAGAGACAGACGAATATCAACATAAACCACAGGAGTACTGGATGGTGCCATGGATAATGAGCAATTTATAGGTATATTGGACGTACTGGCAACTGCCTTGCAGAGTATAAGACTGAAAACAAGTAAAAAAAACAGTGAAAAAGGTTATGAGGTCCTTAACAGATTGAGAGGAACAGTCAAGTATGAGGATGCCTGTCACTAACTGACATAAATGGTAGAAATGGTTAGAATGGATGACCCTGTCCATTATATGAAAGTGAACATTAAAAGGTCAAGGAGGGAAAATAGATGGTAAATGTGTAAATGTTTTATTTGGCAATTAAGATCATAATCTCTAAAATTCCTACATGTACATTTTGATCCGTATTAGCTGTTGCTGCATTGTTATATTTTTTGTTGCACTTTAATAGCCCATATTCTATCATGTATATATACCAGTATAAATGCAATTGTGTAAATTCACAGGGGCGAAATGGTGCTAGTAAGATGAGCTTGTATTCCATGCTATTCAACAAGTTTTTATTTTGTGGTAAATGTTATAATTTGTAAGCTAGCAACAATAATTTTGTTATTTTTGTTGTAGCTATACAGGCTCAATATTGTAACATTTCTAGTATGTATTATTATGAGGTAGCTTGTTATCTTTCCATTTGAAACATCTGATATATACCCCAAAGAAATCTGATTCCCCTCAGAGAGCTTTCATCTTATCATAGCCCCCTCCAACCAATAAGTCTGGAGTCAGGTAAGTCAGCACTATTTTCTAAACTATTTTCAAAAAGGCAGTCAGTTAGGGTACAATTCTAACTAGCCAAGTTGGCCCAGGGCTGGCTGAGTTGACACTAAACTAGTGGATGCTGTGCTGAACTAAAACTCCTCCCAGCCTAGGGACGCCAAGACTGCCATAATCCTGGTTTAATTTTGTGGCAGCATAGTGGCTGGGAATCTGGATTAAGACAGATTTGTTTCTGGTGTAACTCAATTTCTTACACACTCCTCCACCTTTGTGGCTTTCTTCTGGCTCATCTCTGCCAGCAGGGCAGCTTTATGGGTACACCCAGTTGTGCTAACAGATCTCTGATCAGCCAGCAGAAGGGCAGTTTTGCTAGCAGAAGAAATCACAGTTCAACATACCTTGAAGTTTAATTTACATTTCTGGCTGTTTTCGCACATACAACAAAAGCAACACAAAGAAAAACAAAAGCAAACAAAACATTGGAACACCTTTCAGACTAACAATTATTTCACTGTAAGGTTCTGTGGATTACAACTGTGGTCACTCCCCAATTCTGATGAAGTGGACTGTAATCCATGAAAGCTCACATTGAATAAACATGTTAAGTTTCAAGGTGCCACAATACTTTGGTTTTGGTATACATCCTTAAACAATTAACTCCAAGGTTCTCAGGTCAAATGTAGCCTTAGGTAAATTCCTATCATAAGAATATCGGGGATAGTACTAGTGATCTATACCCACCTCTTGGCAAAATAACACATGATTCCATTTTAAATACAAAGAATTTTTTGAAATAAGACTTTTAGGATATGCAAGAAAACTTATGGACAAAGAAAGAAAATTCAAATGCTATCAAACATGCACCAGCAAATTTTAACTATGCAACAAAAGCAAAATTTTGCAAGAAAAATAAGTAGAATGAACAGTGAGCAGTAAAGCTCACTGTTCAACACATGTTCATTGTACAGTGGCAACTTATTCATTCTCAGTCAGTTCACAGTGCACCCCAAAGCACAGGTTCTACAGTCTGAAGCACAGCAGCAAACTTTGGATTGCTCTCACCACCTGTAATGTGAAGTTGGCCTTACTTATGTGATCAAAACAAAAAAGGGAAGTAGATTCATAGTGACCAGAATCCACTTGCCTACAGTAATATATACTTAAATCTGTGTTTATTCTAAATAAAATATGTATACAAGTGAGGCACTGACACCCCAAGGCTCACTCTTCCACCTCAGTAGATCTAAATGAGGGTGGGCAACCAGGGCTCTCCGGATATATTTGCCTAAAATGTCCATCAGTTCTAGCCAGCGTACCAATGGTATGAGATTACAGGAGCTACTGCCCAAGAATATCCAGACGGCCACAACTAGTCACTTTGTTCTAGAATATAGAATGAATCAACCCAGAACAACTACAACCAATCATGCTAAAATTAGAGAATTATATGGAGATAATATAACACGGAGAAACTCTTGGAGGGGAAAAAGTATACGAGACATCTGAACCAGTACCACAGTGATGATAGTAAACTGGAAATGTGAAAATAAAATGTTTCACATTTTAAGTGGATATTAGTAAACAGAATACAAAAGCTTTCTAAACACAAAGAAAATTCCCCTACAAGAAAAACAAAGATCAATTAATGATGAGTGGACAATATAGATGGGAGTAAATAAATAGGCAATGAAAGGAGTAGTAGAACACATAAAGATAATATGTCTACCGATATGTGCTCTGTAAGCATGTGACCCACTATTACACAGTACTTCCAATCTAAAACAAGGTAAGGAAATATAAAGTATAATATCCTTCATCTGTGCAACACATTAATAAACTATTTCTAAGGGGAAAAAATCTTCTGTAAAGAAGTTTAGATAATAACATACTTCTGCATGTATCCTTCCTGAAATTAGACATACAGCTAGATATCAACTACCCACAACCAGCTTAATTACCTGAGTATACGAGCATATGTATGTTTCCTAACTCTCATAGGAAACATACACACATGTACATATTGTTAATGAAAAGTTTAATTTGGAAAGGCTGGTCAATCTACAAAGGGCATCCTATGTGCCATGGGAATATACTGGGGAAGGTCTGGCAAACTGGAAAGTGAGACCAGCATTATTAGAAGAAAGATAAGCAATGTGCTGAGATATAGACATAGCTACGAAGCAATAAGAAAAGAATGCTGGTGCTACTATATTGGTCATTTTTGAGAATTACTTTAGGCCTCACTCAGCATCACAGATATTTCACTACATGCCTCAAAAGAAAAAGTTAAAAAACCAAGTGCATGCATCTCAAGAAAAGTCAAAGTAGCTTTGCTAAATGAATTTGTCTTCCATTACACATAAGACTACAATATTCGCTGAACAAACTACAATGTTGAGCAGGAGGCTATATCAGGAAGATTGCAAAACCAAAGTGAAAACCAAACAGTTAAGAGCCATGAAGATAAATTTTAGGAATTCTTTATCTGCATCAGCAATTATCAAGCTCTAGAATAATGCGATTCTTTATGTTTAAAAACATTTGAGGCCTACACACAATCATTTCAATTATGTTACCCCAGCTCTCCATCACAGAACACTTATTTTATTCTTGAAAGAGAGATCTAAAGCGCAGAAACCACAGTCTGCCCAAATGCTAAGAGAAATGTAAGTGTAAGTCATGAGTGAGGCCTAGAAATGGGGGCTCTACTATGTTAACTACTGAGCAGATCCTGCTCCAATATACATTCACTCAATGAAGCCACACAGAATTTGGATTGTGTGCATTCAGTAACTACTGTAGAACTCTCTTAGGAAACATACATATACAACATGGCTCCCACCTTGAGAAAAACCATCCCCCCCCCCAAAAAAAAACTTTGAAAAACATTGCTTGGAGGACTACAATATGCTTTATTTATTTTCAGCAGTTTTCAAAATAGCCCAGCAAAAGGTATTACCCTAAGAGCCTTAGTAGCCTACAAAAGGGATAATAGAGCACTCCATCCAATGCTGCCAACCCAGTAACTAATTTGCATAGATTCCTTATCTAATTCCATATTCTACCTATGTACTTCTATATGCTAACACGGAAAAATAATACATGCGAAATCCACATAAAAAGTAATTTCAACACACAACTAAAATTTGTGTTTTGAGAAACCTGAAAGAGTAAAGGCAGGATGATAGCTGTTCTACTAGGTAGGAACCAATACTAAACACATAACAGCCAAATAAGAAAAAAGAAAAAAAAAGACAGGCTTAGAATGACAAACGTAATACTAGAGTACAAAATGCATGTTGCAGAACAAGAGAAACATGGCTCTTGAGAGGGCTAAAAATAGCTGATTAAACTCGAATGGGGCTTACAGCTGGCACTTCAATTAGTGAACATTGTATAAAAATGTAAGTTTAAATCAAAATCACTCAGCACGGCACCTCCTTCAAAGCTGACATCTGCATAAAAATTCAGAAGAAATCCAAGTTTTGGACCATTAATGTTCAAGACAGTTAAGCATCTGCTAAGTAAGCATTTCAAGCAAATGGGAAGGAGGGTGAGGAATAAAATAATCTTAAATATAAGTGTCAGTGACAACTAACTTTTCAGGCCTGAAAAAACAAGTCCCTTTAAAAGTCCCTTAGTTTATATTCTCTGAAACAAACATAAGCTCAAAGCTTATAAGGCAATATATAATATACAAATATGATAATAATTATTTGTTTGGTTAATATTACCACTCCATCTGGGGACCCTTCAAAAAACTTGCAGGTCAGCTCACCAGAGTGGAGGACCTTAATAGAAAGCGATGTATACAAAAGCATCTCTTCCCTGTGCTCTTGCTTACTTTTAATGGAATCTTTCTGTAATACACTAATATAACAGTCTTCTGTGATATTATTCCAACCCAAAACTTTTAAAAAGAAAAAAACTAAGAATACAGGAAGTGCGGAGATGGGAACGTTTAACATTTAAAAAGTAGTATTAAAAGCTCCACAACAATTTTTGAAAAAATACCTGAGTAGATAAACAGCCCTTTCAATATCATTGAGTTCTTCATCGACTGTCAATCTCTCTATTTCTTCTGGTGTCTGTCAAGTTCAAAATGGACATTAATGACAGATTAAAACATGGTAGTGAAACATTAACTACTACTGCTGCCCCCAATCCTACAGCCAATGTCATAAATATACTTAGACTACAATACTTTAGACACTTACCTAGGAGTAATCAATGCTGAACTAAGTGGAACTTACATTTGAGTAGACATGGGCTGAATGCAGATTTAATCACACTTAAAGTAAGATATTAAACAACTTCTTCCTAACTAACTTGCCTCACTATTTTCATTACATTTACTTTAATAATGACTTAAGTTTGAATCCAACCAATGTACAAGATTCCACTGCTAATCATGAGGACCAGTATGACTTACTCCAAAGTAAGGGTGCCTAGGATGGAAGTGATAATTACATAATAAAGACTGAAAGACAACTAAGTTACAGTAGAGTAATGAAATCAAAGAAATGGCAACAGGAAACAATTTTAAGTCTTTCTGCTTAATTGTCCATGAACTAGTTTTATATGAGTTAAACCACGGATCCGTTAACCCTAGTATTATCTATAGCAACTGGCAACACTTCTCCAAAGTCTCAGATGAGAATCTTAGGCTTTGCTGGAGATGTCAAAGAGAAGGATTTTGTGTATGCTAAGCATTTACTTTTCTCCTGTCCCTTTCTTTGGATCAGAATGACAGGCAGTCATTTTTAAATCACGTCCTCTGAAACAGTCTCCTGGAAGTCTATGAAACTGCTTGAGGGCCGATGGTTTTTGACGTGAGGCCTCTGGGTTTTTTATAATCAGAATCTCTCAAACAGGCAATTCACTTTTTATTCACCAACAGCTGGGGGGGGGGGCAGATCTACTTTATAGCTTCACAACCAGAAACGAAAAAAGATCCCGAATTATATAAGGAAAAAAATCCTGTTTAAATCCAAGTTGCATAGTTGCCACCTAGAATTCCCAACCCTTATGACTCAAATCCCTGCTCTGGAAGCATTATGCTATTGCCAGAGCCATTCAGTGCCTTATCCGTGCAAACCATCTTTTCAATTTAAAACAAGCTGAGCCGGCAGAACCGATTCTTATCCGAAACCAATGCAGTTTGACTCGAAGGTATATTCTTTTTAAAAAAAATAAAAAATTAGACCGACAGACAGGCATACCTTTAAGCTCCTGCGTACTGGCCTTTCGATAATAGTAAGTTCCTGCAGATCTTCTATGTAACCAAACAGATTGTTCTGGCTAAAATCCATTTTGTAGGAGAAGATGATTATCGGATGCATGTACTAGGCTGATGCTCGAGTCCTTGGGAAACCAGGGTTGTGGGTGGGCAAGCTTCACATTGCACGGAGGCCGGAGAGGAGTGAGCGAGAGCGAGCACGCAACACCCTCTCGACTAAAAGGATGCACTGGCGGAGGTGGGCGAATCGAGGCTGCTTGACTGCTGCTCTTTGCTGCTGCTGCTTCCTCCTCCTCCTCCTCCTCCTCCTCGTAGGACTCTATTGAGCCCCCACCGCCCAGGAGGAGCCTCAGCAAACACAATGCGGCACCAGCACAACCCGCCGCCGCGCTTCCTGCTGCTCCAGAAGCATCCCTCGCTCCTCGCTCCGGCAAGGAAACTTTCTCTCCTGCTGCTTCACTTTCACCTCAGTCCCTCCAGGGTTTCCAGGGAGAAGGAGACACCAACATTTCCCCTCCTCCTTCTCTTCCATATACACACGCCTTCTTTTCCCTTCGCTTCCCGCTTGATGAAGGGAAGGGGGTGGGGGGGCAGAGATTCGGGGCTTGCAACTTTTTTCCCCCTCTTCGGCCCCCAAGAAGGAACTGCTTCTTTCCCCTTTTTCTAGCCACCGGTCCCTTTTGGCCCCAACTGAAGGAGGAAAAGAAGTCGAGCCTACGGGGAAGCCAGCCCGGGTGGGAAGGCTAGAAGGAGAAAGTAGCCAGTCCTTCCCTTGAAGTGGTATTTGTGATCAGGGGGCGTGTGGTTAGCTTGTAACTCCGGCTACAGGAGAGTGGGCTGGAGAGAATCGCCCGAGAAGGTAGGAAGCCTCGTTGTGAAGATTGATTCGTAAATGCCCGGCGTGGGGCAGCGGGTTCGACGGTGGGGCAGCCAGAGGAAAGAACGGGGAATGAATTTGGTCCGAGGAGGGGCAGAGTTGCCTTACTGGACGAACGGGGGATGAGGATCGGGGCAGATTAAGCCGCCGTAGCAGCAGCAGCAGAATCGATTGTATTACATGCAAGCGCAGTTCGTGCTCGCTGCTCTTGAACAGCTCTTTACCGAGAGCTTCTCGCCGCGCTTGGGGGGGGGGGGGACGGGGGCGGCTCCCTCCTCCTCAGGAAGGTGAGAAAGGAGGACGGATGGATCCTCAGAGCCGGAGTATCCCCCTCGGCAGGCCGGACCCCAGCTGAGACGAAACAGGGAAGGGGCGAGGAGGCCACCGGGGCCACTTAGGGCCCCTCGGAGGGGTTCGGCTTCATGGGCCCAGGCGAGCTGACGTCTCTCCCCGTGGCCCAGAAGGGCCTGCCGCCTCCTCCACCGGGCGACCTCGTCCCTCCCTGCCTCTCTCCTTCCTCCCCTCGCGAAGCCGCCGGGGGACGAAGGGAGTTGGAGCCGCCTTCGCCTGCGCAGGTAGTAGTAGTAGTAGCAGCGCGGAGCCCGTTGCCAGGGTAACGAGTCGCTACAGCGGCCTCGGTGGGGCAAAAAGAGCAGCCCGAATGCACCAATATCGGAACGCGGACGGGAGGGGGGGAACTTTGATTACTGCTCAGGCTCCTGGTTTGGGGGGGGGGGTCAGACCCGCCCCCTCCAAAGACAGTTATTCCCGAGCTTGGGTGGCTTTGCTGGTCAACGGTTCGTTCCAATTTAAACCTACTGCCTTCTTCGACAGATCCTGAGGCAACCTGCTCGCTATCTTTGTCATTGAACCCTGACTTGTTGCAGAGGATTCTGGGATCTTACCGCGTGGGCTTGGAACGGGGCAGGGAGAGTCGGGTTCAAGCCAGAAGACGTCTGCGCACGGTGACCTTGGGTCAGCCACCATCTGCTGCCTCTCTCCTACAGTTTTAGCACCGTCAGCAGTCATCCAAACTGCAGTCAGCCAGCAAACGAGACGAGATTCCTGGTATAGCGGTGCTCATGACTCTGAATTAATTGAGGGAGCAAAATTCTATAAGGGACGGCTCCTCCTGACAGATCTGTCTTAGAATAATAGAACCATAGACCTATATGAGTATATGAGAATAAAATCCAATCCCCTGCCTATGCAGAAAAGTGGTAACAAAAGTATCCTTGACAAATGGTCATCCAACGTCTGTTTTGAAACCTCAACTAAAGGTCCACCATTTGCTAAGGTACACTTCTCCTTTCTACAATGCTGGGGTTAGGAGCACTGGACCCCCCTGTAGTTCAAAATCCAGTGTTGACAATCCTTTCCAAACAGTACCTTGTACAGTGAGCCTTAAAAGTTCTTATGACCCTCTGATCTAGAGACTGAATTAGAGATGTTGTGTTTGGGGGGATTTAGACCACTTTGATGCCTTCAGTGTTGAACTCATGGGGTTCTGGGCAGCTAGGGCCACAGTATTCATTCATTCATTCATTCATTTGAATATTTAGGTTTTGGAACCTCCAGTAAAGATCCACCATTTTCTAATGTACACTTCACCATTCAGCCACACTGGAGTTATGACCACTGGACCCCCATGTAGTTCAAAATCCATATATAACTCTTATGCCCCCCAAAACATAACTACAAAGTATAAACAGTTGATAACACATACAGAAAAGATAAGTTTACTGCATTAACTGTTCAGCATGCCCCAGTACCCTCCCCAGCCACCACATGGAACCATCATGCCAGGACAGGGGGCTGGTGGGGCCTCTCCCATCAAATTGGGGGCCCCTGCACCGCCAAAAATAGGGGCCTTAGTAAGGCCAATGCCAACCTTTATCAGGCCATTTCCTGGAGATGAATGGCAGCACACTGTTTATTGAATCTTTTTGTATTTAATATTTGTTTGTTTATTAAAAAAAATGTATAACCAAAATTGTGCTGCTCAGATCCACGCAGTTAAGGGGAGACACACAGTTCCTTCTACTACTACAAAGCTCTCACCATCACTATAGGTTTCCTAATGTTTAGTCAAAATCTGTTTTCTTGTAATTTGAATCTGTTGCTTTCGGTCCTGCTCTGTGGAGCTGCAGAAAATGCTTCAAGTTAGAGGCCTTTCTATATAAGAGAATCTTCGTTTAAGCACAGCCTGTCTTCAGGTGGCAATGTTCTTAGAAAACCTACTATAGTATTATGATTTTTATTGTTATTCTTCCTACTACTGTTACTCTTCTGACTTTTATACTATTATCTTTCAAACTTATTAATTTTGTTTTTTCATCCTAGAATATACAATAGCCCTGAGTCATATATCCTTAAAATATTTGTGGCTGAAAGCAGGATCCACTAATAAGGGTAGTGTTGGAGTGGAATTTATTGCATTTTGGTCAAGGATCCTGAAAGTCCATACCTCTTATTGCAGGGTGTGTGTGGTTCTCCAGATAACGGTTGAAGTGCAGTTTCCATCAGCCCTAGCCAACATAACTAATGGTGAAAGATCATAGGAGTCAATGGTCTAATATCTTGAGTGCCATATATTCTGTAACCCTGACTTAGTGAACTGTGCTTCAGCATTCTCTGTGGTATTGCATATTGTTAGTATTGGGGCTGGCTCTAGAATTCAAGTATCCTGTAGGCAAGACATCCTTGCCCTCCATCAGTGTATGACACTTGATTCACAATTACACATTTCCCTTCAAGAACACTGGGGATAGGGGTGTCAGACTCCAATGTAGTTCAAAATCTGTGTATAGCTGTTATGCCCCCCCCCAAAAAAAACACAACTACGAAGCATAAACAGTTGATTAACACACATACACACAGATATACAGAACAGTTCTCTCTATCAGGGTTCTCTTCCATAACATTAAAAGTACTTATGACCCTCTGATCTAGAGGCTAAATTAGAGATGTTGTGTTTGGGGGACCATAGACCACTTTGATGCCTTCAGTGCTGAACTCATGGGGTTCTGGGTGGGCAGGGACACTTTCTTTTTCTTTCTTTCTTTTTAAAAATCCATGTGTAACCCAAACTGTGCTGTTCAGACCTGTGCAGTTTGACGGAGAAGTGTATTTATTTGCTAATCCAAAAAGCCAGTGCCTGAACAGCCAGTGTCTCTTCTTCTTGGCTTCTATTTCTGCTGCCGGCTTCCTCAAGAACTAGCAACAGCAACAGCAATAGTCAGGGCCATGCTTGGGCAGTTGAACCTCCGCAACCATTCAGGGGCACCTAATGTCCACATTGGCCAGAATCCTATTGTCATCTGCATGAGGTTGCTGCGGCTAACTGCAGGTAATTGATGAGATGCCAAGGTATATCTAAGTCACATTCACTAACTGCACAACTGAGATGTGCCCCTATTTGGAGAACACCAGTAGTATTTCGGCTATGGTTGACCAATGACCTATTAACATTGCATTGCTGTGAAGAGAAGGGAGAAATCCATAACTGACAACAATACTGCATATACATGAGAACACAAAGGAACAAGTGTATTAACAGAATACCAACAAAAAGATTCCACAACTGGAGTAGCTCACAACACACCCTTAAAGGCACCTCAAATCTCTCACTGGGGGCAGCGAACTCAGTTTGAATATTTGCCTCATGTTATGGGCATCTATGCTCATAGAAGGCTGGTTAGTACCTGGAAAGAAACAGAACTGGTTGACTGTCCTGTTTTTCACAGTCTCACATGCTTATGCAATTATGAGGAAATATGTAATTTCTCCTGTTTTGTATGTTACCCAGAAAAACAAAAGAAAAAAAACAAAAAACAGATACATATGTGTGATCATTTTTCTAAACCTACCTGAATATGTGAAGCCTATCTGAGAGAGATTGTAGGATGATCCTCAGTGTGGCATTTAAAGCCTCATTATATCTTAATGCATCTCTGTTTAACGTCTCCGGAAGCTACTTCCTGAAGTGACAGTTTCATGTGTGCCATGTTAAGATTTGGCCCTGAGTTAACTGCCTCTTTATTAGGCATTTAAACATTCAAATGCAATAACAGCCAGAATTCAACTGGCAATTTAGATGTGTGAGAGTAAAATCACATAAGTCACAACAGCGGATTACTGCTAATTAATGAGATGCCAGTCATGTTCCTGGTTGTGTGCCCAATCTGTTACATGAATTTTCCATCCAAAAACTTTGCTTTGTTATAGGGGGAAGGGCGGATGTGACATACTTCTGGGGAGCATTCTGCAAAGATTTTTTAAGGCCAAACACTGAAAGTCCTCCTTTACGTTTAAGAATGAAACAGGCAGTCAAACTAACTCATATTAAACGTAATGAGAGTAGCTTAACTCCTTTTGCTGTGTAACCTTATGTTGTAAAACTACTTTATAGTTATTGAGGTGTGGTCTTCCTAAATAGTGGAGGAATATCATATGGCTCATGGATTGTCTCAAGCTGTGTGTTGTCATGACATCTCTTATTCTGCCTTGGTTGCTCAGGCAACTATACATTGGATGTGAGGAACATGTTTGGCCCCACAGGCCAGCAGCTTGTAGCACTCCAATATTTTAATAATTGATAAATAATTACTGTTACAGAGTTTTGAATTTCTGGTAAATTCTTTTTTGCTACATAATAGAGATACAGAGGCTCACAGAAGAGAATAGCTACAAGTTTCCCAGAGTCCACCCCTTTCTCATTAACTGGCAGTTAAAGTCTGAATAATTCACTTTGAGACAGTTGTAGTAGAAAGAGTAAATATGCTTCATTACTTACAGTTGTTAACAGGTCAACAGCAAACAAACAACTGACATCTTCCAACTGAGGAAAGAGAGGGAAAATGAACACTTGGCAGAGAGACAGGGCTCTCTGAATTGAAAGCTAGAAGGATTGGTTGGTTAGTGCTGGGTCACTTCAGTTCAGAAAAGTCTTTCCCTGACGCACAACTACAGATAGGATGGGACACTGCAAACAAGAACTCTAACAATAACATCTGAGACACTGGAATTTAAGGTAACTTCTTAAGAAAGTTAACTAACATTTCTAAAATCTGAGATGACATTGGTACTGATTTCTAAAAAAAAAAAACCAAGATGACAGAGTAGAAGTCCCTTCTGCAACAACCCAGTTTAACTGCCAAAGCGTAAAGGCCTTCTGCCAGCCTAGTCACACTTGGTAAGGAGTGTCACAGTCTTAGAGCAGCATTGAGAAAGCTCTCTCTCATCTCCCCACAGGGCAGGTCTCTGAGCTTGGTAAGACTAAAAGAAGGGCCTTCTCCAAATATCTCAAAGCTCAAGCAAGGACAGGAAGGAGGAAGAGGTTTTTTTTTAGGTAGTCTGGACCCAAGCCACCCAGGGCTGTATTGGTCATTATAAGCACAATTGTGTCCAGAAAGAGAAAGCTCACTGAAAGTGTCAAAACAAGGAAATAATGTGCTCCCTGCAACTGACCCTAGCCAATGTTCTGCCCATTTTGAACCAGTTGAGGTATCTAAAAATATCAAAAGTAGTTTAATTTAACGCTAATCCAAATGTCATTAAGATATGCACTCCTGTGGCCAGTGCAGACATTTCCAGGCATGGGTGCATGTAACACATTAGTATCAGCTGTGCTGATGTGTTCTTGACCACCACCAAAACCTAGGCATCCAGCTTTAGGCTTAAATCCAGAGTATACACAAACTGCAAACCTGGGTCTTCAAATTGTGTGTGGCATTTACATTACAATCATATTACTTATATCATTGATACCCTACCTTCACACTAAAATGTAGCAGTCAAGGCAGCTTACAAACTTTTTAAAAGAATAAAAACAGAGAGAACCACAATTAGCTCATAAAATCATATAACCAGCCCCACTGTAAAGCTATTCAAATCAAACATGTTAAAAACAATTTAAACCAACAAAGATACTGTTAAAACAATAGCACGGGGCAGATTAGACATCATAAACCATTCTTTTAAAATGTGGTTTTACACCGTTCTTAAAATTAGCCAGAATGGAAACAGATCTCAACTCAGAAAGGAGTGTATTCATCTGGAGGCCACCCATCCAGAACAGATTCAGTCCTTATTCCCTGGTCAGCCTTTCTGCCGGCCAGCAGCACCTCTATCTTGGTTTCCAAACCTTCTGTTTGCTGGGTCTTTCATCTGTTAAGTTGTTCTCTAAAGCATTTAAACTGCTTTAACATGTTCCAGTTGTTTTAGAACTTTCCGGTGTGATTTTAATTGATATCTGTCAGTGTGGCATGGAGTAGGAATGCCTTAATTTAAAAAAATTATATACATTTGTTTGCCCTCATCGATTCCATTACTGACATCAAACACTGGTTTAGAACTAGAATAGCTTTCTTGGCAGCACACTTTAAGTTGGATGTCATCAGCATTGAATAAAATATAACCAATCCCTAAATAAACAGTTTAAATACTAGACATACTACAGCCTGAGCCAGTCACCACTGGTCATTATTCCTAATTAGCAGAGCTGGAAAAATTACTTTGGGAGCTGAGATTATGCTGGCTGAAAATTGTATTCCAAAACAGTAAGTTTTCCAGGCACTGTTAATGAAAGTAGGTAAATGCATGACCTCACATCCCTATGTCTTAAGTTCTTTTTTTCTCTAGCACTTGGAAATTGAATTCTGAATTAATTCCACTAAATACACTGTATGCCAAACAAGGCTGCACTAAGACTGGAACTTTGTAAGTTAGACACATACACCTCACTGGCACGTCATAGCACTGCCCTTCAGCACCATTAACTTTTAATTTTATTTTAATGTTTTCTGAAATGCCAACCAGCACACAGATGGCTGATGCTAACAAAATTGGCACTAACAAAATGTTGAGGGCTTCCTCACAATCTTCCCCAAAACACAAAAGAGTTAAGTTACTTATGGGGCAGTGGGAAATCAAGAGATTTTTTTTTTTAAGTAGCTATGTGATCCCTGTGTAAAACTAAATTCAGAGTTGTGTAATTCTTTTATTGGATTACTAAGATGTCAAAACTCCAGCAGGCTTTCAAATTATTCAGAACTCTTTGGCAGGCGAGATGTTACAAAATTTAGAGGAAGAAGCAAGAAAATATGGCCAAGTGCAGTGGCTATTATCGTTGTGGGAAGACCAACTTGCAAAGTAGAGGTTGCAGATTTAGCAAAGCAAAGAAAAGATGTTAAACTATCATTTGACAACTGCTGTAAGGAAATTGGAACTGACCTTGGTACGTAGGGAGGGATTGTTGACGCATATATGGAGCAAGTTTAGGGCACCTAAGATGAGCATTTGAGAATGAAATGTACACAAAGGTTTTAATGAAGGAGAGGAGCACACACTAACCTCTTGTATGGAGAGGCACTAAGTGCTATTATGCAAATATGACTGCATTATTCTTAGCAAATGTGCCCTCCTGCTAATGGATTCAGGATTGTGGCCTAAGGTTGCAATCCTCAAACCATGCTGCTGTTGCTGACAGCTCTACTGAAATTTTTTCAATGGTCTTACATGTGCCGGCAGCAAGAGCAGTTTGCAATGAAGAGCATTTCCTCTCCTACACCTCTTCCATGTTGCATTTGGCTTGGGGAGAGGAAAATGAAATTACATGGCCTGTTATTGAAGTTCATGCACATTCTAATTATACTTTTCATCCTGAACAGACACTCAGATACAAGGGAACAGCCAGAAATGTCTCTGCAAATGACAATAATGAAACTATGAAGCAGCAGTTTCTTAGCAACAAACTGGAAGCTGTGTTAAGTGATGTTCTTATTTTTATCAAGGCTGGAGTGTATCGGTAATTTGCTTTTTCTATGCCAGATTTTTTTAATATACTCAGATATTTCATTCCTCCCCCAACCTCCATTTACTGAGGGAGTGAGGGCATGATGAAAGGATTGCTACCCTTTTTCCCTGACAGATGTACTTTATATTTAATAATTTGTTAATAAATAAATTCTACGGAGGCAGTTTTTTCCTGTGGAATGAAAATAGAGTGGGACAGCTGTTCCTGTTGAATTTCTGGTAGAAATAAAAAAGAAAAGAAAGAAAGAAATTGGGGACCTTGAAGTTGCCCTTCCAGCAGTGAGCACCTGGACAGCAGGCTTGGCAAGCACATGTGTCAGGCAACCGCATAGGTGCTAACCATGTGAATGTGTTTGTGCTCCCTTTAACTGCAGGTCTTATGGGGAAGAGGAAATGTCAGTAGTGCCATCACCATACCATCCTCAACACATCACTCTTGTCTGATTTTGAAAGCTAAGCAGGGTCAGACTCAACTATTACTTGGATGGAGGAGTGCAACAGAACACCAGATGTTTTACTGAGGAGAGGCTGTAGCTCACTGATAAAGTATTGGTCACAGTTTCAACCCCCAGCAATGTTAGGTAGGGCTGGGAAGGAATCCTGTCTGAAACTTTGGAGAGCCATTGCTAGTCTGCAGTGACAGTACGGTACTCGATTAGAGAGACCAATGGAGTGACTCAGTATAAGGCTGCTTCCTATGTATTTCTGTAGAAGTGCTTTACCAAATGAAATATGGCAGGTGTTATTGAAAGCCAGTCATTGGCCAATTCAATCTAAACATGCCTGGAGACTCCTGTATGTAATTTGAAGTTTCTAAGGCAACAGGAACCCAGTGTGGTGTAGTGGGTAGAGTGAGGGACTAGACTTTGGAGATCAGGGTTTGTTTCCCCACTTGGCCATGGAAACTCACTGGGGATGTGGAACTGGTAAAATCACTCCTTAAATATCTCACCTTATTCGAGTCATTGTAAGTCAGTTCCTACTAGATGGCACATAACAAAGTCAGTATGAGATACACTGTCACCTCGCTCAAATGGTGTAGATAACTGCTCCTAAGATCAATAGGGGTTTATAAAGCTGCACAGGTTTGCAATTCCGTCAAATTTGGCCCATTTATCAAACATATCTGTTCAAAGAAATTTCACTGCATGAGCTAGAAGAGTCTACATGCATTGTTTTCAGGAGCTATGTGTAGCACTGTATAGTACACATACCTTTCAAAGAAAACACTGCCTCTCAGTCAATTTTTTATTTATTTACCCAAAGGTCTCTGGGCGGCTTACACTTCCAGTGTGTTCACTTAATATTGATGTCCCCAACATGGAGACAATGGCTGAAATCCTATTGAGTAGCTATGCTTGTGTAACTCAATGTTATGCAGTAGTAGTGAGTCTAATTGTATCAAGGTAGAAGTACTGTTCACCAAGCATTTTTTCTAAGGTGTACTGTACAATCCTCATTGCCTGCGTGTAACCTCCAGCAAATTTACACAAGTGTAACAGTATGCTTCACAAAGACAAACAGGATTCCTGCCAATCATGAGCAAGTTTGACCAAGTTATATAACCTCAAGGAAGATGTCGTAGCAACAAGTTACAGTTCTGAACTTCTGCAGCATTTCTGACTGCCTTAGTTCCAAACCTATTTCGAATATGAACTCCTAAAATTATTAACATTTACTCTCTAAATTTCTACCATGTCTTTCTTCAAGATCAAAATTAGAGAGGTTTACAGAAGGTAAAATGAAGAACATAATATAAACATAAATTTGGTTTTAAAATCCTGATAGCTCATTAATAAAGGTGACTCAATAAGGAGTACATAAAAATACTCTATTTTTAAAAAAATGTATAAAAATAATTGGACTAAACGTTTTCTTAAATAAGAAGATTTTGCTTGCCTCCAGAACTTTAAGACCAATTGATTGTGGACAGTTTGCATAGCAGGATGCCTCTTGGAAGGTGATTGTAATAAAGTCTCTCCAACACTGTAAGTAAATCCTTGGATAACTTGCAGAAAAGAAATGTGACTTCTTTCGATTTAATATCTTAGGGACCTGAGTATGCAGGGACTTCTTTTTTTAATTCTGTTTTTTGGAGCACGTTATATGCGTGCCATATTATAGGATGGTGAGAAATACCTTTAAAGTTTTTTGTAAATAATACGATATGTAGTCTTGCCAATATCAAGGTGTAATAACCGTTCTTTCCATGGAGTATGGGAAGGTGTGAGATGCATTGGGGATGTAAGGTAGGTCTGAGCTTATGTGCACCCTTATGCTTCTATCTCCATGCTTTCTGTCACAGCACCTGAACAGGCTTCAGATGAATTCAGATCTCTTACTCACAGCCCGTACTGCCCTGATCAGAAGCTATCTATGTATGCAAAGGTAAAACAGCCAGAGAACCAACCTGAATACTACAAGGGCAGCTAGCATGCAATTACTGAGAAATAATGAAGGAGTCAAATCTATTATAATTCATACATTCAGCTGAGAGAATGGTTTTGCCTACTTTACTAAGTAGAGTACTGATTAATTTCAGAAAAAAAAAATTCTAGTACACCTTGGCCTATTTAAGATGTCTGAGAAGCAATGGCAGATACTACAGAGATGAAAGCTTGCTAATTATTTCAGTAATTATGGTTCACTGTCTGGCTCCAGCCTCTCTTTTCCAGAAACCTCCTGTTTGCTCTCTCTGTCTATGTGTCACACAGTAAGAAAAGCTGTTCCAGCCATCTGCCCATCTTCAGCCATAACTCAAAATCCATTCTCATTCTAGTGTATAAATTAAGTTGTACTTTTCCTTTTTGCCAAGATCGTCCTGCAAAGATCTCTCAATCACACAGGAGAAAATAACATGCTGAGTCTTCTTGAAGTGTGCTTTCCACCTACAGCTACTAGGAACTCCAGCACATGCACCCCCATCATATTACTCTGCATATGCCACTTCTCTCAATAAAAAAAAAATACATGGGGGAGAGGGCAAGAGGAGCAGAACAATAGGAAAAGTAAGAGAAAATAACATGGTGCTGATTTAGGTAGCATTTCAAACCATGCTATTGTATTGTGATCATTTAACAGCCTTGCAGGGTCAGAACAACTGACATTTAAAGAAAAATGATATAAGTGCACCGTGCACAGCATTCCAGTCCCTTGTGATTAATTCCAACAATGTCACTTTATTAATGGGTTTTATTTTAGGGTGGCTGAACACAATGGACAAAGGGGCTCCTCCTCTGCCTATAACAGTAGACCAGCAAAGTCAATTTCACAAATGCACCCAAATGAGGAAGGGAGACAGCTAGAGGAAGAATATAAACTGTTCATGCAAACAATCACAGGTTGTGTCCCAAAATCTTCAAACAGATTGGGAAATACTTCCTCTTCTCTTAAACCATGGAGAGTTCCTGCCAGTTGTTGTATGGACAATATGGATATGCACTGCCTTTCTCCTTAGTGCTTTTGGGCAAATGGGAGATACCAGCATTGGGCCGGGGGGGGGGGAGATGTGGAATTTAGGAGAAAATTAAAATTCTAGGTCTCAAATATTCAAGACCTAGAATTTCCAGGACCTAGAATTGTAATTTTCTCCCAGATTCCACATCTCCCCCACTCCACTGCTGGTATTTCCCAGTTGCCCAAAAGGTATTGGGGAAAAACGGCAACTCAGAAATGAGAAATGTAACTTTTTAGGACTACCTCGCCCAGAGTACTTTAGCCAGCATGATCTGTGAGTTAGGGTATTCTGGACCCTGGAGCCCAAATTATAGCTTTTTCTATCTTAACAGCAGCTAGTCAAGAGTAATTTCTCAATGGCTCAATCCCAAACTTTTTCTAGCAGAGGAATCTGTGCTTTAACAACTCCGAGAGGGGCTGACTCCAGAAATCCTTCTGTCTCTCCTTAGCAAAGGGACTCTGTGGGGGGAACACTACAGTGCAGAGCTTGGACAAGTTACCTTTTTAGCTACAACTCTCCAAATGTTCCAAGTAGAACTGAGAGCTCTAATACAAAAAGTAACTTTTTAAAGTCTTGCTTATCTATGAATAACACCTGGTCATGGGCTAACGGTAACTTGAGAAATCTGCCCCTCTAAACAGGCAACTGCTTTTTAAAATTGTATGTACACATTCATTAGTTGAACATTTTAAAAAGCTTTTTTAAAAATGTCTTTTCAGAAATGCCGTATTTCAATATGTGTATG
This sequence comes from Intellagama lesueurii, assembly GCA_037013535.1. Taxonomy (NCBI): domain Eukaryota; kingdom Metazoa; phylum Chordata; class Lepidosauria; order Squamata; family Agamidae; genus Intellagama; species Intellagama lesueurii. The sequence continues at coordinate 24,785,659 of JBAJHW010000001.1, forward strand.
GCAATAAGAACTAGGATTAGATAGGAAAAGAAAGAAATATTATTATCATGTACTCCAGCTCCATTCCTTGCCTCTGGATCTTTTAAATGTTTCCTCCCTGTTTTCCTTTTTAGGAAACATTTTCCCCAAATTTACATATGACAATAAGACAGAGTTCCAGGGCAACCTATCTTATTGTTCCTGAGCTATGCTCCAGGGCATGCTGCCCAGTCACTCCTACCAGGTGCCTTTTGCTAGTGTGATAAACCCAAGGAACCAGAAAGCAAAACCTTAGCATTGCATCAGAACCAGGACTCTCCAGTAGTCGCTGTCAAACAAACCAGGAACTGGATAACAATTTATAAATGCCACCTTTAGATTCTGGTTGATAGAGGAGTGACCGATCAGCAGTCCTGGATGCAATACTGTACTAAGCTTTTGCACTGTGTGGTTATGTTAGCCACTTTTGTTGGAATGACTGGCCAATATACATCAGCCCATTTCTTATGAAAATTAATTTCCCCCCCATAATTCTGACTTATTAGTAGTGCACATATGCAGGCCACAACTATGCACCCCCAATGGATGGAATGACACAAGCTTTACAGTGGTTTAAAGTGCACCCAGTGCACACCATTTTAAACCACAGTAGGATTAATGACTCTGGTCAGTCAGGCTTGTCTGATGAACAACTGAGTGGCAGCATCCAGGAGTGCAATGGCATCAGTGGCATTGGCATCTTCAGTGGCCAGGGAGACCCACCACCCTCTGCCACCACTGCGCGGCAATGTGCTCCTCAGCTGCCGCTGCCACGGTCCACCCACAAGAAACATATGCATTAAAACAGACATTTGTTTCAAGGGGGTTGCATCCAGTTTGCAGATAACCTACAGTAAAACGCTCAATGCAGATTATCTGCAGCTGGTACAGAAAATTCTAAAGAGGTCTTTAGTGCACTGCATTAAAATTCTTCAGGTTTCAAACCCTTTTCCTGTGTATTGATCAAACTCTCTGATTTCTTCAGTAAGCCTTAGATAATACATAACAGTAGTTTCTTTGAGTAGTGGGTAAAGGTAAAGGTTCCCCTTGACATTTAGTCCAGTCGTGTCCGACTCTAGGGTGCAGTGCTCATCCCCGTTTCCAAGCCATAGAGCCAGCGTTTGTCCGAAGACAGTTTCCGTGGTCACGTGGCCAGCGTGACTAGACACAGAACGCCGTTACCTTCTCACCAAGGTGGTACCTATTTATCTACTCGCATTTTTACATGCTTTCGAACTGCTAGGTTGGCAGGAGCTGGGACAAGCGACGGGAGCTCACTCCGTCGCGTGGATTCGATCTTACGACGGCTGGTCTTCTGAGCTTGCAGCACAGAGGCTTCTGCGGTTTAACCCGCAGCGCCACCACGTCCCTTTGAGTAGTGGGAGGGGCTGGCAACTTTCCAGCAAAGAAAAACATGGCAGAACTGGATCTAATTTTGCTGCTTGCAGGAGAGGCTAGCTCTGCTCTAACACCTGATTATTTCTTCCTTGTGGTCCACAGAACTGAAAAACTCTCCTCCAACCCATTTCAAATCAAGTGGTCCGCCTGTCATCATCTTTCTTCACTGTCTGCCTTTCACATTTCTGCATTGTAATTGAAAATGCTGTAATAGATCTTGACCTTGGTCCCCATTGGTCTCTGTTGACACATCCTTATACTTAAGGATCTTTTCCAGTTTCTTCATACCTGTCCTTTCAGGTCTCAATCTTCTGATTTCTTGGCTGCACCCTCATTTGTACTGACGATTGAACTACCTTATTTATGCTTACTTTAACATCTAGCATAAAAATCTTGCTCATCTGCTAATGTGATCTGTATCATCCTTTGCCAGCAGTGTCCCTCTGCATTCTAAATAGGGCAATTAGGACAATCTCTACATGAAATAATAAATCAATACAAATCTGACAGCAGAAATTGCAATGCACAACACCCGGTTTCAGAACACTTCAACCTCAGGACTTTCAGACTTTAAATTTACCAGCAAAGTGAGTGTAATAAGGACTAAAAATTCTTAGCAGGCTATGGCTGAAATCCTGTTGCATAATGTAGCATATTGCACTAGAGTAGCCCTATTGAATCAGTAGAGATTTGGTAAGTCAAGTCCTCTGTGAGTTCCATTGATTCAATTATGTAATTTACTTCGACATAATAAGTCACAACTAGACTAGGTCCACTTGAATCAATGGAACTTACAAAGACGTTGAGACTCAATGAATCTCCACTGAGCAAATGGGCCTACTCTAGTGCAACTTACTACACTAAGCAACAGGATCTCAGTCTACACACACAAAAAATATTAATTCAGACTTGAGCATAACTTTAACCCTTCCTCATGACATAACTAACATTTATTGAAAATCACCTTGATTGCTGATAACAGGCTATCTGTGTAATCATCACTTTGATTGATCATTACCAGAGTAAAACAACACCCATTATTAGTATCACCCTTTTTTCTTATCTAACATGGCCCCCATCCCTCTACTATGTTCTCTTGTGTTTGTAAACTTGGGGCCTTACTATCATGCTCTGTGTTTTCTGGGGAAGTGGATTGTTATTTCACAATGCTCACATATTGTATTATGTTATGCCATGGACATTATGTTCATGGAAATTAATTGGTTTTTAAGGTGCTATAACTTTTTTGTTTTTATTTTTATAATCCATGCTGAAACAGGTTAACACAGGTTTCTCTTTGAACATTCATCATGAAAAGACATGCATCTTCTTTAGCATGAACTGAGTTGCACCTAGTCACCTCCAACATTTCTCAGGGTGGTGATGGGGATGTGGTGCAGAGAATTATAACAATGAGCAACACTTATGAGGTACAGTATTTCAAAAACTAAATCAGACCAGTTATGGCAAAGAAAATGAATTCAGTCTACCAAAAAAAAAAGTAGGATGCAGGGTTATTTTTACAAAGCTAATCTGTTGGCTCGTCTGGGCTTTAGAAATTGTTTTGTTCTGTCCAAATTATATTTTAATGTACTTTGGTGCTCTGTTGTTTTTTATCTCAATAAACTAAAAGCAATACTATATTGTTGTACTTTTATGTTTGTAGTTCTTTGTTTGGCAGCTGGTACACCTGGTCCAGAAAAAGTGCCTTATAAATAACCAAAAAAAGTCCAATATTAACTTGGCTCATCTACACTTCAAGCAGAAATTGAGTATATGAATATTAAACCTACATTTGCTTGTTAAACCTACATTTGCTTGTTATTTTCACGTGTGGAATTCTGGGGGATATGCATTGCTTTAATTAATTACTAATGTGCCAAACTTGGGCTATTTAAAAAAAATTAATATTGGATACCATAACAGAAAAACAGTGAGAGGAAAGTAAAAATGTTCTTCCAGATAAAATAAAAACAACAATGTACTATATTATTTCTATTTTCCTCCTAACAATTCCTATAAATCAAGCAAGATTCCCATCAAAACCTCACCCACTCACACCAATAGATACAATTGGATAACAGAAACGAAAGAACAAACAGGGGAGACAAAGAAAGAAGCAAAATCCATGCATCTCAGACTTTCCTCCCCTTGCATTTCATGTTTCCACCTAGGATAGAGAAGCGGTGGCTTAACGTGGGATTGTTAGCCTACAATTCCCAAGAGCCTCACCTACCAAGGTCAATCGCAAGGAATTGTGGGAGTTGTAAAAAAAATCGGTCGAAAAGTCCTCCCTGCTCCCGTTTATTTTAGCCCTTTGTGTCCTTACAGACCTCACATACCCAACAATAGAAGGGACGTGGAAAAAAGTTTCCGTACCTAAACCATCCTTTAAACTGAGAAGTAAAATGAAGCAACCAAGCGCGTTGAGGAGTATTTTGACCCTCCGGGCGCCTGGTATTGACGTAATAAGATATGGCCGCCTCCGTCGTGTTCCCACGTGGTTGGGATTCCAGGAAGCGTCGCAGTTGAGTCTACTGGATTACTCCAAAGGAAGTCTCGGTTAGTACAAATAGTGAGTGATCGTCTCGTGGAAGCTGGTGGTGTCCTGAACAATTGTAGAGACAAGCAGAGAGAAGTGTGAATGTGCTGCAGTAGGGAGGGCGGGAAAGTTGGTAAGAGGCTCCCTTTTCGTGCTCCGTCCTTGTGGAGTGGAGTGTCCCTTGTTTTTTTTTCAGGACATTTCAGGCTTATCGTTTTTGTAATTCCTGTTCATGTACCGCCCTTTCTTCTGAGAGCTGAGGCTCAGGAACGATCCCATTTTGCCTTCACAACAACCCTTTAAGGTAGGATTAAAGGGGTCATCTCAGTGAGCTTCATGGCAGAGGGAGAATCTGAATTTAGGGCTTCTCCCAGTAACTGGAAGTAAAGCGTTATTGAAGTCAGTAAGATTCCTGAGTAGATTTGGAGTAGGATGGGCCTGACTTACACGTGTAGTGGTTCCATATTTGGTCGACTCAACTATTTTAATGCAGTTACTGCATACAGCTTCTCCTGGGGATGATTGTTATGCAGTGTTATCAATATGTTTTTGTTCAGTGTCCTGACTGGTGATTCTTGATTGGCTGAGATCTAAAAGGTGCCTCTTATCTTCCTCTCTGTTTTAAAAATAGTTAATTTCTCCCCTGATACTTTTATGCTTTGATCTTATAATTGTTTCTTATAATTTTTTTCGTCTTGTGGGGGAACTCGATTTTGGCATTTTGGGGTTATTTGTTCCTTGTTTGTTTTTCGAGTTAGTCACACTCAACAAATGATTGACACAAATTTGACAGGGCAGCCCCCCACCTTTGTAGTTAGGCAAGATACACTGTTGAATTACAGCTTGTTGTACAGCTGTTTAAAAATAGATACACTTTGAAGGGGAAACATACAGGTCTTATTGTTAAACATTGGATACGGTGTCATAATGTAACCCTGATTTCTCCAAATCTGTAGTTTTGGATTATGGTTGACCTGGTAGATAAATATTCCAAGAGTTTATGGAAATGGAGGCCTAAATCCATTTTTTTGTCGAACCTAAAGTAGAGCCATTGCATCAGTGGGAACAAGTTTAGTCAACAGTTATGTAGATTCCATTGATTCAGTAAGACTCTTCAGTTGGGAGCTAGCTGGATAACATAGTTGTTTAGGTATCTGGCTGCAGAGCCAGAGGTTGGGATTTAGATTCCCCACTGTGCCTCCTGCAAGTAGATCCGGCCTGTAGGGCCTTAGGCAAGCTGCACAGTCCCCAAGCATCCCCAGAAAAAGAGAATGGTGAACCATTTCTGATTATTCTCTACCTGGAAAACTCTGAAGAAGGTCACCATAAGTCAGAATCTACTTAGTACATCATGTTGATGATGATTCCAATTAGGAATAAAAATTAGATTTATTTATTACTTACTACATTTTGTCCTGCCTTTCTTCTGGTGATCTCAAGGTGATATATCTTTATGGCAGCACTCTGAAGTAGGTCAAGGTGAGAGATTGTGATAGGCCAAAGGTTGCTCAGTGGCTGGAATCCTCTTGTCATTTTGCACTTTTGGAGGCAAATCGTTATAGGTTCCAAAGTCGGGATAGATATTTTTTGTTGCACACTAAGCTGCACTCGGCCTGCAACAGATAATGTCTGTGTTGACTCTAACTTGCAGCAGTTTGCCTCCCAATGTTATGCCATGGACATTACGTTCATGGATGACGTAAATAGAATTTTGGCCATTGAGTTTCATGGTCTAATGGAGAGTTAAACTGTGATCTCCTGAGTCCTAATCCCAACGTTGCAACTGCTGCAACACACTGGTAGTGCAGTAGTTGTCGCTTTAATCATTTTGTTATGCTGTTATTTGTTAATGATGGCAGATGTGAGAGCAGCTGCCCCTCATATAATAAGACCTATCTAGTTCCAATATTCTGCGGCCTGAGGGATGTCCACATCCAACACATGAGCACAGGTGCAGTGATTAGGGCCAGACCTAGCACCACAGTCAAGGCAAGAAGCACTGCTCTCTGTTACGAATTCAGGCAATGTTCCCTCTGATTTTAGGCATCAAATCTGTTGATCAGCATCATCTTTTGTTCTCATAACTTTGATACACAAGGAATATGCAGGCTATTTTTTTGATCAATCAAATGCCTAATTCTGTTTTTATTTCTTTAGTAAAGAGCCAAATTCAAGACCTTCCTTTCATGTTTTCTTTCTGAAAAGTAAAATTTGAAATTGTATTTCTTTTGTACATTGATTTTTAACAGCTGTTCCATGTTTTTCACCATCTTTCAAGCCCATGGATCCCAGTGTAGCAGCTGCCAGTTACAACATAAGTTGTATGTTCTTGCTGTCTGAAAGTTTTAAAAAATGGAATTAATACCAAATTTGGTGAGAATGCTCTTCAGAAAAAATGTGTGGAACCAAATGTTCCAAAACCAGGAAGAGAATACAAGCAAGGGCGTATCGATGCAAATAGCAATATGAGTTGCTCATGTGAATGATTATAAAAAAGAGAGATTATCAATAAAGTCTTAATACCTGTGTTTTTAAAATATATAAAAGCTCAACATACAGGGAAGAACTGCCACAGACAGAAGGTTTCTTTATGTTAGAAAGGCTGTCCCCATATCTTTAGCCTGCCGTCTGTTACCTCTGCCACCAGTACTTTTTCCCCAAGAGTAAGAAAAGATTTCCATTTCATTTGTAATATGATATAACATATGTGATAATAATATTAAGTGCAGCAACAAGAGTGTGTGTCCATGTGTGTGCGTGCTCACACACAAACACACACACACACACACACACACATATATATATATATATATATATATGTACTCCCTTGTGCTGCACTTAATGTTATGATTCTACTCCTTTTTTCATTTCTGTTGAATTCAGCAAGATCACTTTTATTTGGTTGTCCTCCTTTAATCTCCCCCCCCCCATTACACAGCTTCCTTTTCCCATCTTGATCCTGTTTTCTTTATTAATTTTTATTGTTCTTAATAACAAATGTTATCCGAATGCTGTTTTTATCTTTATATTTTGTAAGCCGCCCAGAGTAGATTCTCGAATCTAGATGGGCGGGGTAAAAATGCAACAAATAAATAAATAAATAAAATAATAAATTTTTGTATTATAAGTGGCAAACAAAAAAATTAAAATTATTAATGCCTGTAAAAAATTGGATGGTAAATGATGCACTTTGGTTCATTTCCAAGTAAAACATTCTAATCTTCACAGAATTTTTGAAGCAATAGCTTTAGAGTTACAGTAGACCCCCCCCCCAACTTCGACACCTTGATGTGTGATCTGCCCACGCTTTTCAAACCACCTAATTGTGGACAGTGTCCCCTGTAATATCCAGAACATATACCTATAACCACTTGAAGACTACGACCAATGCTGAGTTGATTGGCAGTGTTGAGAGAACATGTTGATTGGCGGCACTTCAGCTGGCTCAGTCTGCAACTGCGTAGGCTTTTTTTGCCTTTCATGGTGTCTGAGAAGAGGAAAAGTGATGTACTGCGAGTTAAATCTGCCATCACTTTTTCTTTTCTTTTTCTTTCAGCTGTTACATTTCCTGTAAGGTTTGGCTTATGGCAGCTCATTTTGCAACGATCATTTAGGAATCAGTGAGGTCATAAGCATGTAAGTAAGGAGACCTGTGGCCCTCCATATTTTCTTAAACCACAATTCCCATTATTGTTGTTTGTTTTATGGTACAGTCCTCCAGGCAGGGTGAATTTGATTTAAATCAAGTGGATTTAAATAGCTAGTCAGTAAGACTTGATTTAAATCATGATTCTCATATGTAAAGACTCATTCTTGCTGGTAGTTAAAATATTTAATATTTGCAGCCAGATGAAGGTTTCATATTTAGAATAATAACCTGTCAAATTAGTGAAACAGCTATATCAGAACAGATTTTAGTTTAATAGGTTAATCACTCATATTTGGAGAACTACTTATATTGTTTTATTGAACTAGAACAATAACATTATATAGCATACACATTCTTGTATTCACTCACATATCAACGTGTTCATTGTTTGTATATAGATTTGCAGAACAGCAATGGGATTAATTGAATTAGTTTACCAAAAATGTAAATATTGCATGAATATACAACTTCATGCTACATAACTATTTCATCCTGAGTAACCTTTGAACTATAATGTATCGTAAATAGAAAGCAATCTTTAGATAGATTTTTCTTCCAAAAGCATATTTCATTACAATAAATTTGATTTAAACTTTAAAAATCCAATTTTTAATTTTTTAAAAAAAAATCATCAATTTTAATCCAACCTTCCTCCAGGTCTGTTAAAAAAAAAAGTAGTCTTTGTTATAGTTCAGGAGATTGCACTAGAGCTTTAGCAGAAAATTGCATAAAGTTCACCAAACTTCAAGTTCCAGCATTCCTTAGGATGGAGCCATAACACTTAAAATTGTATTGATATCAAAGGGAGATAACTACCTTGTGGTGATGCACCTTAAGAGGGAAAGTGAAATCCAGTTGCTTAGTGCAGTACATCAGTACATTGCAACTAGATTAGGCCCATTGAATCAGATTTGGTGAGTCAACTCCTCATAAATTCCACTGATCAGTGGGCTTATTCTAGTCACCATTTACTTCACTAAAAGCAACAAGACTTCAGCCAGTGTTTTGAAGCCAAGCCAGGTTCACTTGTCTAGTCAGGGTTATAAATTGATCTCTTTCTTTGCAGTGATTTCGTTGTTTGCAAGGAAATTTCCTTAAAGGTCAGTCATGAAGCTCAAGCAAGGAAACAAGTTCAAGAGGCCATCTACATTTAAACGAAAAGGCATCAGAGTAACTGGGAAATGGAAACCTGTGGAGATTGACCTGAACCTCTTTGCTGATGAGCAGCTTGGAGGCTTGGTATGTTTTGAGGAACTTACTGATTATAAATTGGTGTCTTCCTTGAAGACTGGAGAAGAGAAAGGCAAGAAGAGGAAGTCTGATTGCAGGGATAAAGAGGAGGAACCTGAGGAAGAACATGGGACCATTCCCCGAAAGAAGAGAAAGAAAGAGAAGAATCTGGGAGAGGAAGCAAAGCCGAAGGATGAACTTCAAGGGGAGGGAAACGAAATTGACCCAGAGGACATGGGCAAAGAAGCTGCTGTTAGCTGTGAGCAAGATCAGAATGTCACAGTGGACACTGCAGGCCTGGGAAGAAAGCAGCTAAAGAAAAAGAGGAAGAAGGAACGGAAGAAGAAGAAACACCCTTCCCAAGACATCCCTGAACCAGTTCAGTCTTCCAGAAAGGCAAAAAACTGGACGGCAGGAGTTTTGTCCACATCTTTGAATGAGAAAGTAGATGTTTCCTCATGGAAAGGCCTTTTTGTTCCTAAGCCTGTCCTTCAGGCCCTGAGTCAATTGGGGTTCAGTGCACCGACTCCGATTCAGGCTCTGGCTCTGCCTTCTGCCATTCGAGATGGCATGGATATCCTTGGGGCTGCAGAAACAGGTAGGCTTCTGTTCTACAAGGACATTCTCCATGTGCTGTCTTTTTACACGTCAGGATTTGTGCATTCCATGCATCCTCAAGCATGCCATAAAAGTCGGGAATATTAGCTTTCTGTTTTTCTTTTTGTAAAAATGGATCCATTTCTATGCAGAAAGGAATTTGAAAATGCTTGGACAGGGCCTGATGAAATTGAAGAGGGCTCGGTAGGTCTTCAGTGCAGAGGATTACAACAAGCTGCTTAGTTTCTGCTGCAGCCATCTGCTTCATCCACCCGCAGCAGAAGCAAAATGAATTGGGAGTGGAGCGAGAGGGAAGCAATTTATTGCCTGATTTTATCCAATTGCTAGTTGCTGTTTAAGGAAAGTCTAGGGATTACCTCACCACAGCATTTGGATTTTATTTTATTTATTAATGGATAAAAACATGCAATCATGACATCAGCATGTAAGTAAGTTTATGTTGTATTCCTAGCCGTTGGTAAAATAAAATTAAGTGCCATTCATCCTGTGACAAGATTATTTAAGAAAAGGGAGAAACCAGGGTAGCTTTGGATTTAAATCATTGCAAGGTGGATAAAAATCAATGAATATTTTTTTTAAAAAAATCAGATTTTTAAAATTTAGATCAGATTTTTAATTTTGTTTAAAAAAACATTGTTTTAAATCCACCTTTGCAGTGATTTAAATTGTGATTTAAAATGTGATTTTAATTGATTTAAGTAAAATCCACTAAAGATGGCCAAGGAATATTTAGAAATAATCTGAAACTCCTTAATGCTTTGGATTTTGCCATCAAAAATTAGATAGTAAACTTTTGACTTTGATTGAAAAAAATATGGAAAATAAATAAATATCATATGGCATATTTTTGGCTGATTTTGACACACAAAATGTGTGGTATAATTTTGTCATTGCTGAATACTAAAAAGATTGCATGTCAGTTATTATAAGAGAAGAGCCTCATGGCGCAGTGGTTAAACTGCTGTACTGCAGCCAAAACTGTGCTCACGACCTGGGGTTCAATCCCAGGTAGCCGGCTCAAGGTTGACTCAGCCTTCTATCCTTCCGAGGTCGGTAAAATGAGTACCCAGCTCGCTGAGGGGGCAATGTGTAGCCTGCACAATTAATTTGTAAACCGCCCAGAGAGTGCTTGAAGCACTATATAAGCAGCACGCTTTGCTTTATATACAGTTAAATATTATAAAATACCAACATTTAAATGCTGTCAATATTGAATGTAATTACATGTCAGTGACTAAAATATTTCTAAATATTAACTGTTCAAATACTTGGGTGCCAACTAGGTAACAGATGCTTCTTGTATGTATAGCAAATACTGGAGTATTTTAGTATCTGGAAAATGTTAAAGACCATGGTTTTCAGATTTTGTCTTTAGAATCTTCTAGTGCTGTATTTTACATTGTTTTTGGTTTGATTGATTGTTTTTGCAGGCAAGATTTATGACACCAACTGCATCTGTCCTAGACTTACTTTATTCTGACTTCATTCTTATTCTCCCATAATAATTTCTGAAGAGGGAAAATGTGTGTGTTTGGTTTTGGACTACAATTCCCAGAATCCCATAGTGGCCATATTGACTATGGGATTCTGGGAGTAGCAGTCCAAAAAAAGCAATGTTTCATATCTCTACTAATTTCCAGCTGGGATTATATTTCCTCTAGCACAGCTCTCTCCTTTTTATTGGTGAAGTCTTTTAATTAGAATCTTCACATAAATAAGAGTTCATTTCACCATGTTGATCCACACTGTTGAATTCATAAGTACAGTGGCTTGAATTAATCCCTGCATGCTTATCAGAATGATCCAGTGTAGGTATCATGGGCTTTGTCATTGGGGCCATTGCATTCCCACTTTCCTCTTTGCTCTCAAATGCTCCAAATTCTTATCTGACTTCCTGTTTTGGTGGAGAGGGTGTTGCTATGACAACTGTCATTCTTGTAAATCTTCCAGTAAGTTCTGGAAGCATTCCTACAAAGTGAAGCAAAGCAAAGTGTGCTGCTTATATCACCCCATAGCACCAATGGCAGCAGTCAAAATGGGCTACAGGATATCTTCTGCTGCTCACTACCTTTCACGCTTGTTGAAAAAAAAAAGTCCTTATAATCACTTTGTGTTTGGGTGAGAAGTGGTTAACTGATGAAAAAAGGAGTCAGCTTGTGTGATTTTTCCCTTGCATGGTGTCACTTTGTGAATGGTAGTGAGCACAAGAGGGTACCCTGTACAGGCGTACCTTGGTTTACGAATTTAATGCGTTCTACGGGACATTACGTAATGCGGAAAATTCGTAAACCGAAATGCAGGTTGCCATAGGAACAGGAGCAGCGCTACAAACCTCCAGGCACAATGCATCCTGGGGAAACGTTCTTCATACTCCGAAAAAACCCGGAAAAGAAACGTAAACTGAGGCATTATTTTCAATGGATTTTGCTTTGTAAACTGAAAATTATGTTAACCGAGGCGTTCGTAAACCGAGGTACCCCTGTAGTGGACCATCTTGACTGCTGTTAATTGTGTTGTCAACATTCATGCTCCCTCTGCTATGTAAAGCTTGGCATCCTTTTTCCTGCTGACAGTGCAGGCATGATACTGTGCAGCAATATTGGTCAATTTACTGCCATTTTGAATTGTGGGTACATAAGCACAATATCCCACATTCATAAACCAGAGGTTTTTTGAATAATTGAATAGTGTTCCTGCTTTTGCAACCAACTATTACTTTTGTTGGCTTTCTTCACACTGAATTAAAAAAAATCGAGAGATGCCATGTTTCAGTGGTAAAAGATGTGTCTCAAATGCATGTTTTGTTTTTGTTTTTAAACTTACTACTTTTCATCTTGTTGTGAGCCACACTGAGTCCCAGTTCAGGAAGGAGTGTTATAAATAAAATAGATGGATAGGTAGCTTCAGTCTTTGTGTAGTGAAGAAGCAGACACAGTAGTGCTAACTCTACCAATCAGGGTGGATTTGATTTAAATTACAATTTAAATAAAAAATGGATTTTGGATGACATAAATAGAAAACCCCTTTTTTTATATAAACCATGATTTGTCATTTAAATCAGTTTGATTTTAAAAAAAAAAATCAATGATTTTTATCCACCCTGCCACCAATATTTTTCACCCTTGTCACTCTGAATAAGTTGAGGTGCAGCTGTCTGTGCAGTGTCGCAGAAACTATTTGCACAGTTTGGAACCCTGATTTTCTATTGTTCTAACCAGAGACTGGAAATGTTACTCTTTTCGACTGTACCCCAGCTACCACTGATGTTGCTGGCTGTCAAAATGCTGAGAGTTGCAATCCAAAAAAAGGAACTTTCCAAAAATTAACCCTTGCTTGAGCTCTGTTGGGGAGCCATGGCCAGTAAGAGCACACAGTACTTGGCTGGAGGTGGGATTAACAGATTGATGCAGCATAAGATAGTTTCCTTTTTAAAAATTAAATCTTTCATTGTATGTGTTGTTGTTGTTTAGGAAGCGGAAAGACTTTAGCGTTTGCCATTCCAATGATCCATTCCATTCTTCAGTGGTACAAATCAAAAGGATGGTCCAGTGGAAATGACAGTGGAGACAAGATGCCAGAGCAGGAAACAGCTGAGGAAATGGGGAGCCTCAACCCAGATGGTGCTGAAGCTGCTGCTGCTGCTACTGATGACGGTGGTGATACTGATGATGATGATGATGATCAGTCTCGGGCAACAGACTGTGTGTCAGAGGCTTCAGAAATGGGTTCAGGACCTCTAGAACTTGATGCTGTCCCAGGCACAAGCAATCCTCTTCTGGGATTGGTCTTGACTCCTACAAGGGAACTGGCTGTCCAAGTAAAGCATCACATTGATGCTGTTACCAAGTTCACACGTACGTTCCTTCTTGCTGTTTCTTTGTAATCAGTGCCTTAGCTCCATAAAACTGGCAAGCTCCCATCACTTGCCGTGCTGCTCTCTCCCTGTAAAGGCTCCTCCTGTTTTGTAGGAAAAAAGTACCCTGCAGTTTCCCTCCCTTTGGAAAAATCACAAAATGTTCTTTTGAGTGAAGCTCCAGCTTTGAGCGAGGATTATCAGCTTGCTTTTTTTTTAAAGAAAAGTTTCTAGCTCTCATTATATGCATGTTTTCTCATTTCTTTGCCCTTTTTTCCCTTCCTACTTTTTGTACAGTAAACGTGAATTAGAATGTGAGCCAGGATGGTGTAGTCCGTGGAGAGAATGTTGGACAAGGACTCAGGAGACCCGAGTTCACATCCTTGCCCAGTCATGGAAGTTCACTGGGGTGACTGCAGTGGTAAACCACTCCTTGGAAATACCACATGCCTCAAAAAACCGCTTAGGGTCACCATACGCAGGCAGTGACTTGACAGCGCATAACAGCAAATGCAACAAATGTTCCTTGTTGCTTTTAGAATTGCAGTTTATCTCATCCTGTCTGTATGACTAAAGAACAAAGAAAGTGCCTTATACGGATGAGGTGATTTGTCCTTCTAGCCCAATTTTGTTTTCTGCAATTGATTATTGCTGCTCAAGATCCCAGCCAGGCAGTCTTTCAGATCACCTATTTTTCCATCTATTTTATATCTTTAATTGGAGATGCTAGGGATTCCACTTCGGACCTTCTAGATATAAAGCATGTGCTTGTGGTAGTAAGCTGTAGTCTCTCTTCAGACACACAAATAAATATGAGTAAAATAATCCATGGGGACAAAATGGCATTTATTGAACCTATTCCTATTGAATTTGCTTTATTTTATTGGTTACATTGCTGTCCTGTCTTTCATTCAGGTTGTTCTATGTGACATACTTTTCCCCTACATCCTATCTTCTCAACAACCCTCAGACCAGGCTGAGAAATAGAATATTTGACCCAGGATCAGCCAGTAAATTTCAGTGGGGACTTGAACTTGGATCTAATAGTTCCCAGTCCAGCAATCCAGTCACTGCAAACACACAGGCACTGTGTTTTTTGTGCATGTAGTGAAGCAGGTCATTTTGTGGTAGACATAATCTGCCTTGGTAGATGATGTTAAAATAGTGGACAGTATCCTTTTTTCAAAGTGCCATATGCATAAGGACAGTTACAAGCAGGTTTTTTTCAGTTTTTGCTAGTTCTTGATGACACAACCAGAGGATAGCCAGGTATGTGATGTACAGCAGGCAGAATACTTCCCACCTCTGGCTCGGTTGATCTTGTTGCTAGGCATAATCCAACAGGATTCTAGCCAGTGATTCTGACCCTTTAATGTCTCATCAACTTGTGTGTTCAGGCATTAAAACAGCCATTCTCGTTGGCGGGATGGCGCCTCAGAAGCAGCAGCGGATCTTGAAAAAAAAGCCGGAAATTATCATTGCAACCCCAGGGCGCCTGTGGGAGCTAATTCAAGAGAAGCATCCTCATCTTTCAAACCTACGGCAGCTCAGGTATGAAGGCTCTTTTCAAAGCTGTCTGCTCTTTCGTCATTCTCAAAGAGCTGTGATATTGCATCTTAACAAGACTAGTTAAAAGTCTTGCGGTGTCTTAAAAAACTATAACTACTCGAAACTTTGTGGGCAGTTGGCCATTTTATCAAATTTCTGAAGTGATATCCAGAATTTCAGTTCTGTGTATGGTGTGCATGGCTACCAATGAAACATAGGAAATGGGCTTATACTGACACAAGATAGTAGTCTGTCTTCCCTATCCAGACTTCCTTCGTATTCACTGTTGGTTTTTCATTCAGGTACTTAGCAGGCCGAACCCTGCTTTCCTTCTGAAATCAGATTTATTAGATGTTTCCAGGATGCTATTAGTGATACTGGGATTGGAGATAGTAAGGTCAGAGGGAACTTAAACACAGAAAATACTGTCAGTGACAGTTATATTCTTGACAAAGAAACCTTCAGTAGTGCAGTGTTAATGTGTACCCCGAGGGTTTAGGTTTTGTGGTGGGGGGTTGCAGCTATTTCACTACTTATACTGACTTGACCTTCCTGCCCGCCTCTTCCTGGCTCATCCCACATTTCAAAGAAAATATCAAGGGAACAGTGATGAGCTGTGAAGTTGAACTAGATGTCACAGTGTCAAAGTCATGGGACTTTCTGAATAGCAGGGATTTGACTTCACTTGTTTCCTCTAAGCTTAGCTGGAATCTTCAGAGTAGCCAAGAGAGAAATGGATTTTTCTGAGAACAGTTTATTATTACCAGCTATCTCTGTTGTAATGCATCATATTTGGGATTGCTGGTTCATGTAAAGATAATCACGAGCCATTACTTTTACAAAAAATCTGCTTCTCAAGAGTTAATATGCACTAATCCAGCAGCTTGCATATTTGGATTCTCCTTATGGGAGGGGCTGGCTCTGTGGACTGCCGTGATGAGTATGTACACTTTCCAATTTGCAGCTACATCACCAATGATGGCAGCCATCTGGCTGATTCTTTGTGCCTTGCTGGTGTAGGGCTGCCCCCATGGCTTCCCAGCGATGAAAGGGATTGCATGGGAGTCTTGGGAGCTTCTGCACAGAAGTTCAAAATGTTCAATTTCAAAAAAAAAATTGTGCTGATGATGACATTCCAGAAATAAGATTTCAGCTAGGGTCTTTTAGAGAGACATGAGTACATCCATTTTATATAATAGGTTTTATTTTTATTTTTGAAAAAGATAATAGCCTTGTTGGGTCAGATCATAGGCCTAGTTTTTGCGTGGTGTAGTAGTAAATGTTCTTTTGAAGTATATCACATTTTCCACATTATTTGAATAAAATGTCTCAGGTGGGCTCTTCCTTGTGCCCAACAGGTGCCTGGTGATCGATGAAGCAGACCGAATGGTGGAGAAGGGACATTTTGTAGAACTCTCCCAGCTGCTGGAAATGTTAAGCGATTCACAGTATAATCCCAAACGTCAGACATTTGTCTTCTCTGCCACACTGACTTTGATCCATCAAGTTCCAGTTAGAGTTCTCCAGAAGAAAAATGCTGTCAGGTTAGACAAAAAGACCAAGCTGGAAACACTGATGCAAAAAGTGGGCATCAAGGGCAAACCGAAAGTGATAGACTTGACAAGAAAAGAAGCCACTGTGGAAACTCTCACAGAGACCAGAATCCACTGTGACACAGATGAGAAAGACTATTACCTCTACTACTTCCTGCTGCAATACCCTGGCAGAACCATGGTTTTTGCAAACAGTATAGATTGCATCAAGCGACTCACTGCACTCCTGACCATATTGGACTGCAACCCACTACCTCTTCATGCCAACATGCACCAGAAACAAAGGTTAAAAAATCTGGAAAGGTTTGCTGAACGAGACAGGTAAGATTGGTTTGTTTGGTTTTTGTTGTTTGTGTGTGTTTTTTAATCCTAAACAAGACCCACCTACGCCCACCAAAAAGGACACACTTGAAACCACAAAAATTCAGTAAAAGCCAGTGGAGATGCCACAGCATAATGGGTAAGGGAGCAGAGAAATTTTCTTTAAAGCTAGGGAGAATTTTACAACAAAACAAAAACCCAGACGAGTTCTTAACAGTCTAAAATAGAGTTAGATTTATGTGATAGTCTAGGAAGAGATTCGGTCAGCCTGGGGTGGGAGTGGGGGAATCGTGTTTTATTTATTTATTTAAAATATTTTCATGCCACCTTTCTCCTTAAAAAGAAGACCCAAGGTGGCTTACATCATTAAAAGATGTTATTTGAAAGCTAAAACCAGGAAGTATACAAATATTAAAAGAATCAAACAAATACCACACAGTGTCTCCTTCTGAGGTGAAATGCAGAGCGTCCTCATATTGAATCTGCTAGAGAGAAAGGATCATATGGAAGAAGGTAGGCCTTCAGTTATCCCAGTTCTGTACCATTTAGAGCTTTATAGGTAGGAACTGTAACTTTGGAGTGTTCTCAGAAATGAGCGAGAAGGCATCGTTTTAAAGTAACAGTCATGTACAATAAGCTTACAGCAGTTACCAAGCATGGGAAAGTTCCTTTCTACGTTACAACTCCCAGAATCCTCCAGTCACCAAGGGCAGGCTGAGGGATTTCTGTGAATTCTAATCTGAAAAAGGCACTTTTTCAAGCTGAACAACTGGCTTTTGTGGGGACTGTTGAGGGCTAATTCATCTGTGCCTCACCTTTGCCCTTCAGAATGGTCTGCCATGACCTTTTGTTGCGACATGCCATATTCTCAGTTGCTGATCCATACTAGTCAGTATTGGTGGTTTGTGTAGAAAAGGGAGAGAACAGTCTAAGGAGAGCATTACCTGGGTAAAAATGCAGACATCATAAGAGTTATTGATGATATACTGACTTATTTTATCAGTAACTGTTACATGGTATGTCATGGTCTCCACCATTATATATGTTTGTTTCCCATACTTCTGGCATTTGTGTGTGTGTGTGTGTGTGTGTGTGTATATGTGTGTGTATATGTATGTATGTATATATGTGTGTGTGTATATATATACATATATACATACATACATATATACATACATACATATACATACATACATATATATATACACACACATATACACACACACACATATATACATACATATATACATACATATACATACATGCACACACACACACACACACACACACACACACACACACACGAATGCCAGAAGTATGGGAAACAAACAAGAAGGACTGGAAATTTTAACTCGGGAAGGTAAGTATGACTTGATAGGAATAACCGAAACTTGGTGGGATGACTCCCATGACTGGAATACAGCAATTGAGGGATATAAACTGATCAAAAAGAACAGAGAGAATAAAAAGGGAGGTGGAGTTGCAGTATATGTCAAAAATACACATTCCTGCACAGAAATACAGGAGGAGGAGATTGGCTGTCCCATCGAGAGCATCTGGATCAATCTAGTTGGAGCAAAAAACAAAAGGAACTTGGTAGCTGGAGTCTACTACCGACAGCCCAATCGAAGAGAGGAAGCGGATGAAACTTTTGAGAAACAAATTGCAGGGTTTTCAGAGACATGCAACATAGTAGTGATGGGAGATTTCAGTTATCCAGATTAGAGATGGGGGTATTCGTATATGAATATGAATATCCCCACACAGGTGGCGATAACGAGGGTCCAGCCCCATGGGGCCGGACGGTCCACTCACCGATCCACCACAGACGCCACAATTCTTCCTGTGCAGATCATGATCTGCGAGCCACTCTTCAACCTTGCAGCAAGGTTTGTCCTCCTGCCTCCTGCCAGGAGTGGCTTGCCGATCGCGATCTGCGAAGCCATTGGAAGAATTGTGGTGGCAGATCGGTGAGTGGACTGTCAGGTCCCATGAGGCTGGACCCTCGTTATCGCCACCTGTGTGGGGATATTCATATACGAATACCCCCAGCTCTAATCCAGATATATGTTGGGAGGCAAATTCTGCCAAGTATGACCCTTCCAAAAACTCCTGGCTTGTGTGGCTGATAATTCTCTCCTACAAAAAGTGGAGAAAGAAACTAGAGGATTTGCTATCCTTGACTTGATTCTGACCAACAGAGATGACTTGGTGGGGGAAGTGGCAGTAAGGGGAACTCTAGGTGAGAGTGACCATGTCCTTCTAGAATTCTTAGTTTCAAAGGAAACGAAAGCAGAGTGTAGCCACACACTTCTGCTGGATTTAAAAAAAATCCAATTTTAATAATCTCAGAACAAGGATAAGTAAGGTCCCATGGCAGGAGATCCTAACAAGAAAAGAAGTCCAAGAAGGGTGGGAGCTTCTAAAAAAAGAAATTCTAAAGGCACAACGACAAACAAGAAAAAAAGGTGGGAGGCGGCAAAAAAGGCCAGGATTGCAGCTGGAAATTGATAAACAAATAGTCAAGGAATACCTTACCACCTTGAACGAGTTCAAATCTCCAGGGCCGGATGAACCGCATCTGAGAGTACTGAAGGAACTGGCTGAAGAACTCTCAGAACCGCTATCCATTCTTTTCTTGAAATCATGGGAAACGGGGGAGGTGCCAGAGGATTGGAGGAGGGCCAATGTTGTCCCTATCTTCAAAAAGGGCAAAAAAGAGGAACCTGGGAACTACAGGCCAGTCAGCCTGACATCAATCCCAGGCAAAGTTCTGGAACAGATCATAAAACGGTCATTGTGCAAGCACCTAGAAAACAATGCAGTAATAACTAGAAGCCAACACGGATTTGTCAAGAACAAATCCTGCCAAACTAATTTGATCTCGTTTTTTGATCAGGTCACCTGCCTGATAAGACAGAGGGAATGCTGTAGACGTAGTATATCTTGACTTCAGCAAAGCTTTTGACAAAGTGCCCCATGATATCCTAATTAACAAGCTAACTAGGTGTGGGCTGGATATATCAACTGTCAGTTGGATACACAATTAGCTACATTATCGTACTCGTACAGTATCGTGATGATTAAGGGTCCTCTAACTGGGAGGAGGTAACAGGACTCAGTCCTGGGCCTGGTGCTCTTCAATATTTTTATTAATGACTTGGATGAGGGAGTGCAGGGAACGCTTGTCAAATTTGCAGATGATACCAAATTGGGCGGAATAGCTAATACCCTAGAAGACAGAAACAAAATTCAAAATGACCTTGATAGGATGGAGCACTGGGCCAAAAGCAACAGAATGAGGAAAGGCTGAAAGAATTGGGCATGTTTAGCCTTGAGAAAAGAAGACTGAGAGGTGATATGATAGCACTTTTCAAATATTTGAAAGGCTGTCATACAGAGGAGGGGCAAGATCTGTTCTCGATCATCCCAGAGTGCAGGACACACAACAATGGGCTCAAGTTACAGGAACCCAGATTTAGGCTGAATATCAGGAAAAACGTCTTAAATGTTAGAGCAGTACGACAGTGGAACCAGTTACCTTGGGAGTTGGTGAGTGCTCCAACACTGAAGGCATTCGAGAAAAACTTAAGATAATCACTTGGCAGATATGCTTTGATTGTATTCCTGCACTGAGCAGGGGGTTGGACTTGATGGCCTTGTAGGCCCCTTCCAACTTCACTTTGCTTTGATTCTATGATTAGTAGGGTGAAGAACCTTATTGGAGGTGCAGAATCCCTCCTCAAGAGCCCTCCAGTATCAGAGAGATGAGAAATATTTGGTTTTTCAAGTACAGTTCCAAGAATTCCACATATTGGGTAATGCATTCTGGGAATTATAGTTCCCAAAACTAACAGTTCCCATCTCTGCTCTGTCACTGTCTGTGGAATGTGAAATGAGGAACACAGTTGAACAAAGACATGATCTTTGTTCTGCCACTGGGCCTCCTATAAGCAAATAGCTGAGCACAGTGCAAATGGAATGCTGGATTAGATAGGTTTCCAGTCTGATTCAGCATAGATCATGTCTTTGTTTTCCATGGGCCAAATACCTTCAAAGCGCTGGATGCACCCTGGTATCATTGAGTCTCCAAACAAAGCACAGGCTCTTCACTTACCCACCCTGACAATCCATGTAAAATCCAAGACATGGCCTCCAGTTTCCAAGGCACAAACCAAGTGTAAGCCAAGGAAATGTCCATTCTCTTATGTGTGTGAATTAGACACATTAATCAAAATTGTCAGAATTGTTTATTTTTGCATATTATATTTTGTCAGTTGTGCTGTTGAAACAGTGCTTTATATTCAGCTGGAATTAACCGTATTTATTATCAGCTCTGAACTACTGCCCAGCTTTGCCCACATATTTTCAAGGAGAGCTTGCAAAAGTTACATTTTGACTGCAGCTGCCTGAATCTCCCCACTCAGAATGTCTTACGCAGCATGCCTTTCCTCTCCACTGTTGGTAGGGAGGAGAAAGAGGTGCAGGTTCCCTCCTCTTTGTCCTCACTATCATGGCACGTTCTTATATACCGAAGCTGCAAAGTTGAGCTCGTCAGTTAGTGAATTTCTTTAGCAACATTTTGCTCAAATTAAAAGAAAAAAGCTCCTGTAATGAGATAGTAGTTCTTAATTATTGCTAAGAGATAAAGGAATAGGCAAGAAGAGATATCCTGTTCCATGTGAAATAAAATGGAGAAGTCTTCTTTGAAAACCGTGCCAGTTGTAATATATGCATTGTCTAGTACTCTGTTTTTAGAGGTATTGCTTCTATGGACATACAGTAGATTTATTTTGCAGTGTGTACTTAATAATAATACTCTTAGAACTGCAAAGGGCCCTATGGATCTTCGAGTCCAGCCCCTGCAAAGGAGGTACAGTGAGGAATTGAACTCTCAATCTCTGGCTCGACAGTCAGAGACTGAAACCACTGAGCTATCCAGCAGTTTTTATTTATTAGAATTCTAGAACTGCAAGGTTCATCAAGCTCACCCCTATCAAAGTAAAAAAAAGATCCACAGCTAAAGCATACCCATTCCACCTCTGTTTAAAAATTCTCAATGAAGAGTCAATCAGCATCAAGTATATATTTGATCTTTCTACATAAAAAAAGATGTCTAATAAAAAAAATGAACTGCAAAATCAAAATTAAAGCATACCAACAAATTAAAAACCTATAAATTAAAGCCATAGCTCACTGAGTGTGCGTTTGAATTCCCCCACTTTGCATCCCAAAAGAGCCAGCCTGTGTGGCCTTGGGGAAAGCTGCACCGTCCCAGGTGGCCCCAGAAGAAGGGAACGACAACCCACTTCTGAGTATTCTCTACTAGAAAACCCCGAAAAAGGGTTGCCACAAATCAGAATGGATTTGACGACACAGAATCAAAACTAATAAGCAGCATCCACTTGTTACAAGGCATCTTCAGCCCACAAATCATCCTAACGTCCCAAAGCCCTCCATATGTCTTTGCCTTCTGGCAGAAGCAAATGGTCCATGTAGTTAACTGGAAGTCTAGCCATCCTTCAGAAGGTCTTGTTGTAAGAAAGTATATTTAGGGTTCACTGTAATTGACTTGCTGACTGAATTTTATATTGAAGAGTCAATTGAAAAAACAAAAATAGTGATTAAACTCTAAAATAAATGTAGATAAATAAAAATACACACAATGTGTAAGGAAGCATTTTTTTCTCAGGATGCTGAGTTCTACGTGCAGTACCCATGTCTGCACTTGTGAACTATATTTGTTGAATGTAGTCCTGTAAATAGTTTCCATGGTTTCCTTGAGCACAGTTGTTCTGTGCACAGTGAGGCAGTTTTTAGCCTCAATATGCTGTCTCATAAGTTAAGGCATGTTTGCTGTAGTGATTTGTTATGTGTCATTTTGTGCTGAAAGAATCTATAATAAACATCTGGGTTGCACCATCAACACAGTATAGTACAGAGATTAAAGGGTGTGTATATTTCTCCATTGTACATGTTGTACCTACTCACATCTTTGCTCACTACCATTCACACTTGTTAAAACCTGCCCTGAAAATTGCTTTGTGTTTGGGTGAGAAGTGGTTAAAAAGGAGTCGCTTCCTGGGATTTTCTCTTACATGGTCTCACTTTTTAAATCGTAGTGAGCACAAGAGGGGATTCTATAGACCAGGGGTCCCCAACCCCCGGTCCACGGACTGGTCCCAGTCTGTGGCCTTGCCAGGACCGGGCCGCGGAGACAAATCTCCTGCCTCCCCGTATGCGCAGACACATGCACACCCCTCCCACGCACACACGGCCCCTCCCACAGGGGATCGTGGGGGGGAAAAATCGTCTTGCGAAGCATGGCCATAGAAGAAGCCGTCTTGCGAGGCACCATAGCGATCGCAAAAACCATTCGTCTTGCGGGTTTTTTGTCCCGCGTGGCGTTCGTCTTGCGAGGCACCACTGTATCTTCATTTTACTTGGGTCATTCTTACAAGCCCTATTTTTCTAATATTCATAGGCCTGGAGCAGATCTGCTAGAATCTGTTTCAGTTTTGATGGATTTTACACATTTTATCTTTTGCTTTGCATAATAACCCATTATCCCCACTTCTGCCATTTCAGTTGCACCCTCTTGACAACGGATGTTGCTGCTCGTGGTCTTGATATTCCGCATGTGCAGCACGTCATACACTACCAGGTATGAAGACAAACTGCACTTATGTTTTGTGCTTGCAGTTGGTATGACAGCTGGCTGAAGGATTCTAGGATTATAGTCTCTTTTTAAAATGAAAACTTATTTCACTTTTTCCTGGATGAGGCCAGGTTTTTCCTAGCCTCATTCATTCAGTCAAGACAGAACCATCAAAAGCATAGAGTCTGATCCACCACATTTGGCCTGGAAGCAGAACAAAAGGTGTCATAAGAGGAAAGGTACTGAAGCCTGAGTACTGGCAGTACCAGTGACTGAGACCTGTGCCTCTCTGAGGGCCAGGCTCCTGAGCTGTTGCCCTATAGGGGTGGGAAGTATGACAAAGCCAGGTGCTACTTTCCATCATGGACAGTCACCGTCATCCTCACACACAGGCTGACTGGATCAACTGAGGCAAAGTTCTGCTTCATATTTCCGTGACAGAAAAAGCTGTACCTGGTGGAATTTTCTCCTGTGTTTTTCCTAAGGGGAGGATAAGCAATTGTACCTGTCCAGATAATGTTGAACTGTGATGAGGAGGAACTGTGAGTGTTGCCATGCAGCAACATCTGGGGTTGGAACTACAGTAGCGTCCAATCCTGTCCTCAAGCTACAGGCTGCTTTCGGAGATGGAGGGCAACTTTATGTCTCCTTCAGCTGTCTGGCTTCGAGCTTCCAAAGTTCCTTCGCCCAGATCAGCAACTTCCCAGATATATCTTTCTGCCCTTTTTTGCTCTTTAGCTGGTGTCTGAAACTGGCCTTTGTAATAAATGAAAGCTGGGATTTATGTAAGGCGAACCAAGCCTATGTAGGGCAGTCTGTGGGTCTCAAATTGAGGTCTCAGTACTGAAGCTTCAGTACCTTTCCTCTTGTGCCGCTTTTGTTCTGCTTCCAGGCCAAATGTGGTTGACCCAACTCTCTTCTCTCCTGCTTGCTATCTGTGTTGGTGTTTTGCAATGTGACCCCTGTGTGTTTTTGCACCCAGTTGCCAGATCACTTGAGCTGACAGCTACTTCCAGCCTGCTTTCAGACCATGTGGGCCGGATCCTGAAACCCAAACACCTTGCGCCTGATACAGATTTGAATCCTGTTATTTTTTCCTGTGCTTGCACAGATTTGTGCCCTGCATACATGAAATCAGAAGCTTTGCATCTGGATCTAAGTTCTCTTCAGCTTTCTGAGCAAATGCAACATGTTAACACAAGTCATATAATAAACACTGCAAAACTGATTGTCAAAGAAGGCTGGATGCTGTTTTCTTTCTTATGTGTTATATCCAATTTTCATGGAAGGGTTTTAATCTCTTGCTTTGCTACAGGTGCCACGTACTTCTGAGATCTATGTGCACAGAAGTGGCAGAACGGCCAGAGCTGCTAACGAGGGGCTGAGCTTGCTGCTAATTGGTCCAAGTGACATGATGAATTTTAAAAGGATTTATAAGAC
The DNA here is from genome assembly GCA_037013535.1 of Intellagama lesueurii. Classification (NCBI taxonomy): domain Eukaryota; kingdom Metazoa; phylum Chordata; class Lepidosauria; order Squamata; family Agamidae; genus Intellagama; species Intellagama lesueurii. The sequence goes on from JBAJHW010000001.1 coordinate 24,810,487, forward strand.
ATTGGGGAAAAATGAAGAGCTTCCTTTTTTTCCTGTTGAAACAAAATATATGACAGCAATCAAGGTAAAATATATCTTTCTTCTAAAACAAAGTTGGCGGGATAGCTCGATAAGTTAGCTCTCGAGCCAGAGGTTGGGAATTCGATTCCCCCACTGTGCATCCCAGAAGATCCAGCCCAGGGTACCCTCAGAAGAAGGGAGTGGTAAACCACTTCTGAGAGCTTCTTATCTGGAAAACTCTAGAAGGGGTTGCCGTAAGTCAGAACGGACTTGATGACATATAATTAGTAGTTGTTCTTGATTAGTCGTTAAGTCATGTCCGACTCTTCGTGACCCCATGGACCAGAGCACGCCAGGCCCTCCTGTCTTCCACTGCCTCCCGGAGTTTGGTCAAATTCATGTTGGTAGCTTCGATGACACTGTCCAACCATCTCGTCCTCTGTCGTCCCCTTCTAATGAAACTGCTAGTTTTGGGGGCTTTTAAAAATAGTCACACTTTTCACAGTGCCGTTATAGTTTTTATTTATTTATTTACTGCACTTTTAAACCCTCCCCCTCACTAGTCAAAGTTCCCTGAGTGGCATATGATTTGGTAGAAATGTAAAAAATGTTGTTGTTGTTGTTATTATAAAAAATGAAAAAACTCTTTAGAACAGATATTGGCCAGAATCCTATTACTGTCTGATCCACTTCTAAAAGGAATCTTTGCACTTCCTTTATCTTTTAAAATACACTTCTCCCTTCAACAACACTGGAGTTAGGGGTGCTAGACTCCCGTGTAGTTCAAACTCCACGTGTAGCTCCTGTGCCTCCAAAAACATAGCTACAAAGCATAAACAGTTGGTTCACACACAAAGAGAGAGAGAGACTGAGAGAGAGAGAACAGTTCTCTCTATCAGGGTTCTTTTCCATAACACTGACAATCCTTTCCATACAGTACTATGTGTAATGATCCTTAAAGGCCCTTGTGACCCCTTGATCTACAATTAGAGCTGAATTAGAGATGTTGTGTTTGGGGGCAAGTAGACCACTTTGATGTTTTCAGTGTTGAACTCATGGGGTTCCTGGTGGCCAGGGGCACAATATTTATTCAATATTTATTGATTAAATATTTATTTATTGGAATATTTATTCATTGGGTGGGGAAAAATTCATGTTTAACACAACCATTATGTTCAGACCCATGCAATTCAAGGGAGAAGTGTAGTATCCAAACGTCCTTTTTATTTATTTTCCAACTCAAAACATGTATAGACTGCTTTGCCATAGGATCTTACAGAAATGATTTGCAGAAGACTTGTAGTCTCCAAATGGCATTCAACATCTTTAACAGTATAATTCAAATGCAAACAACAATTAAAACCCAACTCCTCAGTAAAATTGCACCCCTGAATTGCTCCAAACTTCCATCAAGCTGTCCTGGTTCATCCATAGTATAGGCTGAATGGCAGCAACAATGCCTGTGTAGTCTGCAAGTCTTCAGTGCTCTCTTATAATAGTGCTGGGAAGTTACTGCATGGTACAGATGCATACTTTGCTGTCCTCAGTCCTAATACTTCAACATTTTCCTATAGGCAATGAGGGTGCTTTTCTGCACGTTCTCTTTTCAGTGCTCAAATTCTGTCTTTGCATAAGACGCACAAAAAACGTGTGACGGTTGCCTTTTGTTGTAGGAGAGGGTGAACTTGGCGAGACAAATTGAGAAGGTGGAGTATTTTAACAGCCGTGCAAAGCATCACAACTCCTGGCTCCAGCAAGCCGCAGAAGCCCTCGAACTTGAGGTGGATGATGATGTTTTAATAGGTAAGTAGGACTTGGGGCTTGGGAAGAAGGAGCTATCCAAGCAGATTTACTAAGGATCCTGCCTTCTAAGAGGGAGGTAGTAATTCAGGTATATCCACATACCTGAGGGTTCTATCCATGATTTCTAAAATGTCTTTGGGTACTTTGGGACAGAAGATGTATATGCTTGATAGGAATCGTGGTGGAATGCAAGGGGAGTTCTAAGCCACAAATGCAACAAGAGTGGCTACGAGTTAAGGCTAGGTTCAGTATTCAGGGACAGCATGTTATTCACACCTCACTTTAGAAGGCAGGTTGGCTGTCTCATATCTGAGAACTTCCCAGAGGAATGGATGCTCCAGTGTACAGCAGCTGTTCATAATCCTTGGAGCTCCAAAACATGGAACAGAAATATTTGGGTTCTTGGCTTGTGTGTGATTACACCTTATGCTGAGGTGGATTCTGTTTGTTCACCTAGGCCAGGTTTTGTACTTGGCCATCAGCTCCTTGGAATATCAACCAATAGGCTTTTCTTGTCCAGTTACATTTGACCCTAGTATCTCAGCACTGGGGAGTTACAGAATCATGAAGTTGGGAGAGGCCTCTAAGGCCATTGAGTCCAACCCCCTGCTCAGTGCAGGAATACAAATTAAAGTATATGTGCCAGGTAGTTTTCTAAATCTCTCTTGAATGCCTCCAGTATTGGAGCACTCACCACCTCTCGAGGTCATTGGTTCCATTGCCTTACTGCTCTCGTAACAGGAAGTTTTTCCTGATACTCAACCGAAATCTGGCTTTCTGTAACTTGAGCCCATTGTTCCGTGTCTTGCACTCAAGGATGATTGAGAACAGATCCTGCCTCTCCCCTGTATGGAGAGCCTTTCAAGTATTTGAAAAGTGCTATTGTATCTCCCCTCAGTCTTCTCTTCTCAAGGCTAAATATGCCCAGTTCTTTCAGTCTTTCCTCATAAGACTTGGTTTCCACCCCCCTTGTTGCCCTCCTCTGAACTTATTCCAATTTGTCAGCATCCTTCTTGAAGTGCCGTGTCCAGAATGGTTGGTCTTCCAGACATGTTTGAGATCAGCGCTCATCAGCCCCATTGTCATTGCCAGAGGGTGAAGGGCTTATTTAACACATTCTTATCCCCGTCTTCACCCAAAAATACTCTCTTATAATAGCGTGCAAATATCAGAAATGAGGCATTCCCTGCCAAGAGGCTTGCCATCTAAAACACACAACACAGAGCAATTGGGAGGAAGAAGGGGAAAAACGCATTCAGTCAGTGGATGCTGGGTTACAGATTTCCGCAGCTAGTAAGATCAGGAGGCCATAAAGATGGGGTCACATACAGAAGAACTTGGAGTGGAGCTTGGATCTTCAGTGTACAAAACATGTGTCCTAACACTGAACCACAGACTGCCACTCCCAGGGTAAGAGAGGTATGCAGAAGTAACATCTGATCCAGCCTTGAAGCTGTCATGTAGAGATGTGAACCTACGATGTCAAGCTCTCAAAATCCTCCCCTAGCTCTCAGTGGTGTCCCTTACGTGTTTTTGTCATGTCTGTCCGCAGGAGGCAAACCCAGTGAGCAAGAAGAAAGTGAGAAACTCAGAATGCTCAAGGGGATGAAGAAGCATCTGAAACACTTGCTGTCTCAGCCAGTGTTTAAGAACCTAATGAAGACCAAATATCCAACCCAGTCTGGAAAATTACTTGTGTCTGAGACTTCGGGGGAGCATTCCCAGTCTGCATTGGGCATTGTGTCAAAAGCCCAAGCAAAGAAAATGAAGAAGCAACAAAATGTAAACAAGTTAAATAAATGATGGGATTTCTCAGGATGCAAAATTAGGACCCCAATTTCTCCTTTTTCAAGCCATAGAGTACTCCGACCTCTCTCCCCTTTTTATCCCTCCACATTGGGGATGCTAGCAGCCATGAGTTCAATGGACTTTTAGTCGTAACTTAGACCCATTAAAATGGTTGGGCGTCCTTTGTCTACAAGGATGTTGACTAAAAACTCCCAAGCAAAAACCCCATTGATATCTGTGGGTGTAAACTAGTTGGGACTGAAATTGTGCCTTATGGTTGCCAAATTAGTATAGTACAGTTACTCAAGCAAGATGGATTTGGTTTAAATAGATTCAAATTGATTTAAATCACGACTTAAATTAAAAAATCAGATTTTTTTATGATTTAAATTTTTAAAAATCCTTTTTTAATTTAAATCATGATTTAAATCAATTTCATTTTTTTAAAAATCATTGATTTTTATCCACCCTATACTTGTAAGTGGCGTGATACGTTTGAAGAAAATACTTATTTGTAATTCTTTAATTTTGTGTACACAATTGATATTTATATGTACCTTAAGCTTAGGATGCTGCAGCAGTATAGCTTTTCATTTTGAAGAAGGGGGGGGGGGGAGGGAGAAAAGACCAGTCAGAAAAAATAAAGACCAGGTTTTGCCCTAAGTAAAATAATTAATTCATTTCTTCCTGTTTTAAACTTGTCCAGCAGAAGTTTTTATTAAAAGATTTTCAAACTTTTTTATTATTTTATTCTTTATAGTCCATAATCGATTTACATGGATACTATAGAAAGCATATAAATCAGCATGGGAATTCAGTCTGCAGAAAGCCAATGTTTTGCAATTTAAATTTAATATTGTAGATTAAACAACCTACAATACAATTACTGCCCATGAAAGCTTATACCAAATAATACTTATTAGTCTTTAAAATGCCACAAGATTCAGATTAACATCGCCAGGGGCTATCCACCAGGAATTACCATACAGATCCCAACATAATCTGTGCCTGTTTGCAGGTACATGTAGCCTGAAATCTTGTTGCTTAGTGTAGTAAGTTGCACTACAGCAATAAGTTGTACTAGAGTGCAACCTCCTAGAGAACAGATAAAATTGAGGAAAAGTTTTCTGCACACATCTCAGGCTCTAAATATTAAACCAGAAAAGGCTAGACTAAGCCTATAGAGAGCAAAAACAACACCTATTGCCAAATGGATGAATGCTAATTAAAAGTCTCCCACCATGACAAGACTCTAGGTGGACCATCTGGAAGTCAGTCAATAGACTGACGTCCAATCCAGTGAAGTAGGAAGGATCAAAGAATAATCAAATAATAAAATGGGGCTACTTGGATACAGGACAAATTTTCTGTGGCTGTGGAGAAATCAATTAATGCATCACTTATGTGCATGCAATCTGTGCCCCACCACTTACTTGTACAAAAGAAGTTCTAGCAAATGGTTGAGGTGATGTTATTGAAGTAGCCCACTTCTGGTCAAAAATAGTCTAATTTTCTTAGCATTTTAATTTGTTTTTAATTTTACCTATATTTAATGTAAGTCCATAATTTTAAATCGTGCAATGCTCTGATGTGAATAAAGACTAGAGTCGGCCCATTAAATCAATGGGGATTTGGTGAATCAACTCCATATAGCCCATTGGCTCAAATGGACCTATTTTAGTTATGACTATGCCAAAGTAACTTGTGTCTTATTGGTGCGTTTGTTTTTCCTATATTTATATCCTCCTTTTCCTCCATGGACCTTCTCCTTATTTTTATCCTAACAGTCCTGTGCGGTAGGTTAGATGGAGAGAAAGTGACTGGCCTCAGACCACCATCTGAGCTTCTTGGCTGAGTGGGAATTCAAACCTCAGTCGCCCAAGCCCTAGCTCAGTACTGCACTCACAGTCATTTTGCTTGTGGCTCTCTCACACACAAACTCCATTCCCCAAGATAATACAAAGAAGGTCATCATCAAGTCCCTAGGCTGCTGCGGGCCTATTAAGATGGCAAGTTTGTATATGTGATTTAAACAGAAATAACTCTTTGGAGGCATGTGAGTACGTTTTAGAGGCAACAGGGTAGCAGTAACTAGGCAGTTCTGTTGAAGTATTTGGAAAGTTAATTACATTTTCCAGAATTCATTGCCCTCAACAGCTTAAAAACCTACATGCAGATCAGCGTTGATGCTTGTTTACGGCATACACAGTATGTCCTGCTACTTGCCAAGCTGAAGTAGTTTTACCCAAATTTGTATGTAATACAGTTGCTGTTTACCTTTTGGAACAAACATCTTTCAGGCGCAGGATAGTTAGTGGTGCAGGACAATGATGTTTGCCCAAATTGTACCTAAGGTATATGATGCCAAAGCCTAGAGCACTTAGAAATGTCTGCGGCTATAATTACCCTGTTTTTATCTAGGTTCTGTGCAGGCTAAGCTGTAGGCATCTAGGCTCTGTATGCACAGAGGCCTAGAAACCTGCCCTTGATCATGCTCTTCCACTTAAAACCCTCCATTGGTCGTAAGAGTTGTAAAACATGGTTTTCTGTGACTCGCCCATTACCACAGAGAGTATAAAGGCACACCTTTGCATATAATTTGTATATGCTGATTTACATGCATATGGAGACTAAATATAAATTTAAACAGAAATACTCACTGTAGAAGGGGAAATGGTGACCCTGAGATGGGAGTATGATGCTAACAACTGATCAGCAACTACAAGGCCCCTTTTCTCCTTTCTTACACATTGACCTTTAAACCAAAATGAGACTAGATGGCCTTTCAGATAGAGATGTGGTTAGTGTGTTGGACTAGGACTCTGGAGACCTGAGTTCAAATGTTAACCCAGATACAAAATACACTGGTTGACCTTGACCTTGGACCAGCCATGCATGCGCTCTCAGCCTCATCGTCCTCACAGAAAAACTATATACAATGCTTTAAGCTCGTAAGAAGAATAACAGCATGTAAAAGTGAGACATAAATAAATTGAAGACTATAGTTTAGCAGTCCTTCAAAGGGAGGACTGTCCACACACGAGGGCAGCAACTCTTAATGGCGGCAGCGGGAGGGCTACAGCCCCCTCCCTGGGAGGCCCTACCACATTTAGAGAGGGCCACAGATTCATCTGTTCATGTTGTACCCTTGTTTGCACATAGCCCAAGGCTTTCCTAGTTTGATAGGGGGTCCTGAAACCTGAGAAGAGCTCCTAAAAGGGCTGAAAAAAGGTTGAAAATGACTGCACAAGAGTATATATGCACCCTCTTTCCCATGGGTGTGTTTGTGTGTGTGTCTCATTTATAGGCCGCCTTTCTCTCAATAAGGAAACTCAAGGCGTCTCATAGTATTAAAAAGATAGAATTATAACACAATAGATTATCAATTAAATTATCATAACTAAAATACATTGAATGATTAAAGCATTCAAAACTTTAAAAACTCAACTAAAAAAGCAGCATTCAGGGACTCGGTTATGATTGTTAAAACCTGAAGAGTTGGGTCTTCCAACTGTTGCTGGAAGAATAAAAGGGAGAGAGCCAACCTAACCTCCCAAGGGAGAGCGTTCCATTTATGTAGAAGTTCCTTAAATAAGTTTTGCTCTTGGTAATTATGCTTAGGCCCAAGCAATCTGCTCCTTTCTACATCTCGCTTTGACACTTTTTTTCCCCCTCTGTCGGGGCTCCTGTACATGTTGAAATTTGCTCACCCTTGTATTATTCCCAACTCAACAAAGGCTGCACTTAATTGAATTTTGATAGCCATGGTCATGTTAAATGGGCAGGGATTTTTCCCCCAGCAGGGGCAGCTTAAGGTATAAAGGGATATGAAAGCTGCATGGCATATCACACTACATGTGTGAGGATTATTTGCTTTTGCTTGACACTTCCAAGTCTTTCCTAGGCGAGTTTTCAATGTTATGAAAATCAGCTAGGGAGCTTTCAGGACTGCAAGTGACATATAGAGTGATTATTTTCTAGGCCAGTTCTAATTTCCAATTAGAGTTATAACTAATATAGCTATGCCCAAGGGCCATCCTATATAGCACAAAGATATGTGCCCTTCTCTAAGAATCTCTGACACCTTCAGCCTTTTAATCACTGCCCTTGCATGGAGGTTGGAGGTAGCATTGGCAGTGTTTTTTCTAGGCCCTGCTCCTCTACTTTGAACAACAGCTTCATCTGCAGCAATTAGAAGGTGGTTATATTTATCGCCACACCATAGAAAGATTCTTCTGCTAATCTCAGCTAAGGAAAGACAGTCCATTTCAAAGTTTGATCTCTAGTATCTTCCAGAAAGATGCGCTTCATCTTCACTGTTGAAGCCACACATTCCTGTTCAATAGAGATTTCTCATCTTCCAACAAGCTCACAGAGCTGACCCTGATAGAGTGAGGCATTTGCCTTGGACAGCAATAGTAGGAAGATGTCGGAGAAAAGAGGTAGGTGTGTCACACAGCCTGTCCTCCGTCCCCTAGTGCTACTGCCCTCAAATTTGTGTCTAAAAAAATACTAAAGTGTGCATGAAAACCTCAACACCACAACGTCAACCCCTAGCTCTCTACAAAATAATAATAATCATGTACCATCATGTCAGTTCTGACTTACAGCAACCCTTCTCAGGGTTTTCAAGGCAGAGAATACTTAGAAGTATTTTACCCTTCCCTTCTTCTGGGGGTGCCTTGGGACTGTGCAGCTTGCCCAAGGCCACACAGGCTGGTTCTACTCAGAGGAGGCACCGTGCACCATCAAATTCCCAACCTCTGGCTCCAAAGCCGGAAACCTAAACCACTGAACTATCTCTACATACCACACTGTAAAAGTAAAATGAAAGAAGACATTTGGCCACTAGATGGCCTGAGGAGACTTTCTAAATTTAAACAAGCCTGTTAAAAAAGAGAAGAAAACATACAGTATTTTTGGATGGGCAGGATGTGGGACTACGTAGCTGTGGCCCTCCAAAAATCTAGGGTGGTGTATGCAGTGTTTGGGCATTCAGAAGATGTTCACTCTTAAAGTTCCATGAGAGCCTGGCCACAATCCTGATGAATAGGTAGACTATAGGCACTTCCCTCTTTCATCCTCCCGAGGATACCATTCACAGCCGCCGCAAGTTCGACAGAAGGAGCAAAAAATATTAATTTAATTTGTTCAGTACGATATTGAGTGTACACCAGTATTTAAAACAATCACTTCAGTTAGCATCTGTTCTGTATTAAACAGAAATATGTCCAGTATTTACTTAATCAATAGCAAGATAAGTCCCACTATGTTACAACCACATGTTGAGATCCAGTGTCATACTCTTAATACACCCTTTCCTCTGTTCATGAAAACTCTAAACAAAATACCAAGGGTTCTGGTAAACAAAAAGACAAGAGGATGACCAGTTTCAGAGCAATACACAAAAACTGAGGCTTACTTTGTGAAAACTTGGGCCAGCTGCCCAAATTGTTCTCCTTGGAAGACCTGCAACTTTATAGCGTTACCAAGTCACATTCCTTGTGTAGGATTGCAGGACATAGCCGAACAGAGCCCAGTTGCTCCTAATTCACCACCACCACATGCAATGTTTATGGGAGCCAAGATCTGCTACTCTGCTTTCCAGTTCGAGGATCCCAATGAAGTCTCTGCAGACATTAAAATCCAAAACAAACAAAAACCAAGGGCACCACTGCTAGTGAGCTTGGTGCCCTTTTGGCTCAGATAAACTCCACTCTTGGCTCTGAACCCTGGGCTTCTGTCCAATTCACCCACCCCTAAGCGTTTCCTGCTCTTTCAGAGAAAAGATCCTTACGCAATGGATTCCAATAACAAGAAAAGAGATTTCAACAATGTTGGTAATAACGTCCCGGCATAAGAGCTGCTCAATAGTGGAATTCACTGCTCTAGATGATGGTGAACTCTACTTCATTGGAGGTTCTGAAGCACAGGTTGACTGCTTTAGTTGTTGGTCTGCCAGTGATGCTGTAACTGGATTTCCTGTACAAGCAGGGGTTGGATTAGCTGCCTAGAACTCTACCATTACGCGATTTATTTATTTTTGTCACATATTAACACCAGAGGGCATCAAAGCATCATGTTTCCTATGCTACCATTAACACAATTTTCTAGTCTACCAGTTGGCAGTAACCCTTGCTTCAGAAATTAGCAGGTTTTTAGAACTTTCCTGCTAGAATGGGGGGTGGGGAGGAAGAAATGCCAGATGTTGCCTGTTGGCTGCTCAGAGTCTCGGACTGGGTTCTTTCTTAGCTTCCCTAAAGACCTCCAGTAATCCCTGATGATTCCCCCTTCCAAGTACTATCCAAGCCTGTCCCTGTTTACTTTTCAAATCTGACAAGATTGTGTGTGTTTACAGTGATGTGGTGTTATAACTGTGTTTTATAGTGTATGTTTTTTACTTTTATACATACAAATGAACATATGCCTGTTTCATACAAATGAATGCAAATTAATTGTAGGAAAATGCTGGCATAGTTTTTCACAGTTTTGTCTCTTCCAAGTCATGCACCAACAGTCCCAGATATATAACTATCCCTCAAACTTCAGACCACTCTTCTCTCCTTTTTTCTCATCACTCTCTTCCAAAGTATTTATTTATGGATTAGTCATACAGTGGTACCTCGGTTTACAAATTTAATGCGTTCTCTGGGACGTTTCGTATTGCGAAAAATTCGCAAACCGAAACACGGTTTCCCATAGGAACGCATGCACGGGGCAGCACTACAAACCTCTCAGGCGCAATGCATCCTGTGGAAACTTGCTTCGTATTGCGAAAAAAATCATAAACCAAGGCATTATTTTCAATGGATTTTCATTCGTAAACCGAAAATTACGTTAACTGAGGCGTTTGTAAACCAAGGTACCACTGTATTTATATTCGCCTGCTCTCCCATGATCTTAAGGAAGGATGTGTAGCTCTTCTCCATTTTGTCCTCCCAAAAACACAGTGAGGTAGAACAATATGAGGAGAAAAGATTGGCTCAAAGAAACCCCTCTATGTACCTAAGGCTTAGTGAAGTTTAGAACTCAGCTCTCCCAGTCCAGCATTCCAGTTGCTACATCACGTTGGCTTTCTGTAAGGGAAAGGCTTGCTGTGACATTATGCCGAGTATTTCCACCATCCCTCATGTCACATTTTTCCTTCATGAAGTCAGAGAAAAGAGCAAGGACAATACCTTTCCTTTGCATTTATTTAAAATAATCTAGATCCTGATTTCTCTTTATTGTATGAATCTTTAAATGTTATTTTCTTTCTCATTACCAGCTGAGCATTTTGATGAGAGAATCTAAACTGAAGTATCTTCTTTCAATATGTATGTATTCATGCCTTAAGATTTATTTAAGGCAGTTCACTTACAGATGAAGGAACCTGAAAGGTCTTTTCAGTGGTGGCACCTGGGACCATTGAATGCTTTCCCTCAAGTGGTTTGCCTAAAACCCACTGTGACGTTTTGTCAGTGCCAAACAAACATACTTTTGTTCTCCCAGACTGTGTGGTACCACAGGTGCCGTGTATTCCCTTCCTCCCCAGCCTGTGCTCGTCCCTCATTCAACAGCCAGTGCGCAGTGCTTTTTTCCTGTTCTTCACACAATTGTCCAGTCACAGCAGGAGCACAGACATCCCTTCTCCGCCTCCTCTGGCAGCCATCCACTCAGATAAGAAGGTGTACCAAGGGTTCATGCAGTGCTGCCTTTGAGTGGGCAGCTGCCAGAGGAGGTGGAGGAAGGAGGTCTCTGCTTCTGCTGAGACTAGATGGTCGCCCAAAGAGCAGAAGAAAAGCACCACATGTTGGCTTGTGAATGGGGGAGCCAGCCGGGAGGTGGGGGTAGCGAATGAGCAGCACTGCAGGTGAACTGGCACGAACCTCCAAACCGAGGTTTGTGCCTATCTCTACTCATTTCACAAGCAGATTGCCTGGAGAGAACAGTGGCTTAACTATTTAAATTATGTTTTTTGTTGTTGTTTAGTCGTTAAGTCATGTCCGACTCTTCGTGACCCCATGGACCAGAGCACGCCAGGCCCTCCTGTCTTCCACTGCCTCCCGGAGTTTGGTCAAATTAATGTTGGTAGCTCGATGACACTGTCCAACCATCTCGTCTTCTGTCGTTCCCTTCTCCTCTTGCCTTCACACTTTCCCAACATCAGGGTCTTTTCCAGGGAGTCTTCTCTTCTCATGAGGTGGCCAAAGTATTGAAGCCTCAGCTTCAGGATCTGTCCTTACAGTGAACACTCAGGGTTGATTTCCTTCAAGATGGGTAGGTTTGTTCTCCTTGCAGTCCAGGGGACTCTCAAGAGTCTCCTCCAGCACCACAATTCAAAAGCATCAATTCTTTGGCGGTCAGCTTCTTTATGGTCCAGCTCTCACTTCCATACATCGCTACTGGAAAAACCATAGCTTTGACTATGTGGACCTTTGTTGGCATGGTGATGTCTCTGCTTTTTAAGATGCTGTCTAGGTTTGTCATTGCTTTCCTCCCAAGAAGCAGGTGTCTTTTAATTTCGTGGCTGCTGTCACCATCTGCAGTGATCATGGAGCCCAAGAAAGTAAAATCTGTCACTGCCTCCATATCTTCCCCTTCTATTTGCCAGGAGGTGATGGGACCAGTGGCCATGATCTTAGTTTTTTGGATGTTGAGCTTCAGACCATTTTTGCTCTCTCCTCTTTCACCCTCATTAAGAGGTTCTTTAATTCCTCCTCACTTTCTGCCATCAGAGTGGTATCATCTGCATATCTGAGGTTGTTGATATTTCTTCCGGCAATCTTAATTCTGTCTTGGGATTCCTCCAGTCCAGCCTTTCGCACGATGTATTCTGCATATAAGTTAAATAAGCAGGGAGACAATATACAGCCTTGTCGTACTCCTTTCCCAATTTTGAACCAATCAGTTGTTCCATAGTCAGTTCTAACTGTTGCTTCCTGTCACACATATAGATTTCTCAGGAGAGAGATTAGGTGGTCAGGCACTCCCATTTCTTTAAGGACTTGCCATAGTTTGCTGTGGTCCACACAGTCAAAGGCTTTTGCATAGTCAATGAAGCAGAAGTAGATGTTTTTCTGGAACTCTCTTGTAAATTATATTTACAAGTTGATATTGATTCATAGACTGGTGGTGCAGTTTGAGGCGACCTCATTGGTCTGCATTCCAAGGACAAACAATCCAGATCTGGGTTGTGAATGGGGGTTTTGGGGTATGAACTCCAAGCTTTTATCAATAGGAAGATATTGTTTTAAGGAATGAGATGTTATATCCTGCCTTTATCTCAGACCCTCAGCTCTCCCTTTAAAAGTAGCGCTAAGAACATTTCTCTATAGGCATCTTATAAATTAACTTGCTTTGTTTTGGAAGATAAACATGACAATTTGCAAGTCTGATTGCTCAGGAGGAGCCTGTGTAGCTGGAGGATAGATCAGGCTGTGATAGGTTAGGCTAGAATACAATGCCTGAATGAAGATCGCTCAAGGGGTTTCCTGACTAAATAACAATTTGAACCTTGCCCTTATCCAGCACTCTATTACACCATGTCTGCTCTCTTTATGAGTCACTGTATTTTTCCTCTACGTAAAAAAAGAAAGAAAAAACTGAAATGTAATTGGGTGCTAGATTTATGATACCGATAATAAGCTTCCTGACCTCTTCTATTCATCTCTCCAAAACCAAGATATTAACTGCCTCTGTCATCAAGGAACTAATGAGATTAGCTCAACGCATTTAAAACCTCAGCTGCATTTGAAAAAGCTTCCGTCAAAATCTTCTTTTGAATTTAATAAACCCATGTTTCTTTATTTAAAAGTTAAAGAAAGAAAAGGCATTATGCTTATGGCTTCTTCTTCTTCTTTCTTTTCTTTTCTTTTTTTGCATTAAAATTAATGGTGTAAAATCAAGCATCAGTGTGAGAGTTGACGTGCGTGCGTGTTGTGGGGAGAGATTTCTTAAAGATTCTTAGATGAAGCAAATGGGTTTAGGACAAAGGTACAGGGATCAGGACTCCAGATTAATCCCAACAAAGACTAGTGGCATGAGTAGTATTACAAAGACTAGTACAAAGTACAGACATATCTGGGTAATATCTCTGAGGAGCTGAGACTGTGAACAGACATGACAAAGAGGAAGGAAGGAAGGAAGGAAGGAATAAATAAATAAATAAATAAATAAATAAGATTATATGCGGTCAAGTCAATTCTGAGTTACGGTGACCCTTTTCAGGGTTTTCGAAGTAGGGAACACTCAGAAGTAGTTTACCGTTCCCTTTTTCTGGGGCTGCCCTGGGACTGTGCAGCTTGCCCATGGCTACACAGGCTGGCTCTTCTCACAGGAGGCACAGTGGGTAGTTGAACTCCAAACCTCTGGCTCTGCAGTCAGATGCCTAAACCATTCAGTTATCCAGCCAGCCAGAAATAAATACTTTTATTAAATATGTAATAATAGCCATACTGCTGGGCACATTCTAATTCCAGAGTATGGCCATGCTGACTGGAAGATCCTGAGAACTGTAGTTGAAAAAGGTAACTTTTCCAAGGGCTGTGACTACTTTTGAACAGGGATGGAAAAGAATTTCCTGGGGAATCAAGATCTCAATGATAATGTCAGCTTTGCACCTATCAAGATCCGTTAAAATTAAAAGATTTTAATAGCATTTCAAAATACTAACATTAGCTTCCTTTCTTTAAAAAAAAGGAAAACAGAAAATAAAAAAAGCATGTGGCTGAAATTTTACAATTTTACTCCTTAGTGGTGAATAATTCTATGAATACCACAATTATTCTGTTTTTATTTCCTTTAGAGAGACTGCTTGAAGCTGGCAGGCATTTTATAGTATTTACTTTTGCATGCAAATATTTATTTCTGAGTAGAGGAGAGGCTTGAAACACTCTCAACAGACCAGATGACCAAAATCAGGATCAGCTCGCGAGCCACTATTAACTTTTCAGGCTTGTTCCAGTAACAAGGTGCCTATGGCCAAAATTCTCAGTTCTCACCTGAGATTCCAAAGGAGAGAGCCAGCAGCCTAAAATGTTTACAGAACCAAATCCTTCTCTCCCTCCCTTCCCTGCCTCTTTAATCTTCCTCCCTCCATTAGGTTGAATGGGTGGAGACTACTGTTCAGTGACTTTATGGACAAAAATGGAGGGCACAGGAGAAAACCCACCCTATCTTGAGCTGCCCTTGGATTATGCCCCTGCAGCCTCAGTGTAAACACTGCTCCTATTCAAAGTAAAGCAAAGTGTGTTGCTTATCAGACTAGATCAGATGGAAAGCTCTTTAATCTCTCTAGATTGAGAGCGAAGACCAAAGTCCAGCTGAAATGCATGCGGGACTTCCTCTTCGCTGATGATGCAGCTGTTGTTGCCCATTCTGCTGAAGAGCTCCAACAACTCATGAATCGTTTTAGCAAGGCCTGCCAAGACTTTGGATTAACAATCAGCCTGAAGAAAACACAAGTCATGGGCCAGGGCATGGACTCACCTCCCTCTATTACCATCTCCACACAAGAATTGGAGGTTGTTCATGACTTTGTGTACCTTGGCTCAATGATCGCTGACACCCTCTCCCTAGATGTCGAGCTGGATAAACGCATTGGCAAAGCAGCTACAGTGGTGCCTCGCTAGACGATTGCCTCGCAGGACGAGGAAATCGCTAGACGATGCCTTTTTGCGAGCGCTACTGCGCTTCGCAAAACGATGTTTCCCTATGGCGATTTTCGCTAGACGATGAGGTTTCCCCATAGGAGTGCGCCGACTAGTGGTCAAAAGCTGTCAGTGCAGCTGTCAGTGCATTCCTATCGGGACCCTCACTCGCTAGACGATGTTTCCCTATGGGAAATTTCGCAAGACGACTGCGTTTTCCCTTGGAACGCATTGAAGCAATTTCAATGCATTCCAATGGGAAAACGTGCTTCGCTAGACGATGTTTTCGCTAGACAGCGATCCTCGTGGAACGGATTAACATCGTCTAGCGAGGCACCACTGTACCATGTTCTCTAGACTCACAAAGAGAGTATGGCTTAATAAGAAGCTGACGGCATATACCAAGATCCAGGTCTATAGAGCCTGTGTCCTGAATACACTCCTGTACTGCAATGAGTCCTGGACCCTTTGTGCACGGCAGGAGAGGAAGTTGAACACATTCCATATGCATTGTCTCCGACGCATTTTTTGGTATTGTAGTGTTCTCCTCTAAATGTGGTCATGGCTCAGGTTTAGTTAGAGTGAGTCATGCATATTTATGTTGCTGAGAGGCGGAGCCAAGAGGCAGAGCATAAGAGGCAGAGCCTGAGGGGGAGAAGGGAGATCAGAGTTTTGGAAGGAGTTTGATTAGCTGAGTTCAGAGATTTATGTGATTGTGATTAGACTGATGAAAATATAGTAGGAGATCTGAGAAGTGATTGACCAGTGATGGGAAGGGAGAAGGAATAGAACTGAATATTAAAATACTGAAACAAATAAGCAAATAAACTAAAGATCTTTCTATTTCAATAAAGAGTGGACCTGATTCTTTCTAAAGGAGTTATGGGGATCTAGGGATCTCCTGGTGGCAGCAGTGGAAGAAAGGAAAGAGTTTAGTTTTGCCCTGGTGTGCTCTGAGGTCTGAGTCTAGGTGGACAGACCAAGGCACGAGTGGGTCCAACGCCACATAAGAGCCAGAGGTGTGGGATCCAAAAAGGGTCAAAACGCGACATTGGTGTCCAGCGGCGGGAAACGAAGTAATCCAGTGAAGCCTATTGAAATAATCCAGTGAAGCCTATTGAAATAATCCAGTGAAGCCTTTAGAAAAGAGATTATTGAGTCAAGGGTACCTTTTAGACAGGATCTGTGGCAATGAGGTTTGGTTCCTGCTAGAGCTTTTGGGAAAAGCTTAGTAGCGGGGCCTCAGAACCCAGATCAGGGGGGTCTAAGATAGGGAACGACTCTGTGAGGAAATTTCTGAGTTTTACCTCAGGATCTGAGGATCAGAGGGCTTGCTGTGAAATCCCAGGCTCTGAGATAGGAGAGCGCTGTGGATAAGGCAGAAGCCAGGTCATAGCAGATCTGAGGGAGAGAACCTAAGGAAAAGGCTTGAATTCCCCAAGAGGGAATTTCTGAGTTTACCTCAGGATCTGAGGATCAGAGGGCTTACTGTAAAATCCCAGGCTCTGAGATAGGAGAGCGCTGTGGATAAGGCAGAAGCCAGGTCATAGCAGATCTGAGGGAAAGTACTAAAAGAAAAGGCTTGAAAAATTTATATCAGTAACTGGAAGTAAAATAAGAAAAACAGGTCCTTTTAAAAAATTTGTGAACGCTGCTCTAATCACCTCAGAGAAAGATAAACAAAAAGGAAAAGATGCCTCCCAAACGCGCCACAAGGGGGAGTCCTGAGTCTGAAGAGTTGCCTCAGGAATTGGAGGGAGACCAAGAGAAAATAGTTCTCGAGGTTACCTCAGAGGGACATAAGGAATTAAGCCCTCAAGAATTTGAGAGATGGAAACTGGAACGGGAATTTAAATTTAAGGAACTACAGCTCAGAGCTGAGCAGGAGGCCAGACAATTTGAGCAGGAAGCCAGACAGGCTGAGCAAGAGGAGAGAAGAAGAGAAAAGGAAATGGATTTTCAACTACAGATGAGACAGCTAGAGATTTCTACTCTAAACAATAACCGTAATAATAACAGTGGGGGAGGTGGAATCCTGTCAAAGATAGATTTGAAGAAGTTTCCCCAGTACAAAAGAGGGGACTGTCCTGAATCCTTCCTCATTGCTTTTGAACGCACCTGCAATGACTTTGAAATCAGAAATGAAGATAGAATGATGGTTTTAAGAGCGCAGGTTAGCGGAGATCTGGCAGAAATATATGCCCAGATGAATCCCGAGAAGGCAAGAGATTTTGAGGCATATAAAAAGATGGTTTATTCAAGATTTTGTCTGAACTCTGAACACCTGAGGCGGAAATTTCGCTCTCTCTCTAAAAAGCAGGATGAATCGTACTCTCAGTTGGGAGCTAGATTGGCGCAGACTCTGGAAAAGTGGATTGAAAGAGAGGAGATCACTTCTTTAGAACAGTTGAAGGATTTAATTGGGCTAGAACAGTTTTACTCCCTATTACCTGGAGAACTACGGTATTTAGTAAGGGACAAGAATCCTAAAAATTTATGGGAAGCGGGAGAACAAACTGATTTGATTAATGCTTACAGGAACCCTAGATTTTCAGAGCTGAGAGTAAATAAACCAAACTGGGACAATAACTATAAAAAGCCTTTTAATAAAAATTACCTCAGCAGGAATCCTGAGAGAGAAGGTCAGGGCGGGACTTCCCCGAAGTTGCCAAGGGCTAGCCCGCCAAAAACATCAAACCCTGAGGCACGGTTCGCCAAAGTACCTCAGAATGACAAAAGGAATTTTAAATGTTTTAACTGTGGGCAACCAGGCCACTTACAATTCCAGTGTAGGCAACCATACCCCAACTTGCAGAGAAATGATTCTCTAACCAAAAAGGTGTATTGTGTCAAGCAAGTGGAATCAGGGGAGGAAAATAGTAGACAGAGACCTGATCCCATAACCACCACCACTTCTACTGACCATGAGGAGGAAGATATTCCTATAGCCCAAGTAGTCCATTGTTTCTATATCAGCAATGACCAGACCCTTCTCAGAAACGCAGGTGAAGAGATAGTTGTGAAAGGAAAGAAGTACATTGCAATAAGAGATACAGGATCTCAAATCTCCATTGTCCATTCCGATCTAGTAGCCCAGGATGACATTATTCCAGGCAGAGAAATGTCTTTAAAGGGAATTGGGAAGGAAACCGTGGTTTTAAAAGTGGCTGAGATACCAGTAGAATACCAGAATTGGTCTGGAAAGTGGCAAGTAGCTGTGTCAGATGAAATACCAGCAGCTTTTCTCCTTGGTTGGGATTTGATAGAGCATGTCAAGAGTGCGTTAGTGCTTACCTGCTCAAAGGGGGGTCAAAACTCACCCTCTGCAGCTCAAACCGATACTGTAGCAGAGAGAGGCCTAGGTGGAGCGGTTACCGTGGCAACCCAGCTTGATGATAGGGCTGAGGCAGAACTCATGCTACTACAGAATCCCAAAACAAATAACAATTTTGCCCAGGAGCAGAATAGAGGACATTAGCTTGGGAGTTTGCTTTGAAGCTGCCAGGACTCCCACTGTACTGTCTACTGAGTGCCCTGAGAGCTTTAGCTTAACCAAAGACCTTCTGTACAGGGAAACGTTAGCTACTCCATACCGAGGAAAAGGGGAACCCCGAAAGCAATTAGTGGTCCCTAGTAAATACAGGGAGAAAATCATTAATCAAGCTCACAGCAGTTTATTTGGAGCTCACATGGGGATCACCAGAACCAAAAGACGGGTTGGTCAGAACTTCTTTTGGCCAGGTATGGGCAAACAGATTACTAGTTTCTGTAAAACGTGTGATGTCTGTCAGAGACGAGGGACTGGGCAGGACAGGACCAAAGCCAAATTATGTCCTCTGTCAGTCATCTCTACACCGTTCCAAAGGCTGGAAATCGATCTAGTGGGTCCCTTACCTAATGCCACCCGTAGGGGAAATAAATACATCTTGACCATAATGGATTTTGCCACTAGATATCCCGAGGCAATTCCTTTGCGCAACATGGAAACTGACACCGTGGCAGATGCCCTAATCAATTACATGAGCCGATTGGGATTTGCCAGAGAGATAGTCAGCGATTTGGGAATGAGTTTCACATCCAAACTGATCAAAAGGTTATGGGAGGCTTGTGGAATTACCCAAGTCAATTCGACTCCATATCATCCAGAGACCAACGGGCTAGTTGAGAAATTCAATGGCACTTTAGTGCGCATGATTAAGGCGTATGTAGCAGAGAACCCAAATGATTGGGACTGCAAAATACAACCCTTACTATATGCTTATAGGAGCATCCCTCAAGAGAGCACGGGATTTAGTCCTTTTGCGTTACTGCTAGGACGAGAGGCGCGCGGACCTTTAGATTTGCTCCGCATGAACTGGGAAAACCCTAGAGAAAGTGACCCAGAGTCAGTGGTAGAAAATATGCACAGGTTGCAAAACACCCTGCAAAGGTCTCTAGAGATAGCCGGAAAGAACTTAAGGGCTGCCCAGACCAAGCAGAAGGCCTGGTACGATAAGAAAGCCCATGTAAGAACTTTTGGGCCTGAGGATGAAGTTCTCTTGCTTAGGCCAATCAGAGGACACAAGCTACAATTAGCTTGGGAGGATCCCTATAAGGTAGTGACAAAATTGAACAATGTCAATTATGCGATACAGAAGGAGGAAGGCCCTGATGCCTTAAAGAGGGATGCATCTAAAGATGTTCGGGAGGAGAAGAGGGAACTGCCTACCCTTTCCCTAGCTGAGCAAGTGAAGCCCCGAGCCAGACTTAAAGATGACGTCACACTAAAACGACCAGCAGATGACATCCTGTGGACAACCGAGTGGCCGATGACCGCCAGTCGACGGAAAAGGGTGCGGAGAAAGGAGCCAGTGGTCAACAGAGGGACTCCTGAGTACCAGCCGAGGTGTGTCCAGCTGAAGGAGATGACCACAACCGGACCAGTCCATGGTGCGCCAGACTACGACGGAAAAGTGAGAGACTTGGACTTTGCAAATTTTGCCTTTGCAACAGAGACTCAGTTCTTGCCTCGAAAGCCCACAACGTTGTCGCAGATGTGCTTTCCAGGAGGCTAGATGAATGATACCAGGACTTTTATTATAAACTGAAATGGACTATAATTCACAGTTAATTATTTATGTAAAAGTTCATGATCGTGATTTCTGTATGGTTGTAAATTCTGTAAAATGATAAGGTAATGTATATTATTGATTAGTAGATGATAAGGTAAAGTATTGTATTGATTATTAAATGATAAGGTAAGGTATTTGGTTGAAATTTAGTAAAAATGTGAAAGTTAAAATGTTATGAAAAAAAAAAGTTTAAGCTATTGCAGCTGTTTGTTCAGGAGGAAAAATGTGTTTCCCCTCCCAAACAAACCTAAGTAAGGGGGGAGGTCTGTAGCGTTCTCCTTTAAATGTGGTCATGGCTCAGGTTTAGTTAGAGTGAGTCATGCATATTTATGTTGCTGAGAGGCGGAGCCAAGAGGCAGAGCATAAGAGGCAGAGCCTGAGGGGGAGAAGGGAGATCAGAGTTTTGGAAGGAGTTTGATTAGCTGAGTTCAGAGATTTATGTGATTGTGATTAGACTGATGAAAATATAGTAGGAGATCTGAGAAGTGATTGACCAGTGATGGGAAGGGAGAAGGAATAGAACTGAATATTAAAATACTGAAACAAATAAGCAAATAAACTAAAGATCTTTCTATTTCAATAAAGAGTGGACCTGATTCTTTCTAAAGGAGTTATGGGGATCTAGGGATCTCCTGGTGGCAGCAGTGGAAGAAAGGAAAGAGATCAGTTTTGCCCTGGTGTGCTCTGAGGTCTGAGTCTAGGTGGACAGACCAAGGCACGAGTGGGTCCAACGCCACATAAGAGCCAGAGGTGTGGGATCCAAAAAGGGTCAAAACGCGACAGGTATCATCTGGCAGGGCAAAGTTCCAAATAGAGTAGTCCTAGAACGAGCTGGAATTTTTAGCACGTATACATTACTGAAACAGTGACGTCTACGCTGGCTTGGGCATGTCGTGAGAATGGCTGATGGTCGGATTCCAAAAGATCTCCTGTATGGAGAATTAGTGCAGGGAAATCGCCCCAGAGGGAGACCACAGCTGCGATACAAGGATATCTGCAAGTGGGATCTGAAGGCCTTAGGAATGGACCTCAACAGATGGGAAACCTTGACATCTGAGCGTTCAGCCTGGAGGCAGGCGGTGCATCATAGCCTCTCTCAATTTGAAGAGGCATGTGTTCAGCAGGCCGACGCAAAGAGGCAGTCCTGAAACCACCAAAATCAGGGAGCTGGACAGGGGACAGATTGTATTTGTCTTCAATGTGGAAGGGATTGTCACTCTCGTATTGGCCTTCTCAGCCACACTAGACGCTGTTCCAAGACCTCTATTCAGAGCATGTTACCATAGTCTCTCGAGACTGAAGGATGCCTACAGTGCCTACAGTGATATACCGCCCCATAGTACTTACTCGCTAGGCAGTTTGCAATTTAATTACCCAGGCTACGCATTGCCCCTACAGTGAGCTGGATACTCAATTACTGACCTTGGAAGGATGGAAGGCTAAGACAATCTCGAACTGGCTACCAGGGACTGAATTCAGATCATGAACAGAGTCTTGACTGCAGTATTGCAGATTAACCACTCTACCACAAGGCTCCTCGTAATGGCGGATGTTACTCCATGAAACTGAATGGAAGACATTTAAGAGACTGAGCCCTAGGCTATTTTTCTGGGCCAGATCTGCCTCTATCACTTAACAAGGTGAGCAGATTTGCAGTATTATAAAAATTGTCCTGCTAGAAAGCATATCCAATTCTGGCTCCTGTTCCCACAATGAACATTCTGATGGCTGTGGGAAACTCACAAGCATAACATGAAAGGCATGTCATGTGTGTGGGGTTGCCATTAATAGGCAGCCAATTCTTAGTTATATAATTGATTCTCACTGTATCTTTAGGAATTACAAGAAGTGCTTGTGAGGTTTTCCCTATCTGGTGCCAAAATAATTCAATTGTTGTTGAATGTTATGCGCACTGACTTAGACTGACTTGGATGCATATGGGCAGAATGTGCTGCCCTGTCTCAGGCAGCATCATGTTTGGGGCCCAGCTGGTTTGAGACTTCAGTTTGGCTGGGATTTTTTTTTTTCCTTTTCTGGAAAATCTTGGGGTCATTTCCAAATCAGTCCAAGGTCACCTGCTTGTGCCTTGCTTGAAAGTACTATCTACTTCCCAGATTATTATTAGATTTAATATTCGTAGGTAGGTTTTAGCTTATTTCCCAGATTTTGCACAAGTTCTGCTGTATCTGTACAGTTATCTGCTCTCAGTACATTTTAAATAGTTTTTTGTCTGAAGTCTGTAAAGGCCAACTCCCAGGGTTGTTCTACGGATGAGAAAGGAGTAATGGTTTTTTAAGTTATTGATTTCTGAGGCTCCAACCAAATAGTTTCATTTCTGGCTCAGACAAACACCTATTTTTAGACAGCCTTTTAGCACCGAGAGCCTACAAACTGAGTTTACTGGAATAACTTTTCAAAGCAATTGTCTGCCCGTGCTTTATTTTCAGCAGAGACAGCTATGTACCTCATTTTATAAGCATATAAAAGGGTGACAGAAACTCCAGTTCAACAACAACTTTGCTACATTGGGAGCAGATAGTAAGTAAGAAAAGTACTATCTTGGCCAAATGTTCTCAAAAGGGAAGTTCTGAGGCTTCCACAGCCCAGCACCACTTGAAGGAAGTGAGGTCTCACTGTGCTAGTGTCTCACTGTGCTAGCCAAAGTCTCAGGGTATTGCTCGGTTTCTTCAGGTTTCCAGGGTGGGAGACAAACCTCAGGGTGAGCCGTGGTGGTGGAGGGTTTTGAGTGTGTGCAGTGGCTTGAAAGTCTGAGTACCCATCTGTGCTCACTACCAGGCGATCAGACAGCTCACTGGTTCAGTGGGAAGACATGTGTGTTGCATATTTTATTTTATTTATACATATAGTATATTATACTATGCATGCCAATTTATTTATATATCTATTTAATTCATAAATATAGCATACTCTATTGTACTGTGCATGTGTAACCCCGATGAAATATTGGTTCAGCCCAAAGAGGTGGGACTAAGAAAGAGCAAAGCTGGGAGAAGAGATTTGAATCAGAAAAATGTAAAGATTATACGTACTAGCTGGATGTTGAAGGTTTGAGTTCTGAAGTCAATGTTCCAAGAGTCTGCAATTGCTGGAGTATTATTTGCAAACTCACATACTGTCTGCAGTTTGAATAACTGGAAGGGACTTTTCTTGGCTGGGGTAATTGTCTATAGAGCACTAACCAATTGTTCCTTACAGCCTTTGAATTCAAAGAGAGCACCACTGCTCTGCTGTGTATTTGTTATCTCTCTCTTTCATCTGTTGATGGCAGTTGTTTGTTACTGTTGATCTGTTCTGTTGGTTGCTAGTATGTGTGCAGTAAAGAAAGCAACCAAGAATATATACACAAGTCTAATTTCAAGCAATTGTAAGTAAAGAAATGTTTTTATTTTTTTCTTCTACAAATGTCTCAGAGTGAATAATTGAGACTTTAAGTGCCAGTTAAGTGCCAGTTAATGAAAAAGGGAACTTGTAGCCATTCTCCTCTGTGGATCTCTGTACTTCTACTGTGTAGCAAAAGGGAATTTTACCAGAAATTCTGCAACAGCAATCTTGTACAACCAGCTGGAGGTGTGCTAGTATGAGATTTCACATAAGTGGATGGAGAATCATCTTTCTCCATTTAGTTGACAAAAGGAGGCCAGTCATTTAGTGAATTCTCCATTGGCGTTTGAGGAAATAGACATCTCCAACTCTGGCTGGGATTACATGTACCCGGCAACAAGGCAAGCCTGGTTATCAGAATTAGTTTAGGAGCATGCAAGGCAAAAAACAAATCATGCTGACCCTGGGGATTCTGGGAGTTGTAATCCCAAAAAAAAAAGGAACTCTTCAAAGTTCTAGTTGGATTCAGGAGCCACGTTGTGTGGAAAAATGAGCTTCCCACACAGAAGCTACCTCTGCCCAAATTCAGGGGATTTCCTTTCCTTATATAGTACCTGGGCTGCTGTGTGGCAGAAGAGTGGGAAAATCTGCTACAGCCACTAAAGTAGGGCTCAACCCATTAAGCATAAAATATCTGCTTTGCCCCTCAGTGCAAGGCTTAAGAGAATAAATGCTGCTTTAAAAAAAAAAGAGGAAAAGGAAAAGAAACGGAACCCCAGAATGGATTACTTGACATTACTATTGCAGTTCATCCGGCTTGCCATTTTATTCACTGCAATATAAATGAGTAGATTTATTAAGTAGGCCACCTCAGGCTCTGCAAGAAGCCATTTATATAAGCACAGAGCAACCAGCTTTCCTGCTGTGCTATTTCTCAATGACATTTGGGCCATCGATCCTGAACATCTTGGCAGGACCCGCTTTCTTTGCAATATTGAGAAATGGTATTGATGTTTCCATTAGCAAAGCTGCTCTGTTCATTTTACGTTGATATTGATTTAAAACACACACACTAGACATGGAAGCCAAAGACAAGAGTTAGGAGGAATTCTGAAAGGCCATTGATCACAATTTCACCCCGTGTGTGGTCTAGTTTTTATCCTTCTGCAGGAAAGTTGCACCTGCTGTAGAGCAGGGAGGATTAAGGGATAATTTTGTGTTGACTAGTTTAAACCAAAAGAATTGGAAAAAAAAATCCAAATTTTATATTCAGGATGGAAAGAACTTGAGATCTAAAAAAATTCAAACATATTTTATTTTCATTTTTTATTTAAAATATTTTAAATAGGTCTCAAGGCAGTGTACATCATTAACAGCACAATATCAAAAGGTAAAAGCAGGACATTTTTCAAACATTTAAAGAAATTAATCACATTATATTAAATGTGGCACTGCAGGTTAAACTGCAGAAGCCTCTGTGCTACAAGGTCGGAAGACCAGCAGTCGTAAGATCAAATCCACGCAACGGAGTGAGCTCCCGTCGCTGGTCCCAGCTCCTGCCAACCTAGCAGTTTGAAAGCATGTAAAAATGTGAGTAGATAAATAGGTACCACCACGGTGGGAAGATAATGGTGTTCAGTGTCTAGTCGTGCTGGCCACGTGACCACGGAAACTGTCTTCGGACAAACGCTGGCTCTACGGCTTGGAAACAGGGATGAGCACCGCCCCCTAGAGTCGGACATGACTGGACTAAATGTCAAGGGGAACCTTTACCTTTACCTAGGACAGTGATGGCGAACCTTTTTGAACCCGAGTGCCCAAACGGCAACACAAAACCAAATTATTTCTTTCGAAGTGCCAACACTGCAATTAAATCTGAATACTGAAGTTTTAGTTTAGAAAAAACAACTCATACAGTTGTCTGAACTAATCAACACCTTTTGTCTTCAAAGAAAAACATAATAACAGAACTTTCAATGATACAAACACTTTTTTTATTGAAAAATAACCATTAACTCTAGTAAATGGAAAAAAAAAGATTAAAGTAATACATTGTACATATAGCCTGAAGCCAGGTAATTTATACAAACTTTTAAAATAATTATGTGCATGTATTTTTTGATAAGGGATACTCAACTTGGCATGCTTTTGCACAATTAATGTGATTTTTGATGTATGCATGCTGATAATTTTTCAAACCTTGGCTCATACGCTGTTAGTTTGAGAGCAACACATGCAGCACTCAGGTCATCTGTCAGTCTGTTTCTGGTATCAGATTTGATATAATTTAAAGCTGAAAACAGCTGCTCACAAGCATAAGATGACCCAAACAAAGTAAGAAGAGCAATCCCAAGTGCTTTCATTGACTTAAAATTATTTGGCAGAGAATTCCACACTTTAAGGATTTCATTTTCAGAACTACCAATTGTTCTGTCCTTTGTCATCCCTTCACACTCTATCTTCTCCAGTGTTGCACGCAGGTCATAGAATTTATTTTTCCAGATAGAGTTTTCTTGAAATTCCAATAGCTCCATTTCCAGATTTCCAAAATCTAACCACTGTAAGCAGGAAAGATCAAGTTCTTCAAATTTGGCTTTATCTGGAGAAGTAAGAAAACACAGAGTTGTCTCCATCTTACGGAACTGTAAAAATCTGTTCCTAAAATTCTCCTTTGCAGCTGCTAGAATGCTAGAAAATTCCTTGCAGATTTCCTGATGGCTTGTAGGATTGTCCGTAAATGTTGTAGAATTTTCCAAATGCATTTTTAGATTTGCAAAATATTTCAGCTGGCCACTTTCAAGGTCTCTCTCAAAAACCTGCAGTTTTCTCTCAAATGTTCTGATATCACAAAACATCCTTTCTGCTGTTTTCCCTAAACCTTGCAGTTTTTTGTTCAGTACGTTGAAGTGTGCTGTAAAATCTGTAAAAAACATGAGGTTGGTAAGCCAGGCCATATCAGTGAGCTGTGGATATTCTTGCTCCTTTTCAGTCATAAACAGCCTTATTTCATCCAAGCAGGCTACAAATCTCTCCAGGACTTGTCTTCTGCTCAGACACCGGACATTATTGTACATAAGTAAAGTATTATACTGTGCCTGAACCTCATCGAGAAGTGCTTGAAACTGTTGAAAATTAAGAGCACGAACCATGATGTAATTCACCATTTTTGTGACATCTCTGAGGATATTGTCTAATTTTTTCTGCTTTCCCTGGCACAAAGAGCTTCTTGATACAATGAAACTGAATGACAGGATGTTTTGCTTCTTTAACAAAGAACTGTATGAAACCAGATGTTACCCCCACCATGCAAGGTGCCCGGTCACCAGTAACTGAAACCACTTTTTCTGCTCTTATGTCTTGTGACAAAAATGCCTCCATCACAGCATTGTAGATATCTCTCCCTTGTGTTCTTCCAGGCAAAGACAACAGTTTCACCAGCTCTTCTCTCCTGATGTCATTTACACATTTTGTCTGTCTGGTTCTTTATTGATTCCTCCAACTGACAGCTCTTTTAGAAAAAAGTCAAGTGCGGAATGCTACACTGAATTAAATGCACCCTATTTATAAAGCTTATTAAGTACATTGAAATCCTGGACTTGTTTCCTCCAAAGTAAACCACCCTCAGAAAAGCATCTAT
This sequence comes from Intellagama lesueurii, assembly GCA_037013535.1. Lineage (NCBI taxonomy): Eukaryota > Metazoa > Chordata > Lepidosauria > Squamata > Agamidae > Intellagama > Intellagama lesueurii. Next base: position 24,837,798 of record JBAJHW010000001.1, read on the forward strand.
ATATAGGAGTGCAGACTTTTAATACACATTTTATACACTACATAAAGTGTATACACACATTTGACTTATTTGAAATGTAGTGTTCAAAAAGAGTTTTACAGATAGCATGACTTGTCAGAGAGATAAATAAAGCAAATTAAGTGTGGAGTCTCACTAGAAGCTAAAATAACCAAACAAAGGGTATTGTACTATAGTGACATTATGAGAAGACAAGCTCACTGGAAAAGGCAGCAATGCAGGAAAAAGTGCAATGCAGTAGGAAAAGAGGAAGAATGGACATGAGATGGATTGACTCAATAAAGAAAGCCACAGTCTTTGTTTGTAAGACCTTTTGTTTGGTGTTGCAGTCAAAGCAGGACGAGGAGCAGAGAGACAGGGATTCAGATTTGGGGAATAAGCTATGATACTCTTGCCTGCTTTGGGGATGAGAAATAGAGAAACGCAATTGCTACACACTTCAGATATCTAGTCTCAGGTGTGTCGGTTGTCTTTTACTAGGTGTTTGCTGTTAGCGAGACTCTTCTAAATATTCCGGTTCTGCGTCTAAACAGAATCTTGAAGTACTTACTGTTCTCAGCAGAAACTGCAGAGCTAAATGCAGTGGAGATTAAATTTGGAAGGTTCCTTTTTTCATGGTTTTATGAAAGAGTCAAGTCTATCTCTGTGTGTCTCTCTCTCTGTGTGTGTGTCTCTCTCTCACACACACACACACACCCTCCCTAAATTTTCAACAATCAGTTGCTTCAGTTCAGTATGTCCGTTTACTCTCATTACATTTAAACAAGCTTGATGAAACCATCCAGTCCCTCTCTCGCACCTTCCTTCCCGCCTTAATTGGAGCCTTCTCTCCTTGCAGTCACATCCTTTTTTCATGGTTTTATGAAAGTCAGTCTCTCTCTCACATACACCCTCCCTCCCTCCCTCCCTAATTTTTCTACAATCTTACATTTAAACAAGCTTGATGAATCCACCCGTCCCTCTCTCGTACCTTCCTTCCCACCTTAATTGGAGCTTTCCCTCCTGCTTGCAGTCACGTCCGGCAGAAGTAGTAATTCACAAGCCAGATTGACTGCCCCGGGCTGTTCTACAGCAGAAAACAATACAGCAGCCTTATCTCCGATCTGTAAAAGAACTGATTTACAAGTGCCGCAACCAAGGAAGGTAGCAGGGATAGGTGGCTTACAATCGTGCAGTTTGAGGTTCGGCTGCAGGGGGTGGGGTGGTAGCACTCAGCTCGCGTGCCCAGGGAGAGGTCTCCGCGTGCCAGCTGTGGCACGTGTGCCGTAGGTTCACCATCACTGACCTAGGACATTATATTGTACATTATACTAACGTAGGAGAAATGAAAACAAATAGATCCACCCATCCAAGCCTTGGCATTTGAATGCCTAACTTTTAAAGGTCTGGGTTTGATCCCTGAGAGGGCAAGGGTGTTAGTGGTATGGTAGCCTCTACGAAACATTTATCTATTCATTTATTTATTTATTTGATTTATATACTGTCACAAAAGGGTGACTACTAGATTTTTGTATCCCAAGAAGAACAATATTAAACAGCAAAGGACCTCACAAGACACATTAATAAATGCAAAATGGTTATACATTATTACCTATTGATTACAATTCTAATAAAAGGGGTTTCATACATTCAACACATTCACACCACATACATACTCACCAAAGAGAGAATAATTCTTTATTTGCATCATCCAAGTTCCAAAGAAAAAGTAGTTGGTTCCAAAAGCCTTTTGGTCTCAGCAGACAAATTATGGTTGCCCGGACCCCTCTTTTTATATTCTTTTTAGGCAGGTTGCTAGCTGGGCATGTGCATTAGATGTTTCTTTGTTTCCCTCTAGATATATGGTCCTTATCACCTATTGTGAAGTATGGAATGCTTAATATGTCTTCCATCACTTAGTGGACAGGTGTGGAATCTGCTTGCTCAGGAGGATCCTCGTACCAGGGTCTTCTTAACCCCCGAGTTTGCTCCACTCCCTCAATTAGCAGCAGATGTTTTTTGTCAACTAACTGAAAGCATAGTTCAAAACGTTCAGTTCAAGAGTTGAATTTCTCACAATGAGGGCTTATAGCCAGAAATACAAAGTCCCATAGTTCCTCTGGTTTTTGTTGGTCTCCATCTTTGTGTCCTAACTCTCTCTCTGGTTCTTCACCTTATCCAGGCCAAACATGCCTTACAATACCGCCCATCTGGCAGCCAGGGCCACTCTGGGCGGTTTAAAACACTAACAAAACCATAAAATAACAAAATAATACAACATCAGGGTTAAAGTGCAAATTAAAATATCATAAATAAAGTGAAGGACAAAGTGAAAAAACACAATCCATACAATATAATTGGTTCAGCTCAAAGGAGTGGGACTAAGAGTGGGGCTGTGAGGAAAAGATTTGAATCAGAAAGAATGGGAGAGCTGAAGGGGCAGGAGCTACTGTTGCAACTTAGACTACTAAGGCTTCTGCCAACTTGGTCTAGGACTTTGACTCAGTTTATGAAATTGTGTTTGCAAGGTTCATCAATAGATATCTAAGTAAACAAACAGCCCCATCGAACTCTGTATTACTCTTCCACCCCCTTCTTCTGAAAAGTTTCTCAGTATGATAAAACATCACGAGAAAGGTGGCCTAGAAATGAAACAAACAAATAATAAATAAATAAATACAGGTGATAAAGTCTTGAAAGAGACTGACAAAACACATCTTAAATTACACAAAATAGTGGACCTGAAAATACGTACCTGAAATACTAAAAAAAAAACTTTAAACAGAAAATATGTAATTTATCATGCCCACGTCTTTGTTCCCCTTCCAAAAAAGTGGTTTCTTGGCTGCTACCCTTCCACAAAGAGCACTCCTGATCAAGCTTCTTTGGACTGTAGAAGGGTCAACTTGGCATCTCGATGAAGCTGCCAGATGCTGAGCCAGGTCCTTGCTGGACCTCCTTCGGTCTCTCAAAATCATCAGATTTTGAAAGTTTTCTAGGCCTTCCAGTTTTTTTGTTGTCCTTCACTTCTGCTGATTCTTCAAATTTCTTTATAACAGTTTGAATACCAGATCTTGAATATCCAGTTTGTTTGTTGATTTCCCTTTGAGAGTGGCTGGCTGATGCCAAAGTATGATTTTATCTCTGTCAGATTCTGTGATCTTTGGCATTTTGAATGGAATGATGTGATTAAGGTGGCCTTATTAGCAAGCTTCCAATGAATTAAACTCATACAACATGTGTATGTTATGCTCAAGCATGTCTTGCACAAACCTGGTGTAACAGACCTTTTTTCATAGCAGTCATTTTGACAAGAAATAGTAGAACAAATGCAGGTGTTAGCAATGATAGTAATTAGAGTTCCATTCCATTTACGGGAGCCAGGTGCCTGCTATTGGTCAAAGAGAAAGTCACACTAAATGCTTGCCACTTTAGCCTATAGAAGCTGTTTTTTCTGAGTCCCCCCCCCCCCCCGTTTTTGAATACTGTACTACATGCAAATTTCCTGTATTTTCTGGTTGTATTCTAATAAAGAGATTGAGAAATAATTATATATGGTCATTATACCATTGCTAAAACAACATTTCTAATGATGGTCTTTTGCACAATATGTCAGATATTTCATTCACTAGTAGAATGTAATGTGTTTCATTTACAGTAGGAGCCCTGTATCCTTGAGGGGGATCGGTTCCATGATCTTCTGTGGATGCCTGAAACTGTGGATACAAGGGAACCCTATATACAACATACAAGGGACGGGACAAAGGCCACAAGGGAATGTCCCTGCAATCTGTATATAGGGCTGTGGCAAACCATGGATAAGTAAAACTACAGATTCCAACCCCATGGATATGGGAGCCCTACTGTACTAATCTAAAAAAGAGCTACCTCCAAAAAACATTTAATCAACCTCCTTTATGGTTTCTCATTCTATTCTAACTTCCTCCCAGCTATCTTACCCACATTTGTTCCTGCCCTCCCTCTCCCCACAAACATAAACATGGAGGGCCATGGGATTTTCTTAATTTTATTGCAGAAACGAGAATACCATTCTATACAAGATCTAGATTTATACTACAAAGCAAATTTATGTACAAAGTAGTAAATACATTTACTGACCGGTGCAAAAATTAGAGATGTGTGAAGGATGCTAAATATACCTTATAGACAGCATGGGGAAACTCATAGTCATTTGCCCCATTTTATACACAAAACAGCCTATATACCAGAATATCCCATAATGGGAAACATACATACTAATGAAATAGTATTGTAGTGTTTTCCAGACACAGAAAACAAGGAAAAGAGCATGAAAATAGCATGAAAACAGCAAAACCCAAACATATTTGCAAAAATCCAGCATGAAAGGTTTTTCTTCTCGGCCCCTAAAAGCTTTTTTGGCAATGTATTCACCTCCATCTGTGCTGTTCTACAAACATTGGACTAAAAACATTCCACTTGTCCACACAGTGTTGTCTCTCAGAAATGTTTGCTACTTTCCCAGGTGGCTCTTACACCATCTCTTCTTCCGGAGACCTGTCTGCAAGTAGCAATACTCTACAACTACTTTTATGCTTTGGAAGTTGTTCTTTAAGAAGAGTAATGGATGACTTTCCAGCACTGATTAATGACATTGTTTCCTCTTTGATCTGCATTTTTTCCAGAATGAACTCCTGGTTTTAGAAAGAGAAAACATTTCTTAATATTGCTTCATTAAGGACAACATTATCCAGAATTTTACTGGCTATTTATATGTGCATAAGTGAAAGCATGTAGGTAGTGGAGGAGAACTGCAGATAAATAATGATGTGCCCATTACAGCAGGGTGTGCTACAAGGAACACAACAACACTTTATTGGTAAGTGTTGTTTGGCAATTTGCTGTTACAACTTATGCAATTTCACTTAGATGTGTATAAACCACTGATAAGATTCTGGCCATAATCTATTTTGCAGGAAATGCAGCATTTTTCTATGAAAGCTCACATAGATCCTGGCCATTGTGTGCCAATGGTCCACATTAGAGATGGGCATGAATTGAAAAATGAATTGCAAACTTAATCAAAAATTGTAATTCATCAATTCGTATTCATACAAATCAATGCTCCAAACGAGTAAGGTAAAGGTAAAGGTTCCCCTTGACATTTAGTCCAGTCGTGTCCGACTCTAGGGGGCGGTGCTCATCCCCGTTTTTAAGCTGTAGAGCCAGCGTTTGTCCATAGACAGTTTCCGTGGTCATGTGGCCAGCGCGACTAGACACGGAACGCTGTTACCTTCCCACCGTGGTGGTAGCTATTTATCTACTTGCATTTTTACATGCTTTCGAACTGCTAGGTTGGCAGGAGCTGGGACAAGCGATGGGAGCTCACTCCGTCGCGTGGATTCGATCTTACGACTGCTGGTCTTCCGACCTTGCAGCACAGAGGCTTCTGCGGTTTAACCCACAGTGCCACCACGTCCCAACGAGTACAAATCAACAAATTTTAACAATTTTGATTCATCAATTTGTTGGGCTATAAAATGCCTCCCCCTGGTACCTAGAGACACCAAAATCACAGAGAAGCTTCCCATGACTCTCCTGTACAATATCTCTCAGTTTGGTGAATGGGTTTCCCCAAGCCAGCTGCTAAAGGACACTTTCATGGGGAGACACACTTTGTGGGTGTATGACTCGGACATCTGGAACCCAGAGTTCACCAAACTTGCAGGTTTGTAGAGGAGAGTCAGGGGAAGTGTCTCTGCAATTTTGGTGTCTCTAGGTGCTGGGGGTGAGTGTTTTATAGGGGTTTAAAGGCAAAAATGAATTGATGAATCAGTTCATTGATTCATCAGAAAAAAAAATGTAAATTCATTATTTGTGATTCATCAACCTTGACGAATCATGAATCAAAACGAATCACCATTTTTCTGTTTTGTGCTCATCTCTAGTTCATATTATTAGAACTGTAGCCCAAAATATCTGAAGACTACAGCTTTAGGAAGGCTACACTAGAGCCAAGTAACTGAAAGTCACCCATCAGGATCTCAGCAAAAGTTCACCAAGACCTGTATATACCAGCAGTCAACCAAACAACCCTAAGAACCTCACAAAAATTTGGTGAAGATATTCTTCCTTTGTATCTCAGCTAGAAATGCAATGTGTATGTACAAGAACATCCCTTTCTTAGTATTTATAAAAACAATACTGTTCGGACTGTGCACCTTACATTGGACTAGGAAATAATGTACAATATTCCATTAGAATGTGCACAAGTGCCTCCAGAATAGCAACAACAGTGCAAGTAATGGCTAGCCTATGAAGGTAAAAAAATTGGTGTAGCTGCTTGTGAAATAGCTCATCCATGCTTCTTGCTGAAGTGGAATGAAAGTGCTAGAACCAACACTGGCACAAGGATGAAAACTGCAATTTTCAAACCATAGACGCTTTTCAGTAGTAGAAACATTCTACTATGGGAAAAACTACTATTGATAAATGCTTTATTCCTCTGATCTGAAATACATGGTTGAACCCCTTATGTTATAGTCATTCCTTAATTGCCCTGGGTCTTAGGCCCTGGTCACACTGCCCATTTGAATCAATTCCTGTTCTGATTATTTTTATATCAGTATAAAGTTAGGTGTTATATAAATTGGTAGCCATGTTCATTTTGACTAAAATTAAATCAATTTATTTCTAGGAATTAAAACTGGCTTTGGCAGCTACACTGATGAAATCGAATAATTTCCTTTCTGTTTTAGGAGCAATAAGAGAACAAATTTATTGGCTTTTTTTTAAAGTGCTAAATCTATGGCTGCATTCATATGATAACTTATTTAAAAAGGAATGGTGCCCTATACTGTGAAGAACAACGGGGGGGGGGGGGGGACCACCATAGAGGAGACCGCAACTGATAATAATGGAAAAATAAGGTTTTGTTCCCAGAAAGGAGCAAATGGAGAAGACTGTTGTAATATAAATGTATTGATGAAGTGATGCAGCAATAAACTCTCGACACTACAAAAAAACAAACAAACCCACAGTCACAGTGTACCTAAGTGATGCATCGCTAAACATTTTTATAAGAAATTAAAAAAAAACATGGAATGTGAATGCCAATGTGACAGTAACATTCACAACAACTGAACTGTTTTGAATTAAATCAATTTAGAAGCAAGGTCTTTTAAAAAGCCCCTTATGGCTCGTTGAAAATAACTCACTTTGCAGCCCAAATAGATTTCACCCACTGGAATTTATAAATTAATTTAAACAACATTTAAATCGATTTAACTGTGGTTCTTATTGCCAGTGGGACCACACCCTTACTCACCTGGATCATGTTCAGCTTGGACCACAGTGTCATTTCCTGCAAAGGACCATAATGCCTCATATAGCACTGCTCTGCCAAACTGGAGACTGCCAACAGCATATGGCTTAGTTCTTGGCACTAAAAAATACAACGTGGATGCTTGATTGAAATCTCCTTTGCCATAATTTGAATCAATTGATTTGGGCCCCGTCCTCTGGAGCAACAGAGAACAAACTTGCTCCTTCAGATATTGGAGGATGGCTATCAAACCGCTTCTCAGTCTTCTTCTCTCCATGCTAAACATATCCAGCTCCATCAACCATGCCTCATGAGGCTTCATTTCCAGATCTGTTACCGTCCTTGGTGTCTTTGCTTAGACATGATCCAGCACCTTGTCAATATACTTAAACTGTGATGCCTAGAACTGCACAATATTGCATACTATTGCAGATGAGTTCAAAGAATAATAGAGCGGTACTGTTACTTCCATTGATCTGGGCACTATGCTATTCCTGATGCAGCCTAGAACTGTATGTGTTTTTTTGTTGTATGTGTCTAAATATTAACCTGTGGTCTACCAAGACCCCTGGTTCCTTCTCACATGTACTGGTGTCTAGCCAGGCATCACTCACCCTTTAGTTACACATCTGGTTTTAATTGTGTAAATGTATATGTTTGCATTTATTTATTATGTATCTGGCTTTCTCCCTATGAGGGGAACCAAGGCAGTTTACAAAATGACTAAATTACACCAATAACAGAAACATAATCCTGGTAGGTAAATGCAGTTAAAATGCAAGGAAACAAATAATAATGCTTGGATATCTAATATATTTTTTATATTAGACATCCAAATCTATATCTGTCACCAGGAGACATCAATTCATCTAACATACCTAGGTGTTCCTATATCACCTCTTTCTTTATCTTGGGCTGCAGCCCCCTCTCTGCATTGTTACTCTATTTTCACCAGGTTCAGTATTCCTTTGATAGAGCAGATCACTGCCCCTTACTCCATTTTCATTACAGCTCTGCTGGGAGGAAAATAGCAGGCAAAGAAGAGAAGCACAAGAAAACTTACCCGCTTGGTGAAGAGATCTTCTTTAGTGTTAATAAACTGCATCAGGTCTGTGTTTTTTGCTTGCAATTCATTGTACTTTGACTGAAGTTCAGAAACTTTGGCAATCAGCATCTAAGTGAATCCATAAAAAGGGAAATCAGGATGGATGATAACTTTGCAACTTGCAAAAGGAAACCTAGGTTTTACAAACATTATCACAACTGCATATGCAGGCAAAGACTTTAGGAATGTAGTCTTCCTGCAATAAAACTAAATTCTCTGGGCTTCTGATATTAGCCACTGTGTTAACCAATGGTTAAAGGAAAAGAGAGACTGAATGAGGAGAGGTTCTGTTGGGAGTTTTTTGCAACCTTGCATACTGCCTTTAGTAGTTTTGGGTGGGAAAGACCTTTCTGAGCTGGGGTGATTGTCAGTCTGTATGGCACTGGCCAATTGTTCCTTCCTGCCTCTGGGTTCAAAGGGAGTTCTGCCTCTCTGCTGTACTTCCTTTTCCATCTCTTTTGTCTGTTGGAGTCAGTCTGTTGGAAGCAGTAAGTCTGCCGAGGCCTGTTGTTGAAAGCAGCCATGTTTGTAAGATTGTTGTTTGATCTGTTCAACTGTAAGTAAATGAAAATGGCTTTTTATTCTTTCTACTACTGTCTACCTGTAGATGCACAGTGCCTGCCCCCTCAGGGCCCTGCCCTTCTATATTGAATGGAAATGTATGTCTGAAGGCACTTCTACATAAATTCACTTCCATGTGAGTAGTAGTGCCCATGTAACTCTGGTCTAGCAGAGCTCCACATTGCAAATATGTTTATGTTTGTATTCTAGGGGATGTAGACAGAAATCTCCTTCAGCCCCTTCCAGCTTCATACAGATATTTCAGAGAGTAAAAAAGGAATACCTCTTTAGGGGCAGCCCCATGCTTTAATGTACCATTTTAAGGGATATAATCAGAGGGCTAAATTAAATACAACACCATTCACACAGTCAGCAACCATGCAGAGGTTGTTGAAGGAAATAAGCAGCAAGTACAAGACCTCCAGCAGAGGTTACAATCTGGCAAAGGGAAAGGGTGCTATTACCATATCCCCGTTCACTGTAATCTTAGTCTGGATCAGTGCCCCTGCATCTGACATTTACAGTGGAAAGTGTTAGGAAAATTGTGTTTGACTTATTCAGAGAAAAGAATTGGCCCCATAAAAGCGGGCCCAACCCCCCCTTCCTTTTTGCTTTTTCTCTTGACTCAAGGACTAATGTTTCCTGAAAACAAGAAGGTCCGTTTACTGAAAAACAACATGCTTGTAGTAGATAAGAATGGAATGCAGGGGCCCCAGGGAGAGAAGAAGGTCCGTTTATCTGTTCTGCGCATGTTTGAAAGGTGTTTTACTAATCCAATGAATTTTCGCCAACTAACTTTCTGACCCTTTTAAGGAGATTGTGCGCCCACCCCAAATCGCCCGGAAGGGACAGGCTATAAGAGATTGTACCACTCCCTTTGTTCTTTGGAGAAAGCCTTTGCCCTGTGTGGTAAATTGTTTTTCTCCCCGCTTTCTGCAGCAGGCGTTTTCCTTTGCAATAAAATAACCTCACAAGAAGCCTTCGTGTCTCAGTCTCTCATTTTGGGAGCTTTCCTTCTTGAGAGAACCGGATAACAAAAGGAACTGCTTACTTTCACCATAGAGGTTTCCCACCTAATACAAAACTGTATATGTAGGGAAACAATGGGAATTCTAATAAGCAGAACAAAGTACAGCAAAGATTTAAACTCCCTCCCTCCATGCCATGACTCTGACCTACTTCAGACCTTACAACCTCCTTTCCATCACCAGCTGCTAGTTATGATCAATAATATCACATCCAGTCTGGCATGGAACAGAGGCAGTAAAATGCATGAAGAAGCACTTGGTGGGGTTGGGGTCAGGGAAACGCCCTACCTTGATGCGCAAAGCCAAATAACCATTAGTTGAGTTACGAGCAGTCTTCCATTTCATCACATTGCTAGCCATTCAAGGTGCCCATTGCTCTCCCTAAAAGCTCAGCAAGCCCAGCTCTACCGAACTCCCACCCTCTCCAAACAATCCAGTGCTATCTTTTTGCATGAGAGGTTCTGTTTACCGGGATTGTTCTCCCCCAACACCTCTCTTCACTTTAGGCCTATTTCATTAGTAACTTCCATATTTAACACATAAATGGCTCAGTTCATTACACTTGAACAGGAATCTCATTGAAGTATAGATGGGCGGGGTATAAATCTAATAAAATAAATAAAATAAATAAAGTATAGATGAGTGGTGTCCTGTGAGTGGGGAAAGAGTTTTAACTTGGGACTGTGATTGTATATTAATTAATTAATTAATTAATTAATTAATTAATTAATTAATTAATTAATGAGTTTTACATTCCTCTTGGAATACCACTATTGTTGTTTCAATTTATATACCACCCCATAGTGCTAAAGAAACATAATTATACAAACAACACTTTGCCTCCCAACAAGCTGGGTTCTCATTTTATAGACCTTGGAAGGATGGAAGGCTGAGCCAACCTTGAGCTGGCTACCTGAATCCATCGGGATTGAACTCAGATCATGAGCAGAGGCTTGACTTCAGTACTGCAGTTTAATCACTGCACCACAGGGCTCATGACATTCCCTTGATGGATTGTCCACCCCATTAGGGAAAACAAAATGGTGTGTGCCTGCCCTGCAGCTCCTATCCAAGCTGTCTGCACCCAAGTGTAGTGGAGGATGCTATTGTCAGTCTAGCTGGAAGCAGGGGGCACCTTCTTTGTGTCAGTCAACAAGATGTCTTAGTAACATCTCCTCTGAAGCCGTGAGATCTGACTCCAACTGAACCTTACTGACAAAAGACCTATGACATGAATCCAAATGGTAATGTCACCCAGATCAGATGCAATCAATAAATGGAATCTACATTACTGTTGACTTACACTCAACAATTGACTTTACTGACATTTCTTAAAACTTTTCCCTTTTCATAAAACAGGACTTGACTGTAGCCCTGTACAAGCTGGCCTAAAGTAGAAGCAGGGACATAGGTGCACATATATGCCCTATCCCAAACATTCCCACACACCAGCATAATTCCAGACCCTTGTGCATTGAGCATGAAGGTCTAATAGCACTATGTAATCATGTCTAACTGAAGAGAGTTACAGAGATCCCATTATTAGAGACCCCACCGGGTCATACAAATGTAACCTAATTAGATGGGCTTAGATCAAGATTCATAAAAGTGCTAAAATAACATTACGTATTGGGTAGTGTTGTATTCTTCTTGTAAGACCCGAAATTCATGTACGGTTTCCTCAAGGATATATTGCTGAACAGACAATTTCCTTAGCAAACGCTCCTTTTCAGTCACCAAAGTCCTGTGCCTTTTTATAAGGGTTTTAATCAGAGTGTCTTCTCCATATGCCAGATAGCCTACAGTGGGGAAAACAAAGAACACATTATGCATGAAAAACACGTATCAGGTTGTTGTCATCATTGGCATCATTATGTATTCAGCCTTCCCACCACAGAGTTGTCAACAGCATATATTTTCCTTACCCCTCAAAGAAGACAGAGCAAAAAACAACCCTACTGGGAAGAAGGTCAGACTGAAAGAGGGTGAATGATCCAAGACCACTCAGTAAGTTTCACAGTACAATAGGGTCTGGAACCTGGTTCTCCCAAGTCCCCCTGAAACATCCCAAACACTATGCCACATTGGTTCAGGTTATGTCAGCCAAGATTGAAATATTGGATCTCCATTGGGTATGTTCCAGTTGTTTCAATATAATTCACTCAGATTCATATGAGGCCTAACGTTAGTTAGAGTTCCCTGCCTATCAAGTGTGATTAAGGGGAGAAAATGTCATACAAGGCAATTATGGGAACAACCTGCTTTTTAAAAGTAACTTTCCAAGCTATGTTCAAGTGTGCATGGGACAAAGTCAGCCTGACCAGTGAATATAGTCCAGCATTCACCTCAAATGGCAGACACTGGAACATGGGAGCAAAGTGTTGGAGAAGAGATCTCTGTGTTTCACCTGAGCTAGCCTGCTGTCTTCAGTTATTCCATGGGATTCTCTCCCATCTTTAGTACTGAGGAAGATTCAACTACCAGTTCAACTTGCTTTTGTACATGGCATAAGATGGAGTACCATCTTATTATTCTTGGCCTCAGATACCAAAATAGAAGGGGCTAGTTTTCTCTTCATCCTTTGGACCTAGAAATCCTAGATGCATGGAGTGTATCCACATAAATTGGAGCTGAGCTAACGATCTCTCCTCCCAGGAATCATTTTCTGCATGTAAATCAAGGGCGGATTCTTACATGATTCTGGCTGCCCCCAGGAAGCCACGAGAAATGTTTCCTAGTGGTGATTCTCTGTGTTAGTTTCTATGCACATGATCTAGAAATGCATAAGGAATTCTCCGTGAACTCATATGTGAACCTCCTGGAATAATAATAGAATTATCTTTTGAGCTTGTTATTGCCTCACATTTTGAAATGCACTTGTGGGATGCACAAAAATATACACAAAACTGGGAACTTTGCCACCAGCATTGAGAAGAAACAGAATGAGAAGTCCAGTGACAAGCTGCAAGAAGGAAGTGTTCTTATTAATCATGCCCAAATATGGTTAAGTTATTAATATATTAGGCCAGATAATTTATTTTTCTTTGAAGACTAGTTTCATTTTATGTCCATTTTATTATTCAGCTTTATTTATACTAATGTTACATGGGTCTGAAAACCTGTTTTATGATAGTTTTGTAGGGCATCATCAAACAATTAATGCAAAAGGAAATTCAGTAAATGTTTAATAATGGCACTCACCATATTCAGTGGAGGGCAATGCATCAAATATTTTTTGCAAGAAATCTTCAAACCTTTTGTACTTTCCAATCTTTTTCTGTAGTTCTTCTTGCCTAAAAAAATATACAGGTATTTAGAACACCCCAGACATTCAGTTTATCCTTTATCAGCTGTTTGTTAGCAACAGGATGGCCATCCCGTGCTTTACACAATCCTCTGTTTGAAGGCATCCTCTCTGTCCAGTCCAGGGGCCTTCAGGTTGCAATTAATTAGTACCCGAAGCCCACCAAGCAAGCATACAAGCCACCTCATAACAATCTACATTGCTATCAATTTCATTTCTATTTAAATTACAGCAGTTTCCATTTATACACACCTAACATGAGAGGGATCAACTCAGTAAAAGTATGATGTAATTTGAGTAGTTTCTAAGACTTGTGGCACACTGTTAAACTGCAGTACTGCAGTCAAGACTCTGCTCATGACCTGAGTTCAATCCCGACAGGTTCAGAGAGCCAGCTCAAGATTGACTCAGACTTCTCTTCTTCTGAGGTTGGTAAATTGAGTGCCCATCTTACTGGGGGAGGGCAATGCATAGTTTGCATAATTAAATTGTCAGCCTCTGGTAGCGTCTGAAGGAGGTGGGGCAAGGAGGCCTGGGCACTGCCTCAAAGTGGGCACCTACTGAAGGAGGTGGGGCTGGGAACTCCTGAACACCTGTTCATCCAAAGGATGAACCCGCATGAACCACTGAATCTGTGGTTCATGCCCATCTCTATATAGGACCCTTTAGAGGTCGTGAATTCATAGAGATGCCGTTTATTAGGCATGACTTTATAGCACATAACAAACCACAACAATGGAACATGCCTTCTGTTCTCCTCTTTTCATGATGCTTTGCTTCTTTTTTCATGTATAAATGGCCTCCCTGGATTCCAGAAATGGGTATTGATTTACTTAATTGCCCATTCAATACGTTTTTTCACATATATAGAAAACCACAGACTCAAGCAGGTTGAATTATATGTGCAAAACCACTCTAGCAGTCCAATCCCATTGTTGAATGCAACCCCAAAACCTTTTCCAGAAAGCTAGGAAACTCTCCAGAGCAGATTTTCAGAGAACATTGAGGGTTGCATAGAGAGGAGGAAAGTATCATCACACTAGCATAAGGATGCTAGTGTGATGTTAGATTTTGGCCACAGAAAGTTATTTTATGCACATTTTTCTCAATACTGTTCCCCAAATCCCTCAACCAGCATAACCATTGGCTGAGTAATTCTAGGAGTTTTAGTTCAAATAAATAATTTTTCCGAGTGCTGGTTTTATATTAAATTGAACTGTTTGCTCACCTAGCCTTATATTGTCTATTCTGACTGATAGCAGTTCTTCTGGCTGTCAGGTAGATGTATTTTCCGGCCCTGGCCCAAATCTGATAATCATCTTTGAAAGTCACATGTATGCAGAGATGGCTCGCCATTAGTCTCGCACCAGTTCTTCTTAGGGGCGTGGCTGTGGGTGACTGACCAACTCAGTCTTCAGAATTCAACAGGCCAGGACTCACATGGTGACCTCATTCCCCTACAAAAGTGTCCCGAAGCTCCAAAGGATTGGGGTGGTAGGGATGGTGGATTCATTTTAAAGGACAAAGGTGGATAGGCTGGATCCTGTGCTTTAAACGTTGTATGTAATATTTTACACACACACACACAGAGAGAGAGAGCATTTTATACTGCTGTGACATCATTCTACCTGAAATACAATTTGATGCTCTCAACCTGCTGCAGTCAGAGACTTCCTGGTTAAGAACATCAACTGTCTGCACTTCTTGAGGAAGAAGAGGGGGAACTTGTGGCTCTAAAGAGGCTGATGGTCTCACCCTGTTGACTGGGGCTGATGGAAATGGGAGTCAAACAACATCTGAAGGGTCATAGGTTCCCAATCCCTGTTGAAGAATAATGTGCCCAAACACATATGGTTAATCTCATAAGTAAAAGCCACATACCTAACTTTGAGTTTTTGAATCTTCTTTTTCAACTTAAATATCTCATGCCTCTTTGCTGCATTGTTTTTTTGTTCCCTCCTGTATTTCTCAAGAGCACGATGCTTCTTCTGTTCACACTCTTTCAGATATAAGTCACATGCAAAACCTTGAGACCTGCTCTGGCCAAGGAAGGAAAGAGAAAGCTTATTGAATCTGGCATCATTTTATATAAATGGGGCCCTCCCATGACTTTATCATAAAAAGGCAAGAGGGAGGGAGGGAGGGAGGGAAGGAAGGAAGGAAGGAAGGAAGGAAAAGGTAAGTGGAGACAATTCATCATACCATCCTATAAGGAAATAAAACTTTTTCAAAAATTGGGTGGGAGGCTAATTTGTTGTTGTTTGATTTATATGCTGCCCCATAGTGCTAGAGCACTCTCTGGCCAATTTTACAACATAATTATGCAAAGATACTGTATAAACCAGACCACTTTAGATTTAGATTGCATTCCTATGTAGCTACCACCCCCAGTCTGGAACCAGCTACAGTTACAACTTCCTTCAAACTAGCCACAGAATAGAGAACCATTGAGTTGGAAGGGGTGTATAAGGCCATAGAGCCCAATCCCCTCCTCAATGCAGGAATCCAAGTCAAAGCAGATCTGACTGATGGTTGTCCAGTTTTCTCTTGAATGTCTCCAGCACTGGAGCATTCACCACCTTCCGAGGTAACTGGTTCCACTGACGTACTGATCTAATGGTTAAGACGTTTTTCCTAATATTCAACCAAAATGTGGCTTCCTGTTATAGTCCTGGAGGGAACCAGGTTCAGGAAAGGTTATGGAGACATATAAGACATATATCTGGGATCAAGCCCCACTGAACTCAGTGGGGTGTTCTTCTCTATAAACCCTTTTAAGACTGTGCTGTTGGAATAATAACTGTGTGTGTCAAGTCAATTTTGACTTACAACGACCCTCTTCGGGGTTTTCCAGGTAGAGACTACTCAGAAGTGGTTTATCATTCCATTCTCATGGGGGCATCCTGGGACTGTGCAGCTTGTATAAGGCCACATAAACCGACTCTTTTGGGATGCACATTGCAGAATCAAATTCCCAGCCTCTGGCTCTGTAGCCAGGTGCCAAATTTACTGAACTATCCAGTCAGCGGCTGTTAAAACAGGAAAGTCCAAATGATTTTAAAGCAGTTGAATAATGAAGTTTAACCTCGAGTAATCAGTTTCTTGAAGTTTTCAGTGGAAGGCTGGAGAACCATTGATAAATAATTTAGATACAGTGGACCAAGCTTAAGTGAGGTAACAAAACCAATAGCTGCTTGAAGTAGCAATCTTATTGCCACAGAGGTGAGAGGAAGTGCATTATAATAAATAAGATTAATTCTGTGTAGATATTGGATAGGATTGCACTGGGTTTGCCCTTCTACTTTATGAATCTTTTTATTCCATTTGCTAGCAAGCTCATTGCTTTAATGTAGACTGCTGTGGTTGTTTTAAATGAGAAAACCACTCTGATACTGATAGGTACGGATACAGTATAATACAGATTTTTATCTTTAAACAGGATACATGTATCTAAGGATCCATCCTGGATTGCCAAACTCAGAAGGTGGTGTTGGGGGAATCCTGTTCAACACCCTGGCCATTGCCCTGTGGTGTCCCCACAGTTCTGTCACCCATGTTATTCAACATCTACATGAAACTACTGGGAGAGGTTGTCCAGAGTTTTGGGGTTTGGTTCTATCAGTATGCTGATGACACCCAACTCTATCCCCTTCCCATTTGATTCCAAGCAAGCTGTTCTGTGCCTAGATGTTAAATAACAGAAGAGACAAAACCCTGCGGGACCCCACAGGTCAGCGGCCAGGGTGTCGACTTGGAATCCCCTAGCACCACCTTCTGAGTTTTCTCTTCCAGGAAGGAGTGGAGCCACCATAAAACAGTGCCTCCAAGTCCCATTCCGAGAGACGGGTCAGGATTCTACCGTCAATAGTATTGAAAGCCGATGAGAGGTCCCGCAAAACCAATAGGGGCACAGGCTCCCTCTCCAGTTCCTGGTGCAGGTCATCCACCAAGGTTGCCCAAGCAGTCTCTGTCCCATAGTCAGGCCTGAAGCCAGATTGAAATGGACATAAATAATTTGTCTCATCCAGGAACCTCTCAAGCTGAGAGGCCACAACCCACTCTAGCACCTTCCCCAAGAATGGAGTATTAGAGACTGGCTGGTAATTATTCAATATTGTGGGAACCAAAGAGGGCTTTTTAAACAATGGTCTTACTATTGCCTCCTTTAATCACAATTCGGAATGCTCTGGCCTGAGTGAGGATAAAAGAGAGTGACAAGGGTTAGGGTTTTGAGAGGTCAATTAGGACAACAGAGACAGAATCACAATGGAATCCTACCCTATTGTAAATGAGGCATTCACCACTCCTCCTACCCACTTAACCAGTCCCCTTCTTGCAGTTTTTATGAACTAGGAAGGGCAAGGATCCAGCAGACACATGGTAACCCTCACTTCCCCAAGACATATGAGCCTTCTCGGCTCTTAAGATCTTCTAGGGAGGCCCTTCTCTCAGTTCCACCACCTTCCCAAGCTCATTTGGTGAGGACACGAGAGGGCCTTCTCGGTGGCTGCTCCCAGGCTTTGGAATGAACTGTCCCAAGAAGTCAGATTGGCTCCCTCTCTTGTCCTTCCATTGCCAGGCAAAGATCTTCCTTTTCAGGTGAGTTTTTGAGCAATGTTGGGGCCTAGGGAACCCATTTATGAAATGTAGATATTATTAAATGTTTTTAAAATGTTTTCAAATTTGTTTTTAATATTGATCAATGTTTAATTCTTTTTTTAATATATAGTTTGTATAGTGTTTAAACTTATTATTGTACGGCTTTAATTGTTGTTTTAATTGAGGAGAAAGGTGGGATATAAATAATATAAATAATTCAGGTGCATGTTCTGTGCTGATTGACTACTGTGAGTGATTTACAATTATGGAGTGATTGGTAGAGAGAGTACATTTGCATATGGATGGGGATTGGATGAGAAAAAGAAAAGAGGAGGTACAATTTGGAATGCTCTGGCCTGAGTGAGGATAAAAGAGAGTGACAGGGGTTAGGGTTTTGAGAGGTCAATTAGGAAAACAGAGACTGTGTGTGATGAAGGACAGAAGGATGTTCAAAGGTTCACAACAGATCTGTAGTTCATTATTATTAATCTAGTATAACATATAACCAAGCGTTTTATATGTTGGAAAGTGGTGAGAGGTCAGTTATAATTTATGTAACACTCTGAAACTGTAAATAATAATAAAATAATGTTTGTTTAATTTTCTAAACCATGCCTACTGTGTGAGCACTACCATAAGGAACATAAGAGCAGAGCCTAATGATCAAAGGTACTACAACCATCCTTTTTATGTACTGGTGATGTTGACGTTGGTATTTATGTGGATTGCCCAACAGAATCAGGCACAGAGGTGTTCACATTTGCCCATGTAGTGAATTGGAACCTCTATCAAATCCTGGAGGACAGGAGATGAAGTGAAAGGCAGGAGCTTGGAGAAGGACAAGTGGATGCCACCGCCATACAGTAACAAAGGGCAATGCAGAGCAACCTTCCTCGACATGTTGACCTCCAAATATGTTTGACTAGAACTCCCATAATCATCAGCCGGCATGGTCACTGCTCCTTCTCTTCAGGAATAACTGTGAGGAGGAAGTCAGAAGCTTCATTTTTTAAAATTAACTTGGCTTCCTTGTTAAATCTAAACTGGGAGAACTCTAGTTTAAAAGTTTAAACTATTTTCCTCACAAACAAGCCTAGCTTTTTAAACAGAGAAACTCTGTTCAGGCATTCAGGATGAAAGTGCGCAAGGGCAAATGGTGGTAGTGATGAGGATAATAAGGCGCGCACACACACACACACACAAAGAATTGCCTGACTTCCAGGCAGAGTGGGGTCTGGGTGGGGCTTATTTGCATACACCCTTCCCCACCATTATGAGTCTGATAGACTTGTCAAGACTCTTTTCCATAGCACTAGAGGCTGGGTAGCTCAGTGGTTTAGGTTGAGAGCTCAGTTCCCAGAACAGCCAGCCTGTGTGGCCTTGGACAACTAGCACAGTCCCAGGGTGCCCCCCAGAAGAAGGGAATGATAAATGTAATGATAAAATTTGTTTCGCTACCTTGTAAGCTATAGGCTATAGGTTTTACATTCTCAGCTCCTTATGCAAAGGTAAAGGAAAAAACTTAGAATGCAACTGGGCCTCTCTGAAGCTTTGTCTGAGCAGACACTCTTTCCTGTTAAGATAAGGTACCAAGTGAATGGAAGGGACGTGGTGGCGCTGTGGGTTAAACCGCAGAAGCCTCTGTGCTGCAAGGTCAGAAGACCTGCAGTCGTAAGATCGAACGCGACGGAGTGAGCCCCTGTCGCTTGTCCCAGCTCCCGCCAACCTAGCGGTTCGAAAGCATGCAAAAATACAAAATGCGAGTAGATAAATAGGTACCACCACGGTGGGAAGGTAACGGCGTTCCGTGTCTAGTCGCGCTGGCCACGTGACCACGGAAGATTGTCTTCGGACAAACGCTAGCTCTATGGGTTGGAAACGGAGATGAGCACCGCTGCCTAGAGTCGGACACGACTGGACTAAATGTCAAGGGGAACCTTTACCTTTACCTACCAAGTGAATTAACTTTTGACATGGGTACACAGGAAAACGCCTAGAGAATGCAGGCTGAATAGATAGCTACAGCGAACACCTACAAGTTCCATATCTTCTCTGACCATTTTTTAGGCCATGCATCTTCTTGATATGTTTCTAACTTGGGTGTTATCAATTCTCCTGACTGGACAGAACTTTTTCTGATGAAAGCTGAGGCAGGCAGGATGTGATAAGATAAAAAGGACTTGTGAACCAAATTGTAGCAGTTTGTTTGTTTGTTTGTTTCTTTTACTTGTTCTGGTCCTCTGTTAACTTATTACTTGCTTTTCTGTTTGAAGAAATTTATTGACTACCTTGCATTTTGCATCCATCTTTCTGATCCCACTTGGGCCACAGGCTATAATGGTTGGACGAAATCCACAACGGTAAACCATTTCTGAGTATTCTCTACCTGGAAAACCCTGAAAAGGGTCACTATAAGTCAAAATTGTCTTGAAGGCACATGGTTTTTAGAATATAGTTTAGCACTGTGTGCAAAATTACATTACACGCACAACACCACGTGCCCTTTTCACCAATACAAAGTGATGCTTACATTTTGATCTTTCTGAAAAAGTTCCTTTCTTCGCTGAGCCAGTCCTTCCAATTTCTCTTTAATCTCTTGCTTCTTCGCATTCAGTGCTATAGTGAGTTGGTCATTTTCCATTTCTTTCTTCTTAAGTTGGAATTTATGCAGAGCTTTTCTGTAATGCTGTGTAATCTTACTGCTAGAAGGCTACAAATTACATTTAAACAAAAATAAATTAAAGCCCAGACAGAACAGGGAAATTGAAGGAGGCTTATTCCCCCCTCCCCCATGTGTACATGTTCCTCAAGAGTACCTAAAATATTGCTTGGTGGGAGATTAAAAACAAAACAAAGGCACTGCCTTTAAATGCAGCATCTTCCAAAAAGGTTTCTCAGATTTTCCCGCCCTCAAGTCAAGAAAAAAAAAATATCCTCACAAAAAACCTTTGAAACAGATGGCTGGGCTATAGTAATACTGGGAAGAACTGAGCAGGCTTTCCTCTGTTTAAAAAGCAAAACACAACTGTGTAAGAGGAGCTATGAGAGGTATAGAATCTGATTATATCTACCACAATGCTGGAGTCCAACTCTTTTGAAGTAATTTGTTACTCCACAGGGTAAAATTGAATCAACTAAAATCCTGTTCCTAGTCCCTACCTGAGTTTATTGAATCAATAAAATTTATATACATGTTGGCTTATTCAAAAAGAGATTCCATGAGTCTACCCTAACTGGGACTGGCAATAGAGTTTAGGCCTATTGTAATGGGTTTCTCATCAGCCCTACTTACAGAAATGTACCAAGGATCATTGGTTTGGGGTTATGTCTGGACTTGACAAACAGCATTGCTGGCCTTGTGGTGTGCATCCAAGGCAACAAACCGTCACACTATTTCATTGAATGGGTAGGAAATACCTGAAAGGGGATCAAGAGGCAGCACCCTCCCAGCTAAGGATATTGTACTCCAGACGTGTCTCTGTGTGAAGAGGGACTGCCTGCATGCCTCATCAATCAAGCTTGCAAATCAAGCTCATGCCCAGCTTCTAACAGCAAATTACAAAACAAAGCCACTTTAAGTGCCAAAATATGGAGATGGGGAAAACTACCTACTGTGATCAGCAGGCACAATTTTTGTTGTTGAGGGAGTATCTCTTCTACATATGTGCTAAGGATATCATCTGGTTTGACCCTTAAAATTCTAGTTGGCTAGAGATTTGATGTGGGAACAGTGAGCTTTTGCTGTCTGTCGGAGTGTATAACAAGAACAGCTAACCTCAAGAGCAATGGGAATGTGAGACACATCTTTGCTGCCTTGTTTCCTGTAAAATAAAATGACAGTTATTGGAAGGGCCCCTTCTTAGCATTCTAGAAACAGCAGTCTATGCACAAAAGAAATGTTTATATATGTCATCATACTCTAGTTCACTACGAAAAGGAACACAAAGTTTTTGTCTTTTGAAAAACTGAATATTCTTTTTCTGGTTGATTTGTTGGAATCAATTATGACATTTGTAGCACAAAATATTACAGAAAACACATATTTGTTAGCCTTGGATTATCAGTACATGGCCTAGGGAACCTTTGCTCCTCTACTTGTTTTAGGGTAAGCTCCCATAATTCCCCGTCATGGGCACTGATGGGAGCTGAAGCGCAAAATACATATAAGGCCGAAGATTCTCCACCCCATATCTAAACTTTACATAGTAACATTCAAGAGTTCAAAGGTGAAAATACAAGATATTGGTTTGATTACCGCATATTCTTTAAAGTCCCAAGACCAAAACAGCTACAAAATCTTTTAGAGACTGCCAGCAATAACAAATATATGTCTAGCAGTGAGTGGAGACAGCAAAATGCATCACAATGGCATCTCCATGACATCTCCTTGTTTCACCCATTAGCACACTTATGTCCAGGAAAAAATGCCCTCACATGTAAGGAGACCTTTCCCTTTTCAAGGCAAGAAGGAAACGGTTGGCCTAAATCCAAAATCGCATTAGCACCCCAGTGCTGGCACACTGGAGCATTCTTCTTCTCCTTTCTTCCCTGCAGCCTTGCATACTCCTTGAAAACAAAAATTGCAGGGTTTATCAGACCTCTGGAAGATGTTTTGTGGATGCATGGGAAGCGACCAGAGAAAGGGGAGTTTATTCTTTTCCCCATCCTAATAATGCAAGCAGTTCTAGCCATGGAACCAGGCCACTACCGTGTTTCCCCGAAAATAAGACAGGGTCTTATATTAATTTTTGCTCCAAAAATGCATTAGGGCTTGTTTTCAGGGGATGTTTTTTTTTTTTTCATGTACAAAAATCTACATTTATTTAAATACAGTCATGTCGTCTTATGGTTGCTGCCCAAGGGTGGAGGGCGGGGTTTCACTGAACTGGGGCTTATTTTTTGGGTAGGGCTTATATTACGAGCATCCTGAAAAATCATACTAGGGCTTATTTTCAGGTTAGGTCTTATTTTCAGGGAAACAGGGTAGATACCAGCCATTAATAAGAGAAGTAGTTTAACAGTGGCTCTTTCTTATTTCTGTCACTAATCACATTAATGACGTAAAGCTGCAAGTTCACAAGCCATGCAAGAGCTTTATATAACCTGATGCAGTAGAAGGCAAACCAGCCCTAGCCTCTTCTGACTTTTCCTTAAGAGGTCCTGTTATCCGTCTATTACAAATTGTCGGTGATTGAGGTCCACACAGCAGGAGGGGAAGTAGGACCAGGCCAGCAGTCAAAACTGCTGTTTGATCATATTGCTAGACCTGCTACTCAACCAAAGACTGGGTATGTGTTTTAGCAAAGTAGTCAATTAATGAATTGATTAAATTTAATCAATTTACACTCAATGAAAAAAAGTTCAAAGAAAAAAATAGATGGGGTGGGGGATGTGTGGCCCTCCATATGTTGTTGGACTGCAACTAGTCACAGTGACACATACATATCTTGGTTGGACTACTGTAACATACACTAGGTGTGACTGCCTTTGGAAAGTGTTCAGAAAATTCAGCGGGTCCAAAACATTGCAGCAAGATTGTTAATTGGGGCCGGTTATAAGGATTACACAACCCTCCTATTACAGCAGCTCCACTGGCTGCCGGTCCATTTCCAGGCACAAAAGTGCTGGTTTTGACCTACAGTATGAAGCTCTGAATGGCTTAGTTCAAAGTTACCTCAGAGACTGAATTTCCCTTTATGAGCCGGCCTGGGTTTTAAGATCTTCAGAGAAGGCCTTTCTCTTACTCTCACTGCCTTCACAGGTGTATTTAGTGGGCACAGGAGGGAAAGCCTTCTCTGTTGCTGCTGTTGAACGTTGAACTCTGTAACTCCCTCCTGTGACAGACCAGGCTGGCTCATCCTTGCTGTCCTTCCACAAGCAGGCAAAGACCTTTCTATTTAGTCAGGCTTTTTCTTCATGATTACCTGCTGAAGAGGGTTTTTTTAAAAAATTGGACTGTTCTGTTTTTTATTGTTCTTCTTGTTGTTGATGTTTTTATCTACTAGCTTTAATGTTATATTTATTTTATTATTTTTAAATATAATAATTTGTTGTTTTGGCTTTTTATATTGTTTCTTTTTAATACTGTAATCCACTTCAGATCTTTTTTAGGAGAAAGGCATATAAATATTTTAAGTAAGTAAGTAAGCAAGCAAGCCCCAGCTAAATTACACACTGAGCAACATAAACAGAAATCAAGTTCAAACATAACTTAAAATCTAGGGGCAAAGTGGTGCAGGGGGTGGAGTAAGGGGATAAAGGAAGTTGCATTGTTTGCTAAAAGTAATAGTAAAATAGGCTGACCGCCGAAGAATTGATGCTTTTGAATTGTGGTGCTGGAGGAGACTCTTGAGAGTCCCCTGGAGAACAAACCTATCAATTCTGAAGGAAATTAACCCTGAGTGCTCACTGGAAGGACAGATCCTGAAGCCGAGGCTCCAATACTTTGGCCATCTCATGAGAAGAGAAGACTCCCTGGAAAAGACCCTGATGTTGGGAAAGTGTGAAGGCAAGAGGAGAAGGGGACGACAGAGAACGAGATGGTTGGACAGTGTCATCGAAGCTACCAACATGAATTTGACCCAACTCCGGGAGGCAGTGGAAGACAGGAGGGCCTGGCGTGCTCTGGTCCATGGGGTCACGAAGAGTCGGACACGACTTAACAACTAAAAAACAACAAATAGTAAAATAATGCTGAGATCAACACATGGGGTTACTCACCTAAGCAATGAATATAAAGAAAAAGGAAGAATGCCCAGGTGAGGAAAAGCAGTATACTTATTTATATATTCCAGGAAAAAAATGATCAGGCATGGGCAACTTTGAAGACTCTGAGGGAATGTGGGAAGTTCAGATGAAAGAGCCTGCTCCTAATAAATAAAGAGATAGAAAGGTAAATAGTACTAAATAGCCACATGAGAGGGTCCCTAATTAGTAAGTAGATAAATATCTAAATGCAGATCAAGAACATAGGATTTTCCCTTACATTAGATCATTGGTCCACCTAGCTCTGTGTGGTCCACCATGACCCTTATCATGTCTCCAGGATTTTGAGTAGGATGCCTTCATGGCCCTACCTGGAGATGACGAGTACTGAACCCACGGCTTTCTGTTTAAAAAGCAGGTTCTCTACCACTGAACAATAGCCTCTCCCAAAGAAACATGTGCTGAGGAGACACAGATGAACCTTCTAGCCATGGAGGAAGGAAAAATTAAGGAGGGAAAAGACTGATATGTTACCCTTTCCAAAGTAAAGAGAATTAAAGGTGAACATTTTCCTTCCATGTCTTGTTGTGAACCCAGATTTCATTGTGTGGACATCGGTATTAATGTGTCACAGCCAGATATTCTACAGGTGCAGGCTTCTCTGGCAACAAGATGGGGACCATAATGAACACAGTTTTATGGTAGAACAGTCTGCATGTTGGTCTCTCATGCAGTTGCTAACGTCGCAGGAGTTCTGCCAAGAGAAAACGCCAAACTTCCTTACAACAACTGCTGTTTTTAAAATCCCAGGATTGATAGGGGATTTATTTTCCCATGTATGCATCATTTTTAACTGCAGTCCATCAAGAAAGAACCATTTCACGCTTTATCCTGAGGGCACCAGATAGGATGTCTAGGAGACTATTTAGTGGGAGTCAGAAATGGAGGTAGGCTTCCTTAGGTCTTAGTTACGGGAAAACCAAGCATATGAATAAAATAAAATAAAATAAAATAAAACAAGACGTCTAGAATTACCATGCATGTTCCGAATTATGTTTGCTTATTTGTAAAGGGCCATGTCCTGTCCCATGCCCTGGGCTTTCCAAAGGGTTGAGCTGAAAGTTTATGAATAATAATTTTCATCTCAAATGATGGGGTGGGCCATAACTTGGCAGCAGTTTGTGGGAACTGTTCTCACACCCACTTCTCTGGACATCCCTTTTAGGCAACCAGGAATATACAATCTTGAAATCTGCCAGCCCCATGCTAAAGGAAATTGAAAACTCTGCTTCCAGTAGAGTCTGCCAAGCTCTCTTTCCCTCCCCAGCCTTGGACTCTTTGTATCAAAAATGCTGAAGGAAAAAACTATCAATCCTTCCTCTAATTTAAAACCTGCAACATTTTACAGACAAAAATGGGATTCATTTATATTCTATTTCTCATACCAAGGATCATTACCTGAGCCTCACTCTTCCTCACTGCTTCCCAAACGTAGGTGTTGCTGAAGGTTATGCACCACATTTATTTTCATATATTTTCTCTTCTACTTAGATCTGCCCGTAGCATGCATCATATGTGGGCAAATGGCAGGGAATAGCCATGTGTAAGAATTTCATTTCAGTTTGATTGTGATAAGAATTTAGCAAAATCTGCATATTTCTCTCTATTTAGGGCAGAAAGAATATTACTTACAAAATGCCATTTTAAAAGGTTAGATATATTCCTCCCATTTAACAAAAAAGTGATAATTTGGACATTAACACATTAAATCAAATGGCTGAAATCCAGTAGTAAGTTCCAACTAGAGAAGGCCCATTGAACTAGCATGGTCAGAGTCCTCCATGACATCAGAGCTTTGATGCCAAGAGAGACAGAAACAAGATGGGGACCGTAATGAACGCATCAGAGCTTTGGTGCTGAGCGAGATAGAAACAAAATGGGACAGGGTGAGAGACAAATGAATCAAGGGGTGGTTTGGATCCACAGGATCCTAAGGCCCCCACCCCCCAGACCTCAATTATCCCTCCAACAGATGGAGAACTTTGTGCCACCATGACAAATTTATGGTAGCCACAAACATTTACAACAGCTCTGAAAACATATCACACACACTACTCTTCCTTCCTTCTGCCTTGCTGGAATGAGCTCCCCATCCTTATGATATAAGCTGGGACAACTCATGGACTGGGATGGAGGCACCTCACTGCCAAATTTGGGGGGGGGGGGGAGAATCCCATGTTCTGGACATGAGCCATCACTGTGTTAGAGGCTTTGACATCACAGGTCCCAGAAATGACAAGGTGGAATGGCTTTTTACCCTGTAAAGGAGACAGCAGTTGTGTTGATATTGCCTTACCTGTGTTCTCCTAGCTGGGTCACACAAAAACAATTCTTCTCCTCTTTGACACCTGGAAAAATCATGGGGAAGCATTTTCCTTTGTAATTGTCACTGTTGCAGTGCTTTAAGAATAAAAGAAGGGGAAGCAACCTTGTCTTCAATAATTCCTATGTGCTATAATCTCCAGTTACTTGTCCCTGGGGAGAGGGGGACAAATATACTCTGGTATCTTTTAAAACTTTTCAGTGCAGCCAAATGTTTTAGCTGAATCCTGCATTGTAGAGCTGCCTGTGTGAGCAAGAAACCCAGATCCAACTGTAAAAGTTGGAAGCACAGAGTGGAAAGTGATATTTCTAAATTGCTACAATTACGTACCTTCCTGCACACAGCTGTGGTCAAGGCCTTAAATGCCTAGGGGGAATTCCCTTGCATTTCCCAGGGAAGTTCTCTATCCAGGATAGCTATACATAGACTGTTCAGGCAACTAAGAGATCTCTTTACCTGCTCATGAGTGTAGCATAAAGGAAGCATAAGTATTTTGGGTGAAAATAGTGAACTGGAAATTGTTACGTGAAGTTTGACTCTCTACATTGTAATATTGTTATAACTCTATATAATTTTCACATTCTCAGATCTTAAGCGAAGGGGGGGGGGGGAGACTTAGAATGGAGCTTGGCCTCTTTTAGGAGCTCTCTGGTGTTACGCAATAATGTGTGTAATAAACCCACAACGTGAGTTCTGAGGAAAAGTAATTGCAATGGGACAGGTTAACTTGGACATATGGCAAAGTGTTCAACTCTCCCCCATTGCCAACTGTGACGTTTACCCTCATGGCCCCTGCTTGTTTCACCAAACCAAGGGCTAACGCTACGTATCCCACAAGCTGACACCAATTTGTCACAATACCCACGAGCCCCATTTATTATTCCCTCACAAAAGCGCACGTCGCGTTCTCTTCTCGCTGCCACCAGTGGATTACTTCAATCCACAATATAAATGATATATGTCAGAACACTTGTCTTGTGAACAGAAACAGAACTTATTTATTGAAGTGAAGCAGAATGAGTAATAACAGACGTTTTTCCGATGTTCAGTATACATAAGCGATTCATCAACAGTTCCCTCAGTACATAGTTCTTTTCGCTTGTAATTTCATTACCACCCTCTTTACCTATATCTGTAACCAGCTCTATCTCTCTGACTAACCAGCCCTATCTGACTCCTCCTTCTCCCGCCAAGCCTCATGTAGCTGCTGACTCCGCCTCTCCAGCCTTCTCATAGGTTCATGCAAATCAGCTCATGAATATGAGTGACATGAGTGACGTGGGCGGTCGCCACACCAACCCTCCTCCATAAATCCCCCACTCCAAGGTAATTTTTCTCACATGGTAATCTGCTCTTTAAATTGAAAAAAAAAAAAGGCTAGGCTATCTGGGGGGGGGGGGACATGCCATTCTCTGCAAGGGGAGGCCTGGAAAGATAAGTCTTACCCAGATCATGTGGTATGTAAGTTTGGATGCCAAGACACTTCTTTCTAGTCCAGTATGCTGTAGAAGTTTCCATTCAGCAGAAGCCAATCCCCCAGTGGAAAATGACCTCTTGTGGTCATATAATATTGTAGCATATTTACTCAAGGTCACCTGAGATATTAATGACATTCCAACTGGCCTTTGTGCTATTTTGTAGATTTCTCTGCGCGAGCTGAAACCATTTTGCTGGATTTGTTGAAGGTGGGTCTTGCACCATTACACCTAGCCTCAAGCCTAAAGACAATTATGTAATCACAGTCTCCTGAATCAGATTTGGAACTTGCTGCTGAATAATACAAATTTCCTAATTAGATCTAGTTGTACTTTCTACATTCACGCAGAGCAGTGAATATTTTTCACTCTATTTTTTGCACATAACCCCTTTGGATCAAATGGAATCACCAGAAAGGGGCCGAGCAATAAAAGCCTAAGAAGCAGAACAAAATGTTTCAATTGCACTATTTAATTTCGTATACAAGATAATATACCATCGTAATTCAAACTTATAGCAGAACTCCTGTAGAGTATCCCACCTTGTGACAAAGGTGTTGACAAAACACTCTCCCCTTAAGATAAAATGGCACCACTCTGAGGTGTTCTAGCAATGTTAAGTAATGTATTTTTGATAGCAGTTCAGAGACTCCTGGAATCATCTGATGCGTAAAAGTGACTTCTACATAATGTTAAATAAATAGATGAAATCTTATCATGTGGACATTATTTTCCTTCTCTTAATGTTATTAATAGAGCAATTGATATGCTCT
Organism: Intellagama lesueurii; assembly: GCA_037013535.1. Lineage (NCBI taxonomy): Eukaryota > Metazoa > Chordata > Lepidosauria > Squamata > Agamidae > Intellagama > Intellagama lesueurii. Next base: position 24,867,031 of record JBAJHW010000001.1, read on the forward strand.
ATTAATAGAGCTCTATTAATTGCCCATTATGTCTTTAGAATTGCTTTAATTTTACTGTACCTGTAGTTACACACATCCTTAAATACCCCAAGACCATCAAACATTAAACAGGTGTGCTCTACTGTCTTTCAGGTTATTTGTTTTCTGATCAGTCTTTCCCACTTATACTTGATTTTTGTAATTGGTCCTGTACAGTTTGTTTATCACAGTATTAGATATAATTGGGGAGCCTGGCATGTTTGTTAAGGAGATGTCTATTTTTAACTAAGTTAAATGCTACACGCTCGGGTGGCATGCTCTGCAACAGATACTGTCTAGTGTCATCTGACATGTTATCCAGACACTTGTGCTAAATTTGACCTCTCAGGAGATATACTGGACAAGCAAATAGATGTCTGTTTTTCAAAACAAGATTGTGGCATGTGTTTGATTCCTGGAAATGCTACATTTCAAGCTCTAATTGCAAGCATCATATTATTTTGTCAGTGACTGAGATGGTTAAAGCAATGGACTAGATCCAATTGTTTAATTCTGCTGTTAGAACTATTTTCCTTCATGGGACTGGAAGGGGCATGCAATTCTCCCTCCCTCCAAGCCCTTAATATCTGCTCCAAAGGACTGCTGAAACTTTGCAGGTTTTCAGCAAACTTGAGGGCTGTGCGCAGTAGGGGAAGAAGAGATAGAAAAAGTCATGTTCCAGAAATGGGCATGTGGTAGCACAACATTTCATTGAACAAAATGTGCTTAGAGCAAAACTTCACTACATGTGAAGAATTCCTGCTCCTAACATTACAGTGCCATTCTACAAACCGATGGTACAGCCAATACTATGCATTGTTCTGGCTACTGCACTTCAAAAAAAATAATTGTAGAGCTGGAATATGTGCAGAAAAATCAACCCAATGGACCAGGAGCAATTCCCGTGTCAGGGAAGATTAGAATGTTTAGGGCTCTTTTTCTTACGGAAAAGGGGTATCTGACCCACCAAATCACAATGGATGCCAAACACGAATGCTATGGGGAAGGGTTTGACAAGAGGTGCCTAGATTTACCCACTACATCTAATAGTACTAGATTATGTTAGTACTATATGCATAGTAGAGTATGCATAATATAAATATGGCCTTTTGTCCATCTTGTAGCTCTCATAATTTTTCCCTTTCCACTTTTACCCTGCATATAATTTTACACATTTGTTGTTATTGTTGCTGTGTCAAGTCACTTCCAATTTATGGTGACCCTATGAATTACTGACCTCCAGCAAGTCTTGTTGCCAACAGCTCCATGGCTTCCTTTATTGAGTCAATCCATCTCTTATTTGGTCTTCTTCTTTTCCTGTTGCCTTCAACTTTTCCCAACATTATTTTCCTTTCTAATGAGTCTTGACTTACGATGTGCCCAAAGTATTACAACATCAATTGAGTCATTTTCCTTCTAGGCAGAGTTCTGGCTTGATTTGATCTAGAACCCACCTATTTGTCTTTCTGCTGCTCCATGAAATCTGCAAAGCTCTCCTCCAATGCCACATTTTAAATGAATCATTTTTTCCAGTCAGCTTTCTTCATGATTCAGCTTCTATTTTATTCCCCCTGCAACTGAATTCTTCTATGCTAAACAGTGTCAAACACTGTAACCTTTACAATAGCAGTGGTTCCCAACCTTGGGTCCCCAGATGTTCTCAAACTACAACTCCCAGAAATCCTGGGCAGCACAGTTAGTGGTGAAGGCTTCTGGGAATTTTAATCCAAGAACATTTGGGGACCCACAGTTGGGAACCACTGACCAATAGGGAGGCTGCTTCTACACCTGGCTACTTAATTATTTTGGTTCCCCTTTTCTGTACCTTTTCTAGTTTTACAGTATATAAAAGAGGAGTGGACAGATGTTGTTGAACTGCAGCATCTAGCATCCTTTACTATTCGTTTAGTTGGCTATGACTGATGGTAGTTGAAATCCAGCAATCTCTGGCGTGCCACAAGTTCTCCACCATGATCTACAACATCTAACATGTTACGTATATATAAATATATATCAAACTATACCCGGCATGTATAGTCAGTCAGTTTGTGTGGACATTGACAAGGAACTCTGTACATGTTTAAAGGTATTCATGCCAAGGGTGACCCTACTGTTGGAAATTGGATATAGTCCTATTGCTCAATTGATGAGGTATGTTCTCTTCCAGACAACAAGACAGATGTTGTCATTACACACATAGACATAAAGCATCTATCCCACCCCTCAGCTGTCAGAGCAGCAAACACACAATGGATATTTTAAAAGACTGTTCCTGTCCACAGGCTTACAAGTGAAAAAACAGAAGACAAAAGGAAAAAAAGCTAAGAGAAAGAAAGAAGAAAAACATTAAGGAGCCATTCAATGGGTCTGGTGGAACAGGCCTGCTTCCCATGTCAGTTTCCTCTGTTTTTGTTTTGTTGTTGTTTAGTTGTTAAGTCGTGTCCGACTCTTCGTGACCCCATGGACCAGAGCACGCCAGGCCCTCCTGTCTTCCACTGCCTCCCGGAGTTTGGTCAAATTCCTCTGTTTTAGCTGCTGGAATAGTTTTTTCCTAGGAGAATTGAGGGAGGAGCTTTCAGATTTCAATGTATTTCTTAAAATTCAATAACACTTTAATTAAAAATACCCCACTGAACCTCATCACAAAACATCAATGATATTTGCCAAGCAAAGAACAGCTACACCAGGATGTTTTCTCATGAACAGAAATTGCCTTTATTTACCTTCACCTTTATTTTGCTTAAATTCTTGTTGCATTTGTAATCCCCTGTTGTAATTTCCAGCTCTGTTGACTCCTTGATTCCCCGTCTTCCTTCGAAAAGGAAGCTGCCTCCATGACCTTCTCGTGATATTTACACAAGGGTGTGCCTGAGCCAATAACAACAGTGAGTTCCCTTCAGGTTAGACTTGTCAGTCTGAGTCAGCAAACAGCTAAAAGGGGTCTGAGGAGCTCAGATAATGATATGGCTTCCTTGGGGGTGAATCTCTGTCAGCTGGAGCTGTAGTGTCTTCTCCTACACAGAGATGACCTCTAAGGCAGGAGACAACAGCTTACAGTAGATGGGATGTTACGTTTTGTGAAGGCCCATGTATCACTTCTGCCAAGTATAGATTCCTGAGGAAATAGCATGTTTTAACTTCTACACCCATCCAAGAGAACCAAAAATTCCCTAGTAGAGATGTGAAATTAGCAAAATTTACCTGACCGATTTACCTAACCTTTTTATATGACCATTTGCACAACCATTTATATAACCTTTACTGATTATAATAAGAAAATGTCATACAGTCATCTCTCCTTCATATAAATGGGTAACTATAACAATTTCCAAATGTTGGTGTCAAATGCAGATATGCAAGGTCTTTATTCTCGGCAGCTTTAAATCACTTTATTGGAAGTTTATTTGTTTGTTTCTAGTTGCATATTTGACCTATTAAATGTGTTGTAAAATGTTTTAAAGGGATTTTACTGAGCAGTTTTTAATGCTTAATATGTCTGTATGTCTGTGTATCTGTCTGTCTATCTGACAGGCACACAGGGTGCAGGGATAGGACATAACCTTGCAGAATTATAGAGAGTACTTTTTAATTTTGACATATGGTGGTGAGCAAATATTAGCTTACGGAGGGATTTTACACACCCTGATGCTTCAAAACAGGGCCATTTTCGTCCCTCAGTGTCACATTTTGTTGCAATTTCAACGGAACTAAACCTACAAGACATGAAGCATTTTATGACATTGTCACCTGAAGAGCTGGAGACAATTGGCCAAGTTCCTGGCATGACTCTCCCAGCAAGTTCCACATTACTATTCCTACAAATATGGGTAAAAAACCACGACAACCATGACGCTATCCTACTTGGCAATAGGGTAGTCTCATAGGGATGGGGTAGGGCAAGGCAGGAGCAGAATTCTCAGTAGTTCAGGAAAAATAAGAAGTGTGCATTTAATCCAAACCTAACTGCTACCCTGATGCCTAGTCTAACCCTCAATACATCAGAATTCTCATGGAATTAGTGCTAAATTGACCACTGCGCCCTGTATATGCAAAATCTGGGAAGGCCTGTCTGTATAACCTCTTGAAAATGCCCAATGAAGGGGTCAGGCGAATTTCAGATGGGAGGTTATTCCACAAACGCGGTGCAACCACAGAGAAGGCCTGGGTCCTAGTCTTCTCTTTCCAGGCCTCTCTTGGCATCAAGGACTTCAACTGTTCAGCCTGAGATGATTGAGTGGGTCGAGCAGATCTCATTTGAAGGAGGCGTTCTGCCAGGTATTGAGGTCCCAAACCATTTAGGGCTTTATATGTTAATGTCATCACTTTGAAGCTGGCATGGAAATGGACAAGTAACCAGTGCAGGGCGGTCAGAATGGGGAAGATGTGTTGGCATTTATTTACCCCACACAGCAGTCTGGCTGCCATATGCTGGACCTGCTGAAGTTTCCGTAGCAGTGCCTAATTACTTTCAAAGGCTACCTCTTAAGGGAATTTGTGAGGGAGACACTAGTGAGAGCGCCTCTGGCAGGCTGTCTAGCCCCAGCCCCAGCTCTGGGGAGAGTAGTAATGCAGGACCTGCTGGGAGAGTCGTGCCAGGAACTGTCAGACTTCAACTGAAGCCCCGCCCCTTTGAGATGGTACAGACCAACCCCTGAAGGAGAGGGAGGGAAAGGGGGCTACCTGAGAAGTAGTGAACATAAAGGAGGCGTTGGAGGATGTAGAGAGTCATTCTGAGGCAGAGAAGGAGACTAAAGTGGGGGAGAAGTAGACTCCAAAGAAGATGAGCCCAACAGCAAGGTTCTTGGAAGAAGAGTAGAAGGGAGCCTGGGGAAATGCCTAGGAAGAACTAGTGGGAGACATACCATGCAGAGGAGGACAAAGAAGAAGAACCTAAATCCCCTGGAGAGTGAGACCATATTATAAAGAAGGGCCTCTGGACTGGAGTCCTGGTGCAGCTGTGGATACCTAAGGGAGAAAAGCATCAGAATCCTTGCCTTCCACCCCACCTTAACTGCTGGGTGGAGGAGATGCAACAGAGGCAGGGCCCTTGACGGTAGCCATGAACCAGGCTGGGGAAGCTGACTCCCACACAGCTTTGATACTGGAGGCAGAAATGTCAAAAGGAACATTAGCACTGTCTCCAGCAAGAGCAGCTCCTGGCGCTGACCCTGGCCCACACTTCAACCAGGTCCCAAGTACACCACGTGCCCTGCCCACACTGTGAGCATACTGGCTTTTGCAGGCCTCAAGATTCAGCAACACATGGCACTCACCTGTGATATTGGTTATAGACTCCAAAACCCTAGTGCTGTCAACTTGAGGTGTGGAGCCAAACAGAACTCAGCCAAGGCTAATGAAGTTAACTACCCTGAGGGAAGCCAGCCAAGTGAACAATCTTCTGTTGTAACTTCTTCCCAGTTGAAATAAACCTTGTTTTGTCTGAACTACCTGTTTTCGAGCCCATGGTTCAGGGAATGGAGGAGAGGCAACCTGGGTATCAGAATTGGCCAGTAGGCAGAACCAGACAGAATTTCCAAGCATTTTTCAGACTAACCTCCAGTTCCTAACACTATACAGATACTACTGACAGGAAGTAACTGGTATTCATGTTCTTGAGGACAAAGAAGGAGATTTGGCCAAAAATGCAAGTTGAAATATATACAAATGCAAGCTGAAAGTATGATTGCATATCCATTTAAGTTTTGCCCTGAGTTTTACAAAAGATTTGTAACAGTTGAATAGCTCTTAGTGAAGCAGTGATGTATCTGTTTTACATTTTCCACAAATATTTATGGCTAACCATCACTGAAGAGCAAAACTGAAAATTCCACTCTAATGTGTCATATCAGGACACGATCAGGTCATCAAGGGGTGCCATAGTTCAAGGTGTTTTTTTTTAAAAAAAACTTTGGTATGTGTTAATGCTGAGTTGAAGCAGAGGTCAATGATGGTTTTAGAAGCCAATTCTAAAGCCACGTCTGCACCTGCCTTTCTGTGCGAGAAAGCAGAAACAATTTTCAAGAACCTGGACTTTTCATATCCTGATCTGACTTCTGCTTTTACCAGCTTGATTTCCCCGTCAGCACATACAGTTTACAAGAATCAGCTCAGCCCTTTTTGTTCATGGCCCTTTATCGTATTAGTCGCTGACATTATGTTAAGACAAACAGATTGACACCAAATATAGCACCTGGTTCTTGAAAGGCATCTGTAGAGTGATAAGGGTTCATAGATTTATTTCTACAGATAAGTCTTTTACAAGTGCTGTTAAATAAGGAAGAACTTTGGGTGGATATGCTTCTGGAGGAATTTATTATTGCACATTCTACAATGCTAACTATTGTTATACAGCATTACCAATTCGTTGCTTAAGATTTTGAGCTTTTTGCAACCAATCAATTATGTGTAAGCATGCAAAAGGCACTGTACTGGTATCAATATTAATTTTGTTTTTGCCAAGCACAAAACTGAACTAGTGTAAACTACATATATTGTGAAAAATTAAACTTAAATCTTTCACATGAAGCTAAACACATCTAGTAGCACATGTTCATATTTATTTTAAAAGGAGTGTCAATCATCTGCCAATTCTGAGTATACTTTGAGATAGTGGGACAACTGTCTACAATGATTTATATCTTTTAAAGCAAATTTTTTTGCTAGAAGGTCGCCTTCATTTTCCAATTTTTTTTTAGCTTCATCAAGCTACAAATTCAAGGGGTGAAAGCTGTGCCTCCCTATGATGTCTTCTGTGAGGCAGAGGATGGTAAAACAGTTAAATTCAGAAAACTAAAAAATAGCCATAGTTTTCATGAGGACTAGAACACTGCTTTAATGGGTGCTTTAACATCCCCATGGTGGCATTTAGCCCCCTCCCTTTTATCCTCCCACCAATAGTTGGACTCACCTCTTCAGGCAGACTTTTGATAGTCATTATTGAGCCCCTGGATACTGGTTTTTAGCGAAGTAATTTTTTAAAGTTTTAAAACGTTTTAAATCACTTAAAATATTTTAAGCCCATGAGAGGACCCAAGGCAGCTCACAATATTAACAAAAAAAATTAAATTAAAAACAGAATAAACTACACATTAAAAATAAATTACACTATAATAATAATGTATAATTTACTGTGTTTTAATTTTACTTGTTTTAACCTTGTGAGTCACCTTGCGTCTCCTTCACTGGGAGAAAGGTGGGCTGCAAATGATGCTAAATATATAAATAAAAGAAATAGAAGCTCGTATCCTTCGCTGACGTGCTGGTGGCCTGGTCTGCAGCCCAGCGTCTGGCCAGCGCAGCAATCATCCTTACCCATCTTCCTGCAGTTCTGTGGCTGATTCAAAGCAGCCATTGTGGTCGCATCACCACATTTTCTGCTACTTCTCTCATCACTCAATCAGGAGCAAGTTTGGCCAGCAGGAGGGTGGGGCTCCCTAGAATGGCTGTTTGGCCAGCTGGAGGGTGGGACTCCTGAGTAAGGTAGTTTTCATTCTGATCTGCCTAGAGAGTATGTATTTGCCTCCCCAGCCCTCTCCAACTCAGTTTTTATTTGGGCACCCTTCCTTCTGTTTCATTCATGGAATTAGGTTAAAAAAAATTCAAGGATAATAGCACTTACACATAATTGCAGCAGTAATTCAAGTTGCTTGTATGTACTTTTTTTTGTCAATGATTCTCATCACGGGTTTATTTGGTAAGGGTGGTTGTGCACATAGGGCTGGATCTAGTTGAAGAGGGTGGGTGGGCAGGTGAGTACCCTTTCCCAGGTTGGGGATGGTGGAGGGGGCAACAAGGGCATACCTAGCTCAGGGGAAGGGCTCTGGTCTTCAAAACAGGTGGTAAAAGGTTCTCTTAATGTTATTGCACTCAGGGTACATCCTATTTTCCTGCCATCCCATGGGATACCCAGCAATGGGCTTGGATGGCTCATTGGAGGCCAGCCAATGGGTCACCTGACATCTGGATTCAGTAAGAACTTTATGCTTATAAAGTTAGTTTGGCTGCTGTAACCAAAAAAGCTGCTACCATTGGTTTATCCAGCTTCAATAAAAATGTGTGTGTACTGTCCTTCATGAAGGGGAGGTTGAGCTGTGTTCTCAGACATGTCACCTAGGTTTGCAAGTAGAGCTTCCTTAAGGTGTTAAAAATGTTTTTATTTATCCTAGGAGGAGTTCTCTCAGTTCCAGAAATTACATATGAGCTTGGTTTTGTCTGATGGACTGCCATTAGGAGACAAGCTTTGTTTGTAAATTGCCCTGCAGATATGGCAGCTTTGTATCTTTGGAGGGAGAATGTTTTAACACCTTCTAATTATGAAGCTTATGTAATTTAGCCCTCAGGCTGGCAATTGTATTTTCTTGGGCAGGGAGAGGTATAACAGGGCTTCTTTTTTTTAGTGCAAAGAAGTCTTCCTGAACAGGGCTGGCCTCTTTTGCTTCTTGGGGTAGAATGGCACATATCACCTCCCCAGTCAGGTTGTTTTGGCATAGCAATAGAGGGCACCTCTCCTATCTCTAGAAGAAAATAACATTAATAATAAATGTCACAAGTAGGAAATGCCTGCTTCTTTCTGGCGCCCAGATTCTTCTGCCTACACAGAACTACCTAACAGTAGGTTCCTATTCATCAGTTTTTTCCCCCAACTCTTAGTCTTCTTTTGTAAGTTCTAACTTCTGACTTATTCCTTGATTCTACTTTCTCATTTGTCCTCTGGTTCTGACCTGTCCTTCATCCCTAGCCTCTGGCTCAATTCTTGAACCAGACCTGCCCTAAGGTTCTGGCTTCTAGTTCTAATTTACTCTTCAGTTCTTATCCCCAGCAACTGGTTCCCAACTCCTGGCTCGCCTCTTGATTGCTACCGTGATGCTTTGAGGCAAGAGGCCAGATTTTTCTGATGTGCAGTGGCATAGATCAGTCACAGAAATGTCCTTTATCGTTCCTTAGAGGTCTTGTCTTGGCACAGACAATTAATTCCCATAGTCTGAAGTCTCACCGCTGACGGTCAGCTGTATTTGATATTTCTAAAGAAAGTAATGCATTGGCGTTCCTTCAGATGACCACCACTGATATATTCCCAGCCTGCAGAGTTCAAAGACTAGCAAAAACAGATTCTCTCCTTGATAGACGCATGCCTTGAATGCAGAAATGATGACCCATATTTTATTCTGGCAATGGCAGGAAATGTCATGTCCAAGACACTGCATTGCAGTTAGCTTGCTCTTGAGATTTTGCCGAAAGTTCCTAAGAGGAAAGCAGGATAGCACAGAGAAGAGTTTTAACAAATACCCTTTGCTTTGTTTTAAGTACTTATAAGGGGGTCACCTTGAGCACCTCCAGCAGGCCATCTGGCCCCACTGCACAAGCCCAGAGAAGCCAAGAGTAAGGCAAAGAGTAAGTCTTTCAGCTGCCGAGCAAGTGGATAAGTGCTGCTGCAGGTGGAGGAAGGGCCACTGCCTGATGTGGGACAGCTGGAGGAGGGTACATGGGTGGGAATAAGAGGGTAGGCTCACGGTCATCATCATCAGCCATGTCAGTTGAAGGGGAGATATGGGAGGAGGCAGTTGAGCACTGGGGCCACATCTTCTGAGTGTAAACAGGAACAAAGAAAAAGGGAAGCCACCTCTTCCCACCCAGCTTGTTTGGCTGAGGAAGAGGTAAGGGGATCTGACAACACAGCCCCCAACCAGACCTGGCATTACTTCAGCCTTGGCATCCTTGTTGCCCAATGGGAGCTGTGGAGCCTATCCCCAGACCAGCATTGGTACTGGAGATGCAAGTGGCAACAGGCATGGCAAAGGGTGCTCTGGGAGGAGCAGCACCACAGAGCATGTTTCCCATCACAAGCTTTTGCCAGCCCTCCCTAAAAGGACTGCCCCACATATTGGGACTCAAACTTCCCACTCACATTCCTGGACCTGGACTTTCAGGAACCCCAGTGAAGTCAACTGGGGTCCCAGATTGATTGGCTGTGCCTAGGGGATTAGTGCAAGAAACTCAACCACTTGGAAACACAGGAGAAGGTGCAGTAGGGACTAATATAGGGCTTTTAATAAAAGCTGCCACAAATGACTAAACCAGTCTGGAACCCATGAAATTTTTGCTGGGGGACTCCTTAGCCTCACAGTACTGTTCACTTCAAATTGTACTGCAGTACTCCAAATTTCACTGTAATTTGACTTTTTCTTGAACAACAGTACAAACAACAACAGAAAGGTTGTTCGTTGACACATAGTTGTCCAGAAATCTCTTAATTAGGATCCATCAGATTGTTACCAAATAATTAATTCAAAGGCATTTCCTGAAGCGCCCCCCCCCCCCAATACATTCACAGCACAGCTACAGGATGAAGAAGTTAAAATGGAGGAAAGTCTACTGTGCTCTAGCTAATTTCACTGTCAGACACGAACAAAGAAAGGACACAATTATTGGCATGTTAAAAGCTGCAGTTCTGTTTCAGAGCAATTCTGAAAGTTCATGAGAATTTCATTTGCATGCAGAGACAGAGTTCATCCTCTTTTCAGCCACAGATTTACTATTAATATTGGGAAATGCATAATGGAAAGAGTGTGTGTGTGTTCGTACAAAACCTTTCATCAATAATGATGCATATAAATAATAATGCATATAAATTATTTCATATGGGGAAAAAGTACCACTAATAAGGATGCTGAAGTCTTCTGGAAGTATGGGGGTTTCATTTGAGGTGACCCATAAGATATCTCAGTGGTTCAGGTACCTGGCTGCAGAGCCAGAGATTGGCAGTTTAATTCCCTACTGTGCCACCTTGCGAGAAGATCCAGCCTGTGTGACTTCTTCACAGTCCCAGGGCACCACCGAAGAAGAGAATGGTAAACCACTTCTGTATACCTAGAAACCCTGGAAAAACTTCTGTATACCTAGAAACCCTGTCCTAAGTCAAAATTTACTTGACATCGTGCAAGTAAATGACATCATGCAATTATTTTATTTAATATGTAAACCGCCCAGAGTGGCCTAGTAGCCAGATGGGCGGTATAGAAGCCGAATAAATAAAATAAAAATTATTTTGCAGCAAAGGGGCCCAGCTCCTTTTGCACTTATCATCTTGGGTCATCAGGCAATAATGTGCATTGCACAAAAATAGTTACATTGATCAGAAATAATTATTTAGTATCTTGAAAAGGACAGTTTCCCAATAGTTCTGAAGCAATATGGATTAGTTCGAAATTGAATTTGGAGTACGGAGACCTTTGAATGTGAAATCTTTATTCAGTTCAATCTTTGAGATGCTTTCCATGGAAATTAGGAGCTGGGCAAGAACCAATTTTAGTTTCATTCATTGTTGTGCATAATCATAAAGGACAGAAAAGAGATATGTTTGGGTAGTAATATGCTGTCATCTGGACTCTGCATGGTGGGGCATGGGGGCATTGTTGTATGCAAACAAGTCAGCATAAATCCAGGTTTACAACATCCTTTCATTAGTGAATAACTGTAGGAGAAGGGTAAAAATAGTGCTGGAGACCCTGCCCAAACCTCATTAATATTGATGCTCCAGTGCAGGAAAGGGCAGAAGCAACCCCCAAAAGGGTATATGCTAGAACATCAGCGTAGTGTAGTGGTTGGAGTATTTGATTGGAATTTGGCAGAGCCAGATTCAAGTCTTCACTGCAATTCAAAATCTAATGAGCAATTTTGGACCAGTTCCATTCTCTTGGTCTTTCTCTCCGCCGCCGCCTCTCCCTCATTCTATACACTGCTTTGAGCTTACTGGAGGAAAGACAGGATGAAACTATAATAAATAAATTTATAAAGAAATTTAAAGAATCAAAAGTCATGAAAATAAGAACAATCCTGCTGGGTCAGACCAAAACCTTGTATAGGCTGGTTTAAACCAAAACGCTGTCAGACCAATCTGCCCCATTTCCCATGGCCATCCAGATGTCTTTCAGAAGTCCGCAAGGAAGATGCTTCTGTGAGAACTGTGACACCCCTGTACCCCCTTCATATCCCCCAGCAACTGTTATTGGAAAGCCTGGCGTTTTTCATTACAAGAAATGCTACACAGTCTTCAAGTAGACAAGGAGCCATTTAGATCCTCACCCTGAAGGCATATTCCCAAAAGTTTAGGAAAGTTGCCAGAAAACTCAAATGTGAAACTGCTGCTCTTCTAACAGAAAAGTGTAACTGACCTCCCAAGAACACCCTCTTTAGCAGAAGGCCCAAATGCAGAGGAACATCTTTATTTCCCTCCTTGATAAAGGGAAACATCTTCTGAAGAGGCACATCTTCTGAAGAGAAGGCAGACCCAGAGGACTGTTGCATCATATTGGCACTCTGTGTTAGAGATGGGGAATGTGTAGTTCTCCAGATCCCTTTGTACTGCAACTCCCATAAACCTTGGGTGTGCTCATACATGATGATGGGAGTTGTAGTCCAACAACATTTGGAGGGCCACACTTTTCCCATCACTACTGTAGAGCTGGGGAGTCTAATATATTGTCAGTTTTGAATTTCCCTATGGAAGATTGATTGATTGATTTTCCATGCCTTTCTCTTTAAAAAGAACCCAAGGCAGCTCACATCATTGAAAACACAATATTAAAAGCTAAAAACAGTAAGCTTTTCACATATTAAAAAGATGATAGGTAAAAGCATTACTAAAACGTATTTAAAGGCAACAAAGATACAAACCATCTCGCAGTAGCAACATCACAATGTAGGAGACAAAATGTTTAATTTAAATGGGGAGAACTAGGTTCAAACTGGTGCCTGAACATAAAGCTTGATGGCCACTCATCAACTTGCCACTATCCTTCCTGCCCAAACTAGATGATACAATTAGTAAGAAATTAGAAGGAGAGCTTCCTGAAGAGGCAGAGTACTTCTATTTACTGTAGCATGATCTTGCATCACTCAGCATGTTGCAATTCAGTTTGCTTTTCTTTTATGATTGGTTGTTGGGAGATTAAACACAAATTTCATTTTCATTTGCAGGAACCGGGCTTTGAAGGAATTGTGTACATGGAAGGAAACGCTGACAAGGAGCCATATAATAGGACATTTAATGTACAACTGAACTCCCACACTGATGTACCTTCCAGGATTGTTTTTGTGATAAAGCAGTAACAAAGCAATGTGTAGTGATCCTGAGCTGCTTAGAGCAAGATTGGGAAAACCTGGCTCTCAGATGTTGGTATACTACAATATCCATCATCTCAAGCTGTGCCAAGGATGATGGGAATTAGAGTCAAATACAATCTGGAGGACCAGAGGTTCCCCACCTCTCCTTAAAGGAGGCATGAACTAAAATATAACAGATATTCTGAAAACAGCCCATCATATATTTCAGGCCAACCTTACTCCTTTCTAACATGGCAATTCCCCCCTCCCTGTAACTTTCAGCAACATGGCCATATATGGCTTACTTGTCTTGGACAATAAAAAAATAACAGGGTAACACAAATCCTTCCCTTGTGTCATTTAGCAAAGTAAAGTTCTACAGATTACAGTGTTGTAGAGACAAACCTTGTACAAGTCACTTTGTCACAAACTTCACACAGGAAATCTGAGATTCAGAACAACTTATATTTTGGCTGGTAATAGTTGATCATGGGGTGATCCAGAAATAAACTCCAGACTTCAAAGACAGGGAGAGTTCAGAGCTGCTCTGCAGAATATCAACACACAGAGACGGGAGAAAGATGCATCCAAAGGGGAATTTGCTTTTCTGAAAGAAGAGTTCACCAAGGAAAATAATTCTGATTAACCTGTATTTCCAACAGAAACTGCAAGGTAATGCAATGTATGCTTTAAATATATTGATTCCATCCAGAACATGATGATTTCTTAGAATGTGCCTAATAGTTCCTGTCTCTAGATGATGAAATACATTGATTTAGCTGTGTAAGGACTTACACATGTAATAGTTTGGAAAACAATGCACTTTTAAAATAAGTTTTTAAAAAATCCTAATTTGATTCCTTGCAAATAAATATGTAATTTATGTCTCCCCATTCTCCACATATATGCATTCATAGGATAGGAATGTTTTATGTCTACTTTTGAAACATTATACACAGAGGCTAAGTCATGTTAAGTTAACAAATTTAAGTTAACAAAACAAAAATATGTCAGGCTAAAAACAAAAGAAAAATTAAAAATAGAGACAGAAATGCTGTGGCACCTTAAAGACTAACTGCTATATTTTAATGTGTACTTTTGTGGACAAGTCCACTTTCACAGACCTAGCACAGACTAATACAGCAACCTCTTCTAAAACTACGTTCAAGTCATTTTTTAAATTTTCTTTCAATGACTGGATCAAGATACTAAAGTACCACTGATGGATGCAAAGGAGTAAGGTGTAAAACAGAACAGGCACTGCAAACTGATTTCATCTTAGTGTTGGTGGTGATGTCTGATTCATGTCAAATTCACTTTTGGGAATAGCCTGAGGGAATCTAGGCAGCTGCAGACAGGAGGTGTATTTACTCAGACATATTTAATTATCTGTAAACTTTGTTCTTTTGATTTTAACATCTTAGAGGAACCATTGTGGTAAACATCACAGTGGTATTTGCCTGCTCATGAACTATGTTATATGCATTCCATCTAAAAACATTAGCTATGAAAGCCTGCATGTTCTTCTCTATATCTGGGAATCAAGTGTTTGGAAACACAGAGGTCTTGTGACGGGCAGGACAACATGCAATAGATTCTCTCACACAGTTTGCCCAGAGGTCTGCGTAAGTCAAGAAACAGATACAAATCCTGTATACGCTTGCATTTCATTCCTTTGTATACATGTATATTTTTAATTATACTGATGAAATGAATACAGAAGTCGATCTAGTTGTAGTAGCTCTGTTGCTCAGCATATGGAAGGGTGCAATTCTATCCTTAAGAAAGCAGGTGCAGGTTCAAATGATACCAGTGGGACAGACAGAAGAAAGTTTTTTGGCATAACCCTTGCAGCAATATTGGAGATATTTAACCTATCTTAAATATAGTTTATACCTTGTGTGGTGTAGTGGATAGAATGACAGACAATGACTCAGGAGATTGGGGTTCAAATGCCTGCTTCGCCATGAAAACTCATGGTGATGGATAGAACCGATAAAATAACTCCTTAAATATCTCACTTACCTTGAAAGCACGGTTAGGTTTGCTGTAAGCCAATTCCAACTTGATAGCACAAAACACGCACATATTGGGTATTTACATTTAGATTTAAACATTTAAAATGAGAGGATCCATTAAAGGCAAAATTTGCAGATCCATGGGTCTTGCAGCATATTATGCTTTTGCTTTAAAATCAGTTTTATCAAAACAAAACAAACAAAAACAGACTTACCACATGATTGGAGCAGTTGTGGATTCAGGACAGATCTTTCAGGCAGAAGTCCAAAGCCCCTTTCAGTTCACCACATTGGGAAGTAACTGAAGTATTACACATTACCATCACTAAGGCTGTAAAGTTCAGCTGTAAAGTTCAACACAAAGTGACACCAAGCCAGGGGAAATCCCAGACGCTGACTCTTTTTTTTTTTTTTCATCAGTTAACCACTTCTCACACAAACACAAAGCAATTGTCAGGGCTGTTTGTCAATAAGTGTGAATTGTAGAGAACACAAGTGGGTATCCTGTAGATCACAAGTTCCCAACCTAGGGGTTAGGATCTCCAAGAGGGCCATGCAGTGTTTTCTGGGGTGGCGTGGAGGTCACCATGGTTATTTTAATTTGCAATTATTATTTTTTATTTATTATGTTAAATATGGTATATGCTATTTTATTTTAATCCTCTTAGCCCACAGAGAGATAAATTTAATCTGCACTGGAATTGCAGGCAACCTCGAGTTCTTAGTTATTTCGGTACCCTCTTTGGGTGGATTTTCCTTTCCTGCATGCACATCACACCTACCCCATCCAAAAGAGCTGCTCTTGCTCCTTTCTCTCTTCTCCTTCACATCTCCCTTTGGAGGACTGACATTAGCCCTTTAGACCCGGCTGTAAGCCTGGCTCAAAGAGGCCTGAAGGAGGCAAGTGTGCAGTGCATGCTGAAAATGCTGATGCCCAAGATGATGGCAGGATTGAAAGGTTGTTGCTGCCACAGCAGTGGCACCTTTTGCTCTGCCTGAGTCTTGTGCCGTGATGGCAGCGCGGTGAGGGGAGAGGGGACTTGGGCAGAGAGGTGTCTCCGGGTTCTGCCTGAGTCATGGAGGAGGAAGGCAAGAGGGGTAAAAAAAGTGAGGGATGAGAACCAAGGAGGAGGGATGAGGGGGCTGTGGGGGATGTATTTATTTGGGCTTGAGGGGGAGGGCCTCTTCACTGAGGGGACTTTTTGGGGAGAAGGAGACATGAAAGGAGGGTCGTTTCCACACCAAAAAGTGAATTGAACTCAGGAGTGTATTGCATTTTTCCTACTCAAATTTTATCTGCCAGAGGCAGATTTACAGCCCCCCCAATTATGTATTATTACATTAATATTAATATATTATGGTAGAAATATATTCTAAAAAATCTATTTAATCTGTTTTATTTACCCTATTAAAATGCCTTTTTATGCAAATGTGGCAGGGTGGGTTTCATTATTATTGTACTTGGCTATTTTTAAAGGGTGTTGTGACTCAAAAAAAGGGTTGGGAAACACTGCTGTAGACCATCTTGACTGCTGCCATTGGTGTTGTCAACATTCAGGCTGCCCTTTGCTATGTAAAGCTTAGTATGCTTTTTACAGCTAGCAAAGTGGGCTCAATATTATGCAGCAATATTGAGCCATTTCCTAGTTTTTGAATCATGTATACAGAAGCAAAATATCCCACATTCATAAACAGGTGGATTTTTTTTTTTTTAAGAATTGCATTTCCTGGCTTTTTAAAATGGCAGTTTAGGTAGACATACACCACATACAAAATCCAACAGAAACTTCTCTCATGCAGAATTATCCAGTGCTAGGGAATCCCGGAAGATAAGCACATGATCTGTACTATAGTTGCTGGGAGAAGACAGACCCAAGAACAGCTGGGATGTGGCTGTAATCCCTCTGTGCCAAAATATTTTGAAGGACTGTTTCTGGACTTAAGCAAACAGTTAAGCAAAAGTGTGAGTAAGTGCAACTCATAAAATGGAGACCCTTTAAACTCTCAGGTAAACTATTGTTGCCATGCCTGCTCAGCAGAATGCAGACTACAAAGCTGTGTTCCAATTTCCAAACCTTTTCCTTCGGGTAGGTAACCTGAGGAAGAAAAGCTCTACAAATATGTTTTGTGTGTGCTTTCCAAAAGATGTCCCTTCACCTTTTGAAATAACAAAAAAAGGAGATCTATGAGTTAGCAAAGGTTGTTACTGGAAAGAACGGTCAGAAACATCCATACTATGTGAAAAAAAGACAGTGAAGAAAGGCAGGGACAAAAATCTGAAATGTGGTGTTGGAGGAGAGCCTTATAGATACCACAGACAGCCAGAAAGGCAGTCAAGTGCTCAGTCAAGTCAAGTCTGAAAACTAGAGCAAAAATGTGTAAACTGAGGCTATCCTAAGATGCACATATAATGAAAATACAGAACTGATAAGAAAAGAGAATATTGCTGGGGAAAGGGGGGGAGTAGGAAAAGAGGAAGATCTAATATGAGATGGGTTGACTCAACAAATGAATCTACAGGCCTGAGCAGAACTGGAAAAGACAATATTATCAGGAAGTGAGGGAGTAGGAAGAGCGAATAAACTAACATGAGATGATGTTGGTTTGCAAGATATGAGCAGAGCTCTTGATGATAGGATATTTTGGAGGTCATTAACTCATATAGTCACCACATATCAGATGGGAAACCTTGACATCTGAGCGTTCAGCCTGGAGGCAGGTGGTGCAGCATAGCCTCTCCCAATTTGAAGAGACACTTGTTCAGCAGGCTGAGGCAAAGAGGCAGCCCCGAAACCAGCAAAATCAGGGAGCTGGACAGGGGACAGATTGTATTTGTCCTCAGTGTGGAAGGGATTGTCACTCCCGAATTGGCCTTCTCTGCCACACTAGACGCTGTTCCAAGACCTCTATTCAGAGCACGTTACTATAGTCTCTTGAGACTGAAGGATGCCTACATCAGAAATGACTTAATGACACATAACATCTTTGGAGTTTCCCCCCCTTAATTACCAGACAATTGCATAGGGACAAGACAGAATGGTTGAGACTATGACTGGATATAGGCATCAAAGCTCTGCTAACATTGAGTGAGACTATCCCTAGCCACAAAGCAAAAATCAGTAATTTCACAGCTTAAGTGAGTGAGCTTCTAAATATTTGTTCTCTTTTTTTTAAAAAAAGTATTTTATAATATTTTTACAACCAGACACAGAATGCCTTTGTAGACACAAATCCCTGTTTGGCCAGGAAGGAGTTAAAAATTCATTTGGGTCCTAATTGACACGTTCAACAGTTCAGATTGCCCTAGACCTGGAGCTTATTTTCCCTTTGAACACTGCTATCAGGAGCCTGGTCATAGAAATCCTGAGATAATGTTTACTTAAAGCATTCAGGGCTATTAAATTAAATTAAATTAAATTAAATTAAATTAAATTAAATTAAATTAAATTAAATTAGTATATTAATCTATAATATAATGATTAACAAGACTAACCTGTTTGCAAACATATACAGGCTTATACTCTTAAGTGGACATATAATTTATGCATATTTTGTTTGTGGTTTTAGAACATACTGACTTGTAGAATTTTTACATATCTATGATTATATGGATCATTAACCTATTCATCCTAATAATGAATAATGAGTGACAAAAAGTAATGCCAATGTGTTACAGCTCTTGCTGTAATGTTTCTAATTTTTGCCTGTCCCATTGTATCTAGACAGTGGTTTCATCACAATCACAAACACCCGTTGCGAGTCACACTGTGACCTACTGAAGAGAATGTTCTGTTTTGCAACGCTGCTTCTCACACAGTGACCTCCTGTATACTGTTTATTTTGCTTTATGTGTCATACGAAATACTTGGCAAATGTCAGTTGCAACCTGACCCAAGTAGAGTATTTTTAAAGTGTGACATAACTCAGGGGAGGAGGAATGGGTAGAAACTCAGGGGAGAGGGAGTTGGTATGTGGCAGCTGTGACAGGAGGCCCCTTTTGATTTGGGGGAAAGCATGTAATGTCTTGAAACGTAATACCAGCTGTTGGGAATAATTTGCTCCCTATGCTAAAAATCCCACCAGGTTTTAAATCCTGGTTTCTTCATCAAAATGCACTTTACCACACACGGTTGTTTTCTTCCCGTACACAGTGTTATAATTCGCTCTGTACCGAGAAAGGGATATCATGATTTGTTGTGCATGACTTCTTCTGAGAGGCTTTCTCCAAAATCTAAGAGGCTTTTGAACATTTGGGTAAAGGGGCTATGTATGAATTAAGGCTTATTAAAGTCCACATCATGCATTAATAAAGTGTGTTTATGCCATGTGCAGGGAAGAGAATGTGCTAGGCCCATCCACCCATCCTCATGGTTGCTTTTCTCACACAATAGCAATGTTTTTGAAGAGGAAACATTGTTGTATCCATGAAGACTGTGTACTCCTGAGCCAGAATGGGAGGAGAAGCAGGGTTCTGGCTAAGTGTAGAGCCTCCATAGTTACAACAGGAAATGTAGAGCCTCCATAGTTACAACAGGTTCTCCTCTTCAGACACATTGCTTCCACATGAGGAAAGAAACCAAGGAGGGGGCAGGGCTGGGACTCTCTCCCATCCTGATGTGTGGAGTATATATGTTTTATTAACTCATAAAGAGGACTCTAATGCCTACATTTTCACCTTCCTACACCTACTATTCTTTTGTCCATATTGTTTAATAGTACCTACTTTTATTGTTTTTAATAGCAGTTTCATTTATTTTTATTTTTTTTCTTTGCTAATCATAGTTGTATAAATCATAATTGTATAAATCTATGAGAAGGAAATGTGTTATCGGGGGCCAAGAAGGGAAAACACAGTGGAAAATTCTTGCTTTAATTAGCATTCTAAGTATAAATGATAGAAAGCTGCATAGCATAAGAGCCTCATGGTGCAGTGGTTAAACTTGCTGTACTGCAGCCAAAACTGTGCTCATGACTCGGGTTCAATCCCAGGTAGCCGGCTCAAGGTTGACTCAGCCTTCTATCCTTCCAAGCAATGTGTAGCCTGCATAATTAACTTGTAAATCGCCCAGAGACTGGGGCGGTATATAAGCAGCACACTTTGCTTTTGCTTTAGCAAATGGGGTTCTTGAATGCACAACAGCTGCAAAATCAATAGATTTACCTATGCTACTATTTTCCGTAATTTAAACTACTATTTATTTCCCCTTCAAAAGCCTTTATAAAATTCATTTTTCTATCCTTTATTATATTTTCTTAAATGTCTACGAGCTGGGGTAAATGGAAAAATTAGCCATGCGTGTGTGCATGTGCATATATATTTCCCTGGCAGGAGGTTATCATATTTAGTAATGATGTGATATCTTCCACCCCCACCCCCCAAAGTATTATTTGTTTAATGAAAATTCTCCTTGTTTCCCACAAAATTCCGGAGACATTTTATCTGAGTGGGTACCACCACATTTTTCTCAAAATTCATTTATGACAGCAGTTGACTTCTAGAAAGGCAAATGGGAAGGACAAGAGGGTGTGATTTCCCTGGGAGAAACTAGATAGTATTTCTGTAGTGTACATAAAATAATGACCTGTCATCAAGTTAATTCTGATTTATGGCGACCCTTTTCAGAGTTTTATAAGTACACAGTATACAGAAATGGTTTGTAAATAGTGATGGGCCTTTTGCATTTATGTGAAAGGGAAAAAAAACACAAAAGAGGCTCTTTTTGTCTGTGTTTGTTCACAACTTGCCTGTGCAAGTGGGTCCCTTGGGATTATGTTTTTTAAAAAACCCTCATTTCTTCAGTGAGACTTTGTTCTTAGGGGCCTCTTGGACAGGCTGTGGGGGATTCTTCCTAGACTAGATGGTGTTGTCCTTCCCATCAGAGATCAAGTATGTAATCTGGGCATGCTCACGGACCTGGCTTTATCTTAGGATTCTCAGGTTATGGCTGTGCCCAGAGCTGCATTCATTCCACTGAGATCATCGCCCAACTCCACCCCTTCTTGGACAAGGAGTCCCTCAGGACTTTGGTGCATGCATTAGTCATTTCCCACATTGACTACTGCAATGCTCTCTACGTGGGGCTTCCCTTGGGTCTAACCTGGAGATTGCAGTGGGTTCAGAAACCAGCAGCCAGAATGGTGACTGGTGCGCACAGATTTAACCACATCTCCCCAGTCTTGGCTCACCTGCGCTGGTTACCTGTTGCCTCCCAGATCAGATTCAAGGTTTTGATGATCAACTACAAAACCCTTCACAGTTTGGGACCACATTCCCTGTTGGAGCACCTTTTCCTAACGTCAGCCACATTATCCATTGGGTCCTCCCAGGCCATTATCCTACGGATAGCCACTCCAAGGGAGGCTAAGAAATCCTCTACTAGAAGTAGGGCCTTCTTTGCAGTGGCTCCAATATTATGGAACCAAATGCCAGTGGAACTATGCCTGGCCCCCTCCCCCTGTTCCTTGAAAAGACCACTGAGAATATTGCTGTACAGAGAGGCCTTTTTTGAAACCCTGCATTATCTGTTCCAACTGCTGTATATGGTTACATGCTTGTGCGATTTTTCATTTTATATTTCCGCCACTGGATATTCCGACTGTTATTTTGTTGTTTTTATTCATGCTTATTGTTTTAGTTGGTTGTAAACCACCTAGAATAGTGCTTTCACACTAATGCGGCAGTATAAAAAATAAAAAAACCCAAACAACAAACAAACAAATAAAAAACGAACTTAAGCTGTAGGCAAAGACTTAAGTCAAAAATATAGGAGCAAAATATCTTTTAAGAATAAAATAGAACAATTAAAAAGTTGCACTATAAAAATACAAAAGCATATAGCCTATAAAGACAGAGAATACATCTGTAGAGTATATCATTTAAAAATAAAAGCATTATGACTTTAAAAGCCTTCCTGCATAGAAAAATATCCCAGTTCTTAAAATAAGACTATATAAAATAAAATGCATTATTTAACCTCTAAGCATGTTAAGAATGTGTGTGTGTTCCGTGCCATCAGATCAGACCTATAGCAGCCCTAATAGGGCGTTTGAGGTGAGATATTTACGGAGTTCTTAAGTTTAACAGTTCTACTCCCCCAGTGAGTTTCCATGGCCAAGCGGGGATTCAAACTCTGTTCTTTAGAGTCCTAGTCTGTCACTCTATCCACCACACACAGAAAAATATTTGTTAAAAAAGCTCACCCAGCCTTGCTGTTAAAGTCTATGGGAGAAATTTCATGATGGTTGTTATTCTTTGATGTCTGGTGCCCCGTGTAGGGTGGATCTGCAGTGATGTGGTGAATCTCTGGATACTGCTCATTATTTTGCAAAATCAAGATCATTTTGAAAATAATGAAGTTCAAGCCACACTTTAAAAATTAATTTCACTTTTAAAGCACTTTTTTCTAGCACCTCCCATAGTCATTCTATTATTTTTCTAACTCTCTTAAACATCATCATCATCATTATCATAGCATGCCATCAAGTCAGTTCTGACTTGCAACAATCCTTTTCAGGGTTTTCTAGGTAGAGAAAACACAGAAGTGGTTTCCCATTCCCTTCCTCTAGGGGCACCCTGGGACTGTGCAGCTTGCCCAAGGCCACACACAATTGAACTCCCAACGTTTGACTTCACAGCTAGATACCTAAACCACTGTTATCCAGCCAGCCCTCTTAAACATACAAGGTATACTGCCTCTATCACTGGAAGTGATATTTAAACATATAAGGTTTCAAATATTGACAGTACAGTGTATCATTTCCAATGTTAGAGGCAGTATACCTCTGTAAATCAGTTGCTGAGAATGAAAGATGAAAGATACAGTTGCATTCATGACACAATGCTGGTCTTTCCAAGAGTAGCTGGTTGGCAATGGTGTGAACAGAACGTTGGACTAGCTAGGTCTCTGTTCTGATACAGTGTGTCTCCCTTTATGTTATGTTCCTATTATAATTTCCAAGTATCTAAAAGAAAAGAAAGCATTGTACAACGGCCACAAAATTCAAATTAACAATCAGCCAAAAATATGATACTTTGCTTTTACATATTTAGGTTTCTCAGGGACCAGAAAGGGAGGGGTGGTGTGTGTTCAGTTTCCTCCTTGGTAAAATAAAGCTTGGGAAAGTGACTTGATTATAACTATGATGATTCTATGATGATGATAACTCCAGAGTCTCCTGGCCAGTCAGGCCACATGACAAGATATTTAAGTTCCACTTGTATATTTTCCAGGTTATATATATTTTTATTTTAAATCATCTCGTCTGACTCAAGAGAAAGTCAGCTATGTCGACGCAAGTCACTGTGACACGAAATTCACAAACAGGAACCATAGGACATGAAGAGTACAGTCTGTATAGCAGCATGAGTGAAGATGAGCTCGTTCAGATGGCCATACAGCAAAGTCTGACAGAAGATGCTTCAGAGCAGATAGCTGCACAGAAGACTACCACAGCACCACCCAGTGAACCTTACTGCCAAAATTTTTACCTTTATCCTTGGCAAAGGTAAGCAAGCAAGCAAAATGAAACAAAGCAAAACCCAAAACCCAAACAAAATAAAATATAGTAATTTCACACTGTCATCCTAATCCTAAACATAAGTGTGCACTTTTGTGTTTTTGGACTGTGATTCCTCCAATTCTCTAAGAATTCCAGGAACTGCTGGCCACAGAATCAAATCTGCACATCTGTAGTCTTTGCCCCAGCCCTGAAAAGTGCTTTTGAGTTATTTAGTCACACCATTCACCCATCTGGTCTTTGATTCCTCTGCTTCCTCTGGGGAAAGAAAGATCCTGTGGTGCTTCCTTTCTGCCCATTAGGCTGCACAGAAGGCACCTCCCAAAGAACTATGATTCTCAGGAAGCATCACAGCAGCTTTCTTTCTTTCATTCATTTTTACAAATAAACTACAGGGAACAAAGGCCAGAGAATATAACAGTGTTGGTAAATAACTCAAGATGTCTTCTCTAGTGGGTTGGCACCTAGAGGTACAAATCTGAATTTGTGGGCTGCAATATTCTTGAAGAATTCTGTGAACTACAGTCCAAAAAAGAAAGAGCATAACCATAGCCACAAACCTTTTCTTAATTTTCTTGAAGCATCCTTCTAACTATTCTGGCATAAAGGGATAATGTACGAAGTTTGACAACAGGTGTCTACTGTGGTTCTTCTTCATGATCTTTGGTGTATTCACACATATGGGTTACTGTGCATGCGCAAAACACTGTCAGAATTTTCCAGAGCCTCTAGCCCAAAGAATTATTTCCCTTTTGTACCTCATGCGCATACCCAGCCCCTTTCCCTCAGTCTGTTTCTGTCCACTGTGGCAACAACACCTCGGAACTCTAGAGTTTGGTATACATTTTTTATACAAAGCCCAAATATATATTTCTTGTTTTCAGTCTACTTACTTTTCCCCATTTTTCTTATCATCTGGGAAAAAAATGTATTTTGTCATCATTACAGACTTTACCTCAGATTTGTCGAAATCTACTTCTTTAGATCAAAATCAGCCAAATGACTCTTTGGCAAAAAAGTCAACAATGCAAGAAAGAGGACCTTCAACATCAAAATTGACCTCAGCATCTTCAAAACTGAAGGACTCTGCTCAACAGAAAAAGAACAAACATGTTGGAATTGGCTTCAGAAAAGGCTATAAAGAAAGAAAAGACCCAAACACTGGTAGTGGTTTGCGCTTCTGCAGAACAATCCCATGGGCATGCAGAGAAGGTGGTCCTTACAGGATCTGTTTCTGAAGGAGAGTTAAGGAGTGAGTGTCCTCATAGTATATCTATGATAACACATGACACTGGAACCAATAATATGATTTGTTTTATTCATTTATTACATTTATATCCCAGCCATCTAATGGCAAGCCACTACAATGTGAGTACTCAAAGTTTCAATGCTTCTGAGAAAATTAGAGTGTCACCTCTTAGATCAAGATTGGGCTCAGGATCTCCAATACTATGCACTCAAGGGACTTCAGTATTGAAATCTGATATGCAGCGCCTCAATATACAGCATCTATGCATGGTCCAAACACTGACCATATAGCAGCATAATTCCTGCTCAAGATCAAAATCGATAGCCTCTTGACATTCACATTGAGCTAAATCATGTTCAAGGTCAAAGTCAAAAGCATCTGTTTATCAATATCATTAATCCCAATCTCCATCTCAGGATCCTTGGTATCAAGATAAACATTTTCCACCACCACATTATTGTATTCCTCTTTCCATGGGCTGGCCCTCACCAATGCCATTTCAGTGTGAACATAGACAAACTTCACCATCCTGGTCTTGTTCAAGATTTCCTGTTGTCTTTACTTCTAGACATCATGGAAAAGTTCAACATCATGATAGACAATATTAAACTTCTCAAGACAATGAATCTGACTAGTATCATGGTAAATCATCTCACTCTCATGATTCCTCAGAACTGACTATGGCACCAACTCGTTCAACAGAGAATGATCCAACAGCTATGGAGGATACTGCTTGACATCGAAAGAGGTTGTCTGTTCATTCACAGGATGCATTGAGACTGGTATTGATTCAGAGTAATCCAGCTTTTAATATTTCTGATTATATGAATTTCCCGCCTCCACCAGACCTTGCTTTCCAGGAATCTCTGTGTGCTGCTTCGGCACTGATGATATTTCTCAACCTGTTGGTTTCTTCACTGAATTCCAATGTGGGGGGATATCTGCAATTACTCTGATTTAATTATGAGGATGGCAAAATCTCCCAAATTCCCAGTGAAGAAGCCATACATGCACACACATAAATCACCGACTTGGTTTTCAATCAAGTAATCAAGTATTGCTTTACAGCTCTCTATATTACCTACCTTGACATATCTTATTACTCAGTCATGGCAGAAGCTACCTCCCTTACCATCAGCCTCAAGATGCATTGAGAACCTACTGTGTTTCCCCAAAAATAAGACAGGGTCTTATATTAATTTTTGCTCCAAAAAAAGCAGTAGGGCTTATTTTCAGGGGATGTTTTATTTTTTTCATGTACAACAATCTACATTTATTCAAATACAGTCATGTCATCTTCTGGTTGCTGCACAGTGGTGGAGGGCGGGCTTTCACTTAACTAGGGCTTATTTTTGGCGTAGGGCTTATATTACGAGCATCCTGAAAAATCATACTAGGGCTTATTTTCAGGGAAATAGAGTATACTGAGGACAAGAAGACAGAATCTATTTCTTATTCAAGCATCCTTTCCCAAAGTCAATAACTGTGGAAACTTCACAAACAAAGATGAGAAGTAGATCTTCTACAAACCCAGCAAATAGCTAGAAGGGCATGTTAGGGATTAGAATTTCTAATTACCAGGCAGCTATGCAATGTATTTGGGAAAAATTCTAACCTCTCATAACCTGTCTGCTGGAAGATAAAAGATCTCTTCCAACTTCCTTTCAGTGAGAAGCATACTCTTCGGCAATCCATCAAATTCATTCTGTCAGATACACTGTTGACTGTTCAGCAAAAAGCATGGCAGTATCAATAACATTCTGCAGACATGCTTGGTTAAGGCCAGCTGGAATTTCAGAAGATTCCAGGCCCAAGATTGAGGATCTCCCCTTTGATGGGGAAAGTCTTCTCAGTTATAAGACAGATGAAATAATGGAAGACTTGTTGAAAAAAAAGAAAACTGCAAAGCACATGGGAATCAATAACTGATGACAATGCACTCACAGGCAGTTTAAACAAAATTGGAAGAGGTATATTCCTTACAATAGGAACAAGTCACCATCGGAGAAATCAAAAGGCAAAGCTCAGCTCTCTTCTCAAAGATACAAATAACAATCCATTTACATGAAGTACACATTATCTTCATCAGCAAAAAAGAAAAAAAGAACAAAAAAACCTAAATAACACCTTTGACTCTTCTGACACCAAAACTGATACAACGGTTATTCACTATTAATGTTCCCATCTTTCGACAACAGCAATGGATCTTTAGCACTTCACATGAACACATGGTGCATAATTATCTCCAATAGTCATCCATGGTTACGTCGTCAAATTCCATAGACTCCCTCCTATGGGGCCCCTCTGTATCACCACTCAGTCTCAGGTTCTAGAAGAAGAAATAACAGTGTTAATCAATGTAATACATCCAGTGCATCTAATACAAGCAAAAGAGGGCTATTATTCCCATTGTTTCACAGTACCAAAGAAAGATGGAGGTTTTTGCCCAATCTTGGATTTAAGAGGAGTCAATAAATAAATCAATTTTAAAAATTCCAGTTGGAGACCCAAGCTATTGTCCTTCCCTTGCTGAAAGACGGGATTTGGTTCACATTGATAGATTTGAAGAATAGAATACATACTTTCATATGTCCATAAAACAGGATCATCTATGCTTCCTCTGCTTTGCAGTGGGAAGCAAAATACAGTGGTGCCTCGATTTACGAACTTAATTGGTTCCAGAACTCCGGTCGTAACTCAAAATGGTCGTAAGTCGAAGCACCATTTCCCATAGGAATGCATTGAAATGCAATTAATCCGTTCCGGCCAAAGAAAAAAATCACCAAAAAAAAAAAAAAATCACTGCAAGACCCATCGGAAATGCGATTAATCCCTTCTGGCCGAAGGGGGAGGGGAAGAAAAGCAAGCGAAGTGTGCAAGACCCATCGGAAATGCAAAGAAAGCAAAGCAAAAAGCAAGCAGAACGTGCAAGACCCATCGGAAATGCAAAGAAAGCAAAGCAAAAAGCAAGCAGATTGTGCAAGACCCATCGGAAATGGGGGGGGGGGGAACCACCAAAAAGCAACCAAACCCCGCAAGACCCATCGGAAATGGGGAGGGGAAACCAAAAAGCAAGCAAACCCCCCAAGACCCATCGGAAATGGGGGGGGGAAACCCCAAAAGCAAGCAAACCCCCCAATACCCATCGGAAATGGGGAAAAAAAACCAAAAACCAAACCCCCCAAGACCCATCGGAAATGGGAAAAAAACCAAAAAATAAACCAACCCCCAAGACCCATCACAGCACAGAAACATAACCCCCCCCAGCCCAAAACCACGCTGCAAAACCCACCCAGAACAGTTTTTAGAAAGCAGAAAGCAGCACCTTACCTTGCCAGGCAGTCCGAAGCCTCCTCCGATCGCACTCACTCTAACCGTTGGGGCGAAAGAGCTACAAAGAAGTAGCCTCTTCGCCTACCAACGGTTAGCAATTTGAATTCCCCGCCTTTTCCCCCTGCCTTTTTCTGTTCGTAACTGGAAGCTCCAGCCGCAAGTCGAAGCAAAATTTTGCGGCCGGACCTGGTTGTAACTCGAAATGGTTGTAAGTCGGGACGTTCGTAAGTCGAGGCACCACTGTACTCAAAGTCAAAGCCCTTCAGTCTGCCTACTGCCCTAACAGTTTTCACAAAGTGTATGGCTCCAGTAGCAACCTTTATATTTGAGGAATCATCACCTTTCCTTATATCAATGACTGGCTACTGGTAGCAGA
This sequence comes from Intellagama lesueurii, assembly GCA_037013535.1. Lineage (NCBI taxonomy): Eukaryota > Metazoa > Chordata > Lepidosauria > Squamata > Agamidae > Intellagama > Intellagama lesueurii. Next base: position 24,895,643 of record JBAJHW010000001.1, read on the forward strand.
CCATCAAGATACTCTTCAGAAGAATGTTCAATTTACACTATTTCTGTTGTTCAAAGTCAGTATTTGGGTCAATTGGGAAAAATCTCTTCTGCTCCCATCCCAGAAACAACAATACATAGGAGCGATTTTGGTGTCAATCAATGCAGCAGCATCCCAACCTCAACAGACCATGATAAAAATTGTCACTCAAGCATCAGAAATCAGTACCAAAAAGGTCTACTTCAATATTCTTACTTCAAACGTTGCTGGGTCTTATGGCTTCTACAACAGCCGTGGTCCATTATGCCAGACTCAAGATGAGATCTCTGCAGTCAAACAAGATACCAGAAAGTGACAATATCTATGGAATTGGCCAATCAGCTAACATGGTGGAGAAAGGCGGAAAATTTGACAATAGGAATCCCATTCAAGCAATTGCAGTCCACATTCTTATAACAACAGATGCAAGTGCTACAGGTTGGGAAGCCCACTGTATGGCCAGAACTATTCATGCCATTTGGTTTCTAATCAATAAGAGAAAATGCATAAATTATCTAGAACCTCTGGCAATCTTCAGAGCATTGTACTTTTTCTAACGGCCAGCACTGTCTAAATCGCATCAGACAACATGACAGCAATGTATTGCATGAACAAGAAGGGAGGAGCTCACTCAATGTTTCTCCTGTTGTTAACCACAGAATTCTGGAAGAGGTGCATTCTGCAACATATCTAGCCAGTAATGATTCATGTAAGTGGGAATATCAATCAAAATGCAGACTGAGAGAAAGAGGCTGGGCATCGTACAATGTACTGGAGAAGGATAATTCTTTGACCTAGGGGCTCTGAAACATTCTGATGATGGTTCATATGTGTTAACCCATATGTGTGAATACTTAAAGAACCACAGTTAGAGATGTAACTTGCCGTTATTTTTCTGAGCCAATATAATTCTGTGGCCCTGACTAGCAGTGTCAGCCCTCCCCCTCAGGTACAGGGAGGTAGCTGCCTCAGGCAGCTTATTCTGGGTGACATGAAAAGACAGCAGGCATTTATTATCATGGAGTTTTATTGCCAAGGATTGAAGATTGTAAGATTGGGCGGTCTGGCCCTGATTAGCAAGGGAAATGAAGATTGCCTAGGAATGAATTCGTGTTCTTCTATTGCTATGAATTCCTTGCAGTAATGGAACAACAGAAATGTTATTTTTAAAAGTCAGATTTTAGGGTTTAAACACAGAAGTCTTAATTCAGAGATCAGCTACAGTACCTGTCCCCAAATTACGATTTAAGACATCTGGTTATAAATATTTGACTATAAATGCGGCCAAGCTACATGTCATGTTAATTGGAAAAACAGTTTTATTTTGAAGGGCAAGCAACAACTTAGGTCCCCCCCCCCAAACTAAGAACCTCGTTCTGAAGCATGATCCAAAGCACAGATGTGCTTAGCTGCTTTTCCTCCAAAATAAAAAGTAGCCACCTTAAGCCACACCTTTAGAAAAGCATGTTTAGCATAATACTCGTACATAGTTTGACAGTGGTATGGACTCCAAAAAGCATTTAAGAATGTATTCATGTCTCCCATAGCCAGTCTTCTACCCATTCATTCCTAGTTACTTTGTTTGACATTGGATTTCTTTTGTGGTAAGATGCAATTGCTCTCTGCTGTCACTTGTGCCAAGTAAAACAAACATTTGGTCAGACTCCTGTGTAGCTTTAGGTGAGACAACAGGAATTATTTGGTGTGTGTGTGAGAGAGAGAGAGAGAGAGAGAGAGACTGCATGAGAGAGAGACAGAGAGTTTTTAAAAGCTACTTTGGAGAACAGTTTTCCCACATGTGCATCTGAACACCCATGGGTCAGTTTCACCTAGAATGATTACACACATCTGTTTCTACTGCATTGGATACAACTCTGGCAACCGTTATCCAGCTGGTCTGAGCCATTTCTAAAACAAGGTCCTTCTGCGCTATTGGCCCTTATTTTGACTTGTCCAATCCTCTGAGGAAAGGTTATGTTTATGTGCCGCTCCATTGTGCTATTAGGTTACAAACTGTTTTCCATTACTTTGGGTCACAGGAGCAGTTGCATGGATATATAAAGTCTCCCTTTGGGGAAATCTTAGCAGAATAAACTTGATTAGTTTAGTTGTTCAAGCAATATTCTGTGATATACACATTGTAGATGAAAATACTATGACCTAAGATATACGGCAAAGCTATTTTCAGTGCAGTAAACAAGGCTAGAAATAGAGGCAAATCGCGGATAAAGGGTTTAAACTAGGACCGCATTTGTTTAAGCCTAGGATGGCCTCACAATTCTCAGCACATGAGTCAGACCAGACCCCAAGGTAATCTGTAACCTGCCCATGAGTCCTAGAGCCTTTAGTAGCAAGTCTCAGAAATTGCCAGTCACCACAAAATTACCTTAGGGTACTATGCAAACATAGTAATTCCTGCACATCCCTGTTAGATGTGTCCAATTAACCTAATGAACAATTCACCTCTATGTTACATGTTCCTTTTTGCTCAGTGCAGGGTATATGGAAAATCCTTGCTTACTAGGCCAGGAAAATTTGTAAAGAAGGAAGGTTGAAATTCTACCTGGCCCTTGAAGAAAATTAGCTTACCCTTCCTGTTAACACCAGAATGGGCTGAGGTAATGTGCATGTCAGGACCACAATGGCCAATCCCCATCTGGCCTGTTTGCTATCTTCTCCTTGGTTGCAGGCAGCCCTTTCAAAACAAATTGTGCTACTACATATAAATTTTATTCTAGTCTCTTAAGAACTTTAAAGCAATGTACTGACATTTTATTGCATTTATATAGTTTATTTTATTTTATTTTTATGTCCCCTTTCCTTCCATAGGCGGCTCACAACAGATAAAACTATAAAACAAACAACAGTGTTAAAATATGATATAAATATCATATTAAAAATGAACATATATAAAGATTAAAAACCAAAATTAAAAACTGAGATTTTACTTTTAAGAAAAATATCATGAGATTCTAAATCTTCTGTCCTAATGTTAGGTGGGGGTGTGTGTGTGTACAGAACTGCCTTCCATTATTTCTACCTGTAGTTATTTTTCAGGGGCTGGATCTTTTAATTCTTCCTCAATCCACAGCCACTCCTGTTGTCTCATATGGTGTCACTTCTACTCAAGTTACAAAAACATAATTGCTTTAGGTAAACCTCCCAGAACAGTGCTGTGCACTAATGAGGCAGTATAGAAGTTCCATAAATAAATAAATAAATAAATAAATAAATAAATAAATAAATAAATGGCTGCTGTTTTGTTTCCTAACTACCACCAACCACGACACTGAGCTTTGTTTTCATGATACATTACTATGTATTAACCCTGAAGCAGAAAGATGAGTTCTGCTCATTGTACCATATTTTTTCATGTATACGGACCCCCCCCCCAATGTATAAGACGACCCCCAATTTTGACCCTTGCCGGAGGCGGAGGAGCAGTCAATGGGCAGCCACGAGGGGCTGCCCAGAGCGGCTGCTCCTCCGCCTCCTGCTGCTGCCGCCGCCCGATCGTCCAGCGCCAGTGCCGGGGCTCACCTCCAGCTCATGTTACCACGTTGTCCCCTGCCTGAAGGGAGCCCGCAAGTGGCGCTGGAGGAGGCAATCTGGTGGTGGCAGCAGCAGTCAATGGGCACGGAAGGAGGGCGAGGCGAAGAAGCAGCCACGCTCAGCCGCCTCTCACGGCTGCTTCTTCGCCTCCCCCTCCTTCCATGTATAAAATGACCCTCAATTTTTCCTCTAATGATTTTAGGAAAAAGTGTCATTTTATACATGGAAAAATACGGTAAGTTTAGAAGCCTCTTCATCCACATTAAATTTTCCTGATGTGTTGATCCGCAAAAAAAATGGAATACATTTTAAAGATGTTACAATGAAAAGAAAGATCCACCAGGTGTTCCTTGTTCCATCACCTTGAAAACCATGGTGGAAAAGCTGAAACTGGTAATATTCCGTGTTCAGTGCATGTCAAAAAGAAACATGTCATCTTAGGTATTGACACAGCAGCTCTTCTGTTTTCCTCTTGGCATGGTTCAGAAGAGTTCTCTCAACATCTTTCCCCCCTCAACTGTTTCACCGTGCAATTCTCAAGCTTTTCTTCTCCCTGAGGTAGAGAAAGCCTGCACAACCTTCTCTCTGCCTGCTGTGGGATGGTGGCATTAATCTCCCTGTTGGCTTATATGGTCATTTGAATCTTTTGACACTTCCTCTGTGGGCCAAAAATAATCTAGAATGAGAGAGCAGCTGAGACCAGGGCCAGAGCAAGCTGAAGCCATCTGCTTTTGTTTTAAGCCCCCGAGGGAATACTATAGGTTTTTCCCCGCATCTCTCCTTTCAGTGCCTTTTTGGAGTCTCTCTTTGAAAAGGTCCTAATATGACTTGCTTTTCTTATTCAGAGTATTTTTCACTCTTTCATTCTTGCCATTATAACTTAAGACGCGGTACACAATCCGGAGGCCAGACTGAAGCATCCAGTTCAGGGGGCAGACGAAGGTACAATGGCATGTTCCTCAGCTCATCCCAACCTGCGTAAGTTCATCCTCTCTAATTTCTTGTTAAAGACAGCATTATTGTTGTTGGTGTACATGCCTTGATTAAGTGGCTAGTGGTGTGTGTGTGGCATGATGCACATCATTAGAAATCTGCATAACTGGGTATGGGAATCTCTACAAAATTGCTCCATTCCCTCTCATTGTTTGCCCATCTCATTCTTATTAGCTATTCCACCTGCCTCTAGGTCTCTTAATCTTTAACTTCCAGTAAGTATCTGTAATATGGTGCAGGACACTCCACTGCACTAAAGTGACTAACTTGAAACAGGATGTGAGACAGGATGCTTGTCTAGTACTGATCTATTTAGTCTGACCTCCTCCCCTGTCAAAAAATGTAAAATATATTTTTAGGTATGTTACCATAAAATCCATATTTCTTTCATAGAAAATGGGGAGAAGCAATGCATTAAAGACCAATAAAATGGTGAATTGGGAAAAGAGATATAGAGATTCCTGGGTTTAGTGGGGAAGGGGTAGGTTTGTTTGGGCCTCTCTTGGTCTACAGAATTACAGTGACATAATACACAAAGTGTGAAATGTGAGATAATTTCCACTTGGTATGTGGCAAATCTGTTAAAGATGCTCAACATACATACATATGGAAACAGCATCACTATTTCACTTTTTCTACTGCAGTTATTATGTGCTGCTCTGAGATCAATCCCTGTGCAGCTGGCCAAAACTTGCTTTCATAGTTTTCTTTGGTGTAAACTAAAAACAAAAAAAACACAACCCACTGTAAGAGGGCAAGAGAGGATTTTGGATGAACAGTGGCTCAAAATAGATAAGTATCTGAAGCTACCATGTACTCGTCTGGCTCAGATATAACTTGAAGCCATCATTTGGCACTATACAGATTTGGTAAATCTGTAGGCACTTGACACTATGGTCTCTATTATATCAAGCGCCCAGAACAAACAAGTTCTAACAGTTTTCATCTCCACTAGATATGTGACTTCTAAAGTTACCTATTGTTTTGCTGGGAAAATCCATTTCCCTTTCTAAGTGCTGTGAGGATTCCAGAGGGAACAGGGAAGTCTGAGGGGAATGGCAGATGATATCATTTTGCCTACTAATCAAAACAAACTGTTGCTATCCCTTGACCAGTCTGATCTGATTGGTTCATGTTTAACAGAACAACTGAAAGACAACCATTACATCCAAGTCAGCAAACTATGGTTTGAAGTTGTTCTCTAAAAAAGGAAACAAACTTTGTTTAGAAGTTAGACAGCAACACTAGGTTTCATACAGATGGCAGGTTCTCTGTTGACTCTTTGGGCCAAGAATGAATTACATCAAAACTTTTTACTGTATTGGTGAATAAATGAAAGGAGATGAGAACAAAATGATGTTTTGTAGAAGGGGAATCCACTATAAACTGAAATACTGATTTTGATGAGTGATAATCAAAACAGTGATGGCAGAGGCAGAGAACAAATGGGTTTAGCTTTTAACAGGCAAGTGAATTATGAGCAACCTGATCCTAAGAATCCTTAGAACTGAGCTCCATATTGATAATTCCTAAATAAGTGCTTATAGGAAAGGATTTCAGTTCAACTTATTTGTTTTTATAGGACTGCAGCCATGACTTACCCTGGTTCAAACTGATCAATAGCAATACATCTATTTTCAGTATTTGTTGTGTTTAAGGTTTTCTTCTACCTTATCGCTATGATCTTTTCCATGAGTTTGCTGCCATTTGCTTGCTTTACATGCATATTATATACTATGTCTGTGGTCTAAAGATCACAATAATAATTGTATTCTTCGGTAGTCCAATTCAATCCAGCAACTCAGGGTTGGCTAGACAGCTCAACTGGAGTGGACTAAAATGGACTTAAGGTCATGCAGAGATCCAGTATGCCATTTGGTATGACCCTTGCATCCATATGGCATACAAACTTCAAGTGAACCTATTTGGCCCACTTCCCTTAAGAAAAGAAAGAAAAGAAAACAAACAAATAAACAAAACCCTTTCCCCCATCCTGTTTCCTCCTCCTTTTGGGAGGAAGACTTTCATTTTATTCTTTTTTTCTGAAAGGTATAGCATATCAATGCTGCTCTAATAAACTTTAAAAAAAGCATTGAGTTTTAAATGACATAACAAATTTGCAGATTCAGTTGATTAATAGTTTGTTGTTATCCTGTATATATGATTTTTTGTGTATGTCAATGAAGAGTCTGAGTGAGTGAGTTTTTAATTTCTAGATACCATTAAGTGTCTAAGCTTAACAATATTGGGAAATTGAAACTGCATGGGAAATTTAAAGCAGCAAGCTCTGCTTTGGTGTGATTCCTGAGATAGTACATGCTAGAAATGAACCAAAATGGGGCAATCCTGCCTGCATCTTAAAAAGAGTAGCTCTTGACATGGAGCCGGAAAGGTATCATTAGGAATGCTCTGTGGATGGGCTAGTTGGTGCTGACATTTACATTGTCTGTTCACTGGCAAAAGAAGCAAACCAGCCCATCCCCAGCGTGGACCAAACAGTGGGACAAAGGCCCATGTAATGACCAGTCTGTTTAGGAGTGCCCTAGAAAAATCGAAATTAACTATTGCAGTCTGCACAACCTTTCCTCTATGGCAGGGAATTCTAAATTCAAGGCTGTTTTGCTTCTTATCAGGTGAAGACATTTCCCCACCATAGAAAGCTTTCCTGTGCAGGTTCTTTAATTCCCTGTTTTATCTCAAATGCTAGAGTAATTGCTGGCTTATTTAGGTTTTTGTTTGATTCAGGTAGGACTTGGAGATCAATTGTTAAGAAGTATCTGTAAGTGACGACTTATCCTCCAGTCAAAAAATAGCCACCACTCCAGTTTAAAAAAGGGAGCTGGACCATTGGATTGATATTCCACTACAGATTGCACACAGAATGCTTTCAGATACTGTGTGATGTCATGTAACCACCCTTCCTCCCAGCTGATAAGTACCCATGTGCACTATCCAGCGTATTTTTCTACACTTCCCATGCCTGTGAACTTTCTCTTTCTGTGCCTTTTCTACACCTCTGTACCACACATCCACACTCACTCCCTGCTCCCCAGAATGTGTGTGATCTGGCTGCAGTGGAAGCTTTTTACCAGTCAGTGCAAAGAAAGCAAGTGGAAGAACTGTTCACCTTTGTAACCCACTCTGCCTGAACAACATAATCAAATGCATTTTCTATCCACCATCTTCCTCATACCATGAACATCTGGTCATTGTCTTGCCTCGTGTTCTGTTAGAGCTAGAGAACATGGGAAATCACACTGCAGTGGAAAAAAACAGCTAAAGAGCATGGGAGATCACACTGTAGTGAAAAACGTTTTCACAATGATTGTGGCGATCCCCCACGTCACTCATGCCATTCATATTCATGAGCTGATTTGCATGAACCTATGAGAGGACTGGAGAGGTGGAGTCAGCAGTTACATGAGGCTTGGCAGGAGAAGGAGGAGTCAGATAGAGATTGGGATGAGATGCAGATAGAGATAGGGCTGGTTAGTCAGAGAGAGAGGGAACAGATACTGAGAGAGATAGAGCTGATTAGGAAAATAGGTAGAGAAGGTGGTAATGATATAGCAAGAGAAAAGAAGTATGTACTGAGAGGACTGTTGATGATTTGCTTATGTATAATGTGTATCTGAGAAACTTCTGTTATTATTCAATCTGCTTCACTACAATAAATAAGTTCTGTTTCTGTTCACAAGACAAGTGTTCTGATATACATCATTTATATTGTGGATTGAAGTAATCCACTGGTGGCAGCGAGAAGAGAAAGCGACGTGAGCCTTTGTGAGGGAAAAACAAGCAGGGGCCACGAGGGCAAACGCCACAACGATGTCACAGATGACTAAGCAAAGTAAAGCATGTTGCTTATATACCGTGTTCCCCTGAAAATAAGACAGGGTCTTATATTATTTTTTTGCTCCAAAAATGCATTAGGGCTTATTTTCAGGGGATGTTTTATTTTTTTCATGTACAACAATCTACATTTATTCAAATACAGTCATGTCATCTTCTTCTGGTTGCTGCACAATGGTGGAGGGTGGGGTTTCACTTAACTGGGGCTTATTTTGGGGGGTAGGGCTTATATTACGAGCATCCTGAAAAATCATACTAGGGCTTATATTCAGGTTAGGTCTTATTTTTGGGGAAACAGGGTACTGCCTTGCAGCATTTAAAGCCCTAGGTGGTTTATAACATAATTGTGCAGGCTACATATTGCTCACCCCGGCCATCAAGCTGGATACTTAATTTACTGAACTCAGAAGGATGGAAGGCTGAGTCAACCTTGATCCAGCTACCTAAGTCCGTTGGGATCAAACTCAGGTTGTGAGAAGAGTCTTGGTTGCAGTTTAAACACTGCATCATAAAACACAAGTACATCTTCAATGGTATATGAAGATTCACTGCAGAATGGAAACCAAACATAGAGAGGCAGGCTGTGGCAACTTGCAAAAATTATTGTTCTTGTTACTTTTATTGTGGGATGGAAAAAACTCAGCGGTTCACAGTTTGGTGTGAATATTACATTGGGACAGGGTGTACATCACTTGGACTGCTCAGCCACAAAGAAATAATCTCTATTTAAAATAATATCAGGAAAAGTGCTATATCCCGGTGTGGCTTTTTTCACTATTATGTCATTATACATCACAGGCAATTTTGCAAAAACTGACTAGTTTTTCAAATTTTGTTTTAAAGAGTGGAAGATCCTCTGATCACAGCTATCAGGAAAGGCGATGAAAAGGCACTGCACAATATGATGCAGTCAGGAAAAAACCTTGCACAGCCTAATAAAGATGGATGGTTGCCCCTCCACGAAGCTGCTTACTATGGAGAAGAGGGCTGCTTGAAACTGCTGCAAAAATGCAAGTATCAGAAAGCAAATGGATTACAGGTGGGATGAAAACACAAAGCCTTCACAGGATACAGAGTAATTTCTTAGATTTTATTCCACACTGAAATGTTCATGCTTACTTATTCAATCTGTTTTTGCAAGTACAAACCACACCCTTGAGTTTCATGCTTATAACCTTCCCCCTTTCTGAGTTCATAGAATCATAGAATTGTAGATTTGTAAATTTAGCAGACATCCCAGGGGTTATCTAGCTCAGCTCCCTGCTGATAGAGGAATACACAGCTAAAAACATCCCTGACAGACAGTCATTGAACTTCTGTTCAAAAACTTCCAGTGAAGGAGAATCCATTATTTTCCAAGGCGGTCTGTTCAAAAAGCTACTATCATCAAAGGTTCTTCCTAAGGTTAGTCAGAATCTCCTTTCTGGTAATTTGAACCAATTAGCTTAGCCAAGTTAAAGACTTATAGTTGTTCACAACTATTTTTTCCACCATATATTCTGGTATATCACTTGGTATGTAATGAAGGGTAAGCAACATCAAACTATTGTGGATAACAACTCTTGTGGCTGTTTCATAGGTAGGTTTGAAGCACCTCGTGTTTCCTTCTGAAGGGGGAACCTCTCTGGGGTGCAGTGACTGTCAATCAATCCAGCAGTAACCAATTGTTCCCTCCCTGCTTCAGATTTTGAAGAGACTCATGCCTCTTTACTCAAGAATTCTTTTCTCACTCTTAGTCGGAGTCAGTCTATATGCAATCATGTAGTCAGCAAGTGAGTCACATAGTGAGTCAGTCATGAAGCTTGTTAATCAGTTAAGCTCTGTCCATGTAACCATTTTTTCTACTGTATGCTTGGTTAGTTAGAGGTTTTTCAGCCACAAAAGTTCACATTCTGCAAAGAATCCACAGGGACTCCTTTACGCCAAGCCCTGAGCTGGCAATGGGGCCAAGAGGAGGGCCTCCTCTGATGATCTTAAATGCTGAGAAGGCTCATATGGCAACAGTAGTGGCAGAAAACCCTTAGACACCCCCAGTGGCTACATTTTGCCCACCCCTGCTTTAGTGTCTGGATTGCACGTGATAGCTAAGGATGATGATGGATCCAGAAAACTAGGTTGCCCAAAGATAGAAGAAAATCAGTGTTTTTCCTGCAAAAGTGTGCAAAAATACATGGAAAAATGCAAAAATGTAGTGGAAGAATGTAAGACTTGTAATAGGTACTCAGAGCCAGGATGCTTTGTGTCACATACAAATGGGACTGTGTAACAAATAATTGCCATGAGTTATCTACCAAAATGACTGATGTTGGAACTATTCAAGTGCATGATATATATTGTTAAATACTAATGTCTTCTCAATAGCTTATCCTGGGACAATTGATCATCGTACACTTCAAGAGGAAACAGCACTGTACTTGGCAACCAACAGAGGGAACATAGATTGTGTGCGTTCATTGCTACAGGCTGGAGCAGAACCTGATATTGCAAACAAATCTAGGGAGACCCCACTTTATAAAGGCACGTAACCTTATTCCCATTGGTTTTGTTGACACAAATAAGCTATTTGCTTGAATGTAACCAGAAAATGGGAGTGCAAAAAGTTGTTATATACTGTATATACTGAGCTTCTATTCTTCATTAGAGATATCCTTTGATTTGGAAATTCTCCCCATTTCAAATGCCCTTTACGTAGGGATGTAGGATTCACTTGTTACATTTTTAAAAATGCAGATTGGCACAGAAACAAAATAGCATGAACTGAATAACAGAAAAAATTTAAAATGAGATAAACCAGAATTGACAGGTTCACTACCTCTGACGTATTCAAAACTTGAGCTTTGAGGTGATTGTGTGTGAAGTGTATCTGCCTTTATGATGCCTGCACTCCAAAGAGCAACAGCAGCTGAGTTTGGCCTCCTTTTAAAATTCCCAGAATGCTCTGGAAAAAATGTGAGGTCAGTGACATTGTGGGAAATTGAAGGGATGGCTAGATCCGGTTGCCTAGCAGAAAAAGAAATTAAGGAGGCGTACTCTGTGCTGTCATAGACAATTTTCGCACGTACAATAAAAGATGCTAATTTATAATATTTTTTCACCATAACAGCTTGTGAACGAAAAAATGCTGAAGCTGTCCAAGTGTTATTGGAGTATAATGCTGACGTGAACCATCGTTGCACTCGGGGATGGACTGCTCTCCATGAAGCTGTTGCTCGAAATGATATAGAAATAGTAGAACTTTTAATCAAAGCAGGTGCTAAGATTGAAGCTGCAAATTGTTACGGAATCACCTCTTTATTTGTGGCAGCTGAGAGTGGTCACTTAGAGTCCTTGCGATACCTTGCAAAGTGCGGTAAGTAAAACTGCACAACTGAGATTTGCAGAAGATTGACAAACTCTATTTTAACCCTTTTTTTGCAGCTGTTTAACTCATGTTCCAGTCCTTATTTGTGACGTGGTTCATTTATCTTCAGGTTTTATGCCAACAATGTTAAGGGCAAATTCAGTGAGAGTTTTGATTTCTGAAGTTCAGTTATGGAGCCTGTTTAAAACAACGGTAGTAGAGGCCCAGCGGAAGTGTATACTGCAAAAAAAGAGAGGCTCAACTAAGTCCAAGAGGGGGCCAGCATGGTTAACGAGCGGCGTTAGAGAGGCTTTAAAGGGCAAGGAGGGGTCCTTACGTAAATGGAAATCCTTCCCAAATGAGGAAAATAAAAAGGAACACAAACTCTGGCAAAAGAAATGTAAGAAGATGATATGGAAGGCAAAGAAAGACTTTGAGGAACGTATGGCCAGCAATATAAACGGGAATAATAAAAGCTTATTTAAATATGTTAAAAGCAGGAAACCTACCAGAGAAGCGGTTGGCCCTCTGGATGGTGAGGGAGGGAAAGGGGGACTAGGAGATTGCAGAGAAATTAAATGAGTTCTTCGCATCTGTCTTTATGACAGAAGACCTTGGGCAGATTCCACTGCCCGAACGGCCCCTTCCTGACTAATGAATTAAATCAGATATAGGTTAAAAGAGAGGATGTTTTAGACCTAATTGATAAATTGAAGATCAATAAGTCACTGGGCCCAGATGGCATTCACCCAATGGATATTAAGGAACTGAGGAATGAAGTCGCTGATCTTTTAACTAAAACATACAACTTGTCCCTTAAAACGGCCATAGTGCCAGAGGACTGGATGATAACACATGTCACACCAATCTTTAAAAAGGGAAGGAGGGGGGACAAGGGAAACTACAGGCCGGTTAGCCTAACGTCTGTTCTAGGGAAGATGGTGGAAAGCCTCATCCAAGATAAAATCTTAAAACACATAGAAGAACAAGCCTTGCTGAGGGAAAATCAGCATGGCTTCTGTAAGGGTAAGTCTTGCCTCACAAACCTTTTAGAATTCTTTGAAAAGGTCAACAGGCATGTGGATGCGAGCAAACAAGTGGATATTGTATATCTGGATTTTCAGAAGTCGATTGACGTGGTCCCTCACCAAAGGCTGCTGAGAAAACTCCAGGCAGGGGATAAGAGGGCAGGTCCTCTTATGGACTGAGAATTGGTTGAGAACCAGGAAACAGAGAGTAGGTGTCAATGGGCAATTTTCACAATGGAGAGAGGTGAAAAGCGGTGTGGCCCAGGGATCTGTCCTGGGACCGGTGCTTTTCAACCTGTTCATAAATGACCTAGAGACAGGGATAAGCAGTGAGGTGGCCAAGTTTGCAGATGACACAAACTTTTCCGGGTAGAGAAGACCAGAAAGGATTGTGAAGAGCTCCAGAAGGATCTCTCCAAACTGGGAGAAAGGGCGGCAAGATGGCAAATGTGTTTCAATATAAGAAAATGTAAAGTAATGCACATTGGGGCAAAAAAATCAAAACTTTAGTTATCAGCTAATGGGTTCTGAGCTGTCCATGACAGGATCAGGAAAGAGATCTGGGTGTGCTGGTCATGAAAGCGCCAACCCAGTGTGCAGCAGCAGTGAAGAAGGCCAATTCCATGCTAGGTGTCATTAAAAAGGGGATTGAAAATAAAACAGCCAACATTATAATGCCATTGTACAAAACGCTAGTAAGGCCGCACCTGCAGTATTGCGTACAGTTCTGGCCGCCGCACCTCAAAAAATACATAGTGGAACTGGAAAAGGTGCAGAAGAGAGCAACTCAATTGATGACTGGGCTAGGGCACCTTCCTTATGAGGAAAGGTTACAGCGTTTGGGGCTCTTTAGTCTAGAGAAAAGGCGCCTGGGGGGAACATGATTGAGTCGTATAAAATTATGCAGGGGATGGATAAAGTGGATAGAGGGAAGATCTGTTCCCTCTCACACAATACCAGAACCAGGGGACATCCACTCAAATTGAGTGTTGGGAGAGTGAGAACAGACAAAAGAAAATACTTCTTTACCCAGCGTGGTGTTAGTCTGTGGAACTCCTTGCCACAGGATGTGGTGATGGCATCTGGCCTAGATGCCTTGAAAAGGGGATTGGACAGATTCCTGGAGAAAAAGTCCATCGCAGATTACAAGACATGATGGGGATGTATAATCTCCAGCCTTAAAAGGAAGGTACCTCTAAATGCCAGATGCAGGGGAGGGGTATCAGGAGACAGGTATCTAGTTGTCTCGTGTGCTCCCAGAGGTATCTGGTGGGGCCACTGTGAGAGACAGGAAGCTGGACTAGATGGGCCCTTGGCCTGATCCAGCAGGGTTCTTCTTATGTTCTTATGAAGAACATCATCAGAAAAATCACAAGAGAAAAATCTACTAAAATGATCTAACTATTCAAGCCTTAAAAGACCCCCCTGAGAACCCCTATAAGAACTGTATTGCATTTTATACTGCAGAATGTTTGCCATAGAATAAAGATTCCACTCTTTTCTTATTAAGAAGTAGCCCTTTTCTAGGCTTTGTAATTGTGTTCTCAGTTACAGTTATATTAAAATTGCCACGCACAACAGAAAGGTTTTGTTGTTTGCAATGACAGCAGATTCCCTTCAGCAGAGACTTCTGTAGCTAAGTCTTATGCATGTTTATTGGGAAGTGAGCTCCCCACTGTATAATGAGCCTTTGTTCCAAATTCAATGTGCACTGGACTGTAGTCTTTGTGAACTATTAAAAAAGAACAGCCTGGCATGGTAGAATTTTATGGCATGGGACTTAGTGGCTTAAAATGGGGTGGGCAACCTGTAGTTCTCATCTGATCCCTTGTGGTTCTAAACCTAATTTCAAAATTCCTCTGATAAGATTCATTTCCAGACCTAGCCAACTGGTTAGGGAGGAAGAATGAAGGGATCAAAGAAGGGATAGAGAGAATGGGGTGATAGAAAGGAAAGGGAGATGGCAGAAACAGAGAGATTAAGGCAGTGGGTTTGGCTGTTGTTGGCTCTGGCCATTCATTGTTTTTAGTTTGCTTATGCATATCCTAGTAGTATTCTGGGGCATTAATATTCTAATAGAGATATGGAACTCTGACCACAGTGGCATTAAAATTTACTGTAGGTGAGGAAATACTTCAGATATGTAATAGTTCCTTCCTCATTACCTCCTTTTGACCAAACTCCGGGAGGCAGTGGAAGACAGGAGGGCCTGGCGTGCTCTGGTCCATGGGGTCATGAAGAGTCGGACACGACTTAACGACTAAACAACAACAACATTACCTCCTCCATTTAAACCAAGCTGGAAGTGATACATTCAGAACTCTTGACAAAAATGAAGTGTTCTTTTTAAAGGGAGCATCAGAGAGAAAGAAAAGAATGGGATAGTACTCACTTTTGGTGTGACACCCATCTGCCATCTGGGTCCTGACAGATTCCTTCTTTCCTGCCTGCCTTTTTCTTTCTAGAACATGGAGACCTCGCTTCTATTAACATATTAACATGATATTAATAAATAAAATTTATTTTTAATATTAAATCATTAAGATAAATAATAAAATTCCTTATGTTATCAGTGTGTTAACATGTCCGGTTTGTTTGTTTGTTTACTTACTTACTTACTTACCACCCAATTAATAGTTTTAAACAAATCATAAATGTAAAATTACTACAAATCACTAAATTTGGCCCTAAATTGCCCACTTCTGGGAGTTTTCATCCAAGAATACAGTATCTGGGGGAACTGAGACTGGGAACCCCTGCTGTCAAGTTTTACCTTGGTGTAAAGTTTACATTGGTGGTATTTAATTACTGAAATGATGGATGCTTAAAATTACCAAATTTGTAACCCACTAGGTATAACGAATTTAAATGTCATTATTTCCAAGCTCTATGTATTTCTCTTGTCCCCACATGACAAAAGATGACCCCACAAGGGAATATGACCTTTCATTAGTTCCACTAGTTAAAGTGATGAAATACGCACTACATTCGGGAATTCTGTGTGTCCACTGAAATTCATCTCTTAAGTGGGTTGTGCCAATTCACTAAAATAGAACTAGAAGAAATTTATTTTATTTATTTATTTATTAGATTTATACCCCACCCATCTAGACCGAAGTCTACTCTGGGCGGCTAATCTTGCTGTCCTCCTTGTTTCAGAAACTTCTGCTACAGAGACACATGCGTCAATGCCGGATTTCTGAAGTTAAAATGTGCCTTTCTATGTCTTTTATTGCCAGGTGCTGAAATCAATACCCAGGCTGGTGACAAAGCTTCTGCTCTCTATGAAGCTGCTAAAAATGGCCATGAGGAGATTGTGGAGTTTCTCTTGTCCCAAGGGGCTGATGCTAACAAAACCAATAAGGACGGGTTTTTACCTATTCACATGGCTGCCAAAAAAGGCCACTATGAGTAAGTTGCATTATTCCTCAAGGTTTTTAGAATCATAGGACAGTACAGTTAAAAAGGATCTTATGATAAACTTAAACCCTGCTAAATATATGGATCTTGCAACTAGACTAGAGCACCTTGACAGATGGCCTTTGTTTAGATACTACCAGCAAAGGAGTAGATATATTAATAGTGAGTTGCTCCTAGTAACTGTACTGGCTGTCTTGCAGGTTACAATGCAGTTTAATAATTGCATGCTGCCAAGTTGATTCCTACTGAAACATAATTGTTGTAGTTATATTATTGTGTCCTCTCCACTTCAGAAACAAACAAAAAATACATAGAATTTTATTTTCCAACAGTTTTTGGTGTTGTTATGTGCTATCAAGTCATAACTAACTTATAGTGACCCTAATAGGGCTTTCAAAGTATATGAGATATTTAAAGAGTGGTTTTAACAGTTCCATGCTCCCAGTGAGTTCCCATGGCTGAGCAGGGATTTGCACCCAGGTCTCCTTAGTCCACCACACTATCCACTAGACCAGTGGTCCCCAACCTTGGGCCTCCAGATGTTCTTGGACTTCAACTCCCAGAAATCCTGGCCAGCAGAGGTGGTGGTGAAGGCTTCTGGGAGTTGTAGTCCAAGAACATCTGGAGACCCAAGGTTGGGGACCACTGCACTAGACCACTGGTTCTTAACCTTGGGTTACTCAGGTGTTTTTGGACTGCAACTCCCAGAAGCCTTCACCACCAGCTGTGCTGGCTGGGGTTTCTGGGAGTTGCAGTTCAAAAACACCTGAGTAACAAAGGTTAAGAACCACTGCACTAGACCACACTTGACAACTTGCAGCCCTCGCCTGATCTTCTGTGGCATGAGATCGGGATTAAGACGAAGCTTTTAAAAACTGATATTCAAAGATCAACAATTTGTTTAAAAGTTGTGAAACAGAAGTGTTAAAAAAGCTTGCCATCTGTAGTGGTTTTGACAAACTATTTGTCCAAATGACAAACTGTGACCCATATAGTCAGTTATTTTTAACCCCTTTGGTATTTCAAATAACAACACTTTTTATGGTGACTTCTCTGTAAGCATGTGGATTTCATACATAATTCTGCAGGAATCCCATGCTCAGACTCACTGCAGGCACATGAATGCCCCATGACATTAAAAAAAAAGTCATGAAGATTACTTCTGTTTTTTTCTCTTCTTGTTTCTTGATGTTTGTTTAGAGTACACTATGCTCCCACTTTGTTTGAAAGGCCTGTGTCAATACCGTATCTTGTCAACTCCTTGTTCTCAGCAAAATATTGCTTAATCCTTAGTATTTGTAGCTGTGAAGTGGCGTGAATTTCATTCCTTCAGTAATTTATTTCTGAATGTATTAAGAGCATTGTAAAACAGGAGCCCCATTTGCACTAGTATAAATAATACAAAGTTTACAAAACCAAAATGCCAACAGACAGACACACCAAGAACTGGTAAAATCAAGGTAAAAGGAGGAAGCAAGAAGTCATCAAACTAAATTCAACATTATTCCCAACTAAAGTAGACCCATCAAAATTAACAGAAATTACATCGTATGTGACTAAAAACTACCATCCATTTCAATGGTTCTACAGCAGTTGGCTAATGTTGGATTTAAAGCATAGATAGATAGCAGTTCCATGATCTGATGCATATGGAATGTACTGTCCAAACAGTAGTTCATCATAACTGCAAACCAGTAGTACTAAACTCATGCTAGGAAAATATATTGTAGCATGGCAAGTCATGAAGTATAAGGGTGGCAGATGTTTCAGATGATCCACGGGCCATATCCACAGTGCATTATATTCTGGAAAAAATAATAGCCTGGCTGTTTTCAGAGTGGATCTATATATTAGTCCTTAATACATAGGGATGTATTATAATTTTCCGGGATGTAAATATCCTCTCATCCTTGCACATAAGGATGAGGAATCACCAAATTATTCCTGCCCTGCAAGAGAGAGAAGCGTTTTGTGGCACTCTGAAAAAGGAAATAAGAAATTCTAATGCATATTGAACAAAACTGCATAAATAATACTTTAACGCAAACAACACAGCACACACAAAATGCTGTTGGTGCCAGGTGCATTATTGCATGCATGGCCTTTGAAGGATTAGAACCATGATAAAGCAAACTGTGCTGCTTATTTACTGCCCCATAGCACTTAAAGCACTCTCTGGGCGGTTTACAATTTAATTATGCAGACTACACATTGCCACCACCCCACCACCACCCGTGCAAGCTGGGTACTCAGTTTACTGGCCTCAGAAGGATGGAAGGCTGAATGGACCTCGAGCTGGCTATCTGGGATTGAACCCGGGTCATGAGCAGAGTTCTGGCTGCAGTACATAGTGTATGTTTACATTTAAAAAAAAAAAAAAGTGAATGGTTTTGTCCTTGCTGTGTAGGTGTGCTTTGTTTTTCAAAGAAAAATGACACAAATTTTGAAGAGACAGTGTTTGCACAAATTAGGGAGATCTTGTTGAGGAAAAACAGCACTGCTTGTCTCACTCTCTCCTGGGTGCAAGGAATTGTAAAGCTTGAAATTTTGCCATCAAGGTGACAAATTGACTAAAATGAAGAACTGAGCAATTATTCTTTATATCCATTGTGAGCCAGATATAAGAAATCTGGGAGTGTTAAAACACTCTTGTACAAGCCAGCATGAGATTTGACCATACACAGACTCAAGAGAGAACAAGCGCTGTTTATTTCGAGTGGCCACTCGGGTCCCCCAGACACAAGGGACATTGACCTAAAAGTACAAAGAGCTTTTATGCCTTCTAACCACAAGGAAATAAAGGTACAGAAAAATCCTCATTGGCTGACAAGTAGGTCAAGGGGGTTATTCAGTATGCATTCTATAGGGTAGAACAGCAAAGGGGCATATGTTTTCTAAGTATGCAGGCAGTTCCCCCCCTTTGGGTACTCTAACTTGTCTGCAAGCTCTTCTGCGGTTACACTTCAATAGGAAATTAGGTAGACAGGATGTTCATGGTCGGCCGATATACCACAGCCTAGCTTCAAAGTGGAGCAAGCAGGTGCATCTGTGACAGAGTCTAGTGACACCAAGTTCAGTGAGAAAAGCAAAGCTTTTCTATGCTTTAAAGCAAACAAGAAGAGTAAGGGTCGGGGGGGGGGGGGCTGTGGAAGCATCCTTTAATAAACTCAGACATTCACATTCACACCATCATCCATACTAAAATAATGTAGACATCTAATTAACGTTACATTGTCTCGTTAACATAGTTTCAGCTCTGCTTGAGCAAAGAACCATCTCAACCCATGTATTTTAATAAACTCAAGTAAACTGCAGAAGCATGACTAACACTGGTGCTTGGCATGCTCCCTCTTGAAGCTCTGTGTGTGATTTTTCAGTTATTATGGCTATTACAAAGCATTTGTTAGTGGTGGATAGTTGCCAGCTAAAGAGGACCCAGGCTTCTTGCCTTCCAGGGAGCATCATTGCTGGGTGAGGTCAGCCTCTCTGCTTTGAGAAATGATCTGTGCGTGAATTTCCTCTGGATGCTTTGATTATTTCTTTCTGATGTGGACATAATGTCTTGAGAGCATGAATAATGGCAAACAAGCTGGTAGCTGACTTTTCCATTGACGATTCTGCTCCAGCTGCGCAGACGAGCAATGAAGAACCTTGAGCCATTCAAAGTTCTGTCCTGCAACTCCCATCAGTTTCATCTATCTTGGCCAGTGAGAAAGAGGTTGTGACATTTGTAGGCCAAAGATCTAGAGAGCTCAAGGCTCCCCACTCTTGAATTAATCTGTTCTTTTACTTTACCCCCTTATATTGATCTATTGCATGCAACAAGCCTGTCCCAAACTGAGCTGTCCATGAATGTTTTGGATAAAAGCATTCACCATGACTCTCTCCCTGTCCTGTTCTTGCTTGTTAGATCTATCTCTGTGGACTAGGTTTTCTAGGTGTAAGGTACTCCAAAGTTGTGTACTAGTCCTTCCCTCCAGTGGTACTCTAGGACTATGTAGCTTGCCCAAAGCCACACAAGTGAGAAGGCACATATTCCATCAACATTATACACTTCAGGTGATCTCATCTGGCCTCTCTCCTGAGAGGCACAGTAGAGGTTCAAATTCCCCAGCTTGGTGCTTCAGCCCATTGAGTTATGCCAGCTATCTCTGCTATACAGGTAACACATTTTAAAGCCCATATCTTCCTTTTAAGAGAAGGAGGTGCAAACTATAATGACCAGAACAGATATTTGCAAGGGAGAATAGAACTGCTCAGTTTTATTTAGCAAAGTTATGTTAGGATTTGATCAGTTTGACACTAGCAACTATATATGCGCCATATCCTCTGTTGTTTTGTTTTCTTTTTGCAAAGGAGAGATTTTTCCTAAACTTCTAATTAGCGCTAAGACATTGGGCTGGAAACAAGAGAGGCTAATATGTACATTCCAGTCCAAACCTCGTTAACAAGAGCCCTGTGCAGATGCACAATTATGCAGCAATATTCCCCTCCAGCAGACTGTTCTTCATGCAGTCAGTTGTGCAACTGGTCTCTTATCCAATTGCACACACAGTGCAATGCCTGCACAGTTGCCCCTTCACAATTATATAAGTGACCAGGCTTCTGTCTTCAGTTATTTATTATTTTCTCTGTTTTATAAGACCTGCTACTAATTAGATATTCTATAGGAATAACTAAATCAGAATGGATTATCTGGTGTCAGGAAGAGAGAAAGGATAATATATTGCACATGTTGATTACTTACTTTTTGTTGTTGTTGTTGTTGATTACTTGCTGAAGGATAGAAGGACCATTGATATTTTTAGAACTAGCTGAAGAGGCTTATTGAATTAAATTTGATGGCTGAAGAATGCTATCATTGGTGATTATAACAACATACTTAGATTGGATACTAGAGAATCAGCTGAAAAATATTGGCTGAAATCCTATGGCTTTGTTACACATGCAGAAAGCAAATGGTGTAACATTCAGATGGTTCTAGTTGGCAATTAATGAGTTGTCACTGGAATTGCAGAGCTGGAAGAGATCCTATGGATCATCGAGTCCAGCCATTGTCAAGGAGGCACAGTGGAGAATCGAACTCCCAACCAGATGCCTAAACCACTGAGCTATCCTATACGTAGAGGGGTGTATCCCTGCTGGCTTCCTGGACACTTGAGAGTTCCAGCAAGGACTCATTAATTGCCAACAAGAAGCAATGAAAGTTATGTAATTTGCCTTCTGCATGTTTAATAAAGCAACAGGATTTCAGCCACAGTGTGGAAAAGTGATGCCTGCTAATAAAGGACATTGGATCTAAGAACGCTGCTAGATCAGAGCAAATCCTGATCTCATCAACAGCTGAGATCCTGTTTCTCATAATGGCCAACCAGATACTTATGAAAAGTCCACAAGTAGAATACAAGGGCAAAATTTCATGATCTAGACAATTGGAATACATAAAATATTGCCTCTGATATTAGAAGTAGTATATAAGCATCATGACCAATAACCAGAAATAGTCTTATCCCCTATTAATTAATCCAATCCCCATTTAAAGCTAAATTGACACTCACTGTCACATCCTAAAGAAGCAAATTGCAACAGAGGAAGCAAATGTGTGAAGAACTGCTTATTTTTGCCTGTCCTGAATCTCTCACCCACCATTCAACTTCATTGGATGACCCATTAGCAAGACTTGAATTTTCTCACCCCTGCCATTCACTGGTCAGCGATTTATTCTCACCTTGTATCTTCTGTTGTCTTTACTACATATGTTGCCATTCCTCCAACACTCTCAATGTAATATGTATAGGACTGTCCTATTTTTATGTCTACAACTACTGTATCAGATAAACTGAGGGACAGTCATTGGCCCAGTGTCATCCACTGAGCTTCAAGACTGAGTGCGGTATGGAATATAATCTGACTCAACAAAGAGTGTTGTGATAAATTCAAAGCTAACATGTTCTGTGTAACTTGACTCAGACACTTTATCTGAACTCTACTTGCTACCTCAGCTTTCTGCTTGATGATAGATCACAGTGTGACAGAAAAACACACTCCACGTGCATTCTAAGGGCAAGGATAGCTCATTGCCTCCAAGACTCAGAAAATATATAATTTATATACAGCCTTAGTGATCAAGGTCATTGTTTGTCCCAAGACTGTTGTGGTCATCTGTTATAAACACCTTGAGTGCTGAGTATTTTGTTGTTGTAATATGTCTGCATTGCAGTGGTGTAAAGCAGTGACAATGATAATCTTGCTAGATAAGTCAGGTTCATCATTTCTTTTATTTTTCCCCCCTTTCCTTTCCTTTTCCGGTAGAATTGTGAAAATGCTGCTTCCAGTAACCAGCCGCACTCGAATTAAGCGCAGTGGCATCAGTCCTCTGCATTTGGCCGCAGAAAATAACCGTGATGATGTCTTAGAAGACCTAATTGAGGCTGGGTTTGATGTGAATGCCACTCTATCTGATGAGCGTGCTCGACTTTACGAGGACAGGCGCACAAGTGTCCTCTACTTTGCTGTTGCTAACAACAATATTTATGCTACCGAGCTCCTGCTTGAGGCTGGGGCCAACCCCAATGTTGACTTCATCAACCCATTGCTCATCTCTATCCGCCAAGGCTGCCTGAGAACAATGAAGCTACTTCTCAATTACGGAGCCAACATTGATGCCTACATTGCTTCCCACCCAACTTCTTTCCCTGCTACTATCATGTTCTCAATGAAGTACCTTCCTGTCCTGAAGTTTCTGTTAGATCTAGGTTGTGATGCCAATTCCTGTTTTAACTGTCAGTATGGGAGTGGCCCGCATCCTCATTTAGATACTAGGAGGGACAGATATAATGATACCCAAGAGAACAGAGAGCGAAGCATTGTGCAGGTAAGTCTGGTTCCTCCTTTCTATGGCATTTGGAGGAATGTGTGGGGAGAGGCTGTTATCAGAGGTGGGAAATTTGGTCAGTTTCTTTCATCTCAATATGAAGAAATGTGTGAATTTTGTTTAATTCTTCTAAAAATGAAAGCAAATGAAAATTTCTGCCATGTGCACCAGTCAAGATTCAGTAGAGTACAGCTATTTCTAGCATGGAGAAGGCCATGTTGTACTTGTTTCTCACATACATATTGTTGTTGTGTGCTGTCAAGTTGCCTCTAACTTACGGTGACCCTATGAATGAACACTCTTTAAAATGTCCTGTCCTCAACAGTCCTGCTCAACTCTTCTAATCTCAAGCTTCCTGTAAGGAGTCTGTCCATCTCATATTTTTGTTGTTCTTGTTGTTTAGTTGTTAAGTCGTGTCCAACTCTTCATGACCCATGGACCAGAGCACGTCAGGCCCTCCTGTCTTCCACTGCCTCCCGGAGTAGGGTTAAATTCATCTTGGTAGCTTCGATGACACTGTACAACCATCTCGCCCTCTGTCGTCCCCTTCTCCTCTTGCCTTCACACTTTCCCAACATCAGGGTCTTCTCCAGGGAGTCTTCTCTTCTCATGAGATGGCCAAATATTGAAGCCTCAGCTTCAGGATCTGTCCTTCCAGTGAGCACTCAGGGTTGATTTCCTTCAGAACGGATAGGTTTGTTCTCCCTGCAGTCCAGGGGACTCTCAAGAGTCTCCTCCAGCACCACAATTCAAAAGCATCAATTCTTCGGCGGTCAGCCTTCTTTATGGTCCAGCTCTCACTTCCATACATTGCTACTGGAAAAACCACAGCTTGGACTATGCGGACCTTTGTCGGCAAGGTGATGTCTCTGCTTTTTAAGATGCTGTCTAGGTTTGTCATTGCCTTCCTCCCAAGAAGCAGGCGTCTTTTAATTTCGTGGCTGCTGTCACCATCTGCAGTGATCATGGAGCCCAGGAAGGTAAACTCTGTCACTGCCTCCATATCTTCCCCTTCTATTTGCCAGGAGGTGATGGGACCAGTGGCCATGATCGTAGTCTTTTTGATGTTGAGCTTCAGACCATTTTTGGCGCTCTCCTCTTTCACCCTCATTAAGAGGTTCTTTAATTCCTCCTCACTTTCTGCCATCAGAGTGGTATCATCTGCATATCTGAGGTTGCTGATATTTCTTCCGGCAATCTTAATTCCGGCTTGGGATTCCTCCAGTCCAGCCTTTCACATGATGTATTCTGCATATAAGATAAATAAGCAGGGAGACAATATAAAGCCTTGTCATACACCTTTTCCAATTTTGAACCAATCCGTTGTTCCATATCCAGTTCTAACTGTTGCTTCCTGTCCTGCATATAGATTTCTCAGGAGATGGATAAGGTGGTCAGGCACTCCCATTTCTTTAAGAACTTGCCATAGTTTGCTGTGGTCCACACAGTCAAAGGCTTTTGCGTAGTCAATGAAGCAGAAGTAGATGTTTTTCTGGAACTCTCTGGCTTTCTCCATCATCCAGCGCATGTTAGCAATTTGGTCTCTAGTTCCTCTGCCCCTTAGAAATCCAGCTTGTACTTCTGGGAGTTCTCGGTCCACATACTGCTGAAGTATGTAGGATTTTGAGCATAACCTTGCTAGCGTGTGAAATGAGTGCAATTGTACGGTAGTTGGAGCATTCTTTGGCACTGCCCTTCTTTGGGATTGGGATGTAGACTGATCTTTTCCAATCCTCTGGCCACTGCTGAGTTTTCCAAACTTGCTGGCATATTGAGTGTAGCACCTTAACAGTGTCATCTTTTAAGATTTTAAATAGTTCCACTGGAATGCCATCACCTCCACTGGCCTTGTTGTTAGCCATGCTTTCTAAGGCCCACTTGACTTCACTCTCCAGGATGTCTGGCTCAAGGTCAGCAACCACACTATCTGGGTTGTCCGGGGCATCCAGATCTTTTTGGTATAATTCCTCTGTGTATTCTTGCCACCTCTTCTTGATGTCTTCTGCTTCTGTTAGGTCCCTACCATTTTTGTCCTTTATCATGTCCATCTTTGCACAAAATGTTCCTTTAATATCTCCAATTTTCTTGAACAGATCTCTGGTTTTTCCCTTTCTATTATTTTCCTCTATATCTTTGCACTGTTCATTTAAGAAGGCCCTCTTTTCTCTCCTTGCTATTCTTTGGAAGTCAGCATTCAATTTTCTGTAACTTTCCCTATCTCTCTTGCATTTTGTTTCCCTTCTCTTCTTTGCTATTTGTAAGGCCTCGTTGGACAGCCACTTTGCTTTCTTGCATTTCCTTTTCTTTGGGATGGTTTTTGTTGCTGCCTCCTGTACAATGTTACGAGCCTCCATCCATAGTTCTTCAGGCACTCTGTCCACCAAATCTAGTTCCTTAAATCCTTCACTTCCACTGTGTATTCATAAGGGATTTGGTTTAGATTATACCTGACTAGCCCAGTGGTTTTTCCCACTTTCTTCAGTTTAAGCTTGAGTTTTGCTATAAGAAGCGGATGATCAGAGTCACAATCAGCTCCAGGTCTTGTTTTTGCTGACTGTATAGAGCTTCTCCATCTTTGGCTGCAGATAACATATTTAGTCTTCCTCTTTTCCTGCTGCCTTCAATGTTTCCCAGCATTATTTTCTTTTCCAGAAAGTCTTGCCTTCTCATGATGTGCCCAAAGTAGGAGAATCTCAGTTTTGTAATTTTTTCCTTCCAGAGAAAATTCAGATGTATTTATTTATTTATTTATTTCATTTATACCCCGCCTATCTGGTCAATTGTGACCACTCTAGGCGGCTTACAACACGCACTAAAAACAATAAACAGAAACATACACATAACATAACATAATTTCCCCAAAGATGGCAAGAAACAGAGTGTATTATAGTGGAAAAAGAAAAAAATAATAATAGGAGTTAACTGGAAAGGGGGAAGGCCTGCCTAAACATCCATGTTTTCAGTTGTTTCTTGAAAATACCCAGCGAGGGAGCTGCGCGAATCTCAGGAGGTAAGCTGTTCCAGAGGCGAGGAGCCACCGCCGAGAAGGCCCGGCTTCTTGTTTTTTCTTCCGGGCCTCCCTCGGCGTCAGGCTCCTCAACCTCACCTCCTGACTCGCGCGAGTGACACGGGTAGAACTGGGTGGGAGTAAGCGTTCCGACAAGTATCGAGGCCCTAAACCGTTTAGGGCTTTAAACGTAAGCATCAAAACTTTGAAGTCAACGCGGAACCGAATGGAACTAAGGCATATGTCACCACAGCCTGATCAGACATCTCCAGGAATGGGTGCAGCTGGCATACCAGTTTTAACACTCCTGGCCACTGCTGAGACTTAAGCCTCCAGGCTCAGGCATGAGTTGTCAGGTAGAGTGTAACCCCATGCAGCACAAACTGAACCCGTATTCCCTGATCTGCCTTACAACTGACGAGGAGCACCTTTGTCTTTCCTAGATTAGGCTTTAATCTCTTTGTCCTCACCCAGACCATTACCGATGAAACCCTGATTTTGAGCAGAAATAGAGGCCACCTGCATACTGGTGATACCAAGCTCCAAAACTCTGGACAATTTCTCCCAGCAGTTTCATGTGTATGTTCAATAGCATGGGGGAACAAATCAGAATCCTGAGGGACATCACACAAAGTATCACATAGGAGTGTTCCAACAGCAGCTGCTGAGTTCACTCTTCCAGCAAAGATCGGACCCACTGCAAAACAGTGCCTCCAAGTCCCATTCCCAGAGAGACAATTGAAAAGGATACCATGGTTTCAAAAGCTGCTGAGAGGTCTAGCAGAGCCAACAGGGACATACTCCCTCTGTCCATTTCCTAGCATAGGTCATCCATTAAAGCAACCAAAGCTGTTGCCATCCCATAACCAGGTCTGAAGCCAAACCGAAATGGATCTAGATAATTCATTTAATCTAGGAACCCTTGGAGTACAGAAACTACCATGCACTCCAGCACTTTGCCCAAAAACAGATATTGGAGACTGGTCAATAACTATTTAAGAGTGGAGCCCAAGAAGGGCTTTTTCAATAAAGGGTTTACAACTGCCTCCTTTGAACATGCCAGTAGCCTGCCTTGCTGCAAGAAAGCATTTAGCACTCCTTTTACCTACTCAGCCAGTTCCCCTCTAGCTGCTTTTCTAAACCAAGAAGAAAAAGGATCCAGAATACATGTGTTGGCTCTCACCTCTCCAAGGATCCTGTCCAAATCCTCAGACTGAACTTAATGCATTAACACAGGGTGAGCAGGAGCCGAAGTTACATCTGCAGGACCTGTATCAACTACAGCATCCAAGTCAGAACACATCCAAATGAGTTTGTTTGTAAAGTGCCCTGCAAATTCATCACAGTAGTCACCATCTTGTTCTTGTGGCTGAACATGTAATAGGCCCTTGACCACTAAAACAGCTCTGCTGGGAGGTTCTGAATAAGGGCAGCAGAGAAGAAGAATTCCTTTGCTGCAACCAGTGCTATGGAATATGCCTTTAAACGGGCGCTAGTCCGTCTTTCATTGGATTCGCTTCCACATTTTTCACCATTGTCACTCTAATCAATGTCCCACTTGTTCCATCACCACCAACTTTCTAGAAAACCATTCTATGGGAGGGGATGCTTAGGAGTGACTGTGGTTCTGGTCTTAGCCATTTCCCCATTACAGAGGTCAACCAGGAATATGACAGGATCGCCTGCCACTATGACAGAAAAATCCCCAAGAGCTGTTAAGAAGCCATTCCTGTAGTCTTCTGAGACAGATCATTTTAATTGGCCCCCACCCCATGGAGGATGTGAGTTGTTCAGATCTGTTCTGACTTGGATGCGGTAGTTGGTATAACTGGAACTCAGGTCAGCGGATGTAACTGGAATTCAGATTAACTCAGATTAACACCAGGTAATGATTTGCCTAAAACAAGGGAACTATAGAAAGCCCTTCTACACCCAGATCCCTTCACTCTGCCCAGCGCAGAAAACTAGATCCAGAATGCACCCTTCTACATGAGTGAGGCCACTTGGGGACAGATCCATGGTTGTCATGGAGGACATGAAGTCCTGAGCTGCTCCTGATAAGGGGTCTCACTATGTGTGCTGAAGTCCCCCAGGACAAGAAACTGAAGGGACTTCGGCATCACCCCCAAGACTAACTCCACCAACTCAGGAAGGGATATGTACTTTCAGGTATACTCACTCAAACCCAGAAGACTGTGGGACAGGGCTCCTGGTGAGGAGGCCAGAATCACTGTAGACCACTGTAACTCCACCCCTCTGCACCCCAGGTCTAACTTGCTGTTTCATAGAGAACCCAGATAGGCAGAACTGAGAGAGATTAACTCTTCCAGCTTCATCCAATCACGTCCCTGTTGTATAAGCCATGTTGGCATGCTCATCCAGGATCAGGTCCTAGATGGCTAGTGTTTTTTCTTTTACTTGTTTACTTAATAAAAGAACAAAAAATATTCCTGTGCATATTGTATACATATACAACTCTTGGATCCACGATGCATTTCTGCACTTACTGGGTGCTGCCATCTTCATGTGAAGAGCATGGGGAAGGAACTGCTTGTGTATTGCTGCTTGCCTTTGTCTGGTGGTTATTGTTCTGGCTGAGGGTAGGTAGTCATACTAGAAGCAAGCAAGAAAGTTTCTGTGTAGATTATAGTAAAGGTGTGAATAGAGAAAAGCTATGGATTGTTTTAAAAGAAAGTGGTGTGTCACGCTTGTCATGATCCATAATCTGTACTCTGGACAATTAGGACAGAATAAGAAAAAGAAGAAAACAGGACACTTTCCAACTAGCAAAACTGTTTCTCAAAGTATAGTTTATCTATTCAGTATGAATACAAAATATATCATATGAAAAGCTGAATTAGGTTCAGAAGAAGGAGCACTGAAAATTGGAGGAAGAACATTAGTAATTTAAGATATGCAGATGATACCACATTATTGGCAGAAAATGTCAGTGATGTGAAACAACTATATAGAAGACGTTGAAAGAAAAAGTGCCACAGCAAACTTATAGTTGAACATGAAGGAAGAAAGAAAAAATGGATACAGAAGCTTACAAAGTTAATTTAACTCTAATACTGGCAATGAAGAAACTGACATTGTTTAACTTTTTATATATCTTGACTCAATCATTAACCAAAATGGAGACTAGAACCAATAAATCCAAAGGACATTGAGGCTTGGAAGGGCAGCTATGAAGGAACTAGAAAAAATGTCTAAGTGTAAGGAGGCTTTCACTTAATCAGCACCTTATCCCTTTAGCATGCAATAAATTAGGTCCTAAAGACTGTAACAAACAATTAAAGCAGAAGATTAATGATTCACAAATAATATTGTTCTCCAAGCTTAACAAAAAAGAAAGGAGAAAAGGTGCATATTAAATCTGAAAAGTTCATATCAGCAACAAGTGGAACCTGCAACAAAATGCTGCAGTGTGCTTCTCTGCAAGATTCCAGGTTTCTATGCTTTGTTCCATTCTGCTTTCTCACCAGTCAAAATTCCACGCAGAGCAAGTGTGATCAGATCTCTTTGGACTGTATTTCCATCCCTTCTCCTGAGTTTTACATCCCTAAAGATTTTTCTGTACCCCGTAACATGAGAGAGGTATCAGAAGGATATTCTCCTGTTTCTACTGATACCTCTCTCTTGTGTGTGGACGATGCTGTTTTGGCTACATGTAGTTAGGAATAAGAACTCAACGAATTAGTTTGCAATGCTGTTTAGCATATATAATATAGAACTGAGAATTATTTTGCCTGATGGCCACTAGATGGCATTTCAACTATAATTTTTGACAGACTGAGAGTAAGAGTTTTTCACCTTCTTATACTTTTCCAGAATCAGAATTCACAAAGCCACAGAGTACTTATTTTTTACTTTCAGGGCAGTATAGTTGAGAGTTGTTTCTGTCAATATGGGAAAAGGGAGGTTATTGTACAAACAGATTGTGCAAATATGAATGCAACCACTGATCATGCCCTAAAATATCACAAATGCATCCTCTTCAATACTTGCTAAGTGGAAAGAGAGTTTGTATAGCTGTTTCATGTGGAATACCAGGCAAATATCATGAGGACCTGGGCAAAGCACTTTGGAAATCAGTTTTTAAATATAGTCTCCTTCCAGAAGAATTAAACAATATTATTTATAGTTAGATGGCACACCAGAATGTCTTTCAACCTGATGTTCAAAATACCAGATCCCTACCACTATAGTTTTTAATTTTATACCTTTAAAACACCAGGGAAATCGACAGCTTTTCATTAAATGCCAGATTTTTCCTCCAGTTTGGCAAAAATAACAGTAGGTACAAATTTGGTACATAGCAGCAACTTGAACAGATAGTATGAAAATAAATTTAAAACCTCTGGAACAGTTGAAAACTATGCTTTGTATTCCCTCTTTCCTTTTTCCTTCTCCACATAGATAGATGTACAAAGCTAAGTCTTATGATTACCCACAATATAAATTACAACGCTCCCCCCACCTGAAACAAGGCTTCCTTGACTAAAAAATGTTTTGTGGACATTTTTGGCACTTGATTTTACTTTTTTGTGACAACTGTGAAAACTTTTATATGAAGTAGTTTACAAATTCTCTAATTAATTAATCAACTAACTAACTATCTAATTTCTCCTAGTTTTGTGAAATGATTTCAGCTCCAGAGATGAGTCGTTGGGCAGGGCCCATTATCGATGTTCTGTTGGATTATGTGGGCAATGTACAACTTTGTTCACGGTTGAAGGAGCACATTGACAGTTATGAAGACTGGTTTAATATTAAAACCAAAGCAGGTTGGTTAACATAGTGGGTTGCTTCACACCAGAATAAAACTGATTCACACTGCCATTCAGTGGCAACTCGCTTCTGCTAACCAGCAAACGTCCTCTGCCTGGTCAGAATTCTTTATATGCAGGCATGTGTCACGGTTGTATAGTAGTATTAAAGGAAAAATATCAGAGTAAAAGATGCCAGTTAGTACAGTGTATTGTGATAGCATAATCTATGGTTTCCTTGAAGTTTAAATATGGCGTTTTGAGAGATGATACAAGAATAGAAGGGGAAGGTTGGTTCTCTGCTGGAAAAGTATGAACGCTTTGCCATTTTTTTATTTAAAAAAAATCCGTATGCCATTTAAAAAAGGGGGAGAAGTGTCACATTCAGTCACATATTTCCCAAGAGGGTGGGGGGATGATATAATTTATGTTTCTGGACTATAACTGAGGTACAGAAATAAAACATTATATAAGATATTCTTCAGAAATTTGTCTAGTGCTAGATTAAGCCTGGTCAGGTTCTTTCTCCGCTCAGTAATTTAAAGAACACTGTGCTAACTCCTGATTTTACAGCTTCAATACGTTAAGATGAAAGCTATATAATTAGCCAATACACCTTTGAATTACATTGGGCAACACTTGCCAAAGTACCACTGTAGACTGTAGGTGGCAGCCTCATGTTGTCCTTACTATTTGAACGGGGGAAACCCCTCCATCTTAGAAAGTTAACATATCAGGGAGAAATCCCATGGCTTGGGAGGACCTGCAGGTTCTGTCATCAGCTTGTTCCACAGTATGTATAATGTTGGCCACTTTTGGATTATGAAGTTCTTGCCATAATGAACTGAAGTATTTGTGAGGTTCAGATTTCCATATGTGGTCAATTTGCTTTTACCTTCACGAGAGCAGCAAAATAAGCTAGGAATCTCAGTTAAATATAACTTTATGTTACATTCAAACTAGGAAGCTACAGTTCATGGTTTCCAAATAATTCAAAGTCATGATTCAGTTGGCTTCCATTTTTGGGCTTCCTTCGAAGCCATTACCCATAGCTTCCAGTTCATATGTCAGAGAATGCTACAGTTAGCTGATTTTTGTTTGCTTGCTAATTCATATGAATGGCAAAATACTTCAAGTGTGAAATGCTTATGCATAGATCTTGGTCTATTAAACTGAGAACCTGATCCTAGTATTAATGCTGCCTTTTGAATCTGTAATGTTAACAGTTGTTGTTCAATTTTTGTATTTTTAGTTTTGTTGCTATAAACCCGCAGCACCACCACATCCCTACATTATAATAATACCCTATATTAAAAACTGTACTGTACGGTAAACTTTAATTGGCATAAAACAAAGTGAACAAGGAAATAAAACACAAGGGGAAAGGGATCAACAGGGCGAATAGACATAATCAACATTTGGAGGGAGAAAGTTCACATTATGAGGCAACAGTGAGTTTCATAATTGCAGTTAGATAGTTAGCCACCGCCTCGGTGAGGGGGGCACAATGGTCACTCAAAAAAATAGGGAGGAGGTCAGGGAAAAAGTCCAAAAAGGGAATCAACCAATGATCTAAAAAAAAGTTTCCGAAGGGAGTAATGTACTGGACATCTGAATAGAATATGATCTAGTGTATCAGGCTGTAAGTGACAGAAAAGGCAGAGTCTTTTGCCTTTAGGGGTTTTGGAGAAATGGCCATAATGCATGGCCGACGGAAAGATGTTAAACTGGGCTAGCATGAAAGCCCTCCGCCGCGTAGGATTAATCAGTAGGTTAAAATAATTTAAAGGATGTTCTAAGGAAGGAGATAAACCAAAAATTTTTGGAGAGCAGGAAGGGTTAAGGAGGTCTCTTAAGTGTTCAAACTCCCATTGATATAGCTTGGCTTTAATGTGAGAGTGGGCAACAGATAGTTCCAAATCGAAGAGTGATTATAATGGGATATCAATAGATAACAGTTTAGAATGGATAAGTTGTATCCATTTAGGGGAGTAGGGATCTTTTAACAAAGCATATAGTAACGAATCCTGGGATCTAGTTAAAAACAAGCGAAGCCAATATTTAAAAGTGAGAGTCCAAGCCAGAGTTGAGGGGAGATGAGTCCCTAGTTCAAGTAGAATAGAGGCAAGTCGGATTTAGCGAGCAGTATTGTTGTAAATAGGTAAGGGAAGATCGTAAACCTAATTTGGTAAGAGAAAGTAAGGCCATATCATCAGCGTAAAGGAGGACAGGAAGAGGAGCCCCATTAAGGGCTGGAGGAGAATTATCAGAGTTTAAAAGAAAAGAAGGAAATCAGCTAGAAAAAGGTTAAAAAGCAAGGGGGCAAGGATATATCCTTGGCGTACACCATTAAGAACAGGAATCCTATCAGTTAGGATGTCTGAGTTGGGGAGACGGACTTGACTGAAGTTAAGAGTATGAAGGCAGCGAAGCAAAAACAAAAGACGAGGGTCGATTCCCCATTTGGAGAGCTTTTTCCACAATAAACTTCTATTAATGGAATCGAAAGCGCCCTTAAGATCAACAAAGGCAACATAAAGATTGGAATGATGGTAGGTGGAATATTTTTCAGCTTAAAAAGATAGTAGAAAAACATGATCAGTAGTGGACGCACCAGCACGAAAGCCAATTTGTTCCATTCCAGGGAGATTTTGAGATTGCGCCCAAGATAGGGGTTTGGTAAGAAGGAGTTTGGAATACAATTTACCAATATTAGAAAGACAACTTATTGGCCTATAATTACCAGGTTGGAAGGCGTCACCTTTTTTGTAAATGGGAATTATGACAGAAGATAGCCAAGATTCAGAGAATTTGCCAGTACTGTTAACTAGCGTAAAAAGATTAGCAAGGGGCTCAGCTCACCAGCTATATTAAAAACAGCCATTAAAATTAATATTAATAAATCCTGCTGCTCATATGGCCAGCTAAAGAATACTATTTAATTAAAATGCTGGCTAAACAGAAAGGTCTTTGCCTGGCACCAAAAAGCCAAAAGTGTTGGAGCCAGGCGGATCTCTATAGGGAGGGCGTTCCAAAGTTTATTTATCTTATTTGCCTTTTTCCCCCAGAATTACCCAGGTCACTTGTTCACCTCTGTCGGATCAAAGTTCGAAGTGTGATTGGGAAGAATCGTATTCCACTTATGGACACTTTGCCGCTGCCTAGAAGACTGCTTCGCTATTTACAACATGATTATAGTGAGCAATGAGCTCAGGTAAATCTGGCGGTCAATCATTTAAGGGAGTGGCAGCCATATTTATAACAGAGAACACTCACATGAAGGAGAAAGACTGATACCATGGAAGAAAAGTCTTGTGTTCCTATGTAAAACAAAGAAAAGGGGATGCCTGCCAATCAGAAATGCAGCAAGAGCTAATCCAGAAGCATTTAGAGTGAAGAAATCAGGTTAAAGGACAAGAGGGGGGGGGGGGAAGTGCTCTGCTACGTATTGTTCTGAAAAATAGACTTTGAATTTCTCAACACCTCAATATTACTAGCTATGTAAGAAGGAAAAAGCAGAACATAGACGACATTCACAGAGGGCATCACAGCTTTCTCTGAGCACATATTAGCACAGATTACTGTAGAGAGAATTAGACAACACATTTCTCATTATCATAGGGACATTTTTTCCTAGGTGTGATATTCACAGAATTTGTTGACAACTCTATTTGTGATCTATCAAATCACACATTATATGTCTGCATGCTCCAACTCAGGGGCAACACATGTATTTTTACAGCCAAAGGTAAGTGATGCAAAAATCTAAAAAAAATCCACAATAATGGTAACTTCTGTTTCTCTTCATTGGTTGGTCAGCCTTTATCTTATTCTAGTTTCCTGAATTGATGCGACTTTCTGGCTGCTATTTCCATCTCAGCAGACACCACTGCGTTTACATTTTTTTCTTCTACTGGTAGTTGACTTTGTGGTTGAAATGACCATAGTGCTTCACACAACAATATAATACAAGTAGCTGACTTTATTTCTTAGTCAGTTCAATAAAAGTAAAGTAGAAGTCCTGAGCCTTTTACAGTATTACATTTGTTTCCACATACTTTGTTTTTGCTAAAAGAAGTGGATCCTGTGAAGAATTTATGACTCCAATAAAAATCAAACAAAAACCTTATCAGATGAGAGATGAAAGGAAAATAAATGTTGTAGTCCATCAATTATGATGTCATTAAAGCCAAATCCTATTACAATAGCAGTGAAGGAAGGAAGAGATTCAGGTCTTGCATTGCTTCAGAAAGACTACAGAATAAGAAGTTGCTTGACAACAGTGGCAGTGATTTGCACAACTGCAGACAGACACTGGATCAGCTTCGGATCACCCCTTTGGCCTAACCTAGTAATGAACTGGGAATATTGCTGTTCAGGGTGATGCTTAAGCAAGTGCCCCAGTACAGTATCTGTAACAGTGAATGCCTTATAATTTTTATGTAGTAATTAGTGCAGTGAAATCATAGTTTGGCTGTGGTACATTTAAACAAGATGTCTAGATGACACTAAGTTTTTAAAAGGTAAATTCACTTCCACTGATGCCTGTGATTATTGTTATCATTCAATTCATGTTAAATACTTTCATGAGAAAGTATTACAGTTGTGACATCATTTTTTACAGCACGTAACTAAATAGATACCTTAGGAATATAAGCATTGCTAATTGGTCCACCTTATATTTAAAACCCTGAGCTTCGATCATGTGGTTTTATTTTAGAAGACTGATAATGACAACAGGCCACATGGTCTAAGCAGGTGTGGCTCCTTATTGTACCACTGTGTCTCCTCTGCTCAGACCATGGGGTGACAATGGTGTAGTGACACTGAAGCTAAGCTATCAGATTCAACCAGAATTACATAATATTTATTATATACACAATGATACATCTCAACAGTGAATGGTGAAAATGTACAAAATAGACTGTAGAACACCTTGTGGAAAAAACTATCAAAAACTTACATTGTAATGCAGCGTTGGGGTACAATAAGGAACACTTTGTACAGTCCTTTTTGAAAATATTCATATACAGTAATATTAACAGGGTTGAATTTTGTGTATAGTTGCTTTTCTTTTAACTTCAAATTTGTTTGGATTCTGGGTGGAGCAATGATAATAATGCTATTAATTCTTTAACTTACAATCAAATGTTCAGATCTGAGGAGTCTGATAAGCTCACTTTTTAAATCCAGTGTACTAAAGAAAAATCAGCAGAGAAAAAGCCCTCCCAGGTTTCTTTCCATCATTTACAGACAAGTCACTTCAGTGGTACCTCATAGACAAAGAAGGGGGTGCCTCAGTCTCTATGGTTTAGAGAGGCACCCACCTGCTCAGTCCATAATCTAGGGGTGATCTATTCATGTCCATTAAGTAGAAACAGATGCCATCAGGTGACTGGATCTGCACTGCAAGAAAGGTTAGCACAAACCTCAGAAGCTTCAAGCATAGCAAAGGGGGAAATGATCCATTAAAAAGCTCTCCTAGCAGCTGTGCTTTTGCTTGCTCTGGTTTGTGCCTTTTTACACAATGGGTTTACATTTATCTGCACATAGTGCATGCTACCTCTTACTTGTTTTTCCCCATCCAGTGACCAAAACGTATGTACAGAAATATTTTTATGCACAGGTTAGCTGGGCTAGGTTTGCAAGAGGCTGCTGGATTAAGAAAATAAGACTGCTTCAATACTGTGTTAATGCACTCTCCAATAATCATGTAGCAGTCTCCTCTCGGGGAAGGACAGGCATGGTAGCAGGTGTATGGCCTTCTACTGCTCCGATGATTCCCTAGATCTGAAAACTGAACATTTTACAAAAATATATCACCAGTTAATACTACTTGTTTTTATAAAAAGTCAAAACAACTTTATAAAAGTTGTAAATTTGGTAGAACATTTGCAATCTTTCCATCTAGTTAGGATGCTATAACAAGTTCCAAAGTTATAGTATACAGAATTGTAGAATATATTACTGGATAATAATAGAAAATCTCTTATTATCATATATGAGTTTTTAACGAATAATTGACGAGATTTTCAGAATACTCTAGCATTCTGTGGCCTGATTGATGTATTATTTCCATAGGCATGTGTCCAACCCATCTTATGTTATAATGCATTTGTGAAGTTTTGGTTTTGTTACAGCATTTTTTTAAAAATTGTATTTTATCAGGAACGGAATGTGCACTACTACAACCATGTAATATATTTAGGTATTGTTTGCATTCAATTTGAGTAAAAATTGTCACATAAGTAATGATGCTTTTTTCACACTAATTTAATAATGGTGTGTAGTAAAGAGGGTAGGTGGGGAAGACGAGGAAAAAAAGGAAGTTCAATTAACTTGGGGAATTTCTGCAATGCAAAGCTTAGGCTTCAAAAGATTACATAAGGGTGGGCAACTTTGGCAAGTTTGTGGGTGGGGGAGGCATTTTTCAATTTTGAATACAGATCTGATGTGGCTCCAGAGCTCTGGCATGGGTGAGCTTCATCATTCACTTCACTGGACAGAACTGCCCCACAGGCACAAAGTAGTGTGTATGTACATCTGCTTCCTCCAGTGAGGTAAGCAAGACGATGAAGGTAGGACAAGTTTGTATGAGCAGCCACAAGTGATTACTCCATAAGGTGTCATATCATTAGAGACTAGAGAACATAGAACAAGAGTCAGAATCACAGTGGGGTATGTTCATTAGTGGTGTACTTGGGAAATTGACTCCTAGTCACTACCCAGCCAACATATGTGCAAATTTGGGAGTAGGCAGCACTGAAAAATAATTCTCCATGTGCCCTGGAGCAGTCTTACAAAGAAGTTCATAGAAGTTACTAATTCACATTTTTACTACCCACATATACCTGCATTAACCATTTGGGCAAATTTCCAATCTTTATTGTAATTTACAAAGGCTTCCCTGCCTGGTCCCTTAAAGTAATGCTGACTCACTACCCATAACTGGGACAATGGCTGCTCACGTACCTTTTCTGAAATAATACTTTATAATTGCTTAGCTGTGCCATATAATTTCACAAAAATGCACAAAACTATGAAATGTATCATTTTAAACTGTTTTTTTAGGTACAAGATTTCACGCTAGGGCAGTCACTGAGACATGCAGTAGTAAATAAACCTACTGAAAGGAGAACAGTTTGCAAACAGAAATCTCCTTATGATAAAATATCAGTCTATAGCCAGTTTAGTTGTTCTGATCCTTTTAAATATGTGGAAGTCTAATTAAGTTCTACATTTCCTGTATTTGAGGTGAGACATATACATATAAACTATAAAGTCTGATTCTTCTTATTTGTTTTTGCCATAATTAATGTCTAGTAAATAACAGTAAGGAAATGCAAGAAAGCAAAGTGGCTGTCCAACGAGGCGTTACAAATAGCAGAGAAGAGAAGGGAAACAAAATGCAAGGGAGATAGGGAAAGTTACAGAAAATTGAATGCAGACTTCCAAAGAATAGCAAGGAGAGACAAGAGGGCCTTCTTAAACGAACAGTGCAAAGAAATAGAGGAAAATAATAGAAAGGGAAAAACCAGAGATCTGTTCAAGAAAATTGGAGATATTAAAGGAACATTTTGTGCAAAGATGGACATGATAAAGGACAAAAATGGTAGGGACCTAACAGAAGCAGAAGACATCAAGAAGAGGTGGCAAGAATACACAGAGGAATTATACCAGAAAGATCTGGATGCCCCGGACAACCCAGAGAGTGTGGTTGCTGACCTTGAGCCAGACATCCTGGAGAGCGAAGTCCAGTGGGCCTTAGAAAGCATGACTGACAACAAGGCCAGTGGAGGTGATTGCATTCCAGTCGAACTGTTTAAAATCTTAAAAGATGATGTTGTTAAGGTGCTACACTCAATATGCCAGCAAGTTTGGAAAACTCAGCAGTGACCAGAGGATTGGAAAAGATCAGTCTTCATCCCAATCCCAAAGAAGGGCAGTGCCAAAGAATGCTCCAACTACCGTACAATTGCACTCATTTCACACGCTAGCAAGGTTATGCTCAAAATCCTACAAGGTAGGCTTCAGCAGTATGTGGACCGAGAACTCCCAGAAGTACAAGATGGATTTCGAAGGGGCAGAGGAACTAGAGACCAAATTGCTAACATGCGCTGGATTATGGAGAAAGCCAGAGAGTTCCAGAAAAACATCTACCTCTGCTTCATTGACTACGCAAAAGCCTTTGACTGTGTGGACCACAACAAACTATGGCAAGTTCTTAAAGAAATGTGAG
Organism: Intellagama lesueurii; assembly: GCA_037013535.1. Taxonomy (NCBI): domain Eukaryota; kingdom Metazoa; phylum Chordata; class Lepidosauria; order Squamata; family Agamidae; genus Intellagama; species Intellagama lesueurii. The sequence goes on from JBAJHW010000001.1 coordinate 24,934,738, forward strand.
TGCCTGACCACCTTATCTATCTCTTGAGAAATCTATATGTGGGTCAGGAAGCGACAGTTAGAACTGGATATGGAACAACTGATTGGTTCAAAATTGGGAAAGGAGTACAACAAGGCTGTATATTGTCTCCCTGCTTATTTAACTTATATGCAGAATACATCATGTGAAAGGCAGGACTGGATGAATCCCAAGCCGGAATTAAGATTGCCGGAAGAAATATCAACAACCTCAGATATGCAGATGATACCACTCTGATGGCAGAAAGTGAGGAGGAATTAAAGAACCTCTTAATGAGGGTGAAAGAGAAGAGCGCAAAAAATGGTCTGAAGCTCAACATCAAAAAAACTAAGATCATGGCCACTGGTCCCATCACCTCCTGGCAAATAGAAGAGGAAGATATGGAGGCAATGACAGATTTTACCTTCTTGGGCTCCATGATCATTGCAGATGGTGACAGCAGCCACGAAATTAAAAGACGCCTGCTTCTTGGGAGGAAGGCGATGACAAACCTAGACAGCAACTTAAAAAGCGGAGACATCACCTTGCCGACAAAGCTCTGCATAGTCAAAGCTATGGTTTTTCCAGTAGCGGTGTATGGAAGTGAGAGCTGGACCATAAAGAAGGCTGACCGCCGAAGAATTGATGCTTTTGAATTGTGGTGCTGGAGCAGACTCTTGAAAGTCCCCTGGAATGCAAGGAGAACAAACCTATCCATTTTGCAGGAAATCAACCCTGAGTGTTCACTGGAAGGACAGATCCTGAAGCTGAGGCTCCAATACTTTGGCCATCTCATGAGAAGAGAAGACCCTGGAGAAGACCCTGATGTTGGGAAAGTGTGAAGGCAAGAGGAGAAGGGGATGACAGAGGACAAGATGGTTGGACAGTGTCATCGAAACTACCAACATGAATTTGACCAAACTCCGGGAGGCAGTGGAAGACAGGAGGGCCTGGCATGCTCTGGTCCATGGGGTCACGAAGAGTCGGACACGACTTAACGACTAAACAACAACAACAACAAATAACAGTAAAGTAAGTAAAGCATAGCTTTTCTCAGAAGAATTCCTTTGAGTCAACATTGCAGAAAAACCACCCTGGCTTCTGAACTGAAATTTTTAAATCTGTGGCATCATTTCATGTTTCACTGGGGAAAGATTTCAGTGTAAGAAGACAAGATTTTCAAGGTTAAAATAATAGTCCTGGATAAATTCAAGATTGCCCTTCCCCTGGAAAAAAAAATAGAGAAGGAAAAGTGAATTTTAAGAGCATTTCTCAGAGCTACTACTCAGTTTACAGTAATTTGGTTTAGTATTGTCTCACATAATAATCTAAAATATGGGTGATTGATACTGAGGAATAATCACAGATTATCTGAAATGTTGGTGAGACAAGCCCTCCTTAAACTGAGCTCAGGCTATTTCTCTTAATCGTATTCCATCCTGGTTGAATCAAACCATCCTAAAATGGATTATGCAGAGAAGGTGGAGTACAGAGAAGGCAGAGTACATGATACTTTGCACTAGAGCTCTATAATTCCTGGTTAATATACGGTATATAAAAAACAAAAAGCCATGCTGGGTGGACCATCTGCTTCAACATACTGTTTCTGACAATAAACAACCAGGTGTCTCTGGGAAATGCACAAGAAAATAATAAAGGCAAGTACTCTCTTACTGCTGCTACTTAGCAACTGGTATTCAGTGGAATGTTGTCTCTGAACATGAAGTTGTCTTTAAAAAATATTCCCCTTAAAAAAATAGTCCAAATCCATCCCATGTTTCTCCATCTTTTCAGGACAGTCTACAAAAAAATGAAATATTTTAATAAGAGATTTTCATGTCATTGTACATTGGCGCCAAACCATATCCATAATATATGCATCCCGATGTAATTTGCTAATTTATTTTACTGGTAACTCAAATGTAGTATATGCAAAACCAATTTGACTAAGTGATTGGAAAAATCACTCCACAGTTATATCTACACGATACTTTATAAAGGCATGCATTTCTTTATCTTAGGAGCATTACATGAGTCATGCATGCTACTTCCCTGCTCTTCCTCCATAAAGGTTAGTTACACGAAGCAATGTTATTGATTATGCGGTCCAGTATCCTCGTCTCTGACAAGTACCAGCTCTCTAGGGTCTCCGCAAGCAGAGATCTTTTTCACACCTGCTACTTTTGAAACTTTGCCCACTGGCAAAATGACCACCCTAAAATGTGTGTCAAGTAAGTTCCACTGTCTTTTGTACTACTGTAACACTCACCTAGAGAGAACACCTGACTACTTGCTTCTAAGCAACAAATTCACAGAATCACCAAGGGCAATGCTGCTAACAGGGCAAATAGATCACAGATTCATCTGCCCTGTTCACAGTTCATAGATTCACAGGTTCAGCAGCAATTCCTGCATGTATGCAGAAGATGTAAAATCTCTCTAGAAGAAGAAGGCACTTTTCCAATGGAAAACATTTCAACAGTGGAGGTTTATAAGAAAACAATGTTTATTATTTTTTTGTTTTTTTTCACATTCTTAGTATTTACACAACAGAAAAAAATGAGTTCTTATTTACTAAAGTGTGCCTTACACTTCTATACAAATTCTTTCTACAACTGTGAAGGCAAAGAGAAGCCTTGTCTGTGTAACTTCACACTCATCATTCATGATGCTTTCTTGGCCAACCCAAGCAGACAGGTTCTACACCCAGGATGGATGACTTTTATGGTTATCCATTTCATTATTTTCTTTTTCATTCTCCCCTTCCTTCAAGGAACTCATGGTTCATAGTTCAAACTACTCTATACTCCACTCATGTACCTTCGCCACAACCCTGTAGGGTGGGTAAGGCTATGAGATGATCATTGGCCCAAAGTCACCCAGTGTGCTTCAGAGCTGGCTCCTGCCTCATATTTTCGTTTCTTTTCGTGACTTCAGGAACAACCAAGATCCCACATCGTGGGCAGCAGAACCAGGCCAGTTATTCTTTCGTGCCTCAGAACTGGAAAGTTTTAACTGCCTCACTACAGCCTTCGCCTGGCTTCCCTTCTCGCCAAGACGGCCTGAAGGTGGATCTCGGGGTGGTCCAACCAAGGCCGAGTGAGATCCCCTGCCACTGCAAATCACAGGAAGGCTACCAGGCCTAAATGTACCCAAACACGCTGAAGATGGGCGGTGGCGCGGCAGGCTTTGTAGGGATAGGTTTCCATACCACAGGCCGGTGCACTTTCTGCCCTGCCACGCTGCCGTCGGGCTTGCAGAAGGCCTCTCCTTCCGTCGGGCAGGCCACGTTTTTCCTCCAAAGCCCCAGGGTCGAGTAGGGGGCGGCTGGGGGCAGGGCGGCCGCGAGAGGCGGAGGGTAGGCCCTGGGGGAGGCTTGGGGTCTGTGGTACTGAAACGGACAGCAGCTCCAGGCGCTCAGGACCTTAACGGCCCCTCTGTCCGGCTCGTTCTGGGGACTCTCGGCCGCGGGACCCGTCCCGTCGCTGTCGGCGCTTTTTTTACTCTTCTTTCGCTCATAAAGAGGCGAGTCCTTGAGGGACGACGACGGCGACGCGTTTGTTGGGAAAAGTACTACTCCGTTTACGCTCAGAGGGCCCGTAGCTGTCCGCGGCTCTTCCCAAAAAGAGGCGGGCAACTGCCTTTTCCTCATGGGCACTTGGTCGGGCCTGGGGGTCGCCTCGGCGGCGCTCTGGTGCTCGCGAGGGTGGTCTCCGCCCACGGGCTCGGCGGCCTTGTCGCCTTGGGGCGTGGCGGAGGCGCTGCCACTTCGGCCTGCAGAAACCTCGGCGCAGTCGGCGGCGGCCAGGCCTCGCGTTCTCGCCTCAGCCGCCTTTCGCTCCCTGACAGGCGGCGGCGGCGGCGGTGGTTGTGGCTGCATGTGGTGATGGTGGCACCGAGGCAGGCGGGAATATTTCTGGGAGAAGCGCTTGAGCTGCTTCTGAAGGTACTTTCTGTGGTCGACGGAGCGGCGGCAGGGAGCCGACTTGTCCAGGGCGGCTTTGATGTCGCTGGAGGCCAAGTTGACAAAATTGAGGAGGGTTTTCACCTCGCTGTCGGCCGAAGCCATCTCTCGCAACTCAGAGAGCCGCCTCCGGCGAGAAGGGTCGGGGGGCAAAACGTTCGTCCATGAAGTGCTTTCTCCTTCTCCTTTGTCCCACGTCTCTGCCAGTCTGGAGGACACACAAGCAGTCACATTAACAGGGGAGATGGTGAAGTTAGGCTGAAAAGAGAGGATGAGGAATTATATAGTCTCTGACGTTGCTGTGGACTTAAAACCTTATGTCCCTTTTCTCTGGAGGGGGAAAAAAAATAAAACAGGTTGGCACGCTAATGATTTTTAATCCGCCCACAAGGGCCTGACACATAGGATAACTCTGGAAAGTTTTGCATGCTATTGGGTGATTCCAGAGTCAGAGCTTTTAGTGCTTCAAACCCAAAGATATCACATGTTGAGTTCTGTAGTTCCCATCTTGGCAGATTTTTCTTGAGATATGGAAAAAGAATAAGTGGTGGGAAAATACAGGAGAGCTGCAAATGGAAGAGACGCTGTCTGGAACCCACATGAACCCTCATTAAATAGGGCATGTTATGAGAGATGCATACACATATGCATGCTTTTCATATATATGTTTTGTCTCCTAGAAAGTATGATGTGCCTGACCACATAATAGTTACTTAGTTATAAACTGCTCACATTTTGGAGCTGCATTTAGTTCCTTTGGTTGTTACAGTCTAAATGGGCTTATGCTGCAGGTCTCTTTTTCACAGTATAAGATCAGTCAATGTTATATCTCTGTTACATCAAGTATAAATTCAGGGTAAAAAAATGCTTTGCTGACATACATTATTGACATGTATAGGTTCACACAAATAGGGCAACAGAGACTAAAAGAGTTTTCCTGTAATGTGTAAAAATGCCCAAAGATATGACAAATACACCTTCTCATACATTTGGTATGCTCACATAGCACATAAAGATTTGTGCATGTGTGTACATCTTTAACACCACTGATAACTGTTTCATGTAGTTAACCACAAAGGTATTTTACGCTGTAATCCTATACATGTCTGCTTAGAAGTATGTCTTATTGAATTCACTGTAAAGGATTGTAGCCTTGGATACTAAATACTTAAAACTGCATTATAGTTTCTTTCCCATATTATACATATTTAGAATTATATCTGCACAAAGGAAAGCCACTATAAGAAAAACAATAGTTTTTTTCTAGAAAAACAGATATTTTATCCAAACGATTAACTGATTCTAATATCGGTAATTGTCTCACATACTGTTGTTTCTTTTTCTGTGGAATTAGGATCACTCCAAAGACTTTGCTGCACATTTCCTTATAACACATTACTTTACAGCTATTCAGCAGACTAACAGCTAGATAATGCATTTTGCACCAGATACATGCTTGTTACTACAGTCATCCTTCAACACATAGCTTCCCCCTTCTCTCTACAGACATCACTTACCACCACTATGACCTCACTAGTTAATCTTATTAGGCAGGTAGCACTTAACCCTTGCATTGAATCTATGCATCACTTTCATGATGCTCCAACTTAAATACACGCTCCCCTCCCAGCTAGATTGTCTTTTAAATATTGAGTGTTACTGTAACTCTGTGGTAGAGAAGAAGATGCTCACTAGCTAATCTTGTTACATAGGTTAGACACTACCAACCTTTAGAGAAGCAGCCGGACCCTGTGAGTGTTTTGCAGCACTTGAGTAAGCTGAATGAATATCAAGTCCTTCTAGTTAGGAGGCTTTCTCAGGCCAATCAGAAGCCACTTTGCCAAATACAAAGCATCCCAATCAGGCATTAGGCTCCCCGTTCTCACATTCTTTGCCATCACAAATTGTCACCATGGGGACAGCCACAGAAAGACAGCTAATAAATACGATCATTTCCCTGTGATTCCTACCATTCTCTTCGTTCCACCCCTCCCCCCTTTTCTTAAACACAGTCAAACATGATATTCTGAGGATGAGTAAAGAAAGTTTGTTGAGGCCCTTTTCTCTAAACTACTCCAAAGCTGTCTGAAGGCTGGCACTAACCATGCTTGAGTAACACCGGACAATGCTAGTTTGGAAGACCTGGCTAGCCTACTTTTTAAACTGTTCTTGATCAGGGTTTTTTTTCCCCTTAAAGGGAGGGTGATGTCAGAAAAAGGTAGGAAAGGAACAAATCTCTAAAGAGATGTGCAGATATCCATGGAAAAGGAGCTTGAGCGCTCAAGAATCTTGTCTTTATGTTTGCCCCCTCAATTGAGCCACACAAAAGCTGAATTACCCATTCAAACTACCCGGACAAAAGGATGGAGTTGGATAGTACTCTTGCATCTGTAGTCAAACAGTTAGAGACTTAAATCGAGTCGTCATGATGGAGAAAGAGTTAGACAAAGCCCATAGAATTGCCATCAGCAAACATTTTCCTGTGTCATATTAGTGGGTCTCCATGACTCCCCCTGGCCTGGGGACAATAGCACAAGTTTGCACACTCGACTACTGTCACCCTGCCAACGCTGGCAAAGAGCAGAAACAGGACAATCCTTTAAGGGGAAAGCATGCCCACTGCAGGGAAGGTAAGAAGAGAGGGAAGAAAAGCATGTGAAATGCTAATTGAGCTGCTTCCTTTATTGATTCAGAGTTATGTGAGTCCTCATCCTCCTTGCAGGGTTGTCCTTAGGGGTGGCAATAACTTAATAGCATGCTAAAGCTGGGAGTCCCACACTGTGTGTTATCCCCACAGAGATCTTTAAGAATAGGAAAGGAATCAGGGAGGGGAGTTGCCCTGAGTGAATTTCAGAAATGCTAGACATTCAGGAATAAAGCCAGCTAGCAGTGCACTGTGTCCAGACACAACCAAGGCTGGAACAGACACGAGTCCAACTGTTTCCAATCTTAGCACTGAAGTACTTTCAAGATATATAGGACATGTATAAGTACCATTAAATATTGACTCAGATCAAATCAGCAAGAATTTTATCCCAGCAGGCACAGGATTTTCAGGAAATATTTTTAAACAATTGAATACTGAAATACATGTTGGACTTAACAATAAAGAACTGTGCATAAGACTGCAGTACAAGATTTTATAAACAGTAATTGTGCGAATAAAGAAGATTGTTAGGACATTTATTTGTTTGTTACATTTTTAAACCAGTCAACAATCTATGTTTTTGAGTGGCATACACATTAAAAATATAAAATGACATACATAATTAAAAACATTGAAAACATAAAATGTAGTAAAACAAGTATGATAAAACCAATAACAACACATAGCAAAACTATACATAAAAACAAACACCAGGGATAAATCCTAATATATGAAATTGTATCTGTGTGGGTGTGCATACCATTGAATCTTCAGTATTTGTTTTAAAAATATTCATTCTCATAGCTAAGTTTTAAAAAGTGCACATTTTGAATCTGGTTTCGATAGGCTTGGATCTGGTCTAAATTACTGGGGATTCTGTTGGAATCTGTGAGAGATGGTAATGACTGAAGTGCCATTGATTTTAGTGAGTATAACTATCTCAGTGTGGATTCAGTCCATTATATATACTTGAAACTAAAGAATCAGGAAAAAGTGTTCTAAAAATAGAGGAATTCTTTTTAGTCTGGAGCATGGATCCAAATTTTATTCAAGGTGAAGTTTTTAAACTTGTTCCTGTTTACAAACTTGTTTACAAAATCATAATTATCATCTGTATATGAGGTTTAAACAGAAACACGAGTCGCCTTCCCCTCCAGGAGACTGCATTCAACTATGCAATTCAGTTTTTATTACAGGGATCAGTGTTTTCATGTCTGTATTGTAAACACAGTATATACATTCTTCATCACAGAAAAATCTCAAATGATAAAAGTCCTCCAATAACTGAGTTAACTTGTATGAACGTCCCAAGGGCATACAAAATAACATGTGATTTTTTTTTTCTTTACCCCTCTCTTTTTAGTCCCTGGTACATAAAATCTGTGAGAAACATGTCATGCCTAGAACATCAGTAACCCCACTAATTTTCCGTGTAGCAACTGGTGGATTATTGAAAGTCCTAGTTATCTCGGTGATTTGAAAGATTATACTAAAGTGTGTTGGCAACTTGTTTAGCTGCAGGGATGCATTGCAACAATTAGGTTCTTTGTGTTTACTTTGACTTCTTAGCTTCATACCGCAGTTTGGCATGGAGAAGAGTTAACATGCTTTAAAAGGCACTTTAAGTAAGGAATGATTCCACTCTCCAAATCAGATTTTCCATAATCTTTTAGACATTTGTTCAACAGCAGTGACCCTTAGCTAGAAGATGTAGTAGACAAGAGATTACTATTTTTGTAGGCTTGCCTAGAGCAGTGGTTCTCAATGGTGTCTGGAAGGCAGCCTGCATCACTGCAGAGAGATAGCCAATAGATTTGTTAACCCTTTCTCTCCCAGTATCTATAGACACCTCAACTGCTCACTATTGCTTGCTTCTGTCTTGAGTGCACCACAGGGACTGAGCAGCTGAGACACTGGAGTAAAGGAGTCAGTAAGTCTTTTGCCACTGTCTTAACTTTAGAGAAAGTGGCTAAGAAGTACATCTCTATTTGTACATAGGTCTTCAGAATCAACATCTATGCTAGGGCTATATGAAAAGTTTAAAATACCTGAATTCACACTTTGGTCTCTGTTTGATGCCTAAGTCCCATCAGCTGTCTCCCAGAAACTTGTTTGTATAAGTAACTTATGCCCATTTTCTTACTGACAACTAGTGATGTGGTTTCACTATGGTTCAAGTGGCATCTGTGCCTTTGTAGAGCAATGTTTGTCCTCACCCCACATTCCCAATGTTTTACAGAATCTAAACCCTCACACTCAAAAAGTATGTGTCCTCCACTCACTGAGACCCTATATCTCTGCCTAATTTGCTGCCTTTCAAGTGGACTGGAGCTTGGAAATACTATATACTGCTCTCAAAACACTGTGTTTTTACTTCCTCTTGTTGCTATTTAATTCCACCTGTTACTACTATACCATGAGTTTTTATTTCAGAGACCCAACTAGGCAAACATTCAGCATAATGGCATACCTTTTATTTAAAGCAGCTTTTAGAAATGTATACACAGCCTCCTTCTAAAAACTCAATGGCTTGAAACTAGTTTTGATTATAATAACACCCACTAGTGCCATGACCTGCCTCATCTGGCCAAGTTTGTGTTGTTTGCTGATACCCCCTTTTAGGTCACTGTCTATTTTTCCTATTTGTTTCTATATTGCATATCTCCTAGAACTTAGTGAATTATACAATATAGAATGTAGTGTACCTCACAGAATACATTTGTCATTGCATTTTAGGGGGAGAAACTAAATGGTATTGGCAGGTACAAAGCAGCAGCATTTTAGTGCCAAAAAGAGCTGTGGAACATTGGTACTGTGTTTTTGATGTTGTGAACAGAATACTGCTATTTAGCATGGCTCACGGCTAAAGCAAGGAGGAATGTCAGCCCTAAATTGAGGTGGGGGAGAGGATGCAACCCTCTGCTATAGTCACAAGCCACTTGTAATTGATCATTTTCAAGAGTATAGTAGGGCAAGATAGATCAGAATCTTCTGAATCTCTGGGTGAGTTACAGTGGATTAAAGAGGTTTTGATTTCCAATTATCTAACACCAGTAACGACTGGAAAGCTCTCTCCATCACCACCACATCATAAGTGGAATTTTATATGCAATAACTTATGACTTGGTCCTGGTTACTGGTCACAAATACTTTCCTCAAGAATCTGCTGAGTCAGTCTGTATTTTAAACCTTAGTGTATGAATTAATCATAATTTACGCAGATCTGCTTGTTGACTCTCAACATTCTAATAAAAACTAAGATTTTAGAAGCCTGAATTCTTCCCCTCAATGGCAAGGGAATGGATAAATTGTAACTAAGAAATCTTTAGGGTCATCACACAAATGATCTCTGACCATCCTGACTATTGTATGTGAAACCCTAAATATCTGTGAAGATTCTCAGTCATCCAGGTGAGGTTATCTGGAAGTTCAGTCATGGCAACTGGACTTCTTTCTTGTTAGGTTGAAACGTTTTGCTGCTTATCCAAGTAGCTTGTTTGGATATCCAAACTGGGTCTTTAACAAGGCAAGGTCCTGAGTCAGGAGGACAATGGAACAGTCTGAGACCCAGAGCCGACAGAAGAACCTGGTCATTCCTTACATGGTGGGTGTGTCTGAAAAGCTCAGAAGGATTTTTGGTAAATTTTTGTGCACTTCAAACCCACAAACACACTAAGACAGAGACTGGTCGACCCAAAAGACTGGACACCAAAACACAACAGGAGCAATATAGTATATGCGGTCCAATGCAAAGAGGGGTGTTTGGAGCTCTATATTGGAGAAACGAAACAGCCACAAACAGGAGAATGGCCCAGCATAGGAGGGACAATGGCTCAGGACCACAATCAGCAGTGTTCCTTTATTTGAAGGACAAAGGACACTCATTTGATGACCAAGATTTGGACCGAGAAGATAGGTGGTTTGAGAGAGGCGTCAGGGAGGCCATACACGTACATTTAGAAAATCCCTTACTCAACAGGGGTGGAGGCCTTAGATACAAGCTGTCTCCTATTTATCATGCTGCCCTTTCATCCATCCTCAGAAAGATTAGGACCACACACACCAGAAAGACCACTCACTGTTAACGACTGTTAACGACCCATGACAATGGGTGCAGAAGGACTACAGAAGTGGGATCATCCCTCACCCCCAGTCCTTTGTCCTTCTAACAAGCCTATTCAGACCAGGGGGAAGTGAAACCAACTGGAGGATATATCAGAGATCTCCTACCAACTCTCCTCAGACTGAAGAAGCTACTTGGATGAGTAGTGAAATGTTTCAACCTAACAAGAAAGAAGTCCAGTTGCCATGACTTAACTTCCAGTGAAACCCTAAAATTCATCCCAAAGCTGAATCTAGAAAATAACAATGGCTTATTCATATTACATAAATGAAGGAAATACAGAACAGCAGTGGGAATGCTACACATGAGGCACTACTGTAAGGTCCTGTCATAACTTCTGCCAAATACAATAAATTTTAATACTCTGAAATCCAGCAGCTGTAACCCGTAAGGCTGATGACATCATCAACTGCAGATTTTTTTTTAAATTACAATTTTCTAATCTATACCAAAGGTCCTGAGGCTTCCTTGGGATTTCTTTCATCCTGGGGAAGCTTTCAGGGACCATAGGATAGGGATGGAAGTTTCTAATTTCCAAAAATTGCTGCCCCTTGAATAACTTCATCGGTAACTGCAATTTTTAGAAATTAAAGACTCTCACTCCCCCGTCCCACAGGCCCTAAACACTTCCTCACAATGAAGGGGATCTCAAAGGAGTCTTGAGACTTTCTGGAGTAGAATCAGATATTTTTAATTTCTGAAAAATTATTGCAGCAGATGAAGTCATTAGCCTTACATGGTATAAGTTATGTTGCTGGATTTCAGCCATTGTGTGTAATTTTAAAATATCAGAAAAATGCATCACAACGTTTGGAGAAGATGAATACCAAAAGATAGCTGTATTCGCATCATGTGTAGAAGTTCATATATTGGTTTGGTAAGTGCAAATTATGCAGCAAGGCAAACAGTTTGTCCAACATACCTATTTTAGCCAGGCTTCATTCTGTATGGCTAGTAGCCCTAGGTTACAATAGCCTTTACTATTAGTATCAGTGGCCATTGTCTTCTTGTGGCACAGCAGAGTGACTAGCACTAGCAGCAGGTTGCTAATTATAGAGTTCATTTTTCAATTTTAGGGGTGATTCGCACAACATGAGAAAAAGTAATATGCAGCCCAAATTTTTTAAAAAGGAACTCTTTAATTAGTGGCACTCTGCTGGTGCTAGTGATGTCACTCCTGCTATGCTGAAGATTTGCAGCAGGATACTGGCCGTGAAATTTAACAAGAACTAGGTGAGCATTATGATGCAAATCCTCATCATCTGTATGCATAGATCTCCTTGGCTAGATCATACTGTGTGATGTTATATTTGTTAAAAGTACATTTTTTCTCCATGTACCAGACTTATTTGGAAACACTCAAAACAGTTACTCCACATGACTGTTTAAAGCCTATGTTATATAGCTGGAGAAAAAGGGAGAAAGAGGCTCTTATTCAATAAGATAAAAACAAGGTTTAGAGGGTTTTTTTCTACTCACAAACAGTTCACAAACTTAGAAATACCTGTGGGTTCCACTTAAGTTCAAGTAGTTAACTTATTGTCCTGGTTGGAGAAGAAGCCATCTCCACGACCACTCTGAACTCGGACAGAGATCCCTCTTAGCTATCTAGTTTTAACCCTTCCCTCCCAGAACCTATCCCATGCAAGGTTACAATATATACAACAATGTAACAGGTATCTGAATTCAGTATACACTGACATGGCTTACATGTGTAAAAACATGAAGGATACCTAACAACATGAAGCTGGAATATATCAAGCTCTTGGTAACCAGTGTTGAATTACTTGCGTATGTAATGTCCAAAGATGTATTCTTTCCAACATTCTCATTTCATTTCCGTTTCACTTCATTTTGTCCCTCTTGTCTTCACATCTTTCTGTTTTCGAAACTATGAGTTTCCTGTGCCTACTTCTTAAGAGATTATCCATGGCAAATTATATGAAGAAACACTACCATGGATACATCTCAAATTGTACTCCAATCTCAGTTTTCCTGGTGGTATTTGTATTTAGGACCTAATATAAGAAATATAATGCATTTCATGTTTAAGGCCCAAGCAAAATGTGCCATGCTGCTGCTAAAAGTTGCTCTTGATGTTGTAATGACTTCCCCTCCTTTCGAGTCCCAGTTCCCCTGCAGTTGGATGACAATAAGGCAACATAGTGAAGAGCATGATTTTCTGAATAAAGGAAACCCTTTCAAGGTCAGACTCAGGTTGAGCTGCACAGGGTTTTCCGAAGAGGCCACCAGAACCCTTTTGTTCCTCTCTGCTTTAGCCATGTTCATCCCAATGTACATCTGAAAGAAACAATTAACAATAGGGCACTCCTCTTGGAGTTCCTAATGCACTTTGAAGTGTCCACCAAGGGAAGACATAAGAATGATACATCATTTTAACTGTGAGACTGTCAAAGTCGCATAGCAATTGAAAAAAATGTCACCACATGCCTTCCCAGCATGTAGACAGGGACCAGCTGTAGAGACACTTCATATCGGACATGTCACTCTGACAGTTGGCTTCCTGGGCATTCTGGTATGCAAAGGCTTGAAAGGGGTGTTGGGGGGATAGAGATTTCACAAGAATAAATGCATTTAGCCTTCAGAATATGCAAAAAATCTTACTTGTTTCAAAACTTCTTTTACCCAATGGGAATAATGTCTGAGATATACATGAGAAATAATTCTTTTCAAAATAATTATTTTAAATTTCATCTTAAGGTAGGCCACCTACATGTAAAATATGCACAGAAAGCATCTTCATATATACAAACTTTAGACTAAGAAAAATTCACTATCTTGTATCATGTGCAAGATAGTGGTAGCGTAAAAATAGGTTGTGGTTAATGCCCGGACAGCAATAGCCACCTTGGTCCACTTTTGAGAGAAAGGCAGGATAGAAGCAGGTCCAACCAAACACAGACTAGAGCTCACTGGAAGGTTTACTCTTTGGTAGTTTTGACAAGAAATAAATTATTTTTCTCTGCTAGAATTACATCTGTGCAGAGTCATCTAACGGAGCTGTTTTGAGTCGCCAAAGATCTGTATACTCTGGCCCAAGGGAAGAGAGTGCAGACTACACAATGGCCCATTGTAATAGATAATAATTTTCTGCTTTTTCATGAGACTCACAGTTACTTTGCATAATATGAATTGTTTCTCCCAAATAGCTAATTGTTGGGCTTCTACCTAGCCCAGGTCTCATGAGATGTGTCATCAACTTTTTACTTGGGTTACTTTAAATTCTGCTGTTCATTTGACAGTTAATGTTAAATAATGAGACAATAAAGTGAAGAAAATTCGGGATCGTTGTAAGGCATGTGACAGCAATTACACTCCTAAAATAAATGAGGTACAGGCCCCTGCAAATTGCTTTTGAATTATATGTAAATTGCCTTGATTCCTTGCTTTCCTGCAAGGTATTACATTGAAAAAAAGCAAACTTTTATCACTTGCTGGATAGCTCAGTGGTTTAGGTAGCACTGTGGAGCCTGAGGCTGAAAGTTCAGTTCCTCACTGTGCCACCTTGACAAGGGCTACACACAGTGATCCATACAGTCTCTTCCAGCTCTGCGGTTCTATGATCCTTCATTTGAAAGCACTTTATCTGAAACCCATCATCACATAAAATATTGCTGGCTGTAGCTAATCAGAGTTGGAAGCAAGAGCCTAGCACTCTACAAAAAAATTCTATAAAATGTTTAGGTACCCAAAGGCACAGTTTGAGCTTTCTGGCTTCATTCAGATTTCTATCACTAATCTGCAAGTACAAAAAGTGCTCTTTGAATGAACATCTACCTTTTTTCCTCTTCCACTTCTGCCCCTCCACACAACGCCCCCCCCCCACACAGTAGTTGTCCTTTCAACACATCTGCAATGTAGACATGGGAAAGGGAATAACCATTTGGGAAAATGTTACCACATTATGTATTTTATGCATGCATGTGTTTATATGAAGTATTTGTTGCTTTTCTGCCCGTTAATGATTGCAAACATTATATATCATGTTCAGGTAACACATTATTTTAAAAGAGAATTAAAATTCATGTGTAAAATCATGTTTAAATCTAAAGATCTTTTGAAATAGCATAGAGTAGACTGTCTAGGGGCACTGGCGGTGACCCCCTCACAGATGCACTCAAGGAGCAAAGCTCTGTGTGGCCATGCTCAGAATTGTAGTCTCAAAAAAACTAGTTCAAAAAGAACTATAGTCCAAAAGCAATCCTGAGAACTGTATTCCTAAAAAGTAACTTTTCTAAGCTCCGTATACTCTGACACACATTCCACAACAAGATAAAATCTTTAAAAAGGGTATTCTTTAATCTGCTTAAATTATTCAAAATGCTTCATTTGTTCATCTAAAGTGCTTCCTGCTTACCGACTTGATTCTGTGAGTGCAGTTGTTTAAGCCACTACAATTTGTTGCCTCCACCTATTTTCATATGGTCCCTGGATGTCAGTTAATGTTTCTTAGTCACTCTGCCCCTCACACTGATACACTTTAATTCTGAGAAGTCTAGAAACTGACAGTGTTAATTTATTAATCATTACTGAAGTTGGAAGATCTGGAATCTATACTTAAATGTTGTCCTCAGCCAAATGTGAAGCTTTTTTGTGTGATTCATTCTCAGGTGGAACATTTGAAGGGTTTTGGTGAATGCTGCCTCATATGTTTCAGTATTTAGTACATACTGAATATCCTTAGGTTTACACCAGATTTCAGCAAAGCAAAACTTCAAGCAAATTTGGAAGTTTCTTCTCAGGAGAAATATCAATAGATTTTGAGCAAAGTTCAGATACTTTAAATCAGGGGTCGTCAACCCCCGGTCCGCGGCCCAGTGCCAGTCCGTGGGCTTGCCAGAACTGGGCCATGGATACGGATCTCTGCCCCCCGCACGCACGTGCGGCAGGCGTGTCACGCTCGCGTGGGGGGGGTTACGCTCGTGGTGGGCATGTCATGCTCACAGGGGCGTGACACGCCCCCCATGAGCACGCCACACCCCCCACGCGAGTGTGACACACCCACCGCACGTGCGTGCGACACGCCCCCCACGAGTGCGACACGCCCCCTGCAAGCGCGACACGCCCACCGCAAGCGCAACACGCCCACTGCGCTCACGTGGGGGTGCCCCGGCCCCCCCACGCATGAAGCCCACTCCCCCCAATCGGTCCGCGGCCCCAAAAAGGTTGAGGACCGCTGCTTTAAATTAAATTTTCCTAGTCTTATGTAGATTTCCTAAACTTGATCAGATTTCTGATATTCTAGATATGATTCCAAAATCTTAATTTCCTGATTTTCTGAAGGTGGAAAATGATTTCACACTAATGAGCTCAGATTCATTCAAAGTAAGCCTATGTCCATTAAACAGAACAAGGAAGGGTGGAGAGACCATGTAATATGCATATAATCAAATCCTTTGTGGACTTTGGGGTATTGATGGTGTTGGGTATGGGTTCAAGGTTTACATCACTTTGTCTTTTGATCTTTATTACTTTGGCAGGGTTAAATAATGTGCTGAAATTTGAGACTGTAGTGATTTTAGATTTGCATCTCTAGTTGTGGATCAGCACACATAAATTTTATTCAGCCCTATGCCCATGTTTGTCATATTCTAGGTGATCCATTTCATCTTTAGTGGTGATGTCAAGTCACCTTAATTGGTGTGTGTGTGTGTGTGTGCGTGCACGCATGCACACACACATAACAAAGTCTGGAACTGAGCAAGTTTTGTGTTGTCATTTTTCATGTAGGTAGCTGAACATGCAGGGGGAAGGGAACAGTTGCTACCCAGAAGCTTGCCATTCAGGCAGATGGTGGAATGATTTGATATGAATAGCCCTTGTCAGTCTCATACAGCGAACTCTTCAATTGTGCTACATGTTGGACGGCATGTGACTAATGCCATTCTTTTGCAGGCTGCAGGCAGAACACAGCTGTTTCTTTAAGAAAGAAACTGGTTTCGCTAATGGACAGAAAATTTATGGTTAAATCATTTGATCATTAAATCATTTAATCCCATCATCGTGCCTGTAACCATCCTTGAGAACATTGATAGTGATGGGGGGGGGGGGGGTGAAACTAGTTTTTAGCTTTGCAGACCTAAGCCACTTTTTCAGCTATGAAGTGATGATTTTCAGAAATGAATAGCTAGTGCAGATCTTTGGGAGGGCAGATCCCTTTTTATGGTAACTGGCTGCTCCCGACACAGCACCCAAAATATAAAGGCCAAGATCCCATGTAATGACAGAATAGAAAAAAAAAACCACCAGTACACTTCTGTGGGATTGCAACCTTGCCAGCTGTCACAGAGAGATGACAGAGGCAGCAATATAACTTGCAGTTCTCTAATCCAGAGGGGAGTTTCCCAAATGTCTCTCAACTGATCAGTGCCCACTGTGGTTTATCGGGGAGAATGTGTGCTCAAGAGCTTGGCCAAATATATAGTGCAGACCAATAGAATCTTTTCTGTTCAATTGCCTGACATCATAGAAAGTTAGCATGCTTATTTTATGTGCACAAGCATATGCAGGTGCATACAAAGTTAAAGTAAGATCTCATTTTCCTGAATCTGGGTGGCTAGTAGTGGTAGAAAAATATTTTTGGGGAAGATTGCCGTATTCTATTTCTTCAAATCTGGGCAGTCCAATTTCCATACTATGAAAAACTAGGAAGGCTTTTTTGCATACCATGCAAATTAAGCTCATTGATTGTTGAATTGTTTTGCTTCCAATATATTTCGGCCTTGGTATCATTTACATGGTAATCCCTGCTCTGAAAGAGGCAATATAGTGTAATGATTAAAGCATTGGACTTGGAACAGGGATAGCCAAGTTCAAATTCCTACGTGTTCACAAACTACTTGGTGTTCTTGTCCAGGTCAGTATTTTTCCAGCAAACCTGTCTTATAACTCTGTTTGAGGTATAAAATGTGGAGAGGGGAACCATGTAAAGTGGACATGTACATTCCCAGTTCAAAGAAGCAAAGTAATAATTACATTTTGCCATGTGCGGGGCTTCTAGTAGTATTTCCATTAGATGTCTGTCAGTCTCTGCCATCAGTTTTTGCGAATGGCCAAAAAGCCCTACAAATCATAGCCCTATGATTCTCCATCACTCTCTCTCCATATCTGTGCATGTATATGTTGTATACATACATGTAAAACTCTCTCTCTCTTTTTCTTTCTTTCTTTCTTTCTCTCTCTCTCTCTCTCTCTCTCTCTCTCTCTCTCTCTGTATACACCGGTAAGTGCCAATCCAATGCAGTGCTTCCCATATTTTGCTTCTTCTTGTTGTTTAGTCGCTAAGTCATGTCTGACTCTTCGTGACCCCATGGACCAAAGCACGCCAGGCCCTCCTGTCTTCCACTGCCTCCCGGAGTTTGGTCAAATTCATGTTGGTAGCTTCGTTGACACTGTCCAACCATCTCATCCTCTGTCGTCCCCTTCTCCTCTTGCCTTCACACTTTCCCAACATCAGGGTCTTTTCCAGGGAGTCTTCTCTTCTCATGAGATGGCCAAAGTATTGGAGCCTCAGCTTCAGGATCTGTCCTTCCAGTGAGCACTCAGGGTTGATTTCCTTCAGAATGGAGCTTCAGAATTTTGCTTCTACCGCTCTTCAATATAAGTTATTACAAACTTAAGCTTCATAGCAACCATAAATTCAGTAAACTTAACAGTAGCAGCGATAGTAATAGAAGTAGTAGTAAACAAGCGTCTGATAAATTTTAGTCTTCCTCTTGTTTTTCAAAACTTTTTCCAGAGTAGTACCTAACATAGCTCCCAGAAGCCTTGGGGGATAAAATGAAACTTTGTTTTTCTAGAAGCCCAGTACGATGGATAATATCACTGCATAGAAAGTTCTTTTCTATGGACTAATCCCTGAATCAGCATTCATTCCTATGGCTCCATTGCACTGTTTGCAGGCAGCTTTAGGAACAGATTTTAGCTGTTTGCAGATCAGTTAGGATCAGGCAGTCCCACAAGGGCAACTTTTAGAGGATGAGTCTTTAGTTTATGCATCAGTGAGAGATCCTGTCACTCTGTGGATGGTTTCAGACTTCCGCTAATCACATGGGTTGTTTCTTGCAGTCCAACAGCATTTGGAGAGTTGCACTTTGCCCACTCCTGATTTAAGCTGTGGGCCTGCATGAATGCCTTTTGCACCCCCATATTATTTTAATCTTTAATCTTTTATATTTATGGTTTTTAGCTTCAAGATTGTCTTCTAATGACGTAAGCTGTCTATTTATTCTCATTGTCCTTAGCTTTAAATATTGCCTTTTAACTATGTAAACCACTGTTGTGTACTCATTGTTTTCAGCTTTAAATACTGTTTTTCAATGGTGTAAGCCACCTTGGGTCCTTTTTAAGCAGAAAGGTGGGGTAAAAACGTTTTATATAAATAAATATAAATAAATACAATCCTATTTTTTCCTGTCCCAAATATGAAGAAATGTTTGTATTTTGGCAAAGTCTTTCCATACCTTCCTTTCTCAAAATTGAATGCTACTTTTCATTGTAAAAATATTCCATCTTCTAAAACTGCATTTCTTTTCCAATACCGCTTCCTCCTCCTCCTCCTCCTTTTTCTTCTTTGGCAAGAAAGTGCATCACATTCCAGTTATGAAGTTGCATCACAAAATTTGAACACAAAGGCTTAAATTCTGTTGTGCAACTCCACATTTGTAAATGATGATGATATCATCAGCTGTGGAGATTAATATTTAATTTAAGATTTTCTATCCCCTCTTGATTCTGTGGCTCCCTAGGTATCCCTTTTGACCTGGCGAAACCTTTGGGAGCCTTGGAATGAAGGGAAAGGCTTTAATATCCAAAAATCACCACCAGAAGTCCCAAGCCTGGCAATGGTACTGCTGATGGTGATGTTTAGATATTTAAAGCTTCCACAGTCATTCCCAAGGCTCCCAAAGGTTTTTCCAGGTCAAAAGCAATCCTTATGGAGCCTTGGAAGCTGGCGGGGGGAGAGAATCAGCCACAGATATCTTTAATATCTGTGCCTGATTATATCATCACCATTTATAACTGTGCACTTGCACCAAGAGGATTCCATCCAGAAATATTATTACAAAAAAATCCTTAACTAGACAAATCACTGATAGAATTTGAATGTGAGGAAAAGTTAGCTGCTGGGGGCCAATCCATCTACCAGGAAAAACACACTATAATACACCTGTGCACCAATTGAAAATAAGTTTATTTAGGACTCCCTCTAGTGACTGGCCCTAGTAATCACACCTCCAACGTGATTATCCCCCTTGCCTTCTAATGCAGGGATAAAGAATTTAGTATTGCACTTGGTACTGATAGCCAGAGTTGCCCGAAAAGCAGTAGGAAAGATGAGAAACATTCCTACAAAAGAAATAAATCACTATTCAGAGTTCAGGTTGTGACTACCCTGCACAACAGGAAGACATCAGCAGCCTTGGGGCACAGAGGGGAAAAAAAATATGGAGAAAATCTAAATGTATGCATTGTTGGGGGGCAGGGGGCATACCAAATCAGCTCAATGGTGGAATGTCCTTAGCAGCTATTGAATACTACCTGAATGTTGGGGAAAAGGCATGAGAAACTAGACTCATAGGATCTTAGAGCCGTGGGGTTGGAAGAGCCCCAGTCTTCTTCTGAACTTCATGGCTAGAGCATCCGTGACAGATGACTATCCAACTTTTGTTTTAAAACCTCCAACAAAGGAGGACAAACTACCTTTGAAGGCAACCCATTCCAGTGCTGAAGCATCATTACAAGAAAGTCTTCTAGTGTCCTTCTAATCAGAATCTTCTTTCTTGTATTTTGAATCCTATCCTACAAAACGGCAGAAAACAAAGTTTCTCCATCTTCTGCATTCCAACTCTTCAAATACCTGATGGCTTTGGAACCATACCCCACTAAGAAGGAAGGACTAAATGGTGGGATTATAATCTGACACATTTGAAGGGTATTAGACTAGGATGCTGTGCTAGGACCACTACCATAAGTGCAGTTATCCTTTGATGCTCAGGAAGCACATCTTGGCTGAATATGATGAGAATCTTCCTAGCAAAACTATTAGTTACAGGAGGACAAATGCCTCAGGAGTTGCCTCCGACTTATAGCGAACCAATAAATGAACAATCCTCAAAATAACCTGCCCTCAACAGCCTCTCTTAGTTCTTGCAAATTTAGTCTGTGGCTTCCTTTATGGAATCAGTCCATCTCATATTTGGTCTTCCTCTTTTCCTGCCTTCAAGTTTTCCTAGCATTATTCCCTTCAGTTTTCCACTAGCGCTGAACGGTGAGTCTGCTCCGCACAGACGAGGTTCCAGCCATGACCCAAAACAAACGTGGCAATACTGGCTCAGCTGCATAGCACTGGTGCAGCTCTGCACAGCCACGTAGCCCTGCAGCTCAGAGGGAATGTTGCCAGTGCGTCTTGCCTTCTCATGATGTGTCCAAAGTAGGACAACCTCAGTTTTGTCATTTTTTGCTTCCAGAGAAAATTCAGACTTGATTTGATTTAGGACTCTCTTGTTTGTCCTTCTAGCACTCCATGGTATATGTAAAGCTCTCCTCTAGCACAAGTATTTCAAACAAATTGATTTTTTTGCTGTTAGTTTTCTTTCCTGTCCATCTTTCACACCCATACTTGCTGACTGGAAATATGATAGTATGGATGATCTTGGCTTTCATGTCCAGTGACACATTCTTGCATTTGATGATCTTTTCTAGTTCTTACATTTCTGTCCTTGCCAGTTGTAGTCTTCTTCTGATTTCTTGGCTGCAGTCTCCATTTGGATTGATGATTGAACATCAATCATACAAAATCTTTCACAAAATCTATACAAAATCTTTCACAATTTCAGTTTCCTCATTGTCAACATTAAAGTTCTGTACTTCTTCTGTAGTCATGATTTTTGTTTCCTTAATATTGCGCTGCATTCCTGCTTCAGTATTTTCTTCTTACTTATTTGTTTATTTATTTATCCAAAATATTTTTATCCCACCTTTCTCCTCAAAAAGAATCTAAGGCGGCTTTCATCAGAAGTAATTTCAAGTCATTGCTGCTTTCCACCAGTCACCTTTTTGTCCTAATTTACTGATGTTTATTCCACCAATTCTCACTCTTCCTATATCAGAATCTAGTCCAAATTTCCATCTACACCAGTAGAGGACATTATACTGATGAAATTGCTAGAATTGACAGCCTGTTTCTCCTTGTTTAATTATTTAATTTTAGGTCACCACACAAACTGCTTTGAAACCCTTCTTCCCATGCCAGGTTCCAGAGGTATATTTGTGTTAATCTGTTGCAGTAAAAATAATGGGTTTTGTAGGGCTTTGAGAATAATAAATTTTATTATAGCAAAAGCTTTCATGGGCAGTATAAGGTCTGTAATTTTGGAAAGCAGTAATCAGGGCTAGTCTCCCCCTGAATCCATCCCAATATCTGTAAAAATAAGCACGTGCTAATTACAATATCTGTACCTGGGGTAAAGTCAGTTACCCATAATATGTGACTCCTATTAGCCTTCCACTAGCCAGCATAGCTACTGGAAAATTCTAGCTTTGGGCCAATTGACCTAGCCCTATTGTTTTCAGGGTTCCTGAAGAGAGTGCCCACCAAACACCTTCTTGCTCAGATAAGCCTCTGATATTTAAATTGGGTTACGACTAAAGGGGGTGATAAGTGCTTCCCTGTTGTTTCCTTTTACAGTGTTATTTAAAGTGCATTTTAATCTGTTTTTATTCTTTAATATATTTTTTTTAATCCATTTTTGCTAGCCATTTTGAGTACCATTTTTTAGCTGAAAGGTGGGGTCCAAATGTAGATAATTACTGAAATAAAGTGACTAGAAAAAGACAGCAGGGTTCTTATATTTTAAAAATTGTGTGGAGGAGGAAATTTCAGCAAATGCAATTTGCATTAAAAGCTTACATGTGGAACTTTCCTCTTCTAACCAAATACTAAAAGTGCAGGAACTTTGCCCTCTTCCTCATCTTATCACCCGTCTAATTTAGCATATGAAGTAAATGGTGTTTCATAGCTGAAACCAGTAGAGGGAGTTTTCTCCTTTAATTTTTCAGCCCAATCAGAAGAGATATCCAAATCTTATAGGAAGTGACAGCTTCTTAGTTACTGTTGTTGAAAATCCAAAAATTTTCATTGAATTCTACAACTTAAGACCTATGGAAAATACAGAAAGGATACATATTTAACTGTTAATAAATCACCCTGAACAGTGGGACTTATTTCTGAATCATCATACAATTGTGCTGTAAATCCTTCTTATTTTTATTTATTTATTTTATTAGACTTCTACCCCGCCCATCTAGACCAAAGGTCTACTCAAGAGGAGCAGTACTTCTTGGTACTGCTCCTCTTGAGTAATTTTATTTTGTTTCATTTTCTTCTTGACATGGATTTATAAATTCATTATTAATGTACAGATCATGAATAGGAAGGATGCAAATAAATATATTTCACTACATTCTCATTTGCTTTGCACGTAAGAATGATGATCTGACTCACACAGGGCCTTGTATATACTATAAAAGAGATTGTACGCAAATAAATGAATAAATACAAATGCAGTTGTAGTCTTATGAACTAATTGGTTTAGCCCAGTGGGTGATAAGTAGACCTATAGGAAGGGCCTGTGCTTTTTGTTTAGATCAAAAGAAAGCCGCTGAGCCATGGAGTTACTGCTTCCCAGAGAGTAGGAATTTAGATCCTAATCACCTTGATTTTGTCTCTTTGTCTTATGTGAATTGTTGGTCCGCCCTAGACCAATATCATACAAAGAACACAAAGCATAGAAGTATTAATATATGCAAGCCTGGGTCCAGAGCATATCTGGAAATCTCCAAACTGCATCTGGAGTTTTTCAATTCATAGCCCTGACCTGGTTGCATCTGTAAGCATATATTTCACCTAAATTACATAATGTGTTCTCTTAGCAGCATTGGCCCACCTTTCTAGAAAGGAGTTAATTGTTCAGAAACAGACTAATACTTAAAATACTGTTCTGTTTCTTTTTCCATTTCTACCGCTATGTGTGTTTGTGTACACATATGTGACACATATGTGTGTGAATATGTATAGATGTTTGTGTGTGAGAGAGTGTTTCAAAATCAAAGCCTGATTTTGTTCAGTCCCAGCAGTAAGCATCATAGTTTCCCTGCAAATCAAGTGGGGTGCAAAGAGTAGAAAGAAAAAAAGAAAAGAAAAGAAAAGATGAGCCAATGGAGCATTTATTTAAAAAACATAACCACTAGCAAATGCGTGGCATCTGTAAGTAGATTTACAAGAATAAACTCTCTGTTGAGTGTTCTTTCATTTCCAAATGCCTTGTGTAAAGTTTGAGTTTTACTTTTTAGCAGGCAGGGAATGCAAATTGGTCTTGCTTCCCTTCTGCTTTTCATCTATTGGTACAATTTTACATAATTTAAAATTAATGTTTCCCCCTCCCCAACTAGGTCAGTCAAATGGAAATTTTCTGCTCCTCTGAAGGATTAGGCATCATCACTCAGCTAAGGGACATGCAGCACAAATCAATCCACACCGTACTTACCCTAAAGCGGATCTGTGCAGATCAGAAAGCACGTTTGGCTTTCCCAGTAAAGTCTGCAACCTCACTAAATGCTTCAGCTGGGAAATTTACTGAGAAATGGTGACATAAGCAGGGGTAGCAATGCAGGGGTAGCATAAGAGAAGGCCAGGTACCCCCAAACACAGAGCTTGCTCACCAGGTGCCCCTCCCATTGCTAGACATCCATCTTTACTTGAATGTGAGGCACTTTTCACAGGTATTGAGCCAACAAAGGCTGTACTGTTTTCAGCGACTTACGTGTAATATTCAAGATGCCCACAGACCAGTGACAAACCATTGATGAAAGGGGGCGCATGTAACAGAGAGAGATAAATGAAGTGGCCATAGACATGTATATTGCTGGGCTAGGGTGGACTGGACCACCTGTTTTTTCATGAACTCTCCTTGGTATCAGCTATGCTGGGAATTGCTTACAGCTTTGTTACGCAGTCACACCATAATCCATGTATTCCCATGGTAGTACCCTCACTAGAACTATGATAGTTGTTGATGTCCTGAGTGGAAATCTGAGTCGACAACAGATTCTGCTCCAAAATCCAATTAACTGGGAAATACCTATTTTTAAAAAAGTGAGCCAAAGTGCACACATACTGAGATTGCTGGCTGACTTTTAAACCCTGTGGATGCTGACTGGAATATGAAGGTTTTGTTGGGCTGTTGTTTCTCCCCAGAGAGGAGAGCAGATCCTTGCTTCCCCCTGTTGTCAGTCAATAATTTCACAAAAAATTCTGATTCAGTTCATTTTTGCACCTTTCTTCAAAGGCAATGCCAAATAATAATAGAAGGGAACGTATGCCTTTTTTTACATGTGTCTGTGCCATGCCTCTAAGGCCATAAGACCTATACACCAAAAACCTGGTAAGGATACCAAGGGCAAAGCAAAGCAAAGTGTGCTGCTTATATACTGCCTCATAGCACTTAAGCACTCTCTGGGCGGTTTACAAGTTAATTGTGCAGGCTACACATTGCCACCCAGCGAACTGGGTACTCATTTTACCGACCTTGGAAGGAGAGAAGGCTGAATCAACCTTGAGCCGGCTACCTGGGATTGAACCCGAGTCGTGAGCACAGTTTTGGCTGCAGTACAGCAGTTTAACCACTGTGCCACAAAGGTAGTCTATTGCTGTACATGTCACTGTCACACACACCTCAGATGTAGGCATCCTTCAGTCTCGAGAGACTATGGTAACGTGCTCTGAGCAGAGGTCTTGGAACAACGTCTAGTGTGGCTGAGAAGGCCAATTCGAGAGTGACAATCCCTTCCACACTGAAGACAAATACAATCTGTCCCCTGTCCAGCTCCCTGATTATGCTGGTTTCGGGACTGCCTCTTTGCCTCGGCCTGCTGGACAAGGGTCTCTTCAAATTGGGAGAAGCTATGCTGCACCGCCTGCCTCCAGGCTAAACGCTCAGATGTCAAGGTTTCCCATCTGTTGATTCTTAAGGCCTTCAGATCTCGCTTGCAGATATCCTTGTATCACAGCTGTTGTCTCCCTCTGGGGTGCTTTCCCTGCACTAATTCTCCATACAGGAGATATTTTGGAATCCAACCATCAGCCATTCTCACGACATGCCCAGGCCAACCACTGACATGGTATTCTCCCTCCGACAGCTGCAGGAGAAATGTAGGGAACAACAACAGCCACTCTTTGTGGCCTTCATAGATCTTACAAAGGCCTTTGATTTGGTTAGCAGGGACGGCCTTTTTAAAATACTTCCCAAGATTGGATGTCCACCTCGACTCCTTAACATCATCAGGTCCTTTCATGAGGAAATGAAGGGCACTGTAGTTTTTGATGGCTCAACATCAGATCCCTTTGACATCTGAAGCGGAGTTAAACAGGGCTGTGTCCTTGTGCCGACCCTGTTTGGGATCTCTTTTGCTGTCATGCTGAAGCACGCTTTTGGAACTGCAACCGAAGGTGTCTATCTCCGGACTAGATCAGATGGAAAGCTCTTTAATCTCTCTAGATTGAGAGCGAAGACCAAAGTCCAGCTGAAATACATGCGGGACTTCCTCTTCACCGATGATGCAGCTGTTGTTGCCCATTCTGCTGAAGACCTCCAACAACTTATGAATCGTTTTAGTAAGGCCTGCCAAGATTTTGGACTAACAATCAGCCTGAAGAAAACACAAGTCATGGGCCAGGGCATGGACTCACCTCCCTCTATTACCATCTCTACACAAGAATTGGAGGTTGTTCATGACTTTGTGTACCTTGGCTCAACGATCTCTGACACACACTCTCTAGATGTCAAGCTGGATCGGTAGCATTGGCAAAGCAGCTACCATGTTCTCTAGACTCACAAAGAGAGTATGGCTTAATAAGAAGCTGATGGCATATACCAAGATCCAGGTCTATAGAGACTGTGTGCTGAGTACACTCTTGTACTGCAGTGAGTCCTGGACCCTTTGTGCATGGCAGGAGACGAAGCTGAACATGTTCCATATGCGTTGTCTCCAATACATTTTTGCTATCACCTGGCAGGACAAAGTTCCAAATAGAGTAGTCCTAGAACGAGCTAGAATTTTTAGCATGTATTTACTCTGTAACTGAAACAGCGATGTCTACTAAAAAGGCCGTCCCTGCTAACCAAATCAAAGGCCTTTGTAAGATCTATGAAGGCCACAAAGAGTGGCTGTTGTTGTTCCCTACATTTCTCCTGCAGCTGTCAGAGGGAGAATACCATGTCAGTGGTGGATCTATTAGCTCAAAATCCACACTGTGATTCTGGATAGACTCTGTCTGCAAGCACCTGGAGTCTCTTCAGCACAACACGGGCAAGCAGCTTCCCTACAATGCTGAGAAGAGAGATGCCACGGTAGTTATTGCAGTCGCCCCTGTCTCCTTTGTTCTTATACAATGTGACGATGTTTGCATCCTTCATGTCCTGTGGTACTCCGCCTTCCCTCCAGCAAAGACAAAAAGATTTCAAACAGCTCAGTGGTGATGGTCTCTTTACAGCACTTCAGCACTTCAGCAGGGATGTTATCCTTCCCAGGTGCCATGCCGGAGGTGAGGGACTCCAAGGCCACTTTTATTTCTGCTAAAGTTGGTTCGCTGTCCAACTCTTCTAAGACAGGCAGGCACTCGATGTTATTTAATGCCTCTTTGGTTACTACATTCTTTCTAGAATATAGCTCGGAGTAGTGCTGCACGAACTGCCTCCAGGACTCTGGCTCCGGATTTTGCCTCGAGGTTTACTCCTGAAGCCTTTTCCATAGGTGGACATAGCCACAAGGCAGTGGAGGTTTGAAATTGGAGTTTTCCTTTTCCTAGATGGGCTGCCTTCCAAGGCTAACGAGCCCCACCTACCGGGGGGGGGGGGGTTTAGATTAAAGTGCTTTTGGGACAGGGAAAGGAGTTTAGAAGGGGTGGAAAAGGAAATGGGGGTGGAGAGGACCCAGGAAGAGGTGGAAAGGAAATGAGGTGGAGAGGACCCCGGAAGGGGTGGAAAGGAAATGAGGTACAGAGGAGCCCAGAAGGGGTGGAAAGGAAAGGGGGTGGAGAGGACTTTGGAAGAGGCAGAAAGCAAAGGGGGTGGAGAGGACCCTGGAATGACAAGGAAAGGGGGTGGAGAGGACTTTGGAAGAGGCAGAAAGCAAAGGGGGTGGAGAGGACCCTGGAATGGGGTGGAAAGTAAAGGGGGTGGGGAGGACCCTGGAAGGGGTTGGAAAGGAAATGGGGTGGAGAGGACTCTGGAATGGGGCGGAAAGGAAAGGGGGTGGAGAGGACCCTCAGATATCTATTTAATATCTATTTATATTTAATATATATTTGTACTTCACAATACCATTTTCAGTCACTAGGTTTCCTATTTATTGAATCTTCCTTGGAGATGAAGCTTCTTCACATATTCATTTCTTCATTTGTCCCTTCCTCTGTAAACTGTTACAAAGGACAGGGAGAGAGAGAAACAGAGAGAGAGTTCATGCTGCTTGGTAAATAGTGCGGCTGCCGGATTGTTAACTGGAGCTGCTTACAGGACTCTTGTAACAGCTCAATTGGCTGCCAGTAGGTTTCTAGGCACAATTGAAAATATGGGTTTTGACTTTATAAAGCCCTAAACGACTTGGGTCTGAGCTACCTGAAAGACTACATCTCCTTTTCTGAGAATTATATGGGTTTTAAAATCATCGGGGGCGGCCACCATGCTCACAGGTATGCTTAGTCCCACCATGCTCACAGGTATGCTTACTGGGGACATGGGAGAAGGCCTTCTTTGTTGCTGCTCCCAGAATATGGAACTCCCTCCCACAGGAGGCCAGGCTGGCTCCATATTTGCTGTCCTTCCTTAGTCAGGCAAAGACCTTTCTCTTCAGGGAGGCATCTTCTCAGTAACGGCTGTCTAACAGAGGGACTGCTATTCCTCCCTGCATCCAGTTTTTCTGTTATTTGTTTTAATATTATAAGTTGCCTTGAGTTATTTTAAAGAGAAAGGCATGGTACAAATATTTTAAATAAATAATTATAAATAAGCAGTGGTGGAAGAGACTGCATTGTTAATGAAAACCAGGACATATGTGACCAGGGGGTCATTCCATGTCAAATCAACCAATGAAAATTCCATTTTGGAACTTGGATGTCATGGATTTGGTTCATTTTTGGTACATTTGTACATTTCCATGAGATGTTTAAAAAAAAAATTTCAGATTTTTTGGTCCACCCATTTCTGAGATTTTCATTTTCAAAATTGCAAAAAAATGCCAAAATTCACTAGCTACCATAACTTCAAATGTAATGTAATAGATACCTATGATACCTACAGACATGGGACAGGCATCATTTTTAAGCTTATGAATAGGGCTTTCATTTGATATACAACATGATGCAATTGTACATTTAAAAAAAATAACATTTAAAATAATTTAAAATTTGAATTTTTGGGAAAACAGAATTTCTTAACGTTTTCAAAAAAATTCACACTTAAAGATACATTTCTTGTAGCCAGTCAATCCAAATTTCAGGCTGGTATCTCAATGGTATCATACAAAACTTAAATTTTCTTGTTGGCAGTGACAAGGATTTAAATTGACTTAGCTCCCAAAATAGACCAAAATTTCTATACCTAATGATTAAGAACCTCTTTTTTCTTGGCTAGCATGTTGGATGCTTTTGTCATCTCCTGTGGGGTTCACTGGTATGTTCTCCCTGCAGCTGTAATTGGATCCAGTTTGCAAAGGATGAAGTTTCCTGGCACTGTAAGAACATCCGGTTTCCTAGGATAAGAGAATTATGTTGCTGGTCCAGCTGGATGTAAGAATGATAGCTTGACTTCACGTTCTGCAGCATCCATCTGCATGACTTTTACTACCAATTTTATCCTTATTTTCCTCCTTGCCTCTAG
Organism: Intellagama lesueurii; assembly: GCA_037013535.1. Lineage (NCBI taxonomy): Eukaryota > Metazoa > Chordata > Lepidosauria > Squamata > Agamidae > Intellagama > Intellagama lesueurii. The sequence goes on from JBAJHW010000001.1 coordinate 24,964,425, forward strand.
TTCTTCTCGCTGAAGGCAGGGTTCCTTGTCTTTTACGTTCTACTTCTTCTTGTTCCTCTTCTGATTCCTCATTGGAAAACTGTAGGTCTTCTTGTGAGAGGCGTGATGAGAGTGTAGAGGCTCTCATCGGAGTGCCGTCCATCTCTAAGGTTTCCAGAGAAGTGCAGACCACTCCGCCGCCAACTCCACGAGAGAGGGTACATCAGGGAATAGATACCCGGGAACTAGAAGAAAACCTACAGGGTTTGGCAGTAGCCACTCAGACTGAAGGAGAATGGGCGGGAAAGGAAGAAAGGGGGAGGTCCGTGATTGAGGCGGGAATGGGGGATATAAAATGGGAGAGAGACAACATACCAGGCGGCTGGGAGCTGATCTGGGTAGAGGACCCTTGGACGGGACAATGGGAAAAAGTAAAGGTACCTCGAGAGGAGGCGGATTATAGAAGGAGGAGGGGTTTACCACAACGACCCTCGTACTGGGGAGAGTCCGAGGCCAGGGAGTGGAGAAGGAGGTTAAAGGAAGAGAAGGAACTGGTGGCCAGAGAGGCAGAGGAAAGACGATTATGGCGAGCGGAGGAAGCGAGGAGGAGATTGTGCCACCAGGACCGTGGGGTTCCTTGGGACGAGAGAAGGAGCCGTTTTGGATCCGAGATGGAGGGGAGGAGACCCTACCGTTGTTAGGAGACCAAGACGAGGACCAACGTCCATTGACTCCTGACCCATTCCTGCCTGGACCTTGGGAAACCAAGTCGTTAAACCCGTTTGAACAAGAATCGTGGATACCCCTGAGGCATCCGTTGATGTCACAGGAGAAGTTAAGATCTGAACTGTTAATCAATGATTTCCAGTTAAAGGATATAATAAATCCCAGTTTGAATTTTGAGATGAAACCGACTCCTGGTTTATTTGGTAGTGAGGCTAAAGCACAAATCGAACCTTCACATATTGGCGCCCAACGTAGAGAGCCTCATACCCCAGACGGAGAGACAGAGGAGTGGATCAAAAAAATTACGGAAGGCCAAGAAACCCTCATTAAGCAGCTGGCCGAGCAAAAACAATTAATACTAGAACAGCTAAAGAATACAACACACATTCGACCAGATGGCAAGTCAGACCACTTAAGTCCCGCGCTACCGATAGCGACACCACCTATCAAATTGCAAAAGATGGGACCACAGGATGACCCGGCCGCATTCCTCAATACGTTTGAATGGGTGGCGACGTCGGCACAGTGGCCGCAGGACCAGTGGGCCCTGATCCTCACGCCGTATCTGACAGGACTGCCGCAAGAAATAGTGGACACACTCGACCCGTCGGTCGCAAGCGATTAGAAAACGGTGAAAACGGCCATTCTCAACACTTTGAATTTAAATGAAGAAGCATACCGTCGGCGATTCAGAGAACTAAAATTGAAACCCGGGTTACACCCAAGAACACTAGCGCAAAAGATGCGAGTTAATGCCACTAGATGGATACAACCCAAAGAGAAATCAGGAGAACAAGTATTAAGAGTTAATTCTAATGGAGCAACTGATATCTACGTTAGGGACGGGCCCACGAAACTGGGTGGTGAAGAACAAACCCGCCAACCTAGAGGGCGCTGTAATCTTGCTGGAAGACTTCCTCGAGGCGGAAGACCCGTGACAATATAAACCAGTGACGCAGTTAGAAAGACCGAGGAGTAGAGAGAAGATGGCAGAGACAACAGTACACGCGACGGTGCGAGGCCCGATGTCTCAAAGTTTCAAGTAGGCCTGACTAGACCATGTAGATTTTGTGAACCCGGCGGGAACTAGAGTGCCAAGGCCCCTGATAACGGCGGACCCTGCAGCGAATAAACAACCCGCGACGTGGAACAACAGTAAAGACCGGATGGTGGCATGCTTCGGATGCGGGCAATTCGGCCACATAAAAAAGTTCTGCCCAGCAGAGGAGTGTGCGTGGACAGACATCTATGCCCTAACAGCCAAGGTGGGTGACGAAGACCACCCGGGGTGGGCGGTGAAAGCTAAGGTAAATGGACAATGGAAGAGGGCCCTTATCGACACAGGGTGCAGCAAGACCCTGGTGAAAGTGCTACAAGGGGAACGATTACCAGAACCCATGCTTATTAAGTGCGTGCATGGAGATGCTAAGGAATATGAAACGGCGAGGGCCGAAATTGAGATAGGAAACCAAAAGAGAGAACTGGACATAGGAATAGTGCCGGGCCTAGGAAGGGACATGCTACTAGGTAGAGATTGGCCAGGCGTAGAGGAATTAACGTATACAGTGGCCGAAGCGTGTAATGGAGAGTTAGAGGAGGACACTTGGGAATCCGAGATGGTGAACCTGTCCAGGGACCAGTTAAGGAACTGGCAACAAGATGACATGAGCTTAGAGGACTGCAGATTGCAAGCGGTTCCCGAGGGAACCACCAGGGACGGAGAATCGAACTTTGAGATCAGACAGGGTCTGATGTACAGGGTGGTCAAGACCAAATTTGGTGAAGAGACGCAATTGGTGGTACCCAACCAGCTTCGAGGTTGGATCATGCATCTAGCACACGACGTGCCTCTAGCGGGACATTTAGCCACACAAAAGACGTTGGCCAGAATCCGTCAAAGATTCTTCTGGCCAAAAATGGCCAAAATGGTGGAAGAATACTGCCAATCTTGCCCTGAATGCCAGTTGACCCAACCCAAGGCGGGACCGGGAGGAGAGCTGATACCCATGCCCTTAGTGGATAGACCTTTTGATAGGATTGCCATGGACATCGTAGGCCCGCTAACCAAATCAGCGGGTGGACACCAATACATCTTGGTCATCATTGATTATGCTACCCGGTACCCGGAAGCTATTCCCCTAAGAACCACATCGGCCAAGGTCTTGGCTAGGGAGCTGTTAGGGGTATTCTCGCGAGTAGGATTTCCCCGGGAGGTCTTGACGGATCAAGGCTCTAATTTTATGAGCTTGACCTTCAAGCAAATGTGGGAATTGTTAGGGGTGAAGCCCATGAAGACCTCTATTTATCACCCTCAAGCCAATGGCCTGGTAGAAAGGTTCAACCGAACGCTAAAGGGGATGCTTAGAAAATTAGTACTAGAAAAACCCAAACTGTGGAACACCTTCTTGGCGCCCCTAATGTTTGCTGTGAGAGAAGCCCCCCAATCCTCCACAGGTTTTTCGCCATTCGAATTACTATATGGGAGACACCCAAGAGGGGTGCTAGACTTGATAAGGGAGAAGTGGGAAGAAGGAGAAGACCACTCCCAGAATGCATTACAACAAATAGTAGATATGAGAAACAGTTTAATGGTGGCCTGGGAGTTGGCTAAAGACAACCTGGGCCAAGCACAGGTTAGGCAAAAGACAGGATACGATAAAAGGGTGAAGCCCAGAGAATTTGAGGCAGATCAAAAGGTGTTAGTATTGTTACCTACAGCGTCATCCAAACTCTTTGCCAAGTGGCACGGACCCTATAAGGTAATAAGAAAGGTTAGTGAAGTAGATTATGAGATAGAGACTCCTGATAGGAAAAGGAAAAAACAGGTGCTACATGTAAACTTATTGAAAAGGTGGATAGACAGAGAATGTCTATATGGATCAGAAGTAGAGGAAGAGTTAGGGCCAGAGAGTACCGAAATAACCAGAGATAGTACGTTAGTAATAGATGAACAGGTAGATCAAAATCAAAGGGGACAAATCCTACAGATAGAAAAGGAATTCTCAGACGTTTTTTCTAAGACTCCAGGGTGCACCTGTTTGGTGGAACATGTTATTGACACCCAACCAGGAGTGATAGTACGCTCGTCAGGGAGGACCTGGCCCAGACAACTAGCAGGGGTCATCGAAGCTGAGGTGGAAGAGATGCTACGATTGGGGGTGATTGAACCCGCCAAAGGTCCCTGGTGAAGCTTCCCAGTGATGGTACCCAAACCAGATGGGTCCTTGTGCTTCTGCATAGATTTTAGGAAAGTCAATGCCGTGTCTAAGTTCGATGCGTACCCCATGCCCAAGGTGGGTGATTTGTTAGACCATTTAGGGAGCGCTACTTACCTGAGTTCCATCGATCTGACTAAGGGTTACTGGCAGATTCCAGTAAGACTCCAAGATCGAGAAAAAACTGCCTTCTGTACCCCAAAGGGTTTGTATCAATTTGTAAAAATGCCTTTTGGGTTGCATGGGGCCGCAGCAACTTTTCAACTACTGATGGACAAAGTATTAGTGCCAGTTCAAGACTGTGAGGCCGCCTATATTGATGACATAATAATATACAGCCGCACTTGGGAACAACACTTAAGCCATCTGCGGAGGGTACTAACTGAGTTAAGAAAAGCGGGTTTGACTGTAAATCCCAAAAAATGCAAAATAGCTCTACCTAAAGTAGACTATCTGGGTTTTAAGGTAGGACAGGGAGAAATACAACCTCAGGAAGAAAAAGTGACAAAAATATCTCAATGGTACCACCCAAAAACAAAGAAGGAAGTCCAGCAGTTCCTAGGATTGGTGGGATACTATAGACAGTTTATACCGAGATTTTCAAGTATTGCGGCCCCGTTAACCGATTTGACCCGTAAAAGAGCTAGCCGATGGGTGACTTGGGGAGACAAACACGAAGAAGCTTTTGAAACCCTGAAAACTATTATATGTGAGTTGCCCATTAGATTCGCCCCGGATTTCGATTATCCCTTTTCTCTGTTCACCGACGCGTCAGAGAAAGGCCTTGGTGCAGTATTGTCCCAAGTAAGAGAGGGGGTGGAATACCTGGTATTATATCTTAGTCGAAAACTCACGCCAAGGGAACAAAAATATGCAGTGATTGAAAAAGAGGCTCTGGCGATCAAATGGGCTACTCACGCCCTAAGATATTATCTTCAAGGTGCCCCCTTCACCTTAATAACTGATCATGCCCCTCTGCAGTGGCTGTGTAGAATGAAAGAAACCAACCCTCGGCTCACCCGGTGGTATTTGGCATTACAACCCTTTGCTTTCACGGTCCAATATAGAAAGGGAACCGAGCATGCTAATGTCGATTATTTTTCTCGGCAGGGACCGTGGGCCAGAAGCGAGGAAGAGAGGATGGCCCTCTTGGATGGGGGGGTATGTGAGAGGCGTGATGAGAGTGTAGAGGCTCTCATCGGAGTGCTGTCCATCTCTAAGGTTTCCAGAGAAGTGCAGACCACTCCGCCGCCAACTCCACGAGAGAGGGTACATCAGGGAATAGATACCCGGGAACTAGAAGAAAACCTACAGGGTTTGGCAGTAGCCACTCAGACTGAAGGAGAATGGGCAGGAAAGGAAGAAAGGGGGAGGTCCGTGATTGAGGCGGGAATGGGGGATATAAAATGGGAGAGAGACAACATACCAGGCGGCTGGGAGCTGATCTGGGTAGAGGACCCTTGGATGGGACAATGGGAAAAAGTAAAGGTACCTCGAGAGGAGGCGGATTATAGAAGGAGGAGGGGTTTACCACAACGACCCTCGTACTGGGGAGAGTCCGAGGCCAGGGAGTGGAGAAGGAGGTTAAAGGAAGAGAAGGAACTGGTGGCCAGAGAGGCAGAGGAAAGACAATTATGGCGAGCGGAGGAAGCGAGGAGGAGATTGTGCCACCAGGACCGTGGGGTTCCTTGGGACGAGAGAAGGAGCCGTTTTGGATCCGAGATGGAGGGGAGGAGACCCTACCGTTGTTAGGAGACCAAGACGAGGACCAACGTCCGTTGACTCCTGACCCATTCCTGCCTGGACCTTGGGAAACCAAGTCGTTAAACCCGTTTGAACAAGAATCGTGGATACCCCTGAGGCGTCCGTTGATGTCACAGGAGAAGTTAAGATCTGAACCGTTAATCAATGATTTCCAGTTAAAGGATATAATAAATCCCAGTTTGAATTTTGAGATGAAACCGACTCCTGGTTTATTTGGTAGTGAGGCTAAAGCACAAATCGAACCTTCACACTTCTTCTGTCAGCTTCAGTTTGTGTTTCATTTCTTTCATGAAATTCCTGGCCTTCATTTTGCTATTCAGATTATATCTTCTGGTCTCCCAGTTCAGAAAGACTCCTTCGGGTGTCTACCATGTGAAAGGAATTTTCCTGTCTATTAATATTTTAGTAAGAAAAGAGTATTCTTGTCTTTTTTTTCCGCATGCTCCAAGGCACCTGTTTCAAAATATTTATCTTAGCCCCTCTGATTGTCAAATCCTTTTCTCTGTTGACTTTCAATATTTTTTCTTTCACTGATCTTAACAATTTCATGTGAATCTCCTTCAGTAGTTTATTCCTCCTCGTGAAGGCATTCCCCACTCTGTAAATTCTCTCTATTGATTGTTGCAACTCTTCTTGAGTTATCCCTGTTTGTGTGGCCAATTCTTCTGATATCAATTTCTGTAGATCTTCTGATTCTTCTTCTTCCACATTCTGTATTCTAAGAAAATATGAGGCTCTGTCCATTTCAAAAGCCAAGAGATGTTGTTGATCCTTATCTTTTTCTTCTTTAATATTTTGTATTTCATGCTCTGCTTTTGTTAATCTCTGTTCCACTTTCTCAACTGCCTGTGTGAAGGTGTCTATCTTCTGATTGTTACTTTCAATTCCGGCTCTAAAATCTGTTCTGAGCTCTTGCATCTGTTCAGAGATTTGTTTGATGATATTAGTTTGCATATCCTGCATTGCATTTTTGAAAGGATCTTGATTTATGAGTTTATTTATCTTTGACGTTTGACCAGGTGATTCATCTTTTCTCGATCTGGTAGCCATGGTTCTCTTTTATCAGTTTGTGGAAGGAAAAGAGAAATTTATTATATTATCTTTATATGTTTTAGATAGAGAGCAGAGAATGCTATTTCACACAAGTATGCTGTTACAAAAGGTATCAGTACTTTCCTAGCCTTCTTCAATAGGCAATGATGCCAGAATTATTCCAACTTTTTGGAATAATCATTGCTTTTGATCTTGTCTTCACCTTGAAAAATAGTAACCTTTTCTCCTTGAATATTCAAGTTGAGCTTATTTAAATGGGTGAAGATTTCTGACAAATATTCTAATTTGTTTAACGAAATCTGTCAAATGACCGCTGAGGTGAAATTGCTTCTCCATGAGGAATAATCTTACTTCATCTCTCAATTCCCCAAAACAGGACAAAACTTTACCTTGTGATAGCCAACAAACTTCACAGTGTAGCAAAAGTTGGTGGTATTCACTGTCCATATCTTTGCAAAGCTGTTCAAAAAGTCTTGAATTCAGTTATTTGCTTTTTATAAAATTGACAATTTTGACTGATTAATTTAAGGTCTGCTTTAGTTTTTCTTGTATCTTCTTAGCAACTACAGTTTCCCTATCTATGCAGCCAAGTCACCAACAGTATGTTTTCCTTAATCCATGCTGTAAGTCCAGTAAGCTTTCCAGACATTGCTCATGCCCTGTCTGTGCTAATTCCAACGCATGTCAACCAATCCATGTAATGAGATGTTATGAACTCATTTAAGCTGTTAAATACTTCTTCAGCTGTAGTGTGTACCAACGAGGAGATGAACAGTATGTCTTCAAAAACATTTCTCTTGTGCTCATATCTAACGTAGCACAGTAAGGTCACTATGTTTGTTATGTCTGTGCTTTCGTCCAATTGAAGTACAAAGTAGGGAGACATGCAATTTTTTTCTAATAATTGTTCCTTGATACTGGGTTACAAACTGTTGACTTGCTTCTAAACTGTGTCATTTCAAAAAGGTATTAAGGAAAGGTCTTTGGCAGCTTTCTCACTGATCAATGCAGAAAGCATGATTTCTGCAGCAGGTAATAAAGTTCTTCAGCTATTGTGTGCGGTTTTCCAGTTTTTGGTATTAGTGCAGAAACTTCAAATGAGGCCCTCACTGCATTTTCATTGTTACAACCAGGTGCAGTCATTTTTACAATTTTCTTACTTTCCCAAAGCTCATGCTCCTTTGTGGCATGTTCTTTGTTTAGTATCGAGACATCTTTGCAGTTTTGACAGTTTCATGGCCTCGTTGGAGAATATCTCGTAAAATAAACACACTGTGGTAGTTGCTTGTCTTCGAGACGTGTACACATAAAGCCAGTGAGCAGATATTCCTTGCTATAATGGCAACATTTTTTGAGATGCCCGAAATAAGCTTCATTTTGCTTTGAACAGGATGCGCCCTCATCAACATCATCAGTTTTTTTATAGTTCAAATTCAGCCAGTGATCCATTCTGAGGCTCAGCCAAAATGTATTGTTACAAAATTCACTGCGATAATATTGAAAAGTCACTTTACACCACAGTAACCAAACGGTTTTGTTAGCAGAAATTGAAGAAACAGGATCATGAAGTCTGTCCAAACACTCATTCACACTGACTCTGACTCTCTCTTCCTGAGCCTTCTGACACTATGTCAGATGTGTGTATGTTTGGCCTGGATCAGGTGAAGAACCAGAGAGAGAGCTAGGACACAAAGATGGAGACCAACAAACCCAGAGGCACTATGGGACTTTGTATTTCTAGCTATAAGCCCTCATAGTAAGAAATTCAACTATTGAACTGTGCACTTTTTGAACTATGCTTTCAGCAAAGTTGACAGAACACATCTGCTGCTGCTGGGAGTAGAGCAAAGGGGATTAAGAAGACCTTGGTACGAGGATCCTCCTGAGCAAAGCAGATTCCACACCTGTCCACTAAGTGATGGAATACATATTAAGCATTCCATACTTCACAATAAGTGATAAGGACCATATATCTAGGGGGAAACAAAGAAACATCTAATACGCATGCCCAGCTAGCAACCTGAGACAAAGAAACATCTAATACGCATGCCCAGCTAGCAACCTGCCTAAAAGGAATATAAAAAGAGGGTCTGGGCAAACATAATCTGTCTGCTGAGACCAAAAGGCTTTTGGAACTAACTACTTTCTTTGGAACTTGGACAATGCAAATAAAGAATTCTTCTCTCTTTGGTGAGTATGTATGTGGTGTGAGTGTGCTGAATGCATGAAACCCCTTTATTTAGAATTGTAATCAATAGGTAATAAAGTATATTCATTTTGCATTTCTTAATGTGTCTTGTGAGGTTCTTTGCTGTTTAATATTGTTCTTCCTGGGATACAAAAGATCCAGTAGTCACCCTTTTGTGACATGTCTGCGCAGTAGCAAGAAATGTCACATGCTGTCTCCCAGCCACTCAGCATCATTAGCTTGCATGTTTTCACTGTGTGCAGAAATATCAGTTATTTGCTATCAAAAAGTTATTTTCATAACTGATTTTTACTTTTTTTTAATGGAGGCAGTAGGTTAAAAAACCAAGTTTTATGCAAACAAGCAAAGGAAATTAAGATATTGTTCTACGTTTCTTTCTCTCTCTTTCATTTATTCATTCTTTCTTTTTTAACTACAAAAGATCATAACATTTCTTCAAGCCTTCGTGGACCCCCTGTGAGGACATTGTGGCCTCCCGGGGGTCTGCGGATCACAGATTAAGAACCTATATCCTAGATATCAGCCTTATTAGACACAGTAGTGTAATATTATTGATAAAATCATAAGGGCCACTATAAAGCACATCACATTTAAAGGGGGTGATAGCATAATGCTAAAATATTGAATGTCAGATGCTTCCCCTAACAGCCTGCAGACCCATGTTCTTCAAGGAGCACTTAACATTGCAGGCAGATGACTTGATTCATATCAACAGACTCATTCTGTTTTCCTCTCCACTGGGAGCAGGTTCTTTGTAAAGATAATTGGCCTTAATTCCCCATTTAAGACCAAGCTACTCCAAAATATTTTGTGTAAGGGAAATAGCTCAATTGCTGGGGAAATTCCACAGGGGAGGGTGTGAGACTGAGGCTGATGAGACTGCAGTGAGGATTGCAGATAAACTCAGGGGAATCAGGGAAGCTTGGGTGAGAGGTGATGGTGGCAAAGTAATCAGCCTTCACTACATTTTGCAAGTCCATGCTCCACTGGATCACAGTAAACATATATAACAGACCATAGACTTTGTGAGGAGTGGAGGAAAGGAAATGGTATCAAGATTAGTACCAAATAAACAGGAAAAAATTTACAAAGTGTTCCGGTGGAAAAATGAAGAAAAAGGGAATAGCTTTCATATACTTCTTTGGGGGGGGGGGGGAGAGACATAAAGCAAGGTGAAATGGCTCTACCTTGGCCCTGTTGTATTTGCCGAGCTTAACCAGAGCTTTAAAAAAAAAAACTTTCTTGGATGACAATTCCCAGAATTCTCTAGTCAGAACCCACAGCCACAACCATGCTGCCTGAGGGATTATGAGAATTGTAGTCCAAAAGAGAACCTTTCCAAGTTTGGTATGTGTGTGCTTTTGGATTTGTGGTTACCTTCTTCAACAGGAACTTAGGAACGTCTTGACCAGCATAAACCCCATTTCACTAACAATCCTAGCTCAAAACTGGGATAGTTCAAGGTCTGAATTGGTTTATTGGTAACTTTTTACCCTTGGACAGCTTTTCTGAAACAGATGCCGAGCTGCTGTGAATACTATGCTGCAGCTTTATGGTTATATATAATTTGTATAAACTGCAAATGTGATTGTGACAAAAATGTTTCTCATCTTTAGCCACAAGGCTGTCATACCTGACTCTGCATAATAGAGATAGCTCATGTACAACACGAAAAAGCTATTATAGGAAGCCACGTTTCGATGTTTTCAAATAAATGCATCTGAGCAACAGAAGAGGGTGCTGTATAAATAATGCAAAATAAAGGAAGATGGGAAGAGTATTACCCATGAGAAGAACTTCTCTGTCTTCCATGTATATTTCCTAAGATTTATTTTGCAGTAAAATCACACCTTCATTCATTAGAAAGACTGAAAACCAATTGCGCTTTTAATGCACCAATAACTGAGTAGCTGCTAAGAGTCCCTTCCAAATGAACATAAACCCCCAAGATTCAAAAAAGTGCCTGCTTCTGCTGTTAGATCTTGCCATATTTGGCAGCAGGGAAGTGTGGGCTAGGGACATGTTTATGGAATTATGCAGTTTTTCCTAAAATATAAGATATGTTAGTTAGTAGACAAGTGGCTAGGCCTATGAAACTCCCTCTGTATGCAATGTAAATCTGCTTGACGGATAAGGGGATTTAAGGGTGATGAAGGGAAGCTTCCATTATGTAAGGCAAAATCTACATGTCTGTGTCCCCACAAAACTGTCTCTTAAAAAGCCTTTGAAATTTTTGTTTGATTAAGAACTAGGAAGAAATAGTCCATATGATAAAGAATGACATGCCAAAGAAAAGTGGTGCCTTGACTTATAAATTTAATCCGTCCCAGAAGATGTTCGTAAGTCAAAACGTTCGTAAGTCAAATCAGCATTTCCCATAGGAATGCATTGAAAACTGATTAATTCATTCCGGCTGTTTTTTGTTCTTATGTCGAGGCGCCGTTTGTAAGTCAAAGCATTAGTTCCCATAGGAACTAATGCAAAACCGGTTAATCCATCCTCTACCACTAGGGGGAGAAATTATTTTTTTTAACCTAAGATGACTTAGGTTAAAAAAAGGGGCAGGAAAGGAGGGAGGGAGGGAACGAACACCTTTTAAACAGAACACCTTTAAAACCAAGCAGCTTTAAACCAAACCAAGCACCTTTTAAACCAATTTTTACATTTTAAAATTACAGTACCAGGCAGTCCAAAGTCCATTTCCCGCTTTCCCTGCGTTTTTTTTTTGTTCATAAGTCAAAGCTCCGTTCGCAAGTCAAAGCAAAATTTTGCGAACAGAGCTGTTCGTAAGTCGAAATGTTCGTACGTCGGGGCGTTCGTAAGTCAAGGCACCACTGTACATGAAATTTCATTGTGTTCAAGCAAGCAAAATCTTCATGCTGAATGTGGTCCTTTCTATAGAAATACAATGCAGAATACAAATACAGAGCAAATAATTTGTGGCCTATCAAAATACAAAGCAAAGAATTTCTGGTAAACCCACTACATACATACATACAGTACTGTATACATACTGTATACATACATATATACAGTATACATATACAGTATATAAGCCTTTAACTTGAAAATTGAAATGTTCTATTTACTGCTTTTGTATATTGAGTAAACATAAGAGACACTCTTTGACAGGTTGACTAGATTGCATTATCTTTTTTGGCAGAGAGGGATTTCATGCTGGTATCTTCTCTCAGATGAGAAGTTACCATAATACAAAGTTGAGATGAAAGAAACTAGCATGGTAAAACTAGCCCAGCAGCTAACTTGATCACCAGTGATCTTGTCAGGAACAAATCTTCACTTGAACATACAATAAAAGGATACCATATGTTCGGTAACACATTTTGTCTTTGTGCTTCTCCTGGAACCTACCAATCTTCTAAATCTTCAAACCATGCATAGAGTTGGTGGTTCTCTTTTCATCTCCCTGCAGACTTCCTGACTGAGCAATTTGTTTCCCTGGCATGAGTCAAAAGTAGTTTGGAATATGGGCATGATGCAAAGGATGTTGAAGTTTGTTTAAATGCTAAAAGTAGTGTTTCTTTAATATTGGCTGTAGTCCTTTCTGTAAGTTACTCCCTGTAAGGCTGATGAAATCATCAGCAGGATGATTTTTTAAAAATTAACATTTCGTACTTCTGTCCACAGCTCCTATGCAACCTTTTTCATCATTGAAAAATGATGGGAGCTGTGGAATGAGAAGGAGGATTCTTTTATTACTGAAAATGAGCACCACCCGTTGCAGTGATTTTTAGTAGCTAAAAATGTCTTCCTCCCATAATAGTAGTTTTGGAAGAGGTAGCTGTGTTAGTCTGTACTAGCATAAAAACAAAAACAAAAATTCTTAAAAAGATGACAAAAATGTTGTGGCACCTTAAATAGTAACTGCTATATTTTAACGTGAACTTCCATGGACAAGTCCACTTTGTCAAACAAAAGAGTAGGACTACATGGCAAATATGTATACATTTATACATAGCCCCAAATCAGATACTGTATTAGGGTACAAGTTGTTGACCTGGCAATGACCTTTAAAACCCTTGTTGACATTCAGTTCTCTCAGGAAGCATTGTTCTGTAAACAATGCCAATGAAAGGTGGCTAAATTAATCCCAGGCTATAGATAACAAGCAGAAACAATATGGTAATGAGTATTTCTAATCCTCAATGGGGCTTGTGAGGTGGCACTGGTATACAGTAAGGAAATACCATATGAACTGTTGGATGGTTCAATGGAATATGTAGAATAGCTCGGAATTTCAGCAGATGCAACAAAATGTAGCAGTTAGTCTTCAAGGTACCACAATGTTTCTGTCTTTTTTTAATATTTTTTTTTGCCTGATAAGCTAGCACAGATGAATTTGGCTAGTCTTCTAAAACTACTACTATGGAAGTCCCTTTATTTTTTTTTATTAATATTTTATTTTTAAACTACTAGGAATAGGGTAGGGAATACAAAAGGTAAAAGGAAGTGGAAGGGATGGAAAAAGGGGTTTTAAGGATAGGACAACACAGAATATACAATCATCCAATCTATTCATATTAAGTATACAAGCATCCAATCTATTCATTTTTCAATGAAAAATCAACTTTCTACTTTTTTTTAAACTGTTTGATTACCCTCTAGCTGTCAACTTACAATTATGTTTTAGTTTAAATCTAAGTTACTCCAACACTATCAAGAAACCGAGACCAATTGTAAAATACATCCCCTCTTTCAATTTCCTTCTGTCTTGGACATACATTCAGCACGCCTGAAAAAGTATCCATTTCAATCACGTCCCAAATTTTCTCAGTACGTTTCTTTTGTTTCCGTGACTCTGTTTTCTTCCAGTTTTTGGAAGAGAAGGATGAATCCAGGACAGTACTCCAATTTTTAACATCACATTTTCTGATTGTAGCTAAATAGCTCCCTGGGTAACTCTCAATCCCATCTATGTTACCTGGCATCACACTCAATAAAAACAGTTCTGGAGTTAGTACAGTTTCCTTTAACTGTTGTTTAACATCTGATGATTTCTCTTTCATCAAATCTTCCATCTGGCTAAGACGCTCATTTACCTGCTGAAATCCTGTTATTATTATCATTTGCATGGTAACCTGCCATTCTTTATCTGGCAAAGTCCCTGACAGTTGATATTTAAATTTTTCGGGGGTCATTTCCATCTTTCCAATGAGTGTGGTCTGTATAAATGACACTCTTTAGTTTCCAGTATTTTATCAACAAACCAAACCCATCATCACAAACCTCCCCTAGATACTTCCTCCCCTCCTAACCCAGATATTATAAATCAACTTTTAGCCCAACAATTTAAATTACAACCGTGGCAGTATTATCAGAGTCCCACACAGTCCAGCCAAGAAAAAGTCCAGACTAAACAGCAGACACAGGAAGTCAGTCTCTCCAATAAATATTGTTATAATCCGTCAAACTCCAGTCCTGGTTTTCCTAGCTCCTCAGTCTATTCGGATTCGTTCGTCTCGCTAATAATTCACAGTCCATTTTCTTGCTTCCAAAAGTCTATTCCTCCTTCTAAAGCCCAACAAGGTTCTGTTATTCCTAGCTCCTCAATCCAGCCAATTGCGTTGGTGATTCACAGTCTGTTTTCTTACTTCCAAAAGCTTATTCCTTCTTCTCCAAAAACCCAGCAAAATTTCGTTATCAGGATCCCACACAGTCTAGGGAGAAAGATCCAGGCTAAACAGCATTCACAAAATTTCAGTCCGTTAAAGCCTGTCCAGTGGTATTTTCTCTGGGATTTTTTCCAGAAACACAAGATTTTTCCGTCTCACTGTCTCTCTGCTCGACCTTGAGCCAGCCTGCTGTTTGAGAGTCAGGAGCAGGCTGGCAAGCAAGACTCGCCGCTCCTTATCTTCTTTCGGTCAGGTATTTTCACTCTAATTTCTTTTTCATCTTAATGAGGTTATTCATAAATCAAAGGCTTCAACTTACTTTGTTATTGTATATTTTCAGTCGTATTTCTTGTTCTCCTCTCCTCGGAGGGTGGGGGTGGAGTTACTCACAGCTATTCTGCCAAGATGGCTCCCGTCTCCGATCTGTGCTCGGGTGAATTTTCAGAGGGAAGAAAAATCAGGTTGCCGCCCAATCTTCTTCCTTCTGGGGCTCACCAACTGCTACAGAGAGACCTCTCCTGGTCTCCCCTTCGATCCCTCATTTCTAGAGGGACCCCAGACCGGGCGGTTCCAGCTTTTCCCGGGAGCTGTTCCCGGTGGCTGCTGGCTGCACCGCGACAAAACTCCGCCTCTCCGGAAGTCCCTTTATTTAGCTGAATACAGTGGAAATCCATCAACTTCATGAAGAAACTTGCACAGGTACAAACAGACATGTTCCACACTGAATGCGAACAAGAAGACTACATCCCCTAGGGCAGTGATGGTGAACCTTTCTGAGCCCGAGTGCCCAAACTGCAACACAAAACAAACTTATTTATTTCAAAGTGCCAACACTACAATTAAACCTGAATACTGAGGTTTTAGTTTAGAAAAAACAACTGCCCCTGCACTGCAAGGGTTAAATGCTTGTTTCTCCCCCCCCCCCCCCCCGGGGCGATATTAACAGAGAAATACTTACCAGTCCTCCAATCCCCCATCAGGCTACATGGCCGCCATTGTAGCCTTCCGCTGGACCACTGCACCAGCAGAGGGGAGTGCCAAAATCCGGGATCGGAGGACTGGTAAGTATTTCTCAATGGTGACTTATGGCTCGTGTGCCCACAGAGAGAGCTCTGCATGCCAGCTGTGGCACACGTGCCATAGGTTCGCCATCACTGCCTAGGGACTTGAAGAAAAAAAAAGCAAGCAAGCTATGTAATCTACTATATAGCTGCCTGCCTGACAACAAGAACACCATGGACTTACAAAATAACATCATAAATCTATTTAGCTACACACTGAGCCAAGCAGAGGAGTCAGTCCTTTCATAGGGCCTGTCCTTTTGTCCCACCAAACCCACACAGATGATGCAGCTCTGTGGTGACCTGGACAACTTTTTCCACAACTACAACTCAAAGAATATTTCCACAACCTTGACAACAGCCACAACAATGACACACAAACTGTGCCCCAGTCTCCACAACAGGAGAAGGATGTGTTACAACAACATGAGGACCCACATCCACCTTCCTCCTAGCACCGCAGAAAGGAGAACTCCATGTGGACTCCTCCAAAAGGGCAGAACAAAGAATTGGACTTTTATATTGACTGCTTTCACCACCATGTCCAGACTGAGATCATCAACATACCATATAATCTTACCCAGACACAGCGTGATGCTTTAGACAGCCTCAAAAACAATCCCAACATAGTCATCAAAGAGGCACATAAGGGTGGTGCTATGCTTGTCATGGACAAATCAAGCTACACGCAAGAAGCTGAGAGACAATTGTCCAACTCTAAATTCTACGGGGACGTGGTGGCGCTGTGGGTTAAACCGCAGAAGCCTCTGTGCTGCAAGGTCAGAAGACCTGCAGTCGTAAGATCGAATCCACGCGACAGAGTGAGCCCCTGTCGCTTGTCCCAGCTCCCGCCAACCTAGCGGTTTGAAAGCATGCAAAATGCAGAATGCGAGTAGATAAATAGGTACCACCACGGTGGGAAGGTAACGGCGTTCCGTGTCTAGTCGCGCTGGCCACGTGACCACGGAAGATTGTCTTCGGACAAACGCTAGCTCTATGGGTTGGAAACGGAGATGAGCACCGCCCCCTAGAGTCGGACACGACTGGACAAATTGTCAAGGGGAACCTTTACCTTTACCTAAATTCTACCAGCTCCTAACTACAGACCCTACTACCAAATATCTAAAGGAATTACAATATATTATGAAAAACATCCCGGGAAACACATGTGAACAAATCCTTACCAATACATCACAAAAATCTTAACTAGCCGCTAAAGATGGGACATTCTTGGGGAAGATGAATAAGAATATCACCACCAAAGGTGGCCTGGCCCTTTGGACCTCCACCAAAAACCACCCCAGTCCACTCACTGGTCATGAGGCCATCGTCAGTAACATCATGTCAATTGTGGAAATAACCTAGTTGGTACTTCCCTGCTTCCTTGAGGTGCTGAC
This sequence comes from Intellagama lesueurii, assembly GCA_037013535.1. NCBI lineage: Eukaryota > Metazoa > Chordata > Lepidosauria > Squamata > Agamidae > Intellagama > Intellagama lesueurii. The sequence continues at coordinate 24,981,462 of JBAJHW010000001.1, forward strand.
CACTCAGCAGCTGATCTGGGAGACTCATCATCCCACCTCTTCACTGGAGTGATCAGCAGTGCAGGGAGGTGGAGAAGTGCCGGCTGGGCTACTTTCACGATTGGCACAATGTTACCAATGACGGCCACATGTGCCATGTGAAGCCCAGTGAGTGTGCAGGGATGTTTCTGGGGGGAGGGAACAGACCTCCATGGCACTTGTGGTGCTGCGTTTCAAATTCATATCCCCCAAGGATACAAATATGAAGCTCCCATGTCTATTAGCCACCTCTAGGTAAAGGTAAAGGTTCCCCTTGACATTTAGTCCAGTCGTGTCCGACTCTAGGGCACGGTGCTCATCCCCGTTTCCAAGCCGTAGAGCCAGCGTTTGTCCGTAGACAGTTTCTGTGGTCACGTGGCCAGCACGACTAGACAAGGAACGCCGTTACCTTCCCGCCGTGGTAGTACAGTGGTGCCTCGACTTACGAACGCCCCTACTTACGACCATTTCGAGTTACAACCAGCTCCGGCTGCAAAATTTTGCTTCTACTTGCAACCGGAGCTTCCACTTACGAACAGAAAAAGGCAGGGGGGAAAGGCGGGAAATTCAAATTTCTAACTGTAGGTGGCGACGAGGCTGCTTCTTTGTAGATCTTTCGCCCCAGCAGTTAGAGATCTTCGGAGGCTTGGGACTGCCTCCTTCTGCTTCTGAGAGCGTGTGTGTGTTTTTGCAGGGAGGCTTCGGGCTGCCTTGTAAGGTAAGGTGCTGTTTTCTGCTTTTTAAAAACTGTTCCGGGTGTTTTTGCAGCGTGGTTTTGAGCTGGGGGGGGGCTATGTTTCTGTGCTGTGATGGGTCTTGGGGGGTTTGTTTGTTTTTTGGTTTTTCCCCCCATTTCCGATGGGTCTTGGGGGGGTTGGTTGCTTTTTGGAGTCTTTTTCCCCATTTCCGATGGGTTTTCGGGGGTTGTTTGTTTTTTGGTTTTTTTCCTCCCATTTCCGATGGGTCTTGGAGGGGGTTGGTTGCTTTTTAGGGGGTTTTCCCCCATTTCCGATGGGTCTTGGGGGTTTGTTTGTTTTTTGGCTTTCTCCCCCCCCCCCATTTCCGATGGGTCTTGGGGGGTTTGGTTGCTTTTTGGGGTTTTTTTCCCCCCATTTCCGATGGGTCTTGGGGGGGGTTGTTTGTTTTTTGGCTTTTCCCCCCTCCATTTCCTATGGGTCTTGGGGGGTTTGGTTGCTTTTTTGGGGTTTTTTCCCATTTCCGATGGGTCCTGCATGCTTCCCTTGCTTTTTCCTTTGTTTTCTTTGCATTTCCGACCTGCCCCCTTTGTTCTCTGTGCATTGGGTCTTGGGGGGGTTGTTTGCTTTTTAGTTCCCCCCCCCCCATTTCCGATCTTGCACAATCTGCTTGATTGCTTTTTGCTTTCTCTTGTTTGCATTTGCAATGGGTTTTGCATGGTTGATTGGTTTTTGGTTTGTTTTCTTTGCATTAGGTCTTCCACGCTTGATTGCTTTTTGCTTTCTCTTGTTTGCATTTGCAATGGGTCTTGCACGGTTGATTGGTTTTTGGTTTGTTTTCTTTGCATTAGGTCTTCCACACTTGATTGCTTTTTGCCTTCTCTTGTTTGCATTTGCAATGGGTCTTGCACGGTTGATTGCTTTTCTCCCCCCCCCCCCCTTCGGCTGGAAGGGATTAATCGCGTTTCCGACCGGTCTTGCAGTGATTTTTTTTTTGTGTGTGATTTTTTTCTTCAGCCGGAACAGATTAATTGCATTTCAATGCATTCCAATGGGAAATGGTGCTTCGACTTATGACTATTTCGACTTACGCCCATCTTCCTGAACCAATTAAGTTCGTAAGTCGAGGCACCACTGTACCTATTTATCTACTCACATTTTTTTACATGCTTTTGAACTGCTAGGTTGGCAGGAACTGGGACAAGCGACGGGAGCTCACTCCGTCGCGTGGAAAATACACAAACCAGGAAACCCTGGTAGACCCATTGTATCTAGCATCAACACTGTATCTGGATATGTGGATTCCATCCTCAAACCATATGTTACTATTGCACTTAGCTACATAAGAGATACCACAGACATTCAAAGGAAGCTTCAATTCATATATGACCTCCCCGACAACACTGTCCTAGCCACAATGGACAAAGAAGCACTCTACACTAATATCCCACACAGAGATGGACTACAGGTTATCAAAAATACCATTAAAAACAAGAGGGAAGCCCACAAAATCACCACTCTCTACAACTTTGTGTTAACACACAGTTATTTCATCTTTGACAATAAAACCTACCTCCAGATCAATGGAACTACCATGGACACTCATATGACCCCACAATATGTGTTGTCTAATTAACAATATTTATGCAAATTTCCACACATGGGAGGAGAGAGCCTCTTTCACACAAACTAACTTGCTTGTTTGTTTGTATGCTGACTAATCATAGGGGCTTATTTTTCCCGGGACTAGAGAAACTGTCCTTTTTCCTCCCTTCTCTTCCACATGTGTTTGGAAGATACCATTATCTTTTATCTTTTGCAAAATGAACAACCCCAGGCTGAATCTCTGCAGTCTGGAGATCTACTCAAGCCACGTGGTCTGAGGAAACAAACTTCTTTTTACTATTGTTTCTTCTATTTTCTTCTATCAACTTTGATCCGCATGACTACCTGCTGTATACCTGGAGTTTAAGTGAGTAAAGTACTTTTTTATGATTCATTCCTAAAGACAGCCTCCTGAGTCTTATTTCATAAAAGGACTAGTTGTTGGAGAGGATGGAAATCAACTAGGACAGAGAAAGGGGGACTTCTGTGGCTAATTCTGACCTTTAGAGAGCTGACTTTTCACTATGCATTTCACTGGAAATTTAAGCAAGTTTCCAGAACTCTCAACAATATGAAAACATATTCATGGCCTACCTAGAACAACACTTTCTCAACTGTTGCACCCAAAGCCCGCTCTTCTGTTTGAGGTACATTGATGACATTTTTCTGATCTAGATCCATGGAAAGGAATCCCTATACAAATTCCACCAGAATTTCTAAAAAAACTTTCATCTGAACATCAACCTCAGCCTGGAACAATCCACACAAGAGGTACATTTTCTGAACACCACTGTGAAACTACAACAAAGACATATCTACACCATGCTGTACCAAAAATTCACCAGTTTATATATCTGCTTGCATGCCCCCAGCTTCCATCCTGAACACATGACAAAATCCATTGTTTTACAGTCAAGCCCTCAGATACAATCACATTTGCTTGGACCCACAAGACAGAGACTCCAAACTCAAGGATCTACAAAATGCATTCCTTAGACTGCAGTACCCATCCAATATGATTAAGGAACAAATTAACAGAGCAAGATGGATACCCAAAAGTAGCCTACAACAGGATAGACCCAGAAGACAAAATAACTGAACACCATTAATTATTACTTTCAGTCCACAACTGAGGCCACTCAGACACATCATAATTTATCTCCAACCCGTCCTGTCCATGTAGGGTTGGACAAATTTACTAAAACAAGCAAACAAACAAAAGCAAGCTGAAGAGAGGTTTAAATACCCGCCCAGATGAGATGGTGAACCTCATCTATACGAACCATTTAGTCCTTCCTTCAGAGTGAAAAAGAAAGTAAAGTTTAGCTTCACATTATACTTATATACTTATAGCTCAGCATGTTGTTTTATCCTGACTCACACACAGGGTACTGTTCTGAGAGACTATCCTGAAATTGCAAGGCTAATTTTTTTACACACACACAAACATTCATGCACACAAATCTTAACCATTAGCTCTAGCAGTCTAATCATTAGGAAAGATCAGCTTAACAGAAAGATTTGCTCAATAGTCTTTACAACAATGCAGTATTACTTTGAATTAATACCTTCAGTGAACTCTGATATTCCAGCTTATTAGGCATTCATCCATAATTCTTTTATAGCTGGCTCACCTCAATAATATCTAAGTATGTCCATTGTTATTTCTGGGCTCTTCAAACACAGTTTGTTTCTTTGTATACATAAAATATTGTTCAAGAACCCCTATCTCAATGATAGGACTTGTTTCATTTTCTTCATGGGTTATGCAGATCTTGTGTAAATCAATGCCATGGATTAAGATTCTGCAGTAATGTTCAGAAATCACTCATTAAATACCAGATGAATGCTACAATGAAGAATTCCTTCAGAATTCCTTACAAGTTCTTGAATGACATCCTACGGAATTAATAAAGCAAATCTGTTGGTTTGGTTTATTTTGACCACCCACTTGCCATTTTTACTTCTTCTTGCTCTTACATTTCTATTCATGCAAATGAATTGATACATCCAAATGAACATGAGTTAACCCCCCTCCCCCGAAAAGAAGTGGTACCTATTAATAAAGCCATTTTTAGTCAAAGACATAGTGGTATCACCTATGAAGACTGTCAGCAGCCGATTAGAGTTGCCACGGGAAGCAGATTTTTTTTAATCTGTAGAGGGGCCTGGAATCCAGTGAGGAGTGTTCTTTTTTGCTTCAGTCCTTCCTTGTGGGTGGGATTACTGTGCTGAGTTCCTCTTGCTGTCCATCTTGGTTTTCTTTTGTTGCCTGCCAGTCTGACCCTCCATTTTGAATCATTTCCTTTTTTGCCTTTTTTTTTTTAATTTGGGAGGATCTCTCCACCCTCCAGTTTTCACATCCACATATAGTAATTTGTAATACCATAGTGCAGACTATGGTATTTTGCTGCAAAAACTATGGGATCTAATACGTTTTCATTACTTATTGATTCATGGGGTAACACAGCCACATCTAAACCTATCTGTTTATCTGCCATTACCTTGAGGTCTATTTTGTCCTTCCCACTATCTGGTGTTAGCTCATTTTTACACGATTCAATTTCCACTGAATGAGGACCATTTTTACCCAATTGGCCGCCTTGATCTAACTGCTTATCTAACAATAGCACTTTTAAGACCTCTAGTTTTGCAATGATTTTATTTTGTACCACTAATGGCAAAGCACAATAGGAGTCTATAAGGGCTAACTCCTCCTTAATGAGAGATTCCTTCCCTAAGGAAGAATCTTGCTTCCCTTGAACCTGAATTGGAAGACATATCCATTTAGGAATGGACTCGCTCTTGCAATTTCCAGTTTCTATCTGTGACTCCTTTCTTATCTTAGGCTCTGTGCCTCCTAAGTTTCTTGTGTTCTCTCTCCCACTATGATAATGATTGAAAATGGGGTTAGTTTCTTCATCTTCCCTGTATAAGATCTTCTCTGCCCTTTTCTCTTTCTAGTTGTTGTTTCCCATACAGGTCCTTAACTATTCTCCTCTTTACCAGGGCCACGGGACTGGCTGTATTTTCAAACCGCCTAGAGTTTGTGGGTTTGTGGTAGGTGGGGCTCATCAGCCTTGGAAGGCAGCCCATCTAGGAGAAGGAAAACTCCGATTTCAAACCTCCACTGCCTTGTGGCTATATCCACTGATGGAAAAGGCTTCAGGAGTTAACCTCGAGGCAAAATCCGGAGCCGGAGTCCCGGAGGCAGTTCGTGTTGTTCTGGCAACTCCTGCGACATCGCTGGAACCAATTGTATTGGCTCTTGCCTTTCCATTGGACTATTTCAGCGATGTGGAGAGGGGGGATTTGCTGCTTGGGTAACAGCCTATCCTCCATATTATTTTACCCAGGCTTCGTGCTCTGGAGAGGACACTCCAGCTTCGTATACAGCGTCGAAGCAAAATCAGGAAGCTGGACAGGGGACAGATTGTATTTGTCTTCAGTGTGGAAGGGATTGTGACTCTCGAATTGGCCTTCTCAGCCACACTAGACGATGTTCCACGTCCTCCATACAAAGCACGTTACCATAGTCTCTCGAGACTGAAGGATGCCTACACACAGTGCAGACTATCTTCACCCTGATCTCCAGGAACATCTTCTTGCATCTAAGGATCTTTTCTACTTTTTTCAAAGTTGTACTCTCTGTCTTCTGATTTCTTGACTGCAGTCTCATTTTGATTGATGATTCTTTAATTTCTTCATTGTCTACATTAAAGTTATGTAATTCTTCTGTAGATGTGATTTTTCCCCTTGTTAGTTCAACTGCAATCCTGCTTTTCAACTGTTTTCTTTTACGTATTCTCGAAGGCTTTCACGGTTGGAATCCGATGGTTGTTGTAGGTTTTTCAGGCTGTCTGGCCATGTTCTTGAGGTTTTTCTTCCTAACATTTCACCAGTCTCTATGGCTGGCATCTTCAGAGGACAGGAGTCAAAACTCTGTCTGTGCTCTGGTGCAGTTTGTGGGATAGTTGAGTATTTATAGCTATGGGATCAGCTTTTTGTCCTTTTCAGGAGATTGGGTGATTATGGTGATCAGCATGTTTTTTGTTCTGGATGTATTGTTGTGATAAGGGGGAGAGATCATCTGTCACTGTGATTGTTGGGTGTCGTTAGCTGGTCTTTTGTGTGCAGTGATCACTGGTCCTTGTGGCTGGGTAGAGTTTGTTGACCTTTTGCAGGCTGTGTTTTTCAGTGCTGGGAGCCAGGCTTTGTTGAGTTTTAGACTTTCTTCTTTTTTGTTGAAGCTCTGCTGGTGTTTGTGGATTTCAATGGCTTCCCTGTGCAGTCTAACATAATGATTCCTGGTGTTGTCCAGTACTTCAGTATTTTGAAATAGAATTTCATGCCCAGCTTGTTTTAGGGCATGTTCAGCTACTGCTGATTTTTCCGGTTGTTTTAGTCTGCAGTGTCTCTCATGTTCTTTGATTCTGGTGTGGATGCTGCGTTTTGTGGTTCCAATATATACCTGGCCACAACTGCAAGGTATCCGGTATACTCCTGCAGTGGTAAGGGGGTCCCTTTTGCCCAAACTGAAGAGGAAAAACAGCCACCCACAAATAAAGTATTTCTGCCATACATCAAAGGGGTCATAGACCGCATGGGGAAACTCTTGAAAAAACACAACCTACAAACAGTATTCAGGCCCACCACAAAAATACAACAAATGTTATGGGCAGCAAAGGAGAAAAGGGACCCCCTCACCACTGCAGGAGTATACCAGTAAAAGAACACAAAAAACAAAAATAAAATCCTATTTAGTTCACCCCCCGCCTCACTAATGTTAACACAAAAGCCCCAACCCCAATTGATATACCTGGGAGTAAACTCCATCAATTATAGTGTGACTTACTTCAGAGTAGATGTGTACTGGATTGCACAGTTATTTTTTTTTAATCAGATAAATTGAGTCTGTTAGATAAATTACTGTGCTAGGCTGCACCACAACCCATTCCCTGTTTAAGTCTTGTTGCTGTTATGTGCCATCATGTTTTCCTCAATTTATGGTAACCTTATGAATGAATGGCCACCCAAAGGTTCTATGAGTAACAGCTCTGCTTAGGTCTTGCAACTAAGTAGTCATAATTAATTAAGGCTGCAATACTAAATCTGTTCACCTGGGATGAGGCCCTATTGAACTTACTGAGGCCTACCTCTGAGTAGAAATAGAAAGGATTGTACTTTTATTGATTTTAGTCCCCATTCCATGTATAAGGATGCTATGTAAAAAGTGAGGGGAGATTCAGCCTTTTAATAATCTAGATATGAACACAATTGCTAAGGTATATCTGCATATATTCTGTTCTCAACTAGAAGAAAGGCAACACCCTTAGGGAAAAGGGATCAAAAGTTCCCAGATCCTACCACCCTCACATACTTTGGAAGACATTGGTAGAAAGACATTGCTGCATGGAGAGATGGCAGAAGACGTTGCATAGGAACTTGTGCCCAACATGAGTTCAAGGAGGAAATCCACAAGCAGCTCAAACATAAACTCCTGGGGGATCTCATCTCCCTAACTTGAGCAGCACCCAGGAATAAAACGTTCAACCCATACAGCCCTGATCCAGTGACTAGAGATGGGCACAAACCCACTCTCCAGCCCACTCAGACAAGGGGGCAGGATAGGCAAACCTGTGCTCCTGCCAGGTACTGGTTGAACAGCCGAAGAGGAGGAGGAGAGGAGCACACTCTGACTGGTAAGTGGGTCATTGGGGGAAGGGAAAACACAGCACCTGTGGTGCCACGTGTATGAAATGGCACAAACCTCCGAACCAAGGTTTGTGCCCATCTCTACGAGTTACCAATTCTGCATAATTTGTTTCATTCACATAAATATTTATCATGTGTACCATGAATACAACTTATAACAACAAAAGCAATCAAAACCCAAGCCCAGGCCTGAAGCACATGTGACCTTTTCCTTCTTCCCCTCCTCTGGGAACTGAACTGTTTAGGAGGGATTGGGGAGAGAGTCTGCCTGCAACCTTTGCTTCTCAAACTCTGCCACCTTCTGCAGAGTGATAGGAGGGTGTCAGTAGAAACTGTAGCTGTTTCTCAGCCCTTCTTTAAAATAATAAGTAACATAAGTAGAGATAGGTTTAAGTTTCAACTTATTTCTAACAGGGCTTTACCCTCCTGTCACCCCCCAAACTAAATCAGCTGGCCAACTTGTATTTCTGACTGTTGCTGTTGATCTGTGTTCTGAATATATACTATCTGAAATAGTACTAAAATTTTAAAAACTAACACAATCACAGTGCTTCCAACCTTTTAAAAACCTTTTAGATAAACAAAAACATATTGTACTGCCCTTCAAACCTGCTTCCCCAATAATTTTATCTGAATTATCTAAAATTGGAAATACTGTGTAAGTACAGGAGGGGATTGCCTTGGGTTCTAGTTCTGGGATAAAGGTGGGATACAAATAAATTTATAAATATATTTATAATGCTTTATACATATATTAGTCTTTTAATATTAATTATAGTGCAACTCAGATTAAAGAATATACAGGAAAGGTAATAGGTATGCTGCTGTGCATTATAGGATGAGGTAGAGGTTTCTCTCTGTCAAATAGTCAGCAATAGGTAAACCTGTATGCCTCTGTTTCAATTACAAATGAGTTTGTTTGTTTGTTTTTTGTTGGAAAGTAGGTTGAGAATTCAAGTTGAATATCAGTGCCTTAGCAGAATCCATACTTTCAGGCAGAAAATGCTTGTAGTGGTTATTCACAAGCAATAGAGCAGCTCCACCCCCCACCCCTGTGCCTGTAATCAGGAATGATGAAAACTGTAGTTCAACACCACAGGAGGATGCCAGGCTGAGAAAGGATGCAATGGAGTATTGAGAAATAGAATACTAGCTTGCTCATCTGTTAGAATATTGGTTTGTATATCAGCATATTCTGATAATCCATTTCACCACAGGTTTATATGCAACTTATTTTGTGGTTACCACACTGTATCCATGACATGGAACAGGATTAGGTGCCTCTAGTTGTCTCATTGTATATGTGTTTCATGTGTCAAATATACTGAACTTCATCCTCTTAACAACTCTCATTGATTTCCAGTTTATTTTGGCACAGTCTGTCTCTCACAGACAAGAAGATCCATCTAGATTAGCATAACTCCACTGAAGCCTTTTAAGTCAAACCTGTTTATACCAGTTAAGATTCTAACCTGCCAAATATAGTAGCTGCCTATGATTTTAGACAGTGTTATTATGTCTCTTGGCAGCCCTCTAAAGACTGAATGTTTCATTAAGCACTCCAGTGTTTAAATGAAAGAACATGGAAAACTAATGTCATTGTTTGATCCTAAGCGCAATGGGGCAGGGGCAAGTGGAGCATATGAGTGTTCCAGTCTGCTAATTGTAGCTTAAATACGTTAGAGGAAGCTGACTTAGATTTGTCCATCTAGTCCAGAATTGTCTGCACTGACTGTCAGTGACACTCCTACTAATTTTAGAAATGGAAAATTATTGGAGACTATAGTCTCAGAGGTACCTTTTCAAAACTCTGCTCTCTTGCTTTCATGCAGAATAATTTGGCTCCTCATCTGGCCGCTTGACTGTTTCAATCAGAGGAACTAGGAGGCAAATCTGTAGTCTTCTGAAGGGAAAAAGGTGTTCAAGGGCTTCAGCTACCTTGGTTCCACAAGAACAAATATCTTGTTTCTCTTTAATATTAAGGAATTGGAAATCTATGAAACAGGAGCATTCTCTGGCACTAGTAAGAACAGAGAAACATCTTTCTCAAGGGACAGAAGAGGTGACAGAAAGTGAGTGATGGAAAGCTCCCACATACTTTTCAAACTAGTCCCAGTCCGTACGGGCTTTCACCTCATCTACCACTGGTATGCCTCCTCTCTCACATCATCCCAACAAGGAATCCAGATAGGGCAGAATTAAGACATACTAGGACCCTAAACTATGACAGGCTGAACAGATCTCACAGCACAACTTCCCGCCAAAATTGAAAAGTATTTTTAAAATTATAATTATTGTTAGCAGCTTCTTTTTTGGTATTGTAGAAAAAGTATTTGCTGTAATCTGAGAGCCAGTGTGGTGTGCTGGACAGAGTAATGGATTAGGACTCAGCAGATCTAGATTCAAATCCCCAGGTGACTATGGAAACTCACTGGGGATGTGTAACTATGGTAAACCAGTCTTTGAACATCTATCATACCTCAAAAATGTATTTAGAATCACCATAAACCAGAAACAACTTGGTGGCACATAACAACATTATCTGAAGTTCTTAAATTATAGTTTCTTTAGTTTAAGCATAAATCAAGCACTCAATACATCCCTCAACAGCCAGCAGATGATAGAACATACATAATGGACCTGATCTATGTCGTTATGCTGAAAAAAACGAGAAAAGTGGGGAACCCCTGCATTTGAAACAAGGAACAGACTGAGCCATTACTGTGTTCATTTTCATCTTTTGTGTGTGAAAGGAAGCCAGTTCATCACATGGCTATGGCAGCAAAATATATGTTCAGTAAGAACAGACAAGACATGTTTCAGCTGGTCTCTCTCACTTCCTCAAGTTAATACAGTGACACAGTCAGATTATATAATCTTCTCTGCTCAGCCTGCTGATTTCTCCAATATTCCCTTCATGTTTCTCTTCCACTTTTGCAATGTAATGTTATTTTCCAGTGTCACCCAGTTAACAGGAGTAATTCAGAAGAAGAGAAAAATAAGGTCCTTCAGCTATATCTTTATCTTGCTAATGTGAATTAGCTAAAAGGAAAATGGGAGCAAACAACATTCATTTGCCAAGAGAGAAGGGATAGGTGGGAATACACTGGAAACTATCCAGAAGAGACAATAAATGAGCATCTCTTGCTAATGGCTGGCTAGTCCTGTTATTAATATAGCTATAATGATGTTAAGCTTCTCTATTAAGTCAGCAGATCTGGAGTATTGGTTACATTTCATTTCTTAGAAACAGACCCATTTTTCAATTATCTATTAATCCAAAGTGCTTTTACAAGCCTGTAGAGGCCAAATAATGCAGGACAAGACCAGAGCTTGGAAAAACATAATTTTCTTTTTACTATAGTTCCCAGCAACCCCAGCATGACATGGCATGCTGCCTGGGATTCTGGGCATGTACTCCAAAAAGTCACATTTCCAAACTCTTGAAAGACGTTAAGATACAAAGGACTTAAGTTATGGCAACTTTGCAAATTTGAATGAGAAAACAGACTATTTCAACCCCTGTGCTGGGCATTACGATTGGCAATAAGGAGTTGTGCTATGGAATTGCACATTTGACTGTGAGTCCCCATCACTACTGGTAGTGCAGTGCACTGGCGAAAGTCCTTCAGAGATGAGCTTCCACTTTGGCCCTAGTGCAGCTACCACGCACACAACCTTGAGCTGCATATGCAAAGTTGCACAATAGGATTTAGGCCAGTAAGGTTATTTTTACCTGCCTCCAAGCAATATAACATTATTTATGAATTCTTTGTTACTTGCTAAAAGTAGTCAGGTACAAATTAATTTTTATTTCTGTGATTTTCTAAGCTGTCCATTTGCCATTTAAAAAAAGGATATTCCAAGTGGCTAGGAGCTATTTTATCTTTTAGATGTAACTATTTTATAATTGTAATATACAAAAATTTCTTTATTACAAATTCTTGGGTAGTGAATAGGTGGGGCTCGTCAGCCTCAGAAGGCAGCCCATCTAGGAGAAGGAAAACTCTGATCTCAAACCTCCACTGCCTTGTGGCTATATCCACTGATGGAAAAGGCTTCAGGAGTTAACCTCGAGGCAAAATCTGGAGCCGGAGTCCCGGAGGCAGTTCGTGTCATTCTGGCAACTCCTGCGACATCGCTGGAACCAGTTGTATTAGCTATTGCCTTTCCATTGGACTATTTCAGCAACGTGGAGAGGGGGGATTTGCTGCTTCGGTAACAGCCTGCTCGATTGGCGTAGAGCATGACGCCAGGGGCTATTTCTGACGGTGGGAGAGGTCATTGCACCTCACTAGGTAGCTACCGCCCACCTTAAGCTGGGCAGTCCCCAGCCAGTAAGGTGCTACCTCTCCACGGTCTGTTAACCTCATGGGGTGTGTGGGGTTTAGGGTGAAAGCCGACAAGCAGATCGATAACCCTGCACCATGCAACAATCATAAGAAAACTTCTGCCCTAAAGTTGGGCACCTGGAATGTTCGGACAATGACCCCTGGCTTTTCTGACGACCTGCAGGAAATAGACAATGCGTGCAAGACAGCTGTCACCGACATGGAACTGAGTAGGCTGCAGATGGACATTGTTGCCCTGCAAGAAACGAGATTGCCAGACTCGGGATCTGTCAAAGAAAAAATTTTCTCATTCTTCTGGCAGGGAAAACTATTGAATGAGACCAGGGAATATGGTGTTGGCTTTGCGGTCAGAAATACTCTGCTGAGATCCATTGTTCCACCTACTGTGGGGAGTGAAAGAATCCTGTCTCTGCAGCTCCACTCATCAGCGGGACCGGTCACCCTCATTAGTGCATATGCACCAACACTGTCGTCCACAACAGAAGTCAAAGACAAATTCTACGGCAATCTGGCAGCTACTATCAAAAAAATCCCAGAGAGAGAGCCATTGTTTATTCTCGGAGAATCTAATGCTAGAGTTGGTGATGATCACAATTCTTGGCCCACTTGTCTAGGCCGTTTTGGCATTGGGAAGATGAACGAAAATGGCCAACGCTTGCTGGAGTTTTGCTGTTCTTATGGTCTCTGTGTCAGCAACACGTTCTTTAATACGAAGCTTCAACACAGAGTTTCCTGGAGACATCCAAGATCGAAGCATTGGCATCAGCTCAATTTGATCCTCACTAGACGTTCTAGCCTTCCTAGTATTATGATCACACGCAGTTACCAGAGTGCTGATTGCGATACTGATCACTCCCTGGTGTGTAGTAGAGTAAAACTGTGAACAAAGAGATTGTATCACATGAAAAAGGAAGGAAGACCACGTATTGACATCACCAAGACTCGTGATCAAAGAAAAGTGGAGGAATTTGCCCAAGCACTTGGGGAAACCCTTCCAGGCCTGGCTGATGCAAATGCACCTGAACGATGGGAACATTTCAAGAACGCTGTTTATAACAGCGCCCTGTCCACATTTGGCAAGAAGACCAAAAAGACGGCCGACTGGTTCAAAGCCCATTCGGAGAAGCTGATGTCAGCCATTGAGGAAAAGAGGAGAGCTCTAGCAGCATACAAAGCCTGTCCTAGTGAGTACAACTTGCAGGCTCTTCGAGTTGCTCTTAGCAAAGTCCAACAGGCTGCCAGGAGATGTTCCAACAATTACAGTGGTGCCTCGCTAGACGATGTTAATCCGTTCCACGAGGATCGCTGTCTAGCGAAAACATCGTCTAGCGAAGCACGTTTTCCCATTGGAATGCATTGAAATCGCTTCAATGCGTTCCAAGGGAAAATGCAGTCGTCTAGCGAAAATTTCCCATAGGGAAACATCGTCTAGCGAGTGCGGGTCCCCATAGGAATGCACTGACAGCTGCACTGACAGCTTTTCACCACTAGTCGGCGCACTCCTATGGGGAAACCTCATCGTCTAGCGAAAATTCCCCATAGGAGACCATCGTTTTGCGAAGCGCAGTAGCGATCGCAAAAAGGCATCGTCTAGCGATTTCCTCGTCCTGCGAGGCAATCGTCTAACGAGGCACCACTGTATTGGCTTCAGCTCTGCTCTCAGATACAGATAGCAGCGGACACAGGTAACATCAAGGGAATGTATGATGCTTTCAAGCAGGCTTTAGGTCCAATACAGAAGAAATCTGCTCCTTTGAAGACTGCTACAGGCGTGATCATCCAGGACCAAGTACAGCAGATGGAACGCTGGGTGCAGCACTACTCTGAGGTATATTCCAGAGAGAATGTAGTAACCGAAGAGGCACTAAATAACATCAAGTGCCTGCCTGTCTTGGAAGAGTTGGACAGCGAACCAACTTTAGCAGAAATAAAAGCGGCCTTGGATTTCCTCGCTTCCGGCTTGGCACCTGGGAAGGATAACATCCCTGCTGAAGTGCTGTAAAGAGATCATCACCACCAAGCTGTATGAAATCTTTTGTCTTTGCTGGAGGGAAGGTGGAGTACCACAGGACATGAAGGATGCAAACATCGTCACATTGTATAAGAACAAAGGAGACGGGGCGACTGCAATAACTACCGTGGCATCTCTCTTCTCAGCGTTGTAGGGAAGCTGCTTGCCCGTGTTGTGCTGAAGAGACTCCAGGTGCTTGCAGACAGAGTCTATCCAGAATCACAGTGTGGATTTCGAGCTAATAGATCCACCACTGACATGGTATTCTCCCTCCGACAGCTGCAGGAGAAATGTAGGGAACAACAACAGCCACTCTTTGTGGCCTTCATAGATCTTACAAAGGCCTTTGATTTGGTTAGCAGGGACGGCCTTTTTAAAATACTTCCCAAGATTGGATGTCCACCTCGACTCCTTAACATCATCAGGTCCTTTCATGAGGAAATGAAGGGCACTGTCATTTTTGATGGCTCAACATCAGATCTCTTTGACATCCAAAGCGGAGTGAAACAGGGCTGTGTCCTCGCGCCGACCCTGTTTGGGATCTTTTTTGCTGTCATGCTGAAGCACGCTTTTGGAACTGCAACCGAAGGTGTCTATCTCCAGACTAGATCAGATGGAAAGCTCTTTAATCTCTCTAGATTGAGAGCGAAGACCAAAGTCCAGCTGAAATACATGCGGGACTTCCTCTTCGCCGATGATGCAGCTGTTGTTGCCCATTCTGCTGAAGACCTCCAACAACTCATGAATCATTTTAGTAAGGCCTACCAAGACTTTGGATTAACAATCAGCCTGAAGAAAACACAAGTCATGGGCCAGGGCGTGGACTCACCTCCCTCTATTACCATCTCCACACAAGAATTGGAGGTTGTTCATGACTTTGTGTACCTTGGCTCAACAATCTCTGACACCCTCTCCCTAGATGTCGAGCTGGATAAACGCATTGGCAAAGCAGCTACCATGTTCTCTAGACTCACAAAGAGAGTATGGCTTAATCTGCAGGATACCTGCAAGCAGAATCTGAAGGCCTTAGGAATGGACCTCAACAGATGGGAAACCTTGACATCTGAGCGTTCAGCCTGGAGGCAGGCGGTGCATCATGGCCTCTCCCATTTTGAAGAGACACTTGTCCAGCAGGCCGAGGCAAAGAGGCAGTCCCAAAACCAGCAAAATCAGGGAGCTGGACAGGGGACGGATTGTATTTGTCTTCAGTGTGGAAGGGATTGTCACTCTCGAATTGGCCTTCTCAGCCACACTAGATGCTGTTCCAAGTCCTCCATACAGAGCACATTACCATAGTCTCTCGAGACTGAAGGATGCCTAATCTGGGGGTAATGAATTAAGCATTTGGCTGCAGAGCAAGAGGTTGGAAGTTCAATTCCCTACTGTGCTTTTCAAGAGAAGAACCAGTTTATGTAGGCAAAGTGCACAATCCCAGAGCACTCCCCCCAAGAAAGTAATGGTGAATCACTTCTAAATACTCGAAACCTAGAAAAGGAAATGGTTGCCTTACATTAGAATCAATTTGAAAACACATCATTATTAATTATGAATTAATAATCTCCAAAACATGCTGTTGTTACCAGTTCTGCTTAGGTCTTGCAACTAAAGGCCATGATTTCCTTTACTGAGTCAATCCATCATATGTTAGGTCTTCCTCTTTTCCTTCTGTCTTCCAATTTTCTTAGCATTATTGTCTGCCAGCATGTTATGTCTTCTCCAGCTTTCACATTCATACATAGTAATCAGGAATACCATGATATGGATGATCTTGGCCTTGGTCTCCAGTGAAACATCCCTACATGTAGGAATCTTTTCTGGTTCTCTACTAGCTGCTGTTCCAAGTCTCAATCTTCTGATTTCTGAAACATGATACTTTTTAAAAAGTTTTTTTAATTGTAGCTTCCCAATATTTTGAAAAAGAACAGATCCAGCTAATCTATCTGGTTTTAGAAAGACTTTTGCAGGTTCCTTTTAGTCCATGGCTTGGCCTTATTTTGTGGAAAGAAAAGGATTGGAGTGTATGCCTCACCTCAAAGGTGGTTGCTGATGCTTTCTGTGTGGGGAGAAATTGTTCAAGAACCATTCATCCATGAAAAATTCTGTTTCCAGCAGCACTGCCAAGGTCAAAGAGACCAACAGAGCTCTGTTATGCTGAGTAAGTAATGGTCAGGCAAGAGAAAGTTGCTGCAGGGTATGCTTACCTTTTATACCCGCTAAATAAGTTAATAATAAGAATAAAAAGCATACAAATATAAGAATAAAGAATGTAAGAATAGGCAACCCTAAACTTGACATAACATATGCATGAAGCAAAGTTCTGTCTGAATTCTGTCTTAGAGCACGGTATCAAAAACAGAGCTTGGATACTGACTTCCCCTGGCCAGAAAGTCCCTAAACTGCCGGGATAAAAGATGGCAACCCTAAACTTTGCATAAGAGAGAGAGAGAGGATTGTATAAACAGGGTATCTCTATGTAGTAGGTCATAACATGCCGAGTTATCCAAATGGATTGTTTCAAATTCCTCCATGGGCTTTTCTTTCTTTATCTTTGGTATACAGGATATCCATAAGGCAGAGACTTCACTGCAAAATTATCACCACCACTTGGCTTCTGATTGGTCTTTAAGTGTCCAGTACATCTGTTCAAACTCAACGCAAGAGGCAAAGGAAGTCAGCTAGTCTTGTTACACATTGTGAGCCAGCTACAGCCGGCTGGGGGGAAGGAGCTAAGTGCCAGCATGGGCAGGCCCCCTCAGCAACGGCAGAAGGGTTGTTGGCCTTGAAGGAAACACCTGAGGCAGATGAGGGTGGAGGCCCTAAACCCACCCCCAGAGAAACAGCTGTAGCTGAGGTAGATATAGAGGCAAGTGAGCAAGGAGAAGGGGAGGATGCCCGGGAGTTTCTGTCACCTTTGGAGAAGAGAGAAAATAGTCTGCCGGGGGAGATGCTGAAAGGAGCTTCTAAGAGGTCTGCATCTCCGGAGGAGGGCTGGCTTATCTGAAGGCAAGTTGAAAGCTGAAAGATAGAAGCTCCCAGGGACAGCCGGTGCTGCACAGTCTCCTCTGCTTGCTGGATGCCGTGCTGGGGGACTCGGCTGGCAAAGACTGTTTAACAGCCTGGACCTTTCAGCCAAGACGAGCTGCCATGGGAGTGAAGTAACTCCCTGGGGGCTGGGACAGAATATTCTCTCAGCCCTGAAAGGACTGGAAGGATAGAAAGCTACCAATTCCATCCCTGCTGCTTGGGGCTAGAGGCCCCATCCTGCAAAGGACTACAGAGGCACTGTTTTTCTTTTCTTTTCTTTGTATGCTGAGTCCAATAAAGCTTAACTGATCACCAGTACCTGCTGCCTCATCATGGATACAGCGGCTGGGACCGCTCACACACATGCAGCAGAATCGGGTGGTAGAATTGACTGAACCACATCAAATATAGCTTGTGTGTCCTACTTGTGCATGCTACTGTACATAAAACAAACAAAACTCCATGCAGATGGAAAAACATTCCAGTAGAATAGCTCCAGGACTTTTGAACATGATACAGTCATTCAGGGAGTTCTTTAGATAGAAGATGAAGCAATTTTGTGTGTTAGCTGAATTATTATTATTTTCAGCATCTGGTCAGCTATTTATCTGCTATATTTGCATTTTGAGATCCAAATTAAAGTATTTTTGTGCCACACATGGAAACTCAAGATGCCTCAACCCCTCACAACAGGTTCAGCATGCATTACAGTGTATTCCAAAGTTTAGTGTAAACAGGCCAATTCCTCCCAATTTGGCTTTCCTACATTTCTGTTGATGAAGCTTCACTCAGGGACACTGTGGGAAGTTTATATTATTTATTCATTAACTTATTTATATAATATCTAAACTGCTCTCTAAATGAAGTTATTTGGGCCACTTGCAGTGATTAAAACAAACCTGTTTACAATAAGGCAACATAATGCAACTGCATCATAAAATCACAATCAGCTGTAACTCATAGAGACAGGAAATGAAAATTTGCACCAAAAGGTAAGCTTGAAAGAGAGGACAGAGGAATGATATCCAGAGAGCAAAAGCAGCATAAAGTCAGAAACATGATTTTAAAGAGCTAGAGAATTTAAAAAAATAAATAAATCTGTGTCTGATAATGGAAAGATATTACACAGGTGCCATTGTAGCCCATTGCCCACCCGCCAGGCCAGCTGGGCCACTCACTGAGCTCCATGCACTGCCAGGGTGCTTCTTCAGCATCGGCGCTCCAATCTGGGCAGGAGCCCAGATGGCCCTTCCCCACCTCCCCAGGCAGCCGACCACTCATTGGCTGCGTGGGGAGACTCCCTGTCCCGCCTCCTCACCAGAGTGGTTAGCTGCCTGAGGAGGCGGGAACGGGACAGCCGGGCTCCTGCCCGGATTGGAACACCAGCACTGAAGAAGGACCCTGGCAGCACGTGGAGCCCAGTGAGTGGCCTGGCCTGTGGTGCCGCGGTTCGTGCTTCATATGAAGTTATCCAAAGCACGAAGTGCTCATGTCTAATCTTGACTGATACCATTGGTGTTGCAGGCTGCCCTTTGCTATGTAAAGCTTGGTATCCTTTTTCCTGATGGCAATGCAGACACGATATTGTGGAGCAGGTGACTTCTGTGCCTACTATTTTTCTGTCCAGGTGCTGCAACCTGTGGATGATTCCTAATCTTCCTTCTTGTGATTTTTTATCTTTAAATCAGGTTTGGACTGGACAGCCCTTCAAATGGAGGACATCTACAAAAGGAGGATAGGTACCTCTTTAAATGAAGGACTGTCTTCCCTAAAAAAAAAAAGGGCATGTGGCTTGCAAGCTTCAGATGATAATCAGAGGTGTCAAGTAAGGTAATGTTTATGTTTCTTAGCCACCCAGCACAGGTCAGGCTACTGCTGGTGCCCATTATCGTTCCTATTGCCAGATAAAGCTACAATTACTCACCCATATAGCAGAGCACCTTGCCATCAAACCTCGAACTAGGCAGCCCTTTGATATTAATTAGGAACCATATGGAAAACCTAAAAGCAGATGTTTGTGGAGGGAGAATTTCCTGGTGGATTGAGCCCCTCCAATGCAGAAATCTATCTCCTCCATGACACCCAACATCAAGGATTGCCCATGACATTTTGCTGCCTGAGGCAAAGAACAAGATGGCACCTCCTCCCTTTTTCTCTGCAAAACTGCCTAGCATAATAGTTGAATCTATCTTCATCACTGAAAACTGGGGCAGCATCCTCCACTGCATCTGAAGGCAGCAAGTTAGAATGGAATAGTGATGAAGGAACATCTTAGAAACTGCTTTAAAAAATCCATTAGTTTTCATTGTCATTCTACATTAGAAGCCTAAATCCAATCTGTAGTCTTAGTTAGAGTACATACATCAATGGCACTTACATAAGCATTAGCTGAATTCCTGTTGATTCAAGGAGTGTACCATGGTTGGGACTCAAAGTTAGATTTCAGTTCTAATCCTCCCCTTCAGTAATTATCAGTATAATTAACTACAGTTTTTAAAACAACTCTTCAATTTCCTTTTACTCAAAAGTAACCAAAACAGCAAATTTTAGTTACTTTTTTTTTAAAGGGCTCAAGACTTTTGACTTCCAGAACAAAACATTACTACGTCTTCTTTTTTATGCCTCATTGTTGTCTCGATACACATAACACAGCACAAGAGAGTGCTTAAATGATAGGATATTCCTTCTTAGTCATTTAGGAAAGTTTCTGTCCTGAAACTATAGATGTAATTAAAAGTTAATGTTACACTAGAAAAGACGTTATCCCTTATTAAATTACAATCATAATGAAATGCAATACCTTCATTATGTCAAAAGGGAATGTGACGGACAGGCCAGAAACCACACCTGTCCATCACAATGGAACACTGATTCAGTAGCCAATGGTTGAGCAGGAGGGTGGAACCAAGGAATAGAGGAAGAGAATGGAGGACAGTTATAATCAGTTAGGATTTCAGTTAACGAGTAGTTAGGGTTTCTTTTAAGCATGAGATAAGACAGTTGGTCAAGGGTTAGGGAAAGAGTTAGGTAATTGGAAGAATTGTTATGAAGAGTTAGAATACGAAGAAGGTTTAGAGAGAGATTGATAGACAGGGATTAGTAAAGTCAAATAGTAACACTTAGAAAGAAATGTATAAGAGAACTGAATGAAATAACACCTACAAGAAATAAATAAACTGTTATAAAGTAATTGAAACTAAATACAAAGAAACCAGCATATTTCTATGATAAATGAAGTTTAATGAATCTCAAATACAATACCACCTATGATTTACTTGATTCTTTCACATGTTAAACAAGTAATAAACAACGTTAATTTTGACATATATGATTCAATGTGTCTAACTGGTAATTGAGGAAAGATTTCCTCTGGTGGCAGCGGAAGTGGAGACAAGAGATACTGTCATGCCTGAAAGTAAATCTGTTTGTTAAGGGGAACAGACAGAGGAGCTGAGGGTGGGTGACAGGGAACTAATTAAAAATGATGTTATTTGTAAGTAGTTACTCCCAAGCTCTGAATTAAGAGCAAACTATCTAGTGCACAGTTCTCCTCTCCAAACATCTGACTATGATCTCTCATCCACCTGAGATGACCACCCCACTTTGTGTCATATTTGTCTTGCAGAAGAAACCAGAGTAAAATACATGACTGATAGAAGAACGATCTAAAGCAAGATCCTAACTAACTTCGTCACACTGAACACCAGTGCTAAATTCCACTTATTGTTGGAACAGAAGCATACAACTCTTCATCACACTCTGCCTAATGGTAGGGTTGGCACTTTCCCAAATTGTCCATCTGTGGCAGCAACCTCACCTTGCCTTTTTACATGCAGTTTTACTTCTGAAGTAGCAAATTGGAGTTTTCATCCTTCATAGTTATTTATTTCAATCACGCATGGAGAAACACACAGATTTTGAAATAACAAAGACTTTTCCACAAAAGTGGTGACTGCTGTTAATTCCACCACAGGGGCCTCAGCAACTCATCTGCATCTCACACATTTTCTCCCTACAGGAGGGTGATTATCTCTTAACAGTAACTCCCTTTGCAGTGGATTTGAACGCAAACCATTAGGCAAATTAAAATTTGGAGAGCTCCAAATATATTTAGAGGGGACATTAAATGGCCAGGTTTTTAAAAGTTAATACGAGGGGGTGCTGACAAGTATCAAGCCTTACCCAGAAAAAATTGAGCTAGGAAGCTGTAAATTGCAGGGTGTATTGGCCAATTTGTCTGTATTCAATGGTGCAAAAACCAACTACCTATGATTTTAACTTGTCTTTCATTTTCAGGTCCAAAGTGAACATGGCAGCAACTCCAGAAAAGTTCAATGTGGAAGAGCATAGGACCATAATCAAGTTCCTGTTTCTCCAAGGGAAAGGTGCAAAGCAGATCCATGATGAAATGTCACAAACTATGGGTGACCGTGGTCCTTCATATGCAACAGTTAAACATTGGGTTGTCAATTTTAAAACTGGCCATTTCGGTGTTGATAGTGAGAAACCCAGTGGAAGGCCTGTTTCTGTCTCTGTGCCTGCAAATGTGAAAGCCATCCATGACATGATCGTGGAGGACCGCCGAATATCAGCCAAAAGTATTGCTATATATCTGAGAATATCACGTGAGAGAGTTGGTGCCATTATCCACAACGACTTGGAAATGAGAAAGCTGGCAGCAAAGTGGATCCCCAAACTTTTGACAACCGAACAAAAGAGGAAACGTGTGGAGTCATCGGTGGCTGTTTTGGAACATTTTGCAAGAAATGAGTCAGATTTCCTGGGCAAACTGGTGATGAGACATGGATCTACTGTTATGGTCCTGAGACAAAGGAACAGTCTAAGGAATGGAGGCACAGTGGTTCCCTCAGACCAAAGAAGTTCCGAGTGCAAAGGTTGGTGCAGAAGCAAATGGCAACCTTTTTTGGGGGATAAAAAGGGAGTTCTGCTGGTGGACTACCTCCAACAGGGTTCAACCATCAATGCAAAATATTACTGTGCTTTATTGACGAAGTTGAGGCAAAACATCAAGGAAAAACGTCAAGGAAAGCTCTCCAAAGGTGTCATCCTGTTGTATGACAATGCCTCATCACACACTGCAGGTGAAACGATGGCAAAACTGACCTCCTTAGGCTTTTAAGTGATGCCCCATCCACCCTATCCTCCCAACCTGGCTCCTGACTATCATCTGTCCCCCAAACTCAAAAAACACCTAAAGGGACAACAATTTAGGAGTATTCTGGAGGCATCTAATGCTGCAAATGAGTGGTTAAATGAGCAGTCAGAAGAATTTTATTTGCAGGGATTTAAGAAGCTGCAGGACAGATGTTGCAAGTGTGTTGACTTCCTGGGGGAATATGTAGAATAGTGTGGCAGTTACAGCTTCCTAGCAAAAAAATTTCTGGGTAAGGCTCAATACTTGTCAGCACCCCCTCGTAGCACAAAATATCTATTTTATCAGGGTCTGACCAGCCAATCAGTTTATTATGTATTTCTCTTGGCTACTGTGTTACATTTTGTGGGGAAAGAGGGTGGAGAATAGGATGAAAAGAAGAAGTAAGCATTAATAAAGGGTAATTACAAAAATATATCTTGTTGCTTAATACAATGGCAAACCACTTTGTAAGGAGCATGACCAATTCAAAAAGGTTTCAGCTGCCTATAAAGTTGTCCTCCTAAACGATTCCCAGTAAATTATTACCCACTACTTAAAAGCAAGAGTACTATGAATTAAAGCCTCAATCCAAAAAGAGCTGAACTACATTTTGAAGTTGATTAGAATGTCAGTCAAATAATATATGCTTTCCTTCCATCTCCATTAAACAGACCTGCAAATAAAATGTAATTTTAATGGGTTGCATTGCAGGATTTTCTTGTTCTTCCCCCTCCCAACTCTTTTGATTAATATCTTCTCTATAATTTACAATTGAAACTAAATTATTAGAGGCATACCAGGGACACAGAATCAACTTTAAACTATGTCTCCAATAGCTCAATATTGTGTGCTTTCTGGTGGTGAATCTTCAACAGAACTGGAAAAAGTTGCCGTTTTCAACTGCAACTCCCATAAATCCCCTGCCAGCATGGCCCAGGTCTATGTTGGCTTGGTGATTCTGGCCATTGTCATTTCCTCAGCCCAGCTCCTCAAAACTTTAAGCAATGAAAGGTCCTTCACATTACTTAGCACAGCAATGGTGTACAAGCTTTTCAGTCCTGAAGGCAGCATGGGAGGCTGACTGGGAAGTTAGAGACTGGATAAATTCACTCATGTACTCACACCTACATGCCCACTCACCCACACACAGATCCCAGGAATCCTCTTTCCTCACTGGGATAGAGTGACAACCTTTTGCCCCTGTTTTCTCTCAGTCATTCTGACAGGGAGCACTCTTCCTTTGCTGCAGAAATGGATGACCTTTTTGGATAGTGTGACCCCAGAGGCTAAACAGATTCCAGAAGGTTAGTACAGTGGGCATAACTGACAAAGCTCTGGTCACTTTTTGGAGAGGACATAGGCTACTGACATAATTGCCATGGCTTTCCAGAGTCTGTTCTATTCTTTGGTACATCCAATCTGAAAGAAATGAAGCAGGCTGACAGCATAATGGGATGCATGGATGCACACTGTCATTGTGTCCTGCAGAGCTTCTCCTAGTAGTTAGGAGCAGAAATGAGCACAAAGCTAAAAACAAACCAGGAAATTCATTAAAAAATTGCTAATTCCTTGATTTGAATTGGTTTGGGTTTGTCCAAATTGGAGAACCCAAACTTTCCCAAACCAATGAAATTTTTGGCAATTTATGAACTTCCTGGTTCGTTGTCCCTCACACAGCCTGCCCCATCCCCTTCTCACTGCCCCCATTTTCTCCCTACCTTTTCCTGCCACTGCCTCCTCTTCCTCCGCTGCCACCAGCATCTTGAGAGCCCTGCTGCAGGCTGGTGGTCTTTGCACATATCCCTGCCTCTCAGCGGGTAAGTGGGACATGTGCAGATGGCCCCGGCCATGCCAGCTACCTAAAAAATTAAATAAATAAATAAATAAATAAAGATGTCTGACAGGCCATCTATCATCATCATCTCCTTGGGCACAGGCCTTGTTGAGGCGGAGGGGCTTGCGTGCTTCAGTGAGGTTGAGAGCTATGCTGAAGGGTCTCCCAAGCCAGACAGGTCTCAGCTGAGAAGCCAGACCAACTGTGTTCACCAACCATCAATTATGATGAGAGGAAATAAACAGAAATCCATACCGGATCGGTCGTCGCCCAGGTCAACAAGGACTGCGTCAGATGCTATAGTCCCTGGACATCTGGTAACAAATGGACTACAGGGATCAGCAGACCCTGTTGAGGGACCAGGACAGGCTGCTGCAAAGCTACTGGAACAACTTAAATGCAACATTTGGACTCTCGCCGAATATCAAGAAATTATGAAATGTTATTCCAAGCAAATCCAACAGCAAACCCAAGAATGATGGAAATTTGGAAAAGGAAACACCCAAGTAGTGACATAACTGAACGATTAATGGACCAGAGAAGGTTTATCATCCGGAGTAAAGTGTTTTCAGAACTGGCATTGTGAGAACTAGAAAAGGTGGAAAAATCAACACAGAACAATGACCATAATATGAAATACAAATGGAGGGTAGAGGTAGACACAATAGTGGAAGAAAATGTATCAATAGAGGAACAACTTATGGAACAACCCAGAAATTATGAGTTGACAGAATGGCAAACATCACTGAGGGAAAAAATAGTAACCCATATTAGCCAGAACATAGAAAGACAAAGGCTTCCCAATTTGCGCCAATTACAAAGGAAGCCAGTAAAAGACGTACAGAATGATGCAAATGTCATCAGAACAATCCCAACCAACACGCTAAAGGAAACAAACCAGCTCATGTACAGCACAGCTACCATAATAACCATGGAACCTGGTTACAAGCTGCAAAAACCACAGAAAACTCGTGGCACCCCAAAATGGAAAATTCAGCTGGAAAGAAAAATAAACAAATTATGTGCAGACATTAGCAACTTAAAACACTAGAAAGTTTCAGAACTTAAAAATGAAAAAGTAAAAGCCAGACTATGCAAAATATATGACCTAGAAAGGAAAATAATTGTTGAAACTATGGAAGAATTAAAACAGTGAGTAACAGCTACAGCAAAGAAAATTGAAAGATATGATGGATGCTTGAAACAATATAGAGAAAACACACAATTTCAGAATAACCAACGATTATTCTATACGTCACTAGGAGAAAATGCAGAGCAAAAGAAATTAGGCCCATGTAAAGATGATGCTCTAAAATTTTGGAAAGAAATGTGGGAAAGCCCAACTGGACATAACAAAAATGCCTCATGGATTAAAGACATTTGTAAAGAAACTCAAGGAAAACAAATGGATGATACTGTAATAACAACTGAAATGATTAAGAGGCAAGTAAAGGCTGTGAAAAATTGGAGTGCACCTGGTCCAGATGAGCTTCACGGATTTTGGTTAAAGCATCTAAGAAGTCTCCATCAATGTATAGCAGTGCAGTTTAACCACTTACTTCAAAATTCTACAACTGAAGACTGGATGACAACAGGCCGCACATTTCTGATAATAAAAGATCATCAAAAGGGCAATGAACCCAGTAATTCTCAACCAAATACATGCCTTCCAACAATGTTCAAGCTGCTCACAGGAGTACTTGCAAGATCAATATATAATCACTTAGCTGAAAACTCCCTATACCCAACTGAACAGAAAGGGAACGTTAAAAAGTCAAGAGGCACAAAAGATCAGCTGCTTATTGATAAAATGATATTGAAGAATGCAAAAAGACGAAAAACAAACCTTAACATGGCCTGGATAGACTATAAAAAGCTATTTGACTCATTACCACACAGATGGATTAACACCTGCCTAAAAATGTTTGGGATTAGTAAAAACATTCAGAAGTTCCTCAAGAAAAACATGGAAAAATGGAAAACTGTCTTAATGGCCCATGGTGAAGAAACTGGGGAAATTAGCATCAAAAGAGGAATATTTCAGGGGGATTCTTTGTCACCACTGCTGTTTAACATATCACTAATCCCCATGTCAGTAGTTTTAAATAAAACTGGATTGGGCTACCATATTTCACAACAAGCTGGAAAAATCAATCATCTCTTATACACGAATGACCTAAAACTATATGGAAAACGTTCCACAGAGATAGAATCACTGCTAAACACAGTGCGAATATTTAGTGAAGATATCCAAATGAAATTTGGAATTGACAAATGTGCAGCTCTGTCTATACACCGTGGCAAGATCCAAAACCTAGATGGAATAGAATTTTAAAATTGCATTATTATAAAATCACTATCAAGTGATGAAAATTATAAATACCTTGGAATACTAGAAGCAGACAACTTCGTGCACACAAAAGTTAAAGAACTGACAGAAAGAGAATATATCAAAAGACTGTGGAAAATCTTAAAATCAAAATTAAATGGGGGAAATACAATTGAAGCCATAAACACATGGGCCGTTCCAGTAATTAGATACCCAGCTGGAATAACAGATTGGACTCAAAACGAATTAGAAGAATTGGATCGTAGAACATGGAAACTCATGAACATGCATCACTCACTGCATCCAAAACGTGATGTGGACAGATTATATTTACCACGGAAAATTGGAGGCCGTGGATTACTGCAAATATAGCAGGTAGTAGAGGAGGAAAAAAGAAGAAAAGAAGCCTAAATGATTATATCAGTGCAAGCAGAGAAAAATTACTTAAGGCAGTGAAAATGGAGAGTATTTTGAAAACAACAGAAACAAAGGCTCAATATAAGAAACACAATTTTAAAAGAAATTAAACAGCTGGAAAAATAAACCACTATATGGACAACAGTGGAAGAGAAGAATAATTGTAGGCCAGTGGCTATTTCCTGGGCAAAGTTTATGTATGATAAGATCGAGGTACTCTTCTAGAGCCATTTTGATGAGGCTCTAAATCTGGTTTTAACATGGATACTGCCTTCATTTCTTTGCCCTGTCAGATGATGCAAGGCCATTATTGATTCTTTTGCTCCCCCTCTGTGCTATCTCCACATCAAATCCAGCCTGCTCGGAGGCTACTACTATATTTGTTCCATGTTTCATTGTGCAATACAACTGATATCCCATTGAATGTGTACTCCAAAACCGATTCATTTCCTGTGCATCTGGCGTGCGGTCCCACCTCCCTGATCCGCTGACTTCCTTAATTTTTTAAATTAATTTTCAAACAGGAACGTCACCAGTTTGGTATACTTTTGTTAAATGCAGAGCGTTAGTCCCTCTACTGTCTTTTGACCACCACTGTAGTGTACTGTGGGTTCTCTTTCATAGAGGGTGACGAAGAATGGAAATAGGAAGAAATGGCCCAGATCAGTACGTGGCCAACAAGGGCATTTTGCTGACACAGCGATATACCCACACAATTTTAAAAGAGAAGGGGGGAAAGGGGGGCAGAGAAAGGCACAAGAAAAGGAAGGGGATATGTCCTGCTCAAGGGGTGTGTAGACAAACGTACCACATCTAATTCACCCCCAAAAAGCGGAACAGTTAAAAACTGTATGAACCACTATCACAGGATATATGCCATGTGACCACAACGTGTGACTATACAGGAAGCAGAAGACTCGAGAAAAAACGGGGTCATTTCTCTAGTGTGACCGTGGCCTAAGTTTGTTCCAAGAACTACTGGATAGCTCTGTGGTTTAGATATCTGGCTGCAGAGCCAGAAGTTGGGAGTTTGATTCCCCAATGTGCCTCCTTGACAGGGGCTGGACTTGATGATTTATAGGGTTCCCTCCAGCTCTGCAGTTCTAAGATTATTATTATTAATTTATGTGTGGCTCTTGTACTGTTCAGATATTTGAAGACAGCTACTGTATCTCTATTTAATCTCCTTTTCTCATAACTGAATTATCCAGATCTTTCATCAATTTCCCATACATCTTATGGGAGATCTTTGATTAGAATCCGGAGGGGGCCTTAATTAAGCCTGATTTAAATGGGGCCCAAGGGGATTATTTTTAATCCAGATTGCACCCTCCCACCGCAAACAGTTGGTAAGGGAATCTTTGCTGAGATGGAAGCCATTTGGTGAAGGAAAACTAAACAGGAAGAAACCCTTTCAGGACTGCATTCACAATACAGTCCACCCCCTACTTCACTTAACTATTTAGAAAGGTGTGGGAGATTTGGTCCTAGATCTCTTGTAGACTTTGTTCATTTGCTTCCTGAGAAATAGAAATGCTGTTAGTGTTATAGGGAAAATAGTGTGCATGCCATATGCTGGAATTTCTGCAAATTCATCAGTAGCAGTGAGAAGTAGAAAGTGCTGCCAGGCCACCCATAAAACTGAGGAAGGTCCATAAATAAGAACTTTGCCTTCAGTAATTGAGAAAATATAGTTGGTTGGCCCTTGCCAAGTAACTGCTGGGTGATATTTCATGGCTCAGAGGTGCTGAATGGTCAGGGGGAGGATAAGAGACAATTGGATGAGATGACTTTCAAATTTATAGCATTATATTGCTGCTGAGTTTATTTATTTATTTTGAAATCCAAATCTTAATTACAGGATGCTAACATTTTGTGCAAGATGTTAGGCTTGTCACTGAAAGGTGTTTGTCTTTGTCAGGGTGGCAATTTCACATCTTAAAAAAACGATCCTGTCATTCAGGCAGCAGAGGCTATAAATTCTGGATATATCGTTAGGCCGGTCAAGCCAATTTCAAAATGCCATTCATCAGAATACTCTGTCTTTGTCACTGGAAGTCTTGCCTGTGGCTGGCACATCAAAACACAACGTCTGTGGGTGTCACAAGCATGAGCCATTAAACATGCCTTCAAGCTATGCATATTTCAGTATTGATATGTCTCTTCCAGGAGAAAATAAAAAAGCCTTCTAAGAAAAAAAATAACAAAGCCTTGGTCTTAGGCAGCAACCAAGGAGTATGGGGAGAGACAGAGCATGCAAAAGAGTAAAATAATGCCTTTTTGAGAAATAGTGGTGTCTTAAGCCTGGGAAGGGCTGATAGTTAGCACAGCAAGCTTCTTAGGCCATCATCCTGAAGTCCCTCTCTTTGACCAGAGCTGGCCTGTGGCACATGTCCTAAATCCTTGCCAGCTGTCCCTTGAAAGCAAAATTACATGTTAAGTGAAATGTGCATTTCCTGCTCTTATCTTTTCCAACAAGACACTGAATTCCTTCAAAACTGCATGTCTAAGCAACCAGACGTGTAAATAAAATCTGTGTTTACCACCCAATAACCAGTAACAAAACAAAAGGCAGTTCGCTTCATGCAAAGTAAGAAAAGCTTGTATGAGTCCAACAAGATTACTCTTAAGTGAATTCTGCATCTAATAATATGCAAAATGTGTTGTCTAATTCAGGGTGTGACATCTTGGAGTCAAAGAGCTGCACATGCCCATTTTAAATTTGGGGGCATGGAGCTTTTTTGGAGTTATTTGATTTGATTTTTTTAAAAAATGTATCGGTGTATGCAGGTGTTGAGGAGCTTCATTCAGATTCTTGAGGCTCCACGGGCTACATATTGTCCACCTCTGAGTTACCTCAGAAGGCTTTATGTGAGTCTGAATCTAGACACAGCTCTGTTGACTCACAGACCTGCTCCAATTCAATTTCAAGATTAGGGAAATAAATTGGTTAACAAAAAAGTATTTGTGTTGTTTGTGTCCTTCATTTTCACCAACTCAGCTTAGTACTGTATTAAGAATGCCAGATGAGACTGCAGAACTGCTGTTGAGTTGCTAAGTGAAGTGGGGGGAACCTAGTATGTGCTAAAAATATTTGGAGAGACTGATTTGATGTAGCCACATGACATCTTCTATAATTTATCATTTTGGCTTCTGTGTGTTGTGCTTCCCATGTGTTATTTTTAAATGATACCTTTGCCATATTGCTTATGTTTTCAGTACTCGACATAGCTGAATAGAATAGGCTACAGTTTTTCAGCATATTGTTTTGTACCACTGTCATTGAGCCATATAAATATAATAAATTCTGTTCGCATAATCTTCCTCATTATATACTAGCTGTGATTGTAGTATGGCTTTGAAGTAACTAGTTACAAACAATCCAGTTAATTGTAACTAATTACTTTTGCAATACATAATATAACTGGTAGTTACAATGTTAAGCATAAGAAGTCACACTAAGTTACTTTTGAAAGTTTCTTTTGAAAAAATATTTTAAATAATTTTGGAACCATTTTCACAGGGATTTTTCAGGGTTTCTGTCACTCTCTTATCAGTCCCATGTAACAAGGAAGTTTTTTGTTTTTGTTGTTTTTTTATAAATATTTCCAAGGTATGATGTCAGAATTTGCCACTAAATGGAACCGGAGAGTTCTTCCATGCATTTTTGTTAATAATGAAAATGCAACCTGTAATAATGTGCAATGCATCAAAGCAATAATAATGATAATGGCAACCTGGGTAACAGGAAATAATGAATACTGAAACATATTCCTTTTTTTAAAATGACATTCTAGATTTTGGTCAGAATTAATAATTATTTTTTTCAAATATGGGTTTCAAGTTTGAATTGACAGATGCTAAAATCTGTCAGTTCTGCCATTCCAGCCTGATTCTACCTTAATCAACATTTTTTAAAAATTCACATGGAAATACACTTAAAGAAACAGAAGTACATTAAAAATATGCATTCATAAACATTTTCTTCCAAAGCACACATTTCTGGACTCCTGTTGCTTAGATTTAATAACTCTATATCTATGTACGTTCTATTGATTCAATGGGCCTACTCTAGTTGCAACTTAGTGCTGGATTTCAGGCAAATATTTTTAGTAATAATTGTTATCAGTGTTGTCCACCACACTGGTTTCCTGAATGGGGAAGGGGGTACCCTTCTAGAGTGTGTGTGTGGAAAAAG
Organism: Intellagama lesueurii; assembly: GCA_037013535.1. Lineage (NCBI taxonomy): Eukaryota > Metazoa > Chordata > Lepidosauria > Squamata > Agamidae > Intellagama > Intellagama lesueurii. The sequence continues at coordinate 25,012,815 of JBAJHW010000001.1, forward strand.
TTCCAAAGCCAGGGCACAGTATGAGACTGTGAGATGCAGTAGCATCTTCCATATTAAATGTATTTTGCTTTTGCTATTTCTTAAAGTAAACTACATTTTTATTAGCTATTATGACAAGAAACATTTATGTTTATTTTTGGTTTAAAATATATTTTAATGCAGTTTCTTATTTTTATTTTAAATTATGAATGGATTTTTTATGAGAAGAGAATGGGATCAAGGAAAAGGAGAGATGAGGTGTGAGGGTTGTTCAGAAATCAAAAGAAAAATCATAATGGCAAAAAGTTTGACTACTGCTGGTCTAACGACCTACAGCAATGATGTACCATTCCTGCTCTGGTCACGTGCATACTCTTAAACTTTAAATGAAAGGCAGTCTAAAGAACAATATCATGTATGTTTAGTTATCACCACAGCATTTATTTTGTTCATTTCAAATAAGCTAGGTGTTAGTGACATGAACGTCAATAATTTACTTATTTAGTTGTGCCATTGTTTTACAGGGTTCCCATTTGGCAATGATTTTTGGCTTTTAAAGTTTTTCTCCTAATCCAGAAGCTCCCAAAGTTGTAAATTATGCCAAGAGGATTTTAGCCATTAAATAAATTGGATTTGGGTGAGGGCAGAAAGAATCCTAATTTTCTGCAGAAACTCATATGAATAAGTAATGCTTTTTCCCTCAGAGTTTTTTGCTCAGAGTTCTTCAGTGCTGTAGCCAACAGACTTGCAAATTATTTATTTATTTATTTATTTAAAAAAAACTCACCTTTCCCCTTAGAAAAGGACCGAAGGCAGCTTACAGCATTTAAAGGCAATATTTAAGAACAAAAGAATGAGTCTAGAAAGGTGGCGTACATCATTAAAAGGCAATATTTAAAGCTAAAAACACTGAGAATAGAAATATTAAAAAGGAAGAATGAAAACATCTTTCTTAGAAATGGGAAACACAAGCAATACTAAAAACACAGTCAAAGCAGTGATGCATAACAATCCATCTAAAAAGAATCACACTCAGGCAGCCAGTCATTGAGGGAAAGCTTGCCTGAAGAGAAAGGTCTTCACTTGCTTGCGGAACAACAACAAAGAGCCTAGTCTCCTGTGGGAGGGAGTTCCGGAGTCTGGGAGCAGCAACAGAGAAGGCCTTCTCTTGTGTCCCCATCAAATGCATCTGTGAAGATGGAGGAACCGAGAGAAAGGCCTCCCCTGATGATTTTAGTACCCAAGCAGGTTCATAATGGGAGACATGGTCTTTGAGTTAGCTTGGGTCCAAGTCATTTAGAGCTTTATAGGTAAAAAAATAGCACTTTGAATTATGCCTGGAAACGGATTGGCAGCCAGTGGACCTGTTGTAACAGGGGGATTACGTGATCCCTGTAACCCAGCCCAGTCAGCAGTCTGGCTGCTGCATTTTGGACCCGCTGAAGTTTCCTGACACTTCCCACAGGTAGCTCCACATAAAGCGCATTACAGTAATCCTGCCAAGATGTAATTAAGGCATGTGTCGCCGTGGCCAGATCAGACCTCTCAAGAAACAGTTGCAGTTGGTGCACATGTTTTAATTGTGCAAATGCATTCCTGGCCACCGCTGTAACCTGGGCATCCAGGCTCAGAGGCAAATCCAGGAGCACCCCCAAGCTGTGCACCTGTGTTTCAGAGGAAGTGTAACCCCATCCAGTACAGGTTGCATCCCTAGATCTGCATTTTGACTGACCAGGAGTACCTATGTCTTGTCTGGGTTAAGTTTCAGTTTATTCATCCTCATCCAGTCCAGTAGTGATGCCAAACACTGATCTAGAGCCAAAACAGTTTCCTCAGATTTAGGTTTCAAGGAGATAAAGAGTTGGGTTTCATCTGCATACTGCTGACATAAAACACCGAAGCTCCAGACAATCTCTCCCAGCCATTTCATGTACAGTAAATATTAAATAACGTAGGAGACAAAACAGAGCTCTGAGGGACCCCCAGGCCAGCAGGAGTTCTGCCAGACGATCTTCTGTGTTCTCCCCTCTATGAAGGACTGGAGCCACCATATAACAGTACCACCAAGTCCTATCCTAGATAGACAGGTCAGGAGGATACAATGATTAATCATATCAAAAGTCGTTGAGAGGTTGTGAGGCGACGAGCCACCTCGCCCAAGATCAGGAGAGTGTACCGTCCGCCTCTCAAATAAAGGCAGGAGCACAAGAGATAGGAGTGATAGAAAAGGAATTAAGTAAACTAGAAATGAAAGAAGAGGCTGAAGGGGGCGCAAATCAGGAGGGAAAGGAAGAGGATAAGGGGAGAGAAGGAGGGGAAGAGGCAGAAGCATGTTGGGGAAGAGAGGAGAAAGGAGAGAAAAAAGAAGAGCTAGTAGAGTTGATCGAGGAAGATCCTTGGACAGGAGAGTGGGTAGAGTTCAAGGTGCCTCGTGAGTATGCTGAAAGGGAATGGAGGCGACAAATGTATAGGAAGCCACCATACTGGGGGGAGACTGAAGAGCGAAAGCAAAGAAAGGAATATAGAGCGTGGGTGAAGAGAGAAGAACAAAGGAGAGAAAGGCAAAAATGTATAGTGATTCCTGAGAAGTCCCGTGGGCCCAGCCCCTTCAAACCCCGACAAAGAAAGATATGTGGCTCAACAAAGGGGGAACTGCAGGGAACTACGACGTCTCATCCACAAACTTGAAGTGGGCTGAGAACACACCAGAGTTGGTGGGTGCCAGACCCAAATGGACCCAAGAAGTTAACAGTTATTCCCCGTTGTCTTACTACGAAGAGATACCCAGTTTTAATAATGTAAAGACTTATGATTTGTTGTTGAAGTTGGATGATGACAAACAAGACCAAAATATCAAAGAAGCCATGTTAAACAATAAACCGGTTTTATTAGAAGAATTTGGTGTGATGAATTCTTCTTTAGACAAAGTAAAGAAAGGGGAGGTAGATGACAAGCGGCACAATCACAGAGGTCCAGCAGAACCAGTAGGGGCACACACTCCTTATCCAGTTCCTGGCATAGGTCATCCACCAAGGCGACCAGTTTCCATCCCAAAACCAGGTCTGAAGTTCGATTGAAATCGATCTAGATAGTTTGTCTCATCCAGGAACCTCTGGAGCCGAGAGGCCACAATCTGCTCTAGCACCTTGTCCAAGAATGGAATATTAGAGACTGGTCGGTAATTATTCAGTATTGTGGGATCCCAGGAGGGCTTCTTTAACAATGGTCTTCCTATTGCCTCTTTTAAGCATGATGGGATCTTACCCTGTTGCAAGGAGGTGTTTATCACTCCTCCTAACCATTCAATCTGTCCCTTTCTTGAAGCCTTTATGAGCCAGAAAGAACAAGGATCCAGCAGAAATGTGGTAGCCTTCACCTCTCCAAGGGTCCTGACTAGAGATGGGGGTATTTGTATTGGACTCCTGCCAACCTAGCAGTTCGAAAGCATGTAAAAATGCAAGTAGATAAATAGGTACCACCACGGTGGGAAGGTAACGGCGTTCCGTGTCTAGTCGCGCTGGCCACATGACCACGGAAAACTGTCTACGGACAAACGCTGGCTCTACGGCTTGGAAACGGGGATGAGCACCGCCCCTAGAGTCGGACACAACTGGACAATTTGTCAAGGGGAACCTTTACCTTTTTTATCATGGAAGTTAGGGTAGCTAACTGAGGCTAATTAATGAGGTGTTGGTCATGTGCCTGGTTGCTTGCAGCTCATCCAACTAATTTTGCATGCAATCAGACATATGACCTGCACCTCATTAATCTGCCTCAATTTGCCACCATGACTTCTGCAATTGTATTACCATGTGTGAAAAACATCAAATGAATTTTGGTTATAATTGATTATATTTCTAACTTCCATCCTGGAGCTCATGGATCTCTCCTTCCTACTACATCCTCACAGCAGTACTTTGAGGTGAGTCAAGCTAAGATATTGACTGGTCTAAAGTCACTCAGTAGCTTCACTTCCAAGTGGGATTTGAATCCAGATTTTCCAAGTCCTAGTCTAATGTCCAAACCATTACAGAAAACTAATAATGTCATCACATAGATAAATTTCTGGTTATGTGGCATTGCACTGTCACTGTGTTAATTAGGTAGGCCCTGGAGTATTCTATAGCTAGCAAAACCTGGAAAGGGATGCCATCAGGTGGAATTGACTTGATGGAATGTAATTAAATCAAATGGCCGTGGTCAAAATTGTTCTCCTATTTAAAATATAACTTTATACCTATGTTCCACATTCCTGCCACCAACCTAAAATACCTATTAACAACTTTCTCTCACTTTCCACAGTCACATGTCTGTTCAGGAAGTTCTAAGTGTTTGCTATGGAATCCAGTATTCTTCAGGTATTCTTGGTAACCTACTGCTAACCTGGAACTTGCCTAATTTTTTTCCTGCACATGAATATATTATAAAAGAGAACAAGCAATGGGCAAGATATTCAGCAAAGCTTATCTATCCATAATTTTTGTTCTTGGGGAGGATTAGAGCTCATCAGTAGTCTACAGTGGTGCCTTGAGTTGCGAACTTAATTTGTTCTGGGATGATGGTCGTATCTCAAGTTGGTCGTAACTCAAAGCACCATTTCCCATAGGAATACATTGAAACGCGATTAATCCGTTCCGGCCATTTTTTGGTTGTATCTCAACGTGCTGGCTGTATCTCAAAGCATTAGTTCCCATAGGAACTAATGCAAAAGTGGTTAATCCGTCCACTAGGGGGAGACTTTTTTTTTAACCTAAGATGACCTCTAAGGTTAAAAAAAGGGCCGGAAAGGAGGGAGGGAGGGAGACTCTTTTCTGGTTGTATCTCAAAGCGACGGTCGCAAGTCAAAGCAAAATGTTGCGACCGAAGCTGGTCGTAACTCGAATTGGTCGCAAGTCAAGACGTTCGTAAGTCGAGGCACCACTTTACTTGCCTTGTATGTTCAAAGTTCCAAGTATCTCTAGCTTTCGGTTGCTGTTTAAGATCTAATAACATGTACCTGAGATTCTGTAGAGGTATTACTATTCCAAGCAGAAAGACAATACTGGACTGCATGAATGCAGAGCATACCTGAATATAAGATGGTTCTCAGACCTTGGACTACATCCCTCAAAATGCCCCAGCTAGTACAGACACTGGTCATCTGGCTGTTGGATCCTGCAAGTTTGTACTCCAAAATAAAATGTTTCCAAGGTCATTTTCTTGAGACCATCATGATAGATTTTCAGTAAACCACAGGATCCCTCAGAACATGACCCAATGTTCACTAGCTTAGAAATGTTGACAACAGCCATACAAAAATACAAGATTGATATATTCTAAAATGCAGACTATTAAGAAAGGATGAATTCATATATCAGTTCCTGAATCTATTGTTAGAAATGATAATTTCAGCCAGGAAAATATGCAAAATTGATATATAGTAAAATGCAGAATACTAAGGAAGGATATATGAATGCACAGTGTGCTTTATAAATCCACTATATCACAATGTGATCAGTTTAAAAAATAAGCAGTTGAAAGAATTATTTAATGATGATTTTTTAAAAAAAGTATCAGTGCAAAGTAAACATTTAACTAGTGATGGGGAAATGTATTTTGAAAAGGGGAAAGATGTCTCTATTAAATGTCACTGAGCCAGTAAATTTATCTGTGAACTTTATATTTTCATAAAAAACAAACACTGTCTACATTGTAAACTAAGGAGACTGCCGTAAATCAGATGAAAGTAGATCAGAGCAAAGAGACAGAAAACAATGACTGTATCCCATAATATATGTGACTGGTCAAAAGTTATATCAATATGGCACTTAATCAGAGGCATTATGAAGAATGTTCTAGAATGGGTTGACTTTTGACTTGTACAGTCCAAAATTTCAGGATGTTGCTCAGCCAGTTCCTGATTGAGTTCACTCAGAGAACATTTGTAGTAAAGCATAAGCCTTTCCCCCTTCTTTTGGCCGTTATAGGCCAAGAAGCTAAACCATTCCAGGAAGACAAGACAGACCAAGAAAATGGAGCAATGGCTTTAAATCTTAACACAATGTAACTGGAGGGCTTTACAGGTCACTAAAACCCAGTGAATCCACTCTCTCACTGTTTAATGTGCATGAGTCATTGGTGTACATAGCATTGGTGTATATGAGGTATGTTTGGTTTATCTCTGTGCAGCCAGCCTTTGAGAGAATTACATTATTTAAGTCATCTATAAATAACCAACACTAAGTCACCTTTGTCAGGTCAGAAGTCAATAACGTTCCTGTCAAGTAGAATCTCTACTTTAGCCCAAATAAACATCAGGAAACAGACAACATTTGAGTCAGGTTTCCTTTTAATTGTTGTGGTCTGAAAAGAGGAACACACGTCAACATGGGTTTGGCAAAATAGAAAGCCAATGGCAAATGGGAAACAATTATTTTATTGGTTGTTGTAGGTTTTTCAGGCTGTTTGGACGTGTTCTGAAGGTTTTTCTTCCTAACGTTTGCCAGTCTCTGTGGCTGGCATCTTCAGAGGACAGGAGTTAGAACTCTGTGTTCTGGTGTAGTGTGTGGGATAGTTCAGTATTTGTAGCTGTGGGATCAGCTTTTTGTCCTTTTCAGGAGATTGAGTGATTATGGTGATCAGGGTGTTTTTTGTTATGGGTGTATTGTTGTGATAAGGGGGGAGATGATCTGTCACTGTGATTGATGGGTGTCGTCAGCTATTCTTTTGTGTGCAGTGATCACCGGTCCTTATGGCTGGGTAGAGTTTGTTGACCTTTTGCAGGCTGTATTTTTTCGTGCTGGGAGTATGCTGGTGTTTGTGGATTTCAATGGCTTCCCTGTGCAGTCTAACATAATGATTGCTGGTTTTGTCCAGTACTTCTGTATTTTGAAATAGAATTTCATGTCCAGCTTGTTTCAGGGCATGTTCAGCTACTGCCAGTTTTTCCGGTTGTTTTAGTCTGCAGTGTCTCTCATGTTCTTTGATTCTTGTATGGATGCTGCGTTTTGTGGTCCCAATATATACCTGGCCACAACTGCAGGATTAGGATTAGGCATCCTTCAGTCTTGAGAGACTATGGTAACGTGCTCTGTATGGAGGACTTGGAACAGCGTCTAGTGTGGCTGAGAAGGCCAATTTGAGAGTGACAATCCCTTCCACACTGAAGACAAATACAGTCTGTCCCCTGTCCAGCCCTCTGATTTTCCTGGTTTCTGGACTGCCTCTTTGCCTCGGCCTGCTGGACAAGGGTCTCTTCAAATTGGGAGAGGCCATGCTGTACCGCCTGCCTCCAGGCTGAACACTCAGATGTCAAGGTTTCCCATCTGTTGAGGTCCATTCCTAAGGCCTTCAGATCCCGCTTGCAGATATCCTTGTATTGCAGCTGTGGTCTCCCTCTGGGGCGCTTTCCCTGCACTAATTCTCCATACAGGAGATCTTCTGGAATCCGACCGTCAGCCATTCTCACAACATGCCCAAGCCAACGTAGACATCGCTGTTTCAGTAATGTATACATCCTAAAAATTCCAGCTCGTTCTAGGACTAGTCTATTTGGAACTTTGTCCTGCCAGGTGATACCAAAAATGTGTCGGAGACAACGCATATGGAACATGTTCAGCTTCCTCTCCTGCCATGCACAAAGGGTCCAGGACTCACTGCAGTAGAGGAGTGTACTCAGGACACAGGCTCTATAGACCTGGATCTTGGTATATGCCGTCAACTTCTTATTAAGCCACACTCTCTTTGTGAGTCAAGAGAACATGGTAGCTGCTTTGCCAATGCGTTTATCCAGCTTGACATTTAGGGACAGAGTGTCAGAGATCGTTGAGCCAAGGTACACAAAGTCATGAACAACCTCCAATTCTTGTGTGGAGATGGTAATAGAGGGAGGTGAGTCCACACCCTGGCCCATGACTTGTGTTTTCTTCAGGCTGATTGTTAATCCAAAATCTTGGCAGGCCTTGCTAAAACGATTCATGAGTTGTTGGAAGTCTTCAGCAGAGTGGGCAACAACAGCTGCATCATCGGCGAAGAGGAAGTCCCGCATGTATTTCAGCTGGACTTTGTTCTTCGCTCTCAATCTAGAGAGATTAAAGAGCTTTCCATCTGATCTAGTCCGGAGATAGACACCTTCGGTTGCAGTTCCAAAAGCGTGCTTCAGCATCACAGCAAAAAAGATCCCAAACAGGGTCGGCGCGAGGACACAGCCCTGTTTCACTCCGCTTCGGATGTCAAAGGGATCTGATGTTGAGCCATCAAAAACTACAGTGCCCTTCATTTCCTCATGAAAGGACCTGATGATGTTAAGGAGTCGAGGTGGACATCCAGTCTTGGGAAGTATTTTAAAAAGGCCGTCCCTGCTAACCAAATCAAAGGCCTTTGTGAGATCTATGAAGGCCACAAAGAGTGGCTGTTGTTGTTCCCTACATTTCTCCTGCAGCTGTCGGAGGGAGAATACCATGTCAGTGGTGGATCTATTAGCTCGAAATCCACACTGTGATTCTGGATAGACTCTGTCTGCAAGCACCTGGAGTCTCTTCAGCACAACACGGGCAGCTTCCCTACAATGCTGATAAGAGAGATGCCATGGTAGTTATTGCAGTCGCCCTTGTCTCCTTTGTTCTTATACAATGTGACGATGTTTGCATCCTTCATGTCCTGTGGTACTCCACCTTCCCTCCAGCAAAGACAAAAGATTTCATACAGCTTGGTGGTGATGATCTCTTTACAGCCCTTCAGCACTTCAGCAGGGATGTTATCCTTCCGAGGTGCCTTGCTGGAGGCGAGGGAATCCAAGGCCACTTTTATTTCTGTTAAAGTTGGTTCTCTGTCCAACTCTTCCAAGACAGGCCTACTCGATGTTATTTAGTGCCTCTTTGGTTACTACATTCTCTCTGGAATATAGCTCAGAGTAGTGCTGCACCCAGCGTTCCATCTGCTGTGCTTGGTCCTGGATGACAACTGCAAGGTATCTGGTATACTCCTGCAGTGGTGAGGGGGTCCCTTTTGTCCTTTGCTGACCGTAACATTTGTTGTATTTTTGTGGTGGGCCTGAATACTGTTTGTAGGTTGTGTTTTTTCAAAAGTTTCCCCATGCGGTCCTTGACCCCTTTGATGTATTGCAGAAATACTTTATTTGTGGGTGGCTGTTTTTCTTCTTCAGTTCGGTGTTGTTTTCTCGGTTTGATGGCTCTTGTGATTTCATTCTTAGAATAGCCATTTGCCTGTAGGGCCCAATTCAGATAGTTGAGTTCGGTGCTGAGAATTTGAGCTTCACAGTTCCGATTCTCACGGTCTACCAGTTTTTTTATTATGCCTCTTTTTTGTTGTGGGTGGTGGTTGGAGTTTTTGTGTAGGTACCAGTCTGTGTGGGTGGGTTTTCTGTAGACCTTGTGTCCCAATAGGAGGTCAGTTTTGCGTATGACCATGACATTAAGAAAGGGTGTTGGCGCTCTATTTCTATTGTACAACCTACAAACAGTATTCAGGCCCACCACAAAAATACAACAAATGTTACGGTCAGCAAAGGACAAAAAACACCCTGATCACCATAATCACCCAATCTCCTGAAAAGGACAAAAAGCTGATCCCACAGCTACAAATACTCAACTATCCCAAACACTACACCAGATGCCAGCCACAGAGACTGGTGAAACATTAGGAAGAAAAACCTTCAGAAAAAAAACACGGCCAAACAGCCCGAAAAACCTACAACAACCATCGGATCCCGGCCATGTAAGCCTTCGAGAATACAATTATTTTATTACTATTCCTTTCCTTTATATCCTGTCTTTCTCACCTGAGGGACCCACAATGCAAAAAAATGTGAAATAACCAATCAACCAAAACTCTGATACATAACTTAGATTAAAATGCAATTAAACATATAATAATATTTTAAAAACCTTACTGTAAAACCACTGAAAAATGTAAACACACACATGTGCACACATATATATGTGCAAACATAAAAAAGAAAAAAATGTAGCATTCCTCCCTGCCAAAAAACTCATATATATTTTTGCAGTCATTTAAGTTGCCAACAGTTTGCCTGAGCAGGAATGTCTTCACATGCCACAGAAAGCCAATCAGGAGAAGGCCAGTCTGAAAGGAAGCTCCATAACTTTGGAGTAGCCACTTTAAAGAGCCTCTCTTGAATCCTCATCAGGTGTGCTTGTGAAAGTGGACATGGTGGGAACAACAGAATAGCCTCCCCTCTCCTGACACTGTCAAAACCTGTCAAGGCTGAAGGCCTTCAGATATTTATGGGCTTTGGAGATCCTGGCCCCAAATTGGGCAGGGCTTAAAATGTCATACAAGCTTTGCTGTGGTGCAGTAGATAGAGTATCAGTCTACAATTCAGGAGATTAGGGTTCAAATTCTTGCTTGGCCATGGAAACACACTGGGGTGGGGGCAATAGTAAAACCATTCCTTAAAAATTTGACATGCTTTGACAACCCTGTTAGGATCATCATAACTCAAATCAACTTGACAAAATATAACACATGCATTGTAGGCCATAACCAGAACTCTCAATTGAGTTTGGAAACAAAACAAAGTACAGTGGACCCTCGACTTACGGAATTAATCCGTATTGGAACGGTGGCTGCAGGTCGAAAAGTCTGTAGGTCGAGTCCCCATTGACCTACAATGCATTGAAAACCGATTAATCCGTAACCGGCCGTTTTTGGTCCATTTTGTTTGATTTTTTGGTCTGTAGGTCGATTCTCCGGCCGCAAGTCGAACCTAAATTTTGCGGCCAGAGAAGTCTGTAACTCGAAAAGTCTGCAGGTCGAGCCGTCTGTAAGTCGAGGGTCCACTGTACACAAACCTATGTGGAGCACACAACCATCTCTTAATTTCCTGGCAACAAAATGGAACCATGCTAGAAGTGACATGATTGAAATATTTCACTTGATCAGGCTTTGTTTATGCAAGACTTAATGACTTCCCTGTCTAAACAATAGAAATCAACATCTTATGAGTACTTTCCCATTACAAAAACAGGCTTGTCTTGATTGTTATTTCTGCCAGAAAGATAAGAAATTGCCTAGTTTCTTTTTTTGCACAATAAATAAACAACAGAAGGGAGGTTGCATTTGGAAGGTTCTGCTGGTGGAATTTTTTTCATCACTAAAGGCGGGGAGTGGGGGAGTTGCCCTACCCCGAGCAGTCTTCCCCTCCCTGCACCTTCAAAACCTGCCTCATGGGGCTTAAAAATTCTTCAGATAATTTTTTTTGTTCTTTCTCTTTATTATTATTATTATTATTATTATTATTATTATTATTATTATTATTATTATTATTATTATTATTATTAAAACATTGACTGGTATTATATAACAGATACAAGTTTTAACCAAAAATCTAAGTATCTGTTAGATATTGGTGCAGTATGTATGCTGTTCCTAATACTGCCAGTATAGCTCTGATGGTGTGATTTCTGAGATCTGCAACTGTTTGTAGTACTGTGTGAAACTTCTTGATATTGTTCCCAAAGCCCCAATGACTATGGGGACCACTGAAGTGTGTTTCTTCCAGAGGCGAGATGTTTCAATAGCCAGGTCTTTGTACTTGGTTAGTTTTTCAAATTATTTCTTTTCAACTCTAGCATCCCCTGGAATTGCAATGTCAATGATCCGGACATTTCTTCGTTCTATTATTATTATCAACCTCATGTATACTGTCGTTTGTCAATGTTACAAGAAGGGAAACTTGTCTGCACATGGATCTTTCCAGTAAGATTGGGATAGTGTCCTGTGAACCTTGACTAGTGCAATGTAATGGTTAGAAGACTAGGACTCAGGAGAGTTGGTTTAAATCCCTGCTTAGGTGTCAATTTCTTTGGATAATCTTGGGGTTATTTATTTTATTTATTTATTTATTTTTAGATTTCTACCCCGCCCCCCTAGACAACGTCTACTCGGGGCGGCTTACAAATATCATCAAATATATAAAACATTAAAAACATTAAACAATAAAACAATAAAACAATTGAAACAATAATATAAAGTATTCAAGATGGGAATAATAAAAAATAAAAAACTAAAATTTAAGAATTGACAGAAGGGAAGGCCTGCCTAAATAGCCAAGTTTTTAAATGGCTCTTAAAAACACCCAGCGAGGGTGCCAGGTGGATCTCTGTTGGGAGGCTGTTCCATAGTTGAGGGGCCACTGCCGAGAAGGCCCGGTTTCTAGTTCTTTCTTTCCGGACCTCTCTCGGCGTTAGGCCCCTCAGCCGTCCCTCCTGGCTATGCCGAATAATTCGGGTAGATCTAGGTGGGAGAAGGCGGTCCGCCAAATACCGAGGTCCCAAACCGTTTAGGGCTTTGTAAGTCATCATCAACACTTTGAAGTCGATGCGGAAGCGAATGGGCAGCCAATGCAATGCGGCCAGAGTGGGAGAGATATGTTGGTATTTTCTCACCCCACTGAGCAGTCTGGCCGCTGCATTCTGCACCATTTGAAGCTTCCGCAACAATCTCAAAGGTAGCCCCACGTAGAGCGCATTACAGTGGTCTAATCTCGAGATTACGAGCGCATGGACGAGAGTGGTGAGGGCCCCCCCATCAAGGTAGGGCCGCAGCTGGGCAATCCACCACAGATGAAAATAGGCAGAACGGGCCACGGACGCCACCTGGTTTTCCATGGTAAGCGCCGGGTCCAGATGTATCCCCAAGCTGCAGACCTCACTCCATGCGGTAAGAGTAACCCCCCCAAAAGAGAGGGAGTCTCCCAGACTGCCGATGGAAGGGCCACCCACCCTCAAGACCTCCGTCTTGTCCGGGTTATGTCAGAGTGTATTACTTCACAGTGTTGTCTTAAGTATAAATTGGGAAGGAGAAGAAACATATGTACTTCCTTGAGTTTGATGGAGGAAAAATATATCTCAGTGTGTTGGCCAAACTATACAAGACATCAGCTTCTCACTTTGATGATAATATTCCTCCAGCCAGTAGGCCTTTATTGCCTCTCTGAACAATCAACCTGCACATGGATCCCATTGTTTAGATTTGTGGAAGTCTTGCAGTAGGGTTTAAAAACAAAAACAAAATCCTTCTTAACGAAGCTTTGCTGTTAATTGCAAAGCTGCTACCTCCTGTATTTTATCCCTCAGTTTCTGCCACACTTGATTGATTTTCAAAAGATCAAAGCTTCTTCCATCCTCAAATAGGAAGCTCTTTGCAGATTTTAATAAACATTTACTAAACATGAACTAAAGTAAAATTTGCACACATTCCAGTTCTGGAGCAAGAGAAAACAGGCTGAAGGATTTGCCCTGGATGCAGGAAAAGCAATCCAGCTGCAGATTAGATGTAACTATTTTTTTGCTTAGTGGACAAAAATATTTGGAATCCATAAGCACTCAGAAACATATCCCAACAATATGCTACTTGTCACCATTAGATACTTTACAGACAGTTATGGAATTAAGCTCAAGAATCTACTGTAATAGCTGCTTTAAGCAATTGTTTTAAGCCTCATAGTATTGATAGGTAGGAATACTGCAAAGAAATACCATGTGTATATTATATTTTATTATTCATGACTGAGACAAGAAAGTGTGTGCTCAAATTCCAGACCTGATCTAGCTGCCAAGATTTAAAGTTCTCATAACACTTTGCATTTACAAAATGCTTATCATTAGAAGACCTTACAAATACTTGGAATACCCTGGGATAAATGCCAGCATCAAAGAATATGTCAAACCATGTTTTGCAAATTCAGGATGAAATCTTTTGCTGTGGACTTCAGCTCAGCAAGGATTTCATACTCAAACATTAAACATGAGGAGGTGACAAATTTAGGAATACAGAAAGGGTCTAACTGAATATAAGCTGACATCTAGTAATCATTAAAAAGTAGCACAGAGTTTCTCTCTGGGAGAAATGAAATTGTTCTCTTCAAATATATATAAATATATATACAGATATACGTATGTATTACGTAACAGCCAAGATTACAGTCCTATTTCCTGAGGCTCTGGCAGATACTTTTGGGCAAACTGAGCCCTCAATTAAATCATAAGGATAATGGCATCATTCAGAGTATGAAGAGAAATGTTTTATAACTTGCCCAGAAAAAAAAGGTCCCAAGAAACAATTAATGATGAACATGGATAAAACCTGGTGGGTGAGTTTCATCTAGGGTTTTGCTTGTCTGGGACAATCTGGTGGGGTTTTTTTGTGGGGAGGGGTTTGTTTTTATTTTATTTTTTTACTGTGTTTTCACTCTTTTCACCAAAATCAATAATCCCTTCATATGTTATTGTGCAGCAGGGCAAATCAACATTCTACAAGGTAATTCTAAAAATGGTGGCAACCCAAACAAAAAATTATAAACTAGGCTTCAGATCAGCATCAAAGTTGTCACAGATGCAAACAGTCTGCTCTTGCTCTTTGCCAAATTTGGGAAGTTTGGTCAAAGGGTTTTTTAGTTATGAAAAAACTGTAAACTGTTTTACTCACCCCCTGTGCAGAAACAAGTAACCTTAAATGTCCTCAGATTTAAAATAGTTCATACAAATTGAAAAGACCGCTCTTGTTTGTTTTGAAAGAGAATGGTTGGTTCCACCTTTTTTAAATTTGGAAAGAATCCAGGCTGCAGAGGCTGAAATACTGATTCTCAAAAAAGGCCTTTCAAAAGGGAAAAACAATCCCTTGTTTTATAAGACTGAGTGTGCCCCACAGGCTTACCAGCAAGAAAGTTCTGAAGTAGATACGTTGTTGCAGCTTTGTGGTCCCAAAAGGGAGACATTTGGATGGCAATGAAAGGTCACAGAAACAGTCAAAATACAGGTTATCTTTGAAGAGTTAAAAATATGCTTGCTTTAAAGAAAGTAGTGAAGTTATAGCCTTCTAGAAAGGGGGCATTTTGCCATTCATCTCCAAGGAATTAGCACACAATTGTGTAAGACATATTCAAAGTATTTCTGCGTCACAAAATCAGAGAACATTGGTGTTTGTCTCAGCCATGAGTGCTTTCAGTAAAAATTATCTCAGGATTTCTGAAGCCAGGCTCCTGACACTAGTTTTGAAAAATAAAATCTAAACTTTTGACTCTGCCAGTCAGGTCCCAACTAGCTGACTCCCAGAAGGACAATGTTTTAACTACTTCCTGACCAAACAGGTGTTTGTGCTGTCAAAGGGATTCTGTGTTTTGTACAAATATTTTAAAGTCTATTAAAAATGAATAGAAAACAGATATTCAGAATTCATGCATTTAAGATGTAAAATTAATATATTGTTTTCCTTTGTGACTGGGAATGGTCTTACTCAATGTTAGCAGAGATTTGGTGCCTATCGTCATAGCTTCAACCGTTCCACCCATCTTCTCACTATACAATTGTCTGGTAATTAAAAAATAATAATAATCCAAAGATCTTATATTACAGTTCTGATGTGTAATAACTATATGAGTTAATGATCTCCCGAACATCCCGTCATTAACAGCTCTGCCCAGATCTTGGAAACCGACAACATCTCATATTAGGTTGTTCTGTCTTTCTGCTGCCTTTCCTTTCCTAGCAACATTGTCTTTTCCATTATGTTCTCCTCACTATCATTCACACTTGTTGAAAAACAGCCCTGACAATTCCTTTGTGTTTGGGTGAGAAGTGGTTAACTGATAAAAAATAGGAGTCAGCTTCTGGGAATCCTTCCCATTCTAGGAGGAGATTGATAAAGGGGAAGGAGAAAGCATGCCCCAGAACTGAGCATGCCAGACTAGGACTTTCTACAGGTTCCTGTTCCTTGCACTGAACCATGGTTTCCAGTCCAGAAACCAATCTTTTTTGGCTCAAAAAGAATAAACTCATTATTTCTGTATTTTAAAAATGTGCTCTATTTCACCATGACAATACTCGAAAGGATTTATAGAAGGTTTTGAACATTCACATGGTTTCCCATGAAAATATTAAACCAGCACAATAATGCGTTTGTTGCTTATTGTGTAACTTTAAAAGCAATGAGCATCTTCTAATCCAAAGCAAATATAAAGTTTAGGGCTGAAGAGAAACAGTGGTTCCATCACTATTGTGTGAAACTGACCCAGTAATTTGACAAGAAATTGTTCTGTAAAAAAAAAAGACATCCAACCATTTTTTTAAAAATCATTTTCTCTAGATGGGATTAAAAACAGACCTGTATAAAAATGGCATACCTTACCTCTTGCATGAAATGAACTCCAAGGAAGAATCATCCACATCCTTATATGCTTGTACTATGTATTCTCTGTTGAGTTAGCTGTTGTCCATTATAGTGGCAGCACCGGGCAGTGACATAGATGTTTTTGTGGCAGTAGCCATTTTGAATTTTCCAAAAATCTGAAAGTCCTTTGGAATATGGGTTGCTGAGCCAATTTTGAGGGAGATCAATTGCTTCAGAAATCGTGCTTATCCAGTGCACCTTAAATACTTCTCTCAAAAGCTTGAAAGAATTCATAATGGTTGTTAAAATTGCTACTCCATATACAGTATGATTCATATATTTATTCAACCAATGTATCCATTTATATCCCATCTTTCCGCTAAGGATCTGAAGTACATGGTTTTCCCTCCCTCATCTTGGCTGTGTAGGGATTTGGACTTTAGTCTAACTCAGTCCTAATCCAACATCCAAACCACAAACAAAAAAAAGAGGTCTAAGTCACAAAATTGAGAGACTGGAAAAGATACTTGGTGTATGTTTCAGAGCAGAATCCACTTGCTTAGGTGTTTCCCTTCTTTTACCCTACAGATAAGCACAGAATGTCTGACAAAAATATACCCTTGAATGGTGACCGTGACCAACTCAGTTACAATCCATTCTGTTGTGTCAGCACTAGCGTCTCCAAACATAGATCACACAGCGACTTGTATAGAGGTAACACCTTCTGGCAGCTTCCATTACTAACAACTGG
Source organism: Intellagama lesueurii (assembly GCA_037013535.1). NCBI lineage: Eukaryota > Metazoa > Chordata > Lepidosauria > Squamata > Agamidae > Intellagama > Intellagama lesueurii. Next base: position 25,029,673 of record JBAJHW010000001.1, read on the forward strand.
AAAACAGATGGGTCTCCCTTCTGGACTGCAGACAGAACTGTAATATATTTTCTGAATGGAAGAGAAAGACTTCATATTTCAGAGGCACAACAGCAGAACCATTAACGATGACAGAGCACCAAGTCAGAGTCCCACACTGAGGCTAGCTGGTTCAAATGAGAGCAACTATTCTTCAGATCAGTGGGTCTTCTCCAACCATACCACCAAGGCAGAGCTTAAGAAAAGCTAATTTTTTTAGACCACAGCTCACAGATTGAAGGAATTATAGTCCAAAAACTAGTGTATCCAAGTTCCACATAAGGTGTCAAGAGCTTTGAAGTAATATAATTACCTGGATCAGTTACTTTTTGAAGTTGATATTATGATGCTGTACCTGAAAGCCTAAAAAAGAAAAAATAATGTTATTTTATTGATATTGTTGTTGCTACATGACATCAAGTCGCCTCTGACTTATGACAACCCTATGAATGAATGACCTCCAAAATGTCCTGTCCTCAACAGCTTCCTAAGCTCTTGTAAACTCAAGGCTGTGGTTCCTTTGGGGAGTTAGGCTACCTCATATTTTATCTTCCTCTTTTCCTGCTGCCTAGGCCTTTCCCTAGCATGACTATCTTTTCCAATAAATCTCATCTTCTTATGATGTGCCTAAAATACGACAGCCTGAGTTTCATCCTTTTTGGCTCCAGAGATAGTTTGGGCTTGATTTGCTCTAGGACCTACCTGTTTTTCTGGCAGTCCAGGGCATGAACAAAGCTCTCCTCCAGCACCATATTTCAGTTTTTTCCTAACAATTTTTAACAATTTCAGTCTTTTCACTGTCAGTGTTAAAGTTGTATAGTTCTTCTGTAGTCATAATTTTTGTCTTCATAATGTTCACCTGCAGTCCTGCTTTGGTATTTTTTTCACTTTCACCAAAATGTGTTTCAGATCATTGCTGCTTTCTGCCAGTAAGATGGTGTCATCTGCATATCTTAAATTATTGATGTTACTTCAATCAACTTGTCATTTCCAGAATAAAAGACTTTGTAGTTGTCTAAAATGTCCCATTCTGCTGCACTTTAGTTCACTGACACCAATCACTTGAATGTTCAAAAATTCCATTTCTTGCTTCACTGTTTCCAATTTACCTTGATACATACCTCTCACATTCCATGTTCCAATTGTATGTGCTGTGCAGCATCAGGCTTTCCTTTCACCTCTTTTCATGTCAGCCACTAGATGTCCTTTCAGTTTTAATCTAGTTGTGTAATTAGGAACAGCACTATTTGTACATGTTCTTTGCTCTTCCCTAGTAGCTGATTGAGTGCCTTCTGACTTGGGAGTCTAATCTTCCAGCACTAACTCTCATTTCATTTTGCAAGCCCCATGTTGCGGGGATTAAACTGCAGTACTACAGTCAAGCCTCTGCTCACAAATTGAGTTCAATTCCAATGGATTCAGGTAACCAGCTCATGGTTGACTCAGCCTTCCATCCTTCCAAGATTGGTAAAATGAGTACTCAGCTTGCTGAAGGGCAAAGTGTTCCTTGCTTAATTATGTTGTACCACCTAGAGAGTACTCTAAGTAGTATGGGATTGTATATAAGTCAAAACAATAAACAAACGAACAATCAGTCTCATCACAGGGTTTTTATGGTAAGAGAAGTTCAACAGGGGTTTACCATGGCCTCCTTCTGCACAGTACTAACAAAAGTTAGCCTGAGTATTGTCTGTGAAAGATCTTTCACCAGCATGATCTTCTGCCCAGTACCTGTCCTTCAGAAGTTCCTCCACCCCATCACCCTTACAACTCTCCTTTCTCTTCTGCTAATGTGGCCATTACTCCCAAAAAGGGTGGATGCATTTTAGTCTGGTGCCTCAGCTGTGACCATTCCGCCTTGGGTGACTTCGCTAGGAGTCCAGGCTCAGAATGGAGTCTGGGCTGGTGACAGCATTGCTCTCAGCTTCTCTAACACATTCAAACACCCTTGCAGCTTATAGTGTGCATCCAAGAAAGGGATTTTATTGATATAGTAAGTAACTTTTTGCCTGTTACTTTCAAATATTACTTTTAAAGGGCCTTTTCAGGCATTTTAGAGATATTTTAACAGGATTTTCTCAAGTTTTTGTCATTCGCTTAATCCTGAGTGAGAAGAAAAGTATTGTTTTGCATTGTCTTTTGGATTTTTATAAAGGGCTGCAGAGGGCAGGGAGAAGGAATTGTCTGCCTTTCTGGATCTATTGACAGAAGCAATTCCATTAATAAATGGATGGGGTCTTGGCCTCTGTCTATTTCTTTTTCTTTACAGAGACAGATTCATAACAAGAACCGAGGCATCGAATTTTCTATTTGTGTTCTGCTTGTATAAAGTGTTTCAGAACTGACAACATCCATGAAAAACATTTATATGAAAAATTATATCAGTATCTATTGCTGACTGAATGAGAAGCTTTCTGCGCTTCATAGTCCAACCCAAATCAGAATGAGGAAGAATTAGCAACATCTGGTAAAGCAATGTTCCAAAACGTCAAGCGTTGCAATGTGAAGAGCAAGGCTGCCTTTTCATGCATTATTCTCTGAACTGAACAGTGCCTATTAATCATATTTTTAATATTAGCCCTTCAAATTCCACTTCTTATTTTGGTACTTGAGATATTGTTTTAAGTACTAAAGTTTTAATTCAACATCAAACTTGTGGGTGGGATTCCGGATTGCAGGGACTTGCAGTCCCCAAACTTGCCTAGAATTTCCCAGGCAGAATTCTGGGACTTGGAGAGGAGACACTAAGAGGCAAAAGAGATGTCTTTCTACCTCCATTTTATCCTCAATGGAGAAGGTAATTCTGTGAGAAGTTTCCCCATAGAATTTAATGGGCAGTGAAACTATCCTCTCCATAAAGCACTGGAGTGTTTCCCAGAAAGCAGTGAGACTGAATGGCCATTCCCTTATTCCCAGCCAATGAACATGGAGAGAACACAAAAGTAAGGGTAATGAGACATCTCTTTTGCCTTCTGGTTTTTCCTCTGTTCTATTAATGTAGCTGTGTATTGCAATAGCCTTTTTTTGCCACTGCATCACATTGTTGACTTAGCATACAACTGACTTAGTTTGCAGTCTATTAAGAATCTTGGCTTCCTTCTACACATACTACTGCCAAACAAGGTATCACTCATCTGGTATTTGAGAATCTCATTATCCCTGCCTAAATGCAGCACTTGACATTAATCTCTGTTGAAATTTCCTTTGTTTGGTTACTTGTTTCTTTCTTTGTTTTGCATTCAGCCTTTGGAAAGCCTGCTTTTTGGGCTAAAAATGCAACTTGGCTATCTGCAGGATTCTGGGAATTATAGCCCGAAAAAGTAACTTTTTGAACTTTTCCATCTTCAGAGAACCAGAGACTCTCTCAAGTTACATCATTGTCTTGACTTATTTTATATGCAAACCTCATTATCTCAGAATTGTTCTCCCCCAGAATGAAATACAAACAGCTATTTATCTATTTGAAAATCAATGCAAAATTTATTTTTAACCAAATGTCTCTGGTGCGTGTTTCAAACAGAAAAATCCATTTTACTTTGTCAGGCTATTATTCCTGTTCTTATTAATGTCTAGAATGAAAAATGCCAAAATATCTTTGCTATTGTTTTTCAGTTCTTGAGTACACATTTCCTCCCACCACATGCATTCATAGACCTCTGTAGATTTGAGGCAGGTAGTTTCCCACAATAGTCAACAGAAGAGGGCATGCTTCAACTATGGGCATATCTAAGGCTTGATACTCAATATTTGATTCATTATTCTAAATTATATACAGATATAAAGGACTGAAAGCTTTCATAAACATGTGATGGTACCCCATTACATTCCCAATAGTTTTTGTTGTTGTTGTTTAGTCGTTAAGTCGTGTCCGACTCTTCGCGACCCCATGGACCAGAGCACGCCAGGACCTCCTGTCTTCCACTGCCTCCCGGAGTTGGGTCAAATTCATGTTGGTAGCTTCGATGACACTGTCCAACCATCTCGTCCTCTGTCGTCCCCTTCTCCTCTTGCCTTCACACTTTCCCAACATCAGGGTCTTTTCCAGGGAGTCTTTTCCAATAGTTTTATTCGGATGTAATTTTCTGGGAACAAGCCTTGGGTTCATATGCTTCCTTATTCTCTTCTGATGTACCTGCAAATAAGAGATTGAAATCTTTCACTGCCATCTTAGACTAACTATAGTTAAGAATTGTGCCTTGGAGAAACTGTGTTTAATGTTAATTATGGCTATTTGAAGCATGCCATTTTCAAACCATCACTTTAAAAGCCGATTTGTTTCAGCTAACTATAGTAAAGATTAACCACAGTTTGGGGCTTGTAAAGTTAAACTGTGGTTGGCTGAAACTGGAAACAAAAACTTCTAATCCTGTCCTTAAAGCTGCACCACAGTTTCCAGTTACCTCTAAAACAAGCTAGTACCTCACTCTTAATACATGGATGCTTGTATTTACCAAGCCACCCTTTTGGACTTTAAGTGCCTTTTGTGTATTTGTGTATTGCAATAGCCTTTTGCCACTAAATAATATCAACTGTAAGCATGTACCAAACCATCAGTGGTCTAACTTTTGTTGTCCATTATTTGAAGTTAGTAATCCTATAGGGCTATTTCAAGAACCTAAGCAAAATCTGTCTCCATGGAAGAGATAGCATAAAATATAATTCAAAATCACATTACTGAAGTTTTGTGTATGACAAGCACCATCAGTCATGCTTACTGAGTTCTCACTCCAGAATAATTATTTTATGAAGTTATTGCTGGAATCACAAAATGCTGGATATGGTGTAAAATGGTTATGGATATAATGTAGATGTGAACTGTTTGTATTTGATTTTCATGTAGATTTTGCCAGAGGGCTTTAATAGTAGCTACTGGCTGAACTGTACTCTTCTTGTATGGAAAGTTACACCCCAGTTATCATAACATGCCACTGGCATAAATGCAAATATGTGAGTCACTTCACAGATGCAGAAGAAGGGGAGAGAATGATCTGTACTTTTTCTTTCCTTGCTTCTACTGTAACACAGTAAGTGGAACCTACAGATCACCATCTGTTGTGAAGCCATCTGGGACTCATGGATCATATTGCAGGAAACTCTTGTGAGTGCCATTTTCCATCCTGCACATGGACCAGGAGCTGATGAGCTAACCTGAGCATGCCCAGCAGGATTTTGGATGTGAATGTTTCCCCTCTGATGACTGCTGTGATTTATTGGTAACTCCTCCTGAAAAGGTCAAACTGGACACTACAAAGATTCACTTTCCACTGAAAAGATACATTCACATACTTTTTCTTACCTACCAACACAATCAATGTATAAATGTCTCTTACAGTAATTAAAAGGAATTGAGAAAGAACAGCAATCGCACAAACAAAGGTAATGCAATGAAGACAGTCAGATAAACTGACACAGGTATAGGGTTACTAGCTTGGATCATACAACAGGGGTGGGCAAAAGTATGGTTTTGAGAGGCACTTGTGGCTCCCCAACACTGCTTTTATCTGCTCTGGTCCCAGATTCCTTCCCCCACCCCCCGCCGCCCCAAAAAAACTTGTTTTTCCAGCAAAAAATAAAATGTGTTAGATTTCTTGGGAGATCTGCAATTTACCTTTTAAATAATTAAGTGGGCAGGTACCTTGTTTAACACTCCAAAGTACTTCCGAGATTTTGGCGTTTTGGGATAATCCATATGGTTCCTGGAGCTGGCTGGATAGCTCAGTGGTTTGGGAATCCGGCTGTGGAGCCAAAGGTTGGGAGTTTGATTCCCTAATGTGCCTCCTGTGTGGTCTTGGGCAAATTGCACAGTCCCACTGTGCTCCCAGAAGAAGAGAATGATAATCCACTTCTGAGTATTCTCTACCTGGAAAACCCTGAAGAGAGTCACCATAAGTCAGAATTGACTTTATGGCCCATGATGATGAACTGTTAGTTGCTTTTTTACTGCCAAGAGGTTCTTGTGGTTTTGTTTTTGTTTTTTTACTCATGCGCCAAAACAATTTGGCTGGAATTGGGTACTATGCATCTTCAACTGAGTTGCGGGAGGGGGGAATTTGCTGCTCTGCTTCAGACTGCAAAATGTATTGGGTCAGTCTTATATCCTCAATAGTTGTAATGTATTTATAATGTTTTCAAATACTTGAATGTTTTGAATTTTTGCAGATTGATTTTAAATTGTTTGAAATATCTTATATTTAAAAATTGTTCCATACAGCTTTGTAACCTGCTCTGAAGTCCTGTGATATAGGGCTGGCTATAAATGTTTAAATAAATAAATAATCATCTACAAATCTGGCTAATCCTTTATCTGTCCTAGTGGCAATGAGGTTCATTAGCTACTGCTTTTCATTGTGCAAGGACATGCTACTTGCTACAAGTGGGTTTCCCTAGATGCCCTCAAGTCACCATGTTTTAAGAGAAAATTATTTTAAAGTGTGCAATGGATTTTTTATACCTACTTTCATGTTTTCTTCAAAGGATGTGCAAACACAAATACACACTAAACTGTATTAAAACAGTTCTGCTAGATCATATTTATAATGCTATATCTCAGCTGAGAGTTTCTGATGACTGATATTAATTATTAAATCATTTCATATATTATTAAAGCTTTCCTTGCCATTTAAAATATCATAAAACTCTTTAAGCAATAGAATCAATCAGATGCCGCACTGTGGTTCTGCTTCCCATTTTGAGGCACAGTGCTCACCAATCAGTGGGTTGCAATTGTGCAATACTACTCAGTTAATAGTGCTGCCTGCCATCTTACCAAGTTTGGGAATACTACTTTTGGGGGACTACAAGTTCTGCAGCTGGCTGGGAGGTTTTGGGAATAGTAGTCTGAATAAGTAACATTTACAAGTTCTGATCCTACCAACTTTTGCCTACTCTGTCATGGCTTAGGGATGGCATACTGTTTTATTTGCAATAGTGAGACTTCTAAGATTCCTTTATGGCCATCAGCTATAGTGCAGACAGAAGTAGAAATCTTTCTGCATTCATATGCTTGTTAGGATTATCTAGCATTTTAATTTATGGAGTACCACAACCTAGTGCTGAGCCTGTGACTACTGAGCAAGTATAACCACTCTGAAAACTGGAATAAAGGCAGAAAGGAAAACTTACTGACTGACTGACTTAGGAAATCGATTTACACATAGTGCCAGAGGAAAGGTTTTTAAAGTTCAGTATAGCATCATCTCAATCTGGCTTCCATGTTAGCAGGTCTGTACCTCTAACTAAAATGAAGAAATGGGAAACTTGTAGAAGATAATTAGCCATCAACTGTTAGTGGGCTCTCATTGAGACTAATATAGAACTCACTAACAGTTCATTAACCTATTAAGCCTTTTCTACAGATTTTCCCATTTCTGCTAAAATAGATATCCTCCATAGTCCAGAGGGGCAGGGGAGACAAAGCCAGGTGGTCCTTACTCAGTACAAAGTAAAGATAGGTAATACCTTTATTAGACCATTAAAAAATAAAAAACAAAATTTTGTGAGCTTTCATCAGGCTGTGCACCAATATGTTGTGAATGGTGCAGGAAGAAAACATATGAAAGTTCCAAAGTCATGGCAGATGTCCATGCCAGGTCTGTTTCTTAAAGATGAGGTGCAAAAAGTAAGCTGCAAACACAAGTCAGGAATGCAGGTTTCCAATTCCACCCTGGTGGCTGTTGGTTGGATATTTTCTCTCCCAACTCCTCAAAGAGTTGCCAAAACTCTGCATTTCCATTCCCTATTGCCTTCTTTTGAAACTCAAAGCTCCTATTTGGCAAGGGAAAAGGGTTATAAAGAAATGTGAGAAACTTCCCATCAGGGAATTGGGAATAAAATTTAGTCTAGCCGCTAGGTGAAGCGAAATTAATGGTAATTAGATATGGGCATGGAATCTGGGGCACCTAGGCAACAACTGTGGACCCAATCCGGCGAACTGCAGTAAGTGCCCTCTCTTACAGCAACCCTTTTCAGGGGTTTCCAGGTGAAGAATACTCAAATGATTTACCATTCCCTTCTTCCGGGGGCACCCTGGGACTGTGGAGCTTGCCCAAGGCCACACAGACTGGCTCTTCTTGCAAGAGGTACAGTGGGAATCAAACTCCCAACCTTTGGCTCTGCAGCCAGATTCCTAAACCACTGAACTATCCAACTAGTTCCAGGAACCATATGGACTATCCAAAAATGCCAAAATCTCAGAAGTATTTTGGATTGTTAAATAAGGTAGCTGCCCACTTACTTATTTAAAAGGTAAATTGCAGATCTCCCAAGAAATCTAATACATTTTGGGTTTTGCTGGAAAAACAGGGTATTTTGGCAGGGGGTGGGGGAAGGAATCTGGGACCAGAGCAGATAAAAGCAGTGTTGGGGAGCCACAAGTGCCTCTCAAAACCATACTTTTGCCCACCCCTGTTGTATGATCCAAGCTAGTAACCCTATACCTGTGTCAGTTTATCTGACTGTCTTCATTGCATTACCTTTGTTTGTGCGATTGCTGTTCTTTCTCAATTCCTTTTAATTACTGTAAGAGACATTTATACATTGATTGTGTTGGTAGGTAAGAAAAAGTATGTGAATGTATCTTTTCAGTGGAAAGTGGGAGACAGCGCCATATCATGTCTGTAATTAAAGCTGTTAGAAGCGTATTTTTGCATTTCATATTCAGACTGCAATGATTGAGCATCTTATTTTGCTCACCAGGATAAGCTACAACACATTATCTGAGAGGATCTGCTTTGTTCAGGGCTGAGCACTCAAAAGAAATGAAAGTGAAATTAAATCAGTGATGCTTTAAACTGTGTCATATAAGAGAAGCTGAAATGATCCTTATTTAATTGAAGTCCCATATTGAATGTATGCACTGCTTCTTGAGATGAAGGTGAGAGGCTGCTGTGCAGGAGCACTGATTTTCCCCTAACCATTATAGGAACAGCAATATCATCATTCCATGGCAAGGGCTGGTTAGAGTGTATTGGAACATAGTACATAGTTTCAAGTACATAGTACTTGTATATAGTACATAGACTGTGTAGTGAGTGATCTGAACTGGCAGGGGAGGAGTGGCTGTAGGCAGATATACAGAGGGCTTTTCCACCTCTGTCTTTTCTAGATCCACAAACAAAATTGTACTCTTAGGCATCTTTTCTTCCTTGTCTGGGGGCAATTCCAGTTTCTTATTGTTCCACCAGTTTAGCAAAAGCAAGGAAAGGTGATGCCTTTGTTAAACCACCAAAAATAATTTAAAAATTGCTGGCTTTCGACAGATGCCAATCTTCATCAGGCTGTGCACCAAACAAAATTGTGCATCAAACAGAGAGATGCCAGGGATTCAGCACTGCCCACCCTTTTGGAAACTCAAGGTTCCTATGTGGCCTGTTTTATTGATTTGTTTTTCTGGACTGTGGAAGATACCCTGAATAGCCTCCAAGAGCACCATCTAAAAAACAATATGGACATTTTACACCAGCCAAGCAGGATTGCAAACTGAAGAAAACATCTGCTTCCAACCACTAGATCTTACCATTAGAGATGGGCACGAACCACGGCTTCGGCAGTGTATGCCAGTTTGTCCTTCAGATAAACAGGTGTTTGGCACTTCCCAGACCCTCCTCCTCTGGCAGGTGCCCACTCAGAGGCAGTGCCCAAAGCAGGTGGGGCAGAGAAGCCATGGCACTGGCTTATCTTTGTGCCAGCAGTTGGGCTGTGTCACCAGGTTTGAGGAAATTTAGATCTGGCATGACTCAGCTTCTCTGTTCACCCCTCCCTTTTTGTTTGGCTCTTCTGCCAGCAGATGTCTGAGATAAACTGGCAGATAACACCTGTGACGCCAGATACTGTGGACAAAGTGCTTGATCGCTGTCGGGCCACCATTTCCTCCCTTGACCCTTGCCCGGCCTGGCTAATCAAAGCAGCCAGGCCGATCACAACTGAATGGGCCACTGCAATAATAAATGGGTCTTTCCTTGAGGGCAGGTTCCCACCTGCCCTCAAGGAGACACTCATTAGGCCCATAAGAAAGAAACCTAATATGGCGGTGGACGAAATTGGCAATTATAGGCCCGTCACCAATGTTTCTTTCATTAGCAAAGTGGTCGAGAGGGTGGTGGCTGACCAGCTTCAGGCTCTTTTGGATGAAACAGATGCCCTGGATCCATTTCAGTCGGGCTTCAGGCCGCGCCACGGTACAGAGACGGCATTGGTCGCCCTGTATGATGACCTGTTGAGGGAGGCTGACAGGGGTAAAACATCTCTGTTGGTCCTCCTCGACATCTCGGCGGCCTTTGATACCGTCGACCACGGTATCCTCCTGGGGAGGCTCTCTGAGTTGGGAATTGGTGGCTTGGCGTTTGCCTGGCTCCGTTCCTTCTTGGAGAACCGTCCCCAGAGAGTACAGCTTGGGGAGAGTGTCTCGGCCCCGTGGAGTATCAATTGTGGGGTTCCACAGGGGTCGATTATCTCCCCAATGCTGTTTAATATCTATATGAGGCCGCTGGGTCGGGTCATCAGGGGGTGTGGAGCATCGTGTCATCAATATGCTGATGACACCCAGGTCTACATCTCCTTTTTACCAACTGCAGGTGATGCCGTCCTGTCCCTTCAGCGCTGCCTGGGGACTGTATTGCAATGGATGCAGGAAAATGGGCTGAGGCTGAACCCGGACAAGACTGAGGTTCTGAGGGTGGGTGCCCCTGTGGTTAGCGGCTTGGATGACTCTCTCTCGCTTGGGGGCGTGGCCTTGGCTGCTAAGAGTGGGGTTCGCAGCTTGGGGATCCATCTGGACCCGGCACTCACCATGGAAACGCAGGTGGCGTCGGTAGTCCGCTCCGCCTTTTTCCATCTTTGGCGGCTTGCCCGGCTGCGGCCCTACCTTGATATGGGGGCGCTCACTACCTTGGTGCATGCGCTCGTAATCTCAAGATTAGACCACTGTAACGCGCTCTACGTGGGGCTGCCTTTGAGGTTGATGCGGAAACTTCAGGTGGTGCAGAATGCAGCGGCCAGACTCCTTAGGGGAGTGAGAAAATACCAGCATATCTCTCCTATTCTGGCCGCATTGCATTGGCTGCCCATTTGGTTCCGCATTGACTTTAAAGTTTTAATGCTTACTTATAAGGCCCTAAACGGTTTAGGACCTCGATATTTGGCGGAACGCCTACTCCCACCAAGGTCTACCCGGATCACCCGTGCGAGTCAGGAGGTGAGGCTGAGGAGCTTGACGCCGAGGGAGGCCCGTAGGGAAAGAACAAGAAATCGGGCCTTCTTGGCGGTGGCTCCTCGCCTCTGGAATAATCTTCCTCCGGAGATTCGTGCCGCCCCTACGCTGGGTATCTTTAAAAATCAATTAAAAACATGGATGTTTATACAGGCCTTCCCTCCAGTCAATACCTGATCTTTTTACCTTTTCTATTTATCTTTATTTTTTGTTTTATAATTGTTATGGAAATTGTTTTTGTAATAATTTTGTGATTTTATCTGTTGTTTTATGTTGTTTGGAAGGCGCCTAGAGTGGTCGCAAGACCAGATAGGCGGGGTATAAATGAAATAAATAATAATAATAATAAGGATTCTGCCAGCACAAGAGTTTCTACCTATCCTTAATCCCCTACAACTGGTGTGTCTTTGATTCAAGATTGCACTGTCAATTTTGGAGAGATAACATCAAAGGAAATCTCAAAACAAGTCAATGCATTAAACCACAGGGTTGATATTCTGTTGTATAGGATTCCTTTTGCAAATAACTAAAGACACATAGGCTGGAAACCTATTTGTGTTTATGTATGGTTTGTGTAACTTATTGTAACTAATTAGAACTAATTGATGAAGTGTGAGGCACATCTCAGTTGTGCAGTCAGTATGTGACCACGCACATGACCAAGACATGCCCTTGCACCTCATCACTCAATTACCATTGGCTGATGCAAGTTACACAGGTCTTACACAAACACCAGTAAGATTCTGGCCATAATCTCTTTTTCTTGAGTATTTAAGTAATTGATAATAAAATATTTTCTCTTTGCCAGTGGTTGCTGATGACCCTGATGTCAGTGGGGTGTTGAAACTGCTTTGGGTTTTTCTCTAGACCAATTTTTGTTTCAACCTTGGGTCCCCAAAGGTTCTTGGACTAAAACTCCCAGAAGCCTTCACCACTAGCTGTGCTGGCCAGGATTTCTGGGAGTTGTATTCCAAGAACATTTGTATTAAACCAAAAGAGACTATTCAAGTAACAGTGTTTGAAAGACCATACTTTAGATTCTGTTTCCAATGCTTTGCCTGTCTCTTCCCCTTTTTTAAAAAAAATGCTGTCCAGAATATTCATACAATATATATATATATATTGCAATAGTTCAGTCTTCAAGATATTTATTACATAATATCACAACCCTCTTTGCATTTTCCTCCATTCATTTGAAAATTGGTGCCGGGTGGTGCTTATTAGTAATAAACACCATCCAACATTTGCTGGAATTAATTGATTCAGGAGAATATGCAGTTTTTACCAGGACAGTGGCATTGAAAGGAAGGAGCACAGCTTTCCCTCTCTGTGCACTTAAGACCTGATCCAAATTTCCCCATTCCCACATTATAGGTGCTGTATAAAGAAATCAAAGCAGACACATTAAATATAAATTTAAATGCTCAAGCAAATATATAGTGAAAATTATATTCAAACTACATTTTCCCTCCAGAAATATTAGCTCTGTAAGATTAACAGGTATTGGTCAGAATCCTATTGATATTTGCATAAGGTTTCAATAACTGGACATGTTTAGCTGTCAAGGTGCTGGGGCACATCTTGGTTGCCTATCTGGTAACATGCCCAAGTGCATGCTAAAATGCACCCCAGCATCCTGTCAGTTGGCTGCAATTAATTGTGGCAAGTTATGTAAACCTTATGCAAGCATCAATAGGATTCTCGCCATTATAGTTTTTTCTATTTTTGAACATTTCATTTCAAAACTAGGATTATGAATATTTAAAGTACTATTAATTCACATGATTTTTTTTGGCAGTTGGAAAACAGATCATATTTGTCAGAATATATTCTTCAGAATATTTATAACACAGCTTTGTTGGCTATAGATTTTGCCCTGTAGACATGAAAGAAAATGAACATCCCTCCAGTTCTCAGAGGCAGAACCCAGAATTTGCATGCAGGAGGTTCCAGGCTGAATCCTCAGCATCTCTGAGTAAGGCATGGATAGGATCCAAATGTGCCCCCCAGCACGTCTCTGTCAGTACCTCTGTACACAACCAAAATTAAAGAGACTTTAAAACTGGTTCAAAAAGCCCCTTGATGCAATTTTCGAAAGCCCTCTATAGCCTGCCCATTTTTTTCCCCACTGAAGAGCGCAAGGGGACTCTTTTGGCTTAAAAAATACAAACTTGTTATAAAGAAAAATGGTGTGGCCCTCCAAGATCCAGGGGATGGGTAGATATGGCTTTGGACTTCTGGAGACTGCTCACTTCTGAGGTGGAGAGGAGGAAAAGATTCTCTTTGAAATCCTGGAGCACTGCTGTCGGTCACTACTAACAACACGGGGCTAGAAGAGCTGAATATAGGTCAATATATGGCAGCTTTTTACATGCCTTATATGTCCTGTTGAGCAGTGGTCCCCAACCCTGGGCCTCCAGATGTTCTTGGACTTCAACTCCCAGAAATCCTGGCCAGCAGAGGTGATGGTGAAGGCTTCTGGGAGTTGTAGTCCAAGAACATCTGGAGGCCCAGGGTTGGGGACCACTGCTGTTGAGGCCCAGCCAAGGCTTTTTGTTGTCTGAGGCAGGGTAGCAAAAGTCAACCCACCCAAATCAAGCTTCGGAATACCCAAAGCCAGCCAGAGTATTAAGGCTCATGAGCACAATGGCCGACAAGCATCACTTCAGATTCCTGGTGATTGTTGTTGTTTAGTCGTTAAGTTGTGTCCGACTCCTCGTGACCCCATGGACCAGAGCATGCCAGGCCCTCCTGTCTTCCACTGCCTCCCGGAGTTGGGTCAAATTCATGTTGGTAGCTTCGATGACACTGTCCAGCCATCTCATCCTCTGTCGTCCCCTTCTCCTCTTGCCTTCACACTTTCCCAACATCAGGGTCTTTTCCAGGGAGTCTTCTCTTCTCATGCGATGGCCAAAGTATTGGAGCCTCAGCTTCAGGATCTGTCCTTCCAGTGAGCACTCAGGGTTGATTTCTTTCAGAATGGATAGGTTTGTTCTCCTTGCAGTCCAGGGGACTCTCAAGAGTCTCCTCCAGCACCACAATTCAAAAGCATCAATTATTCGGCGGTCAGCCTTCTTTATAGTTCCTGGTGATAAAAACAACTATTTGCTGCCTTTTCATACCATCCAAAATCCACTACCTGAGGCAGCTGCCTCATTCACCTTAATAGTAGAGACAACCCCCTTTCTCCTGTTGCTTCACAGACCACCAAGGTAATAATTGAGAGTCCCAATACAAGACTTGAATTAACTGCTAGAACATTTATAGCAATTTTTATGTCAAAACTGTAATGCTATACCAATTTATGTTGGAGTAAGAGCCCCACTAAACTGAGTGCAGCTTATTTCTGCATAGACATATACAGAATTTTGCTGCAAGTCACTGTAAACACGGAAAGAAATAGAAAGACAGTGTTTTTGTAGTTTTTGACTGAACAGTGCCTAAAGCTTTATCTCTCATTCTTTCAGGAACCAAGAATGATTGTACACAGAGAGTATAATGTATTATTTCTATACTACGACCAAGTGCAGAAATACCTTCAGGAAATCAGAAGAAAGCTTGAAAAGCAAAAGATCCCTCATTTCTCTGGCTCACAAGGCCTGTAACTGAATTAACTACAGTTTGGTAAGTACGATGGGTAACAAGGTAAATTTGTGTGAAAGGAATGGGGAAGTTTCACTGGTCATTAAATGTTGTTATATATTGCAATTAACATTTATATCCAAGGTCATACTATCTGTGACCCTTTTTTCTAAGCTCACATTTAAAGTACCTTTATTATTACATATTTGTATATTTGGCTAAACAGATCCCTTCTTTATCTCTATTACATACACAGCATTATTACTTTATTTTATTTTTCAGTATACCACTTTACACATTATCATTGTTTTAATCTTCACACTCCCGTACACTTTTTGTTCTAGTACAAGATTACAATCTTTAGCCTTCCATGAAGGATACTTCCACACTGTGCAAGTGTGTCTGTATTGTGGTGTCAAGTCACATCCAACTTACGGCAACCTTAATAGGGTTTTAAAGGTATATGACATATTTAAGGACACAAATGAAGGCTATGTGAAGGCTTTTCTGTTTTGCTAAGATAATAATGCTAGCCGTCATAAGTGTGTTATTACACAAAATCAGTTTTCCATATGATGGTATGGTTCCAAGGTGGGGGGCCATAGCTTACCCAGTAAAGCACATATTTCACGTGCAGAAAGTCCTAAGTTCAAAACTTGAGGATTTGCAGTTAAAAGTATCAGGTATGGCAGCAATGTCAAAATTGCTGCTGAGACCCTGTACACCAGCTGCCAGACAATATACTAAATACCAGGCAGAGTTACCTATTTAGACTAAAGCTCTCATTATACCTCAAGCCAGTATGGCCACTGGAACAGTGGCCAAGCTGGCATGGGGACTTTGAGTACTGTAGTCCAAAAGAGTAATTTGACCTAGTTCTGGTATGGGTGTAAGAAATCTCCAAAAGTCCAGAGGCTGCACATGACCATCCCTGGATCCTGGAAGAACATATATATGACTTGGCCACATTCCCTTTCAGTTTTTCTTAATTTTTATTTTAAAAATCGTTTCTTAACAAATGGGGCAGGGGTAGGGGGTAGGTATACCAAGGCCTACATTTGGGTCTCTGAAAACTGCAACCTAGAGGCCACAAGTTGCTCATCCTGGGATGGCTGGAACTTGAAGTCTTGTTATAAGGCACCCTTCACTCTGCCATCTCTGCGCTCCCAACCAGTGAGCCCACAACTGCAGAACAGATGTCCCGCTCTACCATTTTTCTCCTATCTGAGGTTGCTACCATACCTGCTAAGGGAACTTTACCTGTCCACACTTTTCTATAATAACATAAGGAGAACCATGCTGGATCAAATCCAATGCCTCTTTTGTCTAGCATTCTGTTCATACCGTGGCATCCAAAAAAGGGGTTCTTTCGTGTTTCTTAAAGGAGTTTCGTTTGTTCATACTAACATATTACTTTTTTTACATTTAAAAAATAAAGAAAAATAAGGCATGAGGAAAAAACAATGTGGAGTTGTAAGGCAGAAGTGTGGCTTATCTTAGGCTGAGTAGAATAGGAATAGGAAATGGTAGAGTGGTGGGCAAGTCCTGGAGAGAGGGCAGGCTATAGGTACATAGAATAGAGAGGTTGCTGTCTTGTCTGTAGCCTCAGGTAGCAAAGTATTTTGGGCTAGCCTGTTGAATGGTTCAGATAGACCACTGGTTCCCAACCTTGGATCTCCAGATGTTCTTGGACTAAAACTCCCCAAAGCCTTCACCACTAGTGTGCTGGCCAGGATTCCTTGGAATTGTAATCCAAGAACATCTGGGGACTCCAGGTTGGGAACCACTGAAACAGACACACACACAGAAAGAGGAATTTTGAAGATAAATATTTTCACATTCATTCACATTTCTACTGTGTAACAGAACCAAGATACATTTTTCAATGACTTTTTCTAACATTACTCTTTGACACAGGACTGATGAAGTACAGTAACACTATTTCCCCTAGTTCAGTGGAATTTTTGTCACAATGATGAAATTAAATTATCTCACACTCCAATTTTCAAGATAATTGATTAGAGATTTAGTAGATAAGCTCCAATTGAGCTAAACACCAAACATCTTAAACTTCAATATATTGAATTCATAATAACTTAGAAATCTTGAGTTGGGCTTGGTAAGACCATTGGCTTATTTAGCCCAGCATTCTTCTCTCTGTACAGCAAACAAGAGGATGCAAAAGGAAATCCTTATGCACTATGCTGGCTAAACCCATCCATACTCAATGGAACTTATTTTCAAATATCTGCTGGCTACTGGAGCGCACCAAAGAATTTCAGAAGAAGATCAGTCTGCTTTATAGACTACAGGCAAAGCCTTTATCTGTGTGGATCAAGAGAAACTACGGGTTGCTTGGAAAAAAATGGGTGTGCTTCAGCACTTGATTTTACTAATGCATAACCTGTATTGTGGACAAGAAGCTACCATTACAACAGAATATGAAGAGATAGAATGGTTTCCTGTAGGCAAGGCTGTTGAGAAGGGGGCATTTTATCCATTTATCTGTACAATCCGTACGCAGAACATATCATATGGAAAGCCAGACTAGATTCAGATTAATGAGGAGTGAAAATAGGTGGAAGAAACTATCAATAATTTAAGATATGCAGCTGACACTATCTTACTGGCATACAGCAGCAATGACTTGAAACAACTTGTAGTGAAAGTGAAAGAAAGAAGTGCCAAAGCAGGATTGCTGTGGAACATTACGAAGACAAAAATCATGAATACAGAAAAACTACACAACTTTAATACTGACAATGAAGAAATTGCTAAAGATTTTGTTTACCTTGGTTCAATTAACAATCCAAATGGAGACTGCAGCCAAGAAATTAGAAGATTGGAGGAGAGCTTTGCAGATACCATGGACTGCCGGAAAGACGAACAAGTGAGGCCTAGAGTAAATCAAGCCTAAACTATCTGTGGAGTAAAAAAATGATTGACTTCCTAAAGAAAGCCACAGACTTTAGTTTAAGGAAGCTGAGCCAGGCTGCTGAAGATAGGACATTTTGAATCTCTTATTCATAGGGTTGCCATAAGTTGGAGGCAACTCGATGGCAGGTAACGAGAACACATAAAGAGGATCAGTTATACCCAGTTTGTATATTTAATGCGAACAAAGTGACATGAAAACTGTGACCCCAGCTATCAACACTGTAAGCTGTTGCAAACAATCTGTAACATGAGATAAATTTAACTTCTGCAACTGCAGCCCCATTTACAAATTGCAGGCTTCCCTGCAATTTGCTCATTAACACGCTGGTTAAGTTGTTTTTCTTTTCTACATTTGCTCTGCTTCTGTGTTTGTAATGAGACAAGACTGTGGTAGCACTTTAACAACAAAAGACTGTTATTTGCTTCCCGGCAAGCACTGTTAAATGCTCTCAATGTTTTCATTATTACAGAATGGCAGTACAAATGGAGGTCACAAAGTGTCCTTTCAGAACACAGAGAAATATGGGGAGGGGGAGGAAGAAGAAAGAGGGAAGAATCACTTGCTAATTCAAATCGCAGTCACTGCCAATTTCTAGGACCACATATGACAATAATTTCTAGGTTGTCCATTTTAGAGGGCATCTCCTCATCTAAAGAGGAATTCTTGGATTCACTTCGCCACAAATGGAAATGTGACGTCATTTGTGTCCAAGAAACCCACAGAGGAACTGGTCAAAGTAAGCCAAAAGTTCCTGGGATACGTCTCGTTCCTGAGAGGCCCCACAATAAATACAGAAGTTCCATTTTTGTAAGACCAGGTATTATAGTGCACTCAACAGACTTTACTGAAGAGAACAACATAGAAATCTTGATGGTTAATCTGGCTATGTGTACAGTAACACTGATTTATAAAACACCTAATATACCATTTTGCTTTAAGAAGCCATCTAATACGGAAAACCGAAACACTCACTTTCTAGTTGGAGAGTTCAACAACCATAGCCACATTTGGGGCTATGAATATGATGCCAAAAATGGTGAAGCCATTATAAAATGAGTAGAATGCATGATTGTAAACTAGTTCATTTAACAATGGCAGGTGGCAAAAAGGCTACAATCTAGATCTAATTTTTGTTACTGATCCTATAGCTAAACAGTGCATTAAGAGCATAGGTGATCCAATCCCGAACACTCAGCACAGACCTATTCTATGTCAGATCTACTCAGCCATCCAACCTCAATCTAAACCATTTCACAGGAGGTATAATTTCAAAAAAGCGAACTGCAAAAAGTTTACAACCGTGATAGATGCAGCTGTGCTTCTGATTGCCCCTCAGCCAGAGAACTATGATCAATCGGTAACTTCTATTTTGGAATGTTCTTGTGCCTCCATTCCAAGAGGGTGCCAGACAAACTACATCCCAAGTCTCACTCCAGAAACACATGTCCAATACATAGATAATATTTTGTATTTGAATAAAATCCTTTTAGTGATCATAGAGTAAAAGCTGAGAGAATTTGATCTTGATTCTTGCAGAAACAAAAAGAATTTGTTGGACAGACATTATAACAGTAAGAAGCAGCCAGAAAGTTTGGAGACTACTGATAAACTGAACAATGATCCAGACAAAAAGATACTGTATAATCCCCAACCAGATAGCACACCAACCGCTCCTGGCAGGGAAGACCAACCAATGCATAATAAAAATAAAACATCAAATGGATATTCAGAGTGAACCCAATGAACTTTCTATTGCCTTCATATTAGTGGAACCAGAGGAAGCCGTAAGAAGATGTGGGAATGGCAAAGCTGCGGGATTCTATGATATCTGAATTGAGCAAATTAAATATTTTGGGCAAAACACAAAGAAATGGCTCCTTCAGCTCTTTAATAACTGCTGGACAAGCAAACAAATTCCAAAAATATGGCAGAAAATAAAAGCGATAGCTATACTAAAACCAAGCAAAGAACCATCAAGCCCCAAAAGATACAGGCCAATCTCTCTACTGTATCACTTATACATAGTGTTTGAATTAATGATATTAAACAGTTTAACCCCTAAAATTTAATCTCTTCTTATTCCAGAACTGGTGGGCTTTAGACCTGGCAAGAGCTGTATGGCTCACATCTTAAATCTAATCCAGCATATAGAAGATCGTTTTGAGACACATTAAATTACTGGAGCAGCATTTGTCAACCTTAATAATAATAATGTGCTGTCTAGTCAATACTGACTTATGGTACCCCTGTTCAGAGTTTTCTAGGTAGAGAATACTCAGACTTGGTTTACCGTTTCCTTCTTCTTGGGGCACTCTGGGACTGTGCAGCTTGCCCAAGGCCAAACATGTGGGCTCTACTCACAGAAGGCTCAGTGGGGAATCAGACTTCCAACCTCTGGTGTTCCACAGCCAGATATCTTACAGTAGCACATGATACTATCCACAATCAGTTGCTGCTCAAAAATCTCTACCTCCTTACTAAAGATAATGGACTAACAGAAATGGTTGCCATTCTACTTCAGAACTGAAGATTCTTTATAGAATGTCAAGGAAAAGTTACTTTATCAAGTTAGTAAAGTCAGCAATGAACATGGTCAAAAAACTAATGTTAAGCAAACCAGGTTCATGGTAATTAATAACCCCAAAAATGCAGTTGAAAACACATGAAAATATGGAGCGCATTGACAAAATGGGCACCATGGAATCTGATTGTTTGAAACGTGGGAGCACAGCCAAGCAATATATGTTAGAAGAGATTGTTTATTTTAATGAAGCTGCCCAAGTCAGGCAATGTAAAAAAAAAAACCCTTCAAATTGGCTTTAAAATCATGCATTGTAAGACATTATTCTCAGTTCTACTGTATAGCTTGGAA
This sequence comes from Intellagama lesueurii, assembly GCA_037013535.1. Classification (NCBI taxonomy): domain Eukaryota; kingdom Metazoa; phylum Chordata; class Lepidosauria; order Squamata; family Agamidae; genus Intellagama; species Intellagama lesueurii. Next base: position 25,050,289 of record JBAJHW010000001.1, read on the forward strand.
TTATGGTCTTATAAATTATAAATAATAATGTGCCATCAAGTTTATTCCAACCAATGGTGACATTTATAGGGTTTTCTAGATATACAGCACTCAGATATACTATTCCCTTCCTCCAGGGGCACTCTAGGATTGCGTGGTTTGACCAAAGCTATACTGGCTGGCTTTTCTCCCTTGAGACACAGTAGGGAATTCAATTCCTGACCTGTGAAAAATATAGAAGCATTTTAAATTCAGATTTATTGTAGAATGTTAAGAATTCCTTGGATCAAGAGAGTGATCAGTAAAAAAAAAAGTACTAAAACTAGTGACTAAAGTCCAGGAAATCATAAAATGTGTAACAAGCAAAAAACTAAAATATTTGATCATGTAATGAGAAAAATTAAGTACAGATTCTTACAGCTGATCATTCAAGGTAAAAATAAATGAAGACACATAGGGAGGAAAGACAATAAATTATTGGCTGCAAATATTGTGAGACTGGTTCAGATGCTACACCATTCTTTAGAGCCCTCACATTCAGAGTCAAAATAGCTATGATGATGTTCAACCTCCAATAGGTTGAAGAAACCATTACATAAGTTAGGATGTACAATCAAACCAAGATCTATTATCATTCAAGAAGGATTGTCCCACTCAGAGAGCTCTGCCCTCTCTTCGCTATTAACATACCTCAATTCTTTGAAATTTCAAGATCAAGGCTGCAAACTTAGTTTGACTAGGGCAAACACTGTGGGGTGATATATAAGCAGCACACTTTGCTTTTTTGCTTTACATATTTTGAAACTTCAGCATCTAGTCAAGATAATTTTTGTGACTTTTTTTTGCTTCTCCTACCTCCATCCCTCAATATCTAACTTTATAGTGCCCAACCTGATGAAGACTCCTGCAGGCTTCCAATACACGTGTTTCTGATATTATAGTGCTCTAATAAAGGTATCACCTATCTGTGTTTTTTGGATTTTGCACAAAGACCAAACACTATTTTCCATTTATTTTAGCTAGCTAAAATATTCAATTTTTTAAAAAAAAATCTGAATATTAGTCACTCTGCCCTTCCACCTCATCGATGTATATAATGCTCTGCTTGATGTTCAGTATTACAACTGAACATCAAGCAGAGCATTAGATACATCACAAGCCAGCACTTTAACCATGTGATATCCTCCTGTAGTGCTTAATGCTTTATACAAATAGAACAGTTCTTTACACTGCAGCAAGAATTAAAGTTATTTCTCCTTAAATTGCAATTGCAATGTAGTTATATACTGTACTTGTTACTGAAAAAGAGTTATAAGTAGTATAGGCTTATATAAGCATATAAGTAGTTAATTTTTTAAATCTTGTGTTTTAAGGACTATATACTTGGAACTTTTTCCTTTGTGTTGTGGCTCTCCTACCTTGACTGATAAATATTTTTGGGATTTGATTCTTATTTGGCTTTGAGCAGACATTTGTATTCTTTCTTGTTTGCCCCATAGAACAGAGATGCCATGTATAAATGTTTGCCATGTTATATCTCGTTCTCTTATGTCTGATGAAGTGAACTTGTCCATAAATGCTCACATTAAAAAAAAATAAAAGTTCATCTTTAAGATGCCACTTTTTTTTTAAACTTTTTACAGTATTTTGTTTTTTAGCTATAATAGAATAGAGAGTGCTATACTACCACGAAGTTTGGCCAATACAAGGGTAGTCTTAAGTAATTTCCATCTCCTGCAGGTTTGCTGGGCTTTTGATTCAACACAGCTTCAGCTGGCCTAGTCTTGCCTCAGCTGGCTCTCAGTCATGTTGGCTTGTTATGTTTGCATGTGATGCTATAGTTGCTTTCACTCCTTTTCAGATCATTTCACTCATCGCTGAGTGGCAGCTGTTGGTGAATTACTCAGTGGCCTGTGTGTGCTCAAGGCCGGCCCCTAACATCTTGCAGCCTGAGGCAAAAAAACATGGCACCCTCTCTTCCTCTATCAAGGTGCATTGTACCTAAGGCCACCCACATTATTCAGCCACCTGAGACAAACCCACAAGCACTTATTTTCCTTGCTTCCTGGCAGTAAAAATACAACCATGATAATAAATTTAAACAATTATTATTTACTACAGTATTATTATTCATTAGACTTATATACCGCCCATCTAAAACATGTCCACTCTGGGCGGTTTACACAAAATACAAAAACCCAAAGATCCAAATATAATAAATGAAAACATGAATGCATTAAAAAAATGAGGCCCAATTTTACTACAAAAGTCCAAGATGGGAAAAAGGAAAAAGAAGAGTGAAAGCTAAGTAATGGCTGTTGAGAAGGCCTACTTTTAGAGCCAGGTCTTTAGGTTGCTCTTGAAGGCCCTCAGTGAGGGGGCCAGGCGGATTTCTGTTGGTAAGTTGTTCCAAAGACGAGGGGCCACTGCCAAGAAGGCCCGGTTTTTAGTTTTTTCCCTTCGGGCCTCTCTCGGCGTTAGGCCCCTCAACAGCCCAGCCTGGTTGGAAAGGGTGGAACGGGCAGAACTAGGCGGAAGAAGGCGCTCTGCCAAGTATCGAGGCCCTAAACCGTTTAGGGCTTTGTATGTAATAGTCAGAACCTTGAAATCGATGCATAAGTGAATAGGTAACCAGTGTAAGGCAGCCAGGATGGGGGAAAGATGATGGAATCTTTTCACCCCTGTTAATAACCTGGCTGCCGTGTTCTGGACCATTTGAAGCTTCCGCATCAGTCTCAAAGGAAGCCCCGCGTAGAGTGCATTACAGTAGTCTATTCTTGAGACTATGAGCGCATGAACAAGTGCTTGTAGTACAATTATGTACTGCTATTTCATGACACACACACCCCATCACTAGGCCTCACTCAGCCCTAATTTGAGCTGCTGCTTCTGGCCAGAAGTGGAAATCTTTGTCTCAGAGCACAAAGGGAGAAGCAAGGTTCTCTCTCCTCTGAGGCCTTGGGAATGGCTTCTCTCTAATCACCTCAGCCAGAGAAGAGTGCAGCTGATAGAGAGACAAACTGGTTTGTAGACCTTATATCTGTAGTCAACAAGCAGGCTCAAAGGCCTCCGTTCTTGGGATATCAGAAGTTGCTTCTGGTACCCATTCTATATATAGGCCTGGTAATTACTTCTTGTTACATGCTGTCAAGTTGCCTCCAATTTATGGTGACCCTATGAATGCGCAATTTCCAAAATGTCCTGTCCTCAACACCCCTGCTCAGCTCTCGTAAATTATTTATATTACAGGAAAATAACATAATGTTGTGGCCAAGTGTTTTACTTCCAAAGTTCTTTCCCATTAAAACAATACAGCTCCCACCACCTCCCCCATTTAAAAAGAAATTCTGAGACTAGCTGGAAAAGTCCCCTTGTGCCCTCTACAGAGAGTTGGATCAATCCTGCTATGTTTCGAGGCACACCAGCACTCCTGGTCATCACCTCAATTTATTTATTTATTTATTTATTTAAAATATTTTTAACTCGCTTTTCTTCTTATAAAGGGCTCGTGGTGGTTACAACAATTAAAAGACAATATTTAAGTTAATTATAATGATTATACAATATTGAAAGGATCAATTAATACAATACAAAAAAAATTAAGCAACACCAAAGTACATTCAATGTAATAACGTACAACAATCCATTTTAAAAGCTTCACCCGGCAGCCATTCACTCAAGGAAAGCCTGCCTAATTTTAGATTGGCCACTTGAGGGCTCAAGGGTGATTTTAATGTGATTTTTTAAAATTTTGATTTGGTTATGGAGCAGCTCTCCAAGGCCCAGGAAAGTTGTCCATTCCTGCATTAAAAGTTCCAAAGAAAGCATTGTGACCAGAGCCAACCCAAGACATTTTGCTACTTCAGATGGACAAGATGCTCCACCTTATTCCAACACAAGAAGCTGTCCAGACTGGTAGTTGAATTTTAATTCACCAACAATGCAAAGGGACATTCTCCACCAGTGTAACAGCAGGCCAGGAAATAACTGTTATTTGTTGGTATACGTGCCACCAAGTTGTCCTCTACTTATGGTGAGCCCATGAATGAGTGATCTCCAAAATGACCTATCTTCAACAGCCTTGCTCGGTTCTTGCGATCTCAGGCCTGGATGAAATCCAACAGTAAATTGCTACTAGAGTAAGCCTATTGAAACAGTGGGGATTTGGTGTGATCGGGTTCGACTTGTGATGGTGGCAGTTCCCCTCTTTCTTTGTGAATAAGGACAAGAGACGTATTTTCTTTAACCAGACTGTTTGTACTGTGAGGAGGGCAGGGATGAACTACAACTTCAGTGAGTCCAACTGGACTATGAAACATCGGCAAATTGTTCCACATAACATCTGAATAATTAACCATCACATTTTCTCTTAACGTGGCGCCATCCCAAACCTCTCCATATCTGTCGGTTTGTGCATAGGTGTACTCCGAACTGCGCATATGGTCCCACAACAAGGGTGTCTGTCCCAATCCCCCTCTTGTAGGTTCTCTCCAGTGGGAATAGGTTCCGGGCGCACCACCTTCCTCCAAGGACCCTTCCCCGTGGGTACACGTATACTGTCCATTCTAACGGATCCAATTCTCCCAGTTGTATTTCTAGTCCAGTAGGAACTGGTCCTAGAAAAGACTTCTCTCCCCTTCCAAACCCACGCTCCACGTTCTTTGGGACCTCAAAGACATAAGGTTTAAACTCGTGTTTCAGATCAGCCTTTTGATCAATCTTTTCTCTATATACTCTTTCACCTTCTGACTTTTTATCTTCCTCCTTACCCGTTGCTAGACTCGCCAAAGATCCCCAGCTCCTCTCTATTCCCGCCCTCTCCTCCCACTATTCCGTTACCAGAAGACTGTCTGCTTTTGGTTGATCTGTTTCCCTCTCTTTTCTCTCTCTTCTTTCAGTGGTTTGGACTGACCCCAAAGTCATATTATCAATTCCTGTATGTAATGAACCTGCTTCTCTGTCTATCTCTTCCGCCTGAGTAGCAGGAGGGGACAGCTCACTTTCTCGTTTAATTTCGATCCTTCTTCACATTTGGTGAATCAACTCCTTTGTATGTTCCATTGATTCCGTGGGCCTACTCCAGTTTTTTCTAATCCCCTTCACGGATTGCTGCCTTGTCGTGGCAAAGGGGCTTGAGTAATTCAGAGAAGTTATGGGCTATGCCGTGCAGGGACACCCAAGACGGACAGGTCATAGTGGAGAGTTCTGACTAAACGCGATCCACCTGGAGCAGGAATTGGCAAGCCACTCCAGTATCTTTGCCAAGAAAACTCCATGGACAGAAACAAAAGGCTAAAATATGATGCTGGAAGATGTGCCCCCTCAGGTCGGAAGGCGTCCAACATGCTACTGAGGAAGAGCGGATGACAAGTACAAGTAGCTCCAGAGCTAATGAAGTGGTTGGGCCAAAGCCGAAAGGACGCTCAGCTGAGGACGCGCCTGGAAGTGAAAGGAAAGTCCAATGCTGCAAAGAAAAATACTGCATAGGAACCTGGAATGTAAGATCTATGAACCTTGGTAAGCTGGATGTGGTCAAACAGGAGATGGCAAGAATAAACATTGACATCCTGGGCGTCAGTGAACTAAAATGGACGGGAATGGGCGAATTCAATTCAGACGATGACCATATCTACTATTGTGGGCAAGAATCCCGTAGAAGAAATAGAGTAGCCCTCATAGTCAACAAAAGAGTGGGAAAAGCTGTAATGGGATACAATCTCAAAAATGATAGAATGATTTCAATACGAATCCAAGGCAGACCTTTCAACATCACAGTAATCCAAGTCTATGCACCAACCACCGATGCTGAAGAGGCTGAAATTGACCAATTCTATGAAGACTTACAACACCTTCTAGAACTGACACCAAAGAAAGATGTTCTTGCTATTCTAGGGGACTGGAATGCTAAAGTAGGGAGTCAAGAGATCAAAGGAACAACAGGTAAGTTTGGCCTTGGAGTTCAAAACGAAGCAGGGCAAAGGCTAATAGAGTTTTGTCAAGAGAACAAGCTGGTCATCACAAACACTCTTTTCTAACAACACAAGAGGCGACTCTACACATGGACATCACCAGACGGGCAATACTGAAATCAGATTGATTATGTTCTCTGCAGCCAAAGATGGAGAAGCTCTATACAGTCAGCAAAAACAAGACCTGGAGCTGATTGTGGTTCTGATCATCAGCTTCTTATAGCAAAACTCAAGCTTAAACTGAAGAAAGTAGGAAAAACCACTGGGCTAGTCAGGTATAATCTAGAACAAATCCCTTATGAATACACAGTGGAAGTGAAGAACAGATTTAAGGAACTAGATTTGGTGGACAGAGTGCCTGAAGAACTATGGATGGAGGCTCGTAACATTGTACAGGAGGCAGCAACACAAACCATCCCAAAGAAAAGGAAATGCAAGAAAGCAAAGTGGCTGTCCAACGAGGCCTTACAAATAGCAGAGAAGAGAAGGGAAACAAAATGCAAGGGAGATAGGGAAAGTTACAGAAAATTGAATGCAGACTTCCAAAGAATAGCAAGGAGAGACAAGAGGGCCTTCTTAAACGAACAGTGCAAAGAAATAGAGCAAAATTATAGAAAGGGAAAAACCAGAGATCTGTTCAAGAAAATTGTAGCTATTAAAGGAACATTTTGTGCAAAGATAGACATGATAAAGGACAAAAATGGCAGGGACCTAACAGAAACAGAAGACATCAAGAAGAGGTGGCAGGAATACACAGCGGAATTATACCAGAAAGATTTGGATGTCCCGGACAACCCAGATAGTGTGGTTGCTGACCTTGAGCCAGACATCCTGGAGAGTGAAGTCAAGTGGGCCTTAGAAAGCATGGCTAACGACAAGGCCAGTGGGGGTGATGGCATTCCAGTGGAACTATTTAAAATCTTAAAAGATGACACTGTCAAGGTGCTACACTCAATATGCCAGCAAGTTTGGAAAACTCAGCAGTGGCCAGAGGATTGGAAAAGATCAGTCTACTACCGTACAATTGCACTCATTTCACACGCTAGCAAGGTTATGCTCAAAATCCTACATACTTCAGCAGTATGTGGACTGAGAACTCCCAGAAGTACAAGCTGGATTTCGAAGAGGCAGAGGAACTAGAGACCTAATTGCTAACATGCGCCGGATTATGGAGAAAGCCAGAGAGTTCCAGAAAAACATCTACTTCTGCTTCATTGACTAAGCAAAAGCCTTTGACTGTGTGGACCACAGGAAACTATGGCAAGTCCTTAAAGAAATGGGAGTGCCTGACCACCTTATCTATCTCCTGAGAAATCTATATGTGGGACAGGAAGCAAGAGTTCGAACTGGATATGGAACAAAAGATTGGTTCAAAATTGGGAAAGGAGTACGACAAGGCTGTATATTGTCTCCCTGCTTATTTAACTTATATGCAGAATACATCATGCGAAAGGCTGGACAGGATGAATCCCAAACCGGAATTAAGATTGCCGGAAGAAATATCAACAACCTCAGATATGCAGATGATACCACTCTGATGGCAGAAAGTGAGGAGGACTTAAAGAACCTCTTAATGAGGGTGAAAGAGGAGAGCGCCAAAAATGGTCTGAAGCTCAACATCAAAAAAACTAAGATCATGGCCACTGGTCCCATCACCTCCTGGCAAATAGAAGGGGAAGATATGGAGGCAGTGACAGATTTTACTTTCTTGGGCTCCACAATCACTGCAGATGGGGACAGCAGCCACAAAATTAAAAGACACCTGCTTCTTGGGAGGAAGGCGATGACAAACCTAAACAGCATCTTAAAAAGCAGAGACATCACCTTGCCGACAAAGGCCCACATAGTCAAAGCTATGGTTTTTCCAGTAGCGATGTATGGAAGTGAGAGCTGGACCATAAAGAAGGCTGACTACCGAAGAATTGATGCTTTTGAATTTGTGGTGCTGGAGGAGACTCTTGAGAGTCCCCTGGACTGCAAGGAGAACAAACCTATCCATTCTGAAGGAAATCAACTCTGAGTGCTCACTGGAAGGACAGAGGTTCCAATACTTTGGCCATCTCATGAGAAGAGAAATCTCCCTGGAAAAGACCCTGATGTTGGGAAAGTGTGAAGGCAAGAGGAGAAGGGGACGACAGAGGACGAGATGGTTGGACAGTGTCATCGAAGCGACCAACATGAATTTGACCCAATTCCGGGAGGCAGTGGAAGACAGGAGGGCTTGGTGTGCTCTGGTCCATGGGGTCATGAAGAGTCGGACACGACTTAACGACTAAACAACAACAACAACAACTCCAGTTGCAATGTACTACTGGATTTCAGCTATTTTCTCTCTCAATCCTATAGGACTATGGAGACACATTTTGAGTAGAATAGTTAAGACGTGCTTTACTTTCATTGTATTTCCCTCTGTAATTGACATGTTGTGAAATCTTGTGAAATGTTTTGACAGAAGCACAGGTGACAAAGTTAGGTTTTTAAACAGCCATACATGCCACAAGCGAGCTTTTTACTTTTGAGATGCTTTCTGTTCTGTTTCTCCTTTGAGATGAAGTAGGGAAGCCTGCTACATACTATCCCTTTGTCTGGAGTCTAAATTTACTGCTCCTTATACTGCGAGACTTCCAAAAGCCAGATGCTTGTGAGGAAAAACTGCTTACTAATGTTAGGGTGTATATGGTGCAAAATACTTCAATCAGTATTCCAGTAATTCTTATAAAGGCATGATGGTCTGAAGTATTCATGAAAGCTGACCCTGAAATAAATGTGTTCGTCCTAAAGGCACCACAATACTTCGTTTTTGTTGTTGCTGAAACAGACTAGTTATCTCTCCTACGGTCTTATAACATAAATTAGCAATGGCATTTCAAAATTCCAGGAAAGTTGAGTGGAAATTCTGAGAGAGTGCAACATAATGGCTCAGAATGGAACACCTCACATCCATTTACGTTCCAGCCAAATATTCCAACCAAGATAGATTCTCTAGGAGGCCCTTCTTTCATCTCAGAATCTTACATCTAGTATAATATATAAGATAATATATTAAAGTATGTAATGTTCAAGGCCAGTCTTTCATTAGGTAGAACGAGTGAGATGCCTCAAAAAGAGGTGTATCAGGAGCCCTGGCTGCTCTGCACCCCGAAAGCCATCAACCTCTGGATGTGGCACAGAGGGGGTGTCACTTTAGCTTTCACGTCGGGCAGCCCAATGCCTTGGGATGTTCCTGGCAAGCCTTCTAATTAGCCACAAACCGCATCTTCTCCCCTAAAGTTACTATCAGAACACAGGCTGGTTCTATGAATCTTTAATTTTTAACGGCGAGCAGCTGCCCGACAGAGCAGGCAGGCTTGGGCGTGCTGGACCAGCGCCTTGCCCTGGGCGCAGGCGGTTCCGCAAGCGCGGCCGCGTTTTGCGTGCCGCCTGGAGCAGCCGCCTAGATCCCCGAGCCTGCCTCCAGCCCCGCTGGTGACGAAGGGAGCTGGGGAGAGCCTCCCATCCCAGCTATTTCCACCCTCACCGAAGAAGCACCCTCTGAGGGCGGCGTGGAGTGGGGGGGGGGGAAGCGGCGGACCGGTCGTGAGGGTAGCAACCTCCCTCCCCCCCCCCACCAGCGCCAGCCCCCTCGAGCCAAGCGGTGCCCAAGACTCGCGGCTAGATAAGAGATGAAAAATCACTGCAGAAGCGGCAACGGCGCCGGGAAGCGGGAGGAGACTGAATTCGCAAGCGAGGCGGGAAACCTCGGGCTTCGTTCGCACAGGCTCTTCCCACTCCTCCCCCCCCCTCCCGCCGCCACAACCTTCTTTCTCCTCGGCCCTTCCTTCTGCATGTGTGCGAGCGCTCCTGCTCCTCTCCAGCCCTGTCGTCGCCTTCCTCCTCCTCCTCCTCCTCCCCCGCCGCCACCTCCCTCCCTCCCTCCCTCCCCCGCCCCTCTCCGCTCCATCCCAGGAGTTGTGAGCTCCTCTTCTCCTGCTGCTGCTGCTGCTGCTTCGAAGCTCTGCAGGCGGATGGACAGCTAAGGGTCTGATCCTCTCTTTCCCGCTTGTGCGACGAGACCGGGGCGAGCGCTCGTACCCCTTCCAAGAGGAGGAAGGGAAGAGCTTGGCAACGGGCTGGAGCAGTTCCTCTCTCTCTTTTTTTTTTCCCTCTCGGGGAGAGATCCACACGGCCGAGGGGAGAGTGCCTTCCCTGGGACTTTTCTTTCCAGTCTTTCCGAAGGCTGTCCCTTTTCAGTTGGGGGCTGCCGCCGTTGTAGAGACTTAGCAAGGTGGAATCGGGACTTAGATAATTTCTCTTGGAGATTTCCCCTCCTTCCTCTGCGATCGCTAGGAACCACGGGCCTGTGTCTTTTTTTTTTTTTTAACTTTTATATTTTGCAAGAGAAGCTTTCAGCCTCTCTCTCTCTCTCTCTCTCTCTCTCTGTCGGATCCACCTATTCTTTTTTTTTTCCTCTCTCCATCGAGACGCCTTTCTCCGCCTCTCCGGGGATACGTAGGAGAAGATTGGCTTGCCACCCCGTCAACACGCGTTGGGTTGGAGAGGAAACACTTCTCTCCCGAGGAAGGAGTTTTCCCCTGTTCCCAATTCCTTTTTCCGACGTGTGGGCTTCCCCAGCGCTAGGAGGACCCAGCGGAAGGGGAACTCTCGAGCAGATCAATCAGCTTGGCTTGCAAACTTTTTTCCCCCCTCCCAAACCACCTCCTTTTAGCAGCTCCACTCCAGCATGTAAAAAAGGAAGTGCACAGCCGCGGCCGCTTTCTGTTGGGACTTGGCTCCTTGTACCCCCAAGGGTAAGGGAAACGAGCACCATTGATGATGATGATGATGATGATGATGATTGCTATTGTTTTAAAAAGCCTTCCCTCAAGCTGCAGCCCCTGCATCAGCAGCAGCAGCAATCGGGGTTCTGGCTCGCCCAGAATGGCGCGCCATCTCCCCTCTGCAGCACCAGCCCCCTCCCACTCCTCTTCCTGCTGCCAGGAGGGTCTCCCTCGGCGCCGCCAGCCCTTTTTGGCAGGGATTGCGGGGTGGGGGCGGGGAGCGAGGTGATCGCGGTTTGCCCGATGCCCACCTAGTTTCATTAGGTAGTTGGCTCGCGATATACGGGTTTCATGGGAGAGCGATTTGTACATGGCGAATAGGAAGTTTCGTTTTGCGTTGAAGGCTGTGCCTAGCTTTTCCCTCCGGAGAACGACAAAAGAGTGTCGCCAGGATGATTTATGTTGATTCCCGTTTTCCAACCCGACTCTCGCCAATATTTTATCCACATGACAGCCCTGTACGTGGAGTGGGGAAGTTAGGACTTGATTTCTGCTGGGGGTTCCTGCTGGAGGGCAATTTCCACACACCCCAAGCCTCTTCTTGTGCCCTGTGCTTTTCTGAAGGTAACCCTTCTCTCCCTCTCTTTCTCAACCGAATCCAATGTAGGTTGGTGATTTATGAGCAGAGAGAAGCAGGCTGGTGGGGGTGTCTTTGCCTCTGCTGGGGAAAGGGTGCCATCAAGCACCACCGCTGCTGTTCGATCTCTTTCTCCCTCTTTCCACTTACACAGGTTGTAAGGCAAAGATCCTTCTTTCCTTCAGACAAGTGATGCTCATCAGAGAAGTCCTGCTGCTCCTTCAGTGCTGCTGGCCCTCCCTGCTGCTGCAGTGGACCCTCCATCCTATCTGGGGCTTCATTCAGGTAAACTTCGTTTCCTCCTCCTCCAATTCCTTGTGTATGAAGGTTTGAGCACACCTTAGCTTTCTCATCTGGAACTAACTTGCACAGCCAAATAGTTTACTTCTGGACCGAACCAGTGGGGTTTTTAAATGGGTTGTTGTGCCTTGCTGCTTGGACTGTGTTTTGATGTTGCTTTTGTTCACTTATTTTTATTGTGGTATTTGTCTGATCCTTTTTAGTATTTGTATACTCACTGCTGTTAGCTTTAAACACTGTCTTTTAATGATGTAAATTGCCTTGGGTCATTTTTAAAGAGAAAGGCAGGGTAAAAATATTTTAAATAAAAATAAATTAAAAACTGGCTGTATTGCACTGGAGAGCCGATCCAAGCTGGCAGTTTGGAAAGGGTGCATTCAAAATCCCTCCCTGCCAAAGTTATGGCTGCAGCAAAATGCTTCTTTTTGAAGTATTGTTTAAGGATACTTTTTTGGATGACAGGCTCCAGGATCCAGCTGGAATGTCCGCTGTCTGTACTGGCCAGGGGACTCTGGGAAGTGTAGTCCAAAAATATAAGTTTTCCAAGCTCTATTAAGAGGGTAGGCAAAAACATATCCATAGGGTTTCCCTGGTGCTCAGCAGCATCATTGAGGGGCTGCTCTTGTGATTGCAGTTTATCTTCTTGAGCTATGTAGGACACAGGATTGTTGCAGGAAGGGAAACAAGCAGCTGTAGTGACTCTGAAACAGCTAAACATTCAATATGAGTTTAGCACTGCTAGGAGGATTGTGTTATTGCTGATTATAGCTGTTTTGAATGGCCACTTTGTCATAAACTTCTCATAGAGTGGTCAACTGATTGAAATTTTTGGATTTCATTGCCCTTTGTTTACAGATTATTTCCCATCCTTATCTGTACTGATGTTTTCTTGCCAACCTTGTGCAATACAGTGAAACTTCAGTCCATCCAACATATGCCTTAATAAATCTGGTAGTCTTTAAGGTCCCACACCTCCTGTTGTTTTTTGCTACAGACTACTATGGCTATCATTTGGGAATTAACATGATTTTGGCAACAGTTGTGAACATGGAAGGAGGTGGGAAAGGAGCCTGTTAATGTCTGGATATGATCAGAACTTGTGTTTTCAATTTCTTTGAGCATAACAGTGACAACATCCGAGCTGCTTAAAGATTATCCCTTGAGGGTTTTTTGGTGTGGGGGGGGGGGGGGCACAGTCACAAGCATTACTTCCCAAGTGACTAATTTTAATGTCTTCCCCATTGTGCCTCAGGTTATCTGTAATGTAAAATGTATCTGCTTTTCCTGTTGACTTGAGGTATCAGGTTAAGTCATGCCATAATGAACAATTGTAAAGGGTAGCTGTGTTAAATCTGTTGCAGTAAAAACAGTGAGGAATCCTGTGGCACTTTCATGATTAATAAATTTTTATTTGGCATCCGCGTTTGTAGACTGTAAGCCATGTGAAACTTACATCAAATAAAACTTGTTCACTTTTAAGGTAATGCAAGGTTAGTAAACAAGTTAGGCTCAAATTAGATGGTACAGATAGCATTGCTACAAATAAAATATGCCTGTTTATTCCAGGCAAGCTTTCCCTCTCCACATGTTGCAAATTAGCTTGCTTTTGTTTTGTAATTGGTAATTAACAGGTAGACACTGGCTTCATTTGCAAATTCATTTGCTCAAATGCAAAGCATGGGCCTGGAGAAAAGCACTGTAATAACAGGAAAATACAAATTTTCTTTAATGTGTAGCTTGATCTTTAAAAACATAAACCACACATGACAGCTCTAGACCCCAAACTTTTCAAGCAGTTATGGAATACACTTTAGGCTACGGAAGTATGAAAGGGGTTCTTTTACCCTTAGGGAAAAGATGGTTTTGCATTAAGTATGTTTAGGCTTGCTGCCTATACGGGAGTTTGCATGCATCTCCAGAGTATCTAAGGGTATAATTTTATGCGCATTTGCATGGGAGGCAGTTCCGATGAACTGACTGAGGTTTACTTCCAAGTAAATGCCCATAGTATTCCACTGTAAAAGCCACCATAAATAAGGGAGTGGATATAAAGGTCTCTTAGGGGAGCCCAAGAAGCAATAGCACCACCATATGGCAAAGCAGATTTAGGGTAGTTGTTAGGAAATGCTTTCTGCTTGTTTCTGTGAAGCAGGATGGAGTTGCTACCCTCAGTTGCATTTTTTGTAAGAATGTTTTAAATCTGGAAATTGTGGATTTTGGTTGAAGTACTGTACTTTGTGCTACACTTGGTGATCCAGAAATGTTTCAGAGTTCTTAAGATTACGATGATCCAATGAAGAGTATCATTCAGAGGTTCACACAGTATGGCTAGACCAATAGTCTGGACCTCTTTTTCTTCAGTCATTTCTGTGTGTCTGTCGTGTCTTTCCAGTGCATGAATGAGTTGCACTGGAAACTACTTAGTGGTTTAACTTAGATGTGATTTTAAGTTACATTCTCCCTGGGGAGATGTAATGGTATGATGGAATGAAGGGGGTTGCAGGGTTGAAGCACTGGGACTTTCCCTGTTTATCCTGGCACCAGTCCTAATTGTAATTAAGAAGACAGATTTTCTCAGTGACAGTATATTGTTGTGAGATATCCCTCACAGCTGTCTGTGTTTTTTATAATCTCTTTATGATGAGTGTTTGTATCTCAGAATATCCTCTTGCATCACTGAGAGCGTGGTGTTAGTTGAAGACTGTCTGCACGTCGTAATAATTCTAATATTTTCTAAGTATGTACGGAGTCTTTGTATATCTTTGTGGGAAGTCCCACAATTTGAAGCAACACAAATTTTAGCAATGTTTGTATTGCATATGTTATGGTGATTTTTTCAAACAAATAGCTCACTTAGATTTACTGAGAAATTACATCTCTGGCACAACTTGGTGTTTCTGTGAGAGAAATGATAAAAGTGATGAATCCATACATTTGTAATGGTATATATTTTTGAGCATTAATTTTACCTGTTTTTTTACATTCTAGATCCCTTCATTTACGTTTTGTTTCTACACAGAAATAGATTCATAATGTCTTCCCCCCCCCCCCAAATCCATGTCTCCCACTTCTAAATATTTTCTAAATGGTATCTGAAACACAAAAACTATAGCAGTGGCTGTTGGTAATTATCTGTATTCTTTGTGAGTTAGGTGATTTGAATCTTTTGCCACACACTTTGAAATGAAGAATACCACTGAACTTGGTGCCTGTAAAATTCAGCTTGTTCATTTGGAGCAGGATTTCATTCTTCTTGAATGTGCTGACAGGGAAGAGGGTTTTCCAAGCCTCATGACTGTAGGTGGCAATGTGTGCAAAACAAGGTCTCTCCAAATAGCCTAATTTTATTAACAGTTTGGCACTGTCTGATGTGACTATAAACTCGACACCCGCTGAGTATAGGCTGAATCAGCTTTGTCGGCTACCAATTTTGATTTGCCATACAATTTGACCTTGGTAGTTATGTGCGGTGAGGACTAGCAGTCATAGTGAATGAACAGAGAGGTAGTTGCAGAAGCTACAATAAAATTGTTTAAATATGAGTGACTTCAGTGAAGTTTACACAAGTATGTACCTGTAGAAAATGGGACAATAATGTTTCCATTCAGGAAGTTGCAACCATAAAGTCCTAATAAGGTGTATACATCTTTTTTGAAAGCTAATGCTTTGTTTATTACTTAGGACTGAAATAGTAATTGATAACCTGAGTACTGCAAGTACCAGAAAATGCTGTTCTTTTCCTTCTGTTCTAAACTTGGCAGATTCCATGTTTTTGTTGTTGATGCTTCTTGGCATAACTTTTTGCCTTTCATGCCTTAAGATCTGTCAGCTGTCCAACTGCAAAATTAGGCTTTCATTTTGTTGCCTGGCATACCCTCGAAACTGGCCGCTTGTGTAATTGATGCTGGGTATGTTTTAAAGGCAAATGTAATTATTTGAAAAAGATGTGTTTTTGTTTTTAAAAGCTTACATCCTCCAATCACTCAGTCCATTGCCATGACTTTACATATGCACCCTTTATGCAAACCTGGTAGGGGATATATAAATCAATTAAACATTGTATTAAATAATTAAATTGCATTGTTTTATATTGTAGAAATCCCCATTAATCAATCATTTATAATATCCCTTGATTGATTCAAGGGGTATGTGTGTGTATATATTTGTATATGTGTGTATAATTTGTTCCACTGATCCTCAAAATACATAAGTACACAGAGTGAGTGCTCTAGAGCAGTGGTCCCCAACCTTGGGCCTCCAGATGTTCTTGGACTACAACTCCCAGAAGCCTTCACCACCACCTCTGTTGGCCAGGATTTCTGGGAGTTGAAGTCCAAGAACATCTGGAGGCCCAAGGTTGGGGACCACTGCTCTAGAGGGGTTTTAGTGTGATATAAACCAGAGCCTGCCCTTGCATTATGTTAGGCAGTGAGGCAGATTTTGCAGTATTCTTACCCAGCAGGGGTTGGCAAAATGTTGCCTTCCAGACGTTGTTGGACTGCAGTGCTCACTCGCCTTAGCCAAGATAGCCAGTAGTGAAGAATTCTGAAACGTAGGTTGACCACATGTGGAAGACTACATCTTACACAATACCTGCCATACAGAGTTGGTGTTTTTATTGGTGTGCTCTTTCATTCTACTTTAGACTCTCATGACAGAGTCACACCTATAAAAAATCAATTAAGTGAAGCAGTTTTCTGTAGGGTTTTAATTATGTTATAATACTACTCAATTCCAGTAGAGTAACTAAAAACTTTAATTTAAGATCAGTGTCATGTCATATTGTCAAGTCCTATAGCAAACAGTGCTGGAAATATTTATTTTATTTTATTTTATTTTTTAATTCATTGATTTATATACCACCCCATTAGTACAATAACAGACACTAAAACCAGGCAAGGAATAGCAAAGAAAACAACAGTGAAAATCATTTTAAAAAATGCAAGACAAAACGATTCAATTATCAAAATGGCAGCGGAACAGTTTTGCAATAAAGCGGCAGAGCTCAAGGCAAAGAAAATTCAAACAAGGTTGCTTCCAAAGGCCTCTAAGAAAAGCAGCATCTAGCAGTCTCTTCAAGGTGGATAGGGAGGGAGTCAGGTGGAGCTCAACGGCAAGCCAGTTCCAAATGGCTGGTGCTACAATAGAGAAGGACCAGCTTCTCGTTGATATTTTCCTGACCTCCTTCAGGGTGGCCACCTGGAGGAGGATTGCCTGTGAGGGTCTGGTGGCAAGGTTCCCTCTAAGCCGGGTGTGCATGACTCTGCCTCCCTATGTGCAGGTCTCTTCTTCCTCCGCACAGCGATCACGTTCAGTTGGTTGCGATGGAGCCCTGCGCATGGGGGGAATCAGAGGCGCACACAGGTGAATTTGCATGTGAGAGAGGCAGAGCCCTGCCCAGCGGGGCTGGAAATTAGAGGATACGTTGTCTGGTGGTTTGGGTAGATGATCTTGGAGAAAGAAGCTCCGAGAAGTGACAGGGTCCCAAACAACATACCCTCTAATTTTCAGCCCCACTGGGTGGGGCTCCTCCTCTCTCTCTCTTTCTCACGGCTTCACCCCTGCGTGCGCACGTGACTCTGCCCCCCCCCCCCGGTTCACTGGGTTCTGTCATGACCGGAAACTAACACGATCACTTTGTGGAGGAAGAGAAGAGAGCTGCATGGAGGGAAGTGGAGTTGTGCGCACATGCTCAGCTTAGTGGGAACCTTGGTCGCAAACCATGGAGCGCTTTATCGGTGAGCACCAAATCCTTGAACTTGATCCAGGACGTCACAAGTAGTGCAGGCGGGCCAAGACTGAGAAGATGTGATCAAATTTACTCACACTTGCCACTAGCCTGGTGATTGCATTCTATACCTACAGTCTCTGGGTCATTCTCAAGGGAAGCCCCACATAGAGAGCGCTACAGTAGTTGATCTTGGAGATCACCAATGCCCTGAGAGATCCCTTGTCTAGGCAGGGGCAGAGCTGTTCGTGGTAGTCCAGCAGTTTTCTAAACATCATCTGATGAGACAGCTAACGGTATCTGAGCCATAGCCAACTTCTAACTGACTAATGTATTAGTTTTCATGTGTACCTTATGATAGAAGCAGCCACTCAAGTGAATGGTGCCAAAATGGGAAGAGACTTGCCTTTCATTTGTTTACATAGCTGTGTTACCTGTACACAGCACTACTGGAATACCAAAATCACCACTGCTGCTTCCTTGCTCTCTTTCCCACTGTGGAGAGGTAGTGTCAAAGTGTCAGACTGGAACTTGGGGGATCCAGGTTCAAGTCTCCACTGAGCCATGAACCTCTGTGTCTGACTTTGGCTGTCAGTCTGACCTTCCTCCCAGGGCCCTTTCAGGGTTATTCTGAAGATGGAGTAGGGAGCAATAGAGTCATGTATACTACTTTGATCTCCTTGGAGGGATGTAATTGTAATTAATGAATAACTATGTATAGTTTCCATATCTGAAAGAAGCTTGGTTGAAAATAAGAACTCTGTTATCCCTTTGTAACTTATCCCTTTTTTACTTTCCAGGGTCATATGCAATAATACGTAGTACAGTTTGGCATTTAACTGGAAACTTTTAAAATAAGCAAACTGCAACTGCTGGAAGGTGGAGTTGCAATACAAGGGGCACAGATGGGTTTAACCCTTCCCCCTTGACACTGCTGTTTCTGCATTGGGAGGAAGTCTCCACCTGATGCCAAATAAAAAACTTGGAAGTAGCAATCATCTGTAGGACCGTATCAACTGTTGGGGTTTTTTTTTGTTTCTGTTTTCAAGAGTGCACCTTGTATGAAAGTTCCATTTAAGGTCATACTTTGTTTGAGCCTTAGATACAGGCAGAAGGAGAGAGTAAACAGTTAAATATATTATTTTGGCTTCAATTGAAAACTGTTTGCTCTTCTCCCAGAGTTCCAGGTTACCTTTAATGGCATGGCTTAGCACTGAGGTAAAAAGGTGAGAGATCTGCTATATTATTGATACTGACATTCTGTTGATAGTTAATAATTGTCAGTTGCTGCACTTAGATTGCCTTCTGAAAAATCTTTTTGAATTACTTGTTCTGTATTTATGTGTGATTATTATTATTACAGTATTTAGCTTCAAGGAAGTCTTCATGGGTTTTTGGTTTAGGGTACTGCAGCTTCAATTCTGTGTGAAACCATATGCTTTTCTTGTTTCTCCCTCCACTCTTTTTTTTTTTTTTTTTGGCAGATCTCCAATATCAATAATGATGGGGGAAATCCTTCCAAAATAGTTTTGAATCATTATACTGATGTACAATAAATGCCACAGTAAATGTGTAGATGAGCTGTTAAAAGTATTTACCATAATGGTAAAGCTACTGAAATAGGTTGTAAGATTTGTTGGTTTTTATCTTTTGCCAAAAGTAAAAGAGGAGATTAAAACAAACCCCAAATCTCTAGCTGTTTTTCCAAAAAGACATGGGAGTTTTGGAAAAGCAAAACTGGTTAAAGTGGAGACTGACTATCTTTGAGATTCAAAGCACTGTTGCTTGAGCTACTATGATACTTCCAGAGCTTGTAAGTCACAGCTGCCTCCAGTGGAATCACTTTAAAAAAATGCATACCTTTCTGGTCTAGGCTGGTAGCTGAAAACTGTGCCTTTTTTCTAGAATACTTCTGGTTATTCTGAATATTGAAGATACTGAGAATGGAGGCTCAGTGACAGTGAGGTAGGGAAGTCTATGCTCTCTTTCTCATGATGTCTTCAGTGTCTCTATCCCAGGGTGGACAGAGTATACCCTGTGGGCTATATTCAACCTCCACACCATGTTTTGCAGTCCCCCCAGACCCTCCAGAAGAATATACCCCAAACCCATAGATTAACCAGATCTAGAGGGTTACAGTGGAAGGGATGGACCTAGCACTCTCCCCCTCCTCACACATTCACATTAACCCTTTTTTTGAATGCCTGAACAGGGATTTACTCCAGAAGATTCAAAACATTTTTATTTTTCCCAGCCATGATGTGAATCACAAAACACTTGCTATCATAAACACATAGAAAGATCCTGAACAGTAGTGTGGAGTGGTCATACCTCACAATTCCAGCTCAACATAAGCACATCTGTTGATAAGCTGTAAAATGTGTTGCTGAAATGATGGTTTTGTTGCAAAGAGTATTATCGAGATCAGAACTTGGAGAATTTACTCTTTTGGAGTATTAACGCCCAGAATTCCACTCCGAAAAAAGAGCAACATTTCCAAGTTGTTGTTTGATCATGATTTGTAGGACTCGTTAGTGTAAATCAGCTTGCATACCTTCAAGGATCTCTCATTTGTGCCTTTTCTTCCTTATCTTACAGTGTCCATGACATGGGTTCATCTGCAAAGGTAGCAATGTGGGTTGATATTTTAAGGATCATATTTTGAGAGCTGTTGAGACCTGCCAGCCCTGCAGTTCTGTGTTGTAATTTCATTCAATGTGAACAGTATTTCATAAGAACACAGAAGGAGACTCAGTGGAGTAGACTAAAGGCATATCCCTCCTCCTAGAATCGTAGAATGGTAGAGCTGAATGGGACCCCTTGGGTCATAAAGTCCAACCCCTTGCCAAAGCATGAAATCCACATTTAAAGAGTCCCTGGCAAATAGCCATCTAACCTTAATTTAAAAATCTCTGTCTGATACAGTCTGTTCCACTATTAGTCACCTCTTGTTGTGAGGAAATTTGTTTTTCGAATGAGTGGATAATGTTTTAATCCACTACAACAAACTCCATCTTTCACATGGCAACCGTTGAAATATTTGAAGATGGCTGTCGTATCGCCTCTGAGTCTTCTCTTCAGGCTAAATCTCCACAGTTCCCTCAACTGTTCTTCATAGGGCTTGATTTCCAGTCTTTTTATACAATGGCTGCCCTCTTCTAGACACATTTCAGCTTACTGAGATCCTTAAATTTTTGTTCCCAGAGCTAGACAGTGTCCCAGGTGATATCTGACCAAAGCAGAATACAATGATGCTGCTTTACTGGATCTAAACATATACTTGTGTTAATGCAACTGAGTATTGCATATCCTTTTTTTTTTTGGCCGCCACCTTGCACTGTTGACTCAAACTAGCTTGTAGTTTACTAAGACTCCAAGTTTCTTTTCGTGTGTACTACTGAGATAACCATCTCAGACAAACTGATGGGACAACATACCGAGTCTAGTCCTCTACCAAGGAATATCATCAAAAGACTAACCCTGGTGGCTTCTCACACACAGACTATGAGTGACCTCATGCTGAAACAGTCTACCATCACTTCTGTTTTAAAAACAGTAATTTGAATGAACACAGCCACCTATTGGTTAGGTAGATTGTTAAAAGATAAAATGAGCTATAAGATATACGATGAGCCTATATTTAGCTGAATCTTCAATCAGAGGGCAAAGCTTTGTTGCCTTCTCATCTGAAGGTAGCTTATACAGTGGTGCCTCGCTAGACGATTGCCTCGCAGGACGAGGAAATTGCTAGACGATGCCTTTTTGCGATCGCTACTGCGCTTCGCAAAACGATGGTCTCCTATGGGGAATTTTCGCTAGACGATGAGGTTTCCCCATAGGAATGCGCCGACTAGTGGTCAAAAGCTGTCAGTGCATTCCGACGGGGACCCGCACTCGCTAGACGATGTTTCCCTATGGGAGATTTTCGCTAGACGACTGAGTTTTCCCTTGGAACGCATTGAAGAGATTTCAATGCATTCCAATGGGAAAACGTGCTTCGCTAGACGATGTTTTCGCTAGACAGCGATCTTCGTGGAACGGATTAACATCGTCTAGCGAGGCACCACTGTATAGGCTTTAGAGAAAGAAAAGAGCAATTACACATGCAATGAGTCACATCATGCTTCGTGAGAGTGCCAGTCTTCCTCACATTTCCAACATGATTTCTACTGATATTATATCTTCAGTTTTGTATAAAGAAGCCCAGGGAGAATCCCTTTTCACAGTCAGAAGAATTAACAGCTTTCCCTACATGTTCTAACTTGAGGTTAGAGCATATAGAGAGACCTTGAGATAACTTGCAAAGTAAGTAGGTCTGACACAGATTTCATTTGCTTTTTGCTTCAGATCTAAACATAGGGTTCCAGAACCCTCACCTAGTAATCGCCTTGAGTTCCAGTGACTCCCTTTTGATTACTTTGGCACCATTTTTTCAAGTCCCACATTTCATCTCACTGTAAAATCATCATTTCCATCAGGGTCCGGTATCAGCTATTCATTTCTAATGCTATCTTCTGCAACAGCCTATTATTTACCAGAAAGAACCTGTTGCTGGCCAGGGGAAGGTACTGCAGTCAATGTGCATCTTGAAAAAGTTACTTTTTCGGAGTACCAGAATGCCCTAGTTACTGTAACCACTGAAAGGGATTCTTAGAATGGTGGTTCATAACGAAATTCTCAAAGCTGTGGTTCTGTCCTCTGGTGATTTCCATCTGAAAGGCCTCAGAAAGTATCTTTAGCGGTTGGAATGCCGTTTCCAGTCAGAGTAGCAATAGTGAGCAAGCCTGACTGCTGCTTTAGCTTACAGTGTCTCTGATTCAAATTTTCACACAGAGAAATGGTACTTTATTCTGTAGGAGCCAAGGAGAACTGTATTGCTGTATTGTTACCAGCAGCATCCTACGTCACAAGAGTGTGTGTGACCTAGAATAATATAGATCAGCCATTCTCAACCTCAATGGTGGCCATAAGCACAATATGAAAGAAATATAGGCTGAATCAGGATTGTATGTCACATAACGAACCTTATAAGGTAGTGTGTGAAAAATTGTTTCCAGTCTATGGCTCCCTTCAAATGTGCCATGGCCCTAAGGGGGGCACATGGCCATCGTTGAAAATGACTGATATAGTCCATTCCTTGATAAGCTTTGTTGCAAACCTAATCATTTTTCATTACTGAACTGTTTTGAAAGTTCATTGATAATTTTAAGCAGCAATTGTTGTAAAGATTTACATTAGTTGTTAGTTATGCCTGCAAACTAATTGGATTATTCTTTTAAAAAGGAAATTTAGGAACGCTTATTTGCAGTGATATAGGATGGGAAATTATCCAGTGCTTAATTTTTCTGTGGCATACAGTGGTGCCTCGACTTACGACCATAATCCATTCCAGAAGATGGACGTAACTCGAAATGGTCGTAAGTCGAAGCACCATTTCCCATAGGAATGCATTGAAATGCAATTAATCCGTTCCGGCCGAAGAAAAAAATCACAAAAAAAAAATCACTGCAAGACTCATTGGAAACGCGATTAATCCCTTCCGGCCGAAGGGGGGGGGGAGAAAAGCAATCGAGTGTGCAAGACCCATTGGAAATGCAGAGAAAACAAACGGAGCAGATCGGAAATGCACAGAGAACAAAGGGGGCAGGTCGGAAATGCAAAGAAAACAAAGGAAAAAGCAAGGGAAGCAAGGGAAGCATGCAGGACCCATCGGAAATGGGAAAAAAAACCCCAAAAGAAAATGGGGAAAAAATCCAAAAAGCAACAAAAAAAACCCAAGACCCGTCGGAAATGGGGGGAAGCCAAAAAAACAAACAACCCCCCAAAACCCATCGGAAATGGGGGAAAAAACCCAAAAAAGCAACCAACCCCCCCCCCCAAGACCCATTGGAAATGAGGGAAAAAAGTGCCAACAAACAAACCACCAAAGACCCATTGGAAATGGGAAAAAACACTCCAAAAAGCAACAAAAAAACCCAAGACCCATCGGAAATGGAGGGAAAAAAAAACAACAACCCCCCCAAGACCCATCACAGCACAGAAACATAACCCCCCACTGGGTTATGCATTCTGGTACACCCAGAACAGTTTTTAAAAAGCAGAAAACAGCACCTTACCTTACCAGGCAGCCCGAAGCCTCCCTGCAAACACACACACACGCTCACTCAGAAGCAGAAGGAGGCAGTCCCAAGCCTCCTCCGACGCACATTCTCTAACTGCTGGGGTGAAAGAGCTACAAAGAAGCAGCCTCGTCGCCACCTACAGTTAGAAGTTTGAATTTCCCGCCTTTTTCCCCTGCCTTTTTCTGTTCTTAAGTGGAAGCTCTGGTCGCAAGTAGAAGCAAAATTTTGCAGCCGGAGCTGGTCGTAACTCGAAATGGTCGTAAGTAGGGATGTTCATAAGTCGAGGCACCACTGTATTTTCTGTTTCTATTTTTTAATAAAATTTGTTGCGGATGAATTGGCTGGCAATAGAAATTAGGGAAGCATGGCAGTTTCAATGTTGTTTTAAGCAACAAAGTCATTCTTACATTCCTAAGTAAGATTTCAGTCAGACCTTAGACTATGCTGTAGATGTTTGAGATTAACATTTTCAGGTGATTAGCCCTACGAAGTATATATAAATGAACATCTCTGTTTTATTTATTTGGAAGCAGAGGCATGATATAATATAATATAATATAATATAATATAATAATTGAACCCATTGTTGAGTTATGAATGCACTTTTTGGCTGTGCAGGCTAGATTGAAACAAAACATGTGGATGATATTTATTTACTAAAGGCACAGGTCAGTATCTAATTTGTTTTCTTGATTTTGGGAAGTTTTTATAATCACTATAACACAGTGGCTCTCTAGTGGAGTTTCTGTGCGGTCCAACAATCTGTTTAAGATTTATAAAGCAAGAAGAATACAGAATTATTAAGGATCCTTTTGATGAAGAAAAGGGTAAAAGAGAACAACTGGCCCAAGGTCACCAATAAGTTTCATAGCCAAGTGGAGATTAGAACCAGTGGAGATTATCGAATCAAATTCTATTCTAGTCTGATGCTCTAATTACTAAATCACATATTGCAGCTGAAATACTTTTGGGTTTTAGGGACATCGTAGAGTTCTGACTAGTAAATATAAATCAAATAAGTGTGCTAAATCCAATTGCAGGGCACTGGAAAATTATCAGGAAACTGTTTAAGAAAAAATGTTCAATTCCGTTTTTTCTTGGAAACTTGCCTCAATGGTTAGACAGTCAGAAAGAGAACATCTTCAGACTAAGGACTATGCTTTGAGAAGCCTTGAAAGAGGTGTTTCCTCTGCAAAATAGGACATGCAGTTACACTACGAGTAGTATAGGGTTGGTTTAGTGCTAGCCGTCATCATCTTAGCAGTGATTAAACTCAACAGGTGAATGGACAGGGACTAGAGATAGGCACAGACCGCTGGTTTGGCAGTTCGTGATGGTTCATTTATTGACCGAACAGGTGTTTGGTGCTTCAGAGCCCTGCCTCCTCTGGCAGACATCCACTTCAAGGCAGCACCCACCTTCCCTGCCTCACCTCCTCTGTGTGCTGCCTCTGAGTAGGTGCCTACTGGAAGAGGTGGGGGTTTGAAGCGCTGAACACTTTTTCAGCTGATAAACAAACCAGCATGAACCAGCAGTTCTTGCCCATCTCTAATAGAGACTCTGTCTGTGCACCTGTGGCTCACTCTTTTTCTTTTTTTAAACCATGGTTAAGAGTTTGGAAAAGTTAGTATTTTTGGATTTTTGCTCCCCAAATCCCCTGGCCCTGTCAGCTGAGAATTGTATGAGTTGTAGTCCAAACCCCCTTTTTCAAAGCTTGGATGGTGAGAACAACAGTATTGTGTCTGCAAGCATTCAAAACATCTTCCATAGTTCTTGCAGACTTTTTAAAACTATAGCTTTTTTTTTTTTATTTTACTGCAACCATAAGAGAAAGGTTGACATGGTTCATGTGAATAAATGTGGTCTTTCCTATGTTTGGTAATAGGCTTTGACAAGCTATTTAAAGTACTGAAAGTTTTTTACGTCTGATGTTTGGAGGCTCTTTGCAGTTCCGCTAAGTATAGCATTTTCCTTTTAAAAAAACACAGCTTTCCCTCGGGTCTTTGAAGTACAGAATGTTATCTCCAAGGCATCAGTGAAATAATGCTTTACATTTCTGCATCTGGACATGTGATGATCTGCATTGTACTCTACACACGTAGTGGATTTATTAGGCTTTCTTTTCTTTCTTTTCTGTTTTACTTGACTAGAGTAGGAGTTTACATCCTATGTATGTAATTTTAATGCTGTTAGC
This sequence comes from Intellagama lesueurii, assembly GCA_037013535.1. Lineage (NCBI taxonomy): Eukaryota > Metazoa > Chordata > Lepidosauria > Squamata > Agamidae > Intellagama > Intellagama lesueurii. The sequence continues at coordinate 25,075,975 of JBAJHW010000001.1, forward strand.
AAGGCAGCTAAAGAAACCACACTGGTTCCTTTTCAAAAGATCAACTTTATATAAGAATAATATTAAAGTTCAACTAAAATGACTAGAGAGGTCACTACTTAATACCATTCTTTACATATTTCTGTTGGAGCAAATTTGCAGCGTTTAGCAGAGTTTTGTGCCAGTTCAGGCAGTCCAGTTGAATAACATATACACAGTCAGCTTCTTCCCAACACCACATATATTTACAATATGTACAGAAGTTCTAGCAGTACAAACCGGCAGCATGACAGCATGACATTCATCAGAAGAGTTCCTACATCATCTCCACATGTCTACACATGTATACATGTGCACATTTACATATAGCCAATCAGTAAGGACATTGCATCACCCCAGACACTACTTCATTTTAATACACATCCGGCATGACTCAGCATTTCGCCCACCTCTCCAATATGGCTGCTGATTATCATAGGCCTGGTTCTGCCTCAGTGTGGAAATTATCCTTGACACCCCTCCTAATTTACAGCTGAGCAGAATGGACTCCCAAATCTTTAGTTAGTTCTCTGTGTCTCTGCACACTCAGTGGTTTAGTTAGAATGTCTGCTACATTCTTCTCTGTTTCACAATACTGCAGTTGAATTAGTTTTTCTTTTACTGCCTCTCTAACATTGTGATATTTAATATCAATGTGTTTGTTTCTGCTTCTCATTTTATCTGTGGTTGCCATCTGTATACATGTAGTGTTGTCCTCAAACACTGTTATGGCCTGATCCACTTTAATTTTCAGATCTATAAGCACTTGCTTATATCATACCGGCTCTGAACACACTTCTGAAAGAGCAGCAAACTCTGGCTCAGCAGTGGATGTGGCAACAGAACCTTGCTTCCTTGATTTCCATCCCACCAATGTCTCAGAAAACTTTATTGTGAAACCTGATACTGATTTCCTGTCAGTCATGTTGTTGGCCCAATCACTATCTACATAGTCCATCATGGTCCATGATTGTGTCTGTGCAAGTTTGGTTTTGAGCTGATACCTTAAAATTGCAAGTGAAGACTGTTATGTCGAGACTAGTGAGATCCTGACCCTAGCAGATTGGTAACAGTTCTGTAAATCTTCCTTCAAGAAGTTACCCAGTTTTAATGTACATTTTCTGTGTGTATTCATTTCAAAAAATCATTTCAAAAGCATTCCAGTGGAGGAATTTTTTAAATGAAAGAACCATAGCTAGACATGATTAGGCACACTCTGAATGTTTATATGGAAGTTGTGATGATATAGTTGAGGAAGCAGAGCAGTGGTCCGCTGCACAAGAAGTTACAGAGCTTGTGTTAAGCAATACAGTCAACCCTCGACTTACGAACGGCTCCAGATACGAACATTTCAACTTACGAACCACTCTAATAGGAAAAAACAGACTCGACTTGAGAACTTTTTCCGAGTTACGAACAGGGAAAAAAACCCACGGGGAAGGCAGGGAACCCCCCTCCCCCCGCAGCAAGCGCCACTTTCAGAAGCCTCCCGGGGGCAGGGGAGAAGCACCATTTTTTTATTTCCCTGCCTTCCCGGCAGCCATTTTGTGTTCTTCTCCGCTCCCGCCCCCCTCTCCCCGCCTCTCAGCTGATCGGCGCTGGGTCTCAGAGGCTTGCCCAGCAGGTAAAAAAGGCAGCGGCGGGCGATGGGGGGGGCGCCAGTCCGGTGCGCTCCCTGCCCATTCCTGGCGCGGGTCTACTCGCGAGTAAGCGCCGCCGAAGCTGCGCAAGAGGAGGAAGGAGAAGCCGCGGGTGCTGGTGCTTTGCTAGGGAGGACGGTAAGGTGCTGCTGTTTTTTCTTTTAAAAAAGTTGTTCTGGGTGGGTTTTGGAGGGTAGGTTTGGGCTGGGGGGGTATGTTTCTGTGTTGTTGTGTTTTTTGGTGATTTTTTTTTGCAGTCCCACCGTGGGACTTGGTCAAATATTTATTTTTGGATGTTTTTGTTTTGTGTGTGTGTGTGTTTTGCAGTCCCAGCGTGGGACTGCAAGTGTTTTATTTTTAATGTCTCTTTTTGGGGGGGTATTTTTTTCTTCGGCCGGAACGGATTAATGGGTTTTCAATGCATTCCTATGGGAATGCATAGTTCGACATACGAACTTTTCGACATACGAACGTTAATCCGGAACGGATTAAATTCGTAAGTCGAGGGTTGACTGTATTCACTACCCTCTGGCCCAAGTGAGGAGCCGCATTTTGAAGGTGGCAGGCTCCACTGCAGCAAACTAGAGATGGCATGAAAGCTCAGTGGTTGCTTCAAACAGGAACTGGCTCCCATCTGCTGTTGTCATGATTGAAAAGTTTCTCGTGTGTGTGTGGAATAAATTACACTGTGAATTCACCCAAGTCAAAGCAAAGATGGTGGAACCTTTTCTCTTCCAGGTCCTGAGAGAAAGCATATTGAGGGAAATGTCATAGTTGAGACCATGTTGAGTCCTGCCTTGGTGGAAGCTGTTTAAGAGAAGGAAGCCAGGGAAATAAACGTGCCACAAAACTAGAAACTTTTCTGAGTGTGATATAGCTTTTATTGTATCAAACTAGGACGTGTCAGACTGGGACGGGGAGACTTGGGTTCAGATACCTACTCAGCCATGTGACTCACAGGTTGGCATTGTGTAGATCTCAATTTAGCTATCTCATGAAGTTGCTGAGAAGGTAAAATGTCAGAGTGAAGACCATGTGTGACATCTTGAATACCTTAGAATAGACATGGAAATAAAGCTAGCAAGAAGGAATGTGGGGCAGACACTGTAACAAAAGAGCATAGATGCAGCCTTATAAATTGATTTTAATAACATCGTTACTGAAGCCAGTAAGATTTTGAATATAAAACTGGGCTGGGAAATATTTTTCGGTTATGGTTTTATTTTTTTGAAGGAAGTTAGCTTTTTCCTAGCAACCTTGTTCAATGGGAGCTGTAGGTTTGTCATTTTCACAAAAGAAATGTGTTATCTGGAAAGCTGAATGTAAAATTCCTCTGTTTAGGAACTTGCTAATGCCATGAAGATCTTTCTTTTTTGTTGTATTTACTTGAGGGCTTTTGATACTGATAGTGAACTACAGAAATGGTATGGATTATAGAGGCATTTTGTGAAATGCTTGTAGTGATGGTCTTCATCATTAGTATGTATGGACTACTTCCACTAAAAATATTTCTGTGCCAGAGTTCTCCTTATCTGTTGAATAATAAATCTCTCACCTAATTTGAAAAGATGTCAACAGATTAATTACGGCTCAGCATGAATCAGCTTTCTCACTATGATGTAGTCTGTTTGGTTAGTGTAAACCATGGCATTGCATCCTGCTAACACAAGAAAATGCCATTACAGGGTTACAGTTGGGGGATAGGGGTCAGGGAATTAAAGAGAACACTTAATAGGAAAGTTTGGTTTTGTGAAGAGATTAGGATGGTATTGAGGTGACATCAGATATTCATTCAGGGAGAAAATTCAAGAACAGAGGGCAGCAAGAAAGAAGGGATGCAGGCAGTTAAGAGAACAGAGATTTTGAGGCAGGGGATTTGGAATAGCAGTTTTGGTGCTAAACGTGACATAAAGCCATTCACATGATTGGCACAAATGGAAGCGCTGTCCACTGGACAAACAGTAGCTGTAGAGACCCTCATGGTTCAGACGGATACTCCAGAATGCTGGAAAGAGTGAGCAGTTGCTGTTAGCACCACCATGTCCTGATCAGGGGGACAAGTCTGCAGAGTACTTTTATAAGGTATTATAATGCGTTGACACACTTGGGAATTGTATGAATAACATCTTATCTAGTTCACAGAGGAGGAAATGTTATGTTTGGACACTACAGTTCACAGAACGCTTCAGGTGACATGGCTAGTGGCTAAGCTATTATGGGAATTACAAACTACCCCCCCAAAGGAACATTTTGCATCTCTCAACGAGTTTGATCCTTAGGGAGGACATATTGCAAAAGAAGAGAGAAAGGTAAAATGAGCAAGGCAGTGGTGAGCTTTAAAAATAAGAACAGGGAAGCTGCACCAGCCCCAGACGTTGTACGGAACCTAGGGTAGAGATTTGAGGACAGACATTATGAACTCTATTCATAGATATTGTCTGCAGAAAAATAAGGATGAAATGCCATTTAAGTTAACAATTTATTTATCTTTTAAAACAGGTGTTATGCAATCAGCAAATAATTTTCACTAGTTTTCCTTTACAGATCACTCATGGTGAACCCCAGAAGTCATGCTCCAAGCCTGTAGCAGAAAAGGTTACAGATAGTTGCCAACAGATCTGTCAGTGTAGACCACCTCCCTTACCACCCCCACCACCTCCTCCACCACCACCAAGGTTGCTTGGGGTCTCACGTAAGTAGAGATTGCTACCTTTTTTCTTTGTGTCCAAAATGGCGGTTGACAAATTACGAGTGACAGAGTGTAACTGGAGTGGGAGGGAGCTAATTTTACTTAACTTGCATTTTTCTAATGGATGATTGGGAAGTATTCTAACTAAAGATGAAAAATATTTTGGCTCGCTGAACAGGGATTTCTTCCAAGGAGCCAGACAAATTTGTCTTGTTCTAAACCATATGGTTCTTTTCTCAAAGCATCTCATTAGCATCAGAGCCCTAGAATAATTCATTTCCAATGTTGTCTTATGATTTGCATTAACATGTGCTAAATATTTCATGATGCATCATTTAGATGGGTTTGTTTTCACTAGACACATTCAAACAAATTCACTTCCACACACAACTGATCATATATGTGCCTGCATGTACACATATGGATGAGTACATGCTGGATATCTGAGGAAGAGAAAGAACAGTATTGCCATGAACTTTGTCCCATTTAGTTTAGCTCTGTGTAAATAAGTGTGCTCAACCCCAGACGAGCACTGGAGTGATCACCTTCCATTAATTTGTAATCTGAAGATGTTTACTACAATATAGATGGAACTTCAGAATCACTATTTGTGGCTGCCGTGATTAAGATGCAGTAGTTGGACATGTGGTTGCCATGGCTTCTAATGTGACACGATCAAGATTTGGTGCTGGTTGGGTAGGATGCTCCCAATGCTGGGGAACTATGACCATCCAGAAGTTTTTGGATGGCAGGTTTCATCATCTCTCATCATTGGCTGTGCTGGCCAGGATTAACAAAAGTTGTAGGCTCAAATATCTGGAGGGCTGCAGTGGCCACACCTTTGATACTCCTTACCATATGACCAACATGAATTTGACCCAACTCCGGGAAGCAGTGGAAGACAGGAGGGCCTGGCGTGCTCTGGTCCATAGGGTCACGAAGAGTCGGACACGACTAAACAACAACCATATTACTTCTGCAGATGGACATATGGCAATAGCAGCAATATAATGTGGGCCTAAGAAGCTCATATGTCTCAGGAAGGAAGAAGCAAATTACTAAACTGGAGAAGAAGTGGGAAGTCAGTGGGAAGCTTGGGTGTAATTCTGAAGTAGACAGACAGATTAGAATTTTTTGTCACAGATTTGTGCTTTCCATCTAGCAAGGGATAGTATTTTCTTCTGTCCTGATTTTGTCAGGATAATATTCAGAATCTGATGAGATTTCTTTTTAGGACTGGGAAATATGAATGCCTAGATTATATGCAGACATCAGTAAGGAATATCTACTGTTCCAGACTTTGAAATATGAGTTTTTGTTGATCTGTGCCTACTTCAGCAGCCTATATGGAAAAGGATAAATGGGCATAAATCTTACATAAAAACAGGCAACATTGAAAAGCAGTGGGAGAACATGTTAGTCTGCCAGATCACTTGGTTATTCACTGTCAAAAATAACCATGGGGGGATTCAAATGAGCATATAGCTTGCCATTTGGTTCAGTTTTGGTGGAGTTTGGTTTGCCCTATTTTCTGGTGAACACATGTGTTTCAAGTAAAAGTGATCTATCCAGCCCCTGTTCTGCTCCTTTCTGGCACAGCACTAGGGCTGCAGTTTATTTTGTGTAATTGGGAGTGCTCCTGATTATTCCATTCTCCAGTCTGTGTGGTTACTTTATTTGCTACCAAATAGAGCTGTGGGTGACATTCTCTTCAGTGACAACCCTATAATGTATGACCCTCTCCTCTATTTTCCTCTTCTGAGCATTTTTAAAAATATTCTCCGAAGTGATGCAGCACTATTTCAGATATAAGAGTGTGCTCATGCTAGGTAGATATATTGCTGTAGCACTGTGCCACTTAATAAATTAAGGAACCTTAAAGAGAAATTGCTGTGGTCTGCAGAATGACAGCCATGACAAAAGGTGGGGATGGGGCATCAATTAACAAAAGGAAGAGAAATTGAAGCAGTCTGGATCCTTCTCATGGGAGAACAAACATCTCCCATGTGAATGGAAGGATTCCTCAAGTGCAAGATAAAACAGACTGCACCAAAGATAAGAGCCTTTTAAATGCAACCCAGCTTACCTAAAATTCCCTCATCTAGTTGCACACCATGTTTCAAGAAATATTTTTCAAAATAGAGGTAGGATAAGCTAACTTATAGCCTAAAAAAGTTATTATTTGCTCATCTCTACTCAAAAGTGTTACTCCAGTGTAAAACTGCTAAACTAGAATTTCTTAGCTAATCTTGAATTTCAGATTGAATGAGCTAAAGATTATCTTTTCTGCTTCAGAACATAATGTGCCGTTTTTTTAGGTGCCAAATCAGTATTGTAAGAAAGACAGCATTATCACCAGTGACTGCTGTTTTGAATTGACCACTCTGTCCTTCTCTTGCATAGATATAGCTATGAATGCAAATGTATTCAGACATGTCTTGCCTTTTGGGCCCCATTGTTAAAGCTTTGTTCTCAGTATTTATGTGTGTGTCTGTTCATGTATCCTCCCAAACATAAATAAACTACTGTTTCTTTGCTGCAGCTCCCAGAATTCTCCACTCTTAGCTGATATTCCTGGAATTGTAATCCAAAGAAGCAATTTAAGGGGGGGGGGGGAAACACCCTGAAGAATATTATAGATAAAGCACTGTGCATCTGCAGACCTGGAAACTGTTGCCATATTTAATTCGTTCATAAAAGAAATTCTTACTGTTTTTCTGGGGCTGAATTGAAATGCCCTCTGTTAGGATTGGTGATGCTGAGGGATGCAGTGCTGTCATGAAACTGGTAAGAGTGAGGGTTGTGCTTCCTGCCTGCCCACAGTATAGACCTTCTGGACAGGAATTAAAATGGTGGAGATTCCAGTGAGCATTATTCCTCCCAGAGGCTGGAAAATTTACCGTTTTAGACAATAACTTATAGAATCCTCTGGGAGATTCTAGATCTGTGGCCCAAAAAGTCACTCTTCTTGCCTTCAGGGCTATCAAACACGTGGCTGTAAAGAAGGACAGTGAGGACAGATTTAACCCTTTTTTGTTGTTGTTGCCAGCTCATTCATTTCAGTGATTTTTCACATTCAACTTACAGCACAGCCACAAAGAATAAGAAACATGCACATATTCTCTAATGATGGATGAAGGTATATGGCCTGTTCAAGACGGAATGAAACAAACCATATAAACTGTGTGAGTCAGATACCATTTGTGTATACTGTATAGTGGAGTTGCCAGGCATTCAAGAGCTCTGTGTGTGCTTAACTGGTTAGGCAGCTGGAGCTGCTCGCTATCATGAATGTGGAAGCATTGTCCTAATAATTGGTGTCATTAATAATAATTGCCAGAGCCTTTGATCTCAATTTATTGTGTCATCGCAGAGGTCTGTAGGGTGTTTTCTCACTGCACAGTGGGAGAGGTGCCTACTAGGTCAGAAGCGCAGCCAAATAAAAAATTAAAGGCTTTCACAAGAAAGCCTTGTATTGTAACAGCAAATTGCCCAGTTGCCTGTTTAGTCACTTTGTCAGAGCGTGTACCATTTATACCTCCCAATTTTGACAGGAATATGACTTTTTAAATCCTTATGAGAAGTCAATATATCACTATATGTGCAGAAAATAATTTATTTTATGGCACCCATTGCCAATTTCTTATGCCAGTTCTCATCTCCTGATGTGAAAATCCTATTCGTCTTACTTTCAATTTTTTAAAAAATAGGACCCCTTCTTTTTTTAAATGTACTCTACAAGGGGCTGCCCTTGAAGTATAAAATTCAGTAGCAAGAGTATTTTTTTTCCTTGTATGTGGTATTAGACCAAACCAGGATCAAGGCTACTGTCTGTCAGTTTACTTTCAGGGAAAATTTAAGGTGCTGCTGGTCCTCACACCCTAGACCAGGTCTCAAAGGCCACAGGTCATGCTAGTGCAGAGGCTGCACATAACATGCACATACATGTGGATGCAGTAGGCACCAGCCATCCTGTCACTGGGAGGAAGTGGATGAGGATCCCTTGGGAAGGGAGTGGAGGTCCTTCTCTCTGTCCTCTTTCCTAGCAATCCTGATACAAATAGTTCCTTCCTTGCTGCTCAGAGCAGTGGAGTCAGAATTAGTGGTCTGTATGAAATCAGTGGATAATTAACAGTACCTGGGGAATTGAACAAAGGAACTCCCCTGGGAGGCTACCAAGACATGACGGATGCATGCATGCAGCCCTTGGGCCATAGATCTCTCTTTTGCTTAGCTTAGACAGTCTGTTAAAATGTCTTTGTTATCGTATGGTTTTTATATTTTCTCTGGTTTATAAGCTTCCCTCCTTCCCTCCTTAATGGTGCAATGTGCTTTGTATTTTGTATTTTCTGAATTATTTTAATATCAGGAAAGAGCATCTATGATTTTTGCATTGTTTGAAGAGTTCTGGACAATACCTGTTAATAGAACAGAAGCATTTTGAAAATTGTTGCATAGTTTGGTCCATCAAGGTCAGGTGTCTAGCATAGATACATGGCTGGTGGACCAGATATGTGGCTACTCTGTGGGCTTGGGAATGGCATGAAAATCATATTTGAGCATTTCAGAGAATCAGTAGAACCCAGTTTGGATGACTGTGCCAATTAATCTTAACAGGGACAAGAGTTGTCCAAAATAATTTGTAGGTGGACAAGCCTTGTCCAAAGTAACTTGTAGGTGGCCTTGAAGACTGCCCAGGCTGTTAGCAAAGCAGTGATACCTATTTGCTGGAATGCATTAGTTTTTAAGATGCCACAAAACTCATTATTGTTTTATCTGCTGGAGAGGCAGTGAGATTGTGGGCCACTGCTCCGTATGTAGCTTTACTATCATAGCCTCTTTCTTATAGAAGGTTCACAGATTAATCTCTCAAATTATAGGGCAAACTATCCATAGTTGGGGGAGGGGGTCTGTTTATATATGAAAAGAAAATCTGAAAGCACTGAACATAGGGTAGGATGCTCCTGGCACAGCAAAACTAGAGATCTCCTCTCTCCAGAAGTCTAAACAGAAGTGGTTTGACAGAATCTAGATACCAGCTCTGTAAGACAGTCCTACCTATAATGTAAGATATTTATAACACAGGGGACAATAAGGCATGCCTTTTATTATGTGTTCATATGCAGATTTGCCCCCTTACAGTCCTTCTGGAGTTCAAGTGAATTTATCTTATGCATTTTGAGCATAAGATAGTTGTATAGCAGAAATGCTTGCACTTTTCTCTTCACTGCAACTAACTGCTCTGATTTATTCCAGTTGGCAGCATTCTTTGTATCTGTTCCTTAAGAGTTCTGTTTTCTATTGTTTACTTTTATTTTTCATCTACATTATGCTGCTCGTTCCTTTCAAGGACCTTCGTTTGGCAATGTTGTATGAGTGTGCAGCTGTATCCTAAAAATACTCTGATAAACAGAAATGCTTTTTGAAAATATTTTGAAGATTTAAACTGTAAGTCATCTTGGGACTCCTTCTGCGCTGAAAGGCAATTCAGAAGTACTTTTATAAATAAATAAAGTTAAAGGCTACAAAAAGGCTTTAACAAACCTATTGAGGAAGATATGTTGAAGGACTGCTACTGCAGAGAATGAAAGAAGCAGATTTGTCCTTTTGGAAAAAAAGGATTACCTTCTGTTTTAAGTTTTTCTTCTTTCTTTTTGTGCATTTTGCCGAGGAGTATTTTTCTGTATCTATGTCACACAACAGGGTGTAAAACAAGGAACAAATGACAGTATTTATTTGTCAAGGATGCTGTATATTGATAGCTTTGAAAACTGAAATTAGGTTAGTGCCAGGAAGGAAAATTTGTAACATCCCTTCCCCCAAAGATGGAAGACAGAAGGTTTCCAAGCAGGTAGATCTGCCAGCCTGCTTCCCTTTTCCTTTTATTTCTAAAATTCTAGACTCTTTCCAGTATGTTTAGTGCACACAGAGAGCTACGTGCAAGCAGAAAGTGCTTCTGCCTACTTGGGGTCATGTTGTGATGTGTTTTCATCTTATGGTGGCCCTATGAAGTAATAACCTAAAAACTCACTCTCAGTTTCCAGTTAGAACTTACTATAAGAGTAACACAGCCTTGGTCATGCAAGAGTACTGTGTGAGCCGTATGGGTTATCACCCAATAAAATAAATCGTAGGGCTCAATCACACAATTGTTTCATTTGCACCCCCTTCAGGAATCAATACATTTTTACATGTAATATATACCGCTGGGCTCATTCACATGGCTGTCAGTTGAGTCGGTACATTTCTTGCTATTTGTGCCAGTTCTGTAGGCTACATGTGCCATCTCATATAAATGTATTCATTTTCCGTCCTGTCTTTGGGTACCCGCTACCCTAAATAGTGTAGCGGATTTGCCGTCCTGTTTCTGGGGGTCCCAGAATTTTTATTTAAAAAAATAATAATTTGTAAGTGATATATCACTATTTTCCTGTCACTTCCAACTGTTAGTTGATGTACAACTTGGTGGTATGTGTCACCGGCAGCCCTTCCTTCCTTCCCCTTCTAATTTTCACTTCCTGATTCCTTTCTCCACTTTCTGTTTTTCTTTTCCCCTTTTTTCCTTTTCTCCTCTTCCCCCTTTCCCTTACCTTCTTTACTCACTCATCCCCCTTTCCTTATTTCCCTGTATATCTTTCTCTCTCAGTTCTTGACTTTCATTTTTCTTTTCCTTTTTGAACAGTATTAGGAAGAGGAAGCGAGTTTTAAAAGACTTGCAAAGTATTGTGAAGAGCAGGGTTTGAAGAGGAGAGAGGAGACTTTAATGCAACATCCCTTTCTCCTCCCCCCCCCGAAACAATTCAAAGCAAAAAACAACCCTTTCTCTGCTTAAGTCCTCTTTCCCCTTTCCTTCCTTACACCTGCAGGGGCAGGGGGAGCCATTTCCTTCTGAGCAATGCATTTGTGTTGTTTTTGTGGCAGCGTCTGGTGCTACATGTGATTGATTGATATCTCTTTTTTTTAAAATTAAAAACAAAAAACCCAGTCCCTTCACAAAGTACTGTAAATAAATTGACAGCAACATTCACAAACGCTGAAGTGATAAGGATTGAAGTGATACATGATTGTTACATTATAAAACAACCCTGCCAGCAATGTAGGGGGAAACACAATTGGTTGACCTAATGAATTGATCTTAGCCATGAATCATGTGAACAGAAATTTATAAAACAATTTAAATAATAGCAGAATTGATATAACTGAGGTTCTTTTGGCACATGTAATCGAGCCCTTGGTTGATTAAGCAGATGGCTTTCAGTTTTAATTTATGAACTGATACATTCATCACCTAAGTTTGCCTGCATTTACACACATATAAAACCATCATTTAAAGGTGTATTCTCTTTGTTTTGAGACAACAGTTGCATCAGGCCCTATCCCAAAAATATAGAAACCTGTCGTGTGTCAATTCAGACTATTTATCTCACTGGCATTGGACTGCCTGGTTTAAGGGAAAACTGCAGCGAATCTGGGTTTTCCACTGTCCTCACAGATGAACCACAGACTGGTACATCCACCAAAATGAAACTAGAAGCAGAGAGACGTCTACTTCCAGTGTTGTAAAAAGGTTATTCGGAGGTAAAAAAAAGGTGCACCTTGCTTGAAAGGAGAACCACTGCTCCTAGAAGCCTTTTTTGAAAAAAAAATCCAGTAGCTCTGTGGAAATGCTCAGGTGGGGAAGGAGTACAAAAGCTAGTGTATGTATGTCTGCACATATATCCTGTGAACTGCAGGTTACTCCCCCAGTCTCATGTTTCTCATTCACAGTTACCTGATTACCTTTTTTCCCCCCCCTTAAGGTGATACCAGGGTTTCAGCTTTGGCTCTTCTACGTGTAGACCATGAGCATTTGCGTTGAGTTGTGGTCCCTCGTCAGAACTTTGATCTTAGGGTCAAAGTAGATGTAACGAGGGAGTTTCATGATCAGAACACTAGACATGTTTTTTTTTTCCAACAGCAGTTCTGGAAGGAAGGGGAGGATCTATGGATTTTCCCAAGTTAGGGATGGAGAATCTCCACCTGATTTCAGTTTCTGCAAAATTTTCAGGGGAAGCATTTGACTGGTAGCTGTGGCCAAAGGTAACGTGATGGGACTAAAACCCAGCATAGTTTAGCTTAAAGCTCTTACTGTTTCTTTCGTTATGTGCCATCAAGTCAGTTCTAACTTTATGACAATGCTGTGAATTAATGGCCTTTCAAAAGGTCCTGTCATTAGCAGTCCTATTAGGTTTTGTAAACTAGAGGCCATGGTTTCTTTTATTGAGTCAACCTATCTTATGTTGGGTCTTCTTCTTTTCCTATGTCCTTCTAGTGTTCCTGAGACTCACCTTTTAATTTTATGTCAAAAATTTTAGGATAAAGCTTTAGGAGTAGTGTTTCAGTCTTTGATAATGGAAACAAAATCTATACGAAAGCTAGGAAATGGTGGTGTCACTGGAAAGGGGTTGGATTGGGACCAGAGGAGAGCAGCCTAGCTTCCTGCAGCAGGGAATTCCACCAAACCCTCTTCAAAGGGTGACAAGAACAGAAGAATGGCTTCTCCTGCGTATCTCAAAACTAGGTAGGCTTATTTCAGAGAATATGGTCTTTAAGAGCTTATCAAAAACATTTTCTCCTAGGTGGGAATGAGGGAGGAATGGTGTCTGACATGTATAATTGTATCGGTACTTGTATTAAAACTAATATAAAATATTTTTAAATATTTTGCTTGTTTATTTCAGAGTACATTTGCAATTTATCAGTGAAGGTTGGCTATGACATCAGAGGTGGGAGGGCAACAAATCCTGCACAACCACAAACCAATATGACTTGAGGGAAGGTGCCAACCTCTCTGTGAACATTTTGAACATCTAGGTAAAGGTAAAGGTTCCCCTTGACATTTAGTCCAGTCGTGTCCGACTCTAGGGCGCAGTGCTCATCCCCGTTTCCAAGCCACAGAGCCAGCGTTTGTCCGAAGACAGTTTCCGTGGTCACGTGGCCAGCGCGACTAGACACAGAACGCCGTTTGAACATCTAACATGACCCTAAATTGTCCAATATACTATGACATATCTTGAATTTCAAAGTAGGAGCTGAGCTCCTGGCCCCATTTTTTAGCATAGTATGTCAAAATAGTGTGTATGTAGGCATCCTTCAGTCTCGAGAGACTATGGTAATGTGCTCTGTATGGAGGACTTGGAACAGCGTCTAGTGTGGCTGTGAAGGCCAATTTGAGAGTGACAATCCCTTCCATACTGAAGACAAATACAATCTGTCCCCTTTCCAGCTCTCTGAGTTTTGCTGGTTTCGGGACTGCCTCTTTGCCTCGGCCTGCTGAACAAGTGCCTCTTCAAATTGGGAGAGGCCATGCTGCACCGCCTGCCTCCAGGCTGAACGCTCAGATGTCAAGGTTTCCCATCTGTTGAGGTCCATTCCTAAGGCCTTCAGATCCCGCTTGCAGATATCCTTGTATCGCAGCTGTGGTCTCCCTCTGGGGCACTTCCCCTGCACTAATTCTCCATACAGGAGATCTTTTGGAATCTGACCATCAGCCATTCTCACGACATGCCCAAGCCAACGTAGACATCGCTGTTTCAGTAATGTATAAATGCTAAAATTTCCAGCTCATTCTAGGACTACTCTATTTGGAATTTTGTCCTGCCAGGTGATACCAAAAATGCGTCGGAGACAACGCATATGGAACGTGTTCTGCTTCCTCTCCTGCTGTGCACAAAGGGTCCAGGACTAACTGCAGTACAGGAGTGTATTCAGGACACAGGCTCTATAGACCTGGATCTTGGTATATGTCAGCTTCTTGTTAAGCCATACTCTCTTTGTGAGTCTAGAGAACATGGTAGCTGCTTTGCCAATGCGTTTATCCAGCTCGACATCTAGAGAGAGAGTGTCAGAGATTGTTGAGCCAAGGTACACAAAGTCATGAACAACCTCCAATTCTTGCGTGGAGATGGTAATAGAGGGAGGTGAGTCCACACCCTGGCCCATGACTTGTGTTTTCTTCAGGCTGATTGTTAGTCCAAAATCTTGGCAGGCCTTACTAAAACGATTCATAAGTTGTTGGAGCTCTTCAGCAGAATGGGCAACAACAGCTGCATCATCGGCAAAGAGGAAGTCCCGCATGTATTTCAGCTGGACTTTGGTGTTCCCTCTCAATCTAGAGAGATTAAAGAGCTTTCCATCTGATCTAGTCCGGAGGTAGACACCTTCGGTTGCAGTTCCAAAAGTGTGCTTCAGCATGACAGCAAAAAAATCCTAAACAGAGTTGGCGCGAGGACACAGTCCAGTTTCACTCCGCTTCGGATGTCAAAGGGATTTGATGTTGAGCCATTAAAACTACAGTGCCCTTCATTTCCTCATGAAAAGACCTGATGATGTTGAGGAGTCGAGGTGGACATCCAATCTTGGGAAGTATTTTTAAAAGGCCGTCCCTGCCAACCAAGTCAAAGGCCTTTGTAAGATCTATGAAGGCCACAACGAGTGGCTGCCGTTGTTCCCTACATTTCTCCTGCAGCTGTCTGAGGGAAAATACCATGTCAGTGGTGGATCTATTAGCTCGAAATCCACACTGTGATTCTGGATAGACTCTGTCTGCAAGCACCTGGAGTCTCTTCAGCACAACACGGGCAAGCAGCTTCCCTACAACACTGAGAAGAGAGATGCCATGGTAGTTATTGCAGTCATCCCTGTCTCCTTTGTTCTTATACAATGTGACGATGTTTGCATCCTTCATGTCCTGTGGTACTCCGCCTTCCCTCCAGAAAAGACAAAAGATTTCATGCAGCTCAGTGGTGATGGTCTCTTTACAGCACTTCAGCACTTCAACAGGGATGTTATCCTTCCCAGGTGCCTTTCCAGAGGCGAGGCAATCCAAGGCCACTTTTATTTCTACTAAAGTTGGTTTGCTGTCCAACTCTTCCAAGAGAGGCAGGCACTCAATGTTATTTAATGCCTCTTCGGTTTCTACATTCTCTTTAGAATATAGCTCAGAGTAGTGCTGCACCCAGCGTTCCATCTGCTGTGCTCGATCCTGGATGATCACACCTATAGTAGTCTTCAAAGGAGCAGATTTCTTCTGTATTGGACCTAAAGCCTGCTTGATACTGTCATACACTCCCTTGATGTTACCTGTGTCCGCTGCTATCTGTATCTGAGAGCAGAGCTGAAGCCAATAATCTTTAGAACATCTCCTGGCAGTCTGTTGGACTTTGCTACAAGCAACTCGAAGAACCTGCAAGTTTTACTCACTAGGACAGGCTTTGTATGCTGCTAGAGCTCTCCTCTTTTCCTCGATGGGTGGCATCAACTCCTCCGAATGGGCTTCAAACCAGTCTGCCGTCTTTTTGGTCTTCTTGCCAAATGTGGACAAGGCGGTGCTATAAACAGCATTCTTGATATGTTCCTATCGTTCAGGTGTATTTGCACCAGCCGGGCCTGGAAGAGTTTCCTCAAGCGCTTGGGCAAATTCCTCCACTTTTCTTTGATCGCGGGTCTTGCTGATGTCAATACGTGGTCTTCCTTCCTTTTTTGTGTTATATAATCTCTTTATTCGCAGTTTAACTCTGCTACACACCAGGGAGTGATCAGTATCGCAATCAGCACCCTGATTACTGCGTGTGATCGTAATACTAGGAAGGCTAGAACGTCTAGTGAGGATCAAATCGAGCTGATGCCAATGCTTCGATCTTGGATGTCTCCAAGAGACTCTGTGTTGAAGCTTCGTATTAAAGAATGTGTTGCTGACACAAAGACCATAATAACAGTAAAACTCCAGCAAGCCTTGGCTATTTTCGTTCATCTTCCCAATGCCAAAACAGCCTAGACAAGTGGGCCAAGAATTGTGATCAGCACCAACTCTAGCGTTAAAGTCTCCGAGAATGAACAATGGCTCTCTCTCTGGGATTTTTTTGATAGTAGCTGCCAGATCGTCATAGAATTTGTCTTTGACTTCTGCTGTAGACACAGTGTTGGTGCATATGCACTAATAAGGGTGACCAGTCCTGCTGATGAATGGGGCTGCAGAGGCAGGATTCTTTCACTCCCCACAGTAGGTGGAACAATGGATCTCAGCAGAGTATTTCTAACCACAAAGCCAACACCATATTCCCTGGTCTCATTCAATGGTTTTCCCTGCCAGAAGAATGAGAATTTTTTTTCTTTGACAGATGCCGAGTCTGGCAATCTCGTCTCTTGCAGGGCAACAATGTCCATCTGCAGCCTACTCAGTTCCATGTCGATGACAGCTGTCTTGCGCGCATCGTCTATTTCCTGCAGGTCGTCAAAAATGCCAGGGGTCATTGTTCGAACATTCCAGGTGCCCAACTTTAGGGCAGAAGTTTTCTTATGATTGTTGCATGGTGCAGGGTTATCAATCTGCTTGTCGGCTTTCACCCTAAACCCCACGCACCCCATGAGGTTAACAGACCGTGGTGAGGCAGCACCTTACTGGCTGGGGGTTGCCCAGCTTAAGGTGGGCGGTGCAATGACCTCTCCCACTGTCGGAAGTAGCCCCTGGTGTCAAGCTCTACGCCAATCGAGCAAAGACTTATAACCAGTAACTGCTACTTCCCGTGTTGTTTCGACGCTGTATGCGATGCTGGAGTGTCCTCTCCAAAGCACGAAGCTTGGGTAAAATAATATGAAGGATAGACTGTTACCCAAGCAGCAAATCCCCCCTCTCCACGTCACTGAAATAGTCCAATGGAAAGCCAAGAGCCAATACAACTGGTTCCAGCGATGTCGCAGGAGTTGCCAGAGTGTGACTGTGCACAGTCATGAACTGCCTCCGGGACTTCGGCTCCGGATTTTGCCTTGAGGTTAACTCCTGAAGCCTTTTCCATCGGTGGATATAACCACAAGGCAGTGGAGGTTTGAAATTGGAGTTTTCCTTCCCCTAGATGGGCTGCCTTCCAAGGCTAACGAGCCCCATCTACCCGGGTGCATAGATTACTGTGCTTTTCGGGCACGGAAAACAGTATAAAAGGGGTGGAAAAGGAAAGGGGTTGGAAAGATGTTTAGAAGGGGTGGAGATGGAAAGGGAGAGGAAAGGAGTCTGGAACGAATGGAGATGGAAAGAGGGAGGAAAGGAGCCTGGAAGGGCGTCAAAATAGTGATGCAGTAGTATTCCCCATATGAGGCATTTTCATGTAGTTCAGCTAATAAATGAGCAATTGTTAGTAATTAGTAACAGACTAATTCAACATCCTACAGTGATGTATGTACCACTGGTTGAGAACCACTGAACTAGTATCTTGTTGCTGAATGCTAGGCAACTATAAACTGTGGTTTGTTCAGATATGCCAGGATCAAGCTATGGTTTACAACCCTGGTTTGTTCACAGTTAACCATCATTTCTTGCATTGGTGGCAACAAGAAATCATATTCATTTAGAAAGTGGAAATTGATGCTTTTCCTTATGGTCACACCAGGGAAGCTGGTATGGTTCATTTAAGCTTCAGGCTTCTTCTCGTACAGCTGAGCTGTGTTTTAGTTGGCGTGGTGGTGAGAGCAAGCCATCTGTAACCAAGGTCCATTATGAGTGAGCATTTTGGACTACATATGCTGTTAGGTTGTACCATTATTTAACTGAAAAAAACTGTGAGCTATTGTATGATTGCTAAATTATATTAGTATGTGCAGACAAATATGCAAAAACAGTTAGACAGGATGACAGTTGTGGAATTTAACAGACATTTGAGCATTATGAAAATTTTTGCTTATGTATAAATTGAAATGATATAAGCTTGTGGCTGGTTTTTGAGTGTCTCTTCTTGATATATATCTTGTTTAGTTCTTTATAGCCTTGTGAACTCAGCAAAAGCCAGTTCTCAGTTAATATAATAAACAGAATCATAAAAATAATTATAGTCCAAACGGAGTTATCATGATGGGCTAGGATCAACGTACCCTCTAATTTTCAGCCCCGCTGGGTGGGGCTCTGTCTCTCTCTTGCGCAACTTCCACCCCCCTCATGCACAAAGTTCTGTCATGACCGGAACCAAATGCTATCACTATGTGCAGGAGGAAGAGAGCTGCGCAGAGGGCGGCGGAGTCGTGTGCATGCCCGGCTTCGAGGGAACCTTAGCTAGCACTCTTAATCTGCTTCTACTTCTCCCATATTGTTTGTTTTGTTTTTCCCCCAGAAGGTAATCTTTTTTATCTCTGGAACTTAAGGTTTTGAGTCTCTGCCACAAGGATGGACCTAATTTGTTAGTGATTTGTACTTGGCCAAATGCCATCTTAAAAAAAGAAGAAGACACAACAGAAGTAACAGAGTAATTACTTGGCATCCATGCCAGCACAAAGTGTACAGTTCAGTTTGTGTAACTGGCAGTGTTTGCTAGAAGTTCAAGAAGGAAAACTAAAATTGCATGGTTTTCTCAAGACTGCCATTATACCCATTTATTAGTATTAGTCTGTGGGCTCTGCCTACAGTGGATATAAAAAGTTTACACACTCCTGTTAAAATGTCAAGTGTCTGTGATGTAAAAAAATGAGACAAAGATAAATCATTTCAGAACTTTTTCCACCTTTAATGAGACCTATAAACTGTACAACTCAGTTGAACAACAAAGTGAAATCTTTTAGGTGGAGGGAAGTAAAAATAAAAAACTCAAATAATATGGTTGCATCTGTGTGCACACCCTCTTATAACTGGGGATGTAGTAAACAATCACATTCAGCAGTAAACAGTCACATTCAAACTCATGTTAAGTAGGAGTCAGTACACCCCTGCCATCATTTAAAGTGCCTCTGAGGAATCCCAAATAAAGATCAGCTGTGCTAGTAGGTCTTTCCTGACATTTTCTTAGTCACATCCTCCAGAGAAGCCATGGTCCGCAGAGAGCTTCCAAAGCATCAGAGGGATCTCATTGTTAAATATGGCACAGCAGTGACATTACCAAGAACTGGACGTCCCTGCAAAATTGATGAAAAGACTAGAAGAAAATTTGTCAGGAAGGCTGCCAAGAGGCCTACAAGCAACATTAAAGGAGCTGTAGGAATATCTGGCAAGTACTGGCTGTGTGGCACATGTGACATCAATCTCCCGTATTCTTCATATGTCTGGGCTATGGGGTAGAGTGGCAAGACGGAAGCCTTTTCCTACGAAGAAAAACATCCAAGCCCGGCTAAATTTTGCAAAAACACATCTGAAGTCTCCCAAAAGCATGTGGGAAAAAGTGTTATGGTCTGATGAAACCAAGGTTGAACTTTTTGGCCCTAATTCCAAAAGATATGTTTGGCGCAAAAACAACACTGCACATCACCAAAAGAACACCATACCCACAGTGAAGCATGGTGGTGGCAGCATCATGCTTTGAGGCTGTTTTTCTTCAGCTGGGACAGGGACCTTAGTCAAGGTAGAGGGAATTCTGAACAGTTCCAAATACCAGTCAATATTGGCACAAAACCTTTAGGCTTCTGCTAGAAAGCTGAACATGAGGAGGAACTTCATCTTTCAGCATGACCCAAAGCATACATCCAAATCAACAAAGGAATGGCTTCACCAGAAGAAGATTAACGTTTTGGAATGGCCCAGCCAGAGTCCAGACCTGAATCTGATTGAATATCTGTGGGGTGATCTGAAGAGGGCTGTGCACAGGAGACGCCCTTGCAATCTGACAGATTTGGAGCGTTTTTGCAAAGAAGAGTGGGCAAATATTGCCAAGTCAAGATGTGCCATACTGATAGACTCCTACCCAAAAAGGCTGAGTGCTGTAATAAAATCAAAAGGTGCTTCGACAAAGTATTAAGGGTGTGCGCACAGATGCAACCATATTATTTCAGTTTTTTATTTATACTTCCCTTCACCTAAAAGATTTCAGTTTGTTGTTCAACTGAGTTGTACAGTTCATAGGTCTCATTAAAGGTGGAATAAGTTCTGAAATGATTTATCTTTGTCTCATTTTTTTACATCACAGACACCTGACATTTTAACAGGCGTGTGTAAACTTTTTATATCCACCGTAGAAGAATTGTGCCTAGAAGGGAGAATTTCACTATTATTGTACTGATTTTTATATATTGTTAATATAGGATTGTTTTTTCTTTGTTCGATGTTTTAAATAGGTGTCTATTGTTGAATTTTATTTTATCGTGTCGTTTTATTTTAAGCTGCCCAGAGTAGTGGCTTGACTGCTAGATGGGCAAGGTGATAAATAAATAAATAAATAAATAAATAAATAAATAAATAAAATTTACAACTTCAGGAATTTTCCTCCTAATGTTAAATGTACCAGAACCTGTTGGATGTAAACTTGAAAAATCTGTGTTTTCCTTGAGTTCTTGACCTGCCCTTACTCCAACTTCCTTTACACATCATTTCATTCATTCATTCATTCACTCCTTTTGTATATTTTTATCCTTTCTTTCCTCCAAGGAGCAAAAGGTACATTGTTTTCCTCCCCATTTTATCATTGCAAACATGTGAAGTGGGTCAGTCTGAGAAAGCATGACTCATCCAAGGTCAAGTTTCCTGAGTGAATGGGAAGTTTAAATTCAGTCTTTCCAGTCCAGAATTTGGAAATAACAAATTACAAGTAACCTGATTTCGGGGTATGTTTGGGCAGTATTTTCAGCAAACTAGTTGCTGCAAAATTATTTTTAGATGTAACAAATAACAGCTACTTGGTTTTAAAATGGATAATTTAAGGACATTTTATGCCATTTTCAAGGCATTCTGACAGAACTTTTTCATGGAATTAATGTATGAAAACTAAATGCCAAGGGAAGAATTAATTGATTTCAGGATGGATTTAAATCACGATTTAATTTTTTTAAAATTCTGATTTTTTGATGATTTAAATAACAAATGATTTAAATTGTGATTTATATCAGTTTGATTTTAAAAATCATTATTTTTATCCATTCTATTTGATTGTATATTGTGTAGCTTCATAAATATTTTTAAGGTGCCATTTCAGAATGGCTGATGGGAGGAAAGTAGCCTTTGCTGGTCTGATACTGTATCCTAACAGACATTTGCAGTGTACAAGTGTGGGTATTCTGTTTAGTTAAGTGTTGTCAAGTTGAAACCAACTTGTAGTGATCCGAATATGGCTTTCAAAGCAAATGAAGTATTTAAGGAGTGGTTTAACCAGTTCCACATCTCCAGTGAGTTTCCATGGCCAAATGGGGATTCAAACCTTGGTCTCCAGTGTCCTAGTCCATCACTCTATCCACTACCCCACACTGGGTACCTGTAGATATTCTAGGTACGTGTAATTTATATACATCTGTAATTTTTCATTTTGTGTGTTTTTATATAGATTTTAGCCACCCGACATCTTATGAGGAGAGGTGGAATATAAATAACAAGGGTAATAGAAATACTAACAATAACAGTAATTCCCTATCAGTATCCCAACCTTTTTCCACCTCCCTTCCCCAGTCTTTCATTTCCTTAAGACTGCCTCTCCTACCTTTAATTTGGCCCTTATTTTTTTCCAGCCAGTGTCTGTTCTGCCTTTTCCTTCTATTTCTCTGGGCTGTTTCCTTAGTGCTCCTGCCTCCAAAATAATCTTCTCACTAAAAATCTTGTTCTACCTACCTGACGTTTCTTCCTGTTTCCCTAACTGGAGCTGGTATGCAAATCTGGAGGATCTCTTTGGCTTTAGATTGAGACACAAACTGGGTGCTCAGGTTAGCAGGTTGTTAGAATCAGAGCTTCGTTAAGAAGTGAAAGGTATTTCTGCAGAACATAGATTTTCTCTCAGCACCATGTCTTGCCTTCCAATGAGCTTTGTTTTATATTTACTTGTTGAATAGTAAACGGAAGCTTTAGTTTCAGGTCTGACATTTCAGGCAGTTATTTCTACGAGAATCATGACATTGAAGGAAGGCCTACATATCCTGTGCTGCTGTGATTGTCATAGAACGCAAAGACTCAGAATGCTGAAGTAGAATGTTTAAGACAATATAAGCACTTCTTTCTATAAGCTAATAAAACTTTTAAGTCGGTATTTGTTGGGTGCATTTTTGAGTATTGCTTTGTGACTCTCTGACTCTCTCTCTTCTTCCTGTTTCTTCTTCTGCTGTATCCCTCCTGTGGTCCTGATGTTACAGCACCTTTGAAGGTCAAAGGCCTCACTACCACAATATGTGCCATAAATTCAGCTCCTCCCAATGAGAACCTGCATTCCTTACTTCCTCACCCCATGGATTCTATAAATATTGTGGGCTCTCAACCTGAGACCTTTGGATGCTGCAACATCCCTGGCATGGGTACATTGAAGGTTCCTGATATCATATAGGCATCTGTTGAGGTATAGCTGTACAAACATAGAGCATAATCAGAAGTTGTGTTTGGTTTGTGGAGAATGTCAGGGAGGGGCTGGTGTGTTTTCCCTCTGTGTTCAGTATAAATGGGAGGATTCTGCCCTTTGCCCTTAACAATAATAAGCATGTGCCATCAAGTCAATTCTGACTTATGGTGACCCTTTCCAGGGTTTTACAGGTATAGAATACTCAGAAATGGTTCCCTTCTTCTGGGGGCACCCTGGGGCTATGCAGCCTGCCTAAGGCCACACAGGGTGACTGTAGTCATAGAAGGCACAGTGGGGAATCAAACTCCCAAGCTCTGGCTCCACAGCTAGTTGTTGTTGTTTAGTCGTTAAGTCGTGTCTGACTCTTCGTGACCCCATGGACCAGAGCACGCCAGGCCCTCCTGTCTTCCACTGCCTCACGGAGTTTGGTCAAATTCATGTTGGTAGCTTCGATGGCACTGTCCAACCATCTTGTCCTCTGTCATCCCCTTCTCCTCTTGCCTTCACACTTTCCCAACATCAGGGTCTTTTGCAGGGAGTCTTCTCTTCTCATGAGATGGCCAAAGTATTGGAGCCTCAGCTTCAGGATCTGTCCTTCCAATGAGCACTCAGGGTTGATTTCCTTCAGAATGGATAGGTTTGTTTTCCTTGCAGTCCAGGGGACTCTCAAGAGTCTCCTCCAGCACCACAGTTCAAAAGCATAAATTCTTCGGCGGTCAGCCTTCTTTATGGTCCAGCTCTCACTTCCATACATCGCTACTGGAAAAACCATAGCTTTGACTATGTGGACCTTTGTCGGCAAGGTGATGTCTCTGCTTTTTAAGTTACTTACCTAACTCATTTAACCTCTATCAAATAACTAGACACAGAGAATTCCATAGTTATCTTTCTACAGACCATTCATTTTTGGTGTATTTAATCCATTTGGGTATTAAATGTTTCAATTAAAAAGAAAAAAACAAAGAAGAATATTATCTTATTTGTTCATGCCTATCTCTCAACCGACTAAAGGGTCAGATGCTTCAGAGAAAGTTATTGATGAGTCACATGCTTCTGATATCTGTCCAAAGTAATCAGCAGACTCTCCTGGCCTTGGTGAGGACAGAGCAGTGCTTCACTCTGACAGTTTAATAAATATATCTTAATTGGCACAAGCCTAGCCCTTGGAAACAAAATATAAACTATTGTCCTGATTGCTCTCCAGTCCCTACACAAACGAATTGCCCTGGTAGCAGTTTTTTAAAAAAAAAATAATATTTGTCCTCTGCTAGACAAGAGTTAAGAAGTATGACTAGAATCATTTAAACATCAGAAAGAAAGAGTTGAGATGGTGGCATTTTATGCTAAGGAAAAAAACGTGACTCTTTTTTTCTGGGAAAATATCTGAAGAATTTCATGGGAACATGAGGAGTTTCTACAAGGCGAGCTAACAAATCTGTCAACATCTCTGTCTAGTGAGTATACAGTACATGCGCTGCAGCAATCACCATTTGTCACTGTGTGATATGCTACCTAGGGTTTTTGGGGTTGTTGTAGTCCACCAACATCTGGTCAGTTAGACTTCACTCGCCCCTATGTTAAAGTTGTATGTGCTGTGGCTTTCTATTTCTGTTTCATATTGTTTATATTGATTACTCCAAAGCGTTCTATTGGGCTGCTTATGAAGAGTGCTCGGAAACTTCAGCTGGTTCAGAATGGTGCTAGCAGATTGCTGACTGATGCTGGTTACAGGGAGCATGTAACAGCAGCTTCTCTGGCTGCCAGTCTGTTTCCAGACCCAATTCAAAGTGCTGGTTATGCCTATAAAGCCCTATACTGCTTGGGTCCAGGCTGTGTGAAGGGTCATATCACTGCAATTGAACCTTCTTGGCTCATAAGATTTTGGTGGGAGGCTCTTCACCGTCCCAAGTTCATTTGGTGAGGACACGAGAGAGTGCCTTCTCAGTGGCTGCTCCCAGGCTTTGGAATGTGATACCTCAAGAAGCCAGGTTGGCCACCTCCCTTCCTTTTCAGGCAGGGTTTTAAGCAGTACTGTAAGTGTCTCAGGAATTCTTTGTTTATTGTTGTTGTTAATTTTATATATTTTAAAAATGTGTTTAAATTTTTAAAAATCTTGATATATGTTTAATTGTTTTTAATATGATATTCATATGGTATTTTAAAACTGTTGATTTTTTAAAAAAAACAGTTTTAGTTGTTGTGATCCACCTTGGGTCCCTTATGGAGAAAAAGGTGGCATGAATGAATGAATGTTGTCAGAGCAGTTTGTTTGTTTATTTGTTTGTTTATACTCCCCCTTGTCCTCCCAACGATTCAAGGTGGCTTGCAATATTGAAACAAATAATATTGAATCCTAAAAATTATTACAATTTTTAAAAAGAATTAGCTATTAAATTAAAAACTAGTGAATAAAAATAGTTTAAAACCATTGTTTTAAAAATCCATTAAAAAACTCGCAGACTCATTTTTAAGAACCCCTTCCTTGTGCAGCAGTTATTGAGAAAACACCTGCCTGAAGAGAAAGGCCATTGCCCGCCTGCAAAAAGACAGCGAGGAGGAGGCTAGCTTTATGATCCACTTTAGAGTAAGAAACATATAAATTAAAATGAAACAGTCTAAAATTAGGGAGCCTAAAATTGTATGATACAATAAACAGAACTAGTAGCAGTATTAAAATAGAAAACCAAGATTACTTCTTTTTTTCTGTTCAAAGGCCTGAAGATATATGTTATCTAGATATGTGGAAATCTATAGCTCTACAGCCAGGTGACTAAAGGAGTTGTGGGGGGAGCAAAGAATCAGCAAAGAGACAGGAAGAAGTTTTCGATTTTCAGTCAGCCTTGTTTCCAGCTTGTTAAAGTAGTTCTGCTCCGGCTTTCGAGATTTGCAAGAGGCATGGTCAAAGCAGAGCTACCTTAACATTTCCTCCTCTGTCCCTGCCATTTCCCGACTTTTTTTTTTTAAGTCTAGCCCTACTATAGAGTAACAAACCTTAGAAAGAAATAAAGACCCAGGAACCAGGTCTGGAGAGGAGAAGATTCAAATGATAGCTAGTTTCCTCATTGTCATGCCCCTCTTACTGCTGCTGTACCAGCTGCAATGGTACAATGGCTACAACCTCCTCCGCATTGGCTCAAGCTGTCACACCACCTAAACAGGTGCAGATGCATTTAGTTCCAAAAACATAGAAGCCCCAATGGTGGAGGGGAAAAAAAAACTCCAGATGGGGGGAAAGCCCTATTAGGGTCACTGTTCCAACTTGATGGCATGCAACATAACAGAGAACTGGCACCCCTGCTGAGCAAGCACAGTGACGACACCTTTAAATAAAAGAATGGCTGTTAGAACACCTAGTTCTGGGCTTGACACAAGTGAGAAAAGTAATTGTGGCTTGTATTATTATTATTATTATTATTATTATTATTATTATTATTATTATTATTATTATTATTATTATTATTATTTACATTTATAGCCCGCCCATCTAGTCATATAGACTACTCTGGGCGGCTAACAACATATCATATAACAATTTAAAATCACAAACAATATATTACTATTCTTTTTTTCCAAAGCCCTGGGGCTCTGCAGTTGTACTCTCAGTCTTGACCTTGTAAGTTTATGGATGCAACCCTTTTTAAGAGAAAAAAACTGTAGTTTATTTGACGGAACTTGACTTTGTCCTTGCTTCCCTCTAGTGTATCTTCTGAACATATTGAGCATTCAGTGTACTCTGTACAAAGCATGTGAAGCTTTTAGCAAGATTGCTCTGTAGGAGCATTATGGTTGCAGTGCACTTCTGCTCTAACTCAGGCATTTACCATATTCCAGACTGAGCAGATAACTGTTTTCTGAAGAGCAAAGAAAAAGATGACAGCTTACATCATCCATCTCTTAAACTGGACAAAACGAGCTTGCCTCAGCATGTTGAGGATACGAAGCCTGCTTACTGTCTTCAGCTCCCACAGCTTGTCAGCCTCGATATCATTCCATGCATTTCTAAATAATTAGTGTAACGATATTCCCTGTTTGACACGTGGCTCAAAACACTTTGACTGTATGTGACCAGAGGTACTGGGATGTGGGGTGGGGAGAGCTGGTCTGCATAATATCCAACGCAGCAGGGAAATGAATGTTATTTTGTTCATTTAAAATAACCCTACTTGCTCTTTTTAAACGATTCATACACTGCCTCTTAGCCTCAATTTTTAGAGGCAGATTCTAGCATAAAAAACAATATGAAAAAATATATAGAAAAATGACATGGGAGAGCACAGTGTAGGCAACAGTATAAACAGAAATTCATCCTGCGGGCCAGAACTAGAGCTTGGGAAAGTTTTTGGCACGTAGCTATTATGGAGAATATTGTTTCTTTGCCACCATCTTTTTGGATTGTGATTGTGTGCTTATTTTTTCCCCTGGAGCAAGAGTTTGCCCCTGTTATCCTGAAAGTGTGTCTTTTGTGAACTGTGAGGTTCTGTCACCAGGGATTTGCTAATCTGGCCCCTTTTGCTTGTATAATATTTATCCTTTTGAAGTGGTGAATGCAACTCAATGTATCATTCATTATATTTATTTTTAGATCCTTCTGGGTGGGGGGTGTTACTGATAAATAAGCCAAGGGAAATAACACCAGTGCACTTTTTAAATTAATGACTCCAGATTTGCAGCAGCATTGTACCTATATCTCTGTACAGTTGGGACTAGAGATGCCAAAATTAATGTCTTTGTTGTTTGACAAGTTAATATATACATGTGGTGTTTGTCTTTAAGTGTTTGGTTATGTTCTGAAGAGAGTAGATTGTCATGAAGCCAGAGTTTCTATGAGTCTGGGAGCAACCACAGCCTATGAAAGAAGCTGGGTCTTGCATTGAGAATTGCTCTTTCAGAGTGCCTGTTGATATTGTTTTGTTCATGATCCTGATTTGAATTGGACCCAGTGTGATATTATTATTATTATTATTATTATTATTATTATTATTATTATTATTATTATTATTATTATTTATTTATTTATTTATTTATTTATTTATTTATTTATTTATTTAATTTATACCCCGCCTATCTGGTCTTGCGACCACTCTAGGCGGCTTCCAAACAACATAAAATAACAGATAAAATCACAAAATTATTACAAAAACAATTTCCATAACAATTATAAAACAAAAAATAAAGATAAATAGAAAAGATAAAAAGATCAGGTATAGTGGATAGAGTGATGAACTAGGTCTCAGGAGGCCTGAGTTCAATTCCCTGCTGAGCCATGGAAACTCTCTGGGGGTGTGGAACTGATAAAACCACTTCTTAAATATCTCACTTACCTGGAAAGCCCTATTAGGATAGCTATAAGTTGGTTTGGACTTGACAGCACATAACAACTAACGGTTTGAATTGTTGAATGATACAGGAATCAAAGAGATAGTGCTAATGAAAGCCATCACTTTTAGCAATCTCAGCTGAGAACACTTTCTGCACTGCTGCTGTTACTGAAAATAAAAGTACAGTAATCTTAGAAACAGGTTCACTGTAAATTTGGAGAGACTTGCAGCCCCAACCCGTTATCCCAGAACAGCCATCTTTTCCCCAGTATCCACTGATTAGCTGGGCTATGGGAGACATTGTTTTTGGAGTCACTCAGGGAACAATGATGAATCACATGGGGCCATGATGCAGAGATCATGCACACAGAGATCATGCACACCTGCTTTATAGAATTAGAATTAGAATAACGTTTATTGAAGAGGTCTTCAGACCCTTTCAAATACACCGTACACAATATACAAAAAACCAGACTCCCAGCCCATGAGTGAATGGATGGATTTCAAAGTCACTAAATCAGGCATATAAGATTACATCAATCAAATCTTCATTCTCAAATAGACATCCAATTATGCCTCTGACACACATTACTTTTCTTCCTCTTTCTTCCTAAGAGAGGTTGCCTTAAAAGCGAAAAGGGCAACCCTCTGTGTCATGTTTAAGCTAGATCCACTCAACAGAAGGTCCAGTTTCCTCTTATTATCCCATGTTCTCATGCTTTATAGGCTGGCTATATGTTCTTCATTTGGGGGAACAATCCTCCTTCAGAGTAATCACTTCCCCTATTGATCACCATCCAGGAAAGAATGAAGCCATTCTTTGAATTAATAGCAGTCTATGCTTTTGTATGTTTTGTCCTCAGTCCTGTGTCCTGAGGATCTTAAATTCTTAGACATAACTTGTCTAAGAATTGCACACCATTATCAAAATCTTCCCATGCTGTAAGCTTTGGTGCAATTTTCCATGGCACTCTGGGTTGATCAAGCATTGCTGGTTGCATTTCCAAGGATCAGGAACTGTGAACCTTTGGATGTGCCAAAGAGCCATTCAAGTTGAATACTATATAAGACATATATATCTTAAATGTACCTTTGATGATACAGATTTCAAAAACTCACATTGAAATATATATTTCCTTCTAACACTGCATGAGCGTTTTGTTGGAACATTTTGGCTCCTTTCGTTTTGTTTGTGTTTGTGGTTTCGTTTTGTTTTGTTTTTGTTTTTTGTTTGCTTTGTTTTAGTCTGTGAGTGGGTAAGGCTGTGTCTTTGCATTTACCTTGTAAAGTAATTATCATCATAATAATAAAACATAATTTTTATTATGTGTTGATAACCACTCAGCCCTCCCTATAAAAATAAGTTGCTGTTGCCAACACTTCTGCGTCAAAACATTTTTCTGTATTCATTTCTTTCCTTTGATGCTCTTCTTAGCTACTTTTCAAGACAATGGTTTTCCTTTAAACCAAATATAGGGAGTATGAGGCTGCAGCTTCCATCATCCTTCACGATTGGCTATTCTGGCTAGAGTGGATGGGAGTTGCAGTCCATCAACATCCAGAGAGCCAGACATTTGCCAGCCCTGGGATAAGTAAACTTTCTGGGTGCAGCTGCCTCTCTGTTTTGATCTCAGTTTCATATCCAAAGGGGAAAAAACAGTTGTTTGGTCTTCAGAAAAAACAGTGTTATTACTAGATGGGACAATTTTGATGAGCCAGACGATTGACAGAAAAATGGAGCTTAACTTGGCAGAGGTCAATTAATATGCAATACTGTCAGTGGTGTCTGGAAGCCCACATATTCTCTGCTCCTTCTATAGGCAGCTGGCAATATAGGTGTGCATTGTCTTGAGACTTTGAGAGGTGTGGCTTTTCTTTTAACTTCTGCCCTCACTGCAAGAGACGTGTAGCATAGGCATAACCAGTGAAATTTGGCTTTGAAATTCAGAAATACACCTCTCTGGCATCTCTCAGGGTACAATCACACATGCCAAAAGAACTCCAGTTATATTGATTCTGCTGTTATTTAAATCATCTTATAAATTTCTGTTCACACGACACACAGGTAACATTGATTCATCTGACTAGCCAATTGTTCTTTTTCCACCTCACTGGCATGACCTTTTTAAAGTGATCTGATCCCTGTTTCACTTCAGCCTTTATTGTTTCAGCATGTGTGAACATTGATGTTGATTTATTTGCTTTGCGAACAGCTCAGGTTTTTGGGTGCCATGGCCAGTGCATGGCCCCTGAGTTGTGTCATTTTTAAAAAAAACGCTTAGTGGTAAATCACTTATTTTTTGTTTTATATATTTTTCCCCACAACAGTTTACTAATGTTTCACTTTACCAATGCCATCCCTATTGTAACCATTCCCACTTTTGTGTGGCTTATGAATCAAATTCCAATACTGCTTTCTACAGTTTTACATAATTACACACAAATGTATATGCCACTTTAGCGATATATCACTTTTTTTTTTTAAAGAAAATTTTAGGGTAGCGGGTACCCAGAGACAGGACGGAAAATGAATAATTTATATGAGAGGGCACGTGTGACCTACAGATCTGGTACAGATAGCAAGAAATGTACTGATAGAACTGACAGCCATGTGAACAGGCCTAGTGATATATATACCATGTGGTTATGCATACAAATATATCAATATAAAAAGGAGGAAAAAGAAACAATTCAAAAAAAAAAGTGTTTCTGCTTGGTTTTGATATGAATTTACCAAAATTTGCAAAGTTCGTCATTTGGTGGCAGGAAGGAATTTGAGATTTAAAAAATTCTAGGGTAAGAGAAACTGAAATTGGTGGATTTGCCAATCTGAGACTAGGGCTGTGAGTGTTTAGGCCTTAAAACTGACTTGTGTTGTTGTTGTGGTATGCTGTCAAGTGAGAACTAATCTATAGTGACCCTAATTTATTTATTTATTTATTTTTATTTATTTATTCGACTTGTATGCCGCCCGCACTCTCCAAGAGTCTCCGGGGGGCTTCCACCATCAATTAAAACAGTTCAGTTAAAAACAGACACACTAAAAACCAATACAGTTAAAACAAAAACAATAGGGCTTTCAAGATAAGTGAGGTATTTAAGGAGTGGTTTTACCAGTTTCATGCTCTCAGTAAGTATTCATGGCTCTGTGGGGTTTTGAACCCAGGCTGTTTAGGGCTTTATAAGTTAGAACCAGCACTTTGAATTGTACATGGAAGCGAACTGGCAGCCAGCGGAGCTGCTGTAATGGGGGTTATGTGATCCCTGTAACCAGCCCCAGTCAGCAATTTGGCTGGTGCATTTTGGACCCATTGAAGTTTCTGGACATTTTCCATAGGAAGCCCCACATAGAGCACATTACAGTAAGCCAGCCAGAATGTAACTATGGCATGTGTCACCATGGTGAGTTCAGATCTCTCCAGGAATAGGCACTGCTGGCACACTAGTTTTAATTGTGCAGATGCACTCCGGGCCACTGCCAAAACCTGGGCATCCAGGCTCGGAGAATTTATGTTAAGTACTCAAAGTGTGCTTTGAACCTTTCATAGGCTGAAACCCTGTTCCTTAGAGTAAGTCAAATCATAATTTTCAGCATGATCCTCCCTGGTAAACAAAGCACTCCCTCTGTACTTCTTGAGGTACATTCACACAGGAACCAAGCCAGTGTGTGTGTTCCTGAGAATCGTAGTAGGGACAATTTGTTTATTTGGGAAGAATGGGTAGAAAGTTACAATTTACACTAAGCAATAGAATTTCAGCCACAGTGTGCTAATTTTTGGTGAGAGCTCAATGAATAGCTTTTACTTTCTAAATAGCAAACTTTGTCTGATCATATCTGTGAAGAATGTAATGCTCTTGTGCTATTCCCAGCTGTGCTGCCCTCATTAGTGCTTTATTCATTCTTCCAGCAAGGTACTGAAGCTTTTTTCTCCAATCTAGTTTCTCCAGTTGTATTGGAATATAACTTCCATCATCTCCAGCTGACATGTCTGTGCCATGAAAACATTGGGAAAGGCTATCTAAAGAATGGTTGGACAGTGTCATCGAAGCTACCAACATGAATTTGACCAAACTCCGGGAGGCAGTGGAAGACAGGAGGGCCTGGTGTGCTCTGGTCCATGGGGTCACGAAGAGTCGGACACGACTTAACGACTAAACAACAACAACAATCTAAAGAATGTCTTTAAAACTTTAAACTCAGAATAGGCCCTGGTCTTATTCTGTTATAATATATATAAAAATTAGTTGAATTTCCATTTATTTTAGGGAGGTATACATCTGCCAGAATTGTTCAGGAATGGTTTGAGGAACATGAAAAAGAATTCAAGGTGTTGCTTTGGCTTCCAAATTCCCTGGCTCTCAATCAGACTGAGCATTTATGGGATGTGCTAGAACACCAAATCCAATCCATGGAATCCCCACCTTGCAACTTGCAGGACTTCAAGGATCTACTGCTAATGTCTTGGTGCCAGATACCACAGCGCATGTTCAGAGGTCTTGTGGAGTTCAATCATCAGAGTTGTTTTGGCAACATGAGGGGGACCTACACTATATTAAGCAGTTGGTTTTAATGTTGTGACCTATCGGTTTATCTGCTCAGTTGTGAAGGTCCATGGAAGCACCTCTCCCCAACCTTCTCCCTTTCCATGCAACAGGTTGCAAATACAGTGGTGCCTCGCAAGATGAAAGTAATTCGTTCCGCGAGTAGCGCCGTCTTGCGAAATTTTCGTCTTGCGAAAAGCGGTTTCCCATAGGAATGCATTGAAATTTAATTAATGCGTTCCTATGGGGGGAAAAAGTCAGAAACCAAAAAAAAGTCAGAAAGAAGTCACTTACCAGGTAGAGTAGACCCAGCCCCGCTCCTCACAGTGCCTTGGTCGCCCCGGAACAGCCGGACTCTGTGTGAGCAGAGCACCGAACAGCTGAGAGTCGGCAACCAGCAGAGAGGCGGCAGCCATTTTGGAGAGGCGGCAGCCATTTTGAGAGGCGACCACATGGCTGCTGCCTCTCAAAATGGCTGCCGCCTCTCTGCTGGTTGCCGACTCTCAGCTGTTCGGCGCTCTGCTCACACAGAGTCCGGCTGTTCCGGGGCTACCAAGGCACTGTGAGGAGCGGGGCTGGGTGTCTTGCGAGGCACCAAAAAACTCACAAGACCCGTTCGTCTTGCGAGTTTTTTGTCCCGCGAGGCATTCGTCTTGCGAGGCACCACTGTAATTAAATTAAGTAACCATGTGCCTCCTACATAGAGACACACAATAGAGCAAAATTAGAGTGATCTAACCATCTACTGTTAATGTTATAATAATATATGTATTCATGAGATATATTGTCAAATGGCTACACAATAGGAGAAATCCTATTATGATATAAAGAGGGTGGGACGAGGCAAGGATTGATCTTCCCCTCCTTTTTGAAACTTATTTTTTACCCAAGGTTATCATGATAGCAACTCTATGATTACAGCCCTTGCCATTTGCACTAGATATATTTTTCTTAATTAAATTTAGATGTTTGACATATCAATGTAGCATTTACTCAATAAAATGAGTTCTACATCTGATAGGTAGCCACCAAAAGGTATTGGCTGCCGAGCCATTTTTTTACCCCACTTTGGAGAGGCCTAAGGGATGAGCTTGTAGCTCAGTGATTGAGCACCTGCTTTGTATGTAGAAAGACAGAGGGTAATTATTGGTGTCTGGGTGGGCACCAATATACTGTGCTGACAGCAGGATTCAGCATTCCATAAGCCAACTGAAGAAATAGGGATGCCCCAAACAAACAAAAAATAACTATAAAACCGGACCTTAGATCAGCACCACATTTGGCACAGATGTAGCAGAAACTCTGCTCTTGCTCTGTGCATGTGGCATTTGGAGACATTTGGGAAAAGGGATTTTGAGTTATAATTTTTCTCCTTTTTTCTCTGTCTATGGCTATGAAATAAAAC
This sequence comes from Intellagama lesueurii, assembly GCA_037013535.1. Taxonomy (NCBI): domain Eukaryota; kingdom Metazoa; phylum Chordata; class Lepidosauria; order Squamata; family Agamidae; genus Intellagama; species Intellagama lesueurii. Next base: position 25,109,844 of record JBAJHW010000001.1, read on the forward strand.
ATTTAACTCCTTCCTGACAAAACATTTAACTCCTTCCTGTGAAAATATTTTAAAAGATATTTTTTAAAATAGAGTATAATATTCACACTTGTTGAAAAACAGCCTTGACAATTGCTTTATGTGTGAGAAGTGGCTGAATTAAAAAGGAGTCAGCTTCTGGGATTTCCCCTTGCATGGTGTCACTTTGTGAATGGTAGTGAGCACAAGAGGATATGCTGTAAACTATCTTGACTGTTGCTATTGGTATTATCAACATTCAGGCTGCCTTTTGCTATGGAAAGCTTGGCATCCTTTTTCCTGCTGTGGCACCATGGGCACAATATGGTGCATCAGTATCCTGGCTTATTGAATCATGGGTACAGAAGCACAATATCCCACATTCATAAACCAGAGGCTTTTTGAAGAATTGAATTATAGACCAGTGGTTCTCAGTTTTAGGGCTGTAGATATTCTTGTACTATAATTCCCAGAAACCCTGATCATTAGCTGCACTGGTGAGAGTCTTCTGGCAATTACAATCCAAGAACATTTTGGGCTCCAAGATTAAACATCATTACTTGTTTGTTCATAATGTCTCTTTATTGCCTTTCTGCCCAGGAAGATTTCTAAAGTGATTTACAACAGAGACTGTTGTAGATGCTAAACAGACCAATAGTCAGTATAAGACAGCTTTTTGAGAGTTGTTTTCTGCTGATTCATTGTAGTATTTAGTAGGAAGGCACAACAGAGTTTATTACCAGAGGCTGGAGGAAGAGGAAACATTTGGGTATAAACCGACTTCTTTAAAATGTCCCACACTAAATTCTGGGTGAACAAAGCTCCTCAGATCACAGATGTTTTATTTGCAAGGACTCAACTGAATGCTAAATGTTCTTTTTCACATTATCTTTTGCAGCTCCCACTCCTCCCAGTTGTCCTCCTGGAGAGACCTGGTGGCCAGGCCCAGTAATAATTATTGCAGCATGCTGCACCACACCAGTGCTCCTGTTTCTAGTTTTCATCATTTGCTACAAAGCCATAAAAAGGTAAGATTGTGCAAGAATATTCAGAGCTGCAAGATGAGGTCTCTTATAGAAGTGCTACTATTCAGATACCAAACTGTTATGGATGCTACAAATTTCTAGAAAGGACAGTCGACATTTTGAATCCTAGCAGTGCTGTATAAATGTGAAAGAACCCATGCCTTTGCTGTTACTTCTCCAGCAATCTCCACTATCTTTCTCCTTCCTTTCCCCAGCTTTCCTCGTCTATCCTTTTTGTATTATATAGCAGTCCTAAGGGAGTTTCATTTAGCTGCATCTGTGGACATGTCAGATCATGTGATGTTTTAGCCCTATTTAAGTGTTAGAAAGGCTGATGCTATGCATTAGCCCAACTCCCTCCATCAGTGTGTAGGCAGACTTCAGTCTCAAGAGACTGGTAACGTGCTCTGAATAGAGTTCTTGGAACAGCGTCTAGTGTGGCTGAGAAGGCCAATTCGAGAGTGACAATCCCTTCCACACTAAATACAATATGTCCCCTGTCCAGCTCCCTGATTTTGCTGGTTTCGGGACTGCCTCTTTGCCTTGGCCTGCTGGACAAGTGTCTCTTCAAATTGGGAGAGGCCATGATGCACCGCCTGTGTCCAGGCTGAACGCTCAGATGTCAAGGTTTCCCATCAGTTGAAGTCCATTCCTAAGGCCTTCAGATCTCGCTTGCAGATATCCTTGTATCGCAGCTGTGGTCTCCCTCTGGGGCGATTTCCCTGCACTAATTCTCCATACAGGAGATCTTTTGGAATCTGACCGTCAGCCATTCTCACGACATGCCCAAGCCAACGTAGACGTCGCTGTTTCAGTAATGTATACATGCTAAAAATTCCAGCTCGTTCTAGGACTCCTCTGTTTGGAACTTTGTCCTGCCAGGTGATACCAAAAATGCGTCGGAGACAACGCATCTGGAACGTGTTCAGCTTCCTCTCCTGCCATGCACAAAGGGTCCAAGACTCACTGCAGTACAGGAGTGTACTCAGGACACAGGCTCTATAGACCTGGATCTTGGTATATGCCATCAGCTTCTTATTAAGCCATACTCTCTTTGTGAGTCTAGAGAACATGGTAGCTGCTTTGCCAATGCGTTTATCCAGCTTGACATCTAGAGAGTGTGTGTCAGAGATTGTTGAGCCAAGGTACACAAAGTCACGAACAACCTCCAATTCTTGTGTAGAGATGGTCATAGAGGGAGGTGAGTCCACACCCTGGCCCATGACTTGTGTTTTCTTCAGGCTGATTCTTAGTCCAAAATCTTGGCAGGCCTTACTAAAACTATTCATAAGTTGTTGGAGTTCTTCAGCAGAATGGGCAACAACAACTGCATCATTTTAAAGTATTTTAAAAAGGCCATCCCTGCTAACCAAATCAAAGGCCTTTGTAAGATCTATGAAGGCCACAAGGAGTGGCTGTCGTTATTCCCTACATTTCTCCTGCAACTGTTTGAGGGAAAATACCATGTCAGTGGTGGATCTATTAGCTCGAAATCCACACTGTGATTCTGGATAGACTCTCTCTGCAAGCACCTGGAGCCTCTTCAGCACAACACGAGCAAGCAGCTTCCCTACAACGCTGAGAAGAGAGATGCCACGGTAGTTATTGCAGTCGCCCCTGTCTCCTTTGTTCTTATACAGTGTGACGATGTTTGCATCCTTCATGTCCTGTGGTACTCCGTCTTCCCTCCAGCAAAGACAAAAGATTTCATGCAGCTCAGTGGTGATGGTCTCTTTACAGTACTTCAGCACTTCAACAGGGATGTTATCCTTCCCAGGTGCCTTGCCAGAGGCAAGGGAATCCAAGGCCGCTTTTATTTCTACTAAAGTTGGTTTGCAGTCCAACTCTTCCAAGACAGGCAGGCAGTCGATGTTATTTAATGCCTCTTCGGTTACTACATTCTCTTTAGAATATAGCTGAGAGTAGTGCTGCACCCAGTGTTCCATCTGCTGTGCTTGATCCTGGATGATCACACCTGTAGCAGTCTTCAAAGGAGCAGATTTCTTCTGTATTGGACTTAAAGCCTGCTTGATACCGTCATACATTCCCTTGATGTTACCTATGTCCACTGCTGTCCGTATCTGAGAGCAGAGCTGAAGCCAATAATCATTAGAACATCTCCTGGCAGTCTGTTGGACTTTGCAGCGAGCAACTCGAAGAGCCTGCAAGTTGTACTCAGTAGGACAGGCTTTGTATGCTGCTAGAGCTCTCCTCTTTTCCTCGATGGGTGGCATCAACTCCTCCGAATGGACTTCAAACCAGTCTGTGTATTCTTCACAGTTTCAGCAACAGGTCTAAAGAGGAGGGGTTCCTGCCTACTGGAAGATTGGAATTGTAGAGACATAGTAGTGAAGGAAACAGCAGTGCTGCAGTGGCCCCCATATATCTAGGGCTGTGCAAGAACTAAGGGAATGAGGCAATATCCCTTGCAGGAATGTACCATACTACACTGCAGGTGGGAGACAAAATATCTGAATATGTAATGCTTAAGATACTTTCCCCATGTGCAGAAATTATTAGTTTATCAATTAAAAGGCTAACAGGGACACAAGATCTGAAGTGGTATAGCTTTGCACAAGATCTGAAGTGGTATAGCTTTTGTCACATAGATGGAATGTCTTTTAGTTTGTTAGGATGTCTTTAAGGCATTAAAAGAAATCACTTTGGTTTCTGTTTCTTGTCCTTCCTTTGTAATGTGCAGTGGACTCTGGTTTGTTAGGACAAGCAAAATGCTGCCCCACTTTAAGCCCAGGGTACCCTAGCTATCCAAACTGCCAGGCTCCTTACAAAGGGATGGAGTGTCAGCAACCCACCTGATGAATTCCCAGCCTCACACAGTACTAGTGAGTGCATATGTGAGGGGGAGAGGAGGCGGAAGGTAATGATAGTGTAAATGTAAGTGAATAGGTCAGCTGCCCAGCACATACAAAGGACTAAAGGAAATAGCCGCAGATACGTCCAGCACACCAACCCCAAAAGGCATCAGCCACCTCTTGTAAGGTGTGATGAGCGGATGAACAAAATGCACCCACATGTGAAATACACATGTTCCCTCTTCAGCCATCACCCTGAATGTAAAAAAAGAAGAAGCACAGGTGTACATCTTGTACATCTGGCAACTTGTTACTTCATAGTGTTTACTGAGGCCAGTCCTACTTTCAAGTACATATGATTAGGGTTGCTACCTGACTTTTTCTCAGAATAGAATTACTAACACAGCGAGCTTCTAGGGATCCTTCTGAAATTTTCTTAATCCAAATGTCTTCTCAGCTTTTGGAGTTCCAAACTATCTGGTCTTGTTTACAAACTAGAGCCACTCTATTAGGAATCTGTCCTGTGTTCCATTACAAAATTATAATAATGGTAATTCTGTACAATATGGCCACATTCTGACACACACAGGTAAGCCTATTGTTCATCCTAGCTTATCAGTAACGAGCAAGTGTGCTAGTAGACACTGCCTGTACACTCCTCCTTGGCCCATCTTGCAAGTGGGGGTAGCTAAAGTCATTGGGAATTTCCTATTGATAGAAAACATGGTGTTACATCCAAATGTGGACCCTGATTAATTTGCTCTTCAAACAAGCCAGGATCCAAAAACAACTACCAGAACCAGGCTTCAAATTCAGGCTTCTTAGAAGATCAGCAAGCCAGAGATAATATATGGATGCAAGAGTAAGTTTTCTATTGTTAATAAAAGAAAAGATATACAAATTGCTGTTATGTGCCATCAAGTCGATTCTGACTTACGACAACCCTATGAATGAGTGATCTCCAAAATGTCCTCAACAGCCCTTAGACTCAAGCCTGTGGCTTCCTTTAGGCAGGCAGTCCATCTCATATTTGGTCTTGGTCTTTTCCTGCTTTCCTCCACTTTTCCCAGTATTATTGTCTTTTCCAAAGAACATCCCATGATGTGCCCAAATTAGGAAAGCCTCATCTTCAATGCTTTAGCCTCTAGAGATAGTTCAGGCTTGATTTGATCTAGGACCCACGTGTGTCTGACAGTCCCGGGTATCTGCAAAACTGTCCTCCAGCACCACATTTCAAACAAATGATTTTTTTTCTGTCGTCGTCCTTTACTGTCCAGCTTCCATGACCATACATGGTAATTAGAAATATAAGAATGTCAGTGACCTTGATCTTGGTCTCCAGTGACACATCCTTACACTTGAAGATCTTTTCTAATTCCTTCATTGCTGCCGTTCTGAGTCTCAGTCTTCTGATTTCTTGGCTGCAGTCTCCATTTGGATTGATGATTGAACCAAGATATATAAAATCTTTGACAATTTCAGTTTCCTCATTGTCAACATTAAAGTTCTGTATTTATTCTGTAGTCATGATTTTGCCTTCTTAACATTGAACTGCATTCCTGCTTTGGTATTTTCTTTCACTTTCATCAGAAGTAATTTCAAGTCATTGCTGATTTCGGCCAGTAATATGGTGTCATCTACATATCTTAAATTATTGATGTTTCACCAATTTTCACTCCTCCTTCATCTGAATCTAGTCCGGCTTTCCATATAATATATTCTGCATACAGATTAAACAGATAAGAGGCTAAAATGCACCCTTGTCTGACACCTTTGCCTATAGGAAATCATTTGCACTTTCCATATTCTGTTCTAACGGTAGCTTCTTGTCCACAGTACATGTTACGCATCAGGACAATCAAGTGCTGAGGCACACCAATTTCTTTCAGAACAACCTGAGCCTTGTCTTCCAGGCCTATTGCTCATTTCATTTTGAGCTGTCTCCATAGGGTTTTCTTGGTAAGGAGGTTCAGCAGGGGTTCACCATTGCCACCTACTGTGCAATACAGTGGTGCCTTGACTTACGAACTTAGTCCGTCCCAGAAGATGTTCGTAAGTCAAAGCGTTCGTAAGTCAAATCAGCATTTTCCATAGGAATGCATTGAAAACCGATTAATCCGTTCCGGCTGTTTTTTGTTCTTATGTCGAGGCACCGTTTGTAAGTCAAAGCATTAGTTCCCATAGGAACTAATGCAAAACCGGTTAATCCGTCCTCTACCACTAGGGGGAGAATTTTTTTTTTTAACCTAAGATGACTTAGGTTTAAAAAAAGGGCAGGAAAGGAGGGAGGGAGGGAACGAACACCTTTTAAACAGAACACCTTTAAAACCAAGCAGCATTAAACCAAACCAAGCACCTTTTAAACCAATTTTTACATTTTAAAATTACAGTACCAGGCAGTACCAGGCAGTCCAAAGTCCATTTCCCGCTTTCCCCGTGTTTTTTTGTTCGTAAGTCAAAGCTCCGTTCGCAAGTCAAAGCAAAATTTTGCGAACGGAGCTGTTCGTAAGTCAAAATGTTCGTATGTTGGGGCGTTCGTAAGTCAAGGCACCACTGTACTAACAAAAGTTAGTTTGAGTGTCACTATCGTTGCATTCTCCACCAGTGGTACTTTCAACTATCTCTGCTGCTCAGTAGCTGCCTTGAGGAGAGTGGATACTAAGAGGATCACCTCTTCAGTCTTGGGTTCTTTCACCATTCGTTTCTCATGTTCTGTTTCTAAATCTTCCTCCTTGCTATGGATACCACATGGTAGAACACTTCATTGTTGGCTCCTAAGATGTTCTGTTGCAGTGGTAAAAAGAACAAAGCCCCACAGAAAGTAAAAACAAGTTATAGCAATGGTCCTCTGGACTTGGCACCCATATCTCTTGTTATGCAACTCTTCCTGTGGCTCCAGGTGTGATGCTAAGTGCGCACTTAGCTCTGCTCTTTGCCTGATGGAGAGCCACAGCCTCTGGCAGCTCTTGGGTATTTAAATACCTAGAGGTCATAGGTAAAATTTCAAAATCCATATTAGAGCAGTACCTTTATTAGGCCAGCTCAGGGTCACTAAATAACATGCGGTTTTTTGAGCTCTGGAACTCTTCATCAGGAATGATAGTGAACAAAGCAGAGATGGTGGAAGAATGACTGCTGTTCAAGTCATAGAGTCTACAAGTAGCTATAAACTCACTGAGTGAAATGAGGTTCTAACTGGGGGTTTTGTTTTTGTCTTATATTTGCCTTGAGCAAGTAAAGCTTTTCACTGTTCTGATTAATCCTTTTTTAAAAAAAACTGTACTGCAAAGTGGATTACCCTGAGGATGTTGGCCACATCCTGCAGAAGTTTCCATAATCCTTTCAAAAGAAACATGTATTGATACAAATTAAAGGAGGTGAGATGAAAACTATCTTGCTTTTTCCTCATAGCATATAATCTGGAATTCTTACTATATGAGAAACTTCCTTCCTTCCTTGGAATTACAATTTAAAAAAAAAAAGGTAAGAGAAGAGAAATATAAAACAGTTTAGTCTTGACTACTTCATTTCTGAATATTAACATTTTTCTTCAGTATGATTTACATTGCAACCACGTTTTGCAGAGGGTATGGTAGTAGAGATTGAGGAAGTAGAATAGACTGTTCCACTTCGGCCTGAAGATGGACAATGATATTCCTGAATGCTCTCTTATGTGAACAACTTCTTGATGTGGAAAATAAATTAAGAAGAAGTGAGTTGAAATAAAATATTTCTGACGTGTGTTCTTTTTTCTACTTCTAACTATTCTTATTTTAAAGCAAAAATAAAAAGAAGGCATACTGTTCAGACCTTTAGGTTGTGACCCTGACTGTCAGTGATCTCAGCTCCCATTTTTCAAAACGCTTCATACCAGAATTCAGAAGCAACCCTTTGGTTTCCTACGTAATTCAGTGTCAATGAGGGTTAATGCTTAGGAACACCAGCTAATTACATTTTAAAAGAATATCACATAAATTGTATGGCCAAAGGGTGATCACAGCAGCTTTTCAAATGAGACAGAAAAGAGTCCTCAAATATTTTGAAGATATGTTTTTAATTTGTCACATTATGTATCCTATCTTTCCAAAGATCTCAAGATAATGTATATGGTCTTCTGCACAATTTTTTTTTGTCCTTACCACCACCCTGTGATGTACATCAGGTCAAGAGATAATGAGTGACTCAAAATCACCCAGTGAGCTTCCTGGTGAACTAGGGTTTTAAACCCAGGTCTCACATTCGTAGTCCACCCTTTGACAGCCACATTATATTGCTTCTTGTTGTCTATTTTAGTCTCATTAAATATGACATTTTCCATTTTTTACACATACATTTTTTTAAGAAGAAAGGGGAGGTAGAGACAAATGCAAGACAAATCAGATAGTGTATGTCTTTTTGTTAGTATTGAAAACAAGAATACATGGTCTAGCTCAGTTTTCCCTATGTGTGGGAACTACAGTGCCTATCACCCCCAGCCAGCATGATTAGACATTCACTGTCTTTGCACTCATCTCACACGCTAGCAAGGTTATGCTCAAAATCCTACAAGGTAGGCTTCAGCAGTCTGTGGACCGAGAACTCCCAGAAGTACAAGCTGGATTTCGAAGGGGCAGAGGAACTAGAGACCAAATTGCTAACATGCGCTGGATTATGGAGAAAGCCAGAGAGTTCCAGAAAAACATCTACTTCTGCTTCATTGACTACGCAAAAACCTTTGACTGTGTGGACCACAGCAAACTATGGCAAGTCCTTAAAGAAATGGGAGTGCCTGACCACCTTATCTATCTCCTGAGAAATCTATATGTGGGACAGGAAGCAACAGTTAGAAATAGATATGGAACAACTGATTGGTTCAAAATTGGGAAAGGAGTACGACAAGGCTGTATGTTGTCTCCCTGCTTATTTAACTTATATGCAGAATACATCATGCGAAAGGCTGGACAGGATGAATCCCAAGCCAGAATTAAGATTGCCGGAAGAAATATCAACAACCTCCGATATGCAGATGATACCAATCTGATGGCAGAAAGTGAAGAGGAATTAAAGAACCTCTTAATGAGGGTGAAAGAGGAGAGCGCCAAAAATGGTCTGAAGCTCAACATCAAAAAAAAACTAAGATCATGGCCACTGGTCCCATCACCTCCTGGCAAATAAAAGAGGAAGATATGGAGGCAGTGACAGATTTTACTTTCCTCGGCTCCATGATCACTGCAGATGGTGACAGCAGCCACGAAATTAAAAGACTCCTGCTTCTTGGGAGGAAAGTGATGACAAACCTAGACAGCATCTTAAAAAGCAGAGACATCACCTTGCCGACAAAGGTCCGCATAGTCAAAGCTATGGTTTTTCCAGTAGTGTTGTATGGAAGTGAGAGCTGGACCATAAAGAAGGCTGACCACCATAGAATCGATGCTTTTGAATTGTGGTGCTGGAGGAGACTCTTGAGAGTCCCCTGGACTGCAAGGAGATCAAACCTATCCATTCTGAAGGAAATCAACCCTCAGTGCTCACTGGAAGGACAGATCCTGAAGTTGAGGCTTCAATAATTTGGCTATCTCACGAGAAGAGAAATCTCCCTGGAAAAGACCCTGATGTTGGGAAAGTGTGAAGGCAAGAGGAGAAGGGGACAACAGAGGACGAGATGGTTGGACAGTGTCATCGAAGCGACCAACATGAATTTGACCCAACTCCGGGAGGCAGTGGAAGACAGGAGGGCCTGGCGTGCTCTGGTCCATGGGGTCACCAAGAGTCAGACATGACTTAACAACTAAACAACAACAACAACCTTTGCCAATCGACCCAAAGTCTTCTTTCTGACTAACTTAATGAGCTATGAAGGCCAAAGGTTAAAGAGGCATGTCATTAGCCTCATGCTTCCAAGCAGCTTGTCCGCACCTTCAGGCAAAAGCTAATCAAACTTAACTCAAACAAGAAAAGACCATACATACTCACAATCACACAACCAGCTGTTATGTCAGTAAATAGGAGCATCAAGCAACCTTTTATTCAATATAGGAATCCCATCCCTTCCGTTTTGTTTATCAACCTGTCCCTGCAAACAAGGACTTGGTGAAGTAAATCATGTTTCATAGGGGAATCCTACAGAACTCCTTGGCTGTAAATCCTGTTCAGCACCAGCACCTTGCCACTACAGAAAGGGTGGGCAGTCTTGAGGTCTAGGGCCATACATGACAATCCCCACCACTCTGCACCCCTAACATGAAAAAGTCTCATTGTGATGTCTGGTAGGCCCTCCCCATTGTAATGGCCCTCAGAACATAAGAAAATTGCCCCTGTGCCCTCTAAAGAGCAGAACGGGGGCTTTCTGAGTCAGTGTTTTAAAATTTGAAGAGATTGGGGCGGGTTTGGTCTGCATTAGGACCCTGGGAACTGCATGTTGCCCATGGACCACATCTTTCCTACCCCTGTACTTGGCCTTAGGCAAGCAGAGATCCATATTATAGTTGGCCAAATCTTCCTGGGTGCTTCCCTGCACCAACGTCCTTAGAAGTGAAACTGTTCACACTATGGTTGTTGTGCGAGCAGTGTGATCCAAACAATATTGTGGCCCTTGGAAGGAATGATTGTTCCTGACTATAAATTCCTACATTTAAATTCATCATATTGTAAACAGTGCTATATCCACCAGTACAGAGAGACCAACTAGAACAGTGAGTTATCTTGTCTCTTGAAATGTTTTCTGATTTTTAAAAAAAAGTGTAAGTATTTGGGTCAGAATCAGATAAAAAGATTTAAGGGGAAAGCAGACAGTGTGGAAATGGCTAAGAACTGTAGTTAAAGTAACATATGGGGCAAGAGAATGGGGACTTGGTCGTGTAATTCTTTTTCCTTTTCTCTCTTTATTTTGTTGGCTCCATGAAATTTGATTGTGATAAGATGCTTATGTAAAAGCAAAAAGAACACAAACCCATCTCTTGTTATGTAAAGTCAAGCGACAGTAGCTGTCTCCAGAGATATAAAAAGGATAGTAAGAGCTCTACTTCCTAAATCTTTGTGCACTTATTCCTGCAAGTGATTAGTAGAACTGATGGGAGATGTTCCAAATTAATTTTGTGTTAGTACCAGAAAGGGACTATTAAGAACAGAGAGGACTAGAATAACACTACCAAAGATGACTTTGTCAGCAACCCGTTTTACCTAGGGAGGTGACTTCTTCACCCTGCTGGATTTGTCGTGGAATGAATAACTATGCTTTCAAGTAGTGGATCAAAGGATATGCTGATAAAGAACACTGTTGCTAAGTCAGCAGGAGGAATGTGGGCATTAATGGTCTCTCATCAGGGACTTCCTGCACATGTAAATTTTTGCTAGGCTGCAGAGCTTGGAAAAAATGCTTATTTGAATTAAAGCAGACCTTGAAAAGTTGCCTTTTATACTACAACTCCCAGAATTCCAGGGGAAAGTTGTAGTCAACAACAATGTTTCCAAGCTCTGTACTTGAGCATATTTTTGCATAGCAACCCAACTTCATGTGAGCCACAAAGCGTGGCATTTTTACTGTAAAATGGTTTACAAATAAAAATCCTTGCCTCATTGTAAGGTACTTCATATTGAGTCAAAGTACTCGCCCATCCAGCTGCCTTACACCAGGTCAGGCCATCTAGCATGGTATTGTCACTTCTGACTTGACAGTGGCTTTCAAGGGTTTCGGACTGGGCCTTAGGGTATTTCCAAGGTGTACCTTGAGATGGCTGGAATTAATCCTGGGACCTTCTGGATGCCATGTATTTGCGCTCTGCCACCAATCTACTTTTTCCAAGATAAAAATCCTATCTACAGAAAAATTAGTATTACTTGCATGCCATCAAGTCAATTCTGACTCGTAGTGACCCTTATCAGGTTTTTTAGGTGTTCCATACTCAGAAATAGCTTAGCGTTCCCTTCTTCTGGAGGTACTCTGGAACTGTGTAGCTTGCTCAAGGGTATACCGGTACTCTGTTTTCCAGGAAGGCTCAGTGGGGAATCAGACTCCCAGCCTCTGGCTCCATAGCCAGATAGCTAACTCATGAGCTATTCAGGCAGCACAGGAGAATTGCAGAACTTCAGGGCTGATGGTGAAGGCATTGAAATTGTTAAATGATTTTCTATATCCTGGTTCAGTCATCAGTCAAATGGAGACTGACCAACGATGGAGGAGCTACTAAAGAAACTATTGGACATTGCAGAACTAGACATGCTTTCAGAGGCATTACAGGACCAACCGAGACATTTTGTAAATGAAAGCTGGAAGCTGATGTCTAATTGGGCCTAGAAAGAGACAGGAAATTAGGGGAAGAAAAGAACCCCTTTGATGATATTAGATGACGGCGAAATCTCAGATCTCTATATTTAGTATGGATGTTTTGTTTTTGTTGTTTTTTGTTTTGTTTTACTTTGCTGTTTTGTATGTATGAATAATAATAAAATAGATAATTTAAAAAAAAAGAAAAAAGAAAGGGGGGGGGGGAAATCAAATGGAGACTGCAGCCAAGAAATCATAAGACTGAAGGTTGGAAGGGCATCTGTAAAGCTTTTCCCTGAACTGGGAAAAGCTTTACAGACGGTGGACCACCAGAAAGATAAATAAATTCTAGATCAAATCAAGCTTGAACTTTTATTTAGAAGCAGAAATAACTAAACTGAGACATGATGGGCACCTTATGAGAAGACAGGACTCATTGGAAAAGGCAATGAAAAGTTGAAGGAACAAGAACAGAAGTCTAAATAAGAGATTGGATCGATTCACTAAAGGAAGCCACAGCCTTGACTTTGCAATTGCTCAGGGGGCTGTTGGATAGGACTTTTTGGAGGTCACTAATTGGTATGGTTTCCATAACTTGGAAGTGACTTGGTGGCACGGAGCAGCAGCAACAAGCAAACTACAGCCTCTCTATAAAAAGACCACTCCAGCCATTTAGGAGAATAGAGTGTTCTCCTCAGGAGACAGATGCAGTGTCCCGGTTTTGTAAAAAAGATTATCTCTATATGTTTTAGGAAGTGGCTCATGTTTCCTTCCTCATGTATCAAGGCTTCCTAGGGCACATCTAACCATCACTGCTTATTTGCTTGACAGCTGCACAGCCCAGGATCTCAGGCAGATGCCGTCCCTGAGATATTTATATTATTTATAATTGATTTTGAAATATAGATAGCAGGAATCACATCTTCTTCATGCAAAGCACTGGCCTTCCTAACAGGAACCTGTAGTGTTGTTCTCAGTAAAACATTATAAACACTGGTAGTGCTATAATATTAATGAGTATGATGGGCAGAATTTCCAGACAGTGGATGACTGTAGCAAGGAAGGTCTTGCTGGATCCATAGTCATAGGCAGTGTGACATGCCCCTGAGTGTCCCCAGATTATTTCACTAGCCTGAGGCCCACGACATGTTCTCTCCTTTACGCTGCCACCAGTTGATCTCTGTCAACAATGTTCAATTAGAAAGGTTGAGATCCATGCTGAGTGTAAAGTTTAACAAAACCAGGTTTATTGGATACAGTTCACTTAAACAGGTTCTTCAAAGACAAGTATTCAGTAGTTTTGTAATAACTTGTTTCACTCTTAACTCTCTATAGGTTCCACACTCTTGACTGCATCCCTTAACTCCACACTCTACCACTCTCTCTAACTCCCACAGACTAACTGACAAAAACTCCTCTTCTCTCCTCATCCCTCCCTTCTAGTCCCTCTGGCTCCGCCTCCCAACAGCTCCCATTGGTGCATGCAAATAACCTACATGAGCCAAAGCAGGGTGATCGCTACAGGCAGGTATCTTCATTTCAGCAGGGCTTAAAATGCAGCCCCTCACAGACACTATGGAAATGGATGAGAGCATTGTACCAACTCTGTGCATATGAGAAAAACACTGTGGAGTACAGTGCTGTGCAGAACGTGGCAGTAATGCATTACAGATAACAAAATTACCTGTAGTGTGTTACTTTTGTGTAGGTTTGAGTTACACAAGTCCCACTGATTCAATTCAGTGGCTCTACCTCAATTAGTTGATGTAGAAATCAAATAGACTACATAATTGGAAGCAGGGGGTGGAGAAGGTATATTCTCAAAAACAAGACCAGAAGCAGATTGTGGAACTGATCATGAACTGTTAATATCCAACATTAGAGGAAAGTTGAAAAAGAACACTAAAAGAATCACATGCCAAAATCTAATTTAAACAACATTCCTGATTAATTTAAAGTCCACGTAAGGAACAAATTTGCATTACTAAACTCAATTGACTGTGAACCAGAAGAACTATGGATTACTAGGGAAGAATGAAAAAAAATCCTGTGATAAAAAGAAAAGCCTAGATGGATAACAGAAGAATCACTTAAAATTCTAAAGGACAGGTGAAAAGTAAAAGGTGACAGAAATAGTATCAGAACCCTGAATGCACTTTTTCAGCTATTATCATGTAGAGACAAGAGCGCTACTACTACAAACAGTGCAAAGAAATAGAAAACAACAGAAAGGAAAAAAAAGATTTCTTTCAGAAGATCCAAGAATTCAAAGGAAAATTTAAGCCTAGATAAGGGGAGCAATCTATTTGACCAGGAGAAAATAAAGAGAAGGTGGAAGCAGTATACTGAAGACCTATGCAGAAGAGATAAAAGGATAACAGACTGTTTTGAAGAGAAATCTTATGATAAAGAACCTGCAGTTTTAGAAAGTGAAATAAAAACTGTTCTGATATCACTAGGAAGAAATAAATCATCAGGGGTAAATGAGAATACCAATAGAACTATTTCAAGCTGCAGAGAATGAATCTGTCAAAATTCTGTCAAAATCCTAACAAGAATGTGCCAACAAATATGGAAAACAAAGCAATGGCCCACAGACTGGAAGTGTTCAGTATATCCCTAATTCCCAAAAACGAGATGCCAATAAGTACAGTACCTATAGGACTATTACTTTAATTTCTCATGCAAGCAATTGACGCTAAAGGTATTACAACAAAGACTTTTACCCTAAATAGAGCAAGAAACGCCTGAAGTTCAAGCTGGATTTTGAAAAGGAACTTGAGATCATATTGCAAATATCCACTGGCTACTGGAGCACACAAAAGAAGTTCAGAAGATCAGTCTATGCTTTATAAACTACAGCAAAGCCTTTGTTGATCATGAGAAACTGTGGGTTGTTTCTGAAAGAAATGCATATGCCTCGGCACTTGATTGTCTTGATGCACATGCCCTGTATTGTGGACAAGAAAGTACTGTTAGGACAGAATATGGAGAGGCAGAAAGCTTTCCTATAGGCAAAAGTGTCAGAAAAGGGTGCATTTTATCCCCTTACCTTTTTTTATCTGTACATAAAACATACACAGAAAGTCAGACTAGATTCAGATGAAGAAGCAGTGAAAATTGGTAGAACAGACATCAATAATTTAAGATATGCAAATCACACCATCTTACTGGCAGAAAGCAACAATGACTTTAAATAATTTTTTAGTGAAAGTGAAAAAAAGTGCCAAAGCAAGACTGTAGTTGAACATAAGAAGACTAAAATCATGCCTACAGGAAGAACTCCACAACTTTAGTGTTCACAGTGAAGAAATTTAAATAGTGAAAGATATTGTATACCTTGGTTCAGTCATCAATGCAAATGGAGAATGCATCCAAGAAATCAGAAGAAGACTGAGAGTAGGAATGGCAGCAATAAAGGAATTAGAAAAGATAATCAAGTGTAAGGATGTGTCGCTGGAGACCAAGGTAATTGACACTCTTATATTTCTAATCACCATGTATGGTTGTGGAAGCTGCACAGTAAAGAAAGCTTGACAGGAAAAAATTGATTCATTTGAAATGTCCTGGAGGACTGCTTTGGAGATACCCTGGACTACCAGAAAGAGAAGCAGATAGGTCCTAGATAATTCCAAACCTAAATTATCTCTGGCAACAAAAATGATGAAACTGAGGCTGTCCTGTTGTTGTTGTTGTTTAGTCGTTAAGTCATGTCCGAATCTTCGTGACCCCATGGACCAGAGCACGCCAGGCCCTCCTGTCTTCCACTGTCTCCCAGAGTTTGGTCAAATCCATGTTGGTAGCTTCGATGACACTGTCCAACCATCTCGTCCTCTGTCGTCCCCTTCTCCTCTTGCCTTCACACTTTCCCAACATCAGGGTCTTTTCCAGGGAGTCTTCTCTTCTCATGAGATGGCCAAAGTATTGGAGCCTCAGCTTCAGGATCTGTCCTTCCAGTGAGCACTCAGGGTTGATTTCCTTCAGAATGGATAGATTTGTTCTCCTTGCAGTCCAGGGGACTTTCAAGAGTCTGCTCCAGCTCCACAATTCAAAAGCATCAATTCTTCGGCGGTCAGCCTTCTTTATGGTCCAGCTCTCACTTCCATACATCGCTACTGGAAAAACCATAGCTTTGACTATGCGGACCTTTGTCGGCAAGGTGATGTCTCTGCTTTTTAAGATGCTGTCTAGGTTTGTCATCGCTTTCCTCCCAAGAAGCAGGCGTCTTTTAATTTCGTGGCTGCTGTCACCATCTGCAGTGATCGTGGAGCCCAAGAAAGTAAAATCTGCCACTGCCTCCATATCTTCCCCTTCTATTTGCCAGGAGGTGATGGGACCAGTGGCCATGATCTTAGTTTTTTTGATGTTGAGCTTCAGACCATTTTTTGCGCTCTCCTCTTTCACCCTCATTAAGAGGTTCTTCAATTCCTCCTCACTTTCTGCCATCAGAGTGGTATCAACTGCATATCGGAGGTTGTTGATATTTCCTCCGGCAATCTTAATTCCGGCTTGGGATTCATCCAGTCCAGCCTTTCGCATGATGTATTCTGCATATAAGTTAAATAAGCAGGGAGGCTGTCCTACTTCGGGCATATCATGAGAAGAAAATGC
This sequence comes from Intellagama lesueurii, assembly GCA_037013535.1. Lineage (NCBI taxonomy): Eukaryota > Metazoa > Chordata > Lepidosauria > Squamata > Agamidae > Intellagama > Intellagama lesueurii. Next base: position 25,126,532 of record JBAJHW010000001.1, read on the forward strand.
TTGGACAGATTGAAGGCAGTAGGAATAGAGGAAGACGAAATACAAGACGAATTGACTCCCTAAAAGTAGCCACAGGCTTGAGTTTGCAAGAGGTGGGGACAGGACATTTTGGAGAACATAGGGTTGCCATAAGTCAGAGGCGACTTGTTGGCACAAAACAACAATAACAAGCTCAGTTGGGACTAACTCTACATTTACATTGTGAGCATTATACCAGAATATAACTTTTTCAGGCTCTAAGGGAAAAGCACATCAGGATATCATAATTAGCTGCAGCTGTCCAGATTTATTTCCTCCCAAATATGCTTAAGGGTACATGTCTCTCTTCAACAATCTCCAGTCTCATAAAATTAGTCTTTGTGGCCTTCGAATTCACGGCAGATGCATTAAAGCTGTTTTAATTAATTTGAGATGAGGTTATTACAGCGTATTATAGTGAAAAAACCTTCTTTTGGTTGTTGTGGGTTTTCCGGGTTGTTTGGCCATGTTCTTAAGGTTTTTCTTCCTAACATTTCGCCAGTATCTGTGGCTGGCATCTTCAGAGGACAGGAGTCAGAACTCTGTCTGTACTCTGGTGCAGTTTGCTTGGATAGTTGAGTATTTATAGCTGTGGGATCAGCTATTGTCCTGTTCAGGAGATTGGGTGATTATGGTGATCAGCGTGTTTTTTGTTGTGGGTGTATTGTTGTGATAAGGGGGAGAGATTATCTGTCACTGTGATGGGTATCGTTAGCTGGTCTTTTGTGTGCAGTGATCACCGGTCCTTGTGGCTGGGTAGAGTTCGTTGACCTTTTGCAGGCTGTATTTTTCAGTGCTGGGAGCCAGGCTTTGTTGAGTTTTAAACTTTCTTCTTTTTTGTTGAAGCTCTGCTGGTGTTGGTGGATTTCAATGGCTTCTCTGTGCAGTCTAACATAATGATTGCTGGTGTTGTCCAGTACTTCAGTATTTTGAAATAGAATTTCATGTCCAGCTTGTTTTAGGGCATGTTCAGCTACTGCCAATTTTTCCGGTTGTTTTAGTCTGCAGTGTCTCTCATGTTCTTTGATTCTGGTGTGGATGCTGCGTTTTGTGGTTCCAGTATATATCTGGCCACAACTGCAAGGTATCCGGTATACTCCTGCAGTGGTGAGGGGGTGCCTTTTGTCCTTTGCTGACCGTAACATTTGTTGTATTTTTGTGGTGGGCTTGAATACTGTTTATAGGTTGTGTTTTTTCAAAAGTTTCCCCATGCGATCCATGACCTGTTTGATGTATGGCAGAAATACTTTATTTGTGGGTGACTGTTTTTCCTCTTCAGTTTGGTGTTGTTTTCTTGGTTTGATGGCTCTTGTGATTTCATTCTTGGAGTAGCCATTTGCCTGTAGGGCCCAATTCAGATGGTTGAGTTCGGTGCTGAGAAATTAAGCTTCACAGTTCCGATTTGCACGGTCTACCACTGTTTTGATTATGCCTCTTTTTTTGCTGTGGGTGGTGGTTGGAGTTTTTGTGTAGGTACCGGTCTGTGTGGGTGGGTTTTCTGTAGACCTTGTGTCCCAATAGGAGGTCAGTTTTGCGTATGACCATGACATCTAAGAAAGGGAGTTGGCCCTCTATTTCTTTTTCCATGGTGAATTGTATATTTGGGTGGATGCTATTGAGATGGTTTAGAAATTCTTCCAGTTTTTCTTCACCGTGGTTCCAAATTGCGAAGGTCTCATCCACGTATCGGAACCAGACTGTGGGTGCGAAGGGTGCCGAAGCCAGGGCCTGTTTTTCGAAATGTTCCATGTAGAAGTTTGCTATAACCGGGCTGAGGGGGCTCACCATGGCCACTCCATCTGTCTGTTCTGTGGCCAGGTATATATTGGAACCACAAAACGTAGCATCCACACTAGAATCAAAGAACATGAGAGACACTGCAGACTAAAACAACCGGAAAAATTGGCAGTAGCTGAACATGCCCTAAAACAAGCTGGACATGAAATTCTATTTCAAAATACTGAAGTACTGAACAACACCAGCAATCATTATGTTAGACTGCACAGGGAAGCCATTGAAATCCACCAACACCAGCAGAGCTTCAACAAAAAAGAAGAAAGTTTAAAACTCAACAAAGCCTGGCTCCCAGCACTGAAAAATACAGCCTGCAAAAGGTCAACGAACTCTACCCAGCCACAAGGACCACTGAACACAAAAGACCAGCTAACGACACCCATCAATCATAGTGACAGATAATCTCTCCCCCTTATCACAACAATACACCCACAACAAAAAACACGCTGATCACCATAATCACCCAATCTCCTGAACAGGACAAAAGCTGATCCCACAGCTATAAATACTCAACTATCCAAGCAAACTGCACCAGAGTACAGACAGAGTTCTGACTCCTGTCCTCTGAAGATGCCAGCCATAGATACTGGCGAAACGTTAGGAAGAAAAACCTTAAGAACATGGCCAAACAACCCGGAAAACCCACAACAACCATCGGATCCCGGCCATGAAAGCCTTCGGGAATACATCAACCTTCTTTTCCTGTCTCAGAGGGGTTGAAATACACACACCTTAAGCTCCTTATTCTTATTTGTGAAAATCACAAGAGTTCTGAAGGGTTTTGTTGTTATTTTTAAAGGTATGTGGCTGTTTCCTGTAAATTTCACCTGTCACATAAACAGTGAAGGGTTGTTTAAGGTCAGGGCATTGAAAGGCCGGCTGAAAGTAAATGTGTCTTTAAACTATTTGGAGAATTAGTATAGACAGTTACTGTCTCTGAATAGGAAATGCAGGTAGATAGGCAGAATTCTGAAAAGGTGTATCATTAGTATTGGCTTTCCACATTAACAAGAAATGTTTAATGTAACTTGGTGCATGTCCTCCACTTGGGTTAAACACATATGTTCTTCTCCAGCTCACACACACTACAAACCTATCTTTCCCAACAGCACAGAATAGGAAACGCACATCACTTGCAGTTTCTGCCCTCTCTCTGCCAGATTTAAATGATTAAAGTTTTCCAGCTTTATGGGCCAAATTCGTCTCTGTTAGCCAAACCAGATAAGTAAAATATCCACATGTGCTGCTGTTTCCTGGTATCATGGGGGGGTGGGGAGAGGAGTAAAAGAAAATGCATGTTCAATTGCTTTCAGGGTTGGTGGCATATCCTCTTAGCTGTCTCTCCGAAACCTGATTTGTTCCATGTAGGGGGAGGATTTCTATGACATACCATTCCCCCCCCCTGCAACCTATGTTTGAATTTATGGATGGGTTTGAACATGTTTATGAGTAATCTGGTGAGAAAGGCCAGATTACTCATAAACATGTTTGAACGTGTTTATGGCTTCAAATGTAGGTCGCAGAGAAACCACGAAATATCATAGAAATCCTTCCCCTAGTTTTATGCTGGTAAGGCTGAGGGCATCACTAGAAAAGATGTTGACTCCATATCTAGAATCAGTGCACCTTATTTGTTTCAATCTATTTATGGTAAATTAACTTGCTTTTATTTACAGTTGGTCAACTGAGAGATAGAATGCCTTTTTTATATATGCCTGATATTTCTGCAGCACTTAATCGTTTGCATGCCAAGAAGGACAACATTGAAGAAATATACATTCACCTTAATGTTGTTCCAAGCCTGGGTCTTCTGAATGATATTCTTTTGGTTTTAGGGCTCATGGACATTCATGCATGTGAGTGCTGAAGAGGTTATAGATACCAAAGTTCTATTCCGTATCTTTTCTGGGCACTATGATGCTTCATTTATCTAGAGTCTGATTACTCTGTTCATTTGGAACAAATTTATACAAAGCTTCAATCAGTGACATTCTGGTTAGCAAAAATAGAAAACTTCATAGCAGATGGATGAAATGCATTGTAAGGAATTACCTGTATTTCCAGCCATGCAGTGAGTACTGTAGATTTTCAGAACCCTTAACACTCACCTATACTAATTGTATTGCATCTGTCTCTTTTAAAAATGCTCTGGAGTAGGCAGAAAAGCAAAGTAAATTCAGAGTGATAAGGAGAATGTATGTAATAGGAAGAAAGAAAGAGACATAGCAGGAATAAAAATACACTTTCACAACCACATTTCAGAATTGCATAGATAAAAGGCAACTGCAGATGACTTTGCAAAGCATACAGCTTGCTTACAAATTCAGTCCTTAGGTTGAATTTTAACCATGCTATAAAGCATGATGTTTTCAGAAATCTGACAGGTGGGAGGGAGTTAAATGTTCATACTTTTGAGTAACTTTAATTTTTTTGTAGTGAAATAAAGGGTACATTATGGCAAAGACTGAAAAAAGAACATGTTTGATATGTTCCCTTTAATTTGGAAAAAAAATTAATTAGGAATTAGATCTAAAAATATAATGTTTCATTTCCAGTATTTCTTTTAAGATGGGCATGCTTTACAATTTGCCTCCTCTGGTACTGTTCCAGTTCTGAGACCAGAATTCTGTCGGTGATTTACATGTGCATAACTTTTGCAGCAAATTTCACTGCAACAAATGTCCACTAACTAATTAGATGTTGGTTGTATTATGTATTTATTTATTATTTCAATATATTGTCCCCTAGTACAGTGCATTACTAAGCATGTAGCTGTTGTGCAATCAGATATGTGCCTCTTAATGTGACTGGTCCCTCATTAGTTTATTTATTTACACATAAATCACCAAACTAAACTAGTGTAAGTGCAGGAATAAATTACTGCTAGTTAATGATTTGCCAGTTGCATCTCTCCTTGCAGTCATGTAAGTTGCATGATGAAGAGTGCAAGTAGCAGCTTGTTAACTGGCAAGGTACTGCTATAATTTGTTCCCTTACATCTGCTGGTGTAACTAACCAGCAGGATTCTGGCCTATAAATCTAAAACTGAAACTAACATGACTAGCCCATTGTTCTGATTTCCCAAGGAAATGCCAGCAAGGTATTTTGAAGGCAGAAATTCTTCTCAGATTTGATTAGGGGACACTCTCACTCTGTCACTTCAAGTATCCCTGGTATTAATTATGAATCCTGTTGTCTCTTCCCACTGAAGCATACTATACTTACAGTGCATTTATGCTCAGAAGTCCCCCTGAGTGCAATGAAGCTTGCTCCTAGCACAGGTTGTTGTTGTTTAGTCGTTAAGTCGTGTCTGACTCTTCGTGACCCCAAGGACCAGAACACGCCAGGCCCTCCTGTCTTCCACTGCCTCCCAGAGTTGGGTCAAATTCATGTTGGTAGCTTCGGTGACACTGTCCAACCATCTCGTCCTCTGTCGTCCCCTTCTCCTCTTGCCTTCACACTTTCCCAACATCAGGGTCTTTTCCAGGGAGTCTTCTCTTCTCATGAGATGGCCAAAGTATTGGAGCCTCAGCTTCAGGATCTGTCCTTCCAGTGAGCACTCATGGTTGATTTCTTTCAAAATGGATAGGTTTGCTCTCTTTGCAGTCCAGGGGACTCCCAAGAGTCTCCTCCAGCACCACAGTTCAAAAGCATCAATTCTTCGGCGGTCAGCCTTCTTTATGGTCCAGCTCTCACTTCCATACATCGCTACTGGAAAAACCATAGCTTTGACTATGCGGACCTTTGTCGGCAAGGTGATGTCTCTGCTTTTTAAGATGCTGTCTATGTTTGTCATCGCTTTCCTCCCAAGAATCAGGCGTCTTTTAATTTCATGGCTGCTATCACCATCTGCACAGATAAAGAAAGTTAATTTTTGGATGTCAGCTTACAAAATCTGGGAGCCTGGGAATTGTAGTCCGAAAAAGCAACTGACTCCTATCTAAGTAAACGGGTATAGGATTGCTGCTGCAAAGAATTTGGATATTTGAAATTACTGTGCAAACCTACATTTCCAGTTTCATAACAGGTCTTGGAAACCTGGGGGGGGGCAGATTTTGCTACCCCTGTTTTGATACAGTTTTTGTTAGCATTAACTGTTGCTAGCAGTGATGCAAACAAAAATCTATGGTTATCGTGATGACAGGATAAAAGAAATTAACATAGGGCAGGGAAGACAAATTGAGAGGAAGCATTAAGTCTGCAACAGACCTTTGCTTTGTGTGTACTGTTGAAGATAGTGGCCAGGAGAAGCAGAGTTGATTGCTCGACCTTATGTTGAATATGCTAACATGCATGTTTTTTCATTTGTATAGCTTGGAAGAATTCTATGTGATTACTTAATTTGCCAAAATTCTCTTCTGTAGAGTTACACCCATGCAAACTTATGATGTCCTTAGCCATGGGCCTTTAGCACTCATTAAAAGTTTCCTATTCCACCATCCTCCAGTTTCAAGACTCCCTTGGGACCCTCTCTGACCTTTAAAAGCCTTTGGGAGCCTGGGGGGGGGGAGCAAGAGGTGGAACAGGAATTTTTTAATGAGGGATAAAAGATGGCAGCCAATGATAGCATAGGCTTGTCCGGGCAAAAGGATTTGGGTCCTTATTTTATAACTGTCTTAACTATACCCATTGAACTACAACTCCTAAAGTGCTTGTGTTTGGCTGAGGCCATGACAGATAAATGATATACAGTGTTTGTAATGTGGATGGGTCCCTCTTTAAGAAAGTCTTATGTTGGTCCATTTATAATTGGTGTGCACTCCTGAAAATTAATTCAATAGAAAAGTGATGATAGGAATTAACTATATGCATGCTTACTGGAGGCCTGGTTTATGCAGCTTTATGCTTCCTGTTCTTTCGTCTGTTTCAAATCAAACAGAAATGGATTACTGTGGACTAGGTGGGTTGTTTCTGGATTTCCATGTATGTCTTCAGTGGGATTCCTTCGAACTCTGCATAAGTCTTGCTGTAGAACATTGGAGTTCTCTGTTAGAGCTCAGCCTTTTAGGAGTGAAACAGACAAAAATTCTCTAAGTATGGAACTGCACCTCCTCCCGCCCCCCCCAAAAAAACTAGCAAAAAGAATAGATGTTTGTGGTCAACAACCCTTTTCTCTAATTTGAACAGGAATGCTTCTGAAATGTTAACTATCACTGATGTGTGTGTTTTTCTGTCTTCTTTCCCCCTCCCTTCTTGTCTCATACTTTAAAAAATTATCACTATTACTGGCAATCAACAAAGGAAACCACTGAGAAAAGAAGAGAATGGAACAAGTCAAGCTGAGTATGCAATGACCTCCGCCCAGAACAACAAGACAGTTGAGGCTAACAATGCCGTGGTATAATTTCCGAGACCTCCCTTGAGTAGTAAATATTAAAAGCACATGCAGCATATGCAAGGTGGGTGAAATACAGCAACAAAAGGAGCTCTGTGGCCGAAGACTTCATTTCAGAAATAGCGCACGCATCAGTTAATCCGAGAAGAGAAGCGGATGACTCCTCTTTGGCTTGCTGATTGTCACAAAGGGAGGGATAAAGTTGCCAGTCAGGGCTACTCTGAGAAAAAAAACGCTAGTAAAGGCATACTACATGCCACACCCATGGAAAGCAACATTGTAATGCATCCAGATTTATTGATCTTTCTTCTTTTCTTCCTTCTTTTCTCCCTCCCTCCCTCCCTCGGTTTGATTGATGGTGGCTTTTTAAAAATGCTTCAATATGAATCCTTTGATGAGGAGGGTGATTTGGCCAAGACAGCACCAGTACTGTAGTTGGTCTGAAGAATTCAAGCCTTACTAGCATGGCTTTGCATTTTCCTTTTTTCATTCCCAGAGCACAGCCATTTCCAAGCTTTATCACAATGACATGGTTAAAGTAAGAAAGCTTCCATTGACACAAAGGCAGCCTTCCCCCTCTCTCACATTGCACGATCTTATGAGATAGTACACCTACAGCCTCGTGACTGCAATTTCCATGCCTGGAGACTTTTTCATATAGAGTAGTCACTATAAGATCTGTAGTGATGTAAGATCAGCCAGTTAAAGAAAAAAAATACTAGTGGTAGTAACATTTAAAGGTGCTTTGAATACTCTTCATCCAGTTATATTTCCCTTTTTAATCGCCATATAGTATTTTTGCCCTAGATTTAAAAACTCATTTATTTATGCTCCTTTGTTACAATTCTGCACAATTTTGCACATGGATTTACACAATATAGATGAGTAGAGAGGATCTCTCTAGAATGGCTTTAAAAGATTTGGGTATGAATGTTGGGGAAGACAAGCTACAGTAGCAATTGCAGTCCTCCTTATTCTCTTTTCAAGATCAGATTTCCTGAAAACTTTCTGCTTTCTGGAGTGGTTTCTTCAAGGGACTTCTTAAATGAGGGACTCTCCACTTTAAGGAGAAAGCTGTGATAGCTCTCTTGACAAGGGACTGCCAACTGTGCCAAATTGTATGTGATAGTTATGTGCTGTACCACTTTGTGATAAGGACTACAAAACCTGCTAACCCATTTCCACTTGGTACCCTATTAGGCTCTGTCACGTTAATTTTTTAAAAGTCAATGTCCAGCCATCTTTGTTTGCCCTCACCCGAATTAAGATGTTAGAAACATTCCTGTCTTTTCCCTTCCTATGCCTTCGTCTGTCACTGTTCCGAGAGTTGCACCAGCAGAAAAGAAAAACAAAGAAAAATGTGTCCGTTTCCAGCATCTTGTCTTGATGTCAAGTTTCAGTGAGATTTCGTCTTTGTGTATTCAAGCAATTTGAAAGAAGCTGTTGCAGTGCCGTCAGGTAGAACTACAATCTTGTCAATAATAGCCTGTTAGAGCCTAAAAAGCTGTTGTTTCAATTCATTTTATCATATGAATGGGCCCAGTCTACAAAACCTATGTTGAAACTCCAAAGAGTTGAATGATAATCTATCTATGGCCATGTATGCCTGAGATGCATGTGTATGGAGATGTTCAATCCTGTTGGCAAAGGAAGAACATGGGGCACTCTTGTAAGAAGATTAACACTGCCCCTGGGTAAGGTGATGAGACTGTAATGTCAAATGTGAAGTGTCAAGTGTTCAGTTGTTCAGCATGTGGATGAAACAATTGTGAAATCTGGAGACTTGAGAATTTCATCGCTCATTTTTCAGTAGGAAATTCAATGTATACAACAGTAGGGAAGGAGGCTGAGTGCTAGTATATCCCCTTCCTAACACAGGTCTATCATGTATATCTTTATGTAGAGTGTTATTCACATTGTACTCTTTCTGGATATACTGCTTAGAATTTAAAAAAAAGTGGTAAAGAAAGGGGTCAGCAAATGGATGTCTCCTTTTTCCTATTATTATCACATTTAAAAGGAATTTTTGACTAGGTTTGGGATTCTATCCTTCATGAAAGTCTTCAGGTGTTCAAATGCATATTTTTAAAATCATTTTTTATATAACTATAGTAGTAGAATATGTATAAATATGTGCATTCTGTAATAGGGAAAAAAAGAAGTTACTATTTGCTTTGAACAGAGAAATCCACAGACTTTAAAAGTTCAATCATTTCCCTGTCTGACCTTTCTTCCCTATCTAGAAATATAGGCAGGAAGAATTTTTACAACCCTTCAAATGTCAAGATTTGCTGAAGGTAGACTTTTTAGAAAATATTGTTGACTCTATTCTCAGAGAACACATATCCTTTGTTTCCCATCACTTAAGTGCAAGAGTGCTCTCTGCATTTACTGAGAGGAGATTGTTTGGGTTCTTGAAACACAGAGTTGCTAAAAATTAATTGCCATTTTTGACATAAGCCATGTCAACCAAGATACTTTAAAAGGACTCCATTGTAGTTTATATTTAGAACTGCATTTCCCCTCTCAGTGCTGTAAATAGTGTTTCCCAGGTTTTTTTAAAAAAAATTACACTGAGAATTTATTTTGATGTTATCATTTCCTCCAGGTGATTTCTGGTTTTGTGGGTGGCAGATACACTCAGATGGAAAACATTAGATTTTTTAAACTACAGTTCGCAGAATCCCTTAGCCGGCATGGCTGGGATGTTGTGAGAGTTATAGTTCGAAAAATTAATTTTCCAAGTGCTATGTATCTCCACAGTTGATCACATGGTCTTCTTGCAAAAGGACCTGGGAATAAATTCCTCCCAGTCTATATACCAGAAGGGGATCAGGTGATATGAAAGACTCATATACTGAAATCCTGGAGAGCTGATGTCAGTTAGAGTAGATGGTATAGGACTAGATTGGAAATTGTATGACCTGGTATAATGGAGCTTCCTGTTCTGGCCCAGCAAGCAAACCATGAGTAGTAAAAGGCTATTTTATAACATGGGCATCAGTCCTTAGGCTACAAATATAAACCTATGTACTTTAGACTCAGTTTCATTGATATTTTCAGGTTCCAGTAAAAGTGACTGAGAATTAGCTTTTTACTACAAATTATTCAAAATATGCACCACGTTTTCTTAGAAATTTGATATTTGCAAATTAGATTATGCAGAACATGATGCTTTCTGTGGCAGTTGCTGTTTATAAGTTGTCTCTATTATTACCCAAAAAGGTAACATTTCCCATCTCTGGGTGCAATCATTAAGATTATTTTCTAAAAGATGTAGATTTTAATTTGTTGGGACATCCATCTCTAGTGTAGTGCCTCCCAGAGGGATTAAAACTGCAATTCTCATCCCTTGAGTCACTATGGATGTGCTGCCTGGGGTGATGAGAATTCTAGTCCAACACATATGGTGTTGCATAGGTTTGAGAAAGACTGTATTGTATGCACAATTATTATGCATAACAAGTCATATGAAGGGGTCAGCTAATGTTCACCTGTGTCAGAAAGGTCAGGGTTACACAGTCCCAATGTGAAGGTCATCTCTGGCCTTTAATTTGTTCTCTTAATTACTTCGGTTAGCAAAAGGCAAGGCAGTACAGCCTTGATGTCTCCCATGCAACATTAGGAAAAGCAAATAAGCTTCTCTTTTTCATGAGTGACCTTTTCAGTTGAAGGTCTCAAGGCTTGGCCTTGGGTCTTTCTGCATGCAGAACATCTGCTGTACCACTGAGCTACAACAGCTGTTCTCAGATTAACCACAGCAAAAATCTCCTCTGTCAGTTGCCTACAAGCCAGAGTAGTCAATTTCTGGCCCTCTGAGGTTGATGGATTACAATTTCTAGCATTTCTACTCAGCATGTCGTGACAGATGGTAGAGGTCTCCCTAGTGGAAATAAAATTACTCCTATATGATTTAAGCCTACAAGAATCTCAGTCAACATACATAGAAGGGAAACTTGGAAATCATTCTCAATTTGGCACTTATGCAGCCAAATAAGTTGGCTGTTATTTCCTTCAATAAAAGGAGAATGTTGTAAAGCAATGATTCCCAACCATGGGTCCCCAGATGTTCTTGGACTTGCAACTTCCAGAAATCCTGGCCAGCACAGCTTAGTGGTGAAGGCTTCTGGGAGTTTTAGTCCAAAAACGTCTGGGGACCCAACGTTGGGAATCATTATTATGGATTCCTGTGAAACTGGTACCTTGTCATTGGTTGTCTACATATGCAGCATCTATCTATAGTGTCCACGTTCCAAGTAATTCATTATTACTCAAAATGCCTCTGGAGAGACGGTCTTATGTGTTTGTCCTTGCCTTGAAAGCGCCTTGAAGGTTTTTTAAAAAGGCATTCTAATATTATGTATTGTGTCATTCAAATGTTTGTAATGAAGACTGTTCTGCTGTATAGTAGCTTATGGGCTAAGCTGAGGAATCTTTAGCCCTACAGGCAGCATGAACAGTGATAACAGGTTGTGGAAGCCATAGTTAAAAAGATGGGAAAAGTCAATTATTTCTCACCCTTAAGATAAAAAATTCTTTTTATTTGCATTATTGTCCTTATTATCACAGTGTTTATTCAATATAAACTGCTAAGCATACAAACTACTGGGCACCTTGAAATTGTTTGAAATTCCATTCTGATTTTATTCTGTCTTCTCAAACAACAAACCTCAGAGAAACATTAGACAATGACACCTGTTCCTATTTTGCTGGGAATTTTGAAGACTGTGCTTCTGGAATGCATGGGATACTTCTGTTTCTCTTAGTCTCTTAGGCGTGTCCTCACAAGCATCTATACAAAAATATATCTTACAGTGTGTATTGCTGTGTATGCACAGTAGCTTATAAAACCAGGTAGGGCAAGGATCCTAGTATAGATGTGAGGGTCATATAATAATTTTCCACTGACAATTGACTTAGAGCTTGGGAAAGTTACTCTGCTTCTATAATTCCATAGCCAGCATAGTTGATGGCATCTGAGAACTGTAGTCCCCCAAAATAACTGTAGTTCCCCAAAAGTTTAAACACTTATTGAAATATGCACTTTGATAGGAATCTTGTTTCAAATAATAAATTGTCAATAAAAGCTAGAGTAGCAAATATGGTGTAGCACTAAATACAGTCTATCCTAACATCAGCCTAAAATTTTACCTACCACTAAGGGAAACTGCATGGTGAATAGGAGCAGACCTGCACTGCGTGCGATGCCATTTTGAGCAAAGCAGCTGAAGCCACTGTCAGTTGCTTCTCAAATAGAGTCCAGAGCTTGAAAGGGTTAACCTTTGGGACTGTACCTTCCAAAATTTCACAACTATTGGATTATAGGAGTTGTGCTTCAAAAAGTAACTTTTCATAGTTCTGAAGAAAACCCTTAGAATAATAAAGCAGAAGGTAGATCAGCGCCAATTGGTTATGTTAGTAACAAGGGATGTTCACTGAAATTAAGAAAGATATGGGTAATCAGGAATAAATCTTTGTGTGGAAGGTTGGCAACGTCAGCATTGTTCTGCTAATCAGAAGAAAGTTGTGTGCTTAGCAACTGTTCTGAGGCTTCACATTATTTTATTCTGAGTGTATGTCATTTGTACCTGGCTCTATTTGATAGACTTCAGGATTTTGTTACAAGACACTAAATAAATCCTGCTAGCTTCACTTGCTTTAAAGTGTATGAAGAATCTGATGAATAATATGCTAAAGTCAGAGGTCAAAGCTGATCTAAACATTCTGAGGAATGTGATACAGCCCTAGGACTATATGACCAGTCCAGAAGACATGGGAAGAGGCATCTTTCTGCATGGTGCCCCACTTAACAAAACCTGAAACCATAGAAAGCTAGCATGCCAAATTTCTAATCTGGCTGTCTCTCTAATATTTACTTTATGTGAAGATAAAATTTGTTTTATCTTATTTTGCAATAACAAATATTCAATTGTGCAGTCTCTCTCTCCAGTACCATGGTGTAGTACTGTCTCCAAGGATGGTACCACATGATTCTTGGCTTGGCTCTAGAAAAGGATTAAAGCAACACCTTGAGAAATGGGGAAAGACTGCAGCAATGCCTTCTGTAGTTGACTCCTAGAGCTTTGCAGTAAAATCAGGATGTTGTTCACAATTCTATTGATAGTTGGAAAACTTAAAAAGTAATGTACTTATTCTCTAATACATTTAATTAGATACCAATGATGCATAGAAGTCTGGACAGATAAAAGCTTTTTCATAGTGGCAGCCCATTACACTGAAAATTCAAGAGAGCTATTGAAAGGGATTTATCATATATTTTCATACTCTAAAATTAGATGCTCAAAGGGTGTACATTCCTGGGGTGTGTTGTGAGCAAGTATTCCATCAGATATATCCAGGCATCACCCCACCTGTGTCTAGCTGATTGTGTACCACAGTTTGACCCAAAGAGATAAGAGATTTTGTTAGTCTGTAACCTTGTTTCCATGTTAAGAGATTTATGGTATAGCTATACATAGAGGACATGATCCCACCAGAGTTGAGCACTTTCAGATTCTAGTGACTTATGTGGAAGAACAGCACCTGTACTTAAATTCTCCCGTTGTAGTAGTGTTTAAAAGTGTTTAACTCTGGCTGGATCATAGCCATATATTATATAGATACGGATCTGAATTTTCATTGCCTTGCACTTTGCGTCTTGGTTTGGACCATGCAAAATGGGTGTAAATCTGTCCTGTTTTGTATTTTGCTTTGCACAGTCATATTCAGTAAGTCATAGTCCAAGGTAATGGAGAATCATGACTGTTATAAATATATTTTTATATGCTCTTTACAACTTTCCCTGCATCTCTGCAAACAAAAATATATGATTTTTAAAATGCAAAGATAGTGTATTAAAAACTTATGCATGAATGTAAATACTCATAAGATCTGCCTTCTTGACCATACACCACATGTACAGATTCAAACAGCTATTGTTCATAGAAAATCTGTACCAGTGGTTAAATGTTTTAAAAGAATGGCCATGATCCAAAGGGTTCCTTTACAAACACTCAGGCACCTCATGCATGCATCAAGGTGGCTGGTTTTGGAAGGGGAGGCTCAGAAACCTCACTGTATGCATGGAGCTCATTAGATCATGTGCAAAATCAGTTTCAAAATCAATGTTGTCATGTTTCTAACACAAGCCATTAATGTATATTTAGTGTTTAAGGATATTGCTCAATACATATGATCTGTACCAAAAACAGAAAAATACTGTGTTGCATATACAGATTGTACATTCCCCTACTTAAAAATACATCCTAATTTTTATTTTCAATAAAAATTTACTTCAAAAGAGTTCCCTATGTGTTCTGTTATTTGTGTTGCTAAGAGTCCTGCATTTGCCGAATGCCATCAAGAGAAATATATCAAGCTCTTTAAAGGATCCTAATGCTGTTGAACAGTTAAGTTGACCTTATATTAATAGATCAATCCAGTGGCATAGTATTTTAGATTCAGAAGGGACCCCAAGGGTAGTTGAATGCCCTGCCAGTTTCCTTGAAAGATAGCCCTCCAACATCTGTTTGAGAATCTCCACATAGGAGATAATCCTTTTGTGGATAGTGCAGAAAAAAAAGTGTCACAAAAATTCATGGCAGATATCTGTGCCAAATTTGCTTGTATGAAATGAATCCAGACTCAGGTTGCAAAGTCATGGTTGGAATTTTTCATCCCAGACCTCAAACAAATGATTAGGTAATTACTCTGTCTCTACTGTCACACACCATCCCATAGCTTGCTCGTGAAACATGAAGACTCTCAGCATCAGCCATGAGGACTTTGGAGATGACTACAAAATGAAGAAATACCTGTTCACAGGTACAACTACTAATTTGGCTATTATTTGGCTCCTTTTCTACCTGGTGAATAAATTATAACCCCAACCACCTAATAGGGGTTGCTATGTCTCTGACCCCCCCCCCCCCGCCGCAAGCCCAGAAGAAACTTCGCATTATTAGGGAGGATGCTTGAGACTACACCTCCCAGCTGACTTTGCAACCTTAGTATGGATTTAGCTCATACAAGCAGACTTAGCATAGACATCTGCTATGAATTCTGGGAACAGTTTCTTCTTCAGTGTCCATAAAAGGGTAGTACACAGCCTGGGGAAGTGGGATTTACAAAAGCTTGCAATTTTTGTAATTTTTAAATGGTTGAATAAAGCTAGCACCTAGCTCTTGCATTTGTGAAAACTGTCAGATTATGCATATCTCAGCTCAGTCTAAATGGGGACCAGTGCTAAGAAATCAGATGAAGACTCAGACTCAAAAGGGCAGCGGTGAAGGATCTAGAAAAGATTCTCAATTGTAAGGATGTGTCATTGGAGACTAAGACCAAGCTTATCCATAATGTTACTATGCATGGATGTGAAAGCTGAACAGTGAAAAAGCTGACAGGAAGGAAAAGTCAACAATGCCGCCCAGAGTAGACTATCTGTCTAGATGGGCGGGGTATAAATCTAATAAAATAAATAAACTTGTTTGAAATAAAAGTGCTGGAGGAGAGCTTTGTGGGTACCCTGGCCAGCCGGCAACACAACTAAATGGGTCCTAGATCAAATCAAGCTTGAATTCCCTATAGAAGCAAATATAACAAAACTGAGGCTGTCACATATTAGGCATATCATGAAAAGAGAAGACTCAATAGAAAATATAATACTGCTAGGAAATGTTGAAGGCAGCCAGAAAAAAAGGAAGAATCACTGTGAGCTGGATACAATCTAAACCAGCGATCCCCAACCTTTTTCGGTCCGCGGACTGGCTGGGGAAGGCGGGGCACCCCCTGCGCTCGTGCGCATGTGCGAACAAGCGCTCTCTCGCACGGGGGCACTCATGCGCAAACGGCGGCGCAGCGCTTCTCTGGGCGCGCTCGTGCGCATGTGCAAACAGCGGCGCGGTGCTCGACGGGCATGCTGGAGAGCGCGTGTGGCTGTGCAGGGGTGAGTGCGTGCGGGGGGTTGGGGTGGGGTGGGAGGTCTGTCTCAGCGGCCCGGTCCGGCTCAGGCCACGGACCGGCACCGGGCCGCAGACGGGGGGGTTGGGGACCTCTGCTCTAAAGGAATCCACAGCCTTGAGTTTACAAAAGCTGAACAGAGCTGTTGATATTTTTGAGGTCATTTTTTCAAAGGGTCACCATGAGTTGGAGGTGACTTGAGGGTACAGAGCATGAACAACACCCTACAAAAATACTTAGCATTCAATCCAACAAGCTTCCAAATAGGCACAGATCACAGCCTTCCACCACCCATGAAGGAACATCTGCCGTCAGGCAGTTTTGGTTGCAGTCCACAGAAACAGAAGAGCAGCAGTAATCATACTTGTAAGTTCCTCCACATATGTTTACCTTAGGTGTTTGGAGCATAAAAACGGCGGCAGCATCCTTGATTTTTTTCAAATAGATTCACTCCCCAAAGCCAAGATGAAGGGTGTAGTGCCTTCCAGATGCTGTTGGAATGCAATTCTCATCCCTCACTGTTGGCTGTACTGGTTAAGACTGATGGGGATTTCAAAATCACAGGAGCCTTGTATTTCCTAGCCCTGCCTTAAACAAAGCAGATGGATTTCCAGACATATTAGTTGTGGTGGATATATTGATAATAAATACAAGCCAAAAGGGAGAGAAGTTGCTTGCTTGCTTGGTATAGTATTTATTGGATTTGTGGCATCTTGCTTGTTGGTCAAAATTCCCCAAATATTCCTAAAACATGACAATTCAGTTAAAACATGGAGATCTTAAAGATGAGGTTAAATAACGTGTGTGAGAGAAGTTGGGGAGGGGGCAGAAGAACCAAGCCACCACATGTGTGCTTTCCCTTACTGGCTCATAAAAGTAGGTAGGGGAGAGATCTAGTTGAGATGTAAGGGTTGTAATTGTCTCCATAGGAAAGCAGGGCTCCCCTGCCAAAAAGAGGTGGTGGTGAGACCTTTGCTGGCTTATTATCACCCAGTCTCCAATATTCCATTCTTGAGCAAGGAGCTGGAGGATATGGTGGCATTTCAGGGCCAAATATCTGGATGAGACCAATTATCTATATCTGTTTTAATCTCGCTGCAGGCCTGGTTACAGGACTGGGACTAATTGTTCTACCACGGACCCATTTCCTGTTTACTCTGTTTGCCTCCAAATTCTGAAATTATGCCTCTGAACTAGATCTTCGAAAATCCAGCTGGGAAGTTCTGGGTGTTGTAGTCTGGAGCAGTAGTTGTGGTTCACAGTTGTTACTGTTTATAACCTTTGCCCTGAGTTGTATTCACATTTATTTTAAAAGAACAGATAGTCAGGATTCTTTCCTCTCTCCCATCCCATTTCATCATTTGCAAGGTTTGTCATTCAGCACAATCACTGTAGGAAAGGAAAGGCAGAGAAAAAGCAGCAGCACAGTACAGCACATCTGAACAACTGAGCCTGTGAGCCAGAGACAGCCTTCCCCATTTTTGACTCGCAATTTGAAGGTAATTCAATGAGACGTTGCAAGCAATTTAAACATTCGTGCATTGTCCAGCGTCAAAGCATGAACAGTTCGGCAGCAAACAAGACTTGACAGCCTTAGTAAGCTGAGTGAAATCCCAATGTTCAAACACTGGAGTAGGGAGAGAGACTACTTAATAGCACAGTCTTGTCTGTTCTAAAAAGAAACCCTAATATATTAAATGGATCTTTTCGCAGGTAAGGGTGCGTCGGATCCTAGCCTTTTTCCACAGTCATATACACTTATCCTGGATCAAGCCCCATTGAATATGACAGGGCTTACTTCTGACTAGACATGCATAGTAAAGTGCTGTTAATCAATGGCTCCTGAGGGCATGTATCAAACAATAAATCATAGATGTTCTTCTCCTAACTTCAGAATCCAATTAACCAATTCACATCTCTTCTGAATTCACCCATTTAATTATCTTACGGAGTGCTGTGTCTTATTCTGAGAGAAACATCAGAATGCACCCGAGGGTCCATCTGGCTCTGCATTCTCTCTCTCTCTTCCCCCACACACTCAGAAAGAGAGAGAGAGAGGCACACTAGTTAGTTCTGATAGTCACTCGCCATCAACCTTTTCCTCTCTTTCTTTCTGTTTAAGAACATAAGAGCTGGATCAGACTCCAATGAGGCAATACAGCTAGTGTGTCCTTAGAAACAGAGTTTCCGCAAGTGCTGAACAACATGTTTCTGAAAGTACAGAATGTGCCTTTCCTGAGAGGCAAGGAATTAGAAGAGGTAACTGGGGGGTCTCAAGTTCTCCTCTTCTGCAGCTTACCTGAGGACAGAGTTGAGAGTGCACTGTTGTATGTAATGCAATGACGTTTTTTATATTCCAGGCCAAGGCTGACCCTACCTTTAAGCAAAAGGAAGATAGCTGCCTCACGTGGCAAATCCTGGAAGGGAACCCCTCCAAGGGGCTCACAGTATTAAAAAGAATAGAATTAAAAACATACCGTATTTTTCCGTGTATAAGACACTACTTTTTCCTAAAATCATTACACTAAAAATTGAGAGGCGTCTTTTACACGGAAGTAAGTGAGATAGCTGAGGAGAGAACAAAATGGCACATACCTTGCCTCTGTAAACAGGCTTCCTTCAGTCACAAGGTTTAGGAGACAGTCAGGAGACTTAGCTTCCTCCAATCATGAGCCTTATGGAGCTGACATCAGCTGATGCTGTACAAACCAATTAGAACACACCTTGTTGGAGGTGGAGGCTGTAGACTCTGATTCAACAGGGACTCAAAATGTCCGACCGTTCTGAGCCCAGAGGCTGAATCCACAAAGCTAAGTTTTCTTAATTTTTGGGTTAGAAAAGTGGGGAGGCATCTTATAAATGGGGGCGTGTTATAAACAGAAAAATACGGTAAGTTAAACATTAAAAACAACAATTAAATTATACACTAATTAAAATGCAATTGAAAAAAGCAAGTAAACATTAAAAGCTGTCTTGCTAGGCAACCTATCTTGACCCCATAACCTCCTTTGTTGTCTCAGCTGTGGTGGAAAATAGAGCTGCACAAAGTGGATCTGCACTACAGATTCATAACAATTTCAGAGCTCTTTAACATCCATTGGAATCCTAGGATCTGCAGTTTGGTGAGATGCTCAAAATCCTCTGCTACAGCACCAGAGATCCCTAGCAGAGAATTCTAAGTGTCTCACCAAACTACAGATCACAAGATTCCATAGGATGTTAACAAGCTATCAAATTGCTGTGCCAGTTGAAGGGGAATCAAACTGCTAGTGTAGATGCACTCATTCCCAGGATTGAAGTAAGATTCAATTGTAATGGAGAGCAGTTTCTGTATGCAGAATTGTGTGTTATGGGGGTCATTTTATGCTTCACCTGAGGCTGTAAAATGTATTTCATAAGTCTTGATCCATTCAACATCTGCATGTCAAGCTGTGCACAAATACCTTCTCAGATTTCTCTATAAACTTTTTGTGGGCAAAGAAACTGAGAAACTATCTCACTTAATTTTTCCATGGGGAATTGAAATTTACCAACAGTTTTTTTTAGTGGGTGGGGCTCACGCTTGGCAGTGGAAATAGCACCCTTTCCCCTCAAAAGGTTGTTTGTTTTTTAAATTTCACTACTGCTGCCAATGGCAACAGTAATTGCATTATAGTAATTCACTGTTCACTGATTTTGTTCACACTGTGCTGGACATGGCAGGGGAGAGGAAAATGGCAGCTATTACAAAACAGAACTATGGTGAAGAATATTGGGAGAATATTTGGTGTTGAAATGTGTTGGGAGAAGAATAACTTGTTGCATGTAGAAAAGTATCATTGTAAAGAAAAGTGTTTGGTCAGGTATCATAGAATAGATGAGTTGGAAGGGGTCTATTAAATCCAACCCCCTGCTCGGTGCAGGAATGTAAATCAAAGTAGATCTGACAGATGGTTGTCCAATTTTCTCTTGAATGCCTCCAGTGTTGGAGCACTCACCATCTGCCAAGGTAATTGGTTCCATTGTCATACTGCTCTAACAGTTAGGAGCTTCTTCCTGACATCCAGCCGAAATCTGGGTTCCTGTAACTTGAGTCCATTATTATGTGTCCTGCACTCGGGGCTTATCAAGAACAGATCCTGCCTCTCCTCTGTATGACTACCCTTCAAGTATTTGAAGAGCAGTATCATATCTCACCCCAGGTCAGCCACCCATCCTATTCACACTTACGTTATTTGCAGCATTAAACAAAAAACAGGAAAAGTCAAACATTCAACTGGCCTCTCAAATCTTTGTACTTGTAGCCAAACTATTACAATGTAGGAAAAAACCTTGATTGCCTTGAACCTGCTGAAGGTATAGCAAGAGTGCTGAACAGCCTGAGTGCACTCTAAAATGTACTTGACTCAACTATGATGGAGTATATCAGTTGTTCAAGCTGGCTGGCTCCACGCCACGGGTAAGAAAATCTGGACTGCTAAATAGTGCTGACTCATCATTTTGATGGATGATTAGCATAAAATAGAAACAAATGGGCTTTTTTTTACTAAGGCAAAGAAAAATAATGGAAACAGGATATTCAACAGAATTCTTAAGATTTTTTGAAAGAGAAACTTTTTAAAAAAGAAAATGCAAACAGATGTCTCACAGTGTACATAAGATGCATAATTATAAATAAAAATTTCCAAAACACACAAATCTGGGTGCACAGAGAAAATAAATATCAATCTCAACTAGTACAAATAATATGCTTGAAATGTTTAGCATCTGTAAGTATGTGTTGCAAGCAGCATGTATCCGCTTTTTAGTCTAAACAGATTAGGATCAATTGCAATGAATGACAGCGCAGTAATTTACTAAGGCCACTGACCTATTCAGTTTCCAACAGAAGCAGCTGTGTAAGCAGAAGAAGCTGCAGTGATGTTGAGAGTCATATGGCTGCTCACACAACAAGTTACGCACCAGCACCTCTTTAGATCACTCCAGCCACATCCACATTTGCCCAAGAAGGTTTTGCAACACATTTAAAACTAGCTAGCTTTTAACTTTTCATAAGCTCTCGTGTGTCTGAACATACTTCTTCAACTGAACAGATGGTGGCATGTCTTTGGCAGGCATAAGTGGCAACCCATGCTGTCATACTTATAGCCACCCAACCTAAAGAGAATTCTAATTGGGAACAACAAACTATCTACCACAGATACTGATACAGGAACCAGACCTTGTGGTAAACTTCAGTGCCAGCGCCACCCACATTTTTACACAGGAAACAACATCAGAAAACCAAACGACATAATTCACAACACCAGGGGCTCATACACTTGCTCATCCCCCAGTGTGATATATGCCATTTTTCATCAGTAATGTCTCACTGCATTGGACAAACAGGTCAAACTCTATGTAAGAGAACAAATAGGCACAAAAGGGACATCAGAGACAAAAGTACCCAGAAACCAGTGGGCAAACACTTCATCCTTCCTGGACACTTCTTCTCTGACCTCAGAGTTGCAGTCTGGTTTCCTGTATCTTTATCGATTAATCCAATCGTCTGAACCTTTGTCACCTGGTCAGGCATCATTGTGATGGAATTATTCACCATCTGTTGTCTGTTGAAGATCTTCACTCAGGTCTAACACAATGTATTGTTGCCCTCCTCTGACACCCTCCCTGCCAACAGTTTTAAGCTCCCTCCCGAGACAGAGCCACTCAGTTCATCTGAAGGAGTGTGCTTTGGCATATGGAAGATTATAGAAAATAAAAAAGTGTTAGTCTTGCTGTGCTACAACAAATTGACACAGCTACCATCTAGGTTACCTTACTCACATGTTCAGTTGGGTACACAGAAAATTGAACAAGATACTTGACAAACAGATAAAAACTAAATATCTTCAACAATTTGCTGCAAAAGTCTTAGTATATGAAATCATCTTTCATCATGCTTTCTCTTCATGTGTAATAAAATGATTGTCATTGATTAAGAAAGCATCTCGAACAATATGATCGGGGCTGGAAACCAAGGCCTATGATGAAAGACTGAAAGAACTGGGCATGTTTAGACTTGAGAAAATTCAGAGGGGTGATATGATAACATTTTTCAAATACTTGAAAGGCAGAGGAGGGGCAGGATCTGTTCTCAGTCGTCTCTGAGTGCAGGACACACAACAATGGGCTCAAGTTACAGGAAGCCAGATTTCAGTTGACTATCAGGAAAAACTTTCTGACTGTTACAGCAGTATGACAGTGGAACCAATTACCTCGAGAGGTGAGGTAAGATTGCTCATGTAAAACGATCCTTTTCAGTGTGATCAGACATGCACCTTTCTCTCCATCTGATCAGTCATGTTATCGAAGAGTTTTCGAAGTGTTTAATTTTTCCCAACTCTGGTTTGTTTTATTCTACAATGTTCTCACACTATGGGCAAGCTTTATGATTTTCTGTTGTGCTAAGTTATTTATAATTATGATTATCATTTATAGCAAAATCTCCAGGCAGATTAACCCACAGTCCTTTTCTGCCATGTTTTCTATCTCATATTCAACCCACGCATTTGACTCTTCACTAATTAAAATGTAATTTTCTCAGTAGAAGCCTCACCCACATACCCACCACCATGACTGGAAAATTCTCACAGACCTGAATGCCAATGTGCCTCTCTTGAGCAGCAGTCCATCTGCATCTCATAAGATCAAAAGGCTGTCACTTTGCCTTGAAGCTCCCATTCCATGTAATCTCAAGAAGCACAGGAGCATCTCAATAGACCCATATTTTGTCCCCTATGCTATTTAACATCTCCATGAAACTGCTGGGAGAGGTTGTTCAGAGCTTTGGGGTTCAGTGTCACCAGTATGTGGATGACAGCCAACTCTGTCTCTCCCTTTCCATCTAAATCCAAGGAAGCTGTCTCAGTTCTAGATCTGTGTCTGGTGTCAGTAATGGACTGGATGAGGGTGAACAAATTGAAACTTAATCCAGACCAGGCAGAAGTGCTCCTGGTCAGTCAAAAGGCAGAGCAGGTAATAGGGATTCAGCCTGTACTGGATGGGATTACACCCCCTCTTAAAACACAGGAGCACAGCTTAGGGGTGCTCCTGGATTTGCCTCTGAGCCTGGATGCCCAGGCTTCAGTTATGGCCACGAGTGTCTTTGAATAGTTACAACGAGTGCACCATGTGTGCCTGTTCCTGGAAAGGTCTGACCTGGCCATGGTGACACATGCCTTAACTACATCCCAGCTGGATTACTTTAATGCAT
This sequence comes from Intellagama lesueurii, assembly GCA_037013535.1. Lineage (NCBI taxonomy): Eukaryota > Metazoa > Chordata > Lepidosauria > Squamata > Agamidae > Intellagama > Intellagama lesueurii. The sequence goes on from JBAJHW010000001.1 coordinate 25,149,868, forward strand.
TCTACATAGGGCTGCCTTTGGAAGATGTTTGGAAACTTCAATGGGTTCAAAACATTGCAGCCAGATTATTAACTGGGGCTGGTTGTAAAGATATAACCGTCCTGTTACAGCAGCTCCACTGGCTGCCAATCTATTTCCAGGAACAATTCAAAGTGCAGTTTTAACCTATAAACTCTAAACAGCTTAGGGCCAAGCTATCTCAAAGACTGCATCTGCCTCTATGAGCCTGCCAAGGCTTTCAGATCATCAGGGGAGGCATTTCACTCAGTCCCACCACCCTCACAGGTATGTTTGGTGGGGACACAGGAGAGAGCCTCCTCTGTTGCTGCTCCCAGGCTCTGGAACCCCCTCCCACAGGAGGCCAAGCTGACCCCCATCTTTGCTATCCTTCTGCAAGCAGGCAAATACCTTTCTCTTCAGACAGGTTTTTCTTTGGTGCCTGGCTTTCTAGGAGATGGGATGGTTTGTATATTCGTTGCTTTTAAATCTCTTTTAGTAATACTTTTACTATGTTAATTTAATTCTTTTTAAATATTTGAATAATTTATTGTTTTTAGGTTTAAATGTTGTGTTTTTAATTATGCAAACTGCCTTGGGTCATTTTTTTTAAGGAAAGAATGGGGTAATTTTTGAAAAATAAAATAAAATAAAAATCAACTGATGATGGAAGGAAGGATGGAACACAGCACAGGTGAATAGAATCCAGGAGACAGCATGACCAAGGTCATTGGAGGCTGGTGGTTTCAATGTCAGTGAGATGATGAGCTTGTACCCTGAACTTTACAGAAACTATCCAAAGGCTAGAACACTATCCCCCACCCCTGGGGGGGGAAAAAAGTTCAGCACCATGGTGAGCTCCTTTGAAGTTCAGACATGGAGCAGCTTGGCCGCCCCACTAACATTTATACCAGCAGCATCCCCTGACCAAGGGGCATGCATTTAGGCATACACACAGCGGGAGGGGCACACGAGTGTTACCCTGACCTTCTGCCTGTAAAGAAGGCAGATGGGCAGGCAGACAGGCAGGAATGGGCTAGCTGCCCACTCCTCCTTCACAAGCCATGGCTGCCTATCCTTCATAAAATCATAGAATAATTGAATTGGAAGGAGCCTATAAGACCATCAAATTGAACCACCTGCTCAGTACAGGAATCCCAATCAAAGCAGATCTGACAGATGGTTGTCCAATTTTCTCTTGAATGCCTCCAGCATTGGAGCACTCACCACCTCTTGAGGTAATTGGTTCCATTGTCAGTTTTTCTTGATATTTAGCCTAAATCTGGTTTCCTGTAGCTTGAGCCTGTTATTACATGTCCTGCACTCTCGGATGATCGGGAACAGATCCTTCCACTCCTCTGTATGACTACCTTTTCAAGTATTTGAAAAGAGCTATCATATCTCCTCTCAATCTTCTTTTCTCAGTGGTCATTTAAATGAAAAGAAGCACAAGACAGTATAAAGAGGAAAAGCGGGAGGGAGGAGAGAAAACACTCAGGAATAAATGAAGCAGTAGAACATAACTGAGCAAGATCATTCGAGGACAGTACATCTAGTCCTGCTGCCTCATGTAAATTATATTATTTACAGGACTCGCTAAGTGATTGATTTTAAGAAGAAGCAAGATTCTTTAGATAACTGGTTGTTATTACATAAGTGCCGATAAACTGGCGCCCTGAAATCTGTCTGGAGGAGAGCGCTTTTGTTGTTTGTGTAATAAAATGACTTGGAGGGCAGAGAGTCAAGTTAACACTCCTTAAACTGAGAGTGGGGGTGGGGAGGCTGTCAGAACAGATTGTAAGGAGGAATCCTTTACACATTTTAAAAAAAAATCCTGGAGACACCCAAAACTAGTGCCTCCTGCATACGATGTCACTGGTCGCTGACTTTGTCGAATACAACTGTCTGGCTCCTGATTGGAGGGGAACAGATGGAGAAGAAATGAAAACATATTCTTAGCTCATCATTTGCTTTTATCCTCTTTGGGCCTGTCGTGCATCAAATACGGCCATTGGGCAGAATGAGGCAGCTTCCTCAGGCAGCAGCTTTTGGGAGGCATTGACTTTATCCTTTTCCCCATTAACTTACTGAGTTTGCTGTTATTGTGGTTTTATAGCTAGAGATGGCAAAGAACTGCTTGAGGGATTTTCTGCCTCCTGTGTCAAAATAACTTAGCTGCCTTTGGAAGTTATGCACTTTAACTTGCATGGATGGAGGCTGCCATTTGCTGCTCTGCCTCAATCAGCATAAAGTCTTTGGTCAGACTTGGCAACAGAACACGGTGCCAGAATGGTGCTGTGCTGGAATGAACATTTTGAATTTTTCCTTGCATTTTTTTAAAGTCCCTGAAAACCGAAAACTGGTCAGATAGCTCAGTGGTTTAGGTAACTGGCTGCAGAGCCAGAGGTTGGGAGTTTGATTCCACCCCTGGGCCTTTTGAAAGAAAAGCCAACCTGTTGGCCTTGGGCAAGCTGTACAGTTTCAGGGTGCCCTCAGAAGAAAGTAATGGCAAACCACTTCTGAGTATTCTCTACCTAGAAACCCCTGGAAAGGGGCCGCTATATGTTGGAATCAATTTTACAGCAAGCAATTAATTAATGAGATAAAAAACTAGCACTATAACTTAAAAATAAGACTTGGTCATTTCTCCATACAGTACTGTTTAGCCTAATAACATTCTGTTCTGATGTAACTGCAATGACATCTTATTATTACTCCTCTCCTGGAGGCTGGACATTATCAAGACTATTCAAGCATGGGATGCTCTAAGCAATGACACTGTTTAGCATCCAAACTAGTCTTTTTTCATCCAAAATGGTGTTCTCCTTCTTGCACTATTTTTTTCAAAAAAATTTTTTACCTTTAACAATCAGCTGTAATAATCTGAACTTTTTGTTACTCATTGCATGTTTAAATAATTCTGTCTCCCTAGTTTTATAGGTTTTACAATATCTTGGATCTTAATGGACTCAGTCCTATTGGACTTGGTCGTCTTCTCAGTCAAAGAAATTCTTTGCACCCTGCAATGTATCCATATATCAAATGCTTTCTTTTTTTAAAAAAAAGCATAGTCTATTGTAAAGTCCATGATGAATAGAACCAAGCAGCAAACAAATTCACACTTTCAAAGCCAACTTTAATACCCGACATTAAATGTGACATGTACAACAATGTAAGAATTCTAAAAATAAACAAAACCAAGTATAGTGGTGCCTCATACGACCATAATCCGTTCCAGAAGATGGACGTAACTCGAAATGGTCGTAAATCGAAGCACCATTTCCCATTGAAATGCATTGGAACGCGATTAATCCGTTCCAGAAGAAAAACAAACAAACAAACAAAATAAAATTAAAATAAAACACTGCAAGCCCCATAGGAACGCGCTGGGGCTGCAAAAAAAAAAAAAAAAACCAAAACCAAAAATAAACAACGGAGCAAGCCCCGAAGGCGCTGGGGCTTAAAAAACCCCAAAAACCAAAAATAACGGAGCAAGCCCCATTGGAAGGCGCTGGGGCTGCAAAAAACCAAAAACCAAAAATAAACAACGGAGCAAGCCCCATCGGAAGGCGTTGGGGCTGCAAAAAAAAAAAATCACCAAAAAACAAAACAACAACACAGCATAGAAACATAACCCCCCTCAGCCCAAACACACCCTGCAAAACCCACCCAGAACAGTTTTTAAAAACCAGAAAGCAGCACCTTACCTTACCAGGCAGTCCCAAGCCTCCTCCGATGCACTCACTCTAACCGTTGGGGTGAAAGAGCTACAAAGAAGCAGCCTCTTCGCCTACCAACGGTTAGCAAATTTGAATTCCCCGCCTTTTTCCCCTGCCTTTTTCCAGTCGCAACTCGAAGCTTCCACCGCAACTCGAAGCAAAATTTTGCAGCCGGGCTGGTCGTAACTCGAAATGGTCGTATGTCGGGACGTTTGTAAGTCGAGGCACCACTGTAGGAAATTTCAGAAGAAGAAAAGTTTGTGCTGTATAAATTATAGCAAAGCTGTTGACTGTGTATCAGTAGAAGTTATGGATTGTTGTAAAATAAATAGTTATTCTTCAGCACCTGATTGTTCTGATGTATAACCTATATTGTGGACAAGAAGCTATGGGTTAGGACAGAATATGGAGAGACAGAATAGTTTCCTATTGGCAAAGGTGTCAGACAAGAATATATTTTATCGTCCTATCTTTCAGTCTATATGCAGAACATATATAGAAAGATGGATTAAATTCAGATGTAGGATGAATGAAAATTGGTGGAAGAAACATCAAAATTTAAAATATGCAAATGACACCATCTTACTGGCAAAAAGTAGAAATGACTTGAAACAATTTATGATGAAAGTTGAGAAATCATGACTGCCAAAGAACTACACAACTTTAATGTTGACAATGAAGAAATTGTTAAAAAGTTGGTATACCTTGATTCAGTCATCAATCCAAATGAAGATTGTAGCCAAGAAATCAGGAGAAGACTGAGACTCAGAAGTGCAGCAATGAAAGAACTAGAAAAGATCATCAAATGTAAGGACATGTCACTAGAAACTAGAGCCCAGATAATCTACATTATTATTACTATATATAGTAACATATATATAACCGCCCAGAGTAGACCTTTGGTCTAGATGGGCGGGATAGAAATCCAATCAATCAATCAATAAATAAATATATGGGTGTGAAACGTGGACAGTGAAGAAATCTGACAGGGAAAAAATGATTCCTTTGAAATATGGTACTGGAGAAGAACTTTGCAGATACCTTTGACTGCCAGAAATATGAATAGAACAAATCAAGCCTGAATTTTCTCCAGAGGCAAGATCATGATATTGAGGCTCTTATACTGTGTGCACATCACGACAAGGCAAGATTCACTGGAAAAAAAACAATAGAGTGTGGAAAAGTTGAGAGCAGCAGGAAAAGAGGAAGAGCAAATACAACATGGATTGACTCCATCTTGGAAGCGACAGGCTTGAATTTACAAGAGCAGAGCAGTGCTGTTGAGGACAGGATGTTTGAGGGGGACACTAACTGATACGATTGCCATAATGGGGAGACCATGTCTCCCATTATGAACCTGCTCGGGTACTAAGATCATCAGAGGAGGCCTTTCTTTTGGTCCCACCGCCTTCACGGGTGCGTTTGATGGGGACACAAGAGAAGGCCTTCTGTGTCGCTGCTCCAAGACTCTGGAACTCCCTCCCACAGGAAGCTAGGCTCTTTGTTGTTGTTCCGCAAGCAAGTGAAGACCTTTCTCTTCAGGCAAGCTTTCCCTCAATGACTGGCTGCCTGAGTGTGATCTTTTTAGATGGATTGTTATGCATCACCGCTTTGACTGTGTTTTTAGTATTGCTTGTGTTTCCCATTTCTAAGAGGGATGTTTTGTTTCTTCCTTTTTAATATTTCTATACCCAGTGTTTTCAGCTTTAAATATTGCCTTTTAATGATGTACGCCACCTTTCTAGACTCATTCTTTTGTTATTAAATATTGTCTTTAAACACTGTAAGCTGCCTTGGGTCCTTTTCTAAGGAGAATATTTAAAATAAAATCAAACAAAGTTGGAGCTGACTTGACAGCACTTAACAAATAATAGAGGATCTTATTCAGCACTTCAATCAGAGCATACAAAGAGTTGCCACAATACTGAAAAACAGATACTACATGGTAAAATGGTAATGGGTAGAAAAAGCTTCCCATAGGGCTAATGGGAGCTTTTCCCCTCTTCTAACTATGTGTAGAAAGGAGGGATATCTTGAGGAGATCATAGTGAGCAAGGAAAAGGTTACACATCCCCTCATTCTCTGTGGTCTCTATCTAGACTTGGGCTCCCTGGGCTTGTTTTTCACACATTTTTTAAATCCAGGAGACACCTTTAATGTCATGTGCAATTGGGTCCTAAGCTGGCACTGATACACAATCAAAGTTCTGAAGTCTAAAAGGCTTCTCAGCCATGCTTCAGCTGCCACCTAACTGCTTTTTCAATTTCTCATCCCATTCAGGCTTTTTGCCTGACTAAATCAATAAGCATAAATCAGTGACTCTGAAAATAAATTGGATTTCATAGGCGTGGGAGCAGAGTTAGGCAGGCTATTCTATAAAATTCTGAAACCAGTTATTAATGATCCTGTTAAAGTATGTGGGCCTTGTCTCTTTAGGAAGCAAGAAAAGGCCAAATTCCTAGAAAGGATGAGGAGAACCCATTAGCGGAGATTAGGGACTCTGAGAATTCCTCAAGGGTGTTAACATTTGAAGGAGAACAGAAAGAAGAGACCTATTGGATCAGACCAAAGTCCTATCTAGTTCCTCATTCTCTTCCCACAGTGGACAATCACTTGCAACAGAAAGGCCATACAAGTCAGACATAAGCACTGCAGCCTTTTCCTGCTGCTCCTCAGTGATAAGCGCAAAGATAAATGCCTCTATGACTCCAAGGAGCGTATCTCTATCTCTAACAGTACGAGAGTTGGGCAGGAACCACTGGTTTGGTGGTTTGGCGCAGTTCGTTTCCCAGCCAAACAGCACATCTGTAGTTTGGTGCCTCGTCCTCTCCAGCAGGCAGCCATTCAGAAGCAATGCCTGGAGAAGGCAGGGCAGGGCACTGCCACTGAGTGGCTGCCCACTGGAGGGGGCAGAGCACTGAACCACAGATCAGGTGTTTGGCCAGGAAACTAACCACACTTAATTGCCGAACCAGCAGTTCCTGCCCATTTCTAAACCCTACCCCTAATTCTACCTCTGTCTCTACTTCTGCCTCTCTGTTTACTTCTGTCTCTACCATGGCTAGCAGCCACATCACTCATACATTTATCCCAAACTTCTCCCTATCCACTTTCTCCACTGCATGCATCATTTTATATACTACTACTGTATTTCCCTGACAGGCGTTTTTGTTGTTGTTGAGTGACACAGTTCCAAATGTTGTAACATCTTAACATTTGAAGGAACACTGAAGGGTTTTCTTTAAAATAAGAATATAAGAAGCTTGCCAGGGTGTTAAGAACATCGGGGAGGCCCTTCTCTTGGTGCCATCAACCTCACAGGTGTATTTGGTGGGAAGATGGGAGACAGCCTTCTCTGTTGCTTCTCCCACACTCCGGAACTTCCTCCTGTGGGAGGCCAGGCTGCCCCACCTTTGCTGTCCTTTTGCAAGCAGGTGAAGAACTTTTTAATGATATAAGTTTCCTTGGGTTCTTTTTTAGGAGAAAGATGAGGTAAAATATTTTAAATAAATAAATAATCTCTTGAACTTTATGGATTAAGCCATTTCCTGTACCCTCTCTAAGTTCTGCCATATTGTTTTCAGGTGCAGTAAATATACCTGTAACCAGCATAATTTCAAGTATGATGTAACCATGGATTTATGTAAGGGCAGTGTGACACTGACAGGGTGTTTTAAAAAACCTTTTTGAATTACATCCAACATGGACACCTAAAAAAAACTTGTTCCTGGAGGTTGCATCTGTCATGACTTAGAGGTAATGTAGGGGCTTAAAACCTCTTGCTTCTAGAGTGACAGAAGTCCTGTTAAGTTTTTGGAAATTCTGCTCAATGCAACTGGAGGGAAGTGCCTATCCTCACCCATGTATGTTATCACTTTGTTCATGCAAAGGGGTTCTTCCTTGTGCATAAGCTCTGCATGAGGGGACAAACCATCTGGGTTACACAGCCTCAGAGCAGCCACAGCGAAGGCCTTGTCCTGTGTCTACATCAATTGCTCCTGTGGTGGCAACAGGACTGAGAGAAGGACCTCCTCTGAAGCTCTTATGGGGCAGGAAAGCTCCTATGGGGAGATACAGTCCTTCAAATTGTCTCTTGTGAATCTCAGAAGACACTGCTAAGTTCCTTGGCAGCAGGGAAGCATACAAAAACAACACACAATACCATATTAGAACAAACATTGGAAACATTGATTTTTTGAACCATAACTCCCAGAATTCCACATGCTATGAATGAATTATGGTAGCCATAAAAATCTCAATGAATGCATACACACACACACACACACACACACACACACACACACACACATATATATACATATATATACATATATATATATACACATATATATACATATACATATATGTGTGTGTGTGTGTATGTGTATGTGTGTGTCTATCTATCTATCTATATCTATATCTATATATCTATATCTATATCTATCTATCTATCTATCTATCTATCTATCTATCTATCTATCTATATATATATATATGTTTCATTCACTCTGTCAATTTGTTAAAAAGAAATCCATCTTTGAAAGCAACCATAGTGTAGCATCATGGTGGCTAGGATATTTGAGTATTTGTAAAGGGAGGAAGTAAAGAGATGGCATAGAGTAGTCATATCTGGAGTTAATTTTGGGTATGAGGAACAGTCAGCGTAAAAGGGCAAGGTTCATTTTTTACTTTCCCCCTTAACCCTAAATTACTCCCAATATCATGGTAAGCAGCCTCAGTTACAGGTTTCCTGTACAACATGGTTTTGGCTCTTGCCCAGAAACAGCCCAAACGCCATCCAAAACCAAGGAAACAAAATTCATTCAAATTACTGCTTCCCACTCCAGTCTTCTTACCTTCAGATTTTCAACTGGATGTCTGAGGCGGTGGGGGTGGGGAACACCCCAGACATGAACTGCCTAGTCTTTCACTGATTTTTTTAAAAAGGGAAATCTACTATCTAATAAGAAACCTTCATTTTATTTATATCTTCAGTTAGGCAAAGGTAAAGATGTTTCACGGGTCTCAAACTCTCTCTGTGGGTACAAAAATCCATCTTGAGTATTTAATTGGCCCATTTACAATCCAGTTTTAACCTTGAGGAGGGAAATATTTTCCATTTTACCCACTGCTGCTTTTTCTCTCTCATAATCTCTTCCATCAACACAAGTGCTTTTTACAAAGACTAATTCTTTTCTGCCACAGGACATTCTGCATCTGTCTCTTCCAACGAATCTAATCAACCTTCTGCAGGGAGCTAAATTGTTACAAATATGAGGCTGATTGAAATTAGTGAATCTTAACTCTTGATCCTAGTGTGAGAAAATGTGGATTTGCATACTTAAATATCAGGCAATCTTCAGTAAATCCGAGGGAAATAATAGCCTGAGTTGAGAGAGGAGCAAGGTTGATCGTGTTAAAGGGATTAATAGAGCACTTAGTAAATCGAAGTAGTGTGTGTGTTCTATTTCTGGGTGTTGTTCTTTGCCTATGAAAGAGTTAATTGTGTGCATCTCTCTTTCCAAAGAATGATTAGATGTGAGGCTCAAATCCACATCGTGCAAGAGTCACTAGTAAGGTAGTTACCTGTAACTTTTTAAAATTTAGAAAAGATTGATTGATTGATTTAATAATGAAAGTATAATGAAGTTGCATTTCAGAGTAATGTAAAGGGCAGGAATTAACTTACTTTACTGCTATAAGAAAGACACACAGGTATTCTAACATACAAAGCCCTTAACAGTTTAGGATCTTGCTACCTGTTTCCTACAGAAATGCTGCCTGTTCCACTCGATCTTCCTTGGCCTTGCTGCTGTGGGTGGCCTTGCCAAGGGAGGCAATGATGGCCTCAACTAGAACACTGGCCTTCTTGGCAGTGGCCCCCACACGTTGGAATAGTCTTCCACTAGAGATCCAGCAGGCCTTCTTCCTGCCGAGTTATAAAAGGATGTTAAAAACTTTATTATTTAGGGAAGCCTTTAAGGAGATTCTCCCCCTCAGGGAATGGACCCTTCAGCTCTGTGCCACCTGAAGGCTATCACCATAACTTGGTTTTATTCATTTGTTTACTTTGTTTCCCTTTTCAGTTTTCAGGTCTATTATCCATTTATTTTGTTGGAGAACGTTGGGTGGGGGGTGAGAGTTTATTACATTATAATGACCGCCCAGAGTAGTGATTCCATTAAGTCAGCTGAGACATTAGTGAAATAAATAAATAAATAGATGAATAAATGAGGAAACTGCCTCATGCACAATCGGAACTTTGGCCCATCTAGCCCAATATAGTCAAGTCTGACTAGCAGCAGTGGCTATCCAAAATTTCAAGGCAGGATTCTTTCCTAGTCCTATCTTGATATATCTAGTCTTCCCTGGTTCCTACTCATGTTCTATCCAATCAAGGCCCCTGCCCTGATTAGCATCCAAACGCTAATCTAACAAGAAACCATGTTCAACATGGTAGTCATATTTCCTAATTTTTTTTAATTTTAAGGGTATTTTAAAAGCATGTTAAGAGACAATTTTACAGACATTTTTCTGATTTTTATGCCCTTCTCTTATCAAATCTACATTTTAAAAAAGCAATGAGAAATGATAAAAAGTAATGATTAATAAACAAATGCTTCTTAACATTGTACTGTTATGATGACAGTGATTTGCTTTTTGAACACTATAATGCTTAGTAGGAATGAGCTGATTTTTAAAAGTAACTTTCTAAGTTCTATTCATGCCTTTCCAAATGCTGGGAAAATCTAGAGAATCTATATATCAGGGTGGGCCACACTGGTGATCCCGGGGAACAAGCTGCAACAGGCCTAGAAATATCCAGAACACAGGTGCCTAGACAGCCACTTCTGCTTTAGATTTGGCCTCCCTAAAGCAAAACCTACTTCTGAAAGTGTTCTGGAGTGGGAAATCCATTCTAGTCCTTTTTTTTTCTCTGGGCGATATGGAAAGCCGGTGGTGGTGGTGGTGGAATGCAAACCAGCCTTGTTGGGCTGCAGTTTGCTGACCTCTGATTTGTACAAACTTGGGAGCTTGTTCCCACGTCTCTTCTAGATGGATGACTCCAACAAAGAAGGCAACTGAACACTGAAAATATTCCTTACTTTGATGCTGCATGGTGATTCCTCTGCACAAATCAAAACTGTTATTGAATAGGGGAAAAATCATTCCAAATCTGGAAGTTTTGTGGTGCACTACCTTAAACAGAGCATATGTGTGATGAGAAAGGAGCTTGTGCACAATCAGGTGGCAGCACTTGGCGAAGGAGCAGCATAAACAACCCCTCAAATTTGCATCCGTATATTGATTTACCAGAAGATCCCAATTAACCAGTTTTCCTTTTGACTTTTATCTTCTGCACATTCTTTATCATGTCATGAATGATGCCAGAAAGCCAAGGTTTGGTCTCTGTCTGTTTAGGAGATTTAAGTCCAGAGGGTGCTCTCATAGGAGAAAGGGAGAGAGCATGACATCTGGAAATGCTTACCAATTTCCTGTGTTGAAGCTGAGATGCGCTCTCTTTTCTCAAAGTGGGTCATTGCAGGGCAGAACTGCATGTTACACTTGAAACTACAGACCTCTGTCAAGTTTTGCTTTTCTTCCCCATAATACAGCCCTGGTTTTAACTCAATCAGGATATTGTGAGGTATTAGTTCCCCTCTATTCAGCACTCCGGGAGGCAGTGGAAGACAGGAGGGCCTGGCGTGCTCTGGTCCATGGGGTCACGAAGAGTCAGACACCACTTAACAACTAAACAACAACATTCAGCACTGGTTAGCCTCATTTTGAGTACTGTGTCCAGTTCTGGATACCACATTTTAAGAAGGATGCCAACAAACTGGAGCAAGTTCAGAGGAGGGTAACAAGGATGATCGGGGGACTGGAAAACCCATCCTTGTGAGGAAAAACTGAAATAACTGGGCATGTTTAGTCCTAAGAAAAGAAGACTGAGGGGGCATATGATAGCACTTTTCAAATACTTTTAAGGCTTTCATACAGAGGAGGGGCAGGATCTGTTCTCGATCATCCAGGTGCAGGGCACATAATCATGGGACTCAAGTTACAGGAAGCCCAGATTTAGGCTGAGTATCAAGAAAAAACTTATTAACTGTTAGAGCAGTATGGCAATGGAACCAATTGTCCTGGGAGGTGGTGAGCACGCCAACGCTGGAGGCATTCAAGAGAAATTTGGACAACCATCTGTCAGAAAGTCTTTGACTGGGATTCCTGCACTGAGCAAGGGGTTGGACTCGAAGGCCTCATAGGCCCGTTTCAACTCAGTTGATTCTGATTTGATGATAGCCAAAAAGAAAAAGAAACAAAAGAGTTATGGCACTTGAAGACTGGTAGCTTTATTTCAGAAAGAACTTTGGTGGAGTGAAATCTACTTCCTCAGACATTTAAGAGCTAGGCCATTGGTTTATATACACAGAATGTATGGTGGAGAGATGGGACCAGCTGAGATGAGGGGTAAGAACTGCATTGGTAATGAGCCTTCAGAATGGCCCATTTGTTTCCTATACAAACTGACAAACTGACTAAAACAGCTGTCTTTCTGAAAATATTAAACTTGTGGTCTCTCAGTACAGTATGTGTCCCCCACAATGTTGGTGGCCTTCAGCTCCCAGAGGCCACAGCTAGAATGGGCAATGAGCTGGACTCCAACGACATTTGAGGACCAGACTATGAGCAACTGTATTAGACCACCACCATTAGCTATTACTTGTAAGCCAACTTGGGAAGAGTTGCTCTAAAGACCAGGTTTTATTCAGAAGTGGGAAAGTTAACTTCTTCGACTACAACTCTGAGAATATCCCAGGCAGCACGACCACCTGGCTTGAGCAAGCTGTAGTCCTACATATATGGTTTTCAGGCATGGGGTTTTGGAATTCATGGACTACTGCCCCCAGAAGTCTGCAGGAAACCCGCCACCTAGATTTCTGGGAGCTTTAGCCAAAACACTCCAGTCCCTTCAGGTGTCTGTAATAATTTACCATTGAGGAATAATAGCTTCTCTTAAGCATGATGACAATGGAGGAAGTGGCTGGACAGGGCTAAGGTCTATGGGAACTGCAAGGCATTATGGGTCTGGTAGTTTCCTGAGAGGCAACCTGTAGGGAGCATAATAAGCAGGGAGACAGCACAACATCATTGTTTAGAGCTGCTGCATCTGAAGAGAAAAATGAGGAGAAGAATCAGAATCCTTGAGACAAAGACATTTTGCAAAATCAGAAAATGTGTTTACAACACTGTTTCAAATAGCAACAGCTCATTCCACTCCCCTCTCTAGTTTTCTTCCTCACCTTCTGTAAACTCAGGTTCTTCTTCTCCCAGAATGGTTGCAAAGGCACCCCCATACTTCTAATATTAAGAAAGTTAAAAATTACTGCCCTCCCAATAGAGAAAGCATCCAGTGTTTCTCCCAAACAATTCCCAAGTGAAAGCATGCTGTGGGTTATTCTATTCCCAGCACAAGAAACTGACCTTGATGTACCATCTTGTATAGGACTTTTAAAAAAAAAATCCATCGTCTGTCATCCAGTTTAAATCACGAAACCTAATTAACGAAAGAGGCAAGAGGCAAATACACTTCAGCAGAAGGAACTGATCTTCAGGAAGGTGGACAGAGCTTCCCTGAATGATTTGCTAGGCAATAGTCATGCTTCAAAAATTTAATTCTCTCTAATTTCATTTAGCACTGGGGGAAGTCGGTGGACAGAAGGGGGTAGAGGAATAAGAAAATCAATATAGGATTTTGCTGAGATTTTGGCAGCTACTGTATATCCATCTCAGTTTTGACCATAATGGCAGAAATTACTGTGCACTCCTGAAATATTTAATGGTGCAAAACAAAACAAAAGCAGTACAAGAGAAGACACTGACTCAGCATTTCTGTCCCCTTGTTTGTCGGCCATGAAGTGGATGGGTTGGAGCTTCCCTGCTGGTGTTGATTGTATTAAAAACCTAATGCTTTTTTGTGCTTCAAGCTTGATTACACTCTGATTCTTACCAGGAAGAGGTAGCCCTGCCGTGGCTGAAATTGCCATTATTCCTTCAAAAGCCGAAGGAGGCCACTTGAAGCTGGGGAGGGGGGTGGACAATCCTGCCTTTAGTTAATCAAAACCTAACACTATTTTCTGCTGTCTCTTAATGGGGGTAAGAGAGGGATAGAGAAAAATCAAAGTAAGGTTTTGAGAGCTCTGTGGATCATCTAGGCAGCAGTGCAGGGCAGAGATGACTTTCAGGCAAAAACGGAAGAGATGCCAGCTTCTTAGTGAGAAGCAGAACTCCTGTAAGAGTTAAAGGGCATTTGTTTTTCCTACTACAATGTTTTGCAGCTTGGCAAATTGCAGGATGGTGTGCTTTTGTTTGATGGTTGGTCATTCAGAGGTAAATGCAGGATTCATGTCCATGTTGGTTGCATAGATGTGGAAGCTTTGAAAGAAATGCATGTTTGGAGGGATAATGTTTTATCTCCTTCCAAGTACAAAGCTGCCTTTCAGACCGTCTGCCTTTCAGACCATTTGTTTATGCCCATGAATATTGATAACCTTTAATGTTTTCTTGAGCTGGCTAGATAGCTCAGTGGTTGCAGAGCTAGAGGTTGAGAGTTCAATTCTCCATTGTGCCTCCTGTGAGTTGAGAGAGCCTGTGTGGCCTTGGCCAAGTTACACAGCCCCCAAATCCCCCCAGAAGAAGGGAAGGGTAAACCACTTCTGAGTACTCTCTACCTCGAAAACCCTGGAAAAGGGTTGCATTAAGTCAGTATTGATTTGATGGCACATGATTATAATTAGTAGTATGTTGTTATGCAGTGTGCTTACATCTAAAGTGCTTACATTAACTAATTCAATATAAGCACATCTGGGAACATTTTAACAATATGAACACAGTATCTGAAGTAAGCAATCTGATGCTCTCCATGTGTTTTCAGCTAAAATGCAAGCCTAATTTGCACATGATGATCAGGAACTGTTGAAGCTGTACAGTAGGACCACAGTATCTGTGGGGAATTGGTTCCAAGTCCCGCTGTGGACAGTGAAAAATGAAGAAGTAGTGAACTCTATACATAACATTGTCTCTGGCTTCCTCTAGTGGCTAGTTCCGGTAAAAAACACCGTGGAAATACATATAAATACATATTTCTGTGGGTTTTTTTGTTTAATATTTTCAGGCAGTGGATAAGTGAATCTGTAGATGCTGATCCAGTGGATAGGGGGGCCTACTGTGTTTCAAAGCAGTACTAGCTTGCCAACCCTGATCTTAGGCCGTCCAACTTTTAGCAGGTAAAAACAGAACCACACATACATACTAGGACCAGCCCAAAACGAAATGTGAAAGAAAGATGAGGATCCCATATCTGTGGCTGATGATCTCTGATTTGCCTGAGTCCTCCACCTCCAGAACACTCCCACCAGGTTTTCCCTAGAGACCATGCAGGAGAGGAAATAGTTTAGTTTAGCAGAGGAAACTGCCTTCCAGACCATTGGTCTATTGGTCCATCTAGCCCAGGACGGTTAGCTCTGACTGGCAGGGTTTCTCCAAGATTTCCATCAGGATTCTTCGCTAGTCTTACCTGAAATTCCTTGGTATTACCTGGCAGTCACACTGCAAGAGCTAATCCAGCCCAAGTGCTGGCCAGACCCTATTTATCTTCCAGATCAAATGAGAACAGTGTGATTGCTCAAGCAGAAATCAATAACTGTTGGTTCAGAGCTTGTCTGTCAGTAGAAGAATTCGCATCCCGTCATCCTACTTCCAAGAAACACCCCAGACTCGTCAGATGTCTTGGATCAGGACCAGACAGGTCTGGAAAGGATAAGGAGGAAGCATCCACTCTCAACCTGAGCTTGGCCATTGCCACTGTAAAGTTATCTGCTCTCTCTGTGTCTTATGCTGGACAGCATCCCTTCTAACTGGATAACTTTGATCCCCTGGTCTCAGTGAGTCACACAGGGCAGTGATGGCAGCAATGGAAGTAGTCCAGCTCTCAAAGCAATGGTCACTACTTAATGCTCCACCTGCTATTTTCAGTTACCTCACAAATTCCAGTCAGGTAAAGACACGTACTGCTCCCTCATATTTAAAGATATGTACTGTATTATCAACTACAGAAAATATAGACCAGCTGTAATAGTGTGTAATAGATGGTGGGGGAGAAAGGCCTCAAGTGGAAGGCTTTGAGGCTTAGCTAGTCCGAGCTCCACCCAAGCTTCCTGTTCAGAAAGAAAGTTCCTAGCTAGCACTAGGGCAAGAACTTAGGTGGAGCTCGGCCTAGCTAAGCCTCAAAGTCTTTCAGTTGAGGCCATATTTAGGTGTCTTTCTGTCAGGTAGAACCCCCCAAATGGTGAATTATTGGATTTCTAGTTCAAGAAATCTGAAAATCCCATCCGTAGCCATTAGTTATCCTAGTGTCAGTGAACTCTTTAGCCAAAAGAACGAGGTTGGTAGCCAGTTTGTCTCTTTGTGAGCAATGTGTGAGCTGGGTAGAATCCTGCCTTCATGTTTTCCTTTCTGTCACCATACATTAAAAGGCTGATGAGTTACATTTTTTTAAAAAAAAGAAGAAATTTTGAAGTTCAGGAAGGAGGCTGGATTCTCAAGGGTGGGAACATGGAGTTAGGCCCCTATGCTGCACATACATTAATGGCTACAGCCACATGGTGCACCAAATAGTTTTTTGAGGAGCCTTGTCTCGCAGTGGCGAAACTGCAGTACTGCAGCTAAAACTCTGCTCATGACCCAGATTCGATCCCAGGTAGCCGGCTTGATTCTTCCAAGGTTGATAAGTTGAGTGTCCAGTTTGTTGGGGGAAAGGCAACATGTAACCTGCATAATTTAAATTGTAAACTGCCCCGAGAGTTCTTTAAGTGCTATGGGGCAGTATATAAATAGCATGCTTTGCTTTGCAACTTCATTCATTTCTAGACTTACAAGTGGTAGGCCAGGGAGCACTGCATTCCACTTAGCACCTAAGCCCTCCTGTAGATACATTCTACTTTCTTTTGTGCCACTCTTTTCCTCTCTGAAAACAATTAAGACATTTTCAGTGGTTGGGATCTAGACCCATTGAAATAAATGTGACTTTAGTTTTGGTCAACTAAAGGCCAATGAATTTCAATGAGTGTACTCTAAGTATGACTAGGAGTACCTACACTACACAGTTATAGCGTTTTAAAGTTATTTCTTTTGCCATGACTGCATTCTCAAGAATCCTGGTAATTGCAGTTTGGAGAGGGACTTAACTACAAAATTACAAATCCCAATATACGATAGGATGAAGTCATAGCAGTTTACAGTACCAAAGTGCTATAACTAAGATGCACTTTAAGACTGGATCCCATGCAGTATCTTTTCAATTTGATTTAATGAGATCATAACCCATTGGCTAAGCACATGGTTTGCATGGAGAAAGCCTTCAGTCTCTGTCATCTCCAGATAGTGAACAGGTGGAAGGGTCTTTAGTTCTTGGATGGCTTCTGCCCATCAGAGTGGACCAGGGAAGGGGAATGTATGGACCTCTAGATGTTGGTGGCCTTCCACTGTCACCATCCCTCAGCATAGCCTATGGTGCAATCCAACAACATCTGCAAGGCCACATGTTCTCCATTCAGGAAGAAGACAATACTGACATCAATGAATTAATACTTTGAACTGCCAGGCAATTTCTTATGTGCTTCTGTCATGGTGATCTCAGTACACACATCCAAGAGGGAAAAACAGCACTTCATTTGGTCTTCAGACAGGGAAGAGTTGTTAACAGCTGGAATTGTTTGGATGGACCAAATGACTACCAGGGAAACATAGATTAACTAAACAGATCTCAATTCATGTCCAAGCAAATATTTATAAGCAAGCTCAGTTTTCTTTCAGTGAGCATTTCAAGGTATTGATACCTTACTAATAAAATCAATAAATCAAGAAGATTTGGAGAAAAGGCATGACTTTGCAAGAACTTTCAGGATTCATAATGAGAACATCCCAGTGCAGAAAACACTTAATTTTATACATGGAACGTGGACTGATATGTATGTCATCTGAAAAGATACTGCTTTCTCTGTCTCTTGTTTAGTCTTATTAAGGGAAGGAACAGACATTATCTTAAAGTATTGAGTGTCATTAGAAAATTCAGTTGGCACAGCAAGGAAATTGCCTTCTCTTCAGGCTTGGCAATAAAAGCTTTGAAAAAGGTATCTCAAGTGCCTGAATTAAATGTTGTTGGTTTGTTTTTGGTTTTGGTTTTGTTTTTTTTTTTTTGTTTTAGCTTGATCCCCAGGCTTGCTGTGTAGCACAAGAATTCTTAGAACAAGCTAAGACTTCTTGTTTAACTGTTTTAAAATGTGTTTTTAATATTAATCTTATTGACCATTTTTAATAGAATACCAATTCTTTTTAAATATTTGTATACTTACTGTTTTTAGCTTTTAAATATTTTCTTTTAATTGTTGTAAGCTGCCTTTGGTCCTTTTAAGGAGAAAGGCGAGGTAAAAATATTTTATATATTTATTTTAAAATATCTTTTAAAAAAGGTACTAGGCAGGCATGAATACTATGGGAGAATCTTTTACTGTTGCTGTATCATCTTTACTGTATTACCCTGTTGGGAATCCAATGGGGTGACATAGGGATTGATGACACGGGCATTTGTCCCTCTGTATGATCCACTGTGGGACTGGGCTGTTTCACTCCTTTTGTTGACAATGAGATGATGTAAATGCCAGAGCAAATCAGCCAAGTCCCCAGAACATTCCTACCCACACCGTCAGGGGCTACTCGTTTTAGGTGCAGCTACGATCACTCTGTTTTGGTTCATTTCCAACACATGCAGTTGCTGGGATCTAACCCAAGTGGAACTTGTTGATTAAAATTTCCCTTCCGCTTTCAATTTCCCAGAATTGCTGTCAAGATTGAAATTTCGAATATATACAGTGCTAAAATAATTAAGGGAGGTGTAGAAAAAGCAGCCCAGAAATTGCACATTGTATTTTTAAAATGACGTTTGAATAACAGTTTATGAAAAGCCACTGCAAAACAATCAGCAAACTCTCTATCTGAGTCTGGAAGCAAGGTCACTTTACAATAGCATTGCCTTTCAAAAGAATCTCTTTCATGCCTGACATGTTTAAACAGTTGAACATGTTTACAAATAAATTATTGTATTAAAATAGTATTGAAATGCAGTAAGAACCCCGTATCTGCAGCATTGGTATCTGTGGTTTGCTGCAGCTCTATACATGGCAGACAAGGGCACCTTCTTGAGGCCTTTGTCCTACCCTCTTCTATGTTGTAGATAGGGTTCCCTCGTATATGAGGTTTCAGGCATCCAAGGTAGATCATGAAACCTATCCCCCATAGATATGGGGGGGGGGGGTCCTACTGTAATTGGTTTGTATTATGGAGAATGTTGCATTGTGTTGTTGTGACCACCTGGTGGTGTTAACAGATCCTGTGATTTGCTCTACCTGTATTTTATAATTCCTGTGATTTACATCCAATGTAACCCTCTAGCTTAGTAACTATAAGTCACTAAGTAACTATAATACTTATCGACATGATGGCACTTTGCTAAGTTCTGATTTATAGGAATTGTATTTTACAGGAGTTGTAAAAGCTATGAAAATTTCCATTATAATTTTTTTCCACTGTGAATCTAGTCCTTGTAAGTTACTCCATTGGCAAAAGTCTGTTGTTCACAGTTGAAAGGAAATGTAAACATCTGAAAGAAATATAAATACAGGGAGGCAGGAAACATACACAACAATGCCACACAGTCACCAGATACCAATAGCACTGACATCAAAGAGCAGCATCATGTAGCTGCAACAGTGGCAGAAGACGAGGACTACTTGGATTTCCTCCCATAGATTCAAACTGGCTTGGCTGGGTGAGCACGCATTTTTATAATATGCTTAAAGGCTAAAGACTATGTAAAGCTTTACACTTTCAATGCTTTACACTTTCAATTATGTATTTTAGAGATGTATTCTCTTCTTTTATTGTGCCTTTTTAGTATTTTTAGAATGTCATTAAAACATGCTTTTTAATATTTTATTGTACTTTTTATGCTCCTGTATTTTGGATTGAATTCTGACTTAAGTATGTGTCTGCAACTTAAGTCTAGTTTTTAAGCATTTGTTTCTACAGTTTTTATAGCTGAAAGACTTTTGGATGTTTTCAACAACATTGAAGTAATTTTGTGCATATGGAACATAGAAGCAATGTAGCTAAATAAACCTTGTAGAATTAGACAAGCTATTGTTGCCTTGAATTATTGCAACAATTAAAAGACTTATACCTTGATACCCAGATGACTTTTGATATGATTAGAGAAGATTGCCTGATTTTATTCTAAATTTAACTGTAAATGGAATAAATGCCAGCTGTGACAAACACAGGCTTATGATTTTTTCCTAGAAGTCTATAAAGTTCTGTAGGGCTCTTAGGAGAGTGTTCAGGTGTCAGACTTTCTGGCATGACATTGTGAAGAGGCTTAAGAAGACAGCAGGGGAAGACAATACAGTTTTAAAAAGACTATTAGGGCAGTACTGGTGCACTCTACCTTTTAGGGAAAATATGGAACACTTCCTCTTAGAAGGAGGAGACAAGAGGGGTATGGAAGAAGATTTTTGTCCCCTTCCTTTTCATAAGGGACCCAGGCTACATAGGGTTGCTTGGGGTGTATGTGCCATGTGGATGCAAGGATCACACCAAATGGCATACCAAACCTCTACCCAAACTTTAAAAACCCTATTTAGCCCAAACCAGCCTGCTTCAATTGAGCCATCTAGCTAGTTTCATAGACCATCAGACGAGGATTCAGGAGACATGGGTTCAAATCTTTGCTTAGCCATGGAAACTTCCTTGGGTGATGGCAGTGGCAATGTTCAACTGCTTCTCTAGCATCTCACATATCTTTAAAATCCTATGAATGTCACTGTAAGTTGGAAGCAATTTGATAGCACAAATCACCCTGTTGGATAAAATGTGTGTTTTTCAGCTATTGAAAATGCTGTTTGAACTGTTTTAATAGTTGTATGTCACTTTGTAGACTGTTCAGATAGAAAAGTATTTCATAAATTTAATTAAAATCAATGAACAAGTGAACAATCAATACATTGTTACTCATGCAACCAGATCCCAAATTGTTAGTCATAAACTCAGGATAGTAGATACATTTTACAATAAAAAAGGCTTTCTGTACAAACTGTGTTGGATAACACTGCTGAAATTGTATTTAATTAGCTCATCAAACCTGAAAAATAAACCCTGGTGGCAAGTTTGATGAATGTAACAGAACACTAGGTCAATTCTTTCCATTTATAATTCAGCAGCTAAGAAAAGAAAACAGTTATGGCTTTTAAATATTTTACTGACTTTCACAGAGCTGCAGTGAAATGTCAGCAATTTCTCTCTCTCAGAATGAAAATTTCATAGGCGATGTTGTGACTTGAACAGATTTACACTTGTGTTAACTGCACGGATCTCTTGCAAGGACGTTGAATATAGTGGACTTCTTTCAATAGATCTCCAAAATATGCTTTAAGATGTGATTGATTGGCAAGGTACATGCAACCCTTCTGTGATCAAAGACCTGCTTGTGCAGTCAATACCAGAAAGTTGTCTTGTGCATAGCAGTACACAACATAGATCTAATGATTTCACATCCATCCAGAACTATGTATAGATATCTATAGAGATATGTGTGCACGCGCTTTTCTATATTTTAGGATAAAATAATGTCTTCAGTTAAAACATAGTGTTAATCTGATTACCAATTTACTCATTTGCTGAAAAGCAGGGAATTATAAATGAAGCCAAAGAAAGCCAAAAAAAAGCCAAAGAAAAGGAAAAGCAAGAAAGCAAAGTGGCTGTCCAACGAGGCCTTACAAATAGCAGAGAAGAGAAGGGAAACAAAATGCAAGGGAGATAGGGAAAGTTACAGAAAATTGAATGCGGACTTCCAAAGAATAGCAAGGAGAGACAAGAGGACCTTCTTAAACGAACAGTGCAAAGAAATAGAGGAAAATAATAGAAAGGGAAAAACCAGAGATCTGTTCAAGAAAATTTGAGATATTAAAGGAACATTTTGTGCAAAGATGGACATGATAAAGGACAAAAATGGTAGGGACCTAACAGAAGCAGAAGACATCAAGAAGAGGTGGCAAGAATACACAGAGGAATTATACCAGAAAGATCTGGATGCCCCGGACAACCCAGATAGTGTGGTTGGTGACCTTGAGCCAGACATCCTGGAGAGTGAAGTCAAGTGGGCCTTAGAAAGCATGGCTAACAACAAGGCCAGTGGAGGTGATGGCATTCCAGTCGAACTATTTAAAATCTTAAAAGATGACGTTGTTAAGGTGCTACACTCAATATGCCAGCAAGTTTGGAAAACTCAGCAGTGGCCAGAGGATTGGAAAAGATCAGTCTACATTCCAATCCCAAAGAAGGGCAGTGCCAAAGAATGCTCCAACTACCGTAAAATTGCACTCATTTCACACGCTAGCAAGGTTATGCTCAAAACCCTACAAGGTAGGCTTCAGCAGTATGTGGACCACAGCAAACTATGGCAAGTTCTTAAAGAAATGGGAGTGCCTGACCGCCTTATCTATCTCCTGAGAAATCTATACGTGGGACAGGAAGCAACAGTTAGAACTGGATATGGAACAACTGATTGGTTCAAAATTGGGAAAGGAGTACGACAAGGCTGTATATTATCTCCCTGCTTATTTAACTTATATGCAGAATACATCATGCGAAAGGCTGGACAGGATGAATCCCAAGCCGTAATTAAGATTGCCGGAAGAAATATCAACAACCTCAGATATTTATTTATTTATTTATTTTATTTAACTTATATGCCGCCCACACTACCCAAAGGTCTCTGGGCGGCTTACAACAATTAAAATACAATTAAAATATATAAATATGCAGATGATACAACTCTGATGGCAGAAAGTGAGGAGGAATTAAAGAACCTCTTAATGAGGGTGAAAGAGGAGAGCGCAAAAATGGCCTGAAGCTCAACATCAAAAAAACTAAGATCATGGCCACTGGTCCCATCACCTCCTGGCAAATAGAAGGGGAAGATATGGAGGCGGTGACATATTTTACTTTCTTGGGCTCCATGATCACTGCAGACGGTGACAGCAGCCACGAAATTAAAAGACACCTGCTTCTTGGGAGGAAAGCGATGAGAAACCTAGAGAGCATCTTAAAAAGCAGAGACATCACCTTGCCGACAAAGGTCCGCATAGTCAAAGCTACCAACATGAATTTGACCAAACTCCGGCAGGCAGTGGAAGACAGGCCTGGCGTGCTCTGGTCCATGGGGTCATGAAGAGTCGGACACGACTTAACGACTAAACAACAACAACATAAATGAAGCCATCAAGCCATGCAAATGGCAACTGCAACAGTTTAAATCCAGTATAGCCCTGGAGCAGTGGTTCCCAACCGTGGGTCCCAAGGTGTCCTTGGTCTAAAACTCCCACCACTAGCTGTGCTGGCCAGGATTTCTAGGAGTTGCAGTCCAAGAACATCTGAGCATCAAGGATTGGAAACCACTGCCCTAGAGCAAGCATTCTCAATGGGGGCCATATGGCCCCCTGGGGAGCCCTGGCACATTTGAAGGGGGCCACCGACTGGAAACAATTCACACACCACCTGATAAGGTTCATTATGCGACTTGTACAATCCTGATTCAGCCTATATATCTTTCATACTGTGTTTATGGTCATGACCAAAAAAATGTTGAGAATGGCTTCTCTCATCTTTTCAGGTTCAGGACCCGCCACTAAACCCAATCTCCAATATGAGTTCCACAAGCCCTTTTCTCACATATTGTATCATGTTTTTGTTGGAGTTATTTCAACCTCATATGCTGCCTCTATCTGCTGGCAGTTATGCAGTTAGTATGCAGTTATGTGAATGTCAAACGGGAGTCTGCTGGAAGCAAGCTGTGAGTCTGTCAGGGTCTGCTTCTGTAAGCAGTCATTTTTGTACAGTATCCTACTTTGATCTTTTTATGGAACTGTTTATTATTTCTCTTACCATGTCTCAGAATTGAGAATGTAAGCGCCAGCTGATGAGTGGTCTACTGTGGAGACACTTGAAGCTAATTCTGCTCTGTAAGTCCCTGCATATCTGCACAGGCAGAGGAGTTTAGCCAAAATTTAAAACTCTGCAACAGTTTCCCCTTTTCTCTTTGTCCTTGTATCTGTTATGTTTTTCTCTCTTAAAAAACAAAAACAGAAGTGATGGTGGAACCCTTTATATAATCCACATTGCTTGACCCATGTTAGGTCAGAGTACATCCAAGCTGCAGGAACTTAAGATCCAAAGTCCTGCATAATGTTGGAGGGCAAATCTAGCTAGCCTTACTCAGTATAGGCAATAGTAAAAGATAATGCAAAGTAGTGAGCGGTAATGCAACTATATCTGGCAGGCTGCATGTTCTCCATCCACAACATAAGCAATGAATAACAGCAGTGTGGTCATTGCTCAGTTGAGCTGATGTTATTGTATTTAGATGGATATTATGTCCATAATAATTATAATAATTTGATCAGTATTCTTTATCATAACCAAAATGTTATGTCATGTCTATAATTATTCACTTTGTCTGGTCCTGGCCAGTGTGAAATTCTATTTCCATTCTGCCTGCATCCATATGAGCATCACCAACCTCCAATGTTGCATGCATCACAGAAGATGTGTGAGTGCCACTCATATTATTCCATACTAAGGGACTGTTTGTGGATACAGTAAGTGAAAAACAGAGGGGCCAAACGTGACAGAACAAGCTCTTCAAGGATGAAAATAGCTTTCTGGACAACCCAGTTTCACCACTTAACAATGCACTTCAAATCTTAGTTGAATGCTTTGTTCAGCTTTGCATTAAATACCAGTGTGAGCCAGCTGCAGCTGGCTGGCAGAGTGGTCAGCCTCCTACGGCAGGAGGAATGCTCTCCCTATTCCAAACACCTGGGAGAAGAAGAGGGGCCAGTCACACCTCTCGGAGGTGTAAGGTGCTCTGGGCGGGCTAGAAATAGGAGGGGGAGATGAGAGCTCAGGGGAGGAAGAACACAGACACTTGGCAGGACGCTCTGGAATTCCTCATTGACGAGAACGAAGCCTCGTTACCAGGAGAGAAGCTGGGAGGGAGGCGGAGGTCCTTGCCAACCCAGGAAGGCTGATAATGGGGCGTCCAGACCCTGAGAGGGTAAGCAAGGGGGCTGGGAAGGAGAGACCGTGGCCTTACCTCTCCTCCTTCCCCAGTTGCTTCCTCAAGCTGACTCCCTGGACTGGAGGGAAGCCAGGAGGGGCTCCTGCCTGCCCCAATTGAGCAGTTTTCTCTATGTGGACATTTCTGCTTATCTGACCAGGGAGTGAAGCAACTCCTGGCCAACTAGGGGACTACTCCGTTGCCAGGACTAAGGCCAGAGGCTCGAGGGAGGAGCCCGGCCAACATTGGAACTGAGAGTCTGAAGGGGCCTGAGCCTGCAGAGACATTCATTTCTGTTTCTTCCCTCTGTAAGCCAGAGGGGCATACGGCCTGGAGGTGCAGCCCACTGGACTAGATTCTGCTATTGCCCAGAGGGGCTTGGTGCTGCAAGGAACCCCAGCACCCCCACACCCGGCCGGGGCCGACTCTGCAAGAACCTGTGTTTATACGTCATCTTTCCACCTTTCTTTGTTCCCAATAAAGTCCTAAAATTCTACCACAACTTACTGCCTCGTCATGGAGGGAGTGGCGGGGGCTGCTCACAACCAGTAATTCCAGATTTCATATGAAGTTTCCATAAGAACAGCTTTTATTGCTGTGCTCACTGCTCGAACTAGACGGGGAGAGTATAGCTTTGTAAAAATAACAAATGGATTCCCTCAGAGCCTGTTGTCCAGATTTCTCTGCAACACCCACATTATTTAAAAATAAACTTTCCAGATCTTAGTACAGGGCAGCCCATCGGTCATATATAGCTTTCCAGCTCTCCAGAAAATGTTTTGACAAGAAACAGCCTCTTGCACTTTTTTAGAGTTCGCCTTCCCTTCCAGGTAATGTCCAAGTTTTGAAAAAAGTTATCCTCAACTTAAAACAGAGGTGGAAGTAGCCCTCCTCTGCCTAAAACATGCCCCCTGTTACATGACAACTCACGGAAGTGGTTCCACAATTATTCTTGCAAGACTTGGCAAGCAAAGGGAAGCCAGCCAGAGCAGGGCAAATGCTTATCCAAATGGCCTTCCTCAGTTATGTAACATACAGGATAACGGCCATAGGCACCAGACACATTTCATAGTACGGAGTCTTGACAATGACATCTCATTAAATAGAATCTTTTAGACAGCCCCAAATTAACTATTAAGCAAAATAAGCACATGCTTAGGGCATCATCAAGGGAAGGGGGCACCACAGACTTTTTTCAGTGCTCGATTTATCATGGACCACAGTGCAAATAGTGCACCCCTCCTTAACAAACCACATCTATCCATCCCTTACCCTCAGCTCTCTCTTCCTCAAGATCCGCAAGAAAACCACCTTCCTACCTGAAGTAATTTGAGTATGAACCAGAAAAAAAAAGTGTAAGACACGCCAAGTGAGAAAACTCATTTGAGTGAAATGACCCATCATCATCAGCGCTTGGTGTTTTTGTTTTTTTAATTATTTATTTACTTCTATATATTTGGAGGTTGGGTGAGGATAAGGAAAAAAGAGCTGCTGGTCTTTTAGACCCATCGCCTCTGCACTATATGCATAAGCCAAAGAAATAACAGCCACTATTAAAAATGCTCCAAAACGGAATTTGAGCTCTTGTTTGAGCTTTTCCATTTACAGAATCTGACAAAAATCTGTCTATGTTAATCAAAAAATGAAAGCACAAGATTTGGCTGGAAGCTGGTATGTATGATTTTGTATATATGTGGTTCTTTTTTGCCATGTGCTTTACAATTAAATTACCTTATTTTCATGTATAAAATGTGCACATTTCCCCCCCCCCCCCAAGCTGTGGGACCTGCCACGTGTTATAGTCATAGGGGGCAGTATAATCGTTTCAGTGTTTATGGCCTCTTAAAGGACTTAATCCGGCCCTGCTTTTAGATTAGGTTTTACTCTGGGTTTTTTGGTTCTGTGCTTTTAGGCCCAAATTCAGTTGCCAGTTCCAGCTAGATTACACCCACTGATAAAATTACTGAATGACAAGCCAACACTTACATAAATCCAGCTGACTCCACGTGTCCACTCTGGTTAGGACTATAAATTGTATTTAGACCTAAATCCACAATGTATTTGCTGGTGGGCTGGCAGCAGGAAACCCCTACAGTGGAGGAAATTTTCAGCCATTGTGCTGTTGCTGTTATACGAAAACTCTGCTGTGGAATGGGTGCCTACAGAAATAAAGATTATGACAAATGCAGACTAATAGGCTAGTGAGTTTATTTGAAGGAAAATAATAACCAAGTATTATTAAGTACAGTAGTAAAGAGTTATGCATTTTATAGTATTTTAATACAAAGCTTCAGTTTTTACTCCTTTATTCAAAGGATTTCTGCAATAAATACAGTAAATCTCAATTATGTTTGTATATATTTTAAAAAAGGTTAAATTTTAATTACAAGGAGTTTAACTGTTCCAGTCCAAGTCTCCTGCAAAGAAACAGGTGGCTTTTCTGTACAGTTCAGTGGATCAGTCTTTCTCAATGTTATTAAAATTCATTTTTAAAAAATATTTAACATCACTTTCTATGCAGTGTTTCTACAATTTTATGTACTATATGCAAATCTACAACGCCAAGCCTTTTCCCTACGGAAGCCTGTCGCATTTGTGATCTCCCCAGTGGCCACAGGAATGGGGCTTAGTTTGAATCTTACTGTGTACAATTATTGAAGAAAAAAATACAGGTTATACTATACAGATTGTCCTGTACACTGGGTTACTTAGTTTAAGGGCCGCAGGAAAATTATCAGCAACAAAACACAGTTACAAGTACTGTATTTAACTTAACAGTTCTTAAAGTAAAGAGACAAGTGAACAGACACAGTTGAACCACCTAATTCCTAAGTGCACTTTGTAGTCCAGGGGGACTGGCTTTCTCAGTATTCAGTGCCTTAGGCAAAATGCCAGCACTAATTCTACTATCCAGTATAGTGTAGTGGTTAGCGTGCTGGACTGAGACACAGGAGATCCAGGTTTTAGTCCCCATGGAGCCAGGAAACTCCTGAGGGTAATCTTGAACCCGTCACTCTCACTTAGCCTGACCTTTCTTACAAGGTAGTTCTGAGGATAAAATGGGGGAGAAAGAGAACAAGGTTAAAATGCCTTATCTCCCATGGTGGAAAGGCAGGTTATGATTAATGTATCTCCTCAAAGATAATAAGAAATTCTTCTTCCCAGCCCTGCCAATGGAATGCATGTCAATAAATATAGAGATTCCAGGGCAGACAGGAGCCTTGGGCTGGGAAGTCCCTCTCACCTTCTTTTTCTCCTGGCACTTTACATGGTTCCTTCTGAAGCTACGGATCCTGATTCAAGGGCCAAACAATCCACCTAAAGGTGCAGGTTCGCTTGAAAGTCATTGGCCACTATCCAGGGCTTGGAAAAATTATAATCCCCCAGCCAGCCAGCCACCCTCTGTAATGTGATCATTTGGAAACAAAAAGAAAACCCTGCAGAAAACTCTTCATTACTTATTGTGGCAAGAGTTATTGCATTTCCGAGTCTGAGTTTCAAAACGAGATCAAACAACAAAGTATTTAGAAGATATCGAAAACCCTGCTTATTTTGTTAATGTGTAAAAAGAGCGGCATTAAAGAACACTCACAGGCATCTGTGAAAACACGCAACTGTGGTATGTAAATCTATAAAAATAATAAGAAGGGAGAAGGCTTTTCCTTTTAAACAAAAAGGGAAACATTTGGAAACATGTATATTTAAACATCTTGCTACACAAATTAGCTCAGGCCTAAATTAGCAAACGTCATTTGCG
The DNA here is from genome assembly GCA_037013535.1 of Intellagama lesueurii. NCBI lineage: Eukaryota > Metazoa > Chordata > Lepidosauria > Squamata > Agamidae > Intellagama > Intellagama lesueurii. The sequence goes on from JBAJHW010000001.1 coordinate 25,178,570, forward strand.
AGATCAGCCTCATCATACAATTTCATGTGCCACAGCAACAACACACTTGCACTGATAGGTGGGCACAGCCAGGCCATTCTCTATAAGCCATTTCCCCTATTTCTATATGCCTACAAGAAAACAACAGGAATGTGTAGCTACAGTACTATTATCTACTTTTTAAAGATGGCCTTTTGTCTTATAGCTTTAGCCCTATTATTGCTAGACCAAACTTAAATTCCTAGAACATCCTTCTTGGGTCATAAAGGATAAAACTGAGATGCTGCTTCTGATGACTGGATTTCCACTTGAGCCATTTTGAACTGGGTGCACTGCAGCCATTTGCGGAGAATGGAGGAGTTTGCGTTCATCTGGCCGGATCCCTGTAACATCCTAAGGCTATGGTGGTTCACATTGTTCTGGATTGCTTGGAGGCGGAGCTGCAGCCCAGCAGATAAGTGCTATGAACATAAACAAACATTTTGCTGCAAGTTCTTTATTTCTTTGTTTTAAATATTTCAGCTGCGAGACCTCAAAACCACTCAGCAAACTTTTTTTTAAAGTTAGAATAAATACAACTAATATTCAAATCCAGCATAATGCAGTCAATTGAAACATATAGGCATGCATGTTTTCACACAATCACGTGTGATAAACCAAGAAACAGCAACATAGCTAATTAAATGACTGGGGTAAATGTTATTTATTTCTTTGTTTATTTAAAATATTTTACCCCACCTTTCTTCTGAAAAAGGACCCAAGGCAGCTTACATTGTTAAAAGACCATATTTAAAACCAAAAAAAACAGATACAAATACTAGAAAGGGTCAATTTCCACACTACAACACAGTAGACAAAAACAACACCAAAATACATTCAAAGCAGTAAGGCACAACAATCCATTCAACAACCCCACTCAGTCACTGAGGGAAAGATTGACTGAAGAGAAAGCCTGCTTGCGGAAAGACAGCAAAGATGGGGCCAGCCTGGCCTCTTGTGGGAGGGAGTTCCAAAGTCTGGGAGCAGCAACAGAGAAGGCTGTCTCCCATGTCCCCATCAAATGCACCTGTGACAATGGTGGGACTGAGAGAAAGGCTCAGTTCTTACCTGATGTCTAAATGCCATCAGAATGAACGTCGGGTGATTACATAACTTACAGTTTTGAAATGCTACTCTCAGACTACTGCATGTGGCATAGCCACTTAATCTGACACTCAAATTTGCCTGCAGCACTGAAATAATAGACTCCTGTTTTGCTGACTGTTATGTTGCTTTCTATTTTAGTGCTCTAAGTCAACACATGGGGCCTGTGTATGTCGCACAAAGTAATGAATGAAGCTACACTTGTCACACCCAGGCTGTGAGAGAGGAGAGACTGTAAACTTGACCCCTTTTTCGCTGAATTTGAAAGTTCCGTTGGTCTGCAGTCATTCCTCAAGAACAATGGGCACTATATATATCTGGCCAGAAAGAAGTCTCAGGCTTTTCTTTCTTCCAATTACCCATTTTATATATCACATAAGTCTGGGAAGAAACTCTGGGGAACTTGAAATATTGCCTTGTTTATAAGTTCTGAATGATTCAATAAAGATATAACTCAACCAAGATTCTTCGTACAGTATTAATCTTTGGATTGCACCATGTGCATGTAAATATGAACCACACCAGGAAGAGAACTGTTGGATAGTGCAGTGGGCTAGGTATCTGGCTGCTGAACCAGAGGTTAGGAGTTCAATTCCCCACTGTGCCTCCTTGACAGGGGCTGGACTTGATGACCCATAGGGTCCCTTTCAGCTCTGCAGTTCTAAGATTATGATGATGAGTGAACAGATTTTTAGATATGGACACAAATTCTGCTACACTTGTTTTCTTCACAAACATAAAAGATTAGGACTTAGGTGTTGAGAGGCAGAACCTACCTTTAGATTCGACTGAATCATTGGGAGCCACATTGGGATGAGCTGATGGAAAACAGAAACCCTGCATTATTACTCTACTAGGCATACTGATAATGCACCTCTTGCAATTCATTATAGCACCGTATCATTATGTCACACTTGGTCAAAAGAGGTACAATCGATGTTCTTAGTCTGAAGAATGAATCAAGAACTGTGCTGACAACATTAACCCAGAGATAACACAAGCAGCTTTGTAGGAAATATTGGCCAAGCAGTGTCCTGTATAATGTATGATGTATTTTACGGGCTGCTTTTAAAAGATTAATTTTAAAAACAAGTATAAACAAAGAAATAACACATCTAAAACCATTTAAACATCTAAATAAAAAAATCTAATTGACCAAGCAGTGTTCTGTCTAATGTATTATGTATATTATAGTCTGCTTTTTAAAAGTTATTTTTTAAAATAAATACAAAGAAATAACACCTTTAAAAACCAATAAAAGTATGTAACAAAGAAAAAAACTAAAAGAAAAACCTACATACATAGTGTACCAGGACCACTGGGGGAAAAAATACCTATACCATTTACCCTTGTGTGGAGCTCCCTCTCCTTCCAAAATCATGTAGACTCTTGAGTTTGCTTTGTCCCTTCCCATTTTTTAATACAAAACTAATTAATTCTCCCAGTATATTTATAAACACATCTCTGAGTGGTACCCCCCTCTTAACCCTTACATTAATATAATTTTATCATTAATTGCCATATCCCAGAATTCTCAATACCATTCACTAAAAATATATATTTTGAGCCGTTTTCCAATTCCTAGCAATAATCAATTTTGCAGATATTAGCAGACTGGAAACTAATTCTCTAGTTGTCCAATTACCTACCTCCTTTTCATTTTTTGATAAAAGCGCTATTTTAGGACACCCAGCTAAATTTAAATTGCTTATTTTATTTATTTCCTTAAAAAACAATTGTCAAAAATTCAGTATATACTTACATTCCCACCACATACGAAAATATCTACCTATTTTCTGGCACCCTCTCCAACACATTTTAGAATAATTATCAGTTTCACTGGAGCTAAGCACCATCTCCAAATTAACTTATAAAAATTCTTTTATCCTTATTGACATTCATTTCAGCATTCTAGTGTTCCATATGTATTGTACATAGATTTTACACATGTTGAATGTTCCATGTGAATAACTCCACAGGTCTACAAATACTGTACATGTATTAAATGTAGTGTGTCATCCAACGTCATTATGAAAGTGTTGTGAAGATAAACAAGGAGAGGTTGAGAATAAAGTAAGCCACCTTGAGGATTTTTCTGGGGGGAAGAAGGGTGGGATGACAATGTATTTTTTCAAAGAAGACCTTGAAGTACTTTTCATTTTTGTTCTTGCCTCTTCATAATTACTTCCTTATACCAAGCATGTTCTCATTGGGAGCTGGTAATATCTGAGCATGTTTACATAGCACCTTACACAGAGAACTGAAATCCTGAATGTCAAATTTTGCAATAACAGAAAATGTCTTGGAGAGATATTCACTTCTTTAACAAAAGTTGGTGGTGATCTTTTAACAAGACACTTTCAACAGTTTGTTTAGACTGTTCCTTTTCTTATGGATAGGTAGCATGTCATTCTCAGAAAAATGTCCTGGAGATGATGCATGACATTTTATAGAACAGGGATCGGACACCTGCAACCTTGCATATATTCTTGGATGGCAAAATCCTATAAAAAGGTAAAGGTTCCCCTTGACAATTTGTCCAGTCGTGTCCGACTCTAGGCGGCAGTGCTCATCTCCGTTTCCAACCCATAGAGCTAGCGTTTGTCCGCAGACAATCCTCTGTGGTCACGTGGCCAGTGTGACTAGACACGGAACGCCGTTTACCTTCCCACCGAGGTGGTACCTATTTATCTACTCGCATTTTTGCATTTTGCATGCTTTCGAACCGCTAGGTTGGCGGGAGCTGGGACAAGCGACGGGGGCTCACTCCATCGCGTGGATTCGATCTTACGACTGCAGGTCTTCTGACCTTGCAGCACAGAGGCTTCTGCGGTTTAACCCGCAGCGCCACCACGTCCCTGCAGCACCACCACGTCCCTATAATCCTATAATCCTTGACAATTTACCATACTCACTGGTGTAGATAAGAGTTGGAGTCCAACAATATCTAGAGGGCAGCATGTTTCTCACCTGTTCTGTAGATGTGAGATAGCTCTCATTCACAATACCATCTGTTATTTATTTACTAGTTACTTTTATATTCCACTTTTCCTCCCATGTGCTCAAAATGGCAGATGTGGCATTCCTCCATTACTACTTTATCTTCACAATATCCCTAAAAGGTAAAGCAGGCTGAAAGAGTCTGATTGGTCTAAACTAAATTTCATGGTTCTTCAAAGACGTAATCTAGCCACTACAACACACTGCAATAAGAAGTATGTTTAAATGGCCACTGCAAAAGAAACAGTGACTCACAAGTTCCTTAGAAATGCATCAGCGGTAGCGTTCTGTAATATCTTGGGAATGGTACTTAACCCAATGTCTGCCATTTTTTATTATTACTGACTTAATGCTCCCACTTGACTGACAACTGTGCCAGTTCCATATTTGATAGCTCAAGTTGTATTTATCTGCAACATGGAAGAAACAAAGAGGTATGGGAGAATTATTTTGCATTTTGCTTTGTTTTATAATTGTAAACCAGGTTTACATTAAGCCTGAAGACCTTTCTGACATGTTCCAACATTATTGAAAGAGTTGGACATATTGTTCAAAAATGTTCCTCTAAATGGCATCAAGATCTGCAATTTTCCAATTAAGGTCCTAAGAGTTACATGGAAAATGTAATCAGTATTGACAGCATGAGATAAAGTGCTATTCAGGGAATGTTATTTCATTGGCTGGATTGGATGATGCAACATTTGGCAGAATTCTAGAGGTGGGTGAGAGTCACAGTCCATCTTCAGCACACTGCTTAGCAACAACATTGTTTATGGAATCCCAGTGAAGAAATAAACATTGTGGACTGAAAAGCTTTGAAATGCTAGGAACAAAGGTCCTTGTAGTGACTATCAATTACAGAGATACAGCTGGACAAACCCGAATTTTTAACAAGCAGGAAGAAATTAAGGGTTTGCCCGGATTGCAAGAGACAACTGTGCTATTCACTGGCCAGAAACAGATTTGGGTTTTACTTTGAAATGCATGAAATTGTGTTAGGTCACAGCGACAAAACTGCATCAAGTTAACAAGGTGTCATGCACCTGCTCGTACATAGGATGGCATGCTACCAGCCATTTGCCTGGCACCTTGTAAATTAGTTGCAATTTGCTGCTGTAACTTATGTCATTTTACTTACTCCAGTATGAAAATGAAATAGAATTCTGGCCAGTGCTTGATCATGGGCCAGTTATTCTCTCTCTCGGCCTGATCTATCTCACGTGGATTTTGTGACGACAAGGTGGAAAGGAAGAGAGCTCACTGGAGGAGAAATGAGGTATAACTGTTCCCAAACTCAACTGGAGATGGACCTTGTTCTGATCCAGATGGACAGATTTGAGGTCCACACATTCTTTTTATGAGCATTATCTCTGGCCTGCTTCTGATCATGTAACACACAGAGAGGACACATAACCTTTTGAAAAGCATCACAGCAGTGCATTCATGTGGAAACTGCATTTAAAAATTTGTAATCCCTGCAAATTTGGGGGGGGGGGGATGGTGTCTACAAACAAAGCCCTAACAAAGATATCTGATTCCCCTTTGCAGATATTTCTGTGAAAGGTACCCATTTATGTCTATCACTTGCTCATGTGGGTCCCTTCCAGCTCTGATGATGAGGGTATCTATGAGCAAAAGTGCTATCAATTAGAAGAATGTGCCATGATAAGGATAGACCTCCTTCTTGGCCTCCCAGAGTGATGGCCTGGGGGGGGGGGGGGTAACCCTCTTCTGTTCCAAACAAGCAGAGGGCTGGCCCAAGTCTTGGACAGCATGAGGCTTCAGTTAGGAGATACAGAGGGACACCAGCAATTGCAGTGGCAGCTGCTTAACCATTCTTCTGATCCCCCAGCTATTTCTCTCTAATGGAAAACAAAGCTGTGTATGCCATGCAGCCTTTTCTGCACCCTGTAACCTGGCCTGCTGCCCTCAGGTGTGGGTGGAGGATCCTATCTCATTACCAGTGTTGTCGTACTCCAGTCAGCTTTGGCACATGGAATGGGAGGTGGGCATCCATTTGCCCTTCACTTCACTCAGCTGGATGCCTTGAACTGGCCCTGGAAGCAAACCATTCTCTAGCCAAACAATTTTTGGAGATGCTTTACTCTGTTTTCCTTTTGGTGCTATGGTACCAAGAGCTAAAGGAATGCTTCTTATCAACCTGCCCTTCTGAACTGTCCTATCACCAGCTCAAGTGTTGCATTTTGGAATAGATCTTGCTCTTTGTTCTTCCCCAAGCTGGGGTTTTCCAGATGTGTACTCCAACAACACACTGGCAAGGGTGATGAGAGTTGACGTTCAACACAGCTAGAAGGTAACTGGATTGGCAAAGGCCACCTTGAATCATCTTTCATAGTTGTAAGTAGCCTACAGCAATAGTATTCTTGATAGGACTAGGAACAGCAATTGGGGAAAAAATCCAGGAGTTGTTAAAGCTTTCTTTCAACCTCTGTTGTTCATGCTTTGTTGGCTGAACCTTCTGCACCTATTCGGACAGCTTTTTCCAGTTTAATGACCCTAAACACTCTTTCCCTTCATTTTTGCATTGCATAATACAGAAACCTTCCAAAGGAAATAGAATAGATCACAAAACTAGGATTGTTTATATTCAGCTCTTCTCTTTTGGCCCTTAGTTTGTTAAGAACTACATCCTCTTTGGACAAAGGTACAGCCAAGTTATATAAAAGCTGCACTGACAGCTGTTTTCTTATTATTCAGCTGCATCCAAGATGCATCCAAGTACTTGAAGTCTAGGAGTAAAATTTTTATTTATTTTATTTAGATTTTTTTTAAAAAAATAATAGAATTACTATTCAGCCTAGCTCTGAAACAGGAAAAAATCCAGTCCTATTGTCTTCTGTAGATAAATTTTTGCACTGAATAAAATACTACTTCAGAGAGCCCCCAGTCCTCTGGAGCCATTTTTCAGGGGGCAGCGAGAAAAGTGAGGTGGTGTTGGTGGTAGGGAAACCAGCAAGCGGACACAAAATGCCATGCATAGCCTTTTGGAATCTAGTTATTTTTAAAAGCCCATGGGTTCCCAATGGAGAGCTGGCCTACCTTGACAAATATAGTGGAATTACATTCCTGCAAAGCCTCCATTAAGCTGATCACATGGAGACACACCATCTCCACCATCTAGAGGGAAATGAACACCGAGTACAACAACATCAGGAAAACAAAAAGCCATGGCTGGTACGATTAACTTCAGTTCATTAGTATAGCAATTAATAAGAAAAATGCATAACCCAGCAACATTTCAAATAACCAGCAAGCAAGTAGAAAACCATGTTTAATCTGGACATTGCTGTTTTCAGCCAAATTTCATTTTACCTAGTTTGAACCTTCAGGTATAATCTTTTACCTAGCCCAGAATTAAAATATTAAAAAATCAGTTTTTGTACTGCACATTTCAGAATCCTCAAGCAGCATAACCAGTGGCCACGCTGGCTACAGGTTTCTGGGAGTTGTAATTCAAAAAAAAAAGGTAACTTTTCCAAACTTTGCACTAGACCTTGAAAGTCCTTTTCAACACCCCGTCCTGGATAGTCACCATTCATCAGAATTCCAATAGAAAGGCATATTTTTAATTTACTGGATTCTCTCTCAGAATCAACTATCTAAATCCTGTTTATTTTTGGTGGAAGCAATTAATTATTATAATTCATCAGAGAGGTACGAATACATAATTCTTCATTTTTTTCTTCAGAGCAAACAATCTGGCATACAGAAAAATCTTCTGTTGTACTGGAGTGATAAAGGTAAAGGTAAAGGTTCCCCTTGACAATGAAGTTCAGTCGTGTCCGACTCTAGGGGCCGGTGCGCATCCCTGTTTGTAAACCAAAGAGCCAGTGTTTGTCCACAGACACTTTCTGTGGTCACGTGGCCAGCATGACTAGACACAGAACGCCGTTACCTTCCCACCAAGGTGGCACCTATTCTTCTACTTGCATTTGCCTGTGTTTGAACTGCTAGGTTGGCAGGACCTAGGGCAAGCAACAAGAGCTCACCCTGTTGCACGGATTCAAACTGCCGACCTTCCAATCAATAGCCCAGTGGCTCAGTGATTTAACCTGCAGCACTAACCTGTGTCCCCATTGGCGTGATACATATCATTTAAACTATTCTGTAGTGAACCAATGTACAGGCAAACCACTATGGGTAATGTCATAGTGAATTCTGTGAGACAGAAAACTCACAGAATTCACTATGATATTACCTACAGCATATACAGCAGGATCCCTTTATCCACAGAATCAGTATCCACTAATTCACTTATCCACAGTCTGAAAATATTTTATATATAATATATAATGAAGTTACTAGAACTGGCCACTAGAGGGAGCCAGATACCATGCTATGTATAGATTTTGCTAGAGAAAGATATTTCTATAATGTCATTACCAGAACTGGCCACCAGATAGAGCCAGAGATCGTGCTATGTATAGCCTTCGCTATTAAAATAGCATTTTGTGTTTTTCAGCATCCATGGGGAGGCTTGGAACCGATCCCCCGCAGATATGGAGGTCCTACTGTACTGCCTTTTCACAATGTGTTCCATCGTTACTTGGAAGGACCCATCAATCACCTTTCAGGATATCCCTGTGGCATGCAGTTGTGTCATTAGGCATTGTACAGAAGGGACTGCTAGTGCAGAAAGTTTAATCCTTCACACTTAGGGTAACAAACATTCACTGTCAAACTGGATTTAAGCCATAAGCTTCCTTCATCCAATGACTTGGATGAAGTTATGATTGTTTCTTTGATAAGCAATTGTTCCTGTTTTAAAGGAAAAGGGGTGCTTATATACCGGAACCAGAAGGAAACAGTGTAACCAAAAGGCCAAGCACCCGAGTTTACTTTTTTCCTGCTCCATCCCAGTTCTCTTTCCTTCTGTGTCACATCTTTCAACTTGCAAGCTTGATCACTGCATGGCAATGGTCCCATTTCAAGTATTGGTGAGTCATTCTGGGAGCCTTTATAAGTGACTAAGTTCTTGGACTAAAACTCCCAGAAGCCTTCACTACCAGCTGTGCTGGCCGAGATTTTTGGGAGTTGTGTTCGAAGAACATCTGGGGACCCAAAATTAGGAACCACTGAAAGAGAGAGAGAGAGAGAGAGAGAAAGAGAGGGCACAGCCACTTGTAAAACCTATCAAAATGGAGACTGTTTGCTCCGCATGTACACCACCACCACCCATATCTATTATCCCATGCTGCCATGTGAATCTGTATCTCAATACACAGACACAGGGCTTTCAGTTTTAAATGCCTTGTCTATTACGCAGGACTGAATGAAATCAGCCCCAGAACCTCAGTCACGGCATCTGACTCACCACCTTGTTATGTGCCATTAGCTGGAGAATGCTCGGCGTCACTCGGCTCCAGAACTCCAGGGCGGTGAGGATTGCTGTGAAGCTAAATTCATTTTGGTTCTGGACTGTGGGAGCCACTGCTGCTTGTTCGCAATATACTGTCCACAGCTGAGCAAAGATAAAGGCATGGAAAAGAGAACACATGTGCAAGACGGAGGTCTAGAGGAAGAGAAAGAAGGGATGGGGAAGAAAACCTCTGTTGGTCTTCAAATAATATATTACATTCTCCTACAGAGAACTACAACATAATATTATTTCCCTCTTCCAATAACCTCTAGCAAAGTAATCCTAATCAACGACAGCCTTGTCAAGAATGCCCTCAGATTTTGTTTCCTATCCACATGTGGTGAGTGATATGACAACTCATCTATATTCAAACATATTCAAACAGGCACTTTATATTCACAGCCTCAGATCAGGCAAAGGGATGGCAAGGCCAAAGCCTATGGGGACCCCCCCCCCCCCACAGCTCTGTGGACCAAGGATGACTGGATGGAACAACTCTGAGCCGGGCAAGTACTGCAGGTTTTGTCACCCCTGCAAGAATCTACAGAGGCGGTTACAGCTTGAGCTCCCAAAGAGACTCATAAAACTGTCTGGTCTATGTAATTCCATGAGCAAACCCAGGATTCTGAGAAAAACGCAGTTTCAGACTTGTGCTTCTGTCACATTTTTTAGCAGGTCATGGCAAGGAACTGTCCTCATCCATCCAACTCTCTGGCTTGTGGAATTCAGGGAATGACAAGGGGAGTCTCCACTTAACCCTTCCTGCTAATGGAATGATTTCCATCAACAAAACAAAGAGGAGGAAATTCCCCCACTCCCTTCCAGTTGCCTCCCTGAATTTTTCCAGCCCAAATTTTGGTGGGCTCCATTGGGTTGAGAGGAGAAGAAAGTCCTGTTGCATGAGGGGAAGTGGAATCTCCACTTGCACAATGTTGCATTCCATCCAATATCACCAGAACTGCATCAGAACATGAAAAAGTCATTTTTTTGAGGATCTGATGTGGATAAAGTTTGGAATTGTCCTCTTACAACCAATACTGTTGGATGACCTATTGAGGGAGGCCGACAGAGGTAATATGTCCTTGTTGGTCCTCCTCGATATCTCAGCCGCCTTTGATACCGTCGACCACGGTATCCTCCTGGGGAGGCTCTCTGAGTTGGGAATCGGTGGCCTGGCGCTTGCCTGGCTCCGATCCTTCTTGGAGGACCGTCCCCAGAGAGTACAGCTTGGGGAGAATGCTTCGGCCCCATGGAGTCTCAGTTGTGGGGTTCCGCAGGGGTCGATCATCTCCCCAATGCTGTTTAATATCTATATGAGGCCGCTGGGTGGGGTCATCAGGGGGTGTGGTGCTTCGTGCCATCAGTATGCTGATGACACGCAGCTCTACATCTCCTTTTCATCTACCTCAGTGGATGCCGTTCTGTCCCTTCAGCGCTGCCTGGAGGCTGTACTGCAATGGATGCAGTTGAATGGGTTGAGGCTGAACCCGGACAAGACGGAGGTCTTGAGGGTGGGAGGTCCCTCCATCGGCGGTTTGGGCGACTCCCTCTCTTTTGGGGGGACGACCCTTACCGCAAAGAGTGAGGTTCGCAGCTTGGGGATACATCTGGACCCGGCGCTTACCATGGAAACCCAGGTGGCGTCCGTGGCCCGTTCCGCCTATTTCCATCTATGGCGGATTGCCCAGCTGCGACCATATCTTGATGGGGAGGCCCTCACTACTCTTGTCCATGCGCTCGTAATCTCGAGATTAGACCATTGTAATGCGCTCTACGTGGGGCTGCCTTTGAGATTGATGCGGAAACTTCAAATGGTGCAGAATGCGGCAGCCAGGCTCCTTAGTGGGGTGAGGAAATATCAGCATATCTCTCCCACTCTGGCTGCCTTGCATTGGCTGCCCATTCGTTTCCGCATTGACTTCAAAGTGTTAATGATGACGTATAAAGCCCTAAACGGTTTGGGACCTCGATACTTGGCAGATCGTCTTCTCCCACCTAGATCTACCCGAACCACCCGGAATAGCCAGCGGGGACGGCTGAGGGGCCTAACGCCGAGAGAGGCCCGGAAAGAAAGAACAAGAAACCGGGCCTTCTCGGCAGTGGCCCCTCGGCTATGGAACAGCCTCCCTGCTGAAATTCGTCTGGCACCCTCGCTGGGCGTTTTTAAAACTCATTTGAAAACCTGGTTTTTCAGGCAGGCCTTCCCTCCAGTCAATAACTGATTTTTACTCTTATCATCTTGGTACTGATTTAATTTAATATAAATGTTAAAATTATGCTGTTTTAAATGTTATGATGTTTTAATGTTATGATGTTTTTATTATGTATGTAAGCCGCCCCGAGTAGACTTTGTCTAGGGGGGCGGGGTAAAAATCTAATAATAAATAAAAATAAAATAAAATAAATACACTGGCTGCAGCTCACTAAATTTCTCACTAAAACAATGAATAAAGGAGTGAAGGGACAGTTGACCCCATGGTCTACAAAGATGGAGAGGGTCAACTGATCCCACATCCCTAGAAGGAGATAAGACCATGCTTCTATCTTCCCGGGTGGTGAAGACCAATGGGCAGCAAAATGGCAAATGCGTTTCAGTATATAAGAAAATGAAAAGTAATGCACATTGGGGCAAAAATTAAAAACTTTAGTTATCAGCTAAGGGGTTCTGAGCTGTCTGTGATGGATCAGGAAAGAGATCTTGGTGTGCTGGTGGACAGCTCGATGAAAGTATCAACCCAGTGAAGAAGGCCAATTCCATGCTAGGTATCATTAAAAGGGGGATTGAAAATAAAACAGCCAACAATTCCATTGTACAAAATGCTGGTAAGGCCGCACCTGAAGTATTGCGTACACTTCTGGTTACTGCACCTCAAAAAAGACATCGTAGAACTGGAAAAGGTGCAGAAGAGAGCGACTAAAATGATGACAGGACTGGGGCACCTCCCTTATGAGGAAAGGCTACAGCGTTTGGGGCTCTTTAGTCTAGAGAAAAGGCGCCTGAGGGGGGACATGATTGAGACGTATAAAATTATGCAGGGGATGAATAAAGTGAATAGAGAGAAGCTCTTTTCCCTCTCACGCAATACTAGAACCAGGGGACATCCACTCAAATTGAGTGTTGGGACAGTGAGAACAGACAAAAGAAAATATTTCTTTACCCAGCATGTTGTTAGTCTGTGGAACAGGATGTGGTGATGGCATTTGGCCTAGATGCCTTGAAAAGGGGATTGGACAGATTCCTGGAGGAAAAGTCCATCACAGGTTACAAGCCATGATGGGGATGTATAATCTCCAGGCTTAAAAGGAAGGTACTTTAAAAAGCCAGATGCAGGGGAGGGGTATCAGGAGACAGGTATCTAGTTGTCTTGTGTGCTCCCAGAGGTATCTGCTCTCCATGCTGACAGTCTCCATTTTGGACAGCATGTAACTGCAGTTTCCATAGTTTTTAACATCTACCCAGAATGGATTTTAAACTTTTCTGCTTCTCCTGTCCCATTTCCCAAGTTTTGTGATGCCTAGTTTAATTAAGAGTTCAGAGGATTCAAAGCTCACTTCTCCCTTCCTCCATCCCCTTTTATATTTTGATGGCGCACTAAATATATTATCCTACAATGCTTTGGAAAATATGGATCACACAACTAAGCTTCTTTTTATTCACTTAAAAAACTAAAGGAAGGCAAGATGTGATGGTAAATTGAGCCACAACCCATCAGGTAGAGTTCCCCCGACTCAGACCTAAGGGAAATTTAGCATTCAGGGACTCACAGTTTAACTGCCAGACAGGGATTAGATGTGGCTTGGTGAGCAAAGCATCCAGATAGAGCTGAGCTAGGAAAGCTAACACTGCCCAGTGTTAATAAGAAATTGGGAATGGCCATCCAATTGACTCTGGTCCCAGGTAAGTTGCCTTCCAGCAAACACCTGCATTCCAACCTCTAGGTATTTTCAGAATCACTGCAAAGATGCTGTAACCCTTGTGTTTCTGTTAATTTCCCAGGGGAGCTAGGCAGCATCTAGGCGGTACCCTGTGTATCATATTTAGTTGCACATCAAACAGTTGCTATTTTCATGCAGCATTCTTGTACCTTGGACTGTTCTGGAAATCCAATCAAGATCACAATTAGATGATCAGCAACATGAGAGCCTGCATCCAGTGGAATGGGCATACAGACTGAAGGAGAATTTGGACAGACAACATTATGTGTCAAGGACCCCAGAAGGAGCCAGGAGAGCAGCCGGATGTGAGATACACATTCAATGAATTCTTTGGGTCTGTTGGAAAAGAATACATGGTTTCAGATTCTTACTGTCTCAAAAGCTTAATCCTCTCCCAAATAACCAGCATCAATTTGAATGTAATACTGATATCAACGTTTGTTGTTATAAAGCATAATAATAAACTATGGCCAGAATCCTATTGGGACTTGACTCCAAGAGTGAAATAACATAAGCTGTGCTGGTAAATTGCAGCTAATTAACAACATGCCAGCCATGTGCTTGATGATGTGAATAGTACATGGCCAGGCAGGCAACCAGTATTGCAGATGACCTACAAGCCCTTCCATACTATTTGTTTGGATTAAGTTTCACTTTATTCGCCCTCATCCAGTCCATTACTGACACCAGACACTGATTTAGAACTGAGACCGCTTCCTTGGATTTAGATGGAAAAGAGAGACAGAGTTGGGTGTCATCAGCGTACTGGTGACACTGAACCCCAAAATGCTGAACAACCTTTCCCAGAGGTTTCATGTAGATGTTAAATAACATAGGGGACAAAACAAAGCTTTTATAAGCCAGGATGGGCAAGGGTCTAGCAGACAAATGAAAGCCTTCACTGCTCCAAGGATCTTGTCCACATCATCAGGCTGCAAAAACTGAAACTTATCCATCAACACAGGACAAGCAGGAGTCATAGTTACATCTGTAAGACCTATATTAATTACAGCATCCAAGTCAGCGTGGATCTGAAAGATTTTGCCTGCAAAATGCTGTGCAAATTTTTCACAGCAAGCTAACAATAATAATAGACATGGGCAAAGCAAACTACTTAAAAAACTGTCCTACATGATCTATTTGTTCCAAGGAGCTAAAAGAAAGTTGCTGCCTTATTGAGACATCTTTTATCCATGTATCATTTTTTTGTTGAAGGATATGCTATATTCTTAGACTTCAAATCACTATATTTTGTTGTGAGGAAATGCAAATCACTCACCTCCAAGTAATACAACAATACCTGTCTGAAATATAATTATGTGCAAGTACTAAGACTTCTTAATGATAGTATCTGTAACTTTACTGGTATTGTAACAAGACAATTCTACCCCTACCATTTAGACATCTGTTTCAAGTTCTTTGTTATCATTCCATTTGGGTCAAGATGTTCTTACCCTTGTTGCATTGCAGATGGAGGATGATATAGCCAAGGCAAATAACGCACCACAGCCTTGTTATCCCTGTGATTACCACGCGAGATTTCCATAGCAGCAATCTGAGCTAAGCCAACCTTCAAGTGCCCACCAAAAGTATCTTCATGCAGTGGCTGGGAACATGTTTTCATGTGACTCTGCAAAGCCAGAACATTTAACACTGTGAAGGGATTAATGCCATTTGATATTAAAGGCAAGAAGGATAAGGATGTTATACAGGTTAAGTGAAAACTTAACACTCAGTTAATGAAGGCTGAGAGTACTCCACAAAAAAGAATCAATCTTCCAGCTACAGGGGATCATATCACATGTTAAGTAAAATGCATATTTCCTATTCATTACAACACTTTCCCTCTAGGAACAAAAATTGTCCAAAGTTCCATGCATGAGCAATCAGACTGGCACATAAAACCAATGTTTACCTCTCTGTAACCAATCACAGAACAAATGCAAACTAATTTGTATCATGCAGGGCCAGACACACTCATGCTAGGGTAAACAAACATTTTTTCAGTCCTGAAGGAAACACTACTTTTAATGGGATGCTAACCATAGGGTCTAGTCTGCCCTTGAGATTATAGACAACAGCTCTCAGGAAAGTTACTACTTATGGGTCAGTTATCTTCCTTTCCACCTACAGAATCAGGCAGGCAACTAATCCTTCATCCATCCTCTAGACCAGCCATTCTCAATGGGCCCTCCGGGAGGGCTTGACACATTTGAAGGGAGCCACAGACCAGAAACAATTCTTCATACACCACTCTGTAAGGTTCGTTACGTAATTTATAGAATCCTGATTCGGCCTGTATTTCTTTAATTGTGTTTATGTTGAGAATGGCTGCTCCAGATGAGGTTCCCTTGGCACATTTTTCAGACTGGAATGTCTCTGCCACTCCCTTCTGTTGTTTAATTTCTCAGTGTTTATGTGGGATACTTCAGGGTGGAAATTCTGGCACTCTATACCTCTCTTCTTCAAACACTGAGGTATTTAGAGAGGAGTGATTAAAGCACGTATTTATGTTAATGGCCTAATGCAGCCTTGCCCAACCTCGTATGCTTCAAATACATCGCAACGCAATGCACATCAAACCTAGACTGATATGCTGGATTAAAATTTCCATCATCTCCAGCCAGCCTGGTATTGCAATGTAATCCATCTGGATAGCAGCAGATCAGGACAAGCTGGCGAAATGTCCCTGCCTCCTAAACCACCCCCTTCTGGCTAGTATTCCTGACCTAAGTGCTTTAAATTCACCTATGATAATGAAGGGAAAAGGGGGGGGGGAGGTAAGAGATAGAGATTTCTAAGGCAAGGTCCCCAGGTAAGTCCACCAAAATGCTCAGATGCCACTGGTAGATCCTCTTTCATGAAAACCCCTAGGAAAGAAGGTGTTTGGCTTCCAGTGACCATTCAAAAGCATTCAAAACACCTATGTATTGCCTGCCGTTCAGTTTGTTTAGACAAACAACCATAAAACAGACTGTCATCATGCAAACTGAAAAACTTAAACAAAATAAAACTTTATCAGCAAAATCAGTAAAACCTATTAACATGATTCAAAACAAAACAAAATATACATTTTAACTTGTTTTGACTACACACTAGAAAAACCAGGTCTTTGCCCGATGTCAAAAAGACATTATGTTGGGTACCATAATCAAGAAAGTCCTCTCTGCTGTTATTTCCTGACAGATTTCGGAAGGCTAAGGGATTTGGGGGAAGATCCCTCATGGTGACAGAAAATTTGGATAGGCTGGCATGGGAAAAAGTAGTCCTTTTAGACACCAAAGACCCAAGCCATTTACGATAATCCTGAAGCTCTCAATGCAGACATTAGCAGAAGAAAGCACATTATTTCTCTATCATCATCCTTTTTATTTTCAGCACTGCTGGTGCATGGGAGCAGACCAAAGGACCAAGCCTAAACATTAGGAGTCAAGTCCTAAAAAAAATTGCTGGTGAGATGAGATGAATTACTGAGTTTTGAATTTCATGAAAAAAAATTAGCAGCATTGGCAATTGTTTAAAATTGGTAAGTAAAGATTTAGGGACAATTCCAGTTGCTGAAACAACAACCACCATCTGTCAAATCTGCTTTGATTTGTATTCCTGCATTCAGCAGGGGGTTCGACTCGATGGCTTTATAGGCCCCTTCCAATTCAATGATTGTATGATTCTATAATTCTAAGGCTTTAAAAGGGGGACAGTAAAATAGGTTGGCTTAGATGGTTCCCCAGATGTTTTTGGACTAAAACTCCCAGAAATCCTGGCCAGCACAGCTAGTAGTGATGGCTTCTGGGAGTTTTAGTCCAAGAACATCTAGGGACCCAAGGTTGGGAAGCACAGGCTTACAGACAAGTAGAATTCTTATATCAGGTGTATTGGGCAGACTTTAATCCTGTAAATTCTACTTTGGTTTTCACTAGAACCTACAGAAGAGTGACTTGGAAAGGGAAGATGGCCCCGGAAGGTTTCCATTTTCTCAGTGGAATATGAGATTTGGCCAGAAACACTTCTACATTTTGGGTCTATGTTTCCATAGCATAGACTCACCCTGGCCATTTTTATGAATGATACAATGGTATTAATGTACATTTCAGAATATCCAAACTACAGCTAAGGAATTGAGACTTGGTTTGCTCAAACAAGTGCATCACCATCCCAAACCTCACAGCAAACATGTTTTGAAACCTACAGGAATTTCAAAGGCATTCTATTATGTGGGAATGTCCATTTCAAAGAGAGAGGGAGGGAATAAAAAAAAATTCCACTGGTCTTGTGCATGTTCTTCTTGTGAATCTCAACACCTCTTCAGAACCTGGCCACTACCATCTATTCTGTGCTGCCAATAACACTGTTCTTTTTATAATCCTTATGAATGAAAAGGTATTTTTTAACAGAGTTGGACGGAGCTTATCTGGGCACTCTGGGAGTTGTCATTCAAACAGTAACATTCCCAGGCTCTGGGAATAGAGACTCTTTAGATTTCCAGATGTTCTAAGTTCCAGCCTGCATGATCTTTACTACACCACATGGGACTTATGGAAGCTGATATCCAAGACAACTGGCTATGCAAAATTTCACCACTCCTATTTTAAATCTACACAGAACACATGTTATCAGCCTATGAAACAAGCTCTCTCTTCTGTCTAGAGCGCCATGATGCAGAACTTCATAACGATGCAATAAAACCATTTCAGTTGATGTGTCTGAGTTTTATACTCACCTTTAACTTGGTCAAAGTATGCATATCAGCAATAAAATCCAAAACCTCTCCAATGTATTGTCTCATACATTCCATTGCTGCTGTTGCACACTAGAACATGGAAGAATAAAAACCTGTTTTAATGACTCGCCAAGGCTCAAAACAAAAGATAAATTACCTCTCCTTCCTATGACGCCAGCTGAAACTCACACACCAAATATCTCCGAGATACTGCACCCTGATCTCACAACAGTTCCAGAAGGTGATCTGGCCCCAAAGGGAATGTAAAGCCCACTTTCTGATCCAGTATAGTAGTAAAAATAACAGTAGGATATAGGGAATATTAATCAGGTCCTGCTTTTACAGTCTAAGGGTACATTTGGCAAAAGGCATGTGGACATGTGGCCTGGAGTGGCCTGTCTATGGAATGGCATCAAGGAAATCTTTGATTTGTTTCATAAACAGCATGATTGACGGTTTCCTGATGGCAAAGGGCTGAGGATTTCTTTCACCCTGGACTTTTGCATGAGGAAATGAGCAAAATGAACAAACAAACAAACAAACAAACAAACAAAGACAGATACTTGGTTGCTGTAGCAACAAGGCTTCGGATGAACTGGGGGACACTGGAGTGTACCCTGATAAGATGCTATGGTTTCATCACATGCTGCAGAACAAAGATATAATTTAGTCTCTGGGAATAAGGAAAGGTGGTACAATGCATTCCTTTTTCCACCTTGCCATCTACCAATACAGAACTGAATTTGAGGGGTGAAGGTAAAGAACCCAACCAGAATGCAAGAAAATTTAGGGGCATCAGTGGAACAAAAAGCAATTGGTGCTTGGGGCAAGGAGACTCAGACTCACACTCGCTCACTTTCACCCTCAAACATACATGCTTTTCAGTTCACTTTTTCTAGACCTTTGGGTAGTGTGGGCGGATATAAGTTAAATAAATAAATAAATATTTACTTTTGGAGATTTTGACAGCTCTGAGGCCCTTAGGCTTTAGTTTGCCTTGATTCTGAGAGAAACTTCAGTTTTTACAATGGGTTAGATTACACCTTCTGGGAGATTCTATGCCTCCTTTACTGTCTTTTATTTCACTACTTTATTGTATAGTTTTCTTTCTTTCCTTCCTTCATCTTGAGTGCTGTGTCCAGTTCTGGACACTGCACTGCAAGAAGGATTGGAACAAGTTCAGAGGAGGGCAACAAGGATGTTCAGGGGGCTGGAAACCAAGCCCTATGAGGAAAGACTGAAAGAACTGGGCATGTTTATCCTTGAGAAAAGAAGACTGAGGGGAGATTTGATAGCACTTTTCAAATAATACTTGAAAAGCTGTCATAGAAAGGAGGAGTAGGATCTTTTCTTGATCATCCCAGAGTGCAGGACACGCAACAATGGGCTCAAGTTACAGGAAGCCAGATTTCAGTTGAATATCAGGAAAAACTTTCTGTTAGAGCAGTATGGCAATGGCATCAATTACCTCAAGAGGTAGTGAGTGCTCCAACACTGGAGGCATTCAAGAGACAACCACCTGGCAGATACCCTTTAATTTGTATTCCTGTATTGAGCAGGGAGTTGGGCCCAATGGCCTTATATGCTCCTTCCCACTTAATGATTCTGATTTTCCCATCTGGATTCTCTTGGACCAATTTTCCTACATAGTCCCTCGAGTCTTCAGAAACCTCTTCCTTGGAACAGGAAGCAACGTGCCTTTTTTTCTCAATCTTTAGGCCATAGACTGCTGAACATAGTGAGTTTCAACTAGAGAGCTGGTGGAAGATTTGGAGCAAATACAGTATTTCATAGAAAACTAACTGTTGCATATTTTGCATAACTGTAATTTCATCTGATTCTTTAATCTAGATTGTTCTGCATTACACTTTTAGTTTCATCACTGTGTTGTGTTGCATTGTGTTAGAAATTAATTGATTTTCCTTTGATTTTGTTTATATTGTGTCTTAATTTCATGGATTGTATTCTCTGTTTATCTTCTGTGATTTAAATAAATTTTAAAATTAACTGCAGCCATGAGTAGCCTCAGATCATCTCTGGCTTCATCTTTTGCTCACTGGGGGCTATGAAGGCCCTCGTTTTCAGGGAAGATAAACTCTGAGGACTTAACACATGATCAGCTTAATACGTTTTTATGTGCCTACAGTTTTTTCTCCAGTGTAATATCATCCTCAACTTTACATGTGATTTTGCTATAAGACATGTAAAGCAAGCTGTGACAATCCATTTCAATGATCATTTGAATGACTTTCACCTGTCTTTAATGAACTTTCACAATCATACATTTTTTGCCACTTGAGGGAGCACTGCTTCCAGATATGGTATCAAAGTCTCATCTAATGAGATACTGAGATACATGGGGCACACCCTCCAAACACACATCTGCACAACAGACTTCAGCATAGTTTAAGGACACTGCCTTTCCTCAGAAAATATGATTTGTTGAGTGGACCACCCAAACTGCTGTTCTTGGGACCCTTTAGAAGAAGTCATGCCCATTAAATTGGTATATAAAACCAATATAAGCTTTGTGGTGCAGTACTGCTGAGAAGCAAGTTGAGCCAGTCTGGCAGTACACAAATGCAAGATTTAGGTACATTCCTAAAAGTTGTTCCTGAACACATTCATTGGACAGTTCCATGGATTACATCAGGAGTGGGGAGTGTGTAGCCTTCCAGATGTTGCTGGACTACAACCCCCATCTGACTTTATAACAAACCAGAATCTCCATATCTCAAGTCCCCTTCTGTAGAAACGGACCAGAGAACAAATCAGTGAGACAAGCATTCTAAATATTGTGTACAACTTGTTAATCTCAGTACAAATATTGCTCAAGGGGCAGTTCAGAGATCACACTAGTGTTGTCTCACTGCCAACAATAGGGTTATTGTTCAATAGATGTGAATTTTCTTATTGTTATCCTAACACCAACAGCTGCCAACTGCGATTTTAAAAATGGTATTAGAAAGAAATCATAATATGCCTAGTCTATGTTGCAATGAAACCCCACCATTACATGATAATCAATTTGTAGGGATAGCAAATTGTCACTATTTGACTAGGAATGGTTTGGATTCTCAGTCTTAAATGGAGTTTTATGTGCTGAAATTTGGAGTTTAGCAGGGTTGGAGAAAGTAAAGCGACACAAATGTTGTATTTTAGCATTTGACCGCTTCTCATTTCTCCATGTTAATATAAAATCTACGTGGATGTGAACTATACCACCTTCTGTCTTCTCCATGGTTATGCCTGTCAGTTTACTTGACAGGACAACAAACAGTAAAAATAAGGTCACAGAAAGGCATGTCAGAGTGTTCTCCATCTTCCAGTGGCTCTGGAGAAGGATTCCACATTTCGTTTCTTTCAAATTGAGTGACAGCCTGATAAAGGCTATTGTGCCTCAGCCTCTCTTGAATACTAAGTAAAGTAAGTAAAGTTTGATTATGTGGTCATAGACCTGATGGTACAAAGATAAAATACATAAAATAAATACATAGTATAGCATAAAATCTTGCTATAGCTTTTTGCGAGTTCTCATAGCTGAAAATAAAAACTTAGCCACTAACTGTTTTATTATTTGATTCTCTCCAGACCACAGAAACTTCAGATAGCCTGTGGGAGGTAGACCAGTACATTTACTCATGATTGAACCAAGTATACTAATAGTTCAATTCAAACCCATCACATCCTCTCTTTCTTGCTACTGTTCCACTTGTTGCAATAAACATGTTGAGTTCTAAGAAGATAATCCATGCTACTGTGTTTTCCTTCTTAAATTACTAGATTCTCCATTTTTACTGCTATATCTCAAAGAAAGATAATTGAACTAGAATATAATGCTAATTTTCAGTATTATTTAAGCTTAAAGAGTCTGAGATTTCTTTTCCTTTACATTTCAACATAAATTAAATGTGGCAATTTCTGGGTATAAAAAACACACACTGCCATACCCATTCCACTGCAGGGGTACTATGCTGGTAGGAAAATACAGAAGTTGCAGATACTGCACATTGTGCTGAAGTCAAACTGCTTTTGGGACACTTCTGCATGCAGAACAAGGTGTATGGTTTTCGTTTAAATGAAATTTCAGAAGTGGAGGCCATGTGTGGCCATCTGCCATGGATTGACCACCTCCATCACAAACTACTAAGACTCCACATGATTCTGCTGTAATTAGCCATGACTTGTTACGATCGAGATCTGGGGCCATTCTGCATGCAAAATGAAACCTATCACATGAAGATGGCCAGGTTGCTCAGTGTTTCAGCATGAATAGTTCTGTGTATTGGCTAGGTTTTCAGCGACATCAGGCCCCTTTCAAAAATATTCATCTGCTTTACTATCTGAGGAACCATTGAAGAGGAAAGACAATGAATACTACTCTAACCATAACTGCTGCAAGGGATAACAGATAGTCACACCACCTGGTGCTAGGATATTTATGTCCATGCACAGCTCATAATTCTGCATTTACTATTGTTCTCACTCTTCTGTCCATACTTCACCCCCCAGACCTGTGGACTGTATATAGACCTGGATTCCATGAATCTGAAGAAGTAGTCCAAGTGTACATGAAAGCTCACACAATAATTAATCTGTTTAATCTTACAGTGCCACTCTCAACTCTTCATTATTTTGCTGCAGTAGACTAATACAGCTACTTCTGGGCAAGGTGTGTCCAGATAGGCTTTAAAGGTATAGTGGCAATGCTGCTTTTACCATTTTTCCATAGGTTTCCAAGGTCATCGTTGTGCACTTTCAATTCTCCTATACTTCCCTACTGCTTCTCCTACCTTTGCTCTTATTGCAGAAAAGCTATTAAAGGAGGGGGAAGGCAGAAATGCAGTGCAATTTTTTTTGTGTGTGCATGATTGAGGCACAGCTGGGAAGGAGTTGTCCCCAGAGAAGATGAATATTCCACTAGGGTTCTTTCTCCTTGCTATCATTGCCTTTGCATTTGCAGTTGAGACATCCAGTCCTCTGAAGCACGTGTAGGCAAAGTGAGGTCACTTTGGAGGAGTTTGGCATTCTGCACCCATTCTCAGTGTCCACTTAGTTGCTTCTTTACCCTTTGTGTTCACCAGGAAAAAGCTAACAAGCAGTGCTTGCTTGAGATTAACCTTCCCTGCAATGAACTATATCATTAGGGGATTCTGCTGTCATGTTTATGTGCATTCATTTTCATGATGATGTAGCTATGGATTTCCAAAATAACAAAATAAAAGGACTACAAAGTTTTTAAAATATGGTACGGTTGAAGCTTTCTGTTAAAACACCAGAGCAAATGAAGGGGTTTTGCCTCTCAAAGTTTCTCAAGTAGGAATATAGTGTTAAAGGCAACTTAGTTGTGCTTCTGCTTTTGTCCAGTAGAAGGACTTCAGCATTTATTAATGAATAAGCATGAATAGCATTGGACTAGGGATCAAATGTTGGGCTAGGGATCATTTTTTTTTTGCCATAGAACTCCCCACAAGCCACACGAGACTCCCAAATTACTACAGATAGTCCAAAATGAAACAAACAAGCAAGCAAACAAGAAGAGACCTTACATCCAGTTTTGATTTGTCTGTCTGTGTGTGTATGAGTGTTTGTCTGTGCCACCTCATTTTTTTAAAAATTGATTTATTTTTTTGGCTGACAGGTCTTGTGGTACCCTTGAGGTGCCTAAAACAGACCACTTCATCCATCCATCCATCCATCCATCCATCCATCCATCCATCCATCCATCCATCCATCCATCCATCCATCCATCCATCCATCCATCCATCCATCCATCCATCCACCCACCCATAACATTTTTACCCTTCCTTTCCTCTAAAAAAGGACCCGAGACAGCTAAAACCCATACTTGAGGTATAGAGAAATCACCCTACATGGAAGTCAGGCCCCAGTCAGAGCAGATGATACTGGGCTAGCTGGAATGATGGTTTGAATGAGTGCAAGGCAGCTTTCTAAGTTCTTCTATTTCCGTAATGTGAGGTAGGAGTCTGTGTTGTTTACTTACTGGCCAAACTCACTGACAGCTGAAGCATGGAGAATGAAGGGGAGAAAACAGTCGACGAGAAGGACCCCCTTGGCACCTTCCCTCCCACTGAATGGGCTGGACAAAGCAAAGGCATGTGCCTGAAAAGGGAACCGAGTCATGCCCAAGCTGGCACATACATGACATCTGAGCCTATTTTGCCACACCTGGGACTTGACTGGACTGCCAGAAAAATGAACAAGTGGGTTCTAGATCAAATCAAGCCTGGGCTCTGGAGACAAAAATATTGAAGTTGAGGCTGCCCTGCTTTGGGCACATCATGAGAAGTCAGGATTCTCTGTCAATTTAAATACACATAGAAGAACATATAGGTTAAAGAAATATGGAGACAAAAAGGAGGCAGCATTTGCTTTGATACTTACACCAGGGAGGGACGCAATCATCTGCTTGTGCAAGATCATTGATTCAGCTAGCTTTGTTCCCGCATCTGCACAAACAAACTAATGAGGAATAACACATTAAGCAATCTATTGTGTGGAGTAGAGGGTACAGGAGACAAAATGCAAGAACCCATTGTTTATGATTTTATTATGCAAAGTTTCTTCTTGCTGATATTTGCTGCAATATATAAATCTTATATTGTGAATAAGCAGATCAATCCACCATGATCAAAAAGCCAAGAAATTTAGATCCTGTATATGTGATCACATATTTCCCCCAAGAAATTTTTCTCCTTGTGGCAGCAATTTTAAAGTCAAAGAGGTTCCCCCACCTCCAAGTCAGAGCTCATTACACAGTGTGCAACCTTGATGACATTAGGACAATTACAGTTCCAATTGGCTCGATGCAGGCTTTCATTCCAGAGCAAAATATGTACTCTCCTTGTAGATTTCTTTTCCTTTTCTTAGTGAGTATACAGCCTTCTGACTTTTCTCTACAATAACTTAAAAAAACCCTTTTAAATGCAATAGATGGTGCAATCTATTTGTTTATCTGATTTGTATCCTACCCTTCTTCATAGGATCAAAGCTTAAGAAAGTAACTTTCTGGACCACACTTCCCAGAATCCTCCAGCCAGCATGGGTATCGTGGCTGATAAACTCTAGGAGCATTAATCCAAAAAAAGTGATATTCTCAAAATCTGCAGAGGATGGTTAACAACCTCCATAAAATGTATATAAGCCAGTATCTTGTGTTACTGGAGTGTACAAGCATTGCCCCTGATTTGGCAGTCTCCCCTTTGCATATCTGGTCCTACACTGCTTGTGCCATTGGTTCCACCACTAGTTGCATGATCAGTCACATGACAAGGGGCCTGCTGAAGTGGGGAAATGCTTATATGATTGCCCTTATGCTCCAAATGGGATCGTGGTCCTAAACTGCAATTCTAAAATCACTACTACTACTACTACTACTACTACCCTGTTTCCCAGAAAATAAGACCTAACCTGAAAATAAGCCCTAGTATGATTTTTCAGGATGTTCGTAATATAAGCCCTACCCCAAAAATAAGCCCTAGTTAAGTGAAACCCCGCCCTCCACCACTGTGCAGCATTGTGCAGCAACCAGAAGATGATGACATGACTGTATTTGAATAAATGTAGATTGTTGTACATGAAAAAAATAAAACATCCCCTGAAAATAAGCCCTAATGTGTTTTTTGGAGCAAAAATTAATATAACACCCTGACTTATTTTCGGGGAAACACGGTACTACTACTACTACTACTACTACTACTAGCACTAGCACTACTACTAGCACTACTACTACCAACACCAACACCAACACCATTACTACCAACAGCAATGCAAACATGAAGCAAAACAGATGAAATATTTGCATTATACTCTCAAAATCTTTTCTAATAAATATACTTTTAAAGTAACACCTCAATAACAACAGCAAGCAAGACAATGAAAACTACTGGGAGGGAGATCCATGGTTAGGTTGCCACAACTGAGAAGACCCTGCCACACAGGTTAGCCCCACTGGCCATGTTACTCTTGTGCATCACAAGCAAGACCTTCCTCATTAATCTTAGAATACAGACAAATGTGTTAAACTCAGATACGAGAAACATTAGGTTTGTGAAACTACAGCTCCCAGAAATGTACTATCAGATTCTGGGAGTTTCAGTTCAAAACACCATTCCCATGCCTGGTTAAACCAAGAGTGGATAAAGAGTGGCCCTCCAGTTGCTGTCAGGTAGCAACATGCAGCATGCCATACCACCGGCTATGCTGGCTAGGGCAGCTGTGAGCAGCAGTCTAACTTCCCGCTTTGCTCATTCCCGTGATAAACTAACAAAACTGATATGTCTGAAAGAACAAGAAGAGATCTGCAGCTGCAAAATGGTTCCTGTTTGTTGGTCTGTCAAACGTGTGTTTATGTGCCATCAAGTCACTCAGGACTTACGGAGACTTTGATAGAAGGTAACTGCGATGTTCAAGGAATAGTTTAACATTGCTGCTGCTGCCACCACTGAGCTTCCAGGGCCAAGCACGGATTTAAACTCATGTCTTCTAAGTCCAATCTGACACTCTGTCCACTACCCCACATTGGCTCTGATGGATCTGTCATACCTTGAATCTACAAAAACTTGCATTCAAAGGTAATTGCATGGTGCTGGCATGCTATGGCTGAAATCCAGTAGCACGTCACGAGTAGAGTACACCCACTGACTCAGTGGGGATTTGGTGAATCAACTTCTCTGAAATTTCCACTGATTCAATGGGCCTTGCTCTAATTGCAACTTACTACTGGATTTCACGCTATATGTGGAAGTCCTAAGAGAAGATCCAAGCTGTTTGCAGAACCTATCACCTGAGGCAGGGAGGGGAAGAGGCCACTGGGCGTATGCCCCCCCACCTGAACAACTCATAGGACTAGCAAGGTTGATTGTATGGTAAGAGGAAGAATAAGAGAATAAATATAACTCATGGGAGAGGTAGCATGGGAACCATCTATGGGAAGACTCTTAAGCCAATAGGAAACTCAGAGTCATAATGGTGCCCAAGATTTGTTGTTGGCAATGACACAATGTTTCCAGAGCTTGGAAAAGTTACTTTTTCAGACTGTAACTCCCTAGATTCCTCCAGCCTTGCTTGCTGAGAGACTCTGAGCACTGCAGTTGGGGGGAAAAGGTAACTTTTCCAAGCTAAGGATGTTTCAGAGTGAGGTTTGATGGTGATGGCTAATAACAATGACTGTTTTGTGCGTGGAAGAACAAACAAACAAATAAAACTTCTTGTCATCGAAATAGGTCAGTAGTTCTACCAGATAAGAACCAAGATGTGCTGTAATGACAGAGATAGTTTACAACAGGGGTGAGCAACAGCAAGGTTGTTCTGTATTCCTCAGCTACTGATTCATTTCATCCTGCCCACACACAAGAAGTATTCTTCGGCAAAAATAGCTGAATTGCTCTCCTGGAAACCTCCAGGAGCAGCAACTTGCCTTTTAAATAGGTCACAGACCCCTCTACCATTTAATGCCTCTTAGGTGAATACTACTTATTCGTCCTAATCAGATGCGAACATTCGGCTGCTTCCATGCTCACTTTTGTTTGTTCTGTTTTTCACCATTTTGGGTGGTCTCTGTGGCCCCTCCATGATCGATGAAGCAGAAAATTTGCTCCCTGAACTTGCCAAGGTCTCCCATCCCTAGCCTAGAAGCTGGGTAATAAAAAAAGAGTAAAGACAGAGATTTCTGGTAATGATAATTCTTTGGTGTGTGTGCGTGCACGCGCTTCTGGAGTGGTGCACACATGTCCCTTTTCAGGCATCCTGCCAATCTGCCACATCCAATATATTCAGGAGATCATTTAAATGGAAACAGGTGACAACAGCCAGGTACCTGTAAAAAGGAATGACCTCCTGTTTATCTCAATCGATTTGATGCTGAGCGTTTTCCATAATGCTATCTGCATTCTGCAGGAAGTAGGCTAAGTTTCCTCCAGACATGACAAGGAAGAGACCTAGTGAACCTGACAAAAGGCCTGAAACTCATTTCCAATGCACCTCACCATTGCTTATATCAAAGCTTTTCAAGGTGCCAAGATGACACTGACAACAGATTTAATGCCTGCCTTGTAAAGGAAAGCCACACAACAAAGGACAGGCAAGGATAGCTGCCTGCTCTGCCAAGTCATCTGCTGTCGACGATAAAGGTCTGGCAAAGGGCTTTGGGGGCAGATGGGAAGCCAATCTGTCCAGGTTCAGGACTAGAGAGAAAAAGTTCTGGCAGTAAGAGGTGGAGCCCAGAGAGAAAGCCTTCTGGACTATGAGAACATGAGGGGAGGATGCCTGTGAAGGTCTGGATCAGAAGATCACGTTCAGCTGGTTATTATCATATGGGGCTCTGTCTTGGGCTTCCTCCTTACTACTAAATGTTAATGTCAGGAGAACGAGTGGGAAAGCACTCTGTAGCCTTGATGGAAAAACTTCCCCAGTATTCATGATTAAAGAGTTCCACAAGAAGCTCAGTTATATATTAGCTTAGAAGTAGTTCACTTTGCTTATTATCTCTGGATAATAGAAAGGAACTAATTTATGCCCTCATAAACATAACAAATATAAAGTTTTAATAGCAATATAATAGGTAGTTACAAAGTTAATTTTCTGGTGTAAAAAGCAGTATTTTCTAGTTACCTTTAAAAGTTACTCTTAGAAGGTATTTTTAGAGGTATTTTGACAGGAAGTATTCAGGCCATATGCCTTTCTCTTATCAATTCTAAATGTTAGGTGAAGTATTGTTTTGTTCCATCCTTTTGTATTTTTCTCCAGTATTTTCAAGGTGTCTGTGAAGATTCTCAGTCATTCAGGTGTGGTTATCTGGAAGCTGAGTCATGGCAACTGGACTTCTTTCTTGTTAGGTTGAAACGTTTCACTACTTCAGTCAGACTGAAGAAACTACTTGGTTGAGTAGCTAAACGTTTCAACCTAACAAGAAAGAAGTCCAGTTGCCATGACTCAACTTCCAGATATTTTCAAGGTGCAATATCAGAATTGACCACTAGAGGGAACTAAGAGACTTTTCCTGCTGCTAGTAATGGCAACAGTGGAACAGATCAATAAGTCAGAACACAACTGATGATTTTTAAGGGAAGTAGGACAACAAATGTTCTCTTTCACTTGAATGAGTGCCTTTGGGCTTTTGGTTCTCCAGTTGTTTTGGACGTCAGCTCCCAGAACTTTTTACCATTGGCCATGTGGCTGGGCTTTGAACACCCTTCGGAAAGATGACTGTCCTCTATAACACAGGGCTTAACTTGCCCACCCTTGGTTCTATTTAGTCAATGACTTTCTTTGGAGCTTAGAATGTTATTTCTTAAAAGGAACTCATTGATAATTTGATTTGGGACTACTAAGTAGTAGTTATAGCTTTCTGGCCCTCTGGCCCTCAGCAGAATAAAATGTGGAAGAATGGGTTCCAATTACAAAGAAGGGGTTTTTGAGTAATGATTAAAAAGAACATACAGATGGTATGAGCTGTTCAGTAATGGAAGGCACTATGCTGGAAATGGGTAGAACTTCACTATTTGTTTTTCAGGAGAGGCTGCTGAGGCAGCAGTTACATTTAGAACTTAAAGCAGTGGTTTTGAACTTTGGGTCTCCAGATATTCTTGAACTACAACTCCCAGAAATCCTGGCCAGCTCAGCTAGTAGTGAAGGCTTCTAGGAATTTTAGTCGAAGAACATCTGGAGACCCAGGGTTGGTAACCACTGACTTAAAAAATAGTATTTCAGGACTCAGTTGCCTCAGGCAGCAGATCTGAGGTGTCACAAAAGGGCAGCATGTTGTGTGTTAATTACTTCATTACTGTTTTGTTTTTTTTATTGGCCAGGTGGAGATAAGAATTTGGAGATTTTCAGCCCTATGTACTTGGTTGACTTGGGGGAACATGCATGTAAACTAGGAGAGAGGTGCCATATTTTCTGCCTCAGGCAATACAAAGAGCAATGGCTCTCTGATGGATGACTCTCCCCATTGCTACCTGACGTTTCTCCCAGAGCTAGGAGAAACTATTTTTTTTAATAATAACACTCCCAAATACCTCAGTTAGCACGACCAGAAGCAAGGGCATCTAGAGAATTCTGGGAACCGAGGTCCAAAAGAGTAACTTTTCCAAGCTTTGACTTCTATTCTTCTCTGTGAATCTTGCAGCAATAAATTCAAAGACATTACTTCAGACTTTGTCCTCAGATTTATGTATTGAGGAAGAAGGTGTCCTTGACCATGACAACTCCCTGTTTTGAGTAACTTTGCCATTTTGGGACACAGTCTAAAGCAAAAATCTCTGTTTCTTCCTTTAAAAAAATATCATGGTTTGTGGTTTGTTCATTTTTTTCACCAATTAAAGAAGTATCTGAACCAAATGTATTTGCAAACATCACCTTTCCCCCCCTTAATCTGATTTTAATTTACTTCTCCTCACAACTTCTTCTCTAACTCTGATACTATAATAGTTGTTTTAAGGGAAACTCTAAGTCCTGTGTAATTCAGAATGTCAACGTCGCTTTCCACTCTCTTGGCAACTGCTTATTTTCTCTGAATAATGTGCCCGTACTTAGGAGAAACACCCAACTCATGAAAACATATGCCCAGACACAGTGCCAGACACATGAGAGAGAGAGAGAAAAAAGAGGCTGTCAATCATATGGAACTGTGCGTGACCTGAGGAGCAAATCTGCGGAGCTCCACATCATGCTGTGGGCCATCCCCAGTCACTTCTATTTCAGCTACTTGTCATTTCAATGTGATTATGTGCCAACAATTGCCAACCCAGTCATTCTGCAGTGGTGGACAGCTATTGCTAGGCTGAAGAGTTTTGTGTTTTTAATGCCCCCCCCGTGTGTGTGTGTGTGTGTGTGTGTGTGTGTGTGTGTGTGTGTGTGTGTGTGTGTGTGTGTGTGTGTGTGTGTATGCATGTGTGGTGTAAGTAGTGAGCAACCTCTGCTGTGTAGTTTCATTCTGGAGTGATAAAGTGTGAATCCAAAGGGCCCAAGATGGAAGAAGGGAATGGCCAGTACAGATGGTCAAAGAACATGGAGAGCCTTCATATCAATCATTTTTTAGGAGTAGGGGGAGCTCTCTATATTTCTCCAACTTTCTGCTTTGAGGGAACTCTTGCTGGTTTATCTGGTTTATCTGCTGAAGAGGCCCTATACTATTTGCTATACAACTTCAGCATAAGGTTTAACTGTGGAGGATTCCAAAGCATGTGAGGGCTGGTCTTAACATTAGACAGATTGAGTCAAGCATCTCAGGTGGGAGAAGCTGGGGAGCACCAGGCGCTGGGCCAGGGTTCCTGAGCCCTCAGAAATTCCCGTCAGAGGGCAAAGCTTGGGTTACCGAGCAGTCTGTCCATCACCCCAAAAACTAACTTCTCACCTTCAGATATGGTTGGGATACTGTCCTGCTGCCACTGCCAAAGTGATATTCAAATACTAATATAATTCACTTTTATCTATGGAATGTACATGTGTGTGTCTGTTGGACAGCACAATTTTTCCTCTGCCTCAGGCAGCAAAATGACTCAAGCCATCCTCATCTACCATTCACTCTAAGTTTATGTGAAAAGTGGGGCTATGTCTGTCATACCTCAGAGTCTCCCTCCAAGAACTAAAGATACAGCCTAGTATTCACAGCCCATGCCTCCAGCACTTTTCCACATTGCTGATGACTAGGAGTGTTAAATTTTAAAGCAGGGTTAAACTGAGGTCCTGCAGATGTTGACTGACCATGTTAAGGGAGGGCTGAAAGGAGCTGTGAATCCAACAACATCTGGAGATTTCCTACCCATCTTCTAACACAACAGATCTGTTTATTTCTACATACAGTGACATGGAGAAAGCTCATGTTTTTAAGTTGGGAAAGCTGTTACCATTTCAACAAATCTGTTCTCCTTCTACCTCTCTCTTTTTAAAAAAGGAATCTGTAAATATGATTGCTAAGAGCTCTGTTTCATCAAATGTCAGCCATCCTCCATTCTACAAATTGGCAAATTTCATATTTAGGAATTACAGCTGTGTTGTAATCAGAAGGGAGATACCAAGTGTTCATCATTGTAAATGTTATTGTTATCTCCTTGAAGATAGCTGTAATTTGATTTGTAAGGTGTTCATTTCTGCTTCTAAGTGGAAATGTTACTTAAAAGCAAACAAGAGAAAAAAGCAACAGCAAATACACAGGAAAAGCAAGTACTAGGAAGACATACTTTAAAATATAACAGGACTGAATTTAATTAAAATACCACATGGAGATGCTAAACAGCAACAGGCAAACAGCCCAATCATGCAGTGAGATAAATCAGGCAGTAGAATCTAGTCAGAGATATGAAGACAAACATTGATAGCAAGACTTTTCAAAGCGTGGGCAATTCCTGGAGGGGAGGGGGAGGTGCTCGGGTAGCAAAATGTCTCATCACTGAGGCATTTTAAACCTTAGAAGAAACAGAATTAAATGCTCATAGTGAAACTTTTCACACAAGAAAAGAGTTTGTTCTGTACCTGGACCAGGAGCAGCAGGTTTGTATCTGGCAAAGGTGATTTCAACTTCAGGGCCTGTAGTAATTCTAAGATGACACTGCGGGATAAGTAGAACTTATCTCTTTCCTGAAACAGAGAGAGTTAATAAATCAGAGTTAATCATATTTCCATTATCAGTATTTCTATGTTCACCAATGTGAAAACCTTGCAAATGCACATACACACTTGCATCAACAGAAGTATAGTATCGAGATCCAGAGAAGTATTAGTGCCTCTTTATTCTGCTTTGGTCAGACTTCACTTGACATATTGTGTTCAGTTCTGGGCACCATAGTTAAAGATGGCTATTGAGAAGCTAGAATGTGCTCAGAGAAGGGTGTCCAAGATGGTAAAAACCCTGGATGCCAAGACCTATGAGGAACAGCTGAGGCAGTTTAACTTGTAGAAGAAAAGATTCAAATATTTGAAGGGCTGTCTCCTGCAAGACGGAGTACAATTGCTCTCTGTAGCTCCAAAGGGGCCGAACTTGATGTAATTGATTCAAATTATGAGGAATTTAGGAAGAACTTCTAGTCAGCAAAACCTGTTTCATTGTGGAATAGACTGTCTGAAAGGGGACTTTCGTTCACTGTTGTTTTTTTTAAAAGATTAGATGGCCACGTAGCAGGGGTATTTTATTAGTGGATCTGCTGCTTCAACAAGAGGTTGGACTCAATAACCCCCCAGAGCCCCTTCCAGCTCTACAATTCTATGATTCTATGAAAAGCATGAGGAAAGGTACTGAGGGCTAAAGGGGGAAGGAGGAGGAATTGCTGGAATTCCCAGTGTGGTGTAGTGGATAGAGTGCTGGACTAGGACTCTGGAGAACAAGGTTCAAATCCCCACTTGGCCATGGAAACTCACTGGGGGAGAGAAACTGGTAAAACTACTTCTTAAATTGTTCACTTACCTTGAAAGCCTATTACAGTCACTATTAGTTGGCTCCAACTTGATACACAGAATGCACACTGTGGTGCCCAAGCCTCCCTAAGGAGCGCTTAACACTCGGTCAGAGAGTTTGACAGGCCACTTATCTACCACCTTTGCGCTGGGGCAAGTCCCAAGATCTCAGTAGTGCGTAGCGTAAGCCCTTTGAACACGTCTGACCTTAAAAGAACACTTTACTTTTACCCAGTACTTTGCAAGTACAGACACATGGGCTTTGTGATTCCTTAGAACTCACAACAGCTCAGTTAGGTAGGACTCTTAAAGTTAGCTAGTTTGTGGCCCTCTCCACTCCCTGGATTTAGCCAGACCCTGCTGTTCAAGAGACCAGTCCTTTTGTAAGAATTTTTATAATTATTTTTTATTAGAAAAATAGAGTTTCATAGAATCAGTTTATATTGCTCAGGCTTTAGCATAAAGAACATATTCAAAGATTATTACAGTTAAATAAAATAACTAATCCCCATTAAAATAAAAAACACTACTAAGCTGGGCTAAGATGGGCTAGCCCCACCTCCTTCTTTCTCTTTACTTACATTCTCTCTCCTTCAAGCCACATGCTCAAACCATCAAGCTCTTTTTCTCTCCCATCATCATGGAATCGAACCTCTCCCACATAACCCATCATCCATTTTCTACATTCACTAACTCCTCCCTTCTTCTTGACACTTCATGGCTGTTAACCAATTAGCCTCAAGGGGCTGTAACACCTTCCTCCGCCCTCAATTCCCATGAAAATCCAGGTGTTTTATCTCTTCTCCAATTAGCTCGGAATGTTGAGTCTTCCACGGGCTTCTTTGTCCGACCTTCAGCTTTATCTCGAACCACGCTGTACCGGTCTTCAGAAAAACACTCTCACAGCACTTAGAAAAACACATTCCAATGTCTCTCAAATCATCTTCACACAGAACCTGTCTGACTCCATCTTACATTTCTCTGACTACATATCCCACACTGCTTCAACTCCATCACACACACTACTCCCTTTTGCTAACAAAAGACTTGAATGAGTTATAGTACCTTTGGTTTGCAGAAAGCAAACCTAAATCTGCATGTTCCTGCACACCTCTCTCACACACACAGACATCCACACACAGAGAGGGACAGACACACATATGCACACATATGAGCCCGGATCTTATGTCGCCCTTCTGCCATCAGAAGGCATTCTTATCCAGTGAAAGAACAAAAAGTCTCATGGCATGTTATCAAGTCAGACATTTTATTTGGACTAAGAGTTTCATGGACTGCAGCCCAGTTCCTCAGATGCAGTTCATTAGAAGTCCACCAAGTTTCATGCCAAATAAAATGTGTTTGTCTTTAATATGTCAACAGACTCTTCGCTGTTCTTGCTACAGCAGGTTCACATACTTCCCCACCCCTGGAAATTGTCCACTGAACACTCCTGATGGAAGATGCAGATAATTTTTTTTTTTTTTTTTGCCAAGTCCTCTTCCCCCCTCCAGATCCCAGTTCCACCTCCAACGCTATTGTAGAGAATCCTCCAAGTCTTCAGCATGGATTTGGGCGGAGGAGGGGTATGGGAATTGCAGGACAATGGGGGCATTATAAGACATTGTCTCCCCCTTCCACCAACACCAGAAGTGTCCTGTAAGGGAGGTTCCTCTGATGGGGGAATTTAGGCTCCAAGATTGTTGTTGTTGTTTAGTCATTAAGTCGTGTCCGACTCTTCGTGACCCCATGGACCAGAGCTTAGAATAAGATAATTCTTCCTAAATGAAGTTGAAAGAAAAGTAAACTAAAAACCAATGATGTATAGGTTAGAATATATAAATGTTACACAACTCAGCATGTATATAAGAATGAATGAGCTGTATTATTTGCATAAGAGAATATGTGTAACTAATCTGATTCTGTCTAGTATCAGCCAATAGATGCTTAGAGGGTTAACTGTCAGATATAAGAAAAATGTCAGTTAATATGAAGCTTGTCTATTAATAGGACTGTTGATATGTTAGTGTTCAGTTAGGACTGCTTGCTGCAAGCTGTCTGCTGTTAGTATGTGACTAAAGAAGTTGTTAGGACTGTCTAATAAGTGTCTGTTATGAATAAGACATCTGTTAAGCACAAACAAAATCTATACCACATCAAATGTTCAGGTCCTGTTACTTTATTCTTCGGCATGTTTTTAAGTAAATGTTCTTACTGTTTACTATGACTGATTATTCTTTTATCTGCTGGCACACACACATATGTATCAAAGGAGAATATTATTCATGATCTGTGTGGTTTTTTAATACTCACGCTTAATTGGCTGTGTACAAACTCTGAAAAATTTCAACAGTATAATGTTTGCCTCACAGCGCACAAATATTTTAGCTCCTCCGGGGAAATCATATCCTGCAATGGCCTAGTCCCTTCTGTGTATGTTTTTGCATCTGTCCCAGTTCCACAGCTCTTATTCCCTGTGAAGCAGCGTATTTCGATTCCACAAGGGAAGAAAAAAAATGCCTATAGATTGAAAAAAAGTAAGGCAATGACATCTGCTGCTCTGTTCCACTGAGCTTTTTGTCCTGGCATGCAGGCAAGGAGAGAGAGATGGGAGACAGCTCCACTCCCATCAATCCTATAACATACAAACTAATTTGCTCTCCTGTGATACATACTTCAGATATTTCCATAATCTATAGATCTCGATTCTTCTCAGATTTTTTTTCAAATTATGGTAAACCACCTCTGCAGACTTTTTACTTAGAAAAACCTTGAAAAGGATTGCCATAAGTCAGAACTGACTTGATAGCATGCATCTGTAACTATGATACTAATAGTTATTAAAGGAAGAGTGGCAAAGGAATCTGCTTTTAGTTAAAGGACTAAATATATATGAATATAGTTTTAGCAAAGTACAAATGGATGAGACCAAAATATTTGCATATTTTACCTTAATGCTCTTAATTATCCAACACTAAGAGAGAAGAAACATTAATTGTCAAAAACTGAGGCAGAAGATAGGAGATATTTCAAACCTTTATAATGAAAAAGCATATGTAGAAAAGTGAAGGAACCACCAAAGGGTGGTTTAATGGGGAAGGGGTGTGGCCATGTGGGGAACTCTAGGGGGCCAGATTGGATTCCAAGAAAGCTGAATTTGGATCCCCAGGATCTAATGTTTTCTATTCCTCCGTTAGATAAACACAGCCATGTCTAGCTTGTCAATAATCTGGCTCTCTCTATGATGTTATGGTTGGATGTTAAGGACTTTAATGAAAACGGGAGCATTCATCTCTTTTTAGTTGGAAAGTAAAATTCTACACTAGTCACATAACCCAGGTATTCAACATTCAGTCATGGTAAGCAGTGATTTTATTAAGGTCAAAAATATGGATTTGGATGTAATTACGCAGTCTCCTGCCATTTCCTCCATAAAATCAGTATGTCTCTATTAAACCGGCTTAGGCGTTTTAACTGCAGTTATCAAGCATACAGTGCTTTTCATTTCTGCAGGGTTAAGAAGAGAACTTCCTTGGCTATAGTTAGCACTAGAATTGCCCTTATTAAATGCAGTATGGGAAGTAAGATGAGGACACAGAGATTAGATTCCAGACGGAAGAAATAGGAACTTCTAGTGACTCAAATATGCAATGAGAAGGGGGGGGATTAAGAAGCTGTTGCAAGCTTTAATTCAATGTCTGTATCCAGTAGGACTACAGACAAGGAAGAAGAAAAACCTTTTATCATTCCAATACAGAATTAGTCCTGTGGGCTTCATGGAGAAAGCACTCCACCAAACACAATTACATAAAATTAGTTAAAATACCCAAACCACTGCAGTTGCTAGTTGGACCTCAGCACATAAAATAGACCCAATCTACCCTTTATGTCTCATCCCCAGACTTTTCTGAAGCTTAATGTTAAATGCTAAAGATATGGAATAAACAGGAGTGAACAGTAAGAACGTAAGAAGACCAGGATTTCTAGATGGTATTCTATTACACAGAAAGGAACAAATGTCACTTTTGCTGCATTCAACACGTCATGTAACTTTTACCCCCAGTTAATAAATGAAGTCTTCCATCATGTTATGCATGGCCACAGATGCTACCATCTAATTTCTAACATAGGTGGGGGAAAGTTTGACCCCAGATGTTTTGATTCAAGCTCATAAAAACTCCACCCTGTACAGTCAAAGGAAAGGAGCTAGGGGAGTTTTAATCCAAAATGTCTATGGGGCTAAATACTTCCTCCCCCACATTTGCCATGTTCCAAGTATTTCCTGCTTTTTGTTAATGAATTCATTCTTTATCAAGCAATGAAAAAATAACACATTTTTATCCAAACTCTCAAAAGATTTATGTATTTATTTTTCACTCAGTTCTGTAAAAATTTGAAACCATTCAATTCTGGCAGCTCTTATTTAAGAAAGCAGAGGCTGTTTCCTATTGTTACTGTTTTTAAACAGTCTTCCTCAGCTTTAGTCCTGCTAAAAGGCAATAATGTAGGATGGGAAGAGATTTTTATCTATCTCTTAACGCAATTTTTCACTAGCATACATAAGTTAGTTACCTTAGTGAAAGCTCTGTGACATAAGCCACACAGTTCTACCAAATAGGCCAGGGTGAAGACAGCGTTCTGAATGATGAAGCTCAGCAATTTTGAAAATGGCTCCAAGAGACTCTGCAAGGAAAGAAAGAGGGGAGGATGTTGATACATTTGCATCCTGCAGCAAAAAGAATGGTGCTTGGGTTGTGAAGTCATTCATCATAACAAAGCCTTTGCCCATTTGCTTGCAGGACAGCCAGCTGCATCAGTTCAAAAAGATTCATTCCTCACTGGCCCTCATGGCTATCTGTGAGCTCCAGAATCAGAGGCAATAAGCCCTTTGTATATCATTTGCTGTGTGATATCACATAGAGAGTGTGATTGTACTCATGTCCTGCTGGCAGCCTTCCTATAAGCTACTGGTAGACCACCGTGTGAGCAAAATGGTGGATTAGATGGGCTTTTTTGGTCCAATCCAGCATGAGTCATCTTCCAGCCTTATGAGATATTTCTATCTGTGTTATTCTGTGCACTTCCATATGGTTCAAAGAGGCTGATATGAATACCCAACCTGAGAATGTATTGTGAAAACACATCCTTCCTTCTACTGAAAAACACTTGTCCAGGAGTTCATGTAAAGTGCTGGCTGTAACTTAGGGATCTCCCAGCCTCTGATTCTAGAGTTCACAATATAGCCATGAGGGCCAGTAAACTCTCTGGTAACCTTACTCACCACCAACACTCTTACGTATCTACCATGAGTTTACCTAATGACCTTCAAGAGCCATTCGAATTGGCAGCCATCACTATTTCTTGTGGTAAATGAATCCAAAGCTTCCTTGCATGCTGTATGAAGAAGTACTTCCTTCTATCTATCCTACCCTTTGCCTCGGATTACCATGAAATCACACATGAAATTTCAGTGACATGAAAAAACTGTCACCTATTTTGCTTGGCTAATAATATTTTTACTACTAGTAACGGGGGAAAGCGTTTAGAGAGTTTTTCTGCCTCATTTTGTGACCAACTATCTTATCTGACTTAAGGAACCCTTTACTTTGACTTAGGGGCAGGAAGAGGGCCTCCCTGTGCCTCTTTCCCTAAGGCAAGAATGTTCCTGCTTCATTTTACCTCAACAGTTCTTTGGCCAAACTTGTGAATGGCAGAATCGGGTTCAAGTTATGGCTGCTGGTGCTGATTATTACTATTTTTTTAAAAAAAAAGGAAATCCAACTTCTTAAGAGGATATTAATTCCCACCCACATGGTAAATGTAATCCCTCCCACACATTCATGTAACCTAGATTTAGAGAGCTCACATCCAGCCTGACATCACAATATTTCACAGTTATAAAATTATTCCTGCTAAGAGATGATAGAAACCTATCACAAAATAGCACAAGAAAGGGTTTCTACATCTTGGAGCTTACCCTGGCAGCACTGCTGGTAGGTATCTTGAGCAAACCGATCATTATCCTTAAACCGGAATCTAAAGAACACTGAAAATCCATGGAGAGAAGAGAGATACAGTCTTTTCATAAACTTTTCATTCAACATTTTCAGGTATCATGCAAGACAAAAAAATGACTGTGAGAATGCAACAACTGTTTAGAAAGTCAGAATGCAACATTGGGCATAGAACCCATCTTCCTGAAGATCTGTATGTTTCAGGGTTGTTTAAGTGCAAGTTTCTAGCCCATATGAGTAGAAAACAATGTTTGAAAGCATGTAGACAATGACTTATTTAACGTCAGATGACACAGCACAATCAGCAGGCCTAGCTCCATGTACAAGAGGTGGGAGGCTAGACAAGCTGCCTTCTAGAAGCAGTATGGTGACAACACTGTGAACTACACCACTTACTAGAAGGGGGACAGGCTGCAAATGTTGAGTGGAAGTTGCAGGAATTTGTGGTATTTGTGTTAGCAGAGTGCAACAAACTAGTAAGGAGAGCTTATGAGTGTGAATTAGCAGCAAGCATACCCATGGCAAGAAAACAAGGGAGAAAATACTTTTTTACTTTTCCAAAAATATCCATTCAGGGTGAAATAGCATAAAAGCTAGACTTGAGCACAGAAGCCACTATAACCAGCTTCCATGAATACAGCTGTGTAATACAGCTGTGTTAATTCCAACATGAAGCCCTGCCCACATGGCTGTCCCTCCATTGGAAATGAAGGACTACAAAGTAAATAAGCTATTTCCTTGAAGCAGAGAGTCAGGATTTGTCAGGAAGTGACGTCAGGGTAACAATATACAAACAATCAAATACAGAAAGTAGAGAAACCTTGATGCTACCAGTCTGTCTGTCTATTTGCACTCTAAAATCGTTACCTTAAATACAATGTTGCTGTTTTATATTCTAACAGGGATGCTGAGTGGGTGATGTGTTACTGACAGTGCCATCTCCCCTCTGTCTGACATGAATGTTAGGGAGAAAGGCTAGCATCTTTAACTTGGGGATGTCAACCAGGACATGCATGTGGCTCAGGAGCAGAACTGAGAAAGTTACTAGCTTGGACTACAACTCCCAGAAGCCCCATGATGGTTTAGGAATGCTGGGAGTTACAATCCAAAAAGTAACTTTTTAAAGCTGTGATTCTAGCTTTCATTATAGAAATAGGGAAATGGAGGTGGAGAATGACCACATCTATTTTGAAAGACAAGGAGTCTGTGGGGAACTGTGTTAACTCTGTCAAGCTACCAGTCAGACCATCATTTCATCTGTCTTGAAATTCTCTGCAGAGCCAACACCAACTGCCCAAATCCTGGTGTCCTTTTGTTGGCTTGGGGTTATGGGAACTGTAGTTGAACACATCTGAAGGATGTTAAGTTCAGGAAGGGTAGTATGTTGACTGTTAAAAGCTTTCCAGGGCATGAAACAGAAGTGCTTGTCCAGCCCTATCATAGCACATCAAGAAGTGAAAACTTATCATATGCTTACACTGTACCTTAAGTGGCAAAACGCAAGGCAATTTCGTAAAGAAAGTCTGGAACTGGTTGCTGATAGTGGTCCAGAGGTTGCTTGGGGAATCCATCGGCAAAGCTTCCATAAAGGTAGCAATGTTCTCCAAACAGCGTAACATTGCGCCCCCTGCTGGCAAATTCTTTTTGTTGTTTAAGCCCTAAAAAACAACAACATACAAATCCATTCATCCTTCTGTCGATCTGTCCATAATAAAGCTGTCCCCTTGGTATCTCTTTTCTTATTCTGGGAATGCTGAGGTGCGGGGACCCAAAATGAAAAATAAACTTGATGTATGACTGTATCACGGGTGGGGAAGGACTTTTTTTTCTTTTTGAATCAGAACGGCCACCAAAAATCCCACAAAGTGAATACAAAAAGTGAGAAATATTTTTTTAAACTAACAATACTTAGGATTGTATAAAAGAGGTGAATTCCCACTTTTTTCCACAAATAAAACTCTGGTATGTACTGGGTTGCATCCCATTTGACCAATCAGTTTTTTACCTAATACTGAGCAGTCTTCCTTGTTCCCTGTATCACAGCTCACCCATTCAGTGTGGTCCTCAACTAACCATCAGTGTAGCATTTTCAGGTTTGGAGCTACCTTGAGGGGAAGAGACAAGGAATTCCCTTCTGCCAGTCAACATTTGGACTCAAACTGCTATCTTTCAAATTCCTCATCAAGTCACTTTCAACTTATGACGACCCTATGAATGAGTGACCTCCAAAATCTCCTGTCATCAACAGACCTGCTCAGCTTTTCTAAACTCAAAGACATGGCTTCCTTTATTGAGTCATCCGTCTTATTCGGTCTTCCCCTCTCCCTGTCACCCTCAACTTTTTCTAGCATTATTGTCTTTGTAAATCATATAGTCTAGTCTAGCATCATATTTCTGACAGAAGCCCAAACTAGTAGAAGACAACAGTTGTCCTCTTATTTTGCCACCAGAAACAGGTATCCACTGTTATCCTACCTCTGAATAAGGGAAATACTTTATTAAAGATGGAAAACATTTGTTTTGTAGACTACAACTCCCAGAATTCCAGGAGCTGTAGCCCATACAGGAGACATCTCTGTTTTTTATGATAATCACAGCATATCTTACATGTGTTATGTGCTGTCAAGTTGCATCTAACTTACAACAATCTTAATAGGGTTTTCAAGTGAGATATCACTCATTTTTTTATATTTCATATTTATATATTTTTAATATTTTACCTGGGATTTGAACCTAGGTTTTCTGAGTCCTGCTCTATTATTCTGTCCACCGCACTACACTGAGTCCAATATCTTACACAGAGAGGCAATAAGACAAGCATATAGCTTGCTATTTGGTTCACTTTTGGTATGGCTTGGTTCACCCTATTTTCTGGCAACCACATTTGTTTTAAGTAATAGCAATTTATCCCACCTGTTTCGCAATATTTCTGGCTGCAGTTTATTCGGTGCAATTGGGAGTACTCTTGAGTATCTCATTCTGCAGTCTGTGTGGTTGCTTATTCGCTGTGGGCAGTGTTCTCTTTGGTAACAATCCTATGACATACGCAATGGGCTGTGACAGTAGAAAGGACAGCAAAGAAACCTTCTAGTCTACTTTCCACTTCTCACAATTTTTAAAAATATTCTCCTAAGCTACACAGTGCTATTTCAAATGTAAGGGAATATCCACACTAGGTCGATGTATTGCTGTAGCACTGTGCCACTTACTAAATTAAATCGAAAAAAAGAAAGCCACCATGGTCCATGGAATGACAGCCATGGGGCATCAGCAGGGCATCAGTAACTGAAAGGGGGAGAAACTGGAGCAATCTGAAGGACTTTCTGGATCCTTCTCATGGGAAAATAAATGTCTCCTGTGTGAATGGAAGGATCACTCAAATGTGAGATAAAATAGATCACACCGTAGATAAGAGCCTTTTAAATGCGACCTCAATTGCTCCAAATTCCCCCATCTAGTCACACCCACAGTTGTTTCATTCTGAGGCAGAATATAAATGGGGATTTACTGGCAGATATCTGAGTAATTTGCAAGCAGATCAACAAGAGTTTCTGATTGCCAATAATCTAACAGCAGTAACAAGTCAGTGTTCCTGCCCTCCGCAGCACCACTCCTCAAATG
Organism: Intellagama lesueurii; assembly: GCA_037013535.1. Classification (NCBI taxonomy): domain Eukaryota; kingdom Metazoa; phylum Chordata; class Lepidosauria; order Squamata; family Agamidae; genus Intellagama; species Intellagama lesueurii. Next base: position 25,221,771 of record JBAJHW010000001.1, read on the forward strand.
AAGAAAAGTTAAGATAATAAGGAATTGTGAACACTATTCAGTCTTTAGTGCTTAGTGTAGAAGAAAAATCTGAGGCATTGCTCGTAATTTATTTATGTATATTCTATACAAAGTGCCATGTTATGAAATATATTGTGGTGTGTGGTTTTTTAATTGGAGCCAAAGTCACATTTGGAAAATCCAAAAGCTAGTGGATGAATAAATCTGCAACCAGTTACAGTGTCACTCTAGATGCTGTTGGATTGCAAATCCCATGATATCACAATAGTCCTTGCTTGCTAAGACTAATAGGAGCTACAAGCCAGCACTGGCTGGAGGTTCACAGCTACCTATTTCCACTACACATTCTTCTCTGGAAGAAAGGCTCCTTGAATTCAGTAGGATTTCCTTGTTGTGAACTGCCTTTGGTCCTCCTATGGGAGAAAGGTGGCATAAACAAATAGAATCACAGAATAATTGAATTGGAAGGAGCCTATAAGGCAATTGAATCCAACTTTCTGCTCAATGCAGGAATCCAAATCAAAGCAGATAGATGGTTGTCCAATTTTCTCTTGAATGCCTCCAGTTTTGGAGTGCTCACCACCTCCCAAGGTAATTGGTTCCATTGTCGTACTGCTTAATTAATAGATTAATTAATATTTATACTAACCTCTAGGAGCTGGCTCAAGGCAGCTATGGAGCTCAGTTCATTAAAATCCATAAGAGATGTGGCCAAGGTCCGTAAAAAACTTCCATCTGCAAAGGACACCATTTTGTTTCAGTAAGATTTCAGTCATGAAGGTAGTGGAGAGTAGCAGGAGCAAACTGCAGTCATGGTCTATTACCTTTGATGTTGCTCTGAAACAGCTGGGGAAATATACCATTGGGAGCCAGTTGGTGGAAAACACAACGGAGAAACTGCTTGGCCACTCCAGCAGCATTCCCTGGGATCATCATACTGGAGGAGTGAAGAAAAGGTAGACACTGTGACTTTAGTAGGAAATCCTACCATGAAAGAATCAAACATGAGCTACTTTTACTATTTTTTTCTATTTTATTGATTATATTATTCTAAAATACTTGTTTTTAGTGTGTTTACTGTATTATTCTAATACAACTGTTTTTCATACATGTACTTGTGGTTTTACAATTGAGTTGGCCATATAAATTTATGATTTTTAGTTACATGTGGCTTTATATGTTTTTATTCTTTTAAGAAGTTTATAAGCTGCCTTGAGGGCTATCTTTGGGTGGAAAGGCAGGGTGTAAATGTTTATTGTTGCTATTATTAATGTGTGGAATCTACATGGCTAGAGGAAGGCTCTGAGCTTCAGCGATTGCCCATCTAACAATGGGGTGAGTGATTAAATGAGGGAAGAGTCCATACTGAATCCTCTGATCACACTGGGCCATACTGCTTGTTGCCAATGAGATTTGGTGGTGGCTGCTGGAGTTTCTTCTGCTAAAGCTACGTGAAAAGGTACGTTAGAGAGATTTGGCATAGCCATCATTATCTCGACTAAATGAAAGTACTGCCACTTGCAAATCCGTGTTCCATTACCGCACTGCAACACTGCCCTTGAGGATGACAACTGGTAAAATTTGCAGTGCCTAGACTGCTGACAGGAATGTCTTATAGAAACCAGAAACCCTACAACACTGATTCTAAAAAGAACTGCACTCGCTGCCAATAGGCTTCCAGTGCAAATTCAAGGTGCTGATGAAGATAGTTAAAGCTAGAAAGGGTTTGGGATCCAATATCTCCTCCTATAAATATCTGCTCAAGCATCAAGATTTGCCATAGTGGGGGAGCTCCTTTGTGTCCCACCAATGGGAGCAATACACTATGTATGGACAAAGAACGAAGTCTTCTTTGCTGCGGCACCTTGGCTGTGTAATGCCCTCCCCTGGAAAGGCTCTGATTGGCACCAGTGCCTATCTTGTTTTGCCACCTAGTGAAAATGCGGCTCTTCATCAGAATCTTTGTGGTTCAAAGATCTGGCTTAAGCAGATGGTAGAGTTCAGTTAAGTATATGGTTTTAAATGATCTCAATCTTTTCAATTGCTTTATGTATTTTAAAGTTATATACAGTGGAACCTCTACTTACGAACTTAATCCGTATTGGAATGGTGTTCTTAAATTGAAACGTTCTTAAGTTGAAGCAAAATTTCCCATAGGAATGCATTGAAAACCGATTAATCCGTTCCGGCTGTTTTTTGTTCTTATGTAGAGGCGCGTTCATACGTTGAAGCATTAGTTCCCATAGGAACTAATGCAAAGCCGGTTAATCCGTACTCTACCACTACGGCGAGAATTTTTTTTTTTTAACCTAAGATTACCTAAGGTTAAAAAAAGGGCAGGAAAGTTTTTTTTTCCCATTCTTATCTTGGAGCTCCGTTCTCAAGTAGAAGCAAAATTTAGCGAACGGAGCTGTTCTTAAGTTGGATCGTTCTTAAGTAGGGACGTTCTTAAGTAGAGGTTCCACTGTATATAGAACCAGTCAGCAACATTTTCGTATAAGGCAGGATAAAAATATTGTAAATAAATGCATGAATAAAAACTAGGACACATTCATGAAGTCATTGCTCTTTTGCAGATTCACATCTAGTCTTCTCTAATATGTTGCTCACCAGATTTTTTTTACTACATTCCCCATCTAGCTTGTCTACTAGCTAAACTGGCTGTCCCTAGAACTGCAGGGCAAAACATCTAGAGCAGTGGTTCCCAAGCGTGTGTCCCCAGATGCTGTTGCACTAAAACTCCCAGAAGCTTTCATCACTAGCTGTGCTGGCCAGGATTTCTGGGAGTTGTAGTCGAAGAACAACTGAGGACCCAAGGTTTGGAACCACTAATCTAGAAAATATCTAGCTATTAATCCCAGTGCCCACTTGTATCCATAAGGAGTCACATAAGGAGCTTTCCTTAAGGTGAGAACTGGCTTTATATTATGACACATACCTGGATCTAAAATATTCTAAAGCCCAATGATTTTTTAAAAATATTCTCTCTCCCCCTCTCCCTGAATGCAAAATTCCATCTAATAAACAAGAAAAATTTAAATCCTTGTTTGGTCTGCAGAATGGGAGGGGGTTGGAGGAATGACTTGTTTTGATTGTACTGTACCTTTCGGCTTGATTGGAAAAATTGGTACTTGAAGCCAACCTGGTGGGGATAAAGGGGGGGGGGGGGAAGGAAATGAAAGGTTTTTATTATTAAGAAAATGAAACAGCTAAAATGACTAGTGCAATCAAAGCAAATCCCAGGAAAAAAATGGTTTTAGAACCACAAGGGCTACATCATCTGGATGAGAAAGGGTTATCGTTTTGCTAAATTATTATTTTGTAAAGGTGTTAGGCCACTCAGTGAAAAATGTGACTTGTTTTCCTGCATCATATCAATGGGGAAGGGCCATAATTCAGCCACAGAACAGGGAAAGCTGAGAAAGACCCTTGTCTTAAGACCTTGGAATCCAACTGCCAATCAGAGAGTTGACAGTATAGAGCAAGATTTGCAGATGGTAAAGTATTTATGCTCCCCCTTTATTGTGAAAGGCTCACACTTTCCACCTAAAGCTTAGATAAAACTACATACCCCTTAAGCCTACACTTTGTATGTCAGTGAGGCAAAGGAGGAAACTAATCTTGCTGTACTGCAACTTATCCCAGAGCATGATCCCACTATTGCTGAGTTACAGATGGCTTCAGCATGTCCTTTTGATCCTTCTTCTTAACAGTACCCCTCCACGTGCTCCAGCTCTCCAACAGCAATATCTAACATCTGATATCTACCACAGGAACAGAGGAAACTACCTTATACTGAGTCAGCCCAATGGTTCATGTAACTATACTGCCTTATTTATTATTATGTACCATCAAGTCACTTCTGTATTATGACAAATATACGAAGTAATGACTTCCAAAACTTTCTACCATTAAGAGCCCAGGTCAGGTCCTCCAACCTAAAGGCTGTGGCTTCCTTTAATGAATCCATCTATCTCACGTTGAACTTTCCTCTTTACTTACTGCCCTCCACTTTTCCTAGCATTATTATTATTTTCCAATTAGTCATTTCTCAGCGTATTTCCAAAATGCAATAGCCCTGCTTTAATCATTTTAACATTTAGTGAGAGGTGAGGTTTGGTTTACATTAGAACCCACATTTGTCTTCATGGAAGTCCTTGATAACATGTGCATTGCCACATTTTGAATGAACCAATTATAGATCGGCATGAACCTCAGTTCGGAGGTTCATGTTGGTTTACTGGACTGACACCACAGGTGCCGTGTGTTCCCTTCACCCTGCCCTGGCCAGATCCTCCACCTACCAGCTGGCACACATTGTTCTCCTCCTCCTCGGGTGTCCGACCAGTCCAAACAGGAGCACCTGCTTCCCTTCTCTGCCTCCTTCAGCAGCCACCCACTCCAAGTAAGTGCTGTAGGAATCCCTGCCCCACCTCCTTGTCTGAGTGGGTGGCTGCTGGAGAAGGCAGAGGAGGGAAGCACATGCTCCTGCTGGGACTGGTCAGACACCCAAAGATGAGGAGAAGAGCAGCATGTGCTGGCTGGTGAGTGGAGGATCCAGACAGGGTGGAGTGAGGGAAAACAATGCACGGCACCTGTGGTGTCAGTCCAAGGGACCAGCACAAACCTCCAAACCAAGGTTCGTGCCCATCTCTAGAACCAGTGCAGCAGCCCTAGTCCATTACTTAGGAAGATATTGGAAGCCACATATATTGTGGTGAGCATACTAGTCCCACATGCCTCTGACATCATGTTGAACACAGAAACGTGATAGTCTGAAAAGCAGGGTCTGCTGTACCCAAGCAGCTTCTCCCCATGAGCTACAACCCCAACAGAGTTCTGACTCATGTGGAGAGGCTATATGGCTACAGCAGCTCCCTGTTTTCAGAATGTGGCATTTCCATGTTCTACATCAGTGGTTTCCAACCTTGGGTAACCCAGGTGTCTTTAGACTGTAACTCCCAGAAACCCAAGTCAGCTCAGCTGGTGGTGATGGCTTCTGAGAACTGCAGTCCAATAATACCTGAGTTACCTAAGATTGTTCTACACGATGACAGGAGGTGAGGCTATCATGTTCCCCTCAATGCATGTGTGCTCCAAATACTGCTTTAATGATTGAATAGGACTTGAATCAGATGATTCCTCTTTCTAGGCCAGTAATGTCAATTCTCCAAGGTCTCAGGCAAGATTCTTTCCTACCCCTATCTGGAGATCTCTGAATTCTCTGGTAGTATCTGGACACTAATCAGGCCAGGCCTTGGTTATTTTCCAAATCAGATGAAATCAGCTGCACCCTGGGTGGTATGGTGGTGGTCTGAAGGCACTTAATTGGTGCCACACATTCAGGTTTTCAAGGTTAAGCAGTTGCCAGCTTAGGTAGCAAATGCAGCCCTCTTTAGCCTCATTGTGGGAGCTTGTTAAGTGCCTTCAAACAAATGCACGCTGAAGTTCCTCTGCAAATCTCTGTTCTAATACCACTTAGGGGCAGGGGTCACATATTCTCCATATCCCCACCACCACCATTTAGCCCTCCTCACACTTTCGGGTGGAATGTCTAAATAGGGCTTATAATGCATACATGTCCTTCATATTGTGAACGATTTCTCCACAGAGGGAAGGAGCTGACCCAAGGCATTTTGTTGAAGGAAAAAGGTAGAAGGGTGCTCCTTCCTGCTCCATGCAGAGAGGTAAGCAAGCAACTAGAAACTAATTTCAACAATGGCGATGGGACAGCTTCCCTCAGAGCATCAAAGGGCAGCTGCCCTGCAAAAGGAGTGCAACATCTCATCCAATGGCACACAGAGAGCTCTGTCAGCCACCAGCTTGCATCTGTTCCCTGTGTCTCTCAGCTGCCTGAGACAGCTACCTCACTCTGCCTTGAGGAAGGAAGGAAGGAAAGGGGAAAAGGAAAGGAAAAGGAAACAGAAGAAGGGAAAGGACAGATTATTACCTTCCTACAGACTGCATGATATCTAGCAACAAAGGAGCAGCCAGATCTGGGCTGAGATGAATAAATGTGGAGAGAACCACTATGGCCAGACCTAATGTTTCTTCATCGTACTCTTCCAGGATGGCTCCACAGTCATGACACCTGTAAGAAAATTAGAAGAAAGAGCTATTGGCATGAAAGATCACATTAGATGCCTACTGTCATTACAGTCATCACAAGCGACAGCATGTGGGTTTGCCAGATACAAAGCAAGCTAATTTGCCATCATTAAGAAGTTAGCTTTCAGCTCCAACAGAAGCCACTTGCTTTGGCCCCAGCAAATGCCAGGCTGCTGATGGGATGCCAAGAGACTACTTTGAAAGCTTTGCCAAGGTTCTGCAATGTCAGATCTTCTGGGACCTGTCAGATGTAGGAGAGATGAAGCAGAATATCTCCATCCATATAAAGAGACCAACAACCCGGGGAAAGCAGTGCTTCTTGGCCCAATGGGAATGCCAGGTTAATTTGATCAACCACTCGCTAATGTCTCCAGCAGATTGTGATATCTGAACTTAATGGGCTTGTACAGGCAATTTTCCTCCCCCCACTTTTCCATAACAGGAGGAGAAATTGCCAGCAAGGTCAGGAAAGTCAATTTCATTTAGTCCACTTTACTACCTGCTGTCAAAGCTTTTAGAAAATAACCAGACCAACTGAATAATGAAATAAATGAACCTCACTGGATAGCTGTCATTTACCCGCACACCACCTCCACCTCACTTCAGCTCTACAAAAGGAGTCTAGAAGAGCCCAGCCCATCCTTTGTCCCCAATCCATTATTTCTTTTGGAAGTGGGGTCTAAATGTAAGATGAGATACAGGCCAATTTCAGTCCCATCTCCATCTGAACCAACATTACATGAACAGACCTGCCTGCACAACTATGATTTCTCCTCTTCTCCTTTCCCCTTCAGGATCCTGAGACCTACACAATGTGTTCAAGAAGGGTCTACCAAGCCTCCATTTTGAGGGTGTATGGGAAGACTGAGAATATTTCTTCTCCCCATTCCACTAACAAAAGCCATCATATCAGCAGGGCCATCCAATATATGTAGGGGAATGGGTAGCCCACCCCCAATTTATGTCCTCTTGGTATGATGGATTACAACTTCATCACCCTCAGCAAGCAACACCAGGCTAGGGGTCCAGAAGGTGAAAAGTGTAGTTCAAAATGATCTGGAGGTCAAATGGTTCAGAAAGGTTACTATAGTATTTCCAAGAACTATGATCCTCAAAGAGTAGGGAAGGGCCTCTTAATGAAGGCTATGTGTTCATTTGCTGTACCAGAGGAACCAGAGCAGAATTATATTTGCCACATTATGTCAGAAGTAACAATCTGCCACCTAACAGTCACAGAAATCTGGCTCAATTTGCGAATCACAGCACTAAATGTTTGGCATATGCCATAAGATAAGTTTTTCACTTGGATAGTCACATTTATCTGAATTTGGTGATACAGTTCAGCAATCAAAAATGTGCATAAAATTTGTATATTAGGAGAGAATGTGCACAAAAATGCATATAGTAGTGATATTCTTTAATTTAAAATTTTGAGGAAGTCTACTAAAAACATGATTCTGGTTCTATTTCAGTTAACATAGTGCTGACCTATTCATAGTGTTGTCATTTGGTCTAGCATACAATGATGATTTTAAATGGCAAACCATTCCAAGGAATATAAAGGTGCTTACTTGTCAGTCATCATGGTAGGCTGGTCATCAATGAAATCTTCTGGTGCTGGTACAAACATGCTGACAATGCTGGGTGCTGATAGCAAGCTGGATTTTGTGGCACCTGGAGAGAAAAGTAGATAGATAGATAGATAGATAGATAGATAGATAGATAGATAGATAGATAGATAGATAGATAGATAGATAGATAGATAGATAGATAGATAGATAGATAGATAGATAGATAGATAGATAGATAGATAGATAGATAGATAGGAAGGAAGGAAGGAAGGAAGGAAGGAAGGAAGGAAGGAAGGAAGGAAGGAAGGAAGGAAGGAAGGAAGGAAGGAAGGAAGGAAGGAAGGAAGGAAGGAAGGAAGGAAGGAAGGAACCCTTATACACTGGCCGGAATTCCTGCTTTTAAATAAATACAAGTCTTCTGTAGGTATAAGGTGAACCTTTGAAGAATGTCTCCTGTGTATAATTCCAATACTTTCTGCTGATGCTATTAAATTTAGAGTGACAGGATGTTTCTAAAATAATCACTCAACAATCTGCTATAGGAGGTTCTCCAGAGAAAACTGAAAGCCCATTCTCAATGAAGAGCTGCATGCGCTTAAGACAACTTGTTTGAATAAGCCCTTTTGATTGTACTTGGACTTTTATTCATTGAAAATCAGGACATCAAAAGCAGACATCAAGAGGGTGTCCTAATTTCCATCCACAAATCTGTTTCAGTTTATTGTGCATGTAGCAGAAAGATAAATTCAGAATGGAACAGGTAATGAAGAGGTTATTTCAAGCAACAGATTGGCTATACAACATTGATGGAAACACTTTTCACCTTCAAAGAAGGACGGGGACTGAAATATTACATTCATCAAGAATTGGCAAAAGCTTTTGATTAGATAGAGAGAATGAAATGAAGTTTTGGGGAAAAATTAAATAGATCTGAGAGAGTAAACTCATAATCTATGTACTGGGCAGTTGGGGCCCAAGAAAACTGCAGTCAAAAATGGGCTATAATGAAATTAGAAGACCACTTAATGTGGTAAAAGACTTAGAATGACACCCACCCACCCACACACACACACATGATTTAGAGCCTATGGGGACCTAGAGTTGATAAAACACCTGGGGGACATGGCAGCAAATATGTTAGAATAACTCATTTAGAATAACTCATTTATTATTATTACAATAACTCATTTTCTTTTCATGGTTGTCATCACAAGTAAAACAAATTGAAACACCTCTGTGTTGCTTTGATCCAGCTGAATAGAAGTGCTAAAGGAGAAGCACATTCCTTTCCAAATATGGAACATGCACTGCAGGATCTAGGCAAAACTGAAATGCTTTGATGCCAAGAATAGATTTTGGCAAATACCACTGACTGAAAGTTCCATGATGCTAACTACATTTGTCACCTTCCTTGGGTGCCATTGTTTCCAAAGGCTATCCTTGGGTACCTCAGCTCCTGAATATGTCCTAAACAGGATGACCCATTTTTGATCCTCTGTTCCAGGAGTTACTCTGAAATAGCATCTACGTCCACTATGACCAGTCTTAAAACAGCTCCAAAAGGCTAATGATAACACTCAACATGGAAATATGTATTTCTGGTGTCCAAAGTGTGTGTTTTCCAGGACGTATAGCTGATGAAGAGGATATCCTTTTTGATTTAGAAAAAGCAAAGGCAAATTTTTAGCTCACTAATCAACTGTGAAAGTCTGTGAGTTTTTAGGAACAGTAAATTCTCTGGTGTATTATCATTTATTTTATATCATTTCTAAGACCCATGGACATCACCTCTCAGATCTTAAAAGCCCATTGAATATTAGATTGTTTGGGACCCCATGAGCAAAAAAAGTGATGAAAATCTCTCTTACTGCTACACCTGCTCTAATGGTGCTTGGTCAAACATGAACAATCATTTCAGCAGACACCTCATCCTATGGATTAGAAACATAGGATGCAACAAGAACAAGATGATGGCAAACTCTGAATTGTTTAAGTCAAACACTTTGTCAATGGCAGAAAAATGCTAAAACATAGATGGAAGAAAAAACTCTGGCAATTCGATGGACATGTGGTTTTACAATCAGTTGTATTTGAAAAGTGAAACAAATTATAAACCATTAGGTCCTATATAGCCTACCAAAAGGTTGGATGTTCTGACATGTAGCTTACAACATGTTAGACAATCCATATATGTATCATCCATGTAACTGTGAGAGTTGCAGATGCCCTCTCCAGGCATCCAGTAGCAGAATGTAGAATGGAGTTCAAGATCAGGAACCAAGACCTGTTCCTGGAATCAGGAACCTGTTGGTTCCTGATTCCAGGAACATTCAGTTCACTCTTACTCCCTTCGTTATTATCCTTCCAGCACTGAATATCAAACTGTGTTAAATTTGGTTGCACCAGTAAAAAGATGCAGCTTTGCATGGGACTGCAAAGAAGCCTGATCGAGAGATATAGATTGGATCTGGAATGCCAGGAATTCTGGCAAGTGTGCTACAAAATTGCTCCTCAAGATAAATCACTGATGAGAGGGACTTGCCTAATCTTTCCATTTAAAATCCATTCGGAGATTCTCACTGTATTCATAGAATCAAAGAATTGTGAAGCTGGAAGGGGCCTATAAGGCCATCAAGTCCAACCCCCTGCTCGATGCAGGAATACAAATCAAACGATATCTGCCAGATGCTTGTCTATGTTTCTCCTGAATGCCTCCAGTGTTGGAGCACTCACCACCTCTCAAGGTAATTGGTTCCACTGTCTTGCTGCTTGAACAGTTACTAAGTTTTTCCTGATATTCAACTGAAATCTGGCTTCTTGTAACTTCATGGTAAATGCTATCATGCTATCAATTCAAAAAATGCTAAACACAGTCAAGAGAATCAATATGGTGGCTCAGGATCTCAACCCAAACAGAAGAGATAGTAAAAAAAAAAATCCCTGATGTTTATTTCCAAAACTACTATCCACCACAAACAATGACTGACAGCAGAATTTCCAGTGGGCCATGAAAAATGTTGGCACTAGTCCTTTTTTCATTTTTGACAGCCTGGTACTTCCTGAATACAAATTATGAGCCTGTTCTCTGGTACTTGGCAAACAATAGAACCTAAATCCATGTTTGCTAGATATGGCATTCTTGAGCCATGGCAATGTTGAGCCAGCTCAGTGTCACAATGGACCTAAGTTTCTATCTCTGAAGACATTGGAAGGAGCTTGCAAACCAATATAGACGTCACCACCAGACATCCAGTTCCCTGAGGCCAATGGATTCATGGAGCCAGCTATCAGCATCTACTAAAGTAGATGGCAAATCCACATATGGTCCTGATGGAAAACAAAGTGTCTCCTCTTTCTAATAGACATTACCTTGCAGAGCTGCCAATGGGAATCCATACATGAACAACTCTACCAAGATCCCTCCACCAGAAAGCAGACCTGGGAAGACTGGTGAAGTGGGGAAAAAATACAAAAGGGGGGGGGGGAGAGAAATTATCATGATGCCCAATAATGGGAAAGCTTGCAGATCAAAAGTGGTTAGAATTAGGACCTATATTTGAGAAGGTAAATACTCCTCACCGTTGGTGGGTGGTTATTCCAGAGGGGAGCTTAAAAGGAACACTTTCCATTTGGCACAAGCCAATCAAAAAGATGTACCACTACAACATGAAAGTGGATTCATGTGAAATAGACCATCAGGGAAGAAGAAGCTTCTAATACTGTGGGTTTTTTTTTAAATATTGTAAGCTGCCTTAGGTTCTTTTGGGGAGCAAGACAGGGGTATAAATATTTTGAATGAATGAATGAGAAAACCCAGTCAAGGTTCAGCACCAGGAGGAAGAACCTTCAGCAAAAGGATACAGAGGAATACCGTCCTTCACCACACACTATGAGGAACTGGTTTATTTAAATGGAGCAGCTGGAAGAGAGAACTATCGCAGAGGCTGGACTAAGGACAGTCATGATGAAATATCTTTCTAGAGTGGATCAATCTCAAAATCAGTTGCAAGTGGAAGGAAGCATTTAAGGGAAGAAAGGTGAGAAAAATTGATGGTTCAGGGACAAAAGCAAAAGGGGAAGAGTCAAGACAGAGAGGGTTTGGCAATTGCTTTCTACAGGAAGTTAATAAACAGTTTTTCACTTTTTCCAGCTTTGTGAGTTCTTAGTGGAAGGTACCCAAAGGTTTGGGATAACAAGAAAGTTAGGAGATATATAAAGCTACTGGGTAACTGGGAAAAGTCAGTCAGCCCAGGCAAAAAGTTATAATGAGAATGAATGTTTTTCCTCTCATATGTCACTGTGAAATAAAATCAAGATAACTCAAGATCCATCAGAGGGGTTAGAAGAATGGCAAGCTTGAGAATGAAAGTGATTTAAGGGTCAGTTTGCTACTCTTTTGTCACGAAACTCTTATGGAACTTTGCCAGCAACCAAAAGAGAGAAAAATCTGATCGCTGTGAAGGAAGAACATTGCAACTGATTGTGATTGAAGAGTGAGCTTTTAACCTTTAAACCTCCAAGCTCCCCAAGTCAAATCTGATTTGGAGTGACACAAAAAATAAGATTTTATAATCCACCAAGTTTCTGTGCAAAATAGATCAATCAGCTCAGCTCCAAGAGTCACAAAAACCACCATCTCAGTCCATACTAACTAAGCACCTTGGTTGTGAAGTCTAAACCAAGGTAGGATGGACACTCAACTAACCTCTGATTCTTAGTGGTGGTCCCTCCAGGTCAGGGTTTAGGCAAACTGAGACATTGCACGGCCTCTTCCCATGCTGTATTTGTTCTGCGGATAAATAGAGAACTTCAGTTCCCACAAGCATCCATTGTAAGTCTGCCATCACCACGAGCACTAAAACCACCACCACGAGATCACGCCAACATAGACACCACACACATATACAACAGCTAGAAACAAATAGCTAAAGCAAAGCAGCTAGAAAAAGGGCAAACATACAGGGCCAAAAGAAGATGCTTATACCACGCCAGACTATTTGTCTGCACAACTTTACACTGTATACTCTGAATTGAAGTGACCTCCAGGGTCTTAGGCAAGATGTTCCAACATTTTGCTGCATGACTATCGTAGCTAAGAATATCAGGGACAAAGCTTCTGTACACAAGGCAATTTTTCTGCCATTGAGCTATGGTCCTTCCCCAGACAATCACCCCGTTTTTTATTTAGTAAGCTCTTAAATATAGCATGAGACTTTTTGAAATCTCAGCAGTTGCATAAAAGCCTACTGATTATGTGAAATTTTAAGTTCTTCAGACCTTTAGCTCAGGGCTTCTGTCACATCTACTGAAGTGGATTGATTATTATTCTTTTAAATCACATAGCAAGTTGGGAGATTAGGAAACAATTTAGCAGGAATGGAAGATGATGCCAAGAGTTGCAGTGGAAGGCAATGATGAAGCACATCACAAAGGAACAACAAAGGCGGTCACTGTTAGGATAATTGTGTTTGACTTATTCAGAGAGAAAAGAACTGGCCCCGTAAAAGCGGGCCCGACCCCTCCCTTCCTTTTTGCTTTTCTTCTTGACTCAAGGACTAATGTTTCTTGAAAGACAAAGGATCTGTTTACTGAGAAACAACGCTGGTAGTAGATAGAAACAATATGCTTTGTAGTAGATAAGAATGGAATGCAGGGGCCCCAGGGAGAGAAGAAGATCCGGTTATCTGTTCTGCGCATGTTTGAAAGGTGTTTTTACTAATCCAATGAATTTTCGCCAACTAACTTTCTGACCCCTTTAAGGAGATTGTGCGCCCACCCCAAATCGCCCGGAAGGGACAGGCTATAAGAGATTGTACCACTCCTTTTGTTCTTTGGAGAAAAAGCCTTTGCCCCGAGTGGTGAATTGTTTTTCTCCCCGCTTTCTGCAGCAGGCGTTTTCCTTTGCAATAAAATAACCTCACAAGAAGCCTTCGTGCCTCAGTACTCTCATTTTGGGAGCTTCCTACCTGGGGAAACCGGATAACAGTTTGGGGGCTCGTCCGGGATTTCCTAACAGCCCCGGTTGGGGCTGGGCCACAGCCCAGTTGAGGCCGAGCAGAACGAGGGCGGCGGTGAAGCGAACCGGAGGGTACCCCTGTCTCCTTTTTGGCAGCCGCTTCCTTCCCGACGCTTCGGCTGCTCGGCATCAAGAACTCGGAAAGAGGCACGAATGCAAGAGGTCCTCCAAGCCGGCCGGCCAACGGACATTGGTAAGTTAAGGTGGGGAAACTCCGAATGGGTTGGTTGTTGTTGGATGAGTGAAGGATTGAGTGGGCCTGCAGTTCCCTACGGTAGCCGTTGTGTGATCCGGTACCCTGGGTCAGGTCGAGAGAGTGGTTGTTGCAATCCTATTGTGTCTGCGCTCAAGAGACCCCTTACTCTTGTCGCAAAACCCCTTTTCCCTTTTGTATTTGTCTCCCGTGGGATGGGAAACCAGGTGTCTAGGAAGGAAAAGAGGTCCAGCGGGGACCAAAAGGAGGAATTTCGAGGGGGACGCCCCGGCACCAACTCCGAGAGGCGGAGGGGAGCTAGGAATTCCTAGCAACAGCCCATTGGGGAAGCTGTTGTTACATTGGGCATCGGTGAAAGTACAGGAGTTTCAGTCAGAGCAGGAAATGGTCCGTATGTGCACAGAGGTCTGGACCAATCTAGAAATCAGTCCAAGATGGCCAAAACTCGGATCCAATAATTTCGATGATATTAAAAGAGTGGACAACTTCTATGTTGCTCATCTGCCCCGTACTGCCTATGTCGACTCCTGGATGTGGTACATTATAAAATTTGGACCAGGAGTTAAATTGGCAGTAAGCAGAACCCTATTAGATACCAAGCCAAAGGGTGAGGAAATGTCTAAATTTGACCCCTTAGAGTTTGTTAACTATCAGCAGCCCATAGCACCGCCCACAGCACCACCAGAGGCTGCTCAGCAGTTAGCAGCGCCTCCCTCTTATGAAGAGGCAGGGCGGGAGGGTAGGAATTTAGGCCCAGCCCAGGCCAGTCCCTTAAGCGCTGCCTCCACCATAGAGTATTCCCCCCCTTTAGATCCACTTAGAGAACAAATTAATAAACTACAGAAGACCGTAGAACAGATGGGGCAGACCCCATCTCGACCAAACACCAGGTCTAGGACACGGGCAAAGGAGGCAGCTGAAATAACTGATGAATGCCCCGGTGCATCAGCTCAGTACCCATTAAGGGAAGTCCCAATGGGAACTAGGGTTGGATATGTAGAGGTCCCTTTAACTAACTCCGATATTCGGGTAATAAAACAACAACTGCCTAATCTTCCAGAAGACCCCATTGGGTTCATGACAGGACTCAGGGACGCTCTAGGGACTATGGTTTATAAGCCCACTGAATTGTTACATATTTGCAAACAATTAGCAGGAGTAACGTATACCAACCAAGCGTTGGGTCATGCTAGAAGGCTTTGGCAGGCGCAGGATGGCGCCCGAACAGAACAGATGGCTAGGGAGAGATTCCCTGAGATAACCCCGGGGAACTGGGATTTTCAGGCTGATAATATTAGGGAGCAGTGTGGGGAAATGAAAGATTTCTTATTAAAGGGACTAGAAGCAACAGTCCCTAAAACCGTTAGCATGAAATTAGCCTTTGGACAGCCCCAAGGAAAAGATGAGAGTCCAGTCGAGTATTTAGAAAGGCTAAAACGAAATATGCGACGGTATACCGGACTAGATCCAGAGGATCAAGCAAATGTAAATATTCTGAGGCTGGAGTTTGTGTCGGGGTGTTACCCGGACATAAAGTTCAAACTACAGAAAATTGATGACTTGACAACTAAACCTATAGGAGATTTGTTAACGGAAGCTCAGAAGGTAGTGGTAAGGAGGGAAGAGGAGAAGGAAAAGAGAAAGTTGAAATTGATGGCACAGATGATGGAAAATAAAAGGAAATAACCCTCCATGGGTCGGGACTCGTGGACGGGGCCGTGAGAGAGGAGTGTATAGTAACCAGGGAGGTAGAGGAAAGCTTGTGGAAGGTAGAAAGAATGAAGAGGGACAAGGGCAGGTGAGGGGCTGCCTGGTAAAAAGTCCTGCCTGCGCAGAGCCCTTGTTAACTTTGCAGGTGGGCAAAGAGGGAAAGGAAATCGAATTTTTGGTAGACTCAGGAGCCACAAGATCTAGCCTGAGCCAACCAACCTGGGAAGGACGACTTCCTCTTTCTGGGGGACATTGTAACATAGTAGGTATAGAAAACCTAACGCAACGGGTTCCTGTTCTAAAACCCCTAGAGGTGCTAAGACCTGGGTCACATGAAAAGCTGTGGCATGATTTCGTGTGGACCCCAAATTCAGGAGTGAACCTACTAGGTCGAGATTTAATGGCCAAATTAGGAATACAGATATTGCTTAAAAACCAGGTGTGTGAGGTCAGGATGGCCGCCCTCAGGACTGAGGATGAAGCCGAAATTGACCCAATAGTATGGGCGAAGCCAGGAAACCCCGGCCTTATGAAAGTTACTCCAGTGAAAATGCATTTAAAAACAGAGGTACCAGTGTATAGACCCCAATATCCCATTAGACCAGAAGCTGAAGAGGGCCTTAAGCCCGTAGTAAAGGAATTGCTGGATGATGGCCTTATTGAACCCAGCGATTCGCCTTACTGTACTCCTATACTACCTGTAAAGAAATCTAATGGGACATGGCGAATGGTTCAAGATTTGAGAGAAGTAAACAAGGTAGTGATCCCTAGGGCGCCCATAGTACCAGATCCCCATACGATCATGCGAAAGATCCCTGACACTCACGTTTGGTACACAGTTATAGATTTAAAGTCAGCTTTCTTCTGTGTGCCCGTGGACTCAGTGTCGCGCCCAATATTTGCCTTTCAGTGGCCTCACCCAGAAACAGGTAAACTAACCAGATGGCAGTGGCGCGTATTGGCTCAAGGCTACACAGAAAGTCCCACTATTTTTGGGGAAATTCTAGAAGAATTGCTTCAAAAATGGACCCCTCCTCCGGGAGTACTTTTAACGCAATATGTGGATGATTTGCTTTTGAGTGGGGCGGAAGGGAAAACGGTCAGAAAGGCCAGTATTAGCCTTCTTAACTTCTTAGGCGAACAGGGACTCAGAGTATCCCAAGAGAAATTGCAGTTTTGTGAGCCAGAAGTAAAATACCTGGGATTAATACTAAAGCAAGGAACTAAGTGCATCAACCCCGAGAGGTTGAAGGGAATCCGTAGTTTGGAAATGCCAAAGACTAAGCGACAGCTCAGGAGCTTTATCGGAACAATTAATTTTTGTAGACAGTGGATTGAAGGGTTTTCAGAAATAGTCCAACCCTTTTTGAAGAAATTATTAAAGGATGAGCCCGAAGTATTGGTGCTAGAAAGGTCAGACTATAAGCTGTTTGAAAGAATCAAAGAGATTTTGTCATCGGCCCCCGCTTTGGGGCTGGCAGACCCAAAGAAACCTAGCCACTTATTTGTAACCGTGGGTAATGGAGTTGCCAAGGGAGTGCTAGCTCAGAAGAAGGCAGGACGATACCAACCGATTGGATATCTATCTAAACATTTGGACGTTGTAGTCCTAGGGTGGCCTACTTGTCTACAGGCCTGCGCGGCAGCGGCAGAATTGGTTAAATTAACTCGAAAACTATATCCTTTCGAGGCAATTGTCCTGCATTCTTCCCACCAACTTAGAACTATCCTCACCCATACGGCTAGGCGATGGATGACGGATAGTAGGTTGTTACAAATTGAGGCTATTCTCCTTGAAAAACCCGATCTGGTGCTAACCACCACTGAGCACTGTGGTCCAGCTGAAGGGTTATCAGAGACTGTCAGGAAAGAAATACAGGATATTCAGTGGTAGAGGACGGAGGACTCGAGGTTGAATCTGGACCCCTTCCCCCGTCCATGTCTGCTCAGACTGCAGAGTTGTACGCCCTCAAGAGAGCTTTAGAAATTGGGAAAGGAAAATCCGTAAATATCTGGACGGACTCTAAATATGCTTGTGGAGTAGTGCATGTTTTCGGAAAAATTTGGAGTAGAAGGGGGCTACTAACATCCCAGGGAAAGAATCTAGCCCATCATCAGTTAGTACTAGAAACTTTGGAGGCGTTGAGCCTCCCATCCAAGGTGGCTATCATTCACATACCAGGCCACCAAAAAGGAAACGCCCCAGAAATAGTTGGAAATCGATTGGCTGATGAGTTGGCAAGAAAAGCAGCAGAAAAAGAGTTAAACCCTGCTCTCTTGGCAGCTCTCCTACCTACCAGTAAAGAAATATCCACCCCTTTGGTATATTCACAAAGAGAGTTGGAGTTGGCGGAAGCGCAAGGAGCTACAATGGTAAATGGCATACTGGAATTAAAAGATGGAAGACAATGGCTACCAGAGGGGGTGATCAGAGAAGTCCTCAAGGCACTGCATGAGGGAGGACATTGGGGAGTTAAGGCTTTGATCTCAGCCTTTCTGCAACGATATGTGGGGAAGAAAGTGTGGTCACACGCCAACACCATTTTGGCTCACTGCATTCCTTGCCAAAGAGTAAATAAGAACAACCCGAGAAAGGCAGAAATGGGAGGAAGACCTTTGGCCGTCCACCCTTTCGAACATTTACAGTGTAATTTCATTGATATGCCCAAGTCTGGAGCGTGGAATCATTGTCTGGTAGTAACTGATCAACTTACTGGCTGGGTGGAGGCTTATCCTACGACCAGGGCAACGGCAGGGACTGTTTGCAAAATCTTATTAGAACAAATTATTTGTAGATATGGATTGATCCAATCAATAGATAGCGATCGCGGGACACACTTCACTCAGAGGGTGCTACAGCGAGTAGCTGATAACTTGGAAACTACATGCCCCGTGGCACCCTCAGAGTTCAGGAAAAACTGAGAGGATGAATCAGACCTTAAAGAGACAAATCATCAAATTGATGCAACAGGCGCAATTGCCCTGGCCAAAGGTTTTGCCCCTAGCCTTATATGCTATAAGGACCAAGCCGCATAGCACTACAGGACTCTCGCCCTTTGAGAGTCTATATGGAATGGGAATTTGGGATGTTAGCACACAGAGAATTAGCCCCAACCTAGAACTTTTCAAAGATGCCTTTATAAGAAAATATCTGCTGGCCCTGTTCTCTATTCTCTCCGATAATAGGGAACGAGGCATCGCGGTGCAGCGAACGCCATTGGAGGTAGCAGTGCATTCCTTCCACCCCGGGGATTGGGCTTACATCAAGGCATGGAGGAGTGAACCGCTCGCCCCAAGGTGGCTTGGCCCGTTCCAGATCTTGTTAACAACAGAAACTGCCGTCAGGACCAAAGAACTAGGCTGGACTCACCACACTCGCGCCAAACACGCAACTAATCCTGAAGGACGGTGGGAAGCCGTGCATGTGTCTGAGGACGGACTAAAGACTATTTTTAGGCGACAAAAGTAATGTCCAGCAGGCAATTGGTGCATAAGTGTTGCCCCTTCTTTAGTGTGTTCCTGGAAGCAAGGAAGGTCAATAATCTGGTTCAAACTTGGAAGGTATCCTTAAAAATTAGCAGGAGTCGGTGGGGGTTCTATTTCTTTAAAGGGTATTCAATTGGAGATCAAGTAGTATTGGAAGACGAGGAGACAATCGATAGGGAGGAGGAAAGAAGAATTTTTAACGGGGTTTTTACAGAATTGTGGGATTCTCAGTGGTGGCACAATCAGTACTGTAAGGTCTGCCCTATTACGAAGAATCAGGAACTGTGTGAAATTACCGATACTGAGAGTAGTTCTGAAGGAGAATCAGAGGAGGAGTGTGTGATTTCATTATCTGATGACGAGGAGTTAGATGAGGATTGTCGGATTACATTGTTTGGACGAATATTGTAGAGTAATGTCCATAGTTCCCTATATAACAGGTAGTGTTTGCCCCTGGTTTTCCTGTTCAATCAGTCGAACACCAAAGGGAGAGGTAGAGGCGTGGATAGTGCAAATACAAACTACTTCCTATTGGGACACTGAATACGAGGGGTTGGCCTGGGGCAACCAGTTGATGGTATACCAGGCGATATCCAGAACTTAAAAGATCCCTTGCTAGGGATAGATCCCTTTGAGCCCCATTGTCTACTATATTGCCACTTTTGCCCTCACCATTGGTGTGCCAGAATAACCAAATTTGACGAAAGCCCGACATTGAGGTGGTATGTGCTGAAGGTGGGATATCCCGAGAGGTTGTGGGCCGAAAGTCTGTGGGCTGTGGAAACACCAGTCGCAAGCTATCAGTGGAGGGTTCGACCCGATAGCTCGACGCAGGCAAAAGCCATTCCTAAGGGATGGCTCCGCTACGCATCTTCGGTACACCACGAGACGTGTTGGAAGTGCAGGAGCGAAAGCCCTTGGTCCGTGCCCAGCCCAGACTCAGAGGACGAGGAACGTAACTCCCGCTGCCAGTGGCGGTAAAGCCTACCCCTCTGATGTCTTGGAAAAACATCAGGCAGATGCTTATTGGTAGACCAAGGGTAGACGGCAAAGTGATTACAGTATTAGGGATCTTTCTGAGCCTTATTCTGCAAGCGACAGGGTCTACTTGTCCTTGTGTGATAACTACCAGGAAAGGAAATCAGGAACATCAAACATTGCTCTACAAGTCCGTCTATAAATGCATGGGCAATACCTCTGTATGTCGATTCAATAATGTAGAATATACTGTCTGCAGTAAAAGGAGTCAGGAGCCAGTTTGTTTTGATCCTAAGGAAGATCCTGAAAGGATCTGGGTGGAGATCTACACCCTGGCAACCCTTCAACGACACTAAGTGTGGGGGAATGGAATGGGTAAAATACTATAAGGCACAGCACAAATACATGGGATCCACTAGATCATGCGGCCCCATGGGGGATCATGGATTTGGATTCCACACTAATCCAACTTGCATAGTATGGGCTACCTGGTCCACTGCAGATAAAACTGCAACCTTGAGATCAATACCTGCAAAACCTGACTGCACTTGGGGTACCTGTAACTTTGTTAACTTTACCATATTACAACCAAAGATGTGGGATGAGAAGAACAAATGGGGAACTTCCATGTGGGATCAGACGTTCAGTATACTCATAGAGGGAAAAGGAAGCAAACCTAAAGCGTTCCTTAAAATTGTCCAGACTAAGGAATATAAAATAGGGGAAGATTTGAGGAGATACCAGACCTTCTGGAGAGAGATGGAAACGGATCCTTGGGAACAATCTTTGACTCCCAGGACAACTAATCTGTTTGTTGAACTGGCACAAACAATAGCTACCACTATGAATGTTTCAAATTGCTACATTTGTGGCGGTACTCTTAAGGGAGATCAGTGGCCTTGGGAGGTATTTGAGTGGAGTCATACTGTACCATACAATCTCACAGGACCCCAATCTATATGCCCAATAGAATTATAAGACTCCAAGCTGTAGTAGAGTTGCTCACTAGGGAAAATGAACAAGCTTTATTATTGCTAGCCAAACAGAACAATGCTATATATCAGAATAGATTAGCTCTAGATTACTTATTGGCTTCGGAAGGAGGTGTGTGTGGAAAGTTTAATTTGACAAATTGTTGCCTTGAAATTGGAGATACACAGGAAATAAGCTACAAAATCATCCCAGCCCAGGACGAAATTTATAATTGTGAATAATTTAGCAGGAATGGAAGATGATGCCAAGAGTTGCAGTGGAAGGCAATGATGAAGCACATCACAAAGGAACAACAAAGGCGGTCACTATGAGGGCACAGAAGATGTAGATATACACAGTGAAATGTGCAGTACAGAAATAGAGCACACACTTTGAAATGAATGGTGAGAAAAAGAAGGCCTAGGCCCCGTTGGATCATCTCTACAAAATGGAGGAATATTTCTGAATTAGTGATTCTGAAATGGAGGAAGAAAATGTGGATGAACATAGGAAATATGGCCACCCAGAGAATACTAGGACAAAGGCATCCTAAGGATACCATAAGCAGAACTAGCATCCCAACAGGACGTTTGGTTATGTAACCTAAACAAAAGGAAAGTCATTAGGAGTCATTTTAATATTACTTGTTGATGATATACATAGTGTTTAACCCTCTAATTCTATTTGTCTTCATCTCATCCATGTGAGATGAGAGAACTCAATATCCATTTTGCAAACCAGAAATGGGGCCTAAGGAAGAGTGCTTTTTCTTAGGCAACACAAAAGATATATATGTGTTTGAAGGAACCCTAGTATACACATCCAAGCTCAAGCTGCTCGAATCAAAGATCAACAAAATTACTGCTTCAGATTCCGACTCCCACACTGAAGATTCTGGGAGCTGTGTTCCCAAAGGTATCTTTTTCAATCTATGGTCCAAACTGGCTGTAACAATGAAATATCTCATTCAGCAAGAGAAATCACCAAACCATCATCAAAAGGGTTTCAAGTCATTTTACCCAATGCTATCAAATGATTGCTAGGCAGTGGGTTACAGGTCATTGCAGATCTACCAAATTTCTCACAAGATCTGAATTTAAGATGATAAAATATTTTGGCTCAAACTTTGGAAAGGAGGTCCTTTGAAAATTATCTCCTATTTCGAACCAAATTACAGGTTCCTGAATTGCCAGTTTTTCTTTGTGAAATGGGAAATATGGGCTCTGAATTTGAATTTGTAAACCGCTCAGAGTGGTGTTTCCACTAAAGGGGTGGTAAATAAATAAATAAATAAATAAATAAATAAATAAATAAATAAATAAATAGGTAGGTTATTTTAATTGTATTTTAATTGTTTTATCTTGTTATTGTATTTTTATTGTATTTTAATTGTTGTAAGCCGCCCAGAGACCTTTGGGTAGAGTGGGCGGCATATAAATAAATAAATAAAATAAATAGGTAGGTAGGTAGGTCCCTCTATTCTTTCCTTTAAAAAAAAAACCTCCAGCCTGTTTAGGGAGCCCTAAATTTGAGCCAAAGTTTGCTATCTGAAATTCAGCCCAAATTCTTAATACCCAAGGCTGGCTCTACCATTAGGCAAAATGATGCAGCTGCCTCCGGCAACAATCTCTAGGAGGGAGGAAGCTGCAGGAAGGGCAGAGCTGTCCAACCTGCCTTATACTCTTTAAGTTACCTTCTGCCCTCAGGTGTGCTGGAAGGTGTTGACCCATTACCAGTACTGAAGAAAGATTTAACCAGATCCTGGTCCTCTTTTGTATACAGAATTAGCCT
The DNA here is from genome assembly GCA_037013535.1 of Intellagama lesueurii. NCBI lineage: Eukaryota > Metazoa > Chordata > Lepidosauria > Squamata > Agamidae > Intellagama > Intellagama lesueurii. Next base: position 25,244,617 of record JBAJHW010000001.1, read on the forward strand.
TCACTCCAAACTGTAAAATGTTTTTTGAAGACCCAGCACCTGTAACCCCCCCCCCCCCCCAAATTATGGTCAACACTTAAAAAGTCTTGCATCACCATTCAGACACCAACACCCATGTTAATCTATTCACACCCATCCCACATTGCAGTGCCACCTGTAACAGGTTGCTTTATACTGCTGCATGATGACTGAGGATGTGATCGGACAGCTGCAAAGGCACATGCCTGGTCGCACCAGGAAGAGTCACTTTAACAGGAACAATCTTCCTTAAAGCAAACCTTCCATCTGCCAGAGAATCACTCCAGCCTGGCCCCAACAACTAAATATCCCAATCTCGGCCAGGCTGGACCACATATCCCCATGCAAAGTGTGGTCACCAGGAAATATATTGCACTAGACTGCTTCACAAGCTGTCTAAATGGTGATCTGTTTCTCCATGTGATTACATCCTGAATTCCACCTTGGAAGATGGGTAATACATAAAGTATTGAGAGAGCTTTATAATAGAGAAGGGAGCTTCATATTCCCTGGGAATACAAATATGAAGTGCGGCACCAGAGGCACCGCAGAGGTCGATTCCCTCCCCCCCAAAACCAGCCCAGTCCACTCACCGGGCTCCACGCAGCACGTGTGTCTTTCAGCGGCGACATCACACCAACCATGGAAGTAGTCTGACCAGCTCTGCCCCACCTCTCCACGCAGCCGACCACTCCAGCGAGGAGGCGAGATGACAAGTCTCCCTGCTCAGCAGTTCAGCAGTTCACTGTGCGGAAGGTGGGGCAGAGCCAGTCAAGCTACTTCTGCAACTGGTGCTATGTCGCTGCTCATGGACAAGTGCACTGCGCGGAACCCAGTGAGTGGACCAGGCAGGTTCTGGAGGGGGAGGGAATGGACCTCTGTGGGATGGACCCACATAGATACGAATACAAAGCTCCCATCTCCAGTCTATAAAATTATTCATGGTGTGGAGAAAGAGCAGTGTTTTTCCTTCCCACTCCTTATGTAATTCTAAAGTTGGTGTCATCCGGCAAAGCTGGAATTTCATGGGAATTTCAAGAAAAGAGAAGGAAGTACAGTGCATTATCAGGATACAGCAAGCCTAGTATAGAAAAATTTGACTCTACAATAATAAGACATATGGAAAAATAAGTTGGCTGGATAGCTCAGTGAGTTAGGTGGAACCAGAGTTTGGAAGTTCAATTCCCCACTGTGCTTCCCAGAAGAGCCAGTCTGTGTAGCCTTGAGGAAGCTGCACAGTCCCAGAGTGCCTCATAAAATTGCCATAAAATTGACTCAACGGCACACTATGCCAGGCACAGTCAACATTATAAAAACATTGACTGGTATTATATAACCGATAGAAGTTTTAACCAAAAACCTAAGTATCTGTTAGATATCTGCGCAGTATGTATGCTGTTCCTAATATTGCCATTTTTTGTAGCTCTGATTGTGCAATTTCTGAGATCTGCAAGTGCTTAAAGTACTGTGTGAAGTTTCTTGATATTGTTCCCAAAGCCCCAATGACTACGGGGACCACTGAAGTGTGTTTCTTCCAGAGGCGAAATGTTTCGATTGCCAGGTCTCTGTACTTTGTTAGTTTTTCTGATTCTTTATTTTCAACTCTGGCATCCCCTGGAATTGCAATGTCAATGATCCGGACATTTCTTCGTTCTATTACTACTATGTCTGGTGTGTTATGTTCGAGGTGTCTGTTTGGATCCGGAAATCCCACAAGATCTTGACTTCCTCATTTTCTGACACCTTCTCTACCTGATGTTCCCACGGGTTTTTGGAGGCCAGCAAGTTATATTTTTTGCATAATGACCAGTTCACTAACTTTGCCACTCTATCATGTCTAATTTTGTAATCTGTTTGTGCAATCTTTGGACATTCACAGATAAGGTGTGACACAGTTTCATCTTTTTCTTGGCAGAGTCGACATTTGCTGTTAGCGCTAATTCATGTTAGCACCCCTCCATGGGCACAGGCCTTGTTGAGGTGGAGGGGCTTGTGTGTTTCAGTGAGGTTGAGAGCTATGCTGAAGGGTCTCCCAAGCCAGACAGGTCTCAGCTGAGAAGCCAGACCAACTGTGTCCACCAACCATCAATTATGATGAGAGGAAATAAACAGAAATCCATACCGGATCGGTCGTCGCCTGGGTCAACAAGGACTGCGTCAGATGCTATAGTCCCTGGACATCTGGTGACAAATGGGCTACAGGGCTCAGCAGACCCTGTTGAGGGACCAGGACAGGCTGCTGCAAAGCTATTGGAACAATGTAAACGCAAAACTTGGACTCTTGCCGAAAACAGGGAAATATTATTATTATTATTATTATTATTATTATTATTATTATTATTATTATTATTATTATTCATCCAATAAATGAACATTATTTGCATCTGGATCCAAGTAGATTTGCCCTTCCCAGGGATGAGAAACTACACAGACTGTAAAATAATGTCTGTCTAGAAATGAACAGAAATCTGAACTTTATTGTCAGTCAAACATTCATTCTAAGTCTTAGGTGTCAACTAATCTGATAACAGGAACATATCTCTAGCTTTTTGTTACTGAAATTCCCCTGGTTCTTCTAGCTTCATTATGGAAGTCCCAGGACTCCTCATTTTGGCAGTAACTACAGTGAAACATCTGGTGTTTGTAATGTGCCAGAAAGTATCATTCTGTAGAATCATTAGTGGAGCAGGACGTTCTTAGGATTTACATAAGCAGGGGAGAATGATAGAGCGAGCCAAACATTTTAATAAACATTTGTAAAGATTAATAGAGAAAACCTAATTTACATATTTTCAAACCAATGTATCTTTATTTCATTTTAAATTAGTACACAAAAACTTGAATGAAAACAGAGGATTCCATAATAAAAATGGCACAACATAGTAGATGTTGGTGACTCTAGTTTCATGGGCTGGTAGATCTGCTCTGGATGTTAGTCTAAACTTTATACAAGCTCACCAAGGTGCTGAATCTAATCTGAGTGCAGGGTTTAGGACCTTGAATAGTCCTGTAAAGTTCAGATTGAAACATGGATTGGACTTACCACCCCTGTAAATCTTGATTCTCTACTATATGAACTAGTGCAGGGTAGACTTCAGTCTGGTTTTTTTTCACTAGACTATAGGCTCTGTGGGTCTATCTGCTAAGAATTAAGGAACAGGGTGCCTTAGACCATATCTTCAGTCCAGGAATTGATGATCATTAGCAAGTGACTTCCACTGCCGGGAGACAGTGGAAGACAGGAGGGCCTGGCGTGCTCTGGTCCATGGGGTCATGAAGAGTCGGACACGACTTAATGACTAAACAACAACAACAACAAAGCAAGTGACTAAGCTCACAAGACCTCATATCCAAAAATTCTATTCCTGGTTTTTTCCTTAAACATTCAGCCTAATTGTAGGAGGAAAAGCTCTGCTATGATTAGACAATATAGAGTAAGAAACTCTTACTGATCTACTGTACATAACCCAGATATGAACAAGTAGGTTCTGCTCTCGTTTTTGCCGACCTCCAATTGTATGGACCATCCAACTCCATACTAGATAAAGAGAGGCTAGGAATTTGTCAATCCCCAGATGGATGCTGAACAATAACTCCCATAAACTCTGACCACTGGCCATGGTGGTTGGAGCTGATGGGAGCTGGAAGTTCTACAACATTTAAAAAGGCACAAGCTGCCTAGTCAGGTGGCGAAGTGCTGTTTATGTTCCTCTTAAAACCTCTCATAGCTCTCTGATACCCAAGCAGATAAATCAAGAAGCTATGGGAGATTATGATGATTACTTCTTCCATTGTCCTCAAGGAATAATTTTTTCAAGCTGCATATAAATAATGTGTTGGAGACATACTGATCTGAGTTCTAAAGCTTGGGGCTAAATCCAATTCTTATTCACAGTCATGATAAACACATTCAATGAATGGGACTTGTTATGTCAAGACTTACATAAATCCAATTGATTCAGTGGGATTCAATACTTTATTTGGGACTAGCAATTTGATTTAGTCATTTGTTTCCAAGGACCAAATGAGACATGAAGAAGGATGTTGAGCCCTCAACATTCTCCTCACTCCAAATTCCATGTACAGAAGCAAACTTGGACTGATGATATCACACCATCCTCCACTGCACCTAAGTGCAACAGGCTGAGTAAAGGCTTGTACAACTCACAGTGGGGCATACCTAACTCTGAACTCAGCAGGATTTTCCTGCTATCCCCAGCATCTCCCACCTGAGGAGCTGCCACAATCTGGCTCAGCCCTGGAGGACCTTCATTAACAGGACTTCCATTTGCTTAAAAGAAGAGTGATAGCCCCCAGCAGGAAATGTCTAAATAGTATGTTAAGTAAATAGCAATGAGAGGGAATGGTTCCTGTCAGGAAAAAAGTGCAGAATGGAAAGAATTAATCTACTGTAGGCCCAGACTGAATCACAGACACAGACACTGTAGCTTTATTTATTTATTTATTTAACTTATATGCCGCCCACACTACCCAAAGGTCTCTGGGCGGCTTACAACCATTAAAATACAGTAAAAAAGATAAAACAATTAAAATACAACTAAAATATATACTTTAAAATTGCCATCAGGACCCACAGTTGATATTATTTCAATTAAAGCCTTTTGGAACAGGAAGGCTTTGACCTGGCGCCGAAATGTCATCAGCGTCGGCGCCAGACGAATCTCAATTGGGATGGCGTTCCATAGTCTGGGGGCAGCTGCCGAAAAGGCCCTTTGTCTACAAGCCATCCCTCTTACCTCCCTGAGGGACGGCTCTTTCAAAAGGGCCCCCTGGCTAGATCTTAACTAACGGGTAGGTTCATATGGAAGGAGGCGGTCCTTCAGGTATCCAGGGCCCAAGCCGTTTAGGGCTTTATATGTCAAAACAAGCACTCTGAATTGGGCCCGGGCAGCAACCTCTTAGCCAATGTATTTTAAACAGAATCAGCTTGATGTGTCCCCTAGCGGCCCTACCACTCACCAGCCGCGCAGCTCGATTCTGGACCAGTTGCAGTTGCCGGACCATCTTCAAAGGCAGCCCCACGTAGAGCACATTGCAGTAATCTATACAAGATGTTACCAGTGCGTGTGTAACTCTCATGAGACTCCGCTCGTCCAGGTAGGGCCATAGCTGGTATAATTTCCGCAGCTGAAGGAAGGCGCCCCTGACCACCGAGTCCACCTGGGCTTCCAGAGTTAGACTGGGGTCCAGGAGCACCCCCAGACTGCGGACCCTGTCCCTCAGGGGGAGTGTAACCCCATTCAGGACAGGGAAATGGCCCTCCAGCCTGTCCGGTGAAGCACCCACTAACAGCACTTCCGTCTTGTCTGGATTGAGTTTCAATTTATTAACCCTCATCCAGTCCATTATCAGGTCTAGACACAAGTTCAGCACAGAAACCGCCTCACCTGGATTGGTGGAAAACGAGAGGTAGAGCTGAGTGTCGTCAGCATATTGCTGACTCCTCAGCCCAAACCTCCTGATGACCTATCCCAGCGGTTCCATGTAGATGTTAAACAGCATGGGGGACAGTATTGAGCCCTGAGCAACTCCATGACATAAACGCCATGGGACAGAGCAACTGTCCCCCAGCACCACTCTCTGGACACGGTCAGCCAGGAAGGAACGGAATCACCGTAAAGTGGTGCCCCCAACTCCCAACCCAGCCAGCCTATCCAGAAGGACACCATGGTCGATGGTGTCGAAAGCCGCTGAGAGGTCCAGGAGTATCAACAGGGTCACACTCCCCCTGTCTCTCTCCCGGCAAAGGTCATCGTACAGGGCGACCAAGGCAGTCTCCGTACCAAAACCCGGCCTGAAACCCGATTGAAATGGATCCAGAAAATCCGTTTCATCCAGCAGCGCCTGGAGTTGCCCGGCCACAACCCGCTCCAACACTTTGCCCAAATAAGGGAGGTTCGCCACTGGTCGGTAGTTAACCACCAGCCTTGGGTCCAGGTTAGGCTTTTTTAGGAGTGGCCAAATTACCGCCTCTTTCAAGGTGGTAGGGACCAGTCCCTCTCTCAAAGAGGTGTTCACGGCCTCCTGGACCCAGCTGCGAACCCCCCTGGCAGATCTTCCAATTAGCCAAGATGGGCAAGGGTCGAGCGGAGTGGTGGTAGAACGGACAGACCCAAGCACCCTGTCCACATCCTCAGGTCTCAACAATTGAAACTCATCCATTAATACTTGACCTAAGCACAGCACACTGGACACATCCTCTGATTCTGCAGTAACAGTGGAGTCCAACCCACTGCGAATCTGATTGATTCAGTATTTCCCAAGACTGAGAGATCCTCTTGACAGGACACCCTCATCCTCTCCTTTTTCTATACACACACTGTGTGATTAAACAGCAGAATTTGCTAACAATAACTGGACTGATGGTCATCAACTTGAAAGGCTTTAAAAGGGGATTAGGCAACCGAGTCATAAAGTGTATACTACTTTCAGGATCAGAGGCCACATGTCCCTGAATACCAGTTGCTGGGAAAATGAGTGAGAAGACCATATTGTGCTCCATGTCCTGCTCATGGGACAGTGGTGGTGGGGCATTCCACCCACCCGCCCCACAAAATTATCCAAGGGATGGAAGGGCACATTAGGAAACCTCAAGGAGAATGGCTAAAGAAAAATTTGCAAGCCCTTGTTCCAGAGATAAATGTGGTGGTCCAGCTTTAAGTAGTCAGTCAAATACCCATGGAAACCCACAAGCTGGGCAGGAGTGTAACAAAGCCCTGCTGTTCACATTCTTCATATCATTGAACCACCCTCAAAATAAAAATGGCTACCTTGACAAAATGATTATAGTTTGGCTGCTGATTTGGTATTAAGCCAGGCTTCTTTCCCACAGCGGACAATTTTACAACACCAGCTCTACAACAGCAAGCAGCCACAGATAGGTTTATGGAACAAACACTACAGAAGAGAAATACATATATATAAACCTACCAGTATCCCAAGTGCTAATGTTGTGAGGAGCACTTGACTGGTGTTCCAGTTGCCTCTTCATGAGTTGGTTCATGGTCAGTGCTCCCAAGGAACCCCTTTTCATCTGTCGGAACTGATCTAAAATTAAACAGCACACTTTACTAGTCATACAATTTCCAGTATTGTCTAGCCATCATTGTTTTCCCAACCTGAGCACTGGCTTCCTTGTTTGAAGCTTCTTAATTAAGCTCAGATGGCTTACTCAAGAGAATAAGTTGTAGTTTAGCAACACATGCATATACTGCATGTTCAAATGTGCATATCAAGTCCATGCGGTTGAATCTAGTGGACCTCGTCTGTTAGCAGAACTGACACTGACAGAAGAATGAGTTCCTCTTATCATGGAGCCTCTCTGCTTGGCCCTAAGAACACTAGAGAGTTCAGGGACCCTCTCAGAGTGATGGGCACAGCAAAGAGGATTGGTGAAATCTATTGCTCATGTAGAAATCCACTCATGGGAAGTAGGTCTGTACAACTGGGAAAAGCTCTTGGGAGAACAGATTCTGCTACTCAGGTTCAACAACATTAGACTGTCTAATTTTGCATCATTTCTTTGGTTGACAGTATCTATTTGGAAGTCACAGTAGAACGATGGGAAGAAGCTGCTCAGAAAACCAGCCACAGCATAACCTCTGCGTATAGCAAGTAGGTCAGGGTGAGAAATAGTGCTGGATTGCCTGTAAGTTTCATGGCACTGTATTGACTTCAACCTGGATCTGCCAGGTGCCAATCCAACATCCTCACCCACAGACCACACTGGTACTCATCAATGCACCCAGAAAAGTAACATTTCTAATCTCATAATTTTAATTAGTGCTAAGAATAGCTCAGTGAGTTGGATACCCGGCTTGGAGCTAGAGGTCAAGAATTCAGTTCCCTACTTTGCCTTCCAGGAGAATAGGCAGCCTATGCAGCCTTGAGCAATGTCTCCATAATAAGGCAATGGTAGGCCACTTCTGAGTACTCTATGACAACTCTGGAAAGGGGTGCTTTAAGTTGGAATCAACTTGAGGGCATGTCATTACAGTATTATGGTAGGGGAACAGCTGCCATGTAGATTTCTCCCAAACTGACAAATGAAGACAACATGTTCAAAAGAAGTAAAAGAGGAAGCCAAATTTCTTGAGATTTCCCTCAGATGTTCTTGAAAAACTTCCCTAGAGTGCATGTTTGAAGAAGGCAAATATTCACACAGTGGACTGGCGTTCAAAAGTCAATATGCAGATACAAAATCCTCCCAACATTTGGAACAATTTCAAGTGCATCTCAGCAAAATGAGTGTGAGTGCCAGCTTCACATTGTCAACAGCATCTGCTGGTGAATGTCACATTGAAACCATTTCAAATGTATTTCCTTGTGAAGGGCTGCCCTCCTCTGCGCTGAGACAGAGCTCTCCTTCTGCACTCCGGAGCACTTTGAAAATATTAGTTTGATCCAGCGACAACGCAATTATCCAGCCTCAATGAGCTGCTGGAACAGATGCAAATTCCATTTTCCATTCAGTATTTTCCTTTACATAAAAAAGATGGTTCTACAGCAGGAGCCATTCACATCAAACTTAGGAGAAAACATAATTTCCATCTTCTTTAACACTATGCCTTAAAATAAAGGCTTTATCAGTTTATCAGACACAGAATTTCCCAATGAAAGAGTAGTAATTAAAATTTCAGAGAGGACAATACAGCTTGAAATATAGATGACTGTTAAAAACATAGAAAATTGGTTGTTTTGAACTTCCTTCTTAGCTTTTATAATGGAAATTAAAGATGCTCTCAGGCATATTTCTACTGATCAAAGCACTGGATTGAGGTTTTCTGAGTGTTGTTTATCTGATTTCTCAAGGACAACTTCGTTTTTAAATAATGAAGTTGGGGAGTGAGACGTTATTGAAACTAGTCTCAAGTATCTGAGGCCCAGGTGGGCCAGCAGAAAACAGTATTCAGCTTTCTGATCAAACTATTTTTCCTACAGAATATTTCATGCAGAATATTTCTTTTCCCTCTATCAACAACTTTTCAAAACAAGCTCTTTCCATCGGGATGTTATTTTTAATGATTAAACATCCCCCTTCCAACATGAAGAGCTCTAGCTTTCCTGGACATCATATCCCAGCTATTAGGAACCAGGGCCAAAACTGTAGGTATGTTATTTCCAGCATCACAGGGAAAATGTCTCAAAATTAGGAATGCAAAAATCTGTCTAACTTTGGCTCAAATACTATTGCTTAGTGTAATAAGTCACATTAGAGTAGGCCCACGGAATAACTGGGTATTTAGTGTGTCAACATCTCTTCAAGTTCCAGTGACTTAAATGGGCCTACTCTAGCTACAACTTAATATGCAAAAGTAGACTCATTTGAATCAATGGAACTTATGGAGGAGTTGACTCACCAAATCCCCACTGGTTCATTGGCCCCACTCTAGCTGGATGGATAACTCAGTGGTTTAGGTATCTGGCTACAGAGCCACAGGTTGGGAGTTCAATTCCCCACTGTGCTTCCTGGGAGAAGAGTCAGACTGTATAGTCATCAGCAAGCTGTACAGTCCATGTTGAAGTCACTACAGTGCCATGAAACTCATAGGAGATCCAGAAGGGAATGGTAAAGCACTTCTGTGTATTCTCTACCTAGAAAACCCTGGAAAGGGACATCATAAGTCAGAACTGACTTGACAGCACACGATTATTGTGTGACTTACCACACAAAGCAAGAGGATTTCAACCTTTGTGACATTTCCCTGAATTTTCTTTCTGTCTTCATATAAGGTCGCAAGACTTTTTAATTTTTTTCCTACACTAACCTTTATATACATTACAATGCATTTATTTACCTATGTGCATTTCTTCATGCATTTTACCTAATGCATGCAGTCTCCCCTATTTGGGAGCATTTTTTAAAAATGCATTTTCAGCCATTTGTATCTCAAATGTTCAAATGTGGTTTTTTTCCAAAATGCCCCATTAGGTAATGGTAAAGGTTCCCCTTGACATTTAGTCCAGTCGTGTCCGACTCTAGGGCGCGGTGCTCATCCCCGTCTCCAAGCCGTAGAGCCAGCGTTTGTCCGAAGACAGTTTCCGTGGTCACGTGGCCAGCGTGACTAGACATGGAACGCCGTGACCTTCCCATCGTGGTGGTACCTATTTATCTACTCGCATTTACATGCTTTCGAACTGCCAGGTTGGCAGGAGCTGGGACAAGCGATGGCAGCTCACTCCGTCATGTGGATTCGATCTTACGATGGCTGGTCTTCCAACCTTGCAGCAGAGAGGCTTCTGCGGTTTAACCCACAGCGCCACCACGTCCCTCTTAAAATGCCCCATGCAGATGTGCATATCCTCAAGGCATAGTGCGGTCTTTCTTGCAACATACCTTGGGAGGTGTGAAAAGACCTGCAATTGTAGGGGACATGAGTGGGAGGATGCTGTTGCACTGCTGCTCTGCATTAGGTTGAACATTGTACAAAGAGAATGCTGGATCAGACTTGTAAGCCTTTTGTTGTGAGCCAGTAGGGTTCCTCTTATTTTCTAGCATTCTTATAACATATAATTTGATCCTGTGGATATCTAAATCTATGCAGTCTGATCAAGAAAGCTCAGAAGACAGCACTGAGCTGGGGGAAAAACATTTCCATGAGTTGCTACATGTGGGCCTGGATGAGAGAAACTCTCACGTTCCTAGGAATTTAGTATGTCACAATTACACGTGGCTAGAGCTTGGAAAAAGTATTTGGATTACAAACTCCTGGATCCTACAGTGAGTACGGCTACTGGTCAGGTTGGATTCTGGGAATTATGGTTTTTAAAAAAAACCTTTCCCAAGCTCTAGCTATGGCAACATCCCCCTTCTAATCCCTGATACCCAAAAAGGGCAGCCTCTGGATGTGTGTATTCCATCAGCCCATCTGGAAGAACCATGGCTAATGGCAGCTAGCTAGATTCTGCTGGTATTATTGTTATTTATGGAAAAAAGTCTGCGTGGCCATCACCCTGCTTTGGCTCATGTAGAAGATTATTTGCATGTACCAATGGGAGCTGTTGGGAGGCGGAGCCAGAGAGACCAGAAGGGAGGGGTGAGCCAGAGAGAAGAGGGGTTTTAGTGAGTTCAGTCAGTGAGAGTCAGAGATGAGAGTCTGAAGTAGAGTTTGTCTGTGGGAGTTAGAGAGGGTGGCAGAGTTAGGATTTAAGAGTGTGGAACTTATAGAGAGCTAAGAGAGTTAAGAGTGAAACAAGTTATTACTAATCTAATGAATACATTAAAGTCTGTGAAGAACCTGTTTAAGCGAACTGTAATCAATAAACCTGTGTTGTTCAACTTTATATTCAGATTGGACCTCAATATTTCTAATTAAAGGGTGTTGACAGAGGTCAACTGGTGGCAGCGGAAAGGAGAGAACAGAGTCGTGGGCCTCAGGCTAGTGAAACAACCTGGGGACACGAGGGGCGCGTCACAGTCTGTATCTCCTTTCTGCCCAATAAGAGGTCTTCAAAATGGCCAGCCAGAAATGGCCATTAATATATCATAGACATTTTCTTTTCATAACACATTGTGACTGCTAAGGGTTGTTGCAGGGAAGGGAGAGAATGGTGTAAAATCTACACTCTCCAGGCCTTATATGTTACCTGACTGCAAAGCTCATGCTTATGGACTGCCAGCAAGCCCCTGGAGCTCATGGAGTGAAGAGACTGCTAACACAAGGCACATAAACTTTCAGAGGAGCCTAAATTAATGGTTGGAAGTGATGTACCAGGTGGAAAAACATAGAAAGAGGTACGGGTGTCATAACTTCAGTTCCCCCTCAGCAAAGTCAAAGGAAAGCTTACTGGATATGGAAGAGTGACTGCTCATCTCTGGCACACCTGCCTCGAGGGTGGGAGCAGAAGATGATTCCCTTGGCATTTCCAGCATTGAAAGTACTTTATCTGATGCATCTGCAAAGAGAAAACACTGTATGAACACAGCTGAACTCTTTTTCATGTCCTTTTTCTCTCTCTTTCTCTTTCTTATTCTCATTTTTGTAAGCAAACAATTGTTCATCAGTCCCTCTTTCTCTGTCAAAACTTTCCCCTTTTCTTCTCCCACAATGAGCTCTTTGATTATCTGCACCACGAGTCATGTGCAAATGTCTCAGTCTCAATTTTATTGCATTTCTCCGAATGTCACTTGCATTTTCTTCCCATCCTTGTTTCATATTGGGTTGCTTTTGGAGGGAGGTTTCATGGAAATTAATACACATTTTTGCACGTTTTCCTAATGTACTTAATTTGTACATTTGCCCAACTTATGCTTTCCCCTTTACTGAATAAAGATTATCTTTCTGCATTTCTAAAAACTGTGCAGACTTCTTGCTGCTTGCATTTTAAAATGTGCATACAGGTTTGGGGACAGTTTACTTTCCAGCATGTCCCAGAGGCCCTGCAAACACGTCAGCTCTAAAGGCAAGAAATGTGCTTCTTCTTAGAATGAGCCTCAAGAGATGCAAAGGGGGATGGGTGAGGTATTGTTCCCAAGGCTGTTGAATCCAATGAAATTATTTTCTCCCACTAGGCATCACAATGAGTAGTGAAGAAATGATATGCTACAGAAGAAAATAGCTTTCCTTTCTATATCACTTCAAAAGCAAAATGTGCACATGGGAATCTTCCGGAATGTGACCCTTAACTTTCTTCCTTTTAATTTTCATTCATTCCTATGAAGACAATAAATCATCAAAGGAAGTGATAGCATACATAATAAAACTAACCTCCGTGCTTTAATTAGGGATTCCAAAGGCAGTAGAATTATACCAGTCTCTTAAATCTATGAAACAAGCAGGCTTTCCTTCTAAATCAGTGGTTCCTAAGCTTGGGTCCCCAAATGTTCTTGGACTACATCTCCCAGAAATCCTGAGCAGCACAGCTAGTTGTGAAGGTATTTGGGAGTTTTAGTTCAAGAACATCTGGGGACCCAAGGTTAGGAGCCATTGTTCTACATGGCCATGTATACAATATACAGCAACCATCATAATGGTGTTTCATTAGCACATGTGCATGTACAAGCTGCCGAGCTTCCCTCCATTTTGCCACATATAGCATGGCGAAGAGACAGCCGCTATGGTGGTGCTATGTAGAACAACGGGTGGCAAGGAAAACTGGGAACAGAAGCAGGCTAGGCTTCTAAACAAGTAAATGCTTGCTGCTCATTTTTACATAGTATTTACATAATTCCATCCACAATACTTAGAATTAACGAGTGGCAATCTGCCTTCGTTCATAATGTCGTCCTGTAAATTTCTTGGAAAATGCTTCCCCTTCCCTACAATCCTAAATAATTCCTCTCAAAGTATGTGGTGCAGTGGAGGCCTGCTGATGCACAATCCCCCTTCCTTATCATCTACCATTCCCCTCCCATGAGAAAAAGTTGATCAGATGAAGAGGGGTGTAATTGGCAGGAGGGAATGCTTACTATAGACATAGGAGGCCCAACCAATCTTTAGTAAATTGGAAATAGCACTTAAGAACCTGATTTCCTTAAAGGGAGTAGGGTTTGTAGTTTTCTTCAGTTTCCCAAACCAAATTTGTAAGGCCATTCTTTGCCTCTAGTAATGCTTTCCTTCTCAGATTTCAGTTCTCAAAACAATGGTGCTTTGCTTTCTCTTCTTTGCTCATGTGAGAAATAATCTAATGAAGCTTCCAAAGTAGAAGGAAGAGCTGGTGCGACTAGCTCACACATCGGGTGAAACTTGTTTAAGATATACCCAGATCTGAGGACTTGTGAAATGGGTGGGTGGGAGATTTCCTAGTTTAGTTTCAACCAACTGTGAATTTATCTCCAAAGAATAGTGTAAGAACTACTCTTCCTTTGTAAGTGAGCATCATGGAGAGTGAATGGTTTCAGATATGTGAGAATGTAAGAACGTAAGAGGAGTAACACTGGATGAGAACAATGGCTTATCTAATCTAGTACACTGTTCACACAGTGGTCAATTAGTTGCCTATAGGAAGCTGAAGAGCATGACGTGAGTGGTGTTACACTTTGTCCTTTAGCTCCATGAATTTATGCAATCCCTTTTTAAAATTGTCCAAACTGGTAGCTGTCACTACACCCTGTAGCAGTGAATTCCACAGTGTTACTATGCACTGCGTAAAGAGGTACTTCCTTTCAATGGCCCTGAGTCTCCCTCCCCTCATTCATCTTCAGTGTGTGGTCTCATGCTCTTGTTTTATGAGAGAGGAAATAAAGCTTCTTCCTGTCTACTTTCTCCTGCATAAAGGAGATCATGCATAATTTTGCAAATATGGTCTTGCATACTTGATTGTGTATAATTTTGTAAAACTAGTTCATCCCCTTGATTCTGCTTACCTGTCTCTTTCTGTTCACCCAGCTTGTCTAAGATGTTGAAGGAAATGTCAAGGTATTCCCTCTGGATGGCGCTCACCGCAATCTTCCTCTGTTTCCTCTGTCGAGGAACGATTTGGATTTTAAATTCTGACTCTTCTTCCTCTTGTTTTTGTTCTGTATCAGATTCAGCATTGGCATCAGGCTTATCGCTCTCAGTTTGGTCTTCAGAGTCCTCAGGAACCTTAATGAAGACCGTTTTCCCACTGGAACTAGGAGAAGGTCCCAGAGGTTTAATTTCTTCAATGGATAACTCAGAGCTATCATCAATGGACATCTCTGGAAGAGCAAATGACTTCTGCAGCAGATCTCGTTTCTGTTTTAGTGTCAGGGGGCTGCCCAAGGATGTCTCCTTAACTTCTTTTGGCTTAGTTAGCTCGTCAATATCTTTCTGACCATCCGTGGTAGCTGAAGAGACTGCCTCCTGAGCAACTGAGACAATATCACTTGCTGAAGGAGTTACATCTTTGGAGCAATCTTCAATGCTCAACTGTACAAGAGGGGTTATGCTGAGGCTCAACACAGAGGCATGAGTGGGACTTGATGGAGACGAGGTAGCGGTCTTCCCAGAGACACCCTCATTCAGTTGGTCTATGACATCTGTTTCTTCCTCATCACTCTCAACAATTCGGAGGGGAGGGAGGGGCTCAAAGACCAATGAGTCACTGTCTGAATTGGAAACAACTGATTGCTTTTCAGGCCCTGATGTTGAGTCAGAAGACAGATCTATTAGATCTAAGTCTTCCTTGGGAGGAGATTTCGCAGGTGAATCTATTTTCACTTCAAACGGCTCCATGCAGTTTAACCTGACTTCTGGTATGATAGGCCTTCGCCTAGTTAAGTTTTTTTCTGGTACAGCTGGGGGATTCTCCTTTTGTTCTTTATTTCCATCTTCTGTGGTGGAGGAATTCTGCTGAGGTTGTCCATAATCATTCTGCCTCAGAGTGGTGTAGGCGGTAGTAGCAGGTGGCTTCTCTAAGTCGCAGCGGTCTATACACGACTTGCGACGGTGTTCATCTAACGTAAACAGCAAGGAATCTGCATTTCCAATATCAAGAGATTTTTGTTTGAGAGAGCGCAGTTTCTTTTTCTGAAAGCTTTCTTCTCTCACACAGCGCAGAATATTATCCTGCAATACGCCTGTTTCTCTGTACTCAGCCAGCTCGATTTCACCTGGTTGAAAATGAAAACTATCTGAATCCATGGCCATTTTTAACCTCTCCCTTTCATTTCCACCACCAAACACTACTGACATTTTAGACAGAAACCATATTTTTAAAACAAATTGACGCAAAAAACATGTTGGGCTGTTCTACAGAGCCCAGTACCTCGTCAAGATTGGCACTGCATAAGATCTTCCAGGACCAATCTGATGTTACGTGAAATCAGAAAGAGAGAACAAGACGGTAACTTGCATGTACCAATGGTGGATCACTGGATTAGGTTCACCATCTTTCTGTGTATTCACTGAATACAAGCATCAAGATAAGCTTGAATGCTCTTCATTTTGATGCATTTTTTCATGATAAAGGGAAATACTCTTTTAAAAACACACGCACAAGATAATTTTAAAAAACATGCACAATGCACTACATTCAAAGAGGGAGCTACAGAAAGAAAGGGAGAAGGGGAATCAGCTACATAGCATCATCTTCAAATTGTATTAAATTGATTCAGCCTTGTACATTTTAGTCACAGTCTGTGTCAGGTATACTATAAAACTGTGCATTCTGTTACAAAATGACCAGGCAATTTGAGTCACCAGTAGAGAATGTTTTTTGTGTGTCCTGCATGTTTTGTTTGTTTGTTTTAGTCTGACGGCACTCTAATGAAGACTGTGAGTGAAACATATTCAGATGAATAACTTTAGAGGCTTTGTCTTTTTGCTCCTGCACTGATGTCTCACCTTCTTTTCTCTCCAGTTCAGCTATAATTTCAGACAACCAGAGAAATGTAACTGGGAGTAGCCCTGGGTACAAATGGAGAGGTTTTTTTTTGTTGTATCTGTGCAAGTGACCTGGATTTGATTTAGTGGCCAATTCAGGGATTCATATTAGGGTCCAATTCTATTTAGACCAATTCAAATCTGATTCAATCCATCTAAGTCAAACTGCAGATATCCTAAATTTCTTGTCTCCTTTAGACTTGTATTAGGAATCAGAAGCATTCATACCATTTGGGGTTTTTTAAATAAATCTCCTAAGTATTTGGTGTTAGGATATGTTCTGGTGCAAGCTTGCACTGCAGCAGTTTTCTCTGTATCCTTTTCTAAACCCTCAACTTATAGTTACATTCTCTACATCTCACTGTATATTGTTTACTTAATATAGTTAGAAATAAGAGTTATTTACTTATTTACTTATTTATTGAGCTTCTAGACCACCCGACTTAATGAGACACTACTCGGGATGGCTTACATAATTAAGCAGAACACACAAACTAAAATAGCAAAAAAAAAAAAATGAGTACATTAGAAGATCCATAGATTAATATGTTATAAATCAACACAGAAATATGATATTAGGTTTAGGACCCTTTGGGGTTTATCAGGCAGGGGAATAATATTTTGTTCTATATAGACAGGTGTATTAAGTTAATAGATTGTGTGTGTGTGTGTTTCATTGGAAGGGTTTGAGTTCTGCTGTGGCAGAATAAGATAATGTTCCACTTTGAGTAGTCTGCAGGCAGTATGAAAGGTGGGAGTGGTAGAAGACTTAGACACTTCAGGAATGCTGCAGGAATACTGCCTGCATCCACTGCAACAACTTCTAGAATCATAGAACCATGACGTTTGAAGGGGCCTATAAGGCCATTGAGTTCAACTCTCTGCTTAATGCAGGAGTACGAGAGGAGTGGGAGAGGGAAAGGAGAAAAACAGCTGAAAACTTCTATTATGAGCCCTCCAAACAAAATCTGTCATCCAGTTGCTTTGTTCAGCCCTGACACTATGAAAGAGCTGCAGGCAGCAGTATGGGGTAGAGGTGGGGTATCTCTGCCAAGGAGGTAGCAGAGAAGGCTTTGTACAGATAGCAGTGAACCTCAGACCTATTCCAGAGACATCTTAGTGCAATTCAGCCAGAGCAAGGGGCCAAACAAGATGGTGAAGAATGCCCCCCCCCCCCGCAAAGAGCTGATGTACCAGAGAAGGACAAGGATGGCATCAGTACTTAGACTGACACTGATCACTGATTCAGGGCGTGATTAGACAGCTACAAAGGTGCGTGCCTCGTCACGCAGGAAATAATTGCTTTAAAAGAAGCGCTCTCCCTTAAAGCAGGGGTCCCCAACCCCCGGTCCGTGGCCTAGGCAGGACCTGGCCGCGGACACAGATCTCCTGCCCCCCTGTGAGCACCCCCCACGAGTGCGGCCCCGCGCATGTGCGCAAGCATGCCACGCCCGTGTGAGCGTGCCACGCCCCTGCACGCCATGCCCACCCACGAGCATGCCACGCCCCCGCTCACAGACCCCGCTCCTGTGCAAGCATGCCACGCCCCAACGTGCATGGACCCCACCCCCCCAACCGGTCCACGGTTGGAAAAAGGTTGGGGACCACTGCCTTAAAGCATCCCTTCCATCAGCAGGGGAATCACTTCAGCCTGGCCACAAAAGTAGAAGGCCTATAGATGGACCAAAAAGATCCAGCTTGGGCATGGATCAGGGTCTGGCTGGGGTGCAGCTCCCCAGGCATTGTGTGATCATTGGGAAATAGATCACACCGTTCCACTCCATAAGGAGTCCAAATTGCAATCTGTTTCCCCGCGTGATCATACCCCTAGTGTGGGTTTTGGCGAAACCAGCTATGCATCCCTACAAGTAACATCAGTGCAGCTGGAGATGCATATCAAAATATATTTCAAAACAGAAGAAAAGAAAAATATCCAACATGAAATAAATCCCATTGCATTTTAAATTTCTCTAAATTTAAAAAGATATCGTACTTCTCTGAGCATTCATCTCAACTGGCTGGTATTTCACCATTTTGCTGCCTCCGATTCTTTTCAGCCTTGCAAAGAAGGTCTGTGACTCTTTATTGTTGGTTGTACCAGTGGGTGTATCATGAATGTCAGATTCATCAAAGACACTATCTTCCTCCGCTTGAAAAGAAAAAAACAATCAGCATTATTCTCATGCAAACAGAAATATAGCGTACATGAAGCTGTTTGTTGTTCAGAAATTCTCAGCAGACATGTGCACTGATTCTCAAATTTCCAGAAGGCCTATTATTATTATTATTATTATTATTATTATTATTATTATTATTATTATTATTATTATTATTATTATTATTATTATTATTATTATTATTAAAAAATTTGCACAAGCTGTGCTCCTGAAATATTACACAAAATGTATGGCATATCACCTCTCAGTTGCAGCTCATCCATTAGGGCAAATGAGGAACCATCCACCTCTCAGGTACAGTTTGCCCCCTCTTCCTGCTTCCGTCCTTGTCAGAGGTGAAAGTTCAGGGCATTCCCTGTGTTTCCCTCCTGCTATTCATATGTATTAATGTTTGCTTATGTGTGGGGGAATACCCATGTTTGCCCTGGCTATGTTAATCACACGTGGCTTCTGCGCTGCACTTTCTGCTGTACCAAGTACCATCGGCAAAGAGACCACTGGCCCATATGTGCTAAAGAACATTCAAACAGTACTGTTTGTCAAGAGTCTGCATTTGAAACCTGCAAGGAAAGCATATTTGCTCTTAGGTAAAGACATGCTGTGGTCCATAAATGCTAAGGTGAGGTGCTGCCCCTGCTCAGAATGTAAGCTGACCCTGCTCCAAGGGATATTACTTCTTTTGGATACCAACACCCTTAGCTAACAAATATGTCCACATTTCAGAGCTTGTATCAATAACCAAGCCAGTTGGGTAGCTATTAAAGGGCCTGATTAGTGTCAACAGGCTCTTCAGGTACAACATAGTTCCTGCTACTTACTTTTTTCAGTGTCAAGTTTCCAGAGCACCTTATACAGTTCTCAAATGATCCAATTACATTAATCTGAAGTAACTAAATTTTCTCTTTTTTTAAAGTAATGAAAAAATAGAATAAGGGCTCATACTGTCATGATATTTATCTTTCCTCAAAATTTTAAACATGGACCATTTTTCTGTCAACTCATTTTGGGACAGCAGGCTTTCTCAAGTTTTGATATTTCATTTCTAACACCACTTTTGGAACAAGATTGTGAGAAGCCTCCATTGTGTAAGACCAATGGTTCCCAACCTTGGGTAACCCAGGTGTTCTTGGACTTCATGTCCCAGAAGCCTTCACCTCTAGGTGTGCTGGCCAGGGTTTCTGGGAGTTGCAGTCCAAAATCACGTGGGTTACCCAAGGCTGGGAGCCAGTGGTATAGACAATAGAGATGATCTTCTGTATTGTTAGGGCTTCCAGCCCCAGAATTTGTCTAGAATGCTCCAGACAGAATTTTGGGACTGGGAGAGGAGAAACCAGAACAAAAAAGAGACATCTATATTGTGCTTTTTTTCCACATGTATCGGCTGGTAAGAAGGAGGGAATGCCCTCTCAGTCGCACTGATTCCTGGGAATTGCCTCAGTAGTCTATGGATAAGGTAGTGAGAGGATCCCCCTATAGGGTCTAATTGGAAGTAAAACTACTCTCTCTGTAGACTCCTGGGTCAATTCCCAGGAAGCAGTACAACTAAGGGACATTCTCTTCTTCTTCCCAGCTGATACATGTGGATTGAAGCACAATATGGAGATTGAAAGAATATGGAGACCTTCTGGTTTCTGTTCTCCCAGTCCCAGAATTCTGCCTGAAGGAATCTAGCTGAATTCTGGGGCTGGATATCCTTATAATTCAAAAGTTCCATTCATTGTAGACGATGCTGTGCTAAATGGACTGACTGACTGACTCAGTAAAATAAGGGCACTCTTTATGCATCTATCAAGGAAAAGAGGAAAATATAACATTAAAAAGGAAGAGAAAGGAGGGCCTAGGTTTCCAAAGGACTTGTGTGTAATTTATAAAGGTGAATATTTAGAAACAACTTAGAAAAAGGAAAAGGAAAGGAAAAGGGGGGGGGGAATGGGAATAATATGCCACCAAGTCATTTCTGACTTATAGCAACTCTCCCAGGTTTTCTAAGTATGGTGTTCTGGGAATGTATAGCTTACTCAAGGCTAAACAGGTGGCAAGGTCTGTAATCCCATTAGCCACACATGCATGGGCGATCTCTACTGGCTTCTTTCCAGAAGCTTTGAACTTCTGGCTATTGACTCTGCAGCCAGCCAGTCCAAACCAGTGAGCTACCCCAGCTCTTAAAAATAATTACTACAGTTTAGATAGAAACACAACACATTATACAATTTATCATTACAAGACGACTGTGAGCAGGTAACTAGTGTACCCACTCTGTGTGCTGTCCTGGAGTGAAATCACCATTGGAATTTCAGGGGCCCTGCTCTCCTTTCATATCGTTCACTATCTTTAAACCAGGCTTGGACGGGACAGAACTTTAAATAACAGACTGCTACAAAGAAAGGATGTCCTTTGACTGTTCTTCAAGCAGAGAACTATCCTCCATAAAGTAGAACAAGAAAGCCATATATTCCTTGTTCCCTTCAGCTAGTCTAGCAACCCAGGTAGGATTAGGGCCACCCATGGACCTTCTGAGGTTAGAAGAGGACCATTACTGCTTCCTTCCCTCATTCTGATGCCATCACAATTTCAGTAAGACTTTTTTCCAAACTGCACACACCAAATCATATTACGTACTCTGTTGACCAAGGACTAATTATGCAGATGTGACCGGAGATATAATGCCGGGGTGGATGCAACATTATCCCAGCTAAGAACATTTGGCTTTTTGGAATAAATTCCCAGAATTCCACAAATTGCAAAGCTTTAAGCCATAAATAAATAAATAAATAAATAAATAAATAAATAAATAAATAAATAAATAAATGTCCAGCTTGATTTACTCAGTGGTTTAGGCACCTGGTTGCGGAGACAGAGGCTGGCTGTTTGATTCCCCACTGTGCCTCCTGAGAGTAGAGCCAGCCTATGTGGCCTTGGGCAAGCTGCACAGTCCCAGGGCTCCCCCAGAATAAGGGAATGGGTAAGTCACTTCTGAATATTCTCTACCTTGAAAACCCTGAAAACAGTCGCCATAAGTCAGAATTGACTTGACGGTATACAGTTATTATATTATTTAAATTATATAAAAACCTTGTCCCACAAGTGTTTGTGATTTTCCCAAGATATGTGAATTCACTAGGTGTTGGTGACAGACCTCCTTTTACTCTTTTATTTCTTTAAACCATCCATTGCAAAGCAGAAAGGGTTCTCCTTCAGGAAATGACAGATAAACCCTCAACACTGAAATAAATTTCTCTATTTTTACTCTGTTGCCCTCCAAGCTAGCCTCTCAGACAAACTGCATGTAGGTTTTATTAAAAGTGACATTTCGTTGGCTTCTGGTATTATGTATAATACCATGTAAAAATAAAGTCTGTGCTCTTCACAATTCTTCTGCTCAAACGAAACTAAGTCCTGAGCTAAAGTTTTGGATATCTACGTGCTTCTGTGTATGCTAAATAAAGTACTCTGGATGTACAGGCTTGCATTGCAATTTGCAAAATAAACTGTAACACAGTGAGCTAAAATCAGCTTGATATCCTGAAATTATGAGATTTAAGTGGCTGAAATCCAGGAGCAAGGCACAACTAGAGTAGGCCCCCTGAATCAGTGGGGATTTGGTGAGCTGTGTGACCCACAATTTGCCCTGTACACTGCCTTTTCTGCAAAGATTGTAGAAAAATAAAACATTCTAACTGGCTTTTGTACATGGGATAAAAGGGGTGCCATCTTTTTCCTTGCCTCAAGAAGTGAAATGTGTCAGGCCAGCCCCACAGATCATGTAAAGAGTAGCAGCAAAATACAGTTATGTTACTCCCACGTATCACGTTCATTTGAATCTATTACATGTGCTTTTGGGTGTTTTTACTGCACCCAAGATACTTATATTGAATATTATTATTTTTAAAGGTTGGTGGGCAATATTTTTTTTTCTGTTGGTTTCTTTACAAATAAACCCATGAGCAATTTGTGCCTTTTTCAGCCACAAGCTGATTAATACAATTCTGAAGACATTACACAATAGACCCTGTTCAGCCCAGCGCTTCAAAAAGCTTTTTTTTTAAAACCCCACTACAATCCCTATAATTCTTCTGCTGGACATGCTGGGTGGGGATTCTGGAAGCTGTAATGCCAAGAAACGCAGCTGGCCTCCCAGATTTAGACCAACTATTCCAAAGCACATTCTCTCTGAGTCAATGCAATCCAGAGACTTTGCTAATTCGTGTTCACATCTAATGTTATACAATACCTTTTTCCTTTTCGCTGTATCTGCTTACGTTGCTATTGTCACTATACAAAGGGCCCGCTGAGGCATGAGGTTTGCAGCTATGATACTGGGCGTTGAGGGTGTTGATTGTTATATGGATGAGATGCAACACAACTTTGCTGACCTCACAGTCTCTATAGGGATACTTGTCGAACAAAAAAGAAAAAGAAAGAGGATTCATTTCAAAAACAAGAACAACCCTAACCTACCTACAATCTTTTAATTTATTGTAGTTTTTCTAATCCATAGGGTTCTAATTTGTTTTCAAAGCACAGGCTAGTGAAACAGCAACATTTTTAAGCAAGCCCTTTCACTTGTTCTTGCTCTGTCTAACACGTTTTAGGGAACTCTCCCACAATAAGTAGTATTTCGCTGCCATTTATCTCACAAAGGAAAGCACCTGTACTGAAGTTCTGGTGATAAATGAAAGTGTTTAAATTTAATCAAACAATTCAGGTCGCAATCCTATGAATGTGTCCCAGAGGCTATGGGATTTAATTAAACCTCTGACTTTGGTGAGGGAGGCCCACTGACAGAGAAGGAGGTCCCCCTTGTGTTGTGGTGGGAAGTTCAAACACGGTTGCTCCTCTGCTGTCAGAATCCCAATGGCAGAGGCATGTGAGCCAAGGATGCTCCAATAGGAGAAGATTTGGATCCCATGGTTTGGACAGCCCCCCCCCCCCCTTGGTCTTGTAGATTCAAACCTCTTTCACTTGTCCTTTGAATGGGGGAAGCTACATCTGCCGTGCAGCTGATATAATGTATTTCTCTCTTTCTTTTGTAATGGAAGGTTGGTTGTGAGGGTGCTTCCACATTGCATCCCAGACCATTTGCACCAGGGGCTTCGGTATTCTACTCTAGGTTTCATCCTGAGTGGATTTCTTGGAACAACTGACATACATTTTTCCTTTTACCTGATAAGGAGAATCCTGAGTGATTACACCTAATTCATAGCCAGAAGCTGACTTTACCAGCCTGCTGAACTTTGCTTTCATGAATAGCATAAAGTCAGAAGACAGAACAAAATTTTAAAAAATTGAGCCTTTCAGAACCTGAGGGAAACCATTTCAAAATTAAAAGTATATGAAGATATCACCAATGTTTTTGACTATTTCTTTTTTTAAAAAATCACCACATTTCCCAGGACTAACTATCATTGCTTTGGGGAAGATTCACATCAGCAGTGTAGGAGCACTTACCTTATACAGGATGACAAGTAGTGCCTTCAGCCACATCTGGCGAATATGAGGCTTAAGAGACCAGAGGGAACAGCGGGGTGGTTGCTGGAAATAATGTCTGAGCTGGGGGCACGAGCAGTACTTCAGCACCTGAGCCACTAAAGGGAGGAGGTGTTTCCCCAAGTTAATATTATAATCCATCACCTACAAATAACATCAAATTAGAATTCAGAACATTAGAATTTAGAAAATTCAGCAACATTAATCCCTGTAAAAGAAGTTATTCAAGAAACAGGCTACACTGGTAGATTAAAATTGCTAGATTAATCAACTAAAGCTGAAGGCAAGCCTGTGAAATTTATTGGAAAGACTGCGCCACTGAACAAAGTCTAAGCCAGTTCTGAATAGGCATATGTAAAATTTGGTTGCATGTTTACTGATCTTTAGGAGCCAATTTTAATCAGAAGTGCCAAACATAAAGATTGGGTTCTTGGGATCATCTGGAAAGAGCTGTTTTTCTTTGACACTTGCATGGGGGGCAGAACAGGAACCATCTTTCATGACACTGTCACTTTGATACTTGTCATTTCTAACTTTCCTCCAGGCAAACATTTCCAGAGTTTATTGCCCAACTTGCCAAGAGACAAAATATGAATCAGTACTCACCATGATCAGCAAGATTCTGGGACTAAAGCTATGTACCTGAAAATGCCCAATGTGTTAATAAAATGGATATCTTAATTAAAAATGCCACTTAGGAGAACATGCTCACCTCAGAGCATGTTCTCCTAAGTGACATTTTTAATTACAAAAGACCATAAGTGTGCATGGCATACAGCACACTTTACAGCAGTGGTTCCCAGCCTTGGGTAACCCAGGTGTTCTTGGACTGCAGTTCCAAGAAACCCCAGCCAGCACAGCTGGTAGGGAAGGCTTCTGGAAACTGCAGTCAAAGAACACCTGGACTACCCAAGGTTGGAAACCACTGCTTTACAGGATTAAACTTTTAAGGAAGTTCCATCCAAAGATGATGAGGACCGACAAGAAGTAAGGAGAAGGAGAGGAACAATCCATGAACACATTATGAGACGTTGCCATTCAAGCCATGACTTTGCAGTACCGGAGGAGGGAGCTCTACTCAAACTGCCACAGAAAGGGGCTTTACATGGAGTGAGAAGCACACAGCTAAAAGCAGATGCATGAATGGTTCCTTTTAAAAAAAGTTTACATACTTCTGGGGTAATGTTCAAAGGGGGAACCAGTGAAACCTGAGAGTTGAAAACGTAAGACTTAACACACAGGTCCTATTCAGGGTTTGGCATATGTGGTACATGAAGGGGGGTGTTTAAAAAAGTGATCAGGCCCATATCTCTAGCTATGAATCAGCATGGCACCCATGTCCTAAGATTTCAAGGGGAGATATGTGCCTTTGGGTGAAAAAATAAAAATTAAAGAAACAGTATTATAATTTTTCTTTTAGTTGGAAAAAGGAGAAAACCAATTATACCTACTGCTTTCTTAGTGCATAACATAATCACTGCTCCATCGTTCAGTGCACAGTTATCTATCTACTACATTTCTTATATCTTTCCTTACCTCTTAATTATGCTGTATTTAATGCAAAAGGTTGCAGATCAAAACAATGTTTTCCCTACATTTACAAATCCTTTTATTTTGTTTGGCTGCCATATTTCAAATGTCAGACACATTAATTGGGAGAGAGAAGACTGAAGCAGGGTATGTTTTCTCCTTTCCAAAAGGGGGCATGAGTTAAAAACTGGGGGGGGGGGGCAAACCTTGAGCTCTAAGAACAGCTGAAAACCAGACAAGAGCTATACAGTACCTCATTCTGCTGTCCTGTATCAATTGGGTGTTTTCAGATTACTTTTGACTGTGCAAATGACACACAATGTGTCTCGTTCTTTTTCTTGTGATGTCCTGCATTACGTAAGAAAAATTCTTGTCCCCCAAAAGTAGCAAATCAATCTTTGGGAGCATGTTTTGGTCAGCATTCCTTGTATATATGGAGAAAACCCACTTCGTTTTGCTGCATGAGTGGCTAATTCCAGGGCCTGCGGTAGTATATGGTGTGAGGACATGCCTGTGGGTATTTCCCTTACTGCTGGCACCTTTCCTCTTTCCCCAATTCTTCCTTATTCTTCATTGTAAGATTTATTTATTTATTTATTTATTTATTTATTTATTTATTTATTTATTTATTTATTTATTTATTCGGCTTTTACCCCGCCCATCTAGATTCAAACTACAATCTACTCTGGGCGGCTTACAGTCCGAGCAATATAAAACAAGAGTTAAAACAGACAATATTTCCAGACAATATTTCCAGATTTCCAGTGACCATCAAGGTAACGTCCTTTCCATTGCACCCCCACTCTCTTCCCTGTATGCCAAACAGTTCTGCCTCGATGAAGTTTCTACAGGCTTCTACAGTAAACAGTAATCTACCACAATCAACAACAACCATCAGTGATTAATACCACACTCTGGGTTATCTGTTTTCCTTTCTCTGCCCCACAATCCCTACAGAAAAGCAATCTAGGAGTGTATAACAGAAATGAGGGCAGGGAAATGGGATGGAGGCAAGGCAATGAGAGTGATGGGTGTATCTAGGAAGATTAAGGAAGGAAGGAAGGAAGGTAAAAGCTGAAAATCTGAAATATGCATCAGTGGTAACTAAGTTGCTAAGAGGTGCAAAAAGATCAGGGTGGGATGCCTGAAAACTAGAAGGCCAATGAAGCATTCTGCCTGACTATGCATATAAATGGATGTGGATACCACACAAACCATGTCTGGGTTCCCCCTCTGACTGCAGAGGACTGACAGCATATGCAGGGCAGCATAAACACCTGGCACTCTTGGGCAGTGTCAGGGCCTGGCCCCTGAAGGTTCCACTGTAATGTTTTTCCAGGCCAGCTTCTAGAACATTTCTCAGTGCCCTCCAGGAAGCAGTAAGTACCTGGATCTATTAAATTTCCCACAATGCCCTTGACCTCTTGTTACTTTGGGACCATTCGAGGGTGGTTAGACTCCCCTGTCCTCTGTTGTCATCCAAGCCACCATGGTCAGGGAAGCCTGCCATAGCCCACTGACAGAGGAGGGTGCCCATAAAGGCACAGAGGCATGGGCTGTGGCATTATTTGCCTTAAAGTCTCCCTATCTGCATTGATTCTTTTTCAAAATTCCTTATAGTTCATATGATGTGGTTGCTAACGTAAATATAACCTTACTGGTTTAGGTACCAGGCCACACTCTCATTCAACTAAGCTTGTTCAACACCTCCCTCTGGTGGACAAGCATCAAAATGATATTCGGTTTGCTTACTGTACAGTACCTCACCTCTTCCTTAAAAGTTATATCAAGACTAGACCTTTCAAAAGCAGCAACAATATCCAAATATTGAAAGATTTCATTCTAGAAATCACGTTTTCCTGAAGGAAACATTTCAGATCTTGAGTCTGTAAGACCTGAGTGGGGCTGCTAAAGACTACTGGAGACCACTCATTCGTAGATCACCATAAGTTGGAAGCAACCTGACAGTACATAGTAGCAACCACCACCACCACCACTTAAAAGTTAAACTGAACTTTAATGAGCTGAGGGGGGTTCTCTATGAAAAAGCATTGTGCTCTTCAAATTATCTAAGAGTGGCAGTTTAGAAAAACTAACCTTTTTCTTTTTTGCATAACCTTTTGTTGATAGAACTACTTCTTCAGATGCACTGAATGAAGTGGGTTGCAGTTCCCAAAAGGACAGGTAAAACAAAATGTGTTAGTTTAAGGCAGCAGGAAAAGAGGAAGACCAAATGTGAGATGACTTGACTCCCTAAAGGAACCCACAGATTTGGGTTTATAAGAGCTGAGCAGGGCAGTTGAGGGCAGGACACTCTGGAGACTGCTCATTCATAGGGTTGCCATGAGTTGGAGATGACTTGACAGCACATAACAATAACAGCAAATGTATTTCTAAAGTGCCACAAGATACTTTATTGGTTCTGTTGCAACCAACTAATAGGCCTACTCTATTTTGTTTTATATCAGCACTTCCCAAACAGATGGAAGATCATACAGGTTTTTTTGGTGCTTTTCAGATGGAAAAAGACTACCGTGAACCAGTAAATCTGCTTGTGGCCAGAAACCTCACATGAAACAATTACAATCCAGTCAGCCAGGCCATGTATCAAAGAGAAAGTGCATAAAACTGACTTACTTGGGCAATCCCTGCAATAAAAGCATTAAAGCATGTTGAAACACGCATTTTCTGAGGTGCAATCATGAAGCATCCTTCCTGTTGGTCATAACCCAGCAAGACGTATAAGTGCCGCTTCACAGTATTGAAAGCTTTGGCACTGCTGATGTCCGATTCAGCACTGCTCTCATCCTTTGCCATAAATTTCATCAACACAGTAATGAGTTGGTGGACAGTCTGATGATCAATGCCAGCATCTTCTGGAAGAAGGTCCTTTATTGTGTTATCATTCTCTGGAGATGGCTGCCCTGCTAGAGAAGAAAAGAACCAATTATAAGTCATAGATGACTAGCGTGACCATTGAGAGTCAAGGTCTCTGAAAGCGAGCTCAATATATCAGTAGAGATGCTCATAAAATCATGATGTTGGGAAGAATTTCAAAGGTCATATAATCCAGTGGTATACAGCCTTTCACATCTTATGTCCCATCAACTGCTCTATCAAATAACCCAATGCACACTGTGATGGATTCACAGGTCACCATAAGTTGGAAACTAACTGAGAGCCACAACAGCAACCATAAAAAGTTAAACAGAATAATAATCAGCTGACTCAAGCTCTAGCTACACACTTTTCTTTCTATCTCCATATCATAGCTTGGGGAAGTTACTTTTGCTCTATAACTCTCAGAATGTTCCCAGTCAGCATGGTGTAGCCTTCTTGCCCATTAGGCTCTACACAGGGCACCCGCAAAGAATTATACTTCCTCCGAAGACCTAGGCCTCGCAGGAAGCACTGGGCCATTTCCTTTTATACAGGAAGTAAGCCTGAAACAACCTGAAACATAGGGCCTGTTCCAGGTGAGTGAAATATAGGTGTCTGTAGAGAGGAGTTCCCAAAATTCTGCCTAGGGAACGGCACCCCCTTAGCTCTAATATCACCTCTTATTTTCTCTGTTCCAGGCTAAACATCTCCAGCTCCTTCAGCCTGTCCTCACAGCACTGAATCTGCACCAATCACCCCATCTTTGTTGCTGTCCTCTCAGCAGCTTCCAGTTAATCTCACTGCTTACAGTTCTGTTAGGCTCTATAACACAATAGTGTTATATAGAGATTAACATACACACACAGGGGTGCTGTTAAGGTTAGCTACCAGCATGGCATATCTCCACCTTTCTCTCACTATGTGGCTTAGTTTTTCTCTATTAAGGCCCAAGCACTCTCTGATGTTCCTCATCTAAGAAATCTGTCCGCTACCTCTTCCACGTTCACCTTCGATCTTGCCTTGAGTGATGTATTGTAGTGTATTATATTTGTCATTCTTTATGGGAATTATGTTAAAACCTGGAATTCAACTAGTGTTTGTGTAAAGTGGTGCAACTTGTTGTGGCTAACTGTGCCTAACCTAGTACCCGGGTGCATCTCATTTGTATAACTGGGCATGTGACCAGGCATGCAACTGAGAAATGCCCAATACTTTGTGAATGAGCTGCAGCAAGTTAAGAAAACCTTATGCAAATACAGGTAGGATTCCAGCCAATGAGATATTCTTGATCAAAATGAACACATTGGCTTGGATCCTAAAATCATTTGATTATATTTTCAGGAAGAATGTTTCCCTTTATTTTCCTCTGTTCTTGATAATACTCGTTTCCTTCATAAAAAAAAACATTTCTAGAAAGGTGGGATGGGGGCTCTTGAAAAATGCTGAGGCATGGAGGAGCTGCTGAGAAAGAAACTGAAAACTTACCTTGCATAAACGTCTTTAAGGTAATGGATCCTGGGATCCAACTCAATTTGGACCAATCTCCATCCCTCCCTCCCAGCACATACCACCTAACTCAAGACTCCCCCCTCTCCCAACCCTTTAGACTGCCTTTTCAGAAGTTTCAGATGGCTGCAGGGGGAAGGAGGAGAAGGAGCCTTTCCTTTGATTAACTTCCATAAATTAATCATATCTTAGATTATGACTTAGCATCCAAGACATTATACACATGCTTTGTAACAGTCCACAGAGTCCCCTCTTTGTCGGAAATACACTTTTTTTTCAGTGAAACCAAATCTGCCTCTTACTTTCAAGAAGAAGGATTAGAGCTGACAAGGGCAGGATGAAAGCCTGAATGTCAGTAACGATTATAACGCTACTATGTTAAGTGTAAACATTAATTAAACTATTTGCTACATAATTAAAAAGAAGCCTTCAGGGGTGCTTTCTGATTATCTCAAAAGAGTAACAGGACCATGAATTTTAGTTACTGCTAAAGACTGATCTGATATACACAGTGATAGTTCTGACAGGTCTTTGATCCAAAATCCATTGCCTAATAGTAAGAATGATAGCATGGAAAAGTTGCTTATCCTCAAATCTCTGCTGAAGTCTTTTCTCTGTGTGTGATTTCTTCAGAAATTTGGCAGCCTATTCGTCGCCTTTCCTAGTGGTCTCTACACTGCATTCCTCTTGCAGCAGCAGTGAAGAATGGCAATTTTGGCACTAGAGATTATTTATTGATTTCTTGTTTACATTCATATACTACTTTTCTTCCAATGAGCTCAGCACCATCTCCTCCTCCCTGCCATTTTATCCTTGCAACAACCTTGTGAGGAGAGTCAGGATGAAAGGAAATGATTAGCCCAAGGTCATCCCTGTGAGTTTCATGACTCAGAGTGGAGTGACAACCAAGATCTCCTAAACCAGTGCTCTAAACCAGGGATGGACAAATTCAGCCACATATATAATCCCTCAAGGGTCCATGTTTGGTTGGATCCTAGCACCTTATCACACCACTCTCTCTCTCTCTCTCTCTCTCTCTCTCTCTCTCTCTCTCTCTCTCTCTCTCTGGCTCAAAAAATACCCTTGTGCCCTCTGTGGAAGTGGTGGGCAATAGTGGCCTCTGTGAAGTGGGGATGTGAAACCAAGGGAAATTCACTCTGGATGCCAAAGAATCCTTATATTGCCCTGCCCTGGTGCCACCAGTATCACATCCCAACACATTTGGGAAATCAAAACAGAGAAGGATAAGGAGAAAGCCAGGAAAAACTCAGTCTACGATGTGCTGCTGAATGTGTTAAAGCAACATAATCGCGCCCCCTCACTGCAAAATTATTTCCATAATGTGCTAGTCTAGGAGCAGTCTGTCTGTCACTAATGAGAAGTGATATCAACATATCTAAATCACTTGTACCTTACTGCTTGGAATGTGTTTTGGTATTGCTTATGTTTTGAAGTATGGTATTTGTCTGATCCTTTTTAGTATTTATATACTCACTGTTAGCTTTAAATACGGTCTTTTAATGATGTAAGCCACCTTGGGCCCTTTTTAAGGAGAAAGGTGGGATAAAAGTATTTTAAATCAATCAATCAATCAGATTCTGCCCCATCACTGGCACTAGTCTTGGAACATCACAGCTGAAAGAGGCACTATGGCTCATTGAGTCCAGCCCTTGACAAGGAGGCAGAGTGGGGAATCGAACTTCCAACCTCTTGGTCTGCAGCCAGAGACCATAAACCACTGAGCTATCTGGATCCCATCCTGCCAGTAAGTCTCACCTTCTCAACTGGGGGAATCTCCCAGTTATCTTACATCACTAAATTTGCAGGTAATCTCCATGCTACATATTCATGTTTGGGAAGACCAAGCCAAATCTTCTTCTCATACTTGGCTATCTGAATACTTGCAGACACATCCCCCTCAGAACTGAAGTCAGCTCTGTACCTGTATGCCAAGGTAGCATTTACCTTGTGTTTGTTCTGGTGTCCCACCCAGAGCCGGAGCCGACTGTTCATGTCTCGTCAGCCTTGCTGCTAGAAAGAAAGAGAGAGAGAAGGAAGGAAGGAAGGAAGGAAGGAAGGAAGGAAGGAAGGAAGGAAGGAAGGAAGGAAGGAAGGAAAAGTCTCATTAGTATTGCAGTGAAGACAGCCTATGATATTCTCAGTAGTTGTAGCTTAGCTGCAGTTTATGCTTTGAATGCAGGAAGTGCCACTTTCTATCCTTGGAAACTCTCTAGGAAAAGATGTGGAAAAAATGCATGCTTGAATCCCTAGAGCAAAACACTATAACAAAAAAACAAAAAAAGGGGGGGAAGTATGGAACTGAACTAATGCAACTAAAAAAGAAACTGTACAATCAACAATACAGCCTATAGTAACATATATATGTCAAACTCTAATACCAAGTGAAAAAGCTAACAGAGCTATATATTTTTGACTCTCAACATGTAATGCACATAAACCATATATATGCACACTATACACTGTCAATCAATATCACCAGTCTGCTATATATGTGTGTGTAACATATCAATGTAACAATATCACAATTCAAATGTGTCTTCCGTCAGTGAAGAGGTCCAGGTGAAAAATTCCATAATATGTAAGATCAGTAATGTCCATGAGTAACTTCTGACATGATAAAGACTCAACGGCCTTACATATTATGGAGTTTTTCACCTGGAATTCTTTGTTGATAGAAGACACATTCAAATCCCTAGAGGGCTGATGCCAGTTAACCTTTCCTATCTTGGTGTTTTTCAGATTTGTTGGACTGTAAGTAACAGTTAACTGTGTTGGGTGAGGATAATAAGAGATGTAATACAGAGGGCTCCAAGTTAGGGAAGGCTGATGTAAGAAATATAGAGTTAGAGGGCCTAGCTTGGTATAAGGCAGCTTCATAAGGTCCAGCGGTCCTTCCCCTTTCAACCAG
Source organism: Intellagama lesueurii (assembly GCA_037013535.1). NCBI lineage: Eukaryota > Metazoa > Chordata > Lepidosauria > Squamata > Agamidae > Intellagama > Intellagama lesueurii. Next base: position 25,277,451 of record JBAJHW010000001.1, read on the forward strand.
AGCAAGCAAAGTGCAGCCCATGAGTTGAAAATAGCCCCCAGTGATCCAAATGCATTCCCAGTAGTCCTGGGTCTCCCAGCCCCACTCCATTAAAAAATAATAATAACATTTTGCTTGGAAAGTTCTTGTACCCTCTAGAGCAGTGCTTCCCAAACTTGAGTCTCCATTTGTTCTTGGACTACAACTCCCAGGAATCTTGGCCAGCACAGCTAGTGGTGAAGGCTTCTGGGAGTTTTAGTCCAAGAGTATCTTGGCACCTAAGATTGGGAACCCCTGCTCTAGAGCAGTGGTCCCCAACCTTTTTGGGACCGCAGACCGGTTGGGATGGGCGGGCTCCATGCGGATGGGGGCAGGGGCACCCCCGCACTTGCGGGGGGGGCGTGTCGTGCTACTCTAGAGGATGTAGGAAACATGGGGCGAGGCTATATTTGGGGCCTCCTGAACCATGGGCTTCCTTGACTCCCCAAATTTTAAAAATTGCCACTAGAGAGAACAAGAGGGGAGTTTTCAGTTTTTAAAAATTAAGAAGATCCAGGGGTGGGTTTGTACAGCCCCTGGATGCCTGGACGTTGCTCAGCTCAGCTCTTCATTTATGAAAGAGACTGAGGTAAAGATAAGAATTACCCATGTCTTACCTCACAAGACCTTCTTTAACCTTTCCTAGATCAGTGCCTTAGAAAGGCCTGTGGTACATTTCAAATGAACTAAACTATTCATGCATTTTTAAAATGTGCAGGGCTAAAAGGTGTATAATTTTTAAAAAATGGACAAATGCATTGCATCAAAATGCTTACATCAGGGAAATACAGACATACATCTGCATATTACAGAAAATGCATATGGAAAATAAGTGTGGATTTCCCCACATGATGAAAAAAATCTGCAAGTGGCAGATATTGAAGATAGGGATAAAATCCCACTACTGCTTGTAAGTCAGTTTGTAAGCCTTGGGCAAGTCACGGAAGCAGACCTGGTCCAGGACTGATCAGCAAAATACTCCTGCAGAAGCTTATAAATAGGACAAGAAAGTAACAACAGTTTACTCCTGTTTGTAACTGTCAACTGGTATTCAGGAAGGCCTACAGCACCCCTGTTTTTCAAAGGCAGTATCCACCAGCACATGCAATACTGGATTATTGTTATTAACATATTAGTTTAATTTATTCTGAAGCCAAGGAACACTAAACAGTTCAATACATGGCCTACATCCAGAGTTGCACTGGTGTAAATGGACAGAACTGTCTTCTCTTCCCTTCCCCCTGCAGCCCTTAGCACTGCCTCAAAACTGGTTCTGAGATGCTTCCCAAGCAGGATTTGAGGGGGCATAGAAGGCTGCAGAGAAGAAGGGAGATTGCCTTCCTAGTGATACTGCTGAGAGAAGCAGCTGAACCAGGGAACACCATTCACTAAATTATAACCATTTTATGTGGTTCAGTCAAGTATTTATTTACCATATGAACTTCCTTGGTAATCATGAAAGAGAACAAAAACAGCAATCTCAGATCTGCAAATTCTACTAAAGCAGCCAAAACACCAGCATCGTCACTCTAGAGCAGTGGTTCCCAACCTTGGGTCCCCAAATGTTCTTGGACTAAAACTCCCAGAAGCCTTCACCACTAGATGTGCTAGTTGGGAACCACTGCTCTAGAGCATGGGTCTCCAAACTTTTCAGAGTGAAGGCCACAACATATATGTTCCAGATTTTCGAGGGCCGAAGGAAGACGTGTGTGTGCTCGTACGCACGCACACACATGTGCACTCCCACCTGCATGCGCATGCATGCAAGACCGGATAAAAAAGCAAGGAGGGCTGGATGTGGCCTGTGGTCCATAGTTTGGAGACCTCTGCTCTAGAGGAATCTATAGGGGGCTTGGGAGAATCCCATGCTTTCCAGAAGCTACTAGAAAAAGTACTAACTTTCCAGAAGTTAGTAGTTACTTTCCAGAAGGCATGCCTGTATTCACAGAATGTGAGCACTGGCTTACTGTTGGGTTTGGGAGAGACAGAAGTAGGGTGGGCAAAGAAAATGGAATGGAGTCTTCTGAAAGAGGACCAACATTTGAGCCAGCCAACCAGCCACCCGTCAACAAGAGTGCTCCACAATACAACCTTTTTTCCCAGTTTCACTTTTAAAATATCAACAATAAACCGAAATATATGCTACAACATATGTATTTAGCTCACTGTCCCACAGGTTTTCAGAAATCTTTTGGGAACATACTGTAGAGGGTTGATCTGTAAGCAGAACAAGGGTTTAGAATTTTAATTCCTCTGTTGCTGTTGTTTGTCAGATTCTCAACCTGGAAGGAATTTTGCAGCGAAGTCAAAAGGAAGGAAAAATGAAAATAAATACTCAACGGATTTTGGTGGTCAGGGTTTCTGGAAGAGAAAGTGCCCTCTTGGATTCCACTGGGCCTTTGACACTGTCCCTCAATGAGCGCACACTCTTCTGCCGGTTCCGAGCAAAGCGGGCCCGCTTGATCTTCCACATTGCCGTATCGCTTAAGTTGGCAACGTTCGTCCGGACAGCTGTGATTGCTTTTCAAACAAGATTAAACACATCCGTTTTTCTCGAAGGCTTTCACGGCCAGGATCTGATGGTTGTTGTAGGTTTTTTGGGCTGTTCCGAAGGTTTTTCTTTCTAACATTTCACCAGTCTCTGTGGCCGGCATCTTCAGAGGACAGGAGTCGACTCCTGTCCTCTGAAGATGCCGGCCACAGAGACTGGCGAAACGTTAGAAAGAAAAACCTTCGGAACACGGCCAAACACCCCGAAAAATCTACAACAACCATCAGATCAGTTTTTATTGTATGGCTGTGTTTCAGACTGTGTGTATGTCACATGCAAGTGAAAGCCACACCTACGTATGCAACACATTGTGCTACTTTTACAACCAGATCCTCTCATGCACATTTAATTACACAATATTCTTTTCAAATGATCTATTATATTGTTTCAACAGATAAACATTAATAATGAGCGTGCTTCATCCATCAGCATGACAAACAATTTAAGCTGCTAGAGCAGCCCTATTCAGAAGCTGTGAACCTGATTTGATCATTCTCAATCTAGGAATGAGCCACAGAGCTTTATGTTCTCTCCCCATCATCCCTCTTGTCTTGTGTATCAGATCTACTCAGTTTTCTTACATCAGTTCCCCATGAGATCCTGGTTTTATATCCAGGTTTGAAGTCAGTCCTTAAACCACAATTTCCTGTTTTAGGCTACTTGACAAACTATACTTTTTACAGCGCTTGGAATTAACAGAGTAAAAATTACAATGCTACTTGTGATGTATTGCTTTTTGGGGGTGATGCCAGTGGCTGCAGAGTCTCCCAGTAATAACTTCATAGGCTCCAGGTTGTAAGGATAATCAGTAACAGCCTTTATTTCCCCAGACGAACACACAGGAACAGAAATGGATGCTTTAACTCCCTCCATGAACTTCTTGGGAATTAGGTTTCCCGCACTAATTCTCCAGGGAATTCAAAAGGGGCCCCTGTTAATGACGCAAGTGGCTTTGAGAGCCCTGAAACTCCCAGAGAGCACAGCTAGTAAAACAGGAGGGGAAGATGAATCCTAGCCCTAGTCTGAGTCCTTTTAGTGATGATCAGTAGAGGTGGGCAGACGGCACTGGGGTCCATTCCTTTGTTCCTGTGGGAGCTCCTCTTGCACTTGCACTGGCACCTTCGTTGCCAGCACCACAGCTGGGTTAGAGTAGGTGCTGCTGCTCCTGTTGGTTGGCACAACACCAAGGTCATGAATGTGGCACAGAGGGCTCCAGCAGTTCTGCTACAGGGGCCCCTTATCTGTGGCCCCTTCCTTTGCCCAACTGGTAGGGTTCAGGAACCTCTGCTTGGGGTTTCTCCTCCCACCTGCTTTCCACCTCTCCCAAGGATCAGAAATGGGGGTTCCGAGCCTCAATGGCCTCCCCCACCAGGTTGCTTCCAAGGTCACCACATCTCCCTCTGATCTTCTTGAGGAAGCCCCCAAGTCCACCTATTCCTCCTCCTTTATTCTGGCCCCTGTAGCCTTCTCCTCCCTCTGCAGTGCCTCTCATCAGTTGGTTTCTTCATGGACAGCTGTCATCTTTCTCCTCTACCAGCCAGGGGCTCGGGAGCCAAGGTCTCTCCCAGGCTATCCTGGGGCAGCAGGGCAAGGAGAGACAGCTCACCCAGGGTGCCAGAGGGAACTCCTTCCCAGGGGGTAACAAGGGTACTGCAACAGTATTTTTGCAGAACGACATAATGATTCACAACATCATTGGTTTTGTGACTAACAACATTTTCTCATGCAGCCTAACATGCTGCTTTTGGAGAGGCGCCAGAATGGAGAATTTTTTTAATTTTTTATTGGGGGGATTTTTGGAAGTAAAAAGTAACATACCGTGTTTCCCCGAAAATAAGACAGGGTCTTATATTAATTTTTGCTCCAAAAAACACATTAGGGCTTATTTTCAGGGGATGTTTTATTTTTTTCATGTACAACAATCTACATTTATTCAAATACAGTCATGTCATCTTCTTCCGGTTGCTGCACAAGGGTGGAGGGCGGGGTTTCACTTAATTAGGGCTTATTTTTGGGGTAGGGCTTATATTACGAGCATCCTGAAAAATCATACTAGGGCTTATTTTCAGGTTAGGTCTTATTTTCGGGAAAACAGGGTATTAGCTACATGATAGTCTGTTTAAAACAAACAATAGTTTGTTTTTTTAAAGAGCACTGAATTCCTTTATTTAACCAATATTTCAAGCTCTTGGTTTAAGATGCTAAGAGAGCTAAACTGAAGTTAGAGGGTGAGATGGAGGAGACCAGGAAGGTTCATGTGGATACATGGGGCTAAATCCAGTTTTAGTCTAATGAGAATAGAGCCACTGAAGCCAATGAGAATTAATTTAGTGTTGACTAACAAGTCTCAATGATTTCAATGGGTTTACTTCAGGTGGGTGGTATTGGATTTAGCTCATGGTTTATTTCCTCAACCTGGGCTAATTGAAATCATAGCTTATAAGGTCATAGAAATTACAACTGAACCTGGCCAGCTTCTCCATTCAACTGATTTTTATTTGGTGTGTGTGTTTTAATAGTATAAGGAGTGGCAAACATCTGGTCCCCTGGATATTATCCCATCATTCTTAACCACTGGCAATGTAGATGGGAGTTGTGTCCAATAATATATGAAAGATGAAACATTCCTTATTTCTGTTGTATGTTCTTTGAGGCAATCAATGTAATCTTATCTATGTAGCTCCAACAAGAATTAAGCTATCATACTGACACCGCCAGCTAGCTGAATGGCAGTGACCAGTTGTAACTGGAGTTACTCCCCTCCAATGAAGCACAAGTGTTCTCCTCTCAAACATAGAGTTTTTGCCCTCACAAAGAGACTGGTACCTTGATTTCAAACACGTGTTCATAACATGCAGTGCATGGGCAATGTGTTGCCCCATCCAGTTGTGTGGGCCCTCTGGATTCTGCCAGGCTCTAACCCTGGTTTGGAACATTTAACATAAGCAATATCCATATGTGAAAACACAACGTGCTACAGAACAATGCTTACTAGTTGGAAAAGGGAATTCCTTGTTGCAGTCCAGGTGAAGCTGTGCTTCAAGAGAGAGAGTCTCAAATCGATTCACAAAGAATTCCCAGCTCAAAGCTGGAATGTCTTGCTTGAGAAAATGAAGCAGCAAGAGCTTGCTAAGGATTGTGGGTCTGTCCTTGACAACTGTATCAAACTGGAAATCAAGGCAAAGGCATAAACCCTAGGGTTGAAGAGAACAAAAAGTGAAGCATGTAGAAAAGTAAACTGGGAAGTCAAAGTAAGCAAGATGACAATGTAAGGAGGAGGATGTTGGAATGGACTTAATGTCTATCTAGGCTGACGGTCGGATTCCAAAAGATCTCCTGTATGGAGAATTAGTGCAGGGAAAGTGCCCCAGAGGGAGACCACAGCTGCGATACAAGGATATCTGCAAGCGGGATCTGAAGGCCTTAGGAATGGACCTCAACAGATAGGAAACCTTGACATCTGAGCGTTCAGCCTGGAGGCAGGAGATGCAGCATGGCCTCTCCCAATTTGAAGAGACACTTGTTCAGCAGGCCGAGGCAAAGAGGCAGTCCCAAAACCAGCAAAATCAGGGCGTTGGACAGGGGACAGGTTGTATTTGTCTTCAGTGTGGAAGGGATTGTCACTCTCAAATTGGCCTTCTCAGCCACACTAGATGCTGTTCCAAGATCTCTATTCAGAGCATGTTACCATAGTCTCTTGAGACTGAAGGATGCCTACTAGGCCTTCATTAACATCTCACAAAGGCTGAACAGAAGACTTTGTGAAGCCCACAAGGATGACATGATTATGACATCTTCCTATTCATCTTCCTCAGCAGCTAATATTGAGAGATACACTGTCTCTGATACCAGAGACAATATACAGACTTCATGATTATTAGCTGCTGATAGCTGATATCTTTCATGAGTTTGTGTAAGCTTCATCTAAATCAATCACCACACACTAGCAAATTCCAGAATTCTTTGATGTGCTGTGTAGTAAAAGCAGTAGTTTTGCCTGCCGTGAGTATCTTACTATTTAAATCTACTGAATGACCCCAGCTTCTAAAATTATGAAGGATAAAAAACACTCCATATTACTCTCTCGATACACACCCTGTCATATCCCCCTTTATTTGACTTTCTTCTAATTTGAAAAGCCCATAGACTGAAACCATTCATTTTAGCAAAAATGTTTCTAGACCTTCAATCAGTTTACTTATGCATACTTTTATTACTGGCTAATAAAGAGGATTATCTTTCTTACTAGCACCATGGGTTCTGAAAAGTAAACCCCATCTTCAACATCTCCAGATCCACTGAGAAAGCCATCTCATTGTTCATAATAGTTATAGGAACCTACCCACATTTCCTCCTGAATCATTTACGCACCTGCAAAGCTGGCCTCTTTATGGTATCCAATAAGAGCCCTGCTCTCGTGGCAACAGCTGGATTCACATCCTCCACGGCTGTCAGAAAGCAGCAAAAGGCATGTGCCAAGGAGTATTTCAGCAAGTGGTTTTTGGTCACAGAATGAATGTCCAGGAACCTGCACAGCACAGCTACTTTCTCAACTGCAGACGGTGACAAAATCCCAAAAGAAAGGGGAGATGTTCAAATTAAGACACTGACACATTATCTTGCTTTGTAAAAAGTAATGGAAGTAGCCAATGGAAGAAGATCTAATTTTTCCATATATTTTTATTGTCCCTTCCATCTTTTGAAGAAAGGTAAAATGGGCTAAAGTTTGATATGAGTAGACTTCCATTGAGGCAACAGACCTCTTCTTTGCTATCTTATTTCGTTCATCTCCATCCCTAGGTCTAGAAAGTACCTCAGCTATTCAAAGCAGATCTGGAAGGCACATAGGATGCTGAAGTTAGGTGGAAGAATCCATTCTACCAGTGGTGCCCCTATTTGTTGGCATATGCTCACTGCCAGATATTATGCTGTGGTAAGATTTTTGATGCCATAACAAGCCTATGCTCATTTTCCCAGGCACTTCCATTTTATAGCTGTCCTGATGTCAGTTCATATATATGTCCAGTAGGACCCCTGTATCTGTGGGAGATCAGTTCCATCCTCCCCACACAGATGCTGAAAAACATTCATTATAATGAACACTATTTTAATGGCAAATACCATATCATGGTCTGGCTTCTTCTAGTAGCTAGTTCTGGCAACTTCATCTTTAGAAATATATATATATATTTCTAGGACTTTTCTTTTAATGTTGTTAATATTTACGAACTGTGGATAAGTGAATCAGCAGATACTGATCCCATAAGAGGGTCCTACTGTATCAGAAAAATAAGTGACACGGCCAGCAACCTGGAACTGAAAAGGTGAAATCCTGAATTTCTGGAACCAATTTACACAGCAAAAAAACCAGCTGGGTTTTAAGAAAGACAAAATTTCCAGCACTTGTTTAATATTTTCTAATCATGTAAATCATATGATCTTAGGGAGCCTGGGTTGGTACTTTGCTCTATCCTCCAACATCTTGCTGCCTCCATCCATGATCAGCAGTCTGAGAGAAGTGCCCCACTGTCTACCAGCAAAGCCCCACCCCACCTCCTCCAGGATACACTGCTTCCAAGTCCACTGGAGGGGGAAGGGTGCTGAACTGTGGATCAGCTGTTTGGTTAGGAAACGAACCACACTGAACTGCCAGTTCATGCCCTTCTCTATTAGGAGTCATTCCCTCTTAATAGAAGCCCTTAAAGACATGTATGTACCTTTTTGGAGCAAATATGCTACACTGCCATACCTGCTTCAAATCTGACTTTCCAGTCTTTGCTATTGAAGTTGCTATTGATGATTGTCCAGAAAATATCAGCTCCGTGTGGAAGCGACAGAGCATGAAGAAGAAGGGGTACTGCCAGTGAAGAAAGCTGGGAGAACTCAGACTTCACAACTCTCCATAAACTGAGGGGTGGGTAAAGGGGATGCACAAGGAGGGAGAGAACAAATGTAAATCCATTTACATGAACCAGGTTTGTCAGATTCCACAAATGGCTTTTCAAATGAGGCATATTAGTTTACCACATTGATTCACCAATAAAAGATAACACAGGGATTCCACGCTCTGGTTTTGCAATGGGCAGAATAAGCAGGTGGGAGGGTTGTGAGAAGAGAGGAACCTCATTTAGACTCTCTGTGGGCCAGATTCTGCCAACTGCAGGCCAAATTAGACCTGAAGGCCAAAGGCTGCACTCTTCTGCTTCACTGGGAATGTAACAAAATTGGATACTTTTTGCCTCTTCTCTAATAATAATACATGCCATCAAGTTAATTTTGACTTATGATGAGCCTTTCCAGGATTTTCAAGGTAGACATTATTCACACATGGTTTATCTTGCCCTTCTTCGGGGACATCCAGGGACTGTACACCTTCTCCTTTCCTCTCCAAATCTGAAGTAGAAGAAACCATAAAACTAGGTGCCCTACACCATCACCAATGCCTCTCTAGTCTGCAGGCAAGGGTTCCAGGCTTAAAGAGCACAGTGTTTTTCCTGAACTGTGCTCCGTGGATCAAATGATACTGTCTTCCTTGGAACAGGCAGGTTGTAAGTCCAGGTCTTGAGGGCACCCTCTGCAAAACAATTCCTACAGTAGCCCCAGAAGGCTAATGTAGCGATGGCAGTATTCAGGGCTGGACTGCATGGTCCTTCAGTGATCCTGACCTATTGTTATTATGGGAAGTTTAAGTGGTAACTCTTAAGGGCCAGCAACTTAATGCAGAAGCTCACAGAAAAAGGCAACTGTGCTGGGGTAGCTCCTTCTGACCATTCTTGGAACTCAGCAACACAATAACAGTAACTCAAAGTAAATATATATTATACTGTTATAGCAGTCTGATAACATTTTACCTGTCATGGCTCCATCCTATAGAACCCTGTTTAGCAAGGTATATAGAATTCTCTGCTAGGAAAGTATACAGGAAAATTCTAAGTACCTCACCATACTATGATCCTAGATTCTGACAAAAAGAGATATCAAACCACTGTAACTGTATAGTGTTTATACGCAAACAGTAACAACAGTTGTGTTCTCGAAGGCTTTCATGGCTGGGATCTGATGGTTTTTGTAGTTTTTTCAGGCTGTTTGGCCGTGTTCTGGAGGTTTTTCTTCCTAACGTTTGAAGATGCCGGCCACAGAGACTGGCGAAACGTTAGGAAGAAAAACCTCCAGAACACGGCCAAACAGCCTGAAAAAACTACAACAACCATAGTAACAACAGTTACTTCAGAAATACTTAATACATTTGACGAAATGGACTGTAGTCCCCAAAAATTTGTTCCATAATCAATGAATTAGTCTTCAACAGGACTAAACCCAAGATATTTTGCTGGCTGAGGTAAGGAACAAAATGGCGTGCCTCCTCTCATCCCATGTACAAAAGCCAAATGGACTTGAGACAAATCTTTCTTCAGCATCTTCTAACATACCTGAAGGGATCGGGATAGTTTAGAAAGAAGGGACAGGGCAGACAAGTTAGCACACAGCTTTCTTTTCCAACATCTTGGTGCCATCTCTGAACAGCTACTGCCTGAGGTGACTACTTCACTCCACCCAGTGGGAGAATTGGGAGAATTGGCATTGGTCTTTAAGGTGTTAGCAGACTCTGCTATTTTTAGAATATAACCATTGATCTGAATAATATTTTTGTGGTGTGTTAGTTACTAGCAATATCTATATGCCTGTACATTATAAGCATGCACTAGCTTTACAAAAGATGAAACTTTTCTCTTAGCTAAATGCATACCTGGCAATTAGCATATGATCCTGAATGTGAGCTAAAAATTGAGGATGATCTTTTCTTGCAATGTATAAACATTCCCCGTGAAGACAGAGAATCTTCAAGCAGTTCAGCATATTAAACAGAATATCTGGCTCTTCAAATCGTGCCATTTCCTGTGCCAAATTTACAAAGAAACAAACAAAATACCATGCAATTAATCTTTCACTCCAAGCAGAAGTAATCAGCTAACAACACTTCACAGTACACTGTTTAAACATAGACCGAGAGTAACAGAAATAGCAAGAGAGAAACTGAAGGGAATTTAAGTTTCACAGATGTTATTCATTTTGCCTCTCCCTCCCTTTTATTGCTCCACTGAAAAAGCAACAAAAAAGGGGATCTAATTACGCCCCACACTTGGTCAGTCCCTAAAAACAAAATTCAGAAGCAGTACCTTATAAAGGATCTGCTGAACAACATAATCAAGGATATAAAAATCATTTTTTTAAAAAAGGTAAACTTTACCTGCAATATTGTATAGATGAGTTTCAGTGTCACTGGGAGTTGCTGGTAGCAGAATTTTCTCTCAGTGTCATTTTTTATGGCAGCTAGAATGTGACAGTTAAAAAATATCAGAAGCGTTTTCATTAAATAGATTGATACAGTACCGTAGAGGTGGGTCGAGACTCCCCCATCACCATCCCAAACCATGTTGAGCTCCTGAAAGTCCAAATCCAATTCTCAGAAATTACAAAAAAGGAGGCTCCTTTTCTTCCTCTGGTCAATTTTAAGCTCAGTTAGTTTTTCTCAAAATTGAAATTAATTAGGCCTAAAACACATGAGGGGAGTGGAATGAGTCAGCATTGCCCCTCACACAACTCAGAGGATAAGTGGGGCCTTTTTAGTTTTGAAGGTCTAAGAAACAAGGGGTTAGATGGGGGGCAGTTGTGGTTATCTGAACTCTAAGGGGACATATGCTACTCCCTGACATCTAGAAGTTGAATATCTGTGCTATGCACCCATGCCGTAGTTTCCAGGTTTTTTGTTTTGTTTTGTTTTAAAGATTGGGTGAATTCAGACAGCTGTGTGGCCCCTGTGATTATCAAAGCAATAACTTAAAAATTTACACTCAGGGCTTAGAAAAATATTTTTTTCCAAACTTGGAACCATCTAGGCACATGAAGCTTTACATCTTTCCTTGCAATAGTCTCTTCGTTATGCGTCAATGGAAGGTGACAAAGCTGACAAAATTCACACACCTCATATGGGAGATGAATTTGTTGTGTACATCAGATATACAGACCATTACAATGAAATTCAGTATTTGTTCGTGAACTACCATTGACTACTATGTCAATCTACCACTAGACATACCCTCAGACAAAGCAGGGAGTCAGACGAAACGTTCCAGACTTAAGCACAGGCCACCTGCATGGGCTGATGTTTTAAGTTATCACAGAAGTAAAGACTCATACTGTGGTAAAATACTCTTATTAACCCAACCCAAAAGGCACAGAAGGGCATAACTGCAAAACATGTAATAATTTTTTTGATCAATCCATTAAATGTATATAAATTTGTTTTACAGCAATGAATATTTTCATTGTTGAATGCAAGGATCTCAGCAGTCATTATTTAGAAGACACTGGACATTTTAAGCTATCTTTTTATATAAAGGCAGACTATTTGTTCATTCTGTCTAGGGGAAATAGGATGTCATTATTTTTATCAACCAGCCATTGTTGCAAAGACATGTGTCAGAGGCTGGATTGTGAATTATGCTTTGAAAGGTCAAACAATTTTTCTTTGACATAGCGGGAAGGCTTCTATTGTGGCTAAGAGACAGAATTCTTGTGATCAAGGAAAGACAGTAGACAAGCACTAGTGTAACCTCTACTAATGATTTCACTTAGCCCAACACATAGGGAAATCCCCAGGAAGGGGTTTTGATCATAACATTCATTCTAGAAATACAGAGAACTGGTAGGGAAAGGAGCTTTTCCTGGGAGAAAGAGTTAGGCCCTCATTGCCTTGATTTAGGTAACAGAAGATCAACACGTGTGTGGGAGGGATCAATTCCTTGCAGTGGCATTGTGTGCCTATTTCTGTATTTTATTTTAGGACTTCAAAGTTTTATATTTGGAACAATTTGTCTTTGTGCCAAGGATCATTTTACAAAGGAAGATTCTACAGAACAAGAGATTTATTTCCTGACATTTTGGATTAATGACACCTTGTAGGACTTTGCTGCAACCATTTTCCTGCTCTGGAAGCTTCTTGTTGTATAGAGCTCAGGCAGCAAATCAGTAGTACAGTATTCAGTTTAGCTTATGTCTGTGTTATTGTTTCATGTGGCAGGACTGGATGAATCCCAAGCCAGAATTAAGATTGCCGGAAGAAATATCAACAACCTCAGATATGCAGATGATACCACTCTGATGGCAGAAAGTGAGGAGGAATTAAAGAACCTCTTAATGAGGGTGAAAGAGGAGAGCGCAAAAAAATGGTCTGAAGCTCAACATCAAAAAAACTAAGATCATGGCCACTGGTCCCATCACCTCCTGGCAAATAGAAGGGGAAGATATGGAGGCAGTGACAGATTTTACTTTCTTGGGCTCCATGATCACTGCAGACGGTGACAGCAGCCACGAAATTAAAAGACGCCTGCTTCTTGGGAGGAAAGCGATGACAAACCTAGACAGCATCTTAAAAAGCAGAGACATCACCTTGCTGACAAAGGTCCGCATAGTCAAAGCTATGGTTTTTCCAGTAGCAATGTATGGAAGTGAGAGCTGGACCATAAAGAAGGCTGACCGCCGAAGAATTGATGCTTTTGAATTGTGGTGCTGGAGGAGACTCTTGAGAGTCCCCTGGACTGCAAAGAGAACAAACCTATCAATTCTGAAGGAAATCAACCCTGAGTGCTCACTGGAAGGACAGATCCTGAAGCTGAGGCTCCAATACTTTGGCCATCTCATGAGAAGAGAAATCTCCCTGGAAAAGACCCTGATGTTGGGAAAGTGTGAGGGCAAGAGGAGAAGGGGACGACAGAGGATGAAATAGTTGGACAGTGTCATTGAAGCTACCAACATGAATTTGACCAAACTCCGGGAGGCAGTGGAAGACAGGAGGGCCTGGCGTGCTCTGGTCCATGGGGTCACGAAGAGTCGGACACGACTTAACGACTAAACAACAAAAGTGTTATTGTTGTTGCTTTTTCTGCCTGATTGGAAATTTCAAAGTCTTGCAAAATTAATTGTGTTTGCAAAACGAATTTAAATGATGGCCCCACAGAACAAACAGAGAGATGGGTACAGCTGCAGCAATGAGTATCATACAACCTGCTCCTCCACCTCCAGTTCACCTGTATTTTCTGTTGTCTCTGTGTGATTTCCTGGGTTTTCTCCATGCTTAGGTGCTGATTTGTTCTCTGCTTCCCCTTCAGTTCCTATAATGAACTCAGGTCTGGAATACAGAAGGCTGTCCTCCAAATTGTCTGTTGGCTCCTTTAGAGTAAAAGACAAATGGACAATAAGGAGCCAAGGCAGTTTCCTGACATCTGCATATACATGTTCTAAGATCAAACATATATTATGAGGGGATCTGGGTCAGGTCAATAGATTGTAGGCTTTGGATGGTGACACAGCTGGGCCAAGGCATTTATTTACAAGTTATACCCTATTTCCCCTAAAATAAGACCTAACCTGAAAATAAGCCCTAGTATGATTTTTCAGGATGCTCGTAGTATAAGCCCTACCCCAAAAATAAGCCCCAGTTAAGTGAAACCCTGCCCTCCACCCTTGTGCATCAACCAGAAGAAGATGACATGACTGTATTTGAATAAATGTAGATTGTTGTACATGAAAAAAATAAAACATCCCCTAAAAATAAGCCCTAATGGATTTTTGGAGCAAAAATTAATATAAGACCCTGTCCTATTTTCGGGGAAACACGGTACTTACAAATCTGGCTTTTCCCTAAGACACTCAAAGCCGCAAATAGGATTCTCTTCCTCCCCACTTCATCCTCACAACCACTCAGTGAGGTACTTTCGTCAGAGAATGAATGGCTGACCCCAGAATGAGTGACTGACCACAGGCAACCAGTGATTTTTGTGGCTTAGAAAGACTACAGCTCGTCCCACACTTTAACCATTACACCATACTGCCTCCCAACAACACTGGTTGTGGTTACTACTGCCAGCTTTGTATCAAAGTTTATAACTCATAAAAGATGTACTAGATGTATGATCAATGATCAATATCCCGTTCTGTTCCTCTTTCCAGTCACTACTGTCCTCAAGTATTGAAAAACTAGCCATAAATTGCAGAGTTTCCAAGGGCTACTTCAAAAACCACATGGCAGAATTTTGCATGGGCGCATATGGCATGGCATCACACAGCCCACTGTCTGGATGAAGCATAATGTGCATCTCAACTTTCATCTTAATCCACTTGCAAAATTCACATATTTTGCAACTAATGCATATTAATAGGTACATACTAATTTTTATGTTCTGTGCAGGAGCTCTTAAGTCTGCAGTAAATATAAATGATAATGTTGTTTGGGTGGTACATTCTGGGCTCTTTGTGTTGAGTAATAACTTTGTACTCCATAAGAGCTGTGCTAGGTTAGGCAAAAGGCTCTTTACTCCTGTATTTAGTTTGCACAGTAGTCAGCTAGATGCCGATGGGAAAGCCCAGAAGCAGGACATGAGTGCAATAGTGCCTTCTTGTTGGTGTTTTCAGCAGAACCTGGAAACCTTTTTTTTTTTTTTTTTTTTTTTTTTTGGCTTACCATACCCAGAATCCCCCAACCAGTGGAGTTGAAAAAAGTCATGCTTCATGTCCACAACAATGACCAAACAATGATATATTGCCTCTGACAGTAGAGGCATCTGATAGTCCTGCCTTCTGTGATCTGTGATCTCGCTGTTTGGTCATTGTTGTGGACAATGGAAGCATGACTTTTAAAGTCACCAAATCTTGCAGTAGCAAATGTCATAGTTTAATTGTGGTAAAAAATGAAACTTTTTTGCCCATTCTGAATCTCCTACCATTTTGCTTTATTGGATGACCCAGAGTTCTAATAATGAGAGAGAGAGAGAGAGAGAGAGAGCCACCTCAGCCTTTATTATATCTTTCCTTGCCCCCACTTTTGTCCTAAATTAAAGAACATCAAATATAGCTGATGCTTACCACAAGCCTGATTTCTTCTTTGGGAGCAAGCCTCTCCAACAGCTCACAAGCCAACTGGTAGCACAAGATACTAGACTGACACAGATTACATTCAACGGCTTTCTCGTCTTTTTGGCAGGTGTGAGAACCACCCCAGGGGGCCTGGAACACATTGCTGATGATCGAAATGATGTCCTTGGAGATGCTGTTCTCTAAGCCTAAGGTAATGCCATCATCTTGCAGTTCCATCTGAAACACAGATTTCGAGATGGGCCATTAACAAGGCAGTCAATACATGAACTGTGAACATATGATCAAATCAATAGGCACGTCCAAGGTTTTGTTTTTTAAGGGATAGAACCATCATGGTCTAGATGCGTGAGTGTGCAATCAGGAGTGATGCATTCTTGCACAGCCGTATCCGATACCTCTTTGTGCAAGCAGCTTCATCTGGGACTATGAAGACTGCAATACCAACAGCTGCTGAGCAATAGCATGATGATAATCAGGCTTGTGTGGCAAAATTATAGCAAACAGACTTTTGCTTTTGTGATCACAACAAAATCAGGCAGTTGCAGTGCATATCGTCCCACCTTGTGTGGCAGGATATCTTGCAGCACCTGTATCTCTGGGTTTGGTTCTTGTTAGAGAGAGCCCTTAAAGGTGTTGTCTACCATCCTTACTAGTGTGTTCTCTTAAAACTTCCATGACATCTTTCTCCCAGATAAATGACAGGTAGCAGAAGAAGACACATTGCCTGGTCTTCTGCAGTACTGAGAAATTCAAAACGCATATATGTATGTCCTTTGCTTTGTTAGCTGGCCACCCTAGGCATCACGAGAAAAACAGACACGCATACAGCATAAATGATAACACTTTTAAGCTTCTGCCCCAGTTTGAAATACCAGAATTCTATTTTTGTCACCTGCTTCAAGATGAGATCAAACATCAGGATGAAGCAATTCAAGTTCATTTCATCATCATCACAGTCGAAATCAATGGCCCTTCCTCCTCCTCCTCCTCCTCCTCCTCCTGCTGGATGACTAAAGTTCTTAAAAGGGCTACGAAAAGGGCTGCGCATTGGGCTGCGAAACGGACTTTGGAATGGACTTGGGAATGGACTTAGTGTATTATGCTGCACTCTGCGTCCTGGATCAGAGGCAATGCTCACCTAGCAAAGCAAGAGCAATTAAAAACAGACACACACATACAATCAGTATTATGTTCTTATAGGCTGGTTAATACCATGTTTCCCCGAAAATAAGACAGGGTCTTATATTAATTTTTGCTCCAAAAACCGCATTAGGGCTTATTTTCAGGGGATGTTTTATTTTTTTTCATGTACAACAATCTACATTTATTCAAATACAGTCATGTCATCTTCTTCTGGTTGCTGCCCAAGGGTGGAGGGCAGGGTTTCACTTAACTGGGGCTTATTTTTGGGGTAGGGCTTATATTACGAGCATCCTGAAAAATCATACTAGGGCTTATTTTTAGGTTAGGTCTTGTTTTTGGGGAAGCAGGGTAATATACTAATACTCATGTGTTATCAAGTCAATTCTGACCCATAGCGATCCTTTTTGAGCGGATTCCAGATAGGAAGGAGGCACAGTGGAGAATCGAACTCTGGCTCCATAGCCAGATACCTAAACCACTGTGCTATACAGCCAGCTTACAGGCTGATTACAATAATACAAACATGTTAAAGGACAACCACTTAGAAAATTAGGCAAAATCCAAAGAAACAAAACAAGACAAGACAAAAACATGTGGCACCTTAAAGACTAACTATTATATTTTAATGTGAGCTTTTGTGGACACGTCCGCTTCGCCAGACATACAAAAACAGAATGAAACGTTGAATGAAATATCAGTTTCATACTAAATATTCATTGGCTCTTGGATCTATGTTATATTTACAAGCAGTAATTTATGGCTGATGTTGTTTTTGGGCTCTGTTGTAGAAACTCCTCAGGAGACATAAAACAGACACCAAGCCTGGGCAAAGATGACGGGGGGGGGGGGGGGGGAGGAGAGAAGAGACAGGAGGGAGGGAGTTGAAGATTGGGGATTTACTTAAAACTCAGTTTTCAAAAGAAATCTGCTTTGCTGCTGTGCTGTGCCTTTAAAAGCAAGCTTTGTGGAAAACACAGCAGCTGTAGCTTTTCACAGATGCATATAAAAATTGCTTTTAAGGCAGGAGAATGTAGTTTTGTTTTTCTTAAAGGCAAAGCTATTTTGAAGTTATTTTCCAGATATTCTACTTAATCATATCTACCACTTGGTTCAGATATATCCACTTAAAGCTGATAAAATGTTTAAAAACTTCAGAATTTCACAGGCCCACAGTTCAGAAAAGTATGATGTCACCAAGAAGTAGATTCAGAGCTTTGAAAAGGTACATTTTGGACTACAAGAATCCACCAGGCAACATGGATACTAGTTTTTGGATAGGGGATTCTGAATGTTGTTGTTGTTCTTCAAAAACTCCAGGCACAGTCAAAATTATAAAAATATTGACTGGTATTATATAACAGATACAAGTTTTAACCAAGAACCTAAGTATCTGTTAAATATTGACGCAGTATGTATGCTGTTCCTAATATTGCTGTTTTTTGTAGCTCTGATGGTATGATGATGATGGTGGTGGTGGTGGTGATGATTTTGAAAGCTCTGGTCAAACCTGTTGGGACAGTAGTCAACAGGAGGAGCAAGAAACCAGCTTCAGATCAAGATCCCACCGAGAAGCTACTCTTTAAATATGTTTAAAATGCAACCTTTTGATGCTTACCGAGATCCCTGTGAGGACTGGGTCCTCTTCACCAGCATTGTGAATAGGTTGGTCTTGATCCTAAACAGACTACTTGGAATTAAGCCTTCCCTGTATCATAAGAGCTTATTTTCAGTAAAATAAGAATATCTGGAATATAACTTCAAAAGGAAGTTTGTCTAGACTTAAAACACTTAACTGTGTGTAAAGTCATGTCACTGCAGTTTCATTAGAACATCTTTGATTTCCACTTCGTGCCACTGTCCAATCATCAAGGAAAGTGATAATGAAATTACCCTTCGGGCTGCAAGATTCCCAGTCAACTCACTGACTCTTGACTTCCTCTGATTCGCCAGCTCTTTCACAGAATTAACACCATCTGAAAACATACTGATTAGCAATTGAAGAGGAACCACAATATCTAATTCAGATAACACCTGAAAGAGAGAGGTGGATGGGAAGACATCAAAAGAGATTTCTAAAAATTCAAGGAATGTTCTATATTTTTCAGACTGGGCCAAAAAAAACAGTGAATGTAAACATAACACATAGCCTACATATGTACATTCTCTCACATTTATCACAGAAATGCAATGCCAATATTATCATATTTTTGGTGACGTGACACTTTTTCCTAAAATCATTAGAGGAAAAATTGAGGGTCGTTTTATACACGGAAGGAGGCGGAGGCGAAGGAGCCAGTGCTGGGGCTCACCTCCAGCTCATGTCGCTGCCTTGTCTCCTGCCCGAAGGAAGCCCGCGAGTGGCGCTGGAGGAGGCGATCTAGCGGCAGCGGCGGCAGCAGTCAATGGGCAGCCACGAGAGGCGGAGGTGGAGGCAGCCGTGCTCGGCCACCTCTCGCGACTGCCCATTGACTGCTGCCGCCACCTCCAAATCGCCTCCTCCAGCGCCACTCGCAGGCTCCCTTCAGGCAGGGGACAAGGCAGCAACATGAGCTGGAGGTGAGCCCCGGCACTGGTGCTGAAGAAGGCGATTGGGCAGTGGCAGTCAATGGGCAGCCATGAGGGGCGGCCCAGCACGGTTGCTCCTCCGCCTCCGCCTCCGCCGCCGCCCAATCGCCTCCTCCAGCTCATGTTGCCGCCTTGTCCCCTGCCCAAAGGGAGCCCGCGAGTGGCACTGGAGGAGGCAATTCCGGCGGTGGCAGCAGCAGTCAATGGGCAGCCACGAGAGGCGGCCGAGCATGGCTGCCTCTGCCTCCGCCTCTCGCAGCTGCCCATTGACTGCTGCCACTGCCGGATTGCCTCCTCCAGTGCCACTCACGGGCTCCCTTCGGGCAGGGGACAAGGTGGCAACGTGAGCTGGAGGTGAGCCCTGGCACTGGAGGAGGCGATCAGGTGGCGGCGGCACAGCCGCTCTGGGCCGCCCCTTGCGGCTGTCCATTGACTGCTCCTCCGCCTCCAGCAAGGGTCAAAAATGGGGGTCATCTTATACATTTTTCCATATATATGACCGTATATACGGAAAAATACGGTATCTGAAAAAAACCTGAAGTTCAGTGCTGGAATGCATTGTATGTTAGAACAGAGCATCAAGATATATGGCAGTTGATCTGAATTAGGGGTGCAATCACCAAGCCCTTAGGTGTGTTTTTGCCTCTTGCCATTTCTAGCTCTCCATGTAGATTGGTATTTTTAGATTTCCTTCCTCCTTTGCTCTCTGAAGGCACTTCCTATTTCTTCTTCCTCGCTAGAGAAAGGTAAATCCACCAGCTTTTCCATAATGTCTGAGCAGCCCTATATACACAGAAGCCCAACCTTTGGGGCTTCTGTCACCAACTTCAGAGCTCTTTCACCTGTACTATCCCTGAAAGGATTTCACAAAGTAGTAAACACACATTTTCTACTTTCAGCCAGTTATCAGTTGCTATTTAACAGTTATAAGTTTGTCAGTAACCCAACATTCTCTGCTACAACAAATACCAATGATGACTTGCTCACAGATGCACATTTATACTCACATGGAGCCAGAGTAATGCTTGTTCTTGTACAGATGAAGGGTAACCTGTGAACCGACAGCTGATGAAACCAAACATCTCCTCCATGGAAAAAGGGAGTGGGCACAGCTCAATATCAAACATTTTGCTAAAATGGGTGAAGACAAGACTTAAATCAGCAACTCCTTTTCATGAGTGGCACAAAAGGTAGAAAGTTGTGCATGGTCATCACAGAAAATATCACAGTGAAACATTTTGCATCAGTACCTGGCATGTCATTTGAAGAGTGGCATTCTAAGCTTAAAAGAAAAGGTATGGTCTGTGCAATAAAAGTTATACATTTGGACTGGTAATCCAAATTCTGTGTCTCAACAAGCTGAACCTTGAGCCTTTTGTGAATTATAAAAATTGACAACATATCTTCATAAAATATTGCATACAAATCCTCGTGATTATTTCAGCTATATTTTGTAAGTAATACAGATGGATGAACAGTGAGGCACTGGATATAAAAACTGGGCTGATGAAATTTCTACACAATATAACTAAAATCCAATGGGACACATTTCAGAAGAGCAACTATACTGTCAATTCTCATGAAAATAACAAAGAGACTCCTGGCATCTTAAATACAGTGGACCCTCGACTTACGGAATTAATCCGTATTGGAACGGTGGCTGCAGGTTGAAAAGTCTGTAGGTCGAGGCTCCATTGACCTACAATGCATTGAAAACCGATTAATCCGTAACCGGCCGTTTTTGGTCCATTTTGTCTGATTTTCCGGTCTGTAGGTCGATTCTCTGGCCGCAAGTCGAACCTAAATTTTGCGGCCAGAGAAGTCTGTAACTCGAAAAGTCTGCAGGTCGAGCCGTCTGTAAGTCGAGGGTCCACTGTATATGTATTATATAATATTGAATCACGGCCAATAAAGATGCTGTATATAGATGGATAAACAGATAACTAAAGTTACAGAACTGAAATGAATTGTAAGTCCCAATTAAGAGTAGACTCATTCCTATTGATTCAGTGAATCTACTCTGTTGTTGTTATGTGCCGTCAAGTCGTCGTTATGTGCCGTCAAGGTAAGTGAGATATTTAAGGATTGGTTTTATCAGTTCCACCGCTCCAGTAAGCTTCCATGTAAAGGTACTTTGGAGGCCATTTTGTTAAATCTTCTGCTCAGTGTGGTAATCTTGCAATTAGAACACCTGAGACAGATGGCCATGTATGTGCTGCCTAAACAACTCAAATAGAGGGGAATGTTCCAGCTCCAAAGGCAGTATGTTCCACCATCAAAGTGCACACCATTAGGGATTTTGGTTTCCCCCAATTTCAGCCAGAATCTGTTCCCTTGCGAAGTTCACGCACTGGTTCTACACCTGCACTTATGCTGTGTTCTTGGTTTTGAGCCTCTCTTCTGCAGCTACGTATAGTATATCTGTTCCACCTTGAGATACCTGATGACCCCTCTCACTTAATCTTCTCTGCTCTAGGCTAAATATATCCAGCTTTTTCAACCATTCTTCATGCACATGCACAAGTGCATAAAAACATGTTGTTTAAAAAAATCACACTTTAATGCATTTGGGAGCCTTTAAGGTGCACAAAATACTTTAAGGACTTTTTAAGATTTTTGTATGTTTATTAGATCTTCTGGGCAAAGAAACAAAAACTGCGACCAGCAAATGGCACACAAAGTACAATAAAACATGCTAGCTTAAGCAAATAGGTCCAGAATGTTGGGTCCCCTGTTTCTTGATCTTATACTTCATTTGTAAGACATTTTGAGATAGTGGGAAATCAAATAAAGTTCAATTAAATATATGCCTTGCAGCCACTTCTCCTTTCTAAACAGCACAGCAAGGCTACATGGACTAGGAAGATTCTTAAAAACAGGCATCAAGTAGATGTGATCCACTCAGTATCATCTGCAAATCCCATCAGCCCTAGCTAGCATTGCTAATAGTGAAGAACACTTGGAGTTGTAGTTTAATAGCATCTGGAGAACCACACTTTTCTAATTCTAAGACATAACCAGTAGCACTTATGCTGCCTACTTCTACTCCAGAGCAAGACAAAATTTCATTTTTCAGAACAGAAGTCCCATAATAGTCGAGGACATCCCAACTCCATTAAGGGTATAGGAATTCTTCTTCCTCCAGAGTAAGCCTATGTTCTTATTGAGAAAACAAAGTGCCTCTTCACCCATAGTCAAAACTTTACCCCACATTCCAGTATTTGAATTCCAACTGTAAAGTTTCCCCTTTAGAGATGGGGTATTCGTATACGAATACAAATATCCCCCCACAGATGGAGATAACGAGAGTCCGGCCCCATGGGGCCGGACGGTCCACTCACGATTGCACCACTGCTGTGACTGCCACTGAGCCTTCCAATGGCTCCGGAGATTGCGTTCGGCTCACCACTCTTGGCAGGAGGTGGGACGACAAGCCTCTCTGCTAGGTTGAAGAGTGTCTCACCGAATACGATCTCCGGAGCCATTGGAAGGCTCCGCGGCAGTCGCGGCAGCAGCGCAATCGTGAGCTGTCATTATCTCCACCTGTGGGGGGATATTCGTATTTGTATACGAATATGAATACCCCCATCTCTAGTCTCCTTCTCCTGACATTCAATTCATGTAAACTACAGAGAAAATACCAACTGCTCTTACTAATCTCTGCAGCATAATAGACACATGCACACACCCCTCTCCAAAACATGAAATGCTCCCATGCACCCTTACCTACCTTAATACTTCCCTGAACTCCTTCAGTTGATTGTCTGGGACTTCAGTCCTGATGGCTTCCAGCCACTCTGGCATAATACAGTCCCACACAGATTGGTTTATCACATTGTATGGAATCAAGCACAGGATCCGATTCAGGCCTTCCTTTAATTGTGTGACGGTGCTACAGGATTTGTCCCAGTATCCACCCACCTGAGGACATTTCCAGGAAAAGGCTCCATGAATGACTCATTTGTTCAAAACAACCTCAAGTATACATAACACCATGCAGTTCTTCAGTACCGCTGCACTGACAACTATGCCATTTTCTCCTCTGATACCTTAAGAACAACCTTTTCAAAATAAGAATTTCAAGCCAAGATACAAGTTAGAACATAGCAGTGGCCATGTTGGGTTTGACCAAAGGCCTATCTAGACCAGCATCCAGTCAGCTGCCCTCAGGAAGCCCACAAAAATGACATTAGTGCAAAGCCCTCTCATGTTCTTCTTCCCTAACAAGTCACATAGAGGACCATGCAACTTCTGGAGCTGGAGGAAATATACGGTATATCCATTGCCAGCCCCACTTGCCATGAATTTGTCTAGCCACCTTTTAAAGCTGTCCAGAATGCCTGAGTTGGGGTATCAAATCCCACAGTTTAATAATGCACTCTTTCAAGAAGTAGTGCATTTTATTTCTTTAGATGCTTTCTTTTTAATAATAAAAATTCTAGGCACACTGGAATATGCAACAGAGAGCTTGAGAGTTGTAAGAGGCCCACAGGCTATGTTGCTGCTCTAGACCATGCATAATTTTACTTCTCCCCTATCTCTCATGACCTGATTCCCAGCCCCAAGCATTGCCGCATTGCCATCTTTCCTCAGAAGGAAGTTGCTCCAGCATCTTAATAATTTAGGTTCTCTTTTTTCCCCTTATTGTAAACCTTTTCCAGGTTTACAATATTCTTTTTCATGTTCAGATACTCACCAGAACTGTGCATAGTTTTCCATGTGTACTTTTGCTTTTGTTTAAGCATCATATACTATTGACCATTTTATTGCATTCCGAACTATGCTTTTGGAAGTGCCCAATATTGTGGACCCTGGTATTTTAGATAGTATTGGTACATATCAAAGCATTGGTGGAAGAAATTCCTACCCTGGCAAACTCCATTGGCTTAGGAAGTAGACACATCACCATGACATCAAACCGAACATCACACACTGTCTTCAGCCACTTGGTGACAAATTGGGGTTTGAGTTTCTCCACAAGGCTCCCCACTTCATCATCCATCATGTATGCAGTGGAGTGGAACCACTGGAAGACCATGCTGACAAGCCGTGCTAAGCTCTCTGTGGGGGTGTTCTCACTAGGAGTACAGAGGCTTACCTGGAAGAGAGGTTTGTTCCAGATAAATTCTTATGCATTCTTATAAGCTGGGGTGGGGAAAGTGTGGTCCCCCATGGCTGTATATGGTCATCCATGACTTTCCAACACCCCCAATATAGTGGGGTATTGGTGAGCACAAGCAGTTCAAGTTGGATTTTAGTTGCAGCCTTACATCCTGTCTGTTGTCTGTGTGACTGGGAGGGACTTTTCTGGGCTGGGGTGGCTGTCCGTCTTTCTAGCACTAACCAATCGTTCCTTCCAGCCTTTGAACTCAAAGAGAGCCCCACCTCTTTGCTGAGTGTTCTTTTCCCTCACTTTCCTATACTTATATTTCATTGTACTTATGCTCCTATATTTTATTAATGTAATTTGTTCCTGTATTTTGGATTTGGATATGACTTGAGTTTTGCCTATGACTTAAGCTCAGTTTTTTTAAAAATTATACCTACAGCTTTGTTCATAGCTGTAAGAATGGCTTTTAAAGTAATGTACCTGTGACTTCTCAAAAGTTACATGTTTTCAATAACTCTTGGATTTTTGAATATAGAAGCAATGTAGAAACATAAAACTTGCAGAAATTAGACAAGCTGAAGTTGCCTGGCATTGTTGCAACAACAGAAAGACTTATAATTAGATACCCAGATGAACTTAGAAATGCTTGCCAATGCTTGCCAGATTTCATTCTGGGATTAACCCTTTACTGGGATAAATAGCAGCTATGACAAACATTATTTATTTTATTTTATTAGACTTATATACCGCCCATCTAGAATGTGTCTACTCTAAGCTTCTGTTGTTTGCCCAGGAGATCTATATATCTCCATAGGACTTGGGGGAGTCAGGCATCCTCTTAAGGATCTGACAGTGAGGCTTACATGTGCCCCCACCACCCATTTAGTCTCATATGGATTCAGACTCAATGGACATGTGGAGGTTTGTGCAGGGCCAGCAGGCACAGTTACCAAACTTACATTTAACACTGTGCATCACCCAGACAATTGAGCTTTAAAAAAAAATTACTGAACTAAAAGTCCTAGTGATCAAGTTGGCTAGGGGATTCTGGGTACTATAGTCTGAAAAAGCAACTTCCCCAAGCTCTGCCACAAAATTTGACTGGCAGTATTACATGAAAAAAAAACCAAATATATTCCTTCACAGCAGTTCAGTATATTATATTCCAAAATGGTGACTCAAGTTTTGTTCTTAAACCCTGCATATTTTAACTTATTTGTGAATAACCAGAGACAAAACAGCCAAAGCAAAGTGTGCTGCTTCTATACCACCCCATCGCACTTAAAGCACTCCCTGGGCAGTTTACAATTTAATTATGCAGGCTACACATTGCCCTCCCCCCCCCCCCAGCAAGCTGGGTATTCAATTTACCAACCTTAGAAGGATGGAAGGCTGAGTGAACCTATCAATAAATTCTGATAAACAACATAAAGCATCACAGAGCCTCGTTCTGTCTGTCCTGAGATCTTTAGTCATCAACTGATCATTTGTAGACCAATGTAGGCATCCTTCAGTCTCGAGAGACTATGGTAACGTGCTCTGAATAGAGGACTTGGAACAGTGTCTAGTGTGACTGAGAAGGCCAATACGAGAGTGACAATCCCTTCCACACTGAAGACAAATACAATCTGTCCCCTGTCCAGCTCCCAGATTTTGCTGGTTTCGGGACTGCCTCTTTGCCTCGGCCTGCTGAACAAGTGTCTCTTCAAAATGGGAGAGGCCATGATGCACCGCCTGCCTCCAGGCTGAACGCTCAGATGTCAAGGTTTCCCATCTGTTGAGGTCCATTCCTAAGGCCTTCATTTGTAGACCAAATATCTACCAATTTTCTTGGAACTACTGACAACCATTAGGTTCTGCAGGTTTTCTAGTGTTTCCTGAACCTTCAGGACCTGTTTGACATTAGAGTCTCTGAAATATTACTACCTCAACACAGTCAAAATCTGTTTCACTGCTGCTTCTCTAAATCTACAAGACTCACAAGAAAATTAGATTGGATTCTAAAGAGATTAGCATCACAAGGAAATCAAAGAGAAAATGGGAAGAGCAAAATTAAACTTACCAAGAACCAGATTCCAAACTGACTCAGAAGACGCTGGTCATGCTTGTCATCATCTTTGTTATCAAAGTCTGTGTTATCCAGAGAGTGATGTGACGAGGACAAACCCAACTGCCTCCTACGGTTGAGTTCATACTCTCTTTGTTCAGCATGGAATTCAGCCTCTTTCAACAAGCTAAGAAAAAAGGGAAGGCATGCCTTTAAACAGATGGCAAATGGAGAACCAAGAAATGTGCCTCCCATTTATATTTTGGTTCCTTGACTGTGTTCTTTGTATCTGTATGTAAGCCACAAAAGCTTGACCCTTCTGTTTTTATCCATAGAGGATTTGGGGAAGGCAAATATTTAATAAAGTACCAGAGAAAGAAAATAAATGGGATGGAGAAGCAGCTGCTTCAGCTCTCTGATACTCATCTGGTTTATGTTCATGTGTTCATTATTCTTTGAATAGTGCAAAATACTGAAGAGTCCATTCATACTGGACCAAGTACTGGTCTCACTCTTGGCTGGAGGTAAAGAATCTTGTGAGGCTTTAAAATTCTTGATTGAGGTGTCTATCTCATAAGGTTAACAGCCTAACTGATGTGAATGAGGACCTCACTAAATATTCATTCCGTCCCATACATATGCCGTGTTAACTACGGATTCTGGGACTTGTAGTCCAAAATGTTGTCCAAGCTCAGGGGCATATCCACATTGTGAGTGCGCATGCCTACGTACAAGCATATGCATGTATTTTCCAGCACCAATTTACAATACAATAAATCCTACATGGTCAGGAGAAAATTCATAAGGCTCCGTTGAAGTTCCTCATGTAATTGCAATCTGGCCTCCTGGCCTTGTCCTCTGCCATCCAGGTAGGTATCACACAGATTTCCCAATCACAGGGGAGCTTACAGGTGATCCCACACAACTGTTTAAAGAGTAGGGCCATTGGAGATGAGGAAGCAGCCACTGGAGATGAGGAAGCACAACAGGGCAACTCCTGTTGTGTAGTTACTCACAGTGAAGGAGAAATAGGGTAACTCAGTGGCAAATTACCACTAATTAACAAGTCCCCCTTTGAATTCCTCATTGCATGTTGGCTGGGAGGCTTCAAGAATCCAAACAGGGACTCATTAATTAGTGGTAATTTGCTACTGCAAAGCTACTCCATTTCCCTTCTGCTAGCATAACTATGCAACAGGATTTTGCCATTATATTTCACAACAAAACAGAATTACACAGCAGTTTCCCTATGTTACATAAATTTAAAATCCTATAATATACAATAGTGATTTTTTTGTAAAGGGGGAATGGGAATGGATATGCCAGATTTTCCTCAACATAAAATGGCTGGGACAGAATGCATTTTCCACCTCCTGTGCGCAATAGTCCTAACCCAAGGAGTTTTCAAATCATATCATTTTCACACAGTGGCCTACCTCACTCATTTTGGAAAGGAGTCAGTAAAAATAACAACATTAACTAAAACAACCAAGTTGTCGGAAGAGATGAAAATGGAATGGAATGGAGTTAATGGGATTAAATGATGGGAATAAGAACAAATCATTGTATTATTGCAATATTGCTTTTCTTTCTAAACTTATTCCTCTTATATCAAAAGTATCTGAATAAAATGTGATTGTACCAGTGATGAGCTCTAATACTTTAACATAATTTTAATGCACAAACTTAGCATGAGGATATGTTGCACCACCAGAGGTTATTGGGTTTTGTAGTCTAAGAAGAGCTGGAGACCCCAACATCTTGCACCTGCTCACTTATGTGACAAGGAGTGGTCCAGCTGGCTGTGTAAAAGGAAATTTGCTCTGTTTGTTTATTTGCCTAGGGAAAATTACCTGATGACAGCTTCAACAGTACACACTAGCTCCTCGGCACCACACTCACGAGTATTGATAGGAGGTGGTGATGTCTGGTAGAGATGAGTCTCAGCTGTTGCTCCAACTTCACTGCTATGATGGTTTGAGTGGCATCGTTTGCAGTAGCGCACTGGCCTGTTCCCATGGCGACCACAGCAGCCAGCAGAGAAACATGTGACCACGGCCCTTCTAACATGTGAGCTGCAGTTCTGCAAGGAAACAAAATAGATGTAATTAAGCCATTGACAGGGCCTGAAAGCAAACAATCCAAGAACTGCCATCCAAACAATTGACAAATCATTTACTTGGACAAGTGAGAAGGCTGGAAAGAGTAGAAGGGGTGTGGAAGCAGAGTTCAGATAGAAGCCTAGTGGGGAAATTTGTGGCCTTCCAGATGTTGTCAGATGACAACTCCGATCATCTCTGGGCAGTGGTTGTGCTGGCTGGGACTGATGAAGGCTAGAGTCCAACAGCATCTGTACAGCCACCAGTTGCCCTGTCCTGGCCTACAAGAAACTGAGTAATTGCTTGGCTGTTTGAATATTAGAAGTCAACCTTCAATATTTGGATTTGCTGCTGCATTCTGGTTGTGCACTGCTAGTGAGGGAAAATACTTTGTGAGGGACTGGTAGATCTCTGGGTGATTTGCCTTAGATCAGCAAAGGCTGCTCACTTCCAGTACTTTTACAAGAGCAAATAAAACTGCTGGCAATAAAGACAAAATTTCTGGCATGACTGAATAGGTGTGCTATTTTTTTCTTTCTCTTGGCCACAATGTTCTCAGTCAATAAAATATAAGCAGGATAAAGTTACCTTGCCCAGCCAGCATAACATGTTGGCTGGAGAATTCTGGAAACTGCTATCCAAAAACATTTGCTGGCTTTTAATATAGGTATGAATCAGCTGCTTCTGACTAGGTAATTTGGTTAAAATCTTTGAATAACACATACTTGGATTCCTATACGAAACTTGTCCCAGTAGGTAATGCATGGGGCATAATGGTAATTGCACACTGGACACCTAGTGCAATGTAGTGAATAGAGTAAGAGACTTAGAAGGCTTAGGTTTGAATCTGCACTCAGCCATGGAAGCTCACTAAAGGTGTGGAGGTCATAAAACCAAGCTTTAAATATCTCACTTACCATGAAAGCCCCTATTAGGGTCACTATAAGTCAGTTCTGACTTGACGCACAGAACAACAACTGCAGTCCGTACTGCATACCTGACTTCAGCTGGTTTAACTCAAGGCCTCGCTACACAAGATTCTGATTCCTTATCTAGAAGCAGTGTTCCCTTAAAAGGAAGGGACCGTCTGTTTATGCTGACAGACCTTGCCTCCTTTGGCAAACTAGGTTACTTTTGTTTTCTAATTGGTCAGCTGGTACACAGCATCTCTTTGTTTGCATGTCTGAACTTTCAGACTCTGTTACATGGAATTAGTTGTCCGGAGGAATAACACTGCGAGGGAAGAAAATAAACTGTAGCCTTAACACATTATAGAGAATATTTCACAAGCCTGAAGTTTTCCCATCCACTTTTCACAATTACAGAATTGTGAAACAGAAACCTTGCCTAATGAAGAGTTTGGAAGAATATGAAAGTCTGAGGTTTTGTACCATTTTGATTTTCTGAATAAAAATACAACCCAGTTGCAATTTTTTTTTCCCAAAAAAAAGAGGGTAACAATGTGACAGCATAAGAATGAGAACTTGGAAATGCAAAGAAAGACTGAAACAATTCCAATTTGAGAAGTCCAGCTTTTATTTTCCCCGGGGGGGAGGACACCTAATATTTCATTTGTTTGGTTTTTGTTTGTTTATATGCTGCAGATAAAACAACAGATTTAAAAACATGATATAAATATCGTATTTAAAAAACAATTAAACATATAGTAAGATTATAAAACCAAGTTTAAACAATTTAAAAAACATTTAAACATCTGTAAGTGTACATTGCTATTCTGGGTCTTCAAATTATCCTTGCAGTCACCACTGATTCCCACAGACTTTGTGGAAGAGCAATCCTTTGTAAACTGTAAAGCAAAGTGTGCTGCTTATATACTGCCCCTTAGCACTTAAAGCACTCTCTGGACGGTTCAGTTTAATTATGCAGGCTACACATTGCCCCCTCCCCAGCAAGCTGGGTATCAATTTACCGACCTCAGCAGTAGTTTTGCTGCCTACTGGACCAAATATAGAGAACCTTCCCCCAATACCTGAAGCCTCCCAGGAAGCAATGGGGCAGAAAGTAGGCCAGAGACAGCCTACTGTCCTACTCAGCTGGGCAGCATAGCAGAGCTACACAGAAAGCGCCCTTCATTTAGAAACAGACCTGAACTGAACAAACCACAAACCAGTTCATTTTTTAAAAATTCAGCATGGTTCATGGTCCGTGGACATCAATGAACTATGAACTACTACAAACCACCATTGTGTCAGTTCATGCCCATCTCTTATCAACCCCCACTAATCAGAAACACAGTATCCACAATTCAGCAACATTCCACACATTCTCCCGTTACAGAACCTAAATTTCTTAACAGGGCATGAAGGAGACAAAAATGGAGGACAAATCAATATTGTTCAACCGGGGACAATGAGATGAATTCACAGACAAAAGCAACCCAAGCAATGAAAAGGTAAATGATGCTCCATCACAGATTTGGAAGGATCTTACCTTTTTTTGGCATATAGCAGAAATTTCAGCTGTGAATGGAAGGCAAATAGAAGATCAAATCATTATGATCAGTCCTCTATCATGAATGCTACACCAGACAGGGTGATTTGGGGATTTAGATGTTTTTCTTCAGGAAATGTAAAGCCAATATGATGGACGGTGTGTCAGATTAGGACTCAGTAAACTTGGGTTTATATCTCTGCTTGGCTTTGGAAACTCACTGGGATGTGTGTGGCAATGGTAAATCCACTTTGAACATCTCACATATCTGGGAAATTCTATTAAAGTCACGATCATGTGGCCTTAGCAATAATATTAGAAGTTCCATCTATGCTTTAAATCCACAAGACCTCAGAATCATACCAGAACTTGTCTGAAATTTTTCATAAGGAAGACAGAGAAAAATACTAGCCTAATCTACTTTTAAAAAGAGTATTCAGAGAAACCACCACCCCCATGGAGTCAGAATGATACAGGAAGAAAGTATTTGTTAACACAAATGTGTGAAAAGAAAACTGGCAATCTAGTCAATGCGACTTTATTAAACATTTCTTCAAATCCACTGTTCAAAATGAGGGCTCTTAATCATACCAATCAAAAAGCATCGTGCAGATATTCCATCTTTTCCTTCTTAAGAATTTGTTTTGTGAAGAGAGTGGGAAAAGGGAGAGAAAGAAGCATTGGGAAAAGACACAACGGTTGTGAGAGGAAGTCGACAACACCTTTCTCCTCCTCAGTAAAAGTATGTGAATGCTGCCAGGCAATTTTATAGGGGAAGTCCCATCCAGAAGCACCCATTAACACTTATATATACATCATAGAATGCATTTTGAACCTCATTGTTCTTCAGCAGAAAATACAGTGGACACTATAGTAGCCATTGTTTTGTTTATAACCTTCCTTAAGTAGCAGACAAAATCCTGTTGATTTTGTCTGCTTGCATAGCGCTCCATTATGTGTGTTTCTAAGCTTCTGCAAAAAGGTATTCTGTACCTTGTTGCACAAGTGTAAACCCTGCTGATTTCAGCAGGGCAGTCTTTGGGTTGTGAAACTGGTGGTGGTGCAGTTCTCCATGTGGGCAGCACTACACTCCTCCAGGAAACAACAGGATATGGGTCAGATTATTTTCTCCAAAGCTTCCATAGAACCTTAGAACAGTATTTTTAAAATGCCATTGGCTCATTTCGTCTTGTATAGTGTATTAAGTTGCACTAGAATAGGCTCACTGAATCAGTGGGGATTTGGTAAATAAACTCCTCCAGAAAATCCATTGAGTCAAATAGGCTTACTCTAGTTATGATTTACTTTAGTATAATCTGGAGGTAAGACGTGCTGTACCACTTACTCGGTGATAACCAGGGGTTGGGTTAAATGACTTTTGAGCACCTTTTTAATCCTGCAATTCCAAAATTCCATAAATACCCAAATCACTGCATTGTCAACATAATTTCCTATCTAACTTTAAATTCTGCCTTACCTTGTGGTAAAAGAACATCAATCAGCCATTCACTGTGATCCCTTAAAATGGGAAGAAGAAGAAAAGAGTCAGAAGAGATTGTGATGTTTTATGAAACCGCTGTTTTTCTTTACATTAATAGAATGGGCGATTATGAATATAAAAAGAGGGTTTTATTTATTTATTTATTTATTTATTTATTTTTCATACAAAGCTCCAGAATCCAGATTTAATCCCTGAACAGAGGACATATGGGCATTTCCACCACTGGAAATGGAAGGCAACTTTAATAAATAGCCCATTACCCTAGCACTCTCTTATATCTGAATATTTGTTCTGGGGGGCTGGAAATTCCATTATAGCCATGGAAAGATCTTGGAAGTTACTTTCAACAAGCAATTAATTACTATTATATTTTCAAAGCCCTCCAAAGCACTAATTCCAGTTATGGTTGCATTTATTTTAAATAACTGATTATTGTTGTTACTTTGTTTTTATGTAATGTTGAAAATCACTGCCCTATGGCACAAAACAGATATAGCTAAGAGACTAAGAAGTATCTGTGTTGGTTTGTAGTTTATTGCAGCAAAAAAAAAAAAAATTGTGGCACCAGAAAGAGTAAAATGTTTTATTTGCCATAAGCTTTCATGACCTGCAACCCACTTGTATCTGGAGATCCTACTATAAAAGTAATTCGAAATGGAAGAAGTATACCAAAAAAGGAATGGCATAATCTCGTTTTGTGTTGCAAGTAGACGGAATTTTGTCATTTGTAACTTCTTACTTCTAAACTCTGGTGAAGGAGGAGGAATTGGCAAAGCCGCCTTTCTTCCCTCCCCCCATCTTTGTGTTCACAACTCTCTAGATAACCATAATTTTTTATTTCTTACTGTTTTAACGAACCCTCATGGTCACATTGCTTTTCTTGCAAGTAACCACTATGTGAATGTCAAGTCTGCCATTTTCTCTTCTCTTTGTAGATGACATTGCGGATTCTAATTTAGAAGATGAAAAAATACATAACACGGTGGCTATCCTCAGATGGCAAAAGGTACCAGCCAAACATAAAAAGGGAACAAACTGCTCCAGTATTAAATATGCTGTGCCCGTTTCAAAGCCAGGCCCAGGAGCAAATTGAATTATTTTTGCTTGAGATCTCAATCACAGATGACTTCATCATGAAGGTGACTTCTATTAAAGTAAATTACTTTTTAACATTTAAACCTTCTGCAAATTATGTTGGTAGAATGCCAAGGCAAAAACAACCAAAAATAACTTGTGTTCTTTTTGTTCTAAAATTTAGTTAATTTGGATGTGTTTGCCCTAAAATGTAACAATAGCTGTGTGAAGCTAAGAGAAAATGATAATTAAACAATGAAGATGCAATGTATTTTTTAAATGTTGGTGTCACCCTCCCCCAATCTAACTGCAAGTCTGGGTCAGATTTCATGCTTACTTATACTTCTTGTTATTACCACACACAAAAATGTTCCCATTTAGATATCTTATGAAAGAAAATAATCGTGTCTGGTGGGAGGAAAGATCATATAATACATTGCTTTTAAAAAGTGACGACTGAGTGGGAAATACTTCATTCTGAACCAAAGTTTATACTTCAACCCTTCAGAGCAGTGATTCCCAACTTTGAGTAACCCAGATATTCTTGGACTGCAACTCCCAGTAATCCCAGCCAGTAGAGCTGGTGTTGAAGGCTTCTGAGAATGGCAGTTGAAGAACACCTTGGTTACCCGAGGTTAGAGCAACATTTGGAACCTTGCCCTTTTTTTTTAATGCTGAGGGCCACATTCCCATTCCTTCTGTTGCTGCATGCCAACAGATACATGACTTGTGAGCTCAGCAGAAGGACCTTTCTGACATTTTGGGGTGAGACACCCCCTTATCCAGGTCTACAACCTGCTCCTAGGTAAGAGGTATCAGAACTCAAAGAAGCACCTTGCGTTTTCTCCCCCTATTCTCTCTTTCTCCCTCTCTCTTTCACACGGACATATACCTTACCACATTTCAGATGTGACTGTGAAGCAGAAACAGACTGTATAATTTCCATCTGACTGTGCAAACCTGTGCAGCGACTTTCTCCAGAATCATGAGGGAACTGGAACTCCACACATTCACACTTATTTTTTCTGTCCTTCACTTACTCTTCCCAAGGCTGTGCTCTCTCCCTCCCTTCTCTGCTTCCAAGAGAGGGAAAGAACACTCCTGACCACTTGCAGGATTTTTATATCAGGCTCATGAAATTAGACCACAGTTTTATGACAGAGTAGCTGCTTAGGTATCATTCAAAAAGAAGAAATGCATTACTGAAACAAGTAGCCACCTATTTGCATATAATATACATGTGCTACTTTGTGGTGAACATTGTTTCTTGTTTTTCTTTCCTTTCCTTTCCTTTAGTTTCCTTTACTTAATTTTTCTTTTCTTTTCCTTTCCTTTCCTTTCCTTTCTTTCTCTTTTCTTTCTTTCTCAGGAGAGCTGAGTTCAAGGTCTCAGCCAGAGAAACTCACTGAGGGTCTGGCAGTGGTAAACTGCTCCATGAATATCTCACAGACCTCGAAACCCTGCTACAATTGCATAGGTTGTAAGTAACTTGGCAGAACAGAAGAGTAACAAAATTTATTTTTAGAAACAAGTATTATAATTTAAATAAAAATATAATCATAGTGAAGAAGATTATGGTCATGTGGTCTGTGTGCCTCCTTTGCCTGCTGTTCAGGTGGTCCTTGCTTATCATTCTGATGGTGGTTGATGTTTAAACTAGAATGGGACCACATAATACTCCAAATAGTGCTCCTCAAATAGAAGATGCCTCCAAATATGCTCTGACAGCACTTCAAACAGAGGACTGTCCTTTGCAAAGGCTATCCTACCCCAGAGCTGCAGATTGCCCATAGTGGTTTTGTGGCCACCTTCAAGGCTTAATGCCTCAATAGAACTACTGTTTTCCTCAAAGTGTGAGAGCATGTCAGAAATAGTTCTATTTTTATCCATACTACTTCCAAGAAATTTCTTTAAAACCTGCCTTCAGCCTCTTCTTCTATTCTGTCAAAATTGTAAGAAATCAAAAGCAGACACAATAGTTTGAAGGATATAATTTTTAAAAGGTTTCTAAATCTCACAGCTATGGATTTGAAAAATCAAGGGGGAATTTCCATATTGGGTGCAAGATCAGAAGAGATTTGGGCAAAGGCTACTGAAATCTGATATGCAGCATTGTGACAATAACCACAGTGGCTGAGGATGATGGGAGTTTTAGTCCAACACATCAGAAGGGCACTAAGTTGGGAAAGGGGGCTACACCACTGAACATAGACTTCCCCACCTTGTTCTTCCTGAAATTTCTCTGGAAACAAAAATGATGAAACTGTGACTCTTATACTTTGGGCACATCGTGAGAAGGCAAAATCCTTTAGAGAAGACAATAATGCTGGGAAAGGCAGAAGGCTGCAGGAAAAGAGGAAGACCAAATACAAGATAGATCAACTCCCTAAAGGAAGCCACAGGCTTGAGTTTACAAGAACTGAGCAGGGCTTTTGAGGACAGGACATTTTGGAGATCGATCATTCATAGGGTCGCCATAAGTCGGAGGTGACTTCATGGCATGTAACAACCTTGTGATTCCTTGTTATGAATCAGAGCCTGTCTTTCCTCAAACCCGCCCATGTACTTTTGACTTCTTTTTCTCTTCCCCCAAGATGACAACTGCCTTTTCAAATCAGGACACAGTCACTGCTCCCAGCAAGAGTGGCACTGCCCTTTGCTTTTATACCAAGTAGATTTCATGTCCACTAAATTAGTGCTGGCTGCCTTTCCCTAGTTAAATAATAAAACAGCACCGGCATTGATTTGGCAACTGGTATCCTTTTTCCTGTTTTCTGTCCCTTTCAGTAGTTCACTGTTCAGTCTGAGGAATGCCATTTTTGGTTTCAATTCAAGTTGGTCCTGAGGTTTGGCACTGCTTCCCAGAGTAGATTATTCTTAAGATCACTGTGATTTCATTTTGTTTCCGTTTCGGCCTCTCTTGGATCTACCCACCCCGCAATCCTCTGGCTGCATTCTTCACAAAGGTAGAGGGGTGGTGGTTTATCACCCAGAGCCACAGATAAGGAAGGATCGATGCACATCTGAAACACAGAGAAAGGGCAGGATCAGTTTCTTTCTCCCCCAAAACGGTGCTCCTGTCAATGAACAAAAACCTCTTGAATAAAATAATTGCAAAACCTCATTATGGACAGAAGAGAACCCACCTGTTTGGGTCTTAGATTTGCTCAGCCTCTCCTGTCTCTTTTATCAATATTTCAACTTTGGAAAAGGGCAGCCACAATAAGATGGTGGTGGTGAGTTGAATCTTTGTGAGGTCTATTGGCTGATGCTGCCCTAATCCCAGAGAAAAAAGTCAGGAGACAATATGATCTCATTCTTTTCTGATGGAGTAGCTTTGCTAGGTAAGATAATGCCTTAAGACTGGCTGAATCCTTTGTGGTAACATTGAGGGGCCAGAACGATGCAAAATTTACCTGCGATCGAGACTGGGCTGAGCAAAACTACAACACACTATTCACTACTATGCGCAACAAGAATATTACTCGCTTACCTTCAGAACCAAATCATACAAGTAATTTACTGCTTGGGAGGGAAGGATGAACGATTTTTAAAGAGCAGAAGTGGGGAACATTTGACCCTCCAGACTTTATGTCCCAGAAGCCTCCACTAGCATGGGCAGTGGTAAGAGATTGTGGGAGATGTCATCAACACCATTTGAAGAGCCAGTCTTTCCTCACCTACACTTTATATAATGACTGGGGAACAGGCCATACAGAGGGTATAGGTGTTCCCAAAATCGCAAATGCAGCATCCTCCAAAATAAAAATTTAAATTTGTACCACTAAGATATATGGTTCTGTTGCCCAGGATAGCACAGAATTGTGTGCAATGGGGCATGGAAGCACCTTCAACAATGCCTCTTTTGTGTCCCCCCCCCTCTCAAACATGCAATGTCACCTATCTGGTATCCCTCTGACATCATGACACAGTGTTTTTCACCACCCCAACTCTGCATCATTAGTTAAAGGGTGCATAGGAAGGCATAATATTACAATATTACCATCAAATCTTGGCTATCCTGAGTGGAGGATTCTGGACGTTATAGTCCAAAAAAGGATCGTTTCCAAGCTCTATGGAGTTTATACATTAGAGGGACAGCTCAACACTGAGATACTCTTTTTGGTGGCAACCCCATGTCTTCTCTAACATGAACTTCCTCCTTCCTTATTATGAGATCATACTTTCAATTCTGTCCTGCTTCTTACCTCAAATATTAACATATGCAGCCATGAGCAAACAGCACATAAATGCAAGCTATTTAAATGCTAAACCTTCTCGTTACAAAGAGTGAAAACTGCTTTAGCTATTTTTAACTCTTCTATGCAAAAGCAGCACATCCTAATTAGAGTTATAATTGTCCAACAGACCGGTCTGATAGCTGAATGATATGGAGTAGACATGGACTATTCATATTCGTATCCCTGGGGATACAAATATGAATAGCAGCATGACAGGTGCCACGGAGGCCCATTCCCTCCCCCCAGAACTGGCCAGTCCACTTGTTGTCACGCCAATCTGGGAAGAAGCCTGGCCGTTGCTTCCCCGCCTCCCCGAGCAGCCACCCATTCTGGCAAGGAGCTGGGATAGAGAATCTCCCCACTTAGCTGATGAATGGTCGGCTCTGCAGAGAGGCAGGGAAGTGCCAGCCAGGCTTCTTCCCAGATTGGTACAATGACAACGAAGGACCCCAGGGCTGCACGGCAACTGGTGAGTGGACCGGCTGGTTCTGGGGGAGGGAATGGGCCTCCATGGCACCTGTGGTGCAGCTATTCATTTTCATATCCCCAGGGATATGAATACAAATAGCCCATGTCTAACAGAGAATATCAGCTCCGTGGGAAGTGGGGTTGGTAACATGTGGAAAATAATCAAGAGAAACATCCAATAAGGAGACAGACTTGGTCCAGAAATTTCTGTTCTATAAACAATATATAAAGATAATTTTTTTAAAAGTAAAAATTATTTCTTTTAAAAAACCACATTTCTAACAAGCTGGAGAGTTAAATAGGAATAACTATAGAGATTACTCTTGGGCAGTGATTCCCAACCTTAGATAACTCAGGTGTTCTTGGACTGCAACTCCCAGAAATCCTGGCCAGCACAGCTAGTGGTGAAGGCTTCTGGTAATTGTAGTCCAAGAATACCTGGGTTACTCAAGGTTGGGAACCACTGCAGGGGATTGGTTATACTGGACAATACCGCAGTTTGAATGGTTGGGAGGCTTTTTGAAGATAACATGGTTTTCCTTTCAGCTTCTAACTTTAAGAGACTGGTTGAATAGCTGAGTGAGTTCAGTATGGCTGGAAGTGCCTCCCAGCAGAACAACCAGACTGTGTAGCCTTGGGCAAGCTGCACAGTCCCATGATACCCTCCAGAAGAAGGGAATGGTAAACCTCTTCTGAGTACTCTCTACCTAGAACACCCTGCAAAAGGTCTTCATAAGTAAGAATTGACTTGATGGCACAGTACTATTATTCTAACTCTAAATGTAGAGTAACCTCAGTATTTTAGAGACTGCTGGAATCAGAGATGGGAAATTTTACTGTTTGGGACTGCAGCTCCCACAATAGCACAGCCAGCATGACCACTGGTGATGCTGGCTCAGGTATTCTGGAACTTACAGTCCAAAAAAGGCAATTCTTACAATCTCTGGCCAGGACATTTTTAAACATGACCTCTCACTGGACACACTGTAAGAGGTGTAGGAGTATTTGTTACCTTTACTGCTGGCTTGTTAATGGCATTATGGCATTCAATGTGTTGACAGTGTATGGGATTCCATGCTGAAAAACAAAGAAGCAAGAGTTATGCGTCATCAAGCACATGTTAGATACAGAACTAACTGGAACCAATAATCTCAAATGCATGGATTTCAAATGGGAAGGTTTGATTTTAGGGCTCAGAGCTATAATATCTGCCAGATTCTGAACAGTTTTTAATCTCTTGTTATCGTATTAGCCTCTTTCAGAAAAATCAAGAGCATAAATCTATTAGTATAACATGGCCCTGAATTTATTCCCAAATGTGCAATTTGAATGGCAGGCATGTATAATAGCACTCTGAATTCTAGTCTGCAACCCAAAGGCCTAAATCTCTTTGCAAATTAAAGAACTGCCTCCACCCTACGTACAGTTGATGTTCCTTTTAATGCACTGAGACGAGAACTTCTCCCAGTCTTACACAGAGTGAGCACTGAGAATAATCAAAATTATGTGGAGAATTGCCAGTGGTGTCAATTCACACATTCAGCTGCTACTCATCAAACACTAAATAAACAATATGAGAATTCAAGTGGTCTATATATGTGTGTGAACCAGCTCTACTTGACAGCAAAAACAGAATACAGGTCAGGTACTGAGGTCCCAATAATAACGTCCTCCTTACCCCTTCTGAGATCAAATAAGAATGCTTCTACCCAGCCACAGAAGTATCAGTGAAGAATTGGCACAGTGGCAAATCAACAGATTTGGTTGCTGATTTGCATAACTCCACAAGGTCATTGTAGAATCACAGAGTTAGAACTGCCCAGCAGATCACCTGGAGCAGCCCTCTGCCCTAGGAAAGGACAGCCTATATGGAAAGCATCAAAACCACCGACCAAGGACTTTCCATGCTTTCTTTTGATTACTTCTTCCAATGCTTAATTCCTTTTCCAGGTAGGATATGAAAAATAATTGTCATCTTGGGTGATGAAATCATTCAGAGACACAGAAACCTATGAGTGCCTCTTATATATGGAAATGAACAAATTATACACAGGGTTTGAGTACACCATTGCACAGAAAAACAATGGTGTACTCAAATGCCTCTACAGCATTTATGAATATTTGCTGCCAAGCATGTACATCTAGCACTACTGCCCAGCTTGACTTACCTGTGTATTGCAGGCCTCGATATTCACTTATTGCCCCTGGAGGTTTTAGGTTGGGCCAGTAGTGGAAAAGCATTTGTACTGCAGGTGGTTTTACTTGAGAGGGGCCATATGCTATTACATAAAGCAAGTCCTAAGAGAAAGACAAGTGTGTCAAGGGCTTAATTGCAAAAGATGCCGGTGTTGAGAGGCCTGATAAAACCTAAGCAACAGAACAATATGACCCTGTAGTGGACCACAGAAAATTGTGCACATTTCAGAATTCCTTTAAAGGCCTAAATGTATTTAGGCTGCTATATTATACCAGTGTATTCATCTGGGAGTAAGCACCTTTGAACTCGATGGTGATTACCTCTAAGTCAACATGCGTAGGATTCCACTCCTGATTTATAGTCTTTTACATCAATGGTTAATGGCCTAGGAATCTTCAGGTGTTGTCAAGCTACAACTGCCAGAATCCTTGACCACTGACCACATTGTCTGGGCCTTCTGGGAGATGAGGTCCCAAATTTGTAAAGGCCCAAAGCTGGGAACCCCTGCTACCTGGGAATCAGCCCCATTTCAACATAGGAATACTCAAGACTGCACCAACATCTTCAGAGAATGGAATTTGCTCCTATCTCCTGAAAATTCCTCCAGACAGATTTACACAGAATTCATTTTCAGTGATGGGATTCAAACTCTGGAATGCCCTACCCATGAAGATTCACTAGACTTCTTCCTGGTTTCCTTTCTGGCAGGTTAAATATACTTAAAAATTCCTGCATGTTTTTACTGTACGATGATCTTCATCTTGTATTTAAGGGCTATGTGGCTTTAACACAGGACAAACAGACTGCAGGCTTCTTTTTTCATGAGAATCCTACAGTCCAGGTGTGCCATGTACATATTTTTGGAATTCTGGACCAAAGATGCCTCTGAGCATACAACTAAGGTCACAGTGATGCCACACCCAAATATATTCTGCTTTCTTCCCTCTCAGCAGATAAATTCAGAATAGAGAAGGCAAAGCATTTTACTGTTACCGTATTTAAATAAGACACAGAAGTTATTTACTGAAAATAACAGCAGCCTCTCAGCAAATTCTGATTTTATTTCTTCATTAAAAGCATTCTCAATCATTTTTATGCTCACCAAATTAATGTACAATACAGAAAAAACATTGTTAAAAGCCAATTTCAAACAATTAAAAAAAACAAAAGCCAGGGTGGAATAACACGCTTGTGACAACCCACCAGAAGCTCAACACTGATGAAGCCAACCTGATTACCCTTGGGAAAACTATCCGTCTGCCTTCTGCAGTTTTAATGAATCAGTTTGCACCTGTGTTATTTTGTTAGTTTATCTTGGCTTTTTCTCTTGCATGTTGTCAGTTGACTATTTCTGTAAGCCACTTTTCTTGTTAGAAGAAAGAGACGAAGATGAAGATGAGATTAGCATAGACCAATTTATAATGGTGATGATGGTGATGAAGATGGTGATGACAAGGATGCTTCCTTTAAGTCACAGTTATCAAGGGACAGATTCTGACGTTGGAAGTCTGGACAGGTTGCAAAGGGACAATCAGACACAATGAGAATGGACCAGAATTTTGGCAAGGTCCAAGGCAGGGCCAACCCTACCATTAGGCAGAGAGAGATAGCAGCCTGGATGTCAGGAAAGGGCAGCAAACTTTGTGTTGTTATTATTGTATTTTATGGACAATTATGCTTATAGGTGTTTTCGCCTCCTGTCCCAAAGTAAATCAGCTGTTTGGCTTTGAGTATCATGTACCTAGACCTGGGTGGTAGGAATTTCTTTGGATTTTTTGCCTTGGGCAACAAAATGTCACAGGCTTGCCCTAGTTCAAGCACATAATTTAACTCCAAAAAGGGGCTACCAATGTGATCTTGTCTGGTGATTGAAAGGTCCATTTATACATCAACTATTGATGCATTCAAGATATCTTATATTATGCTGAAGGGCACAAAAATCTCAGAACCACTCATTCGCTTAATTGGAACCTGGCAACAAATTACTAGGTTGCTTCAGAGGTCAGGAAGCATATTTAATACCCACTACTAGGGGGAAGATTTCTATGACATGTCATATATTTTTCTGTAGCCTGTTTGAATTTATAAGTGGGTTTGGGCATGAACCTAGCGGTTCGAAAGCATGCAAATGCAAGTAGATAAATAGGGACCACCTCGGTGGGAAGGTAACAGCGTTCCGTGTCTAAGTCGCACTGGCCATGTGACCACGGAAGATTGTCTTCGGACAAACGCTGGCTCTATGGCTTGGAAACGGGGATGAGCACCACCCCCTAGAGTCGAACACGACTGGACAAATTGTCAAGGGGAACCTTTACCTTTACCTTTGGGCATGTTTATGAGTAATCTGGTGAGAAAGGCCAGATTACTCAAAAGCATGATTAAACTTGCTTGTGGGTTCAGGTATAGGTTGCAGAGAAAGTGTGACATGTCATAGAAATCCTCCCCTCCCCCACCATCTAAAAGCCCTTCCACAATGGCATCTGCATATGAACATATTTGAAGACTTTAAGGAAAAGTGGTACAATCAACAAAATATTTTTAAAACAACTCAGCCAGTTAAAAACAATACAAAACAC
The DNA here is from genome assembly GCA_037013535.1 of Intellagama lesueurii. Classification (NCBI taxonomy): domain Eukaryota; kingdom Metazoa; phylum Chordata; class Lepidosauria; order Squamata; family Agamidae; genus Intellagama; species Intellagama lesueurii. The sequence goes on from JBAJHW010000001.1 coordinate 25,320,425, forward strand.
TTGATGAAATAGAAAAATAGGATCTGCAGTGTAACAGAATAAAAACTCAAGCCAGATAATTAAACCTCAGATGAAGAGCCATATTTTTACTACACATTGAAATAAGACCACCATTGGCACTAATAGGGATATTTTAAAAGAATGAATCTCTGCTATTCCCTTCCACTAGCTTTCACCACTTCTAAAATTGGAAACCAAAAGAACCAAATTTACAATGGAGGAAAATGCCTACATGAGTTCATATTGTAAAACAATACATATATGCTCCCTAAACCTCGGGAAAGCGATCAGATGTATAAATTGCTCAAACTTATTTTAGTGATTCAAAGCGACATCAAGTTTACAATAAATTACTGTTCATTCCACTGTTTTCACGAAATACATATTTAGGCACAAACTTACTTTCCATACTTCTTGTTTGTACTTCATAAGGCATTCCAGTAACTGACAGTGGTACACTGGGAGAGAAAAGACAGATTGCATTAAATACCACATTTAATGGAAATGCTTTGTGATGTATTCATTGGCCTTAATATGCATCTATCTGGCAAGTCAAATGGATATAATATTATGTCTGATTTGATGAATAACATGCTATATGTGGATTATGAAATCAGCACCAAGGAAGCAAATAATCAAATGATTGCCACAGGCAATTGGCAGAGCTTCAAAAGGTTTATATTTTTGGACTGTAACTCCAGAATCCACTCAGTAATGGGCAACTGGACGTGCTGCCTAAGCAATTCTTTGGGTTTGGGTCCAAAAACTATGACACATAGTACAGTCCTCATGAGTGTGTACTAACATACATAGCAGACTGCATGTCTCAATGTGCATGTGTACATAGCCCATAAACTGCACATCATCAACCCTTAGGGTATGCAAAATACTTCCTTATATGTGTAAGCTAGCATGCAGAAGAGAATTCTACCCGTGGTTCCCAACCTTACATAATCCAAGTGTTCTAGGACTACAACTCCCAGAAACCCCAGCCATTACAGTTAGAGGTGAAGGCTTCTAGGAGTTGCACCTGGGTTACCCAAGGTTGGGAACCACTGTAGACCTACTGTGTTCTGCACTGTATGTCAGATTTCAAAGTACAAATGGAGAAGGACATTCAAAGATAAGGATTGTTGGTGCTGAGTATTTTAACCAAGTGCAAGTATTCCTTCATGCAAAAGAAGCTTCTTTCAAACCATCCAGTGCTGCCACCATTTTTTTAGCAGCATCATAAAGGACAAAAATCAGCAGGTGATTTTTTTTCCCCCCACAGCACAGCAACGTTATGATAGAGAACAGGTCAGTTTCTTATGGAGCTGTCACAACATGGAGTCCTCTGTTGCTGTTTTTTAAGGTGCAAGTTATCTACATTGCACACAATACCTGAATAGATCCCAATTATCAGATCCAACATGACAATGCCCTTTCGTTCTAATTTGCAATCAACATGTCAGACTGCAGGAGGCGGAATTTGTCCTTCCATAACAAGGTATAATTAAGAACCTCATGGAAGTGCCAGATATGAGGCAATCAACACATTTCTACCTAAATTTAATACAAATGTCGTTGCTCCTTAATTATCGCTAAGGCAAGTGTGATTTTTTTTAAAAAAAACCTGATGTTCCATTTTCTGAGATCAAAATAGAACGTATAGAATTGGTTCAGAGACTTTTAACGCTTTGCAACACAATAAATGTAATTATCACTGCCAAAGTAGCTGCTTCAGGAAGCAGTCTCAGACAATGGAATAGAGCCATGTTGGATTCCTTTTCAAAATAAAGACACACTGAGAGGCATTAAGAACTCGTTGAGGGGCCATTCATGGAGTGTTAGCTTTAAACTAGGTCTACAGAATTACACACACCAAATGCACACTCTATATTTTGAACTCATTGTTAAAAGGATTTGCTTCCTGGAGGAGTTACAAATGAACAAGGAGCCCAAAAAGCAAGTACGCACCAGGGTTGGATGTATACTGCATTGCAATCATTAGCATAGAAGATGCAGAAAGATTAACATGAGCAGGTACCCCTTCTCTTCTCGAAGAGCCCACTTCAAAGAAAGACAACAACAAACAATTAGTAGCTGGCAAGCCAAAACTATCTGTCGTCATAATAAAAGTGCCATCAAAAATATGCTGGTATCCTGTTCCATCCTTCCATTAACACAGTGCTCCACCAGGCAAGTGACTGGACAATAATGGAATTTGTGTAAGGTAGTACCCGGCACCTCCTTATCAGTGATGGCTGGTGATTCAAATTTCAGGGTTGTTATGAATTCATTTGTGTTTCAGTCTGTTCTGTGCTTTATGGAACTATCCAAGGTGCTGAACCATATCCCAAAAATAGGCTCAACACCGTGGATAACTCTGGCAAAGTGCAGATTAAAACCTGGTGTGGATTCACAGCACCCCTGAATCTGGAGTCATCAACTGCCCCTGCTCCTTATGCAAGTGAAAGCCCCATTCAAGTTAACAGGACCTTCCCATGATCTCTGCCTCTCAGACAAAAAATCATGCAGAACAGTGTGGCAGTACATAATGTTCCACATGCAATCAAAAAGGATTCTGTCCTGCAAAATCCAAATTAGTTGGCATTCAATCATAACATCATAGAATTCAACCCATGACATCTTCCTCCAATATTTATTTATTTATTTATCTATCATTAGTTGCATTAACATCCCATCTTTCCTCCACAGCTCTTCTTCTCCACACTTTATCCTCACAACAAACCCATGAGTTAAGCCAGGCAGATAGAGGGTGACTCATGCAAGGTCTGTGTGTTTCATGACTCTGTGGGGACTCCCTCCCAAGTTCCATTCCAACATTCTAACCACTACACTGTCTGATTCTCAGTTCTGTAGCCATCTGTATCTTACATTTATGCCACCGTGTCATAGCAAGTTGTCAACTGATAGGCTCCTTGTTCATCTCAGGTGGCTGTCTATGATTCTTTTCCAATTTGCATTGAATAACTTGTCCAAGCCAAGAAGCTACAGAGCTGTTGACAGCTAGTTGACTGGAGGTATCAGAAAGCTTAGTGGACATTATCTTCCCTATATTTCTGAACTCTGATCTTAGTATTACTCATCCATTTCACACTTGGTCATGGTACATGACTTACAAATGGACTGGCCCTACCATGAGCCTCAATGAGTCATGAGGCTGAGGCAGCAAACTGGGAGAAGTGGCAGCTTACACTCCCATTTGCCATCTGCAGTAAGTCTGATCAGCATTGCAGGCTCAGTAGAAAAACCAAACAGACCTGCAGATAAATAAGGACAGATCCTCATGTGTACTCAGAGGCAAGTATCTCTGTAGCCAGAATGCAGAAAAAGGTGAGAGGTAAGGTATGATCTTAGATACAGGGCTTGATACCTATGCACTCAATTCTTTTTAAACTGAGTGCTCCCCTTATGTGTAACATAAAACAGATTTTTGTATTTCCTACATTAGATGTATTTAATTTTTTTTAAATGACCATTCTCTACTGTCTAGCAAAATTTCTTACAGATGGTTTCTCAAAATATTATGCAAATCCACTACAGAGGATTCCATCAATGGACAATCACAATTAGCAAAATGCATCTCCATAATTACAGGCGAGTAATCTGTGCTTGCTCAATGGCCTTGGCAAGTTACATGTCAGTTACACCATGCCCTGCCTGTGGTTTCCCAGGTGTAAGGCTCACTAAATGTTAGACTGAAATACGTATGTTCTTCTATTGTTGGTCAAGTCTAATGCAATCAGAGGCCAGGACCCAGAAGTAACCACACTGCATACAACATAATTTGGAATAAAACAGCCTACAACTTTATTGGTAAGCCAACAAGGGATCCCTACTGTGGCAATGAAAAACAGCAATAAATGCGGCAATATATATATATATATATACTCATCTGACTCTTTCAAACTGTCATTTATGAAAAATCCCAGATGCACTTTTAACTATTTGATATTAAAATGTGCACTTTTTAAATGTTACAGAATATATCACTCCTAAAACAGTAATTATTTTCAGCACTCCCAAAACTCAGGACGTTGCACAGGACTTGGCCAATAGACAGATGCATGCAAACAGAAAGCCAGCAAAAAGTACAAACTCAATGCATATTAGCTTCTATATGTACTTTAATTGCTTAGCAAAATAGAAAATATGTAATGATCTTCTCACATATTCCCATAAGGCAAGAATGAGAACCTCCGGCTAGATGGCCAAATTTGGTCTTTGATTAGGGTAGCAGTATTTCTCATTTTCCCCTTAAATTCTCTGTCCCAAATCCTGGCACAGAAAACAAAAGCCACTCTATTTCATCATGTCTTCAAAACTGAACACCTAACCTTTAGTGCACACATAGACCTTGAAATTAGATTTAATTGTGTGTGTGTGTGCGTGTTGTATTTTATTGTAAGATAAGAGCCAGAAGAAATCTTCATGAGTTGTTTCCACAGGTTAATTCATCACAAACATTCGCGTCCCCCAGAGGAAATACTGTGATTGTCTCACCAAAGCAAATGGCTACCATTTTCTTTCAGAAGTAAGAGAATTGGTGTTTACTTACATATAGCCATGGGCAAGAAAGATGTGCTGAGATACTCTATGATATCTTTGTGCAGAAATGGCGGGAACGTGGCCAATGTGGAGATCATTGTGTACGGTAAAGTACTCAAAATGTCGTCATTGAGAAAAGGTAACAAACAAGTGGTTGTGTAAAAAATTGACTGTCCCAGATCTGCAAAAGGCACAAAAACAAATCATATGAATGCTTGATTAGCAGAATTTGGAAATGTTCTTTTTTTCCCCCTCCCCTTTTCAGGTCACAGAATCTTGCCTCCAGTGCAGTTTATTATTAACATGTAAGGAGACATTCAATGGCTAAATCCTGTTGCTTAGCATAGTAAGTCATAACTAGAGTAGGCCCATTTGAATGCATAGAACTTATAGAGATGTTGACTCACCAAATCCCCACTGATTCAATGGGCCTACTCTAGTGCAACTTACCAGGCTAAGCAACAGGATTTCAGTCTACATTTTATTATTTTCATCTGGTAGATTTAATGTAGGTCACTGGTGCTAAAGGAACATCCTTGAAGGAGAGGAGAAATGGGTGGGAAGATGGCAAGGGGAGCCTAAAGCAGAAACAAGGCTGAATTATATGAACGCTTTAAATATAATAACCAACCCAACAACTCCTCTGCCAGGTGCTAAATCATTGCTGATGCCCAGAAAGCCCAAATTACTTTGGATATTGCCAGGCAAAGTGAGAGGCCGAACAAGAAATGGACGCCTCACAACCCTAAGTCAAAATACATAGCACCTAAAGGCCACCAAGTTATTTTGGCACATGGGATAGAAAACAAAGCCACCAGACTTGTCCTGACAGGAGGTTAATAAATTAAATAGTTAACAATTTGCAGCCACTTAATGGCATCCCTGAACACTCTCATTGTCCTGGCCTTGGGTTCCTCTTACAGGTGAAACTGATGGAATAGGAGGACCTGCAATGGAAAGCAGAACATCGTGGACAAGGATCTGTCTCTGCTGCCTTCTTATCTGCTCGATAACACTTTATGCCAATGATTCCCAACCTTGGGTCCCCAGGTGTTCTTGCACTAAAACTCCCAGAAGACTTCATCGCTAGCTGTGCTGGCCAGGATTTCTGGGAGTTGTATTCCAAGAACATCTGGGGACCCAAGATTTGGAACCACTGCATTTTGCCAGCCTTGCACAATTAGGGGCACACAATAGTCAGAAGGACTTTGAGTTCCATTAGTTTTATGGGGAAAATTAATGTTACCAAAGTCAAAAGAAAACTGAGCAGCACCAGAATTTTACAGTAAAATTCATTCTGGAAACTCCTAAATGAAGATTAGAAATATAATCCTCGTAATTCCAAGGAGACTCTGAAAATAGTGCCATTATTTTGCTATTAGGGATACCATAAAAGATTGACACACAGACCCCACGTCAATACATATATGCATAAAATCCATAATTACACTGGAAGCCAAATCTTGAGCATTTTTTATCAACTGCACAATGATCTGATGCAAAAATAGGTTCATTGCATTTAAATTCTTTTTTACAGTGTTGTTATTTTTTCATATTGTACATTTAATTAGGATTTTTATACATCAACATTCCAGTTTTTCAACAGTTTGTGGTAACTGGCATATCTTTAAAAACAGAAGACAACTAATTCCTTTTGCTCTCCATATGTCATGTTGAAAGTAGATGGGTTGAAAGGGTTGTAGAGGATAAGAAATGTTGCACCTTATCTAAAGAGTTCTGGATTCAAACATCAGCTCTGATCTAAAATTCTGGAGGGAATCTCAGGCTTGTTACTATTTCTCAGGTACTTGCAAGCTCATTGGAAGTTTATTTTAAAGATTAAATGGGCTAATCCCCCGAATCTCTTGGGGGAAATAACATACAAAATCGTTGCTTCTTAAGCAAATTAGCATATTTTTCAGTTTTATTTAGCCATCATCTCCTACAGACAAATGGCTTCCCCATAGGATGTGTGGCAATCAAGTGTGGCAATCCAGATGTTTTCAGTTTTCCATCTGATTGCTTTTGGCATGCCTTTAGATTGCTCCTTCTCCTGTCCCACCATGATGCTTGAATCTGATATCCCCTGAACATTAAATGAGCTAAGATGCAGCAACTACAACCTTTCAGATGTTTTGGCTTATAGTTTCCATCAGATCCACTCAGCATAGCCAATAGTAAGGGACTACGGGAGATGTAAGCTGAAATATCTAGAAGACAAAAGGTTCACCACCAGATCTAGACACAGCTGAGTTAACTGGAAGTGAATGCAAGCTGTGCCTTGCAGCCGAAAGTTAATAACACCAGCATTCACAACATAAGGGGTGGATGTGTGTGTCTCTCTGTCTGTCTATCAGCCCACCATGGAAAGATTTGCAGGTAGAGAAATGAGAAAGGAGCCTGGGAAATTAAGGCAAGTCTCTGCCCCACAACACAGTTGAATAGAGAGCTACCCTATAAGACACACTGATGGCAAACAGACAATGACTATGGATCCGCTGAGAGACAGACCGTGGCCCCAGTGATGAGGTTTGCCCCAAAGGTGAAACACCTCCTCCTGCTTGGACCAGGGGCTGCCAGTCGATCCACTTCTAAATCATGTAGGAAGATGTGCAAATATGCCTTCAGGAATACACATTCTCATACAAGTAATATAGTTTGTGATCACACACCGTTATATTCATTCCAACTGAAGCCCTGTTTCTATTTTTCATACTTTACATATTCATTGTAGATACAGTGCATTTACAGAATACACACAAGACTTGAAATTCAGGTCCCTGCCAATTTAAACTTCTTTCCCTCCCACGTTTTTCAAAGCTTAGTGTAAATCCAAAAGTTCTGAATGTTTGCTTACCATGTTGCCCATGTTGTAGCAAAGGTACTAGATCCAGCAGAGTCACCAATGTCACGTAGAGTCCTTGATAGTCCAATGATGGGTAGTCTGATAACTGTGCATCACGACTTTGCTGGCCGCGTTCAGTGGGAGCATCTCGCAGGACGCTGTAAAGGAGGGAGCGAGTAACAGTAGGGTTGATGGAACTGACCTGTGGTCTTAGAGATGGGGTGAGTGGGAATGGCACAGGAAAAAGACACATGGTCATGGGCACTGTCAAATTGGAGGCATCTTGATTCTCCTTCTTCCCTGTGCGGGACAAAATGCTGTTGGGGGGACAAAGAAAAAAAAGAGACAACAAAGACACAAAGAACAGCACATTACATTGAAATGACACTATAAAACAAATAATAAAACTCCAGATACATCCCACATGAGATGCAATTGCTACCAATACTAGTGCATCTTGCAAAATCTAGCAACCATTCACTTCCATGCTTGGGGGGAAAAGATACAATTCAGAATTGCTAAACTTAGTTAAGGAAATTTCCATTGCATCTCATGTGTTATCTGGTTCATAAGGAGCAAAAATATAAAAATGCATGTTTCAGTGGCACACCCATGTTTCACAGCTCTTCTAGATTGGATGTAGTTTGCTACAGAAAGAAGAAACAACAAAAATATAGCAGCGGCATCAAATCATTTGAAACGTTGATCTTTTAAAATGTAGATGTATGTATCTGGGAAAGATTTTGAACACCATCATTGGAAAACCAAGGAAGAAATGCTTGCAAAAAATAGGTGTGGCACTTGCAGAAACATGTTTTAGCAAAGAATAAACATGTGCGTTTGTTAAGAGAACCTTAAAAATCACATGTTTATTGCATCAAAATAATGTCTGTATGTATTACATGATACTGTTCTATGACATTCCGTCAGTATCATCTGAGATAATGAGATTTCAACAGGCACATGGATTTAGAAATAATATAATATTTCTAAAATGTTAGCTAAACTACATTTGGAAAAGCTTTAAAATAATATATAGTTGATGGGCTGCAGCATATGTTTGTGAGCTAATGAGAATGGTAGTTTGTGTGTGCTTTTAATTTGGGAGTGGGGAAGGAAACATCTTTTTTTTATGCATACAAAATGCTCTCTTCTTACGTGGTTAATTTGGAAATATAAGGGCTGCACAAGCATTATCATTCTATAACTGCATACCAAACAGGGTCTTATCATACATTACTAATACTACTTACGTTATTTACTGAACAAACTTACTATAGACTAAAGGAAAAATGATTTTGAATAATTAAAAGGCTCTGTGGGCATCAAAAGGGAGGCAAAAAAAATCAATGAAATTGTTATGCCTTTTGACTATCACTGCAAGTCAATTATTCCAGTTTTCTGAAATGTGTGTTCTAAAAAATTGCTACTTAATTAAGAAAACAAAAGGGAACAATCCAGTGAAAGTACAGCATTTTTATGACCCATTGGTTTCACTGGGAGCAGTGCAGCAAAATCTTGGATATTTTTATTGAGAAGTAAGTCTCACAACATTCAATGCTCTTTACTCCCAGGTAAGTGTGCACAGGACTTCCCTTTAAGACATGCACAACTCTCATTGAAATTAAAAAGCTGAAAGACACTTAACTTTGAACCCCTGAAGCCTTTTAAAGCTGATTTATCACATAACAGAAAGTTAGCGTATAAAATATGTTAAGTTTCCAACATACTGTATTTTCAATGCATCCGTTCATACACTTTTAAAATGTCCTAGGCTTAAAAGAGGAACTGTTGGAAAGGCCTGCTTCAGCTTTCCTCCACCTTGCACCTCCCATGTGTGCTGGATCTCAGCTCCCATACCCCTATCCTGGCTGTGAATGATAGGATTTGTAATCCAATACAACGTGAGGGTGCTGGGTTGCAGGAGGCTTATCAACACTGGTCAAATGACTGTTCAGATACATTTCTATCTTGAAGGCAGAGGTTAGCATTCCATTGGCTGACATCTTGTTGTTTAACACAGTAAGTCATATTGGAGTAGGCCAATTCAATCAGGGCAATCTGGGCAGTCAACTGTTCCATAAATTCCATTGATTCATATGGGCCTACTCTACTTGCAACTTATGCTAAAACAAATCACATCTGGAGTGTTGTTGTTGCTTAGTCGTTAAGTCGTGTCCGACTCTTCGTGACCCCATGGACCAGAGCACGCCAGGCCCTCCTGTCTTCCACTGCCTCCCGGAGTTGGGTCAAATTCATGTTGGTAGCTTTGATGACACTGTCCAACCATCTCGTCCTCTGTCGTTCCCTTTTCCTCTTGCCCTCACAGTTTCCCAACATCAGGGTCTTTTCCAGGGAGTCTTCTCTTCTCATGAGATGGCCAAAGTATTGAAGCCTCAGCTTCAGGATCTGTCCTTCCAGTGAGCACTCAGGGTTGATTTCCTTCAAAATGGATAGGTTTGTTCTCTTTGCAGTCCAGGGGACTCTCAAGAGTCTCCTCCAGCACCACAATTCAAAAGCATCAATTCTTCGGCGGTCAGCCTTCTTTATGGTCCAGCTCTCACTTCCATACATCGCTACTGGAAAAACCATAGCTTTGACTATCCAGACCTTTGTCAGCAAGGTGATGTCTCTGCTTTTTAAGATTCTGTCTAGGTTTGTCATCGCTTTCCTCCCAAGAAGCAGGCGTCTTTTAATTTCGTGGCTGCTGTCACCATCTGCAGTGATCATGGAGCCCAAGAAAGTAAAATCTGTCACTGCCTCCATATCTTCCCCTTCTATTTGCCAGGAGGTGATGGGACCAGTGGCCATGATCTTAGTTTTTTTGATGTTGAGCTTCAGACCATTTTTTGCGCTCTCCTCTTTCACCCTCATTACGAGGTTCTTTAATTCCTCCTCACTTTCTGCCATCAGAGTGGTATCATCTGCATATCTGAGGTTGTTGATATTTCTTCCGGCAATCTTGATTCTGCCTTGGGATTGCTCCAGTCCAGCCTTTCGCATGATGTATTCTGCATATAAGTTAAACAAGCAGGGAGACAATATACAGCCTTGTCGTACTCCTTTCCCAATTTTGAACCAATCAGTTGTTCCATATCCAGTTCTAACTGTTGCTTCCTGTCTCACATATACGAGATTTCTCAGGAGATTTTCTTTCTCGTAGATTTCTCAGGAGATAGATAAGGTGGCCAGGCACTCCCATTTCTTTAAGGACTTGCCATAGTTTGCTGTGGTCCACACAGTCAAAGGCTTTTGCGTAGTCAATGAAGCAGAAGTAGATGTTTTTCTGGAACTCTCTGGCTTTCTCCATAATCCAGCGCATGTTAGCAGTTTGGTCTCTAGTTCCTTTGCCCCTTCGAAATCCAGCTTGTACTTCTGGGAGTTCTCAGTCCACATACTGCTGAAGCCTACCTTGTAGGATTTTGAGCATAACCTTGCTAGCGTGTGAAATGAGTGCAATTGTACGGTAGTTGGAGCATTCTTTGGCACTGCCCTTCTTTGGGATTGGGATGTAGACTGGTCTTTTCCAATCCTCTGGCCACTGCTGAGTTTTCCAAACTTGCTGGCATATGGAGTGTAGCACCTTAACAGCGTCATCTTTTAAGATTTTTAATAGTTCAACTGGAATGCCATCACCTCTACTGGCCTTGTTGTTAGCCATGCTTTCAAAGGCCCACTTGACTTCACTCTCCAGGATGTCTGGCTCAGGGTCAGCAGCCACACTATCTGGGTTGTCCGGGGCATCCAAATCTTTCTGGTATAAATGTTCTGTGTATTCTTGCCAGCTCTTCTTGATGTCTTCTGCTTCTGTTAGGTCCCTACCATTTTTGTCCTTTATCATGTCCATCTTTGCACAAAATGTTCCTTTAATAGCTCCAATTTTCTTGAACAGATCTCTGGTTTTTCCCTTTCTATTATTTTCCTCTATTTCTTTGCACTGTTCATTTAAAAAGGCCCTCTTGTCTCTCCTTGCTATTCTTTGGAAGTCTGCATTCCATTTTCTGTAACTTTCCCTATCTCCCTTGCATTTTGTTTCCCTTCTCTTCTCTGCTATTTGTAAGGCCTCGTTGGACAGCCACTTTGCTTTCTTGCATTTCTTTTTCTTTGGGATGGTTTTTGTTGCTGCTTCCTGTACAATGTTACGAGCCTCCATCCATAGTTCTTCAGGCACTCTGTCCACCAAATCTAATTCCTTAAATCTGTTCTTCACTTCCACTGTGTATTCATAAGGGATTTGGTTTAGATTTTACCTAACTAGCCCAGTGGTGTTTCCTACTTTCTTCAGTTTAAGCTTGAATTTTGCTATAAGAAGCTGATGATCAGAGCCACAATCAGCTCCAGGTCTTGTTTTTGCTGACTGTATAGAGCTTCTCTATCTTTGGCTGCAGAGAACATCATCAATCTGATTTCAGTATTGCCCATCTGGTGATGTCCATGTGTAGAGTCGCCTCTTGTGTTGTTGGAAAAGAGTGTTTGTGATGACCAGCTTGGTCTCTTGACAAAACTCTATTAGCCTTTGCCCTGCTTCGTTTTGAACTCCAAGGCCAAACTTACCTGTTGTTCCTTTTATCTCTTGACTCCCTACTTTAGCATTCCAGTCCCCTATAATGAAAAGAACATCTTTCTTTGTTGTCAGTTCTAGAAGGTGTTGTAAGTCTTCATAGAATTGGTCAATTTCAGCCTCTTCAGCATCGGTGGTCGGTGCATAAACTTGGATTACTGTAATGTTGAAAGGTCTGCCTTGGATTCGTATTGAAATCATTCTATCATTTTTGAGATTGTATCCCAGTACAGTTTTTCCCACTCTTTTGTTGACTATGAGGGCTACTCCATTTCTTCTACGAGATTCTTGCCCACAATAGTAGATATGATAATCGTCTGAATTGAATTGGCCCATTCCCGTCCATTTTAGTTCACTGACGCCCAGGATGTCAATGTTTCTTCTTGCCATCTCCTGTTTGACCACATCCAGCTTACCAAGGTTCATAGATCTTACATTCCAGGTTCCTATGCAGTATCTTTCTTTGCAGCATCGGACTTTCCTTTCACTTCCAGGCACGTCCGCAGCTGAGCGTCCTTTCAGCTGTGGCCCAACCACCTCATTAGCTCTGGAGCTACTTGTACTTGTCCTTCGCTCTTCCTCAGTAGAATGTTGGACACCTTCCGACCTGAGGGGCTCATCTTCCAGCGTCATATCTTTTAGCCTTTTGCTTCTGTCCATGGAGTTTTCTTGGCAAAGATACTGGAGTGGCTTGCCAGTTCCTGCTCCAGGTGGATCGCGTTTAGTCAGAACTCTCCACTATGACCTGTCTGTCTTGGGTGTCCCTGCACAGCATAGCCCATAGCTTCTCTGAATTACTCAAGCCCCTTCACCATGACAAGGCAGCAATCTATGAAGGGGACAACTGGCGTAGGCCCATTTAAATCAGTGGAACTTAAGAAGGAATCGGCTCATCCAAACCCCATTGATTCAATAGACCTACTCTAGTTTGAGTTACTATGCTAAGCAACAGGATTTCAGCCATTAACTCTCCACTGGGCAGAATATTAGGCAAAATCTGAATGCTCCTGAAAGCACCACTCTCAGTACACAGACTTGGAACTCATCTTGTATGTGAATAAGCAAAGGTTCAACTTACAGGAATGTTTCCAAAGACAACCAGTAAGGTTGTTGACATTGGGGAAGCTGTTTTAAAGAGCTTAACTCCCAGAATCCCTCAGCTGATGGCCATGCTAGCTGCAGGATTCTGCATGGTGTTGTCCCCTAAAGTAACATTTTCAAGCTCTACTTAATTTGATGCTTATTTGTAGCCCTTTTAGAGATGGTAAAGGCAGTCTTCATAGGGCAAAGATGCAAATATTGCCTTCTAATGGCTCAATGAAGGGGTGGAGAGGGGGCAATCCTGGAATTCTAGAATAATTGAGTTGGAAGTCAATCCCATGCTCAGTGTAGGAATCCAAATCAAAACAGATCTGACAGATGGTTGTCCAATTTTCTCTTGAATGCCTCCAGCATCCTGAAGATGTTGCTGGTCAGCACCTCTCATCCCTGGCTGAGAAAGCTTTTGGTGAGAGATAATGGGAATTGCAGTCCTACAAGACATGAAAAGCCACACATTCCTCATTGTGACTACAGAATGCACCATCTGCTCCATCCAGCAAACCACACTGAGACAAACCCAGGCTGCATAGCAGCACCGTTGAGCAGATTGTGCCCATTAGGCCCATTTTTTAAAAAATGCTTGATTGTAATTTGTCTGGTTTCCTCTTTCCTTTGGCATCCATTACCCAATGCCCAGTTTCTAGGATGTTATTTATGAAATCAAATGACTAAGTTGCCAAAAGAACAATACATAAATTGTGACTGCACCAGTCGTTATTGTGCTAATACTGGAACAGAGGAAGTTGCCTTATAACAATTCAGACCACCGATTCATCTAACTCCTAGGTGAGAAAATGTGGCCCTCCAGATGTTTTTATGACTGCAATTCCCATTTGCTCTTACCATTATCCGTCAGCTGGGGCCAATGGAAATTGCAGCCCCTGCCTCAAAACAAAAAACTGGGGTGATACAGTTGCCCATCCCAATCAATACTGTCTATATCAGTGTTCCCCACCCTGATGCCCAATAGCCCTTTGTTATAAGCAGCATGTTGTCAGGAAATAATGGGAGCTCTAATCCAACACATCTGGAGGACACCAAGATGTGGGATTCCAGTCCATACTGACCAATTCCCTTTTTAAAATTGAATTATTCTCCTATGTGGTACTTTCCCACTTGCTTTACTTTTAATTTTCATCCTGTCCTGTGCTAATGCTGTCGAATATCTCCATTTTCTTTATTTCATAGCAAACATAAATGCCAATCAGCTTTGGCTGTCCAAAGGCATAAGGCACTCCAGGCCAACGTGTGGCTTAACAACTCCCTCTTCAACATGAAACTGGAGTGACAAGAGACTACACATCCGAAAATGCAATGTTCTATCATCAGCTAGTCTGGTTTCTGATAAGAGCAATGAACTTGTCACTGGAACCTCTAAAGGCAAAAAGAACCAAGGATGTGGGTTTTAATTAGGCTTTTCCTAGGAAGTGGGATTAAGACATATTCATGTTTACTGGCTTGAATGTTCTGCGGAGAGCTCAGAAAAGTTATATTTCCAACCAAATTTACCAGAATCCCAAAGTCAAAGGCTGTGCTGGCAGGGCATTCAGGGAATTCTCATCCATTAAAAAAAAAAAACTTTTCTAAGGTCTGGTTCTATGTGTAGGCAGGTTGTACAGTCAGACAAGGCACAAAACTCTCCTTGAAGAAAATGGAAAGGCACAGCTAATTACACCTTCTTTACCCCCATCTTCTTCATAATTAAAAAAAATTGTCAAATAATATGTTCACTAAGGCTTTCGGTGTTGCCTTCCCAACTTGGTGCCATCTACAACTTCCATCATCCCACACACCATGGCATTATGCTAATAGCTGAGAATAATGGGATATGTAGCCCAGCAGCAGAACAAGGGTGTTCTAGCAGACTACATGCTACACAAAGAAGACGATCTTTTGTCTGTCATGAATCAATCACTGTTCAGTTTCCATGGATGAGGCTAGGCTTTCCTATTATTAGAGGTCCCTGCTTGTCATCCTGCAATTATTAATTTCAAGAAATCTTTGAGAAAGTAGGGCTCTGGCATGGAAAACCCTGGACAGTCCATCAAATCTTGCTCTCATGCAATCTACATTTTATTTACTGCCTCATAACAGTGTCTCCTAATTGAACATGGGCTCTGCATGGTTGCTCATTCAATATTAGGGAATCTCAGCATCCTTGTAGCAATGCTTTTATAAGGCACCTATGCTTCTTCTCCACTTTTAGAAGTATGTTTTCAACATTCATCATGTTCAGCGAATTACTGTTGCTTAGCTTTGTAGGTCACAGGTAGGCTCACTAAATCTGTGGGGATTTGATGAGCCAACTCATAATTTCATTTATTCCAATGGGTTACTCTAGTTTCAATACATTATGCTAAAGTAAATCACATCTAGAGTAGGCACATTTGAATCAATGGAACTTATGGAGCAGCTGACTGATCAAATTCCCATTGATTCAATAGGCCTACTCTATTGTGACTTACTATGCTCAGCACCAGGATTTCAGCCAAGAAGTTAGGTCAATTAACTGAAATCTTTTTAATAAATTCTCTTGGTTAATCCCACAGTCATTTCTTTTTAAAAATGCTAATTAATTTTTATCAGCATTTGGAAACATTCCCTTTTTGTACTGCAACTCTTCAAATTCCTCATGTAGCACGTTCACCAGCTTGCTGGAGAATTCTAGGAACTGAAGTACAAAAAAGTAATTTTCCACAATCTGTACTTTTAGAAAATACGGATAATGGGCTCCTCGGAAGATGGAGGAATGCCTCTCTTCTAAGACAGCACTTACTGTTAAGATGAGGCCAGTGGTGTAATGGAGCTAATGGAGCTAAGGCTCACAGGATCAAAGCACTGAGACATATTGATTGGAATAGATGATGACATCATCATCATCTCTCTCTCTCTCTCTCTCTCTCTCTCTCTCTCTCTCTCACACACACACACACACACACACACACACACACACACACACACACACACACACACACACACACACACACACACACCTATTATCTATGAGCCTAACTGCAATCCTTACTATGGAACTGCAACATATTATTATCTATCCTTGTTATTCTGCAAATATTTGATCTTGAATGAACAAATAAATCCTGTTCTTGGTTGAGATGGTTGCTAATCTGGTCCATTTTCTTGAGTTTTGGTAAATTAGCCTGTGGATCAGAGTGGACAATTTCTTACAATTCCCAGTTCCAATTGCTAGTCCCAGTTAGACTAGACCCACTGAATTGCTATGACATATGCATTTGTTGAATTCAGAAATTCTTCAATAGGCCTACTCTAGTTGAGGCTAGCAGCTGGTTTTAGGCCAAAATCTGCTAAAAATAGCTTGTGGATAATGACTAATACAACTCCCTCATTCTTCCTTGAGGAAGCATCTGTGGCACTTCTCATAAGGAGCACATCTACTTCAAGCTTTACATTACACCACTGCATGCAGCATGTATCATGTCAAAAAGCAAAAATGGGATGGATCCAGTCTCCATTCCCTCAGTCAGAGGATCCTCTGTGGAAAGTTCATCTCAAGGGATGTCTTCACAGAAAGAAGTTGGGGAGGTGATGGTTGATGATTCCTTTAAAAGGATGACTTAATTAATATCTCATTGATCAAACAATAGTCCCATTTCCAATATGACAGATCTTGACCTGTCCCCTCACAGAGAGAATGACTCTGTTTGCTGAAAAGGCTGAGATATGGAGGAAGTTCCTTCTTGAGAAAATGTGGGAGTTATTCTATTTATCATTTCCCCCTTTTCTCTGCAGCTCTCCGCATTACCATTGTCCCACTCTGTTCTGAAGGATACCTATCCTTTAAAAGCAGCCATTCAGGGGACATAAAAAAATCTAAAGAAGTAGAGTGAAAAAACCCAACCCCCATCTTCCTCTTCTACAAGTACTCATGAGTTTTCTGGATTCAGCCTCTTATGTCACTGCAACTGTTGAGTGATGTTGACAGAAGAATTTACTTTCATGTTCCACAAAAGATTTATTTCCATTAAGGACTGCCTCCTGCTTTATGGATTGGAATCCCATTGTCTTCAATACACCATTGCACCTAGCAAGTTGCAATCATTGTATCTCCACGCTGACTTCCACTTGTCAGTTGTTGTTATATGCTGTCCAGTCGGAACCAACTTATAGCAACCCTAATAGGGCTTTCAAGGTAAGGGAGATATTTAAGGAGTGGTTTTACCAGTTCCACACCCCTGGAGAGTCACCCCTGGCTGAGCGGGGATTCAAACCCAGGCCTCCTGAGTCCTAGTTCATCACTCTATCCACTATAACACACTTGTCAGAGATCTGAGTAAAACAATAAGAAGCCCCTTTCTTACACTTTGCCGAACCCTGATGAAGGATCTTTCCCCCATCCAATATTACATTGCATTGCATGCTGGGACCTGTTATATCTTAGGCCAGACAACTCCATTCTTACTAGTTACACAAAACTACTGCCAGTAGCAATCTCTCTCCAACAGGAAAGGGCTCCAAACAGAAGATACAGTATGGAGTCCAGGGTATTTCGGACATCAGCTCGCAAAAGCCACAGCTAGTATTGCCAAAGGTAAGGGATGATGGAAGTTTTAGTCTCAAACATCTGACAGATCAGAGAGGTTCCCCCTGCTTCCTGTAACAAATGCTGCCCTTCCAAAGGTAATTCCACTTACTGCATGTCAAGGAATGTTCAACAAGAGTCTCCCATGCAGGGCATGGAAATGCAGTTTTTGTAGAACCTGGAGCAGAAGCTCTCAGAGGATTCTGTGGAAGGTGGCCTTGAACAGCAACTTATTAACAGGTACAAAAGAGGGAGGTAAAAGCTTTCTAGTCCTCATGGGGCATTGATTATATTTGCAGTGATTCTTCACATCAGGTGTAAACAAGCTGGAAATGAGCAATGCATGAAAATTAAATTCATGCTTAATGCAGAGAAATGTTTCGGCTCAAAGAGGAACTTAAGAAGGAGCTCAATGAATCAATGTATAATGCGTTGTGGTGATTTTTAAAAATTAATGTGATATGTTGTTTGGGAAAAAAAAATTCAATGCAAGTTTCTTAGCGTCCTTTCACACACCCATCCCCCGCTCCAAATTTGCTACATCCCAAAACGTCTGCAAATCAAATGCTCCTATTTCCTCTCTCACGTGACTAAGGTGACACCGCTTAAGGCACAAATCTCAACAGAAATGAAACCAACCTTGTCACATCCCCTGCAAGAGTATTCTCTCCCTGGAGGCTTAGGCCCTAGATATTTAAAAGAGCGCCTCTCCCTATATAAGGATCTGTTGGGAACGCCTTTTACTGTGTTCCACCACTGAGAACAGTTCATTATGTCAAGGCACAGGGGAGGGCTTTTTCTGCTGTAGCACACCAACTATGGAATGACCCCTCGGAGTCCTAGTTATTTATTAGAAGCTTTAGGGGTTGAGGATCACGGCCTGCACAGATTTTAGTGCAATGTTTAATGTTTTTAATATTTTGGTTTTGTCTTGTTTGATTTTACATTCTTTAAATATCTTATATTTAAAACTTTTTTATACAGCTTTGTAACCCACCCTGAGATTCTGTGATATAGGGCAGGATAATCGTCATCATCATCATCATTATCATCATCATAACCTTTGAACTGCATAGCTGGAAAGGATCCTATGGATCACCAAGCCTGGCCTTTCTCAAGGAGGCACAGAGGGGAATTGAACTCCCAACCTCTGGCTCCTCAGCCAGAGGCCTAATGTTTAAATAAAATAAATAAAAATAAATACTGCTCATCCTAGACATATTTCCACTCAGTCATGATTTGCAGGCTGATTTGGTAGGTGGATGAGAAGAATCCTATCCTTTATAATCCCACTCAATGTCTATAATAATTGTCCTATGAATGTCTTAACTTCAAAAAGACTCCTAGCTCAGAGTGGGAAAGTTGTTGTCCTCCAGATGTTGCTGGTATCCAAGGTCTATCAAAACCAAACGGCATTGGCAATGGTCAAGAATAATGGGAACTGGAGTCCAACTACATCTGGGAACTCATTTCTTCCTCACCCATCTAATCTAGAGCTTTATAAATAAGAGAAACAACTCTAAAATGGCCAGTCATTCCATATTTGCTTATTTGGAAGAAGTCCTATTCAACACTGTGGGACTTACTTCACAGTGAACACGTACTAGTGATGCACAGGCACTGGTACCCAAAAACACCCTTCTGGAAGAGGCAGGAAGAAAATCAGCATGTTGCTCAGGGATGTCGTGTAATAGGATATGGACTTTTAGGTGCTAACCCAGATTACTCAGACCTGAGCTCCCAGTATGAAGAGTTTCATTGCTGGGCTGAGATATTGTCTTGGTGTCACCCATCCTGTTATGGTTTGGGGGTAAGTCCATGCTAAGGCCAGAGGGCAAACTTCTCTCTTTGGACACCCTCTAAACATGGTTGGACTCCAACTCTCATCACTTGAAACCAGCATGCCGACTGGTGATGTTGCAAATTGTGGTCCCATGCATCTGGAGGACACCAGCTTAGATAGTTTAAACTGCCAAAAATTCAAGGAGAATAATTCACGAAATTCAGAACTAAGAAAATGCAACTCGTCAGATACTTCTCCTAGCCTGGATTCACTGAAATAAGGGGAAACAAACACACATGCCAAACCCTGCCCCACAACTTCTCTTTCAGTCAAGGGTGGACAACTTCAACACATCCCAGGGCCAGAACCCACCATGGGGTGCAGCCCATCCCCACTCTACCCATGATAGCAACGTGCAAAAAGTTGTTTCAGTCAGGCAGAAAAGGCCTGTTTGAAGGGTCACTTATTTTTTGGTTCAGTGTGCCACAAAATGTTTGTCACGCCGTTTGTGGTGGAGGAGGCTGAAGATTCAAAAACGGCCCCAGGGACTTCATGATGCCCAAGATGTTTAGATCTAGGAGACCATGTGGCATTTCTGCACAAGTTTCATTTATTCCAATAGGCAAAATGCAACTTTGTTACATTCCATGGGGTTGCCTTCACACATGCTAGTTTTGGAGTGCTGCTTTATGTTCCTAATGTTTCCTAAGCACTGGATTGTTCTAGTCAAGGATTTCAGTTTGACTGTTTTAGATAAAAGTGAGCCTATCTGAGTGTAGGGTTTAAGCATCAGCTCACTGGTATATACCTCGTAAGAGGTAACAGTACTTTAGAACAATAGATTAGAATGAGCTTAAATATAGACTCTCTTGTTTTAACATTATGCCAATAGCAAATAAGTAGAGCTTGAGAAAGTTGCTTTTTTAGACTACAGTACCCAGAATCCCCCAGCTAAGGTCATGCTGACAGGGGAAATTCTGGGAGCTGTGATCTTAAAAAGTAACTTTTCTAAGTTCTCCATGGAATCCATCACAGCAAAGGACCTTCTCATACAGCAAAAATGACACGGGAAACCCCAGGTCTAGGAGAAGGAGCTAGAAGCCCAGATCTTGCAGGAGAGAAAGGGTTATGGGAGGAGCCAGGGTGCTAGCTCCACCCACACAGCCAGATTCTCATATTACTATTTAGCACCATTGGAAATAACCAGATCAGAATGGCTTCCAAACCACCAGAACAATGTACGAAAGCAGCCATGTTTCATTATTATTTAGGGTTCACCCTTTAGAAAAATCTTCTCGTCAATGCCAGTTTCCAAAGGAAACTTGGGAATTGTCAGAAAGTTATAAATGAGCATCAGGCCAAGAAATGTACAGGATTTTTAGGGGGAACTCTAGGCATTCAGTAATACAAACAACAGGCAGAGGGGGAGAATACTTTCTTCCTTGGATGTTTTAAGGAAATGTTGGATCTACTTTAGAGACAGACACTCTTTTCCTAGGGTAGCAAGTTTGATGAGTTAATTGACCAGTTAAGCTTCATATTTCTGTTATTCAGTAGTACTTCTAATTTTCCTAGCACATATTTATGCAAGAGTCAGTCAAGAAGTGCCATGCAAAAGTGTGGCTTACTAACACATTTCACAGCAGTAGAGAAAATGTAGAGATGGGAAAAGTTACTATTTTGCTACAGTCCTCATATTTCAACAGCAGCGTGACCAGCGGCTATACTAAATGGAGTGTTCTAGAAATTGTCATTCAAAAAGGTAACTTTTCTCACCTCTGGAAAATGTAAAAAATAATTTAAAATCATGGTCAAATCATTGACCACCATGTAACCTTTCTGTGACTTTATATATTATAGTCTTAGAACTGCACAGTGGAAGGGACCCAATGGATCATCAAGTCCAGCCCTGTCAAGGAGGCACAACGGGGAATCAAATTCTCAGTCTCTGGCCAGATACCTAAACCACTGAGCTATCCAGCAGTACATATTAACACTCTGTTCTGAAACTTTATTTTATTACTTTATTACGGTTGAAGACCGGTATCAAATAAATAATAATGTTAACACTCTGTTCTATATCCACAGAGGAGAAATGCAGGGTATACATATTTTATATAAATAAGTAATAAATAAATATTTAGAATAGCTGAATCTTCCCCTAGATCAGGGAGTGGAAACCTGTGGACTGCAATATATTGTGAACTACAGCTCCTATGAAAACTCATAATTAGTTATGTAGGGTGTGGCAGACGGGAATTACAGTCCAACAGCATCTAAAGGGCCACTAGTAACACAGTCCTGTTCTAGATGTTGTACTCATAGCCATAAGCAATCTCCATGATCAGCAAAAGAGAAAACATCGGTGCTTGGCAAAGTTACTTTTTGGACTACAACTCCCCCCAAAAGTAAAAAAAAAGTATCCCCCAAAAAGTAACTTCTCCAAGCTCTTGGAATGATTAGGCACACTTTATTTAGTCTTCTACTGCAGCATGTTAGTCCTCTATAATGAGCACAGTGAGGAAATGGAGAGAGGCTGGTTTGTCAACTGTCTCAAAAGACAGTTCCTCCTGTTCCTGCACAATTAGCCTTCATTGTCTGCAGCAATCAGTGTGACTATAAGCATGATTGCATGCTAATTCCAGCAGGACCAGCTCTTGTTTAAAGCACTGGAGCAGGAACAGGTAGAAAACCCCTGACAAGCTAAGTAAATCTCCATTATTAGAGCTAAAGGGAGGAAGATGGTTGGATTGCCATGACTATTTGAGTTCTTGAAGCTATCTATGGAAATACTTAGCTAACCCTACTTCTGTACATCAATCAAGCTTCTTGCTTAATGGACATTACTCTATAGATGGGACTAAATCAAATCTTCAATCCAAAACAGATTTCAGATAGGTTCTGAATGTTGATTTCATTTCTAAAAACACATTACTAGTCAATAATGTGGCTCACAAATCAACTATATCAAGACTGTTACCTTTCATGGACTAGTTTATAACAGCACAATGAACCAAATGGAAACTTCAGATCAAAAGTCTGAGCAAACATGCAAGAAATTATTCTAATTTTGATGCTCTCTTCCTAATTTGGGGAATTTGTGTTGCTTATAAGACCTGCAAGAGTTCAGCAGTTCCTAAGGCTGAGGATAACGAACTGAGTTTTGATCTGGAACTGGTCACTGGACATCAAGCAGTTCAGCACAGCAAACTGAGGCTGGCTCTTACACCAGGCAGCAGAAGCAATGGCTGGAAGACTCAAGCTGGACTGAACCATTTCCAACTGCATGTAGGTAATCTCCTAGAACTTCATGCAAACAGAAAATGAACATAGCAGGCAAAGAGTTGCAAAGCAATCTTTCACCCTTACTGGCCAGTTTTCCATTTGCAGGGAGCTAGCTACCAAACAAGCTATGTCCTACCTGTAGCCTGAAATGGTACAATCCATAACCTCATTTGACTGCACATATAGACCCAGTCTGAGCAATCACTGCTGAAGTTACTTATGAATTCCATATGCTATAGTTTGATGGACTCTGACTCTTTTGCAGAACCCCATTCCACTTATTGACAAGCTATTCAAACGCATTGCTTAACTGACTTATTCATATAAATACATTTCTTTTCTTTTCTTTTTTTTTTTACAGCATAATTTAATGCTTACCTTAGTAATGTTTGAGAAAAGTATTTCAGTGTGTTTGCAATGTCAGTTCCAGAGGGGACAGGATAAATGTTGTGAAGGACACGATTATGGTATTCTTGCAAGTACCGGATCTTGGAAGCAACTGAAGTTCACCATGTTGAAGAAGACAAGAGAATGGAAAAAGAATCTCTTAGCTCAGTCCTTTTTGTGTCAGAAACCAAAAAACAACAGACAGGGGGTTTTTTTTCCTGTCTGCAATCCAGCACAGACGCACATGATAACTGATTTTCCATAGGATTTTTATACACACACACACACACACACACACACACACACACACAAACACACATTATATATGTATGTATGTATGTATGTATGTATGTATGTATGTATGTATGTATGTATATACACACACATACATATATACATACATACATACATATATACACACATACATATATACATACATGCATATATATATACATATATACACACACACATACATATACACACACACACAGAGAGAGAGAGAGAGAGAGAGAGAGAGAGCAATTGCACATTGGTGAGGTCACTTAGATCAAGGAGTGATGTTCAGTTATGTTTAAATGTATTGTTTATATGGCTTGGTAAGTATGTAATGGGATGGGCTGAGTGAGGATCACATACTGATAAGAGTGGTTCTGATTGGCTGGGAGAAATTAGGAGAGGGGAGTGTCCATTAGGTTTTTAGGAGCAGTCTGGTGTAGGGAGATCAGGAAGAGGGTGGTTTTTGGAGTCTGGGGAGAAATCAGTCTAGGTTGTCCGTTAAAGCATATTAGATTCTAAGAATGAGAGTGAAAGGGCACAATATTAGAAAAATGAATTTAACGCCTAGGAAAGAAAAGTGATGTTTTAACACTTTTATTTTAACAAGACCCTATTAGTTTTTATTCAAGCTGAGTGGTGCTGAGTTCAATACCTGAGGGCTGGTTATAAACAAAGCTGGCAAATGAATATACATAAGTGCAGTTAAGAGTTGGTGATAGCAGAAGAAAAAGAGAGGAAATAAGTAAAATTATTAAAGATAACACATTTATTCCTGAAGTGATTTAAAGAGACCATTACCTAAATAGTGAAGTGTGGAAACAAAGTGAGTTTTGACACCAGTAGCAGAGAGAAGGGTGTGACACAAGTCCACAATGCCAATGGAAAGAATATTAGCTGTGCCTTCAAATATATCTAAACTCATTGAAATCATTAGGTTTAGCACACCCAACTCAGTGTTTATTGGGGCCATGCTCTAATAGATGCAGGCTGAAAGCAGTTAGAGCTAGATTTTATTCCATCTGTCAGCCTCCAACAATGTTACTAAGGTCCCGTTTCTCCACAAGTTTAAAAAAAAAAGCAAAGTAAAATGGCAGGACACTGATGCAATGACCCAAACTTTGCATAACAATGTTTTACAATGATGTATTTGTTTCTAAAATTACTTACATTCTACCTTTCAACACTAAAAAGGATAATATGAAGAAAAGACTGAGGGACAGGGGGAAATGTTCATAAGCAAGAAGGAAACATTTGAGCCCCAACATGAGCTCCTTCCTGTTTGGTATACATCAATAGACTGGGAAGTCTTCCATAAACATAGACAATGATTCTACAAAGCAGGGAAATATAGAGGGAGTTGCACATTTCTTAGTCAAACACATTTCTATAAACAAATTTCCAAGGAAATCAAGTGTTTCTCAAATTTTGAGGGTATCGTGACAAAGATGGCAAATCACAGGATTCATCTGCCTTTTATTTCCATAAGAGCCAATTAGTTGTTTGTTGTTGAAAGAGTTCAGCATGATCACAAGGTGTTTTAATAATACTGTCATCATGAACGATCTCTGATTTTTCAGAAAAAGGTGGAAAAGAAAACATGGCAAGTTAAACAAATAAATAAATTAGGTGTTTCCAGGAAACAGACAAAGAGCAAAAGAATTTAGGAAGGACTCAACTAAATCAGAGCAAAGGTTCATCTAGCCCATGTCTGGAGAATATGATGCCTTCCTGACAATTTGGGACTTTGGCTGCCATCAGTCCTACTTTGCATAGCAAATGGCGAGACCTAACGGGAATTAGAGACCAACAACATCTGGATAGCCACTCATTCTCTAGCCCTGATTTAGACCAGCATCCTAGTTTCCCTAATGGCTAACCAAATGCTGCTGAGAATCCCACAAGCAGGACTTACTGGTAACAGCCTTCTTCATTTCTTTTTCTTGTGCTTTAGTGATATAATGATGGTGTCTGACCCTAGATGTTGCATAGAGCCATGATCATGATACAGACTCAGGCTCAATGAAAATAAAGAGATGCCTTGTCTTAGAAGACCTTGGTGGACTGCAGATCCCACGACTCTCACCTTTGGCTATGCTGATTAGGTCTGACAGAAGCTGCAATTCAAAATCTGCAGGGCAGTACACTCCCCGTTTCCCACTTAAAGCTAGACTTCCTACAGCCTCCCTCTAGAAAAATCCAATTATCATCTCCCAGCCTGTGGTGAAGAGAAGAAATCACATAAGAGACTGAGTACAAAGAGGTAAGGGCAGAATTCCCTTTGTCTGCAGTAGGAGCAGACCTGAGGCTAAAAAAGACTGCTCTCCAGCCATTAAACTTCATATGGCCCCAAGTGGAGGCATTAAAGATGTGCAGGGAAGGCAAGAGACCATTTAATTTTTCATACAGGTGCCAACAAAGATGACTGGCTGCCACCCCACACAACATTTTTTAGTTACTAGAGGCTGGCCTTCGGAGGCTGGTCCAAAGCCAAGGCCTGAACATCTGCCAGAACAGATGCCAGCAAGGCTGGCCTTAGCATTAGGCAGGTGAGGCAGCCTGCGGTGGCATGTGCTACGAGGACGCAGCAACCAAGTACAGTGGAACCTCTACTTACGAACTTAATCCGTATTGGAATGCTGTTCTTAAGTTGAAACGTTCGTAAGTAGAGGCAAAATTTCCCATAGGAATGCACTGAAAACAATTTAATCCGTTCTGGCTGTCTTTCGTTCTTATCTAGAGGCGCCGTTCGCAAGTAGAGGCATTAGTTCCCATAGGAACTAATGCAAAGCCGGTTAATCCGTACTCTACCACTAGGGGGAGAATTTTTTTTTTTAACCTAAGATGACCTAAGGTTAAAAAAAGGTCAGGAAAGTTTTTTTTTGCTTCGTAAGTTGGAGCTCCGTTCACAAGTAGAGGCAAAATTTAGCGAACGGAGCTGTTCGTAAGTTGGATCGTTCGTAGCTAGGGACGTTCGTAAGTAGAGGTTCCACTGTACTAAAGGAGACTGTTGTATTCCATGAATCCCACTAAATGCCTTCTAAATTAGCCTGCTGCCTTCAAGTATAGTGGAGGATGCCACCCCATCATCAGTGTTGAAGAGAGATTCCTTTGCCAATCCATCATACATGGACTTGCAGGGATGACATCTTATTTGTTGCTTCAGAATGCACCAAATTTTAGGCCAGTCCTTGGAGACCAAACTGGAGTGGAGACTGAGCTGCTAGAGATGAATATGAATTTATTTGGGGTGATACCCATGGACTATACTGCAACATTTTTATGAAACTGTATGATTTGTGATGTTTTACCGTGTTGTTTTAAAAATAAAATATTGTTTCCTGTCCTTAGGTTTTTGGGGAGGGAAAAAAAAGGGAGAATCATAGTATAATCATGTTGTTGTATACTCAGTCTTCATGGTAGGATTTAGGCCAAAGCTAGGATGGACCAAGTAGGGCTTTTCCCCAAGCATTGAAATCTAGAGGGCAATCTACTGGTGAGTAGTAAATAAATGCCAATGCTCCCAGTCTTATTCATTTTCCTTTTGTTCGATAGTATAAACAGTTTCTTTTTAGGGAGAGACTACATTCTCCTATTCTTTTGTCATGGGGTGGAGGACTTGTGCCCATGCCTTGGGGCAAAGTGAGTAGGAAACAGAGACACTTGCCCCAGGTGCCAAAATGACAAGTTATGGCTCTGATGGGATTTCCTATACTGATCCAATGCAGCACAGAAATGTCACCTTAATCATGTTGCTGAATGGTTTCTGTAATTCCAGTCACAACATTTTAATCCTGAGTCTCACAAAGCCACAGTTCTATTATAGTAAACAAACCATGTAAACTGCACCCTAGTGAGTCACAACCTGATTTTCAGATTAAACCTACCTCTGTGGGAGTCAACTGATGCCATGTCCTTTGGGAACCAGCTTATGCTTCATTTCAAACCAAAAAAATAAGTTATTCAGCCCTAAGAGCACTTCCCTTTAAAGCCCCATATCACACGAGGACTTCCTCCCCAGTTCCAGCTCCAGACTTTGCCCCACAGAAGTGGAAGCAAAGTCAGGTGTAACAAGAAATCCAGAGCTGGTGAAGGATTCAAAGCTTGGGAAACTTACTTTTTGACCAATTGATTAGGCTACTGAGGATAATTCCTCTGATTGTTTTTTAATGTGGTTGTATGGTTTGTTTTATGTTATGTGAACTGCCCTGAGTAGTGATTTCATAAAGTCAGGTAATTGCACAGTTACAAGGACTTGGGAGAACCAAAAACCTCCTATCTGAAAGGAGGAAGAAATCAGGGAAGGTCAAAGTCAAGTATATGAACAGGATGAGACATGAGGTTGTGACAATTCATAGACTTGCTTGTCTTGCCAGTTTTGGGGCTCCCACATTTGTTTCAGCACCATGTTATTCTTGCTTCATCAACACCTTGCTTACTCCAAGACAGAGCATGGCCATACAGTGGTGCCTTGACTTACGAACTTTATCCGCCCCAGAAGATGTTCGTAAGTCAAAATGTTCGTAAGTCAAATCAGCATTTCCCATAGGAATGCATTGAAAACTCATTAATCCATTCCAGCTGTTTTCCCCCCATAGGAACTAATGCAAAACCGGTTAATCCGTCCTCTACCACTAGGGGGAGAATTTTTTTTTTTAACCTAAGATGACTTAGGTTTAAAAAAAGGGCAGGAAAGGAGGGAGGGAGGGAACGAACACCTTTTAAACAGAACACCTTTAAAACCAAGCAGCTTTAAACCAAACCAAGCACCTTTTAAACCAATTTTTACATTTTAAAATTACAGTACCAGGCAGTACCAGGCAGTACCAGGCAGTCCAAAGTCCATTTCCCGCTTTCCCCGCGGTTTTTTTGTTCGTAAGTCAAAGCTCCGTTCGCAAGTCAAAGCAAAATTTTGCGAATGGAGCTGTTCGTAAGTCAAAATGTTCGTACGTCGGGGCGTTCGTAAGTCAAGGCACCGCTGTACTGGCCAGGGGACTCTGTGAGTTGTAGGCTGGAAAAGTCACTTGTCCAAGTTGTGCTCTAGAGTATAGCGAACTGATGAACAAAACTTTCCCACCTAAGAATGACATGATGAATGAATGTCAATGAAGCTGGTGTCTATTTGGTTGAGTTCCATTGGCACAATACTGGTGAGACAGGTGTTTGGGAGATTATATTCAGCAAGAAAAGGAAGTAAGTCCATCTGTTTTCCTTTCAGAATATGGAAAAACATCAACACACAGTTAGAAAAATATTTAATAGACAACCTCGAAATGCAGCTCCCTGTTATAGTTAGCTCAATTATCCTTACTTTTTCTACCACTGTTGCTCCTGTCAATGGATTGGTTCAACTGCCTAATCTCTACTGCATTCTGCCCAAAACGTCTTTTGTGATGGTTTCCAAGAAAAGACTTGAGAAGTTACTGTTGAAAAATCTTACATATGTGATATCTTGGTTTGGGCCATCTTTGTTCCATTGTTATGATTCTACAATAAGCTCCCTTTGTTCCATTGTTATGATTCTGCATCCGAGAGTACTGAAGGATCTGGCTTAAGAACTCTCAGAACCGCTATCCATTATTTTCTTGAAATCATGGGAAACGGGTGAGGTGCCAGAGGATTGGAGGAGGGCCAGTGTTGTCCCTATCTTCAAAAAGGGCAAAAAAGAGGAACATGGGAACCACAGGCCAGTCAGCCTGACATCAATCCCAGGCAAAATTCTGGAACAGATCGTAAAGCGGTCATTGTGCAAGGACCTAGAAAACAATGCAGTAATAACTAGAAGCCAACACGGATTTGTCAAGAACAAATCCTGCCAAACTAATTTGACCTCGTTTTTTGATCAGGTCACCTCCCTGATAGACAGAGCAAATGCTGTAGACGTAGTATATCTTGACTTCAGCAAAGCTTTTGACAAAGTGCCCCATGATATCCTAATTAGCAAGCTAAGTAGGTGTGGGCTGGATAGATCAAGTGTCAGATCTTTTTCATTGGAAAAAGAAACCAATTGCACAGTTACAAGATGGGAGATAGCTGGCTCAGCAAAACAACGAGGGAGAAGAATCTTGGAATTGTCGTAGATCACAAGCTAAATATGAGCCAACAGTGTGATGTGGCTACAAAAAAGGCAAATGCTATTTTAGGCTGCATTAATAGAAGTATAGTTTCCAAATCCCACAAGGCGCTAGTCCCCCTCTATTCAGCATTGGTTAGGCCTCACCTTGAGTATTGTGTCCAGTTCTGGACACCACACTTCAAGAAGGATGCTAACAAATTGGAACAAGTTCAGAGGAGGGTGACAAGGATGTTCAGGGGGCTGGAAACCAAGCCTTATGAGGAAAGGCTGAAAGAACTGGGCATGTTTAGTCTTGAGAAAAGAAGACGGAGGGGTGATATGATAGCACTTTCCAAATATTTGAAAGGCTGTAATACAGAGGAGGGGCAAGATCGGTTCCCGATCATCCCAGAGTGCAGGACACGCAACAATGGGTTCAAGTTAAAGGAAGCCAGATTTTGGTTGTATATCAGGAAAAACTTCGTAACTGTTAGAGCAGTACGACAGTCGACCCAGTTACCTTGGGAGTTGATGAGTGCTCCAACACTGGAGGCATTCAAAAAAAAAAAAAACTTAGATAATCACCTGGCAGATATGCTTTGATTGTATTCCTGCATTGAGCAGGGGTTGGACTTGATGGCCTTGTAGGCCCCTTCCAACTTCACTTTTCTATGATTCTATGATTCTACAATTCTAAGATGGGCAACATCAATCTTTTCTATAATATTTGACCGCAAATAGCCAACAGTTATCTTTTTTCTTTAAATGAATTAGGAAGAAAGAATTCACCCTACCCATCAAGGACTATGCAAGAAGACTTACCGTATTTTTCCGTGTATAAAACGATGCTTTTTCCTAAAATAATTAGAGGAAAATTTGAGTGTCGTTTTATACACAGAAGGAAGCAGTCGCATGCGCGCTCGGGCACCTCTTGCTGCCGCTGCCCAATTGCCTCTTCCAGAGTTCACGGCTTGTCCTCTCCGGTGGCTGGGCCAGCAGCAGCAGCAGCAGGAAGCAGAGACGGAGGCCAAGGAGCTTTCACGCGCGCTCAGGCACCTCTTGCTGCTGCCTCCCCCGCCCGCCCGATCACCACCTCCAGTGGGACTGACGGGCTCAGCTCATGTCGCCACCTTGTCCCCTCCGGTGGTGGAGGCAGCAGGAGGCAGAGGCGGAGGCAAACAAGCACTCGCGCGCACTCCGGTGCCTCTTCCTGCTGCCGCCACCAGATCACCTCCTCCAGCAATCTCCTTAGGGCAGGGGACAAAGCAGCGACTGAGCTGGAGGTGAGCCCCTGCAATCGCACTGGAGGAGGCAATCAGGCGGGCAGCTGAGACAGCAGCAGCAGGAGACGGAGGTGGAGGAGCAGTTGCCCATTAACTGCTCCTCTGCCTCCATCATGGGTCAAAATTAGGGGGTCGTTTTATACATTGGGGGGTCGTATACACGGAAAAATACGGTAATTTGAAACTTCAGCAAGTTGACCATTAGGATGATCAAACTAAAAGATGAGAGATTTCTGGAATGGATTAAGCTTGCAAGGGGGCATTCTAGAATCTTCTTCTTTGAGGGATTTGAATAGAAAGATCAGCAAGAACCTCTCATGGACTGCTCACTTATACAATGTCAGACCTTAGAGCAGGGATGGATCTACACATGGGTTCTTTGCAGTTTGATGTTTCTGTGGTTCCTTTATGCCATTTCATTCAGTGTTGGTCAACCAAGCTACAGCAACAGTCAGCTGACCACACATTGCAGTTTCTTGATAGGGTGTCTTAGAAACAACGAGCTTGAATATATGGATCTGGCCAATCCCTTCCTTTCTCTAATCATATCTCTATTTGTCTGAGGACATAAATATTACCTCACTGGTGACTTGAAAAA
This sequence comes from Intellagama lesueurii, assembly GCA_037013535.1. Lineage (NCBI taxonomy): Eukaryota > Metazoa > Chordata > Lepidosauria > Squamata > Agamidae > Intellagama > Intellagama lesueurii. The sequence continues at coordinate 25,351,708 of JBAJHW010000001.1, forward strand.
CCATAGAATAAGACTTTTTTTTTTTCCATATGTAACCCAAAATATCAACAAGGACAAAGTTCCATGTGGGAGGGAGGGAAAAGATAGCTGTTTCTGAAGGATTCCTATTTTTTTTCTTTCTTAAAGTCCTTCAACAGAACAGGAGAACCACCAAGAAATGAATCCAGTCATGAAGATTTTCTTAAGGTCGCCATGGAACCGATTCAAAGACGTTGCCCTTTTAAAAACGGGCAGATAAATAAATAAGCCAAGTCAAAGGCCTGCATTTCCTCCCTTAGGTTTATCATTTCATACAGGGAAATGGAAGCAGGGGGAGGGTGGATAGAATACTATCCAAGGTATGATTTGATGGATCCACACACTGGACCTTGCTTTAAAGATAAGCAAGGTCTGGATAGATGGACGGATGGCTGGCAACGCCAGGGATGGTCGAATGCCATCGGAAGTGGGAAGGAGGGAGGGAGGGAGAGAGAAAGGCGCTCTTTAAGATGATCTCGCTGTTGCTGTAGGTAAGCCAAGGTGATGGCCGTGCCGCATCCAGCACCACGGACAGCACGATCGCTTCCCGCCCCTGCCTGCCTGCGCCTCTCTGCTCTCTCCCGCCCCGCTGAGAACACCTTTCCTTTGCCCGCCTGGCTGCCGATCGCTAACTTACACTGCTCCGCTTTGGTCGACATGGCGCTGGAGCTGAAGGGGAAAGACTTGGTCCCAATATTGGCGGCGGTGTCCGGGCTCCTCCACTAGCGCTGGGCGGCGATCTCCCGGGACCGAGGCGGCGGCGGCGGCGGCAACGAGATCACCTCCTTCTCGCCAGAGCTGCATCCCGCCTCCTTCGCTGCCTCTGCCATTGCTGCAAACTGCAAAGCTGCCTCCCGCCTCCCCCCCTCCAAAAAAAATACGTCCACGGGAGGGAGGAGCCGGCGGCGCCTTCAATGGCGCTGAAGCAGAGCCCAGCCTTGGCCCTCCGATCCTTCGTGACCGGTCCGCGGACGGACGTGGGCGATCAAAGGCAAAGCGACAAAAATGCGCCGTCCGGGAGAAGCCCCGGGGCGATCGATGGAGAAGGTTGGGAAACACGCTCCCCCTCGTTCCCACCCACCACCACCCCCCCATAGGCAAAATGAGCTCGACCACTGATGGAAAGAGGAAAGCAGGGGAGGAGCGCTCCATTCATGAAGACAGGCGTTGGAGGGAGGCCAGCCTTTTAAAGGGGAACCTACCACCTGCCCTGCTCAGCCCTTAAAGCTGGGCCAGAGGAAAGCGACGGGGTGGCAGCAAGGAGCGCAATTATTTTTTCAGGTTGACTCACAAGACATTCCTGCATTTCCATTGAGATTCAATTTGCAGGCTTAGATTGATTTCATTCTATTCATTCGTTGCCCTTCGACTGCCCCTTCCTCAACGGAAAACTAGGCTGGTGTACAACATGATACAGGTCGGAGGTAACCAACTACATATCAAGGATTACTTAGAATTAATTTCTTTGCAGCAACATGAGACATAAGCAGTGGTGTAGTGTTAAATTTGGAACTGCAGACACCAAATATGGTAGTTTCCACAGCCAGCCACCGTCCCATAAGAAGAGCCCCAAAACACTGGCAACTGGATCAGGCCATCTCAACTAATGAGGAGCAGGTCTTTTGTAAGGTTCACGCTTGTAATTGCCCATTCAAGACCAAACCACCTTCAAATCCTTTGAATTACAGCTTGCAACAATATACTGAAAATCTGGTTTTTGACCAGCTATTGTGAAGTGTACCATTAAACTCAAAGGGAATGTGGAACGTCCCCGCTAGTCAGAAAATCTTGGGGTTTTGACCCTGCAAACCCTGGTTCCACTGTATCACTGGAAATTACTAAGTTCTATTGTGATTGCAACATTGCAAGGAACAAAAGTATTCCGATTTAACATTACTTTTATAGGACTAAATCCTGTTGTAAATAACCCATGAGAGGAGAGCTGTTGACTCAATGGCTGGAATCCTATTGTATATCTCTGCCAGCATAACACCACTGGTGTGGTCGCTAGTAGTAAATTGCCTTAAGCCAAGTCAGAGTCAGCATTTCCTATTGCACACAAAGTCACACAGTTGGTGTGCAGCAGGAAATGGGCCTATACCAAATGCTTACTTTGCCACAACTCATCAGTGAAAGCTGCACAGTTGGTGTTATGCTGGGAGCACAATTAATAGGATTCTGGTCAATGAAACATACATACGTATGGAGTTAACAAGTTCCACTTGATTCGGTGGGTCTACACTCTAATATATTTTAATGCTGTTTTTAACAACAGAAAAGCTAAGGGTTGTTTGTAACTATATGGTAATTAAGTAGGCATGGACAAGTGCCTGGAAATGTCACTTTAATTAATTAGTGTAAGCATGAGGCCAAAGTGGGTGCTACATACCCACCTGAGGGCCCCCACACACACACGAGATGTGTAAAAAGGCAAGGATTCTCACATATAATAATAATTATGTGCCGTCAAGTCAGTTCTGATCTTTGGTGACCATTTAAAGAGTTTTCTGGGTAGATAAGTGGTTTACCATTCCCTTCTTCTGGGGGCACCCTGGTACTGTGCAGTTTGCCCGAGGACACGTAGGCTGGCTCTTTTCTGAGGAGGCACAGTGGGGAGATCAAACTCCCAACATCTGTCTCCACAGCCCAATACCTAAACCACTCAGCTATCTAGCCAGCTCCACTCACATACACACATATACACACACCAAAATCAGTCCAGGAACAGAAAAATATACGTTGCTTCCAAATGAGGAATGTTCCTACTCTCTTCTGCTTCTCATTTCTCTATCCTCTTCCCACACAGACAGTGTGAAGCTGGAGAACTCTGTCCCTATAATTCTGATAAAGAGGCAAGCAGGAGCCACTTGACTGGGGTAACGTGAACCTGAAGCAGGGTGGTGCCCCATTTCTTCTAATGAACCAGGCACCCTTGGCTTAACATATGATTCCACCCCTTAAACCAGTCATATGATTATCAGTGCCAGTGCTCATCATGACAATCCCCATAGTCAGACCTCCCCAATATATGAAATCCAAAAATGCAGGCCACTGGAAAAGCTCACATCAATAAACAAGAGCGGGTCTTTTGTAAAATTAATGGCTTTTAATTGCCCACTGAAGATTGTTGTTGTTGTTTAGTCGTTAAGTCGTGTCCGACTCTTCGTGACCCCATGGACCAGAGCACGCCAGGCCCTCCTGTCTTCCACTGCCTCCCGGAGTTGGGTCAAATTCATGTTGGTAGCTTCGATGACACTGTCCAACCATCTCGTCCTCTGTCGTCCCCTTCTCCTCTTGCCTTCACACTTTCCCAACATCAGGGTCTTTTCCAGGGAGTCTTCTCTTCTCATGAGATGGCCAAAGTATTGGAGCCTCAGCTTCAGGATCTGTCCTTCCACTGAAGATTACCTCACTGTTATATATGTGGCATTAAACAGAGAGCTTATTGCAACAATCCACTGTTCCTGGAAATTGCAGCTAATTTCTGAGGGAACAACCAAGATTCAGGGGTGATAGCAAACCATGTCAAATCCTTGCTGCTCAGAAAGCCCCAGGCCTCTGACCCTGAAAGCCTTGGCTCTACTACTCCACTGGTTTCTTTGCCACAACTCATAATATAATATTCAAAAACGGTACGGAAGGTCATCAAAAAGCGAATCATCAGACAGCAAAATATAATCAACTAACATTCCTTTAGCAAACGGGCTACCAGGGGTGGATCTACTATGAAACTGTTATTATAATTTAAATGTGCTTATAAAGCACTAAATAACTTGAAACCTGGATATCTTAAAGGAGCCTCATGGTGCAGTGGTTAAAGCTGCTGTACTGCAGCCAAAACTGTACTCACGACCCGGGGTTCGATCCCAGGTAGCCGGCTCAAGGTTGACTCAGCCTTCTATCCTTCTGAGGTCGGTAAAATGAGTACCCAGCTTGCTGGGGGGGGGGGGGAAGTTGAGCCTGCATAATAAACTTGTAAACCACCCACAGAGTGCTTGAAGCGCTATGGGGCGGTATATGAGCAGCACAGGTTTTTTGCTTTTAGGAGTGCTTCTCCCTATATAAATCTGCCTGATCATTGAGATCTGCTTCAGGATACCCTCCTTTGTGTCCTCCGTTCATTATGTGGAGGCATGTGGGGGGAAAAGCTTTTTCTGCTGTAGCACCCCAACTGTGGAATGCCCTCCAGTTGTAGCCTCGATTGGCACCAACATTGGCATCATTTCAGTGCCAAGTCAGAGACTTTTGTGGGTTGACAATTGTGGCCTACACAAATATTAGTGCTAGTTTTTTTAATGTTTGAGTGTTTTAATTTTGCATTGTTTGATTTAAAAATTTTTTAAAATCTTATGATTTAAAATTGTTTTATAGTTTTGTAACCCACCCAGAGATCCTATGAAACAGGGTGGGTTATAAATGTTTAAACAAACAGACAAAGTGCTGTCAAGTCAATTTTGACTTATGGCAATCCTTTCCAGTGTTTTCTAGGCATGCAGTCCTTAGAGCCATTCCTCTGTTCTGGGGGAGCCCTTGGGTGGTGCAGCTTGCCCAAGGCTACATAGGCTGGCTTTCCTCCCAGGAAGCACAGTGGGGAATCAAACCCCCAACCTCTCATCACTCACTGAGTTATCCTACTATGTGCACAGCAAAATATTGCTTTTAAAAAAAGTAGTGCCTTCCCTGACTCAAACGAAATGTTGAGCTTGGAATACATATAGAACTTAAAATTAATTACCCTGATTTTTACAGTCTGCTGCTTCGATGCTTCCTTTGCAGACTGAAAGAAATAGCAGAAGGAATCTAATTTGACCCTGTGGTGCTCCAGTTTCAGCTACTTGGGGATTGAGTTAACAAAGGATATGTGAAGCTAATTTTCTGAAACTACAATCCAGTGCTTTGGTACCTCAGGAAGAAACTTAAAGAATGGTCCATCCTTAAATGAACTATGCTAGGTGGGACAAATTGGGCTAAAATGTTTGCAAAGCCAGATTTCTATTTCTTTTTCAGACCTTCCCACTGTGCCTCCCAAGGGGCAAATTGGCAGAAACTAATTTAGCGTTATATAAGCAAGGGAAAAACGGTTTACCAGTATGGTTTTGCTGTATTTCACAGCATGTCAAATAAAGCAATCCATTTTGTAAGAGGTGGCAGCCCAGCACCATGGCTACTAATGGGAATTACTAAGAAACCCTTTATTGATAGCAATGAGCCTTTGCTACCAGTAAACAAGAGATCCATAAACAAAATGAGCATCTGTTTTCCTGACAATTCTTCTCACACGTATGGAACTCTAGGAGAAAATATTGGCCCCTTGATCCTCTCCTATTGGCCTATTTCTTAGGCACCTTGACTTTTATTCTGAAGAAAAATGAGGTCTATGTGCCAAATGGAGAGAAATGGGCATGTTCTGGTTGAGGGACTTGTTCCATAAGGCTACATCTGTCTCACAGATGCACAATTGCTAAGCTAAAAGGACTTGAAGTCCTGTGGTTGCAAAAAATGCAAATCCTCACATTTGCCAGAAAATTACAAAGGGGGTGAGCTGTGATATGCTCTCTCACTGATTTTGAAAATCTGGATGTTGCTCCTTTTTTACACCACTGTGGTGAAACTTCAAAAAATACATAACTCGCTTTTGGGCACAACCTATTTCGGCCTTCATAGCCCAGTTCTCATGTTCTACTCTGACAGGTTAGACGAGCAGAATAAGGTCTGATAGAACATGGCCTTTTTTGACAGTGCCTTAAAATGACAAAGAGGGAGGAAGGCTGCTTGAAGACACTTTGAACAAACACACAGACACAATCCAACTATGACCCCTGAGACAGACACGTATCTGCAGAAACACACTGAAAATGTCAGTGACAGAAAACAGGTCGCTGGGATGTCCTGGAGCATTCTAAGATCAACATGCAGTAGATGCAGGAACACCAGGTCTTGGGAATTAAGTTTCTCCTCAGAGATGAGCAAGGACCATTGTCTTCCAGTGATTTCCTCTTTTGCTTTCTTTAGTTAAAAACTTCAGTGAACTCTAAGATTTCCATGCCACCTTTCTCCAAATTAGTGAACCCAAGGTAGCTCACAGGTTGTCAACAAACAAACTCACTGTGGACCTCCATCGATTCAAATTGGCCTACACTGTTTGTGACTACAAAGTAAGTCACAATTTGTTGTTGTTGTTTAGTCGTTAAGTCGTGTCCGACTCTTAGTGACCCCATGGACCAGAGCACGCCAGGCCCTCCTGTCTTCCACTGCCTCCCGGAGTTGGGTCAAATTCATGTTGGTAGCTTCGATGACACTGTCCAACCATCTTGTCCTCTGTCGTCCCTTTCTCTTCTTGCCTTCACACTTTCCCAACATCAGGGTCTTTTCCAGGGAGTCTTCTCTTCTCATGAGATGGCCAAAGTATTGGAGCCTCAGCTTCAGGATCTGTCCTTCCAGTGAGCACTCAGGGCTGATTTCCTTCAGAACGGATAGGTTTGATTTCCTTGCAGTCCAAGGGACTCTCAAGAGTCTCCTCCAGCACCACAACTGAAAAGCATCAATTCTTCGGCGGTCAGCCTTCTTTATGGTCCAGCTCTCACTTCCATACATCGCTACTGGAAAAACCATAGCTTTGACTATGCGGACCTTTGTCGGCAAGGTAATGTCTCTGCTTTAGAGTAGGCCAATTTGAATCAATAAAACCATCTGGAAGAATTGACTCACCAAATCCCCATTGATTCAATGGGACTATTCTAGTGTGATTTACTACAGTAAGGAACAGGATTTTGGCCATTGTTTCCTTTAATAGTGGTTCAGCCCCCATTTCTGTCCTCCTTCTCTTTACCCTCTCTTTTCAGATGGTTATGGGTGTATTTTTGTTAGTAGGTATTACAAAATTTGGCCTGGAGAACAGAAATAAAGCAGGAAAATGACTCATAGAGTTTGGTGAAGCCAACAATCTCTTTATTGCCAACCAAACAAATGGCTGTACATGTGGACATCACCAGATGGTCAGTATAGAAATCAAACAGACTACGTAATTGATGGAGACGCAGAAGTTATATTCTCTCAGTCAAAACAAGACCAGGAACGGGTTGTGGTACCGATCATGAACTGCTAACATCCAACATTAGAGGAAAGTTGAAAAACAACACTAAAAGAATCACAGTGCCAAAATATAATTTTAACAACATTCCTGATGAATTTGAAGTCCACATGAAAAACAGATTTGCATGACTAAACTCAATTGACTGTGAACTAGAAGACCTGTGGAATGAAATCAGAGATATTATTAGGGAAGAATGCAAAAAGACAATAGTAAAATGAAAAGAAAAACTTAGATGGAAACACTTAAAATTGTAAAGAACAGGCAACAAGCAAAAGTAAAAAGTAAAACTGAGATAACGAGCTTGAATGCAGTTTTTCAGTGACTGTCACATAGACACAAAGATAAGTATTACAATAGCCAGTGCAAAGAAATAGAGGAGCACAGGAAAAGGAGAAAAACAAAAGATCTCTCCCAAAAGATCCAAGAAATCAAAGGGAAATATAAGCCTAAATTAGGAATGCTGCATGACCAACAAGGAAACACTTTATCTGATCAGGAGAGAAAAAAAAGAGAAGGTGGAAACAGTATACTGAAGACCTTATACAGAGGAGATAAAAGGATGACAGGTTCCTTTGAAGAGAAATATTATGAATAAGAACCTGGAGTTCTAGAATGTGAAGTGAAAGCCGCTCTGAAACCACTAGGATGAAATACCAATAAAACAATTTCAAGCCACAGAGACTGGATCTGTCAAAATCCTAACAAGAATATGTCAACAAACATGAAAAACAAAGCAGTGGCCCAGATACTGGAAATATTCAATATACATTCCAATTCCCAAGAAAGGAGATGCCAAGGAGTGCTGTAACTATAGGACCATTGCTTTAATTTCCCATGCAAGGAAAGTGATGCTCAAGGTGTTGCAACAAAGGTTTTTACCTTATATATTATAAGAAATGCCTGATGTTCAATCTGGATTCTGAAAACGAAGAGGCACTTGAGATCACTCATAGTCTGCCCTTCCCTAGCTGGAGTGGGGGGTTTTCTTTCATAATCCAACCATTTGCTCTTCTGAGGAGAAGCAGTGAAGGGATAGGTCTAAAGCTTAGTGAAGTTACTACTAGTATACTTTTGTTGAGGGAAGAACAAATTACTTGTCCCAAGGCAGAGGAATATTTAAGGGTTGTTGTTTTTTGCCTCAGGGGAAGACGGGTAATTAAATGGTTTAGATCAGTGGTTCTTAACCTTTGTTACTCAGGTGTTTTTGAACTGCAACTCCCAGAAACCCCAGCCAGCACAGCTGGTGGTGAAGGCTTCTGGGAGTTGCAGTCCAAAAACACCTGAGTAACAAAGGTTAAGAACCACTGGTTTAGACTATGGTGACGATTTTATTGCTCAAGTTGGTTTTTTTCTAATATTTTTAATTCCTGCTTACTCTGGTTTTGCTTCTCTTGTTTAGTCTGTTTAGCACTATTGTTTAGTGGAGATTAAGAGTAAAAATATAATGAATAAAGAAATACTTCATGTCTCTTTCCCTGGGGAAAGTGTGTAATTTAAGCCCTTACCCTGGGGCGAGATGGGTAATTCGAGTCCCTTTTCCAGGGGGGAGATGGGAAATGCAGCTCTCTTGCCTGGAGACCTCAAAAAATACCTGAAACCAGTCCTGTAAATCATTAGAGATGAACAGCACAGTTTCCTTTCCTTTCTCCATGTTATATAAATAATGCATTACACCAATGGTAAACTGACAGAAATGAGATGCTTTTATTTCCGCTTAAATTTCAATCCACATTTCACACAACTGCCAGAGACAACAGAAGTTCTCTGCCGCAGTTTAAAATAAACACCGATGTACCCTAACATCTCCAGAAATACATGTTTCTCTTTTCATTTTAAACCACTTTTTTATCTCCTACAATTCCCACTATGCTAATTTACACCTTCTTTTAACTTGGCATTGCTGGACAGCCTCACAGCTTTTTATCATCATCACTTTTATTAAAGATAAGTACTAGGCAACATCTCATTAAGCTATTTCCTGTGTGATATGGTTGAGAATCAACATGGGAAGGATCTAAGCCCCCAATCTTTAATCTAAACAATTAGGAGTGCTCATTAACTTGAAGTACATGAATAGTCCCTTTGATCTCCCAGGAATTCCAGTTCATGTGTCTCAACGCCCGAGCAATCATACTGGCAAGATCACAGTTTTGACAGATTTCCCCTCCTTTTTTATTGGTTGTCGAAACCTCATTGGGGGTGCTTTGACAAACACTTTTTTGGTCTGCTGTTTGCTGTGAGAAATTCAGGCTTATGAGATGGAATTGGCTGGAACATCTCCATGTATTTAACAAGACTGTAACCAAGTCTTCTACAGTGGCAGATATTCTGACTTGTCAGGAGTGGCCCAAAAATTTTTGTAATTGAGATGAAGAATGAAATGGTACTCCCTTCCATGCCATGTACAAAAGCTGTGTGCACTGGGCAGTTAAAACTTTCTTAATCACTAGTGTGCACTGGGCAGATAAAACTTTCTTAATCACCACAGGGACAGTTTCTGTGGGGTTAGGGGGAATTTTCACCCCAGAAGCTGAAGGTATACACTATGCTACTGCTGCTAATTTTATTATCAAATGCAGTGTGGTGGCAAAAAATAAAGAGGAAATAATTACGATGATATAAAAAACATGTCTTGGGTCTCCCACAAGGTGAAAAAAGTGGGATAGAAAACAAATTTCTTTTCATTTAAAGAAAGTGCAAGCTCTCACTAAATCATAATTCTGTTACAGAGTTTTGAATTTCTGGTTAAAATTCTTTTTACACAGCAGAAGGACAGAGATTCACAGAGGAGAATAGCTTAAAGTTGCCTTTTTGTGCAAATATGGGTGGGGCAGTTGTAGGTTAATTGGCTATTATAAAAGGGGGCCATGACCTGAAAAAGCTCTAAATGCTTATGTGGGAGAAAGAACAACAGATCATATTTTTAAAAACCCATGCTCTATGCTTTGCACATACCCCTCAAGTCACAACTTTGCCACTTCCTTAGTCCTCCTTGATGCAACATGACCCCTTCGGTGACAAAGACCTGCCTTTTCTGGCAGGCTTTTAATAAATGGTTTGGCCAAAGTTAAGTCACTTCTGAATGCTATACTGAACAATTCTTTTAAATTGTGTTTTCAGAGCTTTTAAATTTTTAGATGACAATTTTTAAGCACTATTGTATGCTTTCTTGTTTTTTAAAACTTGTGATTTGTTGGCCAAAATCCTGTTGCTAAGTGTAATACACTGCATTACAGTGAGAGTAGACAGATTTGAATCAACAGCTCCTACGGAGGAGTTGAGTCATTAAATTCCAATAGGTTCAATGGGCCTAAAGGTAAAGGTAAAGGTTCCCCTTGACAATTGTCCAGTCGTGTCCGACTCTAGGGGGCGGTGCTCATCCCCGTTTCCAAGCCGTAGAGCCAGTGTTTGTCCGTAGACAGTTTCCGTGGTCACGTGGCCAGCGCAACTAGACACGGAACGCTGTTACCTTCCCACCGTAGTCGTACCTACTCACATGTACTCACATTTTTATATGCTTTCGAACTGCTAGGTAGGCAGGAGCCGGGACAAGCGACGGGAGCTCACTCTGCTGATTTTTTGACCTTGCAGCCCAGACGCTTTGCGGTTTAACCCGCAGAGCCATCACGTCCCTCAATGGGCCTACTGTAGTGCAACTTCCTACACTAAGCAGCAGGATTTGGGCCACTGTGCTTTTAGTCCAGCTGTTCTTTTAACCATTTGTGAGACATCTTGGGTCCCTTCATCAGGAGAAAGGTGGCATAGAAATAAAACAAATATGTACATAAATGAAATAAATATTACCTCCACATCCCACCATGAGGTAGACTTGAATTTCTGTTTTAGAGAAGACATGTGGCGGAAGCTGATTAACAGCTCCAGAACCATAATGAACCAAGGTACGGTAGAATCCACGTAGCCTCTCATCAGCTGGTTTTCTTTACTATACCTGTATGATCAAGCAATCTGTTTTTAAGTGGGTTTTTATGTCTTGGAATGATCCATACAGGAAGTTTCTGCAAGAATGTCAGGTGTTTTCTTTCCCCTTCCCTAGCGTGCAGGGTTTCAAGTACAAGCCTCATACCCTACTCCATCCACATTATTTGAATCACCTTTAGGGCCACCCCTACCATGAGGCAGAATGAGACAATTGCCTTAGTTAGTAGTTAACTAGGAAGCAACAGCAACGGCTTCTCTTCTTCTGAAGTCCCTGTTTCTCTCTTTGGGTAGAAAATGAAGCTGAGCATATGTCCTGGGTCCCTAAACTAGTCTGCTGTCTCTAGCTGAGTATGGTACTGTGAGGGTTCAGTTTCTCCTCAGGTCTAATCATCTCTGGGTTCCCCTTTTACCTCACTGAATGACATTACATGTTCTCACTTCAAACTTTCAACATTTATTGTGGGAACATCTAGAAAACTATGAACATCAAACAGGAACTTCTCTTCCTCACTCAAAGGAGTGAGGAATGGGATGTAATTTTGAGTCTCCAACAAAGAGCCCACAACAAAACCAAACTGCTCTTTTCCCAGATCCGGGTCAATGTCCATCAATGCCACGCCTGATGGTATTGGCAACACGGGCATGGTGCTTGAGAATGTCCTCTTCAACCTGGGTCCTCTGTCTCCCACCTCCTGCACCATCCACAACTACAGCTCCTACCACTCTTGTTCTTGGCTAGCCTCTGCCATCGGTCTCTCTTTCTCTCTTCTCCCTTTGTCTTAGCCCCGTCCTCTCTTTTACGTCCTCCCCACTCTTTGGCTTCCTTCTCTCCCCAATATGATTATTTTTGGGGAACCACCTCATGCTTTCTCCTCTCTGCCTCCTCCTTAGGCACCATCAGTCTCTCCCACCTATGGGTCCAGGGGTTTTCAAGTTTTATCAATACCCTCCAGGGGGGAAGAACTTCCTTTGTTTTCTCTGCATCCTCCTGCCTCTACTACTCCGTTTCTCCAGAGCAGGGACCTATTTATATCCTTCTCCTCCCCCTCTTCCATTCCCACCTTTTCTAGCCACTGACACCTCCTCCATTATTTCAGCCACCTTTCTTAATGGCTCAACCTCCAACTTCACTCCTATTTCTGCCATTTCTCTCCCATGCTGAAGTGGTCACTTTCCACTCTACCCAACTTCACCTAGGCTGGGATTCAACCAGTTTCTCTCCATTCCCTGGTGGAACGGGTGGCACTCTTGCAGGGACATCCTCGGGCCTTCCATCCACCTCACAGCTATTCCATCACAAATGATGAAGTAAATTATTGCCTGCATAAAATTTGCATGTGTCAATTTACATGTACAGCTGCAACTTAACAAATGCAACAAGGAGCCTTGTATCACCTTAAGGACTACAAAGTTTTATTTGGCATCCTAAGGTTTTGTGGGCCCAACACAAGTACATTGACTACACAGAACCTTGTGCCAAATAAAGCATGTTAGTCATTCAGGTCACACAGGACTCTGTGCTGCTTTTGCTGGCAATGGATTAACCCAGCTCCCCACCACCATTCGGAAATTTACAGTATCTATACCATTGTGGGGGAAACTCACGATGCTTGCTCAGTCTACTATCCAGATGCTTTTTTGACTGTTAATGGGCAACTTTGAGACCCCTGCACTCCCTTCTTCTTATTCTTTATATTTAAATTGCACTTGGATTTGTCATCCTTTCAAACAGAGGATTGTACCTCTATTTGAACCCTTAAAACCCTTTGAGAACCCTTAAAACAGAGAACTGTCTCTATAAAGTAGGGCACTTGGTCACAGGGTTGTTGTGCTGATAAAGGAGAGAAGAGCAATCAACGGTCACTGAAAGAAAGATGGGACATAGATACAAGTAGATTGATAGATATAACTAAGTAGGGTTGGTTCCCCCCACCCACCCCATTTAATAGAAGCATATGCATTATCATGACTTGTGATCTTTCATTTCTTAAAATGTTTCATTGTTCATCTCCACAGCATGCCCAGCAGGCAAGGGCAAGTTGACATAACTCTGCCCGGATTACCAAGATCCCACAAGAGCTTTGCTGACACACTTTCCTCCCTCTGGTGTGATGAGAATGCGGGAAATGCTGACCTGATGTGACCTCTCAACGCAGCTGAGATTTGAGAAACATCCATTCAGGGTTCAATGTTCCTGCATCTGATGCTGGAAGTCACAATGCTTCTAACGCTTTGATTGCCAAGGTAGGCAGCAGTAACTAAAAACATTCTCACGTAACAACACACGGTGTGTGCATGCCTAAGTATTTCTCTTTGCTGTTTGTTTTTCATTACATTTTGTACACTGTTCACGCTTGCATGTCAGCATTCCTTTTATCCATCTTCTGAACCAGAGCAGCTTGCAACAGGAGTGGACAAACTTGGGCTTCAGGAAATCTACCTTGTTTTTCACTCGTATCCGAGATCCACTCACAGTAGCCATAATCAAAATGGTAGCCATGGAAGGTGTGGGACTAAGGAACAAGATGTATTTGCAGACCTGCTCAGCTCAGAAATGTGTTCCTATTTTTAACGTGCAAATCTATTGCTGTTTGCCCTCCCCCAACCTTCCTTGATTTCAGCAGCCTAAGCTAGGATGGAAATGCCATTCGTTTTTGCTGTAAGTTAAACCACTGGGAGCCAGAAATCCAAGCTGATCAGGAAATAGTCTGGAAATCTACCAGTAGATCTGGGGCTTGGACAAATTCTATTTTTTTTTTAAACTGAAAGACCCAGTTTTTCAGAATCCAGAACCTTACAACCTTCCAATTATGCGATTAAAATTAGATAATCAACTATTCCTGATTAGCAATATTAGGATTAGGATTAGGATTAGGCATCCTTCAGTCTCGAGAGACTATGGTAATGTGCTCTGAATAGAGGACCTGGAACAGCGTCTAGTGTGGCTGAGAAGGCCAATTCGAGAGTGACAATCCCTTCCACACTGAAGACAAATACAGTCTGTCCCCTGTCCAGCTCCCTGATTTTGCTGGTTTTGGGACTGCCTCTTTGCCTCGGCCTGGTGGACAAGTGTCTCTTCAAAATGCGAGAGGCTATGATGCACCGCCTGCCTCCAGGCTGAACGCTCAGATGTCAAGGTTTCCCATCTGTTGAGGTCCATTCCTAAGGCCTTCAGATCCCGCTTGCAGATATCCTTGTATCGCAGCTGTGGTCTCCCTCGGGGGCGATTTCCCTGCACTAATTCTCCATACAGGAGATCTTTTGGAATCCGGCCATCAGCCATTCTCACGACATCCCCGAGCCAACGTAGACGTCGTAGTTTCAGTAATGTATACATGCTAAAAATTCCAGCTCGTTCTAGGACTGCTCTATTTGGAACTTTGTCCTGCCAGGTGATACCAAAAATGCGTCGTAGGCAACGCATATGGAAGGTGTTCAGCTTCCTCTCCTGCCGTGCACAAAGGGTCCAGGACTCACTGCAGTACAGGAGTGTACTCAGGACACAGGCTCTATAGATCTGGATCTTGGTATATGCCGTCAGCTTCTTATTAAGCCATACTCTCTTTGTGAGTCTAGAGAACATGGTAGCTGCTTTGCCAATGCATTTATCCAGCTCGACATCTAGGGAGTGTCAGAGATCGTTGAGCTAAGGTACGCAAAGTCAATAGCAATAGCAATATATCACCTGTATTTTGAATTCACAGAAATTTGAAAACACTTACCACATTGTCATAACTGTGGCAGTGAAATCTGGGGCTCTCCAGATATTTGCTTGGCTTCATCAGGGATGATGGCAGTACACCTAGAGGGCTACTGATTCACCACCTCTAATTTAAGGGACAAGCCTAACGGTAAGTGTTTTGTTGTTGTGTGCGGTCAAGTCACACTTATGAATGAGTGATCTCCAAAATGTCCTCTCCTCAACACTGTTGAGCTCTTGCAAACTCAAGCCTGTGGCTTCCTTCAGGGTGTCAATCCATCTCATATTTTATCTTCCTCTTTTCCTACTGCATCTCTCAGTCTTTTCCAGCATTTTCCAGAGACTCTTGCCTTCTCAATACACCTTATAAGTGTTTGACAGTGAAACAAAGAAATCATGTTTTGAGCTAGAGAGGGTATCACTCCAGTACATTGTGGACCTCTTGGCAGAATAAATAGGCAGCTATCATGGTGGTTGGACTGCTTGTGTGTAAACTAAGTCAGTGGGCTTTCTTGGTGCACTGGGCCCTTGAGAGGGTACTCAGTCCTAACTGATGCCATGTCCAGGTGCAAAAATGTTTATTTTATCCCCCTCTCATCTCTGGTTTAGCATGGCTATCTACAACAGACAAAAAAGAGAGTTCATCTGATGTCGTCCAAGCATAATCTCTTACTGCCTCTTTAGCTCAAATAAACGCACGGGGAATTGGGAGTAAATACCAGGAAATGCTAGTCTGTCCTTCTGTCTCTCTGACCTCTTCTTCGTCCTGCAGACATTGTTAGACTGATATTCTCAGGGTCAATCTATCAGTTTTTCCCACTTCAAATTCTTTTCATGCTTCTGGAGGAAGCAGGCACTGTGTCTCTCCTTCTACCTTGTGCACTTCTGTAGCATGTGTCTAGTTAGGAATAGGATTAGAATTTAGGCTTTGTTATGTGAAACGCAGATACCCAATGTGGTCTAAGTATTGCTGGATGGATAGCTCAGTGGTTAAGGTTTCTGGTTGCAGAGCCAGAGGTTAGAAGTTCAATTCCCCACTGTGCCTCCTGCAATTAGTGCCGACTTGTGTGGCCTCAGGCAAGCTGCACAGTCCCAGGGCACTCCCAGAGGAAGGGAATGGTAAACCACTTTTGATTGTTTGCTACTTGGAAAGGGTCACCATTGGTCAGAACTGACTTGATGGCACACAATTATTATTATCTGAAATGTTACTATCTCAATAAAGCTTGTAACTTGATTTTTTAACTGCTTCTCCTGCCTTTATTTTGGGTCTGCAGTCGGACCAAGCCCTCACATGTTCATGCTATATTTACTCTGCTCCTGAGAGAGTCATTTTCAATATTTTTCACTCCCTCACATGTTGTGAATACTCACAACAAAAGACACACAACAGAATTTACATTTTGCCTGTAGTGGTCCCCCCCTTCAAATGGTCTTTTGTTATCTGTAAAAGATTATTTTCTGCCTCTGCAATTGCCAACAGAAGAAACAAGGAAAACATAAGTGCAAAGCAATCCATGGTAAATACAGCCTGCCAGTGGCCCTAAGGTGGCAAAAGACTCGGTTGGTTTTCATGTAACATGCTATGGTCTGATATAGTTACCCCTTGGGAAAGAAAAAGAAAAAAGCTGTTGATCCTGGTTGTTATCAGCAGGTTGAATTACAGAAACCAGCAGGTGAACCTTTTCTCAGCCTGGAGATAAACATTTAGACCTGTTGCAGAATAACAGACTGCTGTTAGACGCACACCTGTTTTGGTGAGTTGAAATGTTGACATTTGACAGTGCTATTGTCTCTAACCTAATTCCACTCCAGCCTACAGTTCCAAGATCTCTGTCTATTGCAACTAGCACCATCTAGTGATTCCTACTTACAATGCTTTAATTATCTTATTCTTAATCTTTATGTATACAAATGCAAAGGAGAAGGAAAGCAGAAACGCAAGAAATACTGAACAAGTCAACAAGCTGTAAGTGTAATGTTGACATGTATCACCTTAACAATGGGATCTTTTGACGGCACAGTATTCTTGCTGAGAACAGATTCCTTCAATTCCAGGTATTTTTTTTCCTTGTTATTGTTTCAATGTCAATATAATAGTTTTTTAAAATGTAGAAGTTCCTACAGCAGCTCACTAGATGGAAACAGTAGCATAGAGGCAGAACTACACATTGAAAGCTCTCTAGAGAAAAAGGTATGGAGAAAGCAGGGCTAGTTTAGAGAAAGCCAACATGGGCAGCTCTGTGCCTTGTGGGCTTGTGTTTTTCTCCTAACTACAGCTTTCTTCATAAGCAGCGACCTAGTCCACCTGTAATTAATGTTAGAGATCATCGTTTGTCCTGACCAGTTATCTTCAATGAGCTAAATTAAGTACAGAGTCAAAAACATGGAGTTAACTTGTAATAACTTTAGAAAAAGGTTTATTAATTACAGACTTTAGTATTTCAGTAGCAAAGGTCAAAGTATAGCACTTGAGTGAAAAAGAAAGAAGGCTATTTGTCTTACATATTCCAGGCAAGTTTCTTTAGCTTTGATGAATGTTTCTAAATACGGTAAACCACCCCCTAAAGCTGGATGGCATGGATGCAAGTGTGGATGGAGAGAGAGAGAGAGAGCAATCAGATAGCATGTGCTCAGGCAACCTCCATCTTGGAAGAGGCCCTTCTTCAAGGAAGAAGGCACACAAGAGAGAGGAGGGGCGCCCCAATAGCAGGGTAGAACTGAATGACTGGCTGAATCACCCACTGGGACACAATAGATCTGCATACTCCAACACTTAACCCAAGAGAAGTGTCCCCCTTTCAGAAAACCCACTGAAAGCATTCAGAGAACTAGCTAGTTCCCATGGCAATACTTACCAAATAGTTTTTATTTTCTTAAGCTTTTGGGTGTCAATGTGCACTTCTTCAGATGAACAGAATGGCTGTTTTGCTGGGGGAGTTTAAAACCGTTGACAGGGAGGTTGTGTCAGAAAAGGAGAAGAATCGGGTGTCTTGGTCCTCCTTGAAGATCTTTAACAGACAATAGTTGGTGATTAATTGAGTACAATGGTGTTGATTAGGGTCTGGCTATGTGTCAAGGCCCAGATGGTTGGATTAGTATATATAGTATAATGACCAGGGATGGGGACTGAAGACTGGGGACTCGCTATCAAGTTAGACTTAAATTGCATCTGTGATTCGACTTGTGTTTTTTTTTTTTTAATGACTTGGACTCAACTTGTGACTTGGAACTAGAGATGGGGGTATTCGTATTCATATACGAATACCCCTGCATAGGTGGACCGTCCACTCACCTGTCTGCTGCTGCTGCCGGCTCCACGCTCCCTTCCAATCACTCTGGAGCTCATGGTCGACTAGCCACTCCTGGCAGAAGGAGAGAAGACGAGCCTCCCTGCCAGGCTGACGAGTAGCTAGTCGACCGCGAGCTCCAGAGCAATTGGAAGGGAGTGCGGAGCCGGCTGCAGCAGACGACAGGGGAGTGGACGGTCCGGCCCTAGGAGGCTGGACTCTCATTGTGTCCACCTGTGCAGGGGTATTTGTATTCATATACAAATACGAATACCCCCATCTCTACTTGGAACCCACCCACCCCCTCTCTTTTTTCTAGGGGAAAAAGGTTTTTAAAATTATTTTAATAACGTATTCTCGAAGGCTTTCACGGCCAGGATCCGATGGTTGTTTTAAGTTTTTTGGGCTGTTTGGCTGTGTTCTGAAGGTTATTCTTCCTAATGTTTCACCAGTCTCTGTGGCCGGCATCTTCAGAGAACAGGAGTCAGAATTCTGTCTGTGCTCTGGTGCAGTTTTCTGGGATAGTTGAGTATTTATAGCTGTGGGATCAGCTTTTGTCCTTTTCAGGAGATTGGGTGATTATGGTGATCAGTGTGTTTTTTGTTGTGGGTGTATTGTTGTGATAAGGTGGAGAGATTATTTGTCACTGTGATTGATGGGTGTCGTTAGCTGGTCTTTTGTGTGCAGTGATCACCGGTCCTTGTGGCTGGGTAGAGTTCGTTGACCTTTTGCAGGCTGTATTTTTCAGTGCTGGGAGCTAGGCTTTGTTGAGTTTTAGACTTTCTTCTTTTTTGTTGAAGCCCTGCTGGTGTTTGTGGATTTCAATGGCTTCCCTGTGCAGTCTAACATAATGATTGCTGGTGTTGTCCACAAAACGCAGCATCCACACCAGAATCAAAGAACATGAGAGACTCTGCAGACTAAAACAACCGGAAAAATCGGCAGTAGCTGAACATGCCCTGAAACAAGCTGGACATGAAATTCTATTTCAAAACACAGAAGTACTGGACAACAGCCAAACAGTCCGAAAAACCTAAAACAACCATATTTTAATAACATTTAATAAGATACAATGTACAAAACCATAAAACAGTTATAAACTATCAACCCCCACATTGTAAACATATGAAATCATATTACTAGTTAACATAACACATCTTTCCCTAAATCAGTATGAGTGGCTGGCTGGGTGGGTGGGTTGCTAACAGAGCCAGTATGATTATTGCAATACTGAATTAAAAGGAAGCCAGGTTTTATAAAACAAGTCCATACTGGAATTCTGGTACCTCAGTTGTGAGTGGGCAGTGAGTTTTTCCATCAAAACTAATTTCCATACCCTAGATTCCCAAACATTCATTGAAATTTCTACAGCTGTCTTCCAACATTTGCAATTTGTCTGTCTGTCTGCTAAACATAAGAAAGTAATTAGCTCTTTATGGTGTAGGACTGCATTGGAATCTAAGAATAAATTCATTAATCCCAATGCTGGACTTATAACCATACTTTGTGATGTTATATTCCCCCCCCTCCCCCGAACACCTTGACCCAGAAATTATATAGGAAAAAAGCTTGCTTTCAATAGTGACTCAGACCTGGGGCTTGGGTATCAAAGACTCAGACTCGGGACTTGGTACCAACAACTTGGACTCAGACTTGGGCCCGGACAATAAGACTTGCCGACTTCCCTAATAATGACACAAGAAACCACTTTCTTTTTCAAGGCCGAGAGAGAGAGACTTCCTGATGGTTTCCTGCTCAATGGCCTTCCTTTGGAACCTGTCCTTGAACTTTCTTTAATGACTGCAACTCTGAGATTGGAGAGGCAGTGTCTAGGAAGGGTGATGTGCTCACCCACTGGTTTCTGGGTATTTCTGTTTCTGAAATGTGCCCATTGGCCTGTCTGTCCCATAAAGTAGTGGTTCCCCAACCTTGGGTTCCCAGTTGTCCTTGGACTGCAACTCCCAGAAGCGTTTGCCAGCACAGCTAGTGGTGAAGGCTTCTGGAGACCCAAGGTTAGGAACCACTGCCATCTAGAGTGCAGTGGCGCACTGCTGACAAAAGGTGGCATATATCCCTTTGGAAGATGAGCAAGTGTATGAGTCCCTGTTATTGCAGATTATGTTCTTTGTTCCTCTGATAGTGTTTCCTGTTTAAATATGTGGGCAGAACTGGCACCTGGGTTTGCCACAAGGTCTGGATCCTATGACAGTGTCTCTGGTGGATAGTCTGTTGTTGTTGTTATGTGCCATTAACTTGGTTCCAACTCATGGCAACTCTATGGACGAGCAATCTCCAAATGGTCTTGTCCTCAACTACCCTGCTCAGCTCTTGTAAATTCAAGCATGTGGCTTCCTTTAGGAAGTCAATCTATCTCACGTTTGTTCTTCCTCTTTTCCTACTGCCTTCAATGCTTTACCAGCATTGTTGTCTTTCCCAGAAAATCCTGCCTTCTCATGATGTGCTCAAAGTAGGCCTGCCTCAGTTTCAACATTTTTCTTTCTAGATTTATTTCAAGGCTTGATTTGATCTAGGACCCACTTGTTCATCTTTCTGGCAGTCCAGGAGAGCTGGCAAAGCTCTCCTACAGCACCACATTTCAAACAAATCAATTTTCTCCTGTCGGCTTTCTTTATTGTCCAGCTTTTGTAATACTTTTGAATTCTATGGGGCAATCTGTTTACTTTACTTCCTGTTCGCCGATGATGCAGCCATTGTTGCCCACTCTGCTGAAGACCTCCAACAACTCATGAATCGTTTTAGCAAGGCCTGCCAAGACTTTGGACTAACAATCAGCCTGAAGAAAACACAAGTCATGGGCCAGGGTGTGGACTCACCTCCCTCTATTACCATCTCCACACAAGAATTGGAGGTTGTTCATGACTTTGTGTACCTTGGCTCAACGATCTCTGACACTCTCTCCCTAGATGTCGAGCTGGATAAACGCATTGGCAAAGCAGCTACCATGTTCTCTAGACTCACAAAGAGAGTATGGCTCAATAAGAAGCTGACGGCATATACCAAGATCCAGGTCTATAGAGCCTGTGTCCTGAGCACACTCCTGTACTGCAGTGAGTCCTGGACCCTTTGTGCACGGCAGGAGAGCAAGCTGAACACCTTCCATATGCGTTGCCTCCGACGCATTTTTGGTATCACCTGGCAGGACAAAGTTCCAAATAGAGTAGTCCTAGAACGAGCTGGAATTTTTAGCATGTATACATTACTGAAACAGTGACGTCTACATTGGCTTGGGCATGTCGTGAGAATGGCTGATGGTCGGATTCCAAAAGATCTCCTGTATGGAGAATTAGTGCAGGGAAATCGCCCCTGAGGGAGACCACAGCTGCGATACAAGGATATCTGCAAGCGAGATCTGAAGGCCTTAGGAATGGACCTCAACAGATGGGAAACCCTGACATCTGAGCGTTCAGCCTGGAGGCAGGCGTTGCATCATGGCCTCTCCCAATTTGAAGAGACACTTGTCCACCAGGCCGAGGCAAAGAGGCAGTCACGAAAGCAGCAAAATCAGGGAGCTGGACAGGGGACAGATTGTATTTGTCTTCAGTGTGGAAGGGATTGTCACTCTCGAATTGGCCTTCTCAGCCATACTAGACGCTGTTCCAAGTCCTCCATACAGAGCACGTTACCATAGTCTCTCGAGACTGAAGGATGCCTAATCTAATCTATTGATGAACCTTGCAAACAGGATTTATTAATATTAATGTTTTAATGACTGTTTTAATATAGGATATTATTATAATATTGCCTATTTTTTAATGGTTTTAATGTTTTTAAAGTTTTAATATCATTGTATGCCGCTCAGAGACCATTGGTAATGGCGCGGCCAAAAAATCTTGTAAATAAATAATAATAATAAATAAACACAAAATGAATGGATGAATGAAGGGCACACAGGGACTTTCTGAGGCAAATTTATTTTTCAAACAAATTTAAATTCCAGCTAGAAGCCCAACACAGAAGCAACATGTACATTAGGATTTTAAGTCAGTAACAACCAAGGCAACCATTTTAGGCACTATCTGCTTTTGTCTTCTTCCTGTTGCAAAACAAAGATGGTTCGTGCCCATCTCTACTTGCAGTAAATCCCATTTGAACTCCATTACCTTTATCACTCGGTAGGCACTGCTAGGCTTTCGAACAGAAATGGGAAACTATTGCCCCTCCCATTTCATCCTTAATCTTTCATTATTTCCACCAGTATAATAAGCGTGTTCTGCATTTGTAGTTCTAGAATATCTAGAAGAACATGCTCAACCCGTTTTTAAACCACTGAGGATTATTTTTGATGCATTGCATTAAGACAAAACCAAACCACCTTGCTAAAAATTGCCCTGAAGTCCAAAAGATGAGTGTTGATGACAATCAAACCTAGCTCATGTTTGTTCATTTGTTCATTCTTTGTCTCTCTTGCATATGCGGACAGAACTTGCTCCCCAAAAGAATAGTATTAAATAAGCCTACATTGGCCACTAAACCCACCTATCCTTTTTCTAGGTGATTATAAACCAATTGGCCTAGTTTTTTCACAGACACTGGAGTCAAGCTAATAGAGTGAGAACATTTAATTAAGAGTTGATTAAATAGTAATCATGCGTCGTCAAATCAATTCTGACTTATGAGGTCCCTTTTCAGGGTTTTTCAGGTAGAGAATACTCAGAAGTGGTTTACCCTTCCCTTCTTCTGGGGGCACCCTGGGGCCATGTAGCTTGCCCAAGGCCACACAGGCTGGCTCTACTCAAAGGAGGTGCAGTGGGGAATTGAACTCCCAACTGGATATGTACACCACTAAGCTATTCAGAGTTGATTAGAATACAGTAGTTGGTTTAAACCAGGAGTGAGGGTACATTTTCACCTAAGGTCAGCATGCCCTTAGGGGTAATCAGCGAGGAGTGTGACATCCTGGCAGTAAGTACAGCAAAAACCAAAGAAGCATGACTCCTTTTATCTCTTTCTCTGTCTGCAATCCAATTTCTGTCTTCCTCCTCCTCCTTCTTCTCCTTCTCCTCTCTCTCTCTCTCTCTCTCTCTCTTTCTGACATCAGCTTCCCACTTTCTTCTTCCCAGGCCCTGGAGCTCTTGGGAAGTGGATAGATGTTTCTTGTCAGACGGCTGAGCTGATTTCTTGTGTAGAAGACTTGAAATTAAGTCAAGGCCTGCGTGAAATTAGGCTTTGTGCAGCCTTAGGGCCATAGATTGCCTACCTCTGATTAGGACCACCTCACCCTTCTAACATTGAAGCCATTTAGACCTTGCCTAATCATGCATCAGATAATTAAACAGAATGCTATACATATTTAGTACATCAGAAGATCAAAGGGACCATCTGAAAAGGGACATCCTTTAATTTATTTTATTTATTTAAAATATTTTTAACTCCGCCTCTCTCCTTGAAAAGGACCCAAGGTGCCTAACAACAGTGAAAGACAATAAAGTATAAAACAATGAGTATACAATAGTGCTCAACATCATTAAAAGACAATATTTAAAGCTAAGAACAATGAGTAAAGAGGCATCTTACATCCTTAAAAGGCAATATTAAAGCTGAGAACAGTAAGTATACAATTAAAAAAAGAAAAACCAGTGCCACTGTGAGAAATGGAAAACACAAAAATAGAAAACACAAATACTACTAGAAATACAGTCAAAGCAGTAATGCCCAACAATCCGTCCCAAAACAACAACAACAACAACAGGTACAGGTAGCTAGTTATTGAGGAAAGACTTGCCTGAAGAGAAAGGTTTTTTGGCTTTAAAACAGAAGGTACTGCCCACATTTGAAAATGTCAATTTTTTTTACTACACCTCCCACAATCCTCCAGCCTGGATAGTCACTGTGCATACAGCCTGAGAGAGTCTACCGGTA
Source organism: Intellagama lesueurii (assembly GCA_037013535.1). Lineage (NCBI taxonomy): Eukaryota > Metazoa > Chordata > Lepidosauria > Squamata > Agamidae > Intellagama > Intellagama lesueurii. The sequence continues at coordinate 25,375,628 of JBAJHW010000001.1, forward strand.
GGAGTCATAGTCTGGGGGCTGGGGTGTGTGTTAGAATCACTTCCCCAGGTTTTGGGAATGCTTATCCAAAAATGCAAACGTTGTACAGTATTACAATAATATTTTTATTAGGCCAACTCTTCTCCCTACAACTCCACAACCCCCACAAAAACAGAAAAGAAGGAAAAGGAAAACAATGAAAACAGAAAATTGCATGCAGCTGTTTGGGTCATTAGCTTCTCTCATCAGGGGAGATCCTGCAAAACAGAGGTCCCCAACCCCCGGTCCGTGGCCTGGTGCTGGTCCGTGGCCTGAGCCGGACCGGGCCGAGACAGACCTCCCCCCCCCCACCCCCAGCACGCACTCACCCCCGCACAGTCCGTTTGCGCCTGCGCGTGCGCTCCAGCATGCCCGTGCGAGCGCTGCACCGCCGTTTGCACATGCGCACGAGGTGCCCCGCCTTCCCCAGCCGGTCCGCGGACCGAAAAAGGTTGGGGATAGCTGCTGCAAAAGATAGGACAAACAGGGGAAAGGATGCACACATACAACTAGACCAGAATGTAAAGTCTTTATGTTCATCCCATTGCAGCTTTGTTGAAAGGAAAGAAACAACTTTATGTTTTTTACATTTTGTTCCGGTTCACCTAATTAAGATATTACTATAATATGGATTTTGAGTTTTGGACCTTGCTTAATGGCTAACATGGCTGCCTTGCGTCTTCTCAGGTGGTACCTACCACAACACGTATATGTAACATCTGAAGTCTGGAAAGTTCTTCACTTTTCAGAACCATAATTTTTATCCTGTTACAAATTTAATCTATTAATTGACTGCATCTGCAGTCTAAAATTCACATATGTGCAGATAAATAGTATTGAACTCAGTAGGGCTCATGTCCGAGTAGACATGAGCTGGATTGCACTGTAAAACACTGGCTGCTTTCCGCTAATTTAAAACCCCTCCTGACCCATATTGATTTTCAGCTAGACTGAAAATGGTCTAGGATTTCCTCAGCAAGGTGCTTCTACCTCCTAGGGAATAATTGATCAGATTCTGCTTTCCCAAATTAATTTAAATTGATCCCTGCATGTGGGTGCTCTTTGCTTTCTAATCTATTTGCCCATATACTCTCATCAAAAGTACTGCCAGCCTGACTTTTGTATAAAATTCACACCTGGAGCTAAAGGTTTGAAAACCCAGTTCTTATCCAACTGCCTGTGTAGCTGTGATCGCTGCAATTCATAATCTTAAAACACACAAAAGAAAAGTCATGACCAACTGTTTATGGGATGGCTACAGTACTTTGATTCTTCCAGATTAATTCTTTGTGAAGACGCCTGCAGCTCTTCAGATAAGATCAAGGGCACAACAACAACAAAAAAGGTGAAAAGCACCAATCGAAGAAGCCATGCACTCAGTAGTTATTCCAGCAAAGTGTGGCTCTGTAAAGAAAGGAGAGAGATGGTGGAGCTTTGTGGAAAAACGACTCTCAGCTATGAGGTTTGCTTGTAGGAAAACTAGGCCATTAATGATACAGTGCTTTATTTACACAACCCATCTTGGACTCTGTTTCTTTGGTATCTAAGGATATCTGAAAGACAGTCTGCAACCACAGCAGCCCGTAGGTTTCTTATGGTCTTCACTTGAAGTTCTGTCTGTGTGAGGCCAGGTTTGTGGGACCATAAAACCAGGCTTCTTCAGTGGCAGCCCCCCATTTCTGTTAATCCTCACATGACGGATCCGGCTAGCTCTTTCATCGTCTTCCAGCAATCAGCCAATATGGCTGTTTTTTTTTTTTTTTTGCTCAATATTTCATTGCTGCTAAGAGTAGCTGCTGCTGACTTACACATTTTGGTGCTCTGCTTTAAAATATATATATACATATTTGATTTTTTTTCATTTTAAAGTTATGCATATCACCTAGAGAGCCTGAGCCTGTAGGCAGTATAAGACAAGATTGCGTCTTACAGAGTTACTGAGGGCTTTATCTACATGGCTGGGCTGCAAGAGGCTATAGCAGGTTAAATAGGGTTGTTAGGAGGGCCAATATGCCATTTAGTGCGATCCTCACATCTAAATGTCATACGGACCTCAGGTGATCCTATCTAGTCTGCTTTTAAAAAGCATAATATGTGTATTATGTATGTGTATTACAAGTGATCTTTAAGAGAAGCTTATTAGGCAATATACCTTTCTTAAAGGTCCATCAAGAGCCTGCCACGGCCTAATACATGTATCTAATACACAAATATACTTTCTTTCGTATTCTCGAAGGCTTTCACGGCCGGGATTCATTGGTTGTTGTACTGTAGGTTTTTCGGGCTGTCTGGCCGTGTTCTTGAGAACAAGAACACAGCCAGACAGCCTGAAAAACCTACAACAACCAATACTTTCTTTCCCTTATCTTAAAGGCTGGTTAAGAAACTGCCAAGGTGGTGGATTGATCGATGGGCAGTTTCTTGACCAGCCCTTTAAGGTAAGGGGAATAAAATATATATTTTATAATCAATTCAGCACATTTTTGCTGCTTTAGTGGAGGCTTTTTTAAAAACATCCCATGTAGTTAGCCTCTGAGTTTATTTATTTAAAACATTTCTACCCTGCCTTTCTCCTTAAGAAAGACTCAAGGTGGATCACATCATTCAAAGACAATATTTAAAGAGAAAAGCAATAAGTATACAAATACTAAAAAGGATCAAATAAATGCCACAGTAAAAAGATAGTAAACAGAAGCAACATCAAAACACATTCAAAGCGGTAAGGCACAGGAATCTGTTTAAGAGCCCCACTTAGGCAGTCACTTATTAAGGGAAAGTTTAAAGCTTGTTTCAAGAGAAAGAGTTCCATTTGCTTCAAAGCTTTTTGTACAATCAGAGCATTAGCAGCTATGGCACCCCATGGCAATAATACATTTAAGAAAAGAAAATAATTAACTGAATCTGTACCCCAGATTCAGTTTTGTACCCCAGATTCAGTTTTGAGGCACTGCAAATGATATTTCCCCAGATCTAGGTGAGTCTTCTAGATGGGGATGGGCAGATTGTCTGGGGTCACTTTTCAGCCTGGCGAGCTGGTTTGCACATCCACGGAGTCATGGCCAAAGGGGAAGGGATGCATCTTAGTGGGTTTTTTTTTTTCCAAATTACATTTCTTTCCATTTCTTAACAAGATAATGATTTCTCCCACAAACCTATTCAGACATTAGCAATTATTATATACAATTAGCTCATTAGAGGCTGTGCTATCATTTCCTGAACATTCTGTGAGTGAAAGATAAATTAAAATTCCTTACATTTCGTTAATCATATAATTAATTTAATCATTTATAAAATCATGTACCACTTTCTGTGACAGCATCAACAGCAGTAACTTGATCCAAGTCTATGAGGAAAAGGCTAAAAGGTTTCCTGTTTAAGTAAATGATTAAGGCTCTTTATATATCATCTGGTTCACATTTTTCTGTGGGCACACTCTCCTGAATGCACAAGTATATCTGATCAGGATTGAGAAGATGTTTGTGAAGTATACAGTCCCAGCTCTTATCTTACTGTATCTATTTTGGTTATTATTGCCCAAGTGTGCTACGTTCATGTGTGTACAAAACGCTTCAGCCCAGATTAGATTCAGTGGCATCACATGCTCGCTTGGATATACAGATACCTCATGTAAAGGTGGTTGAAAGATTACTGTTGGGTTTGTACCTCCATTTCCTCATTTGTCTTTTTCATCTGAAGGTATTATGCATCAGTTTGTCTTATACAAAACTGACAGTGTTGACCACTGGTGATATGTAATCTGGATGGGGTGGGGATGGTGACATGGGGTAGTCCTAAACTTGGGTTGGGGCAAATAAAATTTATGTCCATTTACTGACTGAAGTCTATTAAAATAAGGAATGGGCAAATAAGAAGCTGGAAATTAGTAATTAACATAAACATCATAGGAAACATCCAGCTGAACTTTAGAAGTCTTCTACTTAATTATGTGCTATCAAGTTGGAACCAACTTCTAGAAACCCTAATAGGTAAGTGAGATATTTAAGGAGTGACTTTACCAGTTCCATTCCCGCAGTGAGTTTCCATGGCCATGTGGGGATTCGAACCCTGGTCTCCAGAGTCCTAGTCTGTCGCTCTATCCACTACACCATACTGGCTAGAAGTCTTCTACATCATGCTAATATTCTATTCTTACCTTTTTGGAAATGTTGCTTCTTCTATTTCTGTTTTGCACATTTTCCCCTTCAATTAAAAGTATGGCTTCTGCACCAAATATTTATGTCCCAACTGCAGATGGCGCTGAATTATCATATGCAGCACAAAGTTAGAACATCCTAACCAACCACGTAAACTAAAGATGGATGAACATAATAAAGGAGAGGCTTCGGAGAAAGAAAGGATTTTGCTACTGCTCTATTAAAAATGTAAAACTGAATATGAACAAGCCACTGGCCATGCCATCTAGAATATTCCTGGAGTTGTAATCCAAACAAATATTTTCTTCAGGTATGGAAACAAGGCTAAAGTGAAAGTAAAGATAGCATGTTGGCTACCCAAAATCCATCTGAGGGTAACATCAAGCTGGTGCACAAAACATACAACAATTTGGGGGACAAAATTATTTGGGCAGCATTAACTGTCCCCAACCTTAGTTTCCCCCAGTATAGTCCTTAAGCTACCAGATACTAGGCAGAAAGTCCACTGAGGCTCTTGAGGAAAGGGAGTGGGTTCAGAGCAGCTGGAACTCACTAGGTCCATGGTAGAGACAGGTCTTCGCTTGGTGGCAGTTCAACATGGACACTATACTGTACTGTAGCTTGCTGGTCCGTTAATCAATCCCTCTGTAAGCTAACAGCCTCCGGTCCATATGGAGAGATTGTATTGTAGGTATTATGTGATGTTTTGCTGTCTAGTGTAATAAATAAGAAGAGTAGATGGCTCCTCTAGAACTGCTACTGTATTATTGACCCAAATGGAATCTTTCTCCATTTGCAAAATTTACATCTTATCATTCAACTGCAGAGCAGGAAGGGACTCTATGGATCATTGAGCCCAGCTCCTGTCAGGGAGGTATAGTGGGGAATCAAACTCCCAACCTCTACCTAAACCACTGAGCTATCCTGCAGTTCTAATAAAATATTGATGACAGAGTGGTTGAAAGGAAACTCAGCAAGCCTGAAAATGACTTATTTATGTACAGTATTCATTTATTTAAAAATATTTTTATCCTGCCTTTCTCCTTAAAAAGGAACCAAGGTGGCTTACGTGATTAAAACACAATATTTAAAGCTAAAAACGGTAAATATACAAATACTAAAAAGGATCAAACAAATACCACCCTAAAAAAGCCAAACAAAAACAAAAACACATTCAAAGAAGGCACAACAACCTATTTAAAACCCCACTCATGTATGACTTCAACTTCAGTGATATATTTAAGTGCTTTTTTTTAATGGTACATCCCTTTGCCTGCATTAAATGTGAACTCTGTTCAGTCAATTTTATGTGTCCTCCTACGAGCAGGGAGGTGTGGCATATACTGAATAAATAACTGAATAAATGGCCACTTGTGATGTATGGCATATAATAATGGTGGTGCTTGAAAGATAAGGCTGTCCTTTAATTACCCTCTTTAGAAAGTTCTAAAATTGTGGAAGAACTTTTCCCTCTAACGAGTTCACATAATGGAAGCATGCCCAGTTAAGGCTTAGCACTTTCGTCCAGGCCGATTCCTTAAGAGGGGGCTCTTTCCTTTTAACTATGACACTAGGTAAGCACTTTTTCCAACCCTCATATTTCACTCCTTGTTGATTATGTCTTACCTGGGGCTTGCTTCTCTCTACATATACGTGGGAATTTAGCCTGCTCTACAGCCTCCTGCTGGAATAGTTGGGAGTGAGCTAAAAAATGACAATCCCATGACATTCTTGTTAGAGCATTCTTTCTAACCCATTCCTAATGGGGCCCAGTTCCTCCCAGATTGTTCTAGGGTTGGAGCCTACTGGATCAGTCCAAATGAACACATTTTTTTCCTGTGAGATCACCTAGATCGTTCCAGTGTGAAGTTGTGTGTGTGTGTGGGGTGTGTTCTTCCTACATACAAAGGACTGAGAGCGAGTGGAAATAACAACAATAATAATAATAGTGGATAAAACACACTTCAGTGGTCCCCGTAGTCAGCAGGGCTTTGGGAACAATATCAAGAAATTTCACACAGTACTTTAAGCAGTTGCAGATCTCAGAAATAACACCATCAGAGCTACAAAAAAACGGCAATATTAGGAACAGCATACATACTGTGCAGATTTTCAACACTTCGGTTTTGTGCGCACGCACACAAGTGTGCATGTGTGTGTGTGTATTGCAAGGACGTGTGGGATTTGGTCACTAGAGCTGGAAAGTGTGTGTAATTTTAAAGCTTTTGTGGGGGGAATGGGATGAGGGATCAGGTAAATATGTTCATGGAACTCTGTGTGCGTGCATGCAACACACTGATCTCCTCTGACAGTGCCTTTGTGTGCATGTCTGTCTTGCTCCCTTTCACTAGATCAATGAGCTCTGCTTAGCTCTGTCTGGATTTCTCACTCACTCCTCCTCACCTTGCCCCCACCTTTCCATCTCACACATTTTTTTTCCACTTCCCCTGCTGTCTGCTGAGCAGGGGAAGTGATTAATTTGCCAATATTCGGAAATGGCTCACTTATTAAGCCACTTCATGATATTGGCTTTGGAACTGCCATGCTTGATTAGAACAATTTATTTGAGCCTGATCGTTCCAAAGCAGTCCATACTAGCTTGCTCCCTGCTTCTAATACAACCATACCCATACAGCCAGTGCCAACCATTTCCAGTGTTTTCCAATCACAAAGCTGGCCTCCCCAATTATTAACAGAGAAGGTATTGTGTGTTTACCTCTTTAATAACAGAATTCCTTCCCACTACCAGTAGAACTGAGCATAAACTTTAAATCCATGTTCAAAGTTGTTTCTTCTATCTGCAGCTTGATGAATCCTTTTCTTCTGAACAAGGCATCAACTAGGCAGCAGAAGTGCAGGGACGTACAGAGCAGAATTAGCTCCCCCAAAGTAGACCATGCCTCATTGTCTCATCAACTGGCACTTACAGTCTCAATAAATCACTCTGAGACATTGGTAAGAGAAAGAATACAAAGCTGTCATTTACTCACGGTTGAACAGATCAAAAAAAGCATTTTGTAGAAAAATAACTTCTCACAGCAACTGGTCTCAACAGACTCCCAACCTGCAGACTAACAGCAACTGCAAAAGCACTGCACTAACTGCTAATTGCCAGAAGACTAAAAGAAGGGGAAAGTGTGGCTCTCTTCAAAAATCTGAGTCAGGAATGGAATAACAGGTTAATGCTGGATTGATTGACAGTCAACCCAGTCCAGAAAGGTCCCTCCCAGCCAAACCTACTAAGGCAGCATAAAAGGGTGAAATAACTCCAACATATTTTTCATGCTTTGCTTTAGTCGACATCTTACATTTGAGCTTTGAAGAATCCTGAAAAATCATACTAGGGCTTATTTTCAGGTTAGGTCTTATTTTCAGGGAAACAGGGTACCTATTGTTCCTGTTTTGTTTCTTAGACTCTGTACTCAGACTTGGTGTCCAATGCCTTAAAGGTTATTTATGAAAAAGCTATGCTATGCTGCATTTGACGGAAGTGTGGTTCAAACAGATGATGCACAACCCATATTCCACACAGAAGATCCTTCTTTTTGGTTCAGTCAGGATTCAGAGCTAGAAGGGACAAGCATACTCTGGTGAAAAGTGCTGCTGATTTACTTCCTTAGGACATTCAAAAGGACAAACTCCATGTTTGCTTACTTCTCTCCTGTTTTTCAGTCAACATACACTATAAGTTTAGATGGTAGATTTTACACCTGATTTTTAAGTCATTAATTATTTTAGTACACTACAGTAGTAAGTTGAAAGAGCTTAGCTTTTAATATGAAAACATTTTTTTAAATGGATGCCTTTCCTTCCTTCTTTAAAATCCTTATTTTCTTTTTAAAATGTCCATGTTGGAGATCTAGACAGAATGCAAAGATCTGTGTAATTATCTTGCTAAAAATAGGAACTGCATCAGACATTTGTGTACAATTCATACCAAGACTCTGGGACCAATTTTGATAACACAGGGAGCACCATTACCTGATTGTAAACTGCTCTACTGTAATAATGAAAAAGCAAGACAGACAAGAAATGTGATGGAGAGGAACCTGACTATAGTTCAGCCAATACATTCAGAGACACCAGTCAGCTTTTGAAAGAAAAAAAAGAAAAACAGGGTTAGCAGAATAAAATTCAGTATCTCCTGGATATGTTTTGCTACCTTTCTTTGTGCCTAATTATGAGTGAAAATACAGAACTATACTTTGATATATTGCCCTACAAACAGAACTGACAGCTTGCCAGAAAAAAACACTGCTGAATGACACTAGAATTCTTTGATCTATTGCACAAAAAAGCCACAGTCTAGGTGGCTGAGAAGTACAAAATGAGTCTTGAGTTGAGGTGGATGAAAAGACGGTTCTGCGTAGGGCTGGGGCTTCAAGGCTAAAGACACCAGGTGCTCTATTTTAAATTATTTGATTTTCCACCATTGCTTACCTTGCTGAATCAAGACCAAAATGCATTTATTTATTTATTTATTTATTTATTTATTTATTTATTTAACTTATATGCCGCCCACTCTACCCAAAGGTCTCTGGGCGGCTTACAACAATTAAAATACAATAAAAATACAATAAAAAATAAAACAATTAAAATGCAATTAAAATAGATACTCTAAAAATTGCCATCAGGACCCACAGTTGATATTATTTCAATTAAAAGCCTTCTGGAACAGGAAGGTTTTGACCTGGCGCCGAAATGTCATCAGCGTCGGCGCCAGACGAATCTCAGTCGGGAGGGCATTCCATAGTCTGGGGGCAGCTGCCGAAAAGGCTCTTTGTCTACAAGCCATCCCTCTTACCTCTTTGAGGGATGGCTCTTTCAAAAGGGCCCCTTGGCTAGATCTTAACTGTCGGGTAGGCTCATATGGAAGGAGGCGGTTCTTCAGGTATCCAGGGCCCAAGCCGTTTAGGGCTTTATATGTCAAAACAAGCACTTTGAATTGGGCCCGGGCAGCAACTGGTAACCAATGTAATTTAATCAGAATCGGCTTGATATGTCCCCTAGCGGCCCCACCACTCACCAGCCGTGCAGCTCGATTCTGGACCAGTTGCAGTCGCCGGACCGTCTTCAAAGGCAGCCCCACGTAGAGCACATTGCAATAATCTATACGAGATGTTACCAGTGCGTGTGTAACTGTCATGAGACTCCGCTCGTCCAGGTAGGGCCGTAGCTGGTACAATTTCCGCAGCTGAAGGAAGGCGCCCCTGGGCACCGAGTCCACCTGGGCTTCCAGAGTTAGACTGGGGTCCAGGAGCACCCCCAGGCTGCGGACCCTGTCCCTTAGGGGGAGTGTAACCCCATTCAGGGCAGGGAAATGGCCCTCCAGCCTGTCCGGCGAAGCACCCACTAACAGCACTTCCATCTTGTCTGGATTGAGTTTCAATTTATTAACCCTCATCCAGTCCATTATCAGGTCCAGACACGAGTTCAGCACAGAAACTGCCTCACCTGGATTGGTGGAAAACGAGAGGTAGAGCTGAGTGTCGTCAGCATATTGCTGACTCCTCAGCCCAAACCTCCTGATGACCTCTCCCAGCGGTTCCATGTAGATGTTAAACAGCATGGGGGAAAGTATCGAGCCCTGAGGAACCCCGTGACATGAACGCCATGGGACAGAGCAACTGTCCCCCAGCACCACCCTCTGGACACGGTCAGCCAGGAAGGAGCAGAACCACCGTAAAGCAGTGCCCCCAACTCCTAACCCAGCCAGCCTATCCAGAAGGACACCATGGTCGATGGTGTCGAAAGCCGCTGAGAGGTCCAGGAGTATCAACAGGGTCACACTCCCCCTGTCTCTCTCCCGGCAAAGGTCATCGTACAGGGCGACCAAGGCAGTTTTAAGAGCTCCAAGTATCTCATAATTCGGCATCTTCAGCATCCAGTACAAATGAACCCTAATCCTAACTCCAAGCCTCAGGCATTGATTCGTTTTAAATTTTTCCAACATACAGTGAGGTCCTGGCACATAAGACAAAACAATGTATTTAGAAGACAGTCCTCCTAGCTAATAAATTGGCTCTTGAATCTCTAAGGTTTTCTTCTACATAAGTGACAAAATGAATGTCAGGAACTAGACAACCTTATTCTATATATATTTACTCAGAATTACATCCCACTGAATTAAAATAAGGCTTACTCCTGACTTAATGTTCATATGATTTCAGCCTTGATTTTAGATTTGCATTTCATAGTTAGAGCCTTTATATTCCTGGACTAATGATTTTTTTAAAATATATATATATATATTTGTTCACTACATCTATTGATTTAGGAGGCAACAAAACGCTGATATGCATGTGCAAAAAGTAACCTCTGCAAGCAAAGCAGAGGAAAACCTATGAAACAATATCGGACGTGGAAACGAAAAATGTCACTTTTTTAGATTACACCTCCCAGCATACTCTAGCCAGCATGACCCAATGGCACTGCAGTGTAAAATGTAGTTTTTTCCACTTCTGCTTTGAAGAAAGAGCTCAACATTTTGAAGGACATCTAGACTCGATTCATTCCCAACAGAATTTTCTAGCACAAAGTAAGTTACTATTCAAGCTTTTTTCAAAATATGTATACTGCCCAATACTCAGCCAAAAAAACCAGGCACACGTGTTTTACTATCATTGTTTTGGGACTGAAGATATTTGCGCCCACAGTATGACTGTTAATCATGTACATGTGGTTTGTTGTTAGATGTGGGAAGCTCTCAAGAAACACATCAAGTAATGTCAAGGATTGTGTTACAAGTGTTATTTTGGACTCCGCCATCGGCACAGACGTCTGTATCTCTCTCCTCCTCCTTACCTGTAAAACAAATTTGGGAGGTAGATTGAGAGTGTGCTTGACTTATTGAAAGTCACCCAGTGAGTTTCATGGCTCTGTGGGAATCAGAACCTGGATTTCCTAAATTTTACAATGAGAAAGGATGCCGAGACAAGACCTATCAGCTGTAGTAGTCTGCCATGCCCTTCTGGCCCAGGTACTCACAGCAGTCACAATCCATATTTGGAAACGTATTTTTTGGGTGGCGGGGGGGGGGAAGTCCCCAAATCTCCTGGCCACTGTCTGTGCTAGCTGGAGGATTTTGGCATTCGTAGTCCAATAAAGTAATTTTTTAATCCCCTGCTCCCATCTGCTCCACCCTCTGCATGATCTTTTGGGATCAGATCCCTGCAACGTCATGGGGTAGGGCTGGATTTTTCCATGAAAATGATGGGTGGAAGCAGTAGTAGCATAGTCAGCCCCTATTGCTCCTGCACCATTTGCAATTCTGTTCTCCTGGAAGGCAGAGTAATGGGCATTATGTGACCCTATTTCCTAAAGTAGATTGATATCCGGGGTAGATCTTTTGTAATGTTAATGGCTTTTAATTTAAAAAAACCAAACCATCCTAAAATACTTTACACTATAACAGAGATTACTTGAAACAAGATTTCTCTTCCAGCTACTGTGACAATTACATATAAGTTTAGATGCAACAAGAGGCCTCAGGGTACAGCAGATAATTTAGTAGCTCATCCTACTTAAAAATTCCCAAGGCATCAGTCTGTAAGCCCTGACTCCAGTAAGCCCTGACTCCATTATAGCACGGGTTGCAAGGTGGCAGCAGTTTGTTGGTAAAAAGAGCTACCTGCAATACATGCCCTTCGTCTCCCTAACATTAGCAGCAGCCTTATGGTGAAGAAAGACAGTACAGTTTGCTTTAGTACAAAGAATGGGGAGGGGGGGTATTTTGTTCTTTGCTTCAGGCAGCAAGGTGTCTTGGGCTTGCCCAGGTTCCTTATTGTTATGTACCATCAAATCACCTCCAACTTTTGGACAACCCAGATAATGTGGTTGCTGACCTTGAGCCAGACATCCTGGAGAGTGAAGTCAAGTGGGCCTTAGAAAGCTTGGCTAACAACAAGGCCGGTGGAGGTGATGGCATTCCAGTTGAACTATTTAAAATCTTAAAAGATGACGCTGTTAAGGTGCTACATTCAATATGCCAGCAATTTTGGAAAACTCAACAGTGGCCAGAAGATTGGAAAAGATCAGTCTACATCCCAATCCCAAAGAAGGGCAGTGCCAAAGAATGCTCCAACTACCGTACAATTGCACTCATTTCACACGCTAGCAAGGTTATGCTCAAAATCCTACAAGGTAGGCTTCAGCAGTATGTGGACCGAGAACTCCCAGAACTACAAGCTGGATTTCGAAGGGGCAGAGGAACTAGAGACCAAATTGCTAACATGCACTGGATTATGGAGAAAGCCAGAGAGTTCCAGAAAAACATCTACTTCTGCTTCATTGACTACACAAAAGCCTTTGACTGTGTGGACCACAGCAAACTATGGCAAGTCCTTAAAGAAATGGGAGTGCCTGACCACCTTATCTATCTCCTGAGAAACCTATACGTGGGACAGGAAGCAACAGTTAGAACTGGATATGGAACAACTGATTGGTTCAAAATTGGGAAAGGAGTACGACAAGGCTTTATATTGTCCCCCGGCTTATTTAACTTATATGCAGAATACATCATGCGAAAGGCCGGATTGGAGGAATCCCAAAATGGAATTAAGATTGCCGGAAGAAATATCAACAACCTCAGATATGCAGATGATACCACTCTGATGGCAGAAAGTGAGGAGGACTTAAAGAACCTCTTAATGAGGGTGAAAGAGGAGAGTGCAAAAAACGGTCTGAAGCTCAACATCAAAAAAACGAAGATCATGGCCACTGGTCCCATCACCTCCTGGCAAATAGAAGGGGAAGATATGGAGGCAGTGACAGATTTTACTTTCTTGGGCTCCATGATCACTGCAGATGGTGACAGCAGCCACGAAATTAAAAGACGCCTGCTTCTTGGGAGGAAAGCGATGACAAACCTAGACAGCATCTTAAAAAGCAGAGACATCACCTTGCCAACAAAAGTCCGCATAGTCAAAGCTATGGTTTTTCCTGTAGCGATGTATGGAAGTGAGAGCTGGACCATAAAGAAAGCTGACCGCCGAAGAATTGATGCTTTTGAATTGTGGTGCTGGAGGAGACTCTTGAGAGTCCCCTGGACCGCAAGGAGAACAAACCTATCCATTTTAAAGGAAATCAACCCCGAGTGCTCACTGGAAGGACAGATCCTGAAGCTGAGGCTCCAATACTTTGGCCATCTCATGAGAAGAGAAGACTCCCTGGAAAAGACCCTGATGTTGGGAAAGTGTGAAGGCAAGAGGAGAAGGGGACGACAGAGGACAAGATGGTTGGACAGTGTCACCGAAGCTACCAACATGAATTTGACCCAACTCCGGGAGGCAGTGGAAGACAGGAGGGCCTGGCGTGCTCTGGTCCATGGGGTCACGAAGAGTCGGACACGACTAAACAACAACAACAACAAATGAATGTGCGGCGGCCAAAATGTTTCATCATTAACAACCCTGCTCATCTCTTGCAAAGTCAAAGAGGTGGCTTCCTTCGTGGAGGCAATCCATCTCATACTTATCTTCCTCTTTTTCTGCTACTTTCCACTTTCTCTAGCATTAGTGTATTTTCCAGAAAGTCTTGTTTTCTCATGATCGACAACATTTTGCATTAATTTTGCCCAGGCTCATTCTTTTTTATTTAGGAAGTTTCGTCCCTTCCCTTTCCAGTCTGTGAGAGCTTGTTTAAGTTCAAAAGTTGTTGAAAAAAATGGTCGAGATCAGAAAAGAAAGAACGTCGCGTAGAAGAAAAAGGAGGTCAGAGGCGTACTCTGACAAGACAGAAAAGTTTACTTAGGTGGACTACAGCTACTAATATCCCCTTTAAGGAACTGGACCAACCTCGATCTCTCCGCCGCCGATGCACCATGACTGGCAGCGCGATCCTCTGTTCATAAAGTATTCTAAAGTAGGAGAAAATTTCCGGCGGCATTTCGGTACTCAATCTAAGTGAGTAAGCCTAGCAACAGAAATGCGGCATATAAATAAAAATAAATCTAATAATAAGAATAATTTCCAATATACACTCCAAAGGCTTCCAGCTGGGTAAACGCGTGTACAGCATCGAGCACACCTTGCAATGCCACACATACCTGAATGCACGTACGCATCATTGGAATCACCAAAGGGGGCAGCCCGGCTTTGCCTAGTTGTCAGCGCGGCGCGCCGGTTTTCCGTGGAAGTTTTTGTTCCTCCCCGCAGTCCTCCCTATTGGCCGCCTCCGCACCCAGGGAGACCACGTGCCAAGGGCGCTGCTGCGCAGACTCCTCGATTGCTCCTCCTCCTCCTCCTCTTCTCTTCCCCCCCCCCAGTCGGAACCAGTCTGGCCGGAGCTGTGGATCAAAATGGCGGCCGCAGTGGCGGCCGGAGGAGACCGAGGAGGAGATGACGAGAGCCGCTGAGGCGGGTCGGCGCTAGGAGCCCAGCCGGAGGTCATGGAAGCTCCGGGTGGTAACTAAAGATGCGCGTGGGTGAGTGGGAAGGCGAGGCGAGGCGGGCAAGGCAGGTGGGGGGCGAAAGTGGGACCTATGAGGGGGTCGCTAACCCCCTCCGCCTCCCCACACCACCGCCGGCCTCTGGGGCTGCAATACTGGCTCCAGTCCAGCCTTGTTCCTCCTCTCCTTCCTAGAAGCAGCCTCAGGGTCCTGACCCGGCGCCCCTGTCCTTATCGCGTCGGGGTTGCGAGGAGTTCGTCTCAAAATCCCAGCAAGGTACTGGGGGCAGTGGGGCGAAGGGCGACCCCAATTCTCAGACTTTAAACTCTTTCCTCCGGCTGCCCTCTGTACTTTCGGCCGTATTCTTCCCCGTCAAGGCGCTCGACTTTCTGACAGTCTGTGTTTCTGCACTTGTGGCAAACACCCGCCCTTTATTTCCCCACTTCTTTTCTTTTACTCTCTCTTGTCGTACGGGGTGCCACTCATGAACGTCCGCAGCCTCGTCCCCTGTCCCTTTCACATTCTCTGCAGCCTTTTGCTTTCAGTCGTTTTCCCATTCTCTACTTTTGAAGTCGGGGTGGGGTGGGGTGGGGGGTTGAATTCTGCCCCTGAGCCTTTGCCACCCTAGGCTAAGGTGCTGTATGTATGGGACCCATGTCTCGTCTGCGACCTCTCCCTCCCCCCCCCCTTCACAGTATCTAAAAGTAGCTTGAGTAGCGCTTCAGTATTCTTAGTTCAAGTTTGTCTTTGAGTGTGCCTGTGTGGGAACTTCACCTTTGTTTCTAGTTGACACCAATTATGTCCCATAAATGATATGGTTAATGTATCTTAATTTGATAGCATTGGCTAGAGAAGAACAGTATGGCGTGGGAACATTCCCCCAGTGTTCCTTTAGAATAAGGCTGCAGTCTTAGATAGGAGTAACTGGCTTAGACGTAAGAGACAGTGGGACTTGTTTCCAAGTAAGCAAGCGTAGAGTTACATTGCAGGTCAGCTTATGTAGGCCCTCCTGGGTAGATGACCAAACTTGTGAGTACTGAACAAATGTTTCCAAAACCCTCCACCACTACCCATGTATTCTGTTTTCTATACTTTTATTTCAGAATTCTTGAGCAAGATGTTTCCCTCCTGTTAGTCATGACTTACATTGATCTACTTTGTAGAGTTCTGAGAATGAGTGATAGATTATGAAATATTCATCTCACAGTTTATTGTTTAATTTGTACATTCCTCACAGAGGTAAGTGTGGATTTCCCTGGGTAAATCCACTTTTCTGTATGTAGTGTAAAGTAATGCTTACTTGGTAGTTCATGATCAGAAAATAGGCTCCAGATTTTGGAAAATTGTGGGTGGGGTTTTGTATTGATATAGAATGTGCTGATACTTATGTAAGAACACTTGTCACTTTTATGTTTCCCAGCTGTCTTGGGCATTTCTAGTTAACAGTTGGGATAGAACTTTAATCAATAAAGCACTCAGTGGAGAAGAACTCCTCACCTAAGTGGTTAGAAATTATACTAGGCAGTATACTCAGTAGCAGTCCAAAGTTTAACATGGGTATGGAGACTCTTTCCTACTGCTGCTCAGCAGGACATCTGTCATCCTAGTTCATTGAGTAGTGTGATTCATTTGAAGTCAAAAAATGAAGCCCTTTCCCCAGAAACTCACCTTACTGATTGCTGAGGGACTCTTGCCATACAGGTTCCGGCATCTTTATCTTGCTTTAAATGGTGAGTGTAATAGATGCAGAAGATAATGGTGCCAATTCTAGCTGTTTCAGTTTTCTCTTGGTTCCACTAATTTTCCACATGAGGTAGATTTTGACCTTTTGACCCAAAGATACTCTGGATGCTTCACTATTGAGAAGTGTGCATTATCTGTGGATTAATCCCATTATTGATGTGTAGGGAGAGCTTTCTTGTTCTGTGATCACATCATTATCTGCCCCCTCTTTTGACCACAGTTATAGAGTTGTTGTTTTTTGTTCAGTAGAATTATGCTCATAGATACTGGGAGGGTCATTTTAGATCTTGAAGATTCCCAAGTGTGAAAAGCAGTAGAGAAAAGCAGTTTATTCTGTTAGCAGGCAAAAGAGCTGGAAAATATGCATGCAGGCTGGAGTTATAAGCCACTTTGGAATAAAATTATAACAACAGCATTTTCCAAGTACAGTACTGTACCACATACTTTGGTGTCACTTCATCTTTTTTGTGTGTGTAGTAGACATAGCTCTGTAACCAGTAGCATCTTTTGCTCATAGCTACTGAAATTATTAGTAGGTATTGCTCAATATAAAAAGCATATGTTTGTAGTTCTTACTGCCTTTGAAGTGTGGGCTTATTATTGATAACTTTGTATCACATACTTTAAGCAATTAAAGGCATTTCTCTATGGCAGAGTTATGAAATGTTTAGCATGTCTGAAGACCTTGTGGCAATTTGCCAATGTGTAAATCTCTCTTCACCTTCCATGTAATTTGAGCAGTTGAGTCCATTCTACACAAAACTTCTAGTAGTTTGTCCCTCCTTCCCACTGCATCAAATTCTTGTTTGTTACACTGGACTACAGTGCCTTCCTAGGCAGAATTCAATGAAATGAAATAGATAGTGTGGTAGATTATGTTTTGAGAAGGCAAGCAAGCGTTACGTTCATTTGGTCCTAAGGGCACTTAGTAAGCTCAGCATATTTATTCAGTTCAGAGGTAACGCCAGACTATGGCTGGGTGACTGGAAGCATTGACATGTCTCTTCATTTGCTTCCTGATTTTTGGTAGCTTGTCAGTCTGGGCACTGTGGCAAGTTATGGGTACTGCTTGCCTCCAAACCCACAACTGGAACTGTGGTATGGAGTGGGCTGTAAATCATGGATTAGAGCAGAGATGGTTCTCCAGTGTTGTTGAATTGCCACCCTAACTATCTCTAGCTAGCAGAGCCACTACAGAATGATTATGGATGCTGTAATCAAACAGTATATGGAGGGTCACAAGTTGGCCCACTCTGATTTAGAGTTTAGCACTAAATGTGGCTTGCTCACTTGCATATAATGGCAAGCTGTACTTAACAAAAATTAGGAGGAAGAAAATCTAGTATGTGAGCCCATATGCCATATTTCTTTTGGTATTACTTCTGGAAAGAGCCACAGTGTTTTCTAAAACCTGTTAAAATAAGAATTGTTTTTGCAGAATGAGATAGCCTAACACATTACTTGTGCGCGCATGTATATGTGCACATGCACACACACAAGATCAGAGGTGGGGAGCTTTCAGCCTTTCAGATACTTCAGCCTGGAATTTGCTCTAGCTCCACTCAGTATGGTCAATGGAAAGGAATTGTGGGACAAAATTTCTGAAGGACCAAAAGTTCCACATCCCAGTTTTGAATGTATAATGTGACTTACAAATTGATAAAACTATTCTTCTCTCAGTCGATTGGAGTGCCATGTGATGCTGCCTGCAACGAGGATTGGCAATTTGTACAGTGTGGCAGATTACATCAGTAAATTATACCATCATGCTAATAGGTTTTCATCTGCAACAATGAAGGCTAGAAGTTTACTTTAAACATTTCTCTTCTTCCAGATTATAGTCTGGAAGTTATATAAAACCTGCAGAATCCAAGTTGCCCATTTAGCCAGGTTCAGAACTGTTACCGTAGTCTTATATGTAAGACAACAAGCTGCATACCTGATTGGAGTGGCATTACTGATAACCTGATCAAAATGTTTATATCATGGAATTGATTAGTGTTGTGAAAGTTGGGAAGATGGTTTCCCACTTTTTTTTTTTGGTAGGTCTTTGAATTTGTTCATAGGATGCAAATGAGAACATGATTATAGATGAAAAGTTTCCTTAGCTTATGGAGAGTTCAGGGAAAAAAACTTAGATTCTATGTTGCCTTATATGTTGTGGCTTTCACACTCTGGGCATACAATATTTGATTCCCTGGTGTGTGTATTACTTATTATTATATTTATAACTTACCTTGCAGCTGATAGTAAAATTCAGATAAGAAATTGAATTAAATTGTTAAAAACAGTTTGGAAATGTAAGAAAAAAAGCTCATCAATAAATAGAAGTGGTCTCTTAAACTATAATCACTTTAGATGTCAAAGGCCTGCCTGAGTAAAAAATAATTTTGTTTGCCAGCAGATGGCTGAGAGAGAGAGAGCCAACCTACACTGATCAGCCACAACATTAAAACCACTGACAGGTGAAGTGAATAGCATTAATTACATTGTTACAATGGCACCTGTCAATGGGTGGGATGTATTAGGCAGCCAGTGAAAAGTCAGTTCTTAAATTTCATGTATTGGAAGCAGGAAATATGTGCAAGCGAAAAGATCTGAGAGACTTTGATAAGGGCCAAATAGTGTTGGCTAGATGACTGGGTGATGGCTAGATGACTGGGTCAGAGCATCTCCTAAAAGGCAAGTCTTGTGGGATGTTTCCGGTATGCAGTGGTTAATACCTGTCAAACGTGAACCAGTGAATCAGCATCTGGGTTGTGGGCACAGTGCATCACAGTTTACTGTGTATGGTCAGAGTGCACATGATGACCCATGCCTACTGCCAAAAGCACCTACAGTGGGGATGTGAGTGTCAGAACTGGACCATGGAACAATGGAAGAAGTTTGCCTGATCTGATGAATCACATTTTCTTTGAGATCAAGTGGATGGCTGGGTGCATGTGCGTCATCTACGTGGCAAAGAGATGGCAGCACTATGGTAAGAAGGCAGGCCAGCAGAGGCAGTGTTATGCTATGGGCAGTGTTCTGCTGGGAAACGTTGGGTCCTGGCATTCATGTGGATGCAACTTTAACATGTACCACCTGCCTAGAGATTGTTGCAGACTACATAACCTCTTCATGGCAATGATGTTCCCTGATGGCAGTGGCCTCTTTCAGCAGAATAATGCACCCTGCCACACTGCAAAAATTGTTAAGAAAGGTTTGAGAAACTTGACATAGAGTTCAAGGCATTGCCTTGGCCTCCAAATTCCCCAGATCTCAATCCAATGGAGCATCTATGGGATATGCTAGAACACCGGATCCGATCCATGGAGGCCTCACCTTGCAACTTGCAGGAATTAAAGGATCTACTGCTAGTGTTTTGATGCCAAATACCACAGGACACATGCAGACGTCTTGTGGAGTCCATGCCTCAACACATCAGAGCCGTTACACGATATTAGGCAGGTGGTTTTAATGTTGTGGCTGATCTGTTGTCTTTAGCAGGATCTTCCTTGTCCTTGTGGCATTTATACTCTTTGCATTTTAAGTGTATACTTCAACTTGTAAAACTGAATTTTATATATTTGCGTAACAGGATGATTTGAACAAGAAAAAGTTCCCTTCTAAAGTTTCCATCTAAACTTACCCTGGTCTTAATGATTCCATTATTCCCTGTTTTCCTCTTTATTTAATGTCACCGGGACAACATGGTGTTTGGATGGTAGTGATGGTAGTGGGCATTTGGGTGTTTACATGAGTTATTTTGTTTATTTAGATTTCATTGCTACATAAGAAATGCGGTTCTGTTGTAATTAGGCACCTGATTTGGTATTGTTTGATTTTAAAGAGAAGACTTAGTTTTGTAAATGAACCTAGTATACATGTATAGACATGCTACTGTACTGCTCTGTCAGGTTTATATTTTAAGAGTCTTTCTTGAAATTCAGTGTGTAAAAGCAGGTGAAGTGCTTAATTTCATGAGGCAACATTTTTTTCTCTGAATTAAATTTAATAGCACCAATGGCCAAAGCACTGCCATTGTGGTCAGTTCCCCAGCACAGCATACTGCAGATATATTCAGTGTCAACTGCTATCATCCCTTACCAGTGACTGTGCTGTGTGGAACCTCTGGTTCCACAGATTTGTAGAGCACTAGACTGAGAAGGGTATGTGTTTACCAGAAATTGTATTTTGCTCTCCCACTAACTGCACAGAGGATAGAATTTTTCTTTCTCCCTTTTACCTTTTTGAAATCTGCTCTGTATAATTGGAGGATTCTCTGCAGCATGTGTAGTGTATAGGACTAGCAAAAGAGAAGAGCTGAAAGTTTCATTGTGTTTGTTGAAGTCATCTGGGATCTTTTCTTATGCCAGTTCTTCATCTCTGGCTGCCTATTTATTTCTTCTTGGCCATTTGATCTCCATCTTAGACTCTTCCTTATTCCTCCCAAATCTTCCTATCATTTCTTTATGTATTAGCATCTATCTTGTTCAGGAATGAAGTCTTGGCTTCTGTTTTGATTCTTTCTTCACTTTTATGTTCTCTGTTTGGGCTGTTGCCAGATGTCTCTTCCTTACAAAACAGTTCCTCTTTCTTCCCTCTGCTAAAACTCTGGCTTATTTTCTGGTTGTTTTCCACTTGGATTTCAAGAGAATCGTTTTGACCTGCTGTACATTTCACCTCTACCCAAGACTGTGTAACCAAAACAATTTATCCTTCTCGTTCTTAAGACAATCTTGTTTTAACTGAATATATTTAGTAGGGTTTCTGCTTATCTGTCTAGGCAAAAACTTTACAGATAAGCTTCTTTCTTGCCCGTCCCTGACCCCGTCTTCACTGAGGCAAAAGGGTCTTCTGCCAGTTATAAGAGGTGAGGAGAAAGGTCTGTTTGCCTGAGACATCAAAGAGTTAGGGCTAAAGCACAGTAGATAACACTGAGTGATATCAATAAATGATCCGATCTGGAATCTTTCCTTGTTGTCTTAGGTACTTTAAATAGCAAGACTAAGACTGGTATGTCTCAGATGCTTTACAAAGGTGATTCTTTTTTTTCTTTTTCTTTTGCATTGGATTGTATTTAATACATGGTTTATATGACCTATACTTTCAGGCTGTGTGAGACGACTACCATAATTAATGAGACAATTAACTTGGTTAATTTGCAGCATCTCCAGCAGAACATCAACAGTTGTCAGAGAATGGACTGCAATACCTTTGGTAGGTTGTTGTATCAGCTCTTCCACCTAGAGAATCACATACATAGTACCAGATCTTTAGTACTTAGGGTGTATTTAACTGAGTGAAATCTAGGAGAAATCTGTGAAAATCTTGACAAATGGTAGCATACACTATTTTGTGATTGGTACTACTTGTTTCAGCAATAGAAAGCCTATGTAAAAAGATGTATTTTCCCCAATGCAGAGCATCTCTCCTGTTCTTCACTAGGAAACAATCAAGTAAAACACTTCTTTGTGAGTTTCTTATTGTTTTTATGTCACTATCTAGCTATTTAGAATTTTCTGGAGTTCTTGGCTTCAGAGTCATATTATACTCACTTAGTAAGACAAATTCCTGGAGCTGAAAGCATATAGACTTTTAGTAATCTTTACAACTAAACTATGTTGATGGAGTGGTAATTTATATGTGTTCTATTGGTAAAGTTATGTTATGAGTAGCTTGCTAAGTAAACTGTTACTTTGTCTTCCTCTTCCTCATGTTTTAGGCTGTATTTCAATGTATGTGCTGATATAAAACAAAGTTATGAAGTAGAACCTTTCTGATTTACTCAGGGACTTTTCTCAGTAGTGTGATACTTGATTTGCTTGACTCCAAGCTATCATCAAAACAATGAAAATGTGTATACTCCTTTAAGATTAGTATGCTTTAGGTTCTAAAAAATTATGTTTTTAAAGACTGAGTTGTATAAGTTATATACAACATGAATATTGAATTACTGAGAAATTCCCACTCAGTTTTGAGTCTCCGCTTTTTCTCTTCTTTTTTGGGGAAACTTTCTTAAACATACATCTTTTGATAGACAAATCTTTAAACAGCCCTACAGCTTGGTAAAATAGGTTGGTATGATAGCCATTCTGCTGATTTAGATACGTTTTAGCCTGGGGCCTGCAGTGTGTGCCTAAATAAAGAGCCATTTGGACTAGGACTCTTTTGGCTAACTGCGTACACTATATGACAACGGTACTTTAAATATCTGTTTTGAGTATGAATGTGCTGTTTCTGGTGTTAATCATTGTTAACTTTGTCATGGTTAATAGTTCTGGCAGTTACATACACTTATTTGCTTGATTTGTACATAGTTCAGTGAGCTAGAGCACCTGGCTGTGGAGCCAGAGGTTGGGGGTTTGATTCCCCATTTTGTCTTATCGAAGATGACCCAGCTTGTTTGATCTTGGTCAAACTACATGTTCCAGAAAATCCCCAGAAGAAGGTAATTATAAATCACTTCTGAGTATTCTGTACCTAGAATACCTGGAAGGAGTCACAATACCTTAAAATCAAGTTGCTGTCATGTAACTATTGTTTCTCCCAGAAACTGGGACTCAAGGAAGCTTACAGTATACTTTTTTAAAACTACTGTACAGTTAAAAAAACAACCCGTTATAAATATTAACACATAATTATATCAGTTTTCAATATTAAAAACTCTTGGAAGATGACTCAATTAAAATAACTACAAATTATCATTAGAAAAGTACAGTACCACTTCAAAAGCCTTTGACCTTCATGATCAGTAACAGCAAAAGGGCTGACTAAGCAAGGTTTTCATGTATCATCCGAGGTGTATCAAGGAGGTAGTCAGTATAGCTTCCTGAGGCAAGGATAGCCCTTTCTGTAATGTATTCACATACTTGTCCATACACAATGCATTTCTGCTGTTGCTCATAGATATATCACAAGCAGGCTAAACGTACTGTAGTCTGTAATTTGTTGGCTTGCCTTGGTAGCCCAGACATACATGTTCTTTCCCTTTTTGGTTTGGTTGCTGGATGCTCAGAGCATACGGAATCTGCAGTATGAAGCTGGGGAAATTGTCTGTGTGGTTTCTACTTGGCCTAGGCACTTCAGAGACCTCAGCTATAGAGAAATAAAGAATACACCCCTCTTACTCTTCCCTGAAGCAGAAAAAGGGTGACACAGAAGGCTGGCTGCTTTGGCTTTGTGTAGTTGAGATTCTTTGAATGCTTCAGTAGTGCCGTAGCTAAATAAACAACCACAGTGTTCATCAGTACTTTGGAGCTGGGGAGGAACCAGAGCCTACTGTTCAGTTTCAGGGATCATCCCTGTTCACCTTTGCCAACACCAAGTTTGGGAGGAAGAGCCAGGACTTGTCATGCTCTCCTGATTGTAGCTTTACGCTTGCTATGACAAATGAAGTGCCCTTGTTCCAAATAATACAGTGAGGTAGATGTTTCTACTATGTAATTCTATAAATGCATATTTCTACCTAATAGTTTCTTCTTTTTAGTTAATTTGACTCACCTGGTTAAAGTTCTTTGTGTATGTATCTAAAAATGAAAGTTAACAAGTAATTTGAAAATGAGCAAACCTTACAGACCTTGAGGCACATCTTCCTCTCTCCCCCTTCTCTCTTTGCAAAGGTTTTTGTATCACTGTAGTTTGCCTTCTTTGTCAAGTCTCTTTGTGTACTTAGAAGAAGCTTTGAGGTGTAGTTTGCTAATTTTTTCAGTCTGAACTTGACTTGTGTTCTGGGCATTGTTCATATTCTGCATACTTCTGGCAGTTTTGTACGATAGATTGTGCATTGTGACGTGGTATTATCTCCCCTTCTCTTTCCTTTGGTCATCTAGATTCTAGAAGGTAAAGAGGCTGGTGTAAGTGCCTCTGTGAGAGGCACTTGTACCTGCATAAAAGTTTCAATGTATTGTAATGCTGGCATGGTTTGAAAGATCTAGTGTCAAGAGAACTTGATGTGGACTTGTCATGCTCTCCTGACAGCTCACATTAAAATATAACAGTCTTTAAGGTGCCAGGTTTTTTTTTTGCCTTTTTTTTTTCTTTTGTTTTTGCCTGATATACTAACACAGACTTACATGGCTACCTCTTCTAAAACTAATACAGAAAAGGACCCTCTCGAATATTCCATGTCAATATTTCTGCTGTCAGCACATCAATTATATTTTTACCACATGTATATTGTGAGTGCAGCCAATACATTTTGTAAATTTTTTTACATAGTATGTAGAATATGAGAATTAGTTAATAGTCTTACTTCTGATCATACTATTATTTCAAAATAATATGGTTGGTGTGTTTCCAATAACACATTAGACAGGTCATTTTCAATCATTTACAGCTAGTTATCTTGTACTGTTGGTTCCCATTCTGTGCTCATGACAGGCACACTCTGATATGCTGATAGGTTCTGATTGCCTCATGGCGCCGTTCTAGTTCTAAGGATAGCTGAGAAACAATCACTTTTCTTTTTTCCTAAAGACTGGATCAGCCATCACTTGAATTTTAAAAGTGGAATAATTGCAGTTTCTCTCATTGGGCTAGTAAAAAATCCAATTCTTTAAACAAAGGAACTTCAAAAACACTCCCCATTTGAAGTACAAAGTCCAGACTCTGTTGCATGTTGGAGATGACATGGTTCTGATACCTATGGAAAATAACGTTCACAAATAATGCAGTACGTTGCTTTTCTGCAAGACAGACAGCAGTGTCTGTTGATTACTGCTGCATGGGCATGCAGCAACAGATATTGTGCAACAGAACAAATCAGCATTCCATAAGGCAACTCAAAAACTGGGGATGCTCCAAACAAAAAATTATAACTTATAAACTAGGCCGGAGGTCCCCAACCCCCGGTCCGCGGCCCCGGTGCCAGTCCGTGGCCTGAGCCAGACCGGGCCGCTGAGACAGACCTCCCGCCCCACCCCCCCGCATGCACTCACCCTCGCACAGCCGCGTGTGCATTCCAGCACGCCCGTGCGAGCGCCACACCGCCGTTTGTGCACGAGTGCAAGCGCACCCAGATAAGTGCCGCGCCGCCATTTGCGCATACGCACGGGCGCGTTCATGTGAGAGAGAGCATGCTTGTTCATGCATGCGCGCAAGCGCGGGGGTGCCCCGCCTTCCCCAGCTGGTCCGTGGACCGAAAAAGGTTGGGGATCGCTGAACTAGACCTCAGATCAGCATCAAATTTATCACAAATGTAGCAGATGGTTTTTGAGTTATGATTTTTTAAATGTAAAGATGTCCCCTCTGTGTGCAGACATTGGTGACCTTTTTTTTGTCTGCAGATTTAAAACAGATCAAACACACTGAAAAGACCAAACTTGCTTACTTTGAAAGAGGGTGGTTAGTCCCAGCCCACCCCCCTTTATTATTATTTGGAGGAATCCAGGCATCAATGTGTGTGAGGGATAATACTGATTTTGAAAAAAGCCATTTGAATGGAGGGCTGACCTCTAGAGTTTCTGGATTCCTTATAAAGTATGTTCTAAACATAAACATTGAGAGATGTAAGGGAGCTCTGAACTTTTGACCCTACCAGGCAGGCAGGGCCAAATTAAATGACTTTCAGATGGAGTACTGTTTAACTCCTTCCTGGTGAAACAGACACTAAAAAGAGTTTCTATTTTTAATGTAAAAATATTTTAAAAGATATTTTAAAAAATGGAGAATAAATATTCAGAAGCTCACTCATTTAAGCAGTGAAATTACTTTTTTGTTTTGTGGCTGGGGATGGTCTTACAGAGCCTTGGTGCTTATTCGACCCATCTTGCCACTATACCATTTTTTGGTAATTGAGAAAAAAATCTCCAAAGATGCTATGTGCCATCAAAGTCACTTCTGATGTGTGTTGACTGGTTGAGTTATTGATTTCCAAAACACCCTATCATTAACAGCTCTGCTCAGATCTTGCAAACCAACAGCATCTCATATTAAGTTGTTCTTTCTTCCTCCTCACCCCCTTCCTAGCATTATTGTCTTTCCCAATAAATTCTACTGAAATCTTGCAAACTAGCAGCTATAGTTTTCTCTATCGAGGCAACCCATCCCATGTTAGGTTTTTCTCTTTTCCTACTACTCCATCCCACTTTCCACAGCAATATTGTCTATTCTGGTCACTTCTGTATTTCCATTATATGTGCATGGTAGGATAGGCTCAGTTGACTCATTTTTGCTCTAATGAGAGTTCAGGCCTGGCTAGATTGAACACCCACTTTTCTGGCTGTCTTTCATACTTGTAGGGCTCTCTTCAACACCACATTCCAAATTTCAAATGGGTTGATTTTTGTCCCTGTCTTTTTTACTGTCTTTTACCTAGTATGAACGATTTCGACCTTGGTTTCTAATGATGCTCTTTGGTAACTCCAAACTCTCTTCTCCCCCCCCCCCTTTTTTTAATTTCAAAAGGCAATCTTTTAGAAAACATGCACACAGCATGTTCATAGAGCTTTTGGTCCGATATAAATTTTCTTTCTTAGCTTGCCTAACTGAAGGAAAGTGTTTGGAAATTAGAACATAGCTTTCTAGTCTGCATTCTGTGTAGCGGGCATGGCAATATAAGCATGGCAATACAACCGCCTACCCTCTTTCTCTCCCTCCTTTTCTTCACCCCACTTAACTCCACATGTTAAATCACATGCATGCAAATCTCAACATAAATATTACTGAGCAGGGTGAACGCTACATTCTTCCCCCCTTAATAAGTTTGTTTTAGGAGGGGAAACTTAATGGTTTGCCCTCATAAACAAATGAAGGTTCATGGAAGAACCCAAGAGGTTGAAGGGGGTGCATGTTTTGCCATTGCACACGTTGTACTTACTCACAGCTTTGCTTCACCATTTCATTAAATCCAAAACAATCCTTCAAAATATTTTGGCACAGAGGGACCACAGCCACATCCCAGTTATTCTTGCTTCTGTTTACTCCCAGGAATCATAGTACAAATCATGTACTCCTTTTCTGGAATCTTCTAGAACTGGGTAATTCTACATGAGGGAAGTTTCTGTTGGAATTTGTGTGTAGTCTATGTATTTAAACTCCCGTTTTAAAAAGCCGGGAAATTCAATTCTTAAAATACCTCTGGTTTACGAATGTGGGATATTGTGCTTCTGTATCCATGATTCAGAGAGTCAGGAAATGGCCCAATACTGTCCAATACATGATACTACCATCCACCCTTGTTGAAAAGAAGCCCTGACAATTCCTTTGTGTTTGGGTGAGAACTGATGAAAAAAGGAATCAGCTTCTGGAATTTTCCCTTGTGTAGTGTCATTTTGTGAATGGCAGTTGTCACGGTCCCACCTGTCCCTTGGTTGTTTCACCAATTAAAGGCACAAGCTACGTGTCGTTCAGCTGCCACCAGTTGATTACATCAACTTTATTCACTATTAATGACAGAGGTCCGGGCAACGTATCATTTAAGAACCAAGTAGAAATTGTTTATTGTCACAGGTGATAACAGTCCAGTCAATGTCGTTGACTCTCAGCTAAACAACCTCCTTCCTCCACTCTCAACCGCCTACCCTCTTTCTCTCCCTCCTTTTCTTCACCCCACTTAACTCCGCCCCTCACCAACTCCTATTGGTGCATGCAAATCTCAACATAAATATTAATGAGCAGGGTGAACACTACATTCTTCCCCCCTTAATAAGTTTGTTTTAGGAGGGGAAACTTAATGGTTTGCCCTCATAAACAAATGAAGGTTCATGGAAGAATGCAAATATTAACGTCTTACATTACTAAGGATACATACTATTATTTTTACTATCACTATACATACCTCTTAGTTTATTAATATCCAAGCAAATTTTGCACTTTAAGCATATCACATAACTATTACACAAACAAAACAGTTAATATTGAACTCGGAT
This sequence comes from Intellagama lesueurii, assembly GCA_037013535.1. NCBI lineage: Eukaryota > Metazoa > Chordata > Lepidosauria > Squamata > Agamidae > Intellagama > Intellagama lesueurii. The sequence continues at coordinate 25,403,782 of JBAJHW010000001.1, forward strand.
AAAAAAAGGAGAAATTTTCTCTAGTCATCTGGCCTTCTAGACAAAGTGTCTGCGAACACATTCTGAGATCCTTTTACACTGTGGATTTCAAAATCAAAGTCTTGCAAAATCAGCACCCATCTCGTTAGTTTGCTGCTATTAGATTTCATAGTTCTTAGCTACACCAAAGGGGAATGGTTGGTGGAGAGGACAAATTTCCTTCCCCAAATGTAGGGCTTCAGCTTTTGCAGCGTCCGTACGATAGCTAGACACTCTTTTTCGATAGTGGATAAATGTCTCTCACCAGGTTGGAGTTTCTTGCTTACGTAAGTCACCGGATGTAGACTCCCGCTGTTGTCTGTTTGGCACAGCACAGCTCCCAGTCCCACGTTCGACGCATCCATGTAAATGATGAACTCATGGTTGAAGTCTGGTGCAGTAAGGACAGGTTTTGAAGTCAGCGCCCTCTTCAAACGATCAAAAGCTACCTGGCACTCTTACATCCATGGGATGTTTTCACCTTGCTTCTTTCCGGTTAAGTTTGTTAACGAAGCAGCTATCTCACTAAACTTCGGGACAAAACATCTATCCGGCTAACCCAAGGAACACTCGGATTTTCTTTTTAGAAGTCGGGATGGGCCAAGTATCAATAGCTTCTATCTTTGCATCTAGGGGTTTGATCATCCCCCCTCTGACTAGATGCCCTAGGTACCTTATTTCAGAGTTCTCAATTTGACATTTAGCCGTTTTCACTGTCAAACCGGCATCATGTAACCTTTGCAACATGACCTCTATGGGATTTATGTTCCTCCCAGGTCTGGTTAAAAATACCGATGTCATCCATGTAAGCCATAGTGAACTCTCTCAGGCCATACAGGGTTTTATCTACCATCCTTTGGAGAATATAATTAACATAATTCATTTTGGAGGCCACTGTGTACGGTCCGATCCACGCTAACTGCAACTTATTTCCTTTTGTGGGTCTCAACATTAATACTTCTCCAGGACCAAATGTTCTTTCTCGGGCTTTTTTGTCGTACCTACTTTTCTGTCTACTTTGGGCCCCCTTTAAGTTTTCCCCAGGTATCTCTAGGGATCTTTGTAAGGTGTTCATTAAATTATCCATGTATTCTATAATCGACTTCGGGTCCCTTTCTTTATAACCTTCCCAGTTTTGACGTAACAAATCTAAAGGCCCTCTTACTTTACAACCAAACAAAAGTTCAAAAGGACTAAAACCTGTGCTTTCTTGGGGAATATCGTAGCAGTGGTTGTAATTTATTATCCCAATCATTTGGGTTCTCTGCCTCATACGCATGTATCATTCTCATTAATGTTCCGTTAAATTTTTCCACCAACCCATTTGTTTGGGGGTGTTAAGGAGACGACGTCACATGGGAAATTCCACAGACCTGCCATAGTCTCTTCATTAGTTTGGAAGTAAAGGAAGTTCCTAAATCTGTCATTATTTCTGATGGAAAACCATTCGGCACATATAACTAATTAACGCATCCGCCACAGTTTCCGTCTATGTTTTTTAGGGGGACGGCTTCTGGGTATCTGATGGCAAAATCAATAATGGATAAAATATACTTATTTCCTCGTCTAGTCTCCCTGGGTAGGGGTCCCACCAGGTCCAGACCTAAATGTTGGAAAGCGGTTGAGATAACAGGCGATGGGCATAGTTTAGTTTCGTCATTTCCAGTACCTCACTTCTGGCAAGTATCACAGGTTTGGCAATATTGCTTAATTTGCTGCCCCATCCCTGGCCAATAAAAATTCTGTGTGACCCTTTGCTTAGTGGGAGAGACGCCCCTGTGTGCTCCAAATACGTCTTTGTGGGCTTTTTCCAGAATTTTTTCTCGGTATTTAACAGGGACAATTAGCTGTTTGTGGGGCCTTTCTCCGCCCCTACAAGGTGCCATTAAAACCTCCCTATACAATAGGTCTTGGTCCACACAATGCCTCTCTGGATGTTCAGGGGACAGTGGAATGGGATTTTCTTTAACTTTTTCAAAGCAACTATTTAAGGTGCTATCTTCCTTTTGTTCCTTAATAAAGGAGGAATTATTAGGATTTTTCATCAGCACCAAATCAGCAGTCTCCCTTATTTCAGGATGTTCCCCTAAACCGGGTCTTTCAATGAGAGTTTCAGTGGTTGGGATTCCCATGCTTTCCTCAGCGGCTACAATCTGCCTCCCCTGAGAGCGGGTTACCATGCAAACACTCTGCACATGCTTTGAGAGATCCAAACCAATCAGACAAGGAGCTGGGATTTTATCTGACACAGCTACTTTCCATATACCAGACCACCCATGGTAATTCAGTGCTACTCTAGCCATTGGCAATACTACAGAATCCGAACTGATCCCTTTGAGAGTGATCATCTCCTGTTCCAACATGTGTTTTTTTTAGGAATTATGTCGGGGTGACAGATAGTTACTTGAGAACATGCGTCTTTAATGCCTAGATACTTTTACTATTGATAAAAATCATTTCTCCAGATCTTTCCAGTAAGTCTTGATCACACTGGATTAAATAACATTGTATCACTTTGCCCTCGGGAAGCTCTGGGCTCTCTGCCAAGTCCATTCCCTTAGCAACAGTGCAGCCATTAGAGACTTCAACTGTCGATGGCTGAAGGCAAAATACTTTTTTTGGCTGACTGAAATTTTTATTTTTATGAGTTTCACATTGGGACCAAAAATGTCCTTCTTTACCACAAGCATAACATCACTTATTTGCCCTATGTTCAGAGTAAAGGGATTTATCAGCTTTTCCCTCAGGGTTATTCGATCTCAGTAGACTTTGCTCTGAGAATGAAGGTCTTGCTTTAAAATGGTTTTCCCTAGCTTGAGTATGACTGAGGTAATTCTTACTGGATGGGGATGCTCTCTTACTGACGTCCCAAACTTTTTTGTCAATTTTTACCTCAGAGAATCAAGGATATTTGATCCCACTAATAAAATCAGCATATTCAGACACCTGTTGCACATTTTTAGGATCCTTGTCCTTGACAAGATAACGCATCTCCCCTGGTAAAATTGAATAAAATTGTTCTAACCCAAACACATTTTTTATTTGGTCTAAGGAGGTGACCCGTTCCTGTTCTAACCACTTATTAAGATACTGAGTTAAACATGCCCCTAGTTGAGCAAAAGACTCCTCAGGTTTCTTTGAAATTGATCAAAATTTTCTCCTGAGATGCTCTGAATTAATCCCAAATCGGGAATACGCCATCTTTCAGTAAGCCTCAAAATCTCTAGCTTGTTCAAGAGGCATCTGTGAATAGATCTCAGATAAAACTCCCCCTATCTGTGACCTTAAAATTATCATCCTCTAATCATCTTTAACCCCAAAGTCCCAACAAGCTCTCTCAAAGGAAATCAGGAAAGATTCAGGACAATCTCCTTTCCGATATTGGGGAAATTTCTTTAGATCGATATTTGAGGGATTTTCCACACTGGAATTATTATTATTATTTTGGGCAGCTATTTCCAATTTCTTCATCTCAATTTGGAACTGCATTTCTTTCTCTTTGCCTGTTTTCTTGCTCAAATTCCCTTTTCCTGTTTTCTTGCTCAAATTCCCTTTTCCTTTCAAGTTCTCTTATATTTTCTTTTTCCAATTCTATTTGGGGTTTTTTCTTTTTCCAATTCTAGTTGGTTTTTCATAGCTAACTCCTTCAGTTTAAATTCCTGTTCTAGTTTCCATCTTTCAAAATCTTGGTTGCTTTGGATATTTTCTCCTTCTAAGGCAATTATTACTGGTCCCTCAGTTTCTTCTTCACTTTGAATTTGAGGGTTCCCATTTCCTTCAGCACTTTGGAGCTCAACCTGTGCCTCCAGAACCAATTTTTTACTTTGTTTGGGCAGCATAAACAATACAATTTCTTATTAAATTGGACTTGTTCTTTTCCCTCACAAGAGCCAAAAGGACCTCTTCTTGGGATTCCCCAGACCTGGGTTCAGAAGCCCCGAAACTAAGTCTTCCACAAGACTCTAATGGGTAACCACTTCTTAACGCCACAGATCCTATCCCCTTTTCCCTCCAGACTCAAGAAAATTCAATTTCACACTGGATTGTTTCAGATCCAACAGCTATGCCACCAATTTGTCACGTTCCCGCCTGTCCCTTGGTTGATTCACCAAGCAAAGGCACAAGCTACATGTTGTTCAGCTGCCACCAGTTGATTACATCAACTTTATTCACTATTAATGACAGAGGTCCGGGCAATGTATCATTTGAATTTGAATTTACTTTATTGTGATTGTACTTCCATACAACGAAATTAAATGCCATCTCCAGTACACATAATGATAAAACACACAAGAACATAGCATCCATAACGTGAAAACATAGCACATTGCACATAAAACACATCCCTCTCATTTACATCCACATCCTTCACATTCACTTTCCCATCACACAACACATTAATTTTACACTATACAGTGGAATTCAATATAGCTGCTGCTCTGGGATAGAAACTGTTTTTCAACCTATTTGTCTTTGTTTTAATTATCCTATACCGCCTACCAGATGGTAACAATTGAAAGAGAGAATGGCCCGAGTGTAATGGATCTTTGAGAATATTTTGGGCTTTCTTAAGACAGCGGGAATTATAGCGATCTTCCAAAGAGGGAAGGGGGCAGCCAATGATTCTCTGGGCCATTGTAATAATCCTCTGGAGTGTTTTTTTATCTGCCATTGTACAGTTAGCAAACCATATACCAGTGCAATAGATTAAAATACTCTATGATACAGCAGTAGAAGGTTACCAGCAGTTTTCCATTCAGTTGTTGTCTCCTGAGAAGTCTCAAGTAATATAGTCTCTACTGAGCCCTCTTAACCACTGCTGCAATATGAGCGCCCCAGGACAGGTCCTCCTTGATGATAACACCCAGAAACTTAAAACTGGTTACCCGTTCCACTTGCTCTCTACTTATAACCAAGGGCTGAATATCTGATTTATTTCTTCTATAGTCTACTATAAGCTCCTTGGTCTTCTTGATGTTAAGAGTCAAGTTGTTATCTTCACACCACGAAAGCAGTCGATTCACCTCATCCCGATAGGCTAACTCATCCCCTTCAGAAATAAGCCCTACCACTGTTGTATCATCTGCAAATTTGGTAATAATATTATTTTGATGCATGGGTGTGCAATCATATGTATACAGCGAGTAAAGTGAAGGGCTCAACACACATCCTTGTGGTGTTTCAGTGTTAAGAATGAGAGCTGAGGAGGTGTAATTCCCCAATCTAACTCTCTGGGAACGGCCAGATAGAAAGTCCATAATCAAAGAACAAATTGAATGTGAAAACCCAAGCTCCGTGAGTTTGGACACCAATCTATATGGAAGGATTGTGTTAAATGCAGAACTATAGTCCACAAAAAGCATCCTCACATAGGTTCCTCACTGTTCTAGGTGAGTCAAGGCAGTGTGGAGAGTAATAGCTATGGCATCCTCCGTAGATCTGTTAGTTCTGTATGCAAACTGATATTTATCCATTTGAGGTGAAAGGCTAGAGATAATATGCTTGCGTACCAACTTTTCAAAGCATTTCATGATGTTAGACGTAAGTGCCACTGGTCTATAATCATTGAGGTTGTTAATAGGGTTCTTCTTTGGCAGTGGAACAATAATGGAGGCCTTCAAACAGGGTGGAATAATAGACTGTGATAAAGATCCATTGAAGATCTTGGTGAAAACCCCAGCCAGCTGATCAGCACAATCTTTGAGCACACGACCAGGAATGCCATCGGGTCCTGTAGCCTTTCTAGGATCCACAGGCCTCAGAACATTCCTTACCTCATGCTCCTCCACAGTGAGATAGACGTTGCTGTGGACTAGTGGCTGTCTTTTTGCTGCCTCTGGTAGTCCCACTTCAAAACGAGTGAAGAAATGATTCAATTCCTCGGCCAATGAAGCTTCCCCCTCAGCAGAAATGACGCTATTTGGTTTATAATTAGTTATTTGCTCAAACCACTGCCACCCTTGTCTCACATTGTTATTGTGAAATTGCTCTTCAATTTTCCTCTTATAATCTCTCTTAGCCTGTCGAATGCCTCTCTTCAGCCCGGCTCTCGCAGTACTATATCTTTCCTCATCACCAGACCTGAAGGCGTGAAGAACCAAGTAGAAATTGTTTATTGTTACAGGTGATAACAGTCCAGTCAGTGTCATTAACTCTCAACTAAACAACCTTCCTCCTCCACTCTCAACCACCTACCCTCTTTCTCTCTCTCCCTCCTTTTCTTCACCCCATTTAACTCCGCCCCTCACCAAAGCCTATTGGTGTATGCAAATCTCAACATAAATATTAATGAGCAGGGTGAATGCTACATCAGTGAACACAAGAGGGTATCCTGTAGATCAGCGATGGCGAACCTATGGCACATGTGCCACAACTGGCACGCAGAGCCCTCTCTGTGGGCATGCAAGTCATAAGTCGCTGGATCGCTATCCCTGGCAGCCATACCTGAGGAGGCGGCTGCAGCCGCAGTGCTAGAGCCCTGACAGGCGGCGTGCCAGGATCCGGAGCAGCTGGCGTTGGCAGTGGCGGGCTGGCCGAGCTATAGGTAGTGGCGGGGTTGGGCACAACTGGAGGTGGATCTGGAGTGGGCTCTGGAGGCACCTCCATGCCCAGGATTTCCACTTCCGCCGCCACTTCCGCTGCTGCCGCCTCTGCTTCCGTCACCACCCTCCACCCGCTGGGTTGGGTTTTTTTTTTTGCAGTTTGGGCATTCCGGCTCAAAAAGGTCCACCATCAGTGCTGTAGATCATCTTGACTGGTGCCACTGGTGTTGTCAACATTCAGGCTGCATTTTGGTATGTAAAGCTTGGCATCCTTTTTCCTGTTGGCAATGCTGGCATGATATTGTGCAGCAATATTGGGCCATTTCCTGGCTTTTTGAATCATGGGTGCAGAAGCACCATATCCCACATTCATAAACCAGGATTTTTTTTACAGAATTGAATATGAATTTATTATATTCCGCAAACATGCTGCCTAACTGAGTTGGAATTATGTTCAGTGGGTGTCTGTCAAATCTGACTTGTTTGCCTCCAAACATGTCCTGCTTATTTTTTGTCAAAAGCCATTGCTACTAGTAGTTTCTGTCAAAATATCTCATCTGACTTGAAAGTACTGAACAGAGCTCTGTTTTAAAAGTTTGAAAATTGAAATTCATGATCAGAATTTAAGTAAGCCTCATACTGTTTGTAAAGGCCTTCCTTAGGGGGGAAATGCTGTTCTTTATGTGCTTCCTTCAGGATAGTTTTGAGTGAACACTTCTGAAATTCCATACATCCCTTTTGTATGAGGCTGTGTTTTATATACTTCAGAATCTTACTCTTTCTTGGTCTCTGTGTGAGTCACTGAACGTATCACAGTAGTCCACAAGCTCAGCTGACACGGCCGGTAATTTTGCTGAAATGACTAACTCCTCCAGCTGTTCGTTTCTGACTGGAGGAGTTTCAGGAAACAGCATTTTAACAAGTGTGAATTTTAAATCTAATACATTAGAGATCTGCATCTTTAGTTTTCATACTTTAAAATAACTTTAAAGAGAATGAAGGCAGACAGAATGAGATGTGTTTGTCAAAATAGTCTAGTTCCTCAGCTCTGTGCTTCTAAAGCAATTTTGACAGATTGTTGCAGAACTGTATGCCGTTTGATCATAATTTGCCATGTTTAGTTAGTAGTCTGGGAATCTTAAGTGTCTCTAGGGATCTCATCTATTGGGGGTTTCCCCTGCAGCTGCCCTTTATTTGTCTATAAAGTTGCTTATTTGTACTGATGACTATTTTTCAAAGTGACAGGGTCTGGTCTAGTAGAATGTGAACATACCAAAACAGAACAAAATGAGGCATTCTGTATGCTGACAGCAAACATTCTATCTGTTAGGTTTTTCTATCACATTTTAAAAATAACTTCTAGGTTGCTCTGTGAACTTGATAAGGTACATTATTATAACAAGGTTAGCATACACCATCTCTTTTCATAGGTGCGATACAGCACCCTGTGCATAATGCTTTATAGCAGCTCTCCTCAAACATAGTGCCTTCCAGATAGACTATAGAGGTCATGCTAACTGATGATGACGAGTGATGATGATGGAAAATGTAGTTCAATATATCTGGAAGCCATCAGGTTGGGAAAATCTTCTTTAAAGTTAGCATAAGCAAATCCTTGTCTCGTGCGTTTAATCTAGATTGGCTATGAGGAAAAGCTAAAGGTGCTCGGAATTTTGTAGACTGGGGCATAAGAATGTAGCTGTAGGGAGGCTGTGGTTATTCGTGATGCTGAAGGAAGAAAACAAGTAAAATCTTGTGGTCAGCCAGAGTGATCAGCTAAGAATAGATTTTAAAAATTCTAATTTGTGGGACTCACTTACATGTGGGATAATGGCTTTAAAAACAGAGGATAGACCATTAACCATGCTGGCAATAGGGGGCCTGCATGTTGGAGTTGGCTTCCTCTGGTGGTTAATCACTTTTGAGAAAAATAAGGGAAGAAGGGCCACTGCTTTCTGTGGCGTTTATGCCACAGAAAAATTGATCTCTCTGCTGTTGGAAACAGCAGTAAGAACTGATTTTGATACCTATCATGCCAGCCTTTCATTTTTTCTTTCTGTTTTTCCTTGTGTGTGCGTTTGTGTGTGTGCGTGCACATGCACACAGACACACACACACACACACACACACACACACACTCTTTGCATATTTGCCTTACTTTCATCGTGTGTGTTTCTGTCCTGTGCCATCAAGTTGGAACTCACTTATAACAACTCTAATAGAGCCTTTAAGGTAAGTAAGATATTTAAGGAGTGGTTTTACCAGTTCCACTAAACCAGTGAGTTTCTATCGCCAAATGGGGATTCAAACCCAGTTTTCCAAAGTCCTAGTTCAGTCATGGTGAACCTTTTTGAACCCGAGTGCCCAACACTGCAATTAAAACCCGAATACTGAGGTTTTAGTTTAGAAGAAACAACTGCTCCTGCACTGCAAGGGTTAAATGCTTGGGTTTTTTTTTCCTATGGGCGGTATTAACAAGGAAATACTTACCGGTCCTCCAATCCCCCATTGGGCTAGACTGATAATAGTCGCCATTGCACCCCTCTGCTGAACTACTGCACCAGCAGAGGGGAGTGCCAAAATCCGGGATCAGAGGATGGGTAAGTATTTCTTGATGGCGACTTATGGCTCGCGTGCCCACAGAGAGGGCTCTGTGCACCAGCTGTGGCACGTGTGCCATAGGTTCGCCATTGCTGTCCTAGTCTGTCACTCTATCCACTACACCACACCTTCATAGTAGCATATAATATGTAAACATATCTCATTGAATGTATTTGCCTGGCTCCTATGTGCCAAGAATAAACTATTTCTAATCTGGCACATCTTCAAAAATTCTGTGGACAGAGTACTCTTACAGTCAGATGAGGGACATCATGTCCTGTGACCTGATAAACTTACATCAGTCCTGGGCAGAATGAGAGAGGGGCTTCCATTTTCCTCTCTATTCTTGCAATTGATTTCTAAAAAACCCCAGTAACAACCCTACTACCACTGCTTCTGAAGGTATAGAAAGTATGTGCATCAGCTCCAGAGCTGACAAAATTGTCCTTCTTGACTAGGAAATGAAACTGAAAGGAAAATATTTGATCCATTCATAGTGCTTACAGTATGACCCTTTCCCAACTTCCTTGAACAGAATTCAAGTAAGGCTTGTCTGAGAATTTTGGACCCAAAACAGTTACATGAGCGTAATTGTAATGTGCTTGTGATCTAGGCTTTGAAAAACCCAGAACCTTGATTGTTCCTAATCTTTTTTTAAAACGTACATCAGTTTCCCCTTTGTTTCATGTAAAGAATTTTTTCAGTCTGTCAGCCTGAGAGATATTGATTTGCAGGGCTTGAAAATTTTTAGAATGTTTCACCAGTCAGTCAAAAATTTCACCAGTCATCATGACCCGACTATAGCCTTGAATTTTATTGAGATTGGGAATCACTGATTTATACTCTCAGACTTGGGTTGCTTTATTACCTGTGTGCCTGTGGGGTCATGAAGCTTGTATTTTGAATGCCTTTCTTTTGAATGTCTCCAGCAAAAATAAAACTGAAAGCAAAAGCGCCCGGCCTCTTAAGGAGCCACGGTTCCCTCCCACCCCAGGATGTGTCCTCATTCGGTTGAAACTGGGAGCAGGGAATCTCCATATTCTCCAGCATGGGACTACTCTACATTCTCCTGCAGAGCTATATCTCTATGTGCCGCTCGAACTCTCTTCTCGCGGGAAGAGGGCAGTTTTCCTTTTGCAATGGGAGGGGGGAGGGGAGGACTGCAGGATTAGAGAGAGAGAGACAGTCGGAGGGGAAGGAGGCAGGCAGGCAGGGAGCTGTGACTTGTTGAGCAGCATTTTTCACTCGTCACAGACAAGTGGACGAGTGCATTTTTCAAGCCCTGTTGATTTGTCTAGTACTATATTTAGACTTTGTGAATAATGTGTAAAGTTTAACACGTTATTGTTAAATTCATTACTTCTGTGGACAAGTGCCAGAAAAAGGCGCTCAGAATCTAATATTTAAAAATAATGTTTTAAAAATTAGTACTAATTAGAATTCTGTTTATTAAAACATAAGTCGAACTTATAATAGATAGCCAAAGCTTGGCTCTTCATTGCACTTAGGCTTATAATACCAAGAAATTTTAGTTAACACAGCCAAGAATTTCATGTTTTTGGGCTTCTGGGCATTATAATCTAAGACCACGAGGAGCTCCAGGGTTGGGAACCATTACTACATAAGGAGGCAGCTGGCTACTCTCAGTGCACTTCTTTACCGTAATATAAGAAGCTTTGCCTGAGAGTATAGGTCTCTGGTAGGTACTAAAGTCATAACAGTCCTGTTCTTATTACACCCAAATCAGATCAACTACCCTGTCTCTCAAATGAAAAAGAAAACATTAACTTATTCAGAGAAATAAGATAGATTGCCATGGATATATGCAAAATAATGTTATTAGAGCAAAATGACAGGCAGTCTCTGTGCAAGAGAATGCTGGGATGATTTTCATGGGCTCTCCTTTTAAATTGTCTTCATACTAGGCTACTAATGACCTAGTTGAACTGCCACCCCATGGGGACTTGCAAATTTGCTTGTTTGAATGAAACACAAAATGAGATGCTTGATGAATGAACATGGGAAAAGAAAACTAACCTTGTCATTGCAAATAGAGGCTCTTTTTCATTTGCAGCTAACTATAAGATGTCCAAGAAGAATTGGATTCAAAATGTTGCAGCCCAATTGTCTGTGTTTGCCAGTTCAACAATAAAATTTCAGCAATATGAAAATGCTATCTGTGGGTAACACAGGTTAGTCCACCCACCCCCCCCCCCAGTCTGTGGGGCAGTTGACCTGATTGGTGTACCATAGTCACTACAAACTAAGTAGTTGCCTGGGGTCAGATAGGCTAGCAGTTCTCAGAGGTATCTTTTAATAAGATCTGTGTACTTAGAATGCTTCTTATAATGGTATGCTGAAGATCTGTAGTAGGAGAAGCTAACTAATATTGTACTAAGCAGCCGTTACCAACGTGGGGGCTTTTAATGGTCTTAGGCAATAACTCCCAGAAACTCAGAAATAAAGTAGCTTGTTCATTGTTTTACCTAAGATTTCTGAGTGTTGTAGTCTACTTCCATTTATACTACCAAAGTTAGACTATCTGTTATGAATGTGGTTTCTGAAGAAGGTGTAATCATTTTCTTTCTTTGAGAACAGGGAGTGTGAGTGACTTGTACTCTGTTGTTGTTTTTTAGTCGTTAAGTTGTGTCTGACTCTTCGTGACCCCATGGACCAAAGCACGCCAGGCCCTCCTGTCTTCCACTGCCTCCCGGAGATTGGTCAAATTCATGTTGGTAGCTTCGATGACACTGTCCATCCATCTCGTCCTCTGTCGTCCCCTTCTCCTCTTGCCTTCACACTTTCCCAACATCAGGGTCTTTTCCAGGGAGTCTTCTCATGAGATGGCCAAAGTATTGGAGCCTCAGCTTCAGGATCTGTCCTTCCAGTGAGCACTCAGGGTTGATTTCCTTCAGAATGGATAGGTTTGTTCTCCTTGCAGTCCAGGGGACTCTCAAGAGTCTCCTCCAGCACCACAATTCAAAAGCATCAATTCTTCGGCGGTCAGCCTTCTTTATGGTCCAGCTCTCACTTCTATACATCGCTACTGGAAAAACCATAGCTTTGACTATGCGGACCTTTGTCGGCAAGGTGATGTCTCTGCTTTTTAAGATGTTGCCTAGGTTTGTCATCGCTTTCCTCTCAAGAAGCAGGCGTCTTTTAATTTCGTGGCTTCTGTCACCATCTGCAGTGATCATGGAGCCCAAGAAAGTAAAATCTGTCACTGCCTCCATATCTTCCTCTTCTATTTGCCAGGAGGTGATGGGACCAGTGGCCATGATCTTAGTTTTTTTGATGTTGAGCTTCAGACCATTTTTTGCGCTCTCTTCCTTCACCCTCATTAAGAGGTTCTTTAATTCCTCCTCACTTTCTGCCATCAGAGTGGTATCATCTGCATATCGGAGGTTGTTGATATTTCTTCCGTCAATCTTAATTCCGTTTTGGGATTCCTCCAGTCCAGCCTTTCGCATGATGTATTCTGCATATAAGTGAAATAAGCAGGGAGACAATATACAGCCTTGTCGTACTCCTTTCCCAATTTTGAACCAATCAGTTGTTCCATATCCAGTTCTAACTGTTGCTTCCTATCCCACATATAGATTTCTCAGGAGATAGATAAGGTGGTCAGGCACTCCCATTTCTTTAAGGACTTGCCATAGTTTGTTGTGGTCCACACAGTCAAAGGCTTTTGCGTAGTCAATGAAGCAGAAGTAGATGTTTTTCTGGAACTCTCTGGCTTTCTCCATAATCCAGCGCATGTTAGCAATTTGTACAAATCTGTACAAAGTGTCTATTAAATTAACATTTAAATGATCATGTTAATAATGCTAGTGGTATGAGCTAAACATTTCAGTTTTAATCATTGATGCCAGTGAGTTAAGGTTCCATAACAATTAATTTCTAACAGATATTTTTAACTAATTGTATATTAATCTTAACTTCATAAAGTACTGGCTGGACTATACAAAACGGTCAGTGTTGAAGGGTTTTTCATGAAAAGTTTGGCAGCTTGAAACCTAAGTTCAGTGACTGTGTAAGCAGAATAATTAAAGTGATTTTGTATTTGAGGAGTAATGTACTTCTTACTTAAACATGTGCTTGAAATTCCTTTTATTTTGGAAGCTGAAACAAAGCTTTAATGTACAGAATTAAAGCAACTTAAATACATTGAGAGGAAAAAAGAACTGGGAAGCTTAGGTTGTCATCAAGTATTGGCCAATAGTCAGTTGAAACAATATTTAACATTTAAAGATTTGAGTAGTATCACAAACCACAAGCGAAATACTTTCAAGGTGATGGAAATTGTTTGTATTTCCCCTTACTACTCAGTGTGATAAAGAGCCATGCAGCTTTACTAGGTTATGTCGAGTCCTCCCTTTGTTGATGATACAGTTCAACTGAAGTTAAGCACTTAGTAGGCTTAAAAATTCTTAAATCTAGCTTGATTGTGTCCAGGATATTCAAACAGGGTGGGGGTGGGGGAGAGGTTTTGCTTTGTTTGTGTATTGTGCCATAATGTTGTGAAGCATTTAAATATTTCCGCTTAAAGTGAAGCTATTTTCATGGGAGCTTAATAAGTTTTGTTTCAGATTTGTTTTTCAGGGTATCTTTTTTTCTCTTCAGGTGAAGGGACAAGGAAAAATCATTTCAGAGGGCTGTCCAGTAGCAATCCGAAAGACGTTTTTCTTATTGATGGTAGAAGGAACGTAGGCCAAAATCCAAGTTAATATCCAGCAGCTAAAAATACTCTGAACTAAATTACTTATTTCAGTAAATACCTCTTTAAGTGACATTTAAAAAAACCATATTTGTGTACCTGAGGAATTTAACACTTTCTAAGATATGCATAGTGATTTCAGTTGCTATTATACTTGTTTCTAAAACTAGACTGAGGTCACTTATAATAGCTGATGAGCAATTCATACGCACTAAAATAGTGCTGTGTATGTAGCCAATTTATACAACTTGTCAGTGTCCAACATAGAAAATGCACATGGAGAAATTGCAGAAGGAAAAAAAAATTGCAATGCTAAAGTAATGATATTTCTTAGTTTGTAAATTCTTCAGGTATTTTGTACTTTAAAAACATGGTTAATAGTTTGCCTGTTTTCTGCAAGCCCAATAGATTAATTTTCTAGTGATGTTAGACCAGTCTCTAATCGTAAGGCAGCTGCAGGGACGCATCTTGGCATTCCCAGAATGGATCTTAGAAAAATTGAAAGAACACTCTCTATACTTGTGTGAAATCCTAGAATCCAAGTTGGTATACCATATAACAGTTGGGGCAGAATCTTGAGCTTTAAAACTTGGATAGCAGCTGGTATAAATTGACCCCCCCCCCCCCTTTTTAGTAAAGAAAAAACGCAAGATAGCTTTCTGCATGTTCTGGGCTGCTTGGATTATGGACCGTCTATGGGCAGCCCAGGAAAGTTTATGGTGGAATATAATACCTAGATACTTTAGCTGTTTTACTTGCTCAATGCAAGAACCATTAATTGTCCAATTTCTTGGTGTTACAGACTGAGCGAAAACCATAATTTTGGTTTTAACAAAATTTATAACCAATTGGTTGTTCTTACAGTAGGTCATAAATGTACGGATCAGCCGTTTAAGGCCTATTTTCGATAGGGACAGAAGAACCGTGTCATCTGCATAAAGCGGTGGGGGGCATTTGGTCTCTGCCAATCTAGGAGGATGGAAGTCTGTTCCAAGACACCACCCAAGCAGATCATTTAAATATAGGTTAAATAATGTGGGGGCTAATATACAGCCCTGTCGAACCTCTTTATTAGCCTGAATAGGTTTTGTCAGGTTTCCTTCTGTACCACATCTAACACGAAGTGTGGTGCCCTGATAAAGACATTTAAT
Organism: Intellagama lesueurii; assembly: GCA_037013535.1. Classification (NCBI taxonomy): domain Eukaryota; kingdom Metazoa; phylum Chordata; class Lepidosauria; order Squamata; family Agamidae; genus Intellagama; species Intellagama lesueurii. Next base: position 25,418,811 of record JBAJHW010000001.1, read on the forward strand.
AAGATATAGGAGTCTCTTATCTATAGAGGTTTTATATAATTTTGACCATAGAATATCTCTTGGGACAGATTCAAAGGCTAATTTTAAGTCTATGAATGCAGTATAGAGCCCATTACCATGAGAGGACATATATTTCTCCGCAAGATGGCTCAAAATCATACAGTGATCGATTGCTGATCTACCCTTTCTAAATCCTGCCTGTTCCTTCCCCAAGATATTTTCCTCCTCTATCCAAGTAAGTAGTCTTTGATTTAAATGATGGGAGTACAATTTACCCATTTGGAGAATCTGATTATCCCAAAATACAGGCGTGTCTTCTCAAGAGCCCGATTTAACTGTCTCCAATCCACAATTTTAGATGGGCGATATTCTGGCACCCCTTATGAAAAAAGATTGTGACCTTGTAAGGATAGAGAAATTGAAACTTTGAAGCACGTCCTTATTGAGTGTAATTTTTACAGAAATGAGCGTATCAAATTCCTCAAGCCCATAATGAATGTCTTCCCAGGTAGGACTCTGATTTGGCATACAAAATATTTATTAAGCGACACAAACAAGATAACCACCGAATCAGTGGCCAAATTCCTTCTCTCTGCCCAAAGAATATGAAAGACAATCTTGACCTCTACCTAACCCCGTCATAAAAAAACAATGTATGGGTAATCTATTTTATTAATTTATACTGTTTTAGCTATCTTGAAATGTTTTAATTGCTTACATCTATTTTAAATATTACATATATGTATCCTATTGGGTTGGAGACTGCAAATAAAGATTGTATTGTATTGTATTAATTTTGTAACCATAACAATTCTTTGCAGTCTGGCAGGGTTGAAAGGTAAGAAATTGCCCTTGGATATAAAACCTTGCAGACTCATTTTGGAAAAAGTGACAAACTGGTCCCATTATAAATCTTCAGTTGAGACTTTAGAAGATATTTTCTTAAGCCTTACTCTGTCTCTGTGATAGTACTCAAATGGCTATTTTTATAATAAATATTTTAGAATGCTAAACAGTTAATTAGTAGTAAAATGGTGTATCATGTGCATCTATCCACCCTGGTTCAAGTGTAGAAACATGCAGCATGGATTGAAGAAGAAAGTGTGATTTGACTGCCAGTTTAGGTATCAGTATTAATGTTTACTTTCAGCTATACTGTTCCTGCAACAGTTAAATGTGTGCTAGACTCGTTAATTCAAGCATAAGTATAAATAACCACTAAGGCAATGGGCATGGGTTGCAGTAAGAAAATTGACTAGTCACAGTTTAGAAGATTCAGTAATAGAGCCAGTGGCTGAAATCCAGTAATAAGTTGCGAATAGAGTAGGCCAACTGAATCAATGAAACTTTTGAGGTTCACTTCCAAAATTCAATGTGACTACCCTGATTGCAACTTACTGCTAAATTTTGGCCAGTGGATATTTGCATAATGTTTGTGTACCTGTTCGTGTCAGACAAAAAGCAATTATAAATATTTGCTGTATTTAGAGTAGATACTAAGTGAAATATTTATTTATTATTTATTTAAAATACTTTTACTCTGCCTTTCTCCTTGAAAAGGACCCAAGGTGACTTACAATAATGAAAGACAATATTTAAAGTTGAAAACAATGAGTATACAATGGTGGTTAACATAGTTAAAAGACAATATTTAGAACTATGAACAACGAATAAAGAGACATCTTACATCATTAACGGGCAATATTAAGGCAAAGATCAATAAGTATACAATTTTTTTTTAAAATGCCAGTCTGAGAAATGGTGATCACAAAAATGGAAAACACAAGTAGTACTAAAAATCCAATCAAAGTAGTAATGCGATAGTGCATAGCATCTATCTAAAAATCACACAGAGATAGATGGTTACTGACGGAAGGCTTGCCTGAAGAGAAAGGTCTGCCTACTTGCAGAAGGATAGCGAAGATGGGGGCCAGTCTGGCTTCCTGTGGGAAGGAGTCTGGGGGAAGCAACAGAGAAGGCTCTCTCCTGTGTCCCCATCAGATGCACCTGTGAAGGTCGTGAGATCAAGAGAAAGGCCTCTTCTGATGATTTTAACACCTGAGCCAGCTCATAATGTGAGATATGGTCTTTGAGAAAGCTTGGAGCCATTCCATTTAGGGCTTTATAGGTTAAAACCTGCACTTTGAATTGTGCCGGGTAACTGACTGGCAGCCAATGGAGCTGCTGTAACTCCATGTGATCCCTGTAACCAGCCCCATTCTGCAATCTGGCTGCTGCATTTTGGACCTGTTGACGTTTCCTGACACTTTCCATCAGCAGCCCCACAAACAGCACATTACAGTAATCCAGCCGGGAAGTAACTAGGGCATGTATCACAGTGGCCAGATCAGATTCCTCAAGAAATGGACTTAGCTGGCGCCCTAGTTTTAATTGTGCAAATGCACTTCTGGCCACCGCCAACACCTGGGCATCCAGGTCTATTTGAAGAGGCTAGACAGTGTTTGCAGTGAAACATGCAAACGTTCATGTCACACAGAACTAGGTGGTGCAATATTTTTAAATTAGGTGATTGTGAAAAAGGGCATAGGACTAAACTCTAGCATTTTTCAGTCTTAAGACAGAGTGGAAGACTTCCTTATGGACTTCAGTAGGCTACATCTCTGCTCTACTCCAAGATCTCACATTGCACTGAAGTTTGTATCTTTATTAGTGTTAGTTCTATGCCTTTGCAAACAATACATCATACAGTATCAAAGATCAAAAATCAGGGAAAGAATTACATCAAACACATAAGGTACAACACAGCACTTGGGAAAATGAAATCATTAAAATTGGTTTAAAAAAATTAATTTTACAGGGCACTGGCACCTTATTTTGATAGTGTGTGCTAAAACATATGCACACTGTGCTGCCACCTTTTCGTCTGAATCCACAAGGAGAAAGGATGCAGCAGAAGTTTTTTGGGGAAAGGTGCAAAGTAAAGTCCATTGCTAAGCCTTGTATAATGAGCACTGCTTTAAAAAAGTAGTATGAGTTGGTTCTTTTTATTACCTTTCTAATTAAAAAGTGTTTTAAAATATTAGGACAAAGTATTAGAACTTCTCTAAAACAGTGAATGCATTTTAATGATTTGCCCATTCTACCACTGTTTATCAACACAGCTGGAAAGGATTGTGCATGTATGTTTATAATAGTGCTCCTTCAGAGTTGCTATCAGAATCAATGATAACTGAAATTCCATGCAACGTACAATTATGCATGCAATTAGAACAGATTTCTGGAAGGTAACAATGCCTGTTAGCTGACCTTGCCCAAAAGAGGTACTTGATACTGTTTGTTAACATGAACATAGGCATGATCTTATAGAACAGAGCACCAAATGTCCACAAACAAGTCACACGGTTCTTGTATTCGCTATCAGGGTAGAATTACAAACTGGATCTCAATGCTCAGTAATATTCCAGCTGTATTTATTAATATATTTATTCTAGCTGAGTAGGCACATTTACTTCTAACCATCTTGTTATTCCACCAAGAGCACTCAGCTGCTCTTTTTCCTGCAGAAATACAAATTTGTGTCAGCTGAAATTGAATGAATGGACAAACTCCCTAGACTGCAGAGATTGCCTGGGATCTAGAGAGGTGTTGATTTTCCAGACCTATTCCCCATGTTTCTCCTTCTCCTGTAAAAAGGAAAAGGTCCTTCCAAACCCTAGTTATGTCAAACAAGAAAAATCTTTTTCACCTAGTTGGCATCTGTTGTAAATCAGTTTTTCTCACTGGCCATACAGTAGAGGCAGATAGAGTTCAGTGTGACTTAGTTGGCACCATGGATTTGATTCGTATTTTCACTGAATAGTACCAACCCAGGGACCAAAAAATATATCTGATTTTTACAGTTAATATTTTTACAGTTGCAGGAATCTGCTCCCCCCCCCCCCCCAAAAAAATTTTGGCTATATTTCAGGTGATCCAGCTTGCAGCTTAACAAGACAGCAGGAGAAACATGGTTCATTTCATTGTAAGCTACTGAGGCACGAAATTTCCCTTCCAGTGAAATGCACTGTAGAGAATCTGAAGTAGGGAACTCAGGTTACTGTCCAACTTAAACAGTGGCAGGAAACAGTGATATCACATCAAATATTCTTTATAGAAGGGGTGAGGAATTATTTTTCTGTGAAAGGCCATTAGCCCAGATGAATGGTCTATTAGACTGTTCCCAACAGCAGTAGAGGAAGAGCTGATGGTGACTGGAACTATCCCTTTTAACATTTATGCCTGTTTGTCTCTTTTAAAAAAACTACACTGAATTTCTTCACCCCACTAAAGTTCTCACTCTGCAGTCTGAGCAAAGAGCAAACATGTAGTATGTGAAAGAGTGGGCCCTTGAGGTAAGGTGATGAATAGCATGGAGCCCAAGAGCTATTTACTTATTTGTTTCATTTGTAAGCTGTGTTTCTCCCAGTGAACTACAAATTCTGCACCACTGCAATACAAACTAATTTTTGTAGTTTTGTGCAGAAAGGCAGGAGGATGGGGTGGACACAGCCCTTTGTATTAGAAGTGTCATATAGGCAATTATCATGCAGTATGCATTATCTGGAATAACTTTTTTCATTCACTTTGATTTGTTCAGTTCATAAATATTTTACCACAATGGTCACCAAACATTATTTCAGTGCACATTTCACGTGCAGCTCTCCTGTAGGGTCACGAAATGAGAAGGCTGATAGTTTATGTGATCACAAGTAATTAGGATAGCAAATAGTCTTAGAGAAGTTAAAGAAGTCAGCCACACACACACACAAGGATGTCTGCCAGCAGTGCTCCTGATGGGCGACTAGTAGAAGAAGACCTTCCACGCCCCCAGGAGGACTCTCTTTTATTAACCTTACAAGCTCACAGATAGTTGACAGTATACAGATAGTTGACAGAGTTCAGATAGGACAATGGTTACATAATGCCATTAGGATTGGCCCAAAGAAAGGCTTTGAAGTTAGCTCCCTATCACTATGAGAAAGAGGAAGAATGGGTAGCCACGCCTCCTCTCAGAAGCAGCTGTGACGTCATCCAGGAGAGTGTTCTCTACTACTGTAGAATCAGACAACAGCTTAGCAACTTTGGGGAGGGGCGTTCCCCCACACTCTCCATATCATTATCTTGCTATAACCAGCTCCTGAACCTCCACTGTAGAGTGTCATCTTGTGCCCTGGGCAGGTTCCCCTGTATTCTGCCATATCTATATGGCAAAAGGCAAGGAAGTCAATAACAGAAAAATCTGCAATTTATTAATGACAGTTTGCCCTTTTGGATCAGTGCTTCTCTCCCTTCCCTTTTGACACACTATTATAACATTGAAAACCCATCTGTCTAAATAACATTAAGTTAACACATTAACATTCCTTTCGAAGAGTTGGCTATTTCAGTATTCCTGTGAGAATAACCATATTTGGAAGAAAGACGTTTGAAATATTTGGCTGCATAATATGTATTTTTTTGTTTTGCACCTTGTCATTTAATCTCTTTGAAGTCCCAATGGAATATAGTATGAAAATGCTGGTGTTGAGAGGAAGCTTGTATACAAAAGTGTGGCTCTTACCCAAAGCCTGGTTTGAACACAGAGCTTTTGTTAGATTAAAGACTTCTGGCTGTAAGCCTGGAAACCTCAGATTATTGCCAATTTTTCGAGACATTCTTAAGTTGTGAGAAGTGATGGGAGCTCTTGGGAAGATTGAGATAGTTGGATTGTAGCCCTGGATGTTAACTAGTTACAATTAACCTATTTAGGTTTATATTCATGAGATAAGGTTTCCTATAATATTATATACAAGCTGTTTTAACAAAAATATTCAGTTCATGGACTGTTGAGAAATTGGAGAGTGTCACTTGCATTTTGTTCGGCAGAAGCGTGTCCAGTTGTATGCTGAGTATTGCATTTGTTTGGGAGGACTCATCTCTCCATTCTCTTAAAAGTGGTTTGTGATGTTGAATATATAATCAATATGTTGTTATCAATTCAAAATATTAACCAAGGATTTATTTTACTCTTTTAAAACACTGAAGAACCTTAACACTTTAAAGATGGATGCAGGAGTGATATAAATATTTCAGAGTCCTATGCATCAGTGTCTCTAATTTTTTTTGTAATAGTGGGAAATATTATGTATAGGACTGAATGAATGCTGTAAATCCCTGGGTGCTGTTCTTGCATTTCTAGTTGACCAGGAACATTTGACTTTCCTAGCTCTGTATGATAAACAATAACTGTGAAACAAAAATGCTGAAACAGGAGCTGAATGCAGCTTTGTAAACTGGTTGATCCATTTGACAGTTATCCACATATATCTATATACCAGAAACTAGTTTTAGCAGCTCAGCCAAAATAGAGGTCTATTCCTCTTTATCACAATCCTATTTGTACCAATAAGTATTCATATTGTGTTTGGCAGAGCTTACTCCTAGATAGCTATGCATAAGATAGCAGTTTTTGTTCCTGAAGGCGGGAGAGATGGAATAAGAGCTTGTGTTATGGTTTGTTGGCCGTGAATTAACATGAGAGAGACAGAGATATTTGGGCTTGTTTGAATGGTGGTTGGCTCACACTGCTGAAAAGCCAGCCCAACTCTCCTCTTAGCTTGAAACTGAAGAATGGGGATTTCTGTATTTTTACACTGAGCCCTCCAAAGATCAGCACAGTTTGGAGATCATCCCTGCTTGTTCCCTGCCTCAAAGCTAAATGTGAAGGCTACACTTGCCTCACTTTGCCATGGTGAGGCAGGGGAAGGTGTAAGATCTAATTGAAACAGGTAGCTGAAGTTGCACACCTAGCTGGTGTCTCTCTGAAAACAATTGTAGTGACCAATTGGAAAGATTTAAGGCTGGCTTTATGAGGCTTGTATCTAACAGCCATGTCTGAGGTTAAGTTAATGTATTTGATCATAGAAAACTTTTTCTGTTTGCCACAGGAAGTACAAATTTGCCATAGATTGCCCTGCAAGACAGTTTTCTAAGGGAGGCTGACAGGAGGACTGTAGCCCTGTTAGTTCTCTTGGATCTTTCTGTGGCCTTTGATGCCAATTGTTCATGGTATCCTCCTGGGAAGGCTATCAAATTTAGGTATTGGAGGCTCTGGTCTCAGCTGTTTTTCATTGGTGGCCAATTCTAGATGGTACAGTTTGATCTACCCTGTTTCCCCGAAAATAAGACCTACCCGAAAAATAAGCCCCAGTTAAGTGAAACCCCGCCCTCCACCATTGGGCAGCAACCAAAAGAAGATGACATGGATGCATTTGAATAAATGTAGATTGTTGTACATGAAAAAAAATAAAACCTCCCCTGAAAATAAGCCCTAATGCGTTTTTTGGAGCAAAAATTAATATAAGACCCTGTCTTATTTTCGGGGAAACACGGTACCACTTGGAACCTCTGGTGTGGGATCTCACAGGAATTGACTATCTCCCCAATGCTTTTTAATATCTACATGAAGCTGTTGAGAGACATCATAGGGAGATTTGGGTTTGCTGTCACTAGTATGCTGATGACACTATCTCCTGTGATTTTTTTTTCTTGTGTGTGTGAATTTTAGACTTCATAGTTGTCTCTCACCAAATTGTTTGAATGTATGTTGCTATGTGAGATATTATGGGATTTTTAGTTTTGATCTGTAAACCATCCAAATTAGTGCTTGCGCTAATGGTGCAGTATACAGTATCAATCAAATCAATACATACAGTACATACAAATATTGCTAATGTGATTGGAGATTTAAATATTCCTGTGATGAGTTAATGCATTTTAAATAATATTGTTGTTTAAATGTTGGCCCAATTAGATGTTGATTTTAAACAGCAAGCCACTTAAATGTTTTTCTTGACACAGGTCTTCAATTTCCATCTCTGTAACTATGCAAGAAAAAAACCAGTTTATCCATCACATATGAGAGGGGTTTTTTTTGTTAAAAAAAATAAGAAAACTCGCAATCTATAATCAAGTCAGCTTTTTCTCCCGTTAAGGGTTTTGCCCTTACTAGGTATAGTAATGATTGAGAAGGGACATACGTTTGGGAATATAAAAGTTGTTTCTTTAAAAGCTGTTAGGCTAAAATAATCTGGAGACCTTTTTTTTTTTTTTGGTGAAACAAGAGGTGGAAAAAAACTTTTTTAAATGGCAAGGAATTGACAGATTGGTAATCTCTGTACAAAACAGAATTAAAAATTAAAATGTTTTGTCAAGTCTCTTGCCACGTAATCTATAGCTTTCTCTGTTTCAAGGCCAGTGGGGCGGGTCAGAGACACTTTGCTGTCTAAGGCAAAGCATGCACTTTGCTTCATTCTAAATCAAGACTCATAATACTCCTATTTTGCTGCTTGTGTTAGAAACCACCCTCCCCCATTTAATTAATGACACTTAATTTAAAGTCATCATGGTGATGACAATTTCAGTAATTGCCAACTTCCCACAGAAGCAGGAAATTGACCAGTACAGCAACCAGAAGTCAGTAAGAGCAGAACTGTTTAAAGTTGCCTTTTATTAGTTATCATACCTGTGATATCCAATGTCATTTTAAATTGTTTAGTTATTTATAGATACGTTAGCTAGTCAGTGGTTTGATTGATTGATTGATTTGTTTGTATTTGTATACTGTTCTGTATTTATTGTTTCTTTGTTGCATGCTTTGCTGTAAGCTGCCTAGACTGCATTGCACTATGGGGCAGTATTTAAGTTGAAATAATACATAAATTATTCTTAAATAAAATCCCACTTCAACTCTGACACACTGGCTAAATAGCTGTTGGCATAAGTAATACAAGTTGATCATGCTTATCACATATAAGAAGGAAACAAATTTAGACCTATGTATAAAAGTTTGCCCTGATATAAAGCATTTGTGATGCTATTTTCAAGCATAGACCATTTTGGAGCATAGGCCACTGATACCAATAATTCTGTGGCCATGTCCTTCAAAGTGAAATGCTAAAAGTGGAATTTTATGATGGTAGCACTAACACTAATTTTAAAAAATCTCACGTGCTTAGTCATTCCAAATGTGCCATAGCAAAGAGATATAAAATGAGTTTCTTAGAGTTGTGGATTTTTTTTTTAAAGAAAGTGATTGAACCTGATACCTTCTGTATGCAAAGCACATGCTGTCCCACTGAGTTATGCCCCTTGCGTTGTTCTATAGTCTCTGCTTTGCTTTCCTGGATCACCACCACTGTCAATTTCCTTATAAAAGCATTGTTGCCAACAGTGCATTGTAACAGAGTTTGTGAGTTTTAATGGCATTTAACTGAATTGTTTTGCTGCAGACAGGAAAGACGTGGTATTTTCCAAAATGTGATGATTCATTTTCAGAAAGAGTACACGTGTTTCTACTTGTCCATGGTTTATGATGCTAGTGTCTTGTGCCCAAAGATGCAGGCTTAAAATCTTTTTCCCATTTCACTCACATGGTCTATCTTCACTGTTTGTTTTTTGGTAGAGTCAAAGTGCCTTAAGGAAAGGAGTGCCTTTATTGTTATATATACAGGATCATACATGCTTCTACAATATAAAGCACACTTTGTAGGTTTAGAGGATACAGTCATTGACTCCCAAGTGCCTTTGTTCTTCACAGAGCAGATACGTTTAGCCTGTACTCCTTGTATCTGTAAGAGTCATAAAGCTGAAAAATGAAAAATAAATTCTAAGAACTGGAACTTCCCCAAATGTCCTGTAGCCATTTATGTATCAACCTCTGCTGAGCAAGATATGAGTTGATGCAGATTTTATTAGTCAAAGTAGTTAATTAACTTACTGTAAAAAAAATTGGGTTTTTTTATCGCAAAAGTGATTTAACACTTGTAGATCTGTTAACAAACAGCTCATGGTGAGGAAAATATGTTTTCTCACTTGAATTAAATAGGGCATTAACATAAGTAGTAAGAACTGTGTAATTAAAAATATACTAATGATTTTTTTTTTTTTTTTGTCAGACATGGAGGCAAAGAACCTGCTTGACCTGTGTCTTAAATTTCATAATGGATTATGGGATCATGCACTGATGAGCCAGCAAGTGGAATGCCTGTGTGACTGAAGAAAATGGGTGCTAATGCTTCGAACTACCCTCATTCGTGTTCCCCAAGGGTAGGGGGAAATTCTCAGGCACAACAGACGTTCATAGGTAAGAATTTATATTTTTCCTGTCTTGGAGTTTTAATTCATATATTTCCATATCCTATGTTTACTTGCAGTATCTGTCATGGAGTTGCCATTGTTTGATAAACAGATTGGTTTGTGTAATTGCCACTGAATAGCACTCCATATTGCTAAAGCCGCCATGGCATTGCCATTTTTACCTGCTTTCTCTTTTCATGCTGTAGCAATTTTTCAAGTTTCCAGTTTTTACCCAGTTCTCAACTAAATTTGCAGTATCTGTTAGTTTTGCATGGGGGTTGCATTTGATCTTGGTGACCTGTAATTCCTGCTCTGTGTGAAGCTCACTGGGCTACTATTTTGCAAGTTTCTCAGACTTTCTTTGAAGGGCTTGAGGACATAACAAAGGACACAACATTATGAACAGTGTGGAAGAAATGAGTGAACGGTAAATTTTCTCCTCTTTATTACTACAACCTGTGCTGAAGTTGATCTGTGCTGAGCTCAAGCTAGATCACCTTTAACATGTAGTTTCCATTTGAATCTTTTTTAAAAAAAACATAGCTAGAATTAGGACTGTGGCAAATGATGAAGTCATACAGTCAATAGATTGAAATGTAAATAATAATTGGTCTGTTCAATATAATAGTAACCAGTCATATTGATCAAACTGGGGTTTCACTGGAATATGACATGCATTCTGTAGCTTTTTTTCAAAAGCCTTGGATGGCAAAATCTCAAGGTGATCTTACCATTTAGTTAGCTGAACAGTGTTCTGTTTTTACATATTGCTGATAAACTGTGATTTATTGTGAGTGTGAGACTAGTGCCTTCTCACAGCGTTCACATACTCCCTAGTTCTTTCAACATGACCTGAGAGCATGATAGAAGCTGTTATGTCCATTGTAGATTGAATGTACTTGAACCTAGACCAAATATGGCAGCCCTACCTGTGTTCTTTGAAACAGACGGCAGTGTGTCTTTTGACCTCATTTGTAGTCTTTTCTGTGACTCTAACTTCCTTTCTTTTTGGAAATTTAAAACAGACAACAGTGTAATTCTTACAGAGAAAACAAAAACAAAATGCAGAGTTTGGAAATACATCTTTCTTTTTTGTGGTATCTATGTATGCACAGAAAATGGGTGTGTGTGCCTATGCGACACTGCTTCGAAAAGTTCCAGGGCTTCAAAAACTAAAATGCCTCAGCCTATACAGTCTGTTGACAGCGCTGAGGCTGCGACAGTTTTGGATCCTCAGTTGTCAATCTGAGAGTCTACCTCTCACTACTGATGCCCAGTATACGGTCTCAGTTTCAGAGGGCGAATGCCTGAGCCCCTCTTTGCAGAGTGTTGCTGCCTTGCTGAGAACACTATTGCCTCGGAGCCTGCTAGAAGATCAGTCTTTGCTTCCACTCTCTGACGATGAACGGTGGTCAAAATCAAGATCCTTCTCCCTTACTCAATGGTCTCCACAACTGAGACACCACAGTAGGGAGAACAGGAGATCCAGATCATGATCGTTCTTGTGATTGCCACCACATTGATATTAACCATGTTACTTGAGGTCTCCAGTACCAAGCTTTCAATATTGTGAGGATGCTTACTGTGTATCCTTCTTTTGCCCTCACCGCTTCATGTATGGGGACATGGGCTGGGCCTCTCAGTCATACAGGAGCCATCATCAATCTCGAGAGCTCAGCAGGTCCCGATCACACACTCGTGTTCGTCCTCGATCTTGAGGGACTTACACTGCCAACCTCCCTAAAGCTATGAGTGGCATCCCGACTCCCATTCTTGTTGGGACCTTTGAAATCGATCTTGCTCTCCACATTGCTCCGCTGCTCTCTGCCTCCCATGAGACCAGTGCCACCAATGGGGCTTGCCCCCTGCATCCACCCAAGCCTTGGCTCTCCGACCCACCTCACCTGAGATATTGCTGCCTCCTTCTAACCCAGACTTCTTAATTACCTCTCAATTACTGTTGGGCTCGTGTCAGCTGCTGGCAACTCCCTTGCTTCCAGAAAGAGAAAGACAATTGGATAACAGCTCTACTGATTCCGAACGGGAGGAAGGGAAAGACTCAGTCCTTGTCCAAGAATCCTCATCCAGTTCTGATGTCCAGGATGCCGGTCCTCTCTCACTCTTGGAGGGATCTATCTTCCTATAATGATGTAATAGAAAGAGAATGACAAAGTAATTGTAAGCCGCCCAGAGACCTTTGGGTAGTGTGGGCGGCATATAAGTTAAATAAATAAATAAAATAAATACCAGTTTTTAAGCCAGTACCTCCAGCTAAGGATGCAGTCTTCGCCCACATCCACAAGAAGACAAACATCCCTATTGAAATGGTGATGCTTGAGACCCTGACAGATCTTATCAGCCAGTCCTGGCAAAAACCTTCCTCGATCCTACCAACATCCCATAGGATTGAGAACTTCTACAGGTTCCAGCAGGACAAGGCTAAGTTCTTCTTTAAACACCCTACACCGGATTCTATCATGGTTCAAATGGCCCAAATCAAATCCAAGGGCTCTGCCCGTTATACCCCCAATAATAAAGAAAGTTGTAAACTAGACTTGCTTGCTCGCAAGATATACTCTTCAGCGGCACTCCACATGCACATAGCTAACTATCAAGCATGATGTGTGCTTACCATCAATTGATCTGGGAGAAGTTTCAGGCTATAATTGCCACCCTACCACCAGACAAACAGACTCTAGCCATCTCCTTTCAGCAAGAGGCTTATGCTCTGGCTGGGCAACAAATCCACTCCGCCTAGCACGTGGCAGATTGTGCAGCTAAGAGTATGGCAGTGAGCATCACTCTCCATAGACACGCATGGCTCTGCTCAGCAGGCCTTCCAGATAACCACATTGAGGACTTACCCTTCAATGGAGAGGACCTCTTCAACAACAAAACTGATGACTTCATGCAAGACCTTCACAAAAAGAAGACTGATGCAAAGAAAATGGGCATAAACACATATCACTCAACAACTTCTTACTTCCGCCCTCACTGGAACAGATCCCTGCCATACTCTCAGTACAAGTCACCATCTGAGCAGTCCAAATCCCCTGACAGGTCAACCCACCAACACTTTATCCCAGTGTCCTCCTCTGCCAAATACAATCAAACAACCTTCTCCAGAAAGGCACACAGGAAACCTCGGCAGCAGTTTTGACGTGCCCCAGCCCGACAGATGCATACCTCTACCACTATCACCCCACATTACAACAGCTACAGACATACGCTTAGCACCGTTCACCCATGCTTGGGATGCTATTCGGATGCATGGATCCTCAACATCATAACCCACAGATGCACAACAGAGTTCTCCACTCTTCTGCCCACAGGCCATATCGAATGCACTCCACATTGCCCTGTCTTCCAGGAAGAAATCCACATGCTCCTGGCAAAAGAAGCCATCTCAAGGGTACCTCTCCATTACATCTCCAATCGTTTATTCTCTTGGTACTTTACAGTACCCAAAAGAGCGGAAGTGCTACAGCTCCATCTTGGATCTAAGTGCCTCCAATAAGTTTATCTCCCCCAAAGCATTTCTCGATGGTGCCGTTACAATCCATTCTCTCCCTGCTTCACCGGGGGGACGGGTTCACATCCATAGATCTTCACGACACATACTTTCATATCTCAGTTCGCCCATGGCGTTGTCGCTTCCTAAGCTTCTTCATTGCCAATCAGGCCTACAACCTCCGTGTACTTCACTTTGAGCTATCCACTGCCCAAAGGGTTTTCGCCAAGTGCATAGTGCCGGTGGCAGCATTTCTCAGAGTCCAAAGTGTCATCGTCTTCCCTACATCGATGATTGGCTTTTGATAGTGCACGACAAGAAAACACTAACTACCAACATTGCATTCAGCCTACAACTGCTCTTGAGTCTTGGGCTGTAAGTCAATATAGGAAAGTGTCACCTTTTCCCATCTCAGACCATCTACTACACTGGAGCACTTCTCGATGCTAAGAATATATCTGCCTGCTTCAACCACAGGTAGACACTACCATCTGGTCTACTCAAAGACTGTTTCATGCTCCACATGCTTCGGTCCACTCAGTTCAACAAGTGTTAGGCCTCATGGCATCCATGACAGCAGTCCTGCCCCACTCCAGGCTGCAGATGTGGCTGCTCCAATCCTTCTACTTCCTAGCCTACAACGACAAGCAGGATTCACTAGACAAAAAAATGCTTCTTTCGCCCCGCCTCAGGCGACAACTTTGATGGTGGACAGCTGAGCACCACCTTCACCCCAGCATCCCTTTTCAACAGCCACATCCTTCCCTTCCTAGTTACAGATTCTAGCTTGACAGAATGGGGCCCCCAGTGCTGCCACAGAGAGGTACAAGCACATGAGAGGACCCTTCACATCGATTTCCTTGAACTTCTTGCCATCTTCAAAGCCCTCCGAACCTTCAGAACCATGATACAGGGACGTACTGTCTAAATAGTTACAGAGAACACCACGGCGATGCATCACTTGAACAAACAGGGAGGAACCAAGTCCCTCAGCCTCCTCTACCTGTCAGGACTCATATGGGAATGGTGTATTGGCCACCAGTTTCTCCCTGTGGCAACTCATGTTTCAGGCACAGACAACAAAATGGCAGATCGTCTCAGCTGCACAATGACTCTCATGCACGAATGGGAGCTTTCCCAGAAAGTATACGCTCAGCTGGTCTCCCGCTGAGGCAAGCCTACAGTGGACATCTTTGCCAACTCCCAAGCAGGCAGGAGCACTGACTCTCTCAGAGACGCTTTCACCGTAAACTGGACTGGAACCCTCCTATACATGTTCCTACCGTTCCCTCTGATCCAACGGACGATCATCAAGATTGTCCAAGATTGCTCAGAGGTGATACTCATCACCCCTTGGTGACTGCACCAACAGTGGTTTACCACTCTCCTCCTCGCAGCAACTGACCGGTGGTGACTGCCCCTGCACCAAGACCTCCTGTCCTGTCACCACAGAATGATAGTTCACCCAGATGTTACTCGCCTGAAGCTCACCACCTGGAGAATATGCCTCTCCTCGCCCATATGTTGAGGCAAGCGAGACGCCTTTCTACCAACTGGCTATATACCGTGTTTTCCTGAAAATAAGACAGGGTCTTATATTAATTTTTGCTCCAAAAAATGCATTAGGGCTTATTTTCAGGGGATGTTTTATTTTTTTCATGTACAACACTCTACATTTATTCAAATACAGTCATGTCATCTTCTTCTGGTTGCTGCCCAATGCTGCCCAATGGTGGAGGGCAGAGTTTCACTTAACTGGGGCTTATTTTTGGGGTAGGACTTATATTACGAGCATCCTGAAAAATCATACTAGGGCTTATTTTCAGGTTAGGTCTTATTTTTGGGGAAACAGGGTACTTACAAGTGGTGGAGTTTCCAGCTTTATGCATTGTCACAAGGTCTGCCACACTCACCACCATCCCTCTCCACCGTCTTAACCTTCCTGCTCCATCTCAAGCAGAAGGGACTTTCCATCTCTTATATCAAAGTCTATCTGGCAGCCATAGTGGCGCATCAACCAGCTAACCACCCATCCTCACATCTCTTCAAACATCAAACAATCAAAAAAAATTGCTCAAGGGCCTCCAGAATGCCTATCCAGATGTGAGATCCCCTCATGACTCATTGTCTCTCTCACTAGTTCTATCACAGCTCACTAGACACCCTTTCGAACCACTGGCCACAACTAATCTCCACCTCCTAACGCTCAAGGTGGCATTCCTTGTGGCTCTCACATTGGCTCGTCAGGCTGCATAGCTTACAGCCCTTCACTGTGATTCCCCATACCCCATCTTTTCACATAAGGTTACTCTCCACACAGACATTACCTTCCTACCCAGTGTGGCATCCTGTTTCCACATATCTCAACCCATTGTCTTACCTGCTTTTTATCTGTCTGTGCAGAATGACATAGAATGGTCCCTTCATTCCTTGGATGTCAGATGAGCCTTGGCATTTTACTTACACAGAACAAAGAACTTTAGATAAACAACTAAACTCTTCATCTCCTACCAAGATCCCAAGAAGGGACACCCGATCTCTTCTCAAAGATTTTCAAAATGGATTTCTCAGGCTATTGCCTTGGCTTATGAACTAGCAAACAAGCCCCTACCTCAGACCTTTCACAGTCACTCCACAAGGGCAATCTCCTCTTCTGCAGCCTTCATCCGGGGTGTCGACATCCAGGAGATCTCCCGAGCAGCACCTTGGTCCCATCCAATGACATTTGTCACACACCATAGATTAGATCTAAGAGCTCAAAAGGATGCTGCATTTGGATGAGCTGTTTTATCTTCTGTCTTGGTGTAACTCCCACCTCCAAAGTGTAGCTTGCTAGTAATCCATTTTGTGCGCATACATGGACACCGTGAAAAAGAAGACTTGGTTATTTACAGTATATCACAGAAGTGAGTAAACCCCCTCACATTTCATAAATATTTTAGTATATCTTTTCATGTGACAACACTGAAGAAATGACATTTGGCTACAATGTAAAGCAGTGAGTATACAGTTTGTATAACAGTGTAGTTGTGCTGTCCCCTCAAAATAACGCAACACACAGCCATTAATGTCTAAACTGCTGGCAACAAAAGTGAGTACACCCCTAAGTGACAATGTCCAAATTGGGCACAAAGTGTCAATATTTTGTGTGGCCACCATTATTTCCCAGCACTGCCTTAACCCTCTTGGGCATAGAGTTCACCAGAGCTTCACAGGTTGCCACTGGAGTCCTTTTCCACTCCTCCATGATGTCATCACAGAGCTGGTGGATGTTAGAGACCTTGCACACCTCCACCTTCTGTTTCAGGATGTCCCACAAATGCTCAATAAGGTTTAGGTCTGGACACGTGTTTGACCAGTCCATCACCTTTACCCTCAGCTTCTTTAGCAAGGCAGTGGTCGTTTTGGAGGTGTGTTTGGGGTCGTTATGTTGGAATACTGCCATGCAGCCCAGTCTCCGAAGGGAGGGGATCATGCTCTGTTTCAGTACATGTTGGCATTCATGGTTCCCTCAATGAACTGTATCTCCCCAGTGCCGGCAGCACTCATGCAGCCCCAGACCATGACACTCCCACCACCATGCTTGACTGTAGGCACGACACACTTGTCTTTGTACTCTTCACCTGGTTGCTGCCACACATGCTTGACACCATCTGAACCAAATAAGTCTATCTTGGTCTCATCGGACCACAGGACATGGTTCCAGAAATCTATGTCCTTCGTCTGCTTGTCTGCAGCAAACCGTATGCGGGCTTTCTTGTGCATCATCTTTAGAAGAGGCTTCCTTCTGGGACAATAGCCCTGGAGACCAATTTGATGCAGCATGCGGCATATGGTCTGAGCACTGACAGGCTGACCCCCCACCCCTTCAACCTCTGCAGCAATGCTGGCAGCACTCATACGTCTATTTCCCAAAGCCAACCTCTGGATATGACACTGAGCACGGGCACTCAACTTCTTTGGTCGACCATGGCGAGGCCTGTTCTGAGTGGAACCTGTCCTGTTAAACCGCTGTATGGTCTTGGCCACCGTGCTGCAGCTCAGTTTCAGGGTTTTGGCAATCTTCCTATAGCCTAGTCCATCTTTATGTAGAGCAACAATTCGTTTTTTCAGATCCTCAGATAGTTCATTACCATGAGGTGCCATATAGAACTTCCAGTGACCAGTCTGAGAGAGTGAGAGCGATAACACCTGCTCCCCCTTCACACCTGAGACTTGTGACACTAACGGGTCTCATGACACCAGGGAGGGAAAACGGCTACTTGGGCCCAATTTGGACATTGTCACTTAGGGGTGTACTCATTTTTGTTGCCAGCGGTTTAGACATTAATGGCTGTGTGTTGCGTTATTTTGAGGGGACAGCACATTTACACTGTTATACAAGCTGTATACTCACTGCTTTACATTGTAGCCAAGTGTCATTTCTTCAGTGTTGTCACATGAAAAGATATACTAAAATATTTATGAAATGTGAGGGGGTGTACTCCTGTGATATACTGTACATGACTATGGTTATTTGAGTAGTGATCCATGTATCCACACAGTCCCACTCCCCTCCCGTCTTGTTTTGCCCTTCTCTGTTTAATTTCTTGTGGCAGACAACTAGGAAAGTGGGGCCGTGCTTGTGCAGTATAGGCTGAAGCACTTTCATTTTTGAGGCTCTGGAACTTTCCAAAGGCACACACACCCATTTTGTGTGGATTAGAGATGGGGTCTAGAGATGGGGGTATTCGTATTCATATATAAATCTCCACACACAGGTGGAAATAATGAGGGTCCGGCCCCATGGCTGTCAAAAAAACCCCACACCCTGCCCCTCTCACCTCCCTACCTTGGCTGCCGCAGTCTGCGCTGCTGCCGCCGCCACCACCATCCACAGCAGCCTGAGCCACGGCGGCCTCTTCAGTCTCCATCTGCCACTGCCCGCTGCAGTGGCCTCTGCAGCCACAGCCTGCCATAAGGGACTGGCTGTCCTTTGCAAAGATGGCGGATGCGGCTTCTTTTAGGGCAGGGAAGCTGCAGCCGCCATCTTTGCAAAGGGCAGCCTGGATTCCCTTGAAGAAGAATCAGCTGCCATCTTTGCAGAGTGCAGCCAGTGTCCCTTACGGCAGGCCATGGCTATGGAGGCCACCACAGCAGGCGGCAATGGATGGCAGCGGCAGCGGACAGCAATGGGTGACGGCAGCGCCGGGCAGTGGCAGATGGTGGCAGCGGCTAAGGTAGGGAGGGGAAGGGGGATAGGCTGTGGGGCTGGCTGGCTGCCTGTTGGCCTACCGATCAGCTGATCGACGGGCCCATAGGCAGAATGGGAAGGCCATAGGATGGGGGATGAATAAAAATGGACAAATATTCGTCCCTTCATATTCGTCGGGGTCTCTGGAACTCATGAATACGAAGGGACAAATATTTAACAAATCACAATTCGTTTTTTTAATCGTCCCCATGTCTAGTGTGGATACATGGGTCACCACTCAAAGAACCATAGTTACATAAGTAACCAAGTCTCTTCCAAAACAGTGCAAATATGAAATGAGCTTTACAGTTCTCCAGCATTCTTCCTCAGGCATGATGTAATAAAACTAGGGGATGGGGAAGACAGAATTTTTTTTTTAAAAAAAAAAATCTGACTAAGTGTATTGTTACTCACTGGGTGTGCCTCTGTAACTCCAACATGTAAAATGCAGACTCAGTGAAGGAAAAATGTGTTTACCTAGCAAGTTACAGCTTGCAGTAATGCACAATAATTGTGTCCCTCCATTCCCTGCCAGCCAGTGGGGTTGCTGAGTCTAGAGCAGCTGCCCATTGACTTTTTAAAGCTCACAGGCTTTTTTTATGGAAATAGAACAAAAGATTAATGGTGCTGGCTCTATTTGATTCCCTCCCCCACAGGATTCCCTTCCACCCACAAGTCTTTTGCTCAACATCCCTTGTATTTAAACAACACTGCATTCAGTGAAAGATCTCAGTTTTTTAGTTTGTAGGTGTTGGATCTTTGTTGTGTTGAGTACCATGTGTGTGCTACTTGAAGGTGTGTAAACAAGTTGGAGAGTGAGCATGAGCAGGTGTAATCTCATTGTGAGTAGCTTATATGCATTAGGTGAGAGCAGTACTTAAGATGGTTTCTTTGTGAATCTTTTACCACTTAAAATATAATTGTATGAAAAGTGTCTGTAGGCTGTGGAAAATGTTCCAAGTTCATTGCATTTTTCAGCTTAGCGTTTCGTGGAAAAAATATTTCATTTTCTCTCTCTGTTGCCACAGAAGAAAAGGTCAGTTCAGATAGGTGAAAGACTTAGCGAAAATGAATTTTCCCTGTGGGACTGCAAGCTGGCAAAAGGCTAGGGATTTCGAAATTAGAATAGTGGTGTTAAAACTTTGTGATTTAGTCAGTTTTAGCCTCTGGAATAAGCTTGGGAATAACTTCATTATTAGAATAGTATCTTACAGTTAGGCAATCAGACTTATTAGCAAAATAGTTCTTGCTTATGGTAAAAATTGAGTATTTATTAACTATAAGCATTTTAGAGGATTCTCTTAAAGCCTCAGTCTCTGAATATATGCAATTTGCAGAAAGTTTGTCTTCTGCAGGATGTTTTGTTTAGGGTTTTTGTGGAGCACTTTTATTTGTTCCCTTTTCATTGAAAATAGCTTTTAGAATTCTGTGCAAGATGGTAAAGGTGATAGACTCTTATATTTTCCTGCACTTTTTAAGAAATGTACAGCTCCTTTAGGGGTGAGTAAGGGGAAAACTGGGTTTAGATAAGTATAAAGAAAATATGGTTGTTGTAGGTTTTTAGGGCTGTCTGGCTGTGTTCTTGATTTTCTAAAGAAAATACTTTATTATGAATTAAACAGTGTATACTTGCAGAAGATTTAAATAGGTTTCAAGGTAGGTCAGTCATTATTGTTGTATAGAAAAGTGTAATTTTGAATTGCTTTCTTGACCCGTCACTAAAAATTAATAGAAGAATAAGCATATCTGTCATAAAAAGAAAACCCAAGAATTGTGCAAATAAAATTTAATTTCCCATTGTAATGTAACAGTGTTAATGTGGACTTCAAAAATCCTTAGTAAATCTTACAAATTATGTGACCTAGTAAGTGGGCCATTTTGCTGCCTCCTTGGGCCTGAAGAGTTTCACACTATGAGTTCCCCCATGGACCTTGGAGAAGCAGAACCCAGTGAGCTAATCCTGGGGGAACCAGATAGAGTCCAAACGTAGATGGCAGGAGGAGGGCATTGGAACAGGGGAGGCTCGTACAGGCAACCCCTGGAGGGGAAAGGTGGGCCCTGGAACTGAGACAGTATCAGGAGAGCCCTGGAACAGATGAGTTATTTGGGACTAGGAAGAAAGAAGGAGACTGCAGAGTACAGTGTACAAACAGGAGGCCTCCTTCCCAGAATATTGGTAGAGGAGGATCTTGATGGAGAGTCTTTGGGGGATGTACTAGAAGACCCTAGCGAAGACTACCAAGGAGAGAGAGAGTCCCAGAGGAACTTGAACCTCCTGGAGACTGGGAATACTTATATAAAGAGGAACCCTGGATGGTAGTCCTGGTCCATTTCTGGGTCTTTTGAGAGGAGATTGAATGCCACCTTAAACCTCTCCTGCTGCCTTGCCTCTCATACTGAAGGGAAGAGGCAGCATAGAGGGAAGGAGAGACTTGTCTTAGGGGAACCGACAGCCACTCAACAGAGACACTGGCGAAGGCAGTGGCAAAGAGCATGCCAGGCTCAGGAGCAAGTGAAGAGCAGCCAAAGGCACCAGCCCCACAGCCCTTAATTTAGACATACAGTATCATCTGTCCTAGCTGCTGTTCCCCTTACTTGGCTTGCCAGGGCCTTCCCATTGAAGGGAATTGGATTACACTCCCTTCCAGTGAATAACTGGGAGAAAGAAGGACTTTGACTTTGCTAGAGAAATTTGGTCAATTTGGGAACTAGCCTGGGCACAGTTGAAGGCAATTCTGTTGTACTTCTCTATTGAAATAAACCCTGTTTTGATTCAGCTCTTTGTGTCATTATCTGTGGATCAAGGGATGGAGAAGGAAGTCATGGACAACTGGCCCAGCCCGGCAGGGCTCATACCTCAGAAGTCTGTACTGAGCCTTAATTTCTTTTGGTTTATTTTGTTTGTCACACAAAGTGAAACTGTGGATTGTCTCAGGCTGAAATGTTAATTAGTTTGTAACCTAGGAAGGTATAAGATATATATTTTGCTCCATCCTAGACACTCCAATTTAAATGCTAATATCTGCTGCCACACACTTGAGAAGACTTGACTGATGTCATCCCTGGTTTGCAAAATCCTGACTGACTTTTTGCAAGTCCTCGCAAACAATGATGATTGGTTCACATCACAAGGTGGATCAGGACTTTTGCTCATTTTTGTAATTTGTGGAGATAGATGTGAGCTGAGAAAGTGTTACATGTGAGAAAGCCTTAATGATGGCAGATTGGCACCTTATGATGTGGAACTGTTTTACATAATCCATTTATGAAATAGTTTTGTAAAGCCCAGTTTTTGAGTTTATTAATGTATGCCTTTCTCCCAGAAGTACAAAAGAGGAAGAGGAAGTAGCACCTAGAATAGGCCCACTGAATTACATGCCTATTCTATTGCAGCTTGCTACTACTGCTACTTAATAATAATAGAACTGCGGAACTGGAAGGGACCCTATAGATCATCTAGATATTTACTGAGTCACCTCCTCTGTAAGTTCCATTTATTAAATGGGCTCACTTTAATTACAAATTACTACTGGAATTTAGCCGTTACTACAATTATTCAATCAATTATGGATATGGTTATGTGAGTTAGTAAAAACAAAGTGGCCTTAGGCTAGATGGGCGGTAATCAAATCAAATGAAACAATAAAATAATATACTGACCCATAGTGCTCAAAGTATTCTCTGGGCAATTTTACGATTTAATTATTCAGGCTTAATTATTCCCCCCCCCCCCCCCCCGGCAAGGTGGTACTCAATTTACCAACCTTAGAAGGATGGAAGGCTGAGTCAACTTTGATCCAGCTACCTGAGCCCATCAGAATCAAACTCAGGTCGTGAGCAGGGCTTTGCCTGCACTGCACCACAAGGCTCCTCCAACTTAGAACAGAAGTAATGTTTTGTAGGTGTGCTGTTAGGCTAATAGTTCAGATTTTTAAGAGTAGCATCATGGTATTAGAAGCTAGCTTCATATTTTTAGATATCAGGCTTATGCAGAAGATCATGTATACAGGATAATAGGCAGTATTTGGACTTTTTAAAGTTATGCAAGCATTAAACAGTACTCGTTTATGTCTTTTTCTTTTTTGAATGACGGTATATTTGCTTTACTTTGGATCCTTTCCGACAAACATGGGTGACCCTCAGAAATGGGAAAATGGAAAAACAGAAAAGAGACAAAAACAGTGAAACCACAAGAGAGTGGCTGGGGTTTTTGCTCTTAGTCATATATTCCAGATATGTAATAGTAATTTCAGGCTTAACCTCCCTGTTATAGCTGATTTGAAAAGGAGAGAAACATTTTTAAAATATTCTTTTATTTGAGCAGTGGATTCAAATGACTCTGGCCTGTGATGGATTGTAATCACACTGTTACCACTAGTTTGTTTTTAAGAAAAGTGTAAAGAGAAAGAATGGGGTCAGGAGATGAGGAGAGAAAGAAATAGGTGAATGCAAAAAAATCTTCATGTTAAAGATTAGGATTAAACCTTGATAATTTGATTCTTGGTCTGAAAATGTTGAAAATAGCTAACCTCGATTTATTTCTATATGCATATTGCTTTGAGGCTAAAAATTTTGATTTTTAGGTGTTATGCTATTTGTGCTGAACTTATTGCTTTTATAGATAGGTTTTGATTTTTATGCTTATGTTTTATATAGAGTTGACTTGATAAAGATGTGCCATATAACTGTTTAGATAAATGGTAACCTGATAATGAAACTGATTCACACGTTAAATCCGTGGTTTAACCGCACAACATTCTCCTTTCCCTTTTAGGAACATCATCCTATTCTCATCAAGGCTATGGCTGTGAATCTAAACTGTATAGCCTTGACCATGGCCATGAAAAGCCCCAAGACAAGAAAAAGAAAAGCTCTGGTCTCGCTACCCTGAAAAAGAAGTTTATTAAGCGCCGAAAATCTAGCCGGTCTGCTGATCATGCCAAGCAGATGCGTGAGCTCCTCTCAGGCTGGGATGTTAGAGATGTCAATGCATTAGTGGAAGAGTATGAGGGAACATCAGCCTTAAAAGAGCTTTCTCTACAAGCTAGTTTGGCAAGGCCTGAAGCTAGGACACTGCAGAAAGACATGGCTGAACTGTATGAGTTTAAATACTGTACAGATGTCGATCTAATATTTCAAGACACTTGTTTCCCTGTACATCGTGCAATTTTGGCTGCAAGGTGTCCATTTTTTAAGACCCTGCTTTCTTCATCTCCAGAATATGGTGCAGAAATTGTAATGGATATCAGCACAGCTGGCATAGACCTGCCCATGTTTTCTGCTTTGTTACACTATCTGTACACAGGGGAATTTGGAATGGAGGACTCGAGATTTCAAAATGTTGACATCCTCATGCAGCTTAGTGAGGAATTTGGAACGCCAAATTCTTTAGATGTTGATATGCGAGGACTGTTGGACTACATGTGTTATTATGATGTAGTTCTCAGCTTTTCATCTGACTCTGAACTGGTTGAAGCTTATGGTGGAAATCAGAGCTGCTTAGATGAAGAGCTGAGAGCGCACAAAGCTATAATTTCATCCCGATCACCATTTTTTCGACATCTGCTTCAGCGGAGGATACGAACTGGTGAAGAGATTACTGATCGAACTCTTAGGACTCCGACAAGGATTATATTGGATGAATCTATCATACCAAAAAAATATGTGAGAGTAATTTTAAACTGTATGTACACAGATTTGGTTGACCTGTCTATTTTGCACAGCAGTCCTTCAGTGGGCAGTTTAAGTGAAGTTCAGGCTCTTGTAGCAGGAAAGTCAAGCATGACGAGAGCTGAAGAAGCTATGGAACTTTATCACATCGCACTCTTTTTGGAGTTTAATATGCTTGCCCAAGGTACTTTTTTATTTCATTCCTTTCAGAACACTGCTTAAATCTGGAGTCAAATGTTAAGGCCCTCTCTGATTTGTTCTTGGCTGTAGTTTCTAATATGTTGAAGGTCATGTTATAATTTTCTGGCTCTTTCGGTGAAAAAATCTTTTAAGATCATACCATTCTGGGTGAAAATGCAGGCAGCTTAATGTCCAATAGACATATGGGGAAAGAAAGGGAAAAAAAGTAAAACAAGAAGTAATCCATTTAGAACAAGGGTGGGTAACTTTGGTGGTCTTGGGGGGCAAATTTTAACTCCAAGCATGCTGCAGGACTGTCAAGCACAGAAATGGCCAGTGCCTTGTAAAACAGAACAGGATGTGCATGGATTGGCACTCCTAGTCTTGTTTTTTGTTTTGTTTTGTTTTGTTTTGTTTTGGAGGTGGGGTGGGGATCTTGAGGAACCCCCCAGGAATGGAAATAACAACATACAAAACTTGGAAGATTTTTTTTTTAAATGGAGTTCTGCTTAGCCTGAGGTGCAGCAAAAATGACCTGAAGGCAGCCTGCACTTCGCCCACACTGATTTAGAGCAAGAATTTAGAACCTCTTTCAGCTCAAAGATCAAATTCTTTTTTAGAGAAATTTTCAGGGGCCACATTCTGGTGGTGAGCAGGGACAAAAGCAAAAGGTTGAGGCTTAAAGCACCAGCAGGAACAAAGTTCTGCCTTTTAGGGTCAGAAAACTTTGAGAAGCCCTGATCAATACTATCTGGCAGCAAAAGTGCAGAGTTTCAGACAACCCGTCTTGGAGATGCTAGGGTCAGTCTGAGATTTTCTGTATGCTCTGCCAGTCGGTTATCTTCTGAAGTGTCATCTTGTTAAATTAATGTTTCTGTTCTCGAGAGACCTGTTAGAACTATGCCTAGGTATGTGCTGTTGAACAAGAAAAGTGGGTTGTTTTCCACAGTCTGAAAATAGCTTTGGCTTCAGAAAAAGTCCTGATGAGATCTATTCCTTTGCACAGGAAACTACATTTCAAGATGAACAAAGCAAATTAAAAAAAAACCTGTTGGGATTTTTTTTAATTTATAGGAATTGGATCCAAAGGTTCCTTCTACATACACAGAAGGTCATTTCCCCCCTTTGTGACTCATAGGTTCCCAAACTTTTTTGCCCCGTAGACCACTTGCCGACTTATTTGTTTTCCGTAGACCCCCTGCCCCCTGCAAAGCTTTGATACAAGTCTAAACTTGCACCCCCAATTTTTTTTCTCTCTGACGTGGACCCCCCTGCAAATCCAAATCGACCCCTGGGGGTCCATATAGACCACTTTGGGAACCTATGTAAGATAGTTGAAAAAGAAATGTAAATGTGAGCCTGCAGTCCTAATCACCTGTACCTTTCAATAAGCTGCACTGACCACAGTCTTGCTTTTGAATGAACTAGCTTAAGATTGCACTCAGTGCAAGGTAGGTAAAGTGCAGTGCATGTTTTTTATCTGTGCAGAAACAGTCCCACTGCCACTTTCTCCTCTACAAATTGTTGTTTGGCTCGCACTCAAATATGTTTTGCTCAGTTGTTTTGTTTTGAATTTGAAATAGAGTCGAGGGAGGAAGGATTCCTATTTTTAGATGGAGCCCAATATGAACAGGTGAGGTCAGCTGAAGGCTGGAGTACCCAAAGCAATTTGTAGAAAAGCTTAAATGAAGAACGAACTGTTACACGAGGCACAGAAAGTAAACTCTGAAATCTTTCACCTATCCCCACATGTTTTTTGGATACCCATACACTTGTCTCTAAAAAATGAAAAGCCAGAACAGTCTTTGTTCGATGTTATCTCCTTTCTAATTCCTTCTGGACAGAATCACATAAAACACATCTTGTTATAGTGAGGAGAAATATCTCTGTAGGAAGCATGCTGTTTTGAGAGTTCATTTAATAGTCCAAGAAGAGATTTGTAAGAGTTTGCTTTGTAGCACGTGTGCACTGTACTGTTAATTGTTTTGTCACTTTCTGTTCTGGGCTGTACAGCACCTGAGTAAGTTCCTCCAACAGATCCTTGTCAGTTTTGATTCTGGCCAAGGAAGAGAGTACGTTTTGGAGTTGGCTCTGCAGCTATAGAGAATTATGTTAATCATATTACTTGTCTTTCTTATTTGAAGACTTGAATATAGCACTTGGATTAGTAACTATGCTTATCTCTATATGAGAGCATACAGGTTAGAGGTAGTTGGTGCCTGGAAAATCCAATACAAAGATGGCAATCCTATTGCTTTCTGTAGTAAGTTGCACCAGAATCAGTGTGGATTTGGTGAGTCGAGTCCTCTGTAACCTCCATTGATTCAAATGGGCCTACTCTGGTTATGATTTACTTTATCATAATAAATTACATAGTAAATTGTGATTTGGAGGACTTGACTCACCAAATCATCACTTACTCAGCAGGTCCGCTCTAGTGTAACTTAAGTAACAGGATTTCGGCCAACATCTGCTAGGTTAAATCCAGCTTGAAAGTGATCATTCTAAAGTATAAATAGATAGATAATGACTAAATGTTAGAAGAGCTCGCTTACATCAGAGAGAGGTTTTTGACAGAGAACAGACTGATTTTAGGAGGCCATGGGTTCTCCAACATTGGAGGTTTTTAAGCAGAGTTTGGACAGCCACTTGTCAGGTTTTATTGGTGGATTTCCTGCTTATTTAGGGAGCTGGGCTTTATAACACTTGGGATAAGTTCCAGTTCTACAATTTTTTTCCTATGATTCTGTAATTTCTGTGGTATATTATTAAAGGTGAAGCTAGCATAATATATTAATCTGTTAAATCAGAGGTCCCCAACCCCCGGGCCACGGACCAGTACCAGTTCGTGGCCTTGGAAGGACCAGGTCGCCGGCACAGATGAGCGGCGAGCAGGAAGTTTAGAGCACGCTGCGAGCCGGAGGCGGCGGGAAGCGCAGCGCTTCCCTTCGCTAAGTGGTCCTTGGCCACGCATAAAAAGAGTGCTAGGTTGGAGGTAGGTGAGCTAAACCATGGTTAAGGCAAAGAAGAAAGGGGGGAATTTCTGTTTAATGGCAATCTGCAGGGTGTTTCAAGTATCATTTATGGCTGAAAGAAATGTAGTGATAAGTCTTCACCAAGCCTTTACAGAAACATGCAGGTTTTAAAAACATGCTTGTGAAATTATTGGGTGAAATTCTCAGTGAATCCCTACTTCTCACAGCATCCTCACCCCACCCCCCCATACAGTCATCTGTTTGAGCCAGAATTTGAGAAAGTTTGTGGACTATAGCTCCCAAGAATTCCCCAGCTAGTTGTTGGCCCATACACTGGCTGGGGAATCTGGGAACTGTAGTCCAAAGGCTCTGCTAAAAATAGTCAGGGAGGAACTGGGTGCTTTTAAATATGACCTCATTCTCTGAATTTCCATATGGAGGCATTGTGATTTCTTAAAGAAGATTAGGGCTGTTTTTAAAAGAGTGATTGGCTATGCAGATTATGCAAAAGAGCTGACATGATTTCCTTGACATATTGAGGACATATTTGGGAAACTTGGTAGCGGCAAGAGGTTTTTAAATCGACAGACACAGGCTGATGTTCTTTTATATGTTGCATTTTAAATTACAATGCACTAGTATTCCTATATATCAGTTATCAGCATAGCAGAGTGTGTAAGAAAACCATAGAGTAATTAAAGTGATCAAACTGCCTCAGCTGTCTCAAGTTCCAGTTTTGGAAGAAAACTAGGATACAAATATAAACAAACAAGTAAATAAAAGTGAAACCATATTACAGTAGTATTAGCTTTCTTGTTTCTGGGATCAGCTTGAAGTGTGGGAGTTAATCATTATCTTAAAGGATTTTTTTAAAAGTGCATTGAATTGTGATTTCTTTTCTGACCCTATGGGAATTCCAGTCTATTGAAGGTTAACTGTAGTAGGAGCATTGAGGTTAGAATGAGGACTAGCAGAAAAGTTAAGTGTACACTTATGGTGTTTCTAGAATCTACTGAAAATTCCAGTACTCCTCCTGAAAAATGCCAACCTGCTAGCATGCAGAATATGACACTTCTTCCTCCTGGAACCATGGTTCTTAAAAAAAAAGTTACAGGACTTTTTTGTCCTAACACATAACATTGTCGGGGAAAAAATACCCCAGAGGCAAAACACAGTAACCTTTTTGAAACCTTTTTTTTTGTCCCAAATGTTTGTCCATTAAGATAAACATACAGGGAGGTAGCTGAAATCTCGTCAGGTGACAGTGCTGCATATTATGACATTGTAGGTCTTCTAAAATGTCCCATCTTAATGAATGAGGATTAGTATTTAATGTGTAGCCTGCATAATTAGATTGCTTTAAGCACACTTTGCTTTGTTTTTAAAGCCCTTTAAAACTTGGTGCTGGGGTAGCTGAAAATTTTCTGTTACTGTAATTACCTGCCTTGGACCCTCAGTTACATTCAAAGACCCATCTGCACTTCCCCTGCCAAATGAAGTGTGATAGATGACCACTATTAGAAGGAGGGTCTCTTTAGTGGTGGTGCTTTGCAGAAAGGCTGTCTTGGTATCCATGATATGGTCTTTCTGGTGCAAGGACAATGATGATTTTTAAGCAATTCAATCATTTGTGGTGCTTTTTACTGTGTTGCAAAAATAATTTGATGTTGGTGTCTTTATTTTTGTTTTATATTGTGGTTGGCTTTTTGATTTTGATGTTCTAATATTTTACACTTTGATCTTTATTGTTAAGAAAATCTGTTGATGGATAGTGTAAGAATGTTGTATGGATAGATGTGTAGATAAAAATAAACAGTGCTTAAGCCACATATAGCTGCAGAGCAGGCCAACGATGCATCCAGTTTGGTGCTGTTCATTCAAATAGACACACACTATATAACATGACACTGTTTTCCATCTTACTTTGAGGGACAAGATTGTAGAAAATTCCGTTTCTCTTTAGATTTTGCATTGTTTGGATAAAACTTTTGCACTGTTCCTCTTTTTAGCCATTATCTTGCCTTTCATTGGAGTTGTTGTTTATGGTGGATTTGAGACTCTGTTTGCATGCCTTGATTATTTCATCTACCCATTTTATCTGGTAAAGTTTAGTTTTATTTATTATCTTTTAGACTTTTCCTAGTATGAACAGTCTTCAAAAAGCTTGAAAAAACATAGGAGATGATTCACAAGAGTGTGTGGTCTTAAAAAAACTAAAACAGCAGCTTTTTCCTCTTAAAAGTCTTGGGTTTTTTTCCCATTACCTTTATCTAGCTAACAAATGAAATTATTATGGGTTAAGTAATATCTTTATAAATGTATACAATCACTAAAATTCACAATGTCTGAATCTTTTTTATTAAAACCTGACCTGTTCCAGTAGGTGGAAATGAACATTATTAGAAGCACAATAGGAATTTGTTCAGGGATAAAAATATTAAATGAAATTGCCCTGATTTGTGGGTTAGGTATACTTAAAGAGTAACTTCCTTGCAGTTTAAGAAAAACTCAATTGAGGTAAAACTGCTTGCCCACTTTTTCCTTTTGGTTGTATGTAGTTGTGCTGGTAGAAGCTTTCCAACTATTTCTTAGTGGCTGAAATCCTAGTGTAATCAGTTGTACTACTACAACAGGCCTATTAAATAAGTGGAGATTTATGGAGTCAACTACTCTGTAAGTTTGGTTAATTCAAATGGCCTACTCTAGTTGTAATTTACTATGCTGAAGTATATCACAACTAGAATTTGTTGTTGTCGTTAAGTCGTGTCCGAGTCTTCGTGACCCCATGGACCAGAGCACGCCAGGCCCTCCTGTCTTCCACTGCCTCCCGGAGTTGGGTCAAATTCATGTTGTTAGCTTCGATGACACTGTCCAACCATCTCATCCTCTGTCGTCCCCTTCTCCTCTTGCCTTCACACTTTCCCAACATCAGGGTCTTTTTCAGGGAGTCTTCTCTTCTCATGAGATGGCCAAAGTATTGGAGCCTCAGCTTCAGGATCTGTCCTTCCAGTGAGTACTCAGGGTTGATTTCCTTCAGAATGGATAGGTTTGATCTCCTTGCAGTCCAGGGGAATACGTGTATTTAAATCAATGGATATTATGAAAGAGTGGTCTCAGTTCAGTGGCCTACTCCTGTTCAACTTACTAAACTAAGCATCAGAATTTCAGACAGTATAGTGTTAGTATTTGAATCACAGATGGCAACCTTCTACAGTACATACCACACAGAATTGTGTAGAGATTTAGAGATTAGAATATTTCTGTCCTTGTTTCTGAAATTGTCATAATGCTGCCTGAAGATTGCAGTAACCTGTGATATCAGTGGCAGTATAGTCATGTTGACCTTTGATGTTCTCAAGAAAGTATTTCTTTTCCGTTGTGGATGATCCTATTAAAATGTAAGGAAGGAGTAAGTAGGTTAACCAGAATTGAAAGCGTTGTCAGGAGATTCAGCTGGGAAAAGTGTAGCAGGAACAGAACCAGTTTGTATTGATTTGAGAGAGAAAAAGCTAGTGCTCCTAAAAAATACAGGATGGTAGTTTGGCATAAGAATTCTTACCACCATCTCGATAGAGTCTAATGCTGAAAAATAAAACACTGGCTGAAATCCTGTTGTGCAGTTACAGAAACAGCATAACTTTTGGAAGTGAATTGCCATAAGAGAAAAAATCTCTGTAGGTGTTATCTGTTGCCTACTGAGACGTGTGAATTGGTGTGCAACAGAGAAGGTTTCGGAAATTTCTTAATTTACAGCAATTCACCTCTATAAGTTACACTATTTGCATAACTCTGCAACAGGATTTCAGCCACTGTATACTGAAGACAGCAGATATCAGGGTGGATTTAAATAAATGATTTTTTAAAAATTTAAAATTTAAACCAGACTTTTTAATTTAAATCGGATTTATTTTAATGAAAAGCTTTTGGAGGGAAACTATCTAAAGATAGTTTTCTGTTTAAGATACATTATAGTTCAAAGGTTATTCGACATAAAATTGAGCGTAGTTATGTAGCATGAGACTGTATATTCATGCAATATTTACATTTTTTGTAAACTAATTCAATTAATCCAAGTTATCCAAGCCGAGATAACATGTACTTTTTCACTATAAAAATGGTATAAAATAAACAGAGTTCAGGAAAAGACCTTAATCCCGGTGGCCAGGAGTCAATTTGCACAGCTAAAGCTGGTGTGCCAGCTGTACCCGTTCCTTGAGATATCGGATCTGGCTACAGTGACACGTGCCTTAGTTACATCCCATTTGGATTACTGTAACACGCTCTATGTGGCGCTGCCTTTGAAGACGGTTCGGAAACTTCAGCTGTTGCAAAACTCTGCAGCCAGACTACTGACTGGAGCCAGCTACAGGGAGCATATAACGCACCTGTTACAAGAACTGCACTGGCTATCAGTCCGTTTCCGAGCCCAATTCAGAGTGCTGGTCATTACCTATAAAGCCCTATACAGCTTGAGTCCAGGCTACCTGAAGGACCGTATCTCCCTATATGTGCCTTCTCGGTGATTAAGATCAGCAGAGGAGACCCTCCTCTTGGTCCCATTGCCAGCACAAGCACAGCTCATGGGGACATGGGAGAGGGCCTTCTCTGGCAGCTCCCAGGTTATGGAATGCTCTCCCTCGCGAGATCAGGATGGCTCCTTCCCTGTTATCCTTTCGAAAAAAGCTAAAGACCCATCTCTTCAGACAGGCTTTTAACAACTATAACTGAATCCCTGAACCCCATTTTAGTAGATAATTTTAATCTTTTATATGTTTTTATGTTTTAATATTTTAATTGTATTTTAAATTGTATATTGTTTAATTCATATTTAACTTATTTTGTTTTTAAATTGTGTGAATTTTAATGTTGTGAGCCGCTTTGGGTCCCTTGTTGGGAAAAATGCGGCATAATAATAATAATAATAATAATAATAATAATAATAATAATAATAATAATAATAATAATAATAATAATACCCTGTTTCCCTGAAAATAAGACCTAACCTGAAAATAAGCCCTAGTATGGTTTTTCAGGATGCTCGTAATATAACCCCTACCCCAAAAATAAGCCCGTTAAGTGAAACCCCGCCCTCCACCATTGTGCAGCAACCAGAAGAAGACATGACTGTAAAATAAAACATCCCCTGAAAATAAGCCCTAATGCATTTTTTGGAGCAAAAATTAATATAAGACCCTGTCTCATTTTCAGGGAAACACGGTAATAATAATAATAAAACACATTACAGTAGGACTGTGGTATCTGTGAGGGATAGGTTCTTATCCAAGCTCTATTATTGTCCAACCACTCTTCTAGTTGAGCATTGAGTGGGTAGAAGGACACAACAGGAAACTGATGTAGACTTTATTAAACTGATTCACTTAAACTTGTTAACAAATGCTTTAAGAGCTGCCGATACTATAATGTGATCTGAAATGGTTAAATACTATAGTCTGATCCTATATACTGATCCATGAGAACTCAAGGTTTTGAGGTTTCTGCCAGATTTAGCTTTCGTTTAAGAAATATTATGCATTCAATCTGCTTAGGGTCTCATAGTTACATTTGAGGTGGAGATGGGAGAGATGCCTCCTAATTGTCAGAATTGAGGAAGAAGTGAGTGAGACAGAAGGAGTTAAACCCTCCAACTGTAATAGAAAGAGGTTTGATCTCCCAAGTGAGAGATACTGAGGCTTAAGGTAACCACCAAGTAATTCCCTGATTTTTGCTAAAATCTTGTGGGGAAGGGGAAGGGCACAGAGGCAACCGCAAGAATGTTTCCTTTTATGTTCAGAAAGGGAAAAGAGGATATGGAACAAGAAGAGCAGCTAGGCTTGGAACACTTTGCAGACATAGACTTACATGCCTTACATTCACCATGATACTGGAAATGAGACAGTAAAAAAACCCCAAAATTTGTGGTTTAAATATTTTACTTCATTCTGCTTTGGAGAGCTGAAGTTGGAACTTTTATGGAAGATTTGATAGAAAGCTAATATGAAAGACTTGGTACCTGACCTCAGTCTTGGAAGATCAGATAAATGCTGCTAAAAGAATCTGGTTTATTTATCTGGCCTGCTGCCAAATGCCTTTTGTTTTGCCATTCATAGATACATTCTCAAACTCTAGTTTTCTCTTGCCCCATGCTCCCATCAAGCAGTCATCAGAACAGTATTTATAAGCTTACGCTTGAAGGTTAAAAGTGACATTTTTGGCATTGAGCACATCTGGCAGGGAGTAGGGAGTTGGGTCCTTTTAAGGAGAAAGGCGAGTTTTAAACATAATGAATGAATGAATGAATGAATAAATAAATAAACAAATAGGTAAAGAGCATGGAAAGTTACTTTTAAAAAGTATTTTGTTTCTGTTAGTCATTATGCTGTGTTGAACACTTGTTTTCATTACTAGTTACAGTGTTGAAAAACAACTTGTTAAATTACTTTTTGCACTGGTTATTGATTTCCTGTTGTATTTTTTTAAAGTGCATTTTTCAAGCCCTGTGTATAATGGTTCATCTAAAGTGCCTAAAATTCCTTAAAAAAACTTTTGACATCAACGAGAAAAGTAATTATACTGATGCATTGCTTTTGAAATGTTACTTGGTTATAGTTACAGCTGATTACATTGCATGTATCTTGTTATTTTCAAAGTACTTGAGGAGCTGTCACTATCCCCTCCTAAGTACTATCTGCTGGTATAAGTACAGTGCTGGTATAGCTCAGTGGGTTGGAGCATGTGGATGTGGGTTGAGAGTTTGAATCCCCACCATCAGGGTGGATTTGATTTAAATTTTAAAAGTCAGAATTTTTTGACGATTTAAATAAAATTTTGATTTTTTAATTTAAATCATGATCTAAATCAATTTGATTTTTTAAAAAATCATTGATTTTTATCCACCCTGCCCACTGGGCCTGTTGTGTCTTAGGAGAGAGGCCAGCCAAGATGTGTGTAGGGGTATGTGCCCTGGAACCTGTGTGACCTTGCCCAGTCCCAGAATAGAATAAGAAAGGAATGCTGAGTAATTACATCTGAGTAATTTGGACCTAGAAACCCCAGGGAGGGTTGCCATAAATCCAATTTGACTTATCAGCACATAATTCATTATCAATTAGTATGTGCTTCTTTCCAATTTATTGAATGGGCCCAGTCTTTTCTTCTTAAGGCAAAAGTTTTCTGTTGTGTGGTGTTTAACTTTTCCAGCAGTCACACTGTAAAATTTTGCTGCTGGAAAAAAATGTGATTCCATCCTCTCTCTGTTCAGATGGAGCTACAGGGACCTTCATGACATGCATATTGAAAAAAGCAATAAAATATTAATAGCTGTGAATACAGTCTCTTTAGCTCCACAGTAAGACTACTCCCCTATTACATGGAGATGAGTAAATGCACTTCTTCCATGAAAAAGACCAGTGAGAGTTATTGTGCTAATCTAAAATTAAATATGAACATGTGGTCCTTGCTTGTGTAAAGTGTTTATCTTTTTCAGATGTTTGGGAGAACACAGAGTTAGTGACTCACTTGCCAAAATCCTGTTGCTTAGTGCAGGGGTCCCCAGCCCCCAGTCCGTGGACCGGTCCTGGTCTGTGGCCTTGGAAGAACCGGGCCGCTGGGACAGATGAGCGTCGAGCAGCAGGTGAGCCATGAGCAAAGCTTCGCCTCCTGTCAGCGCACTCCTATTAGGTTCTAATGCCACTGCTGATCTGACAAGAGGTGGAGCTTTGCTCCCCTCCTCCTGCTGCTAGATCATCTGTGTCTGTGGCATTAGAATCTAATAGGAGCCTGCCCTCCTATTAGGTTCTAATGCTGCTGCTGATCTAACAGGAGGTGGAGCTTCAGTTGCAGTTCACCTCCTGCTCGCCGCTCATCTGTCCCGGCACAATACATGTAATGATCTTGATTCATAGCTATCCAACAACCTACTGCATAACAATTCTCCCCCCCCCCCCCCCGATCATTATGAGAATGGTCTTCTACTAAACCGGTCCTTGGTGTCAAAAAGGTTGGGGACCACTGGCTTAGTGTATTAAATCACACTAGAATAGGCCCACTGAATTAATGAGGATTCAGTGAGTCAATTCCTTTGTAAGTTCCATAGATTCAAATAGACCTAATTTAATTGTGCCTTGCTATGCTTAAGTCACAGAATAAACCAATTTGAATCACTGGAATTTAAGGATAAGCTCACTCACTAAATCCCCATTGATTCAGTGGGCCTACTCAAGTGCGATTTACTATGCTTAGCAATGGAATTTTGGCCACAGTTTCAAAGGATAAATAATCCTCTCTGAAATTTTTTAAAACTTCTGGAAAACTAACCTTTTGAGGTGTCAGATCAGAAAACTGAGGCATGACCCTCCCCACAAGTCCCACAAAACCATAGGGTCCCTTCCATCTCTGCAGCTCCAAGATGTTGATGATGATGATCTCATTATGGAATTGGGGTTATAAATTGTAATTCTATATTGAGAAACAATGTATACATATAACCTTTACAAATGTAAATAGGATTAGGACCTCACTTCCCTAATACTCAGTATTAGCAGTTCTCAAGAGACACATACTTATTAACAAGAACATATAAAGATGAGAAGCAGAGTTGATTAGCTCTGTGTTCCAACTGTGACTGAAGTTATTCCTAGAATTATTCATGTTTTTCCTCACAATAAGATACAGTGTTGGAAATTCTTGGAAACCCTATTAAATTCTCGAGAACTGATTTCCATAGTTTCTTTGAGCGATGGACTGACTCATAAAACCATGAAAAAAGGAACCTTCCAAAGTGTGTGCGTGAGTGAGAGTGAGACTCTTTCATAAAACCACGAAAAAAGGAACCTTCCAAAGTGTGTGTGTGTGTGAGTAAGTGAGAAAGAGAGACTATTTCATAAAACCACCAAAAAAAGGAACCTTCCAAAGTTTGCTTTGACTGCAACACCAAACAAAAGGTCTTACAAACAAAAGACTGTGGTTTTCTTTATTTAGTTAATCCATCTCATGTGCAGTCTTCCTCTTTTCCTACTGCATTGCACTTTTTTCTGCATTGCTGCCTTTTCCAGTGAGCTTGTCTTCTCATGATGCCACTGTAGTACAATTCCATTTGTTTGGTTCTTTTAGCTTCTAGTGAGAGTCCACACTTAATTTGCTTTACTTATCTTTCTGATAAGTCATGATATCTGTAAAACTTTTCCAACACTACATTTCAAATAAGTGAAATGTGTGTATACAATTTATGTAGTGAATGAAATGTAGGTAAACACTTTAAAAGTTTGCACTCCTATATATAGCTGCTTTTCTGAGGGTGGCTTACTTTGGAGGAAACAAGTCCAGGATTTCAGTGTACTTAATAAGCTTTATAAATAGGGTGCATTTAATTAGATGTCGAACTGGATAAACGCATTGGCAAATCAGCCACCATGTTCTCTAGACTCACAAAGAGAGTATGGCTTAATAAGAAGCTGACGGCATATACCAAGATCCAGGTCTATAGAGCCTGTGTCCTGAGCACACTCCTGTACTGCAGTGAGTCCTGGACCCCTTGTGCACGGCAGGAGAGGAAGTTGAACACACTCCATATGCGCTGTCTCCGATGCATTTTTGGTATCACCTGGCAGGATAAAGTTCCAAATAGTGTAGTCCTGGAACAAGCTGGAATTTTTAGCATATATACATTACTGAAACAGCGACGTCTACATTGGCTTGGGCATGTCATGAGAATGGCTGACGGTCGGATTCCAAAAGATCTCCTGTATGGAGAATTAGTGCAGGGAAAGCGCCCCAGAGTGAGACCACAGCTGCGATACAAAGATATCTGCAAGCAGGATCTGAAGGCCTTAGGAATGGACCTCAACAGATGGGAAACCCTGACATCTGAGCGTTCAGCCTGGAGGCAGGCGGTGCAGCAATTTGAAGAGACACTTGTTCAGCAGGCTGAGGCAAAGAGGCAGTCCTGAAACCAGCAAAATCAGGGAGCTGGACAGGGGACATATTTGTCTTCAGTGTGGAAGGGATTGTCACTCTCGAATTGGCCTTCTCAGCCACACTAGACGCTGTTCCAAGACCTCTATTTAGAGCACGCGACCATAGTCTCTCGAGACTGAAGGATGCCTACACATACACAGCAGTAATTTTGCGTTATGCTGTTGGCAACATCATGAGAGAAGAGCTGGTGAAACTGTTGTCTTTGCCTGGAAGAACCGGCAATGCTGTGATGGAAGCTTTTTTGTCACAAGACGTTAAGAGCAGAAAAAGTAGTTTCAGTTACTAGTGATGGGGCACCTTGCATGGTGGGGGTTACATGTGGTTTCATACAGTTCTTTGTTAAAGAAGTAAAACATCCGGTCATTCAGTTTCATTGTATTATACATCAAGAAGCTCTTTGTGCCAGAGAAAACAGCAAAAAATTAGACAATATCCTCAGAGATGTCACAAAAATGGTGAATTACATCATGGCTCATGCTCTTAATTTTCGACAGTTTCAAGAACATCTTGATGGGGTCCAGGCACAGTATATTACTTTACTTAAGTACAATAATGTCCGGTGGCTGAGCAGAGGACGAGTCCTGGAGAGATTTGTAGCCTGCTTGGATGAAATTAGGTTGTTTATGACTGAAAAGGAGTAAGAATATCCACAGCTCACTGATATGGCCTGGCTTACCAACCTCATGTTTTTTTACAGATTTTACAGCACACTTCAATATACTGAACAAAAAACTGCAAGTTTTAGGGAAAACAGCAGAAAGGATGTTTTGTGACATCAGAACATTTGAGAGAAAACTGAAGGTTTTTGAGAGAGACCTTGAAAGTGGGCAGCTGAAATATTTTGCAAATCTAAAAATGCATTTGGAAAATTCTACAACATTTACGGACAATCCTACAAGCCATCAGGAAATCTGCAAGGAATTTTCTAGCATTCTAGCAGCTGCAAAGGAGAATTTTAGGAACAGATTTTTACAGTTCCGTAAGATGGAGACAACTCTGTGTTTTCTTACTTCTCCAGATAAAGCCAAATTTGAAGAACTTGGTCTTTCCTGCTTACAGTGGTTAGATTTTGGAAATCTGGAAATGGAGCTATTGGGATTTCAAGAAAACTCTATCTGGAAAAATAAATTCTATGACCTGCCTGCAACACTGGAGAAGACAGAGTGCGAAGGGATGACAAAGGACAGCACAGTTGGTAGTTCTGAAAATGAAATCCTTAAAGTGTGGAATTCTCTGCCAAATAATTTTAAGTCAATGAAAGCACTTGGGATTGCTCTTCTTACTTCGTTTGGGTCATCTTATGCTTGTGAGCAGCTGTTTTCAGCTTTGAATTATATCAAATCTGATACCAGAAAGAGACTGACAGATGACATGAGTGCTGCATGTGTTGCTCTCAAACTAACGGCGTATGAGCCAAGGTTTGACAAATTATCAGCATGCATACAACATCAAAAATCACATTAATTGTGCAAAAGCATGCCAAATTCAAACTTTTACCTAATGCAGTGTTTGCAATCCAAGACACTAGTTTAGGAGTTGTTTAAAGTGTGTTAAGCAAGTTTAGTTTTCTTGTTTATCTTGCTCATACTAATACAGGTTGACTTTTACTTTTACTAATCCAACACCTGTAGAAGCAGGGAAAGGACCTGGAGTAAGGCTTGCCCCATATAATTTCAGTCTGGCATATAATCATATTACAAGTTGAGTATCTCTTATACAAATATACATGCACAGAATTATTTTAAAAGTTTGTATAAATTACCTGGCTTCAGGCCATGTGTACAATGTATTACTTTAATAATTTTT
The DNA here is from genome assembly GCA_037013535.1 of Intellagama lesueurii. Classification (NCBI taxonomy): domain Eukaryota; kingdom Metazoa; phylum Chordata; class Lepidosauria; order Squamata; family Agamidae; genus Intellagama; species Intellagama lesueurii. The sequence goes on from JBAJHW010000001.1 coordinate 25,458,274, forward strand.
TTCCATTTACTAGAGTTGATGGGCTTTTTTTAAAATTAAAAAAGTGTTTGTATCATTGAAAGCTCTGTTATTGTGTATTTATTTTAAGAGAAAATGTGTTGATTAGTTCAGACAACTGTATGAGTTGTTTTTTCTAATCGAAAACCTCAGTATTCAGGTTTAATTGCAGTGTTGGCACTTTGAAAGAAATAATTTGGTTTTGTGTTGCAGTTTGGGCACTCGGGCTCAAAAAGGTTCGCCATCACTGGGTTAGAGGATTACTGGAGCTGGAGTCAGGCAAGGAGATTATGAAAAATATATGTAGGTTACAACAAGCAAGAAAAAAGTCGTATGAGTAAACTGTATCTTTCTGAGTAGTGATTTAAATTCAGTCCACCCTGTCCATTTATTTCTTTTATCTGAATCTAGTTGCTGGAGTTACTGTTTGGTTCTCTTTGGAAGCATAGTAATAAATACCAAGTAACGCTGGCTCTATGGCTTGGAAACGGGGATGAGCACCGCACCCTAGAGTCGGACACGACTGGACTAAATGTCAAGGGGAACCTTTAAAAACCTTTAAACATGAGTACACTCATGCAAAAAGGAATTGGTCTACTGCATAGTCAGGGTATAACCGACATTTCAAAGAAATTCAACTCCAGTAGGGAAGACATTTGAAAGCAATGACCTATTCCCCCTGTCCCTGCCTGGCAGCAGCTTGTTTATAAGCTAAAAACACAGAGTTTCAAACAAATACTAATGATCATTGGCAGATTTTGTGTCTGTCTGCTTTACTCCATCGCAACCTTTTTTGCCCAGTCTTAAAAGTAGTTTCCAAATAGTAGCTCTGGAACAATTTAGCTCATGTATGATATGTGTGTATGATGTTCATTGCAATGTAGGAAACCTAGGACCTGGCTCTGGCACAATTTTTCTTCACAGTGGTGCTTTTGGAATAAATTCTGAAGAGTAATGCATGTACAGTATACATGGATATCTTAGAAAGTGTAGCTGTACAGTTCCCAGACAAAGGCTCACTTCAGCTATAACAGTTTAGAGTCAATAAACCATGATTTACTAGCTTAGAACAAGCCACACGTCCACATGCTCTGATCCTGAGTTCCTGTGTGATTGTAAGCACAGATTAAATCACAGTTTGTCAGTTCAGATCTCCAGGATGCTGAGGTATGTAATCAGCCAAGAATTATACCACTAAATGGAGGGGAGGAGTGAAGGAGAGAGCAAGAGGGCATAGGTCTAGACCCTTGGTCTAGATGGGCAGGATAGAAATCTAATAAATAAATAAATAGGTGAACTTCTTGGGAGGAAAGATAAAATGTCATGGATTCATTAAGGCATTTATGAATTGCTGATTGGTCTGAACAGGGCCCCTGAGGCAATATATAATTTTTAAAATGATCTTTTAACAAAATATCAGATGGAGAACCCTAATTTCAGAACATCCAGGCAACAGAATGATTTTTCAAAAACTCAATAACAGGTTTTTAAAATGCCTAAAGGTAGATAAAAATGAGGCCAGTCTGACTTCCTATGGGAGGGAGCTGAGCTTGGAAAAGTTGCTTTGGGAGATTGCAGCTCTCTGAATCTTCTGGCATTATGGTCATACCAGCTGAGGGGTCCTGGAAGCCATTGTTCAAAAAAGTACATTTTTTGAGTTCTGAGCTGGGAGTTTTCCAATTGAAATTTTGTCATCAGTAACCTATCTTCTTTTGATGAAAAACATAACGGCTTCGGAAATCATCAGTGATGAACAGAGTCACATAGGAGGAAGTGATCTTTCAGCTGTCCTGCCCCGAGACTATTATTAATTCATACACCTTGAACTGAGCACAGAAACAAAAATGTTGGAACAAGACTGGTATTGTAAGGGCTACAAAATGCACACTAGAAAGCAACTCCACATTGAATGCTTTTATCACCCTCAGACTATTGTTTCTAGACCAGGTTTAATTCTATAGTTACTATTTTGGAAAAGTAATATCTGATTGTGCCTAGAACAGTTAACAGTGAGAAGAAAAGTTAAAAATTAGAAAAGCTGGGTTGGGATTTGGACTGTGAATTCTTTCAGTTTCCCTTCTTCAGCCTTTCTTTAAAAACAAGTTGGTTTACTAATTCTGACATTAATATCTGGATTGCAAAGAGCCATAAACTAGTTCTGTTAAGACAAGGAGGGCTTTAGGCATGGTTTCAGCCTGGGATTTAAGCTTAGAAGGTAAATATTTTCCCCCACTTACTTTCTGAAAGCTGTAAAATCTTGAGAGCTGTTTGTCTGCATATGCAACGTGCTTTGTACTACTAACTTGTGCAGTGTTGGAATGGATTTGAGAAGAGAAAATCATAATACAAGATTAGATGCAGCATTATGTCTTTGATGAAAATTCTTGTGCCTTACTTGGATAAATTAATCTGTTCTCCAAACGTAGTAGAACAGATCTCTGCCTGGGGCTTTCTGGTTCCTTGTCACACTTGCCAGTAGTGTGATATGTTCTCCCTACGCAGTCAAAAGGAAGTTTACAGTAGAGCAGCAGTTCAGCTTTGTTTATATATACTTGTGTCATAGCTCTTTCTTGTGCATCACTGGCCTTCCATGACTGGGATTAATCAGCCTCTGAAACAGTTTTCAGTATTTCAGAATTTAGAAAGGACGAGCTTTTCTTCAGAGAAGAATCAAGAGCTAAGAAGTCTCCTACAAACAGCAAAAATACTTGTTTAGTAGATTAATAAGTTGTCTGAATATTTTTTCCTTTTTACAAATTAATTGTATTGGATTAATTTTGGGGGAATCACTTATTTGTTTATATAATTAGTGTTGATTTATTAGACATAGGACTTAAAAGTCAAAAGTGAAATCTTCAATTGAAATTATAATGTCAATGTGTAGTCGGCTAGATCTGATACATAATTTCAGGTTTCAGTTAGACCACGGAATGATAACCTGGCTTTACAAGAGTCATTATATGTTGGTTTCTGTTATTCATCTTTAATATTTTTTCCCCCTGTGACTCTTTAAAGAAGATTGTAAATCGTTTTATATGCCTTGTGAAGCGCACTCAGTCTGACAGCTTATAACCAGAAGTTGAAGAGTAGACATAGGAAAAAGTAGAGAATAGATGAAAACATCAGTTGTCTGCCAGCTTAATTCTGAAATGATTAAAGTGTGAAATCAGAGTTTCTGCAGAGTTGACAAGCTATCACATGGTTCTTTGCTGTAGAAACCCTGCTGTTGTCTGTCATATTTCTGCATTGTGCAGTGGTTTAACTAGTCTAGAATGTGATATCTTTGACAAGGATAGGATTTGAATTTGACTTTGAAACCCACAAATTCAAAAGTGTCCGTATGTTTTCCTATCTTATGTGATGCTTATAATAGCACACTAGTAAAGAAGCAGCAAATGAAGATATAGATATTAGAAGGATTTAGCCCATGAGTAAAATAGCAACTTCTGAGACTTGGGTAATAAAGCTAAGTGGTCTGAACCAGGCTCTCTCCAAGGACTAGTGCAGCTTTGGATTTTATGGATCCAGAGCCAGCATTATTCCAGTGGGAGAGCACTCTCTTTTAGGACCTTAACATTTTATATGGGAATACTGAAATTTCTCTGATCATTAAGTTTTACCCTGATTATAGGAACCAACCATCTGCAAATCCTAACCAACAGGAAAATCAATGGCAGGGGTGGAATTTCAGCTCTTTAAGAGAGCTGTAGCTCTCTTGATAATATCTAATTGTATTAATTTCATAGGCACTGCTTCTAGTATTCTGTTAGCAGATGTCAATATACTGAAGCATTTAATTTGTATAGTTAAAATGCTAAAGTCTATATACAGTGCAGATGGTATACCACTAAGTACAAGTTCTTCCTGAAGACAGCTTTGATTTATACAGAATCTTTTAACCCTAAGGAAACTACAGAAGCTTTTGCTGTATGGGATCAGGGAAGCTTATACTTAGCTGTTTTTGAATTATCCAATTAAAAATAACTGAAAATGCATTGCTCATGCCTATGTAAATAGCCTGAATTCGGTTTTGACATTAGTTAAAAAATCTTAGATAACAGTGGAGCTTACCTCTAGTCAGGGTGCTTGAAAAACACTGTTGAATTACTCAAATCATTAATCTAACTCTACATTGAAATGTTGTGATTTGTTCCCAGTCATGTTGTAAATAGATAGATAATTCATGCTCTTTTTCTTTCATAATCTTATCTGAAGGACTGGTTGTAACATTATAAATGAGATGATGGTACTTTTGCTCTACAATGGCAATTAGCATCCATTCCTGAACCTCATTGAATAATGTTTGGCTTTCTGCTTTTTGTAGGCTGTGAAGATATTATCGCTGAGAGCATCTCACTAGACACTTTAATTGCCATTCTCAAGTGGAGTTCTCAGCCGTATGGCTCCAAATGGGTACACCGCCAAGCACTGCATTTCCTCTGTGAGGAGTTTACGCAGGTCATGACTTCAGATGTCTTTTATGAACTCAGCAAAGACCACCTGCAAACTGCAATTCAGTCTGATTACTTGCAGGTAATTATTCTTGCTCTCAAATTTCTCACAATGAGGACCTGAAGGCTTTGTTAATCACCTACCAGCAGGATATAAGAGAAGCCTACTGAATTAAATCTTACTGCAGAAGGAAGAAGGAGAAAAGGTCCTGTTCTGATGAATATGTGCAGAAGGGGGTCTACACTCTCTGGGTGGTTCACAACATGACAAATCACATTAAAATTAACAGTACAAAATACAGTATACAATAAACACCATAATGTAAATAAAACATTGTCACTATCTGAAATCTACATTTAAATAGAATTAAGCAATTTAAAACAAACTTAGACACCTCAGGTCAGTGGTTAAAAACGCTAATAAAATACAGCTTTAAATAATTCTGTTTCACCTCTGTTGGAAGCCTATTCCAGAGGGAAGGTGCCATGACAGAGAACGTGCAGTTTCTGGTGTTAACTCTTTTGGCCCCCTTGGTTGTCACAATTTTTAACATCATAGACTGTGAGGAGTGGGTGGAATGGGTAGCTGTTCCGACAAGTATTGAGGTCCTAAACTGTTAACTTTATTATAGTTAAAACCAACATTTCTCATTTATGCCAATTTATCTGCAACCCAGATGTAATGTAATCCTCTGTAAAACTTTAAAGGATTTTTTGTAGTTAAGGCAACTTCAGCAAATAAACTAATCTTAACTCTGTCCTTAGTTCCAGTACCTAAAATTTCTGTCTTCAGTAGTAAATAGCCAAAACTGTGGGGCTGCAATCAAATCTGCTCACACCTACCACCACTCTGGCCACCACATTCTGGACCCACTGCAGTCTCTGGATCATCCTCAAGGGAAGCCCCACATGGGCTAAACCCTGATTGAAATGGATCTAGGTTATCTGTTTCCTCCAAGAATGCTGTCAGCACCACAGTCAACTTGTCCAAGAATGAAATATTAGCAGCAGGTCTATAGTTATTTAATGCATCCATTGCTACAATTGGTTTCTTTGGAATGGGCCTTATAATGGAAAGGTAAATGGCCCTCCCATAGAGATGCATTAATGATTTCTGTAGCCATTCCTTGGTTAACTCCTTTGCTGATTTTAAGAGTATTGATGGGCAAGCACCTAGACAGGAGGAGGAGGCTTTGCAGCATACAAATGCCTTGCCCACATCCTCAGGCCGTACCAACTGAAACTGATACAATTTTAACCTGACTAGAGGGTGCATTGGACATCTCCTTCAGATCTAGTAGTATCAACAAGGAGTCAAGGTCCCAACAGCTGCTTTCATTCTTGGATCTAAAGTGGGCTGCCAGTTGGTTGCAGTTGTCTGCATTTTGATGTAAAGATTGTTTTCGTCTGGAAGAGATAAGGCCACGGACTACACGCAAAAGTTCTGCCTGTTGATTGGAAGAAACCTCAATTAGATGGGCATTGTAGCTTCTTTTAGTGGCCTTAAGTTTATTCTGATATCTTCCAGATACTTCCCTGACAGCTGCCAGATTGAACTCTGTCTGCTCTCTAGTCCTCTTCATTGTTGCTTCATCACCTTTAACTCCTTCAAGAACTATGAGGAAGGAAGGCAGGGCTCTGTAGTGGGTGTTTAGAGGGTGGTTGTATCTACAACTTGGGTCACCTCTGAATACCAGTGAGTGACCAGAGAATGGACAGAAGTGTCAACCATATCAGCTGGAAACCCCCCTAGGATATTTTTAAAACATATAGGATCCATTGGTCTTTGAGGTCAGACCATGGTAACAGGTTCATTCTCCCTGCAGTGGGATATACTTGCATGGAATCCAGTTCTCAGCAGGAGATAATCTGACCATGACAAGAGGGAAGACTCATGGTTCTCCACCTTCAGATCATCCCCTCCCTGTCCCAATGTGGAACACCAGGTCTAGTGTGTGATTTGCAGTATGTGTGGTCCCTGTGGAATGCCATGGCATCTGTGAACTCCAGATCTGCTCCAGACAACTGCATCTCTGCATATATATTAAAATCCCCAAGCAGTAAAAGTGTGGTAGACCTCAACACAGCAGCGGAGACATATTCTTTAAGTTCTGGTATAGAGTGTGTTGAGTCATAGAGTGAGTGGTTCGCCAACACCAAGTCCTGTTCTGTCCCAGTGGTCCAGCATGAGGTAAAGACACTTCAAACCTTGGCATGACAGGACAGAGATCCTGCTGATATTAATGGAAATTCTGGGGACTATGGCAACACCTCCACCCTCTTCTGACCTGCCATGATGCTTGATCAAATATCCTGGGGAGCATAATTGGGAAAGGGCTAATACCCCTTTCCTTTCCTTTCCTACGCAGGTTTCAGTTATACACACCAGGTCAGCCCTTTCCTCTTCTGTCAGGTCTAGTATTAATTCAGATTTCTTTTGGACCAACATGGCATTTACCAGCATTATGTGCAGACCAGAAGTTCAGCTGATAGGATCTTTGTACTGGCATATATACACACAACAATCTTGCAGAGGTAGTGATTAAAGAAAGTATTCTGCTTTCTTGGCACATAACCCAAGCCAGACTGGCAGTATAAACTATTGCTTGAAAGCCTAATAATAGTTTAGAAGCAGTTGCAAATTATTGTAAGTGAAACTCTTTTAGGCTTAATTTTTGCCTTGCCTGTTCAGAGGTTTATGGAAATTATATGGTAGTACTCACAAGAAAAATGTTTTGGAGAAGAAAAGGGGATGTAGCTCATCACTTAAACACTTTTTTCTTGTAGATGAACAGGGTTTCTCTGGTTTCAGCCAGCCATTGTCTCCCCACCCACTCCAGATTTGTTCTGCTGCTGAGTTATTTGAAAGACTCCAGTAGTATGTGTTACCACATGTCAAAGGCACAATTTATTTGTGTAATTAATTTTAAAATATCCCCTTGTTTCTTTTTTTGTTTCTGGATGCTTCGTAAGAATATAGAAGATTTTCTTTTTGTCTTATTTTATAATCATCAAGGGTACTTCTGGACCAAGGGCTCCTGGTACTGTTAACCAAAATGTTTTGCACAGCTGTTCTGTCTTTTCTTCCTTAACTTATTCTTTCTGAGAAAAGAGATGGAAGAGAATGGTGGGGAAGCTCATGAGGGCTACAGATGAGAGACACCAATATCTAGACCTCCTGAAAAAAATGAGGCAGAACAATTGTTCGTTCGGAGCCTGACCTGGAAATACCCTAAGAAGTCAGAATACTTAACTGAACGTTCTTTCTGCAGTTCATAGATTGTCAGTCATATTCCACACACATTATTGAAGATGACCAAAGGGGCAACAAACCTTAATTTGTCTTTGGTAACTACCAAGATTATTTGTGATAGCATCAACTCTTTTTCTTTCTGCCGCCTTTGCCATATGTGAAAGACTTGAGAAAGAAGAAGGGGTCAGCCTTCTCATGTTCATTTACCTTGCTGCTTCCAGATGTCTCCAGAGCAGAAAATGAGGTGAATGAGTGACCCTGTCCTTTTGGACAACTCAAGAAAGGAGCTAGCATCTTACCTTACTCCAATCTGGAAGCTACTGTGAATCTTCTGGAGATACTCTTGCTGAGGGACTTGCAGGTCCTCTTGCTAGCTTGTTGTAGATAAACAAACCCTCCCCTCTGGCTCTTTGGACACCCAGCTTCACATGAAACTACAGATTTCATTTCTTCCACAACATCCCAGCAAATAACTCCATGAAGCTGCCAATTTTTCTTCTTCTTAGTTGTCTCTGTGACACAAGCAAACCAATCGGGTCTTGCTTCTGTGCAGTGCCACATTTGGAATCTTCTAGACCTGAGCAGATTTTTTGATGGACTCCTGCATTGCACATTTTTAGGCATGCCTTGATACCTTCTGCTCAGTTCCTTTTCAGGTGCCACATCAGCAGCACTGAAAGGAATTTTCTCCTCCTAGGTCACATAGGTTGAACATATTTTCTTCATTTTTCATTGTTACTGTTCACCACCACTTAGGACTGACAGGTGCCTGAATCTATGACAAAAACCTAGTTTTTGTCATAGATTCCAAAACTTACCAAAGCTAGTTTTCCTCTTTCAGACAATTCCAATATTATTAAAACAAGATTTTTTTAAAGAACTGAATAAGATAATAACCAAGTATGTTTGGGATGGGAAAAAACCAAGAATAAAACTTAAGGCTCTTCAGGACAATAAACAAAGAGGAGGGTTTGGCCTACCAGACTGGATGAATTATTACAGAGCAGCAGCTCTGTCCTGGGTGAGGGAATGGGTTATTCTACAAAATGGGAGACTTTTAAAAATTGAGGGGCATGATTTAAGGCTAGGCTGGCATGCCTACCTATGGTACCAAGATGATAAGCAATGCAAAACATTTAATTTACATTCGATCAGGAGAGCTCTGTTATGGGTTTGGAAGACAGTTAAGGCACAACATTATAGAAAGATACCATTATGGGTAGCTCCGTTATAAGCGTTCTCTGATCCGGCAAGAACATCTCAAGGGACAAACGAGAGATATGCCGAGATATTAGATAGTGATTTTAATCTAAAGAACAAAGATGAACTGGCAGAACAAGGTATTATCTTAGATTGGTGGTCGATAAACTTATTGAAATCAAGATATGTAAAAGATAAAGCTACAGGGTTTCAGAAAGACAAAATACCTTTGGATAAGGGGTTGCTGGACTCAGATGAAAAATTGATTAAAGGTTTATATAATACTTTAATGGAGCAAAAATGGAAGATGAAATTGTGAAGGATTGCATGGTAAAATAGGCTCAAAATATAGGTCATAATATAGAACTAAGTGCCTGGTCACAAATTTGGGAACGAAATATTAAAATGACTAAATCTGTAAATCTAAAAGAAAATATATACAAAACGTTTTACAGATGGTATGTAACACCAGAGAAATTAACAAAAATGTATTAAAATGTTTCTAATAAGTGTTGGAAATGTGAAAAGAAAGTAGGGAGCTTCTATCATATGTGGTGGATGTGCAGTAGGGCCAAGGACTTTTGGAAAATTATTCATGAAATGATAGAGAAAGTTTTAGGGGTTAAAATTGCTTTGACACCAAAATTTTTCTTATTGAATATATTACCAGCTACACTAAAAAAAAAACAAGACTTACTTGACCTTACACCTGATAATTGCAGGTAGAATTGTATATGCCAGTAAGTGGAAGACTACAAAGGTGCTGACAAAGAAGGAATTTATTGAGAAGATTTTGGAACTAGCAGAAATGGATATTTTGACAGATACATTGGATAATAATAAATGGGAACCTCTTTATACCTGGATGAAATCTACACCAATTTAAGTAGAATAGATTAGATTAATATTATGTTAGAGAGTATAAGACAAGATTAAATGAATGGAACATATTGTAATAAATCACTCTGGTTGCAGCGGATAGAAAAGTAGAAAAAATACAATAAAAATATTTATTAACCCCCCCCCCCCCAAAGAGTCGATGTTAACCGTATCATAGCTTGGTACCCTCCAGGTACATCTATAATTCCCCTAATCCCCAGCCAGTATTACTTTGCTTGCTAGAGATGATGAACATTGGAGACCAACACATCTTGGGAAAAGGTGCTAGTTTCGGGGAGGTTAGCTCAGATCTTTAAGTAATTGATTTTATTAAAGAATGAAGTGTGGAATGATAGTAGGGTTAATATTTCTTTGAATTTGACTAGTTTTTCTAAAATGCTTTGAACAAAAATTGTGTATCATAGACTTCTTTTAATCAGTACTGTTTATTGACCATAACTATTTGTGTTCACGCCTTATCTTTAATGCTTCTGTGACAGGCAAGTGAGCAAGATGTCCTGAAGTACCTTGTTAAATGGGGCGAACATCAGTTGATGAAAAGAATAGCAGATCGAGGTGAGTACATTGTAACGGGCATATCTGATTTAACTTTGTGTGGCATTCATTAATAAAGAAATTGATATCTTTAAGCTTTAAAAAAATGAACAAAGAGTGTATAAGTACATAAGAAGAGCTGTGCTGAGTTAGGCCAAAGGCCTATTCTGTTAAGCCTTCTGTTCACACAGTGGCTAGCCCAGTTACCACGGAGAAGACCACAAGCAGGGCACAGGTGCACTCGCTTCTCCTTCCTTGTTTTCCACTAGAAATTGGAGGGAACATAAAGTGTTTCCATCATGACTGGCCATTGTTCATAGGCTTGTCTTCCGTGAATTTTTCCAGTGGTTTTTAAAATTGATCCAGGTTTGTGGCAATGAATTCTACAGTTTAATTATGCCCTATATGAAGAAGTGCTTCCATTGATCTGTCATGGATCTTCTCACCATTCATTCGCCTTTAGTAGGTGACCAAGGATCTAGTATTATCAGAGTGGGGAGGTCAACTTAAACTCTCTTTATCCATTTTCTATTCACTGTACGTATTCAGCTTTGTCCCCTTGGTCATCTTTTTTTAAAAAGCTAAAATCCTCCTCTGTGATGGTGGTGCATATTAAGCTGCCTGATGCCAAATCTGAGCATTGATCCCTCTTACATAGATGTGTTTACATGAATTGGAAGCAGTTCTTTAGAAATCCATAGTGGGATAATGGTTGGACTAGGGAAGCCTTCCACTTGTTTGATTGGTTGAAGCTGATGTGTTGATGTTTGATCAGTCACACACTCAGCATGAGTTGCTTCACAGGATTGTTAAGAGGAAGAACTGAGAGGAGGAAACTTGGGTCCCCAGATGTTCTTGGACTGCAACTCCCAGAAATCCTGGCCAGCACAGCAAGTGGTGAAGGCTTCTGGGAACTGTGTTCAAGAACATCTGGGCACCCCAGTTTGAGAACCACTGATATATGCTACCTTGATCTCAATGGAGGAAAAGTGGGATATAAGTGTAATAAAATTAAGATTCAACCTGGCTGGATGCTTTTGCTTGCAAAACATTAGCTTTCCCACAGAGTTGTGGCTTCTCTCTTGTCTACCCTAAGCTGCAGTTCAATGCATCATACTTACCTTTGTTCATACTTACCTTTGTTCCAACAAATATTACCTTTATCATACTTACCTTTGTTCCAATAAATATTCCTGATGGATTATGCCTCAGTGATGTCATTCACAATCTCTGTAGATCCTGGGCCTGAACACATTTACTTTGATCTAGCAGTTTCTTGCAAACTCAGGAATCAATATTCCCACAGAGCTTCCTTACCCAAAAGAACATCTTCATTTATTTTGGATGGGACATCTCAAAGAGGAGCATTTGAAGTTGCCTCAGTTGAACTGGGATCTATACTTGCATATCAGATGTGCTTATCAAAGTGTATATAAAGTTCTGGTTAAGTGCTGAATTGATTATTTTGTTTTTCTAGCATTACATTATGGTAGGTGTACTTGTGACACACTGGGCAAAATCCAATTGGCATAACTTTGTGTGGCATAACCCAGAGTGGGTGCTGAAAGCATTTGATTTAAAGTAACTAAAGGTTTCCTATCTAAGACTCCCTAGGGCTCCCCTTTGCCCTGAGAAAGCCTTTGGAAGTCTTGGGATTAGGAGGGGAGGAAGAAATAGGGAAAAAACTGCCGCCGGATTGCCACCAGCAGTCCCGATCCCAGCAGCAATCTGGTGGAGATTTTTGATTGTTCAAGGCCCAACCACCTACCATACTGAGGCTCCTGGAGGCTTACCCAGAGAAAAGGGGAGCCCTAGGGAGCCTCACAGCCTTACTTTAAATTAAACACTTCAGTGCTTGATCACGCTTACACTGTGCAAAGTTGTGCCAACAGGATTTTGTTCGCTATGTTCTGGCGTACATTTGATTATTCTTTAGAAGGTGGTGAGTGAATAATTTGGGAAGCTGGAATAGATAGCCTTCTAGTTCCAATCCATTTTTACATTGACTCTTAAGGTATATTTTATTAATCTTATATGTACATTTTGGAGGGGAAATTCCACCTTAATTCCCTCAAATGTTATGTTCAAATAAAATGTGTCTTTTGGACTGTCAAACATTGAGTCTCGGTGTTTTGAAGTGTTTTTATTTGCTATGCAAGGTAGAATCTCTCTGCCAATTTGGTCTAAAGTATATTCCCAAAAGTTTAAAACTTAATTCAGTAAGAGGTTGTGATATTGATTCTTCTCTTACAAATATCTTAAAAACATATGAGGCACCATGCTGTATCAGTCCAATGGCAAATGTAGCCAAACATTCTGTTTTCACAGTGGCCAACCAGATTCCTGTGAAAAGTCCACAAAACAGGACATTTATTTTTGTATTTAAAATATTTTTACCCCACCTTTCTCCTTAAAAAGGACCTAAAGCAGCTTACATCATTAAAAGATAACATTTAAAAACAAAAACCAGTAAGTATACATATATTTTAAAATAATTAAACAAATATTATATTCAAAATGGGAAATAAAATAGGCATAATTGCTAGTAGTAATCAATGATGGCCTTATCCTCCATGAATTTGTTGCATTTCCTTTTAATGCTATCCAGACTGGTGGATATTACTGTGTCGTGTGGTAACCAGTCTATATAATTTGATTATGTGCCGTCTTTTATTTGTTCTGAACCTTTCATCATTCAGCTTAATTGAATGGCCTCAGGTTCTACCATTTGAGGTGGGGGGAAGGCATCTCTCTATCCATTTTTTCCTCATCATATGCACTTCTTAAAGAAGTGCATATGATGTACCTCTCATGATTAACTCTTTACTTCCCTTTCTCTAAACTTAAACAGCCCTAAATGTTACAACCTTTCCCATTGGGGAGCTGCTCTAGCTCTTGAACATTTTGTTGTTCCCTTCTGCACGTTTTTCAACTCCAGAATAGCCTTTTTCAGATGTAGTAGTGTGCAATATTTCCAAATGTGGAATTTGTATAAAGAAGTATGATATGGGCAGTTTTACTTTTGATTACTTGTCTAAATGTTCCCAATGCAGAATTTCAGCGGTGCTGGACATTGAATCAGTATTTTCATTGTGATGCCCATCAGAGTCTGAAGGCCCCTTCCTTTGTCACAACTTTCTTTAGAGTGTACATGAACTTAAGACCATTTGCTCCAGCGAATGCATAGCTGGTTGCTAAATTTGCTTAACACTTTTTACTTTTTTGTAGACCGTTATAAGAATTGCCATTGGCTAAAGGATTAAAAATCCATCAAGCCCTCCCCCCCACAAAGAGAAAGAAAGGGGGATGGGGCTACAAACCACAAAAATTGCCTTGGAGGCTACACTTGTTCTCACCTACTGTGAAAGAAAGAAAGAAAGAAAGAAAGAAAGAAAGAAAGAAAGAAAACAATGTACAGCTGATCCTAGAAGTCTTCAGGAACTATGATTCAGCCTTTTCAGTAGGTTATAGTCCCCCAGTCTGACACTTAAAACCAAAAATACTGATTTTTTAAAGTTGTAAGTGGACTTCTAGTAACTTTAGTTTTCAGTCCTTTCTTTATGGTCTGTGCAGTCCCTAGAGAATCCTGAGAGCTGAAAATTATTCTTGGACCTATCAAAGTTGCCACCCCTGATTTTCAGTTTGTGAAGTAGAACATACAACTGAAGGACACTGAGGTAGTTGCTGATAATTCTAACATCCTGTACAGTATTTAAATGCAGCTCAGCAGCGTGATCCATGCACTATAGACTGCAAGGTTGACTTGTTTAAAGACTGAAACCTACACTAACTCTTCTCTTTCCAAGCACCTGGTAGTATCCCTTTCCCCAGAAAGGATCACGTTTTCTAAAAGATTCTTGTGTTATGTTATGATGAGCAAATCAAAGTCCCAGCTAAGTGATTGATACATACATCAAAGTCCATGATTTTTCTTGTAGCCTTAGTAGTAATATCAAATAGAAAATAGTTTTGATAGATGGCTTTTTATTGTGTGTTACTTTTTAAAAATACTGGCCTGAACCCAGCTATTGGTCCCAACCATGGTAGATTCACTGAATCGGTGGAACTTACGTAAATGTTGATATGACAATTTCCCATTAGTTTGATGGCTCTTTTCTGTTTAGGAGTGAGAGCTTGATTTAGGCCACTTGCTTTTTATTTCCATGGATTTTGTAGTTTTAAAAACTTGTAATGCTTTTTAGATCTTTGGTGTATTCCTTGAATTCTATGGTTTGTGCTATTTTGGTGTTGCCACAAACATTACTGCATTGATTTTATGTTGTGCTGCTTGTTTTTTTATAATAAGCAACCAGAGAATACCATATTTTCCATGTATAAGACATCCCCATGTATAAGATACCCCCCACTTTTCTAACCCAAAATTAAGAAATCAATATTTTAAACATAAAATAGAACACATTTTTATTTAGTAATTAGGTAACATTTACATACCAGTACAGTGGTGCCTCGACTTACGAACTTAATTGGTTCAGGAAGATGGTCGTAACTCGAAATGGTCGTAAGTCGAAGCACCATTTCCCATTGGAATGCATTGAAATGCAATTAATTCATTCCAGCCAAAGAAACAAATCACCAAAAAAATTAATAAATCACTGCAAGACCGGTCGGAAACGTGATTAATCCCTTCCAGCCGAAGGGGGGGGGGGGAGAAAAGCAATCAACCGTGCAAGACCCATTGCAAATGGAAACAAGACAAAGCAAAAAGCAATCAAGCGTGCAAGACCTAATGCAAAGAAAACACCAAAAACCAATCAACCGTGCAAGACCCATTGCAAATGCAAACAAGACAAAGCAAAAAGCAATCAAGCATGCAAGACCTAATGCAAAGAAAACAAACCAAAAACCAATCAACCGTGCAAGACCCATTGCAAATGCAAACAAGACAAAGCAAAAAGCAATCAAGCAGATTGTGAAAGTTCGGAAATGGGGGGGGGGAGCTAAAAAGCAAACAAACTCCCAAAGACCCATCGGAAATGGGGGGGGGGATCCAAAAAGCAACCAAACCCCCCAAGACCCATCGGAAATGGGGGGGAATCCAAAAAACAAACAAACCTCCCAAGACCCATCGGAAATGGGAAACAAACAAACAAACCCCCCAAGACCCATCACAGCACAGAAACATAACCCCCCAGCTCAAAACCACGCTGCAAAAACACCCAGAACAGTTTTTAAAAAGCAGAAAACAGCACCTTACCTTACAAGGCAGCCCGAAGCCTCCCTGCAAACACACACACACGCTCTCAGAAGCAGAAGGAGGCAGTCCCAAGCCTCCGACGACGATGCACACTCTCTAACTGCTGGGGCGAAAGAGCTACAAAGAAGCAGCCTTGTTGCCACCTACAGTTAGAAATTTGAATTTCCCGCCTTTTTCCCCTGCCTTTTTCTGTTCGTAAGTGGAAGCTCCGGTCGCAAGTAGAAGCACAATTTTGCAGCCGGAGCTGGTCGTAACTCGAAATGGTCATAAGTAGGGGTGTTCGTAAGTCGAGGCACCACTGTACTGTCATATTATGTATCACACTAACTTTATTCAGCCTCTGGGCTCAGAACACTGGGACATTAGAAGTCCCTGTTGCATCTGAGCACTGTTGCAATTGGTTTGTTCAACATCAGCTGACGTCACTCAATTTTTAGTCTAGCGATTTTAGGAAAAAGTAGCATCTTATACACGGGAAAATACGGTATATGTTGTTTGGGTGCCATATAAATGCTTTTAATAAATAATAAGAATATTTAATATTTCCACTTCCTGTGCAGAAAACCCCCCCACAAGCTTCCATGTATATCATGTAGTCAAAAATAGATATAAAACATGCTGAACCCAATTCAAATATGCTTTTTTCCCTCTGATGTAACCACGTTCTAATACTGGTAGGAAAAACTTGCTTTGCACAAAATGGGTTAAATTCTGTTCATTAGCATACTAACATGCACTAGAATAGACCCATTAAATCAGTGAATATTTGATAGATCAACACCTCTGTAAATTACATTCATCCAAATGAGACTATTCTAGTTGCAACTTTGAATCAATGGAACTTACTGCGGAGTTTTACTCAACAACCCCCTACTGATTCATTGGGCCTACTCATTTGTTCTGCAACATGTTTTCTGCTATAGCAGAAATTAAAACACTGAACCTGTCTGTTCTTTCCCCTGCAGAGCCTAATTTGCTGAGTGGCACAGCTCACAGCGTCAACAAACGAGGTGTGAAGAGGCGAGATCTTGACATAGAGGAACTAAAAGAAATCCTTTCTCTTCTCCTGCCATTTGTCCGCATTGAGCATATTTTGCCTATGAACAGTGAAGTGCTAACGGAGTCTGTAAGTGTTAGTTCACTTTTGGCCATGTTTCACAGCCTTTTAAAATCCATGCCTCCTTGTTGGTAA
Source organism: Intellagama lesueurii (assembly GCA_037013535.1). Taxonomy (NCBI): domain Eukaryota; kingdom Metazoa; phylum Chordata; class Lepidosauria; order Squamata; family Agamidae; genus Intellagama; species Intellagama lesueurii. Next base: position 25,475,016 of record JBAJHW010000001.1, read on the forward strand.
CAAAAAATCTCATGCCCTCTCTTCAAATCTGCCCCCTCCTCATTTTCCTTTCCTTTTGTCTTCTTTTCTAAACATGTATGGATTTTTATTAAAGCAAGAATTTTGTAATGTAAATGTCGGGTCACTGCTCGGTTGTCAGTCTTTATTATTGACCACAGCAGTAATGATATGCTGAGCTTTTCCACAGTAAATTTCACAATTAAAGGAGGGAATGCTTTTAATTTTTAGTACTATGCTGAAAATTCTTCCTCCAGAATTATAAAACATTAATTTGTGTTTTTTTCCTTAAACTTCCAATGTTGTGTTTTAGATCAATAGGTTATCTAAGTCTTTTGGCCCTGCATTTGTTCTGTATGTAACTTTCAAAGTTTCCTTTCTTTTTTCTCTTTATTTTATATTTGATAATGTTTTTCTCAGTTTTTGTGAACTACAGGATGATAGGCTGATGTTGGGTTGTGAAAAGCACCTTTCCTTCAGATTATGACAGAAATCCAGCCATTGAGAACAGGCAACTTGGGGAAGCTCATTCTTTCTTATATCATAAAACTGAATATGCTTTTTCAAACTACACATGCCTCTTGTGAAGTCCTAATATGCCTCCCTCTGGGGATACATCCCACTGGTTGAGAATCAGAGCTCTAGGTCCTACAGCAAAGCACTTCCCCTGGTTTGCCAGCCTAATTGTCTTCTATACTGGCCATGTAGCAAGAGTGCAGAGGAGGGGCAGTGATGGAGTATGGCTTGAAGGAAATCCAGTGGACAGATTCAGAGACTTTGTTGTTTGCATTCGGCCCACAGACCTTTAGTGTCTCACTCCATCTTCAGGGCACTGTATTACACCGATAAATTTCTTGATTTGTGTTTGAGGCAGTTATGGATGATTGCTGTGGCTCTTCAAGCAGAGTTCTTGTCATTTCATGTATGTGATTTAACCTTGACCGTTTCTTGGTTTCTCTGTCTGAGACGGGTTTATCATCATTCATCAGTATTACCTTATCAGTTGCAAATAGTTTGCTGTTATAACTAGAACTCACTGAAAAAATACCTGGTGTGATACAAACGTCTTCCTTTTCCTTCAAAAGATGAAGAGAGGCCTCATTAGTACTCCTCCTTCAGACATGCTACCAACAGCAGAGGGTGGAAAGTCAAATGCTTGGCTGCGGCAAAAGAATGCAGGGATTTATGTGAGACCAAGGCTGTTTTCACCATATGTGGAAGAGGCAAAGGTAATTAGAAGAGTCTGATAAATCCTCTCTTGTAACTAACATAATGGTTAACTAATCAGCCTTAATCAGCAGGGTGTTTGGTGGCTAACCTAAAGTATGCAGGTGTTTTCAGTTTAATTTCTAAATCCAAACCTGTCTTTCTTCCAAGGTGCTCTAATGTAGAATATAACCCTGAGTGTTAAGAGAATATGGATATCTGGCTAGCAGAATAGTGGAAAAAAATAAATATTTAAAATATATTTTAAAATTGGAGTTTTAAAAATGTAAATTTGATTTTAAAATTTAAATCAGATTTTTGTTGTTGTTAAAGGACTTTTTTGTTTAAAAAACATGTATGATGATACAGGTTGGAGATTTCATTATGGAATAGAGATAATAAATTCTCTTTCTGTATTAGGAGATAGTGTATTAATCTATACTTTTTAAAAAAAAATTGTGATTAGGACCCAACAATTGTTAGATTTTGGGCTCTGTTTGGATTGTTTTGCTACGTAGGACTTACTAGATTCCTCTTCTGACTTCTCCTTCACACAATAAAGTAGGCAAGTGCTTTAAAGGAACTTTAGCACCTTCAGCAGTTTTCATGCTAAGAGAGTTGTTTCAAGGTATACAGTGGTCATCAGGCAGTATATGTTTGGAGTTCGAGGCCTGACGTTTTGGGTCAGCAGAGGGGCTTCTCTTCTCTGATGATGATAATACTAATGCAGAGTTAGTAAGGGTGAAATTGCCGGAATGCACGTCATGACTTGATTAAGCAGGGTCAAGGATTAGCAAGTCAGAAAAGAAGTTGGCCCTTGTTAGTTATGAGAAGACCATGATATTTGATGTTAAATGCAAATACATATATCCCTGGACAAAAGTAAATTAGTGCTCCTTCTAGCTGCTCTAATATGGTATTGTCAGGCCAAATGTAAGTAATGTACTGCAGAAGTGGCAAAGATAGATTATATTTGTAGTATCATACTAATTTTATTGATTTATTTATGCTGTGAGTCAGTGTGTAGTGTGAACTCTTGTTTTAATCTGTATTTCAGTCAGTTCTGGACGAGATGATGGTGGAACAGACTGACCTAGTTCGTTTACGGATGGTTAGAATGTCCAATGTACCAGACACTTTGTACATGGTAAACAATGCAGTTCCACAGTGCTGTCATGTGATAAGTCACCAGCAAATGAGCAGTAACCAATCCAGTCCTCCATCAGTTGTAGCCAATGAAATCCCAGGTAATCTGATCTATTAATTATTGACTCTGTTAAACATTATTAAATGCAGAGATCTCTATTTTCCTGATTAGAGTTTCATGACAAAACTGGGAAAAATAGCATTTAATGCTTTCTATGGAATCCGAGATCAACTTTTTAAAAATGAAGGTTCAAATCCTCATGATTTTTTGAACAGGCAACAAAAAATTAAGTCCCTGTAGGTGCACAGATTTATTTTGAAAATATTATGGTATGTTGGATATCCAGTGTGGTGCAGTGGAATGGAGCGATGGACTGGGACTCAGGATGCCTGGGTTCAAATCCCCACTCAGCCATGGAAGATTATTGGGGGTATGGAACTAGCAAAACCATTCCTTAAATATCTCACCTACCTTGAAAGCCATATTGGAGTCACTACAAATTGTTTCCAACTTGGTAGCACATAACAACATATAACCTTGTAATGTGCATTAAAATAAAGAGTTTGTGATCTGTTTTTTGATTCATTAACAACGATACATTGATGAGTGATCTAAGACTTTGGCTTTCAGAGGACAGCTATTTGTGAATAGAACTATTGCATAATTTGGAAAAAAAGAATTTCAATTGAGATTGTGGCATCTAACACATATAGTTGACTGGGATTGCAGATTAATCTCACACAGTCAAAATAGAGCATGGTGAAGGAGGCTGGAAGAAATTTAAGCAAAGAACTCTTCATACTAAAAGTAGAGCAGAGATTGTTAATATGGAAAATGAAGTTGTGCCATCCAGGTTGTTAAGGCATACCATCCAGGCTCTCTGCTTCAACTTAGTTCAAAATCAATAAATCAATTTATTTTACAATAAATTATATTTTAATTATGTCAGCAGAATAAAAATGAGAATGCCTCTGTCAGTAACAGAGCATATTCAGTGTCTCCAGTTGTGCCAGAAATGCATAGGGAGGCCATATGAAGCCTAAGTACAGTAATCCAACAAATGTTTAGCTTCATTAATGTCCAGCTAGGAACGTTCTTGAACCAGCAAAATAAATTGAGTTCAGCAACATACAGCTCTGTCAGTGCAGTATGGTAGACACATATATTAGGTGTCCTCCTGGCCTCACTTCTTTCAGCAGTCAGTTCTGAACAAAGCAGTTAACTTGCCATTTACAATATGCTTTATAATGCATGACTGTTGGTATAGGTATGCTAACCTTCCGTCAGTTTCCAGATTGCAGGAAAAGATTGCCTTACATACAAGTTGGTTAGTGTTAAGTTCAGGGTTGACAACCCAACTTCAACCATTCCACTTTCCATCCAAGCAAGAGAAAACTGGGAAATGCTATTTAATTTCCAAATTTTTCCTTGCTTGAATGGATAATGGACTGGCTGCTCCAGCTGGGTTGTCTATCTCGAACTTAAAGCTAGCCAATGAAACAAGCATATTCTGTAGTAAGAACCAATATAAGTGTGTTGTTTCTTGATGATTAAGCAGTGCACTTATATATGATGGTCCAATTATTAGCTTGAACCTAAACCTGAATATTTTCTGGAAATGTTGTAAATTAGGGATAATCTTCAATGGCTGGAACGTACATAGGTGTTGTTTTTAAACCCTTTTCTTCTTTAATAAAATACTATAGCTTAGTATTTAAGTGTTCAGTATCTTACTGGATTGTGTAGTTCACTGTCTTCAAGATGGGGGTGGGGGTGAGACAAAAGTTGAAATAAATTTCATGAACACAAATACTTTCTGATTTCTAATTCTGTGGGCAGAACTGTTTGCTTTTTCTCTCCTGAATACATAATTAAATGTCACTGCCCAAAGCATTTGTCATGGAGATGTCTAAATAGCCCATATTTTGTATGATTACCTCTTGAGAAAGTGTAAGTGAAATAAGTCCTCTAAAAGAATTACATTTTCACAATCTTATTTTGACTTGTATTTTGGCAGTTTTATTGTATTTTTTAAACTCTATTATGTTCTGATGTTTTTGATAGTCCAGTGGTTTTGTAATTTTCACATTGAGCCCAAATATCAAATGTATGCTAAGAAAACTGGTTTTGAGTCTGCTGGTAGCATCCCAGAAGAAGCACAAAGCTGAGATTTTTTTTAAAAAACTTCCCATAAGGTCTTAAAATAACTGCATGATAAAGAGATTAAAAGGGGCAGATTTGCAGTGCAAAAGCATAGAGAAGCTTATTTGTATCTGCTTTAGGAAAAAGCGGCATTGTATCAAATGGCTTTATTCCTGGTATAGCTTATGTTAAGTTCTATACTGATGCTTTAAAGGAGTAGTAGTTATATTAGGGGTGGCTATGGGATGCTTCTAGGATACTGTTAAGGAATTCTAAACAATCTCAGCTTTGTTACAACAAATATTGTAAAAAGAAAAGAAACGAAAAATTGTGTAGCTCGAGCAAGCCTCTGAAAATAGCACATTAGGCAAAAAGAAGGTGATACTGGCAGGAAAATAATGAGGTACCCCTTGGCAGAAGGCATCTAGAAGGCAAAGGGGGGAATCAGGAGAAATGATAGTAGATTGAAGCAGGACCTGTGAGGCCTGTTGGGCCATGTCCACAGGAAAAGGCAGAGTTGGATTTTTCATGGAGCCACATGGCTACTGGATGGTGTGCCATAGGAAAGATGCCTAGGGACAAAAAGGATGTTTTCTTTTTTGGACAGACGGCTCTTCCCAATATCACTGAGTCCATGTGGTTTGAAGGAGGAGATTCTGCCCTGCTTCTTTAAGGCTCATTAGCTCACTTGTTCTGCCTAGCATGTCTTTGCCCAACAATGGCTTTACTGTGTGGCTTCCTCCTTTACAATTAAGTCTTCAGCAACATTCACTAGTAGCCAATTACAGCTCACTATAGCAATGCAGAAAATAATTTCAGTTTGGAGAGTGACCCCTTTATTTTCCTTTTCCCCTCAGTTCCTCCTCTGTCTGTTGTTAAAGAGATGGTCAAAAGGCTGCAGGAGTTACGCCATACTGAGCAAGTGCAAAGAGCTTATGCTCTTAATTGTGGAGAAGGGGCCACTGTCAGCTATGAGATTCAGATCCGTGTGTTGAGGGAATTTGGACTTTCTGATTCTGCTGCTGAGCTCTTGCAGGTATGAAATGGTGACAATAAAAATGCCAGACATGCTGCTTTTCACTTTTTACAAACTTGAAAATGGGGCATGTGATTATATGTGCATATGAGAATGAATGTCTTTCTGTAAGAGAGGTTAATGAGAATTTGCAGTATTTTTCAGTGGTATATTCAGGCAGGATAACAGAAGATAGCTTATATGAACAAAATGCATAGTGCAGCAAATTATTCCTAGTACTCCTTTATGATGCTATATTCTGAAAGTTCCCAATGAGTTAACCATAGAAAAAATAAATGCATCTCAGAGTATGCAACTAAAGGAAGAATAGCAACAGTAATAAAAATGCTCTCTAAAGCTTTTTGAACCAAGGCCCAGACAATCTTAAGAATCCTAGTATAAAACCTACAATGCCAAGCCAACATTTTTTCTTAATCTTGTAAACCCAAAAATGTGCTGCTGGAGAAAAAATAAATGGAACTTCAAATCAGTGTCTTCTCTGTTCTAAATAAAAAAGGAAGCATGCTAACCAAAGAAAGAAACACACTAAAAATGGGTAAGAGATATAGCACACTTCATTTATTCCATAGAGGGAGCCACCCAGTGGTGGTCCATATGAGGAGGATTTGTGTGGACATTTTTATACTGCTGGGAAATGAAAGAGGAGCCCACCAATAGAATCTGTATTTTACCCCCGGGGCACTTTGGCCAGGTATTCTATAATTACTGCATGTGTCATTGTGTATATTTTGGTTTTCAGAATTATTGTCATGTAAAACCAGTTGATATGGAAGAAGGAGGAAAGCTAGAAGTTTATTTTGCAACAGTAGTAGTAGAGCACAAATTCATATTTGTGAAAATGTTGAACCCTTGGGACTCTGTAAAAACAAGTCCATAAAACTAAAAGTCATTCTCTGTCTTTACAAGAGAGGTGTAGATGAATTCTCCCATTTCTTGTGTGTTCTTTCTCTCTGTTGCAGAATCCTCACAAGTTCTTTCCTGATGAGCACTTTGGGGATGAAAGCCCACTTTTGACCCTGAGACAGTCAGGACGGTGTCGTGTGAACAGCACACCCACTGCAGAAAGCATGTTTACAGAACTCGACTCCTTTGTGGCCTTCCACCCACCACTGCCCCCTCCTCCACCTCCTTACCATCCACCAGCTACCCCAATCCACAACCAGTTCAAAGTGGGTTGGAAACCAAGGGGACAGGCTCAGCATCCCTCACGCTCCTTTTCTTATCCCTGTAACCATTCACTCTTTCAAGCCAGAACAGCACCTAAAGCAGCCCCACCCATCTATCTGTCTGGTGTCAAAGGCACACCCCCCGATTGCACTAACACTACAGGACTGGGAAGACAAACAGTTGCTGCAGCAGCAGCTGTGCTGGCTGCTGAAAAGCAAGTGGTAAGTATGCTGTGCACAAGCTACATACACCAGTGATGCTCTGAATATTTGGATGTTAAATGGTGCAATTCTGGTGAAGTAGACAGAATCTGGCCTTTATAATAGCCATTTGGAACTTGCTAATATAAAAAAAGTTAACTTTCTGCTTCATCCCAAAACAGTTGAGGGGTCATCAAGCAGTCTTGCTCTGGGCTGTTTCATAATAGTCCTTCAAGGTATCTTAATACCCAAGGCAGAACAGCAAATAGCAGCCTCCCTCACTACCAGAGTGCATGTGAGAGAGAACTATCAATGTTTACCCTCAAACACCTCAACTCTTGATGGTAAACATTCTGTAATGACAAATTAAATTTGCTGCAGTTTCATGACATCTAGAATCTCTTTCCTGAGACAGCTGCCTAACTTTGCCTAACAGTAGGACTGGCCCTGCTCACACATAACCAATCTGTAGCTTCCCTCTATATCAAACACAAGCCTAGCAAGCCCTCAGGTTAAGTGTTCTGTGACATTTCGGGTTATCTTCATGACTTAATGGATTTACGCAGGTACTTGCCAAGTGCGGTGCCAGGGTTGGCAGGAAGCACAACATCCATAACATAAAGCAAACATTTGCATCCTAAGTGCAAGTGCAAATCTGCCCTCAGCTTAAATAGAGGCAGAAGAATGTTTAATTAATTGCCAGAGAAATGAGTATTTTATTTTCCAAGCCTCTTCATTGTGAAATGTGAAGGGTGAGTAAATATGGGAGAACAGAGACAGTAAATTTAGTGAGATGGTCACTAGCAGTGGTGACTTGTTAATTAGGGAAGTGGGGCACTGTCCTACCTGAAGACAGGGCTTGCCCCAGCCATCCCTCTCCTGTCTGCCTCCCTACTAGAGACAGAAGGCCTCTGTTTGTTTGCTTGCCTACATACCTTTTTCCGTGTTTGTGAAGTTTGACTGTGTGTTTGTAGACCCACTTTTGCTTCTGTCTCTGCCCACCATTAGTGGTTGCCCATTCTGTCACACCTGCTACTGGTTCTTCACTATTGCCTTCACAAGTCTCCCCCCACCTCCAGCTTTTGAAACTAGTATTGAAACCTTCCTGAAGGTTTCTGACTCATCACCTTACTTTTAAATTAGCTTGTGTTCAGTTGGATATCTCATCACAATGTACTAAAGAAATGGGATCAGCTTAAAGGGCAATTTGTGCCTTAATCCCTGAAGGCAAAGACCTTACAATTTATGTGAAGACTAGGGTCACAGCCTTGTCTTTAAAAATAAAGAAAATGTAGTATTCAGTGTAAAAACTGCCTTGGTCCTTGTTATATAAAACACACTGCAGACAACATAAAGGCTGGCCTGGAACAAATAATTAAAATGTGGTTATTATGGTTTCAGAGATTTGGTGACAGTTGGGTGAATGTTCTAATAATGAACAAAGAAACTGGAGGTATATTTTCTTGTTCATTAAGCAATTCCTGAGCTATAATGAAAGTTAAATTTACTTCCATTCCATTATGGGCAAAATTCTTTCCCTTTGTAATTATTCCCAACAAAGATGTGTTGAAGTGTAGATTATTTCCTACGGCCCAATCTATACCATTTGCTTGTCTGAGTAACAAGAAAACCGTTTTATTAGACAAAGCTGCACAAATTCTGTCTGCGTGTTTGTGGTAGCTAGACTGAAATACATCTGCTATTAATTCATTTTAAAAGAAAGTTATCTGCCACCACATTCTTTGAACTCCTGAGTGTAGAGAGATCATTGTAGTTGGTGGCCTTTATTTGCAAACTACCAACTTCAGCAGGATGTCTGTTTCTTCCACTTGCCTGAGTTGAATTTTTCTAAACTAGAGTCTGTAAAATATGACAAGCATGTCCTTGTTCAAAGTCAGAAGGGCTGATCTTTTGCTGTTTTCTAAATTGATTAATTCACCAAATCATTTTGAAGAATTTGCGGTTGGCATTGCTTCTTGTTACCTGACTACTGAATTAGCTAATCCTACTAATAAGCAGTCCAGAATAAATCTCTAAAGGAGATGCTAGTTGTTTAGTGTACTACAAGCATAAAAGCATTCTTTTGGATATTCTGTTTTCAGCTTTGAAGGGGAATGGTGTAACTCATGGTTGCAAATTGCTGCTAATTAATGAGTCCCCACTTGGATTTCTGGTCATGTACCAAGCCACCCAATTTGGTATGAAATGAAAAATCTAAGTGGTAACTCATTCATTAGCGGCAATTTGCTAGAGCAAGTTATGCCATTTCTCTTTTGCTGGTGTCACAGGACTTTGGCCACTTATGCCTTCTCAACATCCAATTCCTGTTGAAATTGAAAGACACTTTATATTCAATGTATTTTACATTCAGACAAACCAGTTGCAGCAGTTTGTGGGGGGGGGAAGCAGATAGAGTTCAGGGTCCTAGCTCTTAGCAGTAACTTTGATGAGCTTGGATATTTTGTGGTCTAAAGTCCTCTGGGAAGGAAAAATATGGTGCTTCTTATTAGAACATAAATAGTACAAATTAAAATAAATGGCTGTTCTGGTTTTTTTTTCCCCCCTAGGGCACTCAACCTGTGCTCAATGAGCTGATGCCAGATATTGCTATGGGAGTGTCAGCAATGTCTCTCAAGGACAGTAGACTGCCAGAGCTTACTGTTGACACTGAATTGAGCCAGCCAATTTTGGAAGTTGGGCCGGGACCACCTCAACATATGTCCTGCATTCAGACAAGGCACATACACGGTTCCCGGAAAAAAAACTTTCAGTTGAACAAAAGCCAGAGACTCGAGACAATCTGCAGGAATATCCTGATTTCTATGATTTCTCTAGTGCTGCCTGCAGACCTTCTACCCCTGCCCCTGCCAGGCACACACCTTCGCCTTCACAAGGCATCTATTATGGCCCTGATTTGTATAGTCACAATAAAGCATCATCCAGTGGCTTGAAGGCAACCCACCTATCTAATCACATCTCTCCTAAAAAGCTAGAAGACTCAAGGAGAGAGTATATGCTTTCTCAAGAAGGGCATCCACACAGACAAAAGAATGAACCAATACACCTTGATGTCTTAGAACAACCTCCCCAGCGGCTGGACTTGGCATTGGCTGCTCAAGAGAACACTGGGAATGTTCCCATCCATGCAAGAGGGCGATCAAAAATAGAAACTGACTTAACCTTTGGACTAACCTCAAGCCGACCTTCTCTGCCTGCATATAGCTCAGAGATCCATGAAGAGCAATCCAACCGGAGATTGGCAGACATTGAGCCTCTGGAGCATGAAGCACAGAGAAGTGCAGATTTGGAAAGAGAAGAGGCAGTAAGTAGAGGAAGGAGGTCTCCAATGCAAACCTGACTTCCTGTACAAAAAGTCCGCCCTCTGAAAACCACCTCCACTTTTTTTCTGTGCCTAAGAGTTGTGAAATATCCAGTCTTTGCAGTCCTTGGCCTGACATTTGTTGGCCATGTTCATTTAAATGCCAGCAGCTACATTACTTTTTATTTTTGTATATACATTGCTTCATTAGAGATGGCATGTAACCAGTTTATTTGGAATGCTGCTTCTGGGTTTGTGTTCTGAACAGATTTTGTTACACCTTCTTTAAAAAAAAAATTAGATGGCACCTTTAAAAATATAAATATAAGGTAGCCTTTTGCACCTGTACATTCATTTTATTAGTTTTTGTATTAGTATGTTTAAACTTTTACTGTCATATTCTAAAGGACTGTATGTTCATATTTCTTCTGGGTGACTTTTTAAAAAAAATCTTTCACCTCCGTGTTTCACGTGTGCATACTTGAGGTGCATACTTGAGATGTATTTTCTTAAAAGATGGTGGCAATGTCTGTCTTATTTTTGAATAACTATAAGAATTCCAAAGAACAGCACATCTAAATAATTGCTCTGGTTAGGTCAAAACCTTCCTGGTCTACCACTTAGCATAAAAATCCAGCCTCGTTTGTATGTTCTGTTTACCAAGTCCATGGCAGCTGGCCTTCATATTGATGTAGCAAGCACTCACCATGTTTGTGAATGGGATTTTCTGTAGAAATGAATACAACTCATCTAGGGCTCCCCTTTTCCTTTTTGGAACATAGAACCTCTGATAAGCACTTAATACCACCACCACCTCCACCACCTTTTCTTTGAATCCCTCTCTGAAGATTGAAACAGTATTGCAAATACCCTCATCAAGTTTTTCCTTCTTTTTATAAGGAACACAAAGATGAGAAGAGTCCATTTCAACTGCAGGAGGTGAGATTCTCTTGAAGATCTGGCAGTGGTGTTAATTTGCCACCCTATCAGAGCAGGTTGCCTCTCAAAGAGGACACTTGAGAGGGCTGATTACTGCCTTTTTTTTTGTTCTGCCTCTTAATTAAGAAACCAAGGGCTTCAGTCTTGGTGATACATTGAGTGCTCCTGACACTATAAAATTTCTTGCTTTGTGGATGGAAATTCCAGATTGATGGAATAACAGCAGTTAAAACTTTGTTAGCTGTAAGCTTTTGAGCACTTAATTTATTTGCCCCAAGCTCTTGAATATGTTTGTGGGGTTTAGTTATTATAGATGGTGTGAAAGTGTGTGGTTTATGAACACAAAAGCAAAGGCATGGGCTGATGGTTCAGACATGTTTAGCCATGTCCTCTTGCCACTAATGATTTAAACCATATATTTTCCTTTGCAAGTGCTGGAAAAAAATTCAGTACCACTGTGTGGTAACTTGTTTAATGAATGGCTGACTAGAGATGATGGTCAGCTTCAGAATTTAGCTCTTCCATCACCTGAACACCTCAGTCAGAATATTAAATAACAAATCTGACTTTGTTTCTAGATACTTGACACATTGTTGGCATGTAAACTTTGTTTTAAACAGTTTAATCATACTTTTGTCCTTAGTTCTTGGGGGGGGAAGCATCAGTTCCCCCCTTTTTGTCTTCATTCCTATCATTTGGGGTGGGGTGGGGAACACTGTTAAAAGAAAAACAAGTTCTAGAGGTCTCTCTGTGTGTGCGCGCATGCATGCATGCAAGCATTTATATGAGAGAAGAGAATCTTGTCCAGGACGTTTACACTACATTAATGCGTGTGTTGCATCTATACAAAATGTAAAGCCTTTCATCTTATGCCTTTTAAAACATGTTCTGTGATGAGTTGAATTACACAGCATGACTGCTGTGGCGGGCTAAATACTTATTCAGTGCCATTTGTCAGGCTTCTCATTAAGTTGACCTACCGCAGAGAGAGGGTGCCATTTTAGCCCAATCAGCGGCACTCTGCTCCTTCGCACTCTGTTCTGTGTTCTTTGTATTGGCGCTTCAATGTTTGGCTTTCCTTTAAAAAGAAAAGTAAAAACCAGACTGTAAGTAAAGATCAAACCCTGCCATCTTTCATGATGCAGAAATTGATGATTTTTTAATACTGATATTGGTCTTTTAGAAAACTTGAAGGTTATCTAAAAGGAATGAACAAAGGAAAAAAGGTTGTCTTTGTTCTAGTAGTTTGTCTGTTCACGTACATGCTGATTTAAAACTAAATCTTCCAAACAAGAACTCACAGAGAAGCCTATGTCTTCATTGTGGATTTTTAATGTCCTGTTTTAGTTAGCTTGTTTGGGCCAGTTTTGTTGTTTAGTCATTAAGTTGTGTCCGACTCTTCGTGACCCCATGGACCAGAGCACGCCAGGCCCTCCTGTCTTCCACTGCCTCCCGGAGTTTGGTCAAATTCATGTTGGTAGCTTCGGTGACACTGTCCAACCATCTCATCCTCTGTCGTCCCAGTTTCGTCCCCTCTGTTGGGCCAGTTTACTTTGGCAAATTGGTAGTGTAATGTGTTATGCTGTCTACTTGAGACTCGGCAGCTAAATTTCATTAGTGGCTGTAGCATCCTCCTTCAGCATAGTAGGGCCCCCTCCATTGGACTACACCCCCCACCAGCTCTGGCCATGGTGTCCATTGGTTGTACTGAAGCTTGTCGTCCAGTACATTTGGAGGAATCAGGCTGTGGAGGGCTGTGTAGATTTGAGACAGGTAATCAATCAGGATTTAGTTGACACATTTTTTTAAGAATAGCTAGGCAAGAATCTTAAAATTATTTTGGTTCCCCAGAAAACAGAATCATAGTGTTTGAAATCAAGCCAGTTCACAGTAAGAGTTGGGAACTTACTGTCATGGATTATAAAACCCACAGTACCTTAATATTGTATGGGGGTACTGTGGGAGTTGTTATTAAGAAAAGTAACATTCCCCTTTTCTATTCACAACATAGGAGTTATATAGATGAAAGCAAATCCTGATAAAGGTCAGAATTTTTAGTGGTTCTCCAGTTGGCCCACTTAGACAATCAGAAGCGAAGCTTGCATGAAGTTGGAAAGATGAAATTGAAAAAAAATGCCTGGAGAGAAATAGTTTGAGGTAGCAAGGTACTGGCTTTTTACCTCTAGGGCTTTGTATTTTCTTTTAATGTATAAACAGCACACTACTCCCCATTTTGATTCTTTCCTTGTTAAACTTGATCCACTTCCCTAGCAGTTGTATGATGAGTTTGGTCTGATCAGTGACACCTTTGCAAGACTCCTTGATATCAGTTACTGACCTTACAGTCTCTTACATTCCTCATGTGCTTCCTTAAGAGAAGGCACCTTTATTTTACTTTGTATACATAGCTATGTGTAGTTGTGTAGGAGGCCTGTTAAAACCTAGCTTAAGAATACATGACCCAGTAAGGTCAGAGGAATGCAGCTACTCTGTCAAGAGTTTAATTTGACCTGAAAATGATGAAACGTGATTTACTGTCATAATTGAAATAATTTTACATTCTGCTGAGCACATAGTTTACTCACAACCTGTTATTTAGAGTTTGTGTTCTCCAAAAAAGTAGATGAAGCAACATGCAAGTCCCTCCTGTTCAGTGTTGTGGTCATCAGTGGCATTTTCAATGCACAGTACATTTTTGGCATCTTTAAAAAACAATCTTTTCATTGCATGAAGCACTTTGAATAAATTGGAAATCCAAGTATTCAATAGTCAAACAGCTGTGGTTTTGAAAGGAATAATTGCTTACTGAACAATTGGTATATGATGAAAGAAGCTTCAGTGTGGAAACTTACAACTATATTCTTGGCCCATTTTTACTACGGTAGTGCAGAAGCTTGTCCAAAACTGGTTTGGTACACATCCCTACTAAGAAAAGTATCATATGTTCTAATCTAAGGCTGAGATCAAAGTGTGTTCAAACAATCTGCTTCCAGGCGCACACATACAGTATGTGTTTAATGTTTTTAAAATTAAAAAAAAAAGCAAAGTGTTACTCATCCTTGACATGGACGGATGGCTTTGGGGGAGGTGGGGCCTGCTACCCAGAGAGAAAGTTGCAAAGTCACTGTGCAAATATGACATTTAGATCTCAGCCATCTAATAAAATATACAATAGGAATTACTTTTTTAGTAATCTTTGTCACACTTTACAGTAACTGCCTCAGTAGCAATTTACATGTTTCATGTTTTAATTCCCATCTTTTAAGTGGTTTTTTTTTTCGTCCTTTAATAAGAGATGAAAAAACTGGCCCTTTCTTGCTTGTTATGGGTTTGGGATATTATGGACCCTTTTCCGTCTTTTACATAACTTATTTTGAAATGGGCTGCAGATGGCACTATTATTCTTGCTTCTCCCAGTGACTGTGTGTTTATATAGTGGAGGGCTATGTGTGGAATGTTGGGAGAAGTGGAAGAAAACAACATTTTGTATTTCTGTACTAGTATGTATTTCTGGAAGGTGTTATGTGTCCATGATGTTCATGTTGTTCTTGTGCTGTTACTGGTATAAAGTCAAGTGCCTTCAATGCTAAAGGCTCAGAAATTTTCTTAAACCAACTTCATGTCCTATGCAAGTGTTTTTTCTACAACATGCATAACCAGTACTTTGTAAAACTTGTTTATGCTTCAATTGTACATATTGGTTTTTAAAGAAAATAGAGTATTTTTATTTAGGTACCTCTAGAATTGAATTCTAGTCTTGTGTGATGCATTGTAAAACAATACATTTCTCTTTTGAGTACCATTACAGTTGTAAAAAGGTTTTCACTGGTTCTATTTTTCTACTGTTGCTGAGAAGCATGTTAACACTGAATTTATCCTACATATAGTTGGTATTTCAAATAAATGGCTTGTCTACAAAAATGCATTCATAAAATGTCTTTGATTTAGTCAGCAGATAAAACAACTATGTTGTACTTCTCTCTGTATGAAGCTAAATTATGGAAACCTCTTTTTTTTAGAATATTAAAGCACATCTTGATTACTGTGCACAGCTGCCAAACATAACCTCTTATTATATACATTTCCTGTTGTTTAAGTACCAACTTGTTAATACAATCCAAAGGGTGCAGCAGCCCCCAATCAGGCTCTTCTTCCCTCCTGATGTTCAGAAAATTGGGGGAAACAGAATTATACAAAGCTGCCTCCAATAACTGATGCTGTTAATTTTAATTTTTTAAAATTTTCTTGTTCTTTTTGTATGAATTTTAGATGTATACCTGTGAGTCACCATGTTGTTGAATGTATTGTCGAAAGAAATACTATTGAGAACAATTCAGATGGTACAAGCATCAGAAAGCAGGGAGGTTAGAAGCAAAAGCTGGGCATGGCATGGTGGAAAACCTCAGTATATAGATTGAGAGTAGGATGTGTCATGAATAGACTTGAGGTGGTAGATACAAGAAACACTTCAAGTTACTCTTCCATCCTAGTATTCATCTTAAAGCCGTTACAAACTAGTCTTCAGGGCTCTTCTAGTATGTCCAGTCTCCTCTCCCCTCCCTTTAGGTTATCACTGAGATTGAAGATTTCTTGAGAAGTCAAAAGCTTGCTCTTTTTCTTTTAAAGATTTCTTTGATCCTAGTAAATGTGTTACTCCACAGTTGCTTTCAGATTCGTTTTTCCTAATAAGCCAATATGGCTAATTTAAAGGCAACAGTAACTGTAACATCAAAAAGAATTTCTACTCACAATACAGACGACTAGGTGCTCCCATGACTCACTTTGCTCAGTAAGAACATAAGAGCCCTGCTGGATCAGGCCAAGGGCTCATCTAGTCCAGCTTCCTGTATCTCACAGTGGCCCCACCAGATGCCTCTGGTAGCACATGAGACAACTAGTTACCTGTCTCCTGATACTCCTCCCCTGCATCTGGCATTTTGAAGTACCTTCCTTTTAAGCTTATACATCCCCATCATGGCTTGTAACCTGCAATGGACTTTTCCTCCAGAAATCTGTCCAATCCCCTTTTAAAGGCATCTAGGCCAGATGCCATCACCACATCCTGTGGCAAGGAGTTCCACAGACTAACAACACGCTGGGTAAAGAAATATTTTCTTTTGTCTCTTCTCACTCTCCCAACACTCAATTTGAGTGGATGTCCCCTGGTTCTAGTATTGCGTGAGAGGGAAAAGAGCTGCCCTCTCTTTAATACGGATAACTTTGTCAGAATTGGAGAGAGGGAAGATACTCGGTTTAATATGGATAACTTTGTTACTAGGAGAGAGGGAAGATACTTGTCTTTTTGCCCCAGGGCCCAAAAATTGATTCATAGAAAAGTGTATCAAGGGGCAACATCCCAGGGGCAACGTCTCACTGCTAGTGAGTAGCCACTAATATGATTATCGAGATTAAATTTGCTAACACACAACCGTTCTTCTTCTGCAATTATTTGTGCCAATAGCTGTTAAAAATATATATAATGATGGCTGAGTGCAAAAGGCATTAGTGTTTGGAGTATTACCCTTCCAGCAGCAACACCTCTCCAAATGCTCCCTGCCACCCCCCAGCTACAAATTGCCCAAAAGCCTTACTGCAGGAGGAAGGGGTAAAATTCCCTTCTAAGCAGATATAAGGGCAGCATGAAACCTCAACAAATTTGTATGAACCAAAGACTCCCAAACTGTGAGCTGCACCAAGTCATATTTGGTAACTAGTGTTTCAGATAGTCATGCAAGTCTGATGCACAGTAGCTTCAGAGAGTAATAGATACTGCCACAGTACAGTATTGTACATAAATGAATATCACTCATCTCTAAGTACAATCGTTTTGGAAATTTGCTACACCATAATCTGCAGATTAAAACATCAGTATATAATCCAGTATAATTCTAGGGATAATGAAAGATTGAACTATAAAAATAGTAGGCTAGGAATCAGAGTCCCCTATACAAAGGTAGTGAAAGTGGGATTGCATCCCATCTATAGTGTGCCATACAGCATAATGGAGAAGATAACTTGCATTTGGTCATCATGGTACCTATAGGCGCTGAGAAAAATGAGAGGGAATGGTCTGGCCTACTATGTAGAAAGGGAGAAGATTTACAGTAGCTAATTTATAATTTTATTGGCATGAACCAACTACTGGGGTGAGAAAGCTACAAGAAAGATAAGCCAAGGAACAGCAGAAATCAGCAGTTCCTCCAATGAAGCAAGTTCAGTACTATCATTGTCCATCAAATGCATATTATCTACTTCAGAACAAAAAAGGCAAGGGCCAATGTGGTCCCAAAGATGACTCAAATGCAAGAATAATACGTTTTATTGGACCACTAAAAATAAAACAAATAGCAAGCTTTTTTCCCCCTTTAGCTGTGGGTGTGGGGAAAGACAACACAAAGACACAGCAGCTTTCAGCACAAGTCAGGGCCCACAATTTGGTTCATTCACCAGGTAGAAATTATATATTATTTACTTGAAATGGTAACGTAGCACCTATAAGTCTAGTTTTTATTTCCAATAAGCTTTTTAATCTCTAAGAACACTTCAGATGAATTGAGTGGTCATGTCTCTAGACAAAGTATAAAACTGAAGGGAACTTGGACACACAAAGGCTTCTGAAAAATAGAAACTAGTTCATCTTAAAGTGCTACATTACTATCTCTTTTGTTACAAACACGAAACAGAAAATACAATTTGCTACATTTACTATCTACTTGCTCCTCAAACTCTTAGTGCTTTTGAAAACATAATTTCATTTCCTTGCTAGTACAAATGTTGTACAATATAGTTGATCAGGTTAATGGGCATTAAGCATCTCCTGCTTACAGTGACACTGACTTAAGGCCTTCCACTGCTCTTACTGAATGGAAGATGTGTTTGACTTGGCAGACTGGGCATGTAGGACAGCTTTAAGAACGTAAAAGAACCAAAAGGTAAATTACTAGGTTTTAGTAAGGGATTTTATATTAGTAAATACTTCACTTACACTGTATATTAAACACAAATAAATGCCACTGCAAAATACAAGTGACATGAAATCATAATCATATTGCTAGAGCCTGCTCCACCACGCATACCTCCCAAACACTGCTGAAGCTGGCAGCAAGTCTCTATTTCCTCTCCATTCTGAATTCACCAAGCAGGGCCTCTTTCAGCTAGAAATGTGTTATTGGTTATTAGAAACAATTAGAGACAGACATACCCTGAATCTTTTAACTGGGCATTTCTCAGAAAGCCTGTACCAGGATTGATTCACTCCAAATGCACTCCACCAGTCAGTTCTTCCTTTCCTCAAAATCTCAGGATCACTAACTCAGGGATGTATGAGTAGGTACACCATATCTTAAAATTCTTTTTTTTAAAGCTCCATATTGCAAAGTCTATATTGGATGGTTTCTGGGTTGTTATTAAAGGTTGCAAAGTGACAACATACAATAGCTTTCTATTAGGACTTTCTTAGTAATGGTTCAAGACGTAGTGAAAGCCTGAGGAATACCCATTTTCTCATGGGGCAGTATGTGAGGGTAAGTGGTGAGGGGCAGCTTTAAATGAACCAGACTCATGCTGCAGAAAAAGTCAGAGATTGTGGCTTATTATTTAAGCTATTTCTGAACTGTCCCCCATCATTCCAAAACTCATCAGACATCACTAATGACAACCAACTGTTTTATTAAGATGTGAAAGTACACAAAATGTGAGTGCTATGAATCATACAGAATTATTTGCCTGAGTAGTTAGGAAGATGACCATGTTAACCAATAAAAAATTCATCTGCTTCTGATCACTGGTGCAGAAATCCTCTGCAGTACTATTGGGTTGAGTTTATTATCAAAGGTGAAAGCTTCTTATTTTACAGTTTGGTAAACAGCAACCCCAATTAAACATTTACAAACTAGAACAATTATATAAACTTCCAGAGATCCTTTGCATTCTAAAAAAAAGTATTAATCTAATAATACCACCCATCCAACAGAGAGAAGTTTATTTACAGTCTGTGCAGGCAGGAGATTAACACATATTGTAAGTAATTTCACTAAAAAAAATATTCTGTACATTATTTTCCATCAAAGAACTACTGTCTGAAATATGTACTTGTGTCAAAAGAACAGTCATTGGTTTCTAATTTTAACTAAAAGTTGTTCTTCTGCAACAGGTTCAATAATTCACATTCTGAGCCTTCAAGCTTTATCTAACAGCAATAGCGAACATCATGCTTTGTACCAACAATTAATAAAAATACACACTTACATTGAGCATTTATGAACTGCTATATTAAAACAGAGATGTTTATGTGAATGCTGAACACTGATCTATCAAGTACATTCATGTAGGCTTTCCTTTTAACCCTATGAATAATTCTTTCATCATAGCAGCTTAGGAGGATTTTGATCCCTTTCTAGTTATATACCTTGAACATTAACCACTCCACTCTTCTTTAACACAAAACAACTGACATTGTGAGAATCCATGATCTTGTTACTTTTCAGGCATGAAATCAGAACATGTTTAAGATGGATAAGCAAGAAAAACTTTCTTGTAGGACAGAAGCCAAGATAAATAAATTGGATCAAACTAAGAGATGAATAAAAAGCTAGCAGAGGAGGAAAAAGCTTGTCCTTAAGACTTTCAAGGTGATCTAGCTACAGTAGTACTGCATCCGATCTGTTCTTCTCCTCTTTCGAGATTGGAATTCTTCAAAAAATTGCTGAATATCCTCTCTCTTAACAACCTGTTGGCAAACAAGAGTAAGTGAAAATGAATGAAACCAATACAGCAATATGATTTTACTATATGGAAACATGTGGCAATTAAACGGATTTATGATGTTAAGTTTTTATAGACTACAGTTTATTTCTATGCATGAAACATAGCCTAGATCCATTTCAATCAGGGTTTAGCCTACACCATGGAGCTGAAACTCCATTGGTCACCCTGCAAGATGATATCCTGAGAAAGGAAGACAGGGGGTGGTTCTCTTGGATACTGTTGACCACAATATTCTTTTGATATCTGAGGGCTCCATCCTTTGTTGGCTCCAGTCCTTCCTTGAGGGCCAATCTCAGATGGTACAGCTTGGGGAGGTTACAGTTTCCCCCAATGCTTTTCAATACCTATATGAAGCTGCTCATACAGAGATTTGGAGTTTGCTGCCATCAATATATGGATAATATATAGCTTTATCGCTCCTTTGCTTTATCTGCATGTGATGCAGTTCATGTCCTTGAGTGTTGTCTAGTGTCAATAATGGACTGGGAAAGGGCCAACAAACTGAAACTGAATCTGGAAAAGAGGAAGATCCTACACTGTTGGGAAGACATATCACCTGTCTTGGCACACCTTCGCTGGCTCCCTGTTAGTTTCCATACTCAATTCAAGGTGTTGCTCATTACCTATAAAGTCTTAACAATTTAGGTACTCGATACTTGTTGGAATGTCTCTCCTACAAGTTACCCATTCCACCCACTCCTCACAGTCCATGATGTTAAAAATAGTGACACCTAAGGACACCAAAAGAATTAATATTAGGAACCATGCTTTTTTGGTTGTGGCTCCTTCCCTTTGGAACAAGCTTCCAAGAGAGGCTTGCCAGGCACCTTCCCTCTCATTTTTTAAAAGGTTTGTAAAAACAGTATTTTTAAAGCCACCTTTTACTAGTGCTTTTCTCTACAGGAGATGTTCAAATCTGTTTTAAGTTGTTTAATTCTATTTAGACATAGGTTAAATAGTAGTTAAAACAGTAGTTAAAACAGGGGGTTAGCTACTTATGATTTTTATTGTATGGCTATTTTTTTGTTTTCTTATTTTACGTGATTTCAATGTGTTGTGAACTGCCCAGTGGACAAGTACAAATAGCTTTGTTGCTAAAGAAGCAATTAGATTAAAGCCAAAATGGTTGATGCAGAGACAAAACAAAAGTCCGATGCTGGACAAGACATATACTTGAATCATGGAAGTAACAAGTATGAATCAAGGTAAACCCAGACCCATAAAAGAAATAATGAATGTTTAAACATTCCAGAACCTGGTGTAAACAAACTAAAGTGGACTGGAATGGGGCTTTTTTAGTCTGGCATTTACAAAATGTTCTAGTCTGGAAATGACAACCTCAGAAAAAACACTGTAGCTCTAATACTAAGGCAAGATATATTGCAATAGTTAGGGGATATAATGCAAAGTCTGACCAAACAATACCAATCAGACATATAGGAAAAGTAACCAATTAGCCATAATTCATGCCTATACTGCAATTACTGATACTGAAAAAGAAGAAATTGAAAGCATTTATGCCAGCGTCCAAGAGGAAATTGATCATACACCAAAACAGCATTGCTGATGGTCATATGTGACTGGAACACAAAAGCAGGAAGCAAAGCAGAACCAAATGCTGTTGGCTCAGGAGTCAGAAACAAAGCAGGACAAGTCTGTGAAGCCAACAACCTGTTTATTGGAAAAACATGTTTCAGGCAACTGAATGGATTATTGTACACATGGATGTCACCAGATACCAAAATAAAATACATAATAGGGAGTAACAGATGAACTGTATTCTCTTTGCCATAACAAGATCAAAAACAAACAGTGGTACTGACCTCAAACTGCTAGTATGAAAAAAAAAACACATGGTAAAGCTGAAGAATACTAAAAAGATTAAACGTCAAAACATAATTTAAATGATATTTCTTTTGAATTTAAATTCCATATTAAGAGTAGGTTTGTATTACTAAACACAAAGTTGCTGAACTGACTGTGAAACAGAAGAACTGAGGACCAATAAATACTGAAAATTATTAGTAACAGGTGAGAAGCAAAAGTAAAAGGTTTCAGAAAAAAGATCAAAATCCGAAATGCAACTTCTTAGCAACAATCATATAGAGACAAAGAGAACTATTATAATAATTGAAGAAATCAACAAAGGAGGAAAAACAAGAGATCTCTTCCATAAGATCCAAGAAATCAAAGGGAAATTGAAACCAAGATTAGGGATGCTGAAAGATGAACACACTATCTGACTGGGATAAAATTTGGAAGGGAAGAGCCAATAGAGATCACACTGGAAAGTACATAAGTATTACAGAAAATCAGTCTAGGCACTGGCTTCCAACCTTGGATAACCCAGGTGTCCTTGGACTGCAACTCCCAGAAACCCCAACAAGCACAATGGGTGGTGAAAGCTTCTGGGAACTGCAGTCCAAGAACACCTTAGTTATTCGAGGTTGGGAAACGCGGGTAAATGGTATATAGACTGCACAAAGGCCTTTGTGTGTAATGAAAAGCTAAGGGTTGTTCTAAAAGAAACGTGTGTGCCTCAACATCTGCAATCTGTCCTAAAGAGTTCAGTGTTTAGCATCTTTCTAAATGTGAGAAAGGATGGTGACTGGCAAACCACCAATGATAGCTTGTTCCACAATAAGGGGGCCAAAGCAGAAAATATTAAATTCTAGTTGGAGATGTTCTGGCCTCTCTTGGCACCGTCACTTTCAACTACATTTGTTGTGAGTAGTGAAGGAGGGGGGGGGGGGAATTGTTTCAGAGAGAGAGATTCCATTAGATAGTACCTTCATACATAGGACACAAATATTAAATAAATTATTTTAGATCAACGTAGCATGTGATGTCAAAATAATTCCCATCAATTAACATCACTTTCCATCTAACATTGAACTTTTCTGTTGGTTTTAGTCTTGCTGCCCATTAGGCTCTACCGAGGTGCCTCCTGAAGAACTGACTCCTAGGAAACACTGCCACAGCTTCCTTTTTTGTATACCAAAAAAAAAAAAAGGAAGCAGAGGCTGGAAAAGGCCATGCAAGCCATGGGGGTAGGCCCTTCTCCAGGTGAGTGAAACATAGGTGTCTACAGATGGGTGTTTGCTGCTTGCTAATTTAATTCTTCACACATTTATGCAATCATCTGTGGCTACTACTGGAGTCAGTTGTTTTCCAATTTTCCAAGAACACCTTAATAACTGTAAATTGAATACGAAGATATATACTCACTGTTCCTTCATCTGCAAATCTTCTCAAGTAGTCTGTCAGTTCTGTCTTCAGATCATTGTATTCTGGACAGAATTTTAAAAAGTTGCATTGTATTTGTACTTTTATTTCAGTGAATAAACTCCTTACTGCAATATCCCTGTCTAGGTTGGTTCCAACGAAAGCTCACTATTGTAGCTGTATTGTTTCCTTTTCTCCTTGTTTTTTAAGCCTCTAACATATATTTATTTTAATATGGCCTGTATATGAATCAATTTTACTCTGAATTACTCTTACTGAAGTTCTCCAGGATTGTTACTAGGTCTAAATTTGAGGTTGTCAGTCTGGTGCAAAAGGACACCAACGTGCCCAGACACAAGTTTCCTTATCCACATGTTTTGCTTTTTTTTTTTTAAAAAAAAATTAAAATTAAATTGTTTCGAAGCTTGTGCAATTGAGCAGAAAAAGGTAAGAGGTATGTGATGGGAACATCCTGCAGGATCCTAGGGAGTAAAGAGAGAATGGTAGGGAATGAGAATATTTTGCTCATGTTGCCGGGGTGGATGAGCAGGTTTGGAGAGCGTTTCACTTGTTTGTCACTTCGGTATGTTTTGCATGGTTGGGAGGGGCAGCATTTTTTATAGCATCACCACTATGCCTTCTGTTAAGCATGTATTAGTTGTGCTTCATGGTAGTAAATATAGCATTTCGTGTTTTCAGAGAATCATGAAGTTGGAAGGAGCCTTTAAGGCCATCAAATCCAACCCCCTGCTCAGTGCAGGAATACAAATCAAAGGACATCTGCCAGGTGGTTGTCTAAATTTCTTTTGAATGCCTCCAGTGTTGGAGCACTCACCACCTCTTGAGGTACTTGGATCCACTGCCATACTGCTCTAACAGTTAGGAAGTTTTTCCTGATTCAGCCTTCCTGTAACTTGAGCCCATTGTTGCCTGTCCTGCACTCTGGGATGATTGAGAACATATCTTGCCCCTCCTCTTTCTGACAGCCTTTCAAATATTTGAAAAGTACTATCATATCTCCCTTCAGTCTTTTCTCAAGACTAAACATGCCCAGTTCTTTCAGTCTTTCCTCATAAGGCTTGAGCTTCAACCATACTTCTGCCTTGTACTGTTTCTGGCCATTTTATTTGTCTTTGGGTCTCCTCAGTTTTCCCTCCATGAAAGGGCCATTGGAGGAGAAAACTTGAGTTCAGAAGAGTGTTCTTGTCTGTTGGATCTCAATTATAAACTTATCACAAATCTAGTTTTGGCCATGCTACGTTTCTCTCCACCTTACCCATCTTCCTTTGGGAAACGAGTATTCTAAGGAAGCTATTTTGTGTATTGGCAAACTATTTTCTGAGAACACTCAAAATTCCAACTATACTCATTGACTGGCTCAAAATAATTCTGTCAATGTTCATTTAAAAAAAATGTCCTGCTAAAAAAGCGTTCCTGAAAAATCCACACGCAAATAGAACCAATATAGTCTTTCTAGTGAGGGATACTGACCTCCAAGGAGACTGAGATGCTGTTGGTATAATATTTGGGTACTAGAAAACTGACCTATTTCCTATTATTATTTCTTACATAACAAGCAAAACAATTTCTAGTGGGCAAAGCCTCAGTTTCCTAACAAGGATGTTTGTTACTTAGATACCTTCTAACCTTACAACATCCTTTAGAAACCTATAGTCCCTCTGAAAATTGCAGTTACATTTTTATAAACTCATAGCCCAAAATTTAATTTTTTCTCCCCAAATGGGTTCCTGTTTGCACACTTATTTTCTCTGCTGATTGAGCAATTGGATATTCATTGCTCTTTTGCACAAGTGAAAAGCCCCATTTGCTGTCAAGTAGGGCACTTTCCAGCTTGTGTTTACTGCAAGACAGAGATCACAAGAAGCAAATGTACAGCTGTTGTGCTCTATGTTTGTTCTCAGGATTCTGGTCACAGTAACTTAAAAGATGTTTTAAAAATTAAGACACACAGTGACCTATTGCTAATTTATGCTTGCTTAAAGGAAATCACACAAGTCTTCACAGCAAATTGCCATGTATTACTGAGGTGTTTGTTGCTTTCCAGGGGCAACGCCAATTGCTTGATTTGGAACATGCTCACTAACACAGCCAACACTTTGTTATTGAGCATAATGTGCCACCAAGACCAACGTAATTCCCTTATGCAAGCAAAAACAGGCAATAGGATTCTGGCCTTTATGTTATAAATCAATACTACAATCAAGTGAACACAGTACAACCAGTAGGAGGAAAAACAGTCTGAGTATAAAAGTAGGAAGAGATGGTAAAGGTATGTTAAAACATATGTGGGAAATGCCCAGGGAAATCTCTTAAACAAGACTAAATTTTCTACTAGTCAGAATTTCAGGTGGTCTAAGTGTGTGATGCCTAGCATCTGTGTTGGCACTAAAAGATAACACCAATGTAAGATAAAAAGTCAACTGTTCCATCTTCTCCCAACTCACTACTATAAACCTCAAATAACAAACCTATGAATAGGTAAGTTAAATAACTTGCATGAGATACTTCAGTTTTACATTCAATAGCAAATTTCAAATACTTACCACAAATCAGTTCTACTTGCTGGACCCTATTCATACTGCTGAGTGTATCCATTAGAGGATCTCTTCTGTCTGCTTCCTGGTCACTTGTCCCTTTATTCTCATAAGCCAAGACTGTATCACATTCATCAGTTAAGAAAGAGACTTCAAGATCAGAATATATTTTCTGAAAAAAATAAAAAGGTTTGTTTTCACTGCACAAATTGATCTGTACAGCATTTTTGCCTCCACAATATGTTTCATTTCTGAAAAAAAAAAAAATCAACACCCAAAACATTTTCTAAATATCTTTAAATGATGGCAAAAGCAGCACTGGCACAAAAGCAGGATTTGGTAATCTTTTGCACAAGGCAAGTAAGAACAAACATAACATTAAGAAAAACTGAGAACTAGAAAGAGAAACCTAATTAGTTTGGAGGCAAGAGCAAACATGGCAGCAATCAAAAGAAAGCCTCCTGCAAACGATACATAAGCATCCAGAATGGTCTGGGTGGTCAGGAAAGACAGGCTTAATGGTGACTGAACAAACAGAGTTTTAAACTCTAATGGAACATACAAATTAGAAAAAATGGACTACCATTCTTTCTGGAAGTTGCCTATGTTATTCATTGTTTCTTAAAAACAATGTCTACCTAAAACATATTAATGCTTTTCCAAGGTTTCCATTTCCATTCAGCATGTATAGTCTACCTGCTTTGTAGAAGAAACACAAACAACAAAGATTTAAACAAAATGTATATATGCATATAAATACCAAACATTCTTTACAGGTGCACAATTTGCTCCTCCAGTTGTGTGGCCAGAATGTGGCCGTATTCATCTTTAGGCACTGCTTGGTTTGAAGTTCCTGCAGCTTGCAAGTAGATGCATTCTACAATAATACAAAATGTCAGTTTTATTCTTTCAGTTCCAATAAATGGGTTATATATACTGGGCTAAACTTGAATTCAAGGCCCAAAATACAAAAAAAGGGATTAAGACTGCAAAACAATTATTAATCCTAAAATTTAGCTACTCCTCCTTAGTGTTTCTCCTGGATATAATGAGGAAAATGGCACTTAAACAAATCTGATTAAGAAGACTTCACAACTATCTCCCAGCTTGCCTAGTGGACACAAAACCATGCTGCATTTTCCAGTAGAACACATATGCAAACTGAACTGTCAGAAGCTTGCATATCTGGCTGCATGAAATCTGACCTATTTCCACCATCAATTCAATCATGTTGCAGCAGTGCAGCAGCCAGGAGTAATATTGGCCAATGCTGAGCAACAGTAACTTGATCTTCCCAAGGTATTATTGAAAATCTGTGTAACTGTTGTTCTGTTAAATCATGAAAAGTGCAGACAAAATTTGAACAGCCTCCTCCTTTCTCAGAGCTCAAACAGAAGAATGACACCTTTCAGCCATAACCTCTAAGGAAACAGATCTATTGCTTACCTTAGAACATTCAGAGCTAGAACTTGTAGATGGTTCACTGTTTTGTATTATTTTCTCCTCTTCAGTCTTCACTTGAGGATCTGAACCATTTTCTTTTTTCACTTCTTCAGTTTCTTCAACATTCACATTAACTCTATCTTCAGCTGCAGGAGTAACTTTTGTCACAGTAGGAACTACAACAGATCAACACCCATGGCAAAAATTAGTATGTATGTGAAACAAAATGTTACTCGTCTAATTTAATAGTAAAAGATTGTTATACACCAAACTTAACTTTAAAGAAAAATAGAAACTATTTTAAATTACTCGTCACTCTAATTTTTCCATACCTCTTTTCCAAGTGGTACACTAATTGGCACAGACAAATAGAGACTTCAGTTATAATAAGTTCATATGCAAATATTTATTTTGCTTGCTATTTACTTATGCAAAGACTGCTCCTCACATGACCATAAAGCAAAAAGGATAGTTTAACGCAAAATATTGTTTCCATGAACTAAAACACTGCAAAATATGTACATGGATAAGAAAACTAAAAAAACAAAACAAAACAAAATCCAGTTTGAGCCACAATTGTGTATTGGTTTGCAGCTCCAGTGGTACATTTTATCTCCAGCAAATGGGTTTGGTGAGTTTTTGCTGCTTTCATTGCTACCTGAATAACCAAGCGACTTGGTTGATTACCAAGTATGCATATTTCATATTGATATTTAGAACTATAAGGACATGTGTAGTACATCCTAAACAATTCAAATGAATATAGCAGTCTCATTTATTACAGTTACCTAGGCTGACCCATTGCTCCCAGATAAAAGGAATTCATATGATCCTCCTCACCTGACAATTGTGCAGCATAAGCCCACAGGAAAGGGCAGCGATTCATGCAAGCCTGACACACCATTTCATGGAAGTCACCACTATCTGGAGGGACTGTACCAAGATGCTAGGGAAGAGAAAACAGAAAGATAAGGCAATGGCATATTAGCTACAAATAAATGGCTGAAATCCTGTTGCTTAGCTCAATATGTTGCACTAGAGTATGCCTACTGAATCAGTGGGGATTTGGTGATTCAACTCCACTGATTCAAACAGGCCTACTTAGTGCAAGTCATTATGCTCGGCAACAGGATTTCAGCCAATGTACACTTCAGCAAAACTGGAAAGCATCAGTCCTCATCAGCCAATAATTATTCTCTTCCCTCTTTATTATTCTCAACTATACGTTAAGTATACAGCACAAATGAGGTATCTGCACGCCTGCAAATCTCCCCACTTAGGAAGGAGATTTGTGTCCCGCAAACAAGGTTAACTATGCATGTTTAATACCTGAATTCAATTATTCAAGAGAAATGTGTGTGAGATCAATGCAATTCTTTTGAATTAAGACTCAAAACTGACAGCATGGAACAAATTTAGAAATATCTGGTCAGAGAGGTTACATTTATCATTGATACATTCCCAACCTTTTATTAGATGCACTTACCCTTCCATGGAACCAGTCTTCACAAACTATGCACTGGATCATTTCATCTGGAATCTAAAAACAGAGTCACTGTTTTACAAAACACACTGATCTTTCAAACCTAGGAAGATTTTAGATGTTTTAGAAATGGCAGCAAGTACAAAAAACTGCCACTTATCCATTAACCACTTGCATTCTCGTATCTCACCTATTTTAGACACCTCTGTGTCAGCAGCATACTCATTTCCACATCTATCTCAAAAGTGGCAATGTAAAAAATGCAGGTTGTTAGGGTCTCAATTCCTTTATGAAAAACCTTCTTAGCAATTACAATCTACAAATGAGGTCTTGAGTCAGTGGCAAGCAATCCTGGAGGGTTTGGGAGGGAAATTTGAGCCCCCATCCTGCCTCCCATAAAGGCTATATTGGGTCATAAACAGCCTTGTTAGTCTTTTTTTTTTTTTAATGGAAACAGAAAGTGCCCACATGGGCATTTTTAGTTTCTGTTGTCGTCTTCTTCTTTTTTTAAGGGGGCTCATAGCCACTCCACCTAATATGAAGCTGATTATGTATCCAAGAGCAGACACAGGTCATTTTTGGATTGGCAGGCCCTAAGGAGCTGAAAAAATGCCCAGGGAGAGGTTCATGAGACCAATGGGTTGCATGATACCACAGTGCCATAGGCTATGCCTGCTTCCTCGTCACAGATTTTTCAACTAAAGATATGTATTGTCCCCTCCCTGTAAATGCAGAAACTTTGAAATCTTTTCCAAATTTACATGTAGGCAACTCATTGTGACTACAGTATAGTCAAATTTAGGCAATAAAGATTCAAGGCACTAGATGGCCTTTTGAAAAAATTAATGATGACAGTTTCAGGAAGGAGTGACATCTTTTTTCTCTAGCAAACTCACTATAGAACTGTTGTGTTTTGAGATCAAACCACCATACGCTTGCACTATTTTTAGTACATCAGTACTATTTCTATAAGCATGCACCACCTGTAGTATTATGCAACATAATCAGCAACACTGCACATATTATAAAATTATTTTTAAATATATATAGCATTGTATTCTCGAAGGCTTTCATGGCCGGGATCTGATGGTTGTTGTAGGTTTTCCGGGCTGTTTGGCCGTGTTCTGGAGGTTTTTCTTCCTTCTGTTTCGCCAGTCTCTGTGGCCGGCATCTTCAGAGGACAGGAGTTAGAACTCTGTCTGTGTTCTGGTGTAGTGTGTGGGATAGCTGAGCATTTGTAGCTGTGGGATCAGCTTTTTGTCTGAAGAAAAACCTTCGGAACACGGCCAAACAGCCCGAAAAACCTACAACAACCATATATATATAACATTCTTCTCATTTTAAAATGGATAACAAGACACAGCAAAGTATTTGAAATTTAAATACTACATACAAGCAAGAATTATTTCCATCTTCTTATATAAATCACTATAAGACATCAGTGCCTCACCTCATCATCAGGATCTGGGTATGGTCTTTTGCAAGTACAGTATAATCCATAGAAGTTGTCATTATATTTATTTGTTGGATTCACCTGTGCCTTCTCCTGGAATAAATTTAGGAAATGTGTTTTAAGTAAAACATATGAGAAAACAATTATCTATAGAAAAAATATCTTGCAGTACATTACTTTGCACAGACCAAATCCATATATGAATGTTCATCTGAATGCTATTTCCTTTTTTAATGTACTGTATACTCTACCTTCACTCAGCTGATCAGATATCTCTTTGGATGTGCACACATATCCAGCGGGAGCAGCAGGCACATCTTCTGCTGACTAGGACCACTGCGCACCAAATCATCATCATCACCTGCAGTAGCAGCCATCAAGTCAATTATGACCTATGGCAACCCCTTTCAGGGTTTTCTAAGTCAAGATTACTCAGAAGTAGTTTACTATTCCCTTCTTCTGGGGCACTCTTGGACTGTGAAGCTTGCACAAGGCCACACAAACTGGCTCTTTTCCTTGGAGGCACAGAAGGGAACTAACTGAACTCCCAAGATTTGGCTCTGCAGCCAGATACATAACTCATTGAGCTATCCAGCCAGCTCACCAAACAGTAATGTTGGTCAGATATTACTAGCGAGTATATAGTGACCAATAATATACTCAACAATAATATCACACCAACATTACCATTTTTCAAAGAATTGTATAAATATGTAATTATTGGAGGGGGGGGGGAGAAGCATAAATTTAAACAAGAGAAGCAATAATTTGGCCACCACCTCCCTCTAAAAATATATTTTTATACTTACGGGAAGTAATTTGCATCGCAAATTTTTGAATTTGCTGTTTCCACAATCACAGCGAAAGTTTCTTAAAAGAAAAAGAAGGTCAGTTATACTTTAGTTTTGTGAACATCTACTAAATGTAACAGAATCTGGATGAAAGGTATATTTGTTACCAATTACAATAGGTCAAGAGAATTTACACTACTGTCCATATGATTCTATTCAATCCTACTGAAATGTTTCTATAACAAAGAACAGACACTGCATCTGAGTTATCATTATACATTAAAGAACAAGACAACAGTTACCCATCTTCAAGCATTTCAGAGCATTTAACATACATGCCATTAGGGTTTAAAAAGAGCAACTCATTTGAATGCCTTAATCTAAATCCACAATAAACTGAGAGTAAAATCATATTTTAAAACCAAGATTACCTTTTTGTATATAGCTCAAATAGTTTGTGGGTTCCATGACATTCATAACTGCATGCTAAACAGATCCCTGCTGGTTCTTCTCCTGGTGGTGTACAAGTACTGCAGGCATATAAGGCTTGTCTTTTTACAGCACCCTGAAGAGACAAAAGCAGTATAAAAATCAGAATGCAAAGAATATCAAAATGAGAATTCACCATTTAAAAACATCCACATTCTAAAATATAGGATAGGCTGCTTAACTTACTCTTGATTCAACAAGGAGTAAGAGGCCACAACACAATTTTGCCTCCCACTGCAAAGACAGCATTAGTGGTATGTACTCATTACTATGGTTTATTTATAAAAAAACCAGCAATGAGAAG
Organism: Intellagama lesueurii; assembly: GCA_037013535.1. Classification (NCBI taxonomy): domain Eukaryota; kingdom Metazoa; phylum Chordata; class Lepidosauria; order Squamata; family Agamidae; genus Intellagama; species Intellagama lesueurii. The sequence goes on from JBAJHW010000001.1 coordinate 25,506,678, forward strand.
CCAAAAGTACATGCAATAAAATAATATACTATTAACAGAAACTTTTTATTTTTGTAGGTATCCTTCAGTCTCGAGAGACTATGGTAAAGTGCTCTGAATAGAGGTCTTGGAACAGGGTCTAGTGTGGCTGAGAAGGCCAATACAAGAGTGACAATCCCTTCCACACAGAAGACAAATACAATCTGTCCAGCTCCCTAATTTTGCTGGTTTCGGGACTGCCTCTTTGCCTCGGCCTGCTGAACAAGTGCCTCTTCAAATTGGTAGAGGCCATGATGCACCGCCTGCCTCCAGGCTGAATGCTCAGATGTCAAGGTTTCCCATCTGTTGAGGTCCATTCCTAAGGCCTTCAGATCCCGCTTGCAGATATCCTTGTATCGCAGCTGTGGTCTCCCTCTGGGGTGCTTTCCCTGCACTAATTCTCCATACAGGAGATCTTTTGGAATCCGACCGTCAGCCATTCTCACGACATGCCCGAGCCAACGTAGACGTTGCTGTTTCAGTAATGTATACATGCTAAAAATTCCAGCTCGTTCTAGGACTACTCTATTTGGAACTTTGTCCTGCCAGGTGATACCAAAAATGCATCGGAGACAACGCATATGGAACGTGTTCAACTTCCTCTCCTGCCATGCACAAAGGGTCCAGGACTCACTGCAGTACAGGAGTGTACTCAGGACACAGGCTCTATAGACCTGGATCTTGGTATATGCCGTCAGCTTCTTATTAAGCCATACTCTCTTTGTGAGTCTCTTTGTTAACAGAAACCATTACTTGTTGTTGTTGTTGTTTAGTCATTAAGTTGTGTCCGACTCTTCGTGACCCCATAGACCAGAGCACGCCAGGCCCTCCTGTGTTTCACTGCCTCCCGGAGTTGGGTCAAATTCATGTTGGTAGCTTCAATGACACTGTCCAACCATCTCGTCCTCTGTCGTCCCCTTCTCCTCTTGCCTTCACACTTTCCCAACATCAGGGTCTTTTCCAGGGAGTCTTCTCTTCTCATGAGAAAACCATTACTTAAGAAATGCTAATTATTACATGAATGTTACATGGTCTCAAAGCAGTTTAATTCCACACCAAAAGCTTCCAATTAATCTTAAATTCTGATAGTCCAAATACCAAATTACTGGCCTGGGGAAAACCACAATAAAAAAAAAGACAATAGGTAAATAAAGAGTAACTGGATTGCCAGTGATGAAGGCTTCTGGGAGCTGAAGTCCAAGAACACTTGAGTTACCTAACATTGGAAACTACTGAGCTAGACTAAGACAGGCTTAAGAAAAGCGCATAAATAGAATAGGTACTGGTAGTGCTACCTGGAAGCAAACAATCAACAAACATTCCCAAAAGGGAGGTCTCTGTCCAAATATGTTCCTGAACCAGTGAAGTGAAGTGGGAAAGTGAGAGAAACAACTAACAATGGAAGTAGTGGTCATTGACTAATGCTTTGTATTCCAATGGTTATGCAGAAAGAAGCAATCCAGTTACTCTTTATTTTACTGCCCCATTAAAAACCATCCATTTCTAATAACACTGGTCTACTGTGTTTCCCCGAAAATAAGACAGGGTCTTATATTAATTTTTGCTCCAAAAAACACATTAGGGCTTATTTTCAGGGGATGTTTTATTTTTTTCATGTACAATTATCTACATTTATTCAAATGCAGTCATGTCATCTTCTTCTGGTTGCTGCACAATGGTGGAGGGTGGGGTTTCACTTAACTGGGGCTTATATTTGGGTAGGGCTTATATTATGAGCATCCTGAGAACTCATACTAGGGCTTATTTTCAGGTTAGGGCTTATTTTTGGGGAAACAGGGTAGCCATGACGGGGCAGGAAGGAATAAGAATCAGAAAAAGTGGTCTGGAGGCGACCCATGAATTAAATTAATTTTAATTGTTGTTTGGTTGAATTATATGTTTATACTGCATGTTGTTGTAAACTACCCAGAGTGACTATTGATCAGAGGGGTGGTTTAGAAATTAAATAAATAAACACATGTCAAGAAATTTGTTTCAGGGGCCACTCAGATGGGGGCATAATTGTTTAGCTACTCTTTCCATTTCTATTGCATGCCACTACTGCTGCTATGGTCCTGAGAGTCCACAGGTGATGTGTGACTGATTTATCAGGCAATATTTATATTTATTTATTAGATTTATATACCGCCCATCTAGAATGTGTCTGCTCTGGGCGTTTTACATATAAACTAAGGTAAAAGCCAAGTTAATCACAGAGTCCAAGATGGGGAAAGGAAGAGAAGAAGAAGAAAAAGAGAGAAAAAGAAAAGGGGAGATAGGCTAGGTAATAGCTGTAGGGAAGGCCTGCCTGTATAGGTTAGTCTTGAAGGCCCTCAGCGAGGGAGCCAGGCGGATCTCTACAGGTAGGTTATTCCATAGGCGAGGGGCCACTGCCGAGAAGGCCCAATTTTTAGTTTTTTCCCACCAGACCTCTCTTGGCTTTAGGCCCCTCAGCCACCCAGCCTGACTGGAACGGGTGATACGGGTAGAACTGGGTGGAAGAAGGCGCTCTGCCAGGTATCGAGGGCCTAAACCGCTAAAGGCTTTGTATGTAATGGTTAGCACCTTGAAATCAATGAAGAAGCGGATAGGTAGCCAGTGTAAGGCGGCCAAGGTGGGGGAAATATGGTGAAATCTTTTCACCCCTGTTAATAGCCTGGCTGCCGTGTTCTGGACCATCTGGAGCTTCCGCATCGGTCTCAAAGGAAGCCCCACATAGAGAGCATTACAGCAGTCTATTCTTGAGATATGGACCATCGCATATGGACCAGCGCATGGACCATCGTGGTGAGCGCCCCTGCGTCTAGATAGGGATGCAGCTGGGCGATCCGCCAAAGATGTAAGTGGGCAGACCGAACCACGGACGCTACCTGGGTCTCCATGGTAAGCACTGGGTCAAGATGGATCCCCAGACTGCGAATTCTTTGTGGTGAGAGTCACCCCCCCAAAAGAGAGGGAGTTCCCCAAACCACTGACATCAGGGCCACCCACCCGCAGGACCTCCATCTTGTCCAGGTTCAACCTTAGTTCATTCGACTGCATCCATTGCAGAACGGCCTCCAGGCAGCGCCCAAGGGATGGAATGGCATCCACTGCAGATGGAAAAAAGGAGATGTAGAGCTGGGTGTCATCAGCATATTGGTGACACGAAGTTCCACATCCCCGGATGACCCGCCCCTACAGCCTCATATAGATGTTAAACAGCATTGGGGAGATGATTGAACCCTGTGGGACCCCCCAACTGAGGGACCACAGGGCCGATACATTCTCCCCAAGCTGGACTCTCTGGGAACTTCTCTCCAAGAAGGACCGGAGCCAAGCGAGAGCAAGGCCACCAATCTCCAACTCGGAGAGCCTCTCCAGCAGGGTACCATGTTCGATGGTATCAAAGGCGGATGAGATATCAAGGAGGACGAGCAAGGACATTTTGCCCGTCGGCCTCCCTAAGTAGGTCATCCAGCAGGGCGACCAATGCCATCTCCATGCCATGGCACGACCTGAAGCCTGACTCAAATGGATCCAGGGCATCGGTTTCATCCAAAAGAGCCTGAAGCTGGTCGGCCACCACCCTCTCAACTACCTTGCTAAGAAAAGAAACATTGGCAACGGGCCTACAATTGCCAATGTTGTCCGCCACCAAGCGTGGTTTCTTTCTAATGGGTCTAATGAGTGTTTCCTTAAGGGCAAGAGGAACCTTGCCCTCAAGAAAAGACCCATTTATTATTTCAGTGGCCCATTCAGTTATCACTGGCCTGGTGGCTTTGATTAGCCAGGCCGGGCAAGGGTCAAGGGAGGAGGTGGCGGCTCAACAGCGATCAAGGAACGTGTCCACCTCTGCAGACGTCACAGGTTGAAACGGAATAATTCTCAACGGACAAGGCGCTGCGCTGGATGTCTCAGCTCGATCCACCGTTTCCAAATAGGGTGCCGGAGGGTGCAATGAGCAGCCTTCTCAGCTTCCGCGTAACTTAAGGGTGAAAAGAGATAAAAGGCTAAAATCCACAACATGGTCGCATCGGCTAAAGACAAACAGTGGCCTGGCCCAAACCTGTCGTTCTTCCACCTTTTTTCTTTTTCACCTGCTTCTCTGCCTTCCAAGTGGGGAAAGGGTTTGGAAAGGAGTTGTGGGGATCGCCGGCGCGGCCCCCTCCCAAGATCCTGCCGGGACCGCGACTCCCCTCCCGGCTGGCTATAATGCCTAGAAGGAGAGGACCGGCGGGGACCAACAACGCCGGGAGAGCCACAACCTTGCTGCGAAGGGGAGTGGGAAAGAGCGCTTTCTTCCCCCCCCCCCCCCACCCGCTGGCAGGAACCCGCCGCTCCGGACAGCCGCCCCGTCCGCCTCCGCCCCCCCCCCCGCCGCCGCCGCCGCCCCCCGAACCCCAACGAGGCCCATCTTATCCAGGCCTCCCTCACCTGGGAGTAACTGCACCGCTCATGGTCGCTCCCGCCCAGGACGGCGCGCGCCTCCTTCTCGAGCTCCTCGTTCTCGGCCAGCACTTCGGCCAGCGACACCACAGGCTCCTCGCCGCTCCGATCGCCCTCGTCACCGCCCGGGGCGTTGGGGTTGTCGTGGTGATGGCTGCTGGTGCTGCCGCTGTTGTGGTGGTGGTTGTCGTCGTCGTCGCCCTCGCCTTCAGCGCCAGGGCTGTCAGCCAGGCCAGAAGGGAAAGCGGCGGCTTCTTTCTCCATCTCACGGACTCAAAACGGCTTCCCTTTCACCTCGTCGACGCAGAAAAGGAAAAGGCGGGAAAACCCTCAACCGCCCTCCTCCAAGTTAGCGCACCCGCACGCGCCGGAAGCCGGAAACGAGAGCGCGCGACGCGGAGGTAAGAAGGGAACGACGCTCGAGGGAGGAGGGGGAGGCGGAGGATGCCGCTGCACGTGATCGTAGTCACTTGAGGGCCCCACAGCCAATCACAACGGCAAAGGAATGAGACGGCTACGTCATACACTGTTTGGTGATTACGTCCAGGAGCAGCGTGACCTCCTCGCTCGCCCGCAAAAGGGGATGGGCTCCGCTGAGGGCGAGGCGCGTGGGCTAAGTGGGTGGAGCCAAAAAAAAAGAGAGGGTTGGGGTTGCGCACCCCTAGGCACTTCCGAGTTCTTCTGCTTCCGCTCTCGTTGGGAGGGCGTTCCTTTGGCCTCACCGGCTGGCCGCTTCCGGCGCAATAGGCAGGATGGAGCTGCGGGCAGAACTGACGGGCCGGGATGGGCTGAAGCGGCCGTTGCGGGTCCGTTGCGAGCCGCAGGGAGAGCTGCGGGGCTTGCTCAGCGGCTTGGCTCAGTTGCGGGAACAAGTTACCGCCATGCTGGGCCCTCTCGTGGAGCAGGAGAGCGGCACGGGATCTGGCGACCGAGCCGGGCACGAAGGTGAGAAGCTCCACAGACTGGGTTTAGGAATACGTACAGATTCCCGCCTTCAGGAAGCATGCAGGAGCGGGCACTCTGGCCCAGAACAAATTCCTTTTCTGGACTACAAATTCCAGAATCCCTCAGCCAGCAATAAAGCCCATGATTCTGGAAGCAGTAGTCGAAAAAAGAAACTTTTCCAAGTTCTGCCAAAACTCATCGGATGCTGCACCCTGTCTAGCCATATATATCCCTGTGGCGAAATCCAGAAGCAAGACGGGTTGTTGTTTTTTGCGATCTTTCCAGTCTGTTCCTTATTTTACTTCAAGTTTTAAGAGTGACTTTAACAATAGTAAAACGTACTGCAATATGTAATTCGTTATGCAATGTCACATAGCTGTCATAGGATTTAGTGGATTTTTGTCGAGTCCTTTTTAAAAACTCTGAGGTCTAGGTTGTAGCAAACTGTCATTTTTCACTTTAGATTGCATTTGAATGCCTCTTCTTGTAGAACAGATCCCTGAAAGTTAGAAAACAACAGGAAAATCTTACATCAAAGAGGTCTGTCCCGTGCCCTTCTTGCTTTGATAGGTTTCAGCTTTCAAGGGACATTTCTTGTTTATATATAGTTTTCTTATTTTTTAAAATTAGGGGAACATTTAAAATTGTGAGTCCTGTATATATCTTCTTAATTCACTGTGCATTTTACAAAAGATGACTCATTATTGTCTTGCCATGGTTTTGACTTTGAATGTCTTCATCTGTAAGTAAATGGCTAGGGTTGGATGACTGTGCTGGAAGTATAGAAGCAAAACTGTAAATTAGATAAATTATATATAAATTTATCAGACAGAATGAAATGTCTGAGGTGAACATTAATGTGGAAAGTACTCTATGAAATTGGCTAACATGGTTCACTTTTTAAACAAGGTGATGAAGATGATGAGGACATTGAAGATGAAGAAGAAAATCATGTCAATGCCAGATCATGTACTGATGGACCACCATTAAAGCGGACAAAGAGACACTCCTGATGAAAACTGAATATATTTTTCTCCAAGTCATTTGAAATATATTGTATAGACACTTTCAGCCAAAAGAAGCAGGGCTGTTTTGGCAACTAGAAATATGCCAATCTTTTCTCTGTTTATTATTACTTAACATAAAGGTGGTTATTAGTTTGTAATATCATCTGATTTGCTTAAACAGCTAGATAAAATAGTGTGTATCTGATATGGTCTTCCTGATTTTTAAATGTGTACGAGAAATTTTGAAATACAGTAAGTATTTAAAGACAATAAATTCACATCATGGCAAGCATGATGATGCTGGCTTTAAAGCTGGGAGAGGTGGGTAGAGATTGTCTAGGAAGCTGCTTAGAATTTTTATACACCTGAAGAGGAAAAGGTAATATCAGGCCAAAATTGCCTGTACATACATTTTCTCCTTTGGAACAAGAAAGATAGGGCTGATGGCTGCAGCAGGAGAATCTCCCTCTGCATGCTCAGCTTTTCCTTCAAGAAAGACCTAGCAGTATGACAGAGCATTGGGCTCTGTTCCCTAAAAGTGTGTGGGCACTTTAAGCAGCAGGATTCCACAAGGCAGTGGGATTCCACTTTTCAGTTCTTGATCATTCCAGAGTGCAAGACACATAATAGTAGGCTTACAAGCAACAGGAAGCCAGATTTAGGCTGAATATCAGGAAAAACTTCATAACCGTTACAGTAGTACCACAGTGGAACCAATTACCTCAGGAGGTGGTGAGTGCTGCAGTGCTAGGCACATTCAAGAGAAAATTGGACAAGCGTGTCAGATCTGCTTTGATTTGGATTCCTGCACTGAGTAGGGAGTTGAACTTGGTGGCCTTATTAGGCCCCTTCCAACTTCATTATTCTGTGATTCTATGTTCCTTCCTCAACTTGGTCTTTCCCAAGAGAAAGGCTAATGCATGAATCCTGGAGAGGTAGTTAGGGTGGTGATTACGATCTGAAGCTTCCTCTGGAATTGGATGAGAAGCTGGATATGAATTGTTAACCTCTCTAAATACATAATGCTGAGTATTTGGTATATTTTCTTTACATTCAATATCTAAAGTACCTTCATAGCAGCAATGTGAAGCCAGCTACTGTTTTGAAGATAAACAAATTAAAGCTCTATTTTAAAAGTTTTCCTTAAGTAGAGTTCCTGTATCATTTACTTAAGAGAGTTGGTAGGTGCAAGGGGCTATCCTTGTTATCTTTCCTGCCTGGAATTGCAAGTGGTCCTGCAAAGGACCTGGTTCAGATTTAGTTGTATGCAGCTTTGCTGGTAGAAGTGGACCTTTCTGTCCTTCCACCACCTGCAGCTCCCTGGGGATACCAAACAGAAGATTGCTGTGGGGACCCTGCCAGATGGCTGAAAAGGCTGTCTTTCAGGTCCTTGCCAAGCACACCTGTGAAGATGATGAGATCAAGAAAAAAGCCTGCCCAAATGATCTTAAAAACTGAGGAGGCTCATGAAGGGAGATGCAGTCCAAGTAATTCAGACCCAAGTAATTATATAGGTCATAATCAACATTTTGAATTGTGCCCAGAAACACACTGGTATACAGTGAACCTGTCACAATGAATGTTGTTCTCCCTGTAACCAGCTTTGGTCAGCAGTCTGGTCACAGCATTTTGAACAACCTGAAGTTTCTGAACACTTTCCAAATGCAGATACATTTTGGAGATCACATTCATAGGGCTGCTAAAAGTTGGAGGCAACATGATGGCACATAACTGCTGGATAGCTCAGTGGTTTAGGCATCTGGCTGCAGAGCCAGAGGTTGGGAGTTTAATTCCCCACTGTGGCTCCTTGACAGGGCCTTGACTCAATGATCCATAGGGTCCCTTCCAGCTCTGAAATTCTAAGATTATTAAGATTTAAAACAGACTTTTAGACCACCCTACATATCAAATTTCTGATGTTGTCTCTTTTGTGTTTCCCCAACAGCTGATGCAGTTATTGCATCACTTTTTAAATTAAATCAGTGGTGGGCAGCACACAGTATTTCAGAATTGCTTGTTTTTAATTTTTGACCTTCATGAATTCTGCTTTGAAAAATGACTCTCCTATCCACTATTCAGCAGGCCAAAGAAAGAAGCAATTGTGTTTCGTTTCTTTAAATAGCACACTCAATTAGTTTGCCAGCCAATGCAAAAACAATGGTTTATCTGTTCAGATTTTTTAAAAAATTAGTTAAGCTTCCTTAACTTTGGCAGAATGTCTGAATCTGAATGTTCACCTTTCTGCACACATAGAGGATCAAGGAGAAACATTAAGTGCAAAAGCATGTAAACTGCTCCAGAATTTTGGATTGTGCTTTCTGATAATATAAAGGCTCTATTGAGTTACAGACATATGTTTTAATTATTGAAACAACCAATTAATCAGATGCTGGGCTGTAATCAAGAATGTGATGATTTGGTGTTTGAACTCAGCATCTGAACAGATTTTTAAGATGAAACATGCAAGAAAAATAGGAATGGTCCCAATTAGGGATTACCCCACTACTGGGAAGAAGTAAAGATTGATTCAAAGGGACTTTGTTGTCTCTTCTTGCCGGCTGCAGTGTGGAATGAATACTGTTGGAACCTGCTTCAGGAAAGAAAACCTGGCAGACTTGTTTTTTTCTCTATGAGTTTTTATAGCTTGGCTTTTTAAAGAACACAATCTCTGTGCTAAGTATTTGAGAAGTACTCAGAGAAGTAATGTCCAATATCTGTGATAAGAATTTTGCCTAAACAAAATCTTGTTTGTGCTCCCCACCTCACCCCCGTTTCTAAGAGGCACCATATTTCCTTATGGCAGTGACATCCATGATTACGTACAATAACAGGATTGCCCACACAATGGCCAAAATCCTCTGGCATAATTTTATACTCATGCAAGCTGATCATGTCATCAGCTGCAAGTTGTTATCACTCATTAAAGATTTCCTATTCCGCCCCCCTCTCTGGGTCCAAGCTTCCTTCTAGATCCCTTTTATCCTGGGGAAGCCTTTGGGATCCTCAGTGTGGGGGTGGAAGCCTTTAATGCCTGAAAATCACCACTGATGATTCTGTCTCTTGGATGGGAACTTTTAGTGGCAATTTTGGGGCATTAAATGCTCCCCCCCCCCCCGGAAATCCCAAGGCACCCAAAGGCTTCACCAGATCAAAAGAGATCCAGAAGGCATCTCAGAACTTGGGTGTGTGTGTGTGGAATAGGAAACATTTGATGCCTGATAAATCCCAGTTGATGATGTCATCAACCTGCATGGGCATAAATTTATGCAAGAGGATCTTGGACAATACTTGTGTGCACAAAAAGACACGGCAGCTAATGATGATCTGCTGATGGTACTGCAAATAGCAGGACAGATTTGAATTTAGCTGTCCTACTTGACAGAAGAGTGCTCATGGGGAAATTTTTATTCAATGTACAGAAAGAATGCACTAGTTAGACCAAGAATGATGTTGGTTAAGCATCAAAATTGTTGAAAGACAAGAACACCAATAAGGAATCTGGGCAACTACATTTTAAAATCAAACTATATGGGTCAATAAGTATGTGGCTGCAGGCTGTATAACTGATACATACCATGTATTTATCAGATATACATGCATGTATGTATATTTTCTACCCATGTATGAAAATGCCATCTCATAAAAACTGACACTCTGGTAGGAAAAAAACTCAAGAGTTCATTTTCATTTAGTCATGTGTGTAAATAGAGCCCTGTTTTATTGAGTGCAACATTATTGAAAGAGAAAGCACAACAATGTCTCAAATGCCACTTTTATGATCATTTCAAACCCTACACGTTATAACAAAAGAAAAGTCAGTTTTGCTGATTCTCCTCTTCAGGAAAGCTTGAAGATGGGGAGCAGGGGGCACAGTGAAGTAAAGTTTCAAAGACATTTCCTCACAAAGACTTCCAGTGAAGTGTAAAAATTCTGCATAATAAGGCAAATATGAAAAATGTCACCCTATAACCTCAAAAAAGGTTCTGTATTCCACCAAATAGAACATACCCATACTTTAAATCAACAAATTTAAAAAATAGAAGGCAGAAATGCTATTCAGTAGTAGTAGTAGTAGTTAAGAATCTCAAGTTCCATGTGTATGTTTAACTGATGCAACCCAGCATCCTGATCATCTAAAACCACTCACAGGAAAACAAAGATTGATTTAGGTGTCAATCAGTTGCAGTCTGCTGATTTGATTGGAGGCCTTCACAAATGTTTGGTGACGATTGCAAACGACAGCCAAGCAGATAGGAATGATGCAGTAGCCCACTGTTTTGGGATCAGCTCTTGTACAGGAATAAAGGAATAAGAACATCTGTAAATAAGGGATTAAAAAGATAAGGGCCCACAGCCAAAATGGTACCGACAATAGCCGTGTTTTTAAGGAGTGCATCCAAGTAGTTTCTTCTCTGAGTTTTTCAGGGGGTTGCTGAATGTGCTCCAGCGCTAGTCTGTTGTAAGTCTCGTTGATTTCGAAGACATAGTAAAATGCAGCTGCACTTGCTATGAGATATAATCCCACGCCAATCCATCCCATCCTCTGACGGAAATTCATCATTCTCCATGCTCTGCACCTTAAAGAACGAAAGTAATCATTAAGGACTGTGGAAAAAACAGGTGGACCAATATGTAATGATACAGATGAAAAATTACTAACATAGTCTCGCTATAGATGCCAACAGGACGTGTTATATTCAACTGTCTGCAACATGCTAGGGATAAAGAATTCAGCAAAGTGAAGTGGATGGAACAGTTTATTTCTCATGTTCTAGTCTTCCAAATGCAAGGAGGACAGGGTAGGGAACCAAGATGTTGGACTCAAATTCCCATCTGATCCCCACATCACTTTTTCTGGAGTAAACCTAGTTTAATTTTACTTATTCAGTATATTTTTATCTTGCCAATATGGCATATATTATTCACTCTTCCTGCCCTGCATGGCTTAAGCCATCCACTAACCCTGATAAGTAAATTAGGATAAGAAATACTTGTTAACTCACAAGGCCTTCATAGCTATTGAGGTATTTAAATTTAGTCCTCTCCAATCCAAATTTGACAGAGACATCTGTGTATCAACTGGGACATGTTAAAAAGAAACGAAAGAGGAACTGTATAATTATTAGATTGTCCATGGATATGAAGACTACAGAAAGGGCAAATCCTCAAATTCCAGTAGTTATACTCTTTTTGCTATTTTCTCTGTGGTTGTCAGTTTATCGGCTTATGTTATTATATCTTCCTAAATCACAACAGTGTAATGTAGTGTAGTAAACATAGTAATGGACTAGGATTCAGGAGGCCTGAGTCCAAACCTCCCCTTGGCTATGGAAATTTACTTGGGGGTTGCACTGTAAAACCACTACTTAAATATCTCACATATCTTGGAAACCCTTCGAGGGTTGCTATAGATAGGAATCAATTAACCAACCAATACAAGTGGGGTAATGATGGGAAGTTAGATATGAAACAATTGTGTTACATTAATTAAATACGGATGGACAAGCCCATGCCTCAGACAAATATGATAATCTTCCAAAGAGAGCATACCAACAGTTGTATTCCACAACATCACCTCAGTTGTAAGTGCCAACTGAGATTGTTTGGCTATGCAGAGGCTTTGGACTACAACTACTATAGTAACAATGGGTATGCTGGGTGGGGCTGATGGGAGTTACAGGCTAAAATACTTGGAGAACCAAATTTATCCTATCCCGCCCTAAACCATTCATATGTATGCATAGAGAGAATTAGTACACGAATACAACCATAAGCAATATTTGAAGTCATGACAATATTCTATCTGGCTAACATGGCTCCACAGAGTCCTCAGGATGGCTTTTTAAAATCACTGTATGCAGCAATTGTTACATCCATCGTTGTAACTCTATATAGTCCAATGTTTACTCTGAGAGTGTAGGGATGCCCAAGAAAAAAATACCTCACCTGACTCACTCTTACCTGAGTACCAGATCACACACTTGGGAGGAAACGATCATAGAGAGTAAGCCTTAAGTCGTCCCTCAGATCAGCTGCTGTCCCAAAAAAATAAAGCATTCACCTGATTCAATGAGGTACTGTTTGAATTAATTAGGACAAAATCTAGAAGCAAGTGTATTAAGTGGTCTGCTTCTTCCTTTTGCCTTTTGAAGTTTAGAACTGTTTCCATATTAGACTTCTCTCTTGAGTTTACTGAGTGTTCCTTCTTTTGACAAAATACTAAAGAAGTTCAAGACCAGAGATAAGCATAGACTTATCCTTGACAAGGAGAACAAACCATTTGTCCCAAGTTGTGATCTTCAGTCAACTTTCTACTATCTCACTTAGAAAAATGAACTAAGCAGAAGGAAGGAATTCTGGTCGGTTTATCAGCATGCAATATTTATTTTGGCTAAAAGATGTTCTTGGCAGAAGGCTACTTCATTTAATCTCATCTACTTTCCTAGACAAAAAGAACTTATGTTCATATTAGACTTTATTTTGCATAACACGAGGAACACTAAGAGAGAAATGCCCAGTTATAATTAAGTTAAATATGGGTAATCACTTTAACAGGTTGAAAATGCAGAAGAGACACCAGGACCATTCATTATCATCAAAAAGGCAACTGACCAACACCCAGTTTGATGAGCTACATGGCAGCAAACCATTTCAATGTATCATGTACTAAAGTTCTCATTCAATTATTGATTTATTAATTACACTTGTATACTGCGCCAATTAGTGCTGAGCACTACTCTGGGAGCTTTACATCCAAAGTAACATAAGCATAAAATAAATCACAAGTAGTATCTTTAAAAATTGACCATATGCATACACAAATTCAACAGCAATCATCTAATAAATCACAAAAGGATCAAAACAATGGCAAACAAAAATAATCAAAATGATCAGTCTATATGACATTAATAGATACTGCTCTCAAAGGCTTTGGTAAACAGCTTTGTTTTGAGCATCCTCTTAAAGGCTGTGAGGGAGGAGGACAAGCACAGCTATCTGCAATCTTTGCAGCCTGTTCTGGACTACGGATGGGCACGAGTCAGAAACACTGGTAGTTTGTGATGGTTCACAGTTCTTGGCTAACCATGAGCCACCATGAACCTCCGGAAAAACGAACTGGTTTGTGGTTTGTTTTTCAGGTTCGTGCTGGGGGGGCCCTGCCTGCTCCTGCCCTCTGCCTCCTCCGCTGCCCACCCCACCCCCTTCCCACTGCCCCATCACCTCCCTACCTGCTCCTGTTGCTGCCACTGCCGCCCTCAGAGGCAGTGGGCCAGGCTTCCCTGCCAGAAGCCGGGCCCGCTGCCTCTGAGCATGGACCTGCCAATCAGCTGGGCAGCAGGTGCAGAGGCAGCAGACCCAGCTCCTGGCATGGAAGCCAGGCCTGATGCTTCAGAGGGTGGTGGCGGAAGGAGCAGGTAGGGAGGTGGTGGGGTAGCAGGAAGGGGGCAGGCAGGCATCCCATTTTGCCAAGGGGAAAAAAGTTTGGCACTTGGTTTTGGTTCGGCAAAATGGGATCCCTGAACCAGATCACAAACTGAACCATGAACCAGCCTGGTTTGTTTGTTTTCCTGGTTTGCGGTTTGTTTTGTGTCCATCTCTATTCTGGATTAAAGATCTCACCATTCTCAGTGCTATGCAGGCTCACGCTCTTGACCATGCAGCAGTACACCTGTGCTGTGTGAGCTACAGGTTGATAGGGACAGGATACAAGCCACAGAGAGCTCCCATTTCCTGGCATTTTAGCAGCCAAGGAGCTAATAAGATTCGAAGAATGGATTTGTATCACTCCATCTCAGCTTTTCTAATAGCTAACTTCAAAGCAAGTAGTTATATTGCACATAGGCTATTCTTCTGTCCCACCTTGCGCAGTACAGAATGATGCTTTACCTGCTAAAATGCAGTCTGGTGGCTGAATTCACACTGCTACAGCACACTTACAGATTGAGCTGTATGGCTATGCTATCTTGCTTTTATACATAGTATTGCCTGTCTTTCCAAAGCATATCCAGAATAAATTAGCTACTACCATATCTGGTTATCCTGATTTCTGTGAACGGATTCATCACTGAAAATTAATGCAAGTTCATGAACTTAAATATATATACATATCTTGATAACCGAAAATCTCTTGTGTCCTTCAGGGGCACTGTTGACTATTCAGCTTGTGTGAAAAGCAGAAAAACAATTTATGGAAAGTCTGAATTTGGATGAGACCAAGCTGAATAACTTTTGCCTAGGTTAGCTACATCTGAATCATGCTCAGGGTGCAGTTACTGGAGCTGAATTAGCAGCAGTGTTGCCTGTAAGAGTCTGTTTGTATACTTGCAAACACTGATACCACTGATCTCCAATGATCTATCTTATCTGAAAGAAGCTGAAGTCCAGGGTATAGAGTCTGACCATTCAGGGAAGTGCATTATACTTGAATACTCTTTAGTGCAAGTGTAGTTCTCACTTAGCAGCTGTGATCTAAAGAACTTGCTGTAACTATAACCCACATCCTCTATTTTCCACACAGAAAAAGCAGATACCATTGCCAACAAAGAATCACGAGCTACATCATTCACCACAGTATGACATGAGATTTACAGCCATTAATTGGTCAGGAGGGGTAGAAGATGGAGAACCAAAGCTGCTACAGGCATCTATTACTAACTGCAAATTCTAGAAACTAGCAAAAAGCAGCATAATCTAGAAGCTACCATAAAACTAAGAGTTTAACCTTGTCTGCAGTATTTATAAGCACAGCTCAGAGATTTAAGGGTTCTGATAGATTCTATTTAACTTTCAAGCCCAAGACTGTTTACAGTTTTGCTCTCATATAAAGTTCACTCTGAACTTGGAGAGGGAAATATGCAGACATGAGATAATCAGACAATAAACCAAGGGGACTTCCCAGAAGTTAAAGCCACACCAGAAGATTTTGTAAGTCTTATTGTTTAAAGAGAGTTAAGAATACTGTATGAGTTTGATGAATTCAGATCAATATGGCTCTTGGATTGTTCTGATAAATTTATTTCAATTGGTATAATTCTGCATTTCTTGAAAGACAGATTAGTGTCTCTGTTAACAATAGCAGCTGTGAAGTTTCCACGTACAAAGGCTGTATCTATATCAGAATATTAGACAGGGAAAATGCATCACACCATTCAGCCTTCCTTTTCAGCTCAGAAATGTTTATGGATTTTAAAATGCTGGACTAGATGGGCTCAACGAACTGAGGAAGTAATTCTTATGTTCTTACATTTTCATACTTACTTACACTTTTGACAGACTGAAGCTAAAATGGATACTGTTACTAGGTGCTCCAATGAAATTTCAGTTTGGACATCCTAACTACCTAGCCATCCCCCACACCAGAATATGAAACATTCTATAGTTGCAGACACTCCTAATAATTCTTTCAGAATATTGCTTTAAGAATGATCTCAAGTACAACTTACCAAAGTAAATGCTGCAGCTTCAGGCATTTTAATAAGTTGCAGGGCAAGTTGTGCCTGTTTGACCTGGACTACAGTCTAAATGTGTATTTTTTGTTGTTGTAAAGTGCTCCAGTAGTGACAACCCCCCCCCAACAACCTCCAAAACCCATATAAGGCAATGTTTCACACAAATGATTGTGATTTCAAAATGGCACACTCAGGCTGGCAGACTTCAGTCTTGTATAATTGACTATTCTTTTCTCTTCCTTCTCTGTGGCCCAGTGATGTGTTTCAAATGTACAAGACATAACACACTTAAAATATGAGCAAAACACAATTTCTATTAAATAATCCAAAACAAGCACCCAACCTTAACAACAATGTGACATTCCTTGCTAGATGACTGTAAGACTCTCACTGTGACATTTTCAAAGAATTAGCTCTGTCAGTCTATCTCACCAGGTAAAATAAAACAAAACACATATGGCATCTTTACAAAGTGTCTGAGGAAGTGTACTGTAATCCACAAGAACTCACACTGACTAAATCTGTTAGTCTTAGAGATGGCACATAGCACTTGATTTTGTTCTACAGCCAAGAATCCCATCAACTAGCACATGCAGGGCAGCCAACTAGAAATTGGACAAGGTTTCAAATGGCGAGAGTTCCAGTGCGCACATTTGTGAGAAGGGTCAGCCTCTCCTGTTGCTAAGATCCCCACCCCACCAAATCTGCAGTAGGTGGATTACAATATTGGTCTAAACATTTTCCAAATACATATCCCAATCTACTGGCAACTATATCTTCAAGGGATGGCACACAGAACCGTTCACCAACACAACACAAAACAAGTTGCTCTATTTGGCATTGCAGAGATTTATGTTTGGTTTCACAACACCCATGTACTTGGGACACTTGCTACTGTCCCAGGATGAAGTCTCCTTGTGATGTCCACATTTTTACTACACTTCTGTCACAACCTGGAGATACTTTTGTCTCCAGAGATGAACTAATAAGAATATTGTTAAAGAACTGACAACCAGGACTTGTTTTCATAGGCATCAAAAGATTAAAAAAGATAAGATAGGAACAAAAGAAGCTGCCTTATATTAAGTCTGACCATTGGTTAAATAGTCCAATGTTGCCAACTATGACTGGCAGCATTCTTTCCCAGCCATACCTGGAGATCCCAGGTACTCTCCAGTAATCTCCCATCCAAATAATATCAAAGCTCAGTCTTGCTAACCTTTGAAATCCATTAAGATTAGGTGTGTTAATGATAGTAGAGTGTTTTTGATAGATTTTACTGAGTTATTTACTAAATCAGTAAAACAAAAATCTAAATTATTATTCTGGATTTAACTCCCTGCTACTTCTCGGCCACACACTCCCGTCACTGTTCGTGATACAGATACTGAGGGAACATCTTGGGTGTTACTAGTCCAGACCCTTGCTGTTGGGCTGTGAATCTCTTTCTCCCTCTAAACAGTAAAAAAGTTTAATTTATTTCTAAACTTTAAAAAAAATTAGGCTTGGTACTAGATGGGCGGGGTATAAATGAATAAAAATAAATATTTTTAAAAGGACTAATAGTGCCAGAATCCTGGTGACATTAATGATGCCACATATTCCATCTTTGTTCCATTTTTTGTCCAATGGTTAGTCTCATGTAACAGGTGAAAAAAGTAGACAAGAGTAGTAAAACGTTTCACTGCATGTTCTTCAGCTCATCTACAAAGATGAATGAATGTAATACACATCATTTTACCAACTGACGCACGTAGCCCCTACCTGTAGTTCAACAATGGTAATTTATATTCTGGAAAAGTGAGACAGCAGTTGCAATCTTTCAATTACCTATTTTGAATTGCTTTTCAAAAGGGAAGCCATGTTATTGCACGAAAAACAAGGAGTCACACAGCCTCTCAACAGTCACACTATTCTTATGTCACAAGTTTTCATAGACTATTGCCATGGATAACAGCTAATAAATGTGTTATAATGTGTCTGGAGTGCCATAAGAATCTTTATTTCGAAGTAGCCTTTTCACATGAATTCTTCACTGAATCAGAAGAGACTGAAAAGCATATGTAGAACTGAAATCAGATTAGTCTGGTTTGTCTTATCTGTCCAAGGGTTAAAGTCATGTGAATGGCTCTATTTCCTCTGTAGATATCGTTATCTACTCTCTTTTTTCAATACATTAAAAATCATTCAATTACTTTAACATTTGGTAACAGACACAAAGAGTTCTATCCAAAGGGCCAGGAGACACCAGGTCCTGTCTGCTCCTTCCCCAGCCCTAGAGAATTGTCTCCACCCCATCGTTTCTCTCCCAAGAGCTTAAATATGATCCGGAGTTCAGCCCAGGTCCACAGAAGATGCAAGAGTCTGCCCAAGCGGGTACAAAGTACAGTACCTGCCAACAAGTGAAGATGTGGAGCTCCGATCAGTTCACCGAGTCGAGAATACACTTTCCGGACACTTCACCGCCCTTATTTTTCCCTTTCCTCCCTCTCAGGCCTGATTTAAGATAGGGCTGGACCCCGGCTTTTGAGTTTTAACAGCTGGGTTTCATTTTGGGACACACGAAGGACACGCGGACGAGAGCACTCCTGGGCATATGCAGAGTGCATTTCCCACGAGCACGACAGACTCTCCCCGAAGTCTTTGTTGGGAGGGGGGGGGGGCTGGTACATGAGAAGGGGAAGGCGTTACCAGCCCAATTTTGTGCCCGGGCACTTTTTCTTTAAGCTGCTGAGCAAGAGCACCCTCTCACGCAGAGAGAGCAGCTGCCCCTCCGAGGCTCCTATCTATCAGCAAGGAGGGGAAACCAGCCCACCTTCTTTCTCCTACCCAGCAACGATGCACTTCCAAAGCAGCTTCCTTCCAAATCCTCACCTTCCTCTGTCGGGGAACAAGTAAGGGGCAGGGAGGAAGGCCAGGCAGGGGCAGGCGGCCCAATCACATCGTCACCCCGCTGCCCCGGGCCGAGGGGAGGGGAGAGCGGCTCCCTCGCGTCTCGAGACACTCTCTGGGTCCCTCCAGCGCCAGGACCCGGCCATCCCTTCCGTCGCTAGCCCGAGATCCGCCTTCGCCGAGCTCTGCTTCCGGGTAGCGCGCGCGCGCGAGCGCTGGCGCCCGGGCAAAACCTTTGTCGAACGAAGCACGAAATCACGCCTCATGATAGAGCGGTAGAGTTCTTTTGTCTGCGGCATAGACTTCCGGGTTACGTTTCAATGCCAGGGAGGAGGAACGCCCTCTGCCCTGGTCACGAGCTGCTTTAAGCTTCTCTGTGTATAGAATCTCCTGCTCATCCTCGTTTTGGAACAGCGACAGCGACCGCCGCTCCGGGGCAGCCGTGGGGCTCTTTTATGGAGGGTTGCATGTATACCCCGCCCTGACTCCCCGGCGAAGTCGTCCAGGGCCCCCCCCCCCCGCACGGGGGTCTTTATTTTTATGTTTCCCAACAACCCTATGAGGTAGGATAGGCAGAGTGGGAGAAACAGACGCAAGATTATGCAGTATACTTGGTGGCTGAAATTATTTCCTTCATTATTCGAGCAATTATTTCGTAGCGTTAAATTTTACCTCCTTTTTACACCCCGCAATTCCAGTGGCTGCCTCAAGTGGGGAAATATGCTTGCTTGTTTGCTTATAAAACCATATAATATTTCACAGGTCTCAGAAAATCTTGGTAGGGTTTCCTAACTTGAAAGCCCTGTCAATTTAATATAATCAGGTGCCATCAAGTGAATTTTGACTCACGCGACCCTTTTTCAGGGTTTTCCAGGTAGAGTACGCGGAAGTGGTTTACCATTCCCTTTTTCTGAGGCTGCCCAGGGACTATGTAGCTTTGCCCATGGCTACACAGGCTGGATCTACTGACAGGAAGCACAGTGGTGAATCGAACTCCCGACCTCTGGCTTACCTAAACCACTGAGTTATCCAGCCAGTTTAGGGTGGCTATAAGTTGGTTTTGACTTCATGATACATAACAAAAGTTGGAAGCAGCCGGATGACACAGAACAACCAACAATCACAGCCATTAGCCTTCTGTATTTCATTTGTGTTTCTGATACGTAGCAATTTTTATTTTCTGCAAGGAGGTGATCTACTGCTAAACCAATGACTCAGCACTACACTTGTTAAAAGAATTTTCAGGGACACTAGGATTGATCATGGAGGCTGGTGTTCCTGCAGTCCATAAACATCACACCCCAACTGTCTATGACATCACAAGACCACCCATGGGCATGCCTCCAAGTCCTTTTGCAGAAGGAAACAGGTGGTCACAGTTGCTTGAGTTGTTTGGCATGAAAAAAGTAGAAGCCCACAGCGATAGAGAAAAACTCTACATTGGGAAGGGCCAGACATATTTGAATCGGCCTTTGTATCATGTGATTTAAAAAAAATCAAATTCATCTGTTTTATATCATGCAATATTTAATAAGTCTAAAGTTTGACTAGAAGCAAAAATAACTAAACTGAGGCTATTGCTTTGGACACATGAAATCAAGACTTCTTGGAAAAGACTGAAAATCTGAAGGAAGCAAGAAAAGAGGAAAACCAAACGAGATGGATTGACTCAGTAAAAGAACCACAGCTTTGTAAGATCTGAGCAGAATTGCTGAGCACAGGATTGTTGTTGGAGATCACTAACTTAAGTTGTGGTGGCTGTGGAAGACAGGAATTTTTGGAGGTCACTAATTTATAGGGTTGCCATAAGTTGGAAGCAAATTGACTGTGTGTAACAAGAAGGTATTATAGGGCCTTGCATTTTAAGAACTAGTAAAGACTTTAAAGTTGTGACATCTATCACCACAGATACAGATCACCACTGAAAAACATGCATGTTTCTTATCATATGTTATCAATACTTAGAGGAAAATGAATGATGAGATATATGTCTCACTAATTCCTGCTTAACCTATAGAAATTGAAGAGTTGAAGAATTACTTAACCATAGCATTTCTTCAAGATTCTGTTCAAATGCTTCAATTTTGGGGCAGGAGAAACATAAATGCTAAATTCTTGCTATGGTATCCTGCCTTATTTTCTGTAGTCGTCTTTGAGCAGAAAGTGTCATGATTAGAGATTGGGACAAACTGCCAAAATGGCAATTTGTTTTGGTTCGTGGTTCATCAAGGTTGACGAACCATGAATTTACTAATGTTTTACTAATAAACCACAAATCAGTTTGTCGGTGCTTGTTTTTTCTTTAGACAGCTTTAAAAACAAATCTGATCCCCCCCACCCCCACAGCCTGCCCCCTTCCCACTGCCCCCATCCTACCTGGTCCTGCTGCCTCCTCTGCCACTGCTGTCTCCACCACTGCCATCTTTGCAGATGGCGGTGGTGGCTTCCATTCTGGCAGCCTAGGCCTTTCCTCTCTGCCTATGGGCCTGCTGATCAGTGCTCTGCCCTAGGCAGAGAGGGCAGTCTAGCCTAGCCTTCCCTCTCTAGCTATGAGGATGAATAAAAAAAACATGTAAATATTAATCCCTTCGTATTAATCCCTTCGGGTTTCAAGACGTCTCTTCATCCATATAGGATCCCGGTGAGTAATTCAGTTAAAACAAACACGATGGGGAACTCCCTTTCACCACTTCAAAACAGACATAAACAGGAACTGATTTATCTGCTTCAAAGAGAGGGTCATCATGACATCTCTGATCTGGTACAGGATTTATTGAAAGAAATACATACTTTTTGTCCTTTTTATAAGGAAGGAGGAAGCTATAAGCTTTCAGATTGGGATAAAATTGAAGATAAGCTTCACAAGAACAATGGGGTTTCAATAAAAATTCTTAACACATGGCATCTTTGTTGGGATGCGATTTCAAAGCTTGCCAACCATTTGCTAACTCAGTCCCTAGATAATCTCCCAACAGCCCCTCAAATTCTCCCACCCTCCAGGCCACCTGATCTCCATGAAAATAGAAGCAATCTCCCTTCCAACGCAGCCTCTGCAGCTGTTGCTACAGACCCTTCTTCTCCGCCTTCCCTTTCTCTTCCTCCCCCCTCCTCCCCCTCCCTCCCCCCTTCCTTGCTCAGCAGTGCAGCAAATGCTATCTGCTGTTGTGGCCAAAAGCAATTCAGAGGACCTTGTCGATGTCCTCCCACTGATGTCTGTTTGTCCTGTGGTTCGTAATGACCAAGGACACTGTTTTCATGAAAATTCAAGTGAGGGGAACTCTGTAAATAGTACCCCAGTTCAAGAAATCCATCCTGCTACTGTTAAAACTGCTGGTCATGATTTGATCACAGCTGAAGAGGTTGACTATCAATTCCCTCTCCCTGTCTACAAAGTCAAAACAGCACATCATGGACCAATACCTAAGGACACTGTAGGTTTCATTCTAAAGAATGACTGGCCAGAAAGTTATGCCACCCAGCCAGTACACGACATTTGGGGAGTTGACAAGCACATTCAACCTATGGGCACTTTGCAATGTGGCTTGCCTAATCCAAATTTGATACCCCAACACTATGAGGTGATGATAGTGGATCTCAAGGATTGTTTTTTCACCATTCCTTTGGCACCACAAGACGGGAAAATTTGCTTTTACAGTCCCTGTGTACAACAATTCCCATCCTACTCAAAGATATCAGTGCAAAGTCTTGCCTCAAGGAATGTTGAATTCCCTGACTTTATGTCAACATTTTGTGGATCTAGCCCTACAGCAATTTCGTTTAGAACACCCTGAATTGCTTGTATATCATTACATGGATGACATTTTGGTGGCAGGGCAATCCCTCCACACAACTGTCTATGATTCTCTAGCTAACTGCTTAGAGAAAAACGGCCTTCACATAGCTCCAGAAAAGATCATTGCTTTTTTTGATCCCTTGCAGCTGGTCATCTTAAACACTCCCCAGCTGCCTACTGGGTTGTTGTGCAGCCCGCAATCTGTCAAGGCCAATGCTATAGCAGAATGGCTTTATTTACCTAACACCGCTCCTCAAAATGTTTACTCTACTCTGAGTGCGATTGCAGACCTTGTAATCAAGGGATGCCATTATGCCAAACAACTCACAGGTTGGGATCTTCTATGTTGTTCCTTACCCATTTTCAAGGCTGACTCTGATAATTTACTGTCTTCGTCATTAACTTACCACATTGCTTTTTCAGACTGTGTTGCTGATATGCGTTTCAATCCTCCTCTGACTTTAAAAAACCTTCTTGCTGCTAAATCACAACCTTTTTTTGCAGCTCACATTCGATCTCATACTGGATTCCAAGATGCTATCTCAGAAGGAAATCATCGTGCAGACTCTGCTCTTCTTTCTTTGTATTCCTTTTTTTCTAATCCTATTGACAGCCATTCCTTTTTTCACCAAAGTGCTAAACAACTCCATAAACAATTTTCTATTCCTCTTTCTCAAGCTCGAGACATCGTCTCCTCCTGCTCCATGTCTCCCAGTCTCCCATTTCCTTTCCTTTTGATGCTGTTAACCCACAAGGAACAGATGCCAACCAGCTTTGGCAAATGGATGTCACTCATGTTCCTACCCTTTCTCCTCTTTCTTATGTCCATTTACAGGCTATGGTGGAGAGAGCACATCGCTCTTTTAAATTTCTCCTTGCAAAACAAACAAAAAACAGAGGGATCAAGCCCCAGGATGTTCCAGATGTAGTGTCAATAGCATTGTTCACACTAAATCATTTAACTGTCTCTGCAGGTCGGCACCAGCTGTCACCAGGAGAGAAACACTTTCGTAAAGAAATCCCTATGGAACGGCCACTGGTGACTTATAAGCAACCTCCTGACCCTCAGTGGGAGGGTCCAGCCCCTTTACTAACATGGGGTCGAGGCTATGCTGCTGTGCTTACTCCCACAGGTCCTTTGTGGATTCCAGCTCAGTGTGTGAGGCCTTATCGTGGAAAGAATGAGTTGGCATCGCAACCTGCAGGACCCCCATAAATTTATTTATTTACTAGTTTTGCAGCTCCTCTTTCTTGCAAACAAAAGGACTCAAGAGATATTGTAGGTGATCACGGACAATTAAATTGTAAACAATTTTGCCTGCTGCTGGAACTCACCATTTTCAAGTCTACTTCCAGTCACTGTCTTATGTGGTGCTGTCAGCAACTTAACAACATATTGACTGAAATGCTGTTGGTGGTGCTGTGTGTAATAAATGCCGATGACATCATTAGCAATATTAATCTTTAATTTAACTTAATTAAAAACTTCCTATCTCTCCACCTCCCCGAGGTTCTGAAGTTCCTTAGGCGTTTGTTTGTTTGTTTATTTATTTATTTATTTGACCTCTATATCGCCCATCTGGCTGCAAGGTGGTTTACATCGGTAAAATAATAACACTAAAAAAATCAAACATTATGATTATAAAAAAATAAAAATAAAAATTACAATATACAGTCACAAATAACCAAAAGAACATCAACATCAAGATAAATACCATTACTTTAACAGTCAAGATGGCAGACTGCCACTCCATTATTATGATGTAATATCTGGAAAAGCCATGTCTGAAGACAGGGGTCCCCAACCCCTGGTTTGCAGCCTGCTGCCGGTACATGGCCTTCGCAGGACCAGGCCGCGGAGACGGATCTCCCGCCCCCCGCACGCACTCCCCCAAAGCAAGCCCACATGCACGCACGGCCTGCCCACCTGCACGAGCGCGCAAGCGCTCCCTGCTGACCCACGGGCACACCATGCACACCCACGCATGCCTGCGAGCACGCCACACCCACCCGCGAGTGCACCATGCCCACCCACGAGTGTGCCACACTCACCCGTGCATGCGCACAAGTGTGCATGCTCACCCGCGCATGCACATGAGTGCGCCACGCTCACCCGCGAACGTGCCATGCCCATATGCGCATGAGCACACCACGCTCACCTGCAAGCACGCCCTGCTCACCCCTGAATGCGCGTGAACGCACCACGCCCCCTGTGAACGTGCCACGCCCACCCCCGCGTGGGGGTCCTCTGCCCCCCAGCACACGGACACCCCCCCCCCCACGGTTCAGAAAAGGTTGGGGACCACTGTCTTAAGGGATCATTGGAAGGTTCCCAGTGAAGGGGCCAGGCAGATTTTGGGTGGGAGGTTGTTCCAGAGGTAGGGGGCAACTGCTGAGAAGGCCTCATTTCTAAGTCTTCTCTTTCCAGGCCTCTCTCAGGGTCAATAATCTCAACCGCCCCACCCTTTTCACCTGTGGAAGCCTGTGGGAGCCTCAAGATAGGGGACAGGGAAGCCTTTAATATCCAAAAATCACTACAAATGAGTCAGCTTGGTACTATATCTCCCAGAATCCCTCAACTTGCATGACTATGGGAGATGTAGTAAAAAATAAAATAAAATCCTGAGCATTTCTAAACTCTGGTTGCTCAATTGGCCCAGGACACCCCTAGAAGAAGGGCATGGCAAACCTCTTCTGAGTCTTCTCTTCCTGGAAAATACTGAAAAGGATCACCCTGTCAGAATTGACTTGACAGCACATTTTTGGTTTTCTATACCACCACAAATAGTTTGGGTTGTGGAATAGGCAAGGATCAGAGAATCACAAATTATAGCCTTTTAGAGCTGGTAGAGGACTTAGAGGTAACGTAGTCCATCACCTTGTGTTCTGCCTTAACTGGGCATTCCATTATGTGTTCTATTGTCCCATGTTTTCTTCTGTATTTTACCTTTCTTATATAGATCTGTTAGCAACTAATCAGTCCAACTCTTTGTTGCCATATTTTATTAGTTGTCCCTGGCAGAACTGGTCACTCTGGTCTGGCTCTCTTCAGCCTTGCTGCTGATTGCAGTCTCCTGCGTCTGCTATTCCAGCTGCCTTTTCATCTTGTCCTTCCATTCTTTGATCCAGTTTACCTTCTAACTTAATTCATTTTTTTCTGTTAAGTATTTTTTGTGGCTGTCTAGTTGTAGGATAAAGTTGCAGATTTAATTTCAAGAAAAACTTAGACAACCACCTGACAGATATCCTTTGATCTGTATTCCTGCATCGAGCAGGGGGTTGGACTTGATGTCCTTATAGGCCCCTTCCAACTTCACTATTCTATGATTCTAATTTACTTAGATGTGTGTATCCAGCTGGCTGGATACATAGCAAGCAACTGGTGTTGAGTCCAAAAAGCATAAGAGATGGAAGAATGCTCACCAGAAAAATAAGATTAAAATAGATTGTCTAGTCTAATGTGGGCAAAAATATTTTATATTAGACATTAACTGGTGTTTTTCTTGCGTGTGTTCCTGCAGAACCGAGAAGTGACTAATCATTAATTCACAATGTCAATCTTGAGACTGGAAGTGCTTACAGACAAGATTAAAGTGCTACCATTCATCTCTGCATCACATCAGATGTACGTCAGAATTATCCCTACCTGCAATAAAAAGAAACTAGTGTGCATTAAAACCATCTGGGTAGTGAATTTAAGCTAAAAAATAATCTTTCTCCCATATTTGTTCCGAATTCTAACAAAGCCCACTAGGTGGTGCACAATACCTTTGGACTGACAAATAATATCTTAAGTGTTAGAATGTTTAAGAAAACCAACAACTTGTGATTGATTTTAAGATCTAGATTTCTGGTCTTAGCTTTTCTGTAGGTGAATTGGAATAAGATTGAAAAGTGGAATGAATCTCCAGTAAAAAGTCCCAGATAGATACTTCTTGCTGTTCAGAGCTAATTGCCTTGGTTCTCTTGAGCTTGATATTATTTGCTAACAATTCACTTACAACTTATAGTGACCCTAGTAGGGTTTGTTAGGGATGTGAGATGTTTAGGGAGTGGTTCACCAATCCTTCCCTCCAGTGAATTTCATGGCTGAGCAGGGATTCAAACTCACATCTCCTGAGTCCTAGACCAACACACTATCCACTGCACCACACCAGTTTCTCCTAAAAACTACTGGGCCATAAATAGAATTCTAACAGAGATGCCTGGCTTTGTCTTCTTAGATAGCAAGATCTGTTACTTTATGCTAAATGTGTCATCTGTCATCTTTAGCTTGTTCAATTAACATATGAAGAGATCCTTCTGTACCCATATTTTCCCTTCCATGCGGGAAATCAATGACAGAGCTCCTTCCCATACCAATATTGTCCTAATTTCTATGACAAGTGACACTGGAAAGAGGCACCATAGTGAATTCTTCCTGTATGATCTGTGGCTTCTGACAGTATTCGTGTAGCACCTCAAAGAACACCTGCAGAAGGTTGCTGTGATTCTCTTTCCCGTGTATTTGCCAAAATTTGGAGAAATTACTTTTCTGGTCTACAACTCTCAGTATCTCCCTTCCAATACGCTCAGGGGATGCTCAAAGTTATAATCCAGATAAATAACTTTTCCAAAACCCAGTATCTGGTGCTTCTTCCACACCATCAGATTATGGTAGAATTATAGTAAATGTAACTGTCTCTTACCCTGCAATCCCATTACACTTTTTATTTCACTCTGTCCCTGTAATGCGGAAAAGAGGGCTTGCATACTAACTATACATGACAGCATGGCCCATGTGTCAGAATATGTGTCAGGCTTCTAAAAACAGGAACGGGAAGTATAGGGTGGGGACAATTTGAAACGGAAAAGTAATTGACAAGAGGGAGTCGCTGGGCACTTTTCCCGGCAATGTGTTTCTTCCCTTCCACATTTCAGCTGTTTTCTCTTGGCAAAGAGCACTTCTAGTTTCGAAACCCCATCAAGAGGGAGAAAAAAAAAATGCTGGAGGCAGAGGAAAGCAGTTTCAGCAAGACCCAGGAGCAGGGAAGGGGTTTAGGATTGCCCCCTTCCAATTGCCGCTTGAAACTGTCACCTTCATCAGCACCAATCCCCAGTACACTTTATAAGAATTCAATGGAGACAGGATTGCTATTTGCATTACATATTTGCAGTTGGGACCACAGTCCAATCTGGGTTTTTATTGAGCAAGTTTACAGTATGTTTGAGACTGAATTCAAGGAACTTTTTTTTTGGTACTACAATGCTCAGAATCTTCCAGACAGCTATTTCTTTACAAATCACTAATTTATACACATGTCCTAACAAGATCACATGGGGCTGCTGAAGTGAAGCATGCTAGAAGCCACTGTCAGAACTGTGTGGAACAGTTGACTAATCTTGAGCTTTTCCTTATTTGTCTAGATTAATGCACCTAGGAACCCTTTAGCTCTGTGCTAACTCCCCAACACTGGTGCATATAGTATTATCTGGACACATTGTAGTCTGTACCTGGTCTCAGTGTGCAGGGTGCCCCTCCGTGATTTCAGTGCATCATACGGGGGCACCACTAAGCACTCAGACAATTCAGGCCCCAGGTACATGTGTTACATATTTGGATAAAATATGTACCAGCATATATCTGTCTATGCAAATTTAGCATATGTACATCTATTTGTGCCCATTTAGAAATAATTAGTACAATTTTAATTTTAATTTTCCAGAAGGCAAAGCCTCATGTAAAGTCAGTATGAAGTTCTCAGTGATATTTTCACATGCATCACTAGGAAGATCATGTTCTGTTAACCGTATTGAAAACAGATGTATAAGAAGAATAAAAATAGGTTACTATATGCTGAAGTCATCCACAGTTCAGCTGTAATAGGATGGTGCTCTGTGACTCAGAACATCATCCTGTGACTGCTCAGTTATGAAGCCTCCTGCAGATAATTATATTCGTTATTTCCAGAAGCCACTTTCTACAATCTGCCCGTATGTTTGCATTTGAAATGTCAAGTTGACTCTTCATGATATCTGAAATTGCACAGCAGTTTGAATACTTACATTGCAAAACAATTCTTTCTTATCTTTTTATAAGTGGAGAACAATTTAAAAAATCTAATATTAGCATCAGCATCTGGCAATAACACCATCCAATTGCATTATGGGCAGTTAATAATAACTGTTAATAATAATTGCTGTTCTTCTGCCCTGCCTGTTTCAGGTGTATTTCATTTTAGATATTTCAGAATAGAGGTGGTCAATCGGTAGAGCTCCAGGACCACACGTGCCACTCACTGGGCTCCTATTGCCCAAAACCATTTCTTATAAAAATGAGAGAGAGTTTAAAAACCAAATTTTTATAAGAAATAGTTTTGGAGGATGGGAGCCACAGCTTTGATATATATAAAAACAATTAGGTGGCGGGGGGGGGGAGGCAGAAGTTTTGGGGGCCATCAAACATGTCAGAAAGACTTCCAAATCCAGCAGAAGACACAATGTGAGGAACTTTTTAAAGCCAATGTTGATTTTATTTTATTTTATTAATTTTGGAGGGCTTGCCATAAGTGCTACAATTGCATTTAGGTTTCATGTAGCCCACACTTGTTGAGAGCAAAGCTGGACAGATGGTAGCTCTGGATCACCTGGTTCTTTGCAGCAAGGATTTATGACTACTGATTATTTAACCATGGAAGCAAAGAGAGAGGCAAATTATAGTGCTGAGAGGAGAAAAGCTTGATGTGACAGCAAGTGGATTTTTTAAAATGTTGAATGTCTTGAGCTGCGTTTGGTCTTGACACTCAAATTTCTGGTCTCAGGTTTGAGAGAGAAGTCTATACGAAGTCGTACTAAAATCCCTGTTTAAGTGTTCTTTCCAATCATTTTAATAGCCTTGTTGTTGTTGTTGTTGTTTAGTCGTTAAGTCATGTCCGACTCTTCGTGACCCCATGGACCAGAGCACGCCAGGCCCTCCTGTCTTCCACTGCCTCCCGGAGTTGGGTCAAATTCATGTTGGTAGCTTCAGTGACACTGTCCAACCATCTCGTCCTCTGTCGTCCCCTTCTCCTCTTGCCTTCACACTTTCCCAACATCAGGGTCTTTTCCAGGGAGTCTTCTCATGAGATGGCCAAAGTATTGGAGCCTCAGCTTCAGGATCTGTCCTTCCAGTGAGGAAGGACACTGCCCCTTATTATTGCAATCTAATAGCCTAGATTGCAATAATAAGGGGCAAACAACAGTACTGTTTTCCTGTATCAGAAAATAACTCCAGGACAGTATTCTGTTTTTCACAGCACCTGGACTTCACAGGATATTGCCAACTTCCTAAATTTTAGAACATGACACCTCACGTCTAGAACAGACAAGCAGGTGAAACAATTTGGAACAGAAGAGGCTGCCTTACATTGTAGCAGACCCAGTTCTGTGCACTGTGAATGGCAGAACATGTAAGTGTTTGAGACAGGATTGTTCCCTAACCCTACCTGGAGGTCTGTGATTGTCTCCAATCCCAGTAACCATCAGACCTGATGGGGTCCAGTATTAGACAAGATTAGTTGTATTCAGAGCAATTGCTGTTGGTTTGTTTTTTACAAAATCGAGCTGCAGAGAGAAATATAAATGGGGAAAATCTTCTTCCTTTCCATGTGTCTTTTCTCCAGTTTTATACATCACAGAAGGATTTTGTTATATGTTTGGGACTTTTCCTCTTTGTTTTGTTCTGACCCTGTGCTCATGATTCTATCTCAGAATTAATCTATAGTTCTTAAACTGAACAATCTCATTTCAGAGTGCAAAAGAGATTTGGTTGCATGATTGCTTCATAGATTCACAAGCATGACACAACACACACTTTCTAATCTGTTTGTCAATTTTCTATTCTCCAAAGTAGAAAATTACATTGAGTTTTTGCAGCCACAATCAGAAATCCTTACTCTATGTGTCTGAGGTAGCAAACTGTAATCTGCAAACCTCAGAAAAATAAAACTGTTGGTCTTAAAGAACTGCACTAATTTTACTTCTGTTATCATATCAGCTACACATATACGGTTAAAGAAACCAATTATTTGACTTGCCATTTTTTCTTCTTTACTTCAAGTAAACTTGCCTGTGTTGAAGGCTGAAAGAGGAAGGTTACAAACTAATTCTTCTTCCTTTCATCTTTGAATTTATTTACTCAACGTCTAAGATTATTTTTCCCTTTCACCCCTGCTGGGACATGGAATTCATTGACTGGCTTGCAACAAAATGGATGTAATGGGATACCATGGTTTCCTGATGCACAAACAGACTTGCACAAATATTTACATATGTCATTTTCCTCTTTTCTTTTGCATGAATTAGGAGGTTTTAGGTCAGGTTAGGCAACTGTGGTCCTCCAGTTGTTTTTGGTCTAGAACGTCCATATTCCTTTACCATTAGCTATACTAGCCAGGGCTGATGGAGTTGTAAGCCTCATATAGTTGCCTGATATGGTTTAGTCTCACTGGGTGCCAAGACAGTCCAAGCTGTTTTCTTTCCTGAAGCAAAACAGCAAATGGTGTCTCCCACCGCACTCATGTCAAGGTACATAGTACTAAAATAGCCAAGGGAACTACCAAGCAGGGTGATTGTGCCACACTGATGCATGTTCTCTTGTTCTGCATAGTTGCAGATTGTATCAGTTTTATGATTCACACATCCATGTTTCCTTTAGCGCAGGACTCTGTGTTTTTAACTGTCCACGCAATGGGATATATTATTAACACTTCTCCTCCAGCTGCCCTCCCTTACCCATCTTCCCCCTCTGCTAGTATGATCACCATTTTCACCTGTATACTCCCTTTTACATCTTGTACCTATTGACCTGACCTGCCCTGATGCATAAATGGAAATAAACAATAGCTTTTAAAGACATTAATTTACCAACATTTTGGTTTTACATGTATTTCATGCTTCTGTTGTATATAGCTGTGGATTCAAGACCACCATTAAAAAGAATTAAGACCTTACTGCTAAAATGGTTTAGCGATATATCAATACAGGACAAAAATATCTGCAAACCTTCAATGCATATAAGTACCTTCAATGCATGTAATATGCTATGTCAACATACATGTAAGTCCTAGTGAGTCAATAAGTCTATTTTAGATGGGACTAACCATTGGATTTTGTCTTCTATATATGCACAACATCATATTGGAGAGATCTGAAATAGTAGAAATTGTTGGTTATTGGCTTGAATCCTGAGTTCCTGGGAGTAAAATCTGCTCATACTGCCACCTTCTCCCTCTTGAACAGTATAGGAAGTGTAATAGGAAGGGCAGGTAGGGGAATGGGGTAGGGGAAAATTATTTTCCCCACTTCCCCCAGGAGGGTATAACACAGGACTCAAGTGCCTTTCATGTTGAAAAAAAAATTATCTGGATCCAATCCCTTATTTTAATAATTAAGAAATCAACATCCAGTTGTTAAATGGAATAAGAAACCAAGGCATTAAGTCCATGTAAGACCGTAAACAATTTTAATGCATTTCTCATATTATGCCTTGCTGTTTTGTTAGAAGCTATATATCTATGCATTTAGCGACACTGTTTACCCTTATATCTAATTCAAACAAAGGGTAGTAACACTGTAATCTGCTAATAATTTAGCTGAACAGGGTGTGTCAAACTGTCACACTCATATTTCAGCTCAATTTTATTTGATCATTCTGTGTAATGGCATTGATCCTGCACATTTCCTGGACTCAGAGGATTTCTCTACCTCAGACTTGGAAGCCTCATTATAATTTCCTTTAAACCCGGTGGAATATGAACTGCTAAACCTGCACATTCGTTTATGCTATGAAACATTTATTTTGCTAGAAGTAAATGGGTATAGGAAACCAAAGATGTCTGAATGAATATGATAGTAGAATAATAATACATTATTGCACACACTTAATTACATTTCAAAAAGGTATCTCCAATAATAGAGAAAGAAAGGTGGGAGAATGGTCTGGAATAGAACAAGTGAAATTAGTATCCAGATAAACTGGAAGAAGGTTTGTACCTCTTTCATTAGGTAGAAGCTTTTATATAGGAGGAGAAAGTTAAGTGAGTAACATACTAAACTACGTTAGATAATGATATAGACATCTCCTCACTATCAGTAGCAGATCTAGCTCAGTGGTTTAGGTATCTGGTGGCGGAGCCAGAGGTTTGGACTTAGATTCCCCTTAGGGATGGGTGGGCTGCAGGAATGGGTGCAGCCTTCCAAGATCTAGGGTTGTGCTGGGGTGGCTCTTGCGTATCTGAATTAAAGGGTACAAAAGGGCTTTCTGGAATAATTCTGGCGGTGGCTGAAAGATTCTGCAAACAATAGTAAAAACAAAACAAACAAATCTATCCCAAGTTCTGGTACCGACGCCCATATATTTTCTCTCCCTGGCTTCACATTCAAGACAGTGCCAAGTGGCTGCATCTAGCCAGCCTTTTTCTCTCCCACAATGCTCTGATTCAATAGCATTCTACGCTATTGTGAGACATGTTTTTCAAAAATCTGTGTGCTGTCACCACAGAGAGATAGGCCCACAGACAGAAGATGGGCTTTTTCTTGATGTTTGGGCTTATGTGATTTTTTTTTTTTTTTGTATTGCTACTGTTTTTGTTTTGTTTCCTCCGTACCGGCACAGCACAACTTGGGTGAATTCCTCACTTAAAAGTAATTCCAAATAAAATAAAAAAGCCTTGAGTTAAGGCTTCATGGCAAAAGATTTGGTAGTTAAGGTGGAGAATCGTCTGCAACTATTCAAGCAGTTTGTGATACGTATGCCATGCAAGTCTCCTGAAGAGGAAGAAAAGGTCAGCAAGTCAATAGGGATTAGTATCCAGCCTTAACTAACTCTTAGCAGTTTTTTGGATGCTGACCATTTTCTTGTGGCATTTGTGCATCTGGTTTCGGAAGCCCCAATTTCATCATCCTTCCTGGGAGTTACAAAAGCTGAAAGTGAAACCATCCGCAGAGCAAATGGTTTGCAGGTTTCTCTCTTCAGCTTCTTGTCATGTGTGTTTATGTAGTTGACAAGGAATTTTATGGTCAAAAGACCATCCTTGAAGCACCTTCACAGTTACTATGTTCAGCGCAGAAGCAAAAATCTACTTTTGAGTGTTTCTAGTAGAAACAAGTGGCATTTTCCCCTCAGTGGAGTTTTTATGCAATCTGTGGCAGCTATTCATGGAAGGAGGGAGCAGTTAGGAAAGCACAAACGTTGGAAATAATGGAGTTTTTGTGGTGGTCCCGTTAGATGGTAATGTGTATGTTAATGTCAGTTACCTCAAAATATGGGAAGCCAACCCTGCTGGAAATGGGGGCCTTTTTGCTTATTCTGCTGAGCAGAGGCCAGAATATCTGCCCTAAAGGCACCACTGGGCACAGTTCCTCCTCATAAAAATAGTGCTTGCTGGAGTCCCAAATCTTTGGTTTAATGCTTACTAAAGTATAAAATAACATTGAGCAGGGTTGAGGGATCCTCCCCCGCTCTTCTGAATCATATATATATATATTAAATCTTGCTTTGTTGTATAGCAGTGGTCCGAGTTTAGTGCTTCTTAGAAGAAACTAGATTTATGCAGTCACAGTTTCCAGTCAGAAGCATTCAAGTGCTTTCAAGGAACTTTTTTAAAGGCTCTAGAAGAGAACCTATAGCAGGATAATTGGATTTCTTTCATATTTTTAAAGGAAATTTGGTCCTTTATTATTTTTTTAAAAAGGATGCTAGTGGTACTTCACGAAAAGAAGGGAGACGTTGGAGATGCAATCTGCACCCTTGTCTTGGCCTCCATTCCTGCTTTTTTCTCCTCGTGGGATTTTCCTCCTGCTCTTGCTGCAAGGAGACTGGCATCACCTCTTAAGAGTCACTCACCTTCAAGAAAATTGTGTTTTTCCTGAAGAGTAGTAGTGGCTTTTAATGGTTCAGGCTGGACATGAATCCCGGTCAATCCTGCTTCATGCCAATCCGACAGTGATCAACTCAGGTGGATCTTTCCCCCCGTCTGGGACAGCCATGTATCAGTGTGGTGCAGTCTCAACCAGGAAGCTGCAGGGGGCTTGTGTGTCTTAAAACAAGTTAAAGAAGTTAACAGGGGAAAAGGCTCCTATCCCTGATTCATCTTATATTGTTGTTGTTATATGCCTTCAAGTCAGAATTGACTTACAGTGACCCTAACAGGGCATTCAAGGTAAGTGAGATGTTCAAAGAGTGGTTTTACCACTTCCACATCCTCAGTGAGTTTCCATGGCTGAGCAGGGATTTGAACCTAGGCCTCCTGAGTCCTAGTCTGTTACTTTATCTATTACACCACACTGGATATCCCATTCATCAGGAGCCTCATGGTGCAGTGGTTAAACTGCAGTACTGCAGTCAAAAACTCTACTCACAACCTTTGTTCAATTCTGGGCTCCAGTAGCTGGCTCAAGGTTGACTCAGCCTTCCATCCTCCCAAGGTCAGTAAATTTAGTACCCAGATTGCTGGGGGTGGGGACAATGTGTAGGCTGCATAATTAAACTGTAAACTATCCAGATAATGCTTTAAATGCTATGGGGTGGTATATAAGCACTACACTTGGCTTGGCTTTTCATCTTATAGACCTCTGGAAAAAAATTCTGTAGTTCAGGAGGTTCCTCAACAATGTGAGATAGGATACTGGTGGTAGTGGTGGAAAGAAATTGGCCTAAATTGAGCTTCGGTCCTAAAAAATATGAATGTAAGGAAGATTACGGGAGGAACCCAGCCACATTGTTCAGGAAGACTCCCTCACCCTCTTTTCTCTGGAGAAGTCACAGGTGGCTCATAGTTGTGGGGATGGGATGCATTCCTTCTGTGAACTTTCAAAAGTTAACTTACTTTAGGAATCTAAGCCAAAAATCTTAGAAAACCAGAGGAGGCTGTCAGTCAGAAGTAATCAGACAGTTACCAAATGATTCAAAGCTCTCAAGTCTTGAGGAGTTTAAACATCAAGAGGATTAAAATGGTTTATGGGTGATGGGAATGTGGAGTCTAGAATTCTGTACAGAGCAGAATTTTTATTTTTATTCTTTACAAACATCCATTTGCAAAGGGAAGAAGAGACTACTAATTCTCAGAAAAATGCTTTATGAGTGAGATTGCCAAGGCTGCCCATTACAGACAAGATGGCTGACTCTGGAACAGATCTGAGGTGCCATTAAAAGGCAGGAAATAGCTCTTCCTTTATATATTTTAAAATATGGTTTTTATGTCTTAGTCATTCAGATTTTTTAGATTTGATCTAGAAGCTCTATACTCCCTCATAGATGACTATCTAACCCCCTCATAGATGACTATCTAACCATGTTTCCTAATACCTCTCCAATGTGCCAGCTCCAACTCACTAATCAGCTGGCTCTGAGCTGAAGTTTTTGGTGCAATGTCGAACATGGTTGAATCAAAAAATAATAAAAGAGATATATGCATTTTTCGAATGTTGGGTCTTTTTTAAGGAGAAAGGCAGCGTAAAAATATTTTTAAAAAATATTGCAAATAATAAATTCTTATCAGAAATCAACAGAAACAAATTCTCACCCACATCTAATCAGAATAATCTAAGAGAACCGTGCCTAGAACAGTTGTAGTTGTAGAGGGGGTAGCCGTGTTAGTCTGTGCAAGCATTGTAGGTGAAAACAAAATAAAAATAAGAAATAAAAAAGACAAAAATGTGGTGGCACCTTAAAGACTAACTTTTATATTTTTTAATGTGAACTTTTGTGGACAAGTCCACTTCATCAGACATAAGAGAAGGAGATATAATATGGCAAATAATTATACATGGCATCAAAGTATAGATATCAAAATATAGAGATTGTGGTTTGTTGGTAAGAAACTCAATGGATGTTAAACATTGTGATGATAGTGTCTTTGATATGCAGGTCTTGCCTAGAACAGTTGTCCAGTTCTTTCTTGTTTCTTTGACCAAAAGCCTCATCTGGAACAGCTGAACTGGAATTTTTTCACACTGTCATCTCCGGAACCAGAGTGCAAACTGCTGTTACCAGTCATGTTCAGCGTAGGAACAAAGTCCCTCAGGCTTTGTCTTTCCTGTAAATGCAAAAAATAACACACCGGTGCTTACTGTACACATGACATACTATACTTGTTACAACATTATGCCACTAACCCAAGCAACTTTTCCTGCTCATATTCTTCTGAGTTCCCTCATAAAAGCAGCCAACTTTTGCCACTTTAAAAAAAAACAAAAAAAAACTGTTCAGTTAGCAAGTCACACCCAGGCCTGATGAGTCAGCACCAAGCATTTAGCATCTTCAGAGATACAAAGTTTTATTTCCTGCTCAGCCAGGCTACGTCATCAGAAAGATCCTGCAGCTACATGAATGACACTGTAAAAATTTGCAATGGCCATAGGCTACAAAATAAAATAAAATATCACATTATTTTCAAAGTCTAATGCAAGTCCTGACTTATTTTAACTTGGAAGATTCAAATTCTAATCAGCACTGAGCCATGGAACTCAATGGGTAATCTTAGGCCAGTCATTCTTTCTTAAGCTGATTTACCTCAAAAGGTTGTTGTTATATAAAGTGTGAAGGAAGAGAACTATATAGTCTATCCTAAGTTGAACAGAAGAAATATGAGATATATGTGTGAGCAGCAATAATAAAACAGGATTGCCTGGTTAATAAATAACCCCAATAAGAAATACATAATGCAGTCTTATACCTGTGCTTTCTTTTCCTTCATCTTTTCATCCAAGTGAAAATGGAGAATCACTCTATGCTGGAGACAGAGGAGATTATAGAGTAAGAGAAGGTAGGTTCGACTATCTTCTTTCCTACTTGACTGTTGCATTTTAAAGTCTGTGCACATTGTATTCTCTAAGGCTTTCATGGCCGGGATCCGATGGTTGTTGTAGGTTTTTCAGGCTGTTTGGCCGTGTTCTAGAGGTTTTTCTTTCTAACGTTTTGCCAGTTTCTGTGGCTGGCATCTTCAGAGGACAGAAGTTAGAACTCTGTCTGTGTTCTGGTGTAGTGTGTGGGATAATTGAGTATCTGTAGCTGTGGGATCAGCTTTTTGTCCTTTTCAGGAGATGGGGTGATTATGGTGATCAGGGTGTTTTTTGTTATGGGTGTATTACCATTGTTATGGGTGTATTACCTATTATCAGCTTTTTGTCCTTTTCAGGAGATTGGGTGATTATGGTGATCAGGGTGTTTTTTGTTATGGGTGTATTACCCATAACAAAAAACACCCTGATCACCATAATCACCTGAAAAGGACAAAAAGCTGATCCCACAGCTACAGATACTCAACTATCCCACACACTACACCAGAACACAGACAGAGTTCTAACTCCTGTCCTCTGAAGATGCTGGCCACAGAGACTGGTGAAATGTTAGGAAGAAAAACCTCCAGAACACGGCCAAACAGCCCGAAAAATCTACAACAACCATCTCTGCACATTGTTAAAGATGTCATCTGACAACCCCTCTATATAAAATAACCCCCACCAAAGTTTCTACTAACTTAACTATTGTAGTTTCATTTGAGATATCTGGTTGTCTGCCCCACAGCTGGCTCTGGCGCTTTGAGCAGAAGGGGGAACTACAGCCCACCAATTTGGACTGGGCCAGGACTCCGGCTCATGTCATAAGGTACCTATGGGTATAATCAGATGGGGATTTGTCCCGTGGTTTGGTCCATTTTGGGGACAGGCTGGTTCATTCCTTTTTCTGGCAACCCTATGCTCCATGAACTATTGCAAATCAGTCCATCCCTGATCCATGCCTACTCACACCTTTTTGGGTCCCCATCAGGAGCAACCTTTTTTTAGGGGGGGAGGGGTCAGATTACTCTGTTTTGGATTGGTTCTGCATCAGTGATTGTGGGGATCAAACCAAAGTGAATATCTTAAGCTGTCCCTTTGCTTAAGCCACTTCACAATCTTAGAAAATTGAAAGTTTGCTCTTGCTTCCCTGTAGAGGGGAAGAGAGAGGAAGTAAAGGTTCTTTTTTAAAGCCCTTCTAAGGCAGTGCTGATGGGATACACCACTTAGGAAAAAAAACACTTTGCTTCCTCTTTTTCCTCCTCCATGGGGGAGTGGGAGGAAGCTTTCTATTTCCAAAAATTATGAAGCAACTTAAGCAAAGCATGGAGGAGGAGACAGAAGGGGGATTTTGTTGTTTTAAAATAGGGTCACTTGAGATGCAGTAAAGTTGATCCTTGCATGTGGACACAAGGACTAACCCAAATGACATACTGTACTCCAGAGGTACTGGGTTTAGAACTATCTAGTCTGAGCCTGGCAGGGAAAATCAAGCTGTCCAGTCACACCCTAAGTATCATGATCAGATACAGTACATCACCATATATTTGTTGCTGGGGAATGCAACACAGAAGGTGAAGTTGCACCCATGTATTGCTAATGGGCTTCTCATAGACTAGTAGTTCTACTTCTCAACTAGTGGGGTATCCAGTGGGACACTGAAGTAGCCTAGATGGGAGACAGGTTTTCATATCCATTGCTAAGAACGCCTTCAATCTCCATGTCCTCCTACAAAAGTGATGTGCTATCTTTTACTGACCTGTCTACCACAAATTACCTATGTGTGTCCTTTCTGATGTAGTACAGTGGTACCTCGACTTACGAACTTAATCCGTATTGGAACCGCGTTCGTACGTCGAAAAGTTCGTAAGTCGAGGCAAACTTTTCCATAGGAATGCATTGAAAACCATTTAATCCATACCTGCTGTTTTTCGTTCGTATGTTGAGGCGCTGTTCGTAGGTAGAGGCATTAGTTCCCATAGGAACTAATGCAAAGCCGGTTAATCCGTACTCTACCACTAGGGGGAGAATTTTTTCTTCTTCTTTTGATCTAAGATGAACTTAGGTCAAAAAAAGGGCAGGAAAGGTTTTTTTTTTTTCATTTTTTTCCGTTCGTAAGTCGAGGCTCCATTCGCAAGTCGAAGCAACATTTTGCAAACGGAGCCGTTCGTAACTCGAAAAGTTCGCAAGTGGAGACGTTCATAAGTCGAGGTACCACTGTATTAGTAGTAACTTTGGGTAGACATTACTCTTCCTATCCCTCTGGTTCTGCTGCCTAACAATTTACTACAAATGATAAACATAGTAATGGAATGTCCATAAACATATGTTACTTATGGGGTGGGGGAACATGTGTGTTTTGTTTCTATCATGGAAGGAACTCAGGTTCCTTGATAGAGTGCTTGGTGGGACAGGGAAAACCAAAGGCTGAGAACCA
This sequence comes from Intellagama lesueurii, assembly GCA_037013535.1. Lineage (NCBI taxonomy): Eukaryota > Metazoa > Chordata > Lepidosauria > Squamata > Agamidae > Intellagama > Intellagama lesueurii. The sequence goes on from JBAJHW010000001.1 coordinate 25,546,443, forward strand.
GTGCTTAGGCAGTTGGCTGGACACTGTGCAAATAGAATATTTGGTAAAATAAGAAATACCTGTTTGCTGCAGCTCTTCTTATGCTGTTATATTAGTACCCTTAACTTACTTGAAACTTGAAGAACAAAAAAGCCTTGTAGTCTCTCTCATGAATGTTCAAAGAAATTGAATATATGGTAGGAAGCTGCTTTATAGTAGGCAGACCTTGGATAATTATTTATTTTTGTTAACATATTGCATTTCCAATAATGCCCAAGCCAGCCCAGCTACTGAAATTTTTGGAACTAGAAAACCAAAAAATGCAGCTTTTCAGTAACTCTGCTATCAGATGGTCACTACTTGTCCATCTAGCCTTATATGGTCTCCTCTGACTGGCAGCAGCCCTCCATGGGCCTGGGCAGGGAAAGGTCTAACGTACAGGTTTTTAAACATTTTGCAATAGTTTGTATATTTGATTTTAAAAAAATCTTAATATATGTTTAATTTTTTTAAAAAATGTGATATTTATATAGTGTTTTAAAATTTCTTATTTGAGCTGTTGTGAGCCACCTTGAGTCTCCTGTGGGAAGAAAAGCAGTATATAAATAAGTTAAATGAATGAATGAATGAATGAATAAACAAATACAAAGTTATTTCCCAGTTCCTGCTGCCTGCTGCAGAAATGTCAAGGAAATGAATCAGCAATCTTCTGCATAAAAAGTATACACGTTGCCAGAAAGCTGTGGTTTGTTGAATAGACACAAAGCATGTATTTTGTGCTTATCTTCAAAACTGTATGTTTGTACTTAAAATTTTTTGCTTCAGACATTTCTGAAGGATACTTGCAATGCTGTAGGATAGGTCTGGCTGAGAAAACCACCAAGGGCATTCAGTGGGTGACCTCCCTGTTTAAATCCAATATGCTAATCACTAAGCCTTACCAGCTGTGACCTGGGGAAGCCCCATTGACTGTAACAGGAATCCTGTATATTTGAACAAGTAATTTTCACATTGGAAGGTTTTGGTCTTGTTCAGGCAATACAGCTTGGCTTAGGTGGTGCCCAACGATGTAGCTCTCCTTCCGATTTTCGCCTTGCATTCTAGCTGGAGAGTCACCACTGTGCAGGGCTAATTACAGGATTTGGGAAAGGCTTGAACTTCTTGAAAACCCTTTTAAGAATTTTCCAACATGGTAACCATGTTAGTTTGTTGCAACAGCAGCAGCAACAAAAAAATTCGGAATGATTGCTGATGAAGTGGGTTGCAGGCCCCCCCCCCCAAAAGCTCACCCCATATAAACCCCGCTAGCCTTTAAAGTGTCCCAAAACTCTTTGCTATTCTTTTCACCAGGACAATGCGGGCGATTTCTCCAAGATCGAGAGATCTTGCCCCACATGGGTCATTTCGCTACAAGAACTGTCCTCATAGGGGTAGGTAGATGACTGAAAAGCCTGGTGTCTCTTTAACGTCGCCGATCCTTTTTGCGCCATTTACGAGGGAGTCAAGCCCACGGATCCCCATCGGGGTTGCTTCCGAGTCAGCAGCATGCCCGGGGGATCGCGCCGCTCTGCGCTCGATACTGCCCCCTGCCGGCCCTTCCGACTCCAAGCCCGGGGCTTGGCGTTTTGCAAGGGCACCGTGGATCCCGGCAAGAGCAAACCGGCGAAGGGAAGCGGCTGGGCTGCGTGCTTGAGATTGGCAAAGTCCTCCTGCCGCCGCCGTTACTGCAATTGCAACGATGACGAGGGTGTGTCCTTGAGCCGCCGCCGCCGCCCCCCCCCAGCGTCGAGGGTGGAGGGAGGAGGAGGAGGAGGAGGAGACCGGCGGCGGCGGCAGGAGGAAGTGGAGGCGGCGGAGAATAGCGGGCAACTGGAGACCCGAAAGGGCCCCAGAGGAAGGAGGCGACCGCGCGGTTCCCCAGGCTCGCCTCGCCTCTCCTTTTCCGCGGCGCCCGGGGGCTGCAAGCACCGGGGGCTGTGGTTCCTCGGAAGGCGGCAGGAGGAGGAGGAGGAGGAGCAGCAGCTGCAGTCGCAAGTCACCACCGCCTTGAGCCCCCGGGGTCCATTAAACGGGCAGAGAGGCAAGGAGGAAAGGGGAGAGGCGAGGCGCCCTCGCCCGCCGCCAGAGGCACCTTCCCGTTGTCTCGGAACCTTCCTCCAGCCGCCTCGTCTCTCGGAGGGCCTGCAAAAGAGCGCTGCACCCAACTTCAACGAGGCTGGCTGCTGAGGAGGACCTGGAGACCGCCTGGGCAAGTTTCCCGATGGCTGCAGGGAGCTCGCCTTGCCTTTCCACCCCCCGTTCCCTCTCCGAGGGTTCTGCTGCTTAAAAGGGGGGGAAAATAAAGAGAAAAAAGAAGGGGGAAAAAAAAAAACCCCCCAGAGGGATGAGAAACCTGCCAAGATCTGCACTCCCTCCCTCCTCATCTCTTTCGCCCTCCTCGGAGTTGCAGGCACCCTAGCGACTGAAGAAGTGCCTCGTAGCGACCCATAAACACACAGAACAGAGACCACATCCTATATGCACGTATTTCCCTAAGAGGTTTCCGCGGGGTGGCTTCCCCCCCCCTTTTTATCCCCCCCCCCCATTTCTTTGCGTACAGGGTCGTTGGTTTCCTTCCTGCTGCTTCCCTTTGAAAGAACATTTTGCCCTCGAGAGCGGGAAGAGAAGATGCAGACCTTCCTGAAAGGGAAACGGGTTGGGTACTGGCTGAGTGAGAAGAAAATAAAAAAGCTGAATTTCCAAGCCTTTGCGGAGCTTTGCAGGTAAGAAACGAGCCTGAGGAGTGACGGGTTTGTGTGTGTGTGTGTGTGTGTGTGTGTGAGAGAGAGAGAGAATATCAGAGAATTAATTCCTTTTTGTTTGGGACTATATAACTCTGTCCACTTTAGCATCTTCCTCTCCCAAGGAGAGTGGCATAGGATGGGCATCTTGTTTCTTAGTCATGACTCTCTGGTTATCACATTAATGTGTACTTCATAATACACTGTAGATTAAGAGCTTGGTAATTGCCATTTGGGGAATCGAGCCTTACAAATTATAATAACACCCTTTATCCAGGAGGAGAAAACCGTTCCTGAAAGCAAAGAGGATGTGAAAACCCTGTAATTTGTTTGCCTTCTTTTGCCCTCATCTCCTCCTTCCTCTCCCTCATCTGATATACCGATAATAACAGCCAGGATATAATGTGAGGCTTTGGGGATTATGTGGGCATGTGCAGATTTTTTTTTTTATGTTGAAGTCTGTAGCCCCACTTGTTACTGCTTATAAGGTTCTTGCTGTCATAGTAAACTGCTCCATGAAGGCACGAAATGCTGCATAGTAGATGGATGTATAAATAGGATGCAATGCTAGTAAGCTAATTGTATTGGGTTAGATTTTGTTTGTGTGTATGATGAGTAAGAACTGATGTGTGTCTACATTATCTTTAACATGTTGTGTGCATAGTTACACACAAAACCATTCTTCTATTTCACTTGCTTCTTACAATGACATTGTTATTTCTTTCCCCCCTTTAATTTGCAAGAAGAAAAACCATAGACCTTAAGTTAATATGGACCTAAACATTACCACACTCTTGCCAGAGAAAAAATTAAACAAATATTTAAAAAGGGGCCTTTCCCACTCTCTCTTTTTTGTTTTCCTTGTTTAGGTTGTTTATATCCTATGTTAAAAATCTTTAAAGTATTATTATAGGTAAAAACAAGACAAACTTTTGCTTTGGGATGGGAACCGAAATGATAGCACAATGAATCTTGCTACTAAAGGTGAATGACTTGATTATGTTTACCATATAGCACAAGGCATTGAGATTTACTATAAAGTAGTACTGCTACACACAGTGTTGGCTTTGCATGACCATTTGGAGATTTCTCAATGGTGAAATTTTTCTTCCGTCTGTTCAAAGTTGACATTTTTCTAATAAAGGTAGTAATTTCCCATTTATCTCATAATTAGCAGCAATTCTATTTTGTAATTGTGTTGCGCTGCTCCTTATCTTATTTGACTGGCCAGATTACCGGAATCAAATATTTCAAATAATATTTTCATTGAAAAGTTAGTAAAAACAACTAAGGCTTTAGTGTCAAACACTGAGACAATATTTTGACTGTGTTACTTTTCCAAGACAGTTTTCCTTGCTCTTTAACATTATTTCATCTCTTGTCCTTGGCTAGCTAGTATTTTGTCTTAAAAATGAAACAGATGAACTCCTAGCTTTTCTCTCTCCCATTCTTTTCAGGGATGGTGACAAGTTAGTGGCAGTCAGAAACTGTTGGTCCAAAATATGGCTTTAGAGTAGACAAATGCAAAGGTAGAGGATACACTGGGTAGGAAATCCTGAGAATTGAAATGGGAATGATGGCTGCATGAATAGAGTGTCCTTCCAGCATAGGAGAATGTCTTTTGACTAGAGGGAAGCCTCATGAGGCACTTAATTTTTCAAGACTGTGTTGAGAGGTACAATGGTGCCTCGCTAGACGATTGCCTCGCAGGACGAGGAATTCGCTAGACGATGGCTTTTTGCGATCGCTAATGCGCTTCGCAAAACGATGTTTCCCCATGGGCGATTTTCGCTAGACGACGAGTTTTCCCCATTGGAATGCATTGACTAGCGGTCAATAGCTGTCAGTGCATTCCAACGGGGACCCGCGCTCGCTAGACGATGTTTCCCTATGGACGATCTTCGCAAGACGACGACTTTTCCGTTGGAAGGCATTGAAGAGATTTCAATGCATTCCAATGGGGAAACGTGCTTCGCTAGATGATGTTTTTGCAAGACAGCGATTTTCGCGGAACGGATTAACATCGTCTAGCGAGGCACCACTGGATATAAGAAGCTACCTTATTTCAAGTCAGACCGTTGGCCGACTTGTAGTCTGACACTTAGTGGCAGTGCTCTTCAGACAGCAGCCTTTCCTAGTTGGGCCTGGTGATTTCAAGTTTTGAACATGGAACCTTTTGCTCACAAAGCATGTGTCCTACCATTGAGCTGTCCTTCCGAAGCTCTTCTCCAGATGTCACATTGGGCTTCCCCCGTTTTTTGTTTTTTTTTAAGTAGCACTACACTCAGATCAACTTAGATGATGCAAACAGCAGCCAAAAGATTTGGGGAAGCTGAGACTGTCATTTTCAGTATTCTGGTGTTCATGTATCTTGCTTAATGCTGTTTTAGACTTTCAAGTCATGGGAATTTACTTTTAAGAACATCCTACACTCAAATGATGTTAAATTTAATGTTTGATGCTTAGATTCTCTGTAGTTCGTTATAGCGCCATTTTGATTATGTCATTAAGTTATGGGAATGAAGTGGGTGGTAGCTGTGAGTTTTTGTTTGTACACTTCCCATAGTAGTGTGAATTCACTAACATGGAGAAATATAAATAAAATAAAGTCAAATGTCTTAATGCAGTTTAGGGTGATTGCCTGTCAGTACTATAAGTTATTTTTTTTTAAAAAAAGGAATAATTGGATGGTTCCTAACAACTAAATTCAATTGTTACTGTGTTTCCCCAAAAATAAGACAGGGTCTTATATTAATTTTTGCTCCAAAAAACGCATTAGGGCTTATTTTCAGGGAATGTTTTATTTTTTTCAAGTACAACAATCTACATTTATTTAAATACAGTCATGTCATCTTCTGGTTGCTGCACAATGGTGGAAGGCGGGGTTTCACTTAACTAGGGCTTGTTTTTGGGGTAAGGCTTATATTACAAGCATCCTGAAAACTCATACTAGGGCTTATTTTCAGGTTAAGGATTATTTTCGGGGAAACAGGGTTTTGTTGTTTAGTCGTTAAGTCGTCTCCGACTCTTCGTGACCCCATGGACCAGAGCACGCCAGGCCCTCCTGTCTTCCACTGCCTCCCGGAGTTGGGTCAAATTCATGTTGGTAGCTTCAGTGACACTGTCCAACCATCTTGTCCTCTGTCGTCCCCTTCTCCTCTTGCCTTCATACTTTCCCAACATCAGGGTCTTTTCCAGGGAGTCTTCTCTTCTCATGAGATGGCCAAAGTATTGGAGCCTCAGCTTCAGGATCTGTCCTTCCAGTGAGCACTCAGGGTTGATTTCCTTCAAAATGGATAGGTTTGTTCTCTTTGCAGTCCAGGGGACTCTCAAGAATCTCCTCCAGCACCACAATTCAAAAGCATCAATTCTTCCGCGGTCAGCATTCTTTATGGGCCAGCTCTCACTTCCATACATCGCTACTGGAAAAACCATAGCTTTGACTATGCGGACCTTTGTCGGCAAGGTGATGTCTCTGCTTTTTAAGATGCTGTCTAGGTTTGTCATCGCTTTCCTCCCAAGAAGCAGGCGTCTTTTAATTTCGTGGCTGCTGTCACCATCTGCAGTGATCATGGGTCCCAAGAAAGTAAAATCTGTCACTGTCTGCATATCTTCCCCTTCTATTTGCCAGGAGGTGATGGGACCAGTGGCCATGATCTTCGTTTTTTGATGTTGAGCTTCAGGCCATTTTTTGCGCTCTCTTCTTTCACCCTCATTAAGAGGTTCTTTAATTCCTCCTCACTTTCTGCCATCAGAGTGGTATCATCTGCATATCTGAGGTTGTTGATATTTCTTCCGGCAATCTTAATTCTGGCTTGGGATTCATCCAGTCCAGTGTTTCGCATGATGTATTCTGCATATAAGTTAAATAAGCAGGGACACAATATACAGCCTTGTCGGACTCCTTTCCCAATTTTGAACCAATCCGTTGTTCCATATCCAGTTCTAACTGTTGCTTCCTGTCCCACATATAGATATCTCAGGAGATAGATAAGGTGGTCATGCACTCCCATTTCTTTAAGGACTTGACATAGTTTGCTATGGTCCACATAGTCAAAGGCTTTTGTGTAGTCAATGAAGAAGAAGTAGATCTTTTTCTGGAACTCTCTGGCTTTCTCCATAATCCAGCGCATGTTAGCAATTTGGTCTCTAGTTCCTCTGCCCCTTCGAAATCCAGCTTGTACTTCTGGGAGTTCTCAGTCCACATACTGCTGAAGCCTACCTTGTAGGATTTTGAGCATAACCTTGCTAGCGTGTGAAATGAGTGCAATTGTATGGTAGTTGGAGCATTCTTTGGCACTGCCCTTCTTTGGGATTGGGATGTAGACTGCTCTTTTCCAATCCTCTGGCCACTGTTGAGTTTTCCAAACTTGCTAGCATATTGAGTGTAACACCTTAACAGCGTCATCTTTTAAGATTTTAAATAGTTCAACTGGAATGCCATCACCTCCCCTGGCCTTGTTGTTAGCCATGCTTTCTAAGGCCCACTTGACTTCAATCTCCAGGATGTCTGGCTCAAGGTCAGCAGCCACACTATCTGGGTTGTCCGGGACATCTAGATCTTTCTGGTATAATTCCTCTGTGTATTCTTGCCACCTCTTCTTGATGTCTTCTACTTCTGTTAGGTCCCTACCATTTTTGTCCTCTATCATGTCCATCTTTGCACAAAAGGTTCCTTTAATATCTCCAATTTTCTTGAACAGGTCTCTGGTTTTTCCTTTTCTATTCTTTTCCTCTATTTCTTTGCACTGTTCATTTAAGAAGGCCCTCTTGTCTCTCCTTGCTATTCTTTGGAAGGCTGCATTCCATTTTCTGTTACTTTCCCTATCTCCCTTGCATTTTGTTTCCCTTCTCTTCAAAATACCGTATTTTTCTGTGTATAAGAGACCCCCATGTATAAGACCCCCCTTCCTAACCCAAAATTAAGAAATCTTAACTTAGAGTATTCAGCTTCTGGGCTCAGAACGCTTAGACATTACAAGTCCCTCTTGAATCTGAGCACTGCCTACAGGTCCACCTCCAACGAGGTGTGTTCCAATTGGTTTGTTCAGCATCAGCTGACATCAGTTACATAAGGCTTGTGATTGGAGGAAGCTAAGTCTCCTGACTGTAGGAAGCTAAGCCTCGTGATTGGAGGAAGCCTGTTTATAGAGGCAAGGTATGGGCCATTTTGTTCTCGCCTCAGCTTACTTCCATGTATAAGATGACTCTCAATTTTTAGTCTAAAGATTTTAGACAAAAGTATCACCTTATACACGGAAAAATACGGTAAGTCAAGATAACATTGTTACAATGTATTCCTCGTAAGCTCCCTGTGCCTTTGGACAAGTTTGCCTATGAAGAGAGCAGACCACACTTTAAGACAGGAGTGAGCAAATGTGGCTTTAATTTTTCTGGACTTGCAGTTCCCACAATCTTTCACTGTTGGCAGTGCTAAGTAGGAGTTGATGGGAATTATAGGCAAAAGCACCTGTGCTTTAAGACATAGCCATCATGGATCCTCCTCCTCCTGCTGCTCAGAAAGGCACCCAGTCTCTCACTCAGGAATGTATACAAGCCAGGACTCACAAGATTGTAGCCCCAGGACTTTCTGATTAGCAGGGATCATGTGTTCCAAAATCCCAACTTCTCAGCCAGTATGCCCGATGATCAAGGGATAAGAGCTGTTCAAAATAACTGAAGGAATTGAAGAAGACAGTTGGACATCTCCAACATCCCTCCTATTAGATTAGGCATCCTTCAGTCTCGAGAGACTACGGTAACATGCTCTGAATAGAGGACTTGGAACAGTGTCTAGTGTGGCTGAGAAGGCCAATTCGAGAGTGACAATCCCTTCCACACTGAAGACAAATACAATCTGTCCCTTGTCCAGCTCCCTGATTTAGCTGGTTTCGGGACTGCCTCTTTGCCTTGGCCTGTTGGTCAAGTGTCTCTTCAAAATGGGAGAGGCCATGATGCACCGCCTGCCTCCAGGCTGAACGCTCAGATGTCAAGGTTTCCCATCTGTTGAGGTCCATTCCTAAGGCCTTCAGATCCCGCTTGCAGATATCCTTGTATCGCAGCTGTGGTCTCCCTCTGGGGTGATTTCCCTGCACTAATTTTCCATACAAGAGATCTTTTGGAATCTGACCATCAGCCATTCTCACGACAATCCCGAGCCAACGTAGACGTTGCTGTTTCAGTAATGTATACATGCTAAAAATTCCAGCTCGTTCTAGGACTACTGTATTTGGAACTTTGTCCTGCCAGGTGATACCAAAAATGCGTCGGAGACAACGCATATGGAACGTGTTCAGCTTCCTCTCCTGCCGTGCACAAAGGGTCCAAGACTCACTGCAGTACAAGAGTGTACTGAGGACACAGGCTCTATAGACCTGGATCTTGGTATATGCCGTCAGCTTCTTATTAAGCCATACTCTCTTTGTGAGTCTAGAGAACATGGTAGCTGCTTTGCCAATGCGTTTATCCAGCTCGACATCTAGGGAGAGAGTGTCAGAGATCGTTGAGCCAAGGTACCCAAAGTCATGAACAACCTCCAATTCTTGTGTGGAGATGGTAATAGAGGGAGGTGAGTCCACGCCCTGGCCCATGACTTGTGTTTTCTTCAGGCTGATCGTTAATCCAAAGTCTTGGCAGGCCTTGCTAAAACGATTCATGAGCTGTTGGAGGTCTTCAGCAGAATGGGCAACAACAGCTGTCTGTTGCCCATCCCTCCTATAATTTCTGGCTAAAATCCAATGCTAGAGTCAGCTACAGTAGACCCATTGAATCAATTGCTGGAAACTAAGCCAACACTTATGTAAACCTCATTGTTTGGGTGGGCCTACTCTTGTTGGAACACTGGCCTTTGATTCCAGTGCAACTCCTTCCCTTCCTCAAAGTGGATTAGCCCTCTGCCCTAATCCTGTTTCACATTGCTGTTACCCTCAGCACCACCTGCTTCTTTGATTCCTTCTGGTTCCAGGATATGGTGTGGGAATGGGAGATTGGTGCACAAAGGTAGTGGAAGCTTACATCTTAGAGTATTTCGGATGTGATTCTGTATGTGCCCTTGAGCCTTGTTCCGTGTGCATGTGAACTGTTCCATTTTCTTTTAAAATGAATGTATGCTGATCTTTTAAATTAGAATTTTTACTGTATTTTTGTGATATGTTGCTGTTTTAGTTATGTTTTATTGTCTTGAACCTCTATGTTGAAAATAGCCTTGAGGAGGCCTTGCCCAAAATGGCAGCATAGAATTATTTTAGACAAATGTTGGATCAGAAAGGAAAGAAGTTTCTTATTTTAGAATTGACTGTTACTCCTTGCCTGTATAGGCACACACTAAAATTCCTAAGTTATGAAACACACTTACCGGAATAAGTAAACATATGATTAAATGGATTTTCTGTAAAGATGCTGTGATAACAGCTGTAAAGTACTTAGTACCACATTGTGCTATGGAATGAGCCAGGGCTTCTCTGGAAATCACACTGATTTTCCTCATCCATTCCAAAATTTGGGAGCAAAGACATTGCTCAGCATTGTAGCAGAATGCCAACCTCACTAGTTTACATACCAGAAACCAGCACAGTTCTTTTAAAACTCAAGACAGCTACTTTGCACACAGAAGATACCATTTTTGATCTGGCATGATCTTCAGCTAGGGTTAGTAAGGCTGCCCTTCCCCCACTGGAAACCCTGGAAAACCCATGTCACTCAATGTCAGTAATAACTGAGCCAGATGGACAAATGGTTTAGCAGCTTCCTATATTGCTGTTCTCCCCACGCCTACTCTGTCAAATCTATTCAAGATGTAACATTTATGTTCTGATTCTGCATCTCTACTGATTACAAATATTTGATTTTTTTAAATTTATACTTTGCCTCTCTATTAAAAAAGGAAGCTAAAGTTGATATGTTACCACTTGTAACATTGTAATATATTGTGATATAATTAAGCACAAATATTGTTTCTTCCATTATATTTTATATTATCTCTTTATAAGTGATTGCTAGTTTATCCCACAGCTATAAAGTCACAATCATAACCACTATAACTCTTGAATACTCCCAAGGACAAGCTTGGAATTTCTTTGAGATGAAAAAATCGTGACTTGTTTTCATGACAAGCAAGAACCGTTCCTTCTGTGCGAGATGGAACAGCTAAACATGTGCAGGGTAGTCATCTAAATTGCTAGGGAGTAGTAATGATAGATTTTTAAAAAATTCTGTCAACTAGAACCAGTTTTCATGTTGTGAAGGTTTTTGAAGTAAAAGAATTTAGAGATTTTAAAAATGTATTTAAATTTTTAAAAAATAAATGTTAGCTTTAATATTGTTGCATGTTAAATTGTGTTTTTTTCTTATTGGTTTTTAATGGTGTGTTTAAGGGTAAGCACTGCATAGTTTTAATTGATATCTGCCTTATGGGAAGAAAGACAACATCTAAATTATATACATGCATACATGAAATGTATTACAAATATTCTTTGCACATATGCTTAAGATCTCTAAATGTGGCTAGTTATCACATTCCTGAAATGTGAGGCATGTTATTAATACAATGGCCTTCTCTTTCTCTTAGTAGAAAATAGAAGGAGGGTCTGCTGAAAAGTTTTCCATCCCACTTAGTCTGAAAACTTTTCTTTGAAATATGAATATTTCTTTTTATTATTAATTGTGAATAAAAGACCCAGGAATCAAACTAATCCATTGAAATCCTCCATATTGAACGGTACAAAATGTGTTGAATGTCTTTGTTTATTGTCTGCAGTGTGCTAGGAACACACGATAGATACAGGTGTAAATCATCCTAATTTTAGGCATTAATCACCTTTTAGAAAAGTCATTGTTATGAAGCTTATTATATATCCCTCTAGGAATTCTCATTAACTCTTCCCAAACTTGCAGACATGTGTTTTCCTCGTGCCAGTGAACACTTTACTTTTGGTTCCAAAGTTTAAAAATAAGCCTATTTAAGCACAGAGCTCTTGTTACTTAGGCTGCTTTGCAATACTTAATTATGAGCTATAGAAAGGATAAACAACTTTGCCTTAACCAGGTTTTAAGATCTGTGAGGTTCTTAATTTAAGAGCTGTGCTAGTAGTCAATTTAATGTGTGCAAATTTTATATCCAAGGTGGGGGTGAAATTATACTACTAAATACTTTGGTATCATGTTGAAGCAAGAATTGTTTATCCTACCTAGAACATAATGATAAGTGTACTGTCTTTAGCTGTCTGAGCTGAGAGAATCTGGGAGGAGGAGATCTAGTGTGTATCGAGCAGAGGTACTCAACATTTTCAGCCCCAAAGACTGCAAAGGCTTGAGAGGCCATATGCATATGCACACATATATCCTAGCAGACCTCTTTTTTCTTTGGGAAGGAGTTGAAAACCTATCTCCATACTATTTCCTAGAAATGGGAAGTAATGAATTACTTGTAACATAACTATCTTCAACAAGTTGCTTATGGGGTGGAGGAATGATAGCAGAACAATGTTAATTTTCAAAGGTAGCTTAATAAGTGGGAAGAATATAATATTTTGAGTCTGTATAACAAGTAACGCTTTTAATTATTTTTAGCAATATTTTCTAGTTAATACTCCCTCCCCAATTTTATGCTACTGGTTTATTGATACTAAATTGTTGGTTTGTTTTCTTTTTTTAAACAAACAATGAATAGTTGTTGTAGGTTTTTCGGGCTGTTTGGAGCTTTTCCCCCCTAACGTTTCACCAGTCTCTGTGGCCGGCATCTTCAGAGGACAGGAGTTAGAACTCTGTCTGTGTTCTGTGTCTGAACACAGACAGAGTTCGAACTCCTGTCCTCTGAAGATGCCGGCCACAGAGACTGGTGAAACGTTAGGAAGAAAAACCTCTAGAACACGGCCAAACAGCCCAAAAAACCTACAACAACCATTGGATCCCGGCCGTCAAGGCCTTCGAGAATACATTAAACAATGAATAGCTTATTAAAGGTTACTAAAAGAGGGGCATTAATGGTTGGAGGGGCTTTCTTACAAGTACCATAATGTATTATATTTAAAAAGTAATTATCCAGCTTCTGCCCTCTCCATTGAGGAAAGATTTATTTACATGAGAATTTATCCTGGGTTGTGTGTGTGGGAAGAAAGCTTTGTATTCTCTCACACAAATCAGTGTTTCCTCGGTATAGGAGTAGCAGTTAATTCCATCCTTTAATTAGGAGAAAAGCAGCAGAGAAGTATATAGAGAGAGAGATAGTTTGATGAGGCAATTTGCTGATATTAGGGCACTTATGAGAAACACATTTAATGCTTTAGGGTGCCATAGGCGATGTGCCGTAGTATATAGAGTAGGAATTGGAATTTTCTAGAGAGGAGCTCAAGTATCTCACTTGTTGGAAATGGCTCTGCACTTCATTGCAACAAAATATGTTTATCACTGGTATATTGGTCTAGCAGATGACACACAAAATATAGCAGATACTCATCTTTAAAGAAGCAAATCATGTTTCTCTCAGTTGAATTATGGAATTGTTGAGTGTAGAGTTGGAGTGAACCACAGTATGGGACTTCTCAGCTAACTCTTCCTTGACAGATGGCTATCCAACGTCTTTTTAAAAAATTCTGATGAAAGAGAATCCACCACTTTATGTGGTAGTTTATTCCACTTTCAAACAGCTATTACTATATTCCCAATAATTAGTTACTCTTCTTCCTTTGTAATTCAGATTCATTAGTTTTGATCATGATCATGTAACAGTCCATTAGATGTTTGAGGGTGGCCATCAAATCATCTGTCCGTTTTCTCATTTTCAAGCTAGACAAACAGAACTCTGTCAACTATTCTTCATTCTAACTTTCATTAGAATAGTTCTTCATAAGAAGAACTATTCTTCACTGTTCAGGCCTTGTTCCCCCCTCCCACCACCCATTAGAGGGAGGAGAATGAAGATCTTGCTTTCTTGGGTTTGTGTTTTTTTGAGCGTGTGTTCTTATAACATAAAAATTGTGAGCTTTTTACATGCTAGTCCTATCTGCATTACTTGCAAGTAGGAATGGACAGAGCAATCTATTTTCACACAGTTTCTGTTTCTCAGGTATTCACTACAACCAGTTTCAGCATGCAAAGTTTCATTTTTTAAATATGCATATTACATATGTATTTTCAGGGCATTTTGCTATGTCTTTTGTGCCAACAACTGTATAGGAACATTTGGAGAAGCACAGAATTAAGGGCTGTGTGCACATTTGCACATTTTCAAGTGTGAATCTGGGTGATTTGCTTAAAAATGCAAATTGTACAAAATCTGGGACCATCTGTACTTGGCAGTGGGCACTGCTAAGATCAATGGGATTTACATCCATATAAGGTGACTGTGATCAGATCTGTTTTCAGTTAAAAATCAAGATGGCAAGCCCCCAAGCAAAACTGGCCTGCTTGAATTATTCTGATGTCATTTTGACTGATGATAATAGTAGTGGATAGGAATGCTGTGGAAAGGACCTGAATTGCTTATCCTTCAAACTGTGGAAGAACTCTGCATTAAGCATTTGCTTTCTTCCAAATTTTTCTTGCAAACGTATAGTATTTTGTGCAGTTTAGCAATTTTGCAAACATATCTTATTGGGCTGAGATCTTTGTGTTTAAATTGGTAAAATGTAATTACTATTTTGTTCAGTCCTTTAATGTATTACCTGTTCCCTGTGAATAGCATTGAACAGTAAGTGTATGTGATGATGGCCACAACCTTTTTGAATATAGATTGCCTTAAGAAGTATAAAGTGAAATGGTATGTTGGGTACAATTTAAAGCAAAGAAACATTATACTAGAAGGAGATGTTCAGCTGTTTCACTGCCCATGCATTTTCCTTGAGAGTGACTCACTGAAATTACATTTTTCGTATTAGGAGATCCCTTTCCTAGTTGCTTCTTATTTGCACAAAATCATTCCTTGTAAGCAACCATATCCTTATATTATGTTTGCACTGTGGGTAAGTAAGCAGGAGAGTAAGGATTTTTTTTAATACTGAGTGAGGGAGAACTCTTTGGGCCAATGCCACTGACAAGAAACCATGGCAGTTCAATAAACAAGATAAATATAAAGATGGTTAGTTATTTTGGGGACAGATATAGGGGTAGGGAACTTCAGGGTGTCAAGATAGAATGTACTGTTCTCAAATTGCTCAGTTGTCCATTTGATTACATTGATTTGGTAATGAGAGAAGTGAAAAATGTTCAAGAACAGGAATAAAAACCAATTGTGAACTTTTTTTTTCCTGCTGGTACAGTACTTCTGCTGTGCATGTATCTTATTTGACTGCTCTTGCTAAAGATTGAAAGTAAATGTTGAAAACATCATGATTCGTCTCCCTGCTAGTCCTCACTCCATGTAGCTTTTTGTACAACCTGATGTTGCTTTGCTGCAAATATGGAAGTAGACAAAGCACACCAGAAAAAGAATCCATTGTGGTGATGTGGTTAGAATGTTGAGCTCATGCTGGGGAGAATGACGATCAGATCTCCATCCAATTGTACAGTTCTGTAGCTGAATAGGAGCTGCCGTTCTGTCTCAGCTAATGGACCTCAATGGGTTGTTGTAAAGATCAAATATTGGTAGTACTGTTTTGCCCTTCTTTGGAGGAAAGAGGCAAGATGTAAAGACTAAAAAATAGAAGATGTTGTGGCAAATGTTTACTTCACCCTATCCCTGCTTTCCAGCAGGTAGTCCTTGTAGCCAGGGTTGTCTATTGGGAAATTAGGATTATCTGTCCATTGCTACCATGTGCCTTGTAAAGAATTGAATATGCTGAGACCTCAGGTGATGGGAGGAGGAAAAAACCTCTGTAGAAAGAATGATGTAACTTCTGAAATTTTAAGAAATGTTTGGGGGAAAGAGTTTTAAGAAGCAGCTTGGCAAGGAACTATATTCAGCATGAATTAAGTTTACTCCATACAGAGTTCTTTTGAATTGTGACAAAGCCAAACCACTGAAGCAAGAAATGATGACAGTTTGCAGTGTATTATGTTACGGTCTAATTAGGGAGCTGAAGTACAATGGATTTGAGCAAAGGACCAGTCTTGGAGCAGCTTTTGAGTGGGCAAACCGAAGGTTTTCACTGTTTGCTTGATGCACATTTGGCAGGAAATATTTTTCAGAATAGTCTGTTCACAAGCTATATATTTTGTAGGTAGTAGGGAAGGGCTCCGGTAGAATCATGTGCAGGGAATGCAGATCTTGAGTGTCAATGCTGGTTTGTTTGAATATAAGATTGATTGTGATTTGTAGTGGTATTTAGATTGGGTAGAAAGTTAGTTGAATGGAGGGCACTAATCCTTTCTTTTCTGTTCCTGCTCTCTTGTTGACCTGAACCAGAGTTTAAAACCTTTGGGTAAAACTGGTACATAAAAACTGTTTTGAAAGGGAGCAATAGTTTTAATTTCAGTGTGGATGTAAATGATACACCAAGGTTAATTTGTATAACTGAAGGGAGCAAAGAGATTGGCAGGAATGTATAATTAAAGGGTTAAGAAATGCGGAGCTTGGGGAAGTTACTTCTGGACTCCAGTGGAGGATTTGGGAATTGATGCCCTAAAAGTAACTTTCCAGTTTCTCAGAAATGTCACACCTGTGTTGGTTTGGAATCTAACCTTGCAGAGAGAGCCCTGTGGATATAGCAAGATTTCTGTGCAAAAACTTGCAAAATCATTAAAGTGAGCCTCTAATTATTCAGCCAATCGTTTAACCGTGACAGAGATGCTGAGATCATTAATCAAATGAAATGCTTGCAAACCTTTGCAATATTTCACAGTTTTAAAATAATTGGATTTAGTCGTTGTTCCTGTATGTAGGATGTGAGTGAAATAAGGTGGTAGCTAGTTCTTCTGCGTTGAGATAAAGCAATGGCAGGAATTCTCTTAAAAATATCTCAGTAGCTTCTGCTTATTGGTTTAAAGATGCTAATCTCTTCCATGCATGTGGGTAGAAATTTTATTCTTTGCAGAAGTGGAAAAGTTAGTGCAACTTCTGTTTCACCAGAGTTCAGTATAGTTCATCAAAGTTAAAAAAGTTCTTTGAACTGCACTTGGTACTGACTGTATCCTTTGTAATATTAACAGTACTATCACACCAGACTTGCTGGTTAACTGTTAACAGGAGAAATGAGGTGGCTGATGATTAAAATAAGTTATTTTATAAAATACTATTTATAATTCTTCCTATCTCTTTGTGATAGTGGCAGAATACATTGATTGTATTACAGTGCTGTAATTATTTATGTAGGTTAGAAGGAGCTGTCTTTTCAAAGTAATTCATGGTTCCCCATGTCATATGCTACAAACAAACAAAATAATAGGCTTCATAGTGCATAGATTCAGAAATGATAACATGGATATAAATTAATGTCTCTAAAGAAATAAAAAAAACATTAGATTTGCATGGAGAGCTATTGTTTAAGTATGGTAATGGGAGAGAGATAATGTGGTCTATTGGGTAGTGTTGAACAAGGATTTAGGGAACCAGGCTTGAAGTTCCTTCTTGGCTATGGAAACTCACTGTGAGGTGTTAATGGTAAAAAGTTCCTTGAACATCTTATGCACCTTAAAATACTTGTCAAAGGTCACTTCAGATTGGAAGCACCTTGACAGCACAGAACAACATGGCCTAATGGTTAGAATCCTGACCTGCAGGTGGGAGATGCAGGTTCTGGTTCTTAAGGGAGTGATGAAACCGACTGGGTGACCTTGGATCAACCACTTTCTCTTAGCCTGAGCTGCCTGACAGGGTGGTTGTGACAATAAAGCGTGGAGGAGGAGAGCCACATACTGTATGTCATGGTGAGTTCAAGAAAGGAAAGCTGGGATATAAAGAGATTATAATTAGAGATGGAGGTATTCATATATGAATACGAATATTCCCGCACAGGTGGAAATAATGAGGGTCCGGCCCCATGGGGCCAGACTGTCCACTCACGATTTCGCCGCTGCCTCTGGCTCCGCGGCGGCTTCCTGTCACGCTGTTCTCCGCAATGGATTAGCCACTCTCCGACCTAGCAGAGAGGCTTGTCATCCCGCCTCCTGCCACGACTGGCTAATCGATTGCGGACAACGGCACGATAGGAAAGCACCGTGGAGTTGGCGGGCAGCAGCGAAATTGTGAGTGGACCCTCGTTATTTCCACCTGTGAGGGGATATTCGCATACGAATACGAATACCCCCCTCTCTAATTATAATAACAATGCAACCTGAAAAAAACAGTCACCTTATCAAGTACCATTGGCAATAATATTTTCTCTCTGCCCTCTAGAATCTACTGCTAGTTATGTTTTGATATTATTTATTTACACTTTCCTTTTTTTCCAACAGTGATAGACATGGGATTCCTAGAAAGTTTTTCAGACAAGTCCTTACCAACCTTTTGAAAAGTTACTTGGCTTTCTACAAAATATTTCTAAAAAATAATTTATTTTGTAATACAGAAAAGCGACTTTTTAAGTGTGGGTCAGAGCAGCTTACCTTCACCAATGTGGTTGTTTTATATGTCATTGTTTTGGAACTCATACATTGAAAGGCACCATTCAGATTTGGTGGCAACTATATTAGTGAAAGCTGGCTGGATAGCTCAGTGGTTTAGGTATCTCGCTGCAGAGCCAGAGGTTGGTAGTTCAATTCCTCACTGTACCTTCTGCAAATAAAGCCAGCCTGTGTGGCCTTGGGCAAGCTGCACAGTCCCAGGGCACTCCCAGAATGGTAAACTACTACTGAGTATTCTCTAGCTGGAAAACCCTGAAAGGGGTTGCCGTAAGTCAGAATTGGCATGGTGGGGGCAGCATGTTTAGATCTAGAGAAAATAACTTTTTATGTTCTGAAAGTGGGCAACTTAGACTGGATGGAATACCTTAAATTGCCATGATAGTGTAGACAGAGAAGGAGAGCACTTGGCTTTTATTTTGCATGATGTGATGTTGCCATGAGAGCCACAGATGCTTACATGAAGGGAAAAACCCAGGAGGAGGAAAAAGCATATTGTCGCTGTTCAGTTGTACTGTCTAATTTTGCCCTCAGCTGGGGTGAAAAATAATAACAACAACTGGTTGAGGTAGGCAACTTTATGATGATTTTTAATAAAACAAAGGTGTCACCATTTAATGGGTATTTCCTTTTTTAAGGTACTAATCTATACATCCTGAAGTTCTTTTAGGTCTTAATATGTGATCGTAATTTGATTTATAAATAAATTAAATCTAGAAGTTATAATTTCAGCATAGATTCCTTGTACATAGCTTTAAGAAACACAGCAAATTTGTTCCAAATTCAGACCAGTAACATCATGCAGTTAACACACTGGTGATGTGCATGTAAGCATGTGTCTCTCTGCTTCAATTTAGACAAGAAGGAACCAAATTCAGTGATTACTTTGTCACCCCAGTCCGCCAAGCTATAGAGTAGAAGCAGAGTCTAGTGAAATTATACTCATTATCTTCACTTTTTTTTTTTTTGCTCACTTTGAAGCAGTTGCTTCCTGATTAGCCTGTCACCCTCTCTGTATATATGCACACAATGGACATTGTTTCATGGGAGAACTGGCACAGACCCTCTTCCTGTAATGTTTTTCTTTCTGTCCTTAAGTTAGAAATTAACAAGTCTTCATAGTCCTACATAGTTGTCATGATCCTAATCATCATTTTTGCTAACTCCCTCTAGAATATTTACATTTCACTTTTTTTAAAAAAAAACCCAGTGGATTCTTTGTTTTCATCCATTCTGGTTCATATATTTAGCAGCATTCAGAAAATCCTGTCTGATAGTTACAGAAAAAAGACAACTTCACATTTAAACTTGAAAATATAAAAGACAGTCAGGTGCATGAAGTGTAAAGCTAGGTTATTGGTCTCATCCAAGAATGTTCCTTAATTTTCATGTTCACTTCCTCATATATGAAGTAGGTACAGAAACTGCTTTGTTTGCAAACTGATACATTGAATATGGCTTGCAGTTCTCCAGGTCTTTGAACCTGAAAGTTGCTTGAGTGTTGCTGCTATAATATTTTTTTCTGTTTTCTTGTGTATGGTTGGAAGGGAGTGGAGAGCAACAGTATAGAAAGCTTATTCAGAGGGGATGGTGTTCCAGAATTGCTTGACTCTACCCTATAACACCATGAATGAATGACTGTCCAGTAGCAAATTGCTGCTTTCCAGTTTTACTGTAGAAATGAGCAAATGTCTTTTGATGCTTTGTTACATTGCAGAACAAAACCAGCCAAAACAAATACATTCAGAGCTACTACGAGCTACCTAGGTTGCTCTGCATTGCTCTAGATTTGCCTTACTTCTTTCCACACCTTGGAAAAGTTATCTTTTGGGACTAAATCTCACAGAATTTTCTAGCCAGAGTTGTAGTCTAGAAAAGGAAAATTTCCAATATCTGTTCCTTCCTCCCTTTTTTCCTGTTTGCTGCTTCTTGGTATTGTCTTGCCTGAACTTC
The DNA here is from genome assembly GCA_037013535.1 of Intellagama lesueurii. Taxonomy (NCBI): domain Eukaryota; kingdom Metazoa; phylum Chordata; class Lepidosauria; order Squamata; family Agamidae; genus Intellagama; species Intellagama lesueurii. Next base: position 25,566,647 of record JBAJHW010000001.1, read on the forward strand.
TTAGTTGCTGTTTGATGATAGTCTAGCTGATTATCCAGAGGTTAGTAGTGTATTGACTATGGCAGATATCAGGGGTTGTAAGAAAGGGAGGAAGGTGACTATTAGTACTAGTTGACACTGTAAAGAGAGTGCTAATTATAATTCAAGTCATTCCTGTAAATACTGTGCCCAACAGCAAATAATTAAAGGTCAGTTTGCTCCAGGGCAGCGAAGCATGTAGACATCAGTTGAGATGAATGTATTTATTTATTGGAAGTCAGACATTTATTTGTTTGAAGTTCCTTTCTACCATCCGGTTACGACTGAAGTCTGAGTACTTGATTTCCCTCAGAGATATTAAGCCATTTCTACTATGCTATAAAAATCCTTAGAACAAGATACTTCATTTTCTGTTTTCTTCTCCCCCGTTTCTGGCTTCTCATGCACACAAACAAGTAAAAAATTATTGATACAGTAATCCTGATAATTGTGGAAAAAATTGTTGCTATATTTTTATTCTGAGAGTCATTTCTCTCAGAGAAAGCTGTTATAAAACCGGAGCTTAGAAAACTGTCCATGTATGCTGGGGGATTTGGGGTATGTAATCCAAAATAGCTTTTCCAGATACTGTGTAAGTCATCTTGATTTTCTTTGGGACATGGAAAGTATTGGGTATAGTTGCTTCGAATATTTGTCAAGAATAGCAGTTTCATTTTCAACTTCTCTGCCTTTTTTTTTTTTTAACATCCATGCATTAGGACAATTCTGTGATTTAATACAAATATATTTTCTTAAGTTTAGAGGCCTGAATCTGCTTGTTAAGTATGAAACCAGTGCATTTATAAAGCACTATGGAATAATGAAGTTACCATTGTGAGGGGAGGACACACATTCATGACATCCAAAGAATGGTTCTAATATATTGCAATGGGAGCTGAAGATATTTTCAGCTAACTACATGTTATTCATTCCTTAAGAATTTGAAGCGATGGCTGTGTGTGGGTGTTTGTAGATCCAAGATGAGAGCAGTATGCTGCAGGAGATTATTACTTTTTTTGTGATGTAACCGTGGTTATAAGATTGTGTTACATTAGCAATGGTTGGGTTTTCCTTTCTCTCTCCCTTTTCCCCCTCAAGTAACCCATTTTTTTAGTGTCTGTGTGTATGGGATGGGTGGGTTATAACTTAATTGGTGATTAAATCTGGCAATAGGATTGAAACTCAAAAACAAAGTGTAATAAGGTTAACAATACCCAATTGTAGTACCTAGTACCTATTTTTGGAAGCGCTCTAGAATGAGAAGTCTAGAAAACCAGAACTGGCACTCTTTCCTTTTTGTATCTGCAGTACTTAAAGTTCCTGCAGTCTCCCTTAGTGTTTCCAAGTACAGTATCCAGAATGCAAAATGAAAGTGACATTTGACCCAGAGGCATTTATAAATCGGAGATTACAATTACTTAAAGAGCACAGATTACTTGGAATGTCATCCATTTCATTTTTATTACACTGTAGCTAAATTTAGAATTACTGATTTAATATACATAAAAAAGGTTCTGATTTTGAAAATGGTTGGTGTGCCCTAGATCCTTCTCCATCATTTTCTCAGCACAAAGTGGTGGCTCTGTGACAGGAGAAGTCATATTTGTACGAGCTGCAAGGTTGATCTCCTACCCTTTTTCTTGGAAAATCACAACTGAAAAAAAAAAACCAAAACCCAAACCAGTTGTTGCAAATGATTCTCCCCCACCCCCTGTAGATTGGAGCTACTGAAGCTACTTAGATTAGGATGAATGTTTCCATTTGAGTTAAAGCAGACATTCTGGGGCATTGTAACTTTTACTACCCCCACTACAAATATCTGTGTTTGATTTCATGGCTTATGTATTTAGGAGAAACAAAAGCAGTAACTGTTTCACTACTCTTGTTAATTCAGGATTTGTTTGCTGCTTATCCATTAATCATCTAGTAGGACTGGTATTCTGTCATCATTCTTGGCTATTAGGAATCAGAATTGGGCATGTAATGCTTCCACTGATTGGGGGAATTTGGGATTGAGTCTCAAGCATTTTGTGCTTGGTCTTTTTTCCTGCATGAAGTCCTCTTCCCAAAGGCCTTAAATTCAACCTAGAATTTGAAACTTGGTCCAAATCGTAACTGAATGCAAAAGCATGTTAATACTAACCAGAATAAAGATGGGGTGCCGTATTTAAGTCTCATGGGATAGTATTGATGCATTTATTTATTTTATTTATTTAAAATATTTTTACCCACCTTTTTCCTTAAAAAGGACCCAAAGCGGCTTACATCCTTGAAAAACAATATTTAAAGCTGAAAACAATGAGTATACAACAGTAGTTTACATCATTAAAAGACAATATTTAAAGCTAAGAACAATGAATATGCAAATACTGAAAAGGTACAAACAAATACCACTCTGAGAGATGGTAAACACGAGTAGTATTAAAGACCCAGTCAGAACAGTAATGCATTATTTATTTATTTATTAGATTTATGTACCGCCCATCTAGAACGTGTCTACTCCATCTAAAGGTTACTAATGTAGACATCCATGTGGGGAGTCATTCATGTAGGCATTCACTGAGGGGAATGAGACAAGAGAGAACATATTGTGTAAAGCTGATATTCTGCTATTCTGAGCTTGTATTTCTTAACCCGAGCTCCTTCCTCACAATCATCTGAAATGCTTATCATGAGTATTAAATAATTCACAAGATAAAAATTCATTTACTTATCACAGCATATTGAACCGTCTACTCTCAGCCTTGTTACCTCAAAGCAGAATACCATGGTACTATTGTATCCTTGGCTAATTATTTTGACAAGGAGCAGGAGGAAGACTCTGCCTCTTCAATGGCAGTATCTTAAAGTAAGGTTAATCTTAGAACTGCAGAGCTGGAAAGGACCCTGTGGATCATTGAGTCCAGCCCCAGTCAAGGAGGCACAGTGTGGAATTGAACTCCCAGCCTCTGGCTCTGTAGCCAGAGACCTAAACCACTAAGCTGTCCAGCAGTTCAGTCAGTTCCTTTGTGTGTGTGTGGTTTTTTTTTTAAGGGAAAGCAATATGCAGACCGTTCGTGGTACATTATATTTTTCACTTCTGACATGCCAGCTATTATAAAGACATAACTTTCGTAGTAGTAAAGAGCTAAATCAAGTGTCATGCTTTCTTACACTACACCAGTTGAATCAGTGCCATTAATTTCAGTGGCTCTAGTCTAGTGTTGGATTTAGCCGATGGGCCTGCCAGAGTTCAATCTGTTGAGGTGCCCTAGATCTATAGGGTGATTTTAAAATTATGCCAAAACTATGGACCTTAATACAGCAGTTCTGGGCTAGGCATTTTTAATGCGAAGAAATGACCAATTAAATAATGATAAATACAGTGTAGCATCTAACCCTTGTGAGTGTTTTGCCTAGATTATTAGAGCCTCTACCTGCATTTTTGGGTATTAATTTCATTCATGCTTGCCTCTTGCATTTACCTCCTGTTCATCTCAACATAAATAAGCACAAGATCCATCTTGGCAGTTCAGAGGTGGTGAGGCATAACCTTGTTCTTTGTACGGGCTGTAAAAAGTGGCCTATCTTCAGTCAGATGAATCCTGTGGCCCGATGTTGATAGTTACATTTTGACCTTGACTGTTACAGTCTTACTGAAGATTAATCACTGTGTGCCCATGAAGATGTGAGTTATAAAAAGATGAACTATGCCTCTTTACCAATAGCTGGGAGCCTAAGATGCTTCCAGCAATATGAGTAATCACAGTTGCACCAGATACTGTATAGGCTTAAATTCAGTGGCAGTCCCCAAGTAGAGTAGACCTATTAAATTATTTTCTGAATGATAGTCAAATCTTTATTGATTTATTGGTCTACTCTGCTTGGGACTTCCAACTGGATTCATGTCATAGGATGTAGACCAGGTACCTCAGTGGTGAGCCAGCAGTACAAAGACATCAGTGTTCTTGAGTCAAGAATAGATGATCTAAGTCAACCTTCTCCTGCCTGGTGCCTTCCAGATCTGCTGCACTACAATCCATATCAATTGCAGAGTTCATAGAGGGAGCTGTAGTCCCAGCACATCTGAAAAGCACCAGATTGGTGATAGTTCCCCTGACTGTGTAACTTACACAGTGCAAGAGCAATTGAAGGGGTTGCTCAAGCTTTTGTAATAGAGTTAGAAATTAATGAAACTGCTTGTTGCTTTTGGTAGCTGCTAAAGCTCCTAAAGCTGATTTCTCTGTTTCTTTGCAATCTTTTCTTCAGTACTTATATAAGTGACCTGCAGCCATTTTTCTTGTCTTATCTAGCCAGCTCTAAATGTGAAGGGTCAGAACTCCTGTATGTGAATTGAAGAGAATTTTTTTTGAAGTGAGTTAACACTGTGTCACAAGACAGTGGTGGGTGGGTGTTTAAGAGTGACTCAGGTGAACAAGTATATAGTGGGTTACACATCAAATTTGTAAACTTCTCAGGGTTAGGATATTTATAATATTGACTAAGGCTTCTTTCTGACACAGTGAAAAATCTATGGCTAAAAACAGCTATGTTATTTTATTTCTGTTTAAATAAGTGGTTCTCAGCCGTTTGTATTTTACATTCTGCCACAAAATCTGGGTCCCACCATAATAGTAAAGTCCACTTATTCTGGGTATTTGTATTTTAAAAGGGTTTTTTTAAATTGTAAAGACATAAAAATTCACTTGTATAACTAAGACTGAATACAAGCAAATATAATAATTCCATTAGTGCTTGAAAATTGTAATAATGCTGTTCAGTATAAATGTTTATGACTGTTGTAGTTGTAAAGCGCAAAGTTAACAATGAAAAAAAAATAAGGAGTATTATTGGGAATACATTCTTAAGGCATGTTCTTAGTAGTTGTTCAGATATCCACGAATCCTACCTAGGCAATTTCTGCATTACAATAATGGTACATGTGCCGCCTGCTGACAAACTGATTTCATTCAGTCTATTTATTATTTATTTATTTATTTATTAGATTTATACCCCGCCCATCTAGACCGAAGTCTACTCTGGGCGGCTAACAATAAAAAAATGGATTAAAAACAATATAATAAAGTAAAAAACAACAATAGTAGTCTATCAGCTACAGAGGCCATATCAAGTTTTTGTTTGTGTTTCACAGTGCAAAAATCTCATCATCAATATTTACTTATTGATTAGTTCTTACACTTTCATGTACATCTGTACTAAAATGGCACTTTGCCTATACTTGAAGATCTCTTCATCAGCAGTTAAAAAAGAGAAGTAAGCTGAATTGTCTGCAGCAAGTTACTTTTCTGGCAGTAAAGAAAAGAAAAAGGTTATTCATTAGTATTAATAACTTACTAACAGGAGGAAGTTCATAGAGTCACCCAAATATCTGCATGAAGTTTCTTTGACGAAAAGCATGTAGGGATCAAGAGTTGTCAAGATGCCTCAGCTTGCAGTTGACGTGATGAAACATTTTAAGCAACAGTGTAATAAAATTTATGTTCAAATAAGGCTTTTTAAACTTTCAGTCTCTCTGGTCCTCTTCCGTAGCACTGTGCTGCATGCTTTCCTCTAGGATTGGAAAGAGGAACTGTCATTGAGCTGTCTTCAACCTTGTGTGCCGCCCTCTAGCATAGCAGTGAGGAGCCAGTTGGAAACTTCTGTGCCTGTTTTTCATTTTTATTGGTTATTAATTCATTTCTTTAATCTTTTTTAGCCCAATTCCTGCCTTTTGGGCATGCGAGGTTACGCCTAAAATTCAAATAAAACCAAATTGCCACTCTTGTGATCTCACAAGATAAAGGTGATCAACACTTTGTCAGATCAAGAAAGATTTCTGAATTTACAATGGAATTTTACATTTTCAGAAATGGAGGTTTCAACTCTTCTGCCTTTCTTGTCATCAGCATTCCTAAGGTTACCCAGATGAAACCTGAAGTTTCCACCTGCTAGAGCATGGGTGTGATCAGACAGTTATTTAGGTTTCTTTTTGGAGCACTGACAGCATGGTCTGATTTCCTGTATTTGCTGGCAATCAGACAGTGTACTCAAGATAGAGAAACCAGCCTGACCCTGCTCTGTGTCCAGTTTAGACCTTTTTGATCCAGTGATATATCTGCTGTCTCTTTATGGAGCACGTGGGAGAAATTGGGACCAGATTGTATTTGAATTGAAGGGTTGCAGTCTTTAAAGGGTCCCTTTAAAGAATGCACCATCAAAGCAGCCTTTTCTGACCCTATCCAATGTGACCTTTATGTCACCATCCAATTCTACCCTATATCTGTAGATCACTCCTCTCCCACTTCATTTCAAGGTATAATGTGGGCATGATGACTTTAACACTACCAGGTTTTTATTTCTGCTCTCCCCCATGATTCTTCTAAGCCCTTGCCCGATGAAGGTGTCTAGATTTGGAAACCTAAATATTGTTATGGTTGGCCTAATAAAGATATTACATTATTCTAGTTTCTGGATTTTTTTTTCTTGTCAGGTCAGCACAACTACCTTTTGCTTTTTGTTTTAGAGAATCTACTCTTCTTGGCTGCATTCATAGGCCTGCAGGAGTTCTCAGTGTCATTCCTTATAATTAATGGGAAATTTCCGTCCCAGCTTCTTTATCCCAGCTGATGTCTGTGGTTCTAATTTGCTTCCCTTGTGAAGTCTTTAGGACAAGTGTCATTTGAGCTACTAGAGCATGGACATGTGGTGTTTGTAGTACAATGAGTCATCCTCCTTCTGTTTTTTCTTGTAATTTTGTTGGGAAGGTTAGCCACAGACTGATTAGTCAACCCAGATTATTTGTTATTATATCGGGGTTCCAATTTGTTTCTTGCCTGGCACAACCCACCACCTCTCATGTCTCTGTAAATGAAATACAAATGATTGTGATGCTAATTCCATTTGATTTTTTTGAAGACTGATTTATTTTAATTGTGGTTGTTCTTTCTTATTCCTGAAGCCCACTAAGTTGTATAAAGGAATCAAAGCAATAATCCATAAAAATGAAATAGTCAAAATCTTATTAGTTATGCTCACTGGAGTAAGGCAGATGGTGTAAGTAGCAGTATAGGCATTTTCTGTAGCACTCTGAATCACATGAATTGGCACACAACAGCATATGCCTACACTGACTTCTCAACTTGCAGCGATTGGTCACCAAGGTTTATGTCATGCTGACATCAAAACATGAGTCCTGTGGGTGACATTAAAGACATTACAAGCTCTCATTTCAGAAATCTAAGCTGAAAACAACATGTCTTGATTCCATTCCTAAATGCCGAGTGAGTAGGGGCCAATCACGGCTCTGGATGGAATGCATCCCAGTTTAGCAGCAATAGAGGGAAAAAAAACCTTTGCTGGTCTCCCAACAAGTGGACCTCCACAAGCGAGGCTATCTTCAGAAGGATTTCTCCTGTTCATTTTGATAACATAACAGTTTCATGCTGAGACAGTCAATCCTTCAGATACTAATAATGATAATACATATGAAATAATAATAAATAATCATGTGCCATCAAGTCAGTTCTGACTTATGGCGACCCTTTTCAGGATTTTCCAGGTAGTGAATACTCAGAAGTTGTTTACCATTCCCTTCTCCCCCCCCCCCCCCCGCCCCGACTGTGCAACTTGTCCAGGGCCACACAAGCTGGCTCTACTCGCTGGAGGCACAATGGGGAATTGAACTCCCAATCTCTGGCTGTGCAGCCAGATATTTACACCACTGAGCTATCCAGCCAGCTACAATAGTGAATGAAAAAGATTATAGTCAGTGAATAAATGCCATAGTTTATAAATCACCCTTCTTCAACTTGGTACCCTCCAGGTCTGTTGATGTACCACCTCCATTGTCCCTAACCAGCAGCTGCAGTTGTACTCCAGTACTCTATATGGCGCCAGTTGTTGAAGGCTGATTTCCAAACCTTTAGGCAGAAGAAAGTTCCATTTAACCAAATGTGATTAAGTTAATAACTGTTCTTTCTTATCTCTGCAGTTGGTAACATGACATTCACCCATGTTTAGAGTCACATTTTGTTTCCTGTTAGCTAAGCATGATGTAGCCTAGTTTCATTTTTGTTTTAGGTCAGTGCTCATATCTCTTAAAGGCCTGCATGGCAGACTTGATGTTTTGTAGTTCTGTTTTTAAAACAAGTCTGGAATTCTTTTATAGTGTTACTAATGTGCTGACAGTTGACCTGTGGATTAATGTTCCTTAATATTTTGCCTTGAATCAGAAATACATGGATGCTGCATTATGAATAAACTTTAAAATGTAGCTATGGTTATTAGAGATGGGCACAAGCTACCAGTTCAGCTGTTCATGCCTGTTCTGCTAACAGTCCAACAGGTGTTCTGTGATTCAGTGCCCCACCCTCTCTGGTGGGTATTCACTTGGAGGCAGTACCTTAGCTTCCCTGCCCCACCTTCTCCAGGCGCTGCCTGTGAGTGGACACCCACAGGAGAGGGTTGTGCCAAACCATGGAACATTTGTTGGACTGTCACCAAACTGGCATGAACTATAAAACTGGTGGTTCGTGCCCATCTCTGATGTTTATGCTTTCATGTGGGATGAATTTTCATAAAATAGAGTGGCCTTATGTAGCCAGGTGACCCAAGTTGTTGTGCTTATTGTTCTGTGAAGATTTGTCCTAGATGACAGGGTGAAATCTCTGACTTTGCACTTCACTTTTGGAGGTTCGCAGCACAAAGTTAGAAACTTAGGGAGATGTAGTTGCTGTGGAAGCAGATGTGTGGACCATTCATTATTCATGCCCATTTTGACAACTTGGGCAAGATAGACTTCTCCATACAGTGCCCTCTTCTAAGGTGCTCAGCTGGCTTAAGCACCCCTAGCCAGTCGAAGTGTGTTCTCTTGCAGAGGACCAGCTGACTAAGAAAACTTCTCTCTTAATCCTGCTGAAGTTGCTAGAGAGGAGCAAGCACAGGGAAGCTTAACCTTCACTTTCTCTTCCTCCTTCATTGCTTCCTTTTCTAATTGCTCCAGCTTGGTGATCATGCTGCGTTAAGGCAAAGCATGATCACCAAGGATTCGCAGATGATGAGAGACACCCTTTGAACATTCAAACAACATTCTGTTGTTTGTAGAAGCATTAAGCTCCACTATACTGATGCAGGAAGTGATGTAGTCATCCTGGGGCTGTTGAGAAGGTCAGGGAGAAGAACAGGTTCATACCTTTTAAAATATACGTATAGATAGGTCTTCAGACACGAAAAGTTTTGCTATAGTTGGTTCATTTCAGACTAGGCTGCTGCAAATGTTGCTTTAGGATGAGAGGTTAGTTTCGGTGACCCTACCCTCTACAGAACTGGGAAGTTAATTTTTGTTCCAAAGTGATAAGACAAATGTGTTCTAAGTTTACAATGCAGATAGTTCATTTTGTTACATGAGGTAGCCTTCAGTCTTCTTTGAACTAGGGGCTAGCTTTAGACTCAATTTGCAATAGGAAAGTTACTGTTAAAATTGCTGTAGTTGTTATTGTTGTTATTTTCCATTCTCTGTGAGTGAGAGACAGATAGACAAACTGCTTTAAATTCTCTTGATCTTTCCCCGGGTAATCCCTGATCATTGTTCTCTTTATGTGGCATTAAAGTATCCTTAACACTGGTTCTAAACTATAAGATCAAGGAATTTGAAGAGTTAAATCCAGTATGAATTTACAGTATAATGCAAATATTCACCCGTTTTCACCTGTGTTTTACCGCTACCCTTAAGCAGCGGCATGAACGGAACTCACTATAGAGCAGGCTGCAACCAACATATAGAATCACAGAATAGTGAAGTTGGAAGGGGCGTGTAAGGCCATCAAGTCCAGCCACCTGCTCGATGCAGGAATACAAATCAAACACTATCTGCCAGGTGGTTGTTTAAGTTTCTCTTGAATGCCTCCAGTGTTGGAGCACTCACCACCTCTCAAGGTAATTGGTTCCACTGTTGTACTGCTCTAACAGTTAGGAAGTTTTTCCTGATATTATATGTAAGTCTAGACCAAACTTGCTCAAGACCACTGATGTATGCATTATGCCAATTTTTTGTCTTTTTAACACCAACAAGGATGCTTGTCTTTTCTTTGTAATTTGGACCATTTTAGAGTCCAGCATTGGGGGAGGGGCATGCAGTCTGTGCCACCTGTGTTTCTTTCTTCTTGAGCGTCCTCCTTAATTGTTACATACAAGACTTATGCTTGAGGAAGGGCACTCTATCTTTCTATCACATCGGATGGCCCCCTAGCATCTTTTTTTTTTTTTTTTTTTTTTTTGAGAGAGAGAGAAAACAGGTTTTTCAAAAAAGGAGAAGTGGACTTCTAACCGTTTTCAGTTTTGCCAGGAGTCCATCATATGACCCCATTGTGTGTCTTAGGAGCAAAACTGGCTCCCAGACCACTTGAAATTTCCCATTTCTGTTTTTGGCTGGTTGCTTTTACAAAATACGTGTGATTTTAGTGAATATATTAAATTTTCATATCTGTTTTTGTAAATCATTTCAGGACTTCTTTTGGTTGCAGGAAGTAAATAAATAATAACAATCCTATTGATAAACTGGAACAAATGAAGTGGTGTCAATTGCAGTAGTGAGTTGTTCCTACTTAACTAGTTGCTTCATGTATCTCACATTGTGTATTGTCAGCAATTCACAACACAATTGATACTATGCTGGTATAACTTGCCAGTAGGATTCTGGCTAAATGTAATTAAACTAAACAAGCTAAAGTATTCCCTGCTGTTGCCCTCCACCTGTGTAGGATCTACTTGAATTGATTTTATGTTTTTCATTCTGTTTATATCCTGCCTTGCTCCCAAGAAAGAGACTCAAAGCAGTTTACAGAATCCCCCATTAAAACCCTTTCCTTGGTAATCAGCCACTAGCCCAAAGCCTGCCTGAACTGAAATGTCTTTGCCTGCCTGTGGAAATACATGACAGATTCATTATAAGGACCACCATTTGGTCCTTAGCAATCTATTGAACTTTGGACATCCAGTTATGGCAAAGTAAATCAATTTTTTTAAAAAAAATTCAGATTTTTGTATTTTAGAATGTATTTTTATGATTGCCATGGTTTTTGCTTTACTTTTTGTACACTGTCCAGAGTAGCAATTTGTTAGATAGGTGGTATAAAAAAATGAATGAATGAATGAATGAATATTCGTAGAAGTAACTTAGAAGGATTCTTTATTTGTGGGTAGAGATAAGAGAAGCAAATACCTGGAAGTATCTGTCTTATCCGTTTTCACTGTATAGGAAACAAAACAATGGCCTGCAGACTGGAAACATCCAATATACAGTACATGCCAGTCTCCAAGAAAGGAGGTACCAAATAATGCAGTAACTATAAGACAGGTGCATTACTCTTCCATGCAAGCAAAGCAGTTCTCAAGGTGATGTAGGTTAAAAACATGTTCTTGGAGACCAAGGGCAAGATAATCTATACTGTGGTATTCCTGGTTACAGTGTGTTAATTAGAAAACTGGAATAAAGAAAGCTGACAAGAGAAAAATTGACTGAAATCCTGTTCCACTGTTACACAGGCGGAAGGTAAAAAGTGTCACATTTAGTCACTTCTAGCTGGCCGTTAATGAATTGCCAGTGGGATTCTCAGGGGGCCAGCTAGAAGTGAGTGAATGTCATGTAATTTGCCTCTCACGTGCATAACAAAACAACAGGATTTCAACCAGTTAATTTATTTGAAACGTGATGTTGAAGAAGAGCTTTACGAATACTGTGAAGCACTACAAAGATAAATAAGTGGATGCTAGATCAAATTAAGCCAAAATTCTCTCTAGAAGCAAAAGTGACAAAACTGAGGCAATCATGCTTTGGATACATCATGAGAAGAAAAGATTCACTGAACAAGATAATGCTGTAAAAAGGTAAAGGCAGGAAAAGAGGAAGACTGAATATGAAATGAATTTTCTTAATAAAAGAAGCTACAATTTTGACTTTGCAAGACTTGATCAGGGCTGTTAATGATAGAGTAGTTTGGAGGTCACTAGTTCATTAGGTCATCATGAGTCAGAATCGGCTTGTTGGCACATAATAACAGTAAATTAATAAACTCCAAAATGTGCTGTTATTAACAACTATGCTCAAGGGTCTTGCTTTATGGTTTCAAGTTTATCTTGATTCATACTTCTCACATTCCATGTTGCAGTTATGTGTTTTGTGCAGCATCAGACTTGCCCTTTAGCCTGAGTGCAAATTGGCACTTCGACATCCTTTTGACTTTATTTCAGTTGCTTAATTGGCAACAACACTATTGTAGTTGTCCTTTGTTCTTGCCTCAGAGCTGATTGATTGCCTTCAGATGTGGGATGTTCATTGAAAATGAGGTCCTTTTCAATCATCTTCCAATACTATTGCTTTTTTTCATTTTTGATTATCTTAGGTAGGGTTTTCAAAATATAAATATCGTCTGACCAGATAGGCGGGGTAAAAATACAATAAATAAATAAATAATAAATAAAATATTGAAAAATATGATTTCTTCTTTCCATGCAGCGCTAACAAGAGTTAGCTTGAGGGTCCTGATCTATGAAAGATGTGCTGCCATTGTTACCTTCCATGGGAGTTTCTTTGCCCTTATCTCTGGAACTGTAATTTCTCTTCTGCTCATGTAACTGTTAATTTTCTGGAGAAGATGGATGCCTCTTAGTCTGATATCTCAGCTTTGACCATTCTGCCTTGGATGACCTTATTAGGAGTTTAGACTGATAGGAAGCATCCAGACCCCCCTCATGTTTCCTCCTACATTCAACCTTGCTCACCAAAGCAGGACACTCACTCATAGGGTTGCTACGAATTAGAAATGACTCTACAGCATGTAACAACAAATAGCAAAATCAAAATACACTGTATTCTTCAAATGGAATTTTAATCTGTCATGTAAGTATGAAGGAAAAATACAGACTAAATGTATCTGAAAACAAGGATTATGGTGCGCTTTTAATACTTGTGCAGTTATAATCACATAGGAAACACATTTTTCTTATAGAGCTGGTAATCTTATTGCTTCAGTGAATCATTTGCTCCACAAAGAGGACCACCTTTGGGTTCACATAGTATTCATATGAAACAATTTGCTTTTTGTTTCATTATGTTAGTCAGCAGTGTGCAGGGACTAATAGGTTTGTCAGACCACTTCTGTGATGCTATTTCTGAGTCACTTCTAGTCTTTGGATTCAAAAGCAGTTCCCATGCAAGGTGAATACTCGAACTGAAAGCTCTAATAATTTCCCAGCCCCTTCAATCCCCTCAAAATGATTGCTTTCTTTAGAAGTATGGGATTTTAGATGTAATTGGCGTAGCAGCTGTGTTTTGTGAAGAAGCAAGGAAAATGAGATGAGTGGGGATGTACCTGTATTGAGTCTTGTAGTTTCTCCTCCCCACCACCTTCTTGTTGGGTTCCATTTCTATATTTAGTTGCAGATTTTTTTTTCTACACAGAAAATTATATGCCTTTTGTGCGCAGTTTTAAAATGTCTGCACTCATTTTTGAAATGTACTTAATTGGTGTAATTCATATTTCTGGAGTGTTCATATGCTTTTCATGTGTGTTCTTCCGCCAACACATCATGAGATTCCCAGATGTATGGATTTTCCAGGGAAGGTACATTGTATTCCATTAGCAATTTTGTGAGATGTGAAGTTGTTATTTTTATACAAAAATATGAAACCAGTGAATTTCTCCCCCTTCTCTAGAGATGAGTTAGAGGGTGTCTTTGTGTATCTAAGACAGTAATTCCGATTTAAATTGTGCATTTTTATATTTTCAAGTACCTCCATTGAGGAGCAATAGGCAGTAACTGTTTCTAAGAAAGTGGTGATGTATTGTTTTATGTTTTATGATAATTTCTTTCAGGACATCTTCCAGGGAACAGGAGGTGTAAACAATATAATGTAAATTATAAAGTATAGTTTATAGGCTAGGTAGTTTATAGAGATATAAGTTGCATAAAATTTGACTGACTTGTAGGCATCCTTCAGTCTCGAGAGACTATGGTAACGTGCTCTGTATGGAGGACTTGGAACAGCATCTAGTGTGGCTGAGAAGGCCAATTCTAGAGTGACAATCCGTTCCACACTGAAGACAAATACAATCTGTCCCCTGTCCAGCTCCCTGATTTTGCTGGTTTTGGGACTGCCTCTTTGCCTTGGCCTGCTGGACAAGTGTCTCTTCAAATTGGGAGAGGCCATGATGCACCGCCTGCCTCCAGGCTGAACGCTCAGATGTCAAGGTTTCCTATCTGTTGAGGTCCATTCCTAAGGCCTTCAGATCCCACTTGCAGATATCCTTGTATCGCAGCTGTGGTCTCCCTCTGGGGTGATTTCCCTGCACTAATTCTCCATACAGGAGATCTTTTGGAATCCGGCCATCAGCCATTCTCATGACATGCCCAAGCCAACGTAGACGTTGCTGTTTCAGTATGCATAAAATTATTGCATAACAAAATAACATAAAGCAGTGTAGCTAAAAACTGATTTTAAAAATTATGCCAGCATATCCAGGTTAAAAACCAAGACTTGATTCTGGACAGTTGCCTTCAAGTGCAGTGAATACACAAAAAGGAGACATGTTTCTAGTTCTCACTGTTACCCAGAAAATGAGAAACAATTATGTTCTATAATATAATATCCTTCCTGATACAAAAATGCTTTAACAACCAGATATTTGCTAACGTTCAACCCTCCATCATGCTTTCACTATTTATTTTAATGTTTTCATTGATATTATTTTCATTTTGTTTACACTATTGATTATTTTGTCTTACTGTTCTGTTTTATTGTACTGTTTTGCTTTATATTGTATTGTTTCATTGTATTGTGTAAACTGCCCAGAGTGGCCTGGGTTGCCAGATAGACAGTATAGAAATTAAACAAAGAAACAAACTTAAGGAGCTGTGGATTTATTGCACAAAAGTATGTATTATATTATTTGCACAACTTTTTTGCTGCGTTAAGAAGGAGCTTCAAATAAGTTAATGAATATTAACTTAGGTGAATATGAAGCTAGGACTAGATACTGGGTAAATTCAAATACAGTTTCTTCCTGTGCAATTGAAGAATAGCTTAGCTTTCTCTCCAAGAGAACAAAATGTTCAGCAGTTAATGTTTTATTTATTGCATTTCTGTGCAAGCTTCCTTTGAGAAGGATGTTACTGGCGAGACTATTAGAGCACTGTGTGTTTGTAGAACGTAAGCTGAGGTAAGAATGAGTGATTGGACCCCTCAGCATTCTGGATTGGCTGAAATACATTTGTCAGTCCCCATCTTCACTATGGCAATCCTTCCAGCCCCCTGGAAATGCTACAGAGAGTGCAGAATGGATTGATCTGTGGCGTGTACATGTATGAGGGGGAATCTGTGGAAACTGGGTATGCTCAGTCACCATGAATAAACTATTTCAACCCCAAAGAGGCAGATCTTGGATTCAACCCATAGAGTATGTCACCATCATTATTTATTTATTTATTTAACTTTTATGCTGCCCACACTACCCAAAGGTCTCTGGGCGGCTTACAACAATTTGAATTCAATAAAAAGATAAAAACAATTAAAATGCAATTAAAAATACAATGCTCTAAAAATTGCCATCAAGACCCACAGTTGATATTATTTCAATTGAAAACCTTCTGGAACAGGAAGGTTTTGACCTGGTGCCGAAACATCATCAACGCCAGTGCCAGACGAATCTCCCTCAGGATGGCGTTCCATAGTCTGGGGGCAGCTGCCAAAAAGGCCCTTTGTCTATAAGCCATCCCTCTTACCTCCTTGAGGGATGGCTCTTTCAGGAGGACCCCCTGGCTAGATCTTAATTGCCGGGTAAGTTCATATGGAAGGAGGTGGTCCTTCAGGTATCCAGGGCCCAAGCTGTTTAGGATATGTTTATTTGTATGTTGAACATCTTAAAAGACGCTGTTGGTGTGTTAGGTTGTCTATTTGGGTACTGTTAGAGTGTATTTAGAAGTAGTAATAGTGCTTACCTGCATGACAGTGTCAATCATGAAAAAAAGTATGATAATAAATAGCAGCCTAAAAACATTTCTAGAACAAAAGTATTTGGGTGCTGAAAAATAAGGATGGTCACTTAACGTTTTTTTTCCTTTGTGCATTTTCTTCCTCTCCTTGCATGACACACACATCATAAGTCTGGGCTCTTCCCTCGCATTTCATTTTCAGGGAGAAATCTCTGGTATGTATGGAAGGGTGATAAATCCTTTCTAAACAGCTGAGTCTTCTAGTCAGCTGAAGTAGTGGCCAAGAGTACTTACGAACCTAATCTCCAGATCATGACTCAGCTCTTCCTTTTATGAGGTTTAAAAGAATGACAAGCGTATATCCTGGTTTCACCTTTTTTCTAGCCACATCCAGATATGTTGGGGGTTCTTAGCCAGGCCATGTAGTTTATGTAAATTCAATAGGAGTGAACATGAAGTAATGACTTTATACTCCCCTCTTATCTAATCCAAAACAGGAAGACTGCAAGTAACACAGTTTCAAGAGGAAAAAGATTATAATGCCTCTGTTTCTGAAAGGCTAAATGTTCTATTGTGGCTTAGAAAATCCTGACCAAGTCAGGGTCAGATCATTTACTAGAGTTGTAATTTACTATAAAGGTTGCTACAGTGGATTTTTGTTAACTAAAAATGGATGTAACTTTTAAAAAAATTAGCTCCACAATGGAGTATTCTTTGAAATATTGTGGAGATCCTTTATCCCACCAAATGTTTTGGACTCTTAGTTGTCCTTGAATATGGAGTCTGAAGAGCTTGGAATTATGGAGCATGATGTTTTTAGCATAGTTTTTGCGTTTGCCCTTTCAGCAGCTTCAGAAGTTACAATGACAGGCTATGAACAAATGGCAGAAAAGTGACATTGGTTCCATGTAAACAGAATTTAGATAAGGTGAAAATGATGATGAGTGATGAGTTGTACAGTGGGAAGAAGATTGATAATTATTGCTGAGAATAATATTCAGCCTGATTATGTTCACCATGTGGATATAATGCTGTATCTGGCATTGTGTCTAGATATATCGGTAACTGTGATCAGGAGTTCCTTTTTGTCCACTGCAGCTCTCTTGCTGGCTGTGCGTCTTTTTGATGGAGACCTTAACCAATTGGTGGCTTTTCAAGTTTGTTTTACTCTAACAGACTACCTGCATATCTGTCCTTTAAAACTATCCAGACCTAGATGCAGTTCTGAATGCTGCCATTTATCTTCATGGCCATTACGAACTTTGAATAAGGCTGTGTCCTGGATCTTGCATGCTATGTTTAGAACAGAACATGTTTTGAAATGCAGTGGAGTTCCTTTGCCCCTCCAAATTTTTTGGACTTCAAACTGCAGACAGACAGCATTGCCAGTGGAATTAGGGGAATTGTAGTGGAAAGCATCTACAGGACCAAACATTCTGCATCCTTGCTGTGGCAGCATCACAAATCTCATCCTTGGGAAACAAGACAAGACTTTTATCTTGAAGATTTTAAAACTTCTGATAGGTTGCTGTCAGCCCTGGAGATTGGAGGGTACCCTATAAAATAGAAGGAAAACTGAGATGATTTTTAAAAGGTAGCTTATTTGACTAATTTTCAGTTGGATTATTAATATGGATCTTTTGAAATGGGTTTTTAAAATCGAAAAAGCTGGTTGGCTAGATAAGTGGTTTAGATAACTAGCTGCAGAGCCAGTTTGATTGGAAGTTTGATTCCATTGTGCCTCCTGGTAGAAGAGCCGGTCTGTGTAGTCATAGGCAAGCTGCACAGTCCCAGGGCACCCCCAGAAGAAGGGAGTGGTAAACAACTTCTGTGTATTCTCTACATAGAAAACCCTGGAAAGGGTTGCCATAAGTTGAAATCAACTTGGCAGACGTGCCCCACTACACCACAGAAGTTGCGAAGATTCCCTGTGTGTTGCAAACGTGCATGGAGGAAGGAGTCCTGATGGAGGCAGCCTCCATGCACTCTATATGGAGGCAGCCTGCATCAAAATTTGTTCCCCCATGCACCTTTGCAAGTTGCAGGGAATCCTTGTGACTGTCACAGTGCAGCCAGGCACTTTGATGTGGGAACATCATGGAGATGAAAGTACTGCTCTATCTCCTGCCAGTTTGAGGTCTCCCAGCCCCATCATTTGACCTGGAGAGTTCCCAGTGACTTATGGAACCGGGAGTCCTTGAATTCCAAAAATCCTATCCAATAGTACCTTCAATAGCTGTTTTTCTTTTGCAATTACAATTTGTTTGATTTGGATCACTCATCTGCTTTTGTTTTCAAAGGTGAAATATAATGCATTTAATTTATATGGAGTATTAATTAGAATTATGAAGCAACTCTTAAAGACTTGCAAGTCAGATTGAATTTTTAAAAAATGTTGATTCTTTACTTGTCCCATATTTAAGAAAAGCTTCTGGTTTTCTTACTGTTGTAAACTGGAGGATAGTACACAGCCAAATATATGTTTATCTTGTTCATTTGCACTTTGATCTTTTCGTGGTCAAAGTGGTGAGAGTGAATCATCAGTTCAATAAAGAAGATTTTTATAGGTACTATAAAGGGCTTTCAGATAGATCATGACTGTGTTTAACCACCAGTTCATTGCCATTGCTTGTTTTCAAAGAATAATAAAAACCTTATATTAGAGAGGTAGAAAATGTGCATGAACCTTTGGGGGTGATGTTTTGCTTGGTTGTTTTAGCCTTTGTCGCTATTTACTATAAACACTGAATAACCTGGGATGACTGTGTATGGAAATAACTATTACACTCTCACAGACAGTAATTCTTCATGTATCAAAAACTTTTGCATCTATTTTTTCTTCACAATATGGATGAGTAACACTTTGTCATGACATACAGTAATGCATATTGTGGAATTGTCATTGGACTACTGCAAGGTATATTTCTTTCTAGTGAGAGCCAGTGTGGTGTAGCAGACTAGGACCAAGGAGCCCTGAGTTCAAATCCCTGCTAAGCCATCAAAACCCCTATGGAAGTGGGGAAGTAAAACCAGTCCTGAAATATCTCACATACATTGAAAATCCTATCAGGGTTGCCATAAATTGAATATGAATATAACATAATATACAGCAATTGTTTCTACTTTGACATAATCTTTGTATTTTGGAGAACAAAAAATGGGCCCAAAGCTTTTCGATATATCCTTGTAATTAACCAAGTATAACTGGGTGGAACATAATGCTGTGTTTAATGAAGGTTGTAGTCTGACATAATTCTAGGTCACCAGGTTAGAGAAGGATGCCATGGTACTTTTATCTTTATCTTTTATCTTTTAACGGAGAATAAAGAAAAATCTCAGACATCATTTTCATCAAAGCAATAAGTAATCTCAGATTTTCCCATGAAATGACTTTTTCTTTTTCTTTTCCTTCCTCAGGAAAAGAGGGATAGAAGTTGTACAGGTGAGTAAATTTGATTTTAATCTCATTATTGTTAAACCTTTTCTAGAATCATTTCATGTTCTGTTGTTCTCTCTTGTGCTCCTGCTCCTATGTTGGATATTTTGTGTCATTTTGCCTAATTTCAGATAGAGACAAACAATGTTGCATTTTTAATTTGTGTGTGTGTGTGGTGGTTGAATTAGACTGCTGTTGTTAATTATAGCTAAGTATCACTATTTAACATATACTGTTACAGTATAGTAGATGTGGAAAGAGATCTTAACAAAAATAGAGCATCTACAGAACACAGCAGCACTGTTGGTACTTGAATTGTGATGGCAAAGATGGGTCACCCAATCCTCAAGACCTACTTCAAGTTTCCTTCCTATATTTAGCTAAGTTATTCCTTGATGTAGCCTTCTGAAAAAGGTAACTGCAGATATACCCCCTCCAGCCCTAATTTCACTGCTGTATTCCCCCCCCCTCCACTTTTGTGTGTGATGTGGTAAGGAAAGACAGAATGAGATTTATTTAGCATTACACATCACAATGAGACGACATAGAACTAGATGCATTCCCGTTCAAACAAAAGGCTTGAGTTGTGGGCAGAGCTTGGAAAATTGTTTCTTAGAAGGAATCGTTACTGTCACTCATTGTGAACTCCTCGTTTTGCTTATTACTTTTTCATTTTGGAATCAATGGGGATTTTAGTGAGCCAGCTTCTCTGTAACTTTAGCATACTAAATTGCAATTAGAGTAGGCCCATTTGAATCAATAGAACTTATGTATGGGTTCACTAATTAAAATACCCATTGATTCAGTGGGCTTACTGTAGTACAGTTGAGTCTGAAATGGGAATTATGATGGAAGTCCTTTTTCAAAGGCATAGTTGACTTCTCATGGCTTTGAATAACTAATCCAAAAAGTTTTATTACGCTGTGGCAATGCTCAGTGTTGGTATATTCAAGAACCTCTAACTTCTCTAAATTACATATGAAGTATCTTTAGTTATACTTTTGGAAGCAAGGCTTGTATGTTCCAAAGTGGTTTTGCACAAAGAACACATGCTGGCTTCTCTCTTCTTCCTTCCCCACCCCCAACAACATAGCTTCTTGTCCACATCATCATAAATGTATTCTTCTCAAGATGTGATTGGATTTGAACTTCTCTCAGGCCTAACCTGCATAGCCAATAATAATAGGTGATGGAAATTGCAACCTGAGAACATCTGGATGGCAATACTTTCCCACCCATGTATTGTCATAACAAACATCATTCTTCTTACCTCGCCCACTCTGTCTTCTTTACCTGATTACCTTCTTAGGGCACATTTACTTCAAGACCTTTTAGGGTTAGACTGAGATGCCTCATTGCAACTCTTCACCCCTCTTATAAAAAAAATTGCATACTAAACCTGCAGATTACAGTTATACTAATGTAATTGCTGCTAATGTTTGTTTTGAGACCAGAGCAGTGCTTTATTTATTCATTTTCATGTTTCTTATGGTGATAGGCATTGAAGTTGATGTAGACTTCCATCCAGTGAGATCAGTGAAATCATGGTTTTGCTGCTCTCTGCTTTCACTCACAAAAACCCATGAGGTGAATCAGGCTGAGAGTTGTTCCAAAATATGCCAGTGAGCTTCATGGCCAAGTGGGGATTTGAAGCATGTCTCCTGAGTCCTGGTCCTGCATTCTAACCATTGCACCACATTGGCTCACACATTTGAGTAGTAATGTTTGTGCCTTACCATTACACATTTCTTATTCCTCTTGGACAGGAATATATAACACTTAAAAAATAGGTGCCTTGCACTCTTCTATTTTTAGATTGGGTTGCCATTTCCATGTAAGTATTTATACAAGGAATAGGTTTTAAAGACTTCACTAAATGTGCTGAAAACCCAAAATACAGTAAATTAACATTCAAACTTCAAGTCTAATACAATGATAGACTTTGAAGTAGTGATAGGGACTTTGGACTTGTGCACTGGTAGAAACACAAACACATGAAAAAATATCACAGTAGCATGGTAAAAATGTGGAAGACAACTCTGATATAAATAGAATTGAGTAAATGTTCTCTTTTCCTAATAAGGGAGATATTGGCCAACATCATATGCAAATTGTGTAACCTTTTGGAGGCAAAAAGTCCTAATTTTAAAAACCATCGTAGACATTATAAGTTAGAAGCTGAGTCACACATTTGATCGTGCAATAGATAGTGTTTATTGTGATTTCTTAAGATAAGGCAATTCTGCTTTAAAACTTGTGCTATTTGTGTTACACCAGCATATCTAGGTATATAGATTTGGGATATTTATTCATTTGCTAGACTAAAGTGGGGGATCTTGACCAAGCAGAGACTGTTTGGCTTCTCCTGGAAGCTGACCACTTTAATAACAAAGTTTTACCATGTCCAGGGTCATCTAAGACATTTTGCTACCAGAAACAAAGAGCAGGATGGTGCCCCTATTCCATGTACATAAACCAACTGGATAAGCAGTTGAATCTTACATCAGGAGTGGCAACTGGGCAAAGTTCTCCTCCAGTCTTCAAAGCTGCAGGCTACCTTAGTGAGCTGCATGGTATACACAACTCTGCTTGCCATCACTTCACTTCTTCCCCCCCACAATATTAAGTATTAACTAGCACAGCAGGTTTCAAAAGTTAACTGTTTTCTCCTTTTTGAAATATGTTCCATCAAGCTGTAATTGTGTCCTCTTTGGCATGTTTCCTCTCTAATGCACTTACTACTTCATCTTCTTACATATACCTCTTCTTTTTTTCAGACAGCTTTGGCCAATTAAGCTTTATCTTAAAAGCAAAAGATTACACAGTTCAGTAACAGGTCTAGAACAGGAAAATAATTGGCTGCTGCCAGAGGTCTGCAGTGCTGTATATTTTTCTGCTAGCTTCTGCTGAAGATTTCTTCTCATGACATAATAAGGGGGTCTCATAAATCTTTACTAAGCTTATGACACAAAATCACTGGTAGCACTTGAAGGTGTCACTTCTGTGCTGCTGCACCATTCTGCATGTTGTAGAAAAAATGCTGAAGATTGAATTTGGACTTTACTGAAGCTCTTCACACTGGTTAATATTGAAAATGGCCATCTCCTTAACTAGCTCTAGGTTATGTACTGTTGGTTTCTCTTGCATGGAGAAGGAAGTTGGATTATTCTGGACTACAATATGCTGGTTATCTGATGAACAGGTTGGAGCAGAACTTGGAAAGTTTATTTCTTGGGCATTGATCAAGCTGCACAGGGCATTCTGGGAGTTGCAACCCAAAACATTTCAAGGGGCATATGTGTTAGTCTGTAGCAGCCTCATGGAAACCTAAATAATAACAAGTTTTACTGGCTGCTTTTGTGCATTGTACCCCACTTCTTCAGATGCGTTCTTCAGCACATGAGAGCTTATACTAAATTAAACTTTTTAGTCCTTAAGACAACATAAGACTTCGTTGTGTTTTCCACCATAATCCAAAAAAGGACATTGTCCAAGTTTTCAGTAGAGGAGTTAGATTTGTGCAAAAGAGGAAGATTTTTCTTGTAATCATAGTATGTGCTGTTGAGTCAGTTCTGACTTATGACAACCCTTCTAAGGGTTTTCTAGGTATAAGCTACTGAGAAATAGTTTAGAAAAAATGAGAAAAAGGATGTCTGGTCTCCAAAATAATACAAATGTAAGAACAGGCGATACCTTTATTAGACTGCTAAAAAAAAATTCAACCAAATAGCAGACACCTAGCTTTCAATGATAATTCATCTTCTTCAGACTGCTGGACCCTCATTAGGGCCAACTGTGATGGAGATATTAGTATTCGTATATGAATATGAATACAGTGGTGCCTCGACTTACGACCGTCCCGACTTACGACCATTTCGAGTTATGACCAGCTCCGCCCGCAAAATTTTGCTTCGTCTTGCGACCGGAGCTTCGAGTTACAACCAGAAAAAAGGCAGGGAAAAAGGCAGGGAATTCAGATTGCTAACCGTTGGTGGCAAAGAGGCTGCTTCTTTGTAGCTCTTTCGCCCCAGCGGTTAGAGAGTGTGCGTTCGGAGGAGACTTCGGACTGCCTGGTAAGGTGCTGCTTTCTACTTTTTAAAAACTGGCTGTTCTGGGTGGGTTTTGCAGCGTGGGTTTGGGCTGGGTGGTGGAGTTATGTTTCTATGCTGTGATGGGTCTTGCAGGGTTTGTTTGTTTTTTGGTGTTTTTCCCCCCATTTCCGATGGGTCTTGCAATCTCTGTTTGCTTTTTGGTGATTTTTTTTATTTTTTATTTTTTTTATTTTTTTGCATTTCTGATGGGTCTTGCAGTCTCTGATTGCTTTTTGGGTTTTTCTTTTTGCATTTCCGATGGGTCTTGCAGTCTCTGTTTGCTTTTTGGGTTTTTCTTTTTGCATTTCCGATGGGTCTTGCAGTCTCTGTTTGCTTTTTGGGTTTTTCTTTTTGCATTTCCGATGGGTCTTGCAGTCTCTGTTTGCTTTTTGGTGATTTTTTTTTTGCATTTCCGATGGGTCTTGCAGTCTCTGTTTGCTTTTTGGTGATTTTTTTTGCATTTCCGATGGGTCTTGCAAGGTTTGTTTGCTTTTCAGGTTTTTTTTCGTTTGGCCGGAACGGATCAATCGAGTTTCCAATGGGTCTTGCAGGGTTTGTTTGCTTTTCTGTTTTTTCTTCTTCCTTCGGCCGGAACAGATTAATCGCATTTCCAATGGGTCTTGCAGGGTTTTGTTTTTGGTTTTTTGTTTTGGTGATTTTTTCCTTCGGCCAGAACGGATTAATTGCATTTCAATGCATTCCTATGGGAAATGGTGCTTCGACTTATGACCATTTCGAGTTACGACCATCTTCCGGAACCAATTAAGTTCGTAAGTCGAGGCACCACTGTATCCCCATCTCTAGTTGTAATCAAAATTATTCAACTCCCATTGCA
The DNA here is from genome assembly GCA_037013535.1 of Intellagama lesueurii. Lineage (NCBI taxonomy): Eukaryota > Metazoa > Chordata > Lepidosauria > Squamata > Agamidae > Intellagama > Intellagama lesueurii. Next base: position 25,590,993 of record JBAJHW010000001.1, read on the forward strand.
AATCAGGTTTATTGTCAAAATTTACAGACTTACAGCTGTTTGCAACAAACAAATCAAACAAAAGCAATTGAGACAGTTCGACACAACGAGTGCTTCAAGGTTTCCCCAAATTCAATTGAAAATGCAACTTTTAATGAATTCTGCAGTCTCAGAATTATTCAACCCCCTGAATAGAAGAATCCTTCACAACAGCACAAAAATGCAAAACATGTGTTGTCTCAAGCACACCTGATGCAACAAATCAAGGGCTTCATTAGTTACACTAGGTGTGCTTGAGTGGAACACATGAAATACCTGAACTGGCTAGGGGTTTGGTGAATGTCATGTTTGACTGCATGTTAGAAATATGGCTAAGTCAAAACAATGGTCCAAAAAGTTAAGAGAAGAGATCATTGCCTTTCACAAGCAAGGAACAGGGTACAAAAAGATAGTGAAGGCACTGAATATTCCTAGAGACACCGTTGGAAGCATAGTTCACAAGTTCAAAGTTCAAGGAACAGTGGTTTCACTACCTGGACAGTGCAGAAAAAGGAAGCTATCAACGGCTGCAGTCAGATTTCTGAGAAGGCAGGTTGAGAAAAAACATAAAGTGACTGCAAAAGCCTTGCAGAAAGACTTGGTGGCATCAGGCACTGAAATTTCAGTTTGCACAGTAATGTGCATACTAAACGCAGGAGCTTTCCATGCCAGAACCCCAAGACATACACCACCACTGACCCAAAAGCACAAGAAAAGTCAGCTCCAATATGCTCAAAATCGTATAAATAAGCCAGAGAAGTTTTGAGATTCTCTTCCGTGGAGCGGTGAAACAAAACTGAAACTTTTTGGCCTGATGGATCAGTGGTATGTCTGGAGGAGGAAGAATGAAGCATACTCTGAAAATAACACACTGCCTACAGTTAAGCATGGTGGTGGCTCAGTGATGCTCTGGGGCATCTTTGCATCCTCTGGCACTTGAAACCTGCAGCGTGTGGAAGGCAAGATGGATTCTTTGAAGTATCAGGAAATCCTAGGAGAAAATGTCATGCCGTCTGTAAGGAAGCTAAAGCTTGGGTGTCATTGAACTTTCCAACAGGACAGTGATCCCAAGCATACCTCAAATTCCACCAAGGCTTGGTTGCAGAAGTCCTGGAAGATTCTACAGTGGCCATCACTGTTACCGGATTTGAACTCCATAGAAAATCTCTGGTGGGATTTGAAGAAGGCAGTTGCAGCACACAAACCCAAGAATATTACTGGAGGCCATTGGTCATGAGGAATGGACTAAGATTCCTCAGGAATGCTGCCAGAAGCTGGTGTCTGGCTGTGCATCTCGTTTGCAGCAGGTCATAACAACAAAAGGGTACTAAGTATGGAAGATAAGCACCAAAAACTCTACTAAGCACTAAAGATACCATGAAGAGGTTGAATAATTTTGAGACTGCAGAATTCATTGAAAGTTGTGTTTTCAGTTGAATTTGGGGAAACCTCTAGAAGCATTCGTTGTGTTGAGGTATCTCAATTGCTTTTGTTTGATTTATTTATTGCAAACAGCTGTAAGTCTGTAAATTTTGACAAAAAAACTGATTTGCAGTGGGGTTTGAATAATTTTGATTAAAACTGTATTTGATTCCCATCTGATCTCTATAGCCAGGCATTTTTTTCACATTAGCACCTTCTGAAATATACTGGTATCATGTTAAATTATTTATGTAGATCAGTAGTGTTCACTGATCACTCACCATACCTTGATTTACCTAAGTGATGAGCAGAGTTAACCTTCGGAGTAAGGAAAGTGATGTCTTGTTCCTCATATGTGGTTAGATTGTAATTCTCATCATTGGCTGTGCTGGATAGGGTTAATGGGTGTTGGAGTCTTCCCTTACCCAAAACATAATATTTTGTTCAGAAGCTGTAAAAAGCAAAAAGGAATAAAATCCGTGTGATATTTTCATTCTCTTTAAAACAAGGTATAATATTTTGCTTATTTTTCTTTTTTCTGCTTTTTCTGCTTTTTTCCCCTGCAACATACTTTCTGCTTTTTTCTGCTTTTTTCCCTGCAACATACTTTCTCATGTGGTGTGGATCTTGTCTAAGCCAGAGTTGTTTTAAACCTTTCATATCTTAATGTCCCACCAGTCTGTCAAAGATCCTGGATTGCTACATGGTAGAAAACCTACTTTTTAAAAGAAATACGTTTATGTATTTATACTATTATGAAAGTCCTGTGTCTCACTCGTGGTACGTGTACCACTGTTACTGAACCACTGGTCTAGGCAATGGAATGATAAGATTATTTATTTACTGCACTTCTGTACCACCCATTAGATGAAGCTCTCTAGGTGGTTCACAAAACAAAGGTTAAGACTATAAAAAGACAGATAAACAAAAACAATGTAAAATGCAGAACAAATTAAAATAGCAAAGTATAAACCAGCAGAGAGGACAGCTTCATGGAAATGAAACAGTACCTAGCAATAAAAGCCAATTACTTTTTAATGTGCTGTCAAGTTGATTCCCACTGCCTAATAATAAATTATAGTTCAGTAAAACAGTCTGAAAACAGCTAAAAGGAACAGTATAAAATCAGTTTAAGAACAATTATTTGCAATAAAGTGGGACTAAAACTAGCTGCTCTACATGCAGAGGTGTGCAGTGATAGGGTTTGATTCGTATCATTCTCAGGGAGATTTTTTAAGATTTTGTACTCCACAGGTGAAGAGACCTTGTCCAGGGGACCTATCTAGGATACTCAGTTGAACATTATTGGAACAAAATTGGCATGGCAACTAAGTTCATTTAACAATTTTGGTATTAATGTATTTATGAATATGATGAGGATTAAGTGGAATAGCGATGCGAACTGGAAAATCATTTTTTAAAATAATCACTGTATTAGGCAATCTACAGTGATTGTACCACAGTATGTTTATATTGCTCATTATAGGGAGATATGTTTTTGTCACATTCGTTAATGACTGTTTTAAAGGGGATAGGGAAAGTTCAATTTCTTTTTCAAACAATGGATTAATCAGGGATCTACAAAGAAGTGAGCTTGTCTTTAGTCTAAGTAAGACACTGCTGAAAATATTTTGCACTAATTGTTGCCAGGCAACACTTGTTTTTACGAAATGTTGAGGGGGTTTAGTTTCATGTGAAATGTTAGTGGACTAAGGAAAGAGCAGAAGGCTATATCCAAGGAAAGAAGATTACAAAATGCATATCCAACAATATGTACATGGAGATTTCCATCCCAACAAGGTTTGATTGAAGTTGAAGAGCGCATTCCTTTTTACAGCTTATTTTTTAAGCTTTTATATGCCAAAAACTTAATGAGAAGATGTATCTTTCTCATATTCTTATCTCAGTTTTTTTTTGGGGGGGGGGGGCTTTTTTGGGTAGAGAATAGGAAAGAACGTATGCTTTAAAAAATAGAACATTGTGTTAGGACATAATAACCAAAATCCTGTTGCTTAGTATTGTAAATTGCACTAGAGTTGGCTCATTGAATCGGCTCCCCCATAAGTTCCATTGATGCAAATGGGTTTACTCAAACTACAGCTTATATTAGCATAGTAAGTTGCAATTAGAGTATCCCCATATGATTCAATGGAACTTAGTGGGCCTACTAAATCCTCATTGATTTAATAGGCATACTGTCATGTCATGTATTTCATCAAGCAACAGGATTTTGGCCAAGGTTACTGCTTTCATAGAATCATAGAAAAGTGAAGTTGAAAGGGGCCTACAAGGCCATCAAGTCCAACCCCCTGCTCAATGCAGGAATACAATCAAAGCATATCTGCCAGGTGATTATCTGTGTTTTTCTTGAATGCCTCCAGTGTTTGTGTCTGGACAACTTGGTACTGTTCTTTGCATTTTAGAATCAGAGTTGGAATAGGTTTCAAAAGCAATTTAATTCAATCTCGTGTGGTTACAACCAGATTTGATGTATCTATCTATTGATATGTTTATCCCTAAAGTGCAAGTTAAATGGAGCTAGGAGAATTTTTGTTCAAATATAAATAGTTTATTCATCCCATACCAGATATTCTTAGCTCATTGTACTCTCACACTGGAAAGTCATTACTTCAGTTGTTAGCAGAAAGAGTGCAATTTTCCTCTCTTACCCAGCTTTCTCTTGCCAAATAACAGCTGGTTGTTTACAGTGCTTTGATAGAAGCAGCTGAAGAATGGATAGAAAAGACACCATTGGAGTGGAGTTAACAGTGTGTTGGATCAAACTGTAAGAAAAACAAAAGAAGAATGTTGGCTGGTTTTGTAAATAAAGGAGAGCTTTTTATTTATTTATTTATTCAATTTATACCCCGCCCATCTAGACCGAAGTCTACTCTGGGCGGCTAACAATAATACATAAAAGTAGAAACAATATAATAAAATAAAGACAACTGTAATAATATAATTCAAGATGGCAAAAGTAATTAGGTGATGACAGGAGTCTTGTTGAGCAAAGAACACAGACTTACGGTCTAAAATGCATCCAGAAACAATTTTCTGTAATGAAATAGTTTAACAGATTGCTCTAATATTTCCAGTGTTAAGACTGGAAAAAGTTGCCTTCTTTTTGCTAAGATGGTCCATAATGTCATGCTAGATCAGATGCTTTTTATGTTGAAAGTCCCATGCTGAGTCTCTAGGTCAAAACGTACTACAGTACCTGAAACGTGAGTTTCATTTGCTAGTCAGAGAATATTGAACTTGAATATCCAGTGGCTTGGCTTGGTATAAAACAGCTTCCTGTATTCTGGTATTCTACTTCCTGGTTGAAAGGGTAGGGGTACAAGCCCTGTATTCTACCTCATGTAGTTTCTGGAAAGCTTGGCAATATTCCCCTACCATCACTGTCACCCAGGTTATGTGGGGAAGGTATTTAGTTGGAGGCCTGTGGAACATCCGTATGTGACTTAACATTCTACACACTATGTGTTCTAAATTGCACAAAGAAAGTACAGAAGTAAAGAGGACTCTGTAGCTCAACCCTTTCCTGACCTATATGGAAGGCAAGGAGTGAAAGTACAGAGTGAAGGACACATGACATAAATGATAGGGCCAACAAGCACCATGGTCCCACTCTCTTCTTTATGTGATTATAATTGGGCGAGGGAAGGCACTGTTATCTGAAAGATTTATTAGAGGAGAGATTTTGAACTTGCAAATTTGTGTTATTCTGATTTAGAGTTGTTAGGGATTCATTAGGCAGGTTTGTTTTTAAAGCATGTATTTCACTTCTAAGGGTTCAATTTTTTTTAGTACAGTTTAGTTATCAATGTAACAGCCTTGGTTGTAATTGATTACTTTGATTAAAAAAAACTAGAACAATTAAGAAAGAAATTCTTGTGCTTTTTGGAAGGATTTTTTAAAAAAAAGATCAGGAATATTTTTATTAGGCTGTAAAGACAATCTGAGTTCCTGGAGACTGGTTTTATTGGAAGTGAGAACCTGGCATTGAGCACCTTCCAGTTAGATATGCTTGAGCAAGGTTTCTGTTGTTAATTTTTTCTGGTAGAATTATACTCTCTCCCCCCCCCCCCCTTAAAGTAGAAGGTGTTGCAAACAAGCTTGCCATCATTGGCCAGATGATATAGATCGGGGCCAGAGAAAGTTGCATTACATGGCCACCCATAATTGTAATACTTGTACCTAAGATTTGTTTATAATTCAACTTGATCAAGTAATGCATGGCTTGCCCCAATGCTAAGGGAGGCATTGTAAATGTTACACAACCTTACCTCTCTAAGATAAGGCTATAGCCTCACGAAGACTTCTGATCTCTGTACCTTTGTTGTTAATTGTGATCTCTGAAAAAGGCAAGGACCATAAAATTTATGACAGGCTGAACAGCAGTTTTTGATTTTCCCTGCAATAAATACTGAGCATAGTTTGTTGTCCATGGTAATTTATTCATCTTTCTTGAGTCTCTCAAAGCTTGTACTGTATGGCTTTGTGTATCTCTGTGAGTGTTTTCGGATGGTGACATAGCAACCAACCATTGCAACCATGGTCACGCATGATAAAAGCAAATGAGGATGATAAAGCATGATACATTGTAAAAAAAATGTTCCCAATTGGGTAAGAGATGCCAAAATCTGCCAAAATAAGGTTCTCCTTAATGTAGTTTTAAGACTTGTGCTTTTTGTATTTATCAGATGTTGTTAGAAACATAACTTTTTGTATTATCTGTTCATTATTCCACTCCATGCATCACTACAAAAAGAGATAATAAATTTTGCATGTGCTAATTCATAGGTATTCCTACAAAAGTACAAATGGTTACCATAATTTTGGTACGTGAGCCACACACGCCATCTTCCCTTGGGTTGAAATGGCCTCCCTCCTCCATCCTATCTTCTATGAGCAAACCAGACCGGTTGAGCTAAAACAGAGTTTATTGACCTTGGACTATAATGAGGAATATTGGTAATTGGGATCAAATCCAAAATGGTCAAATGCAAAGTTTCTCCACCATCTCCTCCCTCCACTAAACTCCTGTCTACTGCTTCCTGCTTTACCTCTTTTAGCTGAGTCCTTACTTGAGTGAGGTTTGAGATGGTCTGTGGGGGCAAAATAGGCAAGGGGTGGTGGAATAAGGATGGCTTCTAACACCACCCTGAGAGTACACCTGTCAGTCCTTGCTTTTCCCTTTCCAGGGGCTGTTGGGAAAAGAGGGTTTAATGTCTTGTTGCCTGGTTTCGACCAGCTTGAAGGGGGTTCAACCTTTGATTTCCCAGGTGATCTCTTTTGGGCTGTGCAGCACTGCTCCCTTCTCTCACATTCACACCAATAAGATGGATGGCAAGGGATTTGGGGGTTCAGCTGTCTCTCCTGAGGGTCTCACCACTGGACTATCACCCCTGTTCAGATGTGTTCCCATTCACCCAAGGGCTCAGGCTCTTCAGGTGCTTCAATATCAAGATGATAAACCTGGGTCTCTGGATCTTCAAAAACATCATCACAACTTTCCTCTTCAACCAGGTCACACACCTTCATTCCTTCTGTCTTCTCCACCCCCACCCCCATTCACCCAAGCTTCTTTTTCCCCCACCTCCTTCTCATCTTCCTTTTCCCTTTTTATATCCTCCCTGACCCCTTCATGGATTGCTGCCTTGTCGTGGCGAAGGGGCTTGAGTAATTCAGAGAAGCTATGGGCTATGCCGTGCAGGGACACCCAAGACGGACAAGTCAGAGTGGAGAGTTCTGACTAAACGCGATCCACCTGGACCAGGAACTGGCAAGCCACTCCAGTATCTTTGCCAAGAAAATTCCATGGACAGAAACAAAAGGCTAAAAGATATGATGCTGGAAGATGAGCCCCTCAGGTCGGAATTCGTCCAACATGCTACTGAGGAAGAGCGGAGGACAAGGACAAGTAGCTCCACAGCTAATGAAGTGGTTGGGCAAAAGCCGAAAGGACGCTCAGCGGCGGATGTGCGTGGAAGTGAAAGGAAAGTCCAATGCTGCAAAGAAAAATACTGCATAGGAACCTGGAATGTCAGATCTATGAACCTTGGTAAGCTGGATGTGGTCAAACAGGAGATGGCAAGAATCAACATTGACATCCTGGGCGTCAGTGAACTAAAATGGACGGGAATGGGCGAATTCAATTCAGACGATTATCATATCTACTATTGTGGGCAACAATCCCGTAGAAGAAATGGAGTAGCCCTCATAGTCAACAAAAGAGTGGGAAAAGCTGTACTGGGATACAATCTCAAAAATGATAGAATGATTTCAATACGAATCCAAGGCAGACCTTTCAACATCACAGTAATCCATGTTTATGCACCAACCACCCATGCTGAAGAGGCTGAAATTAACCAATTCTATGAAGACTTGCAACACCTTCTAGAACTGACACCAAAGAAAGATGTTCTTGTCATTATAGGGGACTGGAATGCTAAAGTAGGGAGTCAAGAGATCAAAGGAACAACAGGTAAGTTTGGCCTTGGAGTTCAAAACGAAGCAGGGCAAAGGCTAATAGAGTTTTGTCAAGAGAACAAGCTGGTCATCACAAACACTCTTTTCCAACAACACAAGAGGCGACTCTACACATGGACATCACCAGATGGGCAATACCGAAATCAGATGGAGAAGCTCTATACAGTCAGCAAAAACAAGACCTGGAGCTGATTGTGGCTCTGATCATCAGCTTCTTATAGGAAAACTCAAGCTTAAACAGAAGAAAGTAGGAAAAACCACTGGGCTAGTCAGGTATAATCTAAACCAAATCCCTTATGAATACACAGTGGAAGTGAAGAACAGATTTAAGGAACTAGATTTGGTGGACAGAGTGCCTGAAGAACTATGGATGGAGGCTCGTAACATTGTACAGGAGGCAGCAACAAAAACCATCCCAAAGAAAAGGAAATGCAAGAAAGAAAAGTGGCTGTCCAACGAGGCCTTACAAATAGCAGAGAAGAGAAGGGAAACAAAATGCAAGGGAGATAGGGAAAGCTACAGAAAACTGAATGCTGACTTCCAAAGAACAGCAAGGAGAGCCAAGAGGGCCTTCTTAAATGAACAATGCAAAGAAATAGAGGAAAAGAATAGAAAGGGAAAAACCAGAGATCTGTTCAAGAAAATTGGAGATATTAAAGGAACGTTTTGTGCAAAGATGGACATGATAAAGGACAAAAATGGTAGGGACCTCACAGAAGCAGAAGACATCAAGAAGAGGTGGCAAGAATACACAGAGGAATTATACCAGAAAGATCTGGATGTCCCGGACAACCCAGATAGTGTGGTTGGTGACCTTGAGCCAGACATCCTGGAGAGCGAAGTCAAGTGGGCCTTAGAAAGCATGGCTAACAACAAGGCCAGCGGAGGAGATGGCATTCCAGTGGAACTATTTAAAATCTTAAAAGATGACGCTGTTAAGGTGCTACACTCCATATGCCAGCAAGTTTGGAAAACTCAGCAGTGGCCAGAGGATTGGAAAAGATCAGTCTACATCCCAATCCCAAAGAAGGGCAGTGCCAAAGAATGCTCCAACTACCGTACAATTGCACTCGTTTCACACGCTAGCAAGGTTATGCTCAAAATCCTCCAAGGTAGGCTTCAGCAGTATGTGGACCGAGAACTCCCAGAAGTACAAGCTGGATTTCGAAGGGGCAGAGGAACTAGAGACCAAATTGCTAACATGCGCTGGATTATGGAGAAAGCCAGAGAGTTCCAGAAAAACATCTACTTCTGCTTCATTGACTACACAAAAGCCTTTGACTGTGTGGACCACAGCAAACTATGGCAAGTCCTTAAAGCAATGGGAGTGCCTGACCACCTTATCTATCTCCTGCGAAATCTGTATGTGAGACAGGAAGCAACTGTTAGAACTGGATATGGAACAACTGATTGGTTCAAAATTGGGAGAGGAGTACGACAAGGCTGTATATTGTCTCTCTGCTTATTTAACTTATATGCAGAATACATCATGCGAAAGGCTGGACTGGATGAATCCCAAGCCGGAATTAAGATTGCCGGAAGAAATATCAGTAACCTCAGATATGCAGACGATACCACTCTGATGGCAGAAAGTGAGGAGGAATTAAAGAACCTCGTAATGAGGGTGAAAGAGGAGAGCACAAAAAATGGTCTGAAGCTCAACATCAAAAAAACTAAGCTCATGGCCACTGGTCCCATCACCTCCTGGCAAATAGAAGGGGAAGATATGGAGGTAGTGACAGATTTTACTTTCCTGGGCTCCCTGATCACTGCAGATGGTGACAGCAGCCACGAAATTAAAAGACGACTGCTTCTTGGGAGGAAAGCGATGACAAACCTAGACAGCATCTTAAAAGCAGAGACATCACCTTGCCGACAAAGGTCCGCATAGTCAAAGCTATGGTTTTTCCAGTAGCGATGTATGGAAGTGAGAGCTGGACCATAAAGAAGGCTGACCGCCGAAGAATTTATGCTTTTGAATTATGGTGCTGGAAGAGACTCTTGAGAGTCCCCTGGACTGCAAGGAGAACAAACCTATCCATTTTGAAGGAAATCAACCCTGAGTGTTCACTGGAAGGACAGATCCTGAAGCAGAGGCTCCAGTACTTTGGCCATCTCATGAGAAGAGAAGACACCCTGGAAAAGACCCTGATGTTGGGAAAGTGTGAAGGCAAGAGGAGAAGGGGACGACAGAGGACGAGATGGTTGGACAGTGTCACCGAAGCTACCAACATAAATTTGACCAAACTCCGGGAGGCAGTGGAAGATAGGAGGGCCTGGCGTGCTCTGGTCCATGGGGTCACGAAGAGTCGGACACGACTTAACGACTAAACAACGACAACATCCTCCCTGATGTCCTTTTATATCCTCCCTGAGGTCTTCCCCGGATCACTTCGGTTTCCACGCTTTTTGTTTTCCCAGGCTTTCCTCACACTCCTCCCCCTTAAGCCTTTTCAAGCATCCTTCCTCCCTCTCCCGATCCCCCTGAGTTTATTGAAACTTGTAATGGAAATATGGGATGTCTCGCTGACAGGTTCTCACTTACAATTGTCTCCCATCTCACTGTAGAAATAGAGTGTATTTACCTGTGCTAAAGAAGGCTGACAAAGTGATCTGTGTTGTTGTTTTTTTACTCTACTGTGCAGGTACATATTGGTGGCAGGCAAGTTTGAGGCCTTTGTTCTTCTACAGGTCCTTTTATCTTTAATCCAGACCGGCCTGGATTATGCCTGGCCCTTCAGAATCAGGACAATGGAGGGCTGTTCTCTAAAGTCAAGCACCTAGCAACCTTAGTTCTTATAATCTCTAGTTGCAGCATGTAATCATTGACATGCAAGCCTCTTAGAGTCTCTGCATCAAGGTTTCATACTGAATACAGTTTGGCATACTAGGCAGAAATTAAACCAAACATAGTATTTCAACAAGTCATCTTAAAAAACAAAAACAAATAATGGAGAGGTTGGTGATTTTTAAAAACAAATGCTGGTATACAATTTTTTAAGTGTCTTATGTGTTGAAAAGAATCAAAGAGAGCTGTAATAGAAACTCACAGTTTCAAAAGAAAGCTGTGTGGGAGGTTATATGACTTATTACCTGGGTTTCTTTGTTTGAGGAGTTAGGATGTGATATCTAGTCAATGGCTGCTTGAACTGTAGTTTGAAAACCACCTCTAATGCAGCTTGCATTTTTTCTAACCTCTAAGAAACAAGCCTGGCACAACTGTCTGCTATGAATTTTTTGGGACTCTTAATTTCTCTGCACTATCGACAAGACACTGGTGCATGTTATTTTCATCCTAGATTTTTTACTGTAATTCTTAAATAAAAATAAACAGAACTTTTTATTGAAGCAGGCCTTTAGCACTTGTTTGTTAATTGGTATCATTTATAGGCCGCCTTTCTCCTGGTGACGGGACCCAAGGTAGTGTACGCACTTAACAGCCTTCTAACAACAGAATTTTAAGTAAATACTGGGTTTTGGTTTTTAAGGTAAAATATTATGAGCCTTTTAATTAAGAGCTTTTAAAATGTTCCAATGTTAACTGTATTTTAATATATTCAGTTTAATTCACTTTTAATTATAAGTTATTGTATGTTAGTGTTACTGTTTTTAAATATATTGTTTTTAACTATATTACATTAGACCACAGCTTTTGGGAGAAGAAGGAAGGCCTAGGAAGAAATTCAGTAATTGACTGTTTGCAAGAAGCAGTTTCCTTGTACAGTTTCTTTATCCAATCTTTATAACCTTTGCCTAGTTCTTTAACACACCCAAGGTACACAAATGTTCAAGGATAAAAAAAAAACAGAACCTGTTAGCTTGCTTCTATGTGCAAAGCCTAAGATGTAAGTACTGTAGTATCAAACACAAATACAACAATAACAAAAAGAGGCAGACCCTCAAAATGGAACTTTAAAATTGGGCTATCAGTTTCATACCTCTATGAAACCTCTGTCCTGTTTCAGTGAGGAAGCCTTAACGACTTAAGTGAGGTCCCTTATGACTTCGCGTCTTTTTGTCACATTCTGTCCTGGACAAACATAAAGGGCATGATTTGGCTGAGGGTAAACACTTCTGTTTCATGGATCCATAAAGAAGCTTGAAGCATTTGCTTCCATTTCTCTTCCACTGAATTACATGAAACTTAAAAGTGTTTAAGCTTTGATTGGATTGCTTCCAATGATTTTTGTTGGCAGTTAATGAGTTGAAAAGATCCATCCCTTTTTTCCCCTTCCAGCACAAAAATATTTCACAAAGAAAATCTAATGATAAATTTGTTGTGAACAAAGCTTCACTGTCCTCTTGAACTTAATCCCAATTGTGTATTTATGGTAGCCATCTGGGGGCCCTGGCTACAGCTTTCATCATATGGAATATTAACTTCACTAAGACTTCCTGGTTCTTTTTTCTTTGCAGGTTCTGTTAGATCACATCAAAGGAGCCTAGATGTTGCAGCTTTTGTTATATGCATTTATATTTTGTGTCCAGATAGTTGGATATTTCACTTAGAATTGTTATGAGTGCAAGGCAGGGTAACACATTTCATGTTACATTACAGTGCACAAAAATAATGACCTCTCATCCTTCCTCAAACAAACTATTCAGTATTTGCAGTCAGTGGATTACATCCCACCCCTACAGCTTCTCAACTCTTCAAAAAGCCAGGAGTACTAAAACTGGGAAAGCCTATCTATATGACTCTCCCAGATGCTTTCTATGCTTATGATTGTGGTTGGAGCCAGTACATTTAGCTTTACACACACCCTTCCCCCACTTCTTTTTATGAACCTTACACTGTACTGGAAAACTTTACAGCTAGGTTTCTGAGATACAGATAAGATTAGAGTCTCTCCCACAATCAAGCGGTAGAAGAAGGTTGTTTCTTCTAGTACTTCTTTGGTGCTTTATCAGGACAACATAGGAGGTTAATTTTGAGTACATCTCAATTAACAGGACCTCACTATGTGGAGAAAGGTTTCAATTTCTTACCCAGTTAACACTTCTCCATCCTCCAAATCATACAGCACTTCCCCTGCTCCACCCCGTGCTATTTCTGTGTTGACTCCACAGTAGCCTTCTCCATCATGTGGCCTCTAGAGGATGTGTTATAAGGCTGTAGGTCCCAGTTTGGGCAGGACATGAGTTGCAGCCCAACACATCTAGAGGTTGGCTTGGTTGGGAAGGCTTCACCACAGGTTCCTTCCTTGCCTTTCAACCTGTTATATGGTGGCAGATTCATGATATCATTTACTATGTAGGTCTGCTACTTCATGTTCTTATCAGGGGCTTACTAATGTAGATGTGATCCCTTGTCTGCTTTCCCATGTCTGCTGTTCTATAGAAGTGAGTAATGTTTAGATGTCAGTTAAAACAACATAGTTGTGAAGTATGGTGGATATGTTCCCTGTGATTTTTACTGACTCACAGTTTTTCAGTTCCAAGTTCTCAAAGCAGTTTACATTAGAAGTAAATATAAAAACATAATAAAAACAGTATAAACACTAAAAAAATTAAACATTAAGAACAATTTAAAATATTCAGCAGTTAATATAGAAAATAAGACAACTTTTCCCACTATTTTTTGTTGTTTTTAGTTTGTATCAGGATTCAAACCTCAGCATTTTCTGAGATAAGTAAACCTTGTCTAACTTTTAGAGGGAATTTCCCTTATCTGATTAACATAATTAATTAAGTTTAAATACATCAAAATTCTGAAACCCTACAGAATTATGGTTTCAGAAACCAACTGCTGAAGAATTTTAAGAATGACCACTAACAGTTGTTGTTAGATTAATAAAAATAACATTTTTAAAATGGAATTGCTTCAGGCAGATGAACGAAGGCCAACATTCAATGGGATAAGGAGCATGAAAATCTTGGCAACTTGCAATGCGGAAATTCATATATTGAACTATGCAAATAAGATGTTGGACATAAGTGCTCTTTCAACTCATTAGATTATTCCTTTTCTGTGTATTTTTTTTGTGTGTGTTTTTCTAGAGTCATAAAATTATAAGTTTAGTATGAAAGTATCCTCCAATGATGTCATGGTACCTGATTTGCTATACTCAGGAGTGTCTGAAGAAATGAATTTAGTGTGATCAATGTATGACCCTGCCTAGCCCTCCACCTTGTAGATTTTGGTGACGCCCACCCTCATTTTATATCTTGCCAATTTAGAATTTTCATGAAGGTGTGAATTGTCTTTGTTGTAGTTTCACCTATTTTTGCATAATGTTATGCCATTTCTTTCCTTCACCTTTTATCTGTCAAGTCACCCAGGTCATTTTATAGGAAATAGTACTGCTGCCAGCGGTCAATCAGAACATGTAGGCAGGAGGGGGAAATTTGAATTGGTAGAAGGGCCTGGTTTGGTTGGACCCATCTCTTCAGGTAGGCTTTTAACAGTCATGTTTGAATCCCTGAATGCCTTCTTAGAGTTAAGATAGTTTTTATGTTTACTTGCTTTTAACTATTCAATTGTATTTTAATTAGCATATAGTTTAATTGTTTTTTAATCTTTAACTTATTGTGTTTTTAATTCTATTCCTTTGAATATTATGAGCCACCTTGAGTCCCCTTATAGGGAGAAAGGTGGCATATAAATAAAACAAACAAACAAATAACCTCAAAAACGAAGAGTCTGCTCTTCCTTTGCTTCATCAATGCTATTATGCTGCCTGCTTGCTTGATTCTCTGTTGGCCTGCTGCTGCTTTGTTTGGAGTAGCAGTGCAGTACAGAGGAAGAATTGAAGAAATGCAGTGCAGCACAGTTTCTCTGTGCTTCATTGCTTTCAAGGTAAGCGGCAAAGTGTGTAGTTCATCGCCAGCCTCAAGGCAGCATTTGATGCTACAAGAGATGGGATGGGGAACCAAGAGAGGAGGTGGTAAAAGTGTTCTCTGCTTTTTATACTTTTACTTTTATACTTTTTAATACTTTTTATACTTTTATATTTTTAGTACTTTTATAATGCTTACAGGAGGTGGGAAGAAGAGCCAAGAAAGAAGGAGACAGGAGTGCCCCTTTTATACTTTCATCTTTTTTATGCCTGAACAGAAAAGTACTATGGACTCTTGTACAGGCAGGCAGCATATTAATAGAGGAAATTTCCTCCACTTTGTTCTTGCAGTGTTGTATTCCTTGCAAAATAATAAGATACTGGTTGTCATTAGAGTTTTTACTACTTTAGACCATTATTGGATGACTGTCAGAGAGAATATGAATGGGAAAAAAAAGAACGAAGGAATCCAAAAGAGCTGGTCTCTTCCGTGTTCATCCAAAGGGTTGGTGCACAAAAGACACAAAACCAAAAAAGGCAGCCCCCCCAAGAACCCAAACCAAAATAAAAATGAAAGCTTTTGCCATGCAAATCCTTTATTATATCTAAAATAATGTTATGTCCAAAGATTTACTGAATTAGTTTTCTTGTTAGTAATGGCAATAATGGCAGGTTGGCTCGGCCAACATCTCAACATCCACCCCACCCCCCAGTCCTTCAAAATTTCATAGACCTCCAGGGAAAAAAATCAGAAGCTTGTGTTCACAGCTGGCATTTATCCCAGTAAAGAGTTAATTCCAGAATGAAACCAGATTATCACAGACAATCATATCAAACTTCATCTGAGTATCAAAATACAAGTCTATCCATTTTTGCCATAATTTCGGGCAATATCAGCTTGTCTCCAAGCTATATTTATATACATTGCTTCTATGTTCCATATGTGCAAAATTAACAAATCCTTCCTTACAACTTGTAAATGAATGCAAGCATCAAAACTTAAGTTATAAGTAGAACTTAACTCATGTTTGACTGAAGGAGCTTATATCCTAAAAGAGGCATATATAAAAATAAAAGAGAGAGCATTAAATATTAAAATTATTTAAAGTAAAAATATATAAAGTAAAAAGTATTATCCTTACTTTAAAAGCATGGAAAAAATACCAAAATTGTTTCAAGTAAAATATATATAAAGTAAAATGCATTACTTAGACTCTAAGCATGTTAAGAATGCACACACACAAAATAATACATTTTCTACATTGCTCATCCATCCATACCAATTAAAGTCTGTGGAGGAAAATCTATGACTTCTGTGTCCTTTCTCTGTGCTGTTTTGCTCCCTCCACTCTATCCTGGCATCATTTCAGCATCTTTGCTCCTTAAAAATGTCTGTCTTTTCTCAATTATTTTTATACTCTTATAAAACATTTTCCTTTCCTTTTTATCATAAACAAATAATTATCTGTTCACTCAGGTTTTCTGATAGTAAGACATTGCTTTATGTGCTGTTGTAATGTAATATCTCATATACTCTGCATATAATTACTAGGCTAGAAATTAAATGTTGACAATTTTATTATGACTGTCTCTTTCTAACATTTGGTTTTCTGTTTGTTGCTATTACCAGTCCAGAATTGTGTGGGATCTTAATACCTTTGTCTCATGAATTTACATTTTACAAAATACTGTACTGTCCTTTAATATATAGTCAAAAATCCCTTTGATTCAATCATTTACCTTTTGTTTATATTAGTCTTATTTCTACATTTACAAATTATAACCAAAGCATTCATTCATAACCAAAGCATCCATTCAGTTGCCAAGATTGTTTATAATTTGTTGACCTTGCTATGCCAGAGCTGACTAAATGTTTTTAAGTGACTTATGTAAACTATCTTTTCAAGACAAAAGTTGTAAAAGTTCTTTCACTTTAGAGCATATTTCCCTGTATCCCCCTGAATTTTCTAACTCTCTTAAATGCACAAGGTTTCAAACCTTGACAATAATGTTGCAGTTTATCTGTTTATTTCCTTGTTTTCTTCATCAGTAGTGCATGAATTCATTGTTAGCTACAAGTTCATGGTCATCATCAATAAAAAGCAGACCAAGAAATGCATTTAAAGATCCAAAATGAAAGTGTAGAGCTTGATGACAAATATAAGTATAATGGAATTTCATTCACCAAACAGTGCAGTCATAACCATGCGATAAAATTTAGAATAGAGATGGCCCAGGAACAGCTTCCTTAAGGTGAAGAATGTAAAATGCAACAAAAACTTAAAATTGTTTTTGAACATACAGATCAATGAGTGCTGTGTATTCTCAGTTCTATTATATGGTGTGGCCTTTATCACAACTACCGTTTTTTGAAATACGCAAAATAGTAGTCTATATATTTGAAATATGAATACATTGCAGGACCCTAAGAATTTTTTGGACCAAGAGGCTGAAGTACTAAAAAGAATGAACAACAAAATGGTAAAATATATGAGATCATAAAATATGGCTATAATTAAAAAATTATAATAAAAACACAGCAAATACTACAATAAAGTGGAATACAGGAAGTGGCCAACATTTTCTTCATCTTCCTAAGGGCATGTGTATTCCTGATAAAGTTCCCCATACTTTTCCCTCTCCAAAAGTGCAGAAGATAGGACATTATGGCAGGAAAATGCTTTTTCGAACTTGGAAATTTAGAGCTTGGGAAGTTAGCCATACAGCTACCTGGTGCAAACATCTTATTTTATTATGCAGTGTGAATGTTTAAAAACGAATTTGGTTGTTGAACTATTGGTGTAAACCTGTATGTTTGTAGTTTCTCAATCAGCTGCCTTTTCCATTCTGACTGAAAAATATCTACTAGAGTCAGGCACACATCCTAAAGCAGGGGAGGTGGTGGGAAGACACAAATATAGACAGCAATTCATTGTATATATCCAGGCAGAAGGATTTAGTAGAACTTAAGCCGGGCCACGTTGGAGTAACACATTTTAACTGCGACTATAGCTGTTCAACATTTCGCTTCTACTTTTTCAAATAGTCTCAAAACCAATGTAAGTACACAGTTTGAAATCTTAGAATATCTGAGCTGTGATCTAAGTACAAATACTTGAATAGCTGAGCGCATACACTTTCCTTTTGTGCAAGATATTTGGAAAACTGTCCGGTTAGGTAGACTGATGCCTGAACAACTTTGATATTGTATTCCTTGTATTTTGATTGTGCCTCTTTAGGCTATAAGCTCTTGCATTTTTAGAATATATTTAAAACATTATTTTTGATATTTTATTGTACTTTTTATGCTCCTGCATTTTGAAATCTGACTTAAGTGCAACTTACGTTTTGTTTTCATACATTTTTTAAAGCATTTGTGCCTACAGTTTTTTTCATAACTGTAAGACTTGGATGTTTTCAATAACTTTGAAGTATTTTTGTGCATGTGAAACAGTGCAGATAGATAAAGCTTGTAGAAGACAAGTTGACTTTGCCTGGAATTATTGCAACAATGAAAAGACTTGTATCTTTATACCCAGATGAGTTTTGATACGATTGGAAATGATTGATTTCATTCTGCAATTTGTGCCTTGTTGCTTTGAATGTGTTTTGGGTGTTGATTTTGTTTACCATTTTTAGTGTTGTATTTCTTTCTTTTAAAAGATCTGTACTGTTACCGTTTTTAGCTTTTAAATATTGTATTTTAATTACAGTATGTAAGCCACCTTGGGTCTTTATTAAGGAGAAAGGGAGGCTAAAAATATAATAAACGAATAAACAAACCCTACATGGGATAAATGCCAGCTGCGACGCAGGCTTCTGATTCCACCCCCCCCCCCCAATATCTATGAAGTTCTGTAGTGCTCTTCAGAAGATGTCCGATCAGAGAGTCTGATGCCTGAACAAGACCATAACACTCCTCTGAGCAGAGGAGCAAAAACATGTTTCTAGGTATTTACAACTCATTACTTGCTCAGTAAGGTTCCCATTAACCTTCCCTCTGTGCTTGATGTTCCTTCTGGCAAAGACCAAGGTTTTAGGCTTAGAACAGTTAAGAGTTAGTTATTGCAGTACGTGACAAGTGCCCTCAGGAGTTGTCTTAAACTACAGTCCTTTAAGGTAGTAGCACCACATTGTGAGTGTAAAGAAGAACTGAGAGCAAATCTAGCAGCCAATTTGGGAGGATGGAAACATGGATCAGTTAAGCTTTTAACTATCAAATTATATAAAAATTAAACAATGAGAGAGCTGAAATTTAGCCCTGTTTAATTCCATTGCAAGTTGAGCCATGCTAGACAGATGCCCTTCACAGTGACAGTTAGCCAGCAGCCATGTATTTTCATACAGATAGCAGCTAAATATTAACTGTGTCTATCGGAGTTTGAGATCTCAAATGCACTCCATTGTTTTACAGAATAAGATCAAATGCTGACTCAAAATCAATAAAAGCCATGTAAAGGGCACTACTATTAGCTGGGGAAATGTATTTTTCTACCATATGTTGTAGAATAAGTCCTTGATCTACAGTTAATCATCCCATCCCAAACTCTGCCTGTTCATTCTCTCAAATGTTTTCTTAGGTAAAGGTAAAGGTTCCCCTTGACAATTTGTCCAGTCGTGTTCGACTCTAGGGGGCGGTGCTCATCCCCGTTTCCAAGCCATAGAGCCAGCGTTTGTCCGAAGACAATCTTCCGTGGTCACATGGCCAGTGCGACTTAGACACGGAACGCTGTTACCTTCCCACCGAGGTGGTCCCTATTTATCTACTTGCATTTGCATGCTTTCGAACCGCTAGGTTGGCGGGAGCTGGGACAAGCGACGGGCGCTCACTCCGTCACGTGGATTCGATCTTACGACTGCAGATCTATAGACCTTACAGCACAGAGACTTCTGTGGTTTAACCCGCAGCGCCACCACGTCCCATAATTTCTTGTCCAAATGACTTGCATGCAGTTTGCTAATAATGCTCACTAGACTGATTGAAAGCAACAGAAATAGCCGTGGTCTTTTACACAGTCCAATGTAGAAGAGGTGATATCTTTATTTAGATAACTAAAAATCAAACATTCAATGCAAGCTTTTGTGAATAAAATTCACTTCCTGAAAGTCTCTGCCATGATCATTCTGGGACATAATTTTTCTACCCTATGCCTGACAAAGTGAATATTATTCATGAAAGCTTGCATTGAATGTTTGATTTTTAGTGGTCTAAATAAAGGTATCACCTCTTCTACTTTTAGACTGAGTTATGGTTGGCAGGATCAATTGTCAATTCTTTGCCTGTTTTCTATACATCTGGGTAATGATGGCATATAATAAATCCATGTGAACAAAGCTGTTAGGCTTAGAGCCCATGACTCTAATGACTTTTTATGGGTCTTTTCATAGGGTGTTACACTGTGCATTGTACTGTTTTCATTTATAAAAAATGTGCCATGTTCCCTACTTTAAAAAAACCCAACTTTGTTATATTCTGATTGTTAGCAGTTTAAAATCACAGCAGAAGATTTTCTCCTTACGAAGGTTTGGACCAGAAGCTCCAGCGTAGTAAGGCACACAGGAAGACACCAGGAATAAGTGCAGAGAATATTTACTTGCTGTACATATTTACATAGTGCTCACAGGAACATAAACATAGGCATTCATCAGTCAAACGAACAGAACATAAGCATGGCAGTCAAAATAGAACTGTGAAGGGCACACTAACCAGCCTCTTAATTTATACTACTTCCAACCAATCAAATTAGTGGTTCACCTCATGGTAGTTAATTCCACACAGCTGTGTCCTTCTTGTCATGTAAAGGTAAAGGTTCCCCTTGACATTTAGTCCAGTCGTGTCCGACTCTAGGGGGCGGTGCTCATCCCCGTTTCCAAGCCGTAGAGCCAGCGTTTGTCCGAAGATAGTTTCCGTGGTCACGTGGCCAGCGCGACTAGACACGGTACGCCGTTACCTTCCCACCGAGGTGGTACCTATTTATCTACTCGCATTTGCATGCTTTCGAACTGCTAGGTTGGCAGGAGCTGGGACAATCGACGGGAGCTCACTCCGTTGCGTGGATTCGATCTTACGACTGCTGGTCTTCCGACCCTGCAGCACAGAGGCTTCTGTGGTTTAACCCGCAGCACCACCACGTCCCTTCTTGTCATGTAGGCAGTGACTAAATAACTCCATCTGCACTAACCAATTGTTAATTACATTTCTTCTTCTTAAAGACCTAACACTGATGGGTTGTCAAGGCTTGCTAAAAATATTTGGAGTAAATAGTTTAGAACTGTTCTGTGTGCATTTCCATGGCATTTGGTATGGAACTGTGTGAGTGCCCTACTCAAAGTAGAGGCAGCTGGGAGAATGTCCCCCTGCCGGGTCTCCATATACTTAAAGCTGTTGGAACTGTCTGAACTGACATTTATTGACTCAAGAATTGAGTACAGCAAAAGAATGAAGAATGTCAACCTCCCGACTTGTCTGCCCATCAGGGGGCTAAGTTGTCGGCACTAGCCCCCTGGATGGTTCAGTCCACTCTGGTACCTGAATTATTAGTTCCACTGGAGTCGGTTGGTCCAGAGTTAGTGTCTGGCATGGCTTAAAGTCCTGTCCCAGCCAGATGACTCAGTGCAAGAAGGGTTTGTCAAGTATATGGTAAAGTAACATTGCTGATATATTAAGTCACCCAATGGCTGGGTCTGAATAAGAAAAGCATGTTCATTGAATTGTTTCACAGCTTTGCGACAGTTCTGCTCTTACAAATGTATGCAAGTATTGATGTGTCACACTGACTTGTACTGAAACTCTGCACAGGAACCAATTCATTGAAATTTCCCATTAGTTTAGACAGTTGTTTTGTAGTGGTGAACTCAGCTTGTAGAATCCTGCACTGAATTTAAAGTGGAAATGGATGGCTATGAGAAAAAAAGCTGTATATTAGAAATAAGAAAGAAAATCCCAGTGGAATCTGTCTTTAGTGTGGGGTGGGTTTTAATTGATTGTGGATAGAAAAGCATTTCAGTATCTTTTTGTTCCCAAATCTTTGAGAAGTAGAAAATACAGGCAGCCAATTAGTGACCTGACTGAATGGAGTTCTGTTGTGAAACAAGCTCCCTTTTTAATGCTTCTAATTTTTAAGTAGAAAATTTATCTGCATCAAGTTAACAGCCAGGGAGACAGAGCTGGTGAGGGTTTATGTAGGACAATAAGAAATGTCCATTTTAGATGGGTGTTCTAGTATAATCAATGTAAAGCATTGGATTTGAGAGTTACTCTTGGCTGCATGGCACAATATGGATACCTCTGTCTGGAAATTATAAAAAGAAAAACTTACTAACCATGTGAGTAGGTCACTGATGTTGTGCATGTTATGTTAGGATTAGGATTAGGCATCCTTCAGTCTCGAGAGACTATGGTAACATGCTCTGTATGGAGGACTTGGAACAGCGTCTAGTGTGTCTGAGAAGGCCAATTCTAGAGTGACAATCCATTCCACACTGAAGACAAATACAGTCTGTCCCCTGTCCAGCTCCCTGATTTGGCTGGTTTCGGGACTGCCTCTTTGCCTCGGCCTGCTGGACAAGGGTCTCTTCAAAATGGGAGAGGCCATGCTGCACCGCCTGCCTCCAGGCTGAACGCTCAGATGTCAAGGTTCTCCTTCGTATCCTCTGTGAATGCACACTAATGGGTTAGTCTGCGCCTGAGCAGAAGGATTCGGAAGCTTCTATAGCTTTAAGAGCTCTGCGCCGGGGGACCTCCCCCGGAGATTATATCACCACCCTGGCGCTGAGCATGCTAGTTCCGTTTCCTGCCGCCGCTGTTGCAGCACGTTCGGAGCTTCTCTCTCTCTTCGTTTCAAGAAAATATTGTCTGATTGACCTCCCGGTTTGACTTCGGATTGCTCGACTACTCTTTGAACTGTGAGTCCTCCTTTTCCAATTGGATGGAAAAGGAGCCCCCGTTTAAGCGCTGCAAGGTCTGCAACGCTATGTTTGCGACAAAAGACGGCCATTCCAAGTGCCTCTTTTGCCTAGGGGAGGGCCATAAGCCGGCCTCGTGTGCCCACTGCAAGGCTTTTACGAGGCCCGCGCTTAAACGCAGGCAGGATAGGCTTACAGCCTTCCTCTGGTCCCGGTCTCTGGACCCGCCTGCCATGGACCCCCTGAGAGCGCCGCCGTCTGAGGCATCTTTTGGCGCTTCTCCGATGAAACCGCGAAAATCGGCGCCATCTTCTTCCTCCGGGTCGAGGTCGACTGCCTCCGCTTCGGCGTCGAGGCCTCCCTCGAGCCCGACGCATGCGAAGAAGAAGAAACGTCCCTCTTCATCTGCGATCGTCTTGCCGGCTGTCGAGCTCGTAGAGCTACCTTCCGAGCTCATCCCACCATCGAGCCCGATGCCTCCGGCTTCCCCTGCGGGGAGCCGTCGAGCTGCATCGTCCCGAGGCTCCCCTCGAGCTCGCTCGGTGACACCGTTGCCTCCCGAGCCCGAGCCGTTGACCCAGCCGCAGAAGAAGAAGAGGAAGACTCGTCACGTCGAGCCCGAGCCCTCTCCACCTCGAGCTCCAGCCCGACAGCCTCCTTCGGGCCCGACACCTCTCGGGCTCGAAAGTCCAGTTTTTCCTGCTGTTGATCCGGCCACCTTCTTGGCTTTTCAGCAGTGGCAGGCTTTTTCTCGCCAGTTCCAACAACTCTCCCCCTACATGGGAGGCTGTTTCTCTCAGATGTTTCCATCGCAGCCCCAGCCAACTCAACCATTTCGGGATTGTACCTGGGGTCACCAGCATTTTCCTGGGCACCGCCCCGATGACCCGCCCTCAGCCATACCATCGGGACCGTCGCCCAGAGCTGGTCGGGGGGAGGCCGCCGATGATTATTACGGCGCGGAGTCGGACTTGGACTTACTCCCTGAGGGCTCCCCGGTATGCTCGCCTGTTCACAGTCCCCTACACGACTCGGCTTCCGCTTCAGAGGAGGAGACCCCTGCAGACGCCCCGCTGCTGGCTCCCCCCGCGGGGGCGTCTGCCACAGTGGATAGCCACCCGCCTTCGCTGTCGGAAAACTACACTGCCTATACCCAGCTCATCCGGCGTATCGCGGAGGTCCTTGACCTAGCAGTGGTCCAGCCCTCACTACCTAAGCCAGACAAGGTATTTGAGGATATGGTCAAGGACCACCTGGCGCCTATTAAGCTGGCGTTTATTCCTTCCCTCCTCACTTTGGCTAAAGAATCCTGGACCAGGCCTTCTGCATCCCTACAAGTTCCAAGGAGGGCAGAAAACCTCTACAAGGTCCATGGTCCCGATACGGACTTCCTGCAGCTACATCCCCCACCCAACTCTCTGGTGGTGGATGCCTCCCAACCGGCAACCCGGGCTAGGGCTAACCTGGCCCCATCCGACAAGGAAGGGAAGAAGTTGGATGGGTTTGCCCGCCGGCAATATTCCTTTGCCACTTTTTCCCTTCGCGTGGCTAATTATCTGGCGGCCATGGGGGCCTATCACCGCCATCTTTGGAATTTGGTCCTACCGGCCCTCAATGCTGCCCCCGATGACGTCCGCGCGGTTGCTCTCGCCCATCATCAAGAGGCACTATCCCTCGCTTGTCAGGAGAGGGAGGCGGCCAGATATCTTGTGGACATTTCGTCCAAACAACTTGTCACCGCGGTTGCGCTCTGGAGACACGCCTGGCTACGATCCGCTACCCTGACTGACGACGTAAAGGCCAAAGTCGAAGACCTTCCGTTTGATGGGCAAGGCCTCTTTGACCCCAAAACGGATGATGTCTTAAAAAGTCTTATCGACCATCGAAAGACAGCCAAGTCCATTTCAGCACCGTCGACGTCTCGCGGCTCCTGGCGTAGGTCCTTCTCCTCTCGCCCCCCTACTGATAAGCCCCGTTACCAGCAAGGCTCTTATCGGGGTCAGTCCCGCTATATACCGGGCCGGCCGAGACAGCGTCAACAGTCTCGTCGTCAGGACCCGAAAACCAAACAGCAGGTTTAACCAGCTGCGGCTACCAGCACCACTTCCCCATAGTGTTCGTTTAGCACAATTTTTTGATGCCTGGAGGGCTATCACCTCCGACTCTTGGGTTCTCACCATTATCGCCTCTGGATATGCGATTGAATTCCGCTCCATGCCTTGCACAGGGTTTGTAAGAGACACAGCCTCTTTCCCCATTCTCCGCGAGGAGGTGCAAAAATTACTCTCCAAAGACGCCATTGTGTTAGTTGACACTCCTGACATCCCGAGAAGTTTTTTCTCCCGTTACTTTATTGTACCCAAGAAGGATGGCGGCCTTCGGCCTATCCTGGACCTCAGGCCTTTGAATTTCTACATTACGCCTCGCCGTTTCCGGATGGTCTCCCTGGATGGCACAATCCAGATGCTTAGACAGGGAGACTGGTTTGTGCTTATTGATCTCAAGGACGCCTATTTCCATATTAGCATTCGTCCTGAGTCCCGCCGATTCCTCCGGTTTTCCTTGGATGGCGTAGTCTATGAATTCAAAGCCTTGCCTTTCGGGTTATCCACCTCACCGAGAGTGTTCACTAAGTGTCTCGCTCCGGTGGCTGCTTACCTCCGTTTACAGGGCATCACCATTTTCCCCTACCTTGATGATTGGTTGGATGATTGATAGCGTCGTCTTCAAACCTGCTGTCACAGCATCTGACCTTTACACTATCTCTTCTTTTTGACCTTGGTTTGCAGGTCAACGAAGAAAAGTCCATTTTGATACCTACCCAGCACGTCTCCTACATAGGAGGCGTCCTGGACTCCATCTCAGGTCGTGCCTTCCTTCCAGAAAGCCGCATCCTGAAAATCCATCAACTTCTTCCTCACTTCACTCCGGGCGCACGGGTTCAAGCCCTGTTGGTCCAGCGCCTCTTAGGACTTATGGCCTCCACTACGGCAGTTCTTCTACACGCCAGACTCAAAATGCGAACTCTTCAGGCGTGGTATCTGGACTCGTTCAACCCGATTACAGACCCGCCTTCCAAGACTCTTGTAGTCTCACAGACTGTCGCGGACGACCTCACCTGGTGGTCACACCGTCCCAACCTCCTCGTGGGTCGACCCTTTGGCACTCTCCAACCTTCCATCCAACTTACCACAGATGCCAGTCTCACGGGTTGGGGTGCCCACGTTCTTGGCCTCACCGCCAATGGTCATTGGGCCGCGTCGGAAGCTGCCCTTCACATCAACGTTCTGGAGCTCCTGGCAGTCTTCAAGGTCCTCCGGGCGTTCGAGCTTCTTCTCTCAAGGAAGGTGGTTCAGGTGACGTCGGACAACACGACTGTGGTGTACTACCTGAACAAGCAAGGCGGCACCCGCTCCCGCCACCTTCTTCTTCTTACCACTCAGATCTGGAACTGGTGTTACAACCGCGATATTTTCCTCATAGCGGTACATGTAGCATCTGCCGACAACCTTCTTGCGGATCGCCTCAGCAGGTCCCGGGACACGTCTCACGAGTGGTCTCTGGACGGGGTGGTCTTCTCCTCCCTCTGTCAGAGATGGGGTGTACCCTCCCTGGATCTATTTGCCTCATCTGCAAACACTAAATGCGAAACGTACTGTTCCCGTGCGGGTGTAGGCCGTCACTCAATGGGGGATGCCTTCATGACACCCTGGACGGGCGACCTTCTGTATGCGTTTCCTCCCATTCCCCTAATCCAAAAAGCAGTTATCAAGATGCGCCACGACCAGGCCAACATAATCTTCATTGCTCCCTGGTGGCCCCGGCAGCCGTGGTTCGCTCCGCTTCTCCAGCTAGCGTCGGATCATTTTCGGCTCCCGAACCTTCCACATCTTCTCTCCCTCAACGATGGCACAACGTTCCATCCGGACTTGGACTCTCTACATCTGACAGCCTGGAGGCTGGACCTTCGATAGATGATGTCCTCCGCCGGGCGCGTCGACCCGCTACCCTGGCCACGTATGCACGAAAATGGAAGTCTTTCTGTACTTTTGCGGAGGACCGCGGTGTCCCGGCTTCTCCCACGACACTGGACACGCTCCTCCAATTCCTTCTTCTCCTCTTTCACCGTGGATTGTCTCACTCCACTCTCAAAGTATACATCTCCGCAGTGGTAGCGTACCAACCACCTCTCTCAGATGCAGCTAAACTTTTCCAACATCCAGTTCTTAAACAATTCCTCAAAGGTCTCCGCAATATGCGACCGGCGTATAAACCGCCCACTCCACAGTGGTCTCTTCAGCTTGTCCTACGCAAACTGATGTCTCCACCTTTCAAACCTCTGTCGTCAACGTCTCTCCGTCTACTGACCTTCAAAACAGCCTTCCTCCTCGCTGTCACCTCAGCGCGACGGGCGAGCGAGTTGGTGGCCCTTCGAGCGGACCCGCCGTTCCTACAATTTCACCCTGATAAAGTTACCCTTTTTCCAGATATTTCCTTTCTGCCTAAGGTGGCCACCTCCTTTCACCTTAACCAGCCGGTGGTCTTGCCTACGTTTTTTCCAAACCCTTCATCCAACGTTGAGAAAGCACTCCATTCCTTGGATGTCAAGCGGGCTCTGGCCTACTATGTTTCCCGTACAGCGTCCTTTCGCTCTTCTCCGAGACTCTTTGTGTCGTTTTCGGAGCGATCTATGGGCTCCCCAGTTTCCTCACAAACCTTTTCTAAATGGGTGGTGGCTACCATCAAGCTTGCTTATGAAATTGCACACAAGCCTCTACCCACCACCATTAAAGCCCACTCGACCAGAGCTATTGCCTCCTCTACAGCTTTCCTCCGTGGTGTCGACCTTGCTGATGTGTGCAAAGCTGCGACGTGGTCTACACCCTTCACCTTCGCAGCTCACTATCGCCTGGATATCCGGGCGAAAGCAGAGGCTGCCGTTGGTAGAGCAGTGCTGGCTTCTGTCCTATCGTGACGCCCACCTCCGGGTAAGTCAGCTTGCTAATCACCCATTAGTGTGCATTCACAGAGGATACGAAGGAGAAAAGAGGTTACTTACCGTAACTCTGGTTCTTCGAGTAGTCCTCTGTGAATTCACACGAACCCACCCTCCTCCCCGCTGTGCGTCCCGACTCCTTGTGGTTGGCATGTACAGCGGCGGACAGTTCTACGGAACTAGCATGCTCAGCGCCGGGGTGGTGATATAATCTCCGGGGGAGGTCCCCCGGCGCAGAGCTCTTAAAGCTATATAAGCTTCCGAATCCTTCTGCTCAGGCGCAGACTAACCCATTAGTGTGAATTCACAGAGAACTACTCGAAGAACCAGAGTTACGGTAAGTAACCTCTTTTTCCCGTTGAGGTCCATTCCTAAGGCCTTCAGATCCCGCTTGCAGATATCCTTGTATCGCAGCTGTGGTCTCCCTCTGGGGCGATTTCCCTGCACTAATTCTCCATATAGGAGATCTTTTGGAATCCGACCATCAGCCATTCTCACGACATGCCCAAGCCAACGTAGATGTCGCTGTTTCAGTAGCATGTTATGTAGCCCCCATAGCATCTGGATATCCAACATGAATGTGTGGATGAGAAGGGCTAGGCAAAAATCTTCATTTTGTGTTGCGATAGATGTACATGGGAAAATCTCTTACCTTACAGCTTTGTATATATGTTAGAGAGGGACTGCATAATGTGTATGAGGGCAATAGATGGGCTTACTCAATGTGGTGAGGTACCCTCCCCCTTTTTATTGTAACTCTTAGGTAGAATATAACTCCTAGATATAAACGTCTAGACAAAGTATGTCTAGAAGTAAATGAAGTCAGTCTTAAAGTTAGTCTTTGAGGTGCCACCATGTTTTTGTCTTTTGAACTTTTTATTTCTATTTTGATTTTACCTATTATCCTAGATATCATAAATCTAAACTAGGAACAACTGGGTTTAAATCACCACTCAGTGATGAGGCTCACTGGGTGATTTTGGGACAGCCATTTTTTCTCTGTCTAAGATATTTCACAGGTTTGATCTGAAGGTAAAATGAGGAAATACCACTCTTAGTCCTAGTTGTTGCAAAACTGCAATATAAAAAAAACTCTTAGTGAAATTTTACTTTATTTAAAGATTTATTGGTTAATTAGGTTCAACAAAACTGTCAAATGTGTGATTTGAAACAGGAAAAGGAGCAAGCTATTACAGAATAATAATAATAAATAAATGAAAACCATGACCATGAATATAATGAAAACACCACAGATGGTGGATATATGTGAACACCGGAATTTAAGAAGCTCCAAAATGAAAGTTAAATTAATATATTGGAATGAATTAAATACGCTTCAGTGAGGAAAAATCAACAATAAAATAGAAGAAATGAAAGGGATGAATACCAAGATTGTTAGAGTAATTGATAATTTTTGGTAAGAATCCAGCAAGCTAAGAAAAGGTACTGGTCATACCAGGTTTCATGCAGGTGGTAATGATGCACAGTACCATTATACAGTACCATGGAGGTAGTTTGGATATCCAGTATCATTGCTATGCAATAATAGTAACAAAAGATGAATGTGCAGCAATCACTAATGTTCTTCTTTCACACCAGGTCACCAGGTAATATTTACTTAGCAAAAATGATCTTTTATTTCAATTTAAAATGGCCCAATTTGTTTTGGCCTGAATTTATGGCCTCCTTCAGGGTCTGTGTAAAATAAAATAAAAAGGGGAGGGAAGACAATACATTACCCATTTTTATATTGCAATACATAAAACCATCTAATTTATTTATATAATATTAACAAAGAGAATGTTGTTCTAGCATATTATTATATCTAATTGACAAATGTAGCCATTGCAGTTTATGTATAGCATTGATTTTTAGGCTGTATTATATCTTTTTCTTTTATTTGATCTGTACACAGCTCCAATAGATTAACTAAGACCCAGTGGGAGAAAGATTCCCTATTTATGGATGTTATCTTACACAGCTGTTATTCAGGGTCACTCCGAGTAATCCACAGACTCTTGCCTTACAAGGCAAGTATATGAAAGAAGCCATACTGCTAAAGAGGAGGGAGAAAATCTATTTCTTCATTTAAACCTTTGGGAGCCAGTGTACCCAGTCTCAGTATCCAGTCAGACTCACTTTTCAACAGAGCCTTATCATTGTTTGTGTGAACAGCATCTCTCTCCCAGAACTGTAAATCCTTTACAGGATGGTTGTTGTTTTTTTCCCATGTAATGACTGACCAAATATTTTCCCTGTCTTTTATTCCTAATGTTGCCTAGATGCTCCTCTATATGTACTTTAAGGGCCTTGGATGTTTTTCCGTGTGACAGGGGCATCTGATGGCATATGTTACCCAGCTGGTGTAAGAAAACATATGAGAAACACCAAAATGTCATTGAGAGGGATTTTAATGCTAACATAAGGAAAGGAGCAGATACAGACTGGAACATGAAATATGTATGCAAAATGTATGATGCAGTCTTGTAAAGAAGCAGCACATTCAGATCGCTGTGAAGGAGTCTGTGTACATGGCCCATCTGTGCAGGAGAATACTAAAAGCAGGACTATGAGAAACTAAGTAGGCAGTATTATACTTAATTAGCGATATTGAAATACAGTTAGGTTGATGAAAACATCCTGGAATTGAGAGAAATTCAGATAATAATCCTGTAATTGTCAGACGTTGCTTCAAATTAAAGAAATTACAAAAAAGCAAAAAAAAAAGAAGCTCAAGAAATTAAGCAGTCACGTGACCTAAGTGTATGTACTGTTAAGAAAGGGATTCTTGAAGGCATCGGCAAGATCATACATTCACATACGTCAGACAGAAATGCAGCTTGCTCCAACCTGAGAGAGATACTGATATATCGTGTTTCCCCTTGCCGGTGTATAAGACTACTTTTTTACCCTGAAATACATGCCTCAAAGTGGGGGGGTCGTCTTGTACGCCGGGTGCACTTCAGTTGGAATAGACATACCGGTAGCTTCCACCTTTTTCCCCTGAATTTCCAGTGCAAAGAAAGCCTCAGCAAGCCTCCTAATAGCCCGCCCATCAGCTGATCGTCGGGAGAGGGGAGAGGGGAGAAGTGGAGGAGAAGACAAAATGGCCACAGCCACATGGCTGCCTGGAGGCTTTTCAGCCATTTCGTCCTCTTTTTCAATGTTCGTAGGTCGAAGCACCATTTCCCATAGGAATGAATTGAAAACCAATTAATCCGTTCAGGCCGAAGAAACGGAAGGCACTTAAAACTTCCAACAACACACAGTAAACTCAGCTCCCTTGCTGAGGCATTAAGGGAAAAAAAGCCACCAACAAAACAGCACAGAAACATATCCGCCCCAGCCAAAACCCACCCAGAAGTTTTTTAAAAGGAGAAAACAGCAGCTTACCTCCTTGCAGACACACACACACAGGCTCACGAGCTCTCTCAACTGGGACACACCCTATACAGTAATGGCCGACAGACCTAAAGCACCAAGAAGCAGCCTCGGCGCCACCTATAGTTAGAAAGTTGAATTGCTCGTCTTATACGGCGAGTATATAACAAACTCTATATTTTGCGTGGAAATGTTGGGGGGTCGTCTTATACGCCCAGTCGTCTTATACGCCGGCAAATACGGTACATTTATCCAAATACAGTCATGTCATCTTCTTCTGTTTGCTGCACAGTGGTGGAAGGCAGGGTTTTACTTAACTGGGGCTTATTTTTGGGGTAGGGCTTATATTACGAGCATCCTGAAAAATCATACTAGGGCTTATTTTCACGTTTGGTCTTATTTTCGGGGAAACAGGGTATGTAAGCAGTAATAACCTTAAAAATGGAAATATAAATTTTAAAAAAAGGAGTTCTAGAAGAAATGGTAAAAATGGAAGGATGATGAAGATAGATCAAATGCATAGAATTATACAAGATCATCCCAAACAAAATTAATGATGCTTATCCACATTGGTCTGAAAAATCTACAGAAAAAGAAAAGCTCAAATGAATTTGCAATCCGTTTTATGTACATAAAAAGATCCAAGAGTGATGAACATATTCTAACAATGAATGCTGAAAAAAAGTTTATGATAATTAGTAAAAAGCAAGCAGCTCATGCAATGCTGTTAAAGATCCAAAATGTGTTGATTAATATAAGTACCTTGGAATTTGGCTGAATGAACAGCAATAAAAGACTAGATGTGGCCCTAGAGTAACAACTTTAAGGTGAAGAAATTAACATGCAACAAACTTTAAAATGAGATTTGAGAATGTGCATTGCGCAGTGCTGTTGTATGCTTGATTCTATTGCATGGCATGTGATTATGGACTTTAATACAGGTCATTGTACCCCCCCCCAAAAAAAAAAAAGGTATTGGGAATGTGGATTCATTGTGGGGACACTAAAGGGACACCAAAATTTTGTTGGATCAAGATAGTGCTTCTTATACTAAGGAAAATTTATAAAGACCAGGAAAAATATATTGGCACCCTCAAAACAACCATAGAATTATTGATTTCATGTAATTGGCATTGAGGAAATGAAGAATTGTGTGTGCGATGCCCACTACGGTTGTTCTTATATGTGAATAGCATATTTTATGTCATCAGTTCTACCATGGATTGTTTGACACACTCTTTTAAGGCTTTGAAGTATAAACTTTGTAATGCTGCGCAAGATGATGACCAGATGGCAAACATAGGGTAGGATTCTCTTCTGGTTCTTTTCAGATGCCAGATGCCACTAGTTTCCGCCTTCTTTTCTGTATTTGTGGCAGAACGGTGTTATTATGCAAATGTGGCTGCTGCCAAAACCGACAACACTGCCTTGATTTCTTTCACTTTCTCACCAATTGATGGGCAGGCAAACCCTTGACTTTGCATCATGGTCAGGAGGATGAGCATAGCTATTTTCAGTGGCTGCTGTGTTTGCATAATATTTTTACTCCTAATGTCCTCACATGAGTGTGTATTGTGCATCAGTTTTCTGTCAGATCCATCCTCAAAATCTTTATATTGTGTTTCATTTGGGGATGAGGTGGAATAATGGTGAAATAGGGTTGTTGTTTTTGAAGTCAATATGATATGGTGATCTAGATATCTGCTTTAATGTTCTTTCTCTTGTCTTAGCTCCTGATGACATTTATTTAACTCAGCAGATTAGAAAGATTACTTGGACTGGTTCTCTTGGACTACATTTCTCAGGATCTTCCAGCCAACATGTCCACTGACCATAGTGGATAGAAGATTCTGTGAGATGTACTCTCAAAAAGTTAAATTTTCAAGTTCTTTTGTTTACTCACCCTAATTCAGCACTAGTGAAGTGTATTGAGAAGAGAGTGTTCCGCCTGAAGCCTGAAAAATAAGCAGATCTGATCCCTTGCCCTAAACACTACCTCCTGTCTTGAGAACTTGTTTGCATAAGGTACCCATTCTCCAGTTAGATCTTTGGTTACACTGTGTTGCTTCAAAACTCAAAAGCAATTATAGTTTTTAATATCCAAGTCTACTGCTGCCAGAAATGGGTGAATGACTAAATTAGCTCTGGGCATGTGTGCCTTATTATGTAGGATTTCTGTCATCTGGTCTTCTAGCAAAACGAGATCAAACTGCATTCAGCCCCAGCAGGCTTTATTCTGTTCTTCTGCTTCAGTTAAATTTCTCTTTGCTCTACACACATCTTCAAGTAATCACCAGAAACGTATGTCCCTTGTGTGGCACAGGTTGTTGTTCTGAAGTGTAATGATAAGACTTGGAGGTACATAAACAGAGAGCAATATCATTAGACCCTCCAGCTAATGTCAAGAGAAATGAAACTGGAACTGAGGATATTTGCAAAAATACTCTATATTGACCTGAAACCAGAACTCTAAAATATTGCTGACGGTGCTGAGAGTCTGGGGGAGCGGGTTAGTAGGTATAGAGGGAGAAAGTGCTGTGCTCCAAAATCAAGAGTGGGCAATATCTTTATCGACCCACTAAAATATTAAAATTAAATGAGTTCTCAAATCCAGCAGGACCCTTCATCAGGCTGGGCGTTACATGACTTGGAAAGGAAGAACTGCATAGTGTAATACTAATCCTGAGCAGATGTTGCAGTGTTAGGATTTGAGTTAAAATGATGTCCCAAAATAGAGACTCCAGCCTTGTTTCATCAGCTTGAGGTACCAGGCTTCACCTCAGGCAATGCAGAATGAATTGTCTTTTTCCATATCTGTAGATGTAGGGTTGCCAGTGACCTTATACATTCCCCATTGCCTTTTGTTGAACAAACAGCAAACTCTTCTTTGGCTAGTAGTAAAGGGACACAAAACACAGCAGTCCCCCATATCAGAGGAGATAGAGATTAATATTAGTTGCCATATTATGCAAAAGAAATTAATTGGAGCCAAATTAAGAATATAATCTTAACAGTTGCAGATTGATGGAGTCCTCAAGTGGAGCAGTCCTTCTTGAGTTATTGTAGATAATATGATGTTTCTTAGATGTGGGTATACATCTTTGTGGTGCCATCTGTTTTTTCTCATGACACAATGTGTTACATGTTTTTCTATCAACTATAATGATGAAAATCTTTTAAAACTGGTGAGGTGTGTGGCTATCCATTAGGCACTACACTGCAGAAGGATCTCCATATCTGCTAGGGATTGGTTCCAAGGCCCTCCGTGAATACTGAAAATAGTGGATAACAGTGAATGAGAGACAGAGCATGGTAAAAGGGGGAAAAATCAGAAAAAAATATTTTCACATACATTACCAGAACTGGCCACTAGATGGCGCAGAGACCATGCTATGTATTCACTAAAAAGTATTCATAGCATGGTGTCTGGCTTCCTCTAGTGGCTCATTCTGGTAATACGCATGAAAATAGTTTTTCTGAATTTTTTTTTCTTTTAGTATGATTACTAGTTTCAGACCATGGATAAGTGAAACTGTGAATACTGATCCTGTGGATATAGGGGTTCTATATGTATTTGACTAAAGGAGGAAATGTAGGTTGGTGCTGGAGACCATGCTTTTCAGGCAGAAAATCACAAGTTTGATTCCTGGTATCTTTGCTTAAGGCTGTTCGGCAGTGTTGCTTTATTTTTAAGCAGGGTGAGGCAGTTGCCTGAGAAAGCTGTTCTGGAGCCCAGAAAAAACAATAAATCATTATTATTAGCAGTAGCAGCTGCAACTGCAGTAGTTGTTCATTGTTTGTTTTCTTACTGCCATAGGTGGGAAAAAGCAATTATAGAATGTTTTTCATCTGCTATGAAAAATAGCATGGCCATTATTGGAAACTATGCGGCATGTCTTTATGGAGGGGGCAGTAGTTGTATCCCTCCATTTTCAGGCAGCAAAACGTGTTAGGCTGGTTTGGTATGTTGGTTGTATGCACTAGGAAAAGATTCGTGTCTGAACATTTTAAAGGAGGACAGCCATCAGCAAATAAATGGCACCGGACTAATATGATTAATGGCCTGTCATAATACAATGAAAGTGTATGTATTTATATATGTTAATCTATACTGCTGTAAGAAAAATGGCTTTTTTCCACAAACAGACTAAAGTTGAATTTGAGTTATTCATGTGTGTAGAACATGCATGATAAGAAAAAAAGAGGAAGGCATATTTCTGTTTTATTAGTACAAAATAGTACCCACCCCCATGACTATATGATATTGATAAACTCTCTGTATAGACTTCAGTAAAAAAAAAAGCTAGAACAAATACATAAAATGTACAGATGGGTGAGTTTAATGAATTATACTCTTTGTCTTGGATTTTTCCAGTTCTTTGAATAGCAGGAAACCAGTGTTTTGACATAATCTCAGTGGGAGCTGGATTCTCCTCCTGGAGGTTTTCAGTGCCGAGAAGTTTGTCCCATCAGATGGGGGACAAAAGACTGGGAAACGTCCACAGTGAAATGCAGTGGATTTCCTTTCCTGGCCCTTTTTTAGCTGCTTCTGTTGGAACTGGAATTGATAATTAAATGAGCTAACTGTGCCCTGTGGGTAAGATGGGAGAGGGAGGGTTAAATAGAAATCCTGTTTGCTGAACTTTTCACTCTTCCATTACAGTCTGTAGCGGTTTTGTTCAGTGCTTGCCCTTTGTAAAATGGGATCAGGGTGGCTCTTCTGCCACAAAGGAAGGGCTGTATGCCACCCGTTCTCACTCGCTGCCCTTTGACATGATTTCCTTGGTGTCCCACCAGTGACACAGATTTCACATCATAATGAAATGTGACCAGTTCATCATCTGCAGCCAACCATCCAGAGATGGGCCTCTCCTTCCTTTTTATTGGTCTGGTCTTAGGACCAGGGCTGTATGTGGAGCCAGCTTACCAGCTTGATAAGAGAAGCTGCCAGAGCTTCTACTGAAGAGGCATAGGTTTTGAGAAGCCAGGGTCACCTTCTTGCCATGGGGAGGTGGTAGAGTTGGAGGATAATTTATATATCAGGTCTTTAATTAGATAATGAGCTTATCTTAGGCTGTTTTACTCTGGCTGTCCCTTGAGCATGGCCATGAAATACCAAGAATGATAAGCAGTAGCTGAAATCTTGTTGCTTTGTTCCACCAGCAGAAGGCAAATGTTATAATAGTCACTGGCTTCTAGCTGACAGTTAACAAGTCCAAGCTGCAATTCTTGGGGGTGCATGCGCACACACATGTTTGTTGCATGCTCAGGGATCCCAGGAGGACTGGGTAGAAGTAAGTGCCCTTTGCCTGTGGAACAAAGCAGTAAGATTATCAGCCACAGAGTTACTGCTTATTCCTGCTTCAGACTGCAGTCATTTGACAATTGCTTGAAAAAGGACTGCTTGTGAGCATGAACAGAGTTCCCTTCTACTGACCTTAGACAGCCCATCAGTTTCTTTGGCATCCAGGGCCATACATAGAAAAATACAGTTCACATGCTCTCTACAAAGAACAGTTTGCTACTCCATGCATGTGCAGGTATACCATAAATTCACTACAGTGTGGAGAGTCATCCCTCATTCCATAGGCAGAGCACAAACTTTGCTTTGCATTTGTAGTCCTAACGTCTTATGTTGAGGAGACAAGATAGGAATGGGGAAATCTGGGCTCATATGCAGATTTGGTCATATAACTCATTGAATGTACACTGGAACAGTTCACTGTTTTTCAGCCTAACCTACATCAAAGAGTTCCTATGAGAACAGAATGTGAAGGAAAGACATGTGCAGTGCCCCACTCTCCTTGAACGATAGTCCTTGAAAGGGTAGCATAGCAATAACAGTACATGATAAATATTGATAAGACTATGGGAAGAATGAATTGGAGCATTTTTAAAATTTGTATTGGAAGCTGTGTTGTTAAATCTTGATAAGCTTGATGTCTCAAACCTGAAATGAAGGGAAAGGCATATTTTCTGGTTTGGTAACCCCATGTGAATAATCGTACACATTGCAAATGCTTTAATAATACCATATACAGACTAGTCAGGGTCAATACAGGCTGGTGCCTGTACATTCTGTTCGGAAGGAGGAGCATCCAGTGCCAAAGAACATTAGGATCAGCAGCAAAGCACTGAATTGTAGAATTTATGGAAATATGTTAGAATGCCATAAATCTGACACTGGAGTGAAGGTTACAGATGCTTTTGCCTTAGTAGGTGTTTATCATGAAGTGTGGTCATGAACTGCACATTCTGATACCATCCAACGTTAAACTTTAATTCTAAACAGTAGAACACAAGTTAGATGTTAACCACTTCAGGATTAGGTTCCGGAAATTTTTTTGTTCAACTTACATTCAAGATTTCATTCTGTACTCTAGGACACCTGCAAGAGCAAAAAATAGTCTTCAACATTTATATAGCATTTCATGTAGAGTGATATATATGTTTGTCTGTGGCATAAGTGTATCTGGCTGGGTAGTTCATTGAGTTAGGTATCTGACTGTGGAGCCAGAGAGTGGAAGTTTGATTTGCCACTGTACATCCCAGGAGTAGAGTTCGTGCGTGTAGCCTTGGGCAAGCTGCTCAGTCCTAGAGTAACCCCAAAAGAAGGGAATGATAAACTGCATCTGAGTACTCACTACCTCAAAAATCCTGAGAATGCTAGCCATAAGTCAGAATTGATTTGACAGCAGGCAGTTATTTATCATGATAAACGTATGTCTAGGTAGACAGTATATATTTGTGTGTGAGTCTACAAATATATGTAGACAGACACACATCTTATCAGTCTGTGTAATTCTTATGAACAACCTAGCTGCACAGCTAACATTGGCCAGAATCCTATTACTTACATAATCTGGTATAAATGCAACAGTGTAAACTGCAGTGGCAAATTGACACTAATTAAGGAGTTGATACTTTTATTCCTTTTTTGCCAAATTATGCAGCTGGTACACAAAAAGGAATGAAACATTGACATCTCAAGTAATGGCTGTGGTGCCCAAGCCTCCCTAAGGAGCGCTTAGCACTCGGTCAGAGAGTTCCACAGGCCACTTACCTACCACTTTTGCGCTGAGGCAAGTCCTAAGACCTCAGCAGTGCGTAGCATAAGTACCTTGAACAAGTCTGACCTTAAACAAGTACTTTACTTCATGCAGGACTCTGCAAATACTGAAACATGGGCTTTGTAATTCGTTAGAATTCACAACAGCTCAGTTAGGTAGGACTCTTGATGATAGCTAGTTTGTGGCCCTCTCCACTCTCCTGGATTTAGCCAGACCCTGCTGTTCAAGAGACCAGTCCTTTGTAAGAATTTTTATAATTAATTTTTATTAGAAAAATAGAGTTTCATAGAATCAGCCTGAAGAAAACACAAGTCATGGGCCAGGGCGTGGACTCACCTCCCTCTATTACCATCTCCACACAAGAATTGGAGGTTGTTCATGACTGGATATGGAACAACTGATTGGTTCAAAATTGGGAAAGGAGTACAACAAGGCTGTATATTGTCTCCCTGCTTATTTAACTTATATGCAGAATACATCATGCGAAAGCCTGGACTGGATGAATCCCAAGCCGGAATTAAGATTGCCGGAAGAAATATCAACAATCTCAGATATGCAGATGATACCACTCTGATGGCAGAAAGTGAGGAGGAATTAAAGAATCTCTTAATGAGGGTGAAAGAGGAGAGCGCAAAAAATGGTCTGAAGCTCAACATCAAAAAGACTAAGGTCATGGCCACTAGTCCCATCACCTGGCAAATAGA
The DNA here is from genome assembly GCA_037013535.1 of Intellagama lesueurii. Classification (NCBI taxonomy): domain Eukaryota; kingdom Metazoa; phylum Chordata; class Lepidosauria; order Squamata; family Agamidae; genus Intellagama; species Intellagama lesueurii. The sequence continues at coordinate 25,629,763 of JBAJHW010000001.1, forward strand.
AGGGGAAGATATGGAGGCAGTGACAGATTTTACTTTCATGATCACTGCAGATGGTGACAGCAGCCACAAAATTAAAAGACACCTGCTTCTTGGGAGGAAAGCGATGACAAACCTAGACAGCATCTTAAAAAGCAGAGACATCACCTTGCCGACAAAGGCCCGCATAGTCAAAGCTATGGTTTTTCCAGTAGCGATGTATGGAAGTGAGAGCTGGACCATAAAGAAGGCTGACCGCCGAATTATTGATGCTTTTGAATTGTGGTGCTGGAGGAGACTCTTGAGAGTCCCCTGGATTGCAAGGAGAACAAACCTATCCATTCTGAAGGAAATCAACCCTGAGTGCTCACTGAAAGGACAGATCCTGAAGCTGAGGCTCCAATACTTTGACCATCTCATGAGAAGAGAAGACTCCCTGGAAAAGACCCTGATGTTGGGAAAGTGTGAAGGCAAGAGGAGAAGGGGACGACAGAGGACGAGATGGTTGGACAGTGTCATCGAAGCTACCAACATGAATTTGACCAAACTCCGGGAGGCAGTGGAAGACAGGAGGGCCTGGCGTGCTCTGGTCCATGGGGTCACGAAGAGTCGGACACGACTTAACGACTAAACAACAACAAACATGACTTTGTATACCTTGGCTCAACGACCTCTGACACTCTCTCCCTAGATGTCGAGCTGGATAAATGCATTGGCAAAGCAGCTACCATGTTCTCTAGACTTACAAAGAGAGTATGGCTTAATAAGAAGCTGACGGCATATACCAAGATCCAGGTCTATAGAGCCTGTGCCCTGAGTACATTTCTGTACTGCAGTGAGTCCTGGACCCTTTGTGCACGACAGGAGAGGAAGCTGAACATGTTCCATATGCCTTGTCTCCAATGCATTTTTGGTATCACCTGGCAGGACAAAGTTCCAAATAGAGTAGTCCTAGAACGAGCTGGAATTTTCAGCACGTATACATTACTGAAACAGCGACGTCTACGTTGGCTTGGGCATGTCGTGAGAATGGCTGATGGTCAGATTCCAAAAGATCTCCTGTATGGAGAATTAGTGCAGTGAAATCGCCCCAGAGGGAGACCACAGCTGCGATACAAGGATATCTGCAAGCGGGATCTGAAGGCCTTAGGAATGGACCTCAACAGATGGGAAACCTTGACATCTGAGCGTTCAGCCTGGAGGCAGGCGGTGCATCATGGCCTCTCCCATTTTGAAGAGACCCTTGTCCAGCAGGCCGAGGCAAAGAGGCAGTCCCGAAACCAGCCAAATCAGGGAGCTGGACGGGACAGATTGTGTTTGTCTTCAGTGTGGAAGGGATTGTCACGCTCGTATTGGCCTTCTCAGCCACACTAGATGCTGTTCCAAGTCCTCCATTCAGAGCACGTTACCATAGTCTCTCGAGACTGAAGGATGCCTAATCTAATGGTGCTATGGATTATAATGACATGCTGAAGGTATCGTGAGTGATCAGTGGTAGGATGATGCTCTAGTTTCCAGATCATCATCTTATCACTGCTCAGTTATGGATGGCTTCCATATATAACTATATTCATTTATCTTACAAGTCACTTTCCAAACTCTGTTATAAACCTGGAGTGTGGATTGGGCATTAATTGCAAGAGGGCAAATAGTGGCTGGTGGCGGAATTAATTAATCCACTTTGGTGAGAGATGGTGGCTAAGCTTCCAGTATATAAGTACAGCTGGGCAGTTGCTTGCAGCCCCAGCCTTAGACTCTCTTCAGATTTTTGTTTCCTATTAGAATGACCAGTCAGCATCTTTTCTGTTGTCACATAACTCCATCACCAAGCCTTAATTTAAAAACCCTTCATTCTTCACTGTTCTTTTCTTTTTTGATTTCTTTTGTCTCTGGTTGTGTAGTGATGTAAAGAAAAGAACCTTTTGGGGTAAAATGTTTCAAATGTGAAAAATACTTGGAGGAGAGATGCTCAAAGAACAAGATGCAGGGGGGCTGCAATTTCAGCCAAGAAAAAACACTGGATCATTGTTTTGCTCAGCAGAGGGTCATCACAAATGTGCTGTAGACTTCATCAGACTTCTGACAGGAGCTGATATTTCTACTGAAAGAGGTTTTCCCAAAAAGTGTTTTTATGCCATTATACAAAGAAAAGTGGAACTGCTCCAGAGTTTGCACAGTTAGAAATGTTTACTTTTTCTTCAACTAGGAGTTGTTCTGAGAACATGGAGAACTTTCTACGAGAAAGCTTGAACTGTGTAATAATTGGTTGACGCTCTTAATTTTTGTAGTTAAGAGGTTGTGTTGTTGGAACTTGTTCCACATTTAGAAATCAGCTTGCATCTTGGGGAGCAGTTTCTATTCAGCTTGGACAAGAACTTTTTTAAAAAGCAGCAAAACCAGACATTTGCTCCATGGGCATAAGGAGTTTCTTATGGCTGATTTGTTTCCCTTACACACCTTGTGTTTTACAGTTGTTTGTAACGAGACTTGCACTAGGAAGACAAATCAGAGCAATGTTGTTTTATACACTTGCGCTGCATTTTTCTTTACCCTTAGGGTAGAGATTTGATAATTTAAGGTAAAACTGAAACATGTGAGATTTTCAAAGCTGTGATTACCAAATTAAACAGGCTTTACTCTGTATTACAGTATATATTCTCCATCACAAAGGAATATGTAGAAGGCATAACTGATGGAGCAACTTTGTCCAATCTGCTGTTCCCCACTCTGCTTGGACTACAAAGTCCACTCCCCTGTCAGAATGGCTACCTTGATGGAGTTGCAGCCCATCGAATCCAGAGGATGAACATATGGAGGTTACTACTTCAAATATAAGATTCCTGACAAACATATAATGAAATCCATGTGAAGACTATATTTTCAACAATGTACTTGCCCATTTTTCTCAGAATCTGTATCTTGAGTTTTGATATTCCACTTCCAGAAGTCATGCTGACTTACTGAACTAGAAGAAAAATGCCATTTTAGCTGAGATAAGGGGAAAAAAGTAACAAAAGCGATACCCAGGTCAACTGTGTGTGGTGTTTTTTTAACTTATTTATTTTTCTTAAATTGATGTTGTAGTACGCCTCATGTTCTGTGATCTCATGGTTTTCCACTTTGCCCTCTGGCTTTTCTCATCAGAGGTCCCTGAAAAAAGTTGCCTGTTCTAGCAGTTAATTTGAAAAGAAGCATTATTCTTTCATTATTCCCAGCTGTCACCTCATCCCTTCCCACAAGAATCTTAAGGAGAGCTTTGCAAGGTCTGTGGATACCTGTTACATGTTTTCTAACAGTGGCCAACCAGATCGATGCCTGTTGTCAAGCTCACAAGCAGAGTGTGAAAGAGGAGAAATGGCAGCTCAGTCAGGAGGCATGATTAGTGAATATAAACACCCAGATACCGCATGGAAAATGAGAGGAAATGTTCTTACTTCTTCAGAATGTGATAGTGAGGTGACAAAGTGACTGAAGCCCCCTTGAAGAATTGGATAGTTATTCTGTGAATAGGCTACAGTCTTCCCTCTGCATTATGATGCTTTCTCACTCCCACTCCTTTTAGGGAGAGTGTGAAGACCCAGCTTTTCAAACCAACCTTCTCAACTGTTTTCCTGATCACTGTGATGATTTTGATTGCTTTGATTATTGTGATAAATCTTGTTACTAGCTAAAAACAATGAACCTACCTTTGTACAGAAATACATAAAATCTATTTGAGCATCACCACTAGTGGAAGGCAGCTTTATATAATTCTGTCTTAATTAGCTTCCTCAAAACAGAGAGGGATGGTGCCTGGTGAACCTCTGTAGGAAGCTTATTCCGGAGTGAAGGAACAATGATAAAAAAAGGTCGGTTCCTTGTGTTGGCTTTTTTAGCTTGCTTGGGTGTTACAGTTCTTAACATCAAGGAGTGGGAGGGACAGGTAGCCATTTTGTGGGAGAGACGTTGCACCAAATATCAAGGTCCTAAACCATTGAGGGCTTTTATTCTTCCCTTTCTCCTATACCTTCCTGCTTGGAAGCAGAATTGCAGACTTGCTGCTATCTGCAGCTGATAGGAAAGCATGGGCAGGAGAGCCCATCTTACACTCCTGTTATTCTAGCTATAGTCTTGTATTTGCTTCCTTGAAAGAAAGACCTGTTGCATACCTATGCAGTGTGAACCTGTTCCATCACTCCCTCCTCTTCACTCTTCATTTGCTGAGTTACTTTGCTCTATCTTTCAATACATATTGTTAGAAGTGGGGGTGGAAACTCCACTTAGTCTCCTGATGTATATATTATTTTCCTCTAAAATATTTTACAAGGAGCATCTCTGCGTACAAAACAGATTAAAACTTTATGTTGTTGTATTATCTTTCCTGCTTGTCCATAGCAGTGGACGAAGTGGAAAGTTGAGTTCAAGCTAAAATAAACATGCAGGACTCCCTGCCTCCAGTGATTCATGCAGTAAGCAATCTGCTTGAAGTCTCTGTAATTCACCTTATGGTAGTGGATTGCATAGACTTCCCTCCTACGCATGCTAATTTCAATAGTCTCTTTGAGGTAGCTGCTAGTGCCCTCCTTTGTTTAATTATCTGTTGAGTCACAGGAAATTTATTGATCAGCTTTTTGCAACCTGGTGTCTTGCAGGTGTTTTGAGCTACAACGTCTGCCATCCTCCATCCTCATAGCCAGTGATCATGCTGGCTCAGAGCAGTATAGTGTAGTGGATGGAATCTTGGAGTCAGACTTATCTCCACTTGGCCATGAAACTTACTTGGGAGAGTGGCACTGGTAAAGCCACCCTTGAAATGTCTCACATGCATTGAAAATGCTACTAGGGTCAACATAAGTCGGGATCTGGAACATCAGGAATACATATAGACCGGCTTCAGCATGATGGGAGTGATAGTATGATAGGAGCTGTACTCCAAGACATCTGGAGGGCACCAGGGTTGAGGAAGTTGCTGCTAAGTATTTATGCCTTTGGTAGTTAGCAGTCAGCTTTTCAAAATGCTCTTCTCAAAATCTTCCTTGTTCCATCCTTAAGGATTTCAGAGCAGAGCTTGGAAGAGTTACTTTTTTTGGATTACAAAGTATAAGTTGCATAACAAACTTTGTAAGGTGGTATGTGAAGAATTGTTCTCAGTCTGTGGTCTCCTTCAAATGTTTTTCCCATGTGGCCCCTGTTGAAAATGACTGATCTAGCATACTCAACATATCTTATGTTTGCCTTAAATTTCACTTTCGTCCTTCTTTACATCTGTCTGTCAAAGCAGTTTACTACCATTTGTACTGAATCAGAGTCAGAATGGTGGAGTTGGAAGGGACCCCTAGTCCATCCAGTACATCCAACCCCTATTTAAAAACTTCCAGTGAAAGAGGGTCTACTGCCTTCCGAAAAAGTCTCCACGTCACTGTTCAACAGGCTTTTGCCACCCACAGGTTCCAGGTGCCACAACCTCAAAAACATGTGGAAGCTCTCTTCGGGCAGGCTTTTCCTTAATGACTGGTGGTCTGAGAGGGGTTTTAAATGGACTGTTGTGTTCTGTTGTTTTAAATGTGTTTTAATATTGAAGCTAATTACCATTTTAATATAATACTTATTTAATTCTTTTTAAATATTTGTATGCTTACTGTTTTAGCTTTCAGCTTGCAGTGAAAAGGTGGCATAGAAACATTTTAAACAAACAAACAATGTTAGGAGGGAAGAAGCAACAGAGGTGTGTAGAGAAGGATAAAGTAACAGCAAAGCATGACGTCTCTTGCAAATACTTCTATGCCCCCTCCTTTTTGGCATTGCTCTCTCTCTCTCTCTCTCTCTCTCTCTGTGTGTGTGTGTGAGAGAGAGAGAGAGAGAGATATGTATAAATGGGGACAGTAGTCGTTGTATTAGTTTGGATAATTCTTACTGCAGCAGATCTTGCCAGGAGAGGAGGAGGCCTAATGTGTGATGTAATATGTAACTGAAAATCCTGAGGCTGTCTAGCATTTATATGATGCTTATTACTACAATGTGCTTGCATTAGTTTTTCCCTGATCACCGGCCCTTTGTTGTACATTGCACAATACGAGGAAAATTGCCTACCACATCAAGAAATTAGTCCCCACTCCAGCTTTTTGTAGCACAATTTCTTCAGACAGCATAGTATTACCTTAACTGCCATTTATTCATTCTCTCTCGCTGTCTCTCACTCTGTGTTTGTGTTAAAATCTTATGTATAGGAAAATTGGCCAAGCATGTGAAGCCAAATATCTTACATGCAGGTTGACAGTTCTGTCAAACTGCATATAAACAGCATTAAAATGTGTGTAGCCAATTCGACTCTTGAGATGTTGGTGGACTTCACCTTCCATCAGCCCTAGCAGGTAAAGAAGCCAAAAGTAAGCGATGGTGGGAACTGTATCCTAAAAACATCTGGAGGGCCACAAGTTGCTCATTCCTCCTTCAGAAGACTGAACACTCAGAAGACTGAACACTCAGTTCAGTCTTCTGACCACACATGAGCACTCAGACCATTTCTGTGATGAAAACTAAAAAATATTTGTTGCCTTACCTGTCAATCTGATCCTCAGTGTACATACAGGTCAGCTAAATTTTGTGTGCGCAATAAGCAAGGGCTCATAGTTCTATGGCAGAACCCTGCTTTCCATATGTAGCGTATGTTGGTTAAAGATGCTTGGAAATGTAATCCAACACCTTGAGCTGAAGGTTGAGAATTATTGTTCCACTACTGGAATATAGAAACCAAGCATCAGTATAATGCAGTTTCATTATATTGACTTCAGCTGTTTCTGATAAATGGCAGTTTATGATTTATAATTGAACACCACTTGGAACAAACACCACTATCATAAAGAATTATTCAGTTTGTAGGGGAGACTCATGTGCTTAGCTTTGCCCCAATGGATGGTTATTTCCTGGACTATATCTTTCTATCTGGGGCTGAATTTTCTTAGAGACTGTAACCAGAAAGTGCAGATGTATTCTTTTATGCAATATGCCTATTCTTTGTTTTATATTTTTCCCTCCAGCTTGACCTTACCAAACCAATAGAAGATCAGGGCCCATTAGATGTGATCATACATAAACTGACAGATGTCATAATTGAAGCTGACCAAAATGACAGCCAGTCTCTGGAGTTGGTTCACAGATTCCAGGTGAGTAATGTTGTTGTTACTATGATTTATGGCAGAGCAGATGCAAGAGGACAGAGACTTGCTTTCATCTTATAAAATGTTCATAGATTTTTTTCTTAAACTACTTCTCCTTGTATGTTGCATTAGTAAGTCAACTCCATAACCTTCTGCAAACAATTCTGTCAGCTTGCATGTAAAACAACAGCATTAAAATGTGTGTAGCAAAGTGAAAGAACACATAACCTGACCTTGTATTTTCTTTTATGCCGGGTAAAACTTTGGCAGTAAATCCTTTTTTTATTTCTCTAGCATGATGATCATTTTAACCTTTAAAAACCCAAAAGGTTTAAGATACTTGAGTACTTGAACAAGCACCGTCACCCGTTTGATATTACACATACACTAACATGATTGGGTACTGGTTGACTTGTATTCAAGCCCTTCAATAGAAATATTTAAGAAGACCCTAGCACATGTCTTTTCATTGCTGCCTTTCCTTAAGAGTGTAAATGATTTGTGTGATTCACAGCAAGTTTTTCTTTGTCATGGCAATTTTATCACAGCACCTTCCATGGGGTTTGGGGCCATTTTTTTGGTTGGCCAGTTGCCCAAGGCTGCAAACTCAAAGGGGGCATGGCCTAAGGAGATAGGCACAGATTATTAGGGTTTTTCCTATTATATATATTGCAGGAGTTTACCAGTACTAACAAAAGTTAACTTGAGTGTCACTGCCATTGCCTCATCCACCAGTGTCACCTTCAGCTATCACTTCTGCCCAGTAGCTGCCTTGAAGAGGGTAGATCTATCTTAGTCTGGCGTTTCAGCTGCCTTGGGTGACCCTGATAGGAGTTCAGGCTCATAATGGAGTCTGACCTCCTCATGGTATTGCTCTCATTTTCAGTGGTACACTCAGACCAGTTAAGATGGTGTAAATTAAGGTGTATATCCAAGAAGAGGATGCAGTAAAGCCTTTTACCTTATATGAAGTGAGCAATGCCTGATGTTCAAGCTGGGTTCCGAAAAGGAAGAGGCATTTGAGATCATATTGCAAATATCTGCTGACTACTGGAGTGTAACAAAGAATTTCAGAATATCAGTCGGTGCTTTATAGACCACAGCAAAGCCTTTGACTATATGGATCATAAGGAACTAGCCGCCCAGAGTGGTCAATTGATCAGATGGACGGGATATAAATACAATAAATAAAAAAACTGGGTTGTTCAGAAAGAGATGGGTGTGCCTCAGCTCTTGATTGTCTTCATGCATAACAAGTATTGTGGACAAGAAACAACAGTTAGGACAGAATATGGAGAGACAGAATAGTTTCCTGTAGGCAAAGGTGTCAGACAAGGGTGCATTTTATCCCTTTATCTCTTCAGTCTGTGCGCAGAACATAAACGGAAAGCCAGACTAGATTCCAAAGAAAGAGGAGTAAAAATTGATGGAAGTTAGACAGTAAAGAAAGTTGACAGGAAAAAATTAATTCGTTTGAAGCATAATGCTGGAGGAAAGCTCTGCAGATACTCTGGACTGCCAGAAAGAGGAAGAAGTGGGCCCTAGATCAAATCAAGCCTGAACTGTCTCTGTAGGCAGAAATGTTGAAATGGAGGCTGTCATACTATGGACACATCATGAGAAAGCAGGATTCCCTGGAAAAGACAGTAATGCTGGGAAAGATAGAAGGAAGCAGGAAAAGAGGAAGACCAAATATGAGATGGATTAATTTGCTAAAGAAAGCCACAGATTTGAATTTACAAGAGCCTAGGGTTACCATAAGTTGGAGCAACTTGATGGCATGTAACAACAATAATTATTACAGAATAGTAATTATAGTTCATTAACTATTATGTCATATTAATCCATCATTTCCCCCAAAATCTAGAGAGATGAAATTAAAGATTAAGTATAATTAATATTTATTGATTTATTTATTGCATTTTATTCATTACAGATTAAATTTAGGTCAATTCTGAGAACAGTGCATTTTTAATTTGGTTACTATTTGAGAAGAAAGAGCAGGAGTTGTTTAAATAACAAAAGCTTGAAAAGGCTGCTTACATAACAAAATTCTGGGTTGACTATTGCCTTTACTGAATCACTTGAAGAGTTACAAACAAGTGAGCTTTTGAGTTCCCCAGAATTCTTAATAAGGCATTGATGGTGCAAAATTTGGGGACAGGGAAGAGGTAAAACCTTCAAGTCACAAAGGCTGATTAAATAAAAGGAGATTAATTTATTGACTTCAGAGGAAGAAGAAGGCAAGAAGGTGGTTTGTAATTGAAGATAATTAAAGATATCCTGTACCAGTCAACATGAAAAATATTTTTAGTAAACAGTGTCCCCATTGATGTTAATGGCCCATTTAGTGGTTTGCTATCAAATTTCTATGGCAAAGCCATTGCATTTCTTTTTAGTGAGGCCACAAAAAAGGGCCTGGGAGCTACATTTATCCAATTTTGCTGTACAGCTATAAAAATACCTTAAGTGTCTTTTGAGTGAATCTTTTGTCACTTCTTTAATAAGGGCAAGGCCCTAACCTGTGTATTATAAATATATTGAATAAATAAATTCAGTATGGTGCGAACAGTTCTAGCCTTATGCCTGGTGGTAATATTCCTGAAATGTTGTAATGTTTGCAGTAAAGGAAAAATTGAAGGACAATGAGGTCAGGCAGCTAAAGTCAAACATTTATTTCCTTTGAAAGTACTACACATGTGAATTGTTCCTTTGGTTTCTTTTGGGATGCGGGGTTTGACCTGGATATTGAGAATTGCTGCTTTTGCAAGTTCTGAACACAGCATTTTATATTGTTCTTTCTTGGACTGTACCTTGGGGACACACTTCAAGGTGAAATCTACTTAAATGAAAAGAACTGTTCCAGTTAATACTTACAATTAGCCATTCTTCACATTTGAGGCAGAACTTTTGAATTGATGCTATTGTACCTTTAAAATGCTTGCTCTTAGCTGTGGAGCTCAGAGTATTAAATAGCCGCACTGAAAACAAGCTCTTAGTTGTTGGGTATTAAGGGGAGAAGGCAATTTAAACAAAATAAAAACAGAAGGATCTTTGCTCAGAGGTTGTAGTCATTTGCCAAATTTCAGATAAACAAAGCAAGGGAATTACTGTTTGCAGAGATAATTCTACTTTATACATCTGAAGTGAATTTATAAATAAATACACTTCTGCTTATATGTGGTTTATATGCCTTCTTGCATAACATTAAGGCAAGTACAAAAGAATGAATGTTCCTGATCATCATGGTTCGTACAGAGTCCCTTGCATATTCTGTAGGGCCTTTCCTGGGTTTTGGGGTCTCGATTTGCACTAATCCCCTCATTTTACCTCTCCAAATTGCTTAGTAGCTGGATTACCCTTAGAATTCACCACTAACTAGGGTTGCCCTGGCTTTTTTATTTCATTTATCTGTTTACCAAAGGAAAATTGTATATGCATGTGAAATGACATTTAACTCTACTACATTTTACTTACGCTTGCCAGTTGAAAACCTGTGGGTAGTCAGTGTTTATTTCATATTAACGGTGCATAAATTAAAGGAAGCAGGGGAGAGGGGATACTGTTGTGAGTAAATACCCCCCCTTTTTTTTCCTGTCAGTCTCAGTTTTAACAGAGAAGCCCCCAGCAATTAGAGAACAGTCCTTGAAGAGGGAATCGCCAGTGTAATTGCCAAATCAAATGACTGATCACCATAGTGGGAAAGAGATTGCAAACTGTAAAAAATAGGATGTGTGTTGATATTCTTAAATGGGGAAGGGGTACAGTCATACATGCCCAATTTCTGCTTAGCTGCTGATGCAAGAAACATTGGCAGTATTACATGACAGTTGTTCCTGTACGCCTGGTCTATTTCACAATGAAAAACCTCTTCCCTAAGCCATATTCTCTTTGGAGAGCTGATAGCAAAAGTGAAAGCTCAGCAACACCTAATGATGTGCCAACATCATTCATCTAAGTTACTTGTCACTTTTAGGTGTCCTCTGTGACACAGATTAAACTATGTTCTAATTAGCATTTTAGAATAATGAAACATAGGCTTTCTCCTGGTTTGCAGGAGGCAGCACCAAGATAACGGCTAGTCTTTGAAGTATAACTGCTAATTTGTAAGAGTTTTGGGATTTGGCCAACATTCTGAACATTACTTTTATGGACTACAGCTCCCAGAATTCCCGAACAAGAATGACCAACAGCGATATAAAAAGTATTTTTTCTGAGCCCAATGAGTATATATGTTGTGACTTTTAAAAGTTTTGTAGTGACTTTAAAAAGTTTTGTACAAAACTTTATATATATATAAATGTGTGTGTGTCTATATATATATATATATAGACACACACACATCTACGCTCCCAGGAGAGAAAAAGGCAAAATATTGTGGTACTGTTAACAGAGTGAACTTTCTTGGATCGAAATCCACACCTTCAGACATTAAGAATGCAAATGCCCTCTGTATTTATACAGATCTCCATGACCAGGTGAGGATGCAAAATGACAATAATCCATTAAAAGAGGCATGGGACTTTAAACCTGTTAATTAGTTCAGTTAGCAGGCATACCAAGATGATAAGCTGGTGTGGCAGGTGGATTTTGCAGCCACCGGAAAGTTGAGAGTTGTCAAGAGAGACTATTTTATAACCTAATGATATTGTGGAAAACTGGGTTATTAATACTTGTAGTGTGGTGGTTATTGTTGTTATGTGCTGCCAATTCAGAGCCAAGTTATATTGATCCTAATAGGGTTTTCAAAGTAAGTGAGATATTTCTGGTCCCCAGGAGAGGAATTGGGATTGCACTGGCATTGAATACAAAAGTACACAGTTTTATCCCAGCCATTGTAGTGACAGTCTTTCCAGAATTGCTTTTCCGCACATACAAATTGGGCAAAATTCGTTGTTTTAAAATTAGATTTCATCCATACTGTATTCCTTTCCACTTGTGATGCAGCACATAAGTTACATGGACTCTTGGATGTTTTCTAGAATACATTCTACATGTGGCACCTTTACAAAAATGCTTTTAGTACCACAGCCAGTTCTTTAGACATTATTGATTTTTGTCATTGCTTAAAATGCGTAGAGCACAGAGAGAACTGTAACTACACCAGTTCATTTGGTGCTCACCTACCGCTGTGCTCTGTACCATTTTTGCTTGGAATGCTCAGATATAATTGCCTTGCATTATTTCTTGATTAAACATCCATAATGACTAGCTGCCTAGGGGCAAATGGTCCAAACCCCCCACCTGTATAATTACTTTAAAATAACACTGAACAATATTATATTTTACTTACTGCCATACTTTAACAACATAACATAGCCTTAAAGTAATACATCTTGATTTATGTAAGAAAAAGTCTGTTAATTGGTCAGACTTAATGAGTTGGTTTCTTTGCTTCTATATTTTAAGCAATGATATATGTACTATACTATGTACTTCATTCATATAAAATACATTAGAGATCAAATTGACAAAATTGTGTTTCATAGTTACATCAGTAGAAGGGAAATGATAATTATATGTGGTGGGAAATTACCACTAATTAATGACGAATGCTGCTTGGGTTCCTGTTTGTGTGCCAAACCACCCAGCTGGTGTGCCAGAAATCCAAGTAGGGATTCATTATTTAGCGGCAATTTGCTGCTGTGAGTTATGCCATTTCCTGTCTCTCAGCATTAACTGTGCAACAGGATTTTGTTCAATACGTTTAGAAAAGTCTACATGAGACACCTTTTAAAAATACATTTCTAATTTGTAGTTTGAATGAAAGAATATTTCACTTTGCTGAACGTGATTTTTTGTGTTTGTGCATTTTTTAATGTCACAAATAGGCATGGGATTTTCAGATTTTTTAAAAATTTTTTACTACAGCTATCAGAATTGAGCAGGAATTTCTCCAGCTAGATCTCTGGTAGCTTCAGCCAAAAATTGTCAGAGGAAGTTCAGGATATATGTCTGTTCTTCCCCAAGGCTCTCTCTGCACCAAAGGCCATTAAAGCATGAGGAAAGATATGCGTGAAGCTATCTAAGATTCATAGGCACTGCAAAGCATTAGGGGACTGTAGTATTCTCTTTTCATTAGGTAGTGCCTCTCAAAAAACTACCTGCCCTCTAATGCTTCACAGTCACTACAGTCATGTGACCAAAATCTTGACTTCTTCCAGTTAATGTTTGTGGCCTGCGACTCCTAGAATTCTGCATATTTATTTATTTAAAATACTTTTAACCCGCCTTTCTCCCAAAAAAGGACAAAAGATGGCTTATATCATTAAAAACACAATATTAAAAGCTAAAAACTGTAAATTATTCAAATGTTTGTTAAAAATAAAATAAACAGCATATTAAACATGTTAGGTAAAAAAAATTACTAAATAAGCAACAAAAATACAAACCATCCTTTTTTAAAACCCCTCTCAGACAGCCAGTCACTATGGAAAAGCCTGCCTGAAAAGAAGGGCCTTAATCTGCTTGTCAGAAGGACAGCAAAGATGAGACCAGCCTGGCCTCCTCTATGAGGGAACAGAGAAGGCCCTCTCATGTATCCCCACCAAACACACCTGGGACTGAGGGAAAGGCCTCTCGTGGGCAGGTTCATAAAGAGAGATGCAGTCCTTGAGATAGCTTGGACCCAAACCATTTAGGCCTTGGGAGTTCTTGGAGAATTCTGGGAATTGCAATCCAAAAGCATGCAAAAACATACCCCAGTAGGCTCTCCTGAGACACAGATAAATATACTAAATCATAACCTTAACTGATCTGATCTGGTGTTGTCAGCATTGATTATCAGAAGCTCTGCAGGGTTAAATAGACAGTGGGCTTTTTTCAGCCTGTACGTATCTGGGAGATGCAAGGGATTGAATCCAAGACCCTCTGCATGCATGTTCTTTAGTAGCAGTTAGAAGCTGCCTTATATTGCTCTCTAAAATTATTTTTTAGTGATGTAGTACATTTCCTTCTATATTCAGAAACAGAATTACCTGTTTCAGAGATAAATAGGCAAATGTTCTCATTTTCCCCATTTTCTCTTTCCTCTTTTTCTCTTCCATCTCTGTTAACATGATCTTAAAATATTTTTGCTGTGGGCACCTATTAACTTTGTAGCTTGGGTTTACAGTGTGTGGCACGTTCTGTACATTCTAAGATTAGATTTTCTTTTTTTAAACTAAATAGGCTTTGCCAGATTGCAGAGCAAAGTATGTACAAAAACACAGTGGCTGAAATCCAGTAGTAGGTCGCAACTAGAGTAGGCCCACTGAATTAGTAGCAGTTTGGTGAGTCAGCTGCTCTGTAAGTTTCATTGATTCATTGAGTCTACTCTTGTTATAGTTTACTGCTGGATTACAGCCTTTGGTTTCTGTGTGGAGAAAAGCACATTAACTGCTCGTAACACATAAGGTAGTTCTGTTCATGGCATAGTGTACCTTGTTGTTTTTAGCCTGAAAAGGTGATAGAATGCTGTCATGCTGTACGTTTATCTGACACATATGAACTCCTGCTCTTTGGAGGAGATCAAAGCCTAATTGCCTATGGGTTGCTAGCTGGATAGGTGTTGCAGTTAAGTTTTCATCATGCAGAGATTTTCTCGTGTGCAGAAATTGTGTGTGCTAGAATTCTTTTGCATGGAATTATTTATTCCCAAAGTTTGCTTTCATGGAGCAGGAGTAAACAAAATAATTGTGAGCATACTCCTTCTGTCCACTTTCTTTGCCTTAAGCTTGCCATTGTCTCCCTGAGTGACTTGTCCCCCAACCCAAACTCCCCTTCATTAGGAAGCTTTCACTGTAACTGCTGGCTTGCTTGTTTCATTTCTGTGCTGCCTTAGTCCCCATCCTGTGCTGAAGTGTGTTTAGCTCCATTTTATTGATTTTGTTCCTTGTCTTTCTCTCCCTAAATTAGCACACATAATGCCATTTTCCAGGCTAAATTTAAGTAATCAACTTTATGGACCTCTTGTCTACTAAGTTAAGTGCTGTGTTTTAAGTGATAACCAGATGCATGGCTGGATAAGGTGTTTGGTCTGAATCAGCATGGGTCAACGTATGCCCTTATGACATGTGAGTCGCATATGATGTGCCCTTCAGGCCCCCAGAGCCACTGCCACTAAATTTTCGTAATGTGGTGCCATGGATTGCAAAGCTTTTTTACATTAAAACAGAGCATGGCTTGTTTGAAAGGCAATCCTGCAAGGGAGCAGAGTTCTTCTGCAAAGCAAGACACACGTCCCTCCACACACCTCTTGTACTGAGAAAATTATATATTTTTGTTCTGCTGAAAGAGATGTGTGTCTCCCCCACTCCACTTCTCGTTGACCTGTGCCAGTGCCTACATGTGAGTGCTGCATCAGAGGAGGGGAATTTTGTAGAAGGGTTGGGAGGGCTGAAGTTGTCCTGCTAAAAAAAACAGTGTTGCCTATTTCTCACTGTTATACAATATGATGAAAATGTGCTAAATTAACTCCCAATGGTAGTTGAAAGGTCAGTACTGTCTGCATGAATTCAGTCCTAATCCTGCTTTGCACAAGGAACACGGCACAAAAGACTCCCACTAGTTAATAGATTGGATTTCTATTTGCAGTTCTGAAATAAGACTATCCAGTGGTTTCATTTCAAAGTCTGTGACCCATTTCTCAGGGATGAACTCACCTTGATCCTCTTACAGCCCACCCGATGGTTTAAACCCAATGAGTGATTGTCACTAGGTGTGGGGTGAAGGGTTGATGCTGCCGTAGCTACTGCTGCAAAAAGTTGGTACAGCACCACTTTCTACTCTTTACCTTTTTCCAGCAACATAGATGAAAGCTTTTACTGGGTTAATATCTGTCTGCAAAGGAGTATAAATGTCCTGTCTGATTAATTTGCCACTGCAGTTTTAGGGAAAGGTTTTGGGATATCACTTTTGAAACAGCCTTTTACAACTGTTTACTGTGTTTTATTTATAGCATTAATATTTGAAAATAGTTTCCTTGTTGTTGTTTTTTAATAATTGTTTTTAAATAATTGTGACCAAAAAAGTATTTTTCTTTCCATTATGATCTAGCTTGCCAAATTTTACAGTAAAAAAGTGGTATACCCTTTGCTGTAAAATGGACAGAATTGTTTTTGGTGTTAGCACTAAAATGAACTACAATTGGCAGTAAGATTGCTGTAGCTCTACAAACATTGTTGCCTTTGTGAAAATAGAAGTCTCCATCTTCCAAGGGACAGACAGCCTTTAGCTAGCTGCATAAGATGGCAGGTATTCCTGACCAGTCTTGCTCTCTGGGCTAAACTGAAGGAGGGAGATTACACAGTCGGAAGAATCTAAGGTCAAGCCAAAAATAAGTAATGCCTTAATATAGCCATTTTAGTTGGTTGTTGCTTGAAGGAGTATTTTCCTTGCTTGCATTTTAAAAAGTCATATATTTCTCTTGATGGCATGGTTATAGAGCACGTCATTTGTAGCAAAATTGCATCATTTTGGAAGAAGAACCATATCCAAGGATCGCTCATCGCCTGCTATGTATTAGTCAAAAGCAAGCTTGTTGGTAGTAGCACTTAGCTCCTGAACTACCGTATTTTTCCATGTATAAGACGACCTAATGTATAAGACGACCCCCACTTTTCCAACCCCAAATAAGAAAATTTGATCGCTGCTTTCCCCCTCCACTTCCTAAGCCCCGCGAAAGCAGGATCAAAGGGCTGTGGAAGTGGAGGGGGAAAGCAGCGATCTTAGGAAGTGGAGGGGTAAAGCAGCGATTGAAAGGGCTGCAGGATCATAGCTCTTTGATCCTGCAGCCCTTTCATCATTGCAATCCTGCAGCCCTTTCATCGCTGCTTTACTCCTTCATTCGGGGCTTAGGAAATGGAGGGGTAAAGCAGCGATGAAAGGGCCGCAGGATCAAAGGGCTACGATCCTGCAGCCCTTTCATTTCTGCTTCATCCCTCCATTTCCTAAGCCCTGCGGTGTGCATGCACACCCACTCCGGATCCGCTTGCAGGCGAGGAGGAACAGCGCCCACTGCTTCAGATCTGTGAAGCAGCAGCAGAAGCAGAAACAGAGGGGGTGGGTCCCGGCACAGAGGTGCCTCCAGACCCCACTGATGAGCATAGGTTAGGCAGTTTTGCTACCGCGCGGTTTTCTCCTCAGCTTACTTCCGTGTAAAAGTCGACCCTCAATGCTGTATTGTATTCCCATTAAGCAACCTCATCTAAAATGAGAAGACTCCTAGGTTGCAAGTTATCTCTGTTACATCCCGACCTGTACTTCTGTGAAGTGGGCTGCAGGGCTAGTGAGAGATTGTTGGTGCTTAGCATGACTCACTCTCTGAACAGAATTTTTGGGTTTCTGTTTTGACATTTAGGGTTTCATTTTCACTATTGTATCAATGATTGAACTGTAGGGCCAAATTGTCATTAAGCAAATGCAGTTGTCACTTGGCAAATGGGTTTTGCCAATGAAATAAAAAAAAGTGATGCTTCTCTGGTCAGGTCTTCTTCCACATATCCATATCTGACAACAAAGCCAACCCAAAATATATTTCTGGCTAAGGCAAAGATAACAAAGAACCACCTTCCATTGCAGAGAAAGTTAATTCAATACATTTTTGCTAGCTGAAGAAAATACAGGAAGGCACCATTCCATGTACATTCTCACTCAATGTAGAAAAGTTGACAAAATGGGCAGTTGGATTTTACTTCAAAACTGCCACCAGGAAAATGTTTTCTATCACACCTCAGGGCAACAGCTTAGCTTAGCAGACTGTGTAACCTACATACACTGGCTCCATCCTAATTATACCTAATGGTAGGGCTGATACTGGATAAGATACATGTCCCATGAGCTACATGTGAACAAAGAAGCATGTTTGGTACTTCCAGAGAAAGAATTAACAAGGCCCAAGAAAAGGTTGGTTCAAATATCTATTTTATACTCAATGTCACAATAATTCTTGACATTTTTAAAAAAAATATTAAATGCCATTGTTGAATTTTTAAAAAGACATTATGTCTTTTTACCTTTACCAATATACAATGAAAATTTTTAACAGTTAAAATAAAGCTATTACTATTACTACTATTATTATATCATTATTTTAAAAACTAAGGATTTGCATTAGATAAAAATTATCAAAGTAGAGTGAACCAAGGCTTTTAAAAGGTGAAGTACCTATCATTGCATTTTGCATTCTTGAAATCCCAAAGAAAATATAGCTGTGGACACTTAGCATCAAGGTTGCTGCACTAATGAGTGAAGACTGAAGGTTGAGGGGTGGAATACATATTGGTGACAAAGGGATATTCTAGGAGTAAAGGTCTCAAAGAACCAAGAACAAGGTAGATTAAAATCTATTCCAAAATTATGCATCTTCTAACCAACCATGGGAGATGTTGTTTATGGCACCTCACAGTCTAGCTGTGAAATTGTTCACATGGGAACAAGTATTTGATTGATGGCTGCTACTGATAACATTGGGACTTGGGTAAGGTAGTTGTATCAGGATATATACTTTCTGGATTAGTGTTAGGCAAAGGGAACTGATAAAGATGAAGAGGTGAGCAGCAGAAGTTTTATTAATAGTGATAGTGGTTGTTCATAAAATAACTGGTGTTTTTGCTGGAGTCTGGCCAAATAGCAGTTTTAATCCTAGGAACAGACACCATAAGCTCTTTAAATCTAGGGCATCTTCCTCGTGGGAAACTGATTTTCATGTAATGGTTTCTTCTTTTCCATGGACAGAAGTTGCAGTAAGATCCCCTTTAAGGGGCAAGTTGAATTACATCCCATATTTTTTTAAAACAAATGTGAAAACGCATTTGATACCTCTTCAGATGTGATGAAAAATATCTCGGTTATTTCTTTGGCTTCACAATTATTTCACTGTGGTTGGTGCCCCTCTTCTCTGGCATGCTGTGCCCATGTGGTGCAGCTCTGGGAATTCTCAAACTGAAGAACACCTTGTTCAGCTTTTGTGAGCCAACAGCCTTGCTAATGGGCCATTACTAAATATCTGCCTTGAAATCCAAACAAAGGATGATCTGCCTGATGATCTTTGTTTCTTTTTGTTTAACTTGTGTGTTAAAATATTAAGGAGACAATATCTGGGTCAGGCTGATCATTACCTGAGAATACAGTCCTTTTATAGGAAGGTACATGCAAACATGATGGGTTTCTTTGATAGACCAGGCAGATGAGTTGGTGAAAAGGCTTTTGTAAGATTGGAGGGTCTGAGATTTTAGGTCTGGCTTAATTTTGGAATGAAGAGGCCATTAGTGGGTTTTTTTTAGTCAGCGAAGGGTAACAAGGTGCACAATCAGGAGTGCCTCCCAAGTGCTTTGACCACGGGAGTCCACTACAATTAAGCATTTCACAGCTCTTCGAGACAGAGGAAAACTCCCTCTCATGGTTTGTCCATGTTTGTCACAAATAAGCATGGAACTTACTGCATTTCTTGTCTGCACTGTTTATATTGTACTGGGCTAGCACAGGGGCATGCATGCACGCACACACAGAGGATCTCTTTGCTTACCCCTCTCTAAGTCAACAGTGAGACAGATGGCTCTTTGGAACGGGGAAAGCATGGTGGGTTTCTCCTTTCACCAGCACATTTGAACGAGCAATTGGCAGAAGCAAGAAGCAAGCTGATGATGGTGGTGATGGGTGCCTCTGTTGTAGCCTAGATGTTGTTCCTCCTGCTGTTGCTATATATGGTAGCATTGAAACTTTTGTCTGAAGGTTTGCTTCCCACAGTGGTCCTCCCCCACTTCTCCCGTTTCTCCTCCCTAGATGCTTCTCTGCCTCTCTTCCTCCCAGTCTTCCCTCCACTCACAGTGAAGCTGAGCAGGTGGACAGGAGAACATAAGCTGCCATCTGAGGTGAACACGACCCGCCTGTTTTTTATTCACAAAAAAGAGAAAGTGAGGTGGGAGAGGAATATTCTCAAGCTGAACTCCACCTTTTCAATAGGTACAAAACCAAACCATGCTTTGAGGCAGGAATGAAAAAGTCTGCAAAATCACAGATTTTGCTTCTGAACCAAGAGAAGCCTACATCACATTGGTGGCAGGAAAAATATTGATATAACTAGTGGCTGATTGGGTACATTGTAGACAACAAATGCTCTATCTGGAAGAACCTTCAGTCAACTTTTTTTTCCTTTTGATTCCTTGTGTAATTTGAACCACTTAGATACCAAGCCAGGGAATTGCGAAAAATATAAATTTGAATTAAATCACGATTTAAATAAAAAAATTTGATATTTTAAAACTTAAATAATTCTTTAAATCAATTTGATTTTTTTTAAAAAATCATTGATTTTTATCCACCCTGATTTCACAAAATGCTCACTATAGATGTCTGCTCAGATATGGGACTGACTTCAGAGATGGCTTTTGTAGCCTGGATAACTTGTTACATCTTTGCTGCTGAACATGATAGTCAAATTTTCATTGTCATTGTGTTCAAGTTGACACAGGAGTCCTGTTGGATCAGACCAGAAGTCCATCTAGTTCTGTGTCCTTCAGCCGTGCTGTTCAGGTGCTTCTGGAATGTACACAATTAGAAGATGCAAACAGTATTCCTCTCTTGTAGTTGAACCTACGACTATTGTTCAGCATTATATGGTGTCTGAATCTAGAACTTGTCTGTGTACTCGCCCTGAGTCAACTTATAATGTGCTCTAACACTTAAGAGCATTCAGTCTGCTTCGAGCATCCTTCTGGTGGCCAGAGGACTTTGGTGTTTCCTTCTGCTAGTTTAGTGTTCAGTACATTTGGATTTAAGAATTTAGGGAAGATGTTTAAGTCTGTGATTTTCTTTCAGTGTGCATCTGTGGGTATAAAGTAGAAGGGGAGAGAAATCTTGGATCCTGGACCGCTAGTCTTATGAGTTGGGCTGGCAATCATAACATCTCTTACTTAAACTGCTGATTCCATCAACGTGGCTAAATAGATTTACTAAGCTGCCGGGAAAATAGCAAAACAGATTTTGTAAGCTACTAGGAAACTTCAGATTAATAGTAACAGAGAAGTTGAAATTGAGGGGTCTTCTGTAGTCAGTGTTCCTCTTGCATGCAGTGTTCATCTGTCTGCTTTCCAACAAAGCATTTTCCTTATTTTTTGTCAATTCTCTTCATTCCCCAGGAGTATATTGATGCTCATCCTGAAACTATCATTCTGGACCCCCTCCCTGCTATTAGGACACTGCTGGACCGGTCAAAGTCTTATGAGCTTATTAGACAAATAGAGACCTACATGCAAGGTAAGTTTTGTGTATCACTGGTAGTGTATCAGTGGGAGAAGACTTGATGCATGTTAAGAAAGATAGTCTGCATTTGGACATAGCTACAAAGTACAATCTTTCCAAAACTTGTTGCACATTGACCTCAAGGAAAATGTATTTTCAGAATCTAGGCCTGTTAAGCTTTTTGAGAAAGGATAAAATAGGTCCTCTCTTTAAGGCAACTTCTCTTTCAGATACTCTGGGCATATCAAAACCTAAAATAATGATTGTGTGTTACGTTTTGATTCACCTGACATCTATGCACGTTATCAGATTAGAAAACAGGTGGGGTTTTTGTGCGTTTTTTCCCCTATGGATTCTTCATACAGTGAAGATAGCTGATATTACAAAAATGTGTGGCTTTATCTATCATCACTATGGAAGCTATGTGGATTAAGCGACAGAAGGTGTCAGCAGTGGTGCATCTCTCCTGTTAATTATGGCTTCAAAATGAATTCATAGGTGCCAGCAAGGAGGCATTTGGGCTAAACCAGAAGAAATTGACAGCAGCTGTAGATAGCGTTGCAGAAACATGTTTTCTTCTTCCTGTGTGAAATTGCTCATTTATTCAGTGTGGAAAATATTGAATTTTTAGGCACTGTTCCCGTTTCATAGTTTTGATTGATCGATTGATCTTTATTACTGTCACTGACCAGCAGATATATTCAAATATTATTATATATATAAAATATTGTTATTAAATATATTAGTATAACACAAAAATGCAATTAAAAATATACAACCTATTTCAATATGACTAAATTTTATAGAATCTCCATAGTTTCACAGGACTGAGGAGATCAGTAAATCAATTCAGTAAACTTTGTACTGCCTCCAACTTTCGTAGTTTTAATTACTATTCAATGATCATGACCTATTAGCTACATATTTTTGGCTTGGTTTCTCCATGTATAATAGAAGGCAAAATTTAGCCATGTAACTACAATAGTGTGGGTAGGTTTAATGACTCTTCATTTTGCTTTTTTTTTTTAAGTGTTGCTGGTTGTAATTTTCTTTTTTCCTGCTAGTTTTTACTTTCTTCTCAGGAAAAGGGCTATAAAAGAAGTAATTGGGGGCTTTGGGATGCTGAAAGTATATGTTCCAGGGCAGTTTGAAATGAAATATTTTGAATCATTTGTCTTGAAACTATAAGGCAAAAAGCAGGAAGGGCCAGTAGATTTGGAGTTTTCTACATCGGTTGGATAATGTTTTGGTGTTGCTTTGTTTTGGTCCCATATCTAAGAATGACTGCATCAGCCTTTTTCTAGTCTCATGTCCTCTCTCACATATTCCGTTTCATTCCATTTTTAAAGAAAAGCTGACAAAAATTTCATCTACATTACAGTATATAGTTTAAATATGAAATATGCACTTTGAATGAATTTCTCCCTTGAAAGAAACATACCTGATGTATAATCTCCTAAAATATATATTTTGTTTGGATTTTCTATCTAAGAACTGAATGGAGAAATTCAGAAAAGCGCACAGCTCAAAGAAAGTTTAAATTAGACCAGTTCACATAAAAATGCAGACCAAATTAAATTTTCCAGTATCTATATCTATTTTATAAACTTTCTCTTTGGTGGTGTGTTTGTTCCTCTGAGGCTGTCTTGGCATCTTTGCAAATTAGATTACTGAATATTCTAATTAAGGGACATCTTTTGGGTAGGAAATTAAGATATTTTTATAAAAGTATGCATTCTGGTATCTCCGTCGAAAGAAACTTTATTATGTTCTGTGTTGGTTGTAATCTGTTTGAAGACTGGCTAAGCTTATTAAATGGATCTGTGAGTAAATTATCCTAAATACCAAGAAACTATGTTTAGAAAGTTGCCTATGAAACTTCAACAGAATCAATGAAGAATGGGACCCACTGGTACTGTGATATAAGCTATAATGTGCCCCAAACAGGCTGTAGCCTACAAAAATACATGCTACTCTAAATGTTTTCACCTTTGAAATCATGTTGCATTTTTATGGTTTTTGTTATGAGTAGTTGCTTTAATATTAAGCAGAGTTCAGAGCACATTTTAATTTTTTAATGTGTTTTTATACCACCCTTCAATAAAAGTCCTAATGCAGAATACATAGAATCAAAGATAAAGTAAAGTAGATTTGTCACAGGATGTTACTTTGCAATGAATGAGTGACCAGTAAAGAAGTAACACTACAAAAGAAGAAAGAACAAGAAATCATAAAGCATATGGGCTAGAATCCTGATGGTGTTAGCATAAGGTATGCATAACTAGATGCCTCTAATGGCATGTTTTGGTTGGTTCCTGAGATGCACCCTGGCTCATTATCAATTAGCCTTGGCATATTGCTCAAACTACTAGGATTCTGGCCCTAAGACACAGAAAGTTAGAATACTTTAGTCATGAGAAATAGAAAGTACAGATTGTTACAGTTGATCATCCAATATACAATAAATAAAAATAAGTTCAGGAAGGAGAAAAATGTCTTGACTGAAAAGATACAGAGAATGGTATAAATCAACATAACATCATTCTTTAGAGCTGCCAGATCAAAACTCAGCATATCTGTGTTATTTTCAGGCTACAATAGGACAAGAGGAAGAAGAAGAAGAATGATTTAAAAAAAAAACAACTAGTGTTGTACAATTTTAGGGGTATTTTCTGACTACAAGAGAATTGCAACGTATTGCAGGGCAGTGTTTAAGAAGAGAGGGGGAGGCCAAAGGATTGTTTGTGGATACAGAGTCAAGTCTATTCTGCAGTTCCCAAACTCCCAGAGCCAGAAAACCACATGCTCACATGAGATGAATGTCAATAGCTGTCAGACCTCTCTTTTTTGTAAAAAAGCAAAGCACCACTTTTTTATTTCCAGTCCTAAATAATAAGAACTTTGTTGTGAGCCTCTAAAATTAGAAGGTTAGCATGTACCATGGATGGAAACAGCTGTTGTTATTATTTTCAGGGAGACGTAGCATTAATAGAATGATTGTCTGCCCCAGTGCTCCTGCACTGATGAGAATAGTGGTCCTGCACTAATGGGGTGGTATAAAAATAAAATAAAATACCCCAGAGGCAAAATAGTTTGGAGGCAAAAGTATTGAAACTGAGGCTGTCCTACTTTGGACACATCACGAGAAGCATGATTCTCTGAAAGAGACAGTAATGCTGGGAGAAAATGAAGGGGAAAATGAAGACCAAATACGAGATGGATTGACTCCCTAAAGGAAGCCACAAGCTTGGGTGTGCAAGAGTTGAGCGGGCTATTGAGGACAGGATATTTTGGAGATCACTCATTCATAGGGTTGCCATAAATCAGAGGTTAACTGGACAGCCAACAGCAGCAGCAGCAACAGCAGTGAAATGTCTCCTAATAAAGGCACTTCACATCACTGTCATGTAAAGGATAGAGTGACAGCCTGGGACTCCAGAGGCCTGGGTTCAGATTTCTGCTCAACCATGGAAACCCATGAGGTGTGTGTGGAACTGGTAAATAACTCCTTAAATATCTCACTTATCTTGAAAACTCAATCAAGGTCATCATAAATCAGTTGCGACTTGATGACGCATAATACAAAGGCACCTCAGAGACAACTAAAGCACTTGGACACTGCAGTGGTCCTTGCCAGCAAATTTCCCCCACTCCTTGTGCTAGTTTTCTTATCCATCACCCTAGCATAAAATTAAAAACTGATATCAGGCCTTGCTGTATGTTTCCCACCTATGAAACAATACTAATGTTTGTTGGGTCTTGGATTAGCAGACTTTTTGTCAGTTCTAATCTGATGAAAACATTGTTAGCCACCACATTTTATGGAGAGGTATGGCTTAACCAGTGTTGTCATCATACTGTAACCATGGTGTGCCACCAGACCCCTGCCTAAGTAGATGAAACTTCTGGATAACTCAGTGGTTTATGTCTCAGGCTGCAGAGCCAGTGGTTGGCAGTTCCATTTCCCATTATGCTTCCTTGACAGGGTCTGGACTCAGTGATCCATAGGGTTCCTTCCAGCTCTGCAGTTTCTAAGATGATGGTGGTGGGTGATGATGGCTCTCTTGACAGGATATGATGTCTTAGTCTGGGAGCACCACTAGAATTATTATTATTTTTGCTACATTTTTTTGCCATTTATGTTGAAACTCAGTCATGAGTGGTTAGATCTGTTCCTGATATGTGCCACTTTTAAAGCTGCTCAATAAACAATCCACATGTCTTGAAAATCAACCAGTTTATCAGTGACTTTATTCATTTCTCTTATCTTATTTTAAAACCTCAAAATCTCTTCAGGGTCATAAGTGCTTTGAAGTGGCAGTGCCCTGAGATTGAATACCACCGTTCCTCTAAGATTTCATATTGTCTGTGGTTCAGCACCACCAGGACTGGTTGGCCGATGTATGCTTTCAGCTCAGTAATATCAAGTGCTTCCACACGTTGACATTGCTACAATTCCTCTCATTCCATACTGTGAATAAAATAGTTTTCTGATTGTTTGACAGACTGTGTGATAAATAATTCTTTTGTAAGGAGCAGTTCAAAGGTTTCTGTGTTGTTTCTTTCTTTGTATCCTTCTTTGGTGCTGGATAGGATCATGCATAAACTTGTTGCCCTCCTACCTCCTTGCTCCATGTCAAATAGCCAATAGTCTCCTCTGGCTTAATCATTTTCTAAGAACCCAACCTCTTAGCATTTGAAGCGGTTACTTCATCCAGGTTATAGTTAATTTTGAGCAAAAATGTCCACTTTTTTTGTTACCTTAAAAAAATAAACAGAAAACTTGAAGAAGAAAAACATGTTACAGTAAACATTTGTATGTTAGTCATCCTATGAAAGTGGGGTAGGGTTGAGTGAATGCTGCAGCCAAAATACATCTGATTATGTGGGAGATTATATTTAAGCTTTGGAATGTGGCTACCGTAGAGGCATGCCATCACAAGAATTGTTTCCCACTTGCCAAAACACGATCTGAAGAATTACACTGCCTGTTTAAAGAGCCAAAGCCTCTAACTCCAGGGTATTATTCAGTTCGTTTACATAATAGTCTCTGATACAGTTTAACATTCCTATCTACCATCTCTGTAGCATACAGATACACACACCTCTGCCAAACAATGATTAAATATACACAGCAGAAGATAATTGACTTGTAAGGAGGGTATATGAAGTTAACATTAAGTCTTTTCACACTGCTAATTTTTGCGGTATGATGGCTGCTCACAGTGAGTTGTTGTTATGAAAGAATTCATGCATATAATACCTAGATTAATTTAAGGTGACAAAGAATATCTCAGACCAGCTACGCAGCTACAGAAGCCTAATAGATGTGCAGTTTTTTCAGAATTCTGTTCATACATATATAAATTTTTAAATTATGTTGTTGAAAATGAGTTAGAATGGATATCCTGGTTTGAGGAATCTTAACTGCTGTTGCCCACAAGCTGATTGTTTCTGATGTATTAGAATCCAGAGGATCATGATGTTTTCATTTAGTCATGCCCTCATATCCACAGGATTGATAGCTTGATCGTGTTTTTAGTTAAGATTTTTGTTTTTTTGAGCATAGAGCTCCCCAGGCATCTATGCTGTCTTGGGAGTTCTGGGAGTTGTACTCTAAAAAACACAGACCTGCACACTTCTAGTCAGTGCCATAGGCTATCAGTAGCTGGCACTCTAGAACTAGGAGTTTGCAATGGGAAGCAAATGAAAAATGAATGGAGTTGTCCAGAGTTTCTGTATTTTACCTATAGCTCTCACCCACTTGATAAAATCCAGAACGATTTGTTTGGAGCTACTGTATATTGAAGAAGTTACTGCTCTGTGAGACAAAGGGATAATATGCTAAAAGAATCTTCTAAATTGGCCTCTTATTCTCTCTTACCCTACTACATATATCTCCTATTTACTCACCACCTAGGTGTTTTGTGGAAGCATGATAAGAGCTACCCCGCACACAAACACACACAAAGCTTTCTTTGCTGTGGAAGAAATACCTAGCTAACTTCCATCTTTTACTATCTTTTTACAGATAAGCTGTGGTGCCATTTTTGTTGTATATTTTGATTAACATTTTCATTCCACTGACTTCGTACATGCCCAGAACATTAGTCTGCCTGAATACTTCTGATAACAGTTTTCGCCCTTGTCCCACTTCTTACGTTATTTGGTTCTCTCAGCTGATCTAAATTGCTATAACTTCTTTTTTGAAGTGCTTTAACATAGATTTAAATGACTGCTGTTCCAATCTCGAAAATATAAACTATCTGAAATAGATTTTCTTCAAAATAACGGAACTGACATTTCTTTGTGCCATAATCCCAAATCCTTGGTGATTTGGCAGAGCTTGGAATAGTTAGTTTTTTGAACTATTGCTGTCAGAATTCTCCAGCCTTCATTTTGAAGTTCACTGAATACCGTGTTTCCCCAAAAATAAGACAGGGTCTTATATTAATTTTTGCTCCAAAAAATGCATTAGGGCTTATTTTCAGGGGATGTTTTATTTTACAGTTATGCCATCTTCTGGTTGCTGCACAATGCTGCACAATGGTGGAGGGCAGGGTTTCACTTAACTGGGGCTTATTTTTGGGGTAGGGCTTATATTACGAACATCCTGAAAAATCATACTAGGGCTTATTTTCAGGTTAGGTCTTATTTTCGGGGAAACGGTAGATCTGGGAAAGTTATTGTTCCCTTCACAGTTTAGATGCCTCTCTATATGTCAAACTCAATTCCTTGGAAGATGGATAGCTTTTCTCTTAAGTTAGCAACCTCTGATCTTCAAGATTTGGGCTTCAGCTCCCAGAAGCCCCAACCAGCATGGCTAATGGTTGTGAGGTCTGGAAGTAGAAGTCCAAAATATATGGAGGGCCAAAGGTATTGAAATACAGGTTTATCTGACAGAGAGGAAGGTGCCTATATTCTCCAGTATATGCACTCTAGCCTGGAGGAAGGGGCTGTAAAAGCAAAGCAAAAGCAAAGACCTGTTTATATACTGGCTCATAGTGGTTAAAGCACTCTCTGGGTGGTTTACAGTTTAATTATTCAGGCTACACATGCCCCCCCCCCCGCAAGCTGAGTACTCTGTTTACCAACCTCAGAAGGATGGAATGCTGAGTGAACCTCGAGCCACCCACTTGGGATTGAATGAACCCTGTTAGTGAACAAAATTTCAGCTGCAGTACTGCAGTTTAACCACTCCACCACAGGATGTTAATATTAGACAAGTTTGTTGAACTCTCTTTGTCTGTTCAAAGTTTTGGCTTTGTAATATCACTGATCAGTTTTATAACACAAATCCCTCACACTTTATATGCCTGAAAGGGGCTTTGTGTGACAAGGGGAGTGCACTGGTGACTCGGAAAGCTGATGTTTCCTGGTAAAAGTTCAGGAACTAGATGTCTGCCTGAGTAAAACCGTGGTATTTTGGGAGCAGGACTGTGTATAGTAACACTCTCTAGCAGACAGGGACACTTAACACATGGGCACCAACGCCAATATGGTAGCTTCCTTCTCATGATTTATCTATGAAGAAGGATAAAGAGCAGAAGAAGAACTATCACCCTGGAATTTTATCTCAGAAGAGCATGTGCTCCATTTTAAGACAGACCCTGCCCATCCACTCTTAGTGAAATGCCAGGATATTAGTGTAGTGATTTCTTGTCTTTTTAAAAACTATTTTCTGACAAGGGGGAAAAAAATGTAATTTTGCATCCATAACCCTTCTTAAAACAAATTCCAGGATTGGAGGAATTTCCTGCAAGACAGGTAACATGATTTATTAACGTTTCTAAATTGACGATCCCCTTGTTTTTTAATAGCTTTTTGGCATTAAATCTTTTGCTGGCTCGAATGACCAAGAAAGGTCAAGCCTGTTTCCAAAGCAAAACTGGTTTGTTTTTAGATTTGCTACATATTCTGATTTATTTACCAACTCCAAAAGTTTCCATAAGCATAACTCTGGTAGATAGTTGGATAGATAATGTCAAGGCAGTTGTTTTCTGTAAATTTATCCCTCCTTATTTTTACCCCTTCCTCCTTTTCCATCTTTCCTTGGGTTCTCCCCATGACTATTCATAGCACAGAACTAAACATAACTCTTGTTTCTATAGTTTTTCATGAGAGTGTTCCATGTGCCCTAGAAATAATGCTACAGGTTAGAAGTAATTTATTCTATTATCAAATTAATGTGTAATATACCTTTTTCCTCAATAACCAAATTACATTACAACAGTAACTTAGAGATTTTTCACACTTTTAAAAATGTTAATGTAACTAGTTTTGATTAGTCCAGTTGTTACATTGTGAGCCTCCCTATATAGGTATGGCTTGTAGTGTTCCCATAATGTTATTTTTAAAGTAACTAAAAGTGTGTGTTTTAGTTACATTTTATCAAGGAAGTAGCATTACTTTAAAATCATAATATTATGAATGACTACATTTTGTTAGAAAAACAACTGCTACTGTTCTTAAAAGTAACTTCCCAAGCTCTGGAAGTGATACATGGGAAATGGAAAGCAGCAGTTGATGTAAGGCTATGCCATTCGCAAAGGTTTTGATTGTTTAATTTGGATACTGTTTTGTTCTGTTGCAGCTATATTTATCTTTTAATATGACTATGTAGCTTTGTAAGATAGGGTGTTGTTATTTTTATTCTTCTGCAAGGTAGAAAGAAAAAAAAGGGGAGGTTAAACTTCACATCACCACCACTTTAGAGTTCATATCAGCAACCTTTAATTGTATGAGTTTTTCAGTATCTAGACTGCTTTCAATAAATTTCCATCCAATATCATTTTGATTTTACTTTAAGATAGAAATACATGAACTGGATTTTAAGAAGAGTCCAGAAGTAGTTCAGGTTACATCTCCACACCACCTGACAACTAGATTCACAGGATTTTTCAGTCCACAGGAGAAGGCTTTGGATAAGTTTGGAGGCTGCAGAGAAGATTGGGAATCGCACTATTCTGCTGATTGAAGTAGTTCTGTCAGCAGAATACCCTGTTGAATACTGGCAGTGGTTTCCAAAGCAAGTGCTAATATTCTCATTGGGAAGTCTGCCTTATATTTTTGAGAGAACCCTTGTCATAGAAGAATGCAATTGATGGAAACCTCTGGTCCAAATTTAGAATGGAACCGTATTTTTTTTTTAAAAAATTATTGCCCAGAATTCTGTTGCTTAGCATAATAAGTTGCACTAGAATGGAGCCATTGAATCAATGTGGTTTAGTAAGTCAAATCCCTCTTAACTTCCACTGATTCAAATGGGCCTACTCTTAATACTCTGTGACTTAAATAATAATATAATTGCATGCTGTCATGATTATTCCGACTTACAGCGATCCTTTCCAGGGTTTACTAGGTATAGAATAATCAGAAGGGGTTTACCATCCCTTCTTCTGGGAGCATGCTTTTGTTGTTGTTTAGTCGTTAAGTCATGTCCGACTCTTCATGACCCCATGGACCAGAGCACGCCAGGCCCTCCTGTCTTCCACTGCCTCCCGGAGTTTGGTCAAAGGGAGCATGCTATGACTGTGCAGCTTGCACATAGCTACACAGGCTGGCTTTTATCCTGGGGACACCATGGGGAATCAAACTTCTCATCTTTGTCTCTGCAGCCAGATACCTAAACCACTGAGTTATCGAGTCACAGCTACAGTAGACTCATTTGAATCGATGGAACCTATAGAGGATTTGACTCATCAAATCTCCATTGATTCAGTGGGCCTACTCTACTCAAGCAACAGGAATTTGGCCATTGTAATGGTGAAAATAACTTAATGACAGCCAAGAATCAAGCCCACAGTGTGTCATGAATTTTAAATATGAAGAATGACAGGCAAGAATACTGCTCATGTACTACCATCACACTCTGGTCAAAGAAGGTGATTGCAAGGGAAATAGCCAGACAGTTAGACCTCTGTGTAGCAATAAGCCAGAGCACGTGTCCCAGAAGATCTTTAGACAAGGCTGCTGGTGTTTGGCTTGGTGTGTTTTTATTGTTCTCTGAGGTAGTACTCAAATGATGAAAAAACATGGGGAAAATGAATGAAATTCATCTGTTCTACTCCTGGTTTCTCCCATTGTTGTCCAAATTCTCTGAGTACCCCCTGTAATTCAGACATAGGGTAGACAATCTGAATAAACAGAACCATGTAAATGTCAGACAGCCCTCCTCGGCCAGACATACAGCTAGAGACGAGAGATTTAAACCCTCTTAAGTCAGGTTACAAACCAAAGGATAAGATAGTTAAATACTTAAATAAAACAATCCATTATTCTGATCAAGATAGACATGAGAGAGGCCCAGTTGGAGGGCTATGTCTTTAATAATGACTTTTAATATAATGATAGGGGCTCCATAACTTCATAAAACAGTGCCGTGGGACATAGTGAAATATAGCAGGACAGTTCTCCTGGCTGGCTGTAATTTTAGTGGGCATGTTACTCCTGACCTAATGTAGCTGGAAATGGGTCTAATGCCTAGCTAAACAGTAATTTGTATTCTGTATTTGTGTATAATAAGACATTTGTGCTACATTGCCTTGGTATCTTATCTGCATCTAAAGGATGATAAAATACTATCCCACTGCATGTGTTCTGGGCCTGTGGTTTGCTGTTGAAACCTATTCTAGTTTTGAGTGCCCAAATCAAGGCTTCAGCTTTCTTTTTTTAATGGAAATGAACCCCAATAGCTGAATCAAGAGATATAAAAGAATGACCTATTGTTGTTTCTAAGTCTGTCATTTTTAAAAAAAAATCTCCAGTTGATTTTAAAAAAGTTTAGAAAGGTTTGGAAGAGTTTCAGGTTCTTTGGGACGACCACAGCTACGAGAGAAATAAATAGCAATTGGAGCCTGGATTCTGAGGAATGTAAGAAGTGAATAAAAGGAAATTCCTCATTCAATAGATATTGGCTGAAAAAGACCCCCCACCCAATTTGTTGATAGGAAAAAAAGATAATAACATTTGTATCATTTTTAGTGCATAAAATCCAACTTTTAATTATGTACTCATTGAGGGGAAAAAAATATAGAACCCAAGCAGACATGGAACAAGAGAGAATCTTTTCATGCTGAAATAGCTTTGATACATAAAAAAAAACACAGTAAGCATGTTGACCAGCTGACAGACGCATTTGCAGTGAATTCATTATTCATGGAGACTGAAGAAACAGGTGCTGGGGACAGGATGTTCTTTCATCAACAACCAAATAATTGCCTGGAAAGAAATGCATTTATTACGTAGGGTTGGGAGCTGCAGGGAGGGGATAGTAGATTATTCTTTTATGTTTCCAAATGAGCTTCAGCAGGCATATGGATTAGTGTTGTCACCCGATTAAAAACCCAAAGTACTAAATGAACTAAGATTTCTTTAATCAGTTAAATCTGCATTCATTTGCATATGAATAAACTGTTCTGAAGGTAAAAAAAAGCAGACTGTTTTTGTTTCAAGAGAGAACTGCATTAGTGTAGGAGTCTGTGCTCTAACATAGCATCTGTATTGCCTGCTGCAAGTTCAGTTTCTAACTTCTTCATTTAGAAGGGTCATGTAGCAGGTGACAGAAAGGACCTCTTCCCGACACCTCAGAGGTCTGCTGTCCATCACAGCAAACACTACTGGGCTTGATGGACAAATAATATATGATACAATACAAGGCAGCATTTTGTAATTCTATTTTGAAAGAACCTGTTTTAGAAGCATTTCCTGGCGTATAAGAAGAATGCATCTCTGATGAAACCTTATGTGTGCAGTTTTTTTTGTGCTTATTAATATAAGTACTGACATGCTATGTTCAGTTTTTCATTAAACACCTGCCTGATATAAGTGAGGGTATATTTCTAGTTGATTGAAAGATTGGGACTGATTTAATCTAACTAGTTGCTTTTGCAAATGTTGCTGGCCTAGTATTGATAAGTCTTGTGATTTTTAATTGTATAATTTAAATTACGTCTGTAGAACGGACAAAGGTTCTCTTAAAATATGCTGTCATTTGTTTGTGTGCAATTCTGAATTAATGATTTCCCAAGGCTCTAATTATGATGGTACCAGTGTTCTTCATAGCAGCTGTTATGTAACATTGAATTGGATTTCATCCTCATCCTACAATAATAATCTATATTAATATTTTTCTTGGGTGATGTAAAGATTGTTCTATTTATTTGCACCATTATATCTTTGTTTCACTTCTCGGACAAGTATCTTTCCATAGCGAACTGGATTTTTTTAAGGGTGTGTTTTTACAGACTAAAAAGACAAGACACTTTGATATATGGCGGAAAAGGGTGTAGATAAGGCAGATCAGTGCATTAATGTGAAAAGGAAGTGGTGATTAGTAGGTCAAACCTACTCTTCCCTTTTCTGGATGTTGATTTTGCAGGCGGGCTTTTCCCTCTGACTTGTGATAGAGCAAGATCCTTTGATTGTCCGGAGGTTTCAGACTGTAATTGCCATCAGTCCTATCCATCTTGACCAGATGTAAAAGACTCTGAAAGTTGTATTCTAAAACATCTGACAAGATAGAGGTTCTCTAGCTGTGATCTAGCCCAGTGGTTCTTAACCTTTGTTACTCAGGTGTTTTTGAACTGCAACTCCCAGAAGCCTTCACCACCAGCTGTGCTGGCTGGGGTTTCTGGGAGTTGCAGTCCAAAAACACCTGAGTAACAAAGGTTAAGAACCACTGATCTAGCCCATGCCACCAGACAGAGGAAATCAGCTACAGCAGGGCTGGGAATTGTATGATTTGTAGTTCACATGTAGCTAACAAGGCCTTTGTTGCAATATTTAGAACTTCCTCCCCTGTCACTGTGATGAAAGTGGAGAATCATACCTCCAGTGGGCATGAGCCTTCTATTAAATATTATTTCAAACTTTGTTTTGGGCCCAAATAGCATTTTCAGAAACCTGTAAAACCACATATCTGCTTTTGTCAGAAGGGGCAAGTGTGACCTGCAAGGCTGCAGGCGGTGGTGGAAATGCAATTGGTGCAGTTTCTGGACTCTCTATATTTGCCCATTGCTGGACCAAGGTGTGCTTTCTCTTTTCCCAGTGGGCCAAAACAGTTGGGATTTGGAATGAATACTCTGCTTGGCGTGGAGGTGGGAGGTGCAGGTTCCTTCAAGCCTTTCGTTCATGGCTGATCACGGGACTTGCTTGGTCCTGTTGCTAGGTCTGCAGGCCATCTTGCCCTATGCAACAAAAATTTCTTTTGTATAAATGCAGACGTATCACAAGTCATAGCAGTTCCTGAACTGACCTGCTTTGTGCTCCAAGCAACGTTCCTTCTAATTTTCTGGAACACTGCACGGGAGCTCCACCCCTTGTGCATGGGGTTTAGCAGCAAACAGAAGCAAATTGGCGTTAATGCTTGACTGCGCATGCCCAGTGGAGCTCTGTGCGCCTTAGAGGGAACATTGGCTGTTATTCCCTACACAGTCTGTAATGATTGATTGCATGGCATGGAAGATTAAAGAGGAAGACCAAATATGAGATAGATTGACTCCCTAAAGGAAGCCACAGGTTTGAATTGCAAGAGCTGAGCAGGGCTCTTGGGGACAGGGCATTCTTGAGATTGCTCATTTATAAGGTTGACATAAGTCTCGGAAGCCACTTTGACAGCACATCACAACAGTTCTCCCATGGTAGGACAAGAGTCTGGAATGGTGTTCATGAGCTGGAGCGTAAAAACCCTGCACTCAGGCTCAGAACTATTTGGAAGGAGTAACCTGTGATTTGGTCCTGCTACGTGCAAGTCAGCAACTCGCCACTAAAGGCAGCCATGAGCAGATACCAGCAGTTTGCTAGCAGGCTCAATGAGGATGCATTTCACTTAATTTTATATATATAATTGTATATGTATGTATCGTAATCCCTGCATATAGAAAACAGACAGGGCAGGGAGAAGCTTTTTACCTTACTTTCAGTCTGGAGAGGAACAGCCCTGGAATACAATTTTTATCTCAGTAAGAATTAGTTCTTTAGAAATCTGCAAAACAGTAAAGTTGTTAATAGCAGTCCTCAGTGCCAAACTATAATTCACAGATAGAAAAAGTTTTAAAGCTGTGTTATAAAATGCTGTTGGCTCTTTATTACAAGTTAATGATAGTACTTTAACCTCCTCATCCTATACATTCAGACTAGTTCTAGTATCCCAGTGGGAAAGAACGATAGACAAGCTGATATGCCTAGAAATGTAGCCAAAGTGTATATTTTTGTGAAGTTGCAAGAAGTCTTCAGTTCTGTCTGGCTGACCTTTTAAAAAAAATCTAAATATAAGTCTGTAAACAGTTGAAAAGAAAAATAAACTGAATTTGAAGGGGGATATTAAGTAGACAGAAAGGAAATAGTTTGTCTAATAAATCAAATCTTATTTTATACAAACCATGCTGGGCTTTAGTGAAAAGTGTCTAGATTGTTGGTTTTCTTCTCTGAGAAACAGCCAGAATGTCAACTCTCTCTTTCCCTTTGATTTATCATAGTTCAGATGCTCTTGTTAGGCCGCTATAAATTGAGAATTAAAGGGTTATGTAGCATACTTCAGGTTAGCTGTTCTGTAATTTGGATTTAAATCAGGGTGGATGTAATTTTGCTCCTAAGGACATTTTTACACACACCCATGGCCCCCAATGGATTGCTGCCTTCTCCTTCATGGATTGCTGCCTTGTCGTGGTGAAGGGGCTTGAGTAATTCAGAGAAGCTATGGGCTATGCCGTACAGGGACACCCAAGATGGACAGGTCATAGTGGAGAGTTCTGACTGAACATGATCCACCTGGAGCAGGAACTGGCAAGCCACTCCAGTATCTTTGCCAAGAAAACTCCATGGACAGAAACAAACGGCTAAAAGATATGATGCTGGAAGATGAGCCCCTCAGGTCGGAAGGCATCCAACATGCTACTGAGGAAGAGCGGAGGACAAGGACAAGTAGCTCCAGAGCTAATGAAGTGTTGAGCCAAAGCCGAAAGGACGCTCAGCTGCGGACGCGCCTGGAAGGGAAAGGAAAGTCCGATGCTGCAAAGAAAAATACTGCATAGGAACCTGGAATGTAAGATCTATGAACCTTGGTAAGCTGGATGTGGTCAAACAGGAGATGGCAAGAATCAACATTGACATCCTG
Organism: Intellagama lesueurii; assembly: GCA_037013535.1. Lineage (NCBI taxonomy): Eukaryota > Metazoa > Chordata > Lepidosauria > Squamata > Agamidae > Intellagama > Intellagama lesueurii. The sequence continues at coordinate 25,666,210 of JBAJHW010000001.1, forward strand.
GGTGTCAGTGAACTAAAATGGACGGGAATGGGCGAATTCAATTCAGACAATTATCATATCTACTATTGTGGGCAAGAATCCCGTAGAAGAAATGGAGTAGCCCTCATAGTCAACAAAAGAGTGGGAAAAGCTGTACTGGGATACAATCTCAAAAATGATAGAATGATTTCAATACGAATCCAAGGCAGACCTTTCAACATCACAGTCATCCAAGTTTATGCACCAACCACCGATGCTGAAGAGGCTGAAATTGACCAATTCTATGAAGACCTACAACACCTTCTAGAACTGACACCAAAGAAAGATGTTCTTGTCATTATAGGGGATTGGAATGCTAAAGTAGGGAGTCAAGAGATAAAAGGAACAACAGGTAAGTTTGGCCTTGGGGTTCAAAACAAAGCAGGGCAAAGGCTAATAAAGTTTTGTCAAGAGAACAAGCTGGTCATCACGAACACACTTTTCCAACAACACAAGAGGCGACTCTACACATGGACTCACCAGATGGGCAATACCAAAATCAGATTGATTATGTTCTCTGCAGCCAAAGATGGAGAAGCTCTATACAGTCAGCAAAAACAAGACCTAGAGCTGATTGTGGCTCTGATCATCAGCTTCTTATAGCAAAATTCAAGCTTAAACTGAAGAAAGGAGGAAAAACCACTGGGCTAGTCAGGTATAATCTAAACCAAATCCCTTATGAATACACAGTGGAAGTGAAGAACAGATTTAAGGAACTAGATTTGGTGGACAGAGTGCCTGAAAAACTATGGATGGAGGCTCGTAACATTGTAGAGGAAGCAGCAACAAAAACCCCATCCCAAAGAAAAGGAAATGCAAGAAAGCAAAGTGGCTGTCCAACAAGGCCTTACAAATAGCAGAGAAGAGAAGGGAAACAAAATGCAAGGGAGATAGGGAAAGTTACAGAAAATGGAATGCAGACTTCCAAAGAATAGCAAGGAGAGCCAAGAGGGCCTTCTTAAATGAACAGTGCAAAGAAATAGAGGAAAAGAAAAGAAAGGGAAAAACCAGAGATCTGTTCAAGAAAATTGGAGATATTAAAGATGGACATGATAAAGGACAAAAATGGTAGGGACCTTACAAAAGCAGAAGACATCAAGAAGAGGTGGCAAGAATACATAGAGGAATTATACCAGAAAGATTTGGATGTCCCGGACAACCCAGATAGTGTGGTTGCTGACCTTGAGCCAGACATCCTGGAGAGTGAAGTCAAGTGGGCCTTAGAAAGCATGGCTAACAACAAGGCCAGTGGAGGTGATGGCATTCCAGTTAAACTATTTAAAATCTTAAAAGATGACGCTGTTAAGGTGCTACACTCAATATGCCAGCAAGTTTGGAAAACTCAGCAGTGGCCAGAGGACTGGAAAAGATCAGTCTACATCCCAATCCCAAAGAAGGGCAGTGCCAAAGAATGCTCCAACTACCGTACAATTGCACTCATTTCACACGCTAGCAAGGTTATGCTCAAAATCCTACTAGGTAGGCTTCAGCAGTATGTGGACCGAGAACTCCCAGAAGTACAAGCTGGATTTCGAAGGGGCAGAGGAACTCAAGACCAAATTGCTAACATGTGCTGGATTATGGAGAAAGCCAGAGAGTTCCAGAAAAACATCTACTTCTGCTTCATTGACTACGCAAAAGCCTTTGACTGTGTGGACCACAGCAAACTATGGCAAGTTCTTAAAGAAATGGGAGTGCCTGACCACCTTATCTCTCTCCTGAGAAATCTATATGTGGGACAGGAAGCAACAGTTAGAACTGGATATGGAACAATGGATTGGTTCAAAATTGGGAAAGGAGTACGACAAGGCTGTATATTGTCTCCCTGCTTATTTAACTTATATGCAGAATACATCATGCGAAAGGCTGGATTGGAGGAATCCCAAGCCAGAATTAAGATTGCCGGAAGAAATATCAACAACCTCAGATATGCAGATGATACCACTCCGATGGCAGAAAGTGAGGAGGAATTAAAGAACCTCTTAATGAGGGTGAAAGAGGAGAGCGCAAATAATGGTCTGAAGCTCAACATCAAAAAAATGAAGATCATGGCCACTGGTCCCATCACCTCCTGGCAAATAGAAGGGGAAGATATGGAGGTAGTGACATATTTCACTTTCCTGGGCTCCACGATCACTGCAGATGGTGACAGCAGCCACGAAATTAAGACACCTGCTTCTTGGGAGGAAAGCGATGACAAACCTAGACAACATCTTAAAAAGCAGAGACATCACCTTGCCGACAAAGCACCGCATAGTCAAAGCTATGGTTTTTCCAGTAGTGATGTATGGAAGTGAGAGCTGGACCATAAAGAAGGCTGACCGCTGAAGAATTGATGCTTTTGAATTGTGATGCTGGAGGAGATTCTTGAGAGCCCCCTGGACTGCAAGGAGAACAAACCTATCTGTTCTGAAGGAAATCAACCCTGAGTGCTCACTGGAAGGACAGATCCTGAAGCTGAGGCTCCAATACTTTGGCCATCTCATGAGAAGAGAAGGCTCCCTGGAAAAGACCCTGATGTTAGGAAAGTGTGAAGGCAAGAGGAGAAGGGGATGACAGAGGACGAGATGGTTGGACAGTGTCATCGAAGCTACCAGCATGAATTTGACCCAACTTCGGGAGGCAGTGGAAGACAGGAGGGCCTGGCGTGCTCTGGTCCAAGGGGTCACGAAGAGTCGGACATGACTTAACGACTAAGCAACAACAACAAAGGCCCCCAAAGTAGGAGCTTTTGTTTTGCCAAAAATGGCCTATTTCTGAGCCAGGACACCTCCAGGAGTTGTGGTTTTACATTGGGGGCATTTTCTCTCCCAGTCCTTCTTATGTGTAGGCATCCTTCAGTCTCGAGAGACTATGGTAACGTGCTCTGTTCCAAGAGGTCTTGGAACAGCGTCTAGTGTGGCTGAGAAGGCCAATTCGAGAGTGACAATCCCTTCCACACTGAAGACAAATACAACCTGTCCCCTGTTCAGCTCCCTGATTTTGCTGGTTTCGGGACTGCCTCTTTGCCTCGGCCTGCTGAACAAGTGCCTCTTCAAATTGGGAGAGGCCATGCTGCACCGCCTTTCTTATACCCAGCATATATATGCTCATGGAGCATATAGTGGATTTAGGAGGGGAACAAATTATATATCATTATTGACAATTTTTTACTCATTTGGAGGAGAAAATGCTTATGGGATCTTCTGACTGACAGCATGCATTGCATTGCCTTGTCCTACCATTTTAAATCAGTTTCTGCCTGTATCATCAACTGAGGTTGACAAGGTGCTTGATTGTTGCAGGGCCACTTCAACCTCCCTAGACCCTTGCCCGGCCTGGCTCCTGAAAGCAGCCAGGCTGATAACCACAGAGTGGGCCACTTCGATCATTAATGTGTCCCTTTTGGAGGACTGGGTTCCCCAAGCCTTCAAGGAGATGCTAACCTGCCTCATCCAGAAAAAACAAGTTTGGCAGCAGTCCGTTGCCAACATTCCATTTTTAAGCAAACTAGTAGAGAGGGTAGTGGGGGAGGCCATTTGGAGATTTTGAGTTTCGTGTCACCAGTACACGGATGACACCCAACTCTATCTCTCCTTCCATCCTTCTGCAGTGGATGCTGTCCCGTCCCTTGAGTGCTGCCTGGAAACGATTGTGGAATGGATGGGGGCGAACAGGCTGAAATTAAATCCAGACAAGATGGAGGTCCTCTGAGTGGGGGCTCCTGCTGCCTGTGCATCCCTAACTTTCGGGGGGGGGGGGTGCTACTCTTTCCACAAAGGATGAGGTTTGCAGTTTGGGCGTTTTACTGGATCCAGCACTGTCTTTGGAAACTCATATAGCATCTGTGTTCTGGTCTGCCACTTTCAATTTCAGAGGGATTACATAACTGTGTCCCTTCCTTGACACCAAGTCCCTCACCACATTGGTCCATGCACTGGTAATCTCAAGAATAGATTACCGCAATGCACTCTGTGTGGGGCTGCCCTTGAGGCTGATGCGTTAACTTCAAGAGGTCCAGAATATGGCAGCCAGACTGGTGAAGAGAATAAATAAACACCACCATATTTCTCCAACTTCAAAGCTAATCTCTCAGGCTCTAGCAGGTATTGTACAGGCCATTGTGTTCATTGTCCATCCAAAGTACTGGTTGAAAGGATCTTGCTGTTAACAGTCTTCCATTGAAGAGGCTGTTGTTTCTCTTCAGCAGAATTTAACTGCTGCTGTTACAGTCTGATCTTTTCCCACCATACTGCTTCTTTGTTTCTTTATTCTTATCTAAGCATCGTACAATTTAAAATTATGGACATATACGACATATAAGTAAAATTTAAAAAAACAAATTAAAATGTTAAAATAATTAGATATTTTTTACCAGTAGTGGGCTACTTCCAATAGCGTTTTCTCAGCCATTTAATAGATCTTCTTTTGTACACATGGTGGGGCATAAATTTCATGTAGGCAAATCCTGCATGGATCGAATTTCTCCACAGTCACAGAAAATTTGTCTTCTATCCAAGTAGCCACACTTTGTAATAGTGTTAAGAGTCAGGATGGTATAGTGCAGTGACGGTGAACCTTTTTGGGCCCGAGTGCCCAAACTGGGGGAAGGGGAAAAAAAAACCCGGCAGGCGGTGGTGGAAGCAGAAGTGACGGCGGCGGAAGTGGTGGTGGAAGGGGGAATCCCAGGCACAGAGGTGCCTCCAGACCCCACTCCGGATCTGCCTCCAGTCGCCAGCGCCAGGTGCTCCAGATCCTGGCCCGCCGCCTGTCGAGGCGCTAGCACCACATCTGCAGCCTCCTCCTCAGGTTCGGCTGCGGGGGAGAGCGATCCAGCGACTTATGGTTCGCGTGCCTGCAGAGAGGGCTTTGCGTGCCAGCTGTGGCATGTATGCCATAGGTTCACCATCGCTGGTATAGTGTTTCAAAAGCATTGTGTTAGTTGATCTCAGTATGTTGGAAAAAAATCAAAGGGGGGAAAAGGAGGGAGAACCGGGCAATAAGCAGTGCATTTTGATCCAGAAAATTCACACTGACACCATTTAATTTCTGTTTTGTCAATATGATGTAGTATTGTGGATGCTGGGTGTAATCAAGGAGACCCACATTCAAGTTCTTCAGTCACTGGGTGACTCTCTATCCCTCTCCTTCTGTCCTTCTTTCTGTGTTTGCTGAGAGAATTATGTTGCATTTCCTAACTTTTAGAGCTATTGTGAGTATAACATGAGTTGCTGGGAACTATATGTGCTGCTTTGAGATCTTTGGAGGGGCAGCAGGGCAGTTGTCATGCCTGCTGAGGAGTTCTGGGAGCTATAAATTCAGTTGTTGATGGTGGAGGCTGGAGAGCTGGTATCCCTACAAGAATGCTTCTGCTTGGTTCACAGTTCAAGGACAGGATTTTTACTACCACTGGACCATTTATAAGAGGCCCATTATTCCAGAACCTTCATATTGCCTTCCAGGAGTAAATATTTCACAGTCCTCTTCTGTACTTGAAGAAGAGCTCTGTAACCTGGGCATACACAGTATTGGGAAGATCCACCAGCATAAATTACAGTTCCTGATGTCATGGCTGTACTGATGGTGTCTGCATTCTGTCAAGATTCTTGCACAGGGTTACTGACAGTAAGAATTGACTTTTCTTCCCTTACTGCACAGAAAACTACTCTTTTGTTGTCAGATTGGGAGGAAAAACTAATCGAATAGTCAAAATTACTGCTGCAAACTTGCTGGCTTCCACACTTCTGCTTACCAATACATCTAACAGGAAGCACTTGCCTATTGCTATATTTCTTTTGAAAAGCAGATGCTGTAGGTAAATCTATTGGTATCTTTCCACACTTCTTTATTAGAGATTTAAAACCTTCCTCAGGGCATAATTCTGATAGTGTAAGATTTCACTTAAAGCTTTCCAGGGGCAGTTAGTTCATTTGATACAAGACCTGATTGGAGTGTCCAGTTGTTTGAACATGTGACTTAAAATACTGCTGGAATTTGAATTAACTATCACTTGGGGCAGGTGGAAATGACTAACTTGCATAAAACCACAACAATTGTAAAACAATAAAGTTGTGGGTTTTTTTTCATACTTCCACAAGAAGCTGTCTGATAAAGAATGCTGGGTTACCTCTACAGCCACAACTTCAGAAATGAGTTTTGTTGGCATGTTGACCTTTATAACCTTTTCAGATGTTGTCAGTGGGATGTATTCCACAGCTTTCCTCTGCAGCAAGTATTGCTAGCATGTCTTGCTTGCAATAGAAAGAGTTACGGTTGCATTGCAATCATAGCATATAAAAGTTGTCCTAATTCTATTGTATTTTCTTTGCCAGTACAATGCCAATGGTATAACTTTCAATGGGAAATTCCCACAAGTTAAAGCAAAGCAAAGCGTGCTGCTTATATATAAGTTAAGAAGTCAGAGTAGGCCCTTCCTGTTGCACACCAATTCATGCAATTAATGTATGATAAGAAATGTCCGTGCTAATTTCTTAACTTACACCAATTGGCTGCTGACGATCAAGATCCATAGCATTATGCCAGCAGGCATGACTAATAGGATTCTGCTGATTATGTTCCACTTGTTTTTATGTTCCTCCTGCTTATATTATCAAAGAATCTTATAATCGAACATTAGAGAAAGGAATTTGTTATATAAAAGAATAATTGTTGTTGCTGTTTACTGTGTAGCAACATGGAAAGAGCAGAATTTCTGCTCACCTCCATTTCTGTTCAACACTTACCCGTCTACCAATGCTGAATTGAAGCCCGTTCCCAACTGTTCATAAGAAGAAATATCTGTGCATATACATGACTGAACTCTGTAACAAGACCAAATAAAGAATAATTGGCTGCTCTGTGCTGCTTAATTCTGATCTTCTGGTTTAGATTTGTTACTGCTTTATATTCTTGAGCTTGTTATCACCCATAGAAATCATTATTTTACAGGGGAACCATGGCAGAACCCTAATGCTGGTATGCAGCTAAGATTTTTTGATACAGCTTTGTTGGATACAGGGCTGTTTACCCAAACCTTAGATTAGTATGACATAACTGGGTCGTATTCTGTTTGTTCTGTGGTGAATGATATGGAACAGTGAAGTCTGCTGTCAACATACTTCCCTTTCTATAATCGCCCTTCTCATCTTCCAAAACCGATGGCTTCCCTTTTGTGCTAGGAAGAGAGATGCTTTCATCACTAAGCTCCTGACAGAGGTGACAGTAACTGGTAACTAGAGACAGGTTTGTTATCTCTGCTTTTAAGGTAGTTGTCAGCCACTCAAGATGGTGAATACAAATGGCAAATTCACAAAAGATACTGAAAATTTGCAGTATCATTTCTGTTAAATCTGAGTAATAGGTTGTAGTACGGTATCATCATAAAGTAAGTGCTTGACATTTGTCTATCTGAAAATATTGCTCAGAAATTTTAGCATTTGTGTTACACCTTGCTTGGCAGAGTCCTCTTCAAAGAATAAAGGCAAGGATGACCTGCCGCAGTAGGAAGAAAACAAGACTAGGGAAGACTTTGAATGTGCAACTGGCAACCTTGGCTCAAAGGTGGTACCGGAGATGGAGAAAGTGATGCACTGTAGAGGTTGCAGTCCCTCCAGAAGATGGCAACAGCTTGATGAATGAAAAACCTCTTGACCCTAGAGAACGGTGACATGTCTGGGTGTTAAAACAGAGAAAGCAGCAAAAACGATAGCATGGGTGTTCTCAAGGTCAGGAATTAAATAAGGAATTAAACCCAGCCAAACCCACACCACTAAAATCAAACTTCATAACAGTGTGCTGCATTCCTGCCTGTTGGTTTGGATTGTATTAAGCCTGCTCCTCTTTGCTCCTTCTTGGCCTTGTTGGATTGATAGGTACATAACAGCTGGTTCTTGTCTTGCATGCTGTTTGAAACTTAGTTCTGACTACTCAGTGTTTGAACTTGACTGGCTATTGATTCCTTCTGGCTCCTGTTTATGAATGCCTGCTGTACTAGACCATGGACAGTTAGCACCAATGTAAAATTAATTTGTTAAAATGTTTACAAAAATATACATAATTAATTTCTTAATTCAATAGTTAAATTAAAAACATAATTGTAACTGGACTGCAAGGAGATCAAACCTATCCATTCTGAAGGAAATCAACCCTGAGTGCTCACTGTGGAAGGACAGATCCTGAAGCTGAGGCTTCAATACTTTGGCCATCTCATGAGAAGAGAAATATCCCTGGAAAAGACCCTGATGTTGGGAAAGAGTGAAGGCAAGAAGAGAAGGGGACGACAGAGGACGAGATGGATGGACAGTGTCATCGAAGCTACCAACATGAATTTGACCAAACTCCGGGAGGCAGTGGAAGACAGGAGGGCCTGGCGTGCTCTGGTCCATGGGGTCACGAAGAGTCGGACACGACTTAATGACTAAACAACAACAGCAAAGAAATGGCCAGTAAAAAAACTGAAGTAACAAGAACCACAATTACTTAAAATAAGTTCACTGGCCATTAAATTATTCAGATAATGAATTTTAAAATCTCTGTTGAGAATTTTGATGTCTTTGGAGCAGCAAGTTAACTTTAACCAATTACTTCCGACCTTTAGACAAAAATATATATGTTGAAGTTCAGGCCTGCCTAGAAATCCAGTGTGTATGACATGAAATCTTGCCCTCTGTTTGCAGAAAGTTATGGAAAAGCTTGCGGTAATTCACTTTGGAAGATAATGTGATCTCTGCTTAATCAAGAGCCCTCTCCAGGAGCTGTTGCATATGTTTACCACATTAGAATTGGCTTTACTTTGTATATAATACAGAGGGGCTCATCCTTTCCTTTTGAACCCTCTTTGTAATCTGCTCCAGAATTCACATACTGTACATACTTATCTTTAGGAAGCTGTGAGACAAATTTCCTTAAATTAGGAACTAGTCAAATTTTGCGGTGTTAAATCTATATGAGCTAAAAGAACTTTGACACTAAATGTAATTGACAAGTGTCATGGTAGGTTTTTGCTATAACTCAGATTTGCATTTAAGAAGTATGAGACTGTTACTGGAGGATATGGGGCTCTTCAGAGTTCATTACCTGTAATATCAGCTTTGTTGATATGACTGTTTCCCTTTAAGTTAAACTGTGACAATTCTGGGAAATTCATAATGCCTCTCTGCCTTCCTATTTTTCTCTCTCCCCATCTTCTGTGTTTATCTGTGATCATATCTCTCCTCTCCTTATATCTTGACGCTATGTTCTGGTCATATTTCATGCTAGAACACCAGGGTTTCCTATCAAATGTTTTTCCTTCTCTTTTTTCTTTCTTTCTTCCTCATTCCAACAGGGATTCTGCCCTGTTGCTACTGAATCAAGAGTCTGAGGAATGTGGCACAAAGACAAAACGCAAATTCCTTTTGTCAGCTTTAAGAGCCTGGTTCTCTTATGTACAAACCATATATGTTACCGGCCCAATTTTTATTTTATTTTCAAAAGAATTTGCAGTAAACATGGCACTTCATATTCATTTCCCTGGGGAAAACGAATACAAACCGTGGCAACATGAGTGGACCAATCCCACCTCCCAGAACCACTTACCAGGCTCCGTGTGGTGCTCAGCTCCATCATTGTCATCGCACCAATTACGGAAGCAACCTGGCTGGCCCTTCCCCGCCTCCCGCACAGCCAACCACTGTGGCTCGGAGACGGGATGGGGAGTCTCCCCGTTCAGCTGATGAGTGGTTGGCTGCGTGGGGAGATGGGAACGGCCGGCCAGCTGCTTCTGTGATTGGTGCGACGGTGATGACAGAGCCAAGTGCTGCGTAGAGCCCAGTAGATGGCCCAGCTGGTTCTGGGGGGGTGGGACTGGGCCGCCGCAGCACCTATATTTGTTTCCCCAGGGAAACAAATGCGAAGTACCCATGTCTATATTGCAGAGCTTTGGAAAATTGCTTTTTTGAATGCTATCAAGTCAAAACTGACTTATAGCAACACTGACAAGATAAGTATGGTATTTAAAGAATAGTTTTACCAGTACCACAACCCCAGTGAGTTTCTGTGGCTTAGCAGGGAATCAAACTCTGTTCTCCAGAGTCCTAGTCCATTACTCTATCCACTACACCACCTCCCATAATTATCCAGCCAGCAGAGCAAATGGAATGAATGCAATCCAAAAGAGCAGCTTTTTCAGACTCTGGGTATATATCAGTTCTTCTCTAAGCAAAAGTCTCTTGGATTCTGATTGTATCAATGGACAGTGTTTAGGTCTCCCTGTGCACCCCCCCCTTTCCAAGTCTCATTTGGTCAAGCAGCCAAAGACAGCGTGTGAATGGTGAAAATGTTTGATGGTGTATGCCTCCTGAGGTCCCTCCCCCCCCGTTGCATTTGCATGGGAGTAAATGAAGGGAAATGAGATAGAACCAGACATCCCTCTGAAATTGCATGGCCGATGGCAAAAGAGAGATTTGTGAGCTGCATACCGATGAGAACTCAGCCAGAGATGCTCCCATGTTATCTTAGTTGAATCAAGTACAAGTCCTTGTATTAATCCAAGTTAAGCAATTTTTCTTCTGGCAAAGATTTGTAAATATTACAGTACCGTTACTTTCAGGTGCCTCCTTCAACATGGCAATGTGAAAAAAGCTTTGAAGCCTGAGAAACTTTTAAATTTTGTTACTAGGTGTTGTTTTTTAAAGATCCATGTCAACCTCAAAACATCAATTTGTCTGTCAGCCTCTGTTTTCAGAAGTTTTCTTGTCTGCCTTTCTTCCTAAAATTCATAATAATAATTTTTAAAGCATATGAGTAAAACTCAAGAACTATTCCTATCCTCACTCTTAACCTCTCCACACTCATTTTTCACATGCTAGAGCGGCTAGACTAATACAATTGATGCTGGTTCTTTTCTCGTTCAGATGTAAGCGGTGGATCATTAAGCTGTGGTTCATTACCATGAATTCACTCACTCCTTCCCTCTCCTCTGGCAGATCTTTGAGGAACAAATTGAAAGTTTCCATTCCATTTTCTGATCATATTGGTTTAACATTATCACCAAATCCCAAAATGTATCAAATCTTAATTATGGTTTAGAAATGTGTGTTCTAGACATGTCAGATTAATAATAATAATCTTAATCTTTGAACTGCAGAGCTGGAAGGGACCCTATAGATCATTGAGTCCAGCTTGAATTGTTCCAGGCTACGTAGGGAATGGGGGTTTCAGTCCATCAAGACCCGTCTGTGGAATCTAGGTTGGAGAAGTCTGTTGGGTTCTTAACTGTACTCTGAAGTTGCCTTATCTCCTTAAACTGGAGTGGGCAAAGTGCATCCTCCTAAGTGCCCCAGTGGGTCTCTTGAACACTCTGAAATTGGAAGGTTGTTCCAGAATAACAAATCATTCTGTCTAGAGGCTTCTGTGGGTGCTGTTTGCCACATGGTGGGAGGAACTGGGTGGCTATAGCACGAAACCTCTCAAAAGTTTGAGACAAGAGAGACGTGCTTCCTGGAGCATCAGAAGTTGTCCACCCCTGCCCTAAACCATAATGAAGACTTATCACCATTTGTCCAAGGTCACACTTAAGAAAAATAGCTGCAGTTGGTTAGAACAGAAGCAATAAATTTACCATGTCTTTCTCATGGCCAGTCTGTACTGTATAGGGAAGTCATGAATCCAGGACTTACTCCCATAAGTTTAACATTACACTAGAATGAGACAGTTTTGACATTAACATCAGCAGCTCATAAATTTTGTAAACTGTAACATAGTTGTTATAGCTGCAAACTCATAGGTGCACCTTCATGGAAAGGGAAAACAGTGCAGTGGTGAAGCACAGTCTTGTACAAGCTCATTAGTCATTTAACACTCTGCACTAGCACAAGTAGATCAACACATAAAACTGGATTTTTGCACTTTGCTGGTTGAAAACCAGTTTACAGGCAAGATCAAGAATTGCTTCTGCAGATTTCAGTAAATCAAGTTCATCGGAACTGTTTCAAAAGTAATAGCCTGTAATCAAATTTGTTTTGCTTCTTCTTAAGAAAAAATATTTCTTTCATCAACTTTAGTTGTCAGCATTAAGGTTGATTTTGTCAGTGTATTGTATTATTGGCTTATCTTGAACTCTTTCCTCTATAGGAATTCTTTTGCAATGTGTCTGCTTTCCATTTCTGTGGTCTAGGTTATTAATTGGTACGCTAGGGACACAGAGAAACCTTTGAAATGTCTTGAGGGCTAAGAGATTGGATGGTAGCCTTCTGGTTTATTATTACATCCATGTATATTTCCACTAGTGGACTCAAAGTAAAATAAGATAATGCCTTTTTTGTGCTCAGAGCATGAGAAGATAGTTTCTAATAATTACGATACTAAGGCTAAAAGATAGAGTTTCCAAATTTAGGGCCCCAGATGTTCTTGAACTACCAGTAGAAGTCTCAAAAACCCTAGCCAGCACAACGGGGTCAGGTTTTGTGGGAGTTATAGTATAAAAACATCTGTGCCTCCAAGCTTGGGAACCACCTATGTAAGCTCTTTAGATATCAAATATTAACTCACTAAAGCACTATCTGTCTTGGTGCTTTAATATTTGGATGGATTAATATGATTAAAAAGAGTAGTTGCATATTTAAGAAGTAATTACTAGAATGAGGAAATGGACATCCATTTTCACATGCTAGAATGCCATCTTCCTGTTGCTTCATTTATAATGTCACTTCGTTGCTTCCATTTTTTAAAGACCTGGTGCCTCTCAAGGGTATGTTTGTTCAATGTCTCAAAATAAGTTTTGTTGCACACGTGTGAATTACAGTAAATGTTGACTAAGTCTGAATGACAAGATTCTAGATGTGCTTCCTTGTCTCTTTCTGCTCACTTGTGTGTGCTGTCATTTGCATTTCGCATTTCAGCATTTTTCTCAAGAATTCCCACCCATCTTTTTACATTTAAAAGTAAAAATAGCTGTTTAAGACTTCCAGAGAGGTAACCTTGTTGGTCTGCTGTAAAAAAATGATGAAGTTTTGTAAAGTAAGGGAGGATAGTTTCTTGATAGCAGGGGGCTACATTGGATCACTTAAACTCACCACTTTTGCCAGCAGTTGCTGCTAAAAACCAGCAACTACCACCGGGATTCTCCCAACTGCAGCAATTACTGCTAGCATTTGATGAGAACATAGAAACTCTCTATGGTACAGGAGAATGCTGGAGCACCTGCCTGTGCCATAGAGCCTTGGAAAATGATAGAGCATCTCTGTCTTTTCCAGAAAGGAAGGAGGAAATGTGTTATTTCATTTTCTTTTATGATGATGGTGAATTTTAGCAGAGAGCCTTGTGGCATAGTGGTTAAACAGTAACATTTGCAGCCAAAACACTGCCTCACTGTCAGTATTTGATACCAACAGATCTGACAGCTGGCTCAAGGTTGACTCAGGTTTCCAACCTTCCAAGGCCATTAAAATGAGTACCCAGCTAGTGGAGTGGGGGGGCAGTGTGTAACCTGTATAACTAAGAAATTGTAGACTGCTCACTTTGCTTTACTTTTTGCTTTGGTGGAAGCACTAGTGCTATCAATTCTGGAGGTGGCCAGTGGGTCAGAAGAACAACTGTTGACACCTCTTGCCCACCCCTGCCTTAAAGACTAACATATGTATTATGGCATAGGTTTTTATAAACTGAATGTATAAGACGTTTTCCTTAATTAGCAGCATACATATAATAATGTAAAGGAGAAGTATGGAAATGTTAGAAATAAAATATGGTAGTTATAGAAAACTGGAATTGGCCAAAACAGAACAATCTGTTAGTCTTGAGTCTTTTTCATTATAATGAAACAGACCAACGAGGATGTGAAAACTGCTTTAACTCTCACTTTCTCTCTCTCTCTCTCCTTGTTTTTCAGATGAGAGGATCTGTTCACCACCGTTTATGGAATTGACAAATGTGTGTGGAGAAGACATCTTGCAGCAAATAGAAAAAAATGGAATTGCGTTCCCATTCAGTACGTCAACAGACCTTACAGTCCATTTACCAGGGAACTCTCAAGAGTATTTTTCCTGTAGCTTTCCACTACATGATTGAAAAAACAAAACCCCATTGATTATGGAGCAAAGTAAACGTTATAGTTTAGAGGTATTCCCAGTGTAATGTAGGAGAATGTTGCAAGTGCTCAAAATTTTCTAAGTTTGGCTCACAAGCCATGGGTGGAGAGGAAGAGTTGCATACTGTATAATATGTGGCATTGCTCATGCGCTGGGCCTGTTTCAGGTACATTGATGGTGACTAATCCAGAAAAAAAGGGGGAGTTTATCTGTAAAACAGAGGGAAATTAAAACAGAAACCACAAATGTAATAAATAAAATAAGTTGTATTACTTGAGCAGAAATGATCTAGTTTCTGTTTTTAATTCTGTCTCTACCAAACAAGAATAAAAGTCACCAGAGGGAGCCTAGCAGTCATCCACAAGGCTGCTTATAGGCTACTCTCTTTAAATGCACCTTGGATGTGAGTGTAGTGTATGCCTGCAGTAGCCATGAGAATTATCAGACTCCAATTCTGTAGACTGTCTTACATACAAATTTCCATATTACACAGATGCTGGCATTTTGATTGAGTAAAAGTATGCCTTGATGCATTTCATTTATTTCAAAGTAAAAAATACTTTTTAGAGGGTTTTTAAAAAAAGCTTTCCCCAACGTTTGTCATCGCTCCACTTTTGAAAAAAAAAGTTAATTTGGGGAATAAAAAAAGGGAGAAACACTGAGTTTTTCCTCCACTCCCCCCTGCCTCCCCACCCTAGACTTTCACATCCCTAGGTAAACTACAATTAAAGCATGGAGTTGTGAACCCCAGACTGTGATACATGCATTATTTTAAAAGGATGGAAAAGTAGAGTGGAATTCACCTGGTGCTGAAAATACAATAAAGCTTTCTGGGTGTGATGTGATCAAAATGTTGTATCCTAGGTAGTAATCTTGTGGCGTTATTTAGACCTACTCCACTTTTGGCATCATTTTTTAAAGTTAGCTCCAAGTACAGTTCATTGCAATATATTAGTGAAGGTGGTTGTGTTAATGGGGTGATTGACAATCTGCATTTGAAACTGGTTATAAGGAACAGCAGGAACAGCATGATTTGCATGTCTCTGTCTGCTGTGTTTTGTTTACTCACAATTTCCATTTTTTTTCTTTACATAGTTTGTAAAACAAGAGTAGCCCATGGAACCAATTCCCATGAGGTAAGTCCATGTAGAAAACTCAGTTTAATACTGGATTTTTTTTTTTAAAAAAAAATCTTACTTGATAGTTGGGGTAAAACTATTCCTGAGAGCAAGGTGAAGTAAGGTAGCTTCTTCCCTTTTGTCTCTCATATTTAATCGGAAGTCACTGCTGCTGACCTCATAACTCTTTCTGGGTACCAAAGTTACTTCTTACAAACACCTGTAAGTTGGTGTTGCAATTCCCAAGTTTTCTGAAAGAAAAGGCACTTTTGAGGATTATCAGACCGACTCAAGATGAACAGCTGGGGTTTGGAGGCTGTCGTGACATGTAGATCAATGATAAGGATTGCAGACCAACCACATCTAGAGGGCCATAGGTTGCTACCTCTCCCCTCACATTATAAATAAATTTCTAGCATCTGATGGCTGGAATTCTAGCCTTACAAGTCAAGAGACCTAGGCACATCATGCAGCCATCACGATCGGTGGGCATACACTGGTGGTAGATTGGTGTTTTCCTACAGGAGTGTGAGCGGTAAAGATCGAGTGATATATATCCATGCACATGTATCTGATTGGGCCAGAGTTAAGAAATTGTGATGTGTGTCACAGTGCTGCCATGTAGATGGAATAGCTCTGTTTCTCATGTAGTCTGATTCTCTTAATTGTAAGCTGAGGCAAGTGTATGTATTTTCTCTCTTTATTTTTTTTCCTAGATGTCTATTATATTTAACCAGGAAGGACTGAAAGCCATCCACCCCCCATGTGTGATTCAGAGCTTCATCAATCATAATGCCGTCTTGTACAAAGTCTTTGTAGTTGGAGAGTCATACACTGTAGTGAAAAGACCATCTGTAAAAAACTTTTCAGCAGGCATTTCAGGTAAGCTTAGGGAGTGGCAGTTTAAGTATGAGTGTGAAAGAAAGGAATCTTGCTGACCCCTTTCTTTAACCGGAAGGAGAAAAATGATTTTGAATCAGCCACCCAAAATAGGAGTAACTGTTGTAACTTGAAGCTGCTGTATACTCCCAGCTGTTCTGAGCTGCTGGATTGCTCAGTGGTTTAGAACTCTGGCTGCGGAGCCAGAGGTTGGGAATTCAATTCCTCCCTGTGCCTCCTTGACAGGAACTGGATTCAATGATCTATTAAGTCCCTTCCAGCCCTGCAGTTCGGACTATCTCGCATGGCCCTGATTATCTTGTAGCTCTGTAGCAATTTTTGGGAGTTAGAAAGCTAGGTCTCTGTTTCTGAGAGGTGTTCATGGATGAAATTCTTAGATTAGATTATATAACCAGTTTGTTTTCGTTTTTATTGTTTTTGGTTTGTGGTGTCATGGACAAAAGAAAAGGCATTTGATTAAAAACCTTTGATGGATTCTTTTACTTAATTCTCTGTAAGCAAGAAATTCTTGTACGCTATCTTAACACTTCCTTTTTTACTTTTTATTTGGCTTAACAGTTCTCCTATGAGGTTTCTGCTGAACAAGCTACACTGATACTCTTTAAGGGTTTTTGTTTCTGTTTTTTTTTTTAATCCAAGGGTAAAAGCTGTAGTGATGGATATTAGGAGCCGTTTTGAAAGTGCTGCTTTCTAGTGACAAAATTGTAAAAAAAAGTCAAAAGACTCTCTGCAAGACTTAATTACAAGAATAAAATATTGCCTCTATAGTTAAGAAATCTCTGCAGTCATTGTATGTTGCATGCCAAGTCATGCAACTCAGTATATAACACACAGTGTCTATGGATATTTCTTCACTTGAGGCAATTCACCTCCAGATGTTATACCATTGCGTAGCAGCATGACAAGATTTCAGCCATTATGTTGGCCACTAGTATAGACAGCTTTAACAGGCAACTAAAAGAATTAATGCGGAACAAAGCTTTTAATGGAAATTGCTTGTAATGGCTGTATAGTACCTATAGTATCACAGCCATTATGCCTCCGAGTTCCTGTTGTTGAGGAATGCAAGCAGGAGGGTGCTATTTTATTCATATCCCTCTTGGAGACTTCCTATGGGTGTCTAGTTGACCACTGTGAGAACAGCTAGCTCTTTGATCTGATTCAGCATGGCTCCTGTGTTCTTAAAGCACTTTGTGATTTCCCAGTCAGTATTTGAAAATCTCCTAAGTTGTGCCTTTCTGACTGTGTAGTAGAGATTCTTCTGTCTAAAACATTAGAATAATTATGTAAGCCTATGGAGTCTACTAACCTAGAGTAGAGGTTGGATTTGCATGATCTCCTGCTGGTTGCGGTGAGGTCATATTCCTTTTTTTAAAAAAATGTTAATTTAACAAGTCTACATCTTAGCTTGTTTCTGTGTATGTAATTTGATCTGTTCAAATCACAGTCTGTTCTGTGTTTTGAAATGTTCTCTGTGTGAACTCCTCTAACTTCACATTAGCCGACAGTATGAATGCATGGTGACTGACAAGTCAAGAGCAGGTGCACATTGCATTTGTAAAGATTTACCATCTCTGGTTTTATGCTTCGGTTAACTTCCAAAATGGAGAAGACCTAAATAAGATCATGGTCATCTTAGTAAAGAACTGAAGAAAATGTATAAGAAAATTCACTTCTGGCCTGGTCTGGACCATGGTATAGATGTTTGGGAATGACTCATGGGAAGGTGTTGCCAAACATTCTCCCCTCCCCTCTTCTTTGTACAAGACCACCAGAGTAGATAAGCCATAGTTCTGCATTGCATATGAACTTGAAGAACTGTAGTAAGTTCTAACCAGATGAAGCTATAATAAAACATGGTTTATCACAAAGGAACTATGGAATCTTTCTAGTTCTTTTTCTCACATGTGGTAGAAAAGTTCAGAAGGATAACTGAACAGGCAATATTACTATTATGAATTTCCTTTTCTTGTCCTGTCTTTTTTCCCCTTTTACTGCTTTCTTGAACATAGTTTAATTTAGTATTTGTGTTTGAGACTTTGCTAAATAATAAGGATATTTAGTAGTAGATACTCAGCTATTACTTACTAATTGCATGAGATTAGACATCTGTCCAAAAACAGAGGAAAGGGTTAGGAAGCTTGGACCTTCAGCAGTTTGGGACTTCAACTCCCAGAATTACAAGCCAGCATGGACAGTGATAAGGGAGTTTGTAAGTCATAGTCCAAAATATCCGGATATCCAGAGGTTCCCCACCTCTGATTTAAAAATAAGATATTTGGTTTAAAGTGCATTTTTTCAGCCACTCAACCTGTAATTCTCCCATTGAGGACAATTCCGTTTTTCTCCCTATACTGTATATATATTGTATATATTACTCTTGCAAGGTCTCTGTCAAATGTGACCGCATGAGTATTGCAAGCGCCTGCTTGGGAACACCAGTTACATTACTAAGAATGAGCAATGTATTTCTATTGTGTTTGTTTAAGTATATTCCTAGATTATTTTTTAATCTTTGAAGCTATTTTAAAGACTTTGGCCTTTCTAACAGTTTTGTTGCAGAACACATGCTCTCATGTACCACAACCACCTCAAAAATTTGTCAGACGCTGCTCTTTTTCTTCCTGCAGCTGTGCTCTATCATTTTATATAAACTACTTTTTGACAGACACCACCTCTCCCGGCAGCAAATATTTTAAAAATGCCTCCTTTTTGCAGCAGGTCTTCCACCTTCCTGACTATTATGTGGTGGTGGTATATTGCATTACTGGGTCTGAACTGGAGCTTAGGTGGTGACATCAATCCAAGAGTTGAAAAGACCAATATAGTTGCTGGGTTGCACTGCCCCCTAGTGTTAGTCAGTTTACATTCTTTTATCGTCCGAGTTGGTAGTCTGAATTTTAAAAAGAGAATTCCATGTTGCCTAGATAATAGCCTGTAAGTTCCCATATCCAGGATTCTCTTTATAATGTTTACATTTTTATTAACTTTTCCACCTGCAGATAGAGAATCAATATTTTTCAACAGCCACAATGTATCAAAGCCAGAATCTTCTTCCAACTTAACAGCAGTAAGTATTGCAGACTTCTTTTGGAAAACAATGGTTAACTGTTGATTAAGTGGTTCAAAGCAGATATAAACAGATACTGAGGTGCATTTTGTATGGATCTCTCAATGTGCACTCCTCCTTTCTGATTTATTAGTGTTGAGTACGAGTCATTACGTTAAACAGAGAACATCTCAGCTTTCTCCTGCTCAGTGAGAGTGAGCACCAGAGTAAAACATATCCCATTAAACCTGAAAGCAATATCCAGTGTGGTATAGTGGATAGAATGAAGTACTAAGACTCAGGAGGCCTGGTTTCCAATCCCTGCTCAGCCATGGAAACTGACTGGGAAAGTAGAGCTGGTAAAACCATTCCTTAAATATCTCACTTACCTTGAAAGCCATATTAGGGTTGCTATAAGTCGGTTTCAACTTGAAGGCACAGAACACACACAAACTTGAAAGCACCTTGTGATCAAACAACTGTTTGTTACACCTGCCACCATAAGGATATTAGCATAACTTTCAGCAATAGATTCCTGCAGGTTAATAAGTCAGGCTAGCCATTTCCTATTGCACATCAAGACACATGATAGGGCTTAACTTACAGCAGTTCACCACTGAAAATTAAGCCATCAACCATAACAAAGAGGATTTTGGCTAGAAATTTCTATGTTTCATCTCTTCCTCTTTTATTTTTGTTGCCTGTATTAATGTTCAGAGAGAGAACTTTTTTGTTTGGGGTTCTGCTTGTATTCTGCTTGTCTGCACAAGGCAAGTTTGTTTTTTAATAGAAATTCTTCACCAAATTATACTTCTAATTTAGGAACTTAGAAATAAATTAGAATTCTGGCTGCTAGTTTTCCCTTTTTATCTAGATGTGCTGAGTGAGATCTGTGTTTCACTAGCTTTGGTGAAAGAGGACTGATTCAATATAACATTTGCAGTTCACAGGATATATTGTGCATCATACATATGCATCATAGAAGTGGCATAAGTCCTTCCCCAATTTTTTAAAAAACCTGCTCTCTCTCTCTCTCTCATTAAAGCTTGATAAAATAGAAGGAGTGTTCGAGAGGCCAAATGATGATGTCATCCGGGCAATCTCAAAGACGCTGCGGCAGGCATTGGGAGTTTCCCTCTTTGGGATTGACATCATTATTAACAACCAGACTGGTCAGCATGCTGTCATTGATATCAATGCATTCCCAGGTAAAAGGAAGTTGTTCTATAGAATAAATCTATTGTATGCCTAAAATAGAATTTATGTAAGTCATTTTCAGAAGTCTGTGAGATCAAGGAACATGCAATGAGGGAAGCAAAGCCAAGCTTCCTAGCCCTGTTGGCAAGATATAATGCCTGCTGGCTCTACCCCTGACTTCCACAGGTTCCGCAGGAGGTCTGAGTGGAGAATCTACATGCACAGGCCTTTCTCTGCAATTGGGAGCTCTAGCCATGTGCGTCCTCCAATTCTCTTGAGAAACCTCCATATGTCTGCACTTTAACTCCCTTTTAGATTTCCTGCCTTTGCTAGGATAATGGCTTAATTAATTAAATAAATAATGGTAATAATTTACATCTATTACTAGGGCTGTGCACTAGCACCGAGATTCAGATTTTTGAATGATAGCCCTTCAGATTAGGAATTTGAACTTTTCAAAATTTGGAATTTCCAGATATCCAGAACTTTGTTACAATTGATATGAATACTAGGTAGTGATTTTTGTTCTCTTTTTTAAAAAAAAAAAAACCACATACAGGTAAAGCATTTTAAAAGGATTTCCCTGTGTCCTCTGACACCTTCCAAGTGATTGTGCCAAACGAAAAGAGTGCACACCAACAGCCAGCAGTGCCTAGGTATTAGGAACTGACTGTCATGGGCATACTTGACCCCTAAACAGTGGGAATGCTAGCAGGAAATGCCAGCAACATTGGGGAAAGCAGAGGACAGTTCATACTGGGTAGTGGACAAATAACCCTGAGCAGTGCTGACAGGCAGTTTGGGGCAGCAAATGGCCTGAGGTGGGTGGTCAATATGCCAACGGTATGGGGCAGAGCACACTTGAGTGAGTGAACACAATCTTGGAGTAGCATTTGGAAGAGTAAAAGAGGCAGGAGGAGAGGGCAAGAGACCAAAGCACAGCATACCTAGTACTGTGGGCAGCATGTGTCGTTCTCTCTTCCTTAAAGGGGACTTCAGGGAAGGTGTGCAACGATAGGTCGACTTTAAGGAAAATATGTTTTCTGCAGATCCAGGTTCCATGTATGAGAGTATGGCCTGACAGTATTCTATTCCCTGTTTGAGACAACACTCTCTTGTTGGGCACACTATTTGATGGGCAAGATGGCAGTCCCACTGCCACCTTGCCTCTGCTGCAACAGCTCACTGCCCTGACATGGTGGTGAAAATGGCCTGCCACCTTTCTGGCCCACTCAATTATATTAAGTATGCATTTGTCTTCCATACCCTGAAAAGCACCCTGAACTGCTGGGTTGAGAGTGTGGGCCATGCAGTGCACTCCTTTCATCTTCCCAGCTTTCAGTGCTGCCACCATATTCGTCTCATTGTCTATTACAAGCAGACTTTGTCGTTCTGTAGCTAGATGCTGCAGCATGTCTTTCAGAGTCTCTGGAATGTTGTGAGCTATGTGGCTGCCTTTCATCACAGCCGCATTCAACAGGGCTCACCTATATCTTGTCCTTAGGTTTTGCCATATGCCTGATGCTTCCACTTCCCACCAATGTCCTGTCAGGGAGAGATAGGAATGTTTTGCACCCTGGCTGTTCCAGATGTCACTTGTCAAATGTACCACCTTTGTTCTAGCCAATTGCTGCTTATCAGTTGCTTGACATCCCTCTGGCACCACCCTGCAGCTAAGGGTTGTTCAGGATGGCAAGTGGTAATGGGGTGCCAGTTCTGCCACAGACCTATGGACACCAATTTCCTCTGCTAGAGAGAATGGCTGGTCATCCAGGGCTATCATCTTGGAATTTTTAAGTTTACATATCACCTTTTCCTGCACTGGGCTCTGGCATTTGCTGCTTCCCACCTCTTGTCTACAGGATGTTGGTATTTTAATTCGCCTTCATATTGAGTGGGATGATGCGCTCTGGCTGATAAAACACATTTCTATGGGTCTTTCCCTGTTCTGTTTGAGATAATTTGAACTAAAAATGGCAAGGGCTAAAATAGAAGGCCATTGTTTTATCCCAAGCTATGGTACTTCACTGCACCATGAATTTGCACTTGCTTGAGATAGGTTTGGCAGTTACTGCCTCCTAACGAGATACATACATTCATCCTAAGACATTATAGTTGCTGTGGAAAAATCTGATATTGTGCTGACATTTTCCATAGCAAACATATAATGTGTGAACCTCTCACCTGAGTGTACGTACTCCTTTCATATCAGCATACATGTCTGGAAGATGTGACCTCATCAAGTTTTCCCGACACATTTTCACTCATGTGGAATGTCCATGCAGTTGTTTGAGTCTACAGGAAGAAGTATTGTTACACTGATATTTCTTACAGCAGCCATAACATGTGGAGCTATTTTTGAGGTTTCGGGAGATGGAAGTAAGATAGCCTGAATGGCAATAAATTAAAATGTGGATTTTTACTGAGAAACTAGGTCTCTGAATTAAAACATTTAAGCAAACTAAACAAAAATTCAGTTTCAGGATATGTCTCGTGTTTACATTAACATTTCTTGCTATAGTGCCAATTTGTACAGGTTTCCTTGCTTTATCCTATGTTTATTTTATTCTGTCATAAGGATTTATCATTTCTTAGGAAAAGAACTTTTCTTTAAAAAGATTGCAGCTGAAAACATAGTGGATTAACTTATTTTACAGCACTATAGCACCACGTTGGAGTAGGAATCATTTTTATTTTCTTCCTTCCACAATAATATGTTGCTTCAACATATTTGTTGAAT
The DNA here is from genome assembly GCA_037013535.1 of Intellagama lesueurii. NCBI lineage: Eukaryota > Metazoa > Chordata > Lepidosauria > Squamata > Agamidae > Intellagama > Intellagama lesueurii. Next base: position 25,689,277 of record JBAJHW010000001.1, read on the forward strand.
AAATAAATAAATGCTGAAACCCATACCCATCATGTTGTAAGATTATGAAGACAGGGAGTGCCATGATAATATAAGAATCCTTCCCCCACTGGAAATTTTTGCTCATCACCATGAGTCATTTTGTGGTAATTCCTTTCCTTGGACTGGATCATTGGCTGCATCCCTCCTTCTCTATCCCCATGGGCCTCTTCTTCACCCTGATGTCTTGCCTTGCTCTTGCAACAACCTCTCTAGCAAGTAAAGAAATCAAGAGGTAAGTTAAGTAAGAGTTGCTATGGCAAGCGTGTTATTTTATTGTAGTGTGAAAAACAAAGAATTGTTATTTGTTATTTTGACAACAAAGCGTTATTTATTATGCTGAAAACAAACCCAATGGTGAATACCAAGTGGGCATGCTTTTGAGAGTTGTACCCAAAACATGACTGTTGATATCTCCAGATGTCAGGTACCTGCAAAAACTATCTTTTAGTGTAATTGTTGTATAGCAGATGGAAAAAGAAATAGGGGCAATGTTTTGGGAGAGATAATCTAATGGAAAAATGCCTGTACCTCATTCTTTCTCCCTTTCCCATCCTTTCTTCCGTCTTTTCTCAGGTTATGAGGGTGTTTCCGAATTCTTCACAGACCTCCTGAACCACATAGCGACCGTCCTGCAGGGTCAAGTTCCAGAAGGGTCCCAGCTAAACCGTAGTAAGCACCTGGCTGAGCAGACCAGCAACCTTTCTGAGGAGCGGACATGCTGCACCGCTGCACCCTGCCGGAGCTTGGTGGGCAAAGACTCCTGGATTGTCGATGGCGAGACCAACACCATGAAGCTTCAGCACCAGAGACTAGGCTGCAATTCTTCCGTCTCTCCTAGCTTTCAACAACACTGTGTTGCCACATTGACAACGAAGGCTTCCTCCCAATAACCCAGTCAGTGCCATGGACTGAGAGAAAAGAAACTCTGAGCCCAAGGATCAGAGCAGGCTGCTTGGTAATTGTGCTACTAAACAAAACAAAGCAAATCTATATTCATTCAATGTGATTTTTTAAAAGAAAACAAAATTAATAATCTGGGTCCACTTCATCAGATTCCTCTTGTAGATCTGTTCTGAGATAATGTATGTGTGTGTGTGTATGAGCACACACGTGTGTGTGTTCATGTGTTCTAAACACTAGACCTTAACATAGGAAAATGGGGTTTGTTGTCTTCCTCTCTTTCCCTTCCTTCTTCATGGCCATTAATAACCAGAATTTTAAAGATAAATATTGTGCATTTTAAGGATTCTGGGTGAAGGCAAAACATGCGTTGAGTTGTGCATTGTGGTTTGGACTGCAGTTCCCAGAATTCTTGAAGAACTCCCCAGGCAAAACTCTTGATAGTTTCAATCCACAAACACACACCTATAAACTCTTATGTTTCCCTCACCTGGAGCAGGGCCTAACTCCCAGGCTGCCTGGCTTTCTCCAACCTAACAGGCAGCAAGACTGTGACTCTCAGGAAGTACCACAGAAGCTCCTCCCCTTTTTTCCTTTTTGCATTAACAACAGGAACCAAAGCTGGAAAAAGCCATGCAGCCATGGAAGTAGGCCCTGCCTCAGATGAGCAAAATGAAAGTGTCTGAAGACTTGCATTTGTAGACTGAAAATCATATTTTCTTCCCTTTAATGTAAACATCAAATGGGCCCCCTTTCAAACTGTCTCCCCACTTCCAAAAGAAGCCTCTGCTTTTTGTTTTGTCATCATCAAAGGTAAAGTCTCAGAGTCTCCCAGCCAACATAGCTACTGGCTGTGCTGGTTGGGGGATTCTGAGAACTGTATTCTACAAAAATAATCATAATTTTCAAGCTATTTGTCTTATATTTGTGGTATATGATTTCATCAGCAGTTGGTGACAATCCCACATCTCTCAAGGATTAAACTGGGCAGATTCTTTTCAATATACCCTTTTCCCCCACTTTTCTGCTGTTTTTCTAATCCTGTGACTGCAGGAAAGTCAACCTTATTTCTACCTACTATTTCCCATTACTCCTTTTTCTCAATTTTTATAAAGGGCAGAATTTTTTATAAAGAAATGTGTGGTAACCTTTTACACTACTCCCTCTATCACACTTTGGGTTGGTTTTCTGGGATAATTTCACAGGGGCAGCACATATTAACCATATGCTTCATTCATAGTCTGGCCATACCCTAAGACCCAACAGCAACATAAAAGTTCATCTTAACACTATTTGTTTTCAGTGCAACATCATCTTTGTTCAGGTTTCCACCAAGCATTGTATTGTTAGTGAGACTCTGTGACCCAGATATCTAAATGTGTTGAGGATATGCTGCTAAAATCTCATACTCCACAGCAGAGGAGGGATTGTGTAGTTTGAGGCCTATGGACTCTTTTAGACAGTTACTAGAGGGAACTTTGTGCATTCATGATGATCAGGTGTGAATGTATTTAGCTTAAGCCAGAATCCACTAAAGTAGGTTCTGCTGTCGGAATAGTTTCCTTGTGCCACCAAAACCTGCTCCAGACAACTCAGAAACCCTCTGGAGTGTGTTTTCTGGTGATGCAGAGGGCTGCAGATGTGTATCACAAATCAGGAAAGGGAAGAAAATATGATGTTAGCAGTTGGGTGCTAATGCAACACTCGATTTAGTCCACAATATGTGAGGTAAGGTGTGTATTTCCATTCTTTTCTTTCCCTACTTCTTTCTTCTTGGGGACAGGAGCTTGTTGATCATGCAGACATAAGGACAATATCACACATTATTTTGTAGAGTTAAAGAAGTATGAGTGTTCACATTCCCACTCTACCTGTAGTTCATTCCTAGAAGTATATAAACAACCTTAGCATGACATTCATCACCAAGTAATTTTTGGATTTGTTGGAGAAAAGGAGATGAGAGTCTCCGATGAATTTTTGGGGTCAGAAGTGAGAAGTGGGATGACTAGTAACAGTGCAAAGACAGACTGGCTGAAATTCTGTTGCTTAGTATAGTCCATTGCAATTCGATTTAAACTCATTGAATCAATGGAACTTATGGAGAAGTTGACAAATCACAGATTCAATAGGCTTACTCTAGTTCTGACTTACTATGCTAAACAGCAGGATTTCATCCATTTATTATTATTTCCACCTTTGGAAGGGGGACATTTAGATGAAAGGCTAAGAAGTATTCATATGCAGGGTTTGTGTGCCAATTTTACTATAGTTGCTTATTTTTGAATTCCTATACAATTCTAAAATGGATAATAAACATCACCTTCTTTAAAAATGAGTTTTTAAAGCTCACAGTTAGTCTTGTTAAAAAATAGAAACGGAAACAAGCTATCCTTACCATGAAAGATCATCAGAATTTTTTTCTGGATTTCTATATCAGATGTTCTATAATCATAGTGATTCTAAATCATTGTCTTCCTCAGTTCCAGCAGTTGCTGAGATATTGCATCAAACATTGGGATTTGCCTGATCCTAATTTACAGGCATTCAATAGAAATGAAAAGTAGGCTAAATATGGATTTCTAATCTCTCTGTAATACAGCAAGCCTTTTGTACATTCATGATGTAAAAAAGCAACAGGAAATCAACAATAATTTTGCTATCAATATTGAAAAAACTGTTGCTTTCATCTTGATATGTGTATGTGCACATGTACACAGAGCTTCAGATTGCCTGATAATTGGCACCTTTGAAAACAGCAGAGTCTCTTCTATAACATTTCGTTAGCCACAATTCATGATTCTGTCATGCCAAGTGTCACCACTCTCTGGTGCCACCTTACTGGCTGCCTGCTGGCATGGGTCAGGAAACCAGCAACTTGATAGAGTGTCACACATTTCCTGCATTACAAGGGGAATCAGGAGGAAGTGTCACAGATTTAGTTCTTGTCATAGATGCCCTCAGAGAGTAAATAGTCTAGGAATAAGCATGGTGGTACTGTGGGATCACTATCTTTTGGGTTTGTTTACTTTAACATTGTTCCTACTCTGATCCTACCCTTTATTTAGGAGTCAATATTAAACTTGGATTGAAGGATGAGCAAGCATAGAGGAGAGTTTCAGTCTATTTTTGTAGGAGACATTTAAAAACTAACTGTTTACGTGAAGCTGAATATTGGATCCAAGTACAGTGTCTTTATGATGTTTCCTAGTTTTAATAATGACTATGAGTTTCTTTTCAAGGCAGCCTTCTAAATCTTGGTTGCCCTATTTTGCACTGCTTTATTTCTCCAAAATAAACTACTGAAATATAATTGTGCATTTTATAATTGTTTACAAATCACTTTTCAGAATATTTTGTAAATCATCTAAAGTCTTAACACAAAGTATGTCTTATAATAAATACAATCCACATCTTGATTGTAACTAGAATCTAACTTTAATTCTGTAACTGAGTAGTTTGCCAACTTTTTCCTGCTGTGAGTATAATTGATGTTTATTTAAGAATGACAACATTGTCACTTTTTCCACATCCTGCGAATATTGTGTACAAAATGGCATTATAATAGGGTTCACCAAGAGGTACACTGTAATTCTTTTGGTGATTTCTCTTCCACTCAGAATTTCTTGAATCACACCGTTCATATAATAATAACATTAAGGACAATACTCGAGTCTTATTAATTCTTTTAGGTGCCAGGGAGAGCAAGAATATGCAGTTGCAAGTCACACAGTAGTGAGTGAAACTGAGCAAGAGCAGAGGAAAAAACCAGTTACCTCAAATGAGCTTTTGAATCTTGAGCTGTAGTTGCACCATAGGTTCATAGGTTTGCTTCTATAGCTCTTGAATCCATAGGTTTGATTCTATAGATATTTTAATATTTTAGTCTGCAAGGGCAGCTTTTCATGGGAGCTTGCACTGCTGAATATACTTAGACTTGTGTATGCATAGTATTTCCTGTCACACAGATGGAGAATCCTTTTGCACATTTTCTGTCCTATGCACACACAAAAAAGAAGAAAGAAGATTCCTACAGGTATCTGATACGGCTCAGTTTGGACTGGGTCATCTATAATGTCCTTGGAAAAGTTCTACTGCAGTTCTTAAAATTATTGTGAGTTTGAGGGACAGGAGGGATTGGATGAAGGATAAAAGTATGTATGTATAAAGGCATATATGGTTTTTGTTTTGGGTTGGGTTTTTTTGTTTTTTTTAAGAAAGCACAGCCGTCTTATGTGTGAATTGTGGACCAAGATCAAAGTGTGGCAAAAGTCTTTGTTTGTTGCAAAGAAACCTCTCTTATTGTAGTTAAAACATTATGTCATTTTTTACTGTTATAGCTAGCTTTGCAAAGGCCTTGTTTGCTGTAAGGTGCTTAAAAATCAGGCTCCTTATTACAGCAACGGCTACTTTGGCTTCTTGTAAGTATGCTACAAACTGAAATCTAGGTAATATTGCACATTGGTAAGGATATATGTAAAGCTGCCCTTAAATTATCATTTGCTTTACACACTTCATAGAAGTCTTCATATGACTAATAAAAGTTGAGAAGTTTATAAACTTAATGCCAGAAGATTTTCAAGATTAAGAACATGATTGACAGCCATGCAAATTGTGTTTGAAATCTGGGAAGAGACTGTCTTCTCTGGAAATAAATATGGATGCAGTATTAAAAAGTTATGTTGGTGAATTTTCCAAATTATTAAAATAGTCTTTCTTGGCATATATTACACTAGGGAATCTCAAATGATCCAAGCTTACTTTTATATCTGCAGTAAAGGCTGATCCTAAAGAGTTTGCACATGAGGATGGTGCCAGAAGAATTATAATTTCATTTGAAACTAATTTTAAAATATTGCAATTCAGGTGTTCTCTCCCCCCCTCCAGGACACACACCCCATTTTTGCTGTTATTTTAAATGGCTTTGCCATTATCAGACATGGGAATTACTTTTAAAAAAATACCAGATGCCTAGTTTGTAAAAATAACTACCGTGTTTCCCCGAAAATAAGACAGGGTCTTATATTAATTTTTGCTCCAAAAACGCATTAGGGCTTATTTTCAGGGGATGTTTTATTTTGCTCACATACAAAAATCTACATTTATTCAAATACAGTCATGTCATCTTCTCCTGGTTGCTGCACAATGGTGGAGGGTGTGGTTTCACTTAACTAGGGCTTATTTTGGGGGTAGGGCTTATATTACAAGCATCCTGAAAAATCATACTAGGGCTTATTTTCAGGTTAGGTCTTATTTTTGGAGAAACAGGGTAGAACCAGTACATGATCAGCTAGTAATAAACAATAGCAGCAAGATGGAGTACGAAAGCTTGAATATTATCTGCATAGACCAGGAGTGAGAATCCTGTACCCCACCCAACCCAGACCATTTCCTTCCATCCCTCAGAATGGTCCAAAATTTGGAAGAATTATCCATACAGAAGTCTCCAGGGGGCATAATTCATCTCTAAACCTACAGAGCTATGTGATATCTTATTCTAGCAGTCCGAAGGAGTGCAGGGAAAATAGAAAATGGCACTTGGAATCTTAGGAGTTGACTGTCCCATCACAGAGTAACACTGTTGTTCTTTACTTACTGTAAAGCAAATTTCTCAGTTTTTAGACAAGTGTGCATTGCACTAGTTCTTTAGGTTACTGCCATATCAAACCAGTTATGCTTCCTTGGAACAAGCAGGCAGCCTTGAGTCTCTTTGAGATGACAGCTCTTTCAGTGCACCTGCTAAATCAGAAGTTTGGGGTAGATAAGAAACAAGCATCCTGCAAGATTTTTGTCCTTGTATGTAGTGTGGTCCTCAGCAGTCTCAAAACTGGACTAGCAGAAGGTGTACCTTGCATGTCATAGGCACACAAGGACTGATAGTTTTCAGAACTCACTTGGACATAAATTCACATCCCATCCAAAAGTTCCAGATGGACCCATCATTCCCTTAGCTTCAACATCTGTTCTTGAAAACATTTCTTTCTTGAGAAAGTCTATAAAACCTAGCCCCTTCGGTGTGGTTGCAACACTGTACGCATTTGCACAACCTTAGTCCCCCTGTAGTGTGTAAAATATAAAAGATCCTTCGTTCTTTCTCAGAATCCCCTTCAATGTTATAGCCTACTTATTTAAATTGCTTGTGATACAGATATGTGCTCTAAAACAATGGAAATATGTGGGATATGTTGACAATGTGGCTAATTTACTACAATTGCTTTTCCTGACTTAAAATCACAAGGGTCTGCTTTGCTTATCCTCCCACCTGTGGACTCTTTGTACACATTAAATGAAAAGTGACCTTCTTATGGACTTCCTTAGCTTTTACACATTTGAAAATTATCTGACAGAGTAATTAACGTCAGCTATTTAATTGGTTAAAACATATATTCTTACTCAGTTAAAGGCATCTCAGTTGACTTTGTGAATTTTAATGGACTGACTTTAAATTTAAATTTGAGCTGATAGGTAGATAGAGGATGGAGAGATTATTCTCAAGGGGAAATGCTCATTTTTATCTGATCCACACGTACAGTATGTGCAGTAGTCTTCATCGTAGAAGAGGCGTCTCCAGTTTTTAAGAGGTGAATTTCCCCTTTTAAGATGGTGGATGAAATGCTGTTGCTTTAGCTTAGTAAGTTGCAAGTAGAGTACCCCATTTGAACTTACAGAAGAGTGGACTTACCAAATCCCCACTGATTCAGTGAGCTTACTCAAGTGTGATTTACTACTCTAAGCAATAGGATTTCAGCCGTGTGCAATCTGTTTTTTTTTAAAAAAAAATTCTTATATTTTGAAGAGCTTATTAAATCATAATTTGGGACTTTTTTTCTCAGAGAAAGGAAGAAAGAAATAAGTTTAACTGACCAGTTAAACGGTTAGCTTAAACTTTGCCACTGTAATTTGAGAACTCTATGCAGAATGCTCAGTTCCACCACCGGCAGGATTTCTATATAATTCACATTGTAGCAGGAACTAAGTGTTACTATCTCTTTCACAACATCTTGATTTTCATGGCTAAACATTTGCCCCCCTTTTTAGCCCTCTGTGATACTATGAACATGTCTGTCCAACATAATTCACTTTTCAGTAATGTACATATAATTTTCCTTCTTTGACCAGAATGAGAACATTCTCTTTTGGACTTATTTTCAGTATTGTTTTTTAAAAAACACTCTTGTGAAACTGAGAGCCAGTCGGCACAAAGCACATTACAGAATTAAACTACTTCTAGACTCTAGCAGGACTGCAGATTCTTCTGTGGGAGGATGGGAAGAAATATATGCAGAAAGACAAGTGGCTAAATTGGTTCTGTCAGTTCTGTATTTGGTCATATGGTGAAGTATTCAGCCAAGGAGAACCTTGAGTGCAGTCTGAGTTAGTATAGACCAGGGACATGAGTGATGCTTTTTGTGATACCTCACAAGAGTAGCAATTATTAGAGCAGAGCCCTCTTTGTCAGCTACATCAATTTCTCTTTTGGTCAACTGTGTTGGTAAAGTCGACCCAACAGAACATGATGGGCAAAATCCCATTTTAGTCTCAATTAGAGTTGGACACATTGAATTGAATGGGTCATTAGTCAACACTGACAGATCTCCCATTGGTTTCAATGGATCTGCTGTAGCTGGGAATAAAATGGAATTTAGCCCAGGAGTATGGCCCACCAGATGTTTTTGGACTGCAGCTTCCACCAATCCAAGTCAGAATAGCTGGTGGTGGAAATGCTCCGAGTATCAGTCCAACAGTATCAGAAGGGTTATGCTTCTCCTAGCTCTGATTTAGCCCAAATCTTATATCTTGCCCTTGTTGACATTGCGAAAAACATGTTGTAAATGTGCAATTTAGTTTACCTACTGCTGAAAAAAAGGAAGAGATTGCAAGGACTATTCAAGGTTTTTACTGAGATCTGAAGAAAGCAGGGATGAGGTGAAGGTGAAGGCAAGAAATCATGTCTTCCTTTCTGCAAGCAACCCAGGTCACGTTTACTTTTTCCTTCCATCATTTGCACAGTAACTACCTAATAAAACTTCTCAGTGTGTGAAGAGATACATGTAGTATTTAAATATTGCAAATATTTAAGTATTAAAAATGTGATTTCTATATTTTGGAGTGTATGCAGCCCATAGAAATAATAGGATCTTTATCTCTTTTGTAAAGAAAAGTCAATAATGGTTATGTTTTAAGTATGAAATGTTTCTAATTATTTATTTCTTTAGATTCTCTCTTCCCCTTTCTTGGTATGTTTAGGTGGCACCTGTTCCTCCTTCCAAATGAGATCCCAGTGAAAATCCCATTAAACTGGACTCTTTTGCCTTTATCAGTAATTAAGGATTGTGCATCTTTGATGAATCAGGAATTGTAGTTGTGTCGTGTGTGTATTTTTTGAAAGGCATGCTTTTCATTTATTGTCTCCAGGGCAAAGCTCAACATACCTGCTTTTGCCAAATTTCCATGTGATCATTAATGTTTCATCTTAACTCCCCTGCCACTTGATATAGCATTAACAAGTGTGAGTGTTGTGATTTGCTTTGGTCTTGTTCACAAAAATTAGTTTTATGGAAAACTAAATGATTTTGTATTTAATGTGTACATATATACATATCTATATATAAAGATATACATATATATATACATATATATATATAAAGAGAGAAAATCTGACCTTATATAAAAACCAAAAATATTAATTCTATGGCTTTTTACTTGTACTGCATGACAAGACATCTTTCTCAGTAATAATATGGTGCTTCTTGTCTCTTGCTTAAGTTGTTGATTTTCAACACTAGTTTATCCCTTTTTTCTGCCAAACACTTGTGACAAATCTGGGTTTGTTTATGTTTATTTTAATTTTTTTAACAGTAGACTTCAGTGCACTCAAGAGTCATCTGTTTCTGTGTTTGCTTCAAAGACAGATCTGTCCTTTTCTGGATTTAAAATAAAATGCCTTATTCCAACACTTTACCTTGCATTCTTGTTAGTTAATGCCTGAAGCGACCTGGGTGAGGTGTGTGTTTAATTCCACTAGCACAATCTTCAACAGCAACAACATTTTTATAAAATGTGATTTCTTCACATTCAGGTTTCACAATCCAGTGTATTTGTGTTAATCCATTCTTCGTGTAGAATGGGATGGTTTCACATGGATTTCCTACTGGAGAGGATCATAAAGTAGTAAAGAACAGGTCAGCTGTCATGTGGCTTTGGTGGAATCAGAGCTATTACTAACAGCAGGAGAGTTGTATATCCACTCTTGCCATTATTATTTTTTACCCTCTCCCCACCTTATACAAACTTTTGGGATGTGTACAAATACCACCAATAGACACGTTGGAATGAATACCTCTCATGTGTAAGGGATGAGAAGGGCCACATCCAGTTTCCTTCTGCAGACACCTGTGCTGTTTAGCGTGCAGAAAAGGCCCTGTGGTGCATATCAGTGTGCTGAATTCCTACAGGGAGAAGGTATGTTCTTCCCCCCCCCCCCCCATTGCCTTACCCAAAAATGCACCTCGACCACAAGTTCACTTTCAGAAAGGACCAAAGTCACTTCATAGAATCATAGAATAATTGTGTTGGCAGGGGCCTATAATGCGGAAGTCCAGGTCAAAGCAGATCTGACAGATGACTGTCCAATTTTCTTTTGAATGCCGCCAGCATTGATTGGAGCGCTCGCCACCTCACGAGGCCATTGGATTCATTGTCGTACTGCTCTAACAGTTTTTTCCTCATACTCAGCCTAAATCTGACTTCATAGTGGCTTCAGTCATTTCACACGATGCAAGTTCTGGTGTGGTTTTTAAAAGTATGCATCGGCACTATTTTTAAACTGTACCAGGGCTTCTGTCCCCTCCAGCTGATGCTGGGAGACTTCCCAGCTGCTGACAGCACAAGGGCCAGGGCTTGTCATGTGGCAGGAACGAAGCTGCTGGAGCTGCCTCTTAGGCATGGACAGCATTGCTGCCTGGGCAGTGCTGTGGAAGCTTCCCAGTCACCTTGGCACTGGCTAGCTAGCAACATCTTGCTGGGCATGAGGGCAGCTGCCGGGGCTCATTCTTCCCCATATGGCAAGTAGGCAAGACTGCCACAATCCTGACATTATCAGCAGTGGTAAGAAGCTTCCCACTGATTAGCCAGCCTGTGGGCCCGGGACTGCTTCACGTCATGCAAGGATGATAATGAGCAGTAAAAAAACTTATTGCAGGTTATCTGAAATTTGTAGTTCCTGCCCTATCCTGTGCAGGCCCTATGACCACTTGATATTTTTTCAGCATATGAGGTTTGTCCGAAACCTTCTAAGGCTTGGCAAAAAACTGCCAACAACTAACCATTACTGGCATTTGGGCAGAAACAACAGGAAGGTTTGTAAGGAAGGTTTCCCACATCTGCAGTCATACGGTGGAGTCATATCTGGGACACAGAAGTTGATAATTCAGTATGATGGACCCTAGGCTGAGTGAACTCTGTCATGTTCTAACAGGACAATATTTGATGGCTTTTTAATGACTCTCCTGTAGTACAAATAGAAGCCCAGCCTCTCAAAAGCCATCAAGTGATGATAAATTATTGTCTTAAATAATTTGCGAAGCTTGTCGCTTTAAAATTATTTGGATTTAGGGCAGAATGCATGTGTGTTTCTTAATTCTACAGCATCCTTTGAAGAGTGGCACTCGTGGAGTTAGTTACATTTAAGGTGTATGGGTATGAGGCTAGGGTTAGGATAGGCTTCAGAGCAGGGCTGACATTTTTTCCTTGAGGGCTGTATTCCTTCAGAGAAGGGCCACACCCCTGTGGTGGGCAGAGCCAGAACACCTTTAGAAAACCTCTAGCTGGGCTATATGAAATTAGGACAGGGACCACAGGTTAATCACCTATGTTTCATATTATGTGATTTACACAAGGCCACCATCATTGATCTTCACAGAGAACCAGGATTTGAACCCACTGTCCCATACCACCTAAGCCAGCAGTCTGTATTCCGAAAGTTCATTAAACCACAGTTGAGAGAAGTGAAGGAAGGAACCCAAAACTGTGTGTTTATTTTAGTCCTGAATTTTTATATAGAATATATTACAGTCAGAATTCTCCTCTTTGAATCAAAAGATTAACAAAATTATTGCAAGTTATTTTCTCCAGTAAATCTAAAAGGAAAACATTCTAAAAAGCTGTCGTGGTTTTAAAACAAAATAAAACAAAGGAAAATAAGGAGGGGGGGATAACAAACGATCCCTTTTTCTCAATAGAAAATTTGTGAGTGCTTGTGATGCCATAATCCCAACGTTACAAGAGAAAACTGATAGCCAATAAAGCAAGCATGAAAGCAAACAACAAGTAATTAATGATGGAGCGCAGTACTACCACACACACATACACATAGAGAGGTGGCTGTTTTTCCTAGCGATATTGGCTTTCTATGCAAAATGCGCCCACACTCTTCTTACTCCCTTTTAAAATTTTAAAAAAGAGAGTAAATGTCAGGGTTTAAAACATTGAATTAAAACTTCTGGCTTTTTGCTCACATCGCATGTCAAGGAAGCATCAACCTCTTCTCAGGGCATGGAGCTTGTGGGCCACTTTCTCCAGTTCTGCCTCGATGGCTGCCAGGCTTTCCAGATCTTGATCCTACAAGAAGAATGGAAATGTACAACATTTAGAGCTACAAACCACTGTGGCAGGAAGTGTTGTCCCCCAAAAGGTGCAGTTCAAAGGATGGGTGTGAGTGAGAAGAGTTTGAGATTTCTACCGTTCTCAAACATGCTGTCTAAAGAAATTTCTCAAGCCCTCTTTCCTCCTGGTTTTAGGTTGGTTCAGATTGGGTTTCAGAAGGCATTTCCCAAATGATTCCCCCTTTTTTTTATGATAGCCTCTTGGATTTTTACATTATACTTTTTTGTGTGTTTTATTTTGTTTGACTTTATAAGGTACTTTGTATAATTTCTTAATTTTAACAGATAAAATTTAAGTTTTTAAAAAAGAAGGTGAGATTCTCAGTAAGGCTGAAAGACCTGCTATTTTATGTATCTCTTTGAATTCTACAAATAGTTAGAACTTAAGCAATCATGGCCCTATGATAAACTGGGGTGAGGTAGGTGGCTGCCTCAGGCAGGAGATCCTTCGACAAGCGGCAGCAGGAGGTATTGGGGGACAGCTGTATCAGGGTTTGCTCTGTAGCCACGATGCTAGCCTTCTGCCCTAAGGTACAGCTGTAGATCCTCTCCCACCCAGTCAGTTTTTTCATGTGAAATGGAGGGAGCAACATCTCGTCCTCCCCCTCATGTAGCAAAATAAGTTGGGTCAGCTCTGCCTGGAAAAGTAGCCTTCTAAGAGTATAATTACTGATGGTGGGTTTAACTTTGCCATTAGTGGCTCTCCAATGTCACTTGTGGTATTGACATCCACGCAAGAAGGAGGTATTCCTACTGTTGTTGTTATTTCCAGAAGGACAGCTATGTTTGTTGCAGCAGAAATAACACACAATTGTGATGTCTTAAAGACTGGGCTCTTTGTCACTCTTACTATCCCACCCTTCCTCCTGGGTTGGGGGGTGGGTTCAAGGTTATATTTTCCAGACCGTCTGCCCTGCCTCTCTTAAGCTGGTCTGCTGCCTTTTCGTGTGGTGAAAGATGCTTTTCCCCTGCTCAGTGATAGAAGTAAGATTCAATTATACACACGTCCAGGCAATTTGGTACAAGCTCTGTCTGCCTCAGGTATCAAAATGCCTCAAGTCATCTCTGCTGAAAACAATACAAGCAGAGATTGTTCTTCATCAGCCCTGCTAATTGGTGTCAGTGTTGCTTCTTGTACGTGCTTCTCCACCGCCACTCTCTCACCTGACAACACAGCCTGGGACAGCTGAATGAGTATATACCCCTGAGGGTATATACCTCTTTCCCTCCCTCTCGCCTCCTCTTTACTGAGCTGAAGAGGAGGGTTTTTGTTCTCCTGTGGCACCTGTGGGATTATTGCCAAGGTTTCCTGGTCACGTACCTCGTCCCTTGTCAGTGTCTTAGTAATTCTCAGAGTACCGTGATTGTTGTGTGCCTGCAAGGTACACACTGAAACCTGAGCCACAAGGCAGAATTTGTTGTTGGTGAGGAAAAGGGGGATGCTTTACTGGTTCATCTTGCAGCCAGTCAAGTGGGCCTCTCTTTCCTGACGGTTAGAGACTATTGTTATTGGACCCCAAGGACAGAAGGCTCCTCTAACTTTGAGTAGGTTTGTGGAATAGAGCTAGACCGACTGTCCAGCAAAGCGAGGGAGACCTCTCAGGCAGCAGGTGCTGAGGGGTGGACAGTGGCCTATTCCTCACCCCCACATGCCATAATCCAGGAGGGGACATGGAAACCTGGTCACTCTAAGCATTCCACTGGTGTTTCCCCGAAGGTCAAGGGCAGTATGACTGTTTTTCTGCTTGGTCTCTGCTTGCCTTTTGTTAGCCTGTGTATTTATTTTGCAGCTGAGGATTTGGGGACTCATATAGCTCCAACTATTGCACCTCATCTGCTTTTAATTCAGCTGTGCTGGCCATCCTCACTCTGCTCAGGTGACACAAACATACACAATTTCTGGCTACAGACCTGCTCTTGGGGCCATCATATCCTCCCGAGATGTCTGTTCCTAGCATGTCACAATGTTGTTTGTTTGTTATATTTTTATACCACACCCTCTAGTGGCCTTGCCTGTTCAGAAAGGCCCCTCACCAAACAACAAAGCCAAGAGGTAATCCACCTAGGACATACACTTTGGCAGACATTGCCCGTGTGCCTCCTCCATGGTTCCATTCACAGAATTTACACCAATATCGTTTTAAGAATGCTGAGTGGGCAGTGAAACCAGCATTAGTAGAATGGTGAGTGAGGGTGGCAAGGTATGCCTGCACTAAGCTATCCTCTTACCCTCAGCTCAGCAAGGCAATGGTGCCATGGTAAATGTTGACGTGCAGGCAGTCATCAGGACAGCCCCAATATCCATATCCACATGGAGAAACTATAAATTCAAGGATTCTCCTGGACCAGGTCTTTGTAAAGCTCGCAGGTCTTGAATGCCCACTAAAGACCAAGCCACTCCAATATAATTGGCATTACAAATCGTTGTTTGGTTTTGATTTGCTAATAGTTATCCTGTTCGTTGTCCTTAATTGTTGTTTTTTATGTTATTATATTGTAAACTGCCCAGAGTGACCTCGGCAACCATATGGGTGGTATAAAACATGATCAATCAATCAATCAATCAATCAATCAATCAATCAATCAATCAGTCAGTCAGTCAGTCAGTCAATTAATCAATCAAAACAAACAAGCAGGTATACCTCACAACAATATATGGCTGTTTAGAAAAACCCATCCCATCTCCGACTATCAGTTGCTAAAGATTGCATCTAAACTCAAAGGGAATAACTGCATGTGAGAAGTAGCAAAGTTTTTTGTCATCCCTGTAGAGCTATTTCTGTAGCCAGGGCAAGTGGTACTATTTCTGACCCTCCCTGCCATGGCTCACAAGGAAGAGGAGAAAATAATATCCCTGCCCCCCACTCAAAAGGAAGACAAAAGTTATGCTTTCAAAGAAAAGGAATTGAACAGCATAATTTTCAGTTTGGTGCTTTGATGGCTACTTTTCCATTAGTCCCAACACATCGTACCCTACACGTACTCCTAATAATAATTAAAGAAGTGTAAACTAGTTGATATGTTTATATCCTGCTTCTCTTTCCTTTCCTTTCCTTTTAAATTTTCCTTTGCTCAGATGCTCCCCAATCATAGGCAATATGCACTGTGCTTATGTCTAGGACAGCATCAGTTAACTGCTGTGTCAAACCAGAGGTGGGGAACCTGTGGTGCTTTGAGTATTGTTTCATTCCAACTCCCATCAACTCCAGGCAACACAGATATTATTAGGGATAATGGAAAGCATGGCCAAATGATTTCTGCACAAAGTTTATTCTTAAGATTCAACAGCCTAAAACTTCTTACTTAGTTACACTACTGCAGCATAACATGACTACACTAGGAGGTAAATTGCCCCAAGCTAAGAAGTCCCCTGGACTGCAAAGAGAACAAACCTGTCCATTTTGAAGGAAATCAACCCTGAGTGCTTACTGGAAGGACAGATCCTGAAACTGAGGCTCCAATACTTTGACCATCTCATGAGAAGAGAAGACTCCCTGGAAAAGACCCTGATGTTGGGAAAGTGTGAAGGCAAGAGGAGAAGGGGACGACAGAGGACGAGATGGTTGGACAGTGTCATCGAAGCTACCAAGATGAATTTGACCCAACTCCGGGAGGTAGTGGAAGACAGGAGGGCCTGGCGTGCTCTGGTCCATGGGGTCACAAAGAGTCAGACACGACTAAACAACAAGAAGTCACCTTAGACATTATTTGTTGCATACCAAGTTGTGTGACTCAGCAAGCAACTTACAATGTCTAAGGTGATTTCTTAAGTTGGGGCAATTCACCCCCAAAAGTTAAAGCCATTTGCTTAGCTATGCCAGAAGAAGACCAACATATAATTCAGAAATGATTTTGCATAGAGGATTCCTACCTCTGTCCTCCTGTTAGCGCTTCCTTCTTCATCTTTTTTTTCTTCAGGCATGGCAACAAGTGGAAAGCCTCCTTCACTGCTTTCCTCTTTCGAATGATGCTTTGGTGGCCTCTCCATGTTGTCTTCGGAGTTGCGGAAGTCATACTTGTGGGAGCTCATAGCCAGTTTCATAGACCTATCTGGGTCTTCACTGCTTTCTGTTTCTTCTGCACGCTTTGTGGTGGTCAGTTGCTTGGCCAGCTCATCCATTTTGTTCCATTTCTTGGCATCTTCTAAAGCTCTGGAGGAATCCTCTTCCATTTCCTCACGTTCAGTATCCCTAACATGGGAGGAATCATCATCCTGCCTGGTTTCATCAAGAGAGTGATGCCTTCCTCCTTTTGTGTGGTGGTATTTCTCTTTTTCTCCTGAAGCATTTTCATCCTGTTCAAATCCTTTAGTGTCCTGGTTATCTAGAAGGATATTGGCAAACATGCACATGTGTTTATTTGTTGTATGTGGATCCTTTGTTTACTTCAAGTGAACTAAATCCAGTCATTACTTCTCCCAACTCAGAAATATATTCTTTACTAATACCTTTACTAAGAACCTTAAAAGTGCCATTCCAGACATGACATTTTAAAGTATTTACCCAGGACATTTCAAACACACACCTATACATATATTCTGAATGTGACAAACATATGGAAGTATGTATAACACACTCACACTAGTTAGGGAGTGAAAACTGGCTGTAAACCTCTTGGACTTGCATACTTGCTGGTACCTGGTCAATATTTCAATGACGTGCTAAGACAGAAACCCATGTTCATAATTAGAAATACATTCATGACCTGAATTATGAATCACTGCCAACACACTGAATCCACTTCAGCCACAGCTTAAGATTTACTACTGATTTCAGTGTGGGACTGATCAGTCATAAATACTTCCTATGTAAAAATGTTTAGCTTATAATGGGTGGTGTCCGTCCATTGTCTGAATTGTAAGTAGGAAAAAAATGGACTTTTTACAAGCTGTGCCCACTGTTAGAAGACAGAAACGTAGTCATTATTGTTTGTGATTTGGAGGGTTCTTCATAATACTATTGAAGGTCCCTCTTTGAGGTTACCTTTAAAAACTGGCAATAAAACTTTTGTCTGATTCTTTAGCAGTTGGTTTCCCCACATGTCTTCAAACATCTGCACCAGCTACACATTTGTCCCTGGGAACATTGAACATGCCTTTATTATATCTTTAGATCCCTAAATGGCTTCTCTCCTGGTGATCTGAGGGATCTCCTTGTACATTATCAACCCCTTCATGGAGGGGTGCATAATTTTCTCTTTGTTCCTCTGATTGAGTGATCAAAAAATGACATCAGTAACCACAACACCAATCCCCATCCACCCCTCTGTTTCCATGTCGAGCAAGTATGCCAGGGCAAGGAAAAGGTGCAAGGACAGCCAAGTGTCACATGCCCACCCACCCCAGTTTTGCCACTTTGTAAATAACACTGAAATAGAACTGATCACCTGACATTTATGCTCAGAGTGAAGCAGGTGTTAGTGAATGCAGGCCTCACAAAGTAATCAATGAAATAAGGGGGCTTGGGCATATACCGATGGACGTACCATCTTCCCTTTGATCCTCCACATCCTCTGAACTGAGAGGATGTTCCTCTTCAGAGGTGTTCCTCTCTTTCTCTTCTTCCTCATCTTCATCTTCATCTCCTTCTTCTTCTCCATCCTTTTCTTCCTCTTCCTCGTCCTCTTCTTCCTCCTCAGGCTGTTCTCTGACATTTTCCTCTTTGCTTTCCTCATGGCTGTGTTGGTAAGCATGCGCCTTCTCCTCTTCTTCAAATTCATCTGCTTCTCTCTGGTCAGGCACCTCATCATCTTGGGCATTGTTGCGGATATGATTGTCTATGGCATCATCCCATGGCAGTTCAGTCTCACTAACCTTGTTGCTATCAAATCCCACACCATTTTCCTTGTCGTCTTCAGACTCAACATCTTGAACACTAGGCTCTCTCTCTCCAAAGCTATTTCCCTCCTCTTTGGAACCATCCCTTTCGCTGTTCTGCTGACTCTTCTCTGCCTCTAGCTCAGCCAAGGAAGCAACAGGATCCTCATCTGGAGACTCTTCCAATAGATCTGGAAGTCAAATAATAAAACAAGAATGAAGCAAAAAGCAGGAAATAATTCTGTGTATGTGTGTAATGGAATGCTAGATACATGAAAAACCACCATGAATCCATAACCAAATACCTTAACATCTGCTATATGAAACACAGATGAGGTCTGATGTATAACCAAGGTTGTGGGGAGTGGTACCCAAAGTCTGGAATGGTTTTGGTGGAAAAACCATAAATAGGCTCATGCTCTGGTTTTAGTTTTTTTATTTCATTTATTATTAAGGTATTTTAACTTCTAAGAAGAAAGGAAAGTACTTTTGTGATTTGCAACCTTGAGTGTCAGAACTATTTGGCCCACTTTAAGGGATAAGGGTATTGACTTAGAAGCAGGTGTCGTTCTTTACTTCAACTCATGCAACAGAATGTCCTGAGAGCTGACCTTTGATGTGTGGGATGGAGCGTTTTTGTGTTTGCTAAAGAGCTGGCAGTTCAATATGGCTCCATGGCTGAAGTTTTCCTCCAGTGCGGGAACAACCGTGTGGTGTTCATATGTTTACACCACTGTGGTGGTTGACTTCCGATGTGGAGCAGCTGGGCCTGCAAGGCCATTTGAAATGAAATCCAGGCTTACGTTGCTGTGCTTGGATTTTGTGTGGGTTATGCTGACACCAACCTCTTTCTGTGTTTGTGTTGCTTTGGCTTTCAAGGACTTCGGAGAGCTCATCTTCAAATCCGTGGCTTTTCTTTTGTTGCTCTGTCCTTTCGCTTGCTCCTATTGCACATGGCCAAGTTGTGAAGGAAGGTGGGAAGTGAAATAAGCATTTAAGAACTCTCCTCTTGTCAAATCACAAAGACTATTTCAACATATTCCTTCCCAGAACAACAAACACAGTAAACACCCAGACATTTTTCCATTTCGCTGCATTTTTGAAAGTTCTGTTTTAAAGAGTAAAATTACATCCCTGCTGCGCTGCAGATTTTTAATGCCAAATCAGCAGCACAGCTTCTTTATGGTGTCCCCATCTGGATGTCTGCGTTACACAGTTCTGTGGAAAGGGTCCAATCAACATTTCTGTATAAAATCTTTGGCCTGCCCCATTGTGTGCCTTATGCTACCCTATGCCTTGAAGGCGGTCAACACAGGATTGAGACTCAGGCTTGGCTCAGATTCTTTAAGTATTGGATTAGAATCTGTTTCTTTTCAGCCCAGGACATCTTATTTCAAGCGCTGCTGGCAGACAGTCTGTTTCCAAAAGGTTTGGCTCTATTTCTTAAGAAAATCAAGACCCTGGGGTTGTCACCAGATCTGCTGGGCTCAATACCCCCGTCCAGGGTGTTCCATACAATCAAAAAAAGAGTTCTGGATATAGAGGGGCAAACTCTGCATAGTGCTGCCCAAAGAGTCTGTTCCCCACTTCATTTTCAGCTGCCCCTCTCCCATGGCAGTAGACCGAACTATCTCTATCATTTAGAACAGCCACAAGATCAATGGGCATTTACCCTTGCCAGGTGCAATATAGTACCATCGAGCTTAGCGCAGGGCAGGTATATGGGTTTACCTATAGAACTGAGAGTATGCCCGTGTGGTCAGGGAGAGGTTGAATCCCTGCAGCATATGCTATTCTACTGTATTTTGTATAAGGACATTCGCCTGTCTTATTTGAGCACCTTCCTCTCCTCCCATTCTGGATGGGACGATCTGAAAAAAATTCAACATCTCCTAAGTGGCACTATTAAGGAACTGACCCTGACAACTGCTAGATACGTCTATTCCATCATGCAGAGACGACGTAGTGTGCTCTCGCAGAATGCCGAGCCCTAATATGCATTTGGCTCTTCCCCGCCACCTGTTAACCGTTGAACATTTTAGCTGTATTTTAGTGTGTTTTAATTTGTACAGTATGCCAATAAAGGTTTCTGTCTGTCTGTCTGAGTAAAATCCATGTCATACTAAATGTCCAATTTTATGTTGCTGTGGCACATCATGAGAAGGGAACAAACACTATGCACATATTGCTATAAAGATAAAAACAGACATCCAAGAGCAAACTCCATGTTGATCTGAACATGTTCAAGAGAATTAGAAGGTCCCCAGTATGAAATTTGCCTCTGCTGTGAATTCATCACATGGCCATAAAAGCCACTGTCTCTCTCAACCTCAACCCACCCACATAAGCAATATGAAGACATAATGACACAGTAGAGTGCCCTGTAGAGTTGTGAAGTTTGCAACTCAGTAATGCCTGTGAAATGCTTTGAAAACATGAACACTAAACAGCTCAATGCTCTCAATTCCATGTGCTAAACTAACTTAACTACAGTATCAGCTACGATCATAACCGTTGACTGAAATCCTGTTTTACAGAGGGAATGGAATCATCAGCACTGGCAAATCGCTGCTAAGGGTTTCCTTTGGCTATTTTATGGTGCATTTAACTCGTACACAATGCAACCAAAGTCATGTGCACCCTGAAACTGCCAGAGTAAGCCCTTAATCATTGCCCATTGCATATGCAGAGCTGCGTAACAGGATTCCAACCAATATATGCCTCTTATGTTTGCTGATCATGATTGTATATGTACTTTTCTGGCAGCAAATCCCATCTGGCATTGCACCAGCAATGTGACAAGTTTTGAAAATCAAAGTACTGTTCAGAGTAGCTTTTTAGTTATTTTGGAATTTCAGGCTGCAACTGGCTCTGAACATTTTAGTCAAAGCAGTTTTCTGAAGTCTCTACTAATTAAACTGTATTTGTATCAGCCTAATGGATAGTCATTGTGTGAATCCATAGGCCAAACCGTATTACTCAAAACAAAACCAGTTAGCCAACAAATATTCTAAGGAACCTATATATTATACAATTACTTTTTTAAAATGAATAAACTATGCATAATTGTGCTCTTATTTTGTAGAATTCATTCTGCTTTTTCAATTTTTTAATTTACTTGTGATTTGAAGCCCCTAAAGGGCTGTATTTGCTACCACCCCCACCACACTATTAGTCAGCAGAGAAGTTATTCAACTGCCTCATCAATTCCTGATTACACACTATTTCAGTCCTTATATGAAAATTTGGAACAACTAGAAGGATATTGTTGGTCTAATGAAAGCTATCTTTCTCAAGAGTTAAGACCAAAATATATGCTACAGAGAACCCATGATTTAGAAAAGCAATTTCTTTCATACTGACAACAGCTGACTGTTACAGATGGAGCTTTTCACACTTCCTGTATTTTGTGAAATTAGCTTGTGTTCTCTTTTTATTAGTCTTCAGATAGTTTGAAGATTGGTTTGCTTTGTTCTCTTATTGGACATCTGACATATATTTGGCCTTCATTTGCAAGTATGACTGCCCATTCACAAAGGTCTGCCTGAATGACACCTGTGGAATATGAACAGATTTCCATCTTCTAATCATAGGCCATCTGTAATGTATTGTATTTATTTATTACAGTCAGGTGACCAGCTTGTAAAACATTTTATATGGCTAAAATATAAAAAATGCAAATAAAAGAGTGTACAACGGATAATTAGTTGTGTAGTAGTTATAGTATATGGGGAGGATCAGTTACAGCATTTTTATAGCCATCCTTTGAACCATTGGATCATCTAGGGCAAACTGGTTTGGACACACTTTTTGGGGTATAGGGAATCCTTCATACATATTTATAAGCATTTGTGAACATTTCTTCCCTTTGGTTGGGACCACAAAATTTCTCTATGCTCAATAAACCACCCTCATGCTAACACCAATCAACCTGTGACCTCAGGAGACTATAAGGGAGCATTGTAATGTAGAGTTTGGCTGACGGGACCAAATGTGACTCATGTCCTTTTACTGCATGCCTGAATCAGATATCCCTAGCCCTTCCTTCTGTGCACTGAAATGCCAGTCAAAGTTCTGCCACGTGCCCACACCCACACCCCATGATTCCAGCTGAACTGCACCTTGGATTGCGATTTCCTGAAGCTCCTTTAGTAAGTTCTGATGGCGAAGGATAGAACGGATTCTTTCGTCTGTAAGAGAAGAAACTGTTATGTGAGTCCTTCTCCTGTAACAGGAGGCTGGCATAAGATACATTTTGCTCATCAAAGTTCCATTAGCATTTTAGATAGATGAGATTCGTTTTTTGGTTTGTTTGTTTATCAATTTCATTATGGCAACCCATTAAAAAAAACAATTGCATTTAAAAATTAATACTGGATTCTTTATTAAACTCTTAGCCTTCATTTTAGAAGTGGTTAAAGTTACAGTCTTAAGGCATGCTATTGAAGCTGATGAGCTGAAACAAATCTGAAGCTTTTCTCACTAAGGCCATGGTAGCTGGGGATTATGGGTGCTGTAATCTGGAAAAGACTCCCGTCTTTCCTCAATCCCCAAGAGAAGAGAAAAAGAGAAACTAGACACTGTACCTCCTTGAAGAATTTCTAGGCATTCCTGGCTGATTGGGATTGGATTTGGCTTTGACACCGTGTCGGAAATGACCTCAGCAATGCATTTCATCACCTAGAAAAACATCAAATAAATGTATATGCCTTTATTAATGCTTTGTTCTTTCCCCAAGGAACTCTAGACCATATGTGTGTTTCTTCCATGCACCACATTTCCCCCCCTCCCCACAACAACCCTGTGAGATCAGTTAGGATGCGAGATTGCAGCCAGCCCAAGAAATCAAGATGGCTTCATGGCCGTATTGGGATTTGAACCAGTATCCCCTCAGTTCCCTTCCGGCAATAATCAGCCACTACACTATTTAGGTAAATGAGAAAATGAAACTTGTATTGTTCTAATTATACTTAATCTATATTCCCTCTCTGTTCTCTTTATCTCAGATTATTTGTACTGCCTAAGTAGACTGGCATCAAGGAGCAATCAGCACAAAAAGAGCAGAACCAGAAGGATGTGGAGGGCCCTGTTGCACCATAGCTGTACAATTTCCTACTAATCGTTCCTTCTCTTTAGCATTCCATATTTTCTATATTATTCATGAATTTATTGCTTTAGTTGCCTATCTTTATGCCAAAAAATGTATTCAAGGACAGTTTAATCATACTCAGACAGCTTAAAATTTAAAAACAAAATCTTAATTCAACCACAACATAAAAACAGATCAATGGGGAAAAAAATCAGTGATCAAAGAAATAGGCAGAGCTCAATCAATTAAAACCCCTTTCAGAAATAGTCCAGTTTACATGCCAAATTGTTGTTGAAATATGCTGTCAAGTCACATCTGAATTAATGACCTCCAAAAGATCCTGTTATGAATTTGCAAGCTAAAGTCTGTGGTTTCCTTTACTGAATCTATCTAAAGTTTGGTCTTCCTCTTGGCTGTTGCCTTCTGTTTTTCCTACCATTATTGTCTTTTCTGGTGAGTCTCCTCTTTCCATAATACGTCCAAAGTACAATAGCTTCGGTGTAGTCATTTTAGCTTCTACTGTGAGTTCAGGCTTGATCTGATCTAGAACCCACGTATTTGTCTTTCTGGTGGTCCATGCTAATTGTAAAGCTCTTCTTGAACACCACATGCCAAATGAATTGTCGTTGGGAATTTTTCTGTCGGCTTTTTTCATTGTCTGGCTTTTATACTGAAACTATAACTGAAACTATCATAGTATGGATAATACTATCTTGTCCTTGGTCTCCAGAAACATTTCCTTACACAGTTAATTATTCTTTTGTTCCTTCATAGCTGCCCTTCCAAGTTTCTGTCCTTTTCTGATTTCTTGGCAGCATTCTCATTTGGACTGATGATTTTAAAAGGTATACAAAATCTTTAACAATTTCCATTTCATCATTGTCAACCTGAAAGTTATATAATTCTTATGTACTCTTGATTGCCATCTTCTTAATGGTCAACTATAATCCTGCTTTTGCATTTGCTTCTTTCATCTTCATTAGTAGTCTTTTTATTGCTTCCTGCCAGTAATATGGTTTTATTTGCATATCTTTTTAATTAATTATTATATGAAAAGAATCCTGTCACCAATTTTGTGGGAGATATACTTGTCTGGCACCTTTGTCAACTGAGAATCATTCTGCTTCTCCATTTTTTGCCCTAGTACCCCCTTCTCCAGAGTATAAGTTACACATCAGGACAATCAAATGTTCTGGCACACACATTTCTTTCAGAACCTGTAGTTTCTGAAAGTAAAGTAAAAGCTGCTCTCAAAGCAATTGGAAGAAATAAATCAGCTGGAGTAGGTGGGATAACAATAGAGCTCTTTCGAGCAACAGAGATAATAAGGTTATCATATTAAACATGGAAAAGAAAATGTTCTACAGATTAGAAATGTTTGTTATATATGCCAGTTCCCAACAAAAGAGATGCCAAAGTATGCAGTAACTGTAGGACCATTGCATTCATTTTCCATGAAAGGAAATTGATGCTTAAAATTTTCTAACAAAGATTATTACCATATAGCAACTGAAAAATGACACATTTTCAACTTGGATTTGGAAATGAAAGAAACACTAGAGATCATATTGCAAATATATATTGGCTACTGGAGCATACCAAAGAGTTTCAGAACAATATTAGGAGATGGATTATAGACTACAAAAAGTCTCTGACTGTGTAGAAAAGCTGGTGTAATGGTCGGAGTGATAAATTAGGAATCAGCAGTTCTTGGTTTAAATACCTAGTTGGCCATGGACACTTGCTGGAGGATGGCAATGGAAAAACCACTCCTTAATATCAAATATATCTGGAAAACCCTAGTAAGGTTGTTCTAAACTGAGTGTGCCTTGGCAGCACATAACTACAGTTCTTCATCACTGGATTTTTCTTTGAACCAATCTGTCATCCTTGCATCTCTCCTGTATAGTTCTTGATTATATTATCTTCATTTTCTCTTTATTTTATCCTGATCAGCTAAGATATTTCCATGCAAGGCTAGGTTGGCTCCTCTTTTACTGTCCTTCTGCTGGCAAGTGAAAACCTTCTTGTTTAAACTAGTTTTTGATTTGCAAATGCCCTGGCAGAATTCTAGTTGAGATGCTGCTTGTTCTCTTTTTATTTATATATATATATTATTACGATCAACAGATCAGATGTTCTCTTTTTATTGTGTCTTTTAAATTTGCTTTAATTTGTTTTAAATTAGTGTACGAAAATGCATTGAACATTGTTATAGGTTTAATTGTATTTAATATTAATATTTAATTTACTGTGATTTTAAATACACTTTTTTAAGCTGCTGTACGCCACCCTGAGTGCCTTCTCTGGGAGAAATAAATTAAAAAATAAATAAATATTTAAAGCATTTCTCTTTTATCTTTCTGCCTTGGGATTGCTACAACTGCTCTTTTAATGTAAATTAAAAGAGAAATGCAGGAAGGAGCATGTATTGGCTACAGAACCTTGGAAACTGGCTCGGGTGCAACACAACATCACTATTTAAAGCTGTTGCATCCAGAGTCAGTATAGCTATGTTTAACTTACCATAAAAGAGGAATATAAGACAGAAACCTTTCTATAGTCTACCAAGGTAGTGAATTTGTATATATATAAACAATAACATAATGAATGATAAAACTATGAAACAAGGACACAGAAAAAAATTATAAAAAAATAATTAAAACCATTGAAACCTTTTAAAAAACCATTTTAAAAATCCAGTTTATAAAGATAATATGAAGAAACTATAGCTCACTTTTCATACTTCCTTTGGTGACCCATGGATGCTCCAGTGTTTTTTATTCCCAAAAACTTCTGGAGTTTTTCAGCACATGTTTAGATCTGCTGCAAGGTGAAATATTTCAGATCCTCTCCATCATCATCATTTTACAACTGCAGAGATGGAATGGACCCTATAGATCATCAAGTCCAGCCTCTGTCAAGACACATAGTGGGGAATCAAACTCCCAACCTCTGACTCCGCAGCCAGATGCCTAAACCACTGAGCTATCCAGTTTTTCCTATCCCAATTTATCAATCATGTATATAGCTGAGAGAACTTGCATCCAAATCATGGCTGAGAGTGCTTGCAGTGCTTCAAAATATTTAGGTCCTGCTCTTTCAATTGTTTGCAGAGCTCCACATCCCAATTTGATTATATTTATAAAGGATAGTAATTCATAATGACTTCTACATCCATGAAGCATGCAAACTGGGTCATGTTAAGGAGTAGAAGACTGCTTAAAATAGCTATTATAAAGTACTGTGGGTGGATCTCAATGTATTTGTGTGTGTGTGTGTGTTTACACAAATGGAACACTTTGAAAACCTTAATCATCAGCAGGGTTTTTTTCAATCTACCTTTTACCACTTCAGACTGAAGGCAGATTATCACAGCTCTTTTTTAAATTACAGGGAGATAGTGATTGATTCTCAGCTGCCAATAATATTCCTTACTTGAGTCATCTTCAAACGTTTGCTATTTGTTTTTTGTTTTTGTTTTTTAATTTTTAATTTTTAAAAACTAGGGATAAGGTAAGGAGTACAAAAGGTAGAGGGGGATATGGGGGGAAAAATAGGTGGAAGTAGAAAACAAAATGTACTGTCATCCAATCTGTTTGTTCATGTTGCGATATTAAGTCGACTTTTCACTTTTCTACAATTTGATTGCCCTCCAGGTTTCAACTTACAGTTACATCTTAGTTTAATTCTATGTTATTCAAGCACTATCTGGTGACTCAAGCCATTTATATAATAAATCCCATCGTTCAGTTTCCTTTTGTTTTGGACAGTCTTTCAACATTTCTGATAGAATATCCATTTCTGCCACTTCCCATATCTTCTAAATGAGTTCCTCTTGTTTCGGTATCTCCGATTTCTTCCAGTTCTTAGTACAGAATTCTGTCTGCAGTGACTATATATATAACTTGGTAGTTCTTTGTCTTATCTATATTATCTGGTATAATGCTCAGTAAAAACAATTCTAGGGTTAGTGGAACATTACAAAGCAGTATTTTTGTAACAGAGTATGTACTGCTATCCAATACTGTTTCGCTACTCTACAAGTCCACCACATATGGTAAAAGCTTCCCTCTTGTGCTTCACACTTCCAACAAACATTTGACACCTCTGTATAAATCTTTGACAATTTTTCCGGAGTCATATGCCACCTATAAAATATCTTATATATGTTCTTCTTGAAATTTACCGATTTTGTGAGCTTTATGTTATTTTTTCCATATTTGCAACCATTGATCAATATCAATATTATGTCCTATATTTTGTGCCCACCTAATCATACATTCTTTTACCATCTCAACTTGCATTTTAGTTTCAAGCAAACAATCATACATTTTCTTAATTACTTTATCATTTGAGCCAAGCAGAAGTTTATCGAATATCGTTTGTTCTGTGTAAAAGCCCTCTATTTTATCTTTTCTATACCTAGATTCCACTTGTGCTCTGGACCACCAGTCTAGGTATATGTTTCTAACTCTTCTTTGGACCTTAACTCACAATCGTTTTTAATAGATCTTGATATCTTAAAAGTTTCGCTTCTGTCATGAGGTTAGGTTGTGTAAAGGCCTCTATGGGTGATACCCAGCCTGGTGTTTTTTTGGTAAATCTGCTGGATGATCTTTTTCCAAGTCCCTAGTAGGGATCTTATCATATGCGAGTTGAAACTTTTCTGCTCTTTATCTTTTTTGTACCATAGAAAAGCATGCCAACCTAACTGTAAATCATGTCCTTCCAACTTGAGTAGTCTATCATTATCTAAAGTTATCCATTCCTTTATCCAGACTAATACACAGGCTCTATAATATAACACCCAATCTGGGAGACCAAAACCTGCTCTTTGTTTGGCATCTTGCATTGCTTTGATTTTAATTCTTTGTTTTTTACCTTGCCACACAAATCTCATGATTATCTTGTTAAGTTCTTGAAAAAAATGACTGTTTTAATATTATGGGAATTGTCTGAAATAAAAATAAAATTTTAGGTAGAACATTCATTTTGATGGTTGCTATTTTTCCCATCAACGATAGCTGTAATTTGTCCCATCTCTCCAAGCTATTCTGTATCTCTTTAATCAACTTCATATGAATGAAGTCTTTGAATAATATACTAGTTTTCTTTGTGATTTGGATCCCTAAGTATCTGACTCTCTTCTCTTCTTGAAAGTTAGTCCTTTCTAATAATTTCTGTCATTCTTGATCTCTCATATTTTTAACAAGTATTTTTGTTTTCTTTTGGTTTATTTTCATTCCTGCCATATCACCAAAATTCATCAGCACCTCCATCAGGTCTTCAATTGAGTCCATTGGATCCTCCAATATAATAACTAGATCATCTGCAAAAGCTTGGAGCTTAAAAGTATGACCTCTTACTTTCAGTCCTTTTATTTCCTTTTTATCTCTAATTTGCTCAGTTAATATTTCTAAAGTAAGAATGAATAGTAATGGAGAGAGTGGGCACCCCGTCTTGTACCTTTCTGTATTTGTATTTCTTTCGTCAGCTCTCCATTGATTCTAACTTTTGCCTTTTGCTGGGTATAGGTTGCTTTAATTAATTTCAAAAACCTTTCTCCAACTTGTAGCACTTCCAATTGGTGTAGCATAAAATTCCAATTCAGATTATCAAAAGCTTTCTCTGCATCCAAGAATATCATAGCCATTTGCTTTTCCGGGTGAGCTTCATAGTATTCGAAAGTATTTAAGATTATCCTTATATTATTTTTCATCTGCCTTTTTGGAAGGAAGCCCGATTGGTCTTGATGTATTGTCTGTATTAAGATTCTTTTCAATCTAGTTGCCAACATGGTTGCATATATTTTGTAATCCACGTTTAGTAATGAGATCGGTCTGTAGTTTTTAATTTCTTTACACTCCGTGTTTTCCTTATGTATGAGAGAGATTATCGCTTCGGACCATGTTGGTGGCAATTCTCCCTTTTCTTCAACAAATTCCAAGAGTTTCTTATATGGTTTAAGCAATACATTTTCTAATTCTTTGTAATATTCAGCTGGAAGTCCATCTGGGCCAGGTGATTTCCCATTTTTTTTTGCTTTTTGAGGGCTTCTATAATTTCTGCATATGTTAAAGGCTCATTTAAAGACTGCATTTGATCTTAGTCAGTTTCATTTTATTGTATTTCAGTACATATTCTTTCTGAGATTCTTTGTCTACTTCCTTTTTACTGTATAAATTTCGGTAGAAGTCCTCAACAATCTTTTTTATTTCTTCTTGTTTAAATTTCTCAGTCCCTGTTTCATCTTTCAGTCTTTGTATTATTGTAGTTCATCTGAGGCTAATCTATTTTCCAAAATCTTATATTTTTTCTGTCTTTCTCTTTTTTGTTTTGATGCAAATCTTATGGCTGCTCCTCTAAAAAATGCCTTACTTGCCTCCCAAACCATTGTCATTGGTGTTTCTGGCCTCATGTTCTGTTTGAAGAAGAAGTCCATGTCTTCTTTTATTTGCTTGATAAACTCCTCATTTTTTAAATGTGAAGTATTGAGCTTCCAATTAAATTCTCTTGATTTGCTACCCAGTTGTAATGAAATGGGACTGTGGTCTGCAAATGTATTAGGTAAAATATCTATTTGCTCCAATTCTTTCATTAGGCTTGTTGAGATCCAACATGCATCAATTCTTGACCACGATT
Organism: Intellagama lesueurii; assembly: GCA_037013535.1. Classification (NCBI taxonomy): domain Eukaryota; kingdom Metazoa; phylum Chordata; class Lepidosauria; order Squamata; family Agamidae; genus Intellagama; species Intellagama lesueurii. The sequence continues at coordinate 25,719,407 of JBAJHW010000001.1, forward strand.
TATGTCTGTTAGAGTAAAAAGTATAGTCTTTTGTCTTTGGGTAACACGTCCTCCAGGCATCTATGATATTTACTTCTTCCGCCAATTGTAGAAAATTTCTTGAGATCGTTCCTCTCTCTCTTTTGGTTATTTTATCTGATTTTGTGTCTAGTTCTTTGTCAAAAACAGCATTAAAATTTCCTATCACACAATAGTGATCATAATCTTTGTTTGTTAGTTCTAGTTGTAATTGTTGAAAGAAATTATCTTGATTTCCATTTGGAACATAAATATTAATAATTAGCATTTTCGTTGATTCTCTTTGAATTTCCAACAGAATGGGCCACAGCAATAATAAATGGGTCTTTCCTTGAGGGCAGGTTTCCGCCTGCCCTCAAGGAGACACTCATTAGGCCCATTAGAAAGAAACTTAATATGGCGGCGGACGAGATTGGCAATTATAGGCCCGTCGCCAATGTTTCTTTCATGAGCAAAGTGGTCGAGAGGGTGGTCGCCGATCAGCTTCAGGCCTACTTGGATGAAACAGATGCCCTGGATCCATCCCAGTCGGGCTTCAGGCCGCGCCACGGTACAGAGACGGCATTGGTCGCCCTGTATGATGACCTGTTGAGGGAGGCCGACAGGGGCAAAATATCTCTGTTGGTCCTCCTCGACATCTTGGCGGCCTTCGATACCGTCGACCACGGTATCCTCCTGGGGAGGCTCTCCGAGTTGGGAATTGGTGGCTCGGCGTTTGCCTGGCTCCGTTCCTTCTTGGAGGACCGTCCCCAGAGAGTACAGCTTGGGGAGAGTGTTTCGACCCCGTGGAATGCCAATTGTGGGGTTCCACAGGGGTCGATTATCTCCCCAATGCTGTTTAACATCTACATGAGGCCGCTGGGTGCGGTCATCAGGGGGTGTGGAGCATCGTGTCATCAGTATGCGGATGACACCCAGCTCTACATCTCCTTTTCACCAACTGCAGGTGATGCTGTCCTGTCCCTTCGGCGCTGCCTGGGGACCGTACTGCAATGGATGCAGGAAAATGGGATGAGGCTGAATCCGGACAAGACGGAAGTCCTGAGGGTGGGAGCCCCCGTGGTTGGTGGCCTGGGTGACTCTCTCGTTTGGGGGGGTGACCCTGGCTGCGAAGAGTGGGGTCCGCAGCTTGGGCGTACACTTGGACCTGACGCTCACCATGGAAACGCAGGTGGCGTCGGTAGTCCGCACCGCCTTTTTCCACCTTTGGCGGATAGCCTGGCTGCGGCCCTACCTTGACACGGGGGCGCTCACTACCTTGGTGCATGCGCTCGTAATCTCAAGATTAGACCATTGTAACGCGCTCTACGTGGGGCTGCCTTTGAGGCTGATGCGGAAACTTCAGATGGTGCAGAATGCAGTGGCCAGACTCCTTACTGGAGTGAGAAAACACCAGCATATTTCTCCTATTCTGGCCATGCTGCACTGGCTGCCCATTCGTTACCGCATTGACTTCAAAGTTCTGATGCTAACCTATAAGGCACTAAAAGGTTTGGGACCTCGATACTTGGCGGAACGCCTGCTCCCACCGAGATCTACCCGGATCACCCGTGCGAGTCAGGAGGTGAGGTTGAGGAGCCTAACGCTGAGGGAGGCCCGGAGGGAAAAGACACGAAACCGGGCCTTCTCGGCGGTGGCTCCTCGCCTCTGGAATAACCTTCCTCCGGAGATTCGCGAGGCCCCTACGCTGGGTACATTTAAAATCCAACTAAAAACATGGATGTACATCCAGGCCTTCCCTCCTGTCAGCACTTAACTCTTTTTCTTTTGCTATTTATTATTTATTATATTTTTTCACTGTTTTTATTATTGATTATGTCTGTGTTATATATGTATGTTGGTAGCCGCCCAAAGTGGTAGAATATACCAGATGGGCGGGATATAAATCAAATAAATAAATAAATAAATAAATAAATAAATAAATAAATATCCTTCCGTTGTCTGAGGCAAAAATTAGTTTTGGTTCCAGTTCTTTCTTTATATACATAGCCACACCTTTCTTCTTTTTACTTATGTCCGAAGCTGCAAACAATTTTCCTAACCTTGAACATTCCAACAGTTCCTGATCTGCTCTTTTCATATGGGTTTCTTGTATGCAAATTACATCAGATTTCTGTTTCTGCAGTTGTAAAAAGGTCTTTTTCTGTTTTTGAGGTGAGTTCAGGCCATTTATATTGACTGAAAAGATCTTCATTTGTTTTTTAGCCATCTTGTTGTTGGATACTACCTTTCTGTTTGCTATTTGTAAAGGCTCATCCGAATGGAGCATTTGTTCCTAATCCCACCCAACCACCGCCCATCCCTTGTGCCGGTTGGTGCTGTTTGAAGCCGAATGAGCGTCGTGCCTGGTTTCTGCCCATGTGCATTCCTCTTGGGAGTGAGCTGATTGGGTCATGACTGACAGGGTCAAAAGTTCAGATTACCTCAAAACTGGAGCTGATTTCCCCTTTGAAGACTTGTGTCAGGAGCCTGGTCTTAGAAATTCTGAGAGAATGTTTACCGAAATCACTCAGGGCTGGGATAAACATAACTACTCTGCGGTTTTATAATGCAGAAATACTCTGAATATGCCTTACTAAATTGTATGCTAATTACTTGGAGACACATGGCAAAATGTCCCCCTTTCTGGAAGACTGTCACTCCATTACTTTTTTTGAAACTGCACATGCATGACTGACTGTCTAGATCCACTTTCATTATATAGGGTTGCAGCTGGCATACCCACCTAAGCTGCTAAAAGGCATTGCTGGGCACTGTTTCTCCTTATGTTTCTATTAGCAGTGCCAACTTGAGAAGACCATTCCCCAATTATAAACTTTGTGCTTTGGGGGAGCACAGTCCTATCTAGATCTGGTGGCATCTGCTTACTCAGATCAGGCTATTTCCTTTCCATGGTGCCTCCACCTTACCTGGATTAAGCTCTTCAGCTGATTTACCTTCATCCATTTTAAAGCAACTACCAGAACTTGTCTAAGAGCTACACAACATAGCCCCTTCCCATTTTGTAGGTAGAAAACTGAAGTAGAGCCATATGTCACTAGTTTAAAGCAAAGTGTGCTGCTTATATACTGCCCCATAGTGCTAAAGCACTCTCTGGGTGGTTTACAATTTAATTATGCAGACTACACATTGTCCCCCAGCCCAACCCAGCAACCTGAGTCCTCAGTTTACCAGCCTCAGAAGGATGGAAAACTGTGTGACCCTCAAGCTGGCTGCCAAAATCTGCTGGGATTGAATGTTGACTGTGAGCAGTTTTGACTGTAATGCTACAGTTTAACCAGTGTGCCACAAGACTCCAGTGTATTGCTGACACTGCAGTCTGAGCCTCAAAGTACATTCCCCTTTTGATTTCTCGTAGCCATTAAAAAGCAATGGGGACACGGGGACACACCAGAAGTTATGTAGTGAGCACACCAGCTTCTAAGAACACTCCACCAGGAACGCCCAGAGCCAGATCTATTCTGCACATTCCAAGCCTAACCCAGACAGGCACCCTAGTGTGCCCTCCAAGTGTTTTGGATCACAACTTCCATAATGCCTCACATTGCTTACATTGGCCCAGCTGGCTAGAGCTGATTGGAAATATAGACCAAAATATTTAGATGCCCACAAATGTCCACCATGTCCTACAAAGTAAATGATATTGAAGCTTTCCAAGAGAGGTAGTACCATTGCACTTCCCCAATTAAGTTATTTACCAGGGCAACAAATGCCATTTCTATCCAAAGCTTAGTCTAAAACCAGATAGGAATAAGCCTAAATAAAGTTTCCTCCAAGACTAGCTTGATCTAAGAGGGGATCAGCAGCTCCAATACCTTATCCAAAAGTCAGTGATTTGACATTGGATAGTAATTCCCTCATGATCATAAGATTAAGGCATTTTTAAAAGCAGTCTCCCATTCAGACACTTAACGGGAACAGAAACTGGCCTTGCTTCCCACCAGAAAATTGTTCGTTATGCCAAGTTCCATGATCCCAACTCAGATGTGATGGAGAGTGATAATCCCTCCCAAAAGAATTTTACACAAATGTATTCTCTAGCCTCAGTTCTGCTAATTATTGGCACTGAAAATTCTCTCAGTAGTCATTCAACAGGATCAACGTCTGAATTTTAAGTCATTTCATCCTCTTCACACAGCATAAACAACAAAGAGCCTTGTGACATCTTAAGGACTACCAGATTTATTGCAGCATATGCTTTCACTGGTGTGGAAAACTTCTGCTTAAAGGCTGTAGCTGCATTCTGCTTCAGTGACGTGCATACTGAAAAAGGTCGATGCAAAATTGCAGACAAATTTATAATACAGGCCTCTACGCAATCTGACACAGCCTTGCCATTAACGTGGCTCCCTGGACCACCTGTCTGGTTTGATCAATGGCCATTGTCTAAAGAAAAGCTCCACGCAGTGGAGGCCTTAGTTAAGGAGCAATTAGATCAAGGACATATAGAGTATTCCACCAGTCCGTGGAATACCCCAATTTTCACCATAAAAAAGAAATCTGGGAAGTGGCGTTTGCTACACGACCTTCGGGAAGTTAACAAGCACATTCAACCTATGGGCCCTTTACAATGTGGCTTACCTAATCCAAATCTGATACCCCAACACTATGAGTTAATGATAGTAGATCTCAAGGACTGTTTCTTCACTATTCCTTTAGCACCACAAGACAGGGAAAAATTTGCCTTTACAGTCCCTGTGTACAACAATTCCCAACCTACTCAAAGATATCAGTGCAAAGTCTTGCCTCAGAGAATGTTGAATTCTCTGACTTTATGTCAACATTTTGTGGATCGAGCCCTACAGCAATTTCGCTTGGAACATCCTGAATTGCTTGTATATCATTACATGGATGACATTTTGGTGGCAGGGCAATCCCTCCCCACAACTGTCTATGATTCTTTAGCTAACTGCTTAGAGAAAAAAGGCCTTCATATAGCTACAAGATACAAACCACACCTCCGTTTCTTTATCTAGGGCACAAACTGTTGCAAGCTACATCTTCTCCATTCTTACCAGAACTAAAAACTCCATCTCAATTTACATTAGTGCAGTTGCAACAGTTCCTCAGGCACTTAAATTGGGCTCGTCCATTTTTGTGCCTTCCTACTCATGAATTGCAGCCTTTGTTTAACGCACTCCAGGGACATCAGTCTCCTGCTGACTCCATACCCATCACCAAGGCTATGAAACATGCCATACATCAAATTAATGCAGCCTTGCGACGTACCATGGTCGACCGCATTCCTTCTTTTGGTCCCTTGCAGCTGGTTATCTTGAACACTCCCCAATTGCCTACTGGGTTGTTGTGTAGCCCGAAGTCTGACAAGGCCATTTCTGTAGCAGAATGGCTTTATTTATCTAACACTCCTCCCCGAAATGTTTACTCCACTCTAAATGTGATTACAGACCTTGTAATCAAAGGGCACCATCACGCCAAACAACTCACAGGTTGGGATCTTCTGTGTTGTTACTTACCTATTTCCAAAGCTGACCATGATCATTTAATGTCTATATCACTAACTTATCAAATTGCTTTTGCAGACTATATTGGCGACATACGTTTTAATCCACCTAAAGACCCTTGCTTAACATGCATTCAGCAAGTACCCCTTCGCTTTTCCTCTCCTTTCACTGCTACTCCTCTCCCTGATGCACCAACTGTTTTTACCGATGGTGCGCCTACCAGAGACGTGATTACCTTTCAGCAACCTCCTGGAACCTGGAAAACCTTTTTTACTTCTACTCAGAGCTCTGCCCAACGTGCAGAACTTGCTGCTGTCATCCTTGCCTTTCAAATGTTTCAAGATCAACCTTTAAATCTCATTGTAGACACTCAATATGTATTTAACCTTCTCACTCATCTGTCACATGCCTATCTTTTTCTTGCTCTTGACTTTTCCTCACTTTCCCTGTTTTTGACTTTAAAAAACATCCTCGCTACCAGATCACAACCTTTTTTTGCAGCTCACAGCCAATCTCATACTGGATTTCAAGATGCTATCTCAGAGGGAAATCATCGTGCAGACTCTGCTCTTTGTTCCTTGTGTCCCCTCTTTTCCAATCCTATTGACAGCCTTTCCTTTTTTCATCAGAGTGTTAAACAACTCCATAAGCAATTTTCTCAAGCTCAAGACATCGTCTCCTTCTGCTCTTCCTGTTCCATGTCTCCTATTTCCTTTCCTTTTGATGCTGTTTACCCACGAGGAACGGATGCCAATCAGCTTTGGCAAATGGATGTTACTCATATTCCTACTCTTGCGCCTCTTTCTTATGTTCATCTAACTATTGATACTTATTCAGGATACATCTGGGCTACCCCTCTTCGTGGTGAGACCTCTCGCCATGTCATACAACATTGTTTACGTACATTTGCAATTATGGGCCGGCCTCAAGCCTTAAAAACAGACAATGGCCCTGCCTATACCTCTCACGCCTTTACCACTTTCTGCAATGAATGGGACATTCGATTTTCCTATGGTATTCCTTATAACTGCACAGGACAGGCTATTGTAGAACGAGCACACCGCTCTTTTAAATTTCTCCTTTCAAAACAAACAAAAAACAGAGGGATTAAGCCCCAAGATGTTCCAGATGTAGTAGCAATAGCATTATTTACATTAAATCATTTAACTGTATCTGTATGTCAGCATAAGTTGTCGCCAGTAGAGAAACACTTTCGTAAAGAAATCCCCATGGAACGGCCGCTGGTGACTTATAAGCAACCTCCTGACCCTCAGTGGGAGGGTCCAGCCCCTTTACTAACATGGAGTCACGGCTATGCTGCTGTGCTTACTCCCACAGGTCCTTTGTGGATCCTGGCTCGGTGTGTGAGGCCATATCGTGGGAAGAATGAGTTGGCATCGCAACCTGCAGAACCCGATTCCGGAATTCAACCCAGCGATGGCTCTGGAGCAGGACCAGCTGACTGCGTGTCACCGGAAGTGCCTGGCCCGACCTGAAGGCACTCAGCCCAAAGTTACTTGGGGGATGATAAAGACGCTGAGTGCTGATGCAAAAAGAACTCTAAATCAGCAGCAGATCCCGGAAACTCCTGAAACTTTTCTAGCAGCCATTATCTCGCAGCTGAATGCCAACTCCGTGACGCTGTTGTGTTGTGCTCTCATTCTTGGAGCAGTTCCAATAGGTGTCACAGAGGCTCGAGAGGATTTGCATGCCAGTCTGCAATTTAACTTATGGGAAAGGTTGGCGGAAATTGTGAACGTCTCTCACTTCTGTCTGCAGGAGGCATATGCTATGCATGGATTACTAGGAACTTGTTTAATTCCTGTCTGTAAAGAACCTTGCGACATTACTAATGACACTTGGTTAGGACAATGGTTGAATGCCACTGTCATTAAGTACACTAATTCTCCTGACTGGGGGCGAACAACAAAAACGCTACCCATTGATGCCTTTTCCCTCTACACCCCTTTTGTAGCATCTAATGAAAACACTTCATGTGCCAGAGTCGTCAACTGTTCCTCTGACACGTGCATTTCTACAACCAAAGCCACATGGAATTGTACGCATGCTGTCAACATTTCTTATAATTTGGCACATATCATCCTACCTACAGCATGGTTTTTTACATGTGGTCAACGTACTTTTAGCTACATTCCAGCCAATCTGTCAGAAACACAATGCTGTTTTAGTAGATTACTAATCAACTTAATGCAACCTTTTGCCTTGCAGAACTCCTCGACTCGGCTGAGACGAGAAAGCTTGTCTCTTGATAGTACTTGTGATGGTAATGTTACTTTGTTATCCAAAGCAGAATATGTTTCACTGGCTGTATCGCTTGTTGGCATTCCTGGCCTTGCTGTTCGTAATTTTCTCACTCTTGCCAACATTGTATGCTCCTTAGCTGGAGCCATTAACCGCACTTCCACTGCTATTGCCCTGCTGAATCAGGAACAACGACAACTACATGATGCTATTTTAGACAACCACGCAGCATTGGATTATCTCATGTTGCGTAATCACATCGGTTGTGAGTCTTTTGCCTATCTATGTTGCTTTAACTTATCTGATAATTGCCATGCAGTAAATAATCAGCTTGCTCAGCTTAGACAGCTTACCAATAACATACGACAGGACATACTTCCTTCCTGGTGGGACAGTTTGTGGTCATGAGTACCCCACTTTGGATGGCTTCGCACTGTGTTAATGTATGGAATTATGCTCCTCATACTCCTTATAAGTTCCTGTTGCTTTATTCAATGTATACCAACCTTCTTTTCCATGATAACTACCTGTCTCAAAGCTTCGCCCTCAGGCCTTTGCTGAAAAGATTTATATGTAGTTTGCAAATATATGAAAGAATATGTGCCTTTGCTTAACAAACAAACAAAAAAGGGGAAATGTGGGAAACTTCTGCTTAAAAGCTGTAGCTGCATTCTGCTTCAGTGATGTGCATACACTCCTGGCAGAATGCGGCAGCTGCCAGCGGGCGGGGTAGCCCTCTCTTCTGCCCTTTTGCTTAGAGGTAGAGCATAAGATCAAAGGGTTATTTGAGCCAATCCTAGTTACGACTAGGTAACTAGTATCCTATCTGTTTCTGTCATAACATACTATGTAATCATGCTAAGTCAATAAAAGAGCCCTCAGGGCATTGCCAGTTGGCTCCGCTGGCTCGGACTTTCGCTGTCGACTCCTTTGTTCTCTCTCTAAGGCAATTAGCCTTCCTTTGTTCCGTGATCACCCACACACTGGCACCATGTTTCATAGATAACATGATTAAACCAAAATGCATCTTTCTGATTAAAGAATCCAAGCAGTAGCACACAAAATGCATAGGATCAGAGCACACTGCAAGATTAAAGGCTTGATAGGATTCAAATAATTTATGCTAAATATGAATGTTCCAATTTGGGGCAATATTTTGCAATTTTACTGGGTAATCTATTGCAATCTACTCCTGGCAGCCTTCAAAGTCCCCCTGTATGCCAAAGGAATGAGTGGAATGGTGATAGTGGGAACAAGATTCACCTCCCTCCCTATTCAATGGGTGGAATACTTGGAGCAGTTACACCTGCTTGGGGAGGTGATGTACAACAAGGACAAAGACAACAAGAAGATGAGTAAACACTGAGTAAAAGGGCATATGAACTTAAAACTTTACACATACAAGCAGTGTGCCACAAGGCCTTAAAAAGAAAAAAAAATTGCTGGACCAGACCAAAAACACATCTGATCCAGCAATCTGTTTTACACAATGGCCAACCAGATGCCTATGGGAAACTCACAGATGGGACATTGGTGCAATTGCACTCTACTGCTGGTGTTCCCTGGCAACTGATTATTCAGAAAAGCATATTGCCTCTGATACTGGAGATAAGGAATAGCCTTACTAATGAGTAGTAGCCATTGATAATTATATCTGTTATGTCATGGATGATTCTTACCTGCCCTTCTGAAAGGACTTAATATGCACAACCAGTTGACCTACACACATCTGGGCATAAGGTTTCCTAGCCTTCAAGTCATCCTTTCTGGACAGAAGGCTAAGCTGGATTTCTTCTTATAAATTAATTGATAGTCCCCATTAAGGGAGCTGAGGAGGCCTTTGTCATGGCTCTCAAAAGTTTGGATTAGTTTTAGAACAGATAGGAAAAGAGAACACTGCATTTGCAGAAAGATGAATGAAAGCAATCAGAAAGTGATCAAGCAGGATCCCCCCCTTGTAGTGATTTTCTAATTAGAGACATTCTCCTAAATTTGTCACAGATAGAGATAAAGTCCCAACATACTCCAAAAGCATCCAAGCCCTTCAGGAATTCAAACCCACAAATCAAGACCTTCAAAATGTATTCATTAGCTTACACAGGAGAACAGTTTGTATAGGGGAAAATACTTTCTATGCTGAATATTGCCAGGGCCAACTTTAGGTACTTTTTTATAGATTGAAGGTGCAGCTCATTTGCATCCTTCACTGGCTTCAATGTCCTTTTTTTTAAAAGGACACACAGAAATTAACACTGGAGTAAGATTAATGGCACTTTCCTCTGGAATCTGCTGCCCAAAGCGTCTGCTCCGTGTTACTTTGCAGTATGCCCAGCACTGCAGTTTGGTGAATGGTATGATGGGTGCCCAGTGAAAAATCAATAGAGATGTGCTGGCAGTTTTATGCTACGGAAGCAGGCAGGATTCCTAACTTGCTTTCTCATATTGTCAGCAATGCTGGATGATCAAAATCAGCAAGAGAGGCTGTGACAGGAGCCCACGTTCGTATTATGGTCTGGTGCTCCACGCAGGGAAACTGGCTATTCCATATGTGCTTAGTGAACAGCAGTGTCATTCGTAGTTAATTTATACCCAGAGCTTGGTAAAATTGCTTCTTTGGTCTACAATTTTCAGTCTGGGGATTCTGGGAACTATAATCCTAAAACTTTATATTTCTCTGCCCTTTTTACAATAATTTTGGTGTGTAGAGTACCTCTCCTTTGCAAGTGAAAGACAGGGTTTAAACATTTTAAATGAATGAATGAATGAATGAAATTTTCCAGTAGAAGTCTTATCATGTCTACTTTGAAGTAAGTTCTACAAAGTTATTCCCAGGTGAGAATGTCTGGAGTTCTGGCCTTCATAACTTGACTCCACCAACCTTTTTAGGTGGTAGGTTACTACCATTCTCAATTGACACTTGGGGATCAGGAATCTTCTAACTAGCCTTTACTTATTTAGTATCTGTATACATTGCTTTCCCTCCATGGATCTTGGAGTTATTTCCATAAACCCCACATTCCAACGCACACTCACTTGAGACATTCACATCAGCATGGCTAACTAGCATTGGGAACAATTCTGACTGGATCATCAGATAGCTTTAGTACATAGCTTCCTTTATAAAACCTCCTCAACGTTCAGACTTTTAAAGAAATCAAATAATAGTCTTCTCTGTTAAATCACAGCTTGGAAAATTTACTCTTTTGGACTTCACCTTTTGGAATCCCTCACCTCTGGCCATGCTAGGTGCTGAGTTCTAAGAGCTGTAATCAGAAAAAGGTAACTTTTTCAAGCATTGCTCAAGACTGAGGTGGAAAACTAATGGCCCTCCAGAGGTAACTGGATTCAAAGTCCTATCAGCCCCAGCCAGCAGGAGTTGCAGTGAAACAATATCTGGAAAGATGCAAGATTCCCACTCCATTTTAGATCCCCTTCTTCTCCAAAAATAAGACCTAACCTGAAAATAAGCCCTAGTATGATTTTTCAGGATGCTCGTAATATAAGCCCTACCCCAAAAATAAGTTAAGTGAAACCCCGCCATCCACCATTGTGCAGCAACCAGAAGAAGATGACATGACTGTATTTGAATAAATGTAGATTGTTGTACATGAAAAAATAAAACATCCCCTGAAAATAACCCCTAATGGGTTTTTTGGAGCAAAAATTAATATAAGACCCTGTCTCATTTTCGGTGAAACACGGTAATTCACTGGGATGTTAAGGACTTCCTTCGGGTTTTGCTGTGCTAGACCCTGGATTTAAGCCACTGACAATGGATTTAGTATGTTGTAGTACAGAGGGCAGAATTAAGGAAGTACTGTATCTGCAGCATGGATTCATATAGCTCTATGCTGAACTGTATCTGGATGGATGTGGTAGAAAAAGGGAGTTTGTGGGCTTATTGGAGTTGTCTCAAAGCAAGGTGTGGTGCCTTCAGAAATAGAGATCTACACTTATGCTGGGAAATCCTACACAGTTACAATGATCTGAACCAGTGTGTGGCCCATGAACAAAACCAAAACTACAGTAAATGTCCCAAGACTTTCAGAAGCCGAAGATGGCTGCTGAGCCTGCTTGGAGTTCCATATTAAATTACCCTCCAGGTCTCAGGCTCACATGGAGAGCACTGTGTATTTCTGGAATTAATTATTATTTTTGTTTGATTTTATTTTGTGTCATTTTATTTTAGTTTTTTAAATTTTCATTAAGCAGGGAACATTAGCAAAAGCTTTTTGGAATCCACAAAAACCTTAAAATTGACTAAGGGAACCTATTTTGGTAAATTGAAATAGTGGCAAGTTTTAAAATATAGCTATGTTAAGCATAGCATGACAAACCTCCAAAAGAAAATTTCCACCTTCACAGAAAGCAGCAGGTACAAAAAAACACACCTGCACCAACAGCAATGTACATTGTAGGATGGGATGTTAGCAGTTCATTGTATTTATGTGCAAGGCTGTGCTAAATAAACACTATAATCCAGCACAGGAGACCTAAAACAGTCTTTCATGTATGGATTCCCTTACTGGATTGAAATCCTGAATTTGGATGGATATTTGCATGCAGATTGATCATGTGATGCACATCTGGATGGAAAATGATTGGTGCTGTCTCCATCTACATTGTGCTGCATGGATGGAGATATGCATTCACATCAGTCTTGCAACATGGGTGTGAAAGTATATTACCCCATAACTCTAATTCTACTTGTGCGCATGCAACAGACGCATGCATGGGACTATGTCTTTAAGGACTTCAAATGTGTGAAAGGAACACCCAGTTCATTCCCAAACTCCAAAGGATATCTGGACATCCCAGCTCCCCCAACCCACATTGTATGTTTCTATGCAAACTAGATCACAATGGGATACAAGCAGATGGCAGATGTACTATATGTAGCAGCAGTAAATAGCTCCAGGTGATAGGTATAGTGGGTAAAGCAATACATTGATTCAGTGTAACACATATTCCTCCCAGAGAAACATAAAACTAGTGAGACATGTACAGAGAGAAGAAAGATGTGAGTCTGTACTCTGGATTGACAAATAGAAGTAAATAATTTTCAGTAGCCCTATTTTCCTATAGTTCTGTTGCTGCACAGTACTGGCTAAAGTTCTGGGCATCTTACTCTTCTCTTTTCATTTCTTTTTCTGTCTCAACTGCAGTCATCCCTATATCCAACCACCTCTTCAAATTAGGGATGGAAGAATCTATGTTTTACTACTTCCTGCACCTTAATTTTCCAAAATCTTAAGTTCTTTCCATTGTGAAAATTAAGACATTTGTGGATTATGGCAAAGTTGAAATGAAATGAAATTCCCACCCGTTTGCAGTGCCCAAACTCAGTAGGTATACTCTCAGAACAGACAGCCATATGGTACCTGCCTTCCATAAATCTGTTGAAGATGAGGAGCCTTTTAGAATAAAGACATGGCAGCTCTAATTCAGCATCAGTATGTTGAATGCATCAGGATCTGGGTGGACAAATCTGTCATTAAGGTGGTTCCCCCATTCCTCTCTCTCTCTCATACACATACACTATTTCCATCCAAATATAAAGAAGTTTGCAAATTGATAAATTCTCATAGAAAACAAAGTGAAATGAAATCCTCACCAACTCCTATTTCAAATGTGAATTTAATTTACTGTAAGTTTTTAAATAATCTTACATCAGTATCATTGTTTGCATGGAATACACACTTACCCGGGATAATAATACATTTGTACAGTGTCTGTTCTATCAGCATGTGCGTTTGCTTTTATTTTGCTTCATTTCAGGCAGCGCCTCAGTCCTAATGTCAATATTCAGGTTTGTTTCCAGTAACCTTTAAGCACTTTAACAGCGGGGGGGGGGGGGGGGGTAGGTTTAGCTCAAAATGGGCTTATCCAGGATATAACTGGAACTCTACTGCACTCTTTCAGTTACTCGAGACCAGCATTTAAAGCTTCTGTTGAAAACTTGTGAAACTACATACAGGTCCTTGTTGCAGAGAGTCATCACACAACAAGCAGAAAACATTGCAGGGGAAAAAAAATCTGTTTCGCACATTACATATCAACAAACCTGGGTTTCCCCTACAGTAGATGTGCAGAAAAAACTTGCTTCTCTAATGAGTGCATGTGTGTCGTTTAACCATTGTTTTCCCCTGATGAACAGTAGTTTTAGGCGAACACTAAAAAACATCCTCAAATCCTGAGTGTACCTCTTTTTAAAAGCATTGTATCAAGGAATCTTTCAGATAAATAGGCTAGAACATACTCCCAAGGATTTGTTTAATGACTAGTAAAACAACATTGACTTGGCAACTCACCTTAGTGTCATCTTGAGTTGTTGGATTTGTTACTGGAAGTGAAATTACTGAGAGAGAGAGAGAGAGAGAGAGAGAGAGAGAGAGAGAGAGAGAGAGAGAGAGAGAGAGAGAGAGAGAGAGATTTAATATTATTGCATATTTTCTGGAACAGTCCTCTTTAGCTGGCACAAACCATGCAAAACTCAGCCAGTACAAGTTAGATGAACTGGCATAAGGATACACAATTGGAATAATGAGCCATTAAAAACAGGTCATGCCATTATCAATTTGCTCATTTTCTCAAGTTCAGAAACAGGATAGAAGAATTGGATTCCTGTCTACAGTAACGGAAGCAGGTGTCTTCAGTGAAACCTAGCAGACTGTGGAAACAGTTTTGTAAGCGGGGGGAAAAGGATCTGCCATCCATCATTCAGAACTAGGTTGCGGAATGTTTTCCAGCATCCAGAGATTGAGTAACCTGGTTGGTAGGTTGATTGACTGCTCATGATTGCACCATATATGGATTTCAAACAAGCTGATAGAGAAGGGGAAGGGGAAAGAGAAGAGGTGGGTGGGGAGGTAAAGGAGAGTGATGACTTTGTGGCTCAAAACATAAATTGCAGGAGAGACGTGGGCTGTGTTGCAGAAAAGAGCATTCGGCCAAAGGGTGGAATGGGCTTTGTAAAGTTTGCTGGGGTAAAATGACCTTGGGTGTTTCGGGAGATTGCTTAAGACTCTGACTGTACCCCACTGAAGGCTACACACGCACACACAGAGGAATGCACTCAAATCCAACCCACACCTTTCAGCATAAACAAGAGACTCGTCTCTCCCTCCTTCCCTCCGCCCAGATCAATTTTGCCCACCCCCAACCCCACGCTCCATCCCAGGCTTTCACTATGTCGGCCAACGGCCCGCGGAAGCCTGCGGCTCTGTCCTTGGTGCTGAAAGGGACGGTCAATGCGGAGAGCGGTTCCGGACAAGATACGTTTGCCTGAGCAACTGCAGGCAACCACCTGGAGCCTCCCCTCCCTCCCTCTCCCTCCCTCTCCCTCCCTCCCTGGCTTACCTTGTGCTGCGAGTAAGAAGACGGCCAAAATTGCCGCGCGGGTCATGTTGCTGGACTCCAACAACGGACTGTAGACTGAAAGGAGGGCAGCGAGGAGGTGCGGGAGGAGGTTTATTGGCTTTATGGCTGAAGGCTGGGCTTCGGAGGTAGACGGTGGGTCTCGGCTTGTGAGTGACGATGGGCGACTGACATTGGACGAGAGCGAGAGCTGAGCCGGGAGAGAGCTTAATCCGCCCGTCCCTGCCCTTCTCCCGAGATCCTCTTCCTCTTCTAATGCTTCAGCGGATGATCCCCGACAGGGCACTGCAGCTGCAGTCACCTCATTTATATATCCTCCCCCCTCCCCTCCGGAAACGGCGTCAGGAGGAAGCCCCCCCCCCCTCCTTAGGAAGGGTTGGTCTAAGAGCTCATTTGCTGGGAATGGCAGAGCCGGTGGAGGAGGTGAAGCTAACCCTTCTCCGCTAAGAGCGCCCGCTTAGTTGGAGCCTAGCCAACCCCACGCTGCCAGGACTCTCTGCTCTTGGGACACGGGAGGGCGACGCTCGTTTGACACGTGTCACAGCCTAGGGGCGAAAGCCTGCCTGTGGGCTTGCCTAATGCTGGCTGCAATAGGCGAGGGGTGGCGTCAGGCCAGGTCTCAAGTGAAATCGCTGGGGCTTGGCATCAAGAAGGCAGAGGGAAGGGAAGAAGGAAAACCAGAGTGAGGATGTGTTGCGCAGGAGCCTTGTGGGATCAACTTTCATTTTTTCATTAGGATCCTGAAATCCACCTAAAGACCAGCGTTGGAAAGGTCACTCGTCAACTGCAATTCTCAATTGTGCAACTCTCAAGGCTGGTGAAGACTGGGGGATACTAGGCATTGTAGTAAAAAAAAAAAAACCCAACTTGTCTCAGTTCCGCCAAATAATTTCCATACATTTTAAATTTAAAAGAATTCTGGATCCAGGAATTTATTTTGAGGATCAGAACCCAACACACCTACAAATCCTTCCACATAAAATTCAATGAAAGAAGCTCCAAGCTTCTTTCATTTCAGTAAGAGCTACATTTTATAGCTGCTATGGTTAAAACATCTGGGACCCAGGCATATAGTCTAGAGCAGTGGTTCCCAACCTTGGGTCCCCAGATGTTCTTGGACTACAACTCCCAGAAATCCTAGCCAGCACACCTAGTGGTGAAGGCTTCTGGGAGTTTTAGTCCACGGACATCTAAAGACCCAAGATTGAGAACCACTAGTCTAGAACCTAGAACAGTGTTTCTCATCCTTTGGCCCTCTAAATGTTTTGGATGACATTTTCAGACAGATCCTTCTCTTGTCTTGCCACCATTATAGTAAAGGTCCTATGGGTCCACCTACTGAACTTCACAAGGTGAAAAAACAGACAGCAAAATTTCAGTAGATTATCTCAAGAGTTAGACCAGCTTCCTCAATCTGGCACCCTCTAGATGTATCAAGCTACAATTTCCATAAGCAAAGAGCCAAGTGAAGCTGCATGAGAAAGAGAGATAGTATGTTGGATTAGATTTGGGAAAAGCTTGGTTCATACCACCACTGAACCATGAAACTCAAGGGATGGCCACTAGCCAGTCACTATCTCTAAGTGTAACCTATTTAACTATGTTGTCATTCTGTGCCATCAAGTTTCTCCCTCTTGGATGTACCCCTTAACATGGTGAGCAGTTTTGACAATATGAGAAAGGACTGAGCAATGTAATCAGGAGGCTAGATTCTATTACAAATCTGAACCCTGATTCCTTCTCCGGAATCAGCTGTCACATCAGCAGAATTTGTAGTTTCAATTGTGATGAAGGCAGAAAAACTTAAGAAGAGCAGCTATCTGGCAACAGCAGAAGCAGTGGAGGAGCTTGCAGTGATACTCAAGCAAACTCTTGTTAGCACAACTAAGAAGGCATTTACTCTCCATATTTTATATCTTGAAAACCCTATAATGGGACAATTAAAAATGAACTATATAGTGCAGAGCAGCAATCTGCTGTTGTGAACAAATAAATACATAAACAAGATTATTGTGAAGCTAAGTTCAGGCTGGAAGGAAGGGCACGTAGAATAATGGTTGATTCCTAAACTCTTTGGAAGGAGGCTCAGTTATAAATGTTACCATAGTCTCTCGAGACTGAAGGATGCCTAATCTATAAATGCAACAAATATATATGGGTACAGGTGCTTTGTAAGATACATAAGTTCAAGACATGTTCATCGTGGATGTGGATGGACCACCACAAGAAATGTTTCTCCATCACTTCTAATGCAAAATGTGCTGCTGCTTATATACCACCACATAGTGCTTAATGCTCTCTGTGGACATTTACAATTTAATTATACAGGCTACACATTGCCCTCCCAACAAGGTGGTTACTCAGTTTACAGACCCCAGAAGGGTGGAAGACTGAGTCAACCTTAAGCCAACTATCTAAGCCTGGGATCAAACTCAGGTCATGAGCAGGGTTTAATCACTGCGCCAAAGGGTCCTTAAACACTGCTTTTCACTGAAAATTAAAATGTTCAGTCATCAACCCAGATGGAGACTGTAGCCAAGAAATCAAAAGAACACTGAGACTTGGCAGGGCTAATATTAAAGAACTAGAAATGATCCTGAAGTGTGTAAGGATATGATGCTGGAAAATAAGGAAAAGATTATTCTTCCTGTGGTATTCCCAATTGCTATATGTGGATGTGAATGTTTGAAAATTAAGGAAGCAGTCAGGGAAAAATCCCAGTTTATTTGAAATGTGAGGTTAGAAGAGTTTAAAGACACCATAGACCACCAGAAAGACATGTAGGTGGATTTTCTATCAAATCAAGCCTAGGCTGTAGAAGTTAAAATGCCTAAACTGAGGCTATCATACTTTGGAAGAAGAAAAGCAGACAAGACTCACTGGGGAAAAATAATGCTAGGGAAAAAAATTGAAGACAGTAGGAAAAGAGGAAAATCAAACATGAGATGGATTAACTCAATAAAGGAAGTCACCGTCTTTAGTTTGCAAGACTTGAGCAGGGTTATTGATGATAGGACTTTTGTAGCTCATTAATCCATGGGGGCATTATTAAGTTACAACTGACTTGATGGCATATGTAAACAGGAGTCTCATTTCACTTTCAGCTCTGTAAGATAATTCACTGTAGTTAAGTACAGGGCTACTGAATACAAGTTGACCCTTCCATTAATACAGCCTTCCCCTAAACTGACTATCTCCAGATGTATTTGATCTCCCAGCATCCCAACCAGTGTGTCATCGCAGGAAAGGGTGGGAGTTGTAGTCTGAACACATCTAGAAGACACATCTGGAACACACCCACTGTAATACAAAAGAAGAACCAGAAAAAAATAATGTATGCACGGCAAGGAACACAACACATCACACCTTCCTAATTTCAGTCTGCATTGTGTGTCTAGATTCTTGTGGAGAAGAGTACTTCCCTTTCCCATTTTATAAGTTTGCCATGCGAGATGCACATGGAACATTGAAAAGCACCCGCAAGAAGAATCACCAGAGTCCTTTCCATGACGTACCAGCCAATATCAGTAGCATTTCGTAAATCTGACTCTGTTTACATAAGCCTGAAACTCTTTGTTTTAATATGAGTAAGGAAGTCTTTATAGAAGGAGGATGTGAGCTAGCTTTTTCTAGTCTACAGACAATCATCTACCCAGCTGTTTAAATTCACTATACACAATAAAGAAATCAGTCCTATCTACAGAGGTTGCCCACCAGTATTTTCCCAGATTATACTTACCCTTCCTGCTGCCCCTGCTGTTGATGATGCAAATCTTATTGAGGAAAAAGATAGGTTGAAGAGGTTACAAGGTACATTATCTGTAAGAGAAAAAGAAAATCATGGCAATGACTAATCCTATTCTGTTGAGATGTAGGTGAAATGATTCTACTATCCTGTTACTATGGCATTTGTTATTCTACATCATGTGATAATCTTGCCCTTTAGGGTGGAAATGAACATTGCATTTTAAATGTGACCAGCCATCTTACAGCACTTTAAAAACTGTTTTATGTTTTATTTGGTGTCAGCTTTCATGGGCTGCAACCTACTTCTGCATTGCTGCAAATTTTAAGTGAGATGAAGGTGATCAGAACACACCTAGAAAATGCATATACACTTTTCTTTCCTGGACTGAATCCTCTTAAAGTTCCACCTCATTTCTACAAGCTCTCAGCATAAGAGAACTGTATACAGTAGCCACCGATTAGCTAGGTCTCATATAGTTCAGGGGTTTAGGTATCTGACTGCAGAGCCAGAAGTTGGGAGTTTGAATCCCCAGTATGCCTCCTTCAACTTTTGTTGTTGTTTAGTCGTTAAGTCGTGTCCGACTCTTTGTGACCCCATGGACCAGAGCACGCCAGGCCCTCCTGTCTTCCACTGCCTCCCGGAGTTTGGTCAAATTCAACTACACCCAGCCTGTGTGGCCTTTGCCAAGTGCATAGACCCAGGGTGCACCCAGTAGAAGGGAATGATAAGCCACTTCTGAGTATTCTCTACCTGGAAAACCCTGAAAAGGGCCATCATAAGTCAGAATTGACTGAACAACACATGATTATGATGCTATCACCAAATGTTTATAAATTCTATAATTTTGTTTCACTTTTTTCTGTGAAGTCTGATAGCATAAGTCATCCCCTCAACCTAGTGTTCTCCAGATATGTTTAACTTCTGTGCCCATCATCCCCAACCAGCAACAGTCATGCTGACTGGAAACGATGAGGGGAGGGTTGTAGACCAGACCATCTGGATGGCTCCTGACAAGAGAAGACTCACATAGGTGCACAAATGTACACATGCCACTTAAAAATGCATATACACATTTTTTAAGATGGCAGAGATCACCTACAACACCAAATGCTGTTCCATTGTACAATGTGCACATTGTGAGGATGTACTTGGGAAATCAGGAAGCAGATGCCAAGGAAGAAGAATAGACTCTGGTGGCTTTTCAGCAGCGCTTAGGAAAAGTTCCTTTTTGCATGACAACTCCCAGAACTTCCCAGGCAGCATAGCTGGCATCATGCTAGCTAGAGGATGCTGGGATTAGTAGTTCCATGTTGGCTTTTGCTTTAAAGCTGTCACATTAGTCTCCATCCCCTTTCGAAACCCTGCTTCAATGCATGACAGTGCATGATCACCAAGCAATCAAACTGCATGAAGGTGAGATTTTTTTAATCAGGATGAGAATCAATAAGCAGGCAACCTTTCCAGAGCCAAGATACTTATGCAGGGACAGACACAGCTTAAGGGGCTTGTTGGGGAACCATTTGTCACCTAGCAACAGTTACTTTTCAATTCTCTTCTCATCTAGCCCCCAGGGCCATATCGCCATCAGCCCAAGATGTCAGGAACACCCTCAAGGGTCTCGCAGTCAGCTGTTGTGTTCCCTTGTTTGCTGCATGGGAATAATTGTTTTTGGAGTATCACTCTTCCAAGAACAGAAAAAGCACTGCACAGAGCCACAGTCTCTGACAAATGTCTCCATTTGCAGAGTAAGCAGCCCTTTTCTCCTGCACTGTTCAGCCCCGTAGAATGCAGAGGAGAAACACCAGGAAGTGTTTAGGAAAAGAGATGTGCAGAGGTGTTAGAAGACACTTGGAGAAGGGGGAGAATGTTGGCCAAGAAACTGGGAGAACCTGGCCATGAAACTCACTGGTTAGTCTTGGACCAGTCAAAGTCTCCCAGCCTGATTTACCTCATTAGGTTGTGAAAATCAAGTAGGGAGGAGGAAAATCATTTTATGTGGCCTTGGGCTCATTGGAGGAAAATCTAGATATAAAGGTTGTTGTTATGTGTCATCAAGTCATCTCTGACTTACATGGTGACCTTACGAATGAGCAATCTTCAAAATGTCCTGTCCTCAACAACCCTGCTCAACTCTTGCAAACGCAAGCCTCTGGCTTCCTTGAGGGAGTCAATCCATCTCATATTTGGACTTCCTCTTTTCCTGCTGCTTTCCACCTTTTCCAGCATCATTGTCTTTTCCAGAGAATTCTGTCTCCTCATGAAAGCTTTAGTTTCAACATTTTTGCCTTCAGAGATAGTTCGGGCTTGATTTGTTCTAGGACCAACTTGTTTGTCTTTCTGGCAAAGGTTACAAATGAATAAATGGATAAATCTGTTCAGCTTGTCCTGCTGGAACAGTGCTTGGCAATTCTGTTATTTTATATGGCAGCTCATTAGTTTGTTAAAAATTGGTGAGAATTCACCACAACCTGTAGATATCCAGAATGTCTTCATAATTTGATGTTTAAAAGGTATTCCTTAAATCTTGACATAGAGAAACCTGCAGTGAACAGAGACATCCCAGGTAACCAAGATTAGCCAGGTAACAAGGTTTTACTACAGCAGGGCTGAGAAGCCAGGTCTTCCTAACAGGTCCAGTAGCCCAGTGATGCCTGCTTCCCTTTTGACTGATAAGGCAGAATACAGAGATGCTAGGACATATAAAGTTGTGCATGTGGGTGTTTGTGGGAATGATAGCCAGAGCTAGGAGTAAAAGTGGTCATTCAAATATGATTGTATACACAAGCCCACACACCTATTACACACAATTTTTAATATCAAGAACTGTGAGAAGTGGGTGGGAGAGTAGTTATTTTGTGGGAGACACATTCCGACAAATATCAAGGTGTTAAACCATTAAGGGCTTTATAGGTCATGACCAGCACCTTGAATTGAATATGGAAACTAACAGGGAGCCAATGAAGGTGTGCTGACACTGTTCATATCTGCTGGTACCTGTTATCAGTCTGGCCATTGCATTTTGGACCTGCTGAAGTTTCCATACTAACTTCAAGGGCAGCCCTGCATAGAGAGCATTACAGTAGTCTATTTTAAAGATTACCAATACATGAACCACCGTTGTTAGGCATTTCTTCTATATATCACCTTTCAATCAGTATAAGAGATTCAAGGGAATTTACAACATTTAAAACAGGCATATGAAATATAATATACAAATCATTAAGTTATTAAACAAACAAGAATCGAAAGCTATTGAACATTCTTAAAACATTTAATATTTATATATGCTTTACTGTAATTACCACCTATTCTCCCATAAAGCATCTGAATTTAGATGCCATATGCCTGTTTAAAAAGGAATGTTTTTGCCTACTGGCAAAACTTCTCCATTGTATTTAATTAGCTTATATTAGTTACGTGGACATGGTGGCGCTGCGAGTTAAACCACAGAAGCCTCTGTGCTGCAAGGTCGGAAAACCAGCCGTTGTAAGATCGAATCCACGTGACGGAGTGAGCTCCTATCGCTTGTCCCAGCTCCTGCCAACCTAGCAGTTCGAAAGCATGTAAATGCGAGTAGATAAATAGGTACCACCACGGTGGGAAGGTAACGGTGTTCCGTGTCTAGTCGCGCTGGCCAAGTGACCACGGAAACTGTCTTCAGACAAACGCTGGCTCTACGGCTTGGAGACGGGGATGAGCACCGCCTCCTAGAGTCGGACACGACTGGACTAAATGTCAAGGAGAACCTTTACCTTTAACCTTTTATATTAGTTACAGAATTAGTATCTATCTCATTTGACACCTTGTAAAGAAAACATTATTGAAACCAGCTTGGTTATTACAACAGTCCTGGACTTCAAAGAGAGTAAAAATACAATGTAGGGCCTCAGATTATGAGAAGTCTTTAAATAATTTCCTTCAAACAAATTTTAGGTTTTGCACACTTGTTAGAATGTTAGAATCATTCACCTTTTGGGATAATGTTATAATAATCTATAGTCATCATCATATTGGAATTGCAGAGCCGGAAAGGATCCTATGGATCATCAAGTCCAGCCCCTGTGAAAGAGGCAACAGTGGGGAACTGAACTCTCAACCTCTGGCTCCACAGCTAGATACTTAAACCACTGAGCTATCTAGAAGTTCAGTTCAGTTATGGAGCTTCTGACACATATCTTAGGGTCTCAGTAGGTTTTAATCTGACCCTAGATGGAAATACACAGTTATCATGTTGAAACAAACTGTGCACCTTATGCCAGGTTCATCTGTCCTGCCTGATGCCATCTCTTTAAGGTTTCTCTTCTTTCCCATTTCTGTTCAATGAGATACTTCAGCTGCAGATGTGAAGACTCACTCTGCATACTAATTAGGAGTTCTACCAATGTCCCGTGGACCGTCCCATACACCTGGTCTCAGCTGCTTCAAGAGAATGGCACAAGTAATGCATTTATGTTGCCTGGATCTCATATTTCTCCACAAACAGAGTTGTTTTTACAGTGCGAGTGAATTACTTCTCAAATGTCTGATGACATATTCTCCCAAAGACAACAGCTTCAAAGATCAGGCTGTCAGCTTTCTGCATTGTTAAAGAGTATTCATCTTTAGCAGTCATTTTTAGGTCAGCAGCAAAGTGGTACCGACTCCCTTTGATTGCCTTTGTCTTGACTGCACTTACAGCAGCCTGAAATTAATTGCATGAATTGCCAAGCATCTGGTTTTACACCCTGTCAAAAATAGATAGAGGCAGATAAACAGACAGTGTCAGTTTCTTTTGGGAGGTTTCATGACTAGCTTTTCATTCTTCTTCTCACTGGATGTGAAAGCCACTGTGAGGTTGGAGCAGGACTTGGGCAGCCCACCTTCCACTCCTGATTGAGTCACAAACCTGAGTAATCTTGAACCAACCATGAGAAGCAGGGCCTTCTCCACTGTGGCACCGATACTTTGGAATCAGTTGCAGGTGGAGTTGCTCCTGGCTCCCCCACTCCTAATGTTTAGAAGGCTTCTGAAGATGCTTCTCTACAGAGAAGCCTTCCAATGCAACCCTGCCTAATTTTTAAGCCTTGCTCACTGCCCTATATTTAGAGATCACACTTCTTGTAGTATCTGGTTTTATCTGTTGCTTGGTTTTATTTCTGTGCTTTATTATTACGCTGCAAACCACCCAGAATAGTGCTTTGCACTAATGGGGCAATCAATCAATCAATCAATCAATCAATCAATCAATCAATCAATCAATCAATCAATCAATCAATCAATCATTGTGGGCAATGGAGGTTGGTGGTTTAAGTCTGTACTTTACAGGTTGTATCCAAGATCCTCAACATCTATGGGGGGAACAGACTTCAGCACCTTGGATAGTTCCTGTATAGTGCAAACTAAAACCTGGCCTGGGTTCACAGCTGTTCCAAAAGCGGAGTCATCATCCACCACCAGTTTGTGGCAGTGATAATTCCAGCATAAGAAGAGGGTTGGACAACATTCCTGTTATTCCAACCTACCATTGTATGATCCTACAGATTTGCCTAGCCTCAAGGCTTTTGTGCATATAAAAATCAATAAATATGGGACATACTGATGAATATATGAATGTAAAAGCGCCTTGCTCAATGAGACCAACTTATTCAGCTTCATGTGCAACACAGTAGACAACCAGATGCAAGAGTTTTGAAAAGTTATATCTTTGGACAACAACTCTATGACAGCATGGCCATGCTAGATGGACAATTTAGGCAGTTGTCGTACAAAATAGTAACTTTCTCAACCTGTCAGTGAAGTATTCCTTCTGAAGTGATGGTTCTTAACTCCTATAAAATACCTATAAAACTTAGCATATAATATATTTCATGCAAAAAGATTAAAAACTTTTTTTCTCCCAGCTCATGGATCCCATGAAGCCCATTCTTTGGCCAATGGTCCATAGATGACAGGTTAACAGCCTTTGCATTATACCTTTCTCCCACTTCTTCAGACAGATGAGGTGATCACACAGTAAAACAGGGTCTAAGAGACAGTGGTGGATGGTTGCATTTCACATATACAATAATTTATTACCTCTGTTTGGTATTCAATTCTTTTGGAATCCAGTTCTGTAAATGTTCCAATAAAATCAGACAAAAGTGGGGGAAGGGAAAGGAGAAGAGGGAGGGAGGGGGAGAGAGGCGGAGAGCTTTAAAGACCTACTGTAAGCAGTAATGTGATTAAAGGAAACAATAGGAAAAATATGTATTAATAAAGAGAATGAGTCTATATAGAATCATGGAATTGTTGTAGGGTTGGAAGGGACCTTGGAGGTCATCTAGTCCAACTCCCTGCCCAAGGCAGGAGACCTCATACCATCTCGGACCTCATACCATCCCGGAAAGACCGCTGTCCAATCTTTTCTTGAAAACCTTCAGTGATGGGGCACCCATAACATCTGGAGGCATATTTTTGAGCCTTGTTCTAAAATATGGGTCTGATGGTTGAAAAGGAAAATAACTATGGATAACAGAATAATTATTACATTTGGTAATGACTTAAGAAACCTTGACTGATATTCAATCCATTTATATGGGTGTCCATCATGTGTATACATTTTATCTCAGCTGTTTCTATCTGTATTCCTCTTCTGCGGTATTTCCCCCCCTAGAATATCAACTTTCATATCTTGTGAAGAGTGTCCTGGTAGACTGAAGTGATTTGAGACAGATTTCTGTGTATTACAATTTCTGATGTCTGATTTATGCCCATTAATTCTTTTGTTTAGATAGTGTCCTGTTTGTCCTATGTAGAGTGCAGAGGGGCACTGTTGGCAAAAGATGGCATAGATCACATTAGCTGAGGAACAAATAAAGGTGCCTTTTATGTTGTGTGTGACATTTTAAGTCTTGTAACAGTGCTGCCAGAATAAATTGGAGGCAGAGTTGGCATCTGAGTCTGTAGCAGATTCAGATGTTGTGTAATCCGTTGTGTGTTAATAGTTGCTTGAGATTGGAATCCTTCTTTTGCAGCTAATGTGATATAGTTATTAAAGTGCCAAGACTCAGAAGACCTGGGTTCATATGATCATTCAGTCGTTCACTGGCTGACCTTGGGCCACTCAGTTTCTCAGCCTGAACAAAGCTTGGAAACATTGTTTTGGACTACAAATCCAATAATCCCTAGGCAGCATGGGAGATTGTGAGGGTTGAATTCTGAAAGTTTGTAGTTTTCAAGTTCCAGCTCTGACCTGTCTCATACAGCTGTTGTAAGGATAAAGTAGCAGGGATGATAGCAATGTCCACTGCTTTGAGTTAATTGGAGGAAAGGTAGGGTGCAATAATGAACAAATCAGGAGGAGTGAGACAACTGCCTCAGGCAGCAGACATTTGTATGCAGTAATTCCTCCAAAGGCTTGCCATCACTATTCCCATCACTTGATGGCAAAGCTGCATATGTCACATGGCTTGTCCTGGTACCCATAGATTAGTCTGCTACTTATGGTGTTGCAGAAGATGTTGCAGACTTTTGAATTTTTTGTTATATTGCTCTAGCTGCACAACAGAAGTGCAAGGATTCACAGAGAAGAATAGCTTAAAGTTCCCCAGATTAGTTCACCCCTTTTTTTGCATCAATTGGCACTTACAGTCTGAATAACTCACTCAGAGACGTTTGTAAGAGAGAAGGAATAAAAGGTTTTGTTTCTTGCAAATGAACAGATCAAACAGCAAACTGACAAACATGACTGCTTTCAGCAAAAGACTTCAACAGACTACAGACTGTCTGCAGACATGAGAGGGCAAAATCACTGAAAAGGAAAGTAGGAGCTCTCTTTTGAATTCAGAAGCAGGAGGGAACAACTGGTTAGAGCTGGATAGACTGACAATCACCCCAACCCA
Source organism: Intellagama lesueurii (assembly GCA_037013535.1). Lineage (NCBI taxonomy): Eukaryota > Metazoa > Chordata > Lepidosauria > Squamata > Agamidae > Intellagama > Intellagama lesueurii. The sequence continues at coordinate 25,746,136 of JBAJHW010000001.1, forward strand.
GAAACATCCCTCCCAGCCAAACCTACTAAAAGCAGCATGTGAGGTTGCAAACAAATCCAACAGAAGATGTCATCCTGTACATGCCAGTTCAGTTGGCATCATTGTGAGGAATGAGGAGAGGGTACTATCTGGTCCCTCAGCTCAGATAGATATCAAAATATCTTGGCTTGCTTCAGAGGCCAAAGCTGAAGAGCTGCCATTTTGTTCACTCTCCCAGCTGAACAATCTGTAACACTTCAAGGAAACAACTGATTTTCCAAGTGCCCTTGGTAGTTGATTACTTGTGACCCTGTCCTTGTGTATAGTTTGCTAGGTGTCCATCTGAGATAACTTGTAAAGGGCTACTTTTGCCTGATCAATCACGGTCAGGTCCTGGAATATTGTGTTCCCACATATATTTAATAGGCTTGTCTTTGCACAATGCTGACTCACCTTTCAAGACTAGGCGTGTGAAGTCTTATTTTGCTGCTACAGCTGGTATAGTTTATTGCTCTGTGGTCTGATTAGCAAACAAAACCTCCAGTTTTTAATTAAGTTTATTTGTCATTAAAGTCATATAAGAGGTTCATCTATGTTTGTCTTTGACTTATATTCTGTTCATACCTGAAAAACTCTGAAATGTTTGCAAAAGAAATACATGGCGGTGGAGCTTTTTTTTTTTTTTTTTAAAGGATTAGTTTGTTAAGCTTTCTGAAAAATAGCTTTTCCAACTTAAACTCTCCATAGCTGTTTCTTTTTAACAGTTTGTGCCTGTCTGCTATTCTCTGGCCCTGTGAGAATTCAGGAACATTCTGTGGCTTCACAGCAGTTTAGCTAATGGTTTAGAGACTCACCAACATGCAGTAGCAAATTTATAATTTTATTACATAAAGCAAAGTGTGCTGCTTATATACCATTCATAGTTCTTAAAGCTCTCTCTGGGTGGTTTACAATTTAATTATGCAGGCTGCACATTGCCCCCACCCCCACTCTCTCTCTCTCTCTCTCTTTCACTCACTCGCACACACACACACACTTTGCACTGAGTGAATATGCAGTCCAGAGACTAGGGTTGCATATTTCCGAACTGTACACCAGCTGTGGGCAAAGTAAGGCCTTTCCACCAGGGATATTTTTGCACCCCCTAGCCCCATTGATGCTACATAAAAATTAAATTGAAACACGATCCCAGCAAACCCTAATGGCAATGGCACAAAATAACAAAATTAAACACAGAGCATGACAGTCTATCATGAGGGGAGGATATCTCAAAAAGCTTCTCTGAAAAGCTCTGTTTTCACCAGCTTTCAGTAAAGATAGGCAGGAAGGAGTCTGACACATCTGCACCAGCAGGGTATTCCACAACATTGTGGCTACCACCAAGAAGGTCCGGTTTCTAGTTAGACATTTCCAGGCCACCTGCAGCATCAAGTGCCCGGGAGGAACAGGCAGGTGGAAGATCTCAGGGAGAGGTGCTCCAACAGGTGATGAGTTCCCAAACTGTTAAGGGACTTATATGTCAACATTTATACCTTGATTCTTGCACAGAAGCATATAGACAACCAATGCAGGCAAACCAGGACCAGGGAGATGTGATCCTTTCTCAAGGCATCAGAAATCAAACTGACCATCCCATTTTGAACCTGTTGTAGTTTCAAGGGCAGTGCCATGTAAAGAGTATTGCAGTAGTCAGTCTTCAAGATTACCAACACATGAACTAGTGTTGTCAGAGATTTCCTGTCCAGGTAGGGCTGCAGGTGTGCAATCTGCAAAAAAACCCCAACAACACACAAACACACACACACAAAAACAACCTGTTTCTCCATGAAGAAGGGTGGGTCCAGGAACACACCCAAATTGTGGACCTGGTCCTTCACAGGGAGTGTAACTCCATCCAGTCTGGGGAAGGAGCTCCTTAGCTGGTCAGGATGGCCTCCCAACAACAAGATCACTGTCTTACCAGGATTCACTATCAGCCTGTTAGCCCTTGTGGAGTCCATAACTAAGACCAGGCAGTGCTCCAGGGTCACTTCTGGCCAGTCACTTTTTAAACAGAGTGATTCCACTTCTTTAAAAATGAGTATTTTCTGGTGTTAAATAGTGTCTAGAGTCCCCTGTGATCTTTTCAGTGGGGTGGAATTGGAGTGGGATGGAATCATCCCCTCATCCCAAATTTTTTACCATTTTTGAAAATCAGTGGAGCCCCCCCAGGAAATCCTGGGGCAGAAAGTTGCCCACCTCTGTTTTATACCTCCTTACTCACAAGGCATGAGAACAATGCTGCTGATAGATTTAAAGATCCATGAGAGGAAGGAAGTCTGGGCAGTGATGCAGCTCGTTAAACTTTATGCTTTCCCAGCTAATAAGGGGGAAACGTTCTCCCAAAGTAAATCTAGCTAGCAGATGTCAAGCATTCTCTGTAACTCTCTCTGCATGATGATTTAGATGTTGAGGCGGCTGAGCAAATTTGCTTTCCTCAGAAACAGATTGTTTAAACCTAAGCCTTGGATGTAATTAAAATCATTGCTGACAGTGGTGGAGCTCTGGAAAAGCCCCTGTGTATAATCCCATAGCTGCAAAAGAGTGAGTTAAAAACCATTAGGAGCGCAGATAGCTTTTAGGTGAAAAGCTTGCTATTCTCTGAGTTAATATATTCAAGTGTCCAATCAGGTTTAGGGCAGCAAAATGCATATTAAAACCGACTATAGCTTGCCTGGATGGAAATAATTTTCAAGACCGTATTTAGTATAATTTAATATAAATGTTAAAATGTTAATTTAATATAAATGTTAAAATTATGCTGTTTTAAATGTTATGATGTTTTAATGTTATGATGTTTTTATTGTGTATGTAAGCCGCCCCGAGTAGACTTTGTCTAGGGGGGCGGGGTAAAAATCTAATAATAAATAAATAAAATAAATAAAAATTAGTCTGATGGAAGTGTAGCAGCTTATTAAGCAATCATTTCAATTACCAGGTACATATTCTCAAAGCAGTTGGTAGCACTCCATGTACTTTGTAGATATTTTTGAAAAATAGTGATCTGGCCATTGAAGCTTGGCCATGGATGGGATGAAAATGGAACAGCTGTTCTTGGAGATACCAGGCTTTGATGGGGACAAAACCTTGCACACGTAGGTTCTGTCCAGGCAGTCAACAGTGTGTGAGCAGCTAGGCAAGTTCCTGTTGTTTCCACAGCCCTCAGAAGAAGGAACACAAAGCTTTTGTCTCTGCCATGTGGCTCTTCTTTGAAGCTGCAACCTTCAGCATTCATGTGGCCGTTCGGAAGTGCTGCTGCTGTGCTTTGGTGATGAGAGTTTTCACAACCTGTGCTTGGATTTCAATCCTTGATCTCTTTCGCAAAGCATGCTGCGGCATTAATTAAAGTTGGACAGGATCCCGGCTCTTGTTCTCTGCTAGTCATGCTGAGGGACAGAAACCAGCCTGGCAAAAAAACATGTGCAGTTACCTCCTGCCTGTCAGAAAGTCTGGCCTCTGCTTGGAGATTGTGGTGAATCTGGGCAGCTGCTGCAGGGACGGACTCAATTTTAGCGAGCACACGTGACTGGGACAGAGATGCTAGCAGAGACGCTAAAAAAGGAGAGGATGCAGCAGCAGCAGCACCCAGAGGGACCTCTTCTGTAGAACCAAATCGGTATCTCCCTGCTGTACCCTCCAGTTTGAAAGCATCAGCTTTCACCAGCCACCAAAGCAAGAACAATGACAGCAAACATTAATTGCAGTTTGAAGACAGACAGTCAGGTCAGGAATCCTGTTCTAAACTGTCTGTGCCTTGAATGATGTGAGGCTGCTATTTCTCCAGTCTCTCCAAATGTTGTTTTGTTTTGGTTTTCATTTACTTGCCAAGCTGTGTTACAATACAAGTGCATTCTGTGCAATTGTCTGTTCAAAACCACAATCTTAAGTATCTCTTTTCATCCACAGTCCAGAGTGCTTCTTTCCCAAAGTGCCACCATTCGGTCGAGTTCAAGTAAAACTCCCAACATGGTGGTCATGTTGACTAGGTGATGGTTGTAATCCTACACGTCTAGAAGATGCCCTGTTGTGGAAATCTACTTTAGAAGTTTTCTCCTTCTCTTCCTCTCTTTCTTCTTCCTCCTCTCTGTCCTCCCTCCAAAACATTAAGAATTACCAGGAGATACTTTGCTAACTTAGTTTCTTTGTGGCATAAGAATGCCAGAAATCTGCAATGTTGCTGTGGTGTCTTTATAAAATAGTAACGCATATGTCCCTGTTTTCATTTGCATCCAGTTGGAAGGTAATAGAGAAGAGGGTCATGTTCATACTTGAAGTAGTCCACTTGCTTTCCCCTGAAACTCCATGGTTTGTGACCATCACCTGTGTCAAATGAGTGTCAAAGGGAAAGCATTTAGTATATATCTGGAAGCTGAGTCATGGCAACTGAACTTCTTTCTTGTTAGGTTGAAACGTTTCGCTACTCATCCAAGTAGCTTCTTCAGTACTTGGATGAGTAGCAAAACGTTTTTCAACCTAAAAAGAAAGAAATTCAGTTGCTATGACTCAATTTCCAGATAACCTCACCTGGATGACTGAGAATCTTCACGGATACATTTAGTATATACTTTCAAGCACTCCACAGACCACAGGAGTTGCAACCTGTGACAGTCTTGGCTCAGGTACAAGATCCTCCCCCTCAAATCTGACAATGGAATGGAGCCAGGAAAGGTTGGAAGGCTAACCTTTCTGTTAAACGAAATGAGCAATCACTTCAGGTGGCAAATGCAGGGTGGCTGGGTCGGAAACAACCACCAAATGTTGGGAGTTGTGTGCCTCTCAGACTGCCCCGTGCTCCCTAAGCTAGTTTGTTGCCTTCAGGGATGGTGGAAGGTGCTACCCCACCATCAGCACCCAAGAAAGATTCAACAACAATCCAACTGGCTTTTACATTTCAAATAGGAGAGACATTATCTTCTTCTTCTTCACCTCAAGCAGTGTGACAAGGAGAAAGATTTCCCACCTACTCAGCTGATAATTTATTTCCTGTTCAGACGATGTGTGCTTTCTGTTAACTGTTTTAGAAGAGTTCTGAAACATTAGTATTTATTTATTATTTTCATTTATATGCCATTCTTCAAAGACACCCAGAACAATGCAAACCAACATTTGCCATTACGTATATACATATAAACTTTTTGAGGGCAGTAGTCTGTTCAATGTTCAACTGCAGTCTTGCTTTGACACTTTCTTCTTTCACTATCATTAAAAGCCATTTTGAGTCATTGCTGCTTTCTGCCAGAAAGATGATGTCATCTGCATACCTTAAATGATTTATTTAATTTATATATCGCCCCATTAGTGCAATTCACTCTTCTTATTGCTGATCTTTCTTCCACTGATTTTCATTCCTCTTTCATCTGAATTTAGTCTAGCTTTCTGTATGTTATGTTCTGCATATGGATTGAACAGATACGGAGAAAAAATGCACCCTTGTCTGACACTGTTGCCTATAGGAAACCATTCCATCTCTCCATATTCCACCCCAATGGTAACTTCTTGTCCACAATATAGGTTATGCATCAGGACATTCAAGTGCTGAGGCACACCCAATTCTTTCAGAACAACCCATAGTGCCAAAGCAGGACTGCGGTTGAGCATTAAGAAGACAACAATCATGACTACAAAAGAAACCTCATAGCTTTAATGTTGACAATGAAGAAAATGAAATTGTTAAAGATTTTGTATGCCTTGCATCAATCATCATTTTGGAGATCTCTCATTCATAGGGTCACCATAAGTTGGAGGTGACCTGACGGCACATAACAACAACAACAGTCTGCTCAATGACCCTTGCATGCAACTACCTAGCACAGAAAAGGCTGTGATGATAAAAAGTCCAGTTACCTATTCACAGCCATGCAACAAGACAAGTGTCTGGGCCTATCTGCACCACCCAAACCTGTTTCTGTGTTTTCAGTTACAAATGCTGAAAGCCAGACAGGATAGCAGCCTTGGACCACAACTCTCAGAATTTTCCAGCCCACACATCTACTAGCCATCCACTGGGTTGAATAATTTCATGAGTTGTAATTTAAAAAATATCTTTCTCAAGCTCTATTATTCAATCCCCTGTTAGGGACCTAACATTACAATGTGTAAGATCTGATGACTTTTTCACATGACCATTTCCTCACAGCCACTTATAAGTGTAATTGTAATAATACTCAATGGAACCAGAGGTCTGTGATGCCAATAATATGACTCACCAGGAGACCTCTGAAATCCTCACTGAGGAAGCTTCCTAGGTTCAGTTGAATGGTCTTTTTGAAACCCTTGAGCTGAGCGAAATTTTCTGACCTGTTGGCAGCAGCAAGAGGTGTAATTTACATCTTGGATTCTGTAAGAAAACATATCCAGGGGTGGGTTCACGAATTAGATCAAGCAGCTAAGTAAAGCAGTCTGTGCCATAAATCTTACTGCATGAAACTGTAGCCAAAGTACAGTAACCTTGACGTAGCATAAAGATCGTGATAATAAGATATGTTCTAACCTTGAATGCCCTTGTTGGGGGGGGGGCTGGGTCTGAGCTCCCTTTAATTATAATGAGTGTTGTATGTGATGGTTAAGGAAAAAGTAGTAGGGAGATATGATATCGGGCTTTGAAAAAAGCAACACTCAACAGAACCTCTAATGAGACCATTATCTGTCATTCAGCCAAGGATGAGGCAGGATCCATATGTATCTCTTAATGGAGGGTGGAAAAAACCCAAGAGGCATTAAATCCTTTGATGCAAGATAAATTTGACATTAAAAATTCCATCTGCATTATGATTTAATTTATCTAAGTGGCCTAGGGGAGGTGTTAGGCTGAATGAAGGTGTGTTTCTTTGACAGAGGACAGTCCTATGTCTTCAGGAAGGAGTCTGACATGCCACTATCTAAACGGATTGCATGAATTAGAGAAATGTCTGTACGTGCTCCGAAACACTCTCTAAATAATTAGGAAATGGCATCCAGGTATTTGGATCTTGTTTTCCGAGGACTGGGATCAGGCTAGAACAAAAGCTGCAGACAACAGATTGGTGATACAAATATTTGAGAGTGCGGATGAGGAAACTAGGCCCTCTCAAGTGCTGGACTACAACTCCCATCATGCCTGACTACTGGCCATGCTGGCTGCAGATGACCAGAACTGAAAGCCAACAGCATTGGAGGAGTATCTCAGTGTCTCTACTACTGTTTAAGCAATGGGGAACAACCATGTTTCTAACTCAACATCTGTCCTGTATCTTTCCATTCCATCCCAATGGGGATAAAGTAACAAAGACTATAATCCTGTTCAGTTTTGTCATCATGTTAAGGGTGTTCACGTCTGTCCCCCTGCAGGCTTTCTTTTGCACAAGTGGGGATGTACCAAATGTGAAATCTATTATGCTGCTGATCAAGCAAAGGGCAGCAAAATGTAGCAGAAAAAATACTGTGCAACTGCTAGACTTTTATTTCCAACCTTGTATATTGTTTGTTGTTTGAGTGACTGGGAAGGACTTTTCTGAGCTGGGGTGAACATCTGTCTATCCAGCACTAACCAACCATTCCTTCCAGCTTTTGAATTCCAAGAGAGACCCACATCTCTGCTGAGTATTCTATCTGTATCTTTCATCAGTTGGTGGCAGTTGTTCTTTTGCTGTTGATCTGTGTGGTTGATTGCCAGTACATGTACAGTAAAGAAAGCAGCATACATGAGTCTGTAATTTGCAGCAACTGTAAGTAAAGAATTGTTTTTATTCCTTCTTCTACAAATGTCTCAGAGTGAGATATTGGAGTACCAGTTAATGAGAAAGGGGCAGACTCTGGGGAACTTTGAAGCTCTTCTCCTCTGTGGATCTCTGTACTTCTGCTGTGTAGCAAAAGGAGAATTTTACCAGAACTTCAAAACAGCAACTTCCTGTACACACGACAAAACAAAAACAGGATTTTGGCTAAAGAGTCAAGTGGTAACTTAAAGTTCTGCTTGGCACAAGCTTTCATGGACTGCACCCCACTTCATGAGGTGCAAGGAGATAAGTAAGCACAGATTCTCGGTTCCAGCCTATCCTGCTACCCTGCTGGCCACCTACTTTTCTTATTACAGCATACCTGGGGTTTCAGCAACCAAGGGAACGAATGGAAAGCAAGACCCAAGGAGGATCAGTCAAGAGACACATGGGGGAATTTAAAGTGCAGAACAGCTTTCCAGTGTTACTATTTAACCATGCAAACAATAGCCATAAGGAGGTAGAAAGGAAGCAGGGCCATGGCAAGGATAACCACACCTAGCAAAGGAGAAATTTCTGTAAAAGAAAACGAATTTGGATAAGTAAGACTTCCAAAATGCAGGTGAGGATGAAAAGCTGCACCTCATTTTTTTAAAAATACAGATATAGGATTTGTGTCCTACTTTGCATTATCTTCTCTGCCTGGAAAAGTTAGTATCTGGGACTATAACTCCCAGGATACCCCAACCAGAATGGCTCCAGTTTATGCTGGTGGGGTGGGAACTTTGGGAGGTGTCATGCAAAGTTCAATTGCTTGGCACTCTGGACTGAACTTTCCTTAATACTGATGCCCAAGTAATATTTTCCTTAATAACAATTGTGTGTCATCAAGTCAATTCAGACTTATGTTGACCCTTTTCAGGGTTTTCTACTCAGAAGTGGTTTGGCAGAGGAAATTTGGTTTGGCCATTACTTGTAGCATCTGAGCTCTCAGGAAGTTCCTCCTTGTAGAGCAGCCAGTTCTTTACAGGCCTGCACAGAAGCATCTTGGATTCATCACCTACTGGCATGCTGATGCAAGAGAACCCCAGCAAGCATCAACAGAATAATAATTTGTTTAATAGACACCTTGATATCCCAACTTTCATCCAATTAGTTCATGGCTCTTCTCCTGTCCACTTTATCCTCACAGCAACCCTGTGTTGTAGGCTAGGTCAGGGGAAAGTAAGTGGCCCAAGGTCACCCAGTGAATTTAATTAGTCATCCGGGGCCATTTGCCAGTTGGCCCTCCCAAGTCACCCTTTAAAAAAAATGATTTCAAACCTGCTAAACCCAATTCCAATACAGTTTTTCCATATGTAACTGTGCTCCTTGTTCCTGTAAATTTGACAGCATCTAAGGACCCATGACCCAAGAAAGGAAAGGAAAGAAAAGAAAAGAAAGGAAAGGAAAAGTGATAGTCAACATTTCAGGGCAGAGGCAGTTAAAAAGTTGGCAGCCTCTTTTGTGCTGTGATTCAAAGAAATAATTCCTTGCTGAATTTCTGACATTCTGTGTGTCTGTCATATTAACACTTATTCTGGTGCCTGTTACACTATTTTGACTATTAGAATAAAAACTGCAAACACTGCCTATTTCACAGCAGCTGTTGCTTGTTTTGGTCTCTTTTCTGAAGCACATTTTGAGTGCCATTTTGCATTTATGTGAATCAATATAATCCAAAACTGAATGATTCTCATAAAAATAGCCATTCTGTTTGCATACTTAAATTTCATACAAGTATATATATGCTGGCAATTCAATGATCAGGACTCTAAACTGCTTGCAGCTACAATTGTATTGGGTGTGTTTAATTCCAGTCATCTTCACAATTAGGTCTGTTGCCGCCTCCAGCAATGGTATCTGAGGTACGTATGGCAATGTAGTCCCAAGCCAATCCCTGCTAGCACAGTTTCCGCTCCCCTGTTTGTCACAGCAAGAATGGCATTGCAGTCAATAAAAATGCTGCATGGTTAAAGATCTCTATTCATAATGAGTGCGCCAAGAACAAAATGTAAAAGGGTGAGAGAACGGCTATTAATTTGTGGGGAAGTTGCCCTTTCTATTTTTAAAAAAGTATTTAAAAATATTTATGTTGCACAGATTTTGAGGTGGAAATTCCTTTTTGGATGAAAACGCCCACAATCCTGCAGGTGGCATTGCTTCTGGCCATACTGGTAGGGGTATTCTAGGAATGACAGTTCTGGCATTGCATCTTTCAATCACAAGGATTCTTAAGGCAGCTGAGAATACAGAAAGCTAATATCTCACACTTCAGTCGATTATAACATTAAAATTAATCAACAGTCATAATAATAAACCCCACTGAAAGCTAAAGGAGGAAACACTGGTTTCCCGTTATTTTCTCAACATTATCCAGGAAGGAAGATGGAGTTCCAAAGCCAAGGAGGCAGAATAACCCTAAAGGTCTCTGCTACTCTTGTTGCTACCTTTTTCAGTCAGAAGTAGGAGCATCTGAACAGGAAATCTTAACTGCTGGCGCACAAAGTAGCAGAAAGTCTTCAGATATTCTAGTCCTAAACCGTTTAGAGTGAAATCTTGTACATGTTTACTCAGAAGTTAAGCCCCATTGAGTTCAATTAGGCTTATTCCTACGTGATCATGAATACAGTAACATGCCTAGGCTAGGGACAAGTATCGTTCCTGAGGAAAAAAAAGATTGAGCCCCCTGTGGTCCATGTAAAAAAGCCCATTAGACTTGTAGCTGAACCTCTTTTCAACTGTGGTGATGGGACAGTGATATTCCCTGCATTTGAATCCCAGCTGGATTACTGTAACACACTCCACGTCAGCTGCCTCTGGAAAGTGTCAGGAAACTTCAGTGGGTCCAAAACACGGCAGCCCATTTGTTAACTGGGGCTGGTTACAAGGATCCCACAGCCCCCCTGTTAGAGCAGCTCCACTGGCTGCCAATCCATGTCCAGGCACAATTCAAAGCATTGGTTCTAACCTTTAAGGCCTTTAATGGCTTGGGTCCAAGCTATCTCAAGGACCATGTCTTCTGTTATGAGCCTGCTCGGGTGTTAAGAAAGATCATCAGAAGAGGCCTTTCTTTTGGTACCACCACCTTCACAGGTGCCTTTGGTAGGGACACAAGACAGGGCCTTCTCTGTTGCTGCTCCTAGTCTTTGGAACTCCCTCCCACAGAAGGCTAAGCTGGCCCCATCTTTGCTGTCCTTCTGCAAGCAGGTGAAGACTTCTCTTGAGGCAAGCTTTCCCTGAATGACTGGCCTCCTGAGTGGGATTTTCAAATGGATTGTTTTACTGCTTTGAATGTGCTTTTAGTATTGCTTTTGTTTACAATTTCTCAGAGTGGTTTTGTTTGATCCTTTTAGTATTTGTGTACTTATTGCTTTTAGCTTTAAATATTGTATTTTAATGATGTGGGCCACCTTGGGTCCTTTTTAAAGAGAAAGGTGGAGGAAAAATATTTTAAATAAATAAATAAGCACTGAGGTGGCAAAATTAAGAAGTAGTGGAACAGATTTCCCTGGAGAAACCATATATCCCAGCAGACTGTATAATACCACTGGACTGGACTGCAAGGATGTCGTAAGTTCTGCGTGAGTTACATTACAATGACAATGTAAGCTGTGCTCAGTCATAGTGCCAGCCAACTGCCCAAGTTACTCGCCCAATATAGGTACAATGTTGGAATTCATTTCCACGGGCAGGGTAATTCTTTAAATATTTACAGACTCAATGAAGAGGAGAAACAGAGGTCATGTGCTAGAAAAAAGCACCAACATTTCTTCTGTTCAACATTTGTTTCATTTTTCATGTTGAATATGTTACTGCCCATCAATTCTGGGTTTTTCAATTGTTTTCTAAGGACAGTAAACATTACTCCACAAAGGTAGACCAAATAAATTGGTTCAAACTGCAGCAGAAGTTTTCTTCTGCAAATATCCACTCTGCATTTACTTCTTTGATCAGCAGTGTTCCAGATATGTCAGTTGTAGTGTTTAAACACAGATCCTTTTACATGTTAAAGGGAATTTGTGTTTTCTGCCACTGTAACATTTTCCATCCAGACAGGGTCTCTTCAAAGCTCTGTCTCTGAGTCATTCGAAATGCAAATGAGGGCCCTGTTTACCTCTCAGTGACCACACACAGAACAAAACTGCATAATTTGCAATATGCAGAACAAGGCAAACTTGTACTAGGACTAACAGATGTATTTTCCTCTGAAGCATGCTGTGCTCTAACAATGAGCTAACTATGTTATCTAGCTCTGCCCCAATATGTTTTTTCCTAAACCTAGGTATAGGGGGCTGCAGGAAGTTTCCTTCCAGAGCTGATTTTTCAGATGAATGAGAGAAAGGCTGTAGGAGGGAAGGGGATTCCATTTTCCTGTTTTCTCTGGAAAGAGAGAAAAATTTGTTCTGTTTTGGTTTGTTTTTAATGTACCATCAAGTTGATTTTGGCTCATGGCAACCCTTGACAGGATTTCCTAGTTATAAAGTATTCCGCCATGGTTTATCAGTACCTTCTTTTAGCAGCGCTTTAGGACTGTGCAGTTTGCACAAGGGTACACAGGCTGGTTTTTCCTCCAGGAGGCACAGTGAAGAAACAAACTCATGATCCCTGGCACCACAGCCATGTACTGCAATTCACTGAGCTATCCAGCCATGCTGCCTTGTTGATTCCTGACCACTATGTCTCGCCAATGGCTGAAGTCACAGCTTCCACTTACAGGTTGTATACAGAAGCTGGAGACCCATTTTGTTTTGTTTTGTTTTTAATTTAAAAGCTGGCAAACTGGGCTAACCTAACATGTCTCCCTGAGATGCTGGGCTGATTTATCTAGCCATGGTGGCATAGTCAAGCCATAGACTATGTCTTGGTTGGAGATGGGGGAGGGGAGTGAATCTGAAGCTCACCAAGAGAAACTTTTGGGAATCAAGAGGCCAAGCTGAGGCAGGGTTGGGAAGTGAAATCTGAGAGACTACCTTACATCAGTGTGGAGGATCTGGCCATGGGCATTTTAGGACTGGAAAATAAAAAGGAGGAAAGTCAGCCATAGCACTCTGGAGAAGGCCCATATCTGCTTCCAGGCTAGCTAGCCATCTGTTCTACATTTATTATAAAAGAGATGTTCCATTGGGACAACAAGGCAGAATCTGATAAAGCCTTTATTTCCAAATCCACTGTGCAGTCACATCTAGTCTCCTTTTTTAAAAAAAAGTTAGTCAAAACAGCTTTCTAGCAAGGTCATACAGATAAATGCTTTGCGCTTCTATTACACGAATACTGTTAAACACTTCCACACTGCTGCATTCCAAGTATTTAGTTTGCTTTTGGATAAGGACAGATTACATTGGTTTCTTTCACTTCATCCAGTTGTGGCTTCTTAAAATTAAACATTAGGACCTTTTGGAGGTCATTAATTGATAGGGTTGCCAAAAGTTCAAAGTAGTTGATGGCATGTAAAAAACAAACAAATAAATGTGCTTGTAACAGGACTTGTAATCATACATTGAGAAAAAATGATTAGCATGTTCATTCTTAGAGAGGGAACCTGCCAAAGTTCCACTGGGAGGGCATCCTGAACTCTTAGTACAACCATTGAGAAGGACCTTTTAAAAAGATTTTGTTGTTGTTTAGTCGTTAAGTCGTGTCCGACTCTTCGTGACCCCATGGACCAGAGCACGCCAGGCCCTCCTGTCTTCCACTGCCTCCCGGAGTTGGGTCAAATTCATCTTGGTAGCTTCGATGACACTGTCCAACCATCTCGTCCTCTGTCGTCCCCTTCTCCTCTTGCCCTCACACTTTCCCAACATCAGAGTCTTTTCCAGGGAGTCTTCTCTTCTCATGAGATGGCCAAAGTGTTGGAGCCTCAGCTTCAGGATCTGTCCTTCCAGTGAGCACTCAAGGTTGATTTCCTTCAGAATGGATAGGTTTGTTCTCTTTGCAGTCCAGGGGACTCTCAAGAGTCTCCTCCAGCACCACAATTCAAAAGCATCAATTCTTCGGCGGTCAGCCTTCTTTATGGTCCAGCTCTCACTTCCATACATCGCTACTGGAAAAACCATAGCTTTGACTATGCGGACCTCTGTCGGCAAGATGATGTCTCTGCTTTTTAAGATGCTGTCTAGGTTTGTCATCGCTTTCCTCCCAAGAAGCAGGTGTCTTTTAATTTCGTGGCTGCTGTCACCATCTGCAGTGATCATGGAGCCCAAGAAAGTAAAATCTGTCACTCCTGATAAATCTGTATGTGGGACAGGAAGCAACAGTTAGAACTGGATATGGAACAACATTGTTGCCTCACCCTCATTAAGAGGTTCTTTAATTCCTCCTCACTTTCTGCCATCAGAGTGGTATCATCTGCATATCGGAGGTTGTTGATATTTCTTCCGGCAATCTTAATTCCGGTTTGGGATTCCTCCAGTCCGGCCTTTCACATGATGTATTCTGCATATAAGTTAAATAAGCCGGGGGACAATATACAGCCTTGTCGTACTCCTTTCCCAATTTTGAACCAATCAGTTGTTCCATATCCAGTTCTAACTGTTGCTTCCTGTCCCACATACAGATTTATCAGGAGATAGATAAGGTGGTCAGGCACTCCCATTTCTTTAAGAACTTGCCATAGTTTTGTGGTCGACACAGTCAAAGGCTTTTGCGTAGTCAATGAAGCAGAAGTAGATGTTTTTCTGGAACTCTCTGGCTTTCTCCATAATCCAGCGCATGTTAGCAACTTGGTCTCTTTAAAAAGATACAGGCAATTAATTCTATACACACAACAGAATTTAGACTTGATAGGTCATATTTTCAGGCCACAATCCTATGGGCACCTTTATATATGTACATAGGTAGGTAGGTATTTTAAATTTAATATTTAAAATATTAAATTTAAATATGGCAGTTCATGCCCATTTCTAGTTGTTACACACATTGACTTCCAAAAAGGAGAACTGAGAGCTTGTTGTTACTAATTTGGGCGGCTCCAACGCCTAGAAGCTTTGGGAGCTGTAGTAAAAAAGTAACTCTTCCAATCTTTGGGGAAATAAATGCTGCCCTCCCAAACTAGATATCCTCCAGATATGTTGAACTACAAAGTTCAGTGGTGGCACTCCAATACATGTGGCAGGCAGCACGTTTAGGAGAGCTGTATTCTACTGTTGCAGTAGAATCATGACCAGTACAGTACCGCACAGTACTTATGAAATTACGAAGGAACAAATGGTTCCTTTTAGTTCAACTAAACCCTCAGACAGCTCAGAATGCACAGGGATGCTATTACACAGACTGACTGGTCTTGCTGTGCTGTGTTGAATGAGCTATGTGCAGTCAATCAATACTGTCAATAAAGGCCTTTCATGCAAATAGAAACCGACAAGTGTTCCATGATGTAGAAAAAGCAAAACATTTTTTAAGCCACCCTGATGCTGTAGTCTGAATGAGGTGCCGGACATTAAGGGCTAAACTCAGTTGGTGGTCCAACTAGAGTGGATCCATTGAATTGACGGGACTTGTTAAATCTGCATCCACATAAATCCCATTGATTTCATGGGTCCACTCTAGTTGGCACTAACAATTGGATGTTAGAGTGTTTTGGATTTGTTTTTGGACTGCCTCATCATTGGGTTTCTGATGTATAAGTAGTTTACTGCTGCCTCCTTCTGCATAACACTAACAAGAGTTTTCTTGAGTGTCACCACTGGAGGATGACACTGTACTGTGTCACCTTCCATTACTGCTGCTGCCCAGTAGCTAATAATAATGTCCTGTTAAGTAAATTCTGACTTATGGTGAGCCTTTTTAGAGTCTTCTAGGTAGAGAGTACTCAGAACTGGTTTACCATTCCTTTCTCCTGGGGCATCTTGGGACTGTACAACTTGCCCAAAGCCACACAGGCTGGCTCTTCTGGGATACACAGTGGGGAAATGATCTCCCAGCCTCTGAGCTATCCAGCCCAGTAGCTACACTTCTAGAATTTCTTCATTCGCATCACCATAGAAGTAGCCATTCTGAAGCAACCATTAATTTTTTAAAAGGATGGATGCATCCTAAGACATTGACCATTCCACCCTGGGTGACCTTGTCAGGTGTCTAGCCTTGTGAAGGAGTCTCATGGCACAGTGATTAAACTGCAGTACTGCAGCCAAAACTGTACTCACAACCTGATGTTCAATCCCAGGTAGCTGGCTCAAGGTTCACTCAGCCTTCTAATCTTCCAAGATTGGTAAAATGAGTATCCAGCTCGCTGTGGGGGGCAATGTGTAGCCTGCACAATTAACTTGTAAACCGCCCAGAGAGTGCTTGAAGTGCTATGGGGCAGTATTTAAGCAGCATACTTTTAACATTCTGACAGTGTCACTCTTAGTTTCCCTGACAGACACAACTCTACCTCACCATATTAAGGAATGCATCTAAGAGGGCATTTGGGATTTTTTTTTCCAGTGTTCAATTAAGGAATGGCTTCAATTAAGCATACAAACATGTCTTGGAATCCTGCCCTATATTATTTTAATATCATTTCATGTTCTGTTTCATCACAAACTTTTAAGCAACTTACGGTATAGTAAAATAAAACATAATAAAAAGGCCTTGAATTCAGCTTTAATTATTTTGAGGAGATGACTGGACAATGTTTTTAAAAGAAACCACAGCATCTATAACATGTGCTTCATTGTAGCTTTCCTCTTTTTCTGAAAAACAAGAGATTCAACATATCCATGTAATTTGTTTGACCTGAAAAATTATGTTCACCATTCTGCTTTGCCTCAGTGACCAACCACTTGTCACTGGGATGTCCTCAAACAAGGTATGAAGGCAAGATTCATTGTTGTTCCCCAACAACGGGAGTCCAGAAGCATTTCAAGTAATAGCTTGAATTTCTATCTAGTATATAGTACCAGTAACTAGCATCATTTCAAGCAATAGACTGAACTAGTATCTAGCACAATAGTTACTAGCAAAGCATGGAAAAACATGTATTTTTTTAACAACAACCACAGAGTGATTATGAGAGTTAATTTTAAAAGTAGCTTTTCCAAGCTCAAAGAATACCACAAGAGTGACCAATGTGCAGCTCTTGGGGATTTATTTGCCCCCTCCCATTGTTATAAAGCTCCTGGCCTTCCTCCAGAACCCTTTTTTTCCCAGCCAAAAAAGGTGAATGTTTTGGGAGCTTCTAGAAGGGGCAGTTCAGGTTTCAAACCAGTTATTGTTTAGCATTCCAAACTGTCTCTTTTTAAAAATCAGAAATGGACTTCTAGCCACTTCTGATTTCATCTCTCTTGCTTCTCCCCCCCATCCTCACCCCAAATTTGGTGGTTCGTACAACCCACTGAGCAAAACTGGGCCATTGTAACCATTAAAGGTGTCCCCAAAGTAGCATCAGCAATGCACATGGGTGGTGGTAACCCTGCGGCCCAGTGCATGTGGCCTGCCAAAGCCAATTTAAAAAACAAAACAAAATGGAAGAACGGTACTTCCAGGGGATATGATTCCCATGTGGGTCTTTTCCTCAGACCAGAAGTGTTGGGGGTTTCTTAAACCAGATGTGACCTTTCAGTAATACCTCCTTTCACTTGAAGATATTGGTACAGAGCTTATCGCCCAACAGAAAGACAATGGCAAACAATTCAGAGGAAACAAAACATGTAGGGGGTCACAGGTACATGAACATTTGGGGGCCCAAGTTTCAGAATCACCATTACATTCCCTACAGAACTGTGAAATTCACTGTATCACCTTATTGTCTCTGCCCGATCTGCCTCACAGGTAGAGAGCCAGGAATGCCACCTTAAAGTCAGTGAAAGAAAGACAAGAGACAAATGCATTTAATACATATAGACTGAAATCCTGTTGCTTAGCATAGTAAGTTGCACTAGAATAGGCCCATTGAGTCAATGTGGGTTTGGCGAGCCTGCTTCTCCATAAGTTCCATTGATTCAAAATGGACTACTCCGGTTGTGACTTCTTACACTAAAGAACAGGATTTCAGCTAGTGTGATATTCTTTTACCACTGCAAACAAAAGAATCTTATCTGATTTCAGAAGTTAAGTATGGCTAGTTACTCTACACTATAAAGTAAAAGGTATTACAGGTGGAAGAACACCAGGGAATACTCAGAGATCTCCAGGGAGAAATAGGAAAGAATCCTACTCTAAGCCTGGAGAGCTGATGCCAGTCAGAGTTCACAATACTGGGATAGATGGACCAATGATCTGATTCAGCATCATCATCATCATCATCATCAAATTGTAGAGCTGGAAGGGACCCTATGGACCATGGAGTCCAGCCCCTGGAAGGAAGCACAGTGGGGAATTGAACTCCCTGTCTTTGTCTCCTCAGCCAGATGCCTAACCCACTGAGCTATCCAGCAGTTACATAAAGCAGCTGATTTTCTTCCCTTCCTTCCTTTCGATCCATGATGCTTTGCGCACACACACGCGCACGCACGCACGCACGCACGCACGCACGCACGCACGCACGCACACACACACACACACACACACACACACACACACACACACACCTCCCTCATGGCAAAGGCAACCCAGCTTGAACTAGTGATTGCTGGGATAATACTGCCATTATATATCACACCGGTTTCCTGCTCCCTTGTTCCACTAACTGCACCTTTCCCTCTTGTATCATTCATGCAAATGAAGTTTATAGGAGGTTCCAAAGAAAGATACAAAACAGCCACCAGTTCTGTTTGAGACTGTACCATTTTTTTCTTGAGGTTTTATTGAGACAAGTGCTATTTCCCCGAATGGTTTGCAAGCTGTATTCATGCCTCCGCTCTCCAACCTCCAGGGATGCCAGATGGCATGGCAGTGTGAAGCCACTGCTACACAGCAAGATGGCCTGGCATTCGGTCTGGTAAAGCACAGAAGCAGTGGCTCTCTGGATCTGCCAATGAGACCATCTTGTCCAGGACTCTGGGTTTGTTTATAAAGTCCTCTCAAGTTGGGGCTGAGACAGAGTGTTAAACTGAGCACTCTCTCCATATCTAGGTCAAGGTGCAGAGAGTACTCAAAGCCAGCTAGGTTATTCTGACACATGAAGCAGAGAATAGCAGAATAACCTATCATTTTCCTAGCAGGAAAAATGCAATAAGAACAAATGAAACAACTGACAAAATACTGCCCTGTTACAACACCTAAACTCTACTGCTTTAGGTGGCTGCCTCACTCTGCATAATGACAGAGCCAGCCTTGATCTAATGCCATACCTTGTTATTTGCCACCTGTTTTTATGATCAGTTTATCTATCTGAGGATGTCTATTTTGACTTTCCATTCACTGGAGTTGCCTGAGAAGGCTTGTAATCATAAATAAATAAGAAACTTAAAATAAGATAAACATACAAAATGTTGTAGTAACACTAAAAATGATCAAGCAGTAAAAAATAGAGTAGTAGAGTCAACTCAACAAGAAGAGTTATTTAAAACTTCCAGGAAAGTTTTTAGAAGTGAAAGAAAGACAGATTGAAAAGTTGCCCAGAGATTGATTGATTGATTGATTGATTGACACAACACCAATCTTTGGCTGCATAGTATGTCGTCATAGTATGTCATCAGAAGATGCCATCAAGACATCCTCAAGGCCTCTTGAGGGATGGTGGAGGCTGCATAAATGGCTTGGTGGGAGGGGGAAATACTTTTCACCTGGATTTTTTTAGAGTTATACCCTGCCTTTCTTCTGATGAGCTCAATGATGAGATACGGTTTGCTTCCTTCTTTCTCATTTTTTTCTTCACAACAACCCTGTGAGGTAGATCAGACTGAAAGTTAATGACCAGCCCATTCACTGACTGAGTTTCAGGGCTCACTGGGAACATGAATATAGGGGCTGGTTACAGTGATCAACTCACCCACCCCTATTATAGCAGCTCCACTGGTTACCAATCTATTTCCGGGCACAACTCAAAGTGCTGGTCCTATAAAGCCCTAAATGACTTAGGTCTATCTCAAAGACTGTGTCTCCCATGATGAGCCTGCTCAGGTGTTAAGATAATCAAGAGAGGCCTTTCTCTCAGCCCACCACCTTCACAGGTGCATGTTGCTGGTCCCAGACTTTGGAACTTCCACCCACAGGAGGCCAAACCGGCTCCATCTTTGCTGTCCTTCTGAAAGCAGGCAAAGCTTTTCCTCAATGATTGGCTGCCTGAGTGGCCCCTAAAGCTGTGGTTGAACTGAAACTTCTGTAATGCCTGACCAGTGGATATCTGACTAGGGCTGATGGGAGTTAGAGTCTAAAAATCTCTGAAAGGCCACAGATTAACACCGCACTGGTTCTCCAGCTTCAATTATCTGACAGTTCCTAATTCTGAGTTTTCTACAAGTGAAACACGCAGCCTCGGTGTTCTGTAGTGACTGATGAGGTAATAAAATAGACTCCCATGTAAACATATTCAGGATTCAGCCAACTCCTTGGATCACTTCTCCTTTTTTCATTTGAGGAACTGACAGCCAGCAAAACCTTCAGGCTTCCACATTAGTTAAGGTATGTTCATTTTCTCCAATTTTATCCTGCTTTTCTTGAATCATGAAACTCAAAATAGAAAACACTTCTAGGTGGTTTTCCCTCCAAGCACTAGGCAGCCATAAATGTCTTTTATGTTCTTATTTATTAGTTAGTTAGCTGATGTTCCTCCAGTGAAGGCAAAGCAGTACACACAGGTCTCTTCCTCTCTGTGGTGTCGTCAGCAACAAAAGAATGCCGCCAACAACAATGTGATGCAGGAGCAGCAAAAAAAGTGAATGCAGTATTAGGCTGCATCAACAGAAGTGTCCAGATGAGAGAAGCACATGTACCACTCTATTCTGCTTTGGTTGGACCACATCTGGAATACTGTCTCCAGTTCTGGGCACCACAGTTTAAGAAGGCTATTGACAAGTTGGGATACTTCAACAAAGAGGAGGGCAACTGAGATGGCCCAAGTCTGGAAACCAAACCCTACGAGGAATGGTTGAGAGAGCTGGATGTGTTTGGCCTGGAGAAAAGAAGGCTGAGAAGCAATATGATAGCCATTTGCTGCTATTTGAAAGGCTGTCACATGGAAGATGGAGCAGGTTTGATTTCTGTTGAGTTGCTCCAAAGGGTAAGATCCGAAGAAGTGGATTCAAATTATGAGGAAGGAGGTTTTGCCTAAAGGATTTCTTGACAATAATAAGTGTTTCAGAATGAATGGACTGCTTTGGTTGGTTTTTATATAGAGATTTAGATGGCCACTTGGCAAGGATCCTTTAGGTGTAGATCTGCTTGGGCAGCAAGTAGGACTTCATGACACTTGGTGTCCCCTCCAGTTCTACAATTCTAGGGTTCTATGAACTACTTTTTTAGGTAGGTCAGGCAGAGACAGACAGACAGATGGACAGATAGACTGGCACAAGATCACCCCATGACTTTTATGGCTCGATGGGGAGTAACACCTGGTTCTCTGAAATCTGATCCCAACATTGTAACACTGTTGCTATATCACATGCATTAAGCTTTTCCACAGCTTTCTCTCCATCATCTTGCTTTTCAAGATGAATCGCTATGCTGACAATGAAGACCTCAAAAACATGACATTAGAAAAGCTAAGGTTATATTTTAATTATAACTGCCAGAATCCCAATGCTATCACAGCCCATGGTCATGCTGGTTGAAAATTCTACAAAGAGTAGTTCAAAATAGTAACTTTTCCAAGATCTGCACACTATTCAAAAATACAGCTCTTGTCTGAAATAAACATTGGTCTGTCTTTTAAACTGGGTCCTTCTTCTGGTCAAAATAGTTCCAATTTTACTTTCTGCTTTAGGGACCTGGCATGAAGCATCATTCAATATTTAATCAGAGGAGTTACATTTTTAAAAAGTTGGAATCCATTTTACTGAATTTCCTTCTTACCTTAATTAAAAAGATTTGTGGAAATGTGAATATTCCTTAATAGATCTCTTCTTATTCTCTCCAGAATCATTAAACTAGGCCTTTGTCAGTCACACATCTGCTTTCAATATCCTGCTGTTGCATATAAATGAGATATGATGACTAAACAAATGCTCTGCCCAATTAAATAGCTGTTATCCCTCGCTTTATGAACATGCATGAAATTGATGGGGTGGCGTGTAAAGTAACATACAGACAGTGGGTTTTTAATAAGCTAATAAGCCAAGTAACTTGAGCTGTTTGAACTGTGGTTTAATCAAGAAGTGTTTACTCAACTGTCATGTTCAATGTGATGGTGATTAGGCTGATTTGATCAAAAAGAGATATAATGTTTTGCTTTACTACTTCTAGGAATCAGCCAAGGCAGAGAGGGGCAACACACACAATTCACTGACTTAGAAATGTTATTTTTTTACACCACATGCTGGCTAAGGGATTCTGGGCATAATAGTTCCAATTTTACTTTCTGCTTTAGGGACCTGGCATGAAGCATTATTCAAAATTTAATCAGAATTACATGGTGCTTGCCTAACTAAGGACTTTAATTGCTGCAAGGCCTCCTTGGGGAGGTTTGATCATCTCTGCTTTGTAAGAAATTACATATTCTAAAACATGTCTTTGGGACACTGCAGCCATATGAGCAGTTTCAACAGCTGCATCCACAGGTACTAGAAATGAGTCAATGCAGAACCTTTGCACCAGAGAAGTAACAATCCAAGAAAATGTATTCTCAAAGGCTTTCACGGCCAGGATCTGATGGTTGTTGTAGGTTTTTCAGGCTGTCTGGCTGTGTTCTTGAGGTTTTTCTTCCTAACGTTTCGCCAGTCTCTGACTCCTGTCCTCTGAAGATGCCAGCCACAGAGACTGGCAAAACGTTAGGAAGAAAAACCTCAAGAACATGGCCAGACAGCCCAAAAAACCTACAACAACCAATGCAAGAAAAGCTCACAGAAGGGGTGTGTGTGTAACGTTTTTGGCAGCTGAGGGAGGGAGCTTTTAGCTAATGCTGTCATTTTGCTATTGCGTTTTCAATGCCTCCCAATGAACTGCTGTGATGCCACAATAATTTCATGAATCTTCTGAGACAGAGAGATTTCTGTTGTTTCATCATGTTTATGAGCCCACAAGCCATTGGCCACAGAAAGTTCATGAACATTCTAAGTGACAATTGCAAATTATTAAGAAGATACAACTTTGGAGAAGAGCTTGGAAAAATTACTTCTTGGACTACAGATCTCTGAATTTCTCAGCCAGGCATGGTCAGCCAGGGTGGCTGATGAGAGGGGGGTGTTGCTGAGCATGTGTAGAAACACCCTTCAAAAATGCCTGAATAGCAAAAACACAAGGCATTAAGGCAAACCTCTTCCCCAGCTGTTTTCCCCACAGCAACCAGTGTTGAGAGATACGTTGATCCTAAATATGGAGGATCTACTTGATTGTCAAGGCTTATTATAGCTACTGATCAGCCTGTCCCCAGTAGGATTGCCTGTTTGCCCGTATTTTAGAATGCCACTTGGTTCCTGTTTAGCTACTCAATCAACCAGATGCCAAATTTTCACAATTGAGAAATATAGGTATCTGGTTCTGATAAAATCAGAGATATAAGGCACAACATGCCCTCACCGATGTGGCCAATTGACTTGTGAGAAATGATGAGTGAAGCCATCCACAGTTTTACAGGATCTCACAGATGTGTAAGACTAATGCATAAATGTTGCAGTTCTGGGAAAGTATAATCCTAATTGTGTTGTTAAAATCACTTAAAATCTGTTTGCAAAGCTGTCTACAGACAGTTGATAGGGGAAAAAATGAATAAATGCTGGTTGGGGGATTATGGGAACTGTGTTCTGAAAAAGGAACTTTTTCGAGCTTTGATGGTATGCATTTTGACAGCCTTACAGAAGAATCAAATTCAATTCTATCATTCCCAGGATTCTTCAAGCTAAGCAGTAAGTACCCTCCAGGTACCTGAGTGTTAGGTTCTGAGGAATAATAATTGTGTGCCATCGAGTAATCCAGAGGAGAGGCAGGATCTATTCTCCATCATCCCGGAGTGCAGGACACATAATAATGGGCTCAAGCTACAGCAAGCCAGACTGAATTTCAGGAAAAATGTCTTAACTGTTAGAGCAGTTGGACAATGCAATTACCTCGGGAGGTGGTGAGTGCTCCAACGCTAGAGGCATTCAAGAGAAAATTGGACAAACACCTGTCAGACCTGCTTTGATTTGGGTTCCTGCATTGAGCAGGGGGTTGGACTTGATGGCCTTATAGGTCCCTTCCAACTCAATTATTCTATGATTCTAAGCTGATTCCGACTTATGGTGACCCTTTCCAGGATTTTCTAGGTACAGAATACACAGAAGTGGTTTACTATTCCCTTCTTCTGGGGACACCTTGGGACTGTGCAACTTGCCCAAGGGCAGACAGGCCAACTCTTCTGGGATGCACAGTGAGGAATTGAACTCTGACTTCTGGCCCCACAGCCAGGTGCCTAACTCACTGAGGTCTTATCCATCAGTAAAGTTATATAGAAGATTATTATATCTGTACTCACTGGAAAGCAGAAATTACTAAATTACTTTTTTTTTTTACTACTACTCCCGGAATCCCTTAGCCAACATCATCAATGAATATCCTGATTGAGGGATTCTGTATACCATAATCAAAAATGTAAATGTTATGACTCTCATTCACTATTACAATATAGCAATGAGAACCAAAACATCAGTGTGGGGATCGCCCTTGTAGCTGTGTTTGTTGTGGCCCTCACAAAGGTTCTCTCCCTCTTGATTCTTCTCACTTGTCACCAGGTATTATTATCTCAATACCACCTCTGAGTGTTAGACACATGTGCTGCCAATTGCCAGGTTTATTGAGCTACAGAATCAGTTGGTTTGAATAACAGATAACCTTTTATTATTAATCATTTCACAAAGTAAATCACGTAGTCACTGTAACAGGGGTCTGATTAAGTTTGGGTAGGACGGGGCATATATTCAGGCTTGTGGTATATACTTTCAATCACTTAATATCTCTATTATTCTAGGTGTTCTCATTCCTGCTTGTTCACTCTAATAACCTTGGTCTTAATTCACTTCCCTAACTCTCTCCTCAGATCACTCTAATACTTCTCTTCTCTCTAAGCTCCAACTTCTCAACTGTCTTTCTCAGGTTCCAACTGTCTAACTCCTCCTGTGGTTCCGCCCCTCCTGCTCTATCCTTGGCTCCTCCCTCTAGAGCTCCTGTGACTGACAGGCAGGAATGACGTCACCTGTAGGCATTTCGCCACACACCTTCCCCCTTAAAAAGTTTGTTTCAGGGAGCAAAACTTAAAGTAGTTTGCTCCATGAACAACATAAAACAGTTTGCAACATGTATTAATAATATTCCTAATACTTTACATTTTTAAATCACATTTATACTTACTTAACTAGTGCGGTGCAACTCATTCAACAGTTTCAACTCATTCAATGTATTTTCATTGCTTACCATTAGTTCATTTCGCAGGAAGTTTCAATTACAGTTGTACTTGCATATCTTTATCAATACATTTCATAACTAAACATATTATCACCTTTTTATCACATTTTTTTTCTCTTTTATTTATACAGAAATAGAACTCTTTATTTCATTTCATTACATTTTGTTGTCTGTTTATTCTTTATTAAGTCTTCGAGACCAGGCTTCAGCAACCATCTTGTGAGTCTTTCCTTTTCTGCGGATTTCAAATTCAAAATCTTGCAAGTTCCTAGTCCATTTTGCAAGCTTGTTTTTATAGGATTTCACAGTTTGTACCTCCATGAGAGGAAATGAATCTGTCCCAAGGATGAATCTCATCCCTCCCACGTAAGACTTCAGTCTTGGCGATGTCCTACCATTTAATAAGTTCGCTTTCACGTTGTTAAGCCAATGTCTCTCAACTGCCTGGAGTTTCTTGTTGCTCAGAGCCACCTGGTGCAGGTTCCCTTTGTCCTTCTCTCGGCACAGCACGGCTCCTGGTTCGAATCTGGACTCTTTAGCGTCAGCGAAGATGGTGTAGTCCCTCCCGAACTCTGGACCTCCTACAACATGATCGGCCATCCCTGCAGTCTGCACCTTCCCGACGGTCTCCTGGCCTCCGCTCGACCTCCGGATCCTCTCAGCTTTTCTTTTAACTTTTAAATTTTCTAAAGGAGAGGCTATACCTATCCAATAGCCTGCTATCCTTATTAAAACTTTTACTCTTGCTTTTATTATTAGTTTCATGAGCAGAGTAAAGCTTATTATTATTTTCTCCCAGTTATAGAGTATACTTCTTCCTTCCCAGTATTGCCTTTCATATTTCTTTCTGAGCACTTGTCTCATTGTGCATGTTTCACTATTTTCTTTCCCATGGTCCGGTTCAATCCTCTTAACCTGTACCACTATTTGTCCGGCTTCTCCTTCCTCCTGAATAATATAAGTTATTTCACTCCTTTTGGATTTTATTTTACAAGAATCTGCCCAGTTTACTGGCAATTTATCTCCTTGGACAGGTTTTAACACCAAAACCTCATCTCTAGGATTGAATGTTCTCTCTCTGGCCTTTTTGTCATACCCTAGGTTTTGTTTCTTTTGTTGGCCCTGTAAATTCTCTGCTGCAATCTTTAGAGATTTCTGCAAGGTGTTCATTAAGTTATCTACGTATTGAATTACTGTTTCAGGATCTTGCTCCTCCTCTAGTTCCTCCCAATTTTGTCGGAGTAAATCTAGGGGTCCCCGCACCTTCCGCCCAAACAACAGTTCGAAAGGACTGAACCCGGTGCTTTCCTGGGGTACAGATCTATAAGCGTACAGTAATTGTTGTAATTTCTGGTCCCAATTATTGGGATTCCCTGCAGTGTATGCCCTAATCATACGCATGAGGGTTCCATTAAATTTCTTCCCCCTCCTCCTGGGATTTATTAAGCTCTCCCTATATAAAAAGTCTTTTTCCTCAAAGTACCTCTCGGGGTTCTCAGGGTTTACTGGTCCTTCGCTAACCATTTTAAAGTATTGTTCCAAGGTAGAATCTGCTTTTTGTTCCTTTTTAAATGTACTCTTGTTTGGATTCCTCATGGTTACTAAATCAGCTATCTCATCGTTCCCTCTTATTAGTTCATTAGGGAATTCATGTCTTTCTTCCGATATTTCTTTATTTTCTTTCTGTGAGCGCGTATTCACTAAAACACTCTTGACATGTTCAGAGAGATCTATCCCTATTAGGCATGGAGCTGGTAATTGATCAGTAATTCCTGTTTTCCACATCCCAGTCCACCCTTGATATTTTATCGGTATTTTCGCCACTGGTAACGTAATTATCTCTACCCCAATTCCTTTGACTGTTAGGCTTTCATCTTTCAATATATATTTTGGAGGGATTATTTCTGGATGGCATAACGTCACCTGAGAGCACGAGTCTTTTAGAACTAGATATTTGGTCTCATTTATATAAATCTTATCCCCAGAACATCTAACAAGTTCCTGGTTATTTTCAATCAAATAACAATGGAGAATTTTAGCTATTGGGAGTTGTTGTTCTTGTTGTTCTGGGCTCTCTGCTCTAGCAGTAACTGGGGTTGCTATGGCGCCCACTTCAACTGCCCCTGTTGGTGCTTTATTCTGTTGTATGCAGTATACTTTCTTAGGCAAATTCACTTTTTGTTGCCCAAACTCCCTATTCTTAGCACATTGAGCTATGAAGTGTCCTTTTTCCCCACAGCCAAAGCAGGATCTAGAGACTCTTTGTTCCAAACTTGGGGACTTATCTCCCTTTCCTTCCCAGTTCTTATATCTCTGCTGGCTCTGCTCTGAGGTTTGGCCCTTAAAATGGTTTCCAACTGCCTGTTGGTCCCTGAGGTACTCTCTGGGTTCCTTTTTTCTATCCTCCCAGGTTTTTCCTCCAATTTTTACCTCAGAATATCTTGGGTTTCTTATATGTGTTATATGGTCCGCCATTTCACTGGCTTCCCTAATATTTTTCGGCTTTTTGTCTGTCACCAGATACCTCAGTTCTCCAGGTAGAACTGAGAGGAATTGTTCAAGCCCTATTATATTTTTCATTTCCTCTAGGGTCTGAACTTCTGCCTGTTCCAGCCATTTGTCAAGATATTTAGTCATTTTTGCTCCCAGTTGGGAGTAGGATTCATCTGGCTTTTTGATCAATGCTCTAAACTTCCGTCTTAGATTTTCTGCATTGATGCCAAAGTGTAGGAAGACCATCTTTTTGTATTCTTGGTAGTCCCTAGCCACCTCTTCTGGCATTTGGGCATAGATTTCGGCCATTTCACCGCTAATCTGAGACCTCATTACTACCATTCTTTCTGGTCCTTCAACACCGAAGTCCCAGCACGAGCATTCGAACAGGATCATGAAGGCTTCGGGGTTATCACCTGTCCTATATATAGGGAACTTCTTAAGGTCTGCTTTCGATAAGCATCCCCCCTCAGAATTTGTGTTGGTGTTGTTATTATTATTAGCTTGGGCTTCTGCTAGCTCCATTCGCCTCATTTCCAACTGAAAATTCATTTCTTTTTCCCTCAGGGCAATCTCCTGGGCTGCAGTCTCCGCCCTAACTTTTTCTGCCTCAGCCCTTAAGGCAGTCTCTCTTTCTCTTTCTCTTTCTTGGGCTGTAATTTTAAATTCTAACTCTTTTAATTTAAATGCTTGCTCCCTTTCAAATTTCCATTTTAAATACTCTAGTGAGGTAGATTCTCCCCTTGAGACAACTACTTCTTCCCTTGAGGCGGTTTCCTCCCCTGAGGCAACCTCCTGGATTACAATTTCATCCTCCTCCTCCAGCTCTAAGATTCCCTCCTCACGAGGTAAATCTTGTGGCTGTAATGATGCCTCTTTTGCCCCCTTTCCTTTCTTGGTAGGCATCTTTATTAATGATTTGCTTGAATCTCTAAAGACAAGCCTCAATTCAAACGGCTTTTTTCCTTTCTTGAGTTAGAGAGCGAGTGATACTGTTTCTATTAGCTTTTTTTTTTTTTTCTGGCAGCTACTGAGTTTTTTTTGGTTACACTGTTTTTCTCCTCTGGCCCTCAGCCAGTCCCTTGGCCTGATACAACGTCTCTTTTTGCTCTTGGCCACAGAGAATAAACAGAAATATTTGCCTTTAGTAATGGTCCCAGCCTTTATTGTTCAATCACCTCAGTTCTTTGTCCCTTCGGCCTCCACTTGCCCCTGCAATGCTCACTTAGAGCTTGGGTCCCAAGCTAGCCTGGACTTCACTTCACCCGTGAGGTAATTTGAAACCCCCCCTTGAATTTTCCCTCAGAGCTTTGCTTTACTATTTCAGTCCTTCTACGTTGTGTGACCTGGAGTCCCTAAGTTATTCCCTAAACAGAGGGTTCACTACTCCTTCACACACGTCTCTCTGACTGATTAATAGTTCTCCTTAGCTCTGAAAATTCAATGGCTTTTCTTGCTGGACTATTATTTCTTTTGGCTCACTGGATTTCTACTTGAATCCCTTCACTTGTGGAATTCACACCTCTTGTGGGGATTCACTTCGTATCCCGTTACCGCTGCCACCACTTGTGGGGATCGCCCTTGTGGCTGTGTTTGTTGTGGCCCTCACAAAGGTTCTCTCCCTCTTGATTCTTCTCACTTGTCACCAGGTATTATTATCTCAATACCACCTCTGAGTGTTAGACACATGTGCTGCCAATTGCCAGGTTTATTGAGCTACAGAATCAGTTGGTTTGAATAACAGATAACCTTTTATTATTAATCATTTCACAAAGTAAATCACGTAGTCACTGTAACAGGGGTCTGATTAAGTTTGGGTAGGACGGGGCATATATTCAGGCTTGTGGTATATACTTTCAATCACTTAATATCTCTATTATTCTAGGTGTTCTCATTCCTGCTTGTTCACTCTAATAACCTTGGTCTTAATTCACTTCCCTAACTCTCTCCTCAGATCACTCTAATACTTCTCTTCTCTCTAAGCTCCAACTTCTCAACTGTCTTTCTCAGGTTCCAACTGTCTAACTCCTCCTGTGGTTCCGCCCCTCCTGCTCTATCCTTGGCTCCTCCCTCTAGAGCTCCTGTGACTGACAGGCAGGAATGACGTCACCTGTAGGCATTTCGCCACAATCAGCTAATGAGAGTATTGGTTTACCAAGGATTTATACCGAGGACAAGAAGAAGAAAGCTATGGGGAGGTGCCAAACTGGACTGGAACTGGCTTTTATATCTGCATCTATGTCTATTTTTACCTCTATATCTACCAATAATTTCTTTATTTCATTCTTTCACTATTTAAATGCACCAGTGATATAGATGCCTTCTTTACATGGTTGATATCTCTCCATTTTATGCTGAAAACCCATCTATAAAATAGGCTTGGCTGAGAGATATTGACTGGCTCAAGGACAGCAAGTCAGCTTTGTGACTAAGCCTGGATTTGAATTTGGATCTCCTTGTTCCCAACCCAACCTGCTAATCAATGCACTGTACAGCCCCCCTCAAAACAGCAGTGAATGATGTCAAGGCTGAAACATATTGGTAAGAAAATCAGTGCAACAATTAATGTGCTTATTTTTCAAGTGAGGCTGTCCAGATATAGAAAACAGGAATATGGGAGCCCCAATCCTCAATAAATTTGTCTGAACCCCTTGTAAAGCTATTGATGTCAACTGGCATCACTGTCTCTTTTGGCAACAAATTCCACAAAAGAATAAACAAAGAATAGTTGCTTGTCTGTCAGAACACACAATTCCAAAAGCAAAATTCACAGTGGGCAATACCGTTTTTTTCCAATACCGTTTTTTTCCAGACCAGCCAAAATGTACCAGAAGTGTGGAAGCTTTTGATGCCTTCTTAACTCTTCATGAGGCTCACTGGTACAAAAAGAGAAAGGATGGGAGGGGGCAGACAGCCAAAAAATCAGGCCCAGTACTGCAGCCATTGGATCAGTGGTTAAATTCAGGCCCAAGATACAGACTGACCAGATCACCGTGGACCACATTCAGCATGAAGCACATTCATGGAACTAAGTGAAATCTTTATTATTTTGTACCTAGAGCATCTGTAACTGTCAGTCTGGATCTCACTGACACTGCCCAAAGGCTTCTCTCAAAGTACCACAAAGCTAAGAAATCTTTTGCTATCTGGATGTTGATGAACAACGATTTCCATCATACCTGACTGTTAACCACCTGGGCAGGTGGGAATGAACGATGTACATCTGCAGGGTCCCAGGTTTCTTTGTGCTGATGTAGTGCAATTGTTCTATTGATTTTGTTTCTACTACATCTACAGAGCAGATGTGATGAAGCTATATATGTTCCTATCTTCCAGTAGGTCTCATGGGGGACACAGAAGGAGCTTCTCCAAAGCATTGTGGGTGCACTGCGTGTTTTGTTGGGCAACGGTGTGCAGCTGGCAAACCCTTCACTTCCAGAAGTGTTGCACTGGAGCAACACCAAACCCAACCACTTTATGGACACCACGGAAGTCAAGGAAAAATTTCTGCACACATCTCAAGCTCTGATCACTTCTAATCAAAAATAGCCTAATTGTCTCGGCACGTTAATTGGTTTTTCATTTTGCCTATATTTCATGTGCATGATTTTGAATTCATATCAGTACTCTGATATGAATAAAGAAATAAAGAATGCTTCATACAGTGCTTGGGATGGTGAGATACCAACAGTGCTGTGGGACTGTGCAACTTGCCCAAGGGCACACAGGCCAACTCTTCCGGGATGCACAGTGAGGAATTGAACTCCGACTTCTGGCCCCACAGCCAGGTGCCTAACTCACTGAGGTCTTATCAATCAGTAAAGTTATATAGAAGATTATTATATCTGTACTTACTGGAAAGCAGAAATTACTAAATTACTTGAAACATAGTGCTCTGTTTCAAGACGGTTACCAAATTTCCATTTCTGGATGTGTTTTGTCTTGGTCATAGGCCCCATCAGGTCTCCCTGTGAGGCTTCATTAAGTCGGGCTGCAGGCAGGCACCATATTTCTAATCAATGTGGCTGGCTGGTTGCCTGGATACCTCACTCTGGCTACATTGATAAGATTGCCAAGAAAGTCCTAAAAACCTATTTGCTGCATATTGTGAAAGCTTGATCCTCTGTGCTGATTCTAGGAAACCGCATTTCTCAAGCAATGTGAAATAAGTTCGCTTACAATGCAAGAAACATGCACTCAGAAAGGTAGACTTCAGAAAGAGCAGTTCAGAGCTCTATATGATATTTTATTTTATCTGCTGTGGAAGAACTTTATTAGCCTATCCTCTCACGGATGTCTGCTCTCTTTCCTTCTCCATAGAGCCACACATCATTAGAGCACTGTTTTAATGTCCAGAAAAATTTACTATAACTCATTTTTCATATACCTCTCGAACAGAACAAGTACCACACACTCCTTTTAATAGGCATAAATAGAAACAGGTTAGAGGAGAGATTAAACATACCCAAAGGTCTTTGGTTGGATCTTGGGGAGAGACCCCCAAGTTAGGATGCCAGAGATATAGAAACTGAAGTGTCAAAGATATCACCAAGTTCACACGTTGAGGAGAACCTGCCAACAAATGGCAAATACACATTTCAAAGCACTCTTTGAAGGGGGACTGTAAACCACATTTGGCCCAAGGAAGTCAGGGGAGCACACCTGGCCCTTGACATGCAGACAGACCCAGCTGTACCTGCTGAAGAAACTCAGTTAATTGCCTAAAGCAAAAGCCCTCCTAGAAATGGTGCTTGGCCAAAGAGTTCCCAAGAATAAACAAAGGGCCAAAAAACTACGTAAAGTCTTCTTGGCCCCTCCAGGTGATTCAGGAGGAATGCAGCCTCCTGAGAATGACAAATCCATGTTTACAGAAGTAGGCCACTTGAGCCTAGCCTAAAGCCCAGGCGGACAGAAAGCTTAGTTATGTAGGAATGGATGTTTAATAGACTGGTTTTATCAAGATTTGCCTTGTCTAAGAGATGGGGAGCAGTCTGTGATATTTCACTGTTTAATCCTCCTAGACAATGTCTTCCCTGTTTTGTTTTAATAAAGTTTACCCCTTTCTAAACTGTCCCTTGTGTTGGGGAACGGATAGCTAACCTGGTTCAATCTAAGTCCAATGTCTCTTACCCTTACCACTCTTGGTCTAAACTACATGAGTTGTTTTGTCTTTTATTCCTGTTACAGAATGAGGGGGTGGCAGCAGTGAACTATCCAGAGTTTCTGAAAGAAAAGAGCTTTGAGGGCCATGAAGAACAGGTTCCTGGTTTCCCCCTCCTCAGCTTGGCCTAGCCTAGACCCCCCCCCCCCAAGACCCTTTCCTTGGAACATCAATGACAGGGCACAGAGGGCTACCAGAAATTGCATGGAATCCACTGCCTTTTCTCCATTCCCACATTTTCTGCTTCCAGCCAAAACGGCAGTCATTTATTTTGGGGGCTAAATCAAGGGTATTGGCCTCATGTTCCAACTCCTGCCCAGTAGATTGAACCTCATGTTTAGTTTTCCAGAAGAACTGTTATTTGGGTGCTAAATAAAGTGTGCAAAGTGGGAATAGCATTGAAATGAAGAATCGGGCCCCTGTAATGGGGTGTTGTGGGATTACGCAAGTCCCCATGGTTGCAGGCAGCCTGTGAACCTCATAATTTCCACATCTAAATGGGCTAAATGTAGACAGAGTAGAAGAACAGGGGCCTACGATATTCCTTTTGCTCTTCCTGCTCTGGATGACTTATCTGTCTTTTCTCTGCTGTCAGGCACCACATTCTGACTGTACTTCTTGCTGCCAGAATGGGTTACAGCCACAGGTTGCTTGCACCAAGGGTCTTGTGGACTTGTCAAAATGCAAACCTTACATTACCCAGATGGAAGGGAGAGATAAATAAGCCTGCAGCAAGAAGGTGGACCAACACACATTTTCCAAACATCACCTAAGACAATGTTGTGTTAGATATACCAAATGATGTGAGCTTCTTTAAGAGAGCTTCCTGTGTTCATGAACCTCCACTTAAGACCCAAGACTCCAGAATACCCCAGCCAGAATGCACACCCAGTTTATTTCCACTTATAAACTGAGTGACAGTAAGCCATTAAATGGGATTAAATTTGTGTATCCAATACACAGATCCCTTTGTTTCTCAAAATGGGCAATTCTCCTATATTTCAAATGTTATAGTTACTTCACAGGAAAAAAAAGTGTCCACCTCTTCTTTTTCAGTCTAACACAGAGCCTATTCTTCTTTGACAACTGATCCTTTAAAAAATAAGTCTAGCATACTTAACTATGCCCCTATGTTAGAGTGAAATGTCAGAGAGCTTCATCAACCTGGTTAATGAAGTGGACATATTAGCAACAGCAACAGGAATGGCTTCCCTTTTGTCAATACGTTGTCCCTGGAGGTAGGTCCCGCTGAATGTCGATTACAGCTGTAGCGCCAGTCAAGCTTCACACATACTTGTGCTGCTAAACAAACAAACAAAAACATAATATTATTGCTTGTCTTATCCCAGTCATACAGAGTTGTGACAGAATGCCTCATTGATTTCTTGAACTCGCTTTGGTACGGTATAATCTCAATATTCTTATTCCAGAAGGAACGCTTAGGTGTTCTTCTCTGAGAGCAAACCATGACAGAAGGCACCTAATTAGCATGTTGTTTATTTTAGGTTATGAAGACTCCCTGTGTGTTAGACACACCGCACCTGTCAAGCCTTCCAAACAATATTGAGGTCACTAGCATCTACTCTACTCTCGCTGGCTACTTACGCAAATTAGCAGTAAGCTGCTAACGAGCTGAGGCTTAGGTTGATGAGCTGTCCTCCCCATTGTAATGCAGTGCAGCCTGTATTTAAAATCCTGACTGGGGGTGGGGGAGAAGGAGAGAGCCCATTCTAAACAGTTTTCTGGTAAGTTCGGTCACCCTGGCCCATTATGTGTTTATTTCAGAGCTTGGAAACTGTCTTGCAAAAAACCATACTTGTTAGCATTATTGGTTGTCCAAAAAAGTAATTTGTTGCTCAGTGCTGTTAATTTATTTATTATTAATTTTTTAAAAATATTTTTGCCATACCGTTCTCCTTAAAAGGACCCAAGACGGCATACAACAATTAAAAGATAATATTTAAAAACCAGAAACAGTAAGCATACAAATATTTAAAAAAAGAATGAAACAAGTACTGTATTTAAAAAGATCAATAAAATCTATACTAAAAACACATTTAATGCATTTAGAAATACCTATTGCTAATGCAGTACTTTAAAAAAGAGCTTTAAACAACAAAAAAGTCCAAAATTATCCAAAATGAACCCCCACGAATAACAATTAGAAGTAATCTATTTGTTCTTGTTATGCGCCATGAAGTTGAAACTGACATACAGCAACCCTAATAGTGCTTTCAAGGTAAGTGGGGTATTAAAGTAGTGGCTTTAAAAGTTCCACACCCCTAGTGAGTTTTCATGGCTGAGTGGGGATTCAAACCCTGGTTTCCAGACTCCTAGACCATCACTTTATCCACTAGACACTGGGTTTCCAGAAGTAACCAATAAATGCTACTTATTACATCTGGTATTTGCCAATATGTGGGGCATAGGTTGTATTCAGCCTCTCATTTTTGCACTACCATGGAGTTTCCATCAAAATAATGTTAATTGTTGTTCCATCACCTCTCCGGGGTGAAAATTTTCCTATTAAAAAAAGAAGAAGCACATTGCTCCCTGAATCTTTTTGGAGGACATTTGACCCCAGAAAGGGTTTTACAAAACCAGGAATGGATGTCTGGTCACTTCTGGCTTCAGTTTTTGGGCAGGGTGCATCTTGCATTAGGCAATGGCCTCCAGAGTTCTGGAACTTGTCCACTCATTATTACATGAAATAAATAACAACGTTTGCAGTCACCAGCCAAAATCGTTTTGCTTAGCATAGTAAATTGCAGTTCGAGTAGGCCCATTTGAACCAATGGAACTTATGGATGAAGTGACTCACCAAATCCCCATTGATTCAATGGGCCTACACCTTAATACACTAAGCAACAGGATTTCGTACATTATGTTGCAGATCATACTTGTAGGGATAATGATATTGAATTACCTTGCTGGGATTTTGAAAGATTTTGCAGTGTCTTTGAACTGCACCTCCCAAAATCCCTTTGAGCTACCTGTCTTGGCTGAGGATTCTGGGAGCTGAAGTCCAGAGCATCTGGGATGTTCCATACCCCTGTTGTAATGCTTACGGAGATAATACAGTTTTCTTTGTTACACTTCTACTTCTCCCTTCTTCAAAAGTGGTTATAGCAGTGTCCAAGGCTGATCCTCATCCTTTTTTATCCTCATAGCAACTGAATGAAATAGGTTAAGCAGAGAAAGAATGATCAATTACCTAATGCTTTTAATGGCTCAGTATGGGTTTGAAACTAGTTTTCTCCAGTTCTAACCTAACATACTGATGGCACTCAGCACTTGCACTTTATGAACTATTGACGGCATTCAGCACTCACATTTCAGGAAACATGATCTGAATAATCATAATTTCAGAATGAAGTGTTATTATGTCTCTGTTCTGAAACTAAAAAGTAGATTGCATGGGTTTGAGGTGGGTTTTTATTTATTTTTTGGCTATCAATTAGCCTGCAGAAACGCTGAATGCTTTCAAGTGAATTTGCTTTGATCTCATTTCATTTAAGAATCTTCTTTTCTTTTATCTTGTTTTACCAGCTATTCAGGTTTTACATAACAAGAGCAAACAGCATTATAGGAAAACCATACTAAAAGCCCTCATAAACAAGAAGGCCACTATCTTATTGCTAGTCTGAACTAAAAGTAAATCAGCTGAATCAATTTCTGAATAATAAGCGAACACTTGTATAAATCCCACTGAATCAATCTCTGTACTCTAGCTCAACTAGCAAAGCATATTGACCTAAAGAGGGGATTTTTTTACTTGTCAAAAGCAATAGCAAAGTCACCACACCATAAGAGAAACATAGCAGACTTCTGAAAAAAGGAAGTTATTAAAATCAGATGTCTTCTGAGGGTCTAAAAACATAAGGATTTCTAGGGGACGGAGGGTGGGAGACCAATGACAACCCAATGAATAAGTGACCTCCAAAACATCCTGTCCTCAATAGACCTGCTCAGCAATTCTAAATTCAAGGCTGTGGCTTCCTTTATGGAGTCAATCCACCTCATATTTGGTCTTCTTTTCCTGCTGCCTTCAACTTTTCCTAATAATATTGTCTTTTCCATAAAGTCTTACCTTCTCATGATGTGTCCAACATACAACTTCAAGCAAAAGTGAAGTACAAGTGGATGGAACAAGATTTCAGCTTGGGACTGATAAATAACCAAGGAATACCTTACTACTTTGAATGAGTTTGGATCTCCTAGGCCCAAAGAACTGCATCCAAGAAAGTTGAAGGAATTGGCTGAAAAACTATAAGAACAACTGTTTATTATTTCCTTGAAATCATGGAGGATGGGTAAAGTGCCAGATGACTGGAGGAGGGCTAATGTAGTCCCTATCTTCAAAAATTCAAAAAGGAGGAAGCTGGGAACTACTGACAAGTAAGCCTGATATCAATTCCAAGGGAAAATTCTAGAGCAGATTATAAAGAGATCATTCTGCAAGCACCTTGAAAACAATGAACAACTAGGAGTTAACATAGATTTGTCAGCAAATCCTGCCAGACTACTCTTATCTCATTTTTTTTGATCAGGCAATCCCTGGTAAATGGTGGGAATGCCGCAGATGTAATATATCTTGACTTCAACAAAGCTTTTGACAGAGTGCCACATGATATTCTGATTAGTGAGTATGTGTAATGATCAATAGGTTTCTGATATAACTTAGTGCTGGTACATCCCATATGTAATTGCACCATGGTGTCCAGAAAGTACAATATACTAGTTGTATGGATTGTTCCAGGATTGTTATTGAGGCACTTATGGAATTTCTACCGTGATTTCTCAGCATGAGTCCAGAGAGTGAAGATGTTGTCAGTGAAAGATACAGGAGAAATTTCTGGGTACAAGTACTGAGGAAATATTG
This sequence comes from Intellagama lesueurii, assembly GCA_037013535.1. Taxonomy (NCBI): domain Eukaryota; kingdom Metazoa; phylum Chordata; class Lepidosauria; order Squamata; family Agamidae; genus Intellagama; species Intellagama lesueurii. Next base: position 25,783,820 of record JBAJHW010000001.1, read on the forward strand.
TTCCATATCAGCCATGAATATATTTGCTTACTGTGGAGTCAAAGCTGTGCCATTGATCTAGAGATATATGTTATTGAAATAAAGGAGAAATAGTTATGTGTGAGTACAAAGTCGCAAAACGTTTTTACAGAATTCACCATGACTTCATTTGGAATAGTATTTTTTGATGGTTTGTAAGCTATCTTTGTCAGGAATATTGATGCAAAGTGCCTGCACCTCCATTCTGGCCAGGGTGGTGTTCTCTAGAAGGCTGTGAATAGGCTGCAGTTTCCTTAGGAATACTGACCGGATATCTCATGTAGATGGACATGTTGGAGGCATCTGGTTTCAGAACAAGGTGCATATGTCCAGATACCACAGAGGTGATGTTATTCAAGGTCATCTTGCTTATGTATTTTGGCTAATAAGTAGGAGGCAGTTGTTTAAGAATCTCATGGTGTATCTGTTAGGATTTGATCATGGAACGGTCCAGGGAATTGTGCAATGTGCAAAACTGGATATTGGACAATTGTCTCTCAGTCTCCAGTGTGTAGTCCTGTTTGTCCATGTCAACAACAGCCCCTCCTTTGTCTGCCTCTTTGTTGACAATGTTGGGGTTGTTTCTGTTGCTATGGATGGCCTTACCATGAGGGTATGTATAAATATAAGAGGACATAGTATTTACATTCCTTGTGTCTGCTGAGATGGATTTACATTTTTTTCCTGGAGTTGAACACAGCATTCCCTTCTTTGGCTCTTGCTAGAAGTCTTGCAGTGCATGTGTGCAATAGAGACAAAAGGATTTCTATAGCAACTACTTAAAAATGCAATATTCAGAAGGCCTGGGAAAAGGGCTGATTAGAGATGGGCACGAACCGCTGGTTCGGCAGTTTGGCATCAATCATTCTCCAGCCAAACAGCTGATGCCTCCAGCAGGCACCCACTTTGCAGCAGCACACCACCATGCCTCCTCCAGGCACTGCTACTGAATGGGCGCCCACTGGAGGGGGCGAGCACCAAACTACGGATCAGGTGTTTGGTTGGAAACAAACTACGCCAAACTGCTGAATCATTGGTTTGTGCCCATCTCTTTTGCTGGTCACTAGGAATGACAATTGGTGTGAAGTCAACATTTCAGAATGAGTTTTCATAGCCACAAATGTTAAAGTCAGAAGCAGAAACATTGTAAGATTGTTATTTTCTTTAACTGCCCCAGAAATAGAAGCCACTTTATTATTTCAAAATTTCTCTAGCTTTTCTTTTCTTTTTTCTTAATCCTGGTGCATTCTTTCACAATTCACTAAAATTAAGGGAACTTGGTACAGAGCACTGTTGAGGAAGCATAATAGTTAGCCTGTCTGCCTTGCAAGTGGCAGTGCATAAACCAAAAATCCTTTTCAGAAGAAGATACATCCAGTTATTCCCCACCACCACCTCCCAGTTTTTCTGCCTGAAAATAGGGTGAAGACTTGGAAAGGCCATCTGTGCACAGTTATAGTTAACACAGAGCTGAATTGGATTCTCTTAACCCTGAAAAGTGTTGCTGCTAAACTAATCTCTCTTTTTAATCTCTTAGCTAGCTTTCTAATGGGAGGCAGTAAATACGATTTGAGTGACAGCAAAGAGCTGGTTCTGCAATCTGCTGCAAGGCAGAAAAGATGTGTTACTGTTCCTTATTCTTCATCATAAAAGGTACAATTCAGCTATCACTAGGCGCACTTCAGTCCCATGGATTGCAATAGCATCAGTTAAACTTGACTTTGATTATGCTATAGGTAAAGGTTCCCCTTGACATTTAGTCCAGTCGTGTCCGACTCTAGGGGGCGGTGCTCATCCCCGTTTCCAAGCCGTAGAGCCAGCGTTTGTCCGAAGACTGTTTCCATGGTCACGTGGCCAGCGCGACTAGACACGGAATGCCGTTATTGATTATGCTATAGCCAGAATTAAATTACACCCACTAAAATGCATTAATTTATACTAGTTTAAAATTAGTTTAAATGTGTCTGTCTTTGAAGCCTCCAGTCCTGTTCTCAGTCACTAGATGGCAGATTTCTCAAACTAGGGTGTAGGTCTACAGCTTATACAGACTGAAGTCAGCTAAGGGGAAAAGTATGAGACTTAGTTGGTTCCCCTTCCCCACCTACTGGGGAAGACCTCTCACAGGCATTAAGTGCGCAGAACTATAGGAGGCTTTAGAGATTCATCATGCCAGTGAATGTGCTTGAGGTGACCATGTTTTCACTTAGTTAGGACAAGCACACCATCTCAGTTCTGACAGCTGCATAAATGTGGCTTGAAGTTTTCAGTATCTCAATTAACGGCTATTTCAGCCCTCCAGTTGTTGTTGCAGCTTCCACCCACTTTAGCCAGAAGAACCAATGATGAGAAATGCTGTGAATTGCAGTCCAGTAACATCTAGAGCAGTAGTCCCCAACCTTGGGTAACCCAGGTGTTCTTGGACTGCAATTCCCAGAAGCCTTCCTCTGTGCTGGCTTGGGTTTCTGGGAATTGCAGTCCAAGAACACCTGGGTTACCCATGGTTCAGAAACACTGCTCTAAACACTGCTCTAAACACTGCAGGACTTCAGCAATCTTGAGCAGACTTGCATAGGACAGTGCTCTGTTTCCTAAACCTTGATACCTCAGGTATAGAATGTTTTGTTTTTGTTTTAATATCTTGATCCAAAGGCACCAGAGGCCTGCTAATACATTAAACCAGCCGTTGTCAATGGGGGCCATATGGCCCCCTACAGGCCCTGGCACATTTGAAGGGACCACAGACTGGAAACAGTTCTTCACATACCACCGTATAAGGTTCATTATGTGACTTATATAGTCCTGATTCAGCCTATAATTCTTTCATATTGTGTTTATGGTCATGGCCAAAAAAATAAAAATAAAAATGTTAAGAATGGCTGCATGAGACCAAAGGCCTTTCATGTCCTTTATCCCATTTCTCACTCTGGCCAGTAAGGCTCATCCTATGAGTATAATAGCACTCACCTCAGAAGTAGCAAAAAGAGAGAGAACATCACACATCTCCCTGTATCTTCAACAAATAAACTTCTAGTGGTTCGTCCTAATTGTCTGGTGTCAGAAAACAACTGTTTGTCAAGAAACCCATGCCATTTGAAAATCAGATTCTTTTCTTTTTGGGGTGGGTGAGTGGGAGAGCCTTTGTATCCAAAATTGTCTCAAAGCAATTGAATATGATCATGCCCTGAATGAAAGCTGATTAATTAACAGTAATTGTTAGCAACCCAAATACCTAAATTGGCTGCCTGCAGCTTCACAAAGGTTTTCCTCTCTGACTAGTAAGTAAGGGAAAAATACGCTTAAACATGAAAGGAGGGGTCCTGACTTTGTTTGCTAGCTCAGTGAATGAACAGAATAAATGTCCTTTCAGCCTATAGAATTTTCCAGCCACCCTTCCTCCTTGCTTATTTAACAGCTTTTCTAATGAAAATTTACACAGAAAGCCAGTCAATAACAGGCAGTGTCAGCTCTCCGTTCATTAGCAATGATAATAATAATAATAAAAAAGGCTTTAGTTTGAAAAGATGAATGTCCATTTCTTTATAATTCTCCGTAGCTTGACTGTTAGCAAATAGTCCACTTTAATAAAGGAGTTGTTTGTTTTGCCACATGGCCCTGCTGACAGGGTACAAAGCAACAGGGGAACACAGTAACCAAATTAACTCTATCACCAGGATAAATATAATTGATAAAATGGGCACGTACTTTACTCAATGGAGAAAAACAGCACTTGCATAGTGGGCAACACCATGTAATTACCAGGAGTCAGGGCCCATCTGCAGGCCTAAAATAACATTAAAGTTTCAACAGCTCCCCAAATGGCTAATAATATAATCCATTCTCCTCTTTCTATTAACCTCTGTAATTCAGAATACAAGAAGGGTCATGCTGGATCCCACCTACGGTAATCCACCATTCTGTTCTCATGCTGGCCAGGCGGATGCTTGTGAGAGGGCTCAGAAGCAGGATGTGAACACAGCAGCAGCACCCTGCTTCCACGCCCCAGCAACTCATTTTAAGAGGCATATTGGAGAGGAAGGAAATTACATACAGTACAGTCAACGTGACTGATAGCTATTAATTATTATAGTTACTGAAATTGTGCTCTGATTGCACTCTAATCTCAATAGGCTGCACTCTGATCTTGGTATCTACAGTAACCAGTGAGTACCGATCTGAGGAGCTGTATAAAGTTCTGAGCACCACATTTAAAGAAGGATATCCATAAGCTGAATTCTGTTTGGAGGAGGGCGACTACAATGGTGAAACCAAGCCCTATGAGTGGGTTGGGTACAGTTAGCACGGAGAAGAGAATAGTGAGTGTTTGAAAGACTTTCACATGGAAGAAGGAACAAGCTTGTTTTCTGCTGATCAAGATGGTCATACCATGACTGATGGGTTCACTGACTAAACATTCCTGATGGTAAGAACTGTCCAACAGTAGAACAGATTACTCTGGAAAATGGTGAGTACAAATTTCAACAACAACAACACCTGGACTTTTTTGTCATCAGAAAGTTAATGAGCAGGGCTGTTGAGAAGAGGACATTTTGGAGACCGCTCATTCACAAGGTTACCATAAGTCATCCATGTACGGACACAGACATCAATGTTGGTAAAAGAATGTCTGTCTGTATTGCATAAGCTAAGGTTAAAAAAAGAAGAAGAAATTAAATGCCACGAAGCAACGAAACTATCAACAGCAACATAAGATCTTAGACTTGCTGTACAAAACAGACCAGCATCTCAAAACCACTTAGAACTGGATTTCTAAGGAAACCATAGCCATTCACCAAAGAGAGAGAGTTGCCTTTTAAGCTGTGCCATAATTGCACATAGAGGAAAACCTGAATGGAATTCACAGCAACTTCTGTCACTGCACATGAAGAAAGTCCTACAGCAATTTTAAAATGGCACTAATGCACATTAAAAAAAACCCAACAACTGCATCAAGGCTTCCTTTGCTGGCTGGCCAGTGCTGGGAGGCTTCCTAGCTACTGACAGCACAAAGGCCAGGACTGCAGTCTTAGCCTGCTCAGTGTGGCAAAAACAGAGCCACTGCAATTGCCTCCCCAGCAAGAACCGTGTTGCTGCTGGTCTGTGTTGGGAGACTTCCTTGTTCCCTCAGCACTGGCGGGTTGGCAGTGATCTTGCCAGGTGAGGGGAACAGCTCCAATAGCTCCTCCTTTTTTTGCTGCTGATCAGCAAGGCAAGCTGCTTTCCAAACACTGGCACTGTCAGTACAAGCTTCTCAGCACTGGCTGGCAGCCGAGGAACTGCATTAAAACAGGATGTGTAAAACAGGCAGTTTCAGGCCTATTTGCAAATAGCAAGGAGTGAAAAGCTTACAGAGGATTATCTGAAACGTGTACAGTACTTCTTGCCCCATCTCTTACCTGAAAGAGACAGCTCCCATATATTACAAGGTGTTATACATAAATCTGGTTCCCCCATAAGGTGTTGGTGTGCTGGTCCATGTTTTATACAGGATCTATATTCTAGATTCAGAAAAAGACTCCTCCAAAAGCAAGTCCTGCTTCAGGGAAAGATTATGAAAAGCACAATTTGCATTCTGTAACTGCCGCTCTACATTGTCCTCTTGGATAAACACAAAAGCAGAGACTTTGAGCTTTCAGAGGATGTCAAGAATGAGAGGCAGAACTGCAGCATCCATAAATGATAGCCACAATTAAAAAGTCCCCCCCCCCAAAAGGCGGATCATCGTACAACACAATGTCTGCTTGTGCAACAGGGTGCCAGATCCTCCATGCATGAGCAGTGAACCTGCTCATGCCTAAGATCATGATGTGAGTGTTTTGGTTCAGTCCAGTAAGACCTTAGCTATTGATTTATGAGTTGGGGGTAGGCAAAAGAAGTACTGAAATTCTAGAAGGAATTGTGTTTATGTAGATACTCAGTATGGAGTAAGAGACGGAATGAAGGACTAGGACTCACAAGGCCCGGATCTGAATCCCTGCTCAGCCATGGAAACTCATTGAGGGTATGGAACTGGTAAAACCACACCTTAAATGTCATAAAAGCCCCATTGTTGTTGTTGTTGTATGCCATCAATTTATTGTGACCCTAAGTATGAGCAGTTTTCAAAATGTCCTGTCCTGAACAGACCTACTCAGCTCTTGCAAACCCAAGCCTGCAACTTCCTGTAGGGCGTCAATCGATCTGATATTTGGCCTTCTTCTTTTCCTGTTGCCTTCAACCTTTCCCAGCATTATTGTCTTTTCCAAAGAATCTTGCCTTCTCCTGATGTGCTCAAAGTAGGACAGCCTCAGTTTCATAATTTTTGCCCTCAGAGATAGTTCAGATTTTATTTGAAAGCCCTATTAGGGTCACTATAAGTCAGTTCTGACTTGACAGCACATAACAACAACATTGTGTTTGTGTACATCAAGTTTTCCCCTTCACGGATTGCTGCCTTTTCGTGGCCTAGGGACTTGAGTAATTCAGAGAAGCTATGGGTTATGCCGTGCAGGGACACCCAAGACGGACAGGTCATAGTGGAGAGTTCTGACTAAACGCGATCCACCTGGAGCAGGAACTGGCAAGCCACTCCAGTAACTTTGCCAAGAAAACTCCATGGACAGAAACAAAAGGCTAAAAGTTATGACGCTGGAAGATGAGCCCCTCAGGTCGGAAGGCGTCCAACATGCTACTGAGGAAGAGCGGAGGACAAGGACAAGTAGCTCCAGAGCTAATGAAGTGGTTGGGCCAAAGCCGAAAGGACGCTCAGCTGCGGACTCGCCTGGAAGTGAAAGGAAAGTCCGATGCTGCAAAGAAAAATACTGCATAGGAACCTGGAATGTAAGATCTATGAACCTTGGTAAGCTGGATGTGGTCAAACAGGAGATGGCAAGAATAAACATTGACATCCTGGGCGTCAGTGAACTAAAATGGACGGGAATGGGCGAATTCAATTCAGACGATTATCATATCTACTATTGTGGGCAAGAATCCCATAGAAGAAATGGAGTAGCCCTCATAATCAACAAAAGAGTGGGAAAAGCTGTACTGGGATACAATCTCAAAAATGATAGAATGATTTCAATACGAATCCAAGGCAGACCTTTCAACATCACAGTAATCCAAGTTTATGCACCAACCACCGATGCTGAAGAGGCTGAAATTGACCAATTCTATGAAGACTTACAACACCTTCTAGAACTGACACCAAAGAAAGATGTTCTTCTCATTATAGGGGATTGGAATGCTAAAGTAGGGAGTCAAGAGATAAAAGGAACAACAGGTAAGTTTGGCCTTGGAGTTCAAAACGAACCAGGGCAAAGGCTAATAGAGTTTTGTCAAGAGAACAAGCTGGTCATCACAAACACTCTTTTCCAACACAAGATGTGACTCTACACATGGACATCACCAGATGGGCAGTATCGAAATCAGATTGATTATATTCTCTGCAGCCAAAGATGGAGAAGCTCTATACAGTCAGCAAAAACAAGACGTGGAGCTGATTGTGGCTCTGATCATCAGCGTCTTAAAGCAAAATAAGAAAGTAGGAAAAACCACTGGACTAGTCAGGTATAATCTAAACCAAATCCCTTATGAATACACAGTAGAAGTGAAGAACAGATTTAAGGAACTAGATTTGGTGGACAGAGTGCCTGAAGAACTATGGATGGAGGCTCGTAACATTGTACAGGAGGCAGCAACAAAAACCATCCCAAAGAAAAGGAAATGCAAGAAAGCAAAGTGGCTGTCCAACGAGGCCTTACAAATAGCAGAGAAGGGAAGGGAAACAAAATGCAAGGGAGATAGGGAAAGTTACAGAAAATTGAATGCTGACTTCCAAAGAATAGCAAGGAGAGACAAGAGGGCCTTCTTAAATAAACAGTGCAAAGATATAGAGGAAAATAATAGGAAGGGAAAAACCAGAGATCTGTTCAAGAAAATTGGAGATGTTAAAGGAACATTTTGTGCAAAGATTGACATGATAAAGGACAAAAATGGTAGGGACCTTACAGAAGCAGAAGACATCAAGAAGAGGTGGCAAGAATACACAGAGGAATTATACCAGAAAGGTTTGGATGTCCTGGACAACCCAGATAGTGTGGTTGGTGACCTTGAGCCAGACATCCTGGAGAGTGAAGTCAAGTGGGCCTTAGAAAGCATGGCTAACAACAAGGCCAGTGGAGGTGATGGCATTCCAGTCGAATTATTTAAAATCTTAAAAGATGATGCTGTTAAGGTGCTACACTCAATATGCCAGCAAGTTTGGAAAACTCAGCAGTGGCCAAAGAAGGGCAGTGCCAAAGAATGCTCCAACTACCATACAATTGCACTCATTTCACATGCTAGCAAGGTTATGCTCAAAATCCTACAAGGTAGGCTTCAGCAGTATGTGGACCGAGAACTCCCAGAAGTACAAGCTGGATTTCGAAGGGGCAGAGGAACTAGAGACCAAATTGCTAAAATGCGCTGGATTATGGAGAAAGCCAGAGAGTTCCAGAAAAGCATCTACTTCTGCTTCATTGACTATGCAAAAGCCTTTGACTGTGTGGACCACAACAAACTATGGCAAGTTCTTAAAGAAATGGGATTGCCTGACCACCTTATCTCTCTCCTGAGAAATCTATATGTGGGACAGGAAGCAACAGTTAGAACTGGATATGGAACAATGGATTGGTTCAAAATTGGGAAAGGAGTACGACAAGGCTGTATATTGTCTCCCTGCTTATTTAACTTATATGCAGAATACATCATGCGAAAGGCAGGACTGGAGGAATCCCAAGCCGGAATTAAGATTGCCGGAAGAAATATCAACAACCTCAGATATGCAGATGATACCACTCCGATGGCAGAAAGTGAGGAGGAATTAAAGTACCTCTTAATGAGGGTGAAAGAGGAGAGCGCGAAAAATGGTCTGAAGCTCAACATCAAAAAAACTAAGCTCATGGCCACTGGCCCCATCACCTCCTGGCAAATAGAAGGGGAAGATATGGAGGCAGTGACAGATTTTACTTTCTTGGGCTCCATGATCACTGCAGATGGTGACAGCAGCCACGAAATTAAAAGACGCTTGCTTTTTGGGAGGAAAGCGATGACAAACCTAGACAGCATCTTAAAAAGCAGAGACCTCACCTTGCCGACAAAGGTCCGCATAGTCAAAGCTATGGTTTTTCCAGTAGCGATGTATGGAAGTGAGAGCTGGACCATAAAGAAGGCTGACCGCCGAAGAATTGATGCTTTTGAATTGTGGTGCTGGAGGAGACTCTTGAGAGTCCCCTGGACTGCAAAAAGATCAAACCTATCCATTCTGAAGGAAATCAACCCTGAGTGCTCACTGGAAGGACAGATCGTGAAGCTGAGGCTCCAATACTTTAGCCATCTCATGAGAAGAGAAGGCTCCCTGGAAAAGACCCTGATGTTGGGAAAGTGTGAGGGCAAGAGGAGAAGGGGATGATAGAGGACGAGATGGTTGGACAGTGTCATCGAAGTTACCAAGATGAATTTGACCCAACTCCGGGAGGCAGTGGAAGACAGGAGGGCCTGGCGTGCTCTGGTCCATGGGGTCACAAAGAGTCGGACATGACTTAACGACTAAACAAGAACAACAACATAAAGTTTTGGTTGCTATTGCTATTGTTATTTTTTTTTTAAAGCACGAGCTTGTGGATTTCAGATTCCAGGTTGTTTTTTTAAGGGGTTTTTGCAAGACACACATCAAGCAACCCCTGAATGGAGAGACAGTGATGTCATAGAACTCAAACAGAAATTCTAGAATAGTGTGCTAGACACTGAGAAAACTGAAAGACACCACAGAAAACTGCATCCAACATACTGAGGTGATTCTATCAATGCCCTGAGCTGAACTCTCCTTCTCTGAAAATGCCCCATTAAGATAGGTACCACCCATCTAATGCAACCTATGTACAAGCCAGGGCTCAGATGAAAATAATAAGAAAAAAGACCTAAATACTCTTGAGCTATCGTTTTCAAAGAAAAGGAAGACGACAAACTGCGGAGGAGTTTGCCAGCATCTAAAGTATCTATAAGAACATTTCAGTGTCTCAACAGACTCAAAACCAATTAATTGATTGGATAACCACAGTTTGGGAGACAAAAGATGGGCGCTTCTAAAAACCAGCTGGACCAAGTATCCTTTGGGAACACCAAATGAACATGTCAAATGAAGATGCAGAGAAACAAGATTATAATGGTGATATTAATGAAAACAGCAACAATGAGATGAATGAACCTGAGCCGAGTGAAAGTATCAGCCCAGCAATAAACGAAGAAGCCCCAGAGAGAACAATTACAGATAGAGAAGGTAAGGAACAGGATCAGGACAAAAATTCTCAGTCAGATATTTCAGAAAGCATAAGAGATAACACAACAGCTTGCAGGAAGCAGTCATCTGGTGGTAGCCAGCAGCCCTTAGGCAATGAATTCCAAAGAAGTAGACCGTCTGTAGGCCAGTACTCACTTCTCAGCCCTAAATCTCTCCAAGAGCAACGTACCGCTGAAGTGGACACCATGGACAGCAAACCTTTAATAAGCCAAAGAACAGGCAAAGAACTGCAACATAAGTTCAACCAGACAAGTTTAATTTGGGAGAAAAAGCCTCTGGCAGAAATTCTGCACCCTTCTGCTAAAACAACCCAGGGAGAGAATGATGCAACAGATGTGAAGGAAGATGGAAGTCTTGCTAGATATATCGATAATGAGAAGCCTTCCTTTCATGAATACTTTAAGGACAGGGCAGAAGAATCTGTTCACGGGCAACTACTCGGAGGAAGGAAATCAGTCCATGAAACTCTGTTGGAGACAATCACAGAATCTGATCACAGTATCCCAACACTAGGGGAGGACGCATCCTGCGAAGGAGGTCAGCACCCAGGAGTACAGTTGCTAGGAGGTGACAGTGTAGAATCAATTGAACATCAGGCTCCGGAGGGCCAAATGCCTTCTGAATGGCAGAAAAGAAAGGAAGCTAAACATGAAATGGATCCAGCTTGGATTAACCAAAAAACTGGCAAAGAAGTTAGAAGCAGTTACAACCAGACAAGTCTGATTTGGGAAAAAAAGCCACTTGCACAGATTCTAGAGAAGGAAGCACCAAATCCTGATGAAAACCTACAGGCAGAGATTCAGGCACTTTTCCAGAACTGGCCGAGCAACTGGCCACTCTATTATGAATACTAACTGTTGTCCTGTTTCTCGGGGTTTTAAGGGTTTGTGTCAGCATGTGTACCACCACTCTTGCCAGCAATACTCAGTTTAAATACTCATAATAATATTACTCAACAAATGCTGTGATTTGTTTTCAGTACAGAGGTTGACTCAATAGAAAACGCGCCTGCAATTGAAAACAAAGATGGATCATTGAGACACATTTGAAAATACAATGCAGAAGTTTATTGCCTAAATTCACTTGTTGGTCCCAACTGGAGTAGACAGCCACTGAATCAGTAGGACTTTTGTAAGTACCATTGATTCAATGGCTGTACTCTACTTGGACCTAAGAATTAGATTTTAGTCTGCTCTCTTTTTGACTAGATAAAAACTGACTAATTTTTTTTTGTTTAATCGAGATTCAACTTTAAATGTTCCCACTTAGCTAAAAAGTCTTAAGTAAGAAAATCTTCAACTTCTACACAGACTGAAACCTTCTTAGCAAATTGTATGATTTCACACGTGGCCCCACATTTCCTAAGGTGAAGATCACTTTATACTGCTCGAGATCAAGCACTTAATTATGTAGATGCCTCCAAATGAATGTATTGTTAAGAACAGGACTTGACAAGTTAGGTCAACTACCCACACCTTTTTAGATCACTGGCAGGGGCTACTGATTCTTAGCATGGGTAGGATTCCTCCATTTGAGTTGGGTTTCTGGCATGTGTGATTCCCAGTATTAAATCAAAGTGGCACTGTTAGGTTTTTCATGTCACTTGGTTGGCAACACAATTCAGTGCTGTACTACGTCCTGAGATTTTTTTAAAAAAAATCTTGCTTTCCCCCATTCTCCCATGGAGGGGGATGTTCTTTTCTTGGTATCCAACACTATGTCAGTTGGGTGACAAGCCAACTGAGTGCTATGCCACTTACTGATATTGTTTGTTTTTTAAAAATCCCCTGCTCCCCCAAAGAGAGGGGGGATAGGAGAGGATGTGGGGTCATGGAGGTGGAGTGGGATCAAAACAAAAGGCTCATTTCTACCTATAAGGTGACTGTCAGCAGTGCTCAGGTGTGATCCATTTTGCAGACAGAACTTATTTTTAACTTGGAAATACAATTCTGCTTTTAATTTTATTCAGCTACTATTCTCAAACTATCTTTTCACTATCTTCCTTGAGCTGCATGCTTTTTTGCAGAAGCATCCTCAGCTGGTTGACAACATTGTCAGATGGATGATCTGAGGGTAGTGACAGCTTATGACTGGAGGGGGGGGTATTCCCCCATTTTGGTCCATGAGGCACCCATATCTGAGTCCCATCTTTAAGACACGTTGATAAAGGTACCTGTATATGCTCTGCTAAAGGTTTCTGCTTAGATCAGTAATTTACATAAATGCTATTTAATATCTATTATGTTGATAAATCAAGTATAATTATTTTACTCAAGAACAGTTCTGAGTTCATCTAGGAGAACTCAGAAGCATCATTGTTAGTTGATTTAGATACCCTTTTTCTTTTAAAAAATTATAGGACTCACACCATCTTATAACATGAAAAGAGACCTTGGAAAAGTTACTTTCGAACTACAACTCCTGGAGTTCCCCAGCCAGCATGGCCAGTGGACAGTTATGGTCTAAAAAGTAACTTTTCTTATCTTTATACAGAAGTTACAAGCAAGAATAAAAACAATGTCTCAGTAATATAAAACTACACCTCTCTATGACAACAAAAAATCATAGAGAAAATGAACTGACTAAAGCCAAACATATGGGGGGTGGGGGGAATTTGCCAGTCACATCCCATCAATGGTTTGTGAAAAGAATGTCTTAACTCTGTGGCTGCAGTGGTTAAACTGCAATACTGCAGTCAAGCTTCTGTTCACAACCTGAGTTCAATCCTGATGGGTTCAGGTAGATGGCTCAAGGTTGATTCAGCCTTTCATCCTTCCAAGGTTGGTAAAATGAGTAGCCAGCTTACTGGGGTGCAAGTTATTGTTTGCATAATTATTTGTAAACTGCCCAGAGTGTGCTCTAGCACTATGAGACAGTATATAAGTCAAAACAACAACAACCACAGCCAGGTGGGCTGTAATTACAATTACAGAACATTCAATAGATGGGGATGTATTTTATTATTAATATTGCAAAAGTGTTGTGGTCTGAAAGCATAAGCGTATTTGGTGGAATCCTCTTACTAAAAAAGAGGAGGGAATTTCTGGTTTTTTTGGGGTGTGTGTGTGTTTTCTCTGTATAGGAAGCCAACACAGTAAAGAGCCTGATAGTTGGTTTTAGAGATTAACCAGTGTTGATCTCTAAACCAGGCCCACCAGTCATATCAACTGGAAGACGTCCAAGGTATCTGAGAAACCAGGAGCAGACTATCCTAAACGGTTCTCCACACCTGCATAGGTTCAAGGTTGTCACTAGTGTAAACCCAACCAGTTAGAGATATGGCAGTCACAAGAACACGTCTCTAGACTTCTCCACCAATCTTCCTACTTGGAACGGAATGCTCGATTGCAGTGTAGCCTACTACTGCATATGTCGGGCTAGAAAGGCTCATGGTTTTCAAGGCCCCCATGAAATTCAGCACTGCTCCTGATAAGAAGATATTAGTTTGAATTTTGAATTTCCTCATAATAATGATCTTGGTAGTACTCCACACAGTTGCCTACAAAAATTATTTTGTACTTATGCATGCAAAATCCAGCAGCCTAGTGCTGAGTGAAGATAACCATTTTAGGAACTGATGGCATGAGGCAAAATGGAAACTTTCTGTTAATAAGCTAAGAAATCATTATAGGAATAAAATAACTGCTAAATTCAGTTACAGAAGCCCCTGAAGTTGGTGCCCATATCTGGGGATCTTTTTCTGGTTTGGTAAGTTATCTCTGGAAGCAAAAGTGATGAAACTGAATCTGTCCTACTTTGGTAAGAGAAGGTAAGATTTCTGGGAAAAGACAATAATGCTGTAAAGACTGAAGGCAACAGGAAAGGAGGAAGACCAAATACAAGATAGATTGATTCCCTAAAGGAAGCCACAGAGTTGAATTTGCAAGAGTTGAACAGGGCTGTTGAGGACATGACATTTTGGAGATCAGTCATTCATAGGACCGCCATCAGTCCGAGGCAACTTGACAGCATTTAACAACAGGATAGAGAAGCAACAAGATACAGGGAGAGAGAAGGAAGAAGGAAAAGAGCCAACAATAGCATAAATAAATGAAAGGACGAGAGAAAAGACAAAATGAAGAGAATACAACCACACTATCTATTTGCCATGCAGCAGCAAAGTGAATAATACGTGGCTCCAATCCTGTTCTAAAGTCCCAGTGCGAGATATGAACACAGACAACTGGATGAATGGTGGACAGGAGACCTGAAAAAGGAAATGGAGATTCAATAGGTCAGCATGTACCCCATCACTCATCAAATTTGGACAGTGGCAGAAGCTGTACCAAACACTTAAAAAGATGTTTAAATCTCACCCAAATCATGGTGGTACATGGAGGACAGACTTCTTATGCAGAAGCATATACAAACTTAAGAGTATCAGAAGTCTGAGTACCAAAACATGTAACAAGTAGAAGGCAGTAGGTAGCCAGGTGGTCTTGGGTTATCTTATTCTCTTGTCTTTTAGAAGTGATAACTGATAATGCAAATGGGTCTGTTTCTTCCCTTTTCTAGGAAGCCAGCTGTTATTATTTTTATTTGTTAGGGGGACACATAGGCTCTCCTCCATAATTGCTACCAGCCCACCTACATACATAGAAACCCACTGTTGGGCTTTTTGTAACCAAAATGAAGTTTTTATCATCAATTATTTCCATAGGAGATATGTCATGCATGGATATCACACACACGTGCACACATAATTAAACACATGCCTTTAAGATCCCTGGCTCAGTCAGGAGTCCCAAACCATGCACACAGGAGCTTAAAGGTAAACATGCATTGCACGTTTGCGGCAGCAGTCATGATGTGTGCTCTAGAAGAACAGTGAATAATTAGCATTAAAAAGCTCCAAGGGCGAGATGGAGATGTTCAACCCTCCAGTTGTTTTGGATTACCACCCCCAAAATCCCTTACCAAAAACTGTCCAGAACATTCAGAGGGCAAAAATTAACCAACCCTACTACAGAGTTAGAGATGCTTCTTATACTATTTGTTTTTGTGTATAGATACCCAACTGTGAAACATTTGTCCATTTTGATTGACACACACAAATTTAAATCAGCATTTTTTGTGCAAAGTATATGAAAGTGATGCTTATGAAATGCACACCTGCTGCTTGCTTATACACTTCTCCCTTGAATTGCAGAACAGATCTGCTCAGAACAGATCTGAGCAGCACGGGTTTGGTTATACATAGGGTTTTTTTTTTAAATTAATAAATATTTCAATAAATAAATAAATATTCAATAAATACGGTGACCCTGGCTACCCAGAACCAGAGGCATGAGTTCAACACTGAAGGTGTTGAAGTGGTCTACTTGCCCCCCAACACAACATCTCTAATTCAGCCTCTAGATCAGGATGTCATAAGAACCTTTAAGGCTCATTACACATAGTGTTGCATGGAAAGGATTATCAGCGCTTTGGAAGAGAACCCTGATACTATACTACTAGAACTATTCTCTCTCTCTGTGTGTATGTGTGTGTGTATGTGTGTGTGTGTGTGAGAGAGAGAGAACCAACTGTGTATGCTTTGTAGTTATGTTTCTTTGGGAACATAAGATTTATATATGGATTTTGAACTACAGAGGGTCCAGCATTGTTGAAGGGAGAATTGTATTCTGCCAAGAAAGCCTGTGATTTATCATACAAAGCAATCCATGGAACGCTTATAATGCTCTGTGACAAATAGCCATATCAGAATCACATTTTTAGTCCGGACTGGCCTATGCTGCAGCACTCAAGCTCTGTTCTTAGAACAGCTGACTTGAGATAAACGAGAAGCTGCTTTATTACAAGAGTCATATAAAAATGCATAAAGGGGATTGGAAAATTATAAGGTGAACTCCATGTAACAAGCAACTAGGTAAGACTTTTCCTAGAAAAGTTTCCCTGTGAGTAAAAATACAGAGACTGATCTGTTTTTGTACTGCGGGTCACTTTTCAATAAAACTGAGCAATAAATCAGATTTGGTGGTTTATAAAACCCTGTCATTTCTAGAGCAAGTACTGTAAGTGCTCTTGAACATGGAGAAAATAAAGAATCCAGTCCTATTTCCATGTGAAATGGAAAGAGATCTCAAGGTTGTAGGAAGGAAAAACAATGACAGTACTCCATGAACCTTCAGGGCCAGGCTCTCTAGGAACTGTGCAGGTGGAGCGGAAAGTGCTTGTACCATATGCATGAAAGTAAAAAACCAATCAGCACTGTGCTGGGAGATGAATGGCAGTGGGTTAAGCAAGAGGGCCAGAGGAGTTCCTGTAGGACTGCAAAGTCGACAGGCATAACACAGGCAGAGGACAAATCTTTGATAATTCAGAAATGGAGGTCCATTTGTAGTTCTTTATCCAAATCTGCACTGTAGATGTAATCTAAATACCACATACCCCAGGGTTCCCAGTTTAGCAGCATCCCATTTCCCAAGACTTCATGGCCAAAACCTGTGACCAAAGGGCAGGTGGTGATGTCAAAGAGGTGGGGCAGGCAAGAGATGGAAGGAAGCAGGAGGTGGGAGCAAGATCGGTCTACTTCAAAACACAAACAAGAAAAAACATTATGGAGCATCCCTAGGTTTGTTGTTGTTGTTGTTGTTGTTTAGTCATTTAGTCGTGTCTGACTCTTCGTGACCCCATGGACCTGAGCACGCCAGGCCCTCCTGTCTTCCACTGCCTCCCGGAGTTTGGTCAAATTCATGTTGGTAGCTTCGATGACACTGTCCAACCATCTCGTCCTCTGTCGTCCCCTTCTCCTCTTGCCTTCACATTTTCCCAACATCAGGGTCTTTTCCAGGGAGTCTTCTCTTCTCATGAGATGGCCAAAGTATTGGAGCCTCAGCTTCAAGATCTGTCCTTCCAGTGAGCACTCAGGGTTGATTTCCTTTAGAATGGATAGGTTTGTTCTCCTTGCAGTCCAGGGGACTCTCAAGAGCCTCCTCCAGCACCACAATTCAAAAGCATCAATTCTTCGGCGGTCAGCTTTCTTTATGGTCCAGCTCTCGCTTCCATACATCACTACAGGAAAAACCATAGCTTTGACTATGCGGACCTTTGTCGGCAAGGTGATGTCTCTGCTTTTTAAGATGCTGTCAAGGTTTGTCATCGCTTTCCTCCCAAGAAGGAGGCGTCTTTTAATTTCGTGGCTGCTGTCACCATCTGCAGTGATCATGAAGCCCAAGAAAGTAAAATCTGTCACTGCCTCCATATCTTCCCCTTCTATTTGCCATGAGGTGATGGGGCCAGTGGCCATGATCTTAGTTTTTTTGATGTTTAGATCACCATATGTTCTGCCTTGCTTGGACCTGATGACTTAAGAGGAAAACTGACCAGCTGGATTATTCTATCTTGTCACTGCATTCTAACAGAACCATTAACCATTTTCTGTGCCTCAGGACTCTTAGAAATAGGCAATGAAGAGGCTAGCTTTCATAGAACGCTTTAGAATTTCCATCATGCCTCTGAAATTACATACATGCAATTAGCTGATCATACCGTCCAGAAATAAATGATGTCTAGATCTTTAGAAGACTGAGCTCACTTGCACAGCTGGACTTCTGAACATTGTGATCTCCATTATATAATATCCCTTTCTGTAATAGACAGAACCTGTTGCAGCAGAGAGAGAGACTGTTAAGGCTTATGAAAGCAGCTGTTTTTTTCTCTCATGGTTAAGCAAATGTGCTTTGCAATTGCCTTCGTTCTTACAGAGAAAGGAAATCTACATCTTTCGACTGCTATCGCTTGAAAGTTAGATCAATGAATCGGGATTCAGCCTGTACCGGATGGGGTTACACTTTCCCTGAAAACACAGGTGCGCTGCTTGGGGATGCTCCTGGAGTAATCTCTGAGCTTGGATGCCCAGGTTTTGGTGGTGGCCGGGAGTGTCTTTGAACAGTTAAAACTAGTGCACCAGGTTTGCCTGTTCCTGGAGAGGTCTGACCTGGCCACGGTGACACATGTCTGCTGCATTACTGTAACACACTCTACGTGGGCCTGCCTTTGGAAAGTGCTCGGAAACTTCAGTGGGTCCAAAACACTGCAGCCAGATTGTTAACTGGGGCTGGTTACAGGGATCACATAACTCCCCTGTTACAGCAGCTCCACTGGCTGCCAATCTGTTTCAGAACACAATTCAATACACAGTCATCGATTAAAAGAAAAGAAAAACAAAAATACAAAACATCAGATGGCATTTTGCATTTAAGTTAACTGCAGATTTTTCATCAGGGGATGCTAAAGGCAAATAATAAAATGAACTCTTGCAGTGAAACATCAACAGCTGCCTTGAGCCACCCAGTGCTATTAATCAACTGCAAAAATAGAACTATTTATTCTTCAAATAGGTTTTTTTTTCCAAATGGAGAAAGGACGGAGGAGGGAGGGAAAGATGTAACTACTTTCTTCTCGTTCCTTCTTAGCATCTTTCCTCTCAGTTCTGTGTTCCGTACACTGCCCACATTGTTATCATGCTTATATTTGCTGTTTTGAATGCTATAACTTTGACTTATCAAGATATTGCTGATAGGATCAGCCTAATAAATACAGACATATTTTTTTAAAATGCCCCAACACATGTGAACAGAATCACTTTGCAGTGAGTCACATCCATTGGGTCATGCTCCCCTCAGGAATGATCAAAGTTTCAGGGGAGGCAGTTGTGGTTTGAAAGAAAAACACATTCAAGGTAGTATTTTTTAATTATTATTTTGAAAATAGTGGGGACAAGTATTGCTTGCAGTAGGTAGCATACTGTATCTTCCCACCAGTGCAGCAATGACTATCATTTGTCCTTCTTGATCTCCAAGATATGCTGTATAATGTAAAAAAAGTGCAGGCTGAGAGAAAAGAAATTCACTCCTACATTTAGAAAAATAATAATTTGTTTTTAGCTGTGCTAGTTAAAATCTCATTGATGGAAGGAACTTTGAAGGGGGTGGAATCAAGATATTTATGTTTATCAAAAGGGGACATGGATTAGAAAACATTATACTAAGGCTAAGCAACCACTCGGTACAGCCCCACACTCAAAACTATTTTCTCATATTTACATCCTTTTGACTAATCCCAGTCAAAACCTATTGTTTTATTAAAGGTTTTTATTTGGAAGCTAAACCTGTGAAGTGTTTTGAGACAATTCAGTCTGTTTGACTGGGATTAGTCCATTTTTTCTATGATGTTCCAAGAAAGGAGAAAGGTTTTCATACTGTACCTTATTCAACATGGGAACTCAATAGGCCTTCTACACACTACCAAAGTTCAAGACTCAAGGGTTCAAAATAAGGCAACAGCTAGGCAAGGAAGAGAGCGATGAGAGAAAGCAGCACCCCTGCCATGGAGGTGGTAGCAGACATTTGCTTCCACTGACCCTTTTCCTTTGAGCTCTAGAGAGGCTGCCTCATGAGCACCAACCAGCTTATCTAGAGCTGCCTAGGAGCAAACAAGGCTGCCCAAGCCAGGTGTGGTGAGGTGTGAAAAGCTAAGGAAGCTGCTCCAAAAAACACATTAAATATTGAATGAACTCCTCGCTTGCCTACCTGCCAGCCAAAACTCTGAGAGATGGAACAGGCTGTAAGTTCTAGTTAAAGCCAAAGGGGATGTTTCTTTAAATGCAGAAAATCCATTTATCTTAACTGACTCGCTTGTTCCCCCCCCCCCCGCCCCCAGATACAAGTACCAGAGAGAGACAGTGTTCAATTTTTAATGGGAGGATGTGTCCAAAGGAAGTCAGCACTGGCAGATCGATAAGACCACGGATGTACAGTGTAACACAAATGGCATGAAGTCAGCAGTGGTCAGAAGGAACTTGAATTAGGTTGCTGCTTTTATTGTCCTCTGGCAGCCCCTTTAATGATGAGCCTGTGATACATTTATGAAACCTGAGTCCAGTTTGAACTTGCAGATGAATAAATATTTTTCTCCCCTGTTAACATTCTATTAATGTTAAGGTAGAGGCCATGAAAATCTGAACACAAGAAAGGCCTGTTTCATTAGGCAGCTAATGGGCCATGTCAGAGGAGCAAAGAACAAAGGCACTTGGCATTCTATATGTACACAACTATACACGATTATTAAAATACGCATTTAAAACACCAGTTTTCTAATATTACTATGGAAGATAACATTTCTGAAATGCCAAAGGACTAAAATTAAAGCAATGCATAATATATTTTTATTTGTCTTTAAAGCTATATACAAGGGAGGGTGTCAGTGAAGAACAACACTGTCAAGAAGCCATCAGGTCTGCAATATATGAACAAATGAAAGGAAAGCTAAATTTATATATTTACAAAGGTAGAAGGTGCAAGAACAGAATGGAAAGAACAAACATTTGTTTCCACTTCAAAGTCCAGGTATCTCCCTTGTCCTGTAGGACCAAAACTTCAGTATGTATCATAGACATCTCTATTCTCAAAACCAACTATTGTTCTGTGCAAATGTAGAAGTGTTGATGTGCGTGACCCACTAGGACCGTGATAAAGGCAGCACAGAGGTTCCAATTCACTCAACAGCCGTTTCCTAAGGAGACAGTTTTGGTTTTATATAAGTGAAAGGTACTAAACTTAGATCACCTGCCGAATAAGTTAGGTTTGCCAGGGCAGGAGCAGAAGAGAAGAAGCAGCGGCTGCCCTATGTTTCCCCTGCCAATGCGCTCCCTTCCCCCTCGTTTATTTCACAACTGCTTTCTGTTGTTCTCATTGTCAATAAAGTTTCTATTAATCGCAGGAGTCTCCTCTCCTCCAGAATTGTGTTTTAATTCCCATTTGGATTCACGGGATGCATTTCTGGGGTGTAGGTGAGCAGAACAATCATGACCCAGAGATGAAGCAAAGCCTGGCAAAAGAGAAGAGGAGTTAGCATGTAACACTAGAAATGGAAAGGAAAAAAAAAAAGCTCCACAAGGTACTAATACATTGAGAAGAACAAAAGTATAGACATGTATAAAAGGCACTCATACTGGTTACAAGCATCATGGGACTTATAAAATGCACATGGAGACTGGTCTTCATTTTTTACTTTGTCTTTCCTCAAACAACCTCACTTGTGATATCCAATAATATTCCAGCTGATCGTCACAACCACATTTTAGAAACGGGGGATCTTTGGGCTTTAGTTCCCGGAAGCACCCATTGACATGGCCAATAATAAGCCATTATGGAAGCTGTCCACAACATCTGGTGCAGCAGTGAGCACAATGGGACCTCCCAGGCCATTTTTTCCTAGCCCCAAGAACCTCCAGAAATGTTAATTTTTAAAAAACCAGGGGTACAGCTTCCAGCTGTTTTCCGAAATTGAAAACTGGTCCTTGACCAAACTGACCAGTAGCCCCTGGCTAGTCCACTCCAATCTAGAGAGCCAAATATTCTCCCATCCCTGTTTTAGAGGCAGGTAGAACTGATCAAAGGTTCCTTTTAAGGAGAAAGGCAGGGTAAAAAAAAATTTTTTTAATAAATAAAGGTTCACCCTGTAAACTTTATGGCTGGTTGAGGCTTTACTTGATATCTCCTCAGTCATTCAACATTCTTTCTGCTTCATCACACTGGATTTCTAGGAGACAACTGGAACCTACACGTGTGTTCAGTTCTGGATCCCAACAAGAGAGGAAAGCAACGTTTCTGGTGAGACTTTAGATAAAAGAGATTCTATTTTTAAAAAATATTTCCATTTTAAAAACTGAGAAGGTGCATACTTCACATCTTTTGCGTACTGGGTCTGTGCAAATAAAAGTAAAGTGCAGTTCCTGACATGTTATAAAAAGCCTTACAAATACAAGAATGACCTTGTGCAAGTCTCCTGTGGGCAGTGACAATGGTTGCTGAGGAGATTATAGATTACTTTGTACATAGGCCAATGCCCTGCTGATTTACACCACAGCTGCTAACTGAGCTTGGATATTAGTCTAGAGATTTTACTGGCAAGTGGGAGTGGGCCTGTTGGTTTGAAGAATTTTTTTTACCGAAGGTGGGAAACTAACATGAGCCATTTGATTTAATGTTCAGAACAGCATTGGAGACGGGATGTACAGTTGCCCAGATGAAGTACTGTTCTGCCCCCTGCAGTACTTCAACTATTATGTAGCCTGGAAAAATGGCAACCATAGATACTCAGCATGTTTTTCCAAGAAAGGCATTTTTGGAGTTTAGAGAGTAGAGGATGACAGCTGCAGTGCAAATGGTTTCGCACAGCAGCCTTCAACAACCTGGTGCCCTACAGATGTACAGGACTACAAATACCATCATCCCCGACCACACAGGCAAAGGCTATGATGTCTCAGGATGATGAGGGGATAGTTAAATACATCTGAAGGGCACCAGGTTGGAGAATGTTGCTATACAGGGATGTGTCTTTGAGCCAGAAACACAGCTTCCTTCTAGTGGAAAACAATAGCAATTTTATATATGCTGAGCATTTATTCTCTCCTCAAGAATCCGAACAGCCACATTCTCTCTCTCTCTCACACACACACACACACATATAGCAACCACAAACTTGGTATCAGTCCTAAATGAGTGCAGTAGGAAATATTAAACTCCTGTAGCATCTAATTTCTAAATCATCAAAGCAAGAACAGTAAGTCCATCTTGACTTAAAGGAAGCAAATATGAGACTCTCAGGGACGTTAATACTAGAAAATGTAATCAAATAGAAAATTACTCCGATACAAAATCTTTTAAAAGAGTCCACAAACACAGAAAGTCACGCTTATATCTCTCCTGGTGCACAAGTTACAAGAACCAGGCTGTGTAACCTGATTACAAAGTTCACTAAATTGCAAAATTAATTATAACTCTTTTTTCTTACAGATGCCACTCAATGCTTGTCAGATCAAGATTATGTATTATGCAAGGAAGACTAAAATTGCTGCGCTCTAAGTAGATTAAACAGACTTACCATATAAATGATTACAAATACCCTTGCAATGGGATACCGTCGTAGAAAGATTCCAAGTCGAATGCTGTGTCCAAAATAATAATAATAATAACAACAGAAAAAGATTACTTCCCTGTTTGTATTTTCCCCTGCATCAGTTATAAACTACATATCACTAAATAACTAAACAATAGCTAGATGCTTTGAACATTGTCATTTCATGGGTGAGATTAATCCCTCCACCACTGCAGATCATAACTATTTCACCTTGTCATTTATGTTCCTAATTGTTGTGACCAATTCATCCCCTGATGGTCAAATTTCTGGGGCGAGCTTCTCCATACTTAGGCTGATCACTGTATGGCAGACATACAGAGTGCCTCAAGGGCTCATTTATCACCTTGGTAAACCCTGCTATAGTTTGCGTGCCACTGCCACAGTTGTTGAGAGCCCAGAGTCATCTTTGTACCAAATCTGTGGAAGGCAGGCAGGATAAGGGAGGAAGAATTCATTCAAGTCACATCCCATTCTTCCTTAAACTCCTGCAGTTATTCAAATAGCCCACACCAGGAGATTGTATGCTGTTTCCCCTCTCCACTCACGGAAATCTTTTCAATCCAGCAGAAGCTTCCACAAAGCGAAGGGGACAGAAGGAAAGAGGAGAAATCATGAGTCCGTCCTGTCCCCTTTGCATCCTTCAGTTCGTTCGTCCCATTGCACTTCCGTGTTTGGGAGCTCTCGCGTAAAACAAGGAAGTGGAACAGGGAGGCTACCAAAGAGGGAATGTACAAGACTTGGAAATGAAAAATGATTTCCCTACAACCTTTCTGTTCCTGCAATTCCCCACGAAATCTACAAGCCCTGTATCAGTAAAGGGGACACAGCTGGACAGAATTCTATGGAAGGCACAGTGTAGATTAGGGTGGAGAACTGATGATCCTCCAGATGTTTTGGACTTCTAAGCTCCCAGAAACATCAGCTGATATGCTCAATGGCAGGGGATTAGGGCAGGTGTTTTCCAATACATCAAGAAAGCCAAAGGTTCCCAACCCCTCCTGGCACATGTGCTTGATGACCCCCTTCATTAGTCTCTGCTCTGATAAGCAGGAGAGCCCACAACATTTTAGAGCAGTGCTTCTCAACCTTGGTTGCCCAGATGTTATTGGACTACACCTCCCAGAAACCCTGGCCAGCACAGCTAATGGCGAAGGCTTCTGGGAATATATTAGTCCAAGAACATTTGGGGACCCAAGGTTGGAAACCATTGTTTTAGAGCTTACTGCTTAGTGCAGTTCCTCAGACAGATTGGGGTGGGGTAGATTTTTGAAGGCCCAAAATTCTGCAGCCTAGGTGGCAGCGAAGTCACACATCTCTTCTCTTTTGCAAATAACATGGTTTTGAGTCCACACATAACAAGTGTCTTTTCATAATTCTGATGTATCAAAAGGTATGGAGAGATGCCCAATAGGAATGATCCAAACCACCCCCTTAACAGAGGTACCCAAAGAATCTGACAGGAGGCAAGTGAAGTCACCATGTTGACAGGAGTAACAAAGCAAATGGGACTAACTAGTTTGCTTCTAAAACGATTTAGTGTCGTATTCATTATCTTCAGTTACTGAAGTAAATGGCCCTTCAGATATCAATGGTACAACTTTCAGAGTTTTTCACCACTGCCTGCGTCAGTTGGGATTTCAAGAAACATCTAGAGGGTCCAAAGCTCCCCACTTTCTGGTCTATCTAAGTCCTTTTTCTGAATTATCTTTATATTACCAGCTAATTCTGTTAATGGGAGGCGGGGGGAACTCACATGAGGACAGCATAATTTCCTCACCTAAACTGGTCGATACAACTGGCAGCTTTGCGGACTTTGCCATACATTCCCGCCGTGTTCACATCGAGGTCACCAAAAAGGACAGGAACATTTCGCATGCGAGTGCCTGCAATGGAGATATTTTCATAGAATCATGGAATCATAGAGTTGGAAGAGACCACAGGGGTCATCGAGTCCATCCCCCTGCCATGCAGGAACACCATCAAAGCACTCCCAACAGATGGCCATCCAGCCTCTGCTTAAAAACCTCCAAAGAAGGAGACTCCACCACACTCCGAGGCAGCATATTCCACTGCCAACCAGGTCTGACTGTCAGGAAGTTCTTCCTGAGATTCAGGTGGAATCTCTTTTCCTGTAGTTTGAAACCATAGCTCCTTGTTCTAGTGTCTGGAGCCGTGGAAAACAAACCTGTCCCTTCCTCGACATGACATCCCTTCAAATATTTAAACATGGCTATCATGTCCCCTTTTAACTTTCTTTTTGTAAGGCTAAACATTCCCAGCTCCCTAAGCCGCTCCTCATAGGACACGGCTTCCAGACCTTTGACCATTTTGGTCGCCCTCCTCTGGACACGTTCCAGGTTGTCAACATCCTTCTTGAATTGAGGTGCCCAGAACTGGACACAATACTCCAGGTGAGGTCTGACCAAACCAGAATAGAGTGGTACTATCACTTCCCTTGATCTAGACACTATACTTCTATTGATGCAACCAAGAATTGCATTGGCTTTCTTGGCAGCCGCATCACACTGCTGACTCATGTTCATCTTGTGGTCTACCAAGACTCCTAGATCCCTTTCACAGGTACTGTTGTTTAGCCAGGTGTCTTCCATCCTATATCTGTGCAGTTCATTTTTTCTGCCTAGGTGTAGGACCCTGCATTTCTCCCTGTTGAAATTCATTTTGTTAGTTTTGGCCCAGGACTCTAATCTGTCAAGGTCATTTTGAATTTTAATCCTGTTCTCTGGGGAATTAGCAACCCCTCCCAATTTGGTATCATCCGCAAATTTAATCAGCATACTCTCTATTCCTTCATCCAAGTCATTGATAAAGATGTTGAATAGCACAGGGCCCAGAACATTTTAAAACACATCCATTACTTATAAAAAGAACAAGTTATCAACTATCAATAATATTAACAATTCACATAGGGCTTGACAGTATTGTGAGGAAACCTGCAATTTAAGGCACCAATTCTTAATTTAACTGTGTGAGGAAATCCCTCCTATCACCTACCTTTCAGCTTTATTGGAAGACCTGAGTTCTACTTTTATGAGATGAACAAAAATGTTTCCTGATCCTCTTACTCCACACCATGCATTATTCAGCTCCACCACCTGCCCTTAGTCACCTTTCTTCTAAGCCATAAAATGCCAAATCTTCTAATCCTAACTTGTAGAAGAGTTGTTCCAGCCCCCTCATCGTTTCATCACCCTCTTCTACACCCTTCTTCAATGCTTGTGACAACGGCACTGAAGCAAAATGCTATCTTATACATCCACTAAACATTTTTCGCAGATACGACTTGATTGTAAGTGAACTAATACATGAAATCTTCAGTTCCAAACACAGTTACCAGGGAGGCAGAGATTATATCCCCTTCAGCAAAATGACACTTGTGTCCAAGAAAATATGTTATGATTGGGCTGTTAACGGATGTGGACTGGATTCTTTCACTAAGTGAGTTCTTGGCTCTGATCTCAGACACCGTCCTTGCTCCTAAGCTCTGAACAGCAAGGCGGAAGCCCAAATAATGGACTAAACCTGATGAATTATTTATTTAGAATATTTACATGCTACCTTTTAGGGCACCACTCATAAAAATTGCCTACAAAGAATTGCACCTCAACAATCAGAAACACAAGAAACCATTGTCATCAAGAAATATGAAGCCCCAGCAATTAGCAGCCTAAAAACACTGCTAGAGAAAGGTAGATGGGAAGAAATGAAATTTCAAGACATATCTGAAGGTCTTTGCTGATGGGGCCTTCTATAGTTAAGTAGGAAGAGCTACCATTAAATAAACGCTGTCCATGGAACCCACCAACTTAATTGGCTGTATTTGTGAGCACTCAAGCAAGTGCTCTGTAGTTAGTCTTATGGCAAGATCAGATGAGTGATCTGCTAAGAAAAAACGTGGGGCCTGGGGTCTAGGCTAGGCAAAGCTGGGGAGTGGGAACCCAGCAACCCCCTTTTCTACAACCACAACGCTCCTTTCCTTCGGAATCTTTGGATACAACTTCCACTACCCCCTCATTCTGTAACAGGAATAAAAGACAAAACTATCTCAGGTAGCTTGGTCCAAGAATGGTGAGGCACTTAGCCTTAGATTTGAACCAAACGTAGTTCTGCATCCACACCACAAGTGGTCTGTTTCTAAAGAGTTAACTATTAAAGATAAAACAGGTAAAACATTGTCTAAGGAGCCAAGCAGTAAAGTTACACAGACTGCTTCCCCATCCCCTAGGCAAGGTACAAGTTCAATAAAAGACAATCTACAGAATCAGTTCTTCTAAATCTAGCTAGTCTCTATCTGCTTAGGCTTAGGCTAAGCAGTACTTACTTAGGTATTGTGCAAGTTGATTCTCCAGTCTGAGAATCACATTTTCTGGTCAGGAAGGCAATAGATGACTAACTCCTCTTGTTTCTGGTCTCATTACTTAAAGTTTTTCAGCCCCTTTGTTTATTCCTGATCTCCTGGCCAAAAGGCACATCAAAAGGGGCTTTGCTCTAGGCAATTAACTGGGCTGCCTCTAAAGGTAGAGGTGAGATATTTCCTGTTTTATACCTGCATATCATGGGAGTTGAGCCAGGAGACAGCTGTTTTAACCAAATGCGGATTTCACAAGCCCACGCTTAAAGGATGTTTTGAAATGTGTCTTCACCATCTGCCAGAAAGCTTTTCCAAAAAGTGTGAATTTGATAACATCTTTGATACTTCATTTTATGTCTCTGGCATCCTGACCTTGATGTTTTCCCCATCTCCTCACATGATTATCTATCATCCTTTAGATAATCTGGAAGCACACCATTTAGAGCTTTACAGAGTAAACCTCACACTGAACTTGGAAAGCTCTTTGTAACCAGTGCAGTTATTGCAAAATTTTGCGTAATAGTTTGAGACCTGCAGGTCATTTAAACATTCAACACCTGCATTTTTTGGCAATGGAAGTTTCTGAATGATCTTCAAACAACTTGTGTAGGCATCCTTCAGTCTCGAGAGACTATGGTAACGTGCTCTGAATAGAGGTCTTGGAACAGCGTCTAGCGTGGCTGAGAAGGCCAATTCGAGAGTGACAATCCCTTCCACAATGAAGACAAATACAATCTGTCCCCTGTCCAGCTCCCTGATTTGGCTGGTTTCGGGACTGCCTCTTTGCCTCGGCCTGCTGAACAAGTGTCTCTTCAAATTGGGAGAGGCCATGCTTCACCGCCTGCCTCCAGGCTGAACGCTCAGATGTCAAAGTTTCCCATCTGTTGAGGTCCATTCCTAAGGCCTTCAGATCCTGCTTGCAGATATCCTTGTATCGCAGCTGTGGTCTTCCTCTGAGGCGCTTTCCCTGCACTAACTCTCCATACAGGAGATCTTTTGGAATCCGACCGTCAGCCATTCTCACGACATGCCCGAGCCAACGTAGACGTCGCTGTTTCAGTAATGTATACATGCTAAAAATTCCAGCTCGTTCTAGGACTACTCTATTTGGAACTTTGTCCTGCCAGGTGATACCAAAAATGTGTCGGAGACAGCACATATGGAACGTGTTCAGCTTCCTATCCTGCCATGCACAAAGGGTCCAGGACTCACTGCAGTACAGGAGTGTACTCAGGACACAAGGTCTATAGACCTGGATCTTGGTATATGCCATCAGCTTCTTATTAAGCCATACTCTCTTTGTGAGTCTAGAGAACATGGTAGCTGCTTTGCCAATGCGTTTATCCAGCTCGACATCTAGAGAGAGAGTGTCAGAGATCGTTGAGCCAAGGTACACGAAATCATGAACAACCTCCAGTTCTTGTGTAGAGATGGTAATAGAGGGAGGTGAGTCCACGCCCTGGCCCATGACTTGTGTTTTCTTCAGGCTGATTGCTGATCCAAAGTCTTGGCAGGCCTTACTAAAACGGTTCATAAGTTGTTGGAGGTCTTCAGCAGAATGGGCAACAACAGCTGCATCATCGGCAAAGAGGAAGTCCTGCATGCATATCAGCTGGACTTTGGTCTTCACTCTCAATCTAGAGAGATTAAAGAGCTTTCCATCTGGTCTAGTATGGAGATAGACACCTTCTGTTGCAGTTCCAAAAGCGTGCTTCAGCATGACAGCAAAAAAGATCCCAAACAGAGCTGGCACGAGGACACCACCCTGTTTCACTCCGCTTCGGATGTCAAAGGGATCTGATGTTGAGCCATCAAAAACTACAGTGCCCTTCATTTCCTCATGAAAGGACATGATGATGTTAAGGAGTCAAGGTGGACATCTGATCTTGGGAAGTATTTTAAAAAGGCTGTCCCTGCTAACCAAATCAAAGGCCTTTGTAAGATTTATGAAGGCCACAAAGAGTGGCTGTCGTTGTTCCCTACATTTCTCCTGCAACTGTCTGAAGGAGAATACCATGTCACTAGTGGATCTATTAGCTCGAAATCCACACTGTGATTCTGGATAGACTCTGTCTGCAAGCACCTGGAGCCTCTTCAGCACAACACGAGCAAGCAGCTTCCCTACAACGCTGAGAATAGAGATGCCATGGTAGTTATTGCAGTCGCCCCTGTCGCCTTTGTTCTTTTACAATGTGACGATGTTTGCATCCTTCATGTCCTGTGGTACTCCACCTTCCCTCCAGCAAAGACAGAAGATTTCATACAGCTCGGTGGTGATGATCTCTTTACAGCACTTCAGCACTTCAACAGGGATGTTATCCTTCCCAGGTGCCTTGTCGGAGGCGAGGGAATCCAAGGCCACTTTTATTTCTGCTAGAGTTGGTTTGCTGTCCAAATCTTCCAAGACAGGCAGGCACTTGATGTTATTTAATGCCTCTTTGGTTACTACATTCTCTCTAGAATATAGCTCAGAGTAGTGCTGCACCCAGCGTTCCATTTCCTGTGCTCGGTCCTGGATGATCACTCCTGTAGCAGACTTCAAAGGAGCAGATTTCTTCTGTATTGGACCTAAAGCCTGCTTGATACCATCATATATTCCCTTGATGGTACCTGTGTCCGCTGCTGTCTGTATCTGAGAGCAGAGCTGAAGCCAATAATCATTAGAACATCTCCTGGCAGCCTGTTGGACTTTGCTACGAGCAACTCGAAGAACCTGCAAGTTGTACTCACTAGGACAGGCTTTGTATGCTGCTAGAGCTCTCCTCTTTTCCTCGATGGCTGGCACCAACTCCTCCGAATGGGCTTCGAACCAGTCTGCCATCTTTTTGGTCTTCTTGCCAAATGTGGACAAGGCGGTGTTATAAACAGCGTTCTTGAAATGTTCCCATCGTTCAGGTGCATTTGCATCAGCTGGGCCTGGAAGGGTTTCCTCAAGCGCTTGGGCAAATTCCTCCACTTTTCTTTGATCACGAGTCTTGCTGATGTCAATACGGGGTGTTCCTTCCTTTTTCGTGTGATACAATCTCTTTGTTCGCAGTTTTACTCTACTACACACCAGAGTGATCAGTATCGCAATCAGCACTCTGGTAACTGTGTGTGATCGTAATACTAGGAAGGCTAGAGCGTCTAGTGAGGATCAAATCGAGCTGATGCCAATGCTTCGATCTTGGATGTCTCCAGGAAACTCTGTGTTGAAGCTTCGTATTAAAGAACGTGTTGCTGACACAAAGACCATAATAACAGCAAAACTCCAGCAAGCGTTGGCCATTTTCGTTCATCTTCCCAATGACAAAACAGTGTTCTTCAAAGTACACTGCAGTACTATCTAGGGTAGCTGCACTGAAACATAATGGGTGTGTGCATCCTAGCTAACTTAAGTCCCATTGATTTCAGTGTGATTCAATGGCATGTGGCCTTTTGCTAAGCATCCAATTGCAACTCAGTAGAAAAGAGAATATTTATGTTTCTCAGCAGACATAATTCTGTTTTAGAAGACTTTACAGTATGACACAAAAGAGGTACTTTCTCTCTAACCTAACTATTTTCGAAAAATGAAGGAAACTTTTATTCTAAATATCGGGTAGGAGGTTTCAGACATGCTGACAATATATTTCCTCAAACTGAAGCAGAAACAAGCATCTCACTGTGCCCTTTTTCTGTAGTTTGTGGGTGGAAAACTTTTTATGTTGAGCTCCATATTACCTTCTATTTAATTTTTAAAGCCACCCATGCATTAATTTATTTGTAAAATGCACATTCTCAGTTAATAGATCAACATTGCACACCCATCCCTGTTTACCTTCACTGCTTTCAATTCCAGCCATATTAATGGCAGGACCGTTTGCTGCAGGTCCTTGGGCATTCTTCAGCTGCTGCTCCAGTCGCTCAAGCTGGTAAACTAACGAGTTCTTTTCTGTGCTGAGATTCTCCAGCATGGTCTGCTTCTGAATCAGTGTCTCAGTCAACTGATATAGTCGATTTTCCAACTCTGTCTGGCTACTGCTACTCAGTGTTTTGTTTGTCAGCTGAAAAACAAGGAGAACAAATAAAAGGATGGCAACAGAAGATATTTAGGCCACTGCATAAACAGAGACTGATTTAAATCCGTTTTCCCATTGCAGATTTCAGAGGTTTCCTTGACCAGGCATGCATGCTAATTGATTACTGCAAGAAAACATACCTGTTTGCAATCACATAGAGCAGGAGTGGGTTATCCCAGTGGGTCTGGGGACCAAATTCCTGACCCAACAGCTGCACCTGGACCTTGGATGGGCACTTCCACTTTTAGTTTTTGGACTGAGGTGGCCTTGGGAAAGCTCCCAAGGTCTTTAAGATAAAAACAGCCATTTCTGGAGGCCTCCAGCTGCAGAAACAGGGCTTTCTGACCAAAAATGTTTTTAATCTTTTTTAACGGGAACCTCTGGAGTAGCCTTGAAAGCAGAAATATGGGCCACATGTTGCCCACCTCAATAAAGAATGTTAAAAGAACAAGTAATCAAGAATTCTTCAATACATCCAGTCCAGTCACCCTGGGAAGTGTGGAGATACATACAAGCAAGGATGAGAAGTGACCAGTCTTCTTCCCATCTGTGAAGCTAAGGAGGAGAGCAGGAAATACCTAGGCAGGCTCCATAGTAATTCTCATCTCCTCAGGAATGAATGTAAGAGGAAGAGCAGCCATGCAGGGCCAAAGCCTGCAAGGAGAGGTACTATGCAAAGAAACAATGGACATGTTAACCTAAGATGCATCTTGGCCTTGGACAACCAAAATGGTAGGTGGGCCTGGAACTCACCGTGGGCAAGTAACTGCGATGTTCTCTCCATCTCCTCCTTAATTATAGTAAGCAAAGGACAGACTATGGCAGCAGTAGGATGGGAAAAGATGAAGAGGCATGACTGCACTGCACTGCACTGGTGTTGAAGGCAGCTAAGGACGCTGGAATATATACGTCTGAAAGATCACATTATCCCATACGGGAATCCCTGCACTTTAAGATCTTTAAGTGAGCGCCCCTTTTTGGGGGGGGGGTTTCCCACTACAGTTCTTACCCAGCACACCTGCTGAGAACATGAGCGAAGATATTTTTGATGACTATGCAACTCTTTGTCTGATGAGGCTAGGTAAATAATCTGTGGCCCAACAAGGGGCTTTAATGAGGGAAGTTGTACTTTCTACCTTTTTAAATGTGCTTTTCGATCGTTTCCAATGGTTTTCATTTAATAGTTTTAATATGTAATATGTTGGATTTTAAAATACTGTATGGTTATATTTAGTTGTCTTGATCTAGCAGCCGTTAGGTGAGGATGAGGAATTGTTGAAGTTGGTGATATTTCGTTCTTGGCCAGGAAAGCTGGCCAGAAATTGGGGAGATTCTTGGATATAATAAAAAAGTCATATAGTAACCTTATGATACCCTATGACTCTATATTGTTCTAATAAAACTGCACTTCTTGCTGCTTAGGTCCAGTGCAATATGTTATTAATAATTTCCATAGCCCTAAATGGCTTGGGCCCTAGGCACTTGTTTGAGGGAGTGCTTTCTACATACATCCTTGCAGGTAGGATCAATAAACTACAGGGAGACACAGGAGGACTTTCTCATATGTAAGGTCCCAGCTGTTGAATGACTTCCGAATGGCATTAATGTCACTGCTTTTATTTCAATGCCAAGTTAAAGCCTGACCATTCACCCAGGCCTTTACACATTCTCTCAACAAACTTTGCACTGCTCACCACTCAATGGAATATTGATGAACTACATTTAATACAAACTTTATTACTTACTTGGTTTCTCAGTTTCTGAATTTCCTCCTCTCTGTCTGATATTCGGCTCTGTAGTGTACTTTTGGTCCGGTAAAGTTCTTCTTCAGTATAGCGAAGCTCCTGGGAAAAAAAAAGTAGCCAGAAGTGATTATTCTATCAAATACCACTGTTAACCTTCAGGCACATAGACATTTGAGGGCAGTCACATATTGGCTGAAATCCTGTCACACTGGTACATAAAAGGCGTAACTTGTGGAGGCGAACTGCTTCAAATTAAGGAATCTCTGTAGACATTATACATTGTGTGCAGAGTTGTACAATTCAGTACGCAACAAATAATATCTCTGCAGATTTCTTAACTTGAGGCAATTTGCCTTCAAAGGTTATGACTTTTGCCTAGCAGCACAACAGGATTTCAGCCATTGTTACAAAATCCACACTGGCAAGATAGGCATTCTATGGCACCATCCCTGAAAAACTGTAAATGTAGTTTTTTTTTTCTTTAAAAAAAATACAGACAAAAAACCAGCTGGGCAAAAATACATGCTTTTTTCACTGGGGTGCCAAGTCAATGTAACATGCCAAATGCCCTTCCCTCCCTCCACCCAAAAATGTCCCGTGCACTTTTTCGGCTAATCATGAAGCAAGAAACAGAAGAGTTGTACTCTTTTATCCATGTGGAAAAGGGTTAAGCAAAATACACAAAGTTGCTGCCATCGTGTTCCACTGGTTTTTACGCTGCGGAACTTTAAAGGCCAGTTTTACTGGGTGCTTCTTCCCCATGTTGGCTCTCAGCTATCCACCAGTTTCGCAAGAACCAGCACTGGTTATCCAGAACATCTCTCCAGTAATTTAAACGAGCGTAGAGCTTTCGGAGGGAAAGAGAGACTCCTCTTGCATGAAGACCACTTTTACACCACTGGCGCAATAAAACAACCACTGTAGCTCAAAGAGAATAGCTGGACAAGCCAACACCACTCTTATGAAGTAACATCAGAAGCTAACGTCCTAGTCACTCCTCACAATCAATAAAAGCAGCAGTAATAAACAGTAGTGATAGCAGCAGCAGTTGCCATTAGCCTCACACAAATGATTTTAGCTTCACAACAAATGGCTCCTAAGTAAGGAATCAAAAGGTACCTGTGAGAGGCTCGGCTTATGAATCTTCAGTGTCTACACCTAGAATCCCATACTTTAGAACAGAACTGTTGTCCTTTCGCTGTTTTTGGCCTATAATTTTCCTCAGCCCTGTTCAGCATAGCTAGCACTGATGGATCATGAGAACTGCAGTCTAAAAACCTTCAGTAGCACTGTGGGTTTCCAACCCCTGCTTCAAGGGATATTTCAGTCATATAACCAAACATGTTTCCACAGCCATGAGGGCTAGAAAACTGAGCTAAAGTAGAACAGTCTTACCACCTGACAAGAACAGGTGCCTCAACTAAGTGCAATGAATGGATCAAGAGCTGTTTGTTTTTGTTTTCAAATGGACTCGGTCAGGGCCAGCCCTAACATTAGACAAAGTGAAGCAACGATCTCAGGTGGCAGGTACTGGAGGGCAGCAATGGCTCTCCCTTTGTTGTTCCTCCATCCCCCTCTCTTGGAGTACAGAGCTGGAGGTGTCAGTTTAGCTTGTCTTCATCCTTTAAAACATGGCTCCTGTCCTCAAAGCAAGGAAGGATGCTGCCACATCATCAATATTGAAGCTAAGATTAAATTGGCATTGTGGTCAGCTTCTATTTATGGAATGAGGAGAGGGGTGCAATCCTGCTATTTGCCACAGGCAGCAAAATGTCTTGGGTTGGAACTGCAGAGGGGACACACAGTTGCCAGAGTTCATACCTAATGATCATACTATTTAAAACCAAGTTGTAGCACCTGAACAGCCAAGAAGAGTCAAGTAAATAAGAGCCAAGATTTATGTGTCAACACAAACCCATTCAAAGGGTTTGGATAGTCTTTAATAATATTTCCACCGCTGAGCCAAAGGTAGCGTTGAATATTCGCTATGCATCGAGGGGACAACTGTAATAGAACACTTCCATAAATCTTCATAATTCATGATAAATAACTATATTTTGAGAGCAAATGTGGATCTTTTGCCTTTTCATTAGTTCAGCCTGGTATTATCAAATCAATATGGAATTTCTGAAGGGACAGGTAATCCTGCAAGATAACAAGTTCCCGTCAGGTAAATGAAATTAAATGGTTTTTCTCCCATAGCTTCAGGGTCATCTCACAGTAACTATTCATGATATATTAAAAAAAAATGATGAGATACAGGAAAAACAATCCACTCCAACAGAGGATACGGTTGCAAACTACAACCATTTCAAAAAGAAAATAAAAATTAGGGCTCTTCAGTGACCTTACTAGAGGTTCATGCACCACAGTATGCGGGAAATGTTCTGCCATTTTCCCTTAAGTATGAGCATTCGACCTCTAATAATGGTCATCCTACTTGTCTACCCACAGGACAATTACAAATACAGTTAACATTATTCATCACAGAAGAACATCATCTTAATTGATTTAAGAAGTAGAGGCCAAATTTTTATCCCCAGCACTAGGAGAAGCTGTGCCAGGCCTGGAAACAACTAAAACTACAAAAAGCTAGAAGCCGTGGTTTGATGTGCATTTTGTGGAAAACTTGGAGGGCCTCCCAACTTACTTAGACCAAAAGGAAAAGGAAAAAAAAAGACACTTCCTGGAGGACTCCAGAAGTAAAAAACATTATTTTAAATCTTTATTTGGCTTGTGGGGCATTGGCAAGAAGCTCTGTAGAGGTCTGGAGTAGGCACCCAAATGGCCCTGGAGGACACAGTATGCCAATATCAAAATCTGGTGGAGGAGCCCACTAACAATCTGCAGCTGTGAGACATGTCTAATAGCTATTTGACGAGAACCCCATATTATGTGCCCTTTCCCATCACTTACTCTGGTCGAAAAAGTGATAGGTTAGTCACCAACTACTCTAAACTTGAAATGGAAAAACTTACAGCTCTGTGTAGAACCAAGTTCACACTCATACTTTCCTTTATAACTCATGTCTCCACTTGCCCCTGGCATCTGATGCCTTTACATGATTCAAGCATTTAATTTCCATCGTTTCTAGCTCACATTTCTTTTGAAAATGCTTGAAGTGGCAAGCAAACTATACAAATATAAAGCAATATCTAAAACTTAGCCAAAACAAACAGCATCTGAAGACTGCAACCCCAAAGGTATTCACAAAAAAGCAAATCCTAAGAGACTCAGGGGGTAGGGGGGTGATGCTTACTTGCTTCTGAGTAAACATGCTTAAGATTGCACTGTAAAACTGCAATTTATAAAGATGAAATCAGTACAGAGCAGCATGTCAAATTTATAAAATTGTACTGCCCTATATCTGCTTTTTTTAAAAAGTAAAAGTTTTCAAGGTGGTAAAAAGCAGTAATAGTTTAAAAATGTTGTTGGGCAGATAGAATCAGCTCTCTAGATGTTACCTGCTTCTGTCTTTCTAGCTCAGCCTCCACTTCTTGCTTGGCTGTTTTTTGTGCTGAAATTTGATCCTGCAAATCTTGAATTTGTTCTCTCGTGGACTCAGCTTCACTTATCTGCTGTGCTTCTGTATCCTACAAAAAATGGAATGTTATTGTACAATTTTATGCCATTGTGTAAACAGCAATCCTTCTATTAAAAAACAAACAAACAGCAAGAGGTCTTGTTTCCACATATGATCCTGATCCTCCATCCAAAGAATTTCTGCTCCACCTCGTAAACAAGCTTTTTACGTACATCCTAGGCTGGCAGATTTTTGTAACACCTAGAAGAAAATTTGCTGGGGAATATGCACCAGTCACAAGACCAGCCTTACAATTAAGCAGAATAAGGCAGCTGCCTCAGGCAGCAGATATTCAAAGAATACAATCTGTCCGTACGTCTTCATTTTAGGCATTACAATACCTTTAGTCTGTCTTAATGGGTTGGATGTGCCTTCCCACTCAAGCTTTTCTTGGGATGTTACATCAGAAAGTCACAAAACAAGAGTCACTGCCTGATGAGCCACTTCTGTCATGCTGAGTTTGTGCCTTTGTCTCACTGTCAAACCACCCTGACAGCTATCGGTGGCCCCACTCTGCCACATTTCCTTACAACTCAGAACAGACTCTCTGTTTCTTTCTTTCTCTCTCTTATAGAAGCATGGCATTGGAAACAGAGACATCGGGGCCAAAAGGAGAGAGAGCAACCTGAAGAATATAGAAAGAGACGCACTACTTCAGACCAGAGGCCTACCTAGTATCAGCATCGTTTTCCCCACAGTGGCCAGTCAAAGCACCACAGAAATCCCACAAGTAAACAATACAAGGAGCTGCCTGTGTTCCCCAACCGCTGGCGCTCTAAGGGAAACCGCAGGTCATCGTGATTAACAGCCACTGATCTCATCTGGACCAGGGTTGGCCCTGATCCAGCTGAGCTAAGAGGAAGACAGATAGTGAAGGGTGGCACCACAGAGAACAGAAGTGCCATAGTGAAGGTAGCACCACAATGAAGGGTGGGACCATAGGAAAGCATTATACTGAAGGGAGTTTTGCTGATCAAACTTATCAGATATTTCTTCAGAACAACGGAGGGCAGAGTATATGCACTTACCCTATCTTTCACTTCACACAACTCTGAACTAGTTAGGGTTGAGGGCATTTGATTAGGGGTACCTTTTGAACTTTATGATGGACAGGAATCTGAAGTCTGTCTGAAGTCTAGTTATGACCTGACAACTGAACCACTGTATCATATTAGGTTAGTTTTCCACTCCAACCTGATTTACATCAGTCCAAAAAAACCCCCAAAAAGGAACTAAAGCAGGACTGGTACCTGCTTTTGTGCAATGACAAATACTGGGGAGTTCTTTACTCTCGATTCATGGTTCAGTATAATACCTGCAGTTCTGTTCTCAGTTGCTGTATTTGCCCCCGTAGCTTCTGCATCTCTTCCTTCTGCATGTCCCGCTCGTGTCTCAGTTCTTCCAACTCCATAAGGCTTGCTGTTTGGCTGTCCAGGCCTTCAATCCCAGAGCCTTCTTTCAGACTGTTTATCAACTTTTCTTTGGACTGAGGTTTAAACAAATAAGTACAGGCTGTTTAAAAAATCACCAGAATCTACCTGTGCTTGATGACATACACTTGATCACATATTTATGTTACAAGGGTTCACTCTGAATCTAACAATATCTTGGTCATAAGGAGGGTTTAAAATAACAGCTATCCCTTGTTATTTGCCAATATTATTGGACCATTTTTGCAACCTCACAAGCTGCCTTTAGTAGGTTTGGCTGGGAGGGACCTTTATGAGCTGGGATGACTATCAATCTGTCTAAAAGCAACCAATGATTCCTTCTCTGTCTCTGATTTCAAAGAAAGCCCCACCTCTCTGTTCTGTGGCTTTTTTCTCTCTGTGTTGCCCGCTGGCAGTTAGGAGTCTGTTGAGGCCTGTTGCTGACAGTCAGTCAGCCATGTTTGTTCAGTTTGCTGTTGATCTGTTCAACTGTAAGTAAATTAAAAATTTTATTCTTTTTCCTACGTATGTCTCTGAGTGAGGCTGAGATTGTAAGTGCCAGTTAATGAGAAAAAGGGTTGGACTACTGTGGAAAACCTGAAGCTATTCTGGTCTGTGAGTCCCTGCACTTCTGCTGTGCGGCTATAGGAATTTAACCAAAAATTCAAAACTCTGCAACAAATATCTGGTATTTAAGAGATGCACTGTCTTGGTACATGGAGATTCCTTTTGCATAATTAGCTTGCATGGTTAATAGTCTGACATAGTGATGGGTAACAATCCAGGTATTGTTGGACTACAGCTTCTATAATCTCTCACCAGTGGCCACGATGGACAAGGTAAAGGGAAACAGAATTTAACCTTATCCCTGCAACTCCTTTGCTGCAAATGAGGGCTAAAATTAAATGTTGCCCCATAAAGAATTCCCTGTACCAGCTATCCACTCCGTTCCACCCCTGCTTCACCACACTTCACCCACACCCATACGGTCAGTTAGCACTCTGTGGCCATGAAGCTGCCTCAGATCCCGTTTCAGGACAGAAGTGGGACAAAAATGAAAGAAGGAATGCAAAAATGAAAGGAAGTCTGCTCTGACCTCATTGGGGTGTTTTCTCCCATTTCTACCTAAATGTCTGCCTGACTGTGCCCACCCTTGCCCCCCCCCCCCCCCCCGGCCTTCTGGCCACAGGCTAATGATACTTCTCACATTATGTGTGGACCAGAGTTAGTAAAATTAATTTTTAGACTGCAACTTCCAGAATCCCACATTGGATAGAAAATTCTAGGAACTCTAGTCCGAAAATGTCATGTTTCCAACCTCAGTATGGACAAAGCTATTATGTTTACATAAGATGAATTGGCATCACTATCACCCTGTATCATTCTTGGTTTCACATACACTCTCTCATGAGGCCTGAATTGTATTGTATGGATTTGGAGGAAACAGCTTTACCTGGAGGATGCGTGTAGCTTTTTGTTTGTAGTCAACCAACTCTTGCTTGGCAGACTCCAAACCAGCTTTGGCTGTTTTAACTTGTTGCTGAAATTCATCTGCCTTCCGCTTCTCTTCCGCCAACTTTCTCTCAGCTGCAGTTACAGCTTCAGCCAAATTCTGACGTTCAGCTTCCATTTTACTCAGGCGAGCAGCAAACTCATTCTGCATACAGCAAATTCATTTTTTTATTAGAC
The DNA here is from genome assembly GCA_037013535.1 of Intellagama lesueurii. Classification (NCBI taxonomy): domain Eukaryota; kingdom Metazoa; phylum Chordata; class Lepidosauria; order Squamata; family Agamidae; genus Intellagama; species Intellagama lesueurii. The sequence continues at coordinate 25,823,933 of JBAJHW010000001.1, forward strand.
AGGTGAGACACCCAAAAGGTGGAAAAGGGCAACTAGCATAAGCATACTGTGACATGAATATAAAAACAGAGAAATTGTATAATATTAAATAAAAATTAAGAGACTAGAATTTTTAAAAAGATATCAAATAGTCCAATTTAAATTAACTTCACATTTGTGCCGCAACACTTCCCTGCTTGATCTTGTTTTCCAATAAGGCACTACGCTAATGCCTGGAACGTATGCAGCAGGGTATGGGGCAAGCAGAATTACACTGTTCAACTTCACTAGACATTTCACACAGACACACATCCCAACAGGGGCTTAACATGCAAGGCTTGACACAACAGTCCATTAACATGGAGAATGGGGCAGGTTGGCTCAGTTATGATCTAACACTGTGTATACCCATGTATGGGAATGGAACCAATGTTTGCTCTACTTATCCCCTTTGAACAATCAGTTAATTATACTTCTAGCTTCTTCTTTTTTTAAAATCATTTTTTTTAAAAAATTGGATGTTTCATGCATTACAAAGTTCCTTCACAAAAGGCACTGTCACATAGAAGGCAAAACCTTGATAACTTGCAAACAACCCATGCGCACAATGGATTTATCTGTGTTGTTTATATATATATATATTATATATATAATGGCTTGTACATCTTAGCAGTGTGGAACTATTTTAAAACGATTTCTCCTGAACGTGCCATTTCAAGTATGCATGCTGACTCCAGGAACGTTGCCCCAGCGCCGTGCTCTCAAACTCAACTGCATAGAAAGCCTATGTGCCTACAGATGGAGGAGCAAGGCGAGCTTCTCTCCACATACACTGACTTATACACAGGCAGAGGAAGGGAGGTTATGTGGCACCCTATTGTCTGAACGCACCAATCTTGTCCGCAAAAGTTTCTGACTCCCAACCAAAAATCAGAAACAATGTGGGTTAAAATTAACTTGTTCCTCCTAATTTGTTCAAGACCGACTTTAGGTAACAACTGTTCTCAACGCTGTATTTCACTACTGGACATTTAAAATCATTTGTTCAAGTTTGACATTTTGATTAATAAGTTAAGTCTGTCATCTTTCTTAATCTTTCTGACTTTATTTTATTATTTATTTTTTGGATTTCTATCCCACCCATCTAGACCAAAGGTCTACTCTGGGCGGTTAACAATTAATTCACCTTAATGATTTCAAGCTAGTGTGAAAGTGAGAACACTGAAGTTTCTACGTTCTGTGCCCAACTGTTGAAGAGCAGCAACAACACAGACGTTTTTCCTCCTCAAATTAGGCTGCTTTAATGTACAAAGCTTGGGGTAGCCAGGAGTGGACCTTTGGACTGTGAACCCAGTTTAGTTCTAGTCCTAAAAAGAAGTTCAATTGGCTTACAAGAACCCTTCACTTTGATTTCAAGCATTTGCTTTTCGTACTCGTTAGAAGACCTTGGAATTCCAGGGAAAAACAAAGTAGACCCATCACCTCCCAAGAATGTCTACCCCTGCTATAGTGCAGTCACTCAGTCAGTGCAAGGAACTCTGAAATTGGCAGTTCTAACCTGCATCTGTTTGTAGCCTTCTTGCTCCCTTCTAAGTGCAGACTCTGCATCGTGCAGCCTTTCCTGAAGCATCTGGAGAGCTTGATTGTGCAAACTGTTCCCTTCACTGTTATCCTGAATTATTCTAGGCAGGCAAGAAGTAAAGAGTTACTGAAGCAGAAGGAGACATATCCTTTCTTTCCAAAACACAACCCATGCAATGGTGCGGAAACCTTCTATACCCAGCACATTTCAGTTCCTGGACTCTGTCCAGGATCCCTGTTCCCCCCCCCCGCCCTCACTTGCTTATTTCTGTGTTAAGTAAAGGTAGGAGTGTATGTGTCTCTGTGTATGTAACTATGAAAGAAACTGTCCATAATATTATTTTATCACAAACTATTTTAAAGTTTCTTATAATTAGTTCAGGCCACATTCCTTCCCTCCCTTTTCACTCAGTGCAGGGACAGGCAATGTTTTGGTGGTCCAAGGGCCAAGGTTCTGCGCCCAAGACTCACCACAGGCTGTGTTACTCATGGAAAAAATCAGAACAGGATGTGGCTGGACATCCACTTCCTGTTTCATTGGTTGGTTGGTTTGTGGAGGGATGGAGAGCTGAGTGCAAAATTTATGCTCTTCTAGGAGGGTTCCACTTTGGGGAATTTGTGTGTGTGTGTGTGTGTGTGTGTGTGTGAGGAGAGCTTAGTGCCTAGGAAAAGGCATCTGAATTCACACCTTTTCTTGTCCATGAAGCTCACTCGGTGATTGTAGGCTAATCTAACTGATTCAGTAATTAGAAATGTGAAAATAAAAATAATTACATTCCATCAAATCAATTCTAACTGATGGCAAACCTTTCCAGGGTTTTCTAGGTACAGAATACTGAGAAATGGTTTAGCACTCCCTTCTTCAGGGGGCATCCTGGGGCTGTACAGCTTGCCTAAGGCAACACAAGATGGCTCCACTTGCAGGAGGCACAGTGGGGAAGCGAACTCCCAGCCTCTGGCTCAGCAGCCAGATACCTAACTCTCTGAGCTATCCAGCCAGCTAGAACACCCAAAGAAAAGCAGGACAATATAAGCAGAGGCCCCCTTATGTTGTGCTTCCGGGGGAACAATTCTTTACACTGCATTACAAGCTCCTTCTTAGAACTCAGAGAGATGAAAAAAACGAAAGCCACACCAAAATTATATAGTGGAACCTCTACTTACGAACGTCCCTACCTACGAACATTTCGACTTACGAACAGCTCCGTCCGCAAAATTTTGCTTCTACTTGCGAACGGAGCTTCAACTTACGTTCTGTTTAAAAGGTGTTCCCTCCCTCCCTCCTTTCCTGCCTTTTTTTTTTTAACCTAAGTCATCTTAGGTTAAAAGAAAAAAAAGAAAAAAATTCTCCCCCTAGTGGTAGAGGACGGATTAACCGGCTTTGCATTAGTTCCTATGGGAACGAATGCTTCGACATACGAACGGCGCCTCTACATAAGAACAAAAAACAGCTGGAATGGATTAATCGGTTTTCAATGCATTCCTATGGGAAATCTTGCTTCTACTTACGAACGTTTCAATTTAAGAACATCTTCTGGGACGGATTAAGTTCGTAAGTAGAGGTTCCACTGTAATCCCTTGGATGGAGAAGGGTCTGGATTCCAGCATTCCAGCCAATAGGCTTTTGAAAGATACACATTCTTCACCCACAAGAAATGTTCCAGATTGAGAAGAAAATTAGGTCCAACTGAAATGATATCTAAGTACTATGGTTTGGGATGGCTCTCCCATCAAAACAGCCTGACTAAGAGCTTCATCGATACAGCTTAAGAGCTTCCATGGTTCAAAATCATCAGCTGCCAGATTGGGCATCTGTTGTTCGCTCCCTTTCAAAACCTCAAAAATTACCCAAACTATAAGGGAGAAACTACAAAAGCAAAAGCTCCTAAATCACTAGTGCATCATTTAAATCAAACCTTCCCAGAGCTTTAAAAAGTTATTTCTTAAACTACAACTCAAGAATCCCCAGCCAACATGGCCGGTGCCATGAGGGTTCTCCTACAAAGTCAGAGATGGCTGGTTGGAGCTAGCTGGCCATTGACGATGGAACCCCAAAATCTGATTATATAGACACATAAAAAATTATCTAGAAACAAAAATGGGCACAACAGAGAAAACAAGTCTAAAAAATTCAATCTTTCCAACTACAAAAGAGCGACAATGACTTCAAATACCGTGATTTTTCGTTCTGCAGTGCTTCCAATGCCTTACTGCGTGAATTCAGAAGCTGGTCTGCTTCCTGTAATCGCACTTTCAAGACAGCCAACTGAGAATCTTTGGCAGCAGCCGCTTCCGTCAGATCATCAACTTGAGCTTGAAGCTCCCGAACCAGCCTGTCATTGTGTGAATTCTCAACGTTCCACTTCTCAACTCTTGCCCGGGCATTATTTAATTCTGCAAAGTGTAGGTCAACAAATGTTAGCATGACTGAGCCTGTGGGTGGCATATCTGTCTACAACCACATTTCTTATGTGAGCGACGTGATTCTGAAAGCAATTAGGAATCAGAATACAAGGAAATCAATTTACTAGACAGTCCAACCATGCTGATGCACTGCAAATATAATGCCCCCAATTCTCAAACCAGAGCACAGGAACAGTATTTTTCTGGACTACAAGTTCCAAATAGCCTAGCCAACATAGCTAGTGGTTGGAATAGGCATGTTACATGAGCTTACATCACTTTTTCTTCTCATCATTGCATGGATTCCTCCCTTCCACCCACTGTTTATTTTGAGCACTGTGCTTGACTGGTAGTAATCCATCATAAACACTAATTATATATTTTTAGAGCAGAGTTTACAAACCTTTTTCAAACCCTGTCTTCCTAACATGGTTATAAGACCAATCACAGCTAGTATTAATCACGACTTCTACAGACTCAAGCACAGCAGTACCTGAATCCAGGTCAACCCTTGAGCTCACAGGTAACCTTCAGCCTGATTTCATATAAATCTCACCGAGGTCTCAGTTAGATCTTTGCAAGAAGAATCTGTTCTTTCCTCAGCAGATAAAGAAAAATCGCTGGATGGATTCAAAAGAGCATTGAAGACCTGGCTCTTCTGCCAGGCTTTCCCGGAGTACGAGGATCTTGCCCTCCCTTTTTACCATTCTTTTTGCCATCCTCTCCATCACCCTTTTTGCCACCTTTACTGCCATCTGTTTTAATTTCCCTATTTGTTATTTATTAATTTATTTTTATTGTGTTTTTAATTTTTTCCCTTATATTGTTGTTAGCTGCCCAGAGTGGCCTGGTTGCCAGATGGTGCGGGATATAAATTCAAATAATAAATGAATAAATAAAAAGGGGAAAGGAGAAAGAAAATGGGATGACACAGAGATAAAAGGAGGACAAAAAGAAAGAAAGAAAGAAAAGGAAAAATCTCACCTGTTTGGGTCTCTTTGGCTCGCTGGATTAATGAAGCCATTTCTTGATTTAAAGACTGCACTTCATTCCGCAGAAGTTGATTCTCTAAGCGAAGATTGGATAGCTCGTGCAATGTGCTATCACTGGGTGCAAGGGTGGGATTCAGTTCTGTGCTCTGCAATGTCTCTTTTTTGACATCCACATCAACCTCCAGTCCAGAACTGGAACTATCAGGAGTCCCTGTGTAAAGACATCAGCACTGAACCAAACGTAATTCTTTGCTCACTTACGAACAGTGAAATCCTAGATCTACTAAAAAAAAAATGAGCCCCACTGAGTTCAATAGGACTTACTCTCAATAAGCAAGTTTAAGATCACAGCCAAACAGGAAATTTGCTGCTACAGTAATGAGGGACAATAGGCCGCAATTTTAAAAGATGTCTGAACAACTAAACAGCTATCCAAACAGGAGACACCTATTCATGCTAAAGCTTCATTGAAGTTAAAATCCACCATAAACAACCCTAACAGTTTCGATGTTTTAAAGGACTAGAAACAGTAGTAAGGCATACCAAGCCTTGGCAGCTGTGATCCATAATGCCAAATATAGCTCATAAGAAGCTGAATTAACCTCCTGGTTCTTCCATGTGCTGGGGGGGCTCATGTGGACAAGATTGTGTCTGCACATCTCAATCATCATCATCATCATCAATTATTATTATTATTATTAAGAATTGAAAGTAAAAAATTGGAAAAACTAACAAAATACAAAGACCTGGCAATCGAAACATCTCGCCTCTGAAGGAAACACACTTCAGTGGTCCCCATAGTCATGGGGGCTTTGGGAACAATATCAAGAAATTTCACACAGTACTATAAGCAGTTGCAGATATCAGAAATAACATCAAAGCTACAAAAAATAGCAATATTAGGAACAGCATACAGAGTGTGCTGGTATTTAACAGATACTTAGGTTTTTGGTTAAATCTTGCATCTGTTATATAATACCAGTCAATGTTTTATTGATTGACTGTGCCTAGCATTTTTTAATAACAACAACAACTGTACTGCAGAGCTGGAAGGGACCCTATGGATCACCAAACCCGGACCCTCTCAAGGAGGCATGGTGGGGAACTGAACTCCCAACCTCTGACTCTATAGCTGGAGACTGAGCTATCCAGCAGTGTGCCCACATAAATATGAGACATTTGGTAAAAGACAAAACACAGTGGACAACTGAGTTAGCATCAGTGAATTGCAAGTGGCACAGATTCACAAGTTTGCCTTATCACAACCAACACTGTATGCAATAAAACGTGCATCCTGAGGAAGCTGTTCAGATAGCTTCACATCAAAGGCTCAGGAACAGGGAAGGCACAGCCACCAGGACTCCTCCTGAAAAGGTCATCCAGCAGCTCTTATGCCTGGCTGAAGAAACTCCCAACCCTAACTTTTCTCCTTAGGTTTCCTCGTTTCCTTTTCTTTCCCTCCCTTTGTGTGTTATGCATTCTCAGATCATAATCCTGAAGGAGGGAATGGCAAACACTTCTGTGTATTCACTACCAAGAAAACCCTGAAAAGGATCACCATCAGACTTGATGGATAATGGTGATGAAGATGATGATGATCAGCAGAAGGACCCAAGGCATCTATTAAGCCAAACATTTTCATCCCAGCTGTAAAGGCAAACCTATCATGAAAAAACATGAGGTGGCCATATCAGGGTGTGTAATGAAACGCAGCAACACAAGAGACTATCCGCAGGGAACAATTCCCACACAATGAAGTGAGAGGAAATACAAAACAGAACAGCTCCCATTCCTTAAGAGAACTTTTCAACTTTATATATAGGAGAATTTGTCAAGGATTTCACCTCAAATTGGTTAGTAGATGGGATACTTGGATTTCTAGCCCAAGCTTGCCAGTGTTTTAGACAGACCCTGATGGCCAAGGGATGCTAAATGAAATCCAAGTTTCAAATATCAATTTGCATTTTAACTGATCATTAGACTTTTCCTTTTTTTTTAACACAAGGTAAAGAGTTACAAAATTAACAGCTGATGTATGCTGGCAATACCTACACTGCATATGCAACTAGAATAATTAGCAACTAGAATCATGAAGTTCAACAATTCACTGAGACCAACAGCCAACTAACTGAAGCCTCCTAATTAGCAGAGCTTGCAGGGAAATTACAGGAAGAACCAGTACAACTAATACACACTAAGGATGAAATGCAGATCAACAGGAACAACCACTGCCTACTTGGTTCCTGATAGTTTCCACTTTATACAAATACTGTACAATATTACTGAATCTATTGTTATTATGGCGTTATAGAAACAGTGAGAAGCCTTTGGATCACCAGATGTTCTGGACTACAATTCCCACAATCCACTGGCCATTGCTGGTTAGTTTCTGAAAGTTGACGTCCAAAACAACTAGAGTAACAAAGGCTCCCCATCTCATGGCTTAAGAGAAATAAAGCATACAGTATTCTGTTTTAGTGGTGAATAAGATTATGTTTCCAGCATGGACACCTACAAATACCTTGGCAACTAAGGATTAAAAGTGAAGCTATTTTTAACTAGCCACATACCCTCTATTTTCTTAGAAGTACAGTAGGACTCTTGTATCTGCAGGGTATCTGTTCCAAGACACACACCCCAAATGCTGAAAAATGCAGATTATAACAAACACTATTTTGATAGAAAATGCTGTACATAGCATGGGTCTCTGGCCCCCTCTAGTGGCCAGTTCTGGTAACTTCATCTTTAGAAATATATATTTCTAGGATTTTTCTTTTAATATTTTTCAACCACAGATAAGTGAATCAGCAGATACTGAGCAAATGGATAAGGACATCCTACTATTAGGATTAGGACCTCAACATTAGCTGAGGAGAAAAACACAACTTTTTGCCCTTTGACATGAAATCAAAAGATTAAACAGTGGCACCCAAATAGCACTAGCAAAACAATTAACCAGAAGGCTGCATTCAAAGAAGCACATTGAGATGCAGTGCATACTGCGGCAGCCAGTTCTCCAATTCATTTATGTACATGCTGCCTAAAGTAGATGTGACGGGGGAGGTATTTCTGCCCATTTTCCTAGGACACTTCTCATTATCCTATTTGGATACTACACAGCTTGAAACAGAGGTTGGGATGGCTATCTCCCTGCTCTATAAGCAGTATGTGAATAGGGGGAGTGGGGGAGGCAGGGCATTCCTCAGTATAATACCTTCTGGGTGTGATGTGTCACAACTCTGACAACCCCCAGTCAGCCGGATCCCTGGCTAGGGTGCTGGGGATAGTAAGAATTATAGCCCAACATATCTGTAGGGCTTGGTTCCAGAACTGGTACAGTAATATTAACTATACAGCTGAGCTTAAAAAGCCATGCAATTGTCATGAATTTATAACCAAGGATCCTGCTAGTAAATGATAGCCAGACTTTCAGGTGATCTACAACATTGGTCTTAACCTTCCATTCTTCAGCCGATTTAGATTTCAATTCACAGTTGCTCTAGCCAGTATGATCAATAGGCACAGGATTCTGGGATATGAAGTTCAACAACTCTCAGGGAGTCACATTTGGAAGCCGCTGATCTACAGCAATCCATTCTGGTGGTGACATTAACACTGAAGAGGAATGCACAACTGAAGATTCATAAACTGGGACAACACTACTTTAGACACACACACACACCAAATCAGAATTTGTATGATGTAGTCATCATACAAAGCTGGGTTCCTTTTGCCAATAATACACATTCAAATATCCCTTAATACTCTCTTTTAACATTTCTAGTTTATGCTTAACTACCATTGCCTTGGCTCTGAATGGAAACATCTTCACCGGTTTTCAAGCTCTGAGAACTTGCCGACACAGAGCTAATGCTTGAAGTCCGAGAATGATTTTGAGCAGCGGCTGGTCTGGTTTTCTCTTTTTTAAGCTCCTTTTTCCCATTTGGTTCTTTTTCAGAGCTATTGAGAAAATCAAACAGGAGTTCATCACTGGGTTCAGATTTTTTCCTTCGCACAAACTGGGAAGAGGGTCTGGGAGTGGAAGCCATGTCAGTGGAAGGAGAGGCTTCCACAGATGCCCTAGGTGGTGCTTTAACATTGGCAGTCCCTGCTAGGATTGTTGCCTTCTGGTGTTTAATGTTTTCTGCTGCTGAGGAGATGAAGTTGGATTTAGACGATGCCTGAAACGGCTGCTCTCTGCTCTGGGGTTCGAGCCTGGAATACTCGCTGACGTCATCCAGGTGACTGTTGCTGTAGATCTCGTTGCCTCCTTCCTCCTTCTTGCTTAAGGCAGATGCAGCACCTTGATCTACTCTGTTGAGAAGGTCCTCTGCCTTTCCAGCCAGGTCAGCAAGCCACGACATTATTGATGTCAAAGACTACAGAAAATCCAGTCATCCAATTTTCACCCTGGAGGGATAAACATATAAGCAATCGTGATTTTAGATTAGGGAGACTCAAATCAAATGCCAAATTGCAAGCAAGCAAGCGAGCAAGCAAACAAACAAACAAGAGAAATCAGAAAAGTTATCAGGCAAAATTCAAAGAAAAAACAAAACAAGACAAAAACATGTGGCACCTTAAAGACTAACCATTATATTTTAACATGAGCTTTTGTGGATCATGTCCACTTCTTCAGATATATGGAAAAAATGAGATGCAGAATGAAATACAGAAATCACAAGTAAAACATTCAAAACATTCACTGGCTTAAAATATAATAGTCTTTAAGGTGCCACATGTTTTTGTCTTTTTTTGACTTAAGAAACCGAGGTTTCTTCAATCCATTTTTTCATTCTGCATTTCTTTTTTCCCCATTTGTTTGAAGTGGACATGATCCACAAAAGCTCACGTTAAAACATAATAGTCTTTAAAGTCTTTAAATCCTCCAGCTAGCACTGATTCTAAGAACTATAATCCAATACTAGTTTTTTCCATGCTCTGGAAATAACACATTTTATCTGCAGGAGATGGATTTGGGACATTATTAAAGGCAAGCAAGTGGGAAACAGATCAGTGTAAACCATAGGGCACAATCAGTTGTGAAGTCTTTTTGTAGAGGCTTCACTGAAATTAACTGGAGTTGGGCAAGCCCCAAAATTAAACATATCATTTTTTTAAAAAAAATGTACAATGAATCTGAGTAGAACAGGTTCAGATAAGTTAAACTGTTAGAATAAATTCTCCCAAGGAAGAACTAGGCATAACAATGATTACATATTTATAAATGACAGTGTCATCTATTTCACTCTAGGAACACACAGACAAGAATATGAATACAGAACATTTACAACAATGGGTATTACAGCATCTAAATGACTACAATTTTTATTTGGCATAAGATTTTGTTGCTTACACCTCATTCCAACATCTGCAGCTGATGAAGTGAGCTGTAGTTCATAAAAGTTTATGCCAGATAAAACACTGTCCTTTTAGATGCCAAAAGATTCTTTATTGTTTTGAAAATAACATATTCTGAAAATAAATAGGCAGAAGCTCATATCTTCAAGCTGCTATATACCTAGAAATTACAGAAATCCAATTCACACAATTAGCTCATTGTAGTTTCTGATCTTTTAGCCTTTTGTTTCTGTCCATGGAGTTTTCTTGGCAAAGATACTGAAGTGGCTTGCCAGTTCCTGCTCCAGGTGGATTGCGTTTAGAAGGATCTTTATGGCATGGGCAGCTTCGTGTAGGTGGTTATCCTAACCCAGTGGTTCTTAACCTTTGTTACTCAGGTGTTTTTGAACTGCAACTCCCAGAAACCCCAGCCAGCACAGCTGGTGGTGAAGGCTTCTGGGAGTTGCAGTCCAAAAACACCTGAGTAACAAAGGTTAAGAACCACTGTCCTAACCTATCCATTTTGAAGGAAATCAACCCTGAGTGCTCACTGGAAGGACAGATCCTGAAGCTGAGGCTCCAATATTTTGGCCATCTCATGAGAAGAGAAATCTCCCTGGAAAAGACCCTGATGTTGGGAAAGTGTGAAGGCAAGAGGAGAAGGGGACGACAGAGGACGAGATGGTCGGACAGTGTCACCAAAGTTACCAACATGAATTTGACCCAACTCCGGGAGGCAGTGGAAGACAGGAGGGCCTGGAGTGCTCTGGTCCATGGGGTCACGAAGAGTCCGACACGACTAAACGACTAAACAACAACAACAGTTTCTGATCTTACGTCCGCTTTGAGAAATTTGTTATCGTTGTCATTGATACCAACATTTACAGAATGTCTTAAATGTCGTAAGTGCTGCACAGCTATTAAGAGACAGGACAGTTCCTGCCCACAAGGTCATAAGCCCATACAAAAGAAACGGTCTTGGAAAGGGAAGAGGAAAACAATTACAATAATTGACATAATAGCAAAGGAAAAGGTACTGAAGAGGGAAAAAGAAAGGAAGCAAATTCCGGTAAGCAGAGGAGAAGGATCCTTATGGCATGGGCAGCTTCCCGTAGGTGGTTATTCTCTGTCAAATAGGTGACTAGGCCTTCACTGTGACTGATGTCTTACTGGGAGGCAGTGGCAACCCAGTGGCCTTTGGGGGATGCAGCTCTGCAGCCTCAGGGCAACTGACAGTTGGAAGAGAGTTCTTTCTGCAAGGAAGGCAGCCTTGAAACACCACCTTTCCTGGTCAACAGATGGAGTCAGCTTGATCCTGTCATCTTAAGCAAATGGGTGTACCAGACACCAAATCACAGCAGCTATTTCTCTCTCTCTCCCATCAGGAACCACATTGCTTGCTCCACATTTGACAATGGCCCACACAAAGGCACTCCAATGGATAGATGCAGCTGTGCTGCTGGAGGAAAAACACACTCCATAAACTCACTGTAAGGCAAATGTTCTTTGGATTTTGCTGGATATACCTGCACAGATTAGTATGCCAGGGTCATGTTTAAACATAGAATGCCTGACACCATTATTTTAAAAAGTTGCACCCTGGGCATACCTATGTCACTGTGGGTAGATTTTCTGATACACTGGAAGACCATGCCCTATGTGGGGGGGGGGGGGAGTAAGAAAACATGTGGGTGGGTCAAATGGCTGGTGCATGAACCTTACATTCATCAACTGCGCATATATCTGTCATCAGCCAGTCTGCAATACTCTGGAGGTTTGCCTATTCTCTTTACCCCTTCCTGATCTAGGTTTTGCAGACCAGCCTAATTTCTACTTCATTCCCTTTTAAGGATCATCAGCCCTTTTAAATCCCTCTCTGCATTTCCTCTTCTGTGCAAAATGACCACTTTCGTCTGTAATAGTTATTATTAGTGACAGTAACACTCCCGTTGTAGAGTTGCCACCTTTTTGTGTGGATAGGCTCCCTTGCCTTTTCCAGCTACAGAAAAAGGAAGGCTTCCAGGAAAAGTACATCCTACCACTGTCCCCGATGAGAAAAAGCTTCACCTGCTGAATCACGACCTGTCACAAGTTAACAGAACCTGTTACCAGAAAAGAGGGAAGAATCACACCTCTAGGTGCTGGGCGCTGTACAAAACTGAGGACTAGGGATCACCACCACCCTTTCATAGGGATCAAGAAGTTACATTTATTTCTACCATGAGCCCTCTATTCACACGTCTCCCCTGCTCTTTATGAGTCTCCATCGCAATCGCCTTCACCCGGTCCTTTTTAGGCCACTACTCACCTTCAGCTCCACTTTGTCTCAGCCCCTGCCCCGACCTGGAAAGCCAAGAGTCCAGATCGGACCCAAAAGGACGAAAAGAAGGACGCAGTAAGACAAACAGCGCCGGACACAACTGCCAGGCCGCAGGCTAGGAAAGGCTAACCGGATCCATCTTCCGGGAGACGTGGCCACTAATCCGCGAGCACAAGGACCCAGCGGTGCCGGCGTGAGCCCAACCTGTGCGGAAAAGAAACAAATGCGCATGCGCAAATCACCAAAGCTCCTTAAAGGTGACTTTGGAAGAGCGTAGAGATAGAAAAATAGAGTCATGTTGGCCACAGAGGAAAGTAAATAAGACTCCTAGCGGACTTTCTATATCTCCAGTTTGTAAGCAGGAGAGAATAACTAGATCTATTTTAGAACGGAAGTGGGCTTGTGATCGCGACCTTTGCATTTCCGCTTTTAAAACGAAATGATTTTCTACTTCCACTTCGAGACGAAGTGTGTAATGTTCAGTGACACATTTTTTACCACTCTGTGTGTCGGTTTCCCCCCCCCCCCTCTTGTTTTCTGGACAAACTTTTGAGCTTTCCTTTCTAAACTGTTTTACTGCAATGTTCAGAAAAGTTACTTCCTTGACTACAACTCCCAGAATATCCCAGCCAGTACCGTCGGAGTTGTAATCCAAAAAGTAACTTATCCAAGCCCTTAAACGGTATAATTTGCTCTGAAAATGAAGTCTTATTTAATTCAGTTGGGCTTAATTCCCAAATACGATGTAATTCTCAATTCACCTGGAACTAAGGCCAATTAAATCTATGGGATTTACTTTATATTCAGATTTTCCAGGTGAACTCCTTTTGCCAGCACTGTTATATATCTAACATGCAAACCTATATATGAATACACATCTATGTGTATTCAGAATTAAGTCTCATTACCACTGGGGTTACACACTTGTCAGGTGTATAGGATTGAAGCCTCAAGTTGAGAAATAGGTGGTCATATCATTTTATTCAGTCATTCATTATATTTCTAACTTCCCTTTCTTCCAACAGGCTGAAGGTGGTGTGCCTAGCTCTTTGTCATTTGATCCTCAGTACAACCTTGTGAGGCAGATCAAGCTGAAAGGGAGTGCCTGGCCCATGACCCCTAAATGAGTTTCATGGTTCACTTAGTGACCTGCACCTAGATCTCCAAAACCCCAGCCCAGCCATTTAACCATTTTCTGTCCCACATGCCCTAATAATAATAATGACAGCAATGGCTAGTATGCTCTGTGATGCTGGGTATTAGGTGGCGATATTTGCTGTTCCACCTCAGAAGAAACAGAATTTACTTTTGAGTGGAAATTACAGGATTACATGACAAGTGAATTCTTAAATCTCATTCTGAATGAGACATTAATGAATCTAAATGTGACATTAATAAGCAATAAATAAAATTGCATCCAACCTATGGTGACCATACTAGGGTCTTCAAAGTACCGTATATGTGCTAGATCAAATTGAGCCTTAACTATCTATTGCTGGAGACAAAAATGGCGAAACTGTGGTTGTCCTACTTTGGGTGCGTCGTGAGAAGACAGGATTCTCTGAAAAAGACAAAAACGCTGGGAAAGGTTGAAGGCAGCAACCTTCTTAGCTGGCTGGATAGCTCAGAGAGTTACGTTTCTGGTTGCAGAGCCAGAGGTTAGGAGTTAAATTCCCCACTGTGCCCCCTGCGAGTACAGCCAGCCTGTGTGGCCTTGGCCAAGCTGCACAGTCCCAGGATGGCCCCAGAAGAAGGGAAAGGGAAGCCATCTCTGAGTATTTTTTACCTACAAAACCCTGAAAAGAGACATCATAAATTAGAATTGACTTGACGGCACATGATTATTATTATTTTCAGCCTTCTTAAATGGTTGTTTGTCTGAACAGGGGGAAAATTCTGAATTCAGAATGGAGACATTTAGATTACCTTCAGTTCATACAGCTTGTTTTGAGTCTGGGAGAATAGGTTGTAAGATATTTTGTCCCATTAATTTTTTACAAAATACACTTATTTGATCAGGTTCTATTAAAATGTTGAATCGGGATATATCAGGAGATAGGGATTTTAACAAACTGCATTGGTTAGTTAAGGTTAGAAGAAAATCTTACAGTGGGAGAGATTACAATACTGTACTTGAACGTCTGTCTCAAATTTAGGTGGAGTTTCAGTTTTTATCCAGCAGAGGACACTGGCTGAGACCTTTCAGTCCTCCTGAAAGATTCAAGAAAGAAGCTAAGTACTGTATGTCTGTGACAAAGTGAATTGCACACTACCAAACAATAATAACAATGTATATGAGAGTTTTTATATCCTAAAAAATCCCAATAATTATTCTTGGGCTTGGATGCTTTAGTAATAATTTATTACTAATAAGTCTTGCCTATAAGTCTAAATGCAACCATACACTTATCTTCTAGATATGAACCCCACTAAATTCAGTGCGCCTTACTCCCAGGTAATTTCATTTTAGAGAGGTAGTTCCAGTCAAGTCAGAGGGACCCACTACTTCTGAGGGAACATGCAGAGGATCCCCCCCCCCCCATTGCGTCTATCCAATGTCATTCAAAGGGTCTGTCCACTCCTTTCCCACTTCGCCTGTTCTGAACCCTCGGCCTCCAATTCCCAACATGCAACGCACTCTCAGCTGGACGACCTCTTTCCCTAGGGATCAGCTTCCTTGTCCAATAGGGGCGGGCCTCTCTTTGTGTTTTTGCGGCCGGACCAATGGCCTCCACGCCTGCCAATCACGCTTCTGCCACGCCTGGGCCCGTCGCTCGCATAAATGCCTTCTGCGACCGCACCGACCTCAGCCGTCGCCGGGTTTCTGTGCGGAGGTGGGGCGCGGCTGGCACTTGGCGGCGGCGGGGACGACGGCTGCTCCCAGCGCCTTCCTTCAGCCTGGGTGAGAGCCAGACCGGGGACCTCTGTGTTCCTACGCGGGCAAGAGGTCCAGAGTGTGTGTTTGTTTTCTGTTTGACAAGCGAGTAGCCAGCTCCGATGGGCCACTCGCCAGCAGGGCGAGATTGAAATTGCCACTTGCTTTGGTAGGGAGGGTGTGAATGACTAAGGAGGCCATAAAGACTTGCCCTGCTGTGTTTGGCTAAAGGTCTCTTTTGCCCAAAGCTACCTTGCCATGGCACAAGGGAAAGGGGTTTTGTTTGTTTGGGCTCCAAAGATATTTTGCCCCTGGTACAGGTGGCATTGCAGGGCTGGTTTGTGTGCCAGGCTATCCGTTAGCGATTGGGAGTCGGTGGGGTAAGGGACAATTAATCCCCCCCATGTCTATATTTATACTTTTGCAGCGTTTGAATGGTGAGGTGCTTTGAGTCCCCCCTTTTTTTTTTAAGGCAGAAAAGGTATCAAAGAAATGCAGTTAGCAGTTATGCTGCTGGTATGATATGAAAGGTTTCTTCTGTTAGCAAAACAAGAGTGTGCCAAGGATTATTATAGCTTTCTCTATATAGGTTGGGAGGTGGCATACATTGAAGTGGATCATGCGTCTTTCCAGAACTTCCTTCACTGTAGGAAGGATGATGATCAATCATCATGTGGGGTTCAGTATTTTGCTAGTGTTATAATCAGTGGGAGTTCTTTTGGGTGATGTGTAGGATCTTACAGTTTTATTCCCCCACTAATAGTAGGGGGAAAGTTAATGATTAAAATCCCAGATGCATATATTTAGTAGAGGATGTGCTTTTACAGATGTGAGCTCATTATAAGTCTTATCTCAGCTGTTATTAGTTATAATGTTGATTAACTGTAAGAACTGAGACAGTGCTGCCTTGTCCTTTAAGACCACAAGAGACAAAGGGTGGTGTATAAATGGGAGCACAGTTTCAGTTTTCATACGGTGTTCTGAAGAAACGGAATTCTTGGAAGCTTGTCAGGTCTTACTTAATTAGATTGATAATGGAACTTGCCCACAACTACTAATCATCTGCAAAAAATTCACCGCCATTGCTCTGCATGTATTTGGGCAGCCTTCCTCAGCTTTACGCCCTATCGATATGTTTGACTTCAGCCCAAAGACTCTTACAGTCCAGCTGGGTGGGGGATTCTGGAAATTGCAAGCCAAGTAGTTGGGGGGCACTAGCTTGAGAAAGACCGGGCTCTTACATCACGTAATAACCAAAGGGCTTGGTTGCTGCTCTAGAATTCCTGTGCAGTGTTCTGAACTCCTTCCCTCAAGATTCTTTGGTTGATATAAGAGTTTTTCATGGTTGTTGTTTAGTTGTTAAGTCGTGTCCGACTCTTTGTGACCCCATAGACCAGAGCACGCCAGGCCCTCCTGTCTTCCACTGCCTCCCGGTCAAATTCATGTTGGTAGCTTCGGTGACACTGTCCAACCATCTCGTCCTCTGTCGTCCCCTTCTCTTGCCTTCACACTTTCCCAACATCAGGGTCTTTTCCAGGGAGTCTTCTCTTCTCATGAGATGGCCAAAGTATTGGAGCCTCAGCTTCAGGATCTGTCCTTCCAGTGAGCACTCAGGGTTGATTTCCTTCAGAATGGATAGGTTTGTTCTCCTTGCAGTCCAGGGGACTCTCAAGAGTCTCCTCCAGCACCACAATTCAAAAGCATCAATTCTTCGGCAGTCAGCCTTCTTTATGGTCCAGCTCTCACTTCCATACAACACTACTGGAAAAACCATAGCTTTGACTATGCGGACCTTTGTCGGCAAGGTGATGTTTCTGCTTTTTAAGATGCTGTCTAGGTTTGTCATCGCTTTCCTCCCCAGAAGCAGGTGTCTTTTAATTTCGTGGCTGCTGTCACCATCTGCAGTGATCATGGAGCCCAAGAAAGTAAAATCTGTCACTGCCTCCTTATCTTCCCCTTCTATTTGCCAGGAGGTGATGGGACCAGTGGCCATGATCTTAGGTTTTTTTGATGTTGAGCTTCAGACCATTTTTTGCGCTCTCCTCTTTCACCCTCATTAAGAGGTGCTTTAATTCCTCCTCACTTTCTGCCACCAGAGTGGTATCATCTGCATATCTGAGGTTGTTGATATTTCTTCCGGCAGTCTTAATTCCGGCTTGGGATTCCTCCAGTCCTGCCTTTCGCATGATGTATTCTGCATATAAGTTAAATAAGCAGGGAGACAATATACAGCCTTGTCGTACTCCTTTCCCAATTTTGAACCAATCCATTGTTCCATATCCAGTTCTAACTGTTGCTTCCTGTCCCACATATAGATTTCTCAGGAGAGAGATAAGGTGGTCAGGCACTCCCATTTCTTTAAGAACTTGCCATAGTTTGCTGTGGTCCACACAGTCAAAGGCTTTTGCGTAGTCAATGAAGCAGAAGTAGATGTTTCTCTGGAACTCTCTGGCTTTCTCCATAATCCAGCGCATGTTAGCAATTTGGTGTCTAGTTCCTCTGCCCCTTCGAAATCCAGCTTGTACTTCTGGGAGTTCTCGGTCCACATACTGCTGAAGCCTGCCTTGGAGGATTTTGAGCATAACCTTGCTAGCGTGTGAAATGAGTGCAATTGTACGGTAGTTGGAGCATTCTTTGGCACTGCCCTTCTTTGGGATTGGGATGTAGACTGATCTTTTCCAATCCTCTGGCCACTGCTGAGTTTTCCAAACTTGCTGGCATATTGAGTGTAGCACCTTAACAGCGTCATCTCTTAAGATTTTAAATAGTTCCACTGGAATGCCATCACCTCCACTGGCCTTGTTGTTAGCCATGCTTTCTAAGGCCCACTTGACTTCACTCTCCAGGATGTCTGGCTCAAGGTCAGCAACCACACTATCTGGGTTGTCCGGGACATCCAGATCTTTCTGGTATAATTCCTCTGTGCATTCTTGCCACCTCTTCTTGATGTCTTCTGCTTCTGTTAGGTCCCTACCATTTTTGTCCTTTATCATGTCCATCTTTGCACAAAAAGTTCCTTTAATGTCTCCAATTTTCTTGAACAGATCTCTGGTTTTTTCCTTTGTATTATTTTCCTCTATATCTTTGCACTGCTCATTTAAGAAGGCCCTCTTGTCTCTCCTTGCTATTCTTTGGAAGTCAGCATTCAATTTTCTGTAACTTTCCCTATCTCCCTTGCATTTTGTTTCCCTTCTCTTCTCTGCTATTTGTAAGGCCTCGTTGGACAGCCACTTTTCTTTCTTGCTTTTCCTTTTCTTTGGGATGGTTTTTGTTGCTGCCTCCTGTACAATGTTACGAGCCTCCATCCATAGTTCTTCAGGCACTCTGTCTACTTTTCATGGTAGGCTCTGTAAAGGACTGCTTGTAGTAAAAAATATTGAAACCAGTGCTTTAAGGGTATTTACTTAACTTGAATGACTCTAACAAATTGTGTTTCAGCACATTAAGATATACGGGGTTCATCCCTGCTACCTGATGAGAATTAGCACATGGCTCTGCATGGAGTGCCTTGGAGAGAAAAAGATGGCTATCTCTTCCTAGTGTGGGCTTTAGTTTCTGGTTTAGGTTCCATACTGCCCATTGATAGCACTGAGAACCTGTCCCTGGTAAAGTGCCAGGAAAAAATGAATAGACATGCCTATGTCTTTAAAATATGTGGGAAGTTGTAGTCTAACTTAAAGGACTGATCTTCCATTCAGTCCATGAGTTGTGTCTGTCTGCAGTTTCCTTCTGACCAGCTAACATTGCATTGTGAGCTCTGTAGTCCAAGACATCTGGAAGTCACGCTTCTGCTAAACGTACAAAATTACCTGCCAGAGAGGGAGGCCCTGCATTTGACATAAATTAAAGAGAGACATGTGGGCCTCCAGTCAAACTTCCTGTAACGACAGCAAGTGACTGTGACATGTGGAGAGCAAGCAAGGAATTCTTTTCCACAAACTTGCTGCTGAAAGCTGTTTCTCTATTAAATGAGGCATTGTGTTGAAGTTGTTGGCTGTTATGTCTAAATGGAACTCCTGTAGTCACAGGCTGCATTGCCTCCCATATTTGATAAGATGTAGCCAGGGGATAAAGACAGACATCTAGAAATAACTAGCTTTATTATGACTCCATGTAATTATTGTTGTTTTGCTTCAATAACAAGTTTCTAGAAGGCTGTGCTTTGTGATCTTTGGTCCAATTTAATGGGGCATTTTTTTGTACAGTATTTGTTCCTGAGCACTATCTCTGTATTCTTAAGTAAATTTCAGCACACTTAGAGAATTGTCGGAAGGCAAGGTAGCTCTTCAACAGAAAGGTTGAATCTTCAGCTCAGAACTGAGCACCGTACCTTGGGGTGAGTGTGAAATGGAGAATCGATTAAATGTCATTTTAACCTCCTTACTTGAACAGGCCTCTGTAGTCATAAATTTAAAATTCTGAAATATTACTTTTTGAGTACAACTTCCAGAAGCCCCATGCTAGGGGTATTCTGGTTGTAATCTTTGGGAAAAAAAAACCCAGCATACGCAGTTAGGATCTATATTGCATAAAAACAGAACAAAACAAAGAATCTGAGGTCTTGTGCACCATTAAGACAAACAGATTTAGTTCAGTTTGAAGTTTAGCGGATTATAATCCAGTCCAATCCCCATGCTACAAAATTTCATTGTTTGCTTTTTTGTTACATTTGCTGAAAGAAACACATCAGTCTTTCTAAAAGTGCTTCATTTGAAGGCAACTGATCCAGTGAGCTATACAGTAATTTTGCCATTACTGTATGTGCAAATGTTCAGGAGATCGGTGACGATTGTTCTCTGGCAAGCATACATTGAAGCTTCTTGTGTGTAATGGATCTCTCAAGAATACTGCAAAATACATGAATAAATAAAAAGCCCATCTTGTTTAGATGTATCATATTACAGTAAGAGAGAGATGCAGAATGATGGAATAAAAAGGATTGTGGGCAGACTTGCATATTGTAAAAATTACACATAACATCAGCCTTGGCCACCAGATAGGTCTGATGGGATTTGGGAGGTCCAGTTTTCTCCATTCCTGATCTAGGCCAGTTAGACACTTTTAATGTTATGTAAGATTGTTCAGCCAAAATCTTGAATTGAAACAGATATCTTTTTCATGGGTTGGTAGGTAGTTAGAATGGATTGTTACCATTGGCTCTGAAGCTCTTCAGTCAGTGTTGCTGCCGGACCTTGGAAAAGTTAAAGTTGCCAGAAATCCCTGGCCATCAAACCTACTGGCGGGGCAGGGTAGACAAAAATCAATTATTATTTTTTAAATCAGTTTAAATTGTGATTTAAATCATTATTTAAATTTTAAAAATATTTTTTATAATTTAGATTGTCAACAGAGCCAGCTTTTTTATTTAAATCATGATTTAAATCAAATCCACTCTATGGTGGGGGGAATCTGAAAACAGTAGTTCAAGAAAGTAACTTTTCCATCGTCTGGCTGTTATTTTTTCTCATTGAATGAGATTTTTATGGATGTGAGCTGCCGTGTAGAGAAACAGTGTAAGTTAGAGTACAATGTTTAAAATGTATGAAAAACCACCAGCAGGAAGGCTGTATTTAGATTAAGAGCTCCATGAATGGTTGAACTGGCTCCTCTTGTAATCTCAAGGGTGTAGCATGTAGTGTAAGAAACATTCTTCCACCTTGCTAATCAGGAGTTTCAGTTTAGTGAAGTGACATCCTTTTCATATCATAGCCCTGGACATGTGTGACTGAGAAAGTGAGTGAATGAGATCTGGGGGTCCTTGGAGCCAAGATAAAGCATGTCACAAACCCTTACCAATCCCAACCATATGCTTCGTCCATTGTTGCTGAAGTCCTCTTGTAGGTAGGCAACTTATTTTAAGTACAGAAAGGTGGAGTGTAGAAATAAATGGACAGTTCTCTTAATGGAGGAATGTAAATAGTGGATTCTCCCATGGACCTGTGTTGGAAGCAATGTTTTTTTTTTAATCTGTCCATGAGAGATGGGGGTATTTGTATTTGTGGGGGGAGGGGTAACGAGTCTCCCTGCACGGCTGCTGAGTGGCCAGCCAAGCAGGAAGAGAGTGAGTGGCACTCTGGGCGCGATTGGAAGGATGAGCAGGACTGGCGCCCACAGCAGGACACATGAGTGGACAGTCCGGCCCCAGGGGCTATACCCTGGTTAAGTCCAGCTGCACGGGGATATTTGTATACGAATACCCCCATCTCTACTGTCCATACATTATCTGATTTGGGGTAAACAGTGAAACAGCAGCTGGGTTGTAAATGCTAAATACAGTATCAAAATTACAAGACATAAAAGATTTCATGCACAATGACCGTGCACTTGATAAAAACAATGCTTTAAAATTTTTGTGGGTATAGTGGGGCCATTTTCTTTTAAGCTTCAAATTAAATAATTAGTTTAAAAAGTAATATATTACTCTTGACATTTGGTCTTTAGTGTATTTGAACAAAACCAACTGTTTCTATATTGGGGGGAATGTTGTGTTTCGGACGTAATTAGATGGCACCAAGGTTCCCTCTAAAGTGTGTGCCTCTTCCCCTTCTGTCCGGTGTTGCCCCTCCGTGCACTCACAGCGATCATTATCAGCCCCTTTGGTTCCTGGTGTGATGGAACCCCGTGGGGAGGGTGCACATGAGGGGCAGAGCCCCACCCAGTGGGGCTGAAAATTAGAGGGAATGTTGGATGGCATGCTTTTGTGTATCTCTGTCCCCAGCCAAAAAGGAACCTTGTGTTTCAATATAGGGCAATGGAGGAGGGTGGAAATACTGAATGACTAGCAAACTGTTCTCTAAGATTGGGACAGAAATCCCTGTCATCACCAGCGGGGTAGAATTTGAAACCTACACGCCTGACTTGAGTTTGCAAACTCACTTTTAACAAAGGAATCGGGCATGGACATCTAGCCGTGATTTTTGGAACTTGTATGTTTACTTGCACCATCTGCAACTCTGTGGTGCCCAACCTGATGAAGGCTTGCATGAGTTTGAAAGCTAGCTTCAGTCTGGTTTGTTGTGTTTTTTTTAGTGGTCTAATAAAAGTATCACCCACCTTTGGCTTCAAATTTTATACAAGACCACACATGGTTTCCTCTCTTTTGTTTGGTTTTTAGGTTACACCCAAGTTATATAGGGTGGCTGAAACTGAAAGGGCATTAGAGAGCTAGCTTCAAGAGGACCTATTGCAAACTGGGGGTATCTGAAAGCATGGAAAGGGCAAATGCAGTTCAGTGTAGACAATTATGCATCTGCGTACAATAATACCCACCCCCAAAAGTGTACATATATGCATATGTGCAGTCCAGAATGTACATATATGTGGTCCAGAATGGCAGTGGCTGACCAGGAAAGAGATCCTAGGGGGTTGTATTGGATAGCTTTGTGAAAATACTGAAGAGAAACTAGAGCATATTTTCTAGATGGCTTTAGTTGGGTAATGTATTTAATTATTTTATATTACTTGTATGTCTTTTGTAATGGCTATGACTGCACACAAATAAACTTGTCTGTCTGTGGAAAATACTGGTCTAATATGCAGCTTCTGTGAAAAAGGCGAATTCTGTGTTGGGTATTGGGTAATAATGAAGGAACTAGTGATGAAACTGCCAGCATCTTTGCACAAATCTGTAATAGCTGGGATACTGTATGCCGCTCTGGTTCACCCTACCTATCCTCAAAAACGATGCTGTAGAAAGAGAAGCACTGAAACGAGCAACCAAAATGATCAAAGGGCTGGAGCAACTACCCCTGATTTACAATGCTTGAGTAAGCAGGGACATGATAAAGGTGCTGAAACTGTGCAGGATGTGAAGAAGGTAGATAGGAAGACTTGTTTTCCTTTTTCATTGTGCAAGGATTCAAGGACAGCAGCTGACATTCAGGACAGGCAAATAGAAGGCCTTCGACGTAAACAAATCATGTTATCATCTCCTCCAGCTCGTGACTGGAAGGGAGTGTCAGGCATCTTCTAGGTGAACTTCCAAACAATTGTATCGCCCAACAGGCTTAGCCAGTCCCCTCTGTCAACTGAGTGTGGTGTCTACGTGCATGCCTACAAAATCCGCCAGTACTGACTATGCTGGCTGATATTCTTCTTCCACAGGCAAGTCAATGCAGAAGATAATGTTTGTGTGCAAAAACATTATTGTTGCACTGCTTACAGGAAGTAACCTGAAAGTGTTTCTTATACCATAATGTTGTATTACCACAATACTGCCCTTACCATATCTGGCGTATCTGATTTTTGGAAGCTAAAAGGCTTAGTCTGGATAGGACTTAGGTGGGAAACCATCAGGAAATGCTTGGGGTCTCCGGGTAGTAGAACTAGGAAAGAAGCCTGCCTGAAATTGTGGAGCCTTGCTGTCACTCAGAGTTGGCAGTACTGTACTGGGTTAGATGGACCAGTTATCTTACTCAGCTTAAAGCAGCTTCCCAAATTTCCTTCCCATGCTTCTTAAACCATAGGCATAATAAGCAACAGGTGATGACCCTCATAGCTTCCAAAGACTGCCACTCTCCTCCTCTTGTTTATTATGATGTCCTAGCTTTTGCATGAGTTTTCCACATAATAAAACATTGAATACCCCCACCATAGTTGCTGCCTAAAATAGGTTCATACTAAAAAAAGGCTGGGAATTGGAGTCCTGTCCTTTTGCCTTGGGCCTCACCCCCTCCTTCTTTGAAACTGAACTTGACCGCAGGCTGAAGTAGCTCCCCCACCTTTGTCTTAACGTCTTCCTAGGGTAGATACCAGTTAATTTTATTATGAAAGTTATGTGTGTTTGTGAGAAGGAGATTAAGAAAATATTGTTATGTCACCTTCTTAAGGTGAGATTTCTGAAGGTGGAGTATATGTGTGTCAAGTAAGATGGCTTTAATAATAACTATTGTGCCATCAGGACAATCAGGACTTATGGCAACCTTTCACCGGCTGTAGATTACTGGGCCACTTTTATTTATCAGGAAATCTCAACAAGACTCGCAGATCCACTTTTCTACTCTAGTAGAAGATGCAGTTTGAATATCAGAAGGAAAATGGCAAAAATGACTTGGAGAAAAATATGTGATGCCCAATTAGTTGATTTATTTATGAAGGACTTCAAACCAAAGAGAATTGCTGTCTGCTGATTTGCATTTCAGATGGTCACTGGTACTGTTTGCTATTCTTGTTGTCTGATCAAGTACTGTATGGGATCTGATAATGTCCCTGTTTATCATTAGTTGCATGCATGGTTCAAGGAAATGAATGCCCCTGTAGATGCAAAGGTAACTTAGACTCCATTACTTAATCTCTGACCTCATTGTTATCAGTCAAATTGTAGAATCTCTTACTTTCAAAGATCTCCCTATCCGAAATGGATGCATATCCTAGTTGCATGACCAGATCAGCAGGACCTTGCATAAAAGTACCCACCACCACTCCAAAAAGAAGCTTAAGACATGGATGGCTGTGTCACAACTGCAAGTCTAGGCAAGAGTGAGGGAAACGGAGTCCCTATTTTTTTCTCCACGGTGGTAACCCTGATTTTTGTGCAGTCAGGAGTCATATGACACCTCAAAGATGGACAGATTTGTTAGGCATAAATGTTTGTGTACTACAGAAATGGACTGCAGTCCACAAATGCTTACACCTAATAAAATCTATGTATCTTGAAAGTGCCACAGGAAAGTATGTTGCTGTTTGTTCTTTCCTATTCACATGCCTGGATGGAAGTATGACCTATGTAGGTCGTACCGCCCTTGCGGCTTCTTAATTCACCCAGATTTCCAAGCACTATAGAGAAGTGGTTCCTCCCTTGTGCTAAAGAAGCCTTCTGTTGCATCTAAACCTTGCAAAAATGTTACCAGTGTACTTTCCAAAAAAGTACATTTATTTGGGCAATCAACTGTCTGCCAGATGCTTTGGACTGTCTGCCAGATGAGCAATGCTCATGAGCCAAAGCTAGTGTCGCCAATGGCTGGAGGGCTGGAAGTTTTCATCCAGAACATCTAGAGGTGTGTCAGATTCTGTTGTAGATTTTTTTTTCCTTACAAGGAAGTTGCCCCACAAAAGTTGGATAGCAATCTTCCTTGCTCAAAGGGAATATATTCAAAAGACCTTCCGGTTGGACTATGTTCAGCTGCTGTTTGGATTTACAGACAAAGAAGAATGATTAACTGTTTTGGCAATGCATTAAAAAGGGCTAGCCTAAACATTCTCATATACTTTCTTGAAATGTGGGCCAAGATCTGAAGGATTAATTAACCAGGTGGCAGGCTCAAAGCTACTCGTAGGCCTGGGTTTCTGGAGCAGCAGCTCTCCAGTTCTTGTGGCAAAAGTAGTCCATAATTGCTGGATGAATTTGATATCCTAATCAAAAACTGGTCGCCTGCTCCTTGTTGTATGTTGTTTTGGATGTTGTACAGCTGTGCCCCACAGTCAAAACAAAAAACAAGGACACTCACTCCATAGCCTTTCCTCTTTCCTGCTGATGTTCCAGGTGCTGTTGTCAAATAAGGGTCAAATGCCACTCCTACTTTGTGCTTCCCTAAGTGGGGGCTCAAGCACTCTGGACTCTTCTGCAACACAGCAGCTGGATAAATCTAAGCCCTCTTTCCAGCCATGGAGCTGAAGAAGGGATTCTGATTGCCAGACAAGTCTCACACACCTGTGCAAGTCCAAGGTAGGCTGGAAGGAAGCCTGGTTGTCCATTCTGTTTGCTGGTGGCATCTCTAGTACAGTGGGTATAAAGGAACAGGATCTCTGCTGAAAGAGACAAGTTGTTATACATTTTAGTAAAGTCCGTTGTCAAAAAGTGTGTGTTGAGGGATGCATATAAAGAATCCTGCAGACAAATGGTTTCTCTTAAGTACCTGGTTCTTGGCTGTTTTATCCTTTCCAATAAAATATATGATTTTATTTTGTACCACCTGCTTTGTTTTTCAGTTGCTAAAGTAGATTTTAACCATTGTCCAGAGCATGCTTGCTACACTGGAAAATATGGAAAATCCTCTTTTCCCTGCAGTATTTAATCTGTCCTGGACTGAATAAAGAGTAATATTTCTATCTTGAAATGTTTTAATTGCTTCCATTTATTTTAAATATTACATGTATGTATTTTAATGGGTTGGAGACCGCAAAATAAAGATTGATTGATTAAATAAAGAGTAATATTTCAAACTTTTTCTTTTTTCTTAATGTAACTAGGATAGGTTATGAATATAGTCAACATCGTTGACTGTATCACTGCTTTTTCCTAGTTTGGAATATCTTGTCCAGACTGTCCCAATCTGATGCTCTTCCTATGTTTGGACTTAGACTCCCATCATCCTCAGCAAATATGACCGACAGTTTGGAATCAGAATACTTATAATCTAGAGATCCGGGAAAGGTTTAAGTAGACCTTCTCTTCCTGTTTTAAGTAGACCTTCTCTTAATAGCACACTTCACCCAAATTGGTCTTTTCAGACTGTTTAGAGTTATTTTCTGGTGACTCAGCTGTCATGTGGCCACGGCAGAGGTGTTAACTATGTATTTAGGCATAACAAATTGAACTGCTACCACCCCTCCAAAGAGGTTGCATTGTATTTTCCATCTCTGCTCCCATGTGTAGTTTGTAAATGCATTTTAGCAACACAAACATGTAATTAGGATTGCTAATGTAGAGAGTAATGACTGCAAGACTACAAGACACAGCTACAAATCAAGAATCTCCCAGTTGGAATTGTGCCTCTGATGAAAATTTACTAGAGAAATCTAGGCAAGCCATTCTTTTAGCATCCCCCATTGGCAGTGTGGGAGATAATAGGGCTCTTTACAGTTAGTTACATCATGCATATCCAATGCTTGGAATTGTTGAAGGTGTTCTGTACATGTTGAGTATTAATATTGGTAATGCAAGCTATCCCATTATATTTAATCTGCAGCTTTCTGGATGTTGTTGAACTACATCTCCCATCAGCTCTAGCCAGCATTGCCAGTGGTTAACGATTATGGGTGCTGTAGTTCAGCAACATTTGGCGGTATCTAAGTGGCTTAACCATTTCATTGCATTACACTTAAAACATGTGAGAATAGTGGTCATGGTTTACTTAATCACAAATGGATAAGAAGTAAAATCAAGCTCAGGACAGGGTGCTTTCCCTTTCCATAGCTGCATGCTGCTGGGTGGGAAGAGAAAGGAATGCCCTACTCCAGCTGACCCCTCTGCTATCTTTTTCATCCCCTTGCCTTGTGCACAGAGCATGCTCAGTGGCTTCCTGTTGGGCTGTGCAGCAACCTAGTGGATCATAGCCACCTTCTTTCTTGCTCATCACAGAGGGCCACTGTAGTAGATTATGGGGGCCCTGTTAGCTCAGGCTGAGCTGTGACTTGTGGTGCAGCCCTAATAGTGTTCTGTTCAAATGTAAGCCCAACTAATTGACTTTCAAAAAAGGGAGCTTAGGTAGAGCACAGACTTCCTTCGATAACTCTAAAGTAGACTGGATCAACCCACTGCTAAAATGGTCTCTTACGGAGGGGAGGGAAGAGGTGACCATCATTATCATCATGGTGATAACTGTTGCCAAGGTGAGCCAAGGGAAGGGTTATTAAGTGTTACTATTGTTTTGAAGCAGTGTTCTGTAGAGTAGACCATGGAGTTCCTTGGTAGCCAATGCCAGACTAAAGGATAGCTTTCTTATTCTACTGATCTTCCCCTTCACATATTAAACAGCAGAAAGGGCTATCCTCATGTCTTCTAAGACATGCTATGCTGGGAAAACTGTGATCTTGCATACCTTAACACTGAGTGTCAGTGGGAGGGGTCACACCCTATTGGTGATGCTACTTGCCACTAATTTGATTGTTAGAGTTTTTCTTGCTTCTTGCGGTTGAGCCAACCCATTCTTCATGTCTGTATTTAGTTCCTTTGCTGTTTATCTCTTCTTCTCCAAACATCTTTCAAGAAGCAAGCATTTTAACTTCTGTTTTCGTTACAGCTGATAACTGTGAGTGAACATCTGTCTTATTCAGATGCCTCTAGAATTATTTTTGCTACAGAAAGGGCTAGACTGTGTGTCCCAAGGGTGGGTTGCTGAAACTGTGCTAAATTGCTTTATGTTCCTGTTTTTCTGCCTTGTGCTCTACTGATAAAAGGCATAACCAAATTCCTAATACTAATAAATGTGCTGTCAAATTGATTCTGGCTTATATCAACTGTTTCCAAGGTTTCCTAATTATAAAGGAGGCAGAAGTGATTTATAGTTCCCATCTCCTTGGGGTGCTCAGAGACTGTGCAGCATGCCCAAGACTACATCAGCTTGTATGTATATATATTTAGGAAACCCGATATGCTTTTTGTGGTTGGGGGCCTGAGGTAGGAACATGGCTCTAATGGCTGCTTGACTTCCATGGGGCCACCACTTAATACAAACTGAGCAAGCATCACAGAATCTGTTCCAATAATCAGATACTTTTAAAAATGAACAAGTCAGCTATACATGTATTCTCGAGCACAGACAGAGTTCTGACTCCTGTCCTCTGAAGATGCCGGCCGCAGAGACTGGCGAAACGTTAGGAAGAAAAACCTTAAGAACACAGCCAAACAGCCCGAAAAACCTACAACAGCCATCAGCTATAAATGTTGGTTCCCTGAAAGGGTGGCGGGGGAGGGGTTTAAAAAATATCAGTGAGATAATTGCAGCTGGATGGCTGAATTGGCAGCATATGCTCCAAGACTGTTTTTTAATTTAATCCCGATTAACCGATTCTCCCGGAGTATCTCCTTAAGTTCAGAATCACATTGCAATCACGAGCAGTTACCAAAGGAGATGGCTGCTACTTTTCTGTGTTGACAGTACTGTATTGTACACATTGCATTAACATGAGCTGGAGAATACATAAAAGGATGTCCTTGTTGGTTTCAATCCCATACAACTTAACTTCTCCCCTCCCCGCTTTTTTAAAATTTTTGCCATTATTCAAGAATACTGCACATTTACTTGCTTTGTCAGATTTCCCACCCGCTGAATTGACCCTGCAGTGGTTTTGTCTTACATCCTTCTCCCTTTGTAGTTCTGCCTCACTCTGAATATTGGTTGTGCCATTGTTTAAGTTTCTAGACTATGTCATTGCTGTTCATGCTTTATTTAATTCTGTGTAGTATGTTTTAACTGCCGGTAAACCACCCGGAATAATGCTCTGGCACTAATGGTGCGTTACGTAAGTCAAAATAAAAAACAGATAATATTATTACAGCTCTGTTACTTTTTCTTTGATGTCTTTTTACTCATGTCTCACAGTTTCTGTAGTTCTTGAGCAAAGAGAATGGCTTTGAAGGCAGTGATAGTGATCAGCTGTATCCTGGGAATCGGTGCCCTTCCCCTGGAAGACCCAGAGGATGGAGGCAAGCATTGGGTTGTCATTGTTGCTGGTTCAAATGGCTGGTATAACTACAGGCACCAGGTAAGCATGCCTTAAGCAGAAACCATTTAGTGACTGACTGAAAGGAGGAGGTCCTTGTGTTGAATCTGGTTGAATTATTTCAAGAATTATTTCCAGACAAGAGGCTGGATCTCACATGCATATGCACCATTCCAGCTCTGGGGAGGGTATATTCCATAGCCCAAAGGGAGTGTGAGTGATAAAAGGAAAAGAAGAATGTTCTGTTATGATAAGTTTGAATATTCTCTCCGCGATGGTTAGTTGGTACCTGTTGGGGGTGTTATTACTGAATTTTGGATCTCCATACGTTTATAGCTTATAGTTAAGTCACTGGGTATCTAACTTAAAAACAGAATAAATGGAGCAATTTATTGATTAAATCTATTAGCCCTAAAACAAGAATAAGGAATGCACTTTTTCCCCCCTGGATTTTTATTTTTTTTTTTTTTACTGCAGCTGCCAGAGTTCATCAGGAATTCCCCTCCAGGAAATTCCTCTCTCACATGTCTTTGCTGCTCTACCTGTAGGGGAGAAACAAGACAGACCAAACAGAACTAGTGTATGTGGGAATTTTTAGGCACTCACCACTCGTGACTTTTAAGCTTAACTGCAAGCAATTTGGGTCAAGGAGAGACAAATGTATTAAGAAATAAGCATGAGAGGAGGAGGAGAAGGCAATGTTAAATGCTGGAAGTAATGACTACTATAGGAAAGTTAGTCATGTGAAGGAAGCTTGCATCAGAAAGATTATAGTGGAAGCCTGCCTCTACATGATCTAAGATCTTGCAGAATTACTAATCTCAATTTGTTCCGGGCTTGAATTGTGAGAGGATCATTTTTCACAGAAATATAATACTGCATTAATTTGGCTAATGAGACACTGTTTTTATTTTGCACCAATATTGCTTGTCTTTATTATTGGGAAAGCAATAACTTATCAGCAAAAAACTAAATGGAAATTCCCCAAGATGATTCACAGAATAAAACTTTACAACAGCAAACTAAAAACACTGTTAATTAGAATATTTAAATAGATACCGACAGAACAGCCAAAACGATTGAAATACAGTTAAAAGCAGCCAAAGGTTTAAAGAGACTTGTTTAAAAATAATCATGGAGGTTTCAGGGTGGATTTGATTTTAAATTAAATGACCTTTTAAAAATCAAATTGGTTTAAATCGCAATTTAAATTTTAAAAATTAGATTTTTGATGATTTAAGGGGAAAAATGTTTACATCAATTTGATTTTTTAAAATTAATTTTTATCCACCCTGGGAGGATTTGTATGGGATGTTCCATACAGAGGGAACCACTACAGAGAAACCTTGCAATCCAAATGCATGCAAATGGGGGAGAAAATGAGGAAAAGAAACAAGGGCAGAATTTTCATAGAAATCCACGATCTCATCATTCAGCAGAGTTATTTTCTGATTGTTGAGGTCCCTCTCTCCTCAGTATTGCTAGCTAAACAAACAGTGCCAGCCATAGGTTTCTTTAGACATCAAATCTGCAATCTTTTAAAGAGGCTATTGGTATATACTGTGGTGGGTGTTCTGTAGAAAGCTTTGTTTATTTAACTGTGAAATACTTTTGAAAAGTCATTCCTTAAAGTGTGTTGTGCAATGACCCTGAGATCATGTTGTTTTTGCCTGTTACTATGCTAGTCAGGGAGATGAAAATACTTCCCAGTAATGCTGGATGGCATCCAACAGGGTCTTTTTTGCCGAAGTCTTAAAGCGTTCTTTTTTGACATAATTGCAGGCCTTCCTGCTTTCTGATGCAAACTACTGAGTAGTTGTTCAACATGTTTTGACCACGTAGAATCGATCATGTGAATTATCCTTCTGTGCTATCTCCCTTACTCCCATCCCTGTGTGGCACAACTTAGCCTTGGTACAATACAAGGATCTTTTGAAAGTACAGTTATAGGAATGAAAAGACCTCTGATTCTAGCCGATGACATCTTGAATTTGACTTTCGGCTGACTCGCAGCCAGTGTTTATTTGATAGGTGCTTAGTTTTTTTGCCCCTCCCAACGGGAAACAACAAAATATAAGAGTTTAACAAAATATAAATACATGATAGTTGTCCTTGAATTGACCTCTTTGCCCCCATTTGCTGCTTTGTTCCACACTGCCATTTCATGCACATTTAGCTTCAGGTTGTTACCCACAACAACTCATTTAAACCTATGTCTGGGGAATTCCCAGGATTGGACCAGCTGAGTGTTTATGCTTTCCATTTCTACCGGTGGTGAGCTGCACTAGAGGATAATTCATGACTCCTACAGCGAATGGGCAAGGAGCCAGCTGCAGCTTAAATTCTACTGTGAGCATGAGAGTCTGGATTGTTCCTATTCAGTGTGCCTGCCACCCTTTGCCTTTCTTCCAGGGTAGTCTTCGCTCCCCTATGTTTTCCAGCTCCTAGAAATTCAACATTCTGAATATGCCAGTCATCATTTGGATATATTAATACAGTTAGCCCATTAGTGCCCCCTCCTGATTCATATTTGTACTTCTGTAAATTGTAGGATTCTCTAAAGCAGGCTCATTCCTCTCTGTATTTTCTTGGTGACGCCATTTTTGCTAGAGTCTTCTCAAAGGACCAACTGGGAGGTTGAACAGCTTCTGCAGGAAGTGACACAAAACCAAAAGCATGGAAAAACAGTGCAGATGTGCAATTGTTAGCATCATGCAGTCGTTTTGAGCATGTGATTAGCTTTTGTGCAAGCATAGCGGAAAACTGGTTATAAGCTACTTAGAAAGCTGTAGACATTTGAATAAAAAAAAGTGGTCAGTTTGCAGTCCTGTCTGTTGCTGTTTTTTACTAGAGTGTTTGGAGACTTCTTTGCATGAAAGGAGAGAGTGCCCTTGAAGACTCCTTATGCAAAATCCCTTACAATGACTTCTCCTTTGCTGCCCAGAACTTGTTTGAAGGCAGCCAGTAAAGAAAAATGTCCTATTTTTTTCAGGCTGATGCATGTCATGCTTACCAGATTGTACACCGGAATGGCATTCCAGATGAACAGATAGTTGTTATGATGTACGATGACATTGCCTATGATGAAGAGTAAGTAATCAGTTTTGGCCAGAACACAGAATCCGTGTGCTTCAGCTAAAATAATATTTAGAATAACACTTGCACCCAGAAATCCCTGATTTCAGTAACTCAGTTGATCAGTCATGTTGTAATTCTGATATTCTTTGTGCATGTTGTGTTTTAATGTAAGCCTCTTAAGTACATGGGAAACATAGAAGTATTGTGGAGAAGGTAGAATAGATACCGGGAGTCTGATCCTCTGGTGTACTTCAGATAATAGTATACAAGCTGAAATCATAATAGTGGAGAAGAAGACATGGCTGTGTCATTGTGGTTCCATTACTAGCAGTAAAGTATGTTGGCATTTTGACTACACCCATCACAGGAGTGTAACCTTTGGGAACTTACCAGAAATTGCCTCTGACTTTCACTGAAGGAGGTGTCTCATTCCTGCTGTACATGGAACTTAATAAACAAATAAATTACCCTGTGTGCTTAACTTATCAACCCAGTTACTTTTCAGACTTTCAAGTGTAAGTAAACTCAGATATACAGTAGTGGTTCAGTTCTATTGATCTTGTGATCCTTCATATGTGATCGGTATTAATTAAGGAAAGGTTTATTTTTTAAAAGTTAACTTTTTGACACTTATGATGTTCCTGTCGTTTTCCCCCACTTCTAGGAATCCAACCCCAGGTATCATAATCAATCGACCCAATGGCACAGATGTGTACAAAGGAGTACTAAAGGACTATGTGAAAGAGGTAAGACTTAGATTTCTTTGATCTATAACCCTGGAATATTGTTGGCTTTGAATACCACATTTTTCCTGAAAGTTTTTGGTTGGGAAAAGTGGTTAGATGTGCTCTAAAAAAATTTTCAGTTGTGGTTTTGCTGAGTGTGTAGCCAGTCTAATTTATTTTTAAATTAAATGTGTAAACCATGTCTTCGAGCGGATCAGGATTGACACAGGTAAGTAATTTTACCACTTGGGGGGTTGCTGCAGAGTAGCTCACTCTAGAGAGGAGTCCTCAAGTACTGTGGCACTGTTGCAGAGCTTAGAAAATATTGCTCTTTTGGACTACAACTCCCAGAATTTGCCAGCCAGTATGCCAGCAGCTGAGCTTGCGGGAGGATTTTGGGAGATGTAGTTTGAAAAAAGGCAACCTTTTCCAACCTCTCAGCTGTTGTGTGTTGGAATTAGAGGGCCCTTAGTACACTAAAGGACATCTGGTAAAGGATATTGGTCTAGTACTAGAAATGGGCACAAACCAAAGTTCAGTGGTTTGGCCCAGTTCAGTGCAGCACCTGCACAAGTATGCCGTGGGTGCTGCACACTCCTCTCCCACCTCCCCTGCATGCTCGCCCATTCCCTGGCCGAAGCACACTTCCCTCCCTGCCTCCTCAATGCATTTGCCCACTCCCCAGTTGCAGCGCACACTTCCCCCCCCCCCCCTTCCACCTCCTCTGTCCCCCCACCCCTCAGATGAGGAGGCTAGGCAGGGAAGCCTGCTGTGCTGTCTTTGAGGCGGTGGAAGAGGGAAGCTCATGTGCTGCAATTGGAGAGTGGGCAGTCACGCTGAGGAGGTGGGGGACGGAAGCACACTTCACCCGGGGACTGGGCGAGCATGCAGAGGAGGTGGGAGAGGGGAGTGCATGGCACCCATGGAACACCAGTGCAGGCGTTGGACTGAACTGGGTGAAACTGCGGTGTGTGCCCAACTCTATCTAGCACTATAAATCAACCCAAAATTTAGCCATTCCATATAGTGTCTGGTGTGTGCGTCACTGATCATAACAGCGTCTTCCAAAGGCTTGAATTCTAGCAGTTTTTCACATATCACGGGGCGTTGTTCAGTGGAAGGCTTAGTGTTGACGTCTCCTTCAGATCAGTGTTTGTCTGGATCCTGACTGTAGAGATCAGTCTGTGAATCACTTGAAAGGCAGTGGGTAAGCCTGCAGGCACAGAGAGGTAAGTGGGCGTGGGATTGGCTAGAGGAAGAGAGGGGCCTCTTGCGGAGATGAGCTTTGAGGAAATGTGGCCTGAGGGTGAAAAGGCAGCAGGCCACTGTTTGAATGAAAGTAAATAATGTGACGATTATCTCATTTGGCGGTAGCAACATTCAGAGGCAGGAATGTTCATCCTTAGAACTTCTTATTTGCCAGAAATTCTTCCCAAGTAACTCTGGCACTGAATGACAGCAGATTGCAAAGGATTTAAATGTTGCACATTTGTTCTTTTCACGCAAAGTAGTCTGGATTGGATAGATTTTCATCACTTACCCCACCCCAGCATGAACCCTGTTGTAGCCTAGAAGCTCCATTGCATAAACAATAAGGTGCTGTTGCATCTAGTTAGCCGTGTTGTGAACAGAATGTTGGACTAGTCCAGTGGTTCCTAACCTTGGGTCCCCAGATGTTCTTGGTCTAAAATTCCCAGAAGCCTTCACCACTAGCTGTGCTGGCCAGGACTTCTGGGAATTGTAGCCCAAGAACATCTGGAGATCCAAGGTTGGGAACTTATGGACTAGACCAATGAGATTTTTCTTGTATTCTTAGGCTTCAAGGGTTCCCTACAACATGCCCTGAAAGCCACTGCTCCATTTGATAATTGCCAGAAAAGGTACATGATTGCCATGTTACAACTTTAAATCTCTGCCTATCTGTAGGATGTTACACCTGAGAACTTCCTTGCTGTGCTGAGAGGGGATGCTGAAGCAGTAAAGAATAAAGGATCAGGGAAAGTACTAAAAAGGTAAGGGGAAAGAGGACAGAATGCATATGAAGATTTTTACTTTCTAGTATAGTTGAGAGCAGTCTTAATAAGGAAACAAAAAGCCAATTTGTTTCCCCTCTTTCTTTTTTTTCCACAGTGGTCCCAAGGATCACGTATTTGTCTACTTCACTGATCATGGTGCCCCTGGGCTTCTGGCTTTTCCATCGGATGATGTAAGTAGGAGATGAAACTACTCAAGTTATAAGAAAAAGAGATACAGTCCTAAATTAAACTTCTTGTCCTTCTGCAACACATAATGCATTTAAGCTGCCTTTATAATTGGGTTGATTTATTCCCAATGTTTTCTACTTGGACCCAGAGTGGTTCTCTAATGACTGTGGCTCTGTGGCTCATAGACATGTCCTACTGCCTTAAACCTTGTAAGATCTCTGATCAGAACATAGAGTTCTACATCTTTAATGACTGAAATGTGTAGTCTCAAAGATGCAACTCTCTGACTCTGCATAACTTTTTTACGGTTCAGTCTTAGTTTTGGTTTGCTTGTGTTGTATTTCAAAGTCACCCAGTGTCAGAAGTTCTCAGGGCGGATTATTAAAAGCTGAAAGAAAAAATGCTATATAATGAAAAGTTGTACAAGATTGTGGCACATGTGCTTCATACTATGTGAAGTAGGACACTGTCACTCTGGAGAAAGAAATCTGTAGTCGGCTAAAAGCACAATGCTTTTCATTGATTCAAAAACCTTAGTATGAAATGATGGTGTGTGGAATAAAAGTAGGTTGTTCAGTTTAGAGAGCTGCATAAAAATATGTATATAAAGTACCTTCCTTATATACTACACCTTATGCAGTGAATGTCAGTAACTCTTGTGCTTTTGGAACATTGCCCACTAACATGAATAGTCCACCTTTCCTTTGGATGCTAATCAAAATATATGGATGAATACTTCCGTGGGTGTGGGTGTCTGTATGCGCACACAGTTGTGACTTATGATGAGCCTTTCCAGGGTTTTCTAGGTAGAGAATACTCAGAAGGGCTTTACCATTCCCTTCTTCCAGGAGCGCCCTGGGACTGTGCAGCTTATTCGAGGCCATACAGTCTGGCTCTTCTCCCGGAAGGCACAGTGGGGGAATCGAACTCCCAGCCTCTGGCTCCACAGCCAGACCTCTAAACTGAGCTATCCAGCTAGCTTAAGTACAGCCATAATTAATTAGGAAACATGAGAGTATTCTCTTACTATCTATGTCTTCTGTTTCGACCAGTATATTAAATCTCTGTCTGTAACATGTGGCCTTCCCCCAATCTGCAGTTTGGTGGGAAAACCCTAATGATGGCCTATTTTACAAGACTATTGTATGGATGGCTGATAAGGCTTTGATTGTTGAAGTGCTTTGGCTTGTTTTCTGTGTTGTTATCTATGTGTTTCTCATTACTTTATTGGATGGTGATAGGATGTGAATTGGCATTGTTTTTTGTTTTACAGCTCAAAGTGCAAGACTTAAAAAAGACCATCCAGTATATGTACCATCACAAAAAGTACCAGAAGGTAAAATGATAGTTCAACACATACATGTATGGGGTTGGGGGAAAAGATATATATTTTATACATGTGTGTGTGTGTACACACACACACACACACACACACACAACACACACACACACACACACACACACACACACACACACTGCTGCTTATGTAGAAAGAATAACAATCTCCACACACAAGGGGAGGATACCAGCATTTGAACAGGGATCAAGTGGTTTGCAGAAGTGCAAACAACTTTTAAGAACCCCTTTAAAGGAACCAGTTCTCTTAAAACAGTCCAGTGAATGTGTTTGCCAAAAAATTTTTTTTTCCTTTGGCTGTTCCTTTCAAGTGTCATTTCCTATCCTGAGCAAGAAGTGTAGAAGGAACAGAGCAGCAGGAAGAATGATTCATTAATGTGTACCATTTCTATTTACTTTTCCAGAGAAACTGGCTCCCATAATGTATAATCAAAAGACCAGTTTAGAAGACAATAAAATCAGAACTAGCATACTCTTTAAAATGCATTTCATCACACCATGTTTGGTGTTCATTTAAGTTTAATTTAATTCAGCCAAATGAATTTGTTGAATTTGTTCCCAGAACAAATTTCAGAATTTGCATGAAAAGCTTAGAGTCTGATAGGCAAGAGTAATGCAGAGATGAAAAGTAAGGATTCATTAGTGGGTGAGCAGAGTGCAAGGCCGAATGGATTGATGATAGCTTGGGAAAGGAGCTTTAGGAGAAAGCCTAGGTTATGCCACACCTTCTTGATCTAACCCTATCTAAAGTGTCTCACAAGTGTCTAACATAAATTGCAGCTGGTGTTTTACATTGAGGCATGTGAATCTGGATCAATGATGGAACACCTACCAGATAACATAAACGGTAAGCAGTCAGTCATCCCTTTGATCTGGACTCTATCAAGCATTAGTGGTTGTTATCAAGTCTGTTGTCACGAGAATGTAAATACTACTAACATGACTGAATTTATTGCAAATTTAACTTATCAGCCACAAAATACTGATAGCAGAGATTTGTTCAGTGTTTTCTTTTTAATCTGTGGAATGAAGAGAACATATTTTCAGTATAAGCCAGCAGGGATTTATGGTCAGTACTCCTGAGTGAGTTATTTTCAGGAATACAAGCCCTATCCTCCCCTTTCTAGATTTCTGCCAGAGATTAATCCTGCCCAGTGCTTGCAGTCATAAGATATTACTGCTGTTTCAGAAGTTGTGTTGGAAAGGTCACACCTCATCTTTCAGAACACAGGGTAGTCTTCCTGAATCTACTGCCCTGGAGATGTTTAGGGCTGCAGTTCCTATCATCCTGACCACTAGCTGTGCTGAAAGGGCTAGTGGAAGCTATAGTCAGAAACATCTGGATGGTGGCAGGTTGGGAGAGGCTAACCTGAAAGGATTCCTAAGAGTAGCACTTGAAACTGAGCTGAACATGTGACAAAAAGTGCTCTCTTCAGTGTAAGACATCCCTTGGTAACACACTCTGACATTTGAAGGACTTACTCAGCAACACAGTACTCCATAGAGAGATTCTATACATGTGGGTCCTGGATGGGCTAGGTAGTTGTCAAACTTATTATCTTATCCTGCCTCCAAGTGCTCTTACACATGTTGGTTGTACCCTGTGGTTAACAATGGTTTGAAGGCAGTGGTATGTGTAGAGAGGGAATCCTCTGCATTCCCATAGACTCCTGTAAGACTGCTACTAATTGCATGGGGGAACATGGTTGGCACATACATCAGCATCTGAGGGGTGGGGCTAGCCTGCTCGCTCTTGCTGCTCCTTCGTGGGTTTGGTATCCATGAGTACCAAACAACTGAAAAGGTTTATAACCACTGAGATAAACAGACTAGACTCATAGAATGAATTGGACTTGTTCAGTTTGCCGTTGTAGAAGTTCCATTGATTCAGTGAGTCTACTGTTCTTGGGGCTAGTAATTGAGTCTAGTCTTAAATATTTAAATAGGAGCTCTAGTTAAAATTAAAACGACACCTGAAACAGGTTGATAGTCAGACAAGTCATCCGTTCCCACAGTGACAAATATATCAAGACCTCTGTCCTACCACAACTTCCCTGTTTTACTTTCTGTATTTTTTTTTGTTTGTCCTTGTTTTTAATGAAAGGAAGTTTTCATATGCACCCAGTGGTCTACCCTGTTTCCCCTAAAATAAGACCTAACCTGAAAATAAGCCCTAGTATGATTTTGCAGGATGCTCGTAATATAAGCCCTACCCCAAAAATAAGCCCCAGTTAAGTGACACCCCCGCCCTCCACCATTGTGCAGCAACCAGAAGAAGATGACATGACTGTATTTGAATAAACGTAGATTGTTGTACATGAAAAAAATAAAACATCCCCTGAAAATAAGCCCTAATGCGTTTTTTGGAGCAAAAATTAATATAAGACCCTGTCTTATTTTCGGGGAAACAGGGTAGATTGAAGCAAATGGTGCTGGATCAATTTGTAATGCTAGAGACCGGAATCCTCTTTCCCCAGTTGTCTGAGAATTACAGCATATGTGTAAGGATGCCTCTAGTATCTTTATAAACAAAAGGGGTCCCCTGGGGAGACAAACAGGAGCTCTCTGTAGTTTCCTTTTGCATGCTGAGAGCAAGCTGAACTATGCCAGGATCAAAAACTTCTGAACTGGATTGTAGATGAGCCCATCCAACCATTGGGCACTACCATCGGGAGCAAATGAAAAGTGGTCTTTTTATTTGCCCCACAGCTTACGCCACGACCGCTGCCAATTCCGACGAGTCATCATATGCCTGTTACTTTGATGACAAGAGACAAACTTACCTTGGTGACTGGTACAGTGTCAATTGGATGGAAGATTCTGATGCGGTGAGTAGCCATGTCTTTTAATTTAACAGAGCAATCTGGTCCTGCTCTGTTAAATTAAGGCCTATCTTTCAGTCTGGGTTTGGACAACTTAAATATCACCGAGAGCTCCATTTGCTTCTCTACTCAAATTTTAGGGGCCCAAAGTATTTATCCGGGTTTTGTCCCCTTTTAGGAAAAAATCAATAAACAGCTCAGTGCATGTATAGTAGAGCTGGCAAAAGCATTTTTTAAGTGGAAGTCCCAGGATCCCCAGCCAGGCTGGGGATTCTGGGAGGTGTAATCCAAGAAGAAATTCTTCCCAACTTTAAACCATTCACCAGAGGTGCTAAGCACTGCACCATACTGAAATGCCTGAGGGCCCAAATCTTATTTCACAGTAGTTCTTGGCGGCTGCATTCCATTGGTGGGTGAGACCAAAAGTACTAGCCTATTTTCACTTA
Source organism: Intellagama lesueurii (assembly GCA_037013535.1). Classification (NCBI taxonomy): domain Eukaryota; kingdom Metazoa; phylum Chordata; class Lepidosauria; order Squamata; family Agamidae; genus Intellagama; species Intellagama lesueurii. The sequence goes on from JBAJHW010000001.1 coordinate 25,864,436, forward strand.
AAGCTCCTGCCACCAGTAACAAAACCACAGGAGAGGTTTTTCAGGTGGGGGAGAGCCGTACAAAAACGGGGAACTACTGAAGGATGGCACCCTGGGGGAAGGGCCACGTGGGCTGGTTTCACACTCCAGGAGGACTGGAATGAGCACCAGGGGCTAAGGATCCCCATTTCTGGTAAATGATATGTGGAAAATTCTTTCCAAAATGCTATCATTGAGAGATTTAAAATAGCATGGCATGGAACCCACTTATCTTTTTCTCACCTGAATTTGGGAAGAACACTATACCGTTTCTTTATTTTGGATGGAAATAGGGTTTGGTGGTGAGTGGAATTGGCAAGCTCTATATTCATGTGGCTTCTTGCAGCTCAATAGGTGAAGCTGGGAAGTTTCAAGGTTGCCATTTTGCATACAGTGCCCATTGTGAGTGGCACAAAGTATCCCACACGTGTAGTTAACTTGCAGAGCAAGTGCTGACTCCGTGTATCCAAAACAAGCAGTTTTATATAGCACAGACATGCTCTTCATGACCAGTCATTGCAAACTTCCTAACTGGTCTTTTCCCACAGAACAAATGATGCATGACAAGTTTCTGTCAATGTATCACTTCAACCTCAAGTTCTCTAATGTCACATGCTATCTGTTAGATATCCTGTCAGCCATTGCCTCTTTTACTAGCTCATCTTTACTGGTACAGAACCAACTTTTCATGCATCTTGTTCTCCTTGCATGAGTAGATGTGCTTCAGCAGCTGTACACCTATGGCTTAACCACAATCAAGGTTGCTTCTCTGTTTCCTTTTGCTTGCAGGAGGATCTGAAAAAAGAAACTCTCCACAAGCAGTTTGTCTTGGTCAAGAAACATACCAACACCAGCCATGTGATGCAGTATGGAAACATAGTGAGTAACTGACCTCTGTGCAGAGGTCAGCTTCTTTTGGATCAGTATCTGGTTCCTCTTTTTAAAAACCAATGTAAAGAGGATATACCGTGGAAAGATAATACAGTTATTGCCTTGGATGGAGATTCAGTTTGAGACTGTTTCCAAAGCTGCCTTTGAAAAGTGTTTGGAAACTGCATCTGGTCGAAAATGCTGTGGCCGGATGGTTACCTGAGGGTTGATTACGTGGAGCATAGAACTCCCCTCATGTGGTGAGTTTGCTGGCAGTCAAGTTTGTTTCCAGGCACAATTCAGATTACCCTATAAAGGGTAATTGGTACCCTATAAAGTTCTAAACATGACTTAGGACAAAATGGTTTGAAAAAATCGGATTCTCCTATATATACCTGGCCATGTTTTAAGATCTTCTAGGAAGTCCCTTCTTTAATTCCTTTACTTTTAGAGAGATGTTTGGTAGAAAGGTCTTTTTTCGCTGCTGCAGGCTCTGAAACTGTCTATATGGGGAATGTAGGTTGGTTGCTTTTCTGTTGTGCCTCTGCTGGTTCACCTCTTGAACATTTAAGTCCAATTTCTGCTGAATTATGTTTACCTCTCTGGGGGCCAATTCTTTTTACTAATACGTTGTAAGTGTGTATTTAGTTTATTTTTCTGCTTTTGTTTCTGTTTCCATTTGTGCCTGAGCTTAGGTTTCCCCAGTCCCAAATTCAACACGGATGACACCAGAAATAGTGATAAAAAAACCAGTTTAAACTATAGTTCTTTTTAGGTCTGTTTCTTTAAAACACGGGTAACGTGTGGCCTGGCAACCCTGTATCTCCAAAGTTTCAATTTTTGCAGGGGGAAATGGGCGCTCAAAGTCCCCATGTGCCTTCTACAGCGCGTGGGGGACAATTTAGCCATGTTTGAAGGGACCCACAGCATCTCTGTCTGCCGTGCACAGCCCCAAAATAAACATTAAAAAAAATATTTGGGCTGCTAGAAGATGCAGGGGTATTACTTCAATTAAACCCCTCGTTTTTATAAGGGGAAAAAATATCTAAGGGTGGAAGAAGGCGCAACCCTCCTACATCAAGGGTAGGCATGTGTGCTCCCTGTAGGCCTCTGGACGTCACCCACCCATGCTTTAAAAGGAGCTTGAGCAGTGTTTGGTGAATTGCTGAATTGTCAGTCAACACTTCCAGAACTCTTACTGATACAGCAGGTCTACTCTAATTGGAATTAGCAATTGGATGTCAAATAATGGCTGAAATCCTGTTGCATAGTAAGTCACACTAGAGTGGACCCACTGAGCCAATGGAACTCAGAGGTGTTGACTCACCAAATCCCCACTGATTCAGTGGGTCTACTCTAGTGTAACTTAATTACACTAAGCAACAGGATTTCAGCCATTTGTTGTCCTTTTCAGAGCTTGGAAGACTCAACATGCTGCAGTCCAAAAACATGATTTTTTCATAAGAAGGAAAGAGGGCTGTTTTTTAAAGCATGCTTTCATTCACAAAGTTCACCAAGCAGCCTTGGACAATTTTCCTTCCTTCATCCTAACTCAGGAAGTGTCCTCCCGAACCAGATCCTTGGTCTATCTGTGCTGTCAGCAGTTACTGGCAATAGATGTCCAGGGCTTTAGGCAGGAGTCTTCTCCAGACCTGTTTGAGAGATGTTGAGAACTGAACCTGGATCCAAAGTCTGTGTTCTACCAGTAAGCCATGGCTCTTCTGCTCTATTTCTTCCCAGAGTAGCTGCAAAAAATAAAACAGAAGAGAGGACCAACCAACTTCTAGGAAATACAAGTGTCTCCTGAATAAGTTCTTGTCCCTGTTTCTTTATTTCCACTTTTTCCAGTCCATCTCTCATATGAAAGTGGTCCAGTTCCAGGGCACAAGTAAAGCTTCTAGTGCCCCCATTTCATTGCCTCCAGTCAGTCACTACGACCTCACTCCCAGCCCCGACGTGCCCCTTGCAATCATGAAGCACAAATTGATGGCCACTAACGATGTCTATGAGGCAAAGGCAATCTTGGGAGAGATGAAGAGACATCTGGAGGTAAGAAAGAAGATCTGATGCACATTGATCAATTGTGTACGATGGACTTACATAAGAGCTAGCAGTGCTTGTGAAAGTGATACTAAATCCATGTTTTGCCTTTTTCCAGGGAGGTCATTTCTGTTAAAATAGATCATACATACCCTGATATCCTACATGAGTGAAGATTTTACATATTTAAATAAATAAAAAATAAATTAACATTCATAATATTATTTCACATTCATCTTAAATAAATTAACATTTGACTTAGTGAGATCATTAATTGGGGCAGTTTACATAATACCCTGACAATTCCATAAGATAAAATAAGAATAAAATAAAATTCCCATCATCCTGCCCCACTAAATCAACTGGACACTATCTAACAAAAAGGCAGACCAATGGCACTTGTCATAAAATAAAATATTAACCATATAATAGAGCACAAACTAAAGTAATAAAGCAAAAGAAAAGTAACAAGAACTTAACGAATAAAATAAAATATAATATGTGTGAGGACATGGCTGATTTGCACAGTGGTGCCAACAGTTGGTACATAGAAGGGTGAAAAATTATTTAAAATCTCTTCTGCAAATGCTAGTGGCAAATACTGAAATACTGAAAAGGTCTGTTCCAGGGTTTGTTATTGATTGTGTGGGTGGAAAACGGGGCTCAAAGGATTTTGCTGAAATACAACTCCCATTAACTCCGGCCACCACAGGCATTGTTGAGGGACCATAGAAACTCTACTCCAACTAATCAAGGGCTTTATCGACATAAAGAGATGGGCACGAACTGGTTCATCCTAGTTCGTAAAGGCGACAGCACAGATGCTGCTGCTCCCCCTTCCCTGCCTCCTCTGGCCCAATCAGCCACTCACCAGGCCCCGCGTGCTAGGCTTCCTGCACCTCCTCCACTGACCTTCCAGTCCCGGCAAGAGCTCAGGCTTCTCTACCCCGCCCTCTTGGCTGCTCTCCCACTCAGGCAAAAGGGCGGGGCAGAGACGTCTGTGCTCTTGCTCGTGACTGGGAGATTCGCCGAGGTGGAGGAAAAAGCAAGCAAGCTGGGCCTGGTGAGTGGCTGGTTGGCTGAGGAGGCGGGGGATGGGAGCAGCAGCACCTGTGCTGCCACCTTTACAAACTGGGACAAACTGGTTCATGCCAATCTCTAGCCCCATGTTTCCCAACCTTATACTATAGTACATATCTAGTCATAAAGTTGGATCCAGAATCTGCCGTCTGCTAAAAAAGAAGGGTTCTGCTCATAGAAGATTTCTCTCTGCATCACAAGACATTCAACCAGAATTCTCTGTGTAGAATTGTCAGGGGCTGGAGAGGATGTTGCCGAGGGCAGGAAGAAGCAGAGATGTCCCTCTGCCAGCCCAGTTTCATTTCCCTTTATACCTGAGATCCAGAAAGAGACTGTTTACAGACACACCTCAATACTTCCAAGCTTTTTTCTAACACAGCTTTCAAAATTCCTCCCTTGCATTCAGAAATAAATTTTGCAAAAATATATTTTGGACCATAAGAACTAAAACATGTCTGCAGAGTCCATAGGCTGGCAAAATCTTTAATAGGACCAGCTGGAATTTCATGGTGGCGTGTAAACTTTCAGGTTCTCCAGAATTTTTCATCAGATGAAGTACTAAGGCAATTGGGGTAGGAAGAGCATGGATGCATAACTGTTTTAGCAACAAGGTTTACAGTTAAACGCGGTCTCCGGATGTACAGTGCAGGCTTGATGAGGCACTAGGAATGTATAGGTACCGTATTACACCTAACAATAAAGCCTGCTATAATGTAGAAGCAATGGTGGGACTCAAGGCTGATTGCACCACAGACATTCTTTCTTCCATTTAACTTGAGGAACACTTATGGAGAACTCAAAGGTCTATGCACAATTGTGTAATTATCGGTGTATGGATTTTGGCATGGATGGGTATGTGTCATGAGCAGGAGGGAATAAGGTATGGTATCTGGTGGAATTATTGCTCTAAGAATAATCCTAAATTACATTTTTTACCTATTTGAACTGGAATCCAAGTTGCCACAGGGAAAATCTGCAGTCTTAAGCAAGACTCCATATGGCAGTGGGAGACAAAGAGTCCTTCTTAAGGAGAAAGGTGCAATAGACATGTTTTAAATGCTGGCTGGCTTACATACATACATACGATCTTGGTGCTAATTTGAGTTATTTTGTATCTTCCTGCAAAGGCGAAAGAGCTAATCCAGAAGTCTATGCACAAGATTATCTACTTCATAACAAACTCAGATGAGCGTACTGAGCACATCTTATCAAACCGGTTGATGCTCAGGAATTACGATTGCTATGAATCGGCACTAGAACACTTCAAAGCCCATTGCTTCAACTGGCACTCTCCTTTGGTAAGTCCGACTTTGGCTGAAACACCGGAGGCAGGGAGCACAGAAGGTTCTAGAAAATCTTGCCCATAACACGGGAAACTGGAGACCTAACCCAGCCCTGTTGTGCTTCTGCCTGCATTGGCAAGAAAAGCAAAAATAGTTTTAACCATGTGTGTGCCCTTCTTGGGCAACATTAGGTCCACAGATTTTCCACATGGCCATTTATGTTTAAGCAGGATGCTTAACTGAGCAGCAGACATTGTGGTTGAACTTTTGCACTAAGATCAGGAAGGATTTGCACCAAGAATCTACATTTAGAAAGTAGAAGAATTGTTGCTGTTTTGGATTAGAAAAGTTACTGTTTTGGATTACCACTTCTGAATGGTGGCTGGGACACTCTTGAGAGCTATAGAAATAGTTCTGGGAGGATGGTATATTTTACATGCAGCGTTTATCATAGCTAGGTTATTTAAGGCAAGGGGAGTCAAGGTTTTGTCCTAGAGCCATACTTCCCAAGGCCCTGTGAAATTGTTGGCTTTGGTTTCTAGTTTGCTACGTGGGAAGAGAGAAGGGGGGGGGGGGGGAGAGAGAGAAGAGAGGGCCAGGAAGATGGAAAGAGCAAACCCATCTCGATTTAGCTCTGGCTTTACCCACCACTGGTATTCAGTTCTCAATATACTGACCCTGCAGCAGTGTGGTGCTTAACAAGAAACAGACCTATCTTGGGATAGAGTAAAGTTATTGCTTGCCTTCTTTAGCTGGATACATTTTACCCTTCCGAAGCCATACTGTAAAAGGATGGGACGGGTAGCAGAAAGGGAGACCAAAGTTCTCCAACTGTGGGGCATTTGGGAGTATAATGTGTATATGGCTGCATCTTAAAAAAAAAAAAAAACCACACACACACACACACACAACCCTGGGACTTCTTTAGCTTTTGGTTCCTTCCTAGATAATCGTGATAGTAATTAATCCTAATGGAAAGCAATAAGGTATAACATTTCTCCTGTTTGCTTCTGTTTTCAGTATGAATATGCTCTGAGACAGCTGTATGCCTTGGTCAATGTCTGTGAATCAGGATATCACATTGACAGGTAAAACCCCACACAAAACTGAACTACCTGTATATGTGTTCTTCAGTACTGAAAAGCCAGCAGTATCGCTTAGTCTTTATGGTCAGTTCTTTCTGTCTTGTGTGTGCATTCGCATAGGAGCATGCGCACACACATACAAGCTGGTATTATGTATGTACACAGTGAGAGGGTCCTTGCTTTACAACTGTTTTTGCCTCTTGCAGAATACAACTAGCTATGGATCAGGTGTGCCTTGGATATTAACAACATTTCTCAGTCAAGCAACCCAGCAAGAAGTGATGATTGCGTGGTCATAATCAAACCAAGAATTTAACACAAAGCAAAAAAGGTGGCCAGTTAAAAGCATCCACACAGCAAACCCTGACAAACCAACGGTGGGAGCTCTCTTGACCGATTCTAACCAGCTTGTGCACTTTAAAGCTTTTAGCGAGTGGGACATTAGGATACATTCCTAGCTGGGTGTTTCACTCTGAAAGCTGCTTCTGAAGTCCCCCTGGACTTGACAAGTTCATCAGAGTCTTCACAATTACTATGTGTTTTCCCTACTTTCACTCTAAGATTTCTGAGGTAAAAAATGATTGACCGAAGGTGGGCTGATATGTGTAAATGTTCATTTGATTTGAACTGAAATGTGTTAGTTTTGTTTTTAATTGTTCACTCAGGTTTTTTTTTTAGTGGTTAAGCCATTTTTGAAAATTACTTGAGGAATTAAAAATAAAGGCCTGTCATGAATCAGGCATTCTTTTATATAATTGGGAGTTAAAGCTTTAATGACCCAAGGGCACAACGATTGACTGAATGTTTTTATGATGCGTGGCTCAAGAATAAAGAGCCATAGTTTCATTTTGGGTTCTCAAACTCTACAAAAGCTGCTCTGTTTTTAAAGTTACACCATTTTGTTAGGAAATTATCAAGGGTGCAAAGCCTGTTTGTGAGGAAGATGTCATTCCCCTCATTTGTCTGAAGGATGCTGCCTGTGGCTGTTTATATTACTGATTCTCATGTAATTGTATGTTTACACATCTTGATGGGAGAAGCTGCAGTATTTGGAGCAACCTGTGAATAATAAAAAGTTCTGCTGCTTGTGCAGCCCTGTTAGCTGTGCTTCTCATCTTCTTTTCAATTCGTGGTTAAGTCAGACTTGAATGTCAAAATGGTGTGTCTGCCTTGTTATAGGTAGCTTTTAAATTAGGCCTTGGAATCTTTGGATCTCTAAGAATCTTCCTGGGGAGAAAATGAGAGACAGCCAAGCTTTCATGAAAGATAGCTTGTCTGCTAATAGTAATCAGGCCCTTCTTGAGACTTGTGTTGACCCAATGATGCCATCGCTAATTCTACCGAGAGCAAGGGTAGGGAGAGTGGCCTGTGGACTTCATGGGGCCCTCAAGGCTATTTTTTACACTCCTGGGTTCCTCCCAGCCTCCTAAACCCCCTGTGACATTATCCGCATCATAACAACCCCACCACTGATACCTACCTGTGGTGACCCTGCCTTGTCTTGACACTTTGAGTGGTTCCTTGCCCTTCCTTTCCACACTTGTCCGTGCGTGCTCTTGCCACCAGGATCCTTATCAAACTCACCTTCCACTACTGTGTGTATATAAAGTCTGCTTCTCTGTAACTCTGTTGGTAATAGCAACCAAGACAGTAAGATGTGAATATGGTGAATAATAGATGGAATTTTATTAAATAAAATTTATGATGTTGTATCAGTTGTTGCTTCTTACCACTGTCCAGCACTTTAACACGTAAGGTTTACAGTTGCTCCTTATCAGCACTAGATTACTCCGTGTAGGTTAACCACATAAATAAATTTTTCCCTCACAGTAACCCTTTCCAGTCATTGTGCTCTGTGTATATATTCAGCTTTGTTGTTCATGGCTGCAACAACACTAAACTGAGCAGAACTGATGGTCTCTAGCAAAGTTTCAGATATTCAGCACATGGAGTTATACCTGGATTAATCTTTGTCTGGGGTTGCACAAGCCTTGTTCAGGCATTATTCAGCCTAGTGTTATGAGCCTTCTGTAGCAGCCTTTGCTGTAGCTCAGCAGGAGAGAGTCTTTTGCTGTGTTATTATAGTGGTACTTCACTGGTTTGCTCCGTAATCTCAGTGGGAGTCCAGTTTTGGTATTAGGGTTGAAAGAGACCTTCTCGAAGAGATAAAATTGTCAGACAAAAAAGTAGTTGGGCAACGCCTTTATTGGTCTGTTAATTTTTTAAGAAATGTTTTCTAGCCCTTCACAGCTCTTCATCAGGCTGGACACCCAAAACATGGGAAGGCAAGTGTGGGTGATACCTTTGTTAGACCACTAAAAATCACAAGTTGGCTTTCAACTCTATACAGGTCTTCATCAGGCTGGGTACCACAAAGCTATGGATGGTGTAGAAATAACAATAACATTCAGAAAATCATGGCCAGATCTGCGTGCCAGGTTTCTTTGTTAAAAATAAGTACTGTATCAAAATTGGGGCTGCAGACTCTATTCAGATGTATAGGCTTCAGATTCTATCTCTGCTGGTGTGGATTGTCTAACAAGATTGGGAGAGATATTGCAAAGTCATTCATTACCCCACCCCTATTGCCTAGAAACAATTAACCCCTGAATTCTCACTGCAGTCACTGAAAACAATGAGGTTGTTGCTCCTTCTCGGGGAGATCTGACATGCGCAATTGCATCTTACAATGATCTTAGAAGGGATGGAACAAGAACTTAAGATTTAATTCAAAGTTCACATCTGGCACAGCCCAGTCATGAAAATGAACATGCCTGGAATGCTCCTGAAATGCAATTTACTGAATGTTGGGGTTTAAGTAGCTCAGTGGGTTGGGTACCTGGCTGTAGAGCCAGATGTTTGGAGTTTGATTCCCCAGTATGTCTCCTGGGAGAAGGGTGTGACCTTGGATGAGCTGCACAGTCCCAGAGTACCCTGAGAAGAAGGGAATGGTAAAGCGCTTCTGAGTGCTCTATAACCTTGAAAAGCCTGGAAAATATTGCCATACGTCTGAATCGACTTGACAGCATATAATTACTATTACAAAGAAATGTTACAAAAGAGTTCTCAACATAGAACCATGTTCAAATTACTTTTTGTGAAAATGCATGCATGAGATTAAGAGGAACAGTTAACAATGCAGCACCTTGAGCTTGAATTAAGAAGCTACAAGAACACAAACAAAGAACGTGATGTGCAGGACAGCAAGGAAAAACACAGTACCTTGATTTACTAGATTCATGCTCATTCATCTGTGGGGTCCATGAAGGATAGGGCTCGGGAATTAGACAGCCTATCAAATCTCAACAAAAAAGGGGTAGGTGGAGAACGACCATCACATAAATCGTTGAATGCTACTTAAGACGTTTTGCCTCTCTCTGACCCCGCAGCTCAACGCCCTTTGTTCCTTTCTTATTTGACTCATTTCACACAGTTCCTGTTGTTGTTTAGTCGTTAAGTCGTGTCCGACTCTTTGTGACCCCATGGACCAGAGCACGCCAGGCCCTCCTGTCTTCCACTGCCTCCCGGAGTTTGGTCAAAGTCATGTTGGTAGCTTCAATGACACTGTCCAACCATCTCGTCCTCTGTCGTCCCCTTCTCCTCTTGCCTTCACACTTTCCCAACATCAGGGTCTTTTCCAGGGAGTCTTCTCTTCTCATGAGATGGCCAAAGTATTGGAGCCTCAGCTTCAGGATCTGTCCTTCCAGTGAGCACTCAAGAGTTGATTTCCTTTTGAATGGATCGGTTTGTTCTCCTTGCAGTCCAGGGGACTCTCAAGAATCTCCTCCAGCACCACTGTTCAAAAGCATCAATTCTTCGGCGGTCAGCCTTCTTTATGGTCCAGCTCTCACTTCCATATATTACTACTGGAAAAACCATAGCTTTGACTATGCGGACCTTTGTCGGCAAGGTGAGGTCTCTGCTTTTTAAGATGCTGTCTAGGTTTGTCATCGCTTTCCTCCCAAGAAGCAGGTGTCTTTTAATTTCGTGGCTGCTGTCACCATCTGCAGTGATCATGAAGCCCAAGAAAGTAAAATCTGTCACTGCCTCCTTCCACTTCTATTTGCCAGGAGGTGATGGGACCAGTGGCCATGATCTTAGTTTTTTTGATGTTGAGCTTCAGACCATTTTTTGCACTCTCCTCTTTCACCCTCATTAAGAGGTTCTTTAATTCCTCCTCACTTTCTGCCATCGGAGTGGTATCATCTGCATATCTGAGGTTGTTGATATTTCTTCCAGCAATCTTAATTCTGGCTTGGGATTCATCCAGTCCAGCCTTTCGCATGATGTATTCTGCATATAAGTTAAATAAGCAGGGGGACAATATACAGCCTTGTCGTACTCCTTTCCCAATTTTGAACCAATCCGTTGTTCCATATCCAGTTCTAACTGTTGCTTCCTGTCCCACATATAGATTTCTCAGGAGAGAGATAAGGTGGTCAGGCACTCCCCTTTCTTTAAGAACTTCCCATAGTTTGCTGTGGTCCACACAGTCAAAGGCTTTTGCGTAGTCAATGAAGCAGAAGTAGATGTTTCTCTGGAACTCTCTGGCTTTCTCCATAATCCAGCGCATGTTAGCAATTTGGTCTCTAGTTCCTCTGCCCCTTCGAAATCCAGCTTGTACTTCTGGGAGTTCTCGGTCCACATACTGCTGAAGCCTACCTTGGAGGATTTTGAGCATAACCTTGCTAGCGTGTGAAATGAGTGCAATTGTACGTAAGTTGGAGCATTGTTGGCACTGCCCTTCTTTGGGATTGGGATGTAGACTGATCTTTTCCAATCCTCTGGCCACTGCTGAGTTTTCCAAACTTGCTGGCATATTGAGTGTAGCACCTTAACAGCGTCATCTTTTAAGATTTTAAATAGTTCAACTGGAATGTCATCACCTCCACTGGCCTTGTTGTTGGCCATGCTTTCTAACGCCCACTTGACTTCACTCTCCAGGATGTCTGGCTCAAGGTCAGCAACCACACTATCTGGGTTGTCCGGGACATCCAAATCTTTCTGGTATAATTCCTCTGTGTATTCTTGCCACCTCTTCTTGATGTCTTCTGCTTCTGTTAGGTCCCTCCCATTTTTGTCCTTTATCATGTCCATCTTTGCACAAAATGTTCCTTTAATATCTCCAAGTTTCCTGAACAGATCTCTGGTTTTTCCCTTTCTATTCTTTTCCTCTATTTCTTTGCACTGTTCATTTAAGAAGGCCCTCTTGTCTCTCCTTGCTATTCTTTGGAAGTCTGCATTCAATTTGCTGTAACTTTCCCTATCTCCCCTGCATTTGGTTTCCCTTCTCTTCTCTGCTATTTGTAAGGCCTCGTTGGACAGCCACTTTGCTTTCTTCCATTTCCTTTTCTTTGGGATGGTTTTTGTTGCTGCCTCCTGTACAATGTTACGAGCCTCCATCCATAGTTCTTCAGGCACTCTGTCCACCAAATCTAATTCCTTAAATCTGTTCTTCACTTCCACTGTGTATTCATAAGGGATTTGGTTTAGATTATACCCGACTAGCCCAGTGGTATTTCCTACTTTCTTCATTTTAAGCTTGAGTTTTGCTATAAGAAGCTGATGATCAGAGTCATAATCAGCTCCAGGTCTTGTTTTTGCTGACTGTATGTATAGAGCTTCTCCATCTTTGGCTACAGAGAACATAATCAATCTGATTTCGGTATTGCCCATCTGGTGACGTCCATGTGTAGAGTCGCCTCTTGTGTTGTTGGAAAAGAGTGTTTGTGATGACCAGCTTGTTGACCACACAGTTCCTATCAGAAATAAAATGTCCCCACTTATTTGGAAGACCAAAACAATGAGACCACTTTTGAAATTACAGTATGCCAGAAACTATTGTTAATGCACCAGAAACAAAGGATGATGGTATCACCACTGCATTTCTTGCACAAGAGAATCATGTTCAACAAAGCACTGATGAAGCCCAAGTAGCAGAGATGCATCACTTAAGCTTGTCCAGTTAAAACAGGCATTTCTTAGCCTACAATACCTATTCAGCATAATGAAATAGCAAATTGATGAGCCAGACTGGTACCTAGAAACAGCCCATTAGAAGACAGGCCCAACAGAGGTAATGACAAAACACCATTAGCAAGCACTTACAACGTCCACTTGAGATAATGGAGATGTATTATGAATGACCTGCGGCCCATTCTGGACAATAGTGTTTCTCTCTCCCAGGCTTGGAGTGTGGCTTGTCCCTACATGCCTACAGGCAACCTCAAAATCATAGATGCCATCACACAACGGACAATACAGCATATGGAAAGACAGGAACAAATCCCTGTATATATAATAAAACAAACTAGATGCCAGCTGTGTCCCCATTTCTACACTGGCAGCACCATCAAAGGTCCCAACTATGTCTCCTGCAACATCAGGGGTTTATTTACTTGTTCATCCTTTTATGTGATTATCTTCTACCAGCAATGCCCCTCTGCATTTTATATAGGATAGCAGGATGATCTCTGTGCAATCGAAGGAGTATTCATAAAGCAGAGATCAAGAATGGCAACAGAGAGAAAACAGTTTCGGAACACTTCAGCCTCCCAGGATGCCCTGTTATGGATCTCAAAGTGGCTTTATAGAGAAAGGAATAGCAAAGGGAGGCTGAAGAGACAGATAGCAGAAATTGGCTGCATAGACAAATTCCAATGCATCTCTAAGGGCCTAAATAGAGATCAAGGCTTCTTAGCACATTTATATATAAATACCCCAGCCTTCTGCAATAGAATAGTTGTCTTCCATGACAGACACTGACCTTTGTCCCAAAAACAATTCCTAGCATTCCTATGACAGCCAAGTCTGCCTGCCATACATTGAGTCTCATCCCTGCATCTATTCTGTGTATTTCCTCAATAGATAGTTTCCATCTTGCCCTTATTTTATCCTAGTCAGATAGGATAAATCAGTTGATCTTTCAGCATCCCATTTCCGTTAGATTTCTTGCATCTTATGAACAAGATATCTTATTTCACCTGTTTTGTTGTTCTATGCCTTCCAGTGACCATTGTAATGATTCTCTTTGACTTTACATACAAGCTCCTGAAAAGTTGCATTTCTGTTACATTTTACTTCTGCTTCTTGTCTGCCCTTGACTTGAAGAATTTCATCAGTCATCCATTTAGATTTGTCTTTTCTTTTTACTATAGAACTTAGGCTCTATTTGAAGGGACTAGTTTCTGCTCATGGAAGCCTTCTGTGGCAACCAGTTTGTGCTAAAACCTGGTGTAGCACCATTTCACTCCCAAATCACAAAGGGTAGAACTCTACATATACTTCTACCATTTTAAATTTTGATTGGGGTAGGGTTTTTTATATTACTGGGTCTGGTATGGCACACAGTTGGTCCTGGTGGTGAAAAATCTGCCTATAGGGCTATTGGACACACACATCTATTTTAGATTAGCAGCATTAGCACTGGGGCACTACCATCATCTGCTCTGCTGGATAACAACAGGCTGGCTTTGGGGATGGGGGATGGGCCTTATTGTGCACACACAACTCTGTCTCCCCAACAAACTGCAGCAACATGCTCACCATCCAGCTGATTTCACCCTGCTCCAGCACTTACTGCAGGGAATGGGAACATGTGGCCCTCAAGATAATGGATTGCAATTCCCATCAGCCTTCCGTATTGTCTAGATTTGCTCTGTACAGTATTGTCTTGGATGGATGAGATTTGCAACCTCACTCGTGCTGGAAATATGCCCACTTAGCAGACATATGACACTGTGCTAAGAAGATCTTTACGGGAAAGACATTAAATTTCAGGAAATGCAAGCAGGAAAGCCTGGCAATCTAAGAAAAATAAAGGCAGTGAAATGCTATCCCAGCATATCTTGTTCTAGCCTTTAAAAATATATATCTTCATAATGACAAATGGCTGAGTCTGCCACAGTAGGCTAAATATACGTAGCAGGGAAAGAACGTGTTCTACTGGCACGCAAATGGTTGGATAAAAAGTATTCACGGAAATGGGCTTCAATACTGTGGAGCTTTGTTTCTCTGTTCTTTACTGACCTTATCTGTTGCCCACACAATCAATAAAGTCTCCACAGTTAACATCTCCCTCATAAAATCTACAATGGAAACCACAGTAATGTCTAAACTAAAAACATTATCTGATATCAACAGCTATTATTTATGCCAATCTCCTTTCTCTTTTTATACCCATTTCCACAGTTGCAGCTTCCAGTTTTGATAAGCAACCACTGTGCTGTGCATTCCATGTAACAGAATCAAAAGGATGCCTAATAACCAACTGGCCCTCGCCTCAGATCAGACCATTTGTATGTGAGGCGGTGTTTCATCAGTTCTACAGCAGTTGTGGGAGCATTTTTTCCTGTTCCAGTGGCAGCCTGCATTGTGCTGTCCCACCCTTCCTCACTGTTTTTCTCTCTCACTTAGTACCAAGCTGATGAGGTGAATTAGATTCTCCTTAGCATTTTGATGACATCTCAATCTAGATCATACATGTATGCACATACAGGAAACAAGCCATGCATAGTGGAGCAGGAAAGAATAATAAAACTAATCATGCTCATTCAGCTGCTCGGCTGGTAGCATTTATAGCAAAATACTATTAGATTTCGGTTTGACAGCTAGGCTTTGACCTTGGCTATTATGCTAGTGATGGAGTTTAAGAGCCAATTGTCATTTGGTAAAAGAAATGAAAAAGCCCGAGAATCCCTGCTTGCTTTTGTACATGTTTGCATTTAGACCCCTCCTGTATTCCACACACAAAAACCATCCTTGGGATTCTGCAAATATGTTCACTCTGGCATTAACTACATACTCCTTTTTTTTTTTTTTTTAAATATATTTGAAGGCCCTCTTTCTCTTTAATATTGAGCCCAAGGTGGCTCAATATTAAAACAAGTAAAATTAAAAACACAATAAATGACAGGTTAAAAAAGCTTTGACAATCATTAAAAACCTATTAAGTAATCACACACATTTAAAACTTTAAAAAACAGAAAAGCTAAAAATAAGCATCTAGGGCCTAAGTCATGGTTATTAAAAGCCTGCCGGAAGAGGTGGGTCTTTAACTGTCAGCAGAAGGATAAAAGGGAGGGGGCAATGTTCCACAACCTGGGAGCTGCCACACAAAAGGCCCTTTCTTGTGTTCCCATCAAACGTGTCTGGGATGGCAGTGGGACTGAGAGAAGTGCCTTCTCTGAAAATCTTAAGGACCCAGAAGACTCATATGGTCTTTAGATAGCCTGGACCCAAACCATATAGGGTTTTATAGGGGATAATAAGAACGAATGCAGTTAGTTGCATTGGACTACAACTTCCATGGCACCACAGTCAGAGGTTGGAAACCTTGTTTTTGGGGACTGCTACAGTGAACATTGTGGCTGGAGGGTTTGGGGAGTTCTCATCCTAAACAAATGGCTGTTTTAGTAGCACCAAAGTAAACATGTCTGAATAATGCAAAGGACATGCTGTTCAGTTTAACTTTGTGTATATGGAATCTTGTTTTTCACCTTGAACATAGTATGTGCTGGCACTCCCTTGCTAGGCATGCAAAGGGAAGATTTTTCTGGACCTGAAACTCGTGATTTTTTGTTTCTCAGCTGTCATGGTTATCTCATCTGCACTGTGTGCAGGGGATGGTGAGGGACAAATGAGAATGGATAAATAAGATGCTGATGTTGCATATCTTCACTCAGGGAGAAGGTTGAGAAATCCAATCCTGTGGCTAAGACAATCTTCCGACCACCACCTTTTTCCTTCCTCAGAAAGGGTAACAGAAGCATCATGTGTTTTCTTTTTCTGCAAATATGTTCAACAAAGCTGAAACAAAAGACCTCAATTTTGAGGTCACTGTAACTGTAATTGCTCCAAACAACAAAGAATCTTGCGGTACCCTAGAGACAAACAGAAGGATATCTTAGAGATTAACAAGTTGTATTTGCCATAAGTTTGCAGCTCATTTCATCCCACACATGACGGCCTTGCATCTGGCATGATGGGCTGCAGTCCATGAATGGATATGGCAAACAAAATGAGTTAGTCTTTAAAAGTACCATTGAATCATAGAATAATTGAGTTGGAAGGAGTCTATAAAGCCATCAAGTCCAACCCCATGCTCAATGCAGGAATCCAATTCAAAACAGATCCAAGTGTCCAATTTTTTCTTGAATGCCTCCAGTGTTGGAGTGCTCACCACCTCCCAAGGTAACTGGTTCCATTGTTGTACTGCTGTAACAATTAAGAAGTTTTCCATGATATTCAGACTAAATCTGTCTTCCTGTAGCCTGAGCCCATTATTAGGTGTCCTGAACTCTGGGATGATTGAGAACAGATCCTGCCCCTCCTCTGTATGATAATCTTTCAGCTTTTGAAAAGTGCTATCATATCTCCCCTCAGTCTTTTCTCAGGGCTTAACATGCCCAGTTCTTTCACTCTTTCTTCATAGAGCTTGGTTTCCAATCCCCTGATCATCCTTGTTGCCATCCTCTGAACTTGCTCCTGTTTGTTGGCATCCTTCTTCAAATGTGGTGTCCAGTCTGGCTTACCTACAGGAAGTGTCAGAACTGTAAAGGGAGGACAATGTGGTGGACTAGTTCTGTTAACTTGAATTGTTTGGGAGTGCAATTAGCTCCCTGGCACTCATAGAAGTGTTTAAGGTTTGTTGTTGAGCCAGCTTGGCTCAGTTGCAGTTGTTTTGCTTTAATAAAAGAGCCTGTTCCTGCAAACACTCTTTGTGTTATCATGCAGGGGACTGTGGAGGCCGCTCACACTCTACATTGCTTCTGTATTCCTGTGAGACACGAGGCGAGGGGATAGAAGCCCTCGCTGGAGTGTCGTCCTCCCTTAGGAAGGAACAGGAGGCGCAAACAGACCCACAAGCATCTCACGTAGAGACGGTACAAAGGGGAGTAGACACCCGTGAGTTAGAACGGGGTTTGTCTAAAATGACAGTAGCCACTCAGACTGAGAGGGAAATGGCGGGAAACGGAGAAAGGGGCAGAACCACGGTGGAGGCGGGAATAGGGGATATAAAAAGAGGGAGAGATGATATACCGGGGGGCTGGGAATTGATATGGGTAAAAGATCCCTGGACCGGAAGGTGTGAAAAGGTCCGGGTTCCCAGAGAAGAGGCAGACTATCGAAGAAGGAGAGGTCTGCCTCCACGACCCTCATATTGGGGGGAATCAGAGGCGCGGGAATGGCGCCGTAGATTGAGAGAGGAGAAGGAAGCCGTGGAGAGAGAGGTGGAAGAGAGACGAGTATGGAGGCTGGAGGAAGCCTGGAGGAGGGGGACCCTGTTGGACCGTGGGCTCCCGTACCCGGAGAGGAGAACCCCTTCAATCCAGAGGGGAGAGATGAAGAAACCATACCACTACTAGATCCGAGAGCAGATGTTTGGGACTTAGATGGCAGCAACCCCTTTTCAAGGGGACCTTGGAATGATGTTGGTTTGAACCCCTTTTCAAAAGATGTTTGGATGCCCTCGTGGGACCCGTTGGCGGCGAGAGACAATGTTAGACTTGATATGGAAACTAAATCAGAGTTGTTTAACGTTTCAATAAAACCCAGTTTGGATTTTGCACCTCATAAGCCTTTAGTGTCTGTGTCACAACCTGAGGAGGCTATATCTGAACCCTCACATATTGGCGCCCAACGGGGAGGGCCTCCGACGGTTGACAAAGAAACAGAAACATGGCTCAAACACATCACAGACGGCCAAGAAATGCTCATACGACAATTAGCAGAACAGCAGAAGTTGATTATAGACCAGTTGCAACTAGTACGGATCAACGCGAATTCGGCGGGAACACAGGAGTTAGCCAAAACCCCGATGGTAAACAAACCACCGATAAAGCTACAGAAAATGGGTCCTCAAGACGACCCAGCAGCGTTCTTGAACACCTTTGAGAGAGTGGCGACATCGGCCCAATGGCCGCCAGAACAATGGGCTTTAATTATCACCCCGTATTTGACGGGCCTGCCACAGGAGATAGTGGACACGCTAGACCCCGAAGAGGCATGTAATTATCAAGTGGTCAAAACAGCCATCCTAAATACGTTAAATTTAAACGAAGAAGCATACCGGCGACGATTTAGAGACCTTAGACTGAGACCAGGATTACACCCCAGGACGCTGGCACAAAAGATGAAGGTCAACGCCACACGATGGATGAAACCAAAGGGAAAAACGGTAGAACAGATAATGGACGCGATTATAATGGAACAATTAATCTCCACACTCAGTTCAGGACCAAGGAATTGGGTGATGAAACATAAACCCGCCACGCTAGAGGGCGCTATAGTATTGTTGGAAGATTATATGGAGGCAGACGAGGCGTGGCACGGCAAACCCGTGACGCAGCCAGAACGTGTGAGAGGAAAGGAAAAGATGGCGGAGACAGCGGTGCGAGCAGTGGCAAGAAGCCCCGTGATGCCGGGATACAAGAGGACGAGACCAGACCGGGTAGACTTCGTAAACCCGTCGGGGACCAGGATTCCCAGGCCACTAATAACCTCGGATCCAACACCCAACAAGCAACCGACGACCTGGTACACGAACAAAGAAAAGATGACCGCGTGTTTCGGGTGTGGGCAGTACGGACATGTAAAGAAATACTGCCCAGCGGAAGAGTGTGCGTGGACCGACATTTATGCCTTTACAGCCAAGGTGGGTGACGAAGACCACCCGGGGTGGGCGGTGAAGGCCAAAGTTAACGGACAATGGAAAAGGGCCCTTATAGATACCGGGTGTAGTAAGACCCTAGTCAAAAAACTGGAAGGGGCACGCCTACCGGAAAGTATGATTATCAAATGCGTACATGGAGATGCGAAAGAATACGAAACAGCCCTAGCGGAGATAGAGATAGGGAACCATAAGAGGATGGTGGAAGTGGGCATAGTACCCGGGCTAGGAAGGGATATGCTCCTGGGGAGAGATTGGCCGGGAGTGGAAGAATTGCCATATACCATAGCCGAGGCATGCAACGGAGAGTTAGTGAACTGTGTCTTGGAATCGGAACTATGGGGCTTATCCAGAGACCAAGTGAGGAACTGGCAACAAGATGATATGGGGCTCGAAGAAAGCCGGTTGCAAGTAGTTCCGGAAGGAACAACTAAAAAAGGAGAAACGAACTTTGAGATTAGGCAGGGGCTGATGTATCGGGTCAGCAAAACTGAAGCGGGAGAAGAGACTCAGCTGGTGCTACCTGAGCGGCTGCGGGACTAGATCATGTACTTGGCGCACGATGTGCCCTTGGCCGGACACTTAGCCACACAAAAAACTTTGGCTAGAGTACGCCAGCGGTTCTTCTGGCCGAAGATGGCTAAATCAGTAGAAGAATATTGTCAGTCATGCCCTGTATGTCAGGTCACCCAGCCTAAAGCAGGGCCGGGCGGGGAGATGATGCCCATGCCTTTAGTAGATAGACCTTTCGATAGGATTGCTATGGACATTGTGGGGCCTTTGGTCAAATCGGCAGGGGGGCACCAGTATATACTGGTGATCATAGATTATGCCACCCGGTACCCGGAAGCCATCCCCTTAAGATCAACATCGGCCAAGGTACTAGCTAAAGAGCTGTTAGGGGTCTTTTCAAGGGTAGGATTTCCCCGGGAAGTGCTGACCGACCAAGGCTCTAACTTTATGAGTTTGACGTTCAAACAGATGTGGGAAATGCTAGGGGTAAAACCTTTGAAAACCTCAATTTATCACCCCCAAACCAATGGGCTGGTTGAACGTTTTAATCGAACTTTGAAGGGCATGCTAAGAAAACTGGTGATTGAAAAACCTAAGTCATGGAATACCTTCCTAGCACCACTAATGTTCGCTGTCAGGGAGGCCCCTCAGTCCTCAACAGGGTTTTCACCCTTTGAGTTATTGTATGGCCGACATCCTAGGGGAGTGTTAGATTTGATTAGAGAAAAATGGGAAGAAGGAGAAGATCGCTCACACAGCGCGCTACAACAAATTATAGAGATGAGGAACAGCTTAGAGGTAGCATGGGAAATGGCCAAGGATAACCTAGGACAAGCCCAGATTAAACAAAAAACAAGGTATGATAAAAAGATCAAGCCCAGGGAATTTGAACCTGGCCAAAAGGTGTTAGTGCTACTGCCTACCGAGTCCTCCAAACTCTTTGCGAAGTGGCATGGACCTTACCGGGTGTTGAGAAGAGTGGGTGAGGTGGACTATGACGTAGAAACGCCTGATCGGAGAAAGAAGAAACAAGTCTTTCATGTAAATTTATTGAAAGGGTGGATAGATCAAGAATGCCTATATGGGACAGAGATAGAGGAAGAATTAGGGCCAGAGAGTGAAGACCTTAAAGAAAAATCCACCTTTGATGTGAATGAACTAGTGAACCCCCAACAAAAGGAACAAGTGTTAGCTCTGGAAGGAGAATTCCCAGAGGTGTTTTCCCGGAAACCCGGGTGCACCCATTTGGTAGAACATACAATTGAGACCCAGCCGGGGGTAGTGGTGAGATCTAATGAAAGGACATGGCCTAGGCAACTGGCTGGCGTCATTGAAAAGGAGGTGGAAGAAATGATTAGATTGGGGGTGGTAGAACCTGCCAAGGGACCCTGGCGAAGCTATCCCGTAATGGTCCCAAAACCGGACGGATCATTGCGCTTCTGCATAGATTTCCGGAAGGTAAACGCAGTGTCCAAATTCGACGCATACCCAATGCCCAAAATAGGGGACCTACTGGATAAGCTAGGAGGTGCTAGGTACCTGTCCTCCATAGACCTCACTAAAGGATACTGGCAAATCCCAGTAAGACCCCAAGATAGGGAGAAAACGGCCTTCTGTACCCCAAAGGGCTTGTACCAGTTTGTAAAAATGCCTTTCGGTCTGCATGGCGCAGCCGCAACATTTCAACGACTTATGGACAAGGTGTTAACTCCCTTACAAGACTGTGCAGCGGCATACATAGATGATATTATTGTTTATAGTGATACCTGGGAGGAACACTTGAGTCACCTAAGAAGAGTGCTAAGAGAGCTGAGAAAAGCCGGGCTGACAGTTAACCCAAAGAAATGTAAGATAGCCTTACCCAAGGTAGAATACCTGGGATTCAAGGTGGGAAAGGGTGAAATCCAACCACAGCAAGAAAAGGTTACCAAAATATCGAAATGGTACAGACCTCAGACAAAAAGAGAGGTCCAACAGTTCTTGGGGTTAGTGGGTTATTACAGGCAATTTGTTCCCCAATTCTCGACCATAGCAGCCCCACTAACAGACCTGACCCGAAAGAAAGCTCCTAAGCAGGTGAGGTGGGGAGACGCCCAAGAAGAAGCCTTTCAAACTCTTAAGTCCATCATTTGTGAAATACCCACCCGTTTTGCCCCTGATTTCAATTTCCCTTTTACACTATTCACGGATGCCTCAGATAGAGGGTTAGGGGCTGTGTTGTCCCAAATAAGGGAAGGGATAGAGTACCCGGTATTATATTTGAGTAGAAAACTATCTCCCCGGGAACAAAAATATGCAGTTATAGAAAAAGAGGCCCTAGCAATTAAGTGGGCCACACATGCCTTAAGATATTACCTCCAAGGCGCGCCCTTCACACTAGTGACTGATCATGCCCCCTTGCAATGGTTGGTACAGATGAAAGAGACCAATCCCAGGCTTACCCGTTGGTACCTTGCCTTGCAGCCCTTCGCCTTCACAATCCAATACCGAAAAGGTGCCGAGCACGCTAACGTAGACTATTTCTCTCGGCAGGGACCATGGGCTCGGAGTGAAGAAGAGAGGACGACCCTCTTGGATGGGGGGGTATGTGAGACACGAGGCGAGGGGATAGAAGCCCTCGCTGGAGTGTCGTCCTCCCTTAGGAAGGAACAGGAGGCGCAAACAGACCCACAAGCATCTCACGTAGAGACGGTACAAAGGGGAGTAGACACCCGTGAGTTAGAACGGGGTTTGTCTAAAATGACAGTAGCCACTCAGACTGAGAGGGAAATGGCGGGAAACGGAGAAAGGGGCAGAACCACGGTGGAGGCGGGAATAGGGGATATAAAAAGAGGGAGAGATGATATACCGGGGGGCTGGGAATTGATATGGGTAAAAGATCCCTGGACCGGAAGGTGTGAAAAGGTCCGGGTTCCCAGAGAAGAGGCAGACTATCGAAGAAGGAGAGGTCTGCCTCCACGACCCTCATATTGGGGGGAATCAGAGGCGCGGGAATGGCGCCGTAGATTGAGAGAGGAGAAGGAAGCCGTGGAGAGAGAGGTGGAAGAGAGACGAGTATGGAGGCTGGAGGAAGCCTGGAGGAGGGGGACCCTGTTGGACCGTGGGCTCCCGTACCCGGAGAGGAGAACCCCTTCAATCCAGAGGGGAGAGATGAAGAAACCATACCACTACTAGATCCGAGAGCAGATGTTTGGGACTTAGATGGCAGCAACCCCTTTTCAAGGGGACCTTGGAATGATGTTGGTTTGAACCCCTTTTCAAAAGATGTTTGGATGCCCTCGTGGGACCCGTTGGCGGCGAGAGACAATGTTAGACTTGATATGGAAACTAAATCAGAGTTGTTTAACGTTTCAATAAAACCCAGTTTGGATTTTGCACCTCATAAGCCTTTAGTGTCTGTGTCACAACCTGAGGAGGCTATATCTGAACCCTCACAATTCCATATATATAAAGCCACTTCAGAATTGTTGTAAAAACTGTAGGCACATATAACTTAAAGATATCTGAAAACTGAACTTAAGTTGGCCCAACCCCAGGAGATATCAGTCTTAGGCTAAGGTTGGTCATCATTGCAGAAATTAATGCAAGTTCTGTTTGGGAAGGTCGGTTAAACATGGGGTAGAGCAGGGGAGCAGGAACTGAAGAGGAACTGAAATGTTGCATTTCAGACGTCAAAGACATTCTGTTAAAGTTGTGTCTGCACGGATCCTAATATAACCTTTCTAAGCTTACGTTAATCTGTTTGACTTGATAGGCCAAAGCCACCAAGTTCCCTTTTTTCCCCCTGATCAGCAAAACTGCACGAGGGGACATTACTCATGAACCCTTTTCTACATAACTTCTAGGTGTGGTTCTTGTTCCCCAGATGTTTCCTTTTCCTCCTGCTCCTGGAGAGCCTGGCTCTAGTCTTCTTTGAGCCATGAAACTTACTAGGTGATTTTGAAGCTGTCACTCTCTGACTATCTCACAGGCTTGTTGTGAGGATAGTCTGGGGAGACGTCTGTATGCCTCCTTAAGCGAACTGAAGCAAAGGCAGGATATAAATACGTATAGCAAATGAACAAGCAACCTGAGATGTAATCCAAACAAGATGGGCAACCTGTCTTCGAAGGTTCTAATGATTCTGGATCAAGTATTCCGTAGAAGTACTGTGTGTCGATTTATGTTTTGGAGTACAGCTCCCAGAATTTTGCGATTCAGTCTTTCTATTCACAGTCTGGAAGTTTTCTGGGAACCAGACCTCAACCTGACACTCAGATAACAACAGCAGCCAAGAACGTTTCTTCTTTTATTTTTATTTTTTTCTTCCCCTAAACTGATTTCATCAGGTATGCCTTCTACATCTTTTCCTGAAGAAATCGGATCTGGTCTTGTCGACAAACTTGTCATTTCTAGTTTTGATTTCTCTAATGTAGACAAAAATGTTGAAACTGAGGTTGTCCTACTTTGGGCACCTCATGAGAAGGCAGGATTCTCTGGAAAAGACAATAATGCTGGGAAAGGTAGAAGGCAGCAGAAAAAGAGGAAGGTCAAATACAAGATGGATTGACTCCCTAAAGGAAGCTACAGGCTTGAGTTTGCAAGAGCTGAGCAGGGCAGTTGAGGACAGGCCATTTTGGAGATAACTCATTCATGATGTTACCATAAGTCAAGAGTGACTTGACTGCATATAACAACAACAATGTATTTTATATGGTACTGCCCTTGAAGATAGTCTGGAAACATAAGGTGATTTAGTGGCATGGATTATGAAAAACAGTTGTACGTTCGGAATATATTACCCTGATCCTTGATGTTGGTACTTTGCTTCCAAGCTCAACTTCAGTAGATCAAGGTTGAAAAACCTTAGGAATCATGTGTTCCCACATAAACTGAGAATGTGGTCAGACTATTGGAAAGGCACATGCTGAATCACACTGGAAAGCATTGCTTTAATGGGAGCAATCTCTCTTAAAGCAACCCTTCCATCTGCTGGGGAATCACTCCAACCCAGTCCCCCAAAGTAGAAGTTCTACAGCTAGCCCAAAGAGGATCACCTTGGGCGTGGATCAAGGTCATGTTGGAGCACATTTCCCCATGCATTGTACATTCCCCGGGAAATAATGAACTGGTCCACTCCACAAGCCGTCCAAATTGTGATCTCTTTTCCCATGTAATCACACCCTTACTCTGATCTACATTCTCTTGGCACCAATATAAGATCTGGCTGTTTGGAGATGTAAACAAAAAGACGGTTCTTTTTATCATATGTGGTGGTCATGTGGAAAAGCTCAAAAATATTGGGAAAGGGTTGAAATGCTTTTGCAAGAGGTTTTAGAGATTCCGATAACTGTAACCACTGAATTTTTTCTTCTAAACATAATCCCGGATTCAGTAGACCCAATGAAAAAAATATTTAGTCATCCATATCTTGAAAGCTACAAGAATTATTTTTGCTAAACATTGGAAGGACCTGGAGAATCCATCACAGGAGGAGTTAATAGCAAAAATCCTAGTTACGGCAGAAATGGATAAACTATCAGAATGGCTAGACTCAGCAAGAAAGACAAATCGTGAAGATCGTTGGAATAAATTTTATGATTGGCTTAGACATATAATGCAAATTAATATTTGATAATTGAAAGCCTAAGATCAATTTAGAAATAGAATATGTATTATAAATCAGTTACACCAGAAACTTTTGTATTTTTGAAATGTAATAGATAAGAATGAATATTGCGAAATGTTCATGTTGATTTACAACCCCTGTTCATTCCCATGTCCCCTGTCCCCTATCCTTTCACCAAATCTATAAAATAATTTTTTTAAAAAAATCTGGATGTTTTGTTTTATGTTTTACACCTTAGACTGCTAATGACCTAATAGAATTGGCCCCTTTTATTTTTATAAATTAGCTACTGTGTGGAGAAAGGACAGGCTTGATTGGGGGAAGAGGATGTTCCTGCTGAGAGTCTGATACACTAATCTGAGATTGAAAAGAACTTCTCCTTTAAATTTGACTCTCCAGCCAGTGAACAGATGAATTTGTACATCTTGCACTTTAAATCCTTATACTCAGCAATTCATTCTCCCTTCCCCCCCCCCCCTTCCTATTTGTGTGAATGAAAATAATGCAAAGTTGGCCAAGGAAACAGATGTTTGCCCCAACTGTGCAGAGTGGCTTGTTCAGAGGGCAAAGTTCCCAGAAGCTGCATGAATGTTATCCAGCCTGTTGATGAGAATCATATGAAACCCCTGAGTCATTCAGTAAATGAATCACCCAGCCTTTCACATGATCCTATGGGTCATCAGCCCGCCCCACTGCTTTAGTTACATTTTAATTGTTGAAATGACAAGAGTGGTGTGATTGTCTGGGACACAAGGATAGGGGATAAGAGGAGACATTCCACGTATATTTTCATCTGGCTGGGGAATTGTGGGACTGTAGTCTAAAAAGGAATCAAACTTTTCCAAGATCAGGATATTTTGCAATATGCCCTGTACCAAGGTTTGAAACTCACTACAAAAGTAACTATAGTTTGTTTTAGGCATCCTTCAGTCTCGAGAGACTATGGTAACATGCTCTGTATGGAGGACTTGGAACAGCATCTAGTGTGGCTGAGAAGGCCAATTCGAGAGTGACAATCCCTTCCACACTGAAGACAAATACAATCTGTCCCCTGTCCAGCTCCCTGATTTGGCTGGTTTCGGGACTGCCTCTTTGCCTCGGCCTGCTGGTCAAGTGTCTCTTCAAATTGGGAGAGGCCTTGATGCACCGCCTGCCTCCAGACTGAACGCTCAGATGTCAAGGTTTCCCATCTGTTGAGGTCCATTCCTAAGGCCTTCAGATCCTGCTTGCAGATATCCTTGTATCGCAGCTGTGGTCTCCCTCTGGGGCGATTTCCCTGCACTAATTCTCCATACAGGAGATCTTTTGGAATCCGACCATCAGCCATTCTCACGACATGCCCGAGCCAACGTAGACGTCGCTGTTTCAGTAATGTATACATGCTAAAAATTCCAGCTCGTTCTAAGACTACTCTATTTGGAACTTTGTCCTGTCAGGTGATACCGAAAATGCGTCGGAGACAACGTATATGGAATGTGTTCAGCTTCCTCTTCTGCCGTGCACAAAGGGTCCTAGAGTTACTTTTTCAGTTTTCAGTAACTGTGGCACAACTAAGCAGAGTTCTGGATTATGCAATGCCTTCACTGAAACCGTAAAAAATTACAAAGAAGGCAAGCTTTCAAGTTCTTCAGAATGCTTTATCAAGCAAAGATGAAAACCCCAAGTTTATATCATATTTGGCTGATACAGAGTTCTGAAGAATTTGAAAGCTTGCCTTATTTAAAACATCTTAGTGACCAGACAGAGGTATTACCTAACCCAGAACTTTGCACAGCTATTTTTCTGTGTGTACATCATAACTAAGTTATTTTATCTAAGAACTGGGGTGGGTAATACCTGTACGGTTCTTGTCAAACAAGTTGCCCAGCATTCTTCATTCTGCTGAGGACTGCAGAGCTTCGGACTGGGAGAGAAACAGAAAAGTCCAAAATTCATCTAGGCTAGATGTTGAAGCCTTGTGACTGTGGTCTGACAAAAGGATAATTTCACTACGTACTTTTGTATCACTGTTTAACTGGTTTTAGTTTGTTTTAGTCGTAGAATGGCTACGTCTCTATATGTGCAGAGCCTGTAGCAGTCAGATGCTATAGACCAAGCGCTCATAGCATTCCGATGCTGTGAAAATTAAATGAAAGTATCAACTTTGCTGCTTTTGAATAAGGAGAAGTTATTTTTTATTTATTTCATTGATTTGATTTATAAATCATCATCATCACCATGTGCCATCAGATCAATTCTGACATAGGGTGACCCTTTTCAGGGTTTTCCAGGATGAGAATACTCAGAAGTGGTTTGCCATTCCCTTCTTCTGAGGCCACCCTGAGACTGTGCAGCTAGTATAATTATAACAGTAAGTAAGTGCTGGGAATATTGGAACTGTAATGGTAGCGAATTACTTTTTAAATTAACTGTGCATGCTCTGTCCTGTTTTCCACCAGGACCATTGCCTGAGCCCCCACCTTTACTGCAGAAGGTGAAGGAGTCTTCTGTGTCAAGATGTATTGCATTATACCTTTGATAAATATGATTGAACTAGAAGTTGGATCAAAAGATCCCCTCACATGCTGAAAGAGCTAGCTTCTGTATTGCTGACTAGTCCAAACCATTGTACATTTATTTTATGTTCGAACTTCTTTCGTTTGTTTATTTTATACCCCACCATTCTGCCAAAAAAGGTGCTCAAGACAGCTAAAGTTAAGATTAAAAACAAAATTTTCCTTACAAAGATAACATCAAAACAGGGAATCTACAAGTGCAAAATCAAAGTGAAATAATAAAACACATGGCTTCCACCCAATTATTTAGACCCATCCCCAACAACAACAGACTGGCCTACATGTCAAAGACCTGTCCCGAAGTAATGGGTCTCCTTTGGTGGAAGGGTCTGACAGAAGAAGTACTGTATGTGTAGCCTCGCTTCAAGGGAGCTCCAGAGTCTGAGAACTTTTACTACTCTTGTATTTTAAATGCCTGTGCATCCTTCCCCTCCAGATCCCTAACTGGTGCCAGAGTTCACTGTGTATATTTAGGAAGTAGTGCAGGAAATCCATATTCTCTCTCTCTCTTACACACACAGAGAGACACAGAGGTCTGCCCCCTAATCTTTAATTGTGGCCCTGAACTTTCAAGGATTGGGCAACCGCTGATCTGGCAACTATATATTGTTAGCCTTCTTCAGTGTAAGAGTGGTGTCAAGACTTGACAGCTATTATCACACCCTGCCTGCCCGTTTCTAGCTGGAATGTGTGGTCACAGTGGGGTCCTTTCACTACCTTGGAAGGTTATTCTAATGAGTCGGTTATCTTTGCCCTTGTGTTGGGCAGGATCATGGCTTTTAAGCGCTCACGCTACTGTTGTTTCTTAGCACTGGCAAATAGCACGGAGAGTCAAAGTACAATTGTTAACTCTTACATGAGGTCAGAACTTTGTATGTTACTAGATCACTGTGGTTTATGTTGGCCATTTTGGCTGAAACATGCCGTAAAGAAAGCCTTTGATATTTCATTGCTCATCAGTTGCTATTGTTTTTCATTTGCATGGCAATGAAACATACGTAAGGTGGTGAATTTATAAGGCTTGTGAAAATTAATTTGTAAGATGTCATGAAATGCACACACACTTTTTATGTTATACATTCCAGCTTGGTACTGATCTGACTGCTCTTCCAGACTTCTGCTATTTTTACAGATAGCAGCGACATACATGTTCCACAGCCATCCACCCGCCTTTCTTCTCCTTTACATTTTACTACTTTCTAATGTGGCTCTGGAGGAGAGCTTTGCAGTTAACCTAGACTGCCAGAAAGACAAACAAGTGGGTCCTAGATCAAATCAAGCCTAAACTATCATATTGTTGTTGTTTAGTCGTTTAGTCGTGTCCGACTCTTCGTGACCCAATGGACCAGAGCACGCCAGGCCCTCCTGTCTTCCACTGCCTCCCGAAGTTGGGTCAAATTCATGTTGCTAGCTTTGATGACACTGTCCAACCATCTCGTCCTCTGTCATCCCCTTCTCCTCTTGCCTTCACACTTTCCCAACATCAGGGTCTTTTCCAGGGAGTCTTCTCTTCTCATGAGATGGCCAAAGTATTGGAGCCTCAGCTTCAGGATCTGTCCTTTCAGTGAACACTCAGGGTTGATTTCCTTCAAAATGGATAGGTTTGTTCTCCTTGCAGTCCAGGGGACTCTCAAGAGTCTCCTCCAGCACCACAATTCAAAAGCATCAATTCTTCGGCAGTCAGCCTTCTTTATGGTCCAGCTCTCACTTCCATATATCGCTACTGGAAAAACCATAGCTTTGACTATGCGGACCTTTGTCGGCAAGGTGATGTCTCTGCTTTTTAAGATGCTGTCTAGGTTTCTCATCGCTTTCCTCCCAAGAAGCAGGTGTCTTTTAATTTCGTGGCTGCTGTCACCATCTGCAGTGATCGTGGAGCCCAGGAAGGTAAACTCTGTCACTGCCTCCATATCTTCCCCTTCTATTTGCCAGGAGGTGATGGGGCCCGTGGCCATGATCTTAGTTTTTTTGATGTTGAGCTTCAGACCATTTTTTGCGCTCTCCTCTTTCACTCTCATTAAGAGGTTCTTTAATTCCTCCTCACTTTCTGCCATCGGAGTGGTATCATCTGCATATCTGAGGTTGCATATTTCTTCCGGCAATCTTAATTCCGGTTTGGGATTCATCCAGTCCAGCCTTTCGCATGATGTATTCTGCATATAAGTTAAATAAGCAGGGGGACAATATACAGCCTTGTCGTACTCCTTTCCCAATTTTGAACCAATCAGTTGTTCCATATCCAGTTCTAACTGTTGCTTCCTGTCCCACATATAGATTTCTCAGGAGATGGATAAGGTGGTCAGGCACTCCCATTTCTTTAAGAACTTGCCATAGTTTGCTGTGGTCCACATAGTCAAAGGCTTTTGTGTAGTCAATGAAGCAGAAGTAGATGTTTTTCTGGAACTCTCTGGCTTTCTCCATAATCCAGCGCATGTTAGCAATTTGGTCTCTAGTTCCTCTGCCCCTTCGAAATCCAGCTTGTACTTCTGGGAGTTCTCGGTCCACATACTGCTGAAGCCTACCTTGGAGGATTTTGAGCATAACCTTGCTAGCGTGTGAAATGAGTGCAATTGTACGGTAGTTGGAGCATTCTTTAGCACTTCCCTTCTTTGGGATTGGGATGTAGACTGATCTTTTCCAATCCTCTGGCCACTGCTGAGTTTTCCAAACTTGCTGGCATATTGAGTGTAGCACCTTAACAGCATCATCTTTTAAGATTTTAAATAGTTCCACTGGAATGCCATCTCCTCCACTGGCCTTGTTGTTAGCCATGCTTTCTAAGGCCCACTTGACTTCGCTCTCCAGGATGTCTGGCTCAAGGTCAGCAACCACACTATCTGGGTTGTCCGGGACATCCAGATCTTTCTGGTATCATTCCTCTGTGTATTCTTGCCACCTCTTCTTGATGTCTTCTGCTTCTGTAAGGTCCCTACCATTTTTGTCCTTTATCATGTTCATCTTTGCACAAAATGTTCCTTTAACATCTCCAATTTTCTTGAACAGATCTCTGGTTTCCCCCTTTCTATTGTTTTCCTCTATATCTTTGCATTATTCATTTAAGAAGGCCCTCTTGTCTCTCCTTGCTATTCTTTGGAAGTCTGCATTCAATTTTCTGTAACTTTCCCTATCTCCCTTGCATTTTGTTTCCCTTCTCTTCTCTGCTATTTGTAAGGCCTCGTTGGACAGCCACTTTGCTTTCTTGCATTTCCTTTTCTTTGGGATGGTTTTTGTTGCTGCCTCCTGTACAATGTTACGAGCCTCCATCCAGAGTTCTTCAGGCACTCTGTCCACCAAATCTAGTTCCTTAAATCTGTTCTTCACTTCCACTGTGTAAGGGATTTGGTTTAGATTATACCTGACTAGCCCAGTGGTTTTTCCTACTTTCTTCAGTTTAAGCTTGAATTTTGCTATAAGAAGCTGATGGTCAGAGCCACAATCAGCTCCAGGTCTTGTTTTTGCTGACTGTATAGAGCTTCTCCATCTTTGGCTGCAGAGAATATAATCAATCTGATTTCGGTATTGCCCATTTGGTGATGTCCATGTGTAGAGTCGCCTCTTGTGTTGTTGGAAAAGAGTGTTTGTGATGACCAGCTTGTTCTCTTGACGGAACTCTATTAGCCTTTGCCCTGCTTCGTCCTGAACTCCAAGGCCAAACTTACCTGTTGTTCCTTTTATCTCTTGACTCCCTACTTTAGCATTCCAGTTCCCTATAATGAGAAGAACATCTTTCTTTGGTGTCAGTTCTAGAAGGTGTTGTAAGTCTTCATAGAATTGGTCAATTTCAGCCTCTTCAGCATCGGTGGTTGGTGCATAAACTTGGATGACTGTGATGTTGCAAGGTCTGCCTTGGATTCGTATTGAAATCATTCTATCATTTTTGAGATTGTATCCCAGTACAGCTTTTCCCACTCTTTTGTTGACTATGAGGGCTACTCCATTTCTTCTACGGGATTCTTGCCCACAATAGTAGATATGGTAATCATCTGAATTGAATTCGCCCATTCCCGTCCATTTTAGTTCACTGACGCCCAGGATGTCAATGTTTATTCTTGCCATCTCCTGTTTGACCACATCCAGCTTACCAAGGTTCATAGATCTTACATTCCAGGTTCCTATGCAGTATTCTTCTTTGCAGCATCGGACTTTCCTTTCACTTCCAGGCGCGTCCACAGCTGAGCGTCCTTTCGGCTTTGGCCCAACCACTTCATTAGCTCTGGAGCTACTTGTACTTGTCCTCCACTCTTCCTCAGTAGCATGTTGGACGCCTTCCGACCTGAGGGGGCACATCTTCCAGCGTCATATCTTTTAGCCTTTTGTTTCTGTTCATGGGGTTTTCTTGGCAAAGTTACTGGAGTGGCTTGCCAGTTCCTGCTCCAGGTGGATCGCGTTTAGTCAGAACTCTCCACTATGACCTGTCCGTCTTGGGTGTCCCTGCACGGCATAGCCCATAGCTTCTCTGAATTACTCAAGCCCCTTCGCCACGACAAGGCAGCAATCCGTGAAGGGGAAACTATCATATAATCATAGAATAATTGAGTTGGAAGGGGACTATAAGGCCACTGAATCCAACCCCTTATTTAATGCAGGAATATTTCGAGGCAAAAACCTTGAGGTTGTCCTAATTTGGGCACATCATGAGAAAACAGGATTATCTGGAAAATACAATAATGCTGGGAAAGATGGAAGGCAACAGGAAAAGAGGAAGACCAAATATGAGATGGGATGACCCCCTAAATGAATCTACAGACTTGAGTTTACAAGAGCCGAGCAGAGTAGTTGAGGACAGGACATTTTGGAGATAGCTCATTCATAGAGTCACCATAAGTCAGAAGTGACTTAATGGCACATAACGACAAAAATGTGGCTTTAAAGGGGAACTGGGTTACTTGCAACCAGACAGTTCCTAGCACTATTGGTGTAAAGATATTGTGCTGTTGTTTTACTTTCTTTAAATAGGTTTACTACCATAATTAAACAAAGGGGACGTGGTGGCGCTGCGGGTTAAACCGCAGAAGCCTCTGTGCTGCAAGGTCAGAAGACCAGCCGTCGTAAGATCGAATCCACGCGACGGAGTGAGCTCCCATCGCTTGTCCCAGCTCCTGCCAACCTAGCAGTTCGAAAGCATGTAAAACTGCGAGTAGATAAATAGGTACCACCTCGGTGGGAAGGTAACGGCGTTCCGTGTCTAGTCGCGCTGGCCACGTGACCACAGAAACTGTCTTCGGACAAACGCTGGCTCTATGACTTGGAAATGGGGATGAGCACCACGCCCTAGAGTTGGACACGACTGGACTAAATGTCAAGGGGATCCTTTACCTTTACCATAATTAAACAGACGAAAAAATTGGTGGAAGACCTTGGAGAAATTCCAGATGGAATACAACACTGAGCTGGTTCAGATGGGCAATTTAGAGTGGTCAACACAGTAGCACTTTTTGCCACCTGGAATCGGCTTTCCACATACCTCTTTCTGTGCCATTCCTTCTAACACATCACGAAGTGCAGTCCACAGTTGGATGGAAACTAACGGGACATTGACTGGTGGCAGCATCCTGTCTCTCATTCTTCCACAAACACATGCTTATCTGCCATCTTTCTAGTTACTCCCTATTCCTTCTCAGTGGTGGTGGGCAGGAGGGAAGCCAGAGCTCAGAAAAGTTAATTTTTGGACTACAAGGTCCAGAAGCCTGCACCTCCTTTGCCCTTTACTCTTGCTTCTTTAGTCCTACAGAATAGACCAAGCTGAACAACTCTTATCTTCTGCAGAAGCAATACCAGTATTACCAAACAGAAGGAAGGGAGAGAAGGAAGCAGTTCTTGTGTACGCTGTAATTAATTTGGGGACTCCGTGGCCACAAAATGTGGTGGTAGCTACTGCTTTGGATTGCTTGCAAACACAATGAAGCAAATTGATGGAGCGGACATTTATCAATGACAACTAGTCACCACGGCTACATGCCATCTCTGGGCTTCAGCAGGAGTATGCCTGTCAGTAGCCTTGGGAAGGGAAGTCCAAGTAGGTGCATACATACATGTTACATGCTGTGAAGGGATGCAGGCACACACTCCTAGCAAGCTGTCTGCCCCCAGTGTACAAGTATCAGGCAGCCGGGAGGTGGGTAAGCTTTCTCAGGATCAGGCAGCTGAAGGAGAGAGTTCCC
The DNA here is from genome assembly GCA_037013535.1 of Intellagama lesueurii. Taxonomy (NCBI): domain Eukaryota; kingdom Metazoa; phylum Chordata; class Lepidosauria; order Squamata; family Agamidae; genus Intellagama; species Intellagama lesueurii. Next base: position 25,898,319 of record JBAJHW010000001.1, read on the forward strand.
TGATGGAGGGGACAAGATCAAGGAGAATAGAAGGGCAGGACTGGGAAGGCAGAGGTTCATTGTCTATCTCTGAAGATGATGTGTGGGAGGATGCAACAGGTGTTACATTAGCCTGGATGCCACCACAGCCCTGGAGAAGCAAGTGACAAGCATGCCAAGAGAGGGGACAGGGGGAGATCAGCTGCAGAGCCCGACTCCTTTTGCTCATCTATACAAGCCTTCCCTAAAAGGGGTGCTTCCTGGACCGAAGCTCTTCTTCCTGCTTTTAAGACCTTGAACTTCAGGGGACTCCAGTGATGTTTACTGGTTCCCCAAGTTGGCAAGTGACACCCAAGGGTTTAGAGACTATAATTCAGCCCCATGAAACTATGGCAGGGGGGGGGTGGGGGAAAGGCAGGTGGGGGAGTGACACTCTATCACTAATCAAAGCTGTTCTGAAGAAGCTGAGCTGGAGCCCATTCCCTCCAGCATGGTAGGGGATACCAGCAGGGCACACAGATGCATATATTGCTTTCATCTGCAGCAAAGCTAACTTATTGATTACTGTATAAAACAGAGTGGGTGGGGAGTTTTGTATGTGTCACCAGATCTCTTCTCACATCCCTTGTTTCTCAGGCAGACAATGTTTTATAAAATGATATTTAGGGAACCTTTATACTTTTTATATGGGCTGTTCTCCATAAAGTCCTACTCTGCCACTTCACCGGTATGTGGAGGCAACCCGGGGCTGCCAAAGGCTACACCAGTGGAACACAAACTTTGGAACCTCCACTGTTGAATTGGCTGTAGCAACTATGAACACAATGCTGGTATGATTTAGTTCTAATTTGAATCTGTGGAAGGATGATCAGCACTGATGAAGTGTTGGATCTTGAATGTATGATACAGGATGTCAATGCAAAGTCAAGTGTCTTTTTAAGAAAAGAACCATACACTGGGCAAGGAATGTAAGGAGATAACTATTTTTGACAGCATGGCTTTCTATTTTAAAAAAAAATCACACAAAGAAGCAGTACAACTTGAAAGGACTAAGACAACCAAGAATGAGTTGGGACCCTCAATACACGAGGAACTGGTTGAAAGGCCAGCCAGTGACCTTCAGGTTCCTTTATTTAACCTCCTTTCAAGGATGAAAGGGAAGTTACTGCAATGAACACCTGCATTTTCAAAGTCTTTTGTTAATGCTCTCTCTGCAAACTAGGCAATGTATTCGAACACCTACTATAACAGAAGAAAATAAATACATTTAATTTTTTTTAAACAGCACAGATCTAATGAAATGTTCCTGTATGTCTATGGCAGAGCAGGCAACATATTTATAAACAACAGGTTGGGGGGAAAAAAATACTGCCAGGTATGCACATTCTGAGTGAGACAAAGCATCCTTTACATCATAACTCCATTTAATCAGTCCGGCATATCTACCTTGTTAAATAACTAGTTAATTTCAAGTTCTCTTAAGGCACTTGGGTTCCAACAAAGAGGAAGTAGCCATTGGTTTGGCCGTGTTGGCTACTCTGAGAAGCAGCTACCAAAGTAGGATGAGGTGGTCACCTCTGATGGCAGATGCTGAGGACAGAACTGTGGATTCTAGGCAGCTGGTCACACACCCCCTAAGCTATTTGTTGCCCTCTGATAGGCTGGCAAAGGCTGTTTCATCATCAGTGCTGAAGTAAGTTTCTGCTGCCCAAAGGAATGAAGATTCATCCTCTTGTCTTTCAGTTCAGGCAACAAAATATATTTGAACCAGCCTTGTACCAAAGTGAGTTGACTGGACATTGTTTCTGCAAGAACTACGGCTTTTAGATGGGCTAAATCCAGCCTATAAAAACCATCTGTTCAGCAAAGTGAGTCATACAATGGAAAAGGATGCCACTTAACAAATTAAATTTAGCTCTTTTCATTTTCATCCCATCCAAACAATAAACCATATATATATACATATTTGCCTCCTGGTTTCGTTATGTGCAGAGAACATATGACATGCAAGGGTTTAGCTTTGTACATCCAGGCTCTCCTAGGTTTGGTCTGTACAGAGCTCCAAGGACCCACACAAGGTGAAATGTACACAGGATGATGGTTCAAGGAATATACACCACTGGATTCAGTGGTAGCAACTCATAAGCTGTTTGTTGCCTTACACAGAATATGATCCCCACCACCCCACAGCTTCAACTCTCCCTTTCTAATTCGGACGGTTTCCATTTCATGTTTCCCTTCCATAGCTGGCTTTTGCTTCTAAAACCTCCGCTTGCCCCCCCCACCCCTATTTTCTCTGAAGTCAGCCCTCCCATGAAACAGAAAAGTGTGATCACCCCAAACACCAAGTGGTCTATAGGAGAAACCCTGGTTCTCCTCTCTGTTGGAAGGCAGAGCTATGGATTTCAAGCATCCTGCTCTTGACTCCTTAGCTTTCCCTGTTCTTTCCTTATCTATGTGTCATCTAGACCAGACGCCAGCAACTTCCAGAAGTCTAGAGTCCACATATCCCTACCTCCCCTCACACACCCTAAACAAGCAGAATATCTTCATTTATTTTGTCAAATAAGGCCACGTCTACCTTCTAGTGGCTGCAGGAAGTGATTTTGGTACAATTTTGGCTCTATTTAAGCCAATTGTGACTTCCAATTGTGAACCTACCCATGCATGATGCACAAGGAGACTTAGAATCATAGAATAGTGAAGCTGGAAGGGTCCTAAAAGGCTGTCAAGTCCAACCCCCTGCTTGATGCAGGAAGCACCAATAATGTTTATTTTAAAATTGCGGGTGTAGGTTTGGAAGGAATCCAAGCTGTTAGGGGTTGCATTAGGATCCTGGGGGCTGCAGGTGATCCATAGGTTCTATTTTTACAAACCCTGGTTTATACTGGGACTACCCAGGATTTCCCAGTTCTATCTGTGATTGAGATATCCAGTGTGGGGTAGTGAATAGTGTAACAGACGAAGACACTGTACTCCAGGGTTTGAATCCCCACTTGGCCATGGACTGGGGCAATGGAACTGGTAAAACCACTCTTTAAATATATCACACATTTTGAAAGCCCTATGAGGGTTGCTGTCGGTTCCGACTTGACAACACATAACTATCTGTGATTAAACCGGGATTGTATTTGTGCCAAACTAGTCCTTTACTACTGAACTCTGACTCTCCATCTCAATACAGTCGATCTGTAAAATGGTCTTCCGTTAAACCAGGGCTAATGTTACCCACAGCCTGCACCAGCCCTCACCGTATAGCCACTGGAGAAGGATGACCGGAGTTTCAGTCTATTAATATCTGGTGCAAGGGAACATATTTTCCATCCCTGTGTTATCTCGTCTGTGATATCTGTAAAGGGACCTTGGTGGAGACTTGAAACACTAACTCTTGGCTATGATTTGTATCATCAGCAATGTAAACATGTGATAGTTCCATGTCTCTTTCCACTAACCTCTCAGTGAACACAACACGTCACATCATTACTGTAGGGAAAACTGGTCTGCCACCAAAAGCCAATGATGTGGGGCAATACACAGTGCAATCACATCTTATCACATCAAAGGTTGTGTTCAACTAAATGTTATAAGGAAGAATGGGAAGGAAATATGGGACTCTGGCAGTTCTTTCTCTCTTTTAATGTCTATTTAGACTGCAAAATTTTATGCTTATTTTATTTCCATCATATGTTCAGTAGGGCCAGCCCTACCATTAGGGAAAATGAGATGAGTAGCTTAGACATCAGATTTGGGGCAGGAAATTTGTAGGAATTTAGTTGCTTGTTTTATTTCTACTTTAAGAGATAAGATGACACTCTTGCAGGGTTTTCTGCCTCCTGTGCCAAAATAACTTGATTGGCTTTGGTTCCTATACACTTTCACCTTGGTGAGTGGAGGGGCACCATTTCCTGCACTGACTCAGGCGGCCAAATGCCTTGAGCTATCCCTGACAATCAAAGTCAACCTTACTACTGGAAAAGGTGAAGCAGACCACCAAAGACACTGCAAATAGTTTAGTTTGCTATACTATTTCTGTACTACCTCTGGAAGAACCATTTGGATTTTCCACCACAGATTCCCAAATATCTTGGGCCAACTCTGATAATATTGTGGATCTGATTTTCCATGACTTCACCTCAAGGCAACCAACTTTGACTGGCACCAAAGGCTACACCATTTGCTCTCAAGTTAAAATTCTAAATTCTCAAGTTTCCTAAGAGTGCAGTTCATTTGAAACATTCCATTTACAGTGACAAATCAAATTTGTCAAGAAAATACCCCAGGGAAAGAATTTCAAATGCTGTCCCCACTATGAACAGTTCAGTGAGAAGCTGTCTTTCTAACAGCTTCTTCTAGCAGTGAAGATCAGAAATGCTTTGAAAGGGGAAACATCACAACTCTCAGAAACAAGTCTGCTACAGCAGTTTGGTTACTATAAAATGTCTGGGTCCTTAATAACAGGAACCGGTGTCTCTTCACTGCCCATTTGTTTATAAATAAAATGGAAAGTTGGCTTGAGCTCCTTGTTCAACAAATGGGATTTGATGCGGTGAGGAAGGGCATCATCATCAAGCTGCATGCTTTGGTCATCAACCTGAACGAACAGCCCATAGTTCTGAGGCTCGGAGACCTCGAACTTCTCAGCGCATTGCTGACTCAGCTGATGAGCTGTTGAGTCAATCCGATAGGCCAGTGTCCTTGTTTTTGAATCAACTTCCAGAAAGGAAACTGCAATGAAATCCTGTAAAGAAGAACGGTTATTAATAAATACAATGGAATAACAACAACAACATCAATAAGAGCAATAATACAGAACATAGCACTATCAATGCACACTAAAGGCAATGAAGGTGGTAAGAGGACTGGAGACTATATCTGATGTGGAAATGTTGAATGGATTGGATTGGGTATCTTTAGTTTGGAAAAGAGATACAGTGGTACCTTGACTTACGAACTTAATCCGTCCCAGAAGATGTTCGTAAGTCAAAACGTTCGTAAGTCAAATCAGCATTTCCCATAGGAATGCATTGAAAACCGATTAATCCGTTCCGGCTGTTTTTTGTTATGTCGAGGCGCCGTTTGTAAGTCAAAGCATTAGTTCCCATAGGAACTAATGCAAAACCGGTTAATCCGTCCTCTACCACTAGGGGGAGAAAATTTTTTTTAACCTAAGATGACTTAGGTTAAAAAAAAGGGCAGGAAAGGAGGGAGGGAGGGAGGGAGGGAACACCTTTTAAACAGAACACCTTTAAAACCAAGCAGCTTTAAACCAAACCAAGCACCTTTTAAACCAATTTTTACATTTTAAAATTACAGTACCAGGCAGTACCAGGCAGTCCAAAGTCCATTTCCCGCTTTCCCCGCGTTTTTTTGTTCGTAAGTCAAAGCTCCGTTCGCAAGTCAAAGCAAAATTTTGCGAATGGAGCTTTTCATAAGTCGAAATGTTCGTACGTCGGGGCGTTCGTAAGTCAAGGCACCACTGTAATCAAGAAGTGACATGAGTAACCTTTTCAGTGTGAAGGGCTGTCACATGCATGATGGAGCATATTTGTTTTCTCTTGCTGTTGTGAGTATGACTCAAACCAAGGATGACAAGACTGGAAACTGTGAGTAAACACTATTGAGTTCCAAGAGGTGTCTGTCTAATAGCAGAACAGACCGGCTCTCCTTTGATAGAGAAAAGCTGATTGGCCAAATATCAGGGATTATATAGCACTGGATTTCCTGTATCAACCAGAGACTGAACAAAATGACCTCTGAAATCACCTCCAGTTCAGTGATCCTGTGACAAACGTTATTTTGGAAGCCACCCTGTGTTAAACTGAATTGGAAGGTGGAGATAAACACAAGCTCCGAGGTAAAGACAGATGAAGGCTTATGCACAACAAGAGGAACAGACTGAGCAGCTCTATAGGGCCCAATAATAATCTTCATAAAAATGTATGAAGGAAAGCAGGTCACAAATCACACAATCTCTGGAGTACATGTACTATATACCAGGAATATGGGAAACAAGCAAGTAGAACTGGAAATCTTGGTTCAGGAGGGTACATATGATTTGATAGGAATAAATGAAACTTGGTGGGATGACTCCCATGACTGGAATACAGCAATTGAAAGGTATATATTGTTCAAAAAGAACAAAGAGAATAGGTAGGGTGGTAGAGTCACACTATATGTAAAAAAAATACATTTTTCTACACAGAAACACAGGAGGATGAGCTTGGTTATCCCATTGAGAGCATGCGTATTAATATAATTCAGCAAAAAAACCAAAAGGAATGTTGTAGTTGGAGTCTACTACTGACCACCCAACCAAGAAGATGATGTGGATGAAACCTTTGAAGAACAAATGGCGGGAATTTCAAAGAGGATTAGCTTACAGGAGTCTCTGAGACAGAGTCAGACTAGCAAAGAAACGGAAGGAAGGAAGGAAGGAAGGAAGGAAGGAAGGAAGGAAGGAAGGAAGGAAGGAGAAGGAAGGAAGGAAGGAAGGAAGGAAGGAAGGAAGGAAGGAAGGAAGGAAGGAAGGAAGGAAGGAAGGAAGGAAGGAAGGAAGGAAGGAAGGAAGGAAGGAAGGGCTGTAGCTTTTTGGAAGAACTGATGCTTTACATAGAAGTGGCCCCAGTCTTGATGTCTCATAAGGTTGAGAAACACTCCTGGCTAAAATTTTGGACAGCCAGAAAGTTAAGCGTTGGCAATACAGAATTAGATGGATTGAAACTGAGTATATGGCTGCCTCATGTGTTCCTACGAATAAAATCCTTGAATCTCTTGAGAGCTATTAGACATAAGAAGGAGGCCCCAACTTGCAGCGGCCTTTGCCTTCCATGTCCTGCTTGTTTCTAATGTCAAATGAGCTGCCAAGAAAGCAGGTGATTTAGATAAGGGAGAGATGCTTCTTCTACAGAGGAATTCTCTGGAGGAAGAGAAATCAGGCCGATTGTCTTGGTTCAGGTAAAAACAAATGTTGCTCTATGCTCTTGTTTGTTTGTTTGTTTGTTTAAATGAGATAAAAGTGAACTTTGCTGCCACCAAATGTTTGTAGGTCAGGAAACCCTAAAGTCTTTTAAAACTAAGTTTTCCAAAACCCTGACAAGAGTTGACGTAAGTCAGAACTGACTTGACGGCACACAATTATTTATTTCCTTTGTCTGCAATATGCGTATGCCACCAGTGACAGTGTTCTGGAGGCTTGGGCATGAGGAGCTGCAGGGGTGGACAATGAAAGAATGGAATGCCGTGGGAAGAAAGACAGTCAGTCTACTAGAAAACTGAAGGCTGGGGAAGAATAGCTGGGATTTGTTTTCTGAAACTATGTAAATGATGCCACGTGTGAGAATAAAAAATGTGCAGCACCGCACAGTACGCATTCTTACAGCCAATTTTAAGTTTTTGTTGCTTTTTACATTCTTCCACTTAAGGAAACTCCTCTGGGCCCTCCCTATTCTGTTTCACGGCACAGATGGAAAGTTTCTCCCCACTCTAGACTTTTGGATAGCTACAAAAGAGTTTGCAGGTAGGGGAAGATGGGAGGGAGGTGCCACTGGTATATTGATGGCATCCAGCTCCAGTCTCATCTGACTTCGGGTGTGACCACATTGACAAAAAAATTGGGAAAAGCTACAGGATTAGAACAGGCTGATTTGCATTTTTCTCCAGTGACCACCTGATGCAAAAGGAAATGCAAATCAGCCTGTAATTCCTTCCCCGCATCTGTAATTTTTGTATCTGCCACTGGGCTTCTAGTTTTGTTAACCATTGGATCCGTTCACATTGGTTCAGGTAGTGTGATTGATTGAACTGATGCCCCATTGCTCTCTACCATTCCCCTCTGGGCAGAATACACAATTTTCTTCGTTAAAAAGCAGTTTGATACCAGCACTGTTGTGCTAGACAGCTAAAAAAGGGAGGGGAAAATAGAACAAGAGGAAGAAATGAGATGAGGAAATCACCACTCTGCCCTTGTTTATAGCTTAAGTAGTTATTCTGTAGCTGCGCCTCCTGTGGGGCTACAGAAGAGCTATGTTAACAAGCTGCAAACAAGGCTGTTTAACCAATTTCTTCCTCTTCCTTAGCAGCCAGTTAATTTGAACAGACCTAAGGAAACCTGAATTCTGTGGTGTGACTTCACAGCGAGGAAGTTACACTCTCAGGTGAATCAGAAGTGCTAAATGGAAGCCTAGGATCAGTAATGGGAGAGACAAGGACTGAAACTTGCCCTTGACAAGACAAAAGGTTCTGCAAGCAGCTGGTTTCACTTATCAGAGAGAGAGAGAGGGTTTAAATGTCTATGATGGGGTTGCTCTCCTGGATAAAGTCTCATGTTCAGTCTAGAGCTATTCCGAAATCCAGCTTTACTACTGCAGGCCCCTGTGACAAAACATGTCATTGCCTTTCAGCAGCTTACGTTGATGCATTAGCAGTAGCATACCCTGGACAGAGACAAGCCCACAGTTATTGGTACTTCTGGAGCATCTAAGATTGGCTACTGTAGTAGATTATACCCAGGACTGTGCTTGCATCCTATTTGCAAACTGCAGTTAGTTTAAAATACAGCAGCTGTGTGTGGTAGGCAGGAATCTAGGTCCCTCATATTGGTAGAACATCACTGGTTTCCTGTCTGTCACCAAGCACAACTTAAACTACTTGTGTTTAAAGCCCTATATGGCATACGGTCCAGGAAATGGAAGGACTGTGTGCTGCCTTATAAACCTAATTGTTCAACTGGCTCTTTTTCAGGTGCTATCATCCAAGTACCTACCATCCAGATAAAGCAGGTATGTCTAGAGAAGGAAAGCCTTTTCAGCGGTGGCTTCTCAGTGGTGGCCCACCTGGCACTATGCTGTCCTTTCACCATCACGCAAAGCTGTTTTAATTATTCCAGGTTTTAAAATATTGTTCTAAAAAGCACCTTGTCATTCACTGGCTAGAATCCTGTTGGGATTTTATTCTGGAGTACCTAAAGCACGTACGTTTTGGTGAAAAACTGCAGATAACCAATGGCATGCCAATCATGTGTCTGGTTGCATTCCTGGTTGGGTGACTGGCATGTGACCAGGCCCATGACTGGCGTCTCATTCATGAGCTGTGATTCGCCACCCTGACTAATATGATTTCAGTTACTCCAGAGCAAAATACCAATAGATTCTGGCCATTACGTATTACCTACAGTTTGCCACACTTTTCTGCAAACCACCCATGGAACTTGGCTGAAAGGCAGTACTATATATTTTAACTATAATTAATATATTTTAAATATAATTAATATATTTTAAATATAATTAATATATTTTAAATATAATTAATATATTTTAAATATAATTAATGAATGAGTGAATAAAACGAAAGAGTGCACCATTTATTTTCTAACCTGAACAGACGAACGGGATGCTCTGGCTTTGTTGAGTGTTCTCCGTCTCTCCCAGCGATGGATAGAATCCTGAACCTCAGAGCTTAGCTGTCGGGTGACTGTGAGCTTATCATAGCTCTTGATCAGTTCTACTGCACCATAAGTAGTAATCAAATAATAAGAACCTAGGAAAAAAATTAGAAGACTTGATCAGTAATTCTTTGATGCATATCAGTTTCTGCAGTCCTTGATGCTTAACCTCCATACTGCAAACTTTTATATTGCTGAAATATGATCCTCTTCATGTTTGAATTTGGCTAATACACATGGAGAGTACTTTTATTTTAGTTTGTTCTTGAAGAAGTTTCCAAATATTTGCTAATTTCTTCATAGCCTTCATATTGAGTGCGGGAACAAAAGGGAAACTGGATCTAAGAATCTGATTCCCAAATGGAGAACAAAGAGGAACTTGGATCTCTAAAGGGAGACTTGATGGGACCTCATGTTTACAATTTGTATGCCAGTTCAAGAGATTTTAGTGTCTCAATGTTGCACTTAATGGATGTGGCCAGCAGATGGCACTAGCACATCATTACAAACAATGCATTACCTGATAATATGCACATAATCATATGGTAGATAGAGCTTGTGGTTGCCCTGCACAACCTGTCATTTAAAATAGCACAAGGAGCCATAGGCTGGGGACCAGAGATTGGGCCTCCCTTAAGAATATGAGAACATTTCCGGGCCTCCACTGAGCTACAACAGAACCCTGTTGGCTGATGCTTCCACTCTGGATGCACCACTGGATTGCTTCTCATTTGAAAGTAGCCTCCACATGACATCATGTGAATTGTACCTAGTTAGCACTTGACACTCTGGTTCCATCAGTTACCATCTAAGTCAACAGATACACACATTTGTATGATGAGTTTAGAAGATGTAACTCAAAATTCACTTAAAAAAATTGCACTCCCTTGTTTACATTGGTGATGATAGTGAAATAGGGGAGTTGTGTGTATGTGTGTTTTTTAACAGAACCCTACCCCTCCAGGATCTCATAGATTCTATTCTATTCTATTCGTAATTTACATTACGAATAGATTGCCCCATTCATGCACAGCACTATTCTGGATGGTGTACATGTATTATTCTCACCTATGCATATACTCATGAAAGATCTACCAAAAACCCAAAAATAAATAAAAATGCAACATAGTTCAATTGATTTGAAACTGATTGTTTTAATTTATAAGACTGCCCAGCAAATATTGTCCTAGCCCCTTATAGGTGAAGTCTAGTAACAATGGGTGAAGTCCAGCAGTAAGACACAACTGGAGTTAGGCCCATTGTATCCGTGAGGATTTGATGAATCAGCTCCTTCACAGATTCCACTGATTCAATGTGCTTACTCTAGTTGTGACTTACTACTGGATTTCAGCCAAGAAAATATTTAAAATATTTTTAAAAACACAATTAAAATCAATAGATAATAATAACTCAGCACAAAGGACAATTCTAATAAAGAGAGTATGAGGGTTGTGATTGGCCAATCAAAAAGGTAATCTAAGAATCTTGTGAATTCTATTCATTCCTATCAGGGAGATGATCAGATTTTTCTTGAGTTCTGTTCTTCTGTAATGTTACTATTTAGATTTGTAATAAGGCTGTTGTGCTATTTAATGGAATGAAAATTCTGGTAGTTTAGTTCTATACTTCTGCAAGGCTTTAGGTTGAAGTTGGACCAAACTGTGCCTGGATTTAAAATCCAGAGCAGCCCAAATAATGAGTGAGTTATCTGGTTGCAAAGCCAGAGGCTGGGAGTTCAAGGTCCCACTGTATTCCCAGGAGAAAAGCCAGCCCCATCATCCCTAGAACAAGAGAACAGTAAACTACTTCTGTGTAGTATACCAATAAAACCTTGGAAAGATCCACCACAACTGACTTGACAGTAAGTTATTGTTTTTATTTTAAAAACATATATAAAATCTGAAGTTTTGCTTAGACCTATTGCTTAAGGCTGTGAGGTGTGACAGCCCGAGGACACAATTCCTTACCTATGTACACACATACTGTACCTCTCACATAAAGGGGTTAGTATTAGAGGAGGTAGCCGTGTTAGTCTGTGCTAGCATATTGGGCAAAATAAATAAATAAATAAAATAAAGAAAACAAAGATGTTGTGGTGCATTGTATGCTATATTTTTATGTGAGCTTTTGTGGACAAGTCTACTTCCTCAGACAACATAAAGGGGGTCACTCTCCTCCATGTTTCACTGAAGCTAAATACAGACACACAGAAACACGCATGCATAGTCTGAAGGATGGACTTTTGGCTGACAGTCCCATTGGGTCTTCATCTGTTTTGAGGACTCCCCTTATTACTCACTCTTGCTAGCAATGGTGACTTTGTGCTTGGTGGGGCAGCACTCACAGCAGCCAGTAGAGGGCAGAGCCATGGGTGACAGAAAGCGATAGGACAAAAGTAGGAATTCATGGATAGACACACAGGCTAACATGCTCCCATTCATCCGTTCACTCTGCTGAGAAGCAGAGAAATATGCCTTGTGCCCAAAACTGCTGCAGTTTCACTCTTCTCCCCCTACTTGCTCCCCTCCTCATAGACTCACACACATTCACACAAAATGTGAATCTGAAAGTTCAGCAGCAGAGGAACACTGATCCCTTCACCTCGAGATGGAAAAAAGTAGGAGATGGATGGATGGCAGTGAGGAGGGAGTAGCTTCCTGCAAATCCTAACTGCTTTTCCTCAGATGGCTATGTGAATAATGCCTTGATCATGAGAATCCTCGGGTATTATGGGAAGGAATGTCAGAAAACAGAAAAAATACTCCTGTGCCCAGATGATTCCCCCCCACCCTTTGTCTTGGCTCCGCAGGTCTCTGGAGTCAAAGCATTATTCACATTGCTGACCCAGGGTCATACAGCCGATATGTGAGCTTAGCATGCAACTGCTGCATAGTATACTGTTTGTATACCATTGTCTTTTAGATGCACTGTTCATGGTGAGTTCACTATATACCCTTATAACTGACTGTATGTCTGTAAAAACTCTCCTCCTTTTTCTTTCCCTACCTCTCTCTTTCCTTCTCTTTGCGATGCTTGCCATTCTGCTCCCTTCGGGCCATCAGCAGGTTTTTAATCACCTAGGCAGCAACATGACCAAAGGAGCCTATTTGTTTGCATAAAGGTGCTCTGGGGGATTCTTGGGGCAAGTGACCAGGTGCCAGATCAGTTATAAATAAACAGTGTGTTGTAGTAGTTGCAGCCATCAAAGCTGCAACCTTAGACTTCCCTTGAAAAGCTCACTGGGTGTGGGTGGGAAACACAGGCATTTCAGGACACAAAGCAGAGGCAACAAACAAGTCAGAGGATGGCCCTGAGGTGATTAAAGAACAAATTAAATTAGCCTGCTGGGCTTTCAGCCTAGCTCTGACCTCCTTCCTGGAATGTGATATGAAGGTGCTTGATCCAGTTCCATTTTTGTAACTTTTAGAGCTGGAAGGGACCTCTAAAGATGAACTGCTGGATAGCTCAGTGGTTTAGGTGTCTGGCTGCAGGTTAGGAGTTTGATTCCCCACTTTGCCTCTTCAGCACGGCTGGACTTGATCATCCATAGGGTCCCTTCCAGCTCTGCAGTTCTAAAATGATGATGATGATAGTATTTTTCAGCTATCTCCTTAGAGCATATGTACTAATAATTAATGTTAATTATATCAATGCATGATGATGATTAATCGTAGTAGTGGTAGTGGTGGCGGTTGTAGTAGTAGCAATAAACATTACAGGTCTCTTGTTTTCCTGCAACCTTTGAGGATAATGCTGCGCTCTCACAAAAGAGGAGTAGGGGGAGAAGCTTGTGTGAGAAGCGGGGTGGCTTCAAAAAGTACTCTTCTTGGACCTGCTTTCACTGGGTGAAGGTTTCTGGGAGCTGTCATTTAAACAAAAAAACCAACAACCTTTCCAACCTCTCATCGTCATTCAATGGGCTGCACACATGCTTTGCATATAGAATGCCCAGACAGAACCCCTGTCAGGACTAGTTAAGGAATCAGATAACAGATAACAGCAAAAACTCTCTCTGGGACTCCGGAGACTCCCAGACAATCAGATAATACTGAACTACATGGCTTCGCTGATTGGAAATGGTGACCTCCCGATGAACCAGCCGAAGACCTTTCTCTTCAGACAGGCTTTCCTTATATACATACACACACGCACATACATACATACATACATACATACATACATACATACATACATACATACATACATACATACGTATGTATGTATATATGTCCTGATGGCAATTTTTAGAGTATATATTTTAATTGCATTTTAATTGTTTTGTCTTTTTATTGTATTTTAATTGTTGTAAGCCGCCCAGAGACCTTTGGGTAGAGTGGGCGGCAAATAAGTTAAATAAATAAATAAATAAATAAACAAAATATGCTTTTTTAAATATTGGAATAACTTGTTATTTAGCTTTTAACTTTTTTTTTTAATACTGTAAGCCGTCTTGGACCCATTAGGAGATGGAGGCATATGAATATTTTAAATAAATACATAAATAAAATAAATGTGTAGCTTAGTCACTTAGCCACCCAGTATATACTTGATTTCCAACTCAATCGATGAAGTAATCCTTGAATTGTTTAGTAGTGTCAAGCCAATTGGCAAAATCCTGTTCATTTAACTGCACCAGCATAAAGTGGATCTGGACACTGGAAATGATGCATTTGAACAAATTGAAAGCTTCCGATCCCCCCTCCCCGGATTCCTCCCTAGGTTCTCTTTCGCTCTGAGGAAATTTCTGGAAGCCTCAGGGTGGGAGGCGGGAAGGGGAAACCCTTAATAGGCAAAAATCACTGCCAGATCACTGTTGCTGGGATCAAGACCAAGATCAAGCTGTCATCCTACAATGATTCTTGACTATTAAAGATTGACACATACACCCTGTCTCAAGGCTCCCCCAAGACAAAAGGGAGCCCTAGGGAGGGGGAAATTAGAAGCTTTTGATTTGTCTAAATTTATTATTTCTGGCATCCAGATCTGGTTTATGCCAGCACAACTAAGCGTACAGGATTTTGCATAATTAAACTGTTGCACAAGCTGTAGTCCTCCCTTCATCTGCCACCCTGGAGCTGTTCATCTGTCCCGTGAAGCTGATGCTCCCAGTGCCTTGGCTGTGGTCTTTTTTTTTTGGTTTTTAAATGCTGCTGTATGAATGTCTGCAATCTTGTCAGAGAATATGCTGGCTGAGATTAGGTTCTTGTAAGGAAGTGAGGATAACAAATAAGGGAGAGATTTGCAATTATCCACAGGGAAAGAAAATGTTCCTCTCTTTTTTGGGACTATAAAAATGGCCATAACCAACATATAATAGCCATGCTAGCTAGGGTATTCTGGGAGTCACAGTCCCCCCCCCCAAAAAAAAAGAGGGTGGAGGGGGACTTTTCCAACTCTGATTGCTCTCCTGTCTGAAGACAAGGTTGTCAGTTCCATGCCATTTAATTCACCGAGATTTCGGGGCAAAAACCCGAAATCTCAGTGATCTATCTGTTATCTGATGTCAACAAGGTGGTAACAGATAGAGTGGTGAGACTCACAATGGCTGCCCAGAAGTTAAGGAAAGAGTATCTGAAGATCCACACGATTAATTGAAATGACTTATTTTTTAAAATTGAAATTGTACATGCATTTTAATCTTTTTATATTCTGTTTTTAACCCAGCATTTTGGCGAATATGTGTATTTGTCTTTGTACTTTTTAATCTGCTAGTGTTGTGTTTGTTAAACTGGCACCTTGCTCATGTATATATTACTATCTGTACTTATGTTTTAATTTGGTGGAAGCTGAATGACAAAAGCGGTCACAACAATAAAACATTCAGAAATCTCAGTGAATGGCTGCAGGTCCTTGTGATGTCACAGAGAAGGGTGATGGGGCGAGTGTCTTTGTGAGGTCACAAAGGCAGAGCAGGTTGGGAAGAAGGAAGCACAGCAGCATGCAAATACCTTGGCACTGAGTTCTGGTGCCAGCTGGAAATGGGAGAAAGATCGGTGCCCAGCCTTTAAAGACATCACATATCATATCTTTTTCTTCCGACAGTGCCTGTTGCCCCCAAGGACACCCAGAGAAGCATAGCAATTTTCTGAGATTCTGGAAAGTGATTTAAGACTAACAAACCTAAAAGCAGGGCCTTGAAATAAATCTAGGGGGAATGCAAATTTATAACAATCAGCACAGGGCTAGTTGGACACACTCATCTTTCCCAGCCTTATCCCTTTTTAGATTCACAAATAGCGTCTTGAAACCCCTCCCTGGTCCCTCAGTTACAGCAACCCACTGGAGCTCTTCTGTACCTTCCCCCAGCTGCAGAGCTGGGTCCATGAGCTCCATCATATACTCTACATTCAGAAGCACCTCGGTCAGGTCGCTTCGGGCCAGAACATACATGAGCACCGGGAGGAAGTCGTCTGCTCCATAATGCTTCCCTGAAACAAAAAGAGTGTTTATTCAAACCTTCAGTCCCTATGGGTGGCAGGTATGGATGAGTAGCCCTCCATATAAGCCGTACAGGTTTCCCTCTGTATGTACAATGTCAGCACCAGTGTCCTGTATGAACCAGCTCTCCATATCAGAGCACTGCAGAGCAGCTGGCTTGCACAGCTTCCAGTCTATGGATCAGAAGCAGGACTGGACTGACGATGGTGTCAAATGTAAAAATTCATTTGGCAGAAACACAGTGTTTAAGATTACCCTGCTGGCCTTTCTACTGTTAAAAAAAAACAAGGAGGAGGAAGACCCATGCATTTGAGAAATTATCCTGTGAAACTAATTTAAGAACTCTTCTTATATTCCAGTCCTGTTGAACCAGACAATCTACTAGCACTGTCCTGGCTGGGTTGGCATCACTGATATCAAGATACTGATCCCTTCCTCACAGTTAGACGGGGAAGGTCTGAAATTGGGAGCCTGGTCTAGATGCAGTGGCATTCCACATGATTTCAGACCTTATCTGGGAGGCAGAAAGTGGCAGCAAGACTGAAGGAAAAAGCTTTATGGGTCCTTCACCCTGCATCACCTTTGGCAGTGGTTCTGAGTCTTTCTCTTGGACTTCAACTCCCAGGCTCCTTTGCCATTGGCCATGCTAGTCGGAGCTTCTGGGAGTTGAAGTCTATGATATCTGGAGGGCCAAAGGTTGAGAACCACTGCCCTAAATTAGCTTCCCACCCTTGAGTGTGGTGGAAGAAGTCTGGGGTCATCACCATCAACATAAGATTCAACTGCTAGTCTGACCAGCTTCTGTGCATCTTGTCCAGTACCAAAGGCTGCTACATATCAGGTACTGGGTTGTATGAAAAGAAGGATGCAGTTGCATTCCTGTGTGCTACTTCCCATAAGCAAGTGTCTGCCCACTGTGCCAACACAATGCACAGCTAGGTAGGCCTTCGACTTGATCTTTGCTTCTGGCAACGCAATATCTTGGGCCCACCAATTAATTAACTAATTTATATGACACTTTTCTGCCCATAGGGGACCCAAGGCAGCTCACAATAACTAAAACTATAAAGCAATCAACAGTTTTTAAAATGTTATATAAATATAATGTTAAAAAAAGATTAAACATATATCAAGATTGAAACCCAGATTAAAAACAAACTTAAAACATTTAAAAATCTGTAATTTAACAAACAAAGCATTCCTGAGACACTTACTGCTTAAAAGCCTGCCTGAAGGGAATGGTCTTTGCCTGACAATTGAAGGACAAGAGGGAGGGGGCCAACCTGGCTTCTTGAGGCATTGCATTCCAAAGCCTGAGAGCAACCACTGACAAGGCCCTCTCTCGTGTCCTCACCAAATGAACCTTGGAAGGTGGTGGAACCAAGAGAAGGGCCTCCCCATAAGAAGCCTCATATGGGGTGATGTAGCTGTTATGTGCTCTCAAGTCGGAACTGACTTATAGCAACCTTAACAGGGCTTTCTTATCTCAAGGTAAGTGAGATATTTAAGGAGTCTTTTTACCAGTTCCACACACACCCATGAGTTTCAAACCCTGGTCTCCAGAGCCCTCGTCCATTACTCTACCCACTACACCACACTGGGTATATCTGTAAAGTGCCGTGCAAAATCTTCACAGCAGGTTGTTGAGTGGTCTGCATCCTTCTCTTGTGGCCATCTGTGCAACAGGCTCTTGATCTCCAAAAAGGTTCAATGGGACAGCTTTGTACAGATGCAATGCTGGCAGAGAAGAATAGCTTATTCACTGCCAAGAAGCAGACTTTCCAATGAGCCCTAGCCCATGTTCGATCAGATTCACTCTGAGTTTCTGCCATCATTGTTCTAGTCTCCATCCCACTCATTTCATCATCCCCAGCTCTTTAGTACACCAAAGTGTTAGTCTGGCTGCACTTTGTGGGAGGGGACACTTAGGAATGATTGTGTCAATCACCCTGGCCATTTCCCCATTCCAGAGATCAGCCAAGACCTCAACAGGATCACCTGCCAAGACAGCAGGGAACTCCCCAAGAGCTGCCAGGAAACCACCAAGGTATTATTAACTCTGCTTCCTTCTCATTGAATTCCTATCACAATGGTTTGGATATCTACTCTAAAGCAAAGTCATTGCACTATAATTATGATGCACTTTTCTATCATAAACACATGGAGCACTTTGCAAAATGATTTTTTTAAAAGACAAGATAGGATGCCATCTATTCCCTATTCTCCTAAACATACATAATGAATAGCAAGATTGCTCATTACATTTGTAAGTGATTTCATACTTCCATTACAATTTATACAAAGGGAATAATACCGAGGATTTGGCAACATGCAGATTAATTTAAATGAGAAGATCGAGAATACTTCACCAAACTCCTATTTTAGTTACTATTATTATGAGAAAACTAGTATACTTCAAGACTTTTAAAGCTGGAAACAGTAAAGTGTATTAGAACTGAAAGTGTTTAGAAGGAGGATTCCCAGTTCCTATTGCTGGACACGCGAGTCAAACAGGTATTGTAGGTCTATGAAACTATGCAAACATCTGTAAACCCATTTTTGCCTCGGCTAGAAAAATGCTTTTGGGTGTCCTTTGCCACACCATAGGATTATGCTGTCTGGAGCCAGAGGTTGGACGTTTGATTTTCCACTGTGGCTCCTGTGATAAGAGCCAGACTGTGTGGCCTTGGGCAAGCTGCACAGTTCTAAGGAACCTCCAGAAGAAGGGAACAGTAAACCACTTCTGTGTATTCTCTACCTCAAACACCCTGGAAAGGGTCACCATAATTTGGGATCGAGTTGACAGCACACAATATATACATACCTAAGTCCATTGAATTAAATGAGCTTAAGCAGACTTAGCTATACACTGAATTGCACCCACTGTCTCGTTTCAAGTACAGTGGTGCCTCGCTAGACGATTGCCTCGCAGGACGAGGAATTCGCTAGACGATGGCTTTTTGCGATTGCTACTGCGCTTCGCAAAACGATGTTTCCCTATGGGCGATTTTCGCTAGACGACGAGTTTTCCCCATTGAAATGCATTGACTAGCGGTAAATAGCTGTCAGTGCATTCCAACGGGGACCCGCGCTCGCTAGACGAGGTTTCCCTATGGACGATCTTCGCAAGACGACGACTTTTCCGTTGGAACGCATTGAAGAGATTTCAATGCATTCCAATGGGGAAACGTGCTTCGCTAGACGATGTTTTCGCAAGACAGCGATTTTCGCGGAACGGATTAACATCGTCTAGCGAGGCACCACTTACATCCTATTAAAAAGTTTTCATTATATGTCAGGCAAAGTCTGTATATGTATATATATGTATATGTATATGTATATATATGTATATGTATGTATGTATGTATGTATATATATATATATGTATGTGTGTGTGTGTGTGTGTGTGTGTGTGTATGTATATGTATGTGTGTGTATATATATGTCTCTGTGTGTATTCTAGTGTGTGTGCTCGTTTATATATATATATATATATAAACGATATATATAAACGAGCACACACACTAGAATACATAGAGTTCTATGGATCACATTTCACAAACCTTTCGTAAAGATCTAAAATTAAAATGCCACTTGACCATACACACCATTATATTCGATCATAATGGTGGATTTCCCACTTAGACAAGAGGTACCATGGATATGTGAGTCCAACGATGGCCAAATCATGTTTTGTTTGTGAACTGGCCATAATGAACTATCCATGTTAATCCCAAGAAATAAAACAGACTTGACTCTCAGTTCATCTCCGTCTGATGCACTCTTAATATAACCCCTATGAACCTTTCCCCCCCCCAGCCCAGTAGACAGGAAATCCTAAAGGATGGGTCTATCAGCTCTTAAAGTTCTCCTTATAAAAACAATTGGATGGGAATGGAGCTGCTTTTTTCCAGGGAGAATGAATGCACATCCTCAATCTCCTTCATTTGGGTAATTGGATTTTAATTTATATTTGCAAGGAGAATGGAAGGGCCAATTCTTTGCATTGGTATATTATGCGCTCCCCTTATATTCTACTTCAGGTGTTAATGTTTTGCCTCCTGGGCATCTTTTCTGCTAAACATTGCAAAAGAAGTTTCTGAAATCAAAACAAACAAACAAACAAAAACATTTATGGAGCACTTCTTAATCAACTTCTGCTTTGGTGCCTCATCAGACCAGGCAACTCAGGAAATGTAGTGTCATTCAGTTTGGATAAGTTTCGGTTGTCCTTTTCGTAATCTTTTCAAAATGCAAATCTTTGAGAAGTGAATAAATACATTTGCAACACTGATTAAAAAAAGTCAGTCCCATAGATTCCAAGAGAGTAGTGCATTATTATACCAACACTACAAGATCCAATTGGCGCAATATAAATTTACGTATCCTGCTTAGAGAATACTAACAATTATAATACTGTGGTTTGTACAGGGGAGATTAATGTTCACGGAAGCCATGATGCTCAAAAAGATATGAAAACTGTGCACTCAAAGCTTTGTAATTTAATATGCTAATACTAACAATTTAAAGTAACATTTTATCATCATCATCTGAATAGAAACGATTGAATTAGTCAGATTTTAGCCACTGAAATTCTTGCTCCCTTCAACAAACAGAAAATTAATTCACTATATTAATGGCAATATAATGGGATTTTTAAAAAGGCAAATATATACCCATGGGGTGAATACAGATCACCATTTAACAGGAGACAATTTATGTCTGGGTGTGTGTGTGATCATCTAGTATAGTGGGGAGAATGGTGTTCCTTTGCACAGTTAAGACTCTAGTGCACCAGCTGCACCTATTCCTGGAGAAGCTTGACCTGACTATGGTGACACATGCATTTGTCACCTCCTGATTGGATTACTATTACATACTCTACATGCCAGATGCCTTTAGAAAGTGTTTGGAAAGTTCAGAAGTTCCAAAATGCTGCAGCCAGATTGTTCACTGAGGCTGGTTACAAAGATCACATAATCTGCCTCTTACAGCAGCCCCACTGGCTGTTTCCAGGCACAATTCGAAGTGCTAGTTTTAGCCAATAAAGTCCTAAATGGCTTGGATCCAAGCAGGGATGTTGGCAAGTCTTTGGGTCTGAGCCCCATGTCTGAGTCCGAGTCTTTGGTACCAAGCCCCAAGTCCGAAATCTGAGTCCCTATTAAAACCAAGTTTTCCCCCAGAAAAAAAGAGAGAGGAGTGGGTGGGTTCCAAGTCGCAAGTTGAGTCTGAGTCATTCGGGGGGGGGGGGGGACCAAGTCGAGTCATAGTTGAGCAACCGGTGTGGCTTAAGTCCAACTTGACAGCGAGTCCTGTGACTCAAGTCCCCATCCCTGGATCCAAACTATCTCAAAGACTGTATCTCTCTTTATGAGTTTGTTTGGGTTTTAAGATCCTCAGGGGAGGCCTTTCTCTCGGTCCCACCACCCTCACAGGTGCGCTTGGTGGGGACACGGGAGAGGGCCTTCTCTGTCGCTGCTCCCAGACTCTGGAACTCCCTTCCGTGGGAGGCCATGCAGGTCTTGTCTTCGCTGCTCTTCCACAAGCAGGCAAAGACCTCTCTCTTCAAGGAAGGCTTCCTCTTAATACCTGGCTCATGAACACCCCTTAAGAGGGTTTTTCAAAGCGGGGGATTGTGTCCTTGTTGTTTTTAATGTGTTTTTAATAATATTTTTATCTACTAGTTTTAATAGTATATTTCCCTAATGCTTTTAAAATAGTGTAACCATATATTGTTTTTATACTGTTTCTTTTTTAATACTCTAAGTACTGGGTCCTTTTTAGAAGAAAGGTGGGAAATAAATACAAATACATAAATAATCACAGTTGTCCCTGATGGGGTGGGGGTGAGGTGGAAGGGCGGAAATTTTGCAATAAGGCAACCTCTCTGCTCAGACCATGAGCCACAGGGAGGAGAGGATCCAGTTTCCTAGAGCATCCAGCAGACTTTGGCTAAGTGTAGATTCTGTAAGTGTACTCAGTTTCTTGTTACACCTCTAGGAAGGAGTCAGGGAAAATGTCTCTTCTTTTCCAGGGATGCTTCCTGTATCTCTGCCTTAGTGCTAAAACTCTAAACAGAAAGTAAGTGCATCTGTATGCCAATTTACCAGCCTCTCCCAATCTGAATGTCACCAGACTACAACTCCCAACATCCTACACTTCATGATGAGAATTACAGTCTTGCAGCATCCGGAGCCCTGAATTTTCTTAAGAGCTCTACTAGGATCCATGGGAGCTTGTACATTTTCTGAAAGATGCTGGCACTGGGCATATAAAAGTTCCCAAATGCTATGTGCTCCATTATACCCAGCTTAGTGGTAGCAGGCTTCCCACTATATGGTTTATCATATTCTTTCGAGCAGGTGGTGCTCAAGTCATGAATGATTTGTTGTTCTTGGCTGTTTCCTGACTCTCAGCATGCCAAGACTTCCGTCTCTGCCAGCACAATTTGCTAGCTTCTGAAAACAAGACCCTGGTTTCATTTCCCCTGCCTTAACTTTACTGTGATTCATCAACTGTTTTTCTGTGCAGGAATCTGCCAAATCCTTCACAGAATTCTGTACTGGAAAGATACCATTCTGCACAAGAATTCTAACAATGCTGTGCAGTTTGGAATTCATTCTGCCCTTTCTGGCTGAATCCTGCAAAGGAGATATCCTATAATAATTTTGTGTAGCTTGACATTTAAAAAAAAAAGTGGCCACAATATTTTTCTGAAATCCTGCAAGATTTCCTGCAAAACTTCTCAGGAAAAAAAAAACACAATATTGAGCAGAGGAATCTCACTGCAAGGAGAAAAGCAGGATTTATTTTGGCTGTTTTTATTAAAGAGTGAACCTGCTGGGTTTTAAGATTATCAGGAGAGGCATTTCTCTCAGTTCCACTACCTTATATACTGTTCCATAGCACTTAAAGCACTCTCTGGGAGGTTTACAATTTAATTATGCAAGCTACACAATACCAACCTCAGAAGGATGGGAGGTTGAGTGAACCTTGAGCTGGCTACCTTGGATAGAACCCAGGTTGTCAGCAGAGTTTTGGATGCAGTGCTGCAATTTAACCACTGCGACATGAGGCTCCTTTCTAACCAGATTCCTATCTCTAGCGAAAGACACCTGGTTATGATAAGCATATGGCCATCGTCACCTATGTATCTTGCACTGAGCATGTGACTGACCAACTGAAGGTAAACACAGCAAGCTGAATTTGCAAATCTGGTTGCTATGACGAGCAACTATGAGGAAGTCCTATTAGGAAGGAAAACAGTAACCCTGTGATAAATGCCTCACCCTGCCTAACAGTAAGTCTAGGCGTGACATCCATTATTCTGTGCCATTAGCTATGTGACCCTAAGACTAATGGGAACTGCAATCCAGAAACATCTGAGGTAGAACAGACTAAAACCTTCCACCTTGTTCTATTCTCTTTTTCTAATTTGCAGGGAGGTATCATTTTTAACATGAAGCTGCATTCAAAACTAACACACATGGCAGCCCAGAATGGTATAAGTCTACTCTACCAATTCCTTCTGCAGATAATTCTAGTCTGAAGTTGAAACCCATTTCCCCTCAATTGCTATCCTCTGCATCTCTGTTCAGATTTTACCATAGAGAAGCTTTTGTCCCCAGAAGTCTAACCTTTGCTTGACATTATAGCTGTTGTAGCTTAGCAGCATTCCCTTGTTGCACTGGTAATAACTATGGTGAACATTACCTCAAATAATGGCTGCATATATATCGTGATTTCTCCTTTGCCATTTCCCTGCATGAAGCATAAAGGCTGGCAAGCGATAACCATTATATGCCTTGCTATGAAAGCATAGGAATTAATAGACCATTTCCAAGAATTCTATATAGATCACAGAATACAAAGGGTACATTGGGGTTACTGGATTTCAAACTTTAGAGAGCACTTTTATTATCTAGGACAGCATTTTAGGGGACATAGAAAAGAGCATAAATCCCTTTTCGAGGCCTAAGACAAAACAATCTTCTACCTTTTAATGGCACATCAAAACTGCTGCCTGTCTACCTCACTCTGCTTGCAATAAAATAAAGAGCACTTGACCTGAAGTATTGAAATAATTTTCCTTCTTTCACAATACATCTGCTTTTCAACACACTGTAGTGCACAGGTTTTTATCCTCCCCACACCCATACAGAGGAGTGCAACCATTCGTGGTGCAGTGGTTAAATTGCAATACTGCAGTGTAGACTCTGCTCATGACTTGAGTTTGATCCTGATGGGCTCAGCAGCCAGCTCAAGGTTGACTCAGCTTTCCATCCTTCCGAGGTCAGTAAATTGAGTACCCAGCTTGCTAGTGGAGAGGCAATGTGTAGCCTGCATAATTAAATTGTAAACTGCCTAGAGAAGGCTATAAGCACTATGGAGCGGTATATAAACAGCACCCTTTGTTTTAAATGTGATGGGCATAGAAAAGCTACCTTTGCTGGAACGTTCATTTACATTTCTCTGTTTCTTCCACAGCTGCATTAAAAATGATCAGTCATCAATGTTAAGTACCAAAAGGGAAGTTCAAAGGCAATTTAAGTCTGGCAAATGAAAAGCACATAAAGAAATCTCCACTTGTGTTGGGCAAGTGGAAGAGACAAGAGGAAAATCACCAAAGTAATTGTTGCAGAAACTAAGCGCATGGCCTATGCTTCATAGGCAACAACTGCAATTATGCCGGTTGTACTTTGCTTCCCTACTTGGCAAGTAACACAATAGCTTCATGAATGGAACTGATAAGGTTCCAGAAGGACACGATGATCTGTGCAAAGCAAAGTAAGACTTTGAGACAATGTAAGGTGCTCAACAAATGGGATCAAAAGCAAGGCATGGGAGGAAAAAACATACATACATACAAAATGCTCCAAAATCGTTGAAGAGTCCAAAATCTGGGCTGAGGTCCTTGAATTCATAAGCCTAATAAGAAGTCACCCTTATCTTTGGGTGGTTCTTATTGCCCGAAACAGGCCATGGTGGTTGAGGAATCCTTAGGTGTGCAGTCCAAAAGACAAAGTAATTTTGAAAGGTCTGGGAATATTTAGGAGACAAATGAGTTGTTCATGTTTGCACCTTTTGCTTATGCAAACACTGAGCATTGGAGGGTCACAAGCTAATTTCAGTTAAAATGCGGATTTGAATCCAACTGTACCCTTTCTACGTCTGGCTCTTGACTCAGCAAAGATCTCTGTCAGGTAGGAGGGTAAGGTAGGGTTTTTTTTGTATATGTGTGTGTGGTTTCCACCTTCCTCCTATAACCTCCTGAATCCCCCTAAATCTTTTCCAGAGAACTGGGGGAATCTCTTCATGCAACAGGATGATCAGTGATGCAGAAGGAATAATTAAAATGAATATCAAACTGACATGAGAAAACACACAGCAGTCTGTATCCTATGAATGAGAGGCATGCTTCCAAAATAGTCCATTATTTTTGAAATGGCATTCCTTGATTTCTTATAGCCTTTTGAAAAAATCTGTCATATTATATTTATCTAAAAATTATCCTTTGGTGGGGTGTAGGGCTTGGGTATCTATGCAATAGTTCAGTCCCACCTTTTACAAAAGGAGAGGAAAGGAAAGGATGATTTTATCTAGTCTCAATGATAACATCTACATTTCTCTTCTGACTTTCATGAAAGAGTTGATCAGTAGGGTATTGTGTCCTTCAGTGGCTGCTTCACTGACATTGGAAAAGGTCTCACTTGTTCAAGGTGGAATTGCCTTATTCTAAATCCAGCTTGCCTCCTCTGTTTTTTTTTTCCTATGACATGAAACATTTGCTTCATAAATATCTATAAGAAGCTTAGAATAAGCCCTCTCCTGTGCAACATGCCCCTCACTATTACAACCTTCTAGGTAAACGATCTGCAGCATCAGCCACTGGTTGGGCAATAGTGCTCGAATGAAATTGGTATTTAATAATTGAATGCAGAGTTAAAAGCAGTTGGAATCCTTCCCAGACCTCCATAAAGAAATTAGGGCTCTGTCCGCACACAGGGATAGATGTGCTTCTCCCTAAATTCTGTGGCACAACGAGGCGAATAAGAAATCACTAGTGGAGTAGGTACCATCCTTGCACGAGGATCTCAACACATCTTAAAGCATCATTAAGCAAACCATTCAAATGTCACCCTATCAAGGAACTATACTAGCCCTATAGAAATTCAGTATCTCATCTTAAGCAATTACAGGAACTGGCAACAAAAACTAGCTACTTTGACTAAAATTAGAATCAGAGAAGAGATGACAGATCCAGTGCAATGCTGTGCACACCAAGAAATAAGCCCCATGACATCAATATGGTCTGTTTCTAAGTGGACAGAAATAGGATTACTTAGTCTGTATAAAATCTCTAGCACACTTACTAGGCAGTAAGCACTGGGCACACTAGGAATTACATCTGGGTCAATATAGACAGAAATGCAGTGACAGTTACAGTATCCTTATTGTCTGATGAAGACAGGGTTGGTCCTTCCATTAGTCTGGGTGAATCTTCAGCCTTGGGTGCCAGAGCACAGAAACTGGCAAGGAGGGTCTACCACAATGGCCATCACTCTACACAGTTCTGCTGTCCTGCTGCTACCACAAGTACCACAGGGATTTATTTCCAGCAGGTAACTTTATTAGTCTGCAGTCTGTTGCAGCATAACCAACACAAAGTCATAAAAGCTGGACAGGTTTTGCTTGGCATACGTTTTCATGGACACCCTGCCCTTCAGGTGAACGGAGTGAAGTCTCAGCAAGCTGACACTTAAGAACATAGAGGAAGTGGGGCATGTGCAATGTAACAGAAATACCAACGGTCCAGCATGTTGATGGTCTTAACAATAATTGTTATTGCTTAGGTGTTATCCACCAATGGTCTCTGAACAACCCTTAAGAACCACCATTAAACTACATACTTGGCACCTCCCAAGAACTGTTAAACAACCTTTGAAGACCACTGTTCGCACCATCACCATGCTGTGCCTTTTTCACTGCAGTGTCATGTTGTACTGCATTTGCCACAGCAAGAAAACAAGTGAAAATGCTCCAAACAGTGACCACCCACTCAAGGAGACCTTTCAGAACAAGTTATTGCATGAGCCACTAGTTTAAAAAAGAGGCAGGAGCAGCTCTCCAAAGAGCATACCAGTCTGATACAGATGGGTAGCAGTTACAGAGGGGGGGGGGGGTTGAATACACAATGGCAGCAGCATGTGTAGGCTATAGTGCTTGTACTCCCACCTCAGGTAGCAGGCCATCTTGTACCACCACTTCATTTAGAACTCAGATTCCACTCTATTTTTGCTAATTATGGGCATTCACAAAGTACATTCACCTCCTAGATCCAAGTGCCTCTGTTTGAATTTCCACAAAGGTATTCATTCAGACACATATCCCTGGCCTATTCATTCCACACTTGAAATTTCTAC
Organism: Intellagama lesueurii; assembly: GCA_037013535.1. Lineage (NCBI taxonomy): Eukaryota > Metazoa > Chordata > Lepidosauria > Squamata > Agamidae > Intellagama > Intellagama lesueurii. The sequence continues at coordinate 25,925,598 of JBAJHW010000001.1, forward strand.
AGTATGGAGAACTCATTCATTCTTTCCCCAGTTGACAATCTACCAGTGTTATTAATTTCCTAAGCAAACAAGGAGATGGCCTTTGTCCTGCCCCTGCCGTGAGTCTCCAGAGTGATGGTAGATCTCCTGCTCTGCTCCCCTGCGGTCCCGTTTTGGAATGCTTTGTTCACCACAACTTTGAAAAGTTACTTCTCTGGAATAGAAGTCTTACATTTGCCATGCTGATTACAGGATTCTGAGAGCAGTGATGCAAGAAATACCTATTTATTTTATTTATTTATTCAATTTGTATCCCACTCCCATTAGTGCCAATTCACCTACTCTGGGTGGTTGCAACACATATAATAGAGAACAAAAATAGTTATGTTTCCCACTAAATATAGTAGAGGCCCCAACATGTTTGACAAAACATCTTCTCTATGGACAACAATGTAGAAGTCTGATCCCTTGAGCCAAAATGAATTGCTTGCTTGTTGTTGTTTAGTCGTTTAGTCGTGTCCGACTCTTCGTGACCCCATGGACCAGAGCACGCCAGGCCCTCCTGTCTTCCACTGCCTCCCGGAGTTGGGTCAAATTCATGTTGGTAGCTTCGATGACACTGTCCAACCATCTTGTCCTCTGTCGTCCCCTTCTCCTCTTGCCTTCACACTTTCCCAACATCAGGGTCTTTTCCAGGGAGTCTTCTCTTCTCATCAGATGGCCAAAGTATTGGAGCCTCAGCTTCATTGCTAACACCGTCCAAATGAGTGTAACCCTTTGGATGCCTCTGCTATATTTAATTAAACTATTCTGTGCTCCCATCCAAATATTTCATCTGTGCTTTTGGCCTCTATGAACAATTATCAGAAGCTTCAGAGGTAGTTTTAGACCGGCTGCAACATGCTGAAAATAATGACCAATATAATCTATTTAATTATGTTTTTGATTTATTCATACCAGAAACCTATTCCTAATTTAGACTTGCATAAGGTAAATTGTGTTGGCAGCAAATTGTCACTTATTAGTGAGATGCTGGTTGTATCTGTTGACCTACCCAACTGCATGATTAGGAATGCAACTATTGTGTCAATAATGAGTGGCAGTTTCCCATCGAGATTTCCATGATTTCCATTACACAAGCATAAAACGGCAATAGGATTCTGACCATCCTGTTATTGTTAGTCATATTGAATCCTACTTTTGGCAGCATGTGAGATAAAAACCTAAATGAATGAATGAATGAACTAGCCATCACAGACCCTCTGCAACATAAAAAACATCAAAGGAACAGCAAAAGACTTCAAGATTGTCTCATACTACCTGGGTTTCCCCGAGTCATGGAATCATAGATGAGTTTGCAGGACTTCAGTAGGATGCGAATCTTTTTCTCTGGAGAATAGGCCTTGTGCATGGTTGTGAATTTGTGCAGGATTTTCTCCAGCACTACAGATTCAGGCACACTAGTTGTGACTCCCAGGTCAGTGGTAGTTGTACTTTGTATGATTTGCTGGTTTTCCTTCAGGAGCTTGAAGGAGCCATCTTTGCTGTGGATTTCCCTTAAGTAGGTATCAACGGCCGCTTTCAAAGGCTTCAAGACACACTTGTGCAAAGCTGCCTCGATAACCACCTCTAGAACAGGGGAGATAAAATGAAAGAGAAATATGTGAGAGATCACCATATGGGACTGGTAGGCATGCCCATCTTCAAGCCTACCTAGACCCACATTCACATAACTTAATTACCAGTTTTATCTGTTTAGTCAACCTACCAAAAGTATGGAAATATTTCCTAGATCTAGACTCAGAAAACAAATAACTGTCATAAACATAGAGCAAACTTAAGTACCTAGTGTTTTGTCTTGGAGATTTAGAAGCTCTGACCTTGACCATCATAAGCTTCAATACACTGAAAAACTTCGTGTTTTTGTTTTTTTTTTCATTTTGCACTATATATATATATGTTTTATTAGTAACATTGTATTTGCTTTCATGGTAAGTGATAAGGGTTGACTTGTTAGCAGTTTAAAATCACAGCAGAAGCTTTTCTCCTTACAAAGGTTTGGACCAGACATTCCAGCATAGTAAGGCACACAGGAAGACACCAGGAATAAGTGCAGAGAATATTTACTTGCTGTACATATTTACATAGTGCTCACAGGAACATAAACATAGGCATTCAGCAGTCAAATGGACAGAACGTAAACATGACAGTCAAAATAGAACTGTGAAGGGCACACTAACCAGCTTCTTAATTTATACTACCTCCAACCAATCAAATTAGTGGTTCACCTCATGGTAGTTAATTCCACATGGCTGTGTCCTTCTTGTCATGTAGGCAGTGACTAAATAACTCCACCTGCACTAACCAATTGTTTGTTTATTTATTTATTTATTTATTTATTTATTTATTTATTTATTAAATTTGTATCCCGCCCATCTAGACTGCGTCTACTCTGGGCGGCTCACAACAAAATGGAATAAAAACAATCAAACAATATCAATTTAACAACAGAAGAATATCATTCAAGATGGAAAAAAGGGATAAATCAAATGGTGACCAGAGGGAAGGCCTGCCTAAATAGCCAGGTCTTGAGTTGGCTCTTGAAAATACCCAGCGAAGGGGCCAAGCGGATCTCAGAGGGGAGATTATTCCAAAGGCGTGGGGCCACTGCCGAGAAGGCCCGGTTTCTTGTTTTTTCTTTCCGGGCCTCCCTCAGCGTTAGGCTCCTCAGCCGCCCCTCCTGGCTGGAGCGAGTGTTACGAGTAGATCTAGGTGGGAGGAGGCGTTCTGCCAAGTATCGAGGTCCTAAACCGTTTAGGGCTTTATATGTGATCATTAACACTTTGAAATCAATGCGGAAACGAACGGGCAGCCAATGCAAAGCGGCCAGAGTGGGAGAAATATGCTGATGTCTTCTCGTCCCACTAAGAAGTCTGGCCATTTGAAGCTTCTGCATCAATCTCAAAGGTAGCCCCACGTAGAGCGCATTGCAGTGGTCTAATCTTGAGATTACGAGCGCATGGACCAAAGTGGTGAGCGCCCCAACATCAAGATAGGGACGCAGCTGGGCAATCCGCCACAGATGGAAATAGGCGGAGCGGACCACTGACGCCACCTGGGTTTCCAAGGTGAGCGCCGGGTCCAGGTGAATCCCCAAGCTGCGAACCTCACTCTTCACGGTGAGAGTCACCCTCCCCCAAAAGAGAGGGAGTTTCCCAAACCGCCAATGGTGGGGCCACCCACCCTCAGGACCTCCGTTTTGTCCGGGTTCAGCCTCAACCCATTCTCCTGCATCCATCGCAGTACAGCCTCCAGACAGCGCTGAAGGGACAGAACGGCATCCACTGAGGAAGGTGAAAAGGAGATATAGAGCTGAGTGTCACCAGCGTACTGATGGCACGAAGCCCCACACCCCCTGATGACCCCACCCAGCGGCCTCATATAGATATTAAACAGCATTGGGGAGATAATCGAACCCTGCGGAACCCCACAGTTGAGACTCCACGGGGCCGAGATACTCTCCCCAAGCTGTACTCTCTGAGGGTGGTCCTCCAAGAAGGATCGGAGCCAGGCAAGTGCCAGGCCACCGATTCCCAACTCGGAGAGCCTCCCCAGGAGGATACCGTGGTCACGGTATCAAAGGCGGCTGAGATATCGAGGAGGACCAACAAGGACATTTTGCCCCCGTCAATTAATTACATAATTAATCACATTTCCTCTTCTTAAAGACCTAACATGACTGACATTTCTATGTGGCATGTGTGCTAGGAGTGACTGTCATAATAGTTGAAAGGTGTAAAAGAATATTTCCGAATGCAATTGCAAGGTGATTGGTCTGTGTGGTTACTGGGCAGAAAGGTTCTGTTTGTATATAAGGGTGTTTGTGAGAATTATTTAGAACTTGAAAGGTAGAGTGGCAAAGAGGAAGAGGAAGGAAGTGAGAATAAGTGTGCTCTGTTTTGAGAAGATGTAGTCTTGTTAACACTGGTATTAAAGGAAGTATCTATATCTATAACTATATCAAATAGAAAATGTGCAAATTATAAAGAACTTATGGTTGCATGTTGAAGAACCTGACAACTTGAAAAATTGTTCTTATATATTTTTTTACCTGTTCACTGTTCCTTTTGTGGAACTTTATATAAAACTTTCAATTTATAAACCCTGGTTAATTTTTTATAGATTATAGTCATAGTATATTATACCCATGTATACCATTGGTAAGAGTTATGATATATGGGGTATGTAGTATTTCATCAGAAACATTTATACTTTTAAAAATATGGTGTGAAATAAGAACTTAGCTTTGGCAGAATTATAGCAGCACTTTAAACGGGAACACACTGGTATCACACTTTGATTAGTGAAAGGACTAATCCAAGGGAAGGAGTCCCTGTTTGCAAGTCTAGATGGCATCCAAAACTTAGTGTAGGAGTTCAGGGTGTGTTCATTTGGGCAGTGGCACACACAGGTAATTGTTGTGATTGCCACACACTGGAATACCCTTCAAACACTGTGCAATAAGCTGCAGAATATTCTATTGATACAGATGGAAAGTTAATTACACAGAAATCCAGCCCTCTGACTAGAAAGTAGGATATGCCATTAATGTATCTAGAAGGTTCCACACATACCAATATCAGAAGAATACAAAATTAAAGGTAAAGGAAAGAGGGAGAGGCAAAATATTGTGGCACTTTAAAAACTAACAAATTTAATGTATTCTCAAAGGCTTTCACGGCTGGGATCCGATGGTTGTTATAGGTTTTTCGGCCTGTTTGGCCGTGTTCTGAAGGTTTTTCTTTCTAACGTTTCGTCGGTCTATACAAATACTCAACTACACTACACCAGAACACAGACAGAGTTCTGACTCCTGTCCTCTGAAGATGCCAGCCACAGAGAGTGGCGAAACGTTAGGAAGAAAAACCTTCAGAACATGGCCAAACAGCCCGAAAAACCTACAACCACCACTAACAAATTTGTTTCAGTGAGACCTTTGGTGGATTAAAATCTGTTTCTTCATATACAGGGAAGAAGAGGAAGACAGGTCTAGCTACTAGAGCATCTCACCTCCCCAGTTTGTGAAATCATTCCTCTCCTAATCTGCCAATGGTTATAACAAAGCTTTACTAAATTAACTTGGAATGGATGGTTATGACAAGAAAGCAGGCCAGAACCTTTCTGTAATGTAGTGAAAGATTTTCAACAGTATGGATATGTTTTGTTTTCGTATTTTTTAAGCAGCAGATACAGAGGAAACCATAGATTGTGAAAACGTTGCAGGGGGAAATAGGGGCACCCGGTGTGGACATGAGAGAGAAGGCACAGTTGGAGATAATACCAATACAATTTGCTTTTGGGAAATGCTTGATTTCTCAGAAAGTGCTACACAGTGGGAAAGTGGAGCATTTTAGGAAGGAAACCTAAGACTTGTCATTTTAAAAGGCATCCAGGAGGAAATGTCGTCAACATGAGTGTGTAGAAAGAAAGATAATCAACCGGGGTTGATGCTAGAGGAAGCAACCCATTCATTTCCTTATGAGGCTGTTAGTTGCTTTGGCTCCTACAGCTCTGCTGAATACCAGTCTCCACAATGCTCCTGGATCCTATCCGTACACATTCAGTTCCATCAAACGACATATTCTACATCAGGCCATTCCTGTTCAGACCCTCTGGAGGCTGTTGCCTAATGGTTGCTTAACACCCAGCAAGTGAGTAACAGCAAGAAAAACAATCCTCCTAAAAAACCCATCTTCCCACCAAACTTGCAAAAGCACAGGTAATTGCATCACACCTTCTCGTGCTGTGACCTCTACAGGAGCTTAAGCAGACCTAAATTTATGTTTCGCTGTGCCCAGTGTTCCTGCTTTGTCTTTTAGCAATGGAATCACAGGGGATAAACACTGAAATACATGAAAAGCACCTGCTTTGAAGGAAAACTTGTACAAGTGCAATGATTGCAATCAAGCTCCTGGAGTAATTTTCCTCTCCTCTCACAGATCTAATTCATGCTAACTTAAGTTGTTGCTTTCATGAAAAATTTCTCTTTCTACAGAGCTGCTAATTCACACCAGTGCTTTGTCCTGAGCTTGGGGAAATGATTATTATTATTATTTTCACGACCACTCCCAGAATCTGCCAATCAGCATGGGTTGTAGTCTATAAAAATGACTTTTCCAATCTCGCTCTGGAGGCCATGCTAACAGATTTATGGACACTGAAGAATGTTTCCTTAAAAGAACGCTTCCATGAGTTCATTAGGACTCAATACCACACTACTTTTCATATCATCCATTCCAGCTTAAATAACATAATCAAACTTGATGAGTCTTTATTAGAGATGGTCACGAACCGCAGTTGGGTGGTTTGTGCCGGTTCAGCAGATGGCCAAACAAGTGTTCCATGATTCAGCACCCCAATCCCTCTGGCAGGCACCCACTCAGAAGCAGAATCCCAGCTTCCCTGCTCCACCTCCTCTGGGTGCTGCCTCTGAGTGGGCACCTGCCAGAGGGTGAGGGGCACCGAACCACAGAACACCTGTTCAGCCAGCTGCTGAACTGGTATCAGCAGTTTGTGCCCATCTCTAGCCTTTATTTTTAGTCCATTCACCAGCCAGCTATTTGGAAGAAGTTAGTGGTTGTTTAAGATTATGAAAATGAACCATTCATTTCCAAATACGTAAGACTGCCAACTTTTTTCCTCTCTAGTTCTGCTTTTATGTCTTCAAAAGAAGCTAGATACCTAGAAATATAGTCCAGCATTGCAGGGGTTGGTCTGTTCTGGATGAGGTCACTGAAAGATTAGGTCTCTCCCACGATCCTACACTGTCCTGTTATTCGTTCACTGGAGACTGGTCCATTAGAACTCTTGGGACATTGCCCTACTTCATGTTCAGACTATGCTAAACTAATCCACTCCTGCCATTTCTTGTTCCCAGAAATGGTCAGGGTCTCATCTGTGTTTCCTTCCTGCTGAACTCCTAGTTCTCCCTCTCCCTCTCCGTCTGTCTGTCTGTCTCTCTCTCTCTGTGCGTGTGTGTATAGAGGGTGAGGGGAGAAGGAAAAAGAAAATAGCAGCAGGCAAGATCATTCCTAATTCAGAAACATTTTTTTCTTTTTAAAAATATTTTTCAAATACCTAACATATAAAACAAAATATAGCAATCAACATTTACGCGAATTAAAATCTAGTGCACCCCATCACTGGGACCAATATGGATACTTCTGATATCATTATTTGAGGGGCCCCTATTCCCTCCAAAATTGTAGTGTTTCTTGTGTAGGTACTGTAATTGAACTTTCCCTTTTATTAATACAAAGTCTATGTAATCTCCCTATATATCATTAAATATGTTTTTATTCACCAATCCTTTCTTTAACTTAATATCACATGTTAACTTATCATTAATTGCTATATTCCAAATCTCATTATACCATTCAATTATTTGAAAATCATGCTTTACTTTCCCTTTTAACTTGCTATCATTAATCTTACTGCTGTTAATAAAATGGAGATTAATTCTTTCTTCAATGAATGAATGGGGCGAACTCCTGCATGTGTGGATAAGCATCTGATGTTTAACCTGTCCTGTTGCTTTGTTTTTAATGTTATCTTTTGAAATTTTAATGCTTAATTTTTATAGTTTTACAGTAGGGCAAGTTCACAAGATTTTATTAATATTAAATGTGGCTTTGTCTGTTTTTACTATTTCTCAAAAGTTTGTAAGCTGCTTTGAGCACTATCATTTCCTGGAAAGGTGTGGTATAAATGTAATTCATCATCATCATCATCATAGTTGCTAATTTGCTCCCTGAAATCCAACAATCAGTGATTTTGTAGTCATGTCATCTCATCCACAGATTTTTTAGGATTTAATTCCTAATTTTTAGCCTTGACCCTTTGATCCACCTCCAAGTGCCACCAATGTTGAGAAAAAACAACAACAAACAATAACATGAATACCTTGTTATGCTGACTTTTAAAGCCCTAAAAGATCTTAGGATTTTAAAAGTGTCGCACCTCATCTGTGAATGTCCCAAGATTGCATGAACAGATTACAAAATCAGACACGATAGAGTGGCAAAATTAGTGCACTGGTCATTAGGCAAAACATATAACTTGCCGGCCTCCAAAAACCAGTGGGAAGATCAGGTAGAGAAGGTATCAGAAAATGAAGAAGTCAAGATCCTGTGGGATTTCTGGATCCAAACTGACACCTTGAACATAACACACCAGACACAGTAGTAATAGAATGAAGAAATGTCTGGATCCCAGCATTGCAATTCCAGGGGATGCCAGAATTGAAAATAAAAAATTAGAAAAACTAACAAAATACAAAGTTAATTTAAGGTATGAATTGCTATGGTTGTAATCCTCTACCAGTTAGAAGCCTTTGGACTGACTTAATACACAACAACCTTTGGTGTACCAACATGTACACATGGTAGAAGACTCATCTAAGTGAGCATCTCCCACCAGGGGTTTGAAGCATCAGTACAATTGCTCAGAAAGACTACTTTCTCACTTTTCAGCCTAGCTGCTCTATCTACCTAGTCCATCCCATGGTATCATTTTTGTATGACACTTTCTCAGTGCTTCAAGGAAGAGTCAAAGGAAGAATGAACAAATTTTGTGGGAAACAGAGCCACAGTAAACTACAACCCCCCCCCCGATAAAAATACACACAAAAGAACCCCAGAACTGGCAGTCCCTGCCATTAGATACAATGAAGTAGCCACCTCAGGCAGCAGATTCCAGAAGTCACATGGAAGGGCACTAGATGGTTAATTGTTTGATTTTTTTTTAATCACCAGGAAATGGGAAAGGCACCTGTCACATTTTCTTCCTTCAGTGGCAAAATACCTGGACTGTCCTAGGATGTGAATATACCTCAGAAATGGCAATATTTATTTTTAAGACTATAGGTGTTCATGCTACAACCAGACACATACAGATTCTGGGAGGGATAGTCCCCCAAAACATACATTTCCCATCCCTGATTTACCTGGACTTTGGAAGAAGGAGAAGTACCATTTCCTGCTACATCCCATACAGCAAAATCAGAGGTTGCCAAAGTGACATTTATGGACCATTTCCTGGTGGTTCCTTAGAACTGCATATGCTATCTATAGGATTGTGGGATCTGAAGGTCAAAAAAAGTCAACTTTCCCAACTCTAAGCAAAATGTCTTAGACTGGCCCTGCCAAAAGAAGAGTAGAAATGCAAGCACTCACCTAGTTGCTCATCTGTGTGAACAGTCTGGTCCACAAAGGATTTGAGCTCCATGCTTTGGATTAAGTAGCTCTTCAGTTGTGTCATCATTAAGCGGATCTCCTGGAGCATCTCAGTGCTAGAGTTCTGCTTGGCCATCATCTCCAGACTGTATACTTTATAGTCCTGCACCAAGTTGCCAAAGTATGAATCCTTGTCCTGGGCCAACTCCACAATCTTTTTTTGGAGCTTTCTGTCAGCAGACAAGAAAGCTGTGAAGACATGACTTAGGCTGACCATCGAGAGCCGGCTCTTGGCCCTGCCTAAGATCATGGAATGGGTCTTCTTTACCGAAGGGCTGGTCACTGACTCCAGCTCATCCTCAGTGCTGCTGGTAGAATAAGAGTCAGGCTCAGAAGCAGGCGCTGTTACAGGGCAATGCAGTGAGTCATGAGAACCTCCACAATCTGTAGTGCTGACAAGTTTAATGCCAGAATTTGATTCCTTTTTTGCGTCGGAGCAAGTTTTTTCCCCCGGGTGCATGTTTTCCTGTGAATGGAGCACTTCTGTCTCTTCAATGGTGACATGCTTTGAATGCACAGAGCTGGCAGATGATGGCTGTCGAGAAAGCCTCTTCTTTCTTGGGGGTGGGACTGGAGGTCCCATTGGTTTCTCTGGCAGTTTCCTCTGCAGCTCAACTGGCTTTCTCTTGTGCTCGGCCCCAGGCCTTCCTTCTTGATCTTCTGAGGGGGTGTCGTCTATAACTGGTTCAAACACCTCTGGATCTTCAAAGCACTGGAGATTGTTCACACTACTTGCACTCCCAACACTCTGCTTGGCTGTCTGTTGTTCTCCTCCTGGCCCTGGAGCTTGCCCAGATTTATCACAGCAGCTCTTCCCTGAAGGTCTTTCAGTCAAACTCCTCCTTGGTGGAATGGAAGGAGGAATCTTCTTCTTAGAATTTGATAGTGAAGGGTCACCAGGAGGTACGCTTGTTTGTCCATCAGACTCATTGTTACTGCTAATCTCAGTCCTCATCTCCTTTTTGTTCTTCTCCAGGGCCTGAGTGTGGTTGTCTTCAGAGGTGGTCATGGAAAATTTCTTAGATTGCTTCAGAGTATGTAGAAGTGGTGGGGGCGGAGGAGGGGGGCGGCGGCTTGGAGATGTCTTCGGAGGTCTTTTCACAGTATCCCCAATAAAAGAAGGAGTCTCCCTGCAGTTGTGAGGAGGAGGAGGAGCATCTGGGGGAAACTGACAGCTTCTCTCTTCTACAAAAATAGGATTCACAAACCACAGCCTGTCATTTCCTACTGACAGCTCAGTTTCACATGAACAGTTGCTTGTGCCGCTTGCAAAACACTGGGTAGAGTTTTTTACTTTTTTGACCTGGGCTGTGGTGAAAGCAGGGCCTTCCACAGAATGGGGAAACCTCTCTCGTCGCTTTTGGTTTAACGAGGAATCCCAGAATCCTATTCAAAGAAAATCGAAATGTTATAAACCTGAGAACAGAAAAGATTACCACGTCTTAAACCCAGTTTTTTAAAAAATGAGAAGATTTGCACAACAGCTCTTGAGAACCTGAGGTATTTCGTACTGCCCTGAACGTGAACAGACAGTGCTTTTTCACAGGCCAAGAGTTTTAGAAGTGGCAAAATTAAACAACATTCACAAGAACTAGTGTTCTTGCTCTGCTTTTTGCTATCAAGGATACATAAGCTTTCTGCCTAAGAATGCAATCCTAACCAACTAAGATGACCAGAAGCCAGGAGAGCTTACAGTAGGCCATTTGAAACCATGCTGAATCCAAGCCCCTCCTGGCCTGATAGATTTAATTTAGGACTACCTCCACTTGGGTTTAAACTTTGTGTCAACACAGTGACTGCGGCCATAGGCTGGAGGACGTTTGGATCTGGCATAAGTCGGCTTCTCCCACACTTTGCCTCTTCTCCACTACTACTTATTTCCTTTTCTTTGGCTCTTCTGCCATCAGATATTAACATGATAGTTGTTTGATGCTTTTTTTTTACTCTTGGAAGCACTTTTTATTTGGCTTTCAGCTTTGTTTTTTCGAAATGCTGTAAGCCACCTTGGATCCTTTGGGAGAAAGGTATCAAACAAACAAACAAACAAATAATAGCTGGCAGAGCAGTGCAAAAGAAGGTTCTGTCAGTGTAACAGCAGCTGTTGCAAGAGAAAAAGAAGCCTCTGCCTGTTCCAAATCCCTACAGGTAAGCACATATTTGAGTTAGGACTGAACACAACAGTGTGAAGATCCATAACTCTGCTTCGATTTATAGAAGATTGGCAAAACCTCTCTTTTTCAGAAATCATTTAGCTCAGTGGTCCCCAACCATTTCTGAAGCGCGGACCAGTTGGGGGGGGCGAGGTCCGTGCGTGGGGGCACGGGGCACCCCCCGTGGACCAGTTGGGGGCCCTCGCATGCATGCGCGGATGGGCGGGGGGTTCTTGCAGATGGGCAGGGCGTGCTCACGGATGGGCGGGGCACGCTCACGGGTAGGCGGGGCACCCATGCATGCGGGTGGGCGGACCGTGCGTGCGGGGGGCAGGAGATCTGTCTCTGCGGCCCGGTCCTGCCATGGCCACAGACCGGCACCGGGCTGCAGACCGGTGCTTGGGGACCCCTGATTTAGCTAATTCCATTCTTGTTCCATTACTGAGAGAGAGAGAGATGTTGTACTACAGTATGCTCTGTGGTTTCGTTGTTTTATTTACTACTTTCTTCATTATTTGAAATTCCTGATTATATGTTTTTAAATGCTGCTGTAGTTTGCCTTAATATCTAATAGGAATGTGGGACATGAATGTTGATAATAAATAAGTTTATGTCTTAGTGTTTACTATTATATATGATTTGCTTACCATTTATAGTTCACTTACCATTTTGAAAAGTATTTTGCAATTTATATATTTTTTACTACAAGTACTCAAACCAACCTTTGTAACACCTTTCTCTCTCCCCAATTATTCCTTATTCAATTTTTGCCTTGCTATCTAACTCACATACTCTGTTATTTTTAAGTTGGTGCCCCGAAAGAGAGGTTTCTGGTTTGTTTTGTTTTTACAGAGGAACAACAGGATATTTTCCCCTATGCAAATCTAGACACAAATGGCAGGAATGCCCTATGGCAGACCATCAGGAACAGATGGACAAATAAAAAGCTACAAGCAATTTCAGTCCTATCCTCAGGCAGCCATCCAGAAATTAGAAATTATTAAAAAAGAATTATATAAATATATTCACAAAAGGCAATACAAAGAGAGTTTGGTCTAAATCCAAATGGTACACATAGCTAGAGCAGATCCACTGAATCAGATGTTGGGTGGTGAGTCAACATTTATATAAATCCTATTGATTCAATGGCTGAAATCCTGTTGAGTAGCTACACAGGCATAACTTAACATTATGCTCATGCTAGCTACAATTGCGTCAAGGTTGAGGTGCTATCCACAATGCACTTCTGCAAGCACAGTGGGAAAAACGGGCTTTCATGGCTCAGAGAGCAAAGAAACAGGCTTCCTCCTCAGCCAGGCTATCTTCTATCTTGTCCTGTTCCATTGATCTGTTGTTTTTTTCTCTGCCACCACCCTGCCCTTTTTGGTATTTCTGAAAGGCTTATGAAAGGCATGCAGGTGGCTAACCCTCTCTGTCTCCCAGCATGGTCACCCAGGAGAGACCAGGCACATGAAAGCACACACATTCACACCTGCACCCAAAAAACATACCACTTCCCTTCATACCCTTGCTTGGCTCAGTCACCAAATCCCCTAATAATCAAATCCCCTTTGGAAAACCAGCTACAGCTTTTGCTTTCTTGCTCCTCTTGCTTGACTCCTTCATTACAACTAAAAAACTCCAAACAAGGTCTGTGCAATCTAATTAGGCAATCCAGACTACCTGGGTGCAATGTCTGCTAGGCTTATGCTAGCATAACTTTATGTTACATGAAGATGAACCAGATTTCAGCGAACAAGTCTACTCTATTTGGGACTACTAACTGGACTGAGTCCTTTGCTGTAAGGACCGTGTGTAAAAGCTTTGGAAGTGTCACTGCAAAACGGGGAATTCCTCCTCCAAAAAATGTGTGATTCTGGAGGAAGTGGAAATTGACAATAATTAAGCAATGTCGATTATAAAGTCTTTCCTTTTGGAAAAGGAAAACTTGGTTACACTATCTGTACTACCTCCTCTTTCAGCTTTTGGTTCTAGGCTTTGCTAAACAGCAGCACAATCCAAGCTGTTTTAAGCCTATTTTTTTCTGAAGGAGGAGGAGAAGGAAGAAGAGGGGGAGGAGGACGAGAGCAAATGACCATAGCTCCGTGGTAAAGCATGTGTTTTACATTCAAAATGACCCAAGACAAATTCTTAGCATCCTCAGATAGAGTGGAAAAGAGTCCTGTCTAAAACAGAAGAGCCAAACCAGACTTCCCCATTGGTGTTACTGGTCATGGATAAGGAGACTTGAAGGTTCAACACAATCTCCGTGTAAAGGTGGAAAAGCTGGCCCATGAAGAAAGCTGATGAGGGGAAACTGTGTCATTTGATAGATGACATTAGGAGAGCTTTACAGATAATGTGGACCTCTAGAAATATCTAGTCAAGAGATCTAATACAGAGATTCTCTATAGGAGCCAAAATGACTAAACTTAGGTTATCATACTTTGGGCATATCATGAGAAGAAAACACTAACCAGGAAAGACAAACATGCTAGGAAACAGAGGTGGATAGATGTGTATTTTTGGATAATGTTGCCTACAGAATGCTGGAAGCTGTAGTCCAGAATTACAAATTTGCACATCTCTACTAGGAAAAACTGAAGATAGTAGGAGAAGCAAAACAACAAACACAATATGGATTGATTCAACAGAGGAAGCCATATCATTCAGTTTGCGAGACTTGAGCACAGCTGCTCATAACAGGACCTTTTGGAGATCACTAATTCATAGGATCACCATAAGCTAAAAGGAACTTGACATATTACCAATCACAGGTTGAACACATCTGGAAGACATTAACTTGCAAAAGGCTAGTGTAAACAAAACTGAAGGAGATGAGCCAATGGTGTGACCTTGAGTGCTATATGACTGAGAAGGGAGATTCATGTGCTCAGACACCCTTATTTTAGTAAGGTGAGTCAATCTTATTAAGTTCATATGAGCTTGGAGGGTTATGCAGGACCAAGTAAAACCAAAAGTAAAACCTGGCCCAAGTAAAACCAAAGCCTGGAAGTGTTATTTTCCTGAACTCTTGTTTCCCAGAATTACCATTGCAGCTGATGTTGGAGGAGGGGAATCTGAGAGCGGAAGTCCCTGGAAGTAGCACTTCCAAACTCTGGCTAAATATGAACTGGGGATTTCCAGCTTATCTCTTTTGCTCAACTACACCACTTTAAAGAAAGACAGAAAGAACAGATGAGATAGTCCCACATTCACTAAAGCACAATGTTTGTGGAGAAAATGGTATTTGGGTAAAGATGCTAAGACGGAGTTCACTTTAGAACAATCGTGAGATGTTGGCTGCCTCCCTAGAGATCTGACATATGATCCGACTTGCAGAAATATATAATATCTCAATTTCATCTATACTCAGCTTGTAATATTTGCATTACAAATATTCATGGTTCTTTCCCACCCACATTCTTTCTGTCATTTATGAGAGTCTCAGATTCTAAGAATATATTAGCTTGGATAATTAGACTGTCTTAATACGTACTGCTGGAGACAGTATGTTCACACCAAGCAGTGAAGGATAATGATCCCAATTAATGACAGGTGCTAGTCAGCTTAGTCACAGTACACATTCAGTTTGGCACACGGGGAATTAGTTTGCTCGTGAGGCCAGTTCAATATGCTCACCGTGCCATCCTGAACACACCAAGTCTTGCCTGAGTTTGGAAGCTAAACACAGCCAAACATGGTTTTTATTTGGATGGGGGAACGACTGGAGGCAGGGCTAGGAAAGAATCCTGTCTGAAATCTGGAAAACTCCTGCTGGTTAGATTGGATTAAACTGGCCTAGATGTGTCAATGGTCTTGACTCAGTGTAAGGCACTTCGAAGGACTACATGGCCTGAGATCTGATCTTCACTGAATTTTACAATTGGCTAGGGGGACTTTGGTACAAATCAAACTTATCCCGATCAATGTGACATTAGGACCTTCTTCATTGCCGGGTTTTCTTGATTGTAGCTCTGGAAGGTCTTTTAATTTATTCCCCTCTTTTGCATTGTTTTTTAAATGATTTCATTTTCTTCTGCTTTGAAGAGTCCTCCTACCCACATTGTGCCACTTTCTGCAGTTCTTCGTGTTTCTTATGTTTATTTCTGTGGCTCGGGTTTTATGCTATTTCTCTTGATAATCTGCTGCTTTTACAAAATGGCATGTGCACTGATTGTGGGATACACAGAGAAAAGCAGAGTATAAAATCCCTAAAAAAGTGAAGACACAAATGTTTGAAGTCTGGGCTTCTCGAGCTGCTAATGATATGATCTTTCATCCACTGCAAGCAAAGGTACAGGTCTAATGCTGCTGTAGGGTGGCCATTTGTGTCATGAACAAAAAAGGAAGACAAAAGAGCATGCAGCTTGGCATAACATTTGCATATGGTAATTAATGCATACAGATGAACATTTGGACACTACTGTAGTCTAACTAGATATGAAAGACATCTCGCCACGGTGGGAAAACTGATGAGAGGACTGGTCAGCCCGCCTGTAGAGTCTGCTGTCCAGATTCTAGCTGTTGATGTGAACTGTTTTACAGTTCATTATCTTTAAACTGGGCTTGGATTAGGCAGCCCTTCAGACAGAAGGTGTGTTCAGACAGAGGACTGTCCCTGATAGTTTATGGTTGAATCTACACCAATGCAAAAAAGTGGGGAAAATGACACTTCTATGGGTTAGCTGCCAACAGTGCAATTCCCACTTGCAACACATGTCCAAATTGTAGTTTTTTCCCCCCTTTGTTTTAATCTGGTTTATTGATACACATAGTGGGAGATGCTGTGGTGTGAGTGGGTGTGCACATTGGCCATCCTGGGCATGTCAGAAGCTGAGTGTGACATCACATGACCAGAATGTAATGCCTCATTCCCCACACACACACACACACACTCAAACACCCTTCCATGGTCACAAATGTTCGAATGTGCAATTTTAAGGACAGGTTAAAAGAAAGGAATTGGTGGAAAGCAAGGGGGTGGAAAACAGGAGTGGGGAGTGGGGAAGAGGTGGACAGACAACTGGTTGAGAAAAACGGGTGGTTCTGTGCTTCCTGAAACTGCAGTATATCTCTAAAAAATAAAATAAAATAAACCACAGCAGGAAAGAACCAGTTTGGGCACCATTTTGAACCACAATAGCTCGCATTGTAACAATCATCATAATGGTAGAACAGCAGAGCTGGAAGGAACCCTATATAATATATCATTGAGTCCAGCCCCTGTCAATGAGGCACACTGGGGAGTCAAACTCCCAACCTGTGGCTCTGCAGCCAGATACCGAAACACTGAGTTATTCCAGCATTTTTGTGCTATTACAGGAATTGCTGTGGATTTCATCATTTTCTGGGAAGTGTAGTTTCAGCCCTTCATATACTTTTGTAAAGTGGGGCACCAAGCCACAGAATGTAAACTCACCTACGAGTATTCTTCCTTTGCATGAACTGAAGTAGCTTCATATTCAGAAGCAGCTGGGGTTGCAATGGCAGCTTGGTCTGGAAAATGTTTATGCTTGCAGAAAGCATTGCTAACAAACATAAATCCTCTTCTAGGCAAGACGTTACCATGAGTTTTTAGGAAGATGTTTTCCACACAACTTACCTATCCCCAGGCTAGAGATGATTTCTAGGTCTGTAACACTACTGGCTTCCAATATTGCTTGTGGCAGTCTTAGTGTGAAGGGAAGCAAATCTCTAGGGAATGGGGGGTGGGAGAGAATAAGAAGCAGCAAATGAATCTAGTTTGACAGAAAAATGTTTTTGAGAAGGTCTTACATTATTTTCTCTCTTTACCACACCAAACATTTAGGAGGCAGGATAGGATATATGTACATATAACCCTCATAGATTCGGGTTTCAGTTTGAAACCAGAACTCACTCACAGAATATACTTTTAGATATTGGTCAGAATCCTCTTATTTATGCCTGCCAGTGCCACCATCAGCACTGATGCAAGTTAAGAAGTCAGTGTTGGCATCTGGTGCCACACACCTAGGGTTGCCAGATGTCCGGCAAAAGGAGGACATGTCCTCCTTTTTAGCCTAATGTCCTCCGTCCGGCAGGCAAAGCTAAAAACCTTTAAAATGTCCGGCTTTTTTCTATGTGGCCTTCCTCCTCCTCCTCCTCCTCCTCTTCTTCATCTTACCCGAGGAAAAACAGATGGTTTGGAACTAAGGGGACACCGTAACGAAGAATTATTTTGTAAGGGTGGAAGTGAACCCATCACGGAATCACGCCGTAGTCTTTTTTTTTTTTTTTACGGGCGGAAGTCCTGTGATCACAGGGCGCCTGTTTCATTTGTTGTCTCCCCGGTGGCTAGGAAGGAGGCTGATACCAGTTGCTCAGGTCAGGTAAGAAACTGGGAGGGGCAGTAATGCTCTTTAGAGTTGGGCTTCCTCCTTCAGCAGCAGCCGTCGTGAACCAAAAGAGTGGTTCTGAAGAGAAGGGTGTCTTTCAGAGCTTGGGAACCTGTGGCCTTCCAGATGGTGTTGAAATCCAACACCCGCTATGCCAACATTAAAATAAATAAATAAAGTAAATAAATAAATAGAATAAATTTGTTAGCCACCCAGAGTAGACTTTGGTCTAGATGGGCGGGGTATAAATCTAATAAATAAATAAATAAAATAAAATAAAGTTTTTTCCAAAATCTGCTAATGGGGGACTGTAGAGCAACTTCTGGAGTGTCTAAGTAGGGAGATTGTATTTTTAAAGGAATATATTTTTGTGCAAGCTGGCAGCCTAAAAATACCAGTTGCTCTATTCTAACTTTGTTGGTGATATAATATTTATTTTTATTTTTTAACATGACTGTTTCTTGGTCGGTTCACTAAGAGACATTTATTGGCAGCTATTGTAATAAAATTGTATTGATTGCGGGTTTAATCTGTAACGATTCAAATGAAACATTCAATACGTCTTCCTCTGTCCTCTTTTTTGTCTTTCTATGTCCTCCTTTTGGTACCCATGTATCTGGCAACCCTACACACACCTGTCACATGACTCAGCTTGCCTATGCTGATTTGTTAACTTGAGGCAATTTATAGTGAAATTTATGATGATGGAGTAATACTGGCATAATTTTTCAGGTGGGTTTTACCCAATCACTGGAGCATGAAAGACTATGTAAGACTACATAATGGTGGTCAGTGTTGTGCCAGTGGCTAGAGCATTGGAGAGGGCCTTCTTTGTTGCTGTTCCCATATTTTGGAACTCCTTCCCACAGGGAGCCAGGCTGGCCCCATCTTTGCTGTCCTTCCGCAAGCAGGCAAAGACCTTTCTCTTCAGGCAAGCCTTCCCTCAGTAACTACCTACCTGTGTGTGGTTTTTTTTAGATGGATTGTTATGCATTACTGCTTTGATTGGGTTTTTAGTACTACTTGTGTTTTCAATTTTTGTGTTTTCCATTTCTCAGAGTGGCACTGGATTTTTTTATACTGTATACTTATTGTTCTTAGCTTCAATATTGCCTTTTAATGATGTAAGATGCCTCTACTCTTTGTTCTTAGCTTTAAATATTGTCTTTTTACCGTGTTTCCCTGAAAATAAGACAGGGGTCTTATATTAATTTTTGCTCCAAAAAACGCATTAGGGCTTATTTTCAGGGGATGTTTTATTTTACAGTCATGTCATCTTCTTCTGGTTGCTGCACAATGGTGGAGGGCGGGGTTTCACTTAACTGGGGCTTATTTTTGGGGTAGGGCTTATATTACGAGCATCCTGCAAAATCATACTAGGTCTTATTTTCAGGTTAGGTCTTATTTTCAGGGAAACAGGGTAATGATGTTATCCACCATTGTATACTCACTGTTTTCAACTTTAAATATTGTCTTTCACTGTTGTAAGCCACCTTGGGTCCCTTTCAAGGAGAAAGGCAGGATAAAAATATTTTAGATAGATAGATAGATAGATAGATAGATAGATAGATAGATAGATAGATAGATAGATAGATAGATAGATAGATAGATAGATAGATAGATAGATAGATAGATAGATAGATAGATAGATAGGGCTTTGAGCAGGAAGTTCAGTTTCAAACTTCTGCCAAGACACTGATGCCTCTGAGAGAACTTGGATCAATAATACTCTCTCTGTTGCCTGCCTCATAATGTCATTGTGAGGATATGACAGGAAGGCCATATTGCATGCCATGGCTTGAGCACATTGGAGGAAATGTGGGAGAACGTGAAGATGGCAAGATTTCTGCCCATGTGAAAAGTGCTTCTCCTCCAAAATGTTCTGATGACGGAAAGGACAGAATAGGGATAATGAGAGAACTGATATAAATATGCTTATATTTTCATGAAAGTAGAAGAACAAATAAGATTTGACTGTTGCCATGGGCCATACATGGTCAAAATATTTTAAGATCCATCAGTAGAGTCTGTCGCTATTTCCAAGCCAAGGTCAGTTATATTTATTTTAAAAACAGCTTGCAACGGGTCAGTTTGGGTTCCTTTCCAGCTGCCTAGAGTTCAGCTATAGCTTTTTAGCACTACAGGAAGTCTTTCCCCCCCCCCCCCACATGATTAGCACGAGCACTGAACAAACTGCTTGCTTGGCGAATCCCAGAAAGGCTACGTGCAATTACCTCACTATAGTCACTTCCCTCCTCCCCATCAAGTAGTGCTTTTCTTGCATTAACCAAAAATGTGCACACTGGGTTTTCTTTAGGAAGTGCATTCACTTGGAGGCAATTTTACTTAACCACAAGTTTCCTCAAGGCTAGTCCAAATGTTTAATTTTAGCAGATGCTTAATTATTTGCATGACTAATTTTTTAAAAAGGAACAACCAGAAATCAAGTTGCAACTCCACTCCTTTTTAGTAAGTGTATATGGAAACTAAATATGCTACTATAAGTGCAAATCTATGCCCCCCCCAAACAAAAATAGTTTAAAAGGCAAATTTAGAGTATGAGGGATGGAAATGAAATACATAGTTTATGCCAAGGATGGAGAAGCTTTGGCCCTCCTAGTATTCTGGACTACAACTCGCATAATTCCTTACCATGGTGAGCTAGTGAGAAATGATATTCAGCAATATCTGATGAGCCAAAGATTATGCTCTTGAACAGGGGTCTCCAAACAATGGCCCGCGGGCCATATCCAGCCCACCTTGCCATTTTATCCATCCCATTCCCTTCAGCCCGCGCCCGTTCCCGTGGGTGGGCAGGGATGTGTGTGTGTGTGCGGGTGGGCGTCCGTGTGGAGGGGTGTCCATCCATGCATGTTTTTTTCCGGAGGTGTGTGCATGCATGAGTGCGTGTGGCCGCGCATATGTGTGCGCATGTTCCTTCTGCCCTTAAAAATGTGGACAATATATGATGTGGCCCTCACACTCAAAAGTTTGGAGACCCCTGCTCTAGAACAGTGATTCCCAACCTTGGCCCCCAGATGTTCTTGGACTAAAATTCCCAGGAGCCTTCACCACTAGGTATGCTGGCCAGTGTTGCTTGAATTCAAGTCAGCACAAGCTGGTTATGCCATCATGTAGATTTGATTGCTCATTAAAAGTTCCCTATTCCACAATCCACAGGTTCCAATTGCCTGATATGTGCTTTAGAGACCATATACTATCAGTCTTGAAACTAAAACATTTATTTAAAATTTATTTATTTAAAATATTTTTATCCTGCCTTTCTCCTTAAAAGAGACCCAAGGTGGCTTACATCATTAAAAAAAACAATATTTGCAAACTAAAACAGTAAGCATAAAATATTTTAAAAGAATTAAACAAGTATTATATTAAAAACAGTAAATAAAATCAATACTAAAACACATTTAAAACCACAGAACACAACAGTCCGTTTAAAAAACTCTCAGAAGCAAATTGGAAACATAGTTTCCAATTTGCTTCTGAGCTCAATTTAAGGTGCTGGTTTTGATCTAAAAAGTCCTAAATGGCTTCGGGAAAGGAGATCTGGAAAACTGTGGATTACTCTTATAAGTACCTGCCTAGAGTCTGAGATCCTCAGCAAAGGTTCTGTTGCATGTCCAAACACTGCAGAAGCCTAGGCTGACAGGTTCAAGAGAGAATGTTTCCCTCTAACAGAACACTGATGGCAAAACTCCATTCCTCCCAAGGGAAGTTGGGTTGGCTAAGATTTCTACTTACCTGCTGACACAGTAGAATGCAACCAGTCTGAAGATATCTTCAAACACAAGCAGAGACCCTTCCAAGTACAGCACTGAGGAGAAATAAGAAAAATATTCAAGGAGAGTTCCCTTTAAATCAGACAAAATGATGGACGGATTCATGTTGAGATAGTCAATGTTTGGGGTCAATTTGCTGACACAGAATCAGCTATTTTGTCCCAATTTTTTTTGTCCTGGACTTATAAAGATGCCTGTGAACCTCACCTGAGGCAGTGGACCCTCAGAGGTCCAAGCCAGACCTTTGTCTGTAGAAAGAAGAGAGACTGTAAATGGCCAGATTTGACACATCTGTCTCATGATGAATATATAAACTTTATCATATGCCTTATGAGTAGACAATTTGCAACAGTCATCTGACCCAATTTTTAGACTCTTTGCCTTAATTCCAAACTACATTTTGTATTTGCCTGATGAAGAGGCCCGGAAAGTCAAAATCTCCTTTGTAACATTTTATTGATCCTGTAAAGGTTTTACTCCACCCAGAACTGTATTTCTTTTTGTATGTGTGAGAGTATCTCTGTGTCCAAGAAAATCGTCTACCTGACTTGTTTCCAAGACGTCTTTGTTTAAACAATTGACTTTTAAAAATCTTGTTTGCTGCTAATTGCAATACACTCTTTGCAAAAATCTTTCAGTCATATTTATCACACCGTAAAACGTTTCCCACCCTTTTCTTTTCAATCCCCTATCGAGTCACTTAAAACATCTATTCCAATATAAGAGCCAATATAAGAAGTACAAAGCTTCACTCCCACTGAATTTGCACAGGTGGGGGTGAATACTACATACACTGGTAAGTAGTGGTCCGAGAAGAGAGGACTTACCCCATCTCTTTCGGGTCAACTCTTCCAAATGTGGACCTAAGACAGTCTACAGTGCAACAGCAAGTTTTAACATAATAGATGAAATAGTACATCCCATACATTACTTGAATTATCACAGTTGAGTTAAAACAAGCCCACGTAGTTCTATTTCACATGGTTGTGAAATAGAATAGACGCAAGATAAAGAATATATGTTAAAGGTAAAACATTCAAACCAACGAACAACGAAACATGTTCCCTCCCTCCCTCCCTCTGAAACCAACTGAGGAAAAACAACACAATTTTTAAACCTACTTCAATATTCACAATTGATGACGCTTGTGCCCAAGGTGAAAATGTAAAATGGGAATCATTTTATGTCTCCACTAACACTTAGGACAAACCAATTCATCTCCACCCACTTTGTTCCCTTCTCTCCGTCGTAACATGTACCCAACATACATATACCCCACAAGGAGATCTTGGGGGGAAAACAACAGTGACAATAACCTCCAATTGTTTCAGTTTTTAAAGAAGTCAATTGCAGTCTGAAACAGGGGGTACCATTCCAATTCTGGGGTTGTGACTGGTACCTTTTAGGTAAATAATGAAAAGAAAAAGAAAAGAAAGGGATGTGGGGTTTTGTGAGCCCACAGAAATTGTCTTAGGAGATGCATGACAACCATGGGCGACAGACTGCCCATCTTTGAGGAAAATCCACCAAATAGCACCCATCAGTACAGAATATACTGTGCAAGCCCCACCTCAAACCTCCTGAATCTCCCATATTTTTCAGACAAGGCAAAGGTAGCTGCTGGGGTCTCTGATTCAATCCAGAGCCACAATGGCATTTTCCCCTCCCAATAATCCTTTCCTCTGCACCATTATTTTTATTTGAGCGCCTTCTGCAATGGGAGTTATTTTCACCCAACAGTGCATGAGACTATTTTGTTTCATACAAAAAGAGTCATTCTGTAAGGTGAAACTGAAAATACATGTTGCATCTATGCAGCCTAAGCTTTAAAAATCTCCATAATGCCTCTAGTCCACCTGTGTTATACCCACCACCATATCATTAGCCTCATTGCACAGTGGTTAAACTGCAGTATGTAGTCAAAACTCTGCTCATGACCTGATTCTCAGGTAGCCGGCTCAAGGTTCACTCAGCCTTCCATCCTTCCGAAATAGGTAAAATAAGTACCCAGTTTCCGGGGGGGGGGGGGGGGGGGAGGGGTCAATGTGTAGCCTGCCTAATTAAATTGTAAACTGCCCAGAGAATGCTTTAAGCATTATAAGCATTACACTTTGCTATTTTAAGCTCAGTATTTCCCAATCTGGTGCCCTCCAAATGTGTTGAAGTATTTCATTCATTCATTTAATTTCCATCTGATTTTAAAGCCCAGTTTTAAAATTACAGCTCCTATCATCCCCAGCCACTTCTGGTCTGGCAACAAGAGTTGTAGTTTAGCATATCTGGAAGGCCCCAGGTTTGGAAAAGCTCTTTTGGATGCCTCTAGCAAAACAATCATTATCATTGGAGGGGATGCAGAACAAGCTCCCTGAAGAATCTGAAAACTGTGGACACTTTTGGGCACCCCCAAGCAATGGCAGCTCTGTGTCAGCTCACCCTTCCACTCCGGAAGTTCCACTGGATTGCTTCTGACACAAACGATAACAACAATCATTATTGTTTGCTATCTCAAAGACCACACCTCTCTTCATGAACCTGCTTGGGTTTTAAGATAATTGGGGAGATCTTTCTCTCTGTTCCACCACCCTCACAGGTACATTTGGTGAGGCACGGGAGAGGGTCTTCTCTGTTGCTGCTCCCAGAGTCTGGAACTCCCTCCCACTGGAGGCTAAGCTGGCCCCATCTTTGCTCTTCTTCCACAAACAGGCAAATACCTTTCTCTTCAGGCAGGCTTTTACTTAATGACTGGCTGCCTAAGATAGGGTTCTTTAAATGGTACTGTTGTGTTTCTGTTGTTTTAAATGTGTTTTAGAACTGTTTTTATCTACTAGTTTTAATATTATATTTCTTTAATTATTTTTGAATACTGTAATAATCTATTCTTTTAGTTTTTAATCCTGTTTGTTTTTTTTTAAAGACTAAACCACATTTGTTCCTTTTTTTTTCCCAGTAGAAAATCAGGGTATAGATCAGATCAAATCATTTTTACTTTCAGGTATTTTCTGATTATGTGAATCTTATAGAATACCCACCTATTCACACAATGCCAAAAAGAAAAGAAAAAGAAAAAAGTGGGGGAAGGATGTTTTGTTCAAAAGAAAACAGAACAGAAAGAAGGAAACTGTGTCTATTTAGTACAGACAAGTTTTTTTTTAGGAAGTTCATCCTTTTAGGAAGAGATTAGACTTTAAGGAAATTCTTTGTGTTTACTGGATGTCTCAATAACTGCTTCAAACTATGCTTCAAAAACCTAGGCACAATTGCCACGAACAATTATGTTTACAGAGGAATATGGGAAGACCGTACACCACCTTGAAACAGAAGTTAATTCTTTTCAGGATGAGAAACATTTGCTGGCCCAGAATATTAATGTGTTTTCATCACTCCTTCCCCCAATTCCTTTTCCCCAAACCCTGTATTCTGTAGGCACTGGATAATCAGTCAGTTTTACTTTATCCTGTACTCAGATTTTTAAATTCTCAGGTTCTTTGTCTCTTTAAAAAGAAAAAGTGCAAATTTTAGTAAATTCTTTCAACAAAAAGGGAGCAAAATTCTCCACCTGCATCACTCAAATTTAAATGGGTATAGCTGTCCCCTGGACTGCAAGGAGAACAAACCTATCCATTTTGAAGGAAATCAACCCTGAGTGTTCACTGGAAGGACAGATCCTGAAGCTGAGGCTCCAATACTTTGGCCATCTCATGAGAAGAGAAGACTCCCTGGAAAAGACCCTGATGTTGGGAAAGAGTGAAGGCAAGAGGAGAAGGGGACGACAGAGGATGAGATGGTTGGACAGTGTCATCGAAGCAACCAACATGAATTTGACCCAACTTCGGGAGGCAGTGGAAGACAGGAGGGCCTGGCGTGCTCTGGTCCATGGGGTCACGAAGAGTCGGACACGACTAAACGACTAAACAACAACAAGCTG
This sequence comes from Intellagama lesueurii, assembly GCA_037013535.1. Lineage (NCBI taxonomy): Eukaryota > Metazoa > Chordata > Lepidosauria > Squamata > Agamidae > Intellagama > Intellagama lesueurii. Next base: position 25,951,101 of record JBAJHW010000001.1, read on the forward strand.
TTCTCAGAACAGAGAATTTGCATCTGCTTTCTAGCTATAGGTTAAAGACTAAGGGGGCAGCCAAATAATGTTCTAGGATCTTGGAAAGGGCCACTGTGCTGTGAGCGATCTGCCTTAAAGTGACCCTTTTGTGCATACAGGTATCACTCCAACCCAGCTCAAAAATAAAATATATTTTTTTTAAAGCCCTACTCATTTCCAGAATCGAGCATGCAGCTTTAGCATCTGTGATGGGGTTGAATCATAATTCCTTGACAAATGACATATAAAAATATATTATTCAAATGCTGAGCAAGTAGTGGAGAGATCAAGCAATGTCTTCACTTGAGCTGCCACTTTGTTTATAGCTAGTCCTGAAGGTATCTCTCCTTGATAGGTGTTACACTTTAGAACCACCAGGATGTGGCTGCTCTGACTCAGTAGTAAGCCACTTCCTACGTTTCAGGTGTACACACTTGGGTGCAATGTGCAAGGAAAATCAGGCAGCAGCCTTTGTTTTGTGAGCTCTGCATGGAGCTGCTGGTGCTGCCTGAGCCTATTTGCATACTGCCACCATGGAGCTGCCAGGCAAGAGGAGAAGTCTGTGACACAGCCATTTACTGAGTCATACCTTTGGTCTAGACTGAGCTTGGTATTCTCCACATCGACTGGCAGCAGCTCTCCAGGGTTTGGGGCTAAATTCTGTCCTAGCTCTTCTGATGTCAGAAGTAGAATTTGGGTCCTTCTATATACAAAAGGATGTGCTATACAACTGAACTAAAGACCCCACATTGGGGTGGGCAATATGCACCCCACAAGTTCCATAAGAGCCCTTAATGCATTCTTCTACCCATAGATTTCTCTCCTTCAGAATCAAAACTTTTGGTCAAAACCTAGTGAATCCATTAAATTGTTGCATAGTTTTGAATTTCTGGTACAATTTTCTTTTTGCTACACAGTAGACTTAGAGAGGCCCACAGCAGAGAATAGCTTCAAGTTCCACAGAGTGCACTCCTTTCTATTAACTGGTATTTAAAGTCTCAATAATTCACTCTGAGACATTTGTAGGAGAAAAAAAATAAAAAATGCTTCTTTACTAACAGTTGCTTGATATTACAAACTTGTATATACTGCTTTCTTTACTGCACATATACTAACAACCAACTGAATAGATCAACAACAAACAAATAACTGCCAGCAACCAATAGAAGAGAGGGATAGAACACTCAGGAGAAAGGTGGGCCTGTCTCTGAATGTCAAAAGCTGGAAAGAATTATTGGTTAGTGCTGTATAGACAGACAATAACCCTAGCCCAGAAAAAGTTCCTCCTAGTCACTCACAACAGACAGCACACAAGGCTGTAAATAAAACTTCCTATCCCATAACAGTCACTTCTGGTTTCAGGAAGAACAGCCACACAGCCCATAGTAGATACAAGGGGTGCAAAATTGATCTGTGAACTTCCCCAAGCCTTTGCCCACAGCCCATGCTGAGCCAAGACACTCTGCTGCCTAAAGTGGACTCACCCTATCCTACAGCGTGCAAAGGCCAACCAAGACTTTTCAATATCTTTGCCCAGGAAATCTGGCATCAAATGCTGCTCCTCCTCTAATGGTGGCTCCTAAGGCAGGTCAAACGGCAGGGCAACATGCTCACAACAACTCTGTGATAGAGACTAAACTGAAACATTCCGAGCATGCCAGTTGTGGCTGATCACACTGTAACCTTCATGATGGAGCAGGGATTTACAAAGCACATATTCCCAGCGACAGTTCAACATGACATCCATCCCATAACACAGCCTTGTACTTTATGGTTTCAGTCTGTGTTGCTACATAACGTCACTCAGAATTCTGCATTTTAAATATAGTCCAGTCCTAAAGGCATAACCCTGGTTATATAATTTCAGAGTCCTCTCCTTGTTTACATGAAGTGAGTACACTCTTGAGTTCTTTGGAAACGTTAACACTGATGTTTGTTAGAGAACACCAAGGTCAATTGAAAGAATCACAGTTTAGTTCAACTAAATCCTTTGCCCTTCATGTTTAATCCATATATAGAGTATTCTGAAACAATTATCTTTGCTGAAGCAAAGCTACTCATCTGAAAAATGATTTAAAACTGCAGGAAATCCATTAGATTGCTCCGGCATACATGCATTAGCAGTTTGATCATCTGCTCAAAGAAATATATATATAAAATAATTTTTCTTCCTTTGTGCCGGTCCCTCACTCCTAGATACAACAAGGTGGGTGACTTACCCTAAATGAGGAAAGGAACCAGAGGCCCGGCCCTTAGTTTGCTCCGGTGTGCTGCGGTCAAAGTTACTAAATATGGAGAACTGACAATGCTATCTCTGGCACATTAGTTGAGCTAAAAATAAAACGCGTCACCATGACTGGAATGCAACATCTCCAAGGCTCCAGAGATTATTCTGCAGAAAGGTGGCGGCATCTTCTACCCCCACACTGAATGGGATCAAATTTGGACATCTGCTTTTTATCTCCCTGAGATTTCTGCACATGGTTTAACTCTTTGCAGTCAATTGCAGACAGGAACATGTCCGCACTCTGGTGAATTTCTCAGTCTACACTCCTCCCTTGAATTGCACGGATACAAGCACCACGGTTTTGGTTATACAAATTTTAAACAAAAACAAACAAACAAATATTGTGCTGCTGTTCATCTCCAGGAAGTGGCCTGAGAAAGGTGGGTCTCGGACTTATCAGGGGCCCTGTTGTTGGCAGTGCAGTCACCCCTGGTCCGATGGTGGCAGCCCAGTTGACCCCCTCTCCTGTCATGGCGTCTCCATGTAGCAGCCAGGGAAGGCTGTTGGAGTATATTGGGAGGCTGATGTGGGTTGGGGGAGATGTGTGTGCTAATAAACTGTTTATGCGTTGGGGGGGGCAAAAGAGTTATACACAGACTTTGAATTACATGGGTGTCCAGCACCCCTAAAAGTGTATTTCTGTAACTACAGAACCATAAAGATGGGAATAATCTCAATGTTAGTTCAGCCCACTGTCTTGAGATAGGCATCCTAACCTCAGTCTGTGTTCTGTCTCCATCTTAGTGGATGGCCTTATAGACCCCTTCCAACTTCATGATTAGATCAGGACATGTTACAGATACCTTAACTTGTACATCTCCTGTCTTCCTCATACAACACATGATTAATGTATTGAACATGCAGCTGCATGATATGGTGATGATGGCCCACTGTCTGAGGTTACTTTAAAATCTAAAAGAGATCTTAGATAAACTTTAAAAAGAAACCAGACTAATCTGTAGAGGGCTTGCCCAAACAGGCAAAAATTCCACAGAAGACGAGCACTGATGGTCATGGTTTCTTCTGAAGGGAAAGGCTTCTGGCTAGGAGCCTCTCTGATACAGAAATGAACTCCTCATATGAAGCAGTAAATAATAAAGCTTGGTGCAAAATAACACAGCTTCCCTAGGGAGAAAGAAAGCATGGAAGGCAGGGGAAGGCATGGAGGTCCACAAGCTGTTGTCTAGTCAGGGAGGGAGGCTCAAATGGAACAGTATTTGCTGAAAACAAGATGCTAAGTGACACTTTGAACCCTTGGTCTTTGTTCTACTCTGCCATCACTCTACTCTGTTCCTGGTTATGTTACTGTCCTGTACTTCTGCACTCACCAGGAGTCATTGATCTGACTCCTACAACTAGGGATTTTTGAAAGAACAACTCCCAGATTCTGTTCTCTGTTATGTAAACAACAAACCTGATCTGAATATGAACACACCCTTAGTTATCTTTCTAAGCAGCTTACACCATGACATTCCCAGTACCCTGGTTTGTACATACTTCCTTGTCCAGTTTTGATTCTGCAGATCATGTAATATTGGTCCATCCTGTCCACTTCTTCTTCACCTGATATTCACCTTCTACCAACTATGCTGACTAGGCTTACTCATAGTCAAGGGGGACATGTCTCTAGAGACAATATTTTCTTCCACTGTAAGCTGCCAACTGAATTGTCATCCATGCTTTAGAGAGTGTTGCTATGTGCCATCAAGTTGCTTCTGACTGACAGTGACCTATGAATTAGTGAACTCCAAAAGGTCGTATCATTAACAGTCCCACACCAATCTTGCAATTTCAAGGTTGTGACTTCTCTATAAAGTCAATCTATTCATGTTTTTTAATGGGTGTACTTAACTTGTAGCCTCCCTTTCTTCATCCAACTTTGGTCATCATATACAGTCACCTGACATTTTTGGCTAGGTACCTTCAGCACCATTTCAGCACATTGTTGCATACAATATGTGTGTGTTTAGTTCTTGAACTAGAAAAAGGTAACTAAAAATCATAAGTTGTTTTTAAATAGCATCCCTGAAGCACAAAACAAGAAGGTTGATGCTACTGTTACTTATGAGTAAGCATAATTAGGAATCAAGCTGTAGGTCCCATCAGATACACCTGAGACTTCTTGATCTTCATTTAGTCAATTTCATAATAGGAAGTAATCAGAAATCCAGCCTAATCAGTTTCACTATCTGGCTACAAAACTGAGCAGCTTGATTTCCCCAGCTTGTTAGTTGCTCTTTTCTATAATAGAATAATTCTGCAATTTAAAACTATAATTTTAAAAAAAAGATCTGCAGAAAGAGATTATAGCTAGAACCTATACAAGTTTACTGAGAAGTAAACAGCACAGGATAGCAAGATTGCAAAATTTTTGTTCTTGTTTAGTCGTTAAGTCATGTCCGACTCTTCGTGACCCCATGGACCAGAGCACGCCAGGCCCTCCTGTCTTCCACTGTCTCCCAGACTTTGGTCAAATTCATGTTGGTAGCTTCGATGACACTGTCCAACCATCTCGTCCTCTGTCGTCCCCTTCTCCTCTTGCCTTCACACTTTCCCAACATCAGGGTCTTTTCCAGGGAGATTTCTCTTCTCATGAGATGGCCAAAGTATTGAAGCCTTAGCTTCAGGATCTGTCCTTCCAGTGAGCACTCAGGGTTGATTTCCTTCAGAATTCATAGGTTTGATCTCCTTGCAGTCCAGGGGACTCTGAAGAGTCTCCTCCAGCACCACAATTCAAAAGCATCAATTCTTCGGCGGTCAGCCTTCTTTATGGTCCAGCTCTCACTTCCATACATCACTACTGGAAAAAAATACCATCAGAGTGGTATCATCTGCATATGTGAGGTTGTTGATATTTCTTCCGGCAATCTTAATTCCGGTTTGGGATTCATCCAGTCCAGCCTTTTGTATGATGTATTCTGCATATAAGTTAAATAAGCAGGGAGACAATCTTTGGCTGCAGAGAACATAATCAATCTGATTTCGGTATTGCCCATCTGGTAATGTCCATGTGTAGAGCGCCTCTTGTGTTGTTGGAAAAGAGTGTTTGTGATGACCAGCTTGTTCTCTTGACAAAACTCTATTAGCCTTTGCCCTGCTTCATTTTGAACTCCAAGGCCAAACTTACCTGTTGTTCCTTTTATCTCTTGACTCCCTACTTTAGCATTCCAGTCCCCTATAATGACAAGAACATCTTTCTTTGGTGTCAGTTCTAGAAGGTGTTGTAAGTCTTCATAGAATTGGTCAATTTCAGCCTCTTCAGCATCGGTGGTTGGTGCATAAACTTGGATGACTGTGATGTTGAAAGGTCTGCCTTGGATTCGTATTGAAATCATTCTATCATTTTTGAGATTGTATCCCAGTACAGCTTTTCCCACTCTTTTGTTGACTATGAGGGCTACTCCATTTCTTCTGCGGGATTCTTGCCCACAGTAGTAGATATGATAATCATCTGAATTGAATTTGCCCATTCCCGTCCATTTTAGTTCACTGACGCCCAGGATGTCAATGTTTATTCTTGCCATCTCCTGTTTGACCACATCCAGCTTACCAAGGTTCATAGATCTTACATTCCAGGTTCCTATGCAGTATTTTTCTTTGCAGCATCGGACTTTCCTTTCACTTCCAGGCACGTCCGCAGCTGAGCGTCCTTTCGGCTTTGACCCAACCCCTTCATTAGCTCTGGAGCTACTTGTCCTTGTCCTCCGCTCTTCCTCAGTAGCATGTTGGACGCCTTCTGACCCGAGGGGCTCATCTTCCAGCGTCATATCTTTTAGCCTTTTGTTTCTGTCCATGGAGTTTTCTTGGCAAAGATACTGGAGTGGCTTGCCAGTTCCTGCTCCAGGTGGATCGCGTTTAGTCAGAACTCTCTACTATGACCTGTCCGTCTTGGGTGACCCTGCACGGCATAGCCCATAGCTCCTCGGAATTACTTAAGCCCCTTCGCCACGACAAGGCAGCAATCCATGAAGGGAATTGCAAATTTAGAAATTGAAAATTTACAGGATTATAAACCAAGATTGTGCATCTGTACACAGAAGAATGCACTTCTATTTTTAATGCAATCTAGTAATTAAAATTTTATTTTATTTATTTATTTAAAATATATTTTACTCTGCCTTTCTCCTTAAAGAGGACCCAAGGCAGCTTACATCATTCATAGACAATATTTAAAGCTTAAAACAGTAAGTATACAAATACTAAAAAGGATCAACCAAATACCACACCAAAAAACAGTAAACAAAAGCAACACCAAAAATACATTTAAAACAGTAAGGTACAACCATCCATTTAAAAACCCCACTCAGGCAGCAAGTCACTGAGGGAAAGCTTGCTTGAAGAGAAAAGTCTTTACCTTCTTGTGGAAGGACAGCAAAGACAGGGCCAGTTTGGCCTCCTGTGGGAGAGAGTTTTACAGTCTGGGAGCAGCAACAGAGATTGAACCAGGTATACTGAGGAATCCTGATTCCAGGTAGCTATTAAGTTTGAGAGTTGGTAGTGCACGGGACTTGCTAGATGGGAAACTGCACTGAAACTAGGAATCTGTGGCAAAAAAACAGAGAGAGGTGGGATGTTCCCAGTACCATGTCCAAATTTCCAAGGGACAACTGCTCCCACTCTGCCTTGGTCATGCAATTTTCATGCTTGCAGAGAGACTGGGCTGTTCTTCCGCTGTCTCCTTAAAAAATGCAATGTTGTAAGAGGAAAAATGGTGGAAGTTGTTCATTCTGTTCCAAAGATACTTAGTGCTTATCTACACAGTGTGAAAGGAGTGGGCTGGATTGGAATAAACAGGATCCCTGAGAAGTCCGGCATGCCATTTAGTGTCATCCTCACATCCAAATGGCATACGGACCTCAAGCAACCCTGTTTGATCAATACCTTTGCCAATACCCTGAAGTCTTTCTTCACACATGGTTAGAAAACTGCATGATCAATGCAGACTGGGAGCAGTTGTCCGCCCAAAATGTGGACCCTATGCTGGGAACACTCCAGCCACTTCAGGATATTGGCAAGTCAATCACTTTCTTGACTCCGTAGAGGAGCTGAGGAAGTGGGGAGGGGGGAACCAGACCAATCACACCCATATCCAAAAAGTAGAAGCTCCTGACAGAGATCAGAAAGGTGTGGGTAGGACTGCTCTGGGAGTCGGCTGGTTCACTCCAGCAAAGACATCATTTAAACCAGCCCACAGTGGACCATATAGTGGGCTAAACACCTATCTAGTCTGCCTTTTGGGCACAGATAGGTTCTATTTTTTGTTTTTGAGACAATTCCCAGAATCCCACAGACAGCACAACCAATGGACACTCAGGGATCAATAGTCCCCTCCCCCTAAAACATCTCTAAATTCTCCTTTGGTTTCTGGGGAAGAAACTCCAGAATGCCCCAGCCAGTGTGGCCATTTTATGAGTTGTAGTTTAAAATCTCTTCTCCATTTGTTCCCATCCCATCCAATTATCAGAAGTGGCAGAGATTAAATAACGAAGCTTCCTCTCTTCCTCGCCCTCACTGGTACAGTAAAGCCAGGGTTGCAGGGTTGAAACCCTGGGATGTTTTGAGTAACAAAGATTATGCCATCACCACCTCAGGCTTTCCTGTTCCTTCTGAGCTCAGCTGAGGTCACCACAGTAGCTATGAGAGAAGCACGTTTCTCAGTATACTATTGCAATATATCCTTGTATTTTAGCATGGTTTAGTGTTGAATGTGCTATTAAGAGCCGTTATCTATGATAAAATACCTTATCCTCATTAGTTGATATGGACCGATCCAATTGCCTGCTTTTATATGTTCTATGGGAACTATGGGAACTGTCATGCTGAGCACCTACATGCCCCAAATGGTCGCTACTGCTTGACCTGGCTGGGACTGGATGTCATATGGCTTCCATTGTCCCAGAACTGCCTCATATGTGACTATGGTTCCCATTGAGCCTTAGCAGAAATACTGTGCATAAACATAGCAAAGAAAAATATAGCACTGAGCTTCTGGGAGGAAGAATGGAATACAAGAATAACAAATAACCCCAAGGGGTGATTCTATTTCTAGCACCATGTTGCAATTCGTTTATGCAACATTTCATTAAATCTTCACTTGTGGAATTAAAGATTTGAAAGCACAGAGTATCTGCAGGCTTAATGATGCAGTTGCAGATAACGCTGAATTACCAAGAGTTTCAAAACCCAATACATAATGAAGCTAAAGTGAAAATTGTCTGTTCGGTTGAAAGAATAAAGCTGCCTTTTGTCAACCTCTGCCTGGTTATCCCCTTCATTTTCCTCATTAGCTTTCATATGAATAATGCATGGATGCTATGACAGATAGTGCTGGAATTCCTGAATTGTTCAAGCTAATTTAGCACTCTCTGAATCATGATATGCCTGCCATAAAGCGCATGAATATTCCCCAAGCTCTTACAAGGGTCTAGGCATAAGCGGTTTGCAGTGCCAGATATTCAAAGGAAGGTATGCACTTAAATAAAATTAATAATTTTTAAACATATCCTAAAGTAGCAGTGAAGGAAAAGGGGGGACTTGCATTGATATGTATCAGAAAATGAGATAAAGACATCAAAGGGACATAAGATTAAAAAATATATGACCAGCATATATGACCAGCATGTATTTACATATATATATTTACAGCACATATATGTATATGTGAAATATATATATGCTGGTCAAATATATTTGCAGCATTTGACCTCTCTTTGGCACAATTTATTACTCTCGCAAATGGAGTTCCTGAGAATATTCTACAGGAGAAATTTCATCAGCACGAGGGCCATTGTATGTCAGCCAGCATGGAGCATTATATTCTGAACACTGTGGTACTCATGGGTAACCATTAGCATTTGGATTCATTTAATAACCTTATCAGCAGGAACTGCAAGCACTGGCATGCAGAAATGACTTATATAATGGAAGTCTGCACAGAAAATTGCCAGAAGTGTGTGTAATTATGGAGGGGCATACATCCCACTTCAAAAGTCAAGGGAGGGGAAATGCCCTCTCCTCATACAAGAAGGCAGGGTCAAGCTGCTGCAGTAGAGCACAGCATGCAAAGTTCCTGGCTCAAAGTCTGCTTTTATTAATACCTTCACTCTAAATCTACATCTGATTATAAAGCTGATCTTTATGTGGTCTTTCCCTCCACAAAATGCAATAGCAACCCCTTTCCACTAGCTTGGGGTCAAACTAGATGAGATAGTGGCTTCACATTTAAAAGCAGAGGTCATTTAAGAAGTAAAGGGCATCTGTTTGCAACAACAACTTTTCTCATCTCCTGTATCTCACAAATTAGCTTGCTTTGCGATTGGTCACTGGGAGGTAAACATAGAGTCCAGTTACGTAACTCATATGCCTTGAAACATGCGACAGTGTTTTAGGATTTGATTTAAAGTCACATGATAGTTTCGTGGTATTTGAATTGCTCTTTTTAATGAGTTGCTTGTTAAAGTTCTGTACAGAAATTATGAGTGCATGGCTTTGCAGTGGTGCAAAGTGGTGGTCCTAATGAATCCACATGATTCTTATGTGGAATCGGGCCCAAACCACTGTCAGTTCATAGGTCCCATGTGTACCCACAAACTACAGTCCAGAAATCAGAGGTGCATGAATCTCCCCTCCTGTATGAATCTACCCAAATGTCATTTTAAAGCAATCAAATCCTGCCTTTCTCAAATCAGTCTTTTACCTGTACCAGACTCCATTGCCAATCATTCCCAGCCATCATGGCCTAGCTGTGGATAATTGTAGCCTAATATGCCTAGAGGCTATCAGGTTGGCTAAGACTGATCTATGCCAGGGGTCTCCAAACTTTCAACCGCGAGGGCCACACCAGATATTTTCAACATCTTTGAGGGTTGAAGGAAAAGGAACATGCGCACGTGCACCCCCCTGCCCGCCCCCTGCACGCATGCACACCCACATGCAAACGTGCACAGGTCCCCTGGGGGCCCCCATATGCATGCACGCGCACGGGCTGAAGGGAACGGGCCGGATAAAACAGCAAGGCGGGCTGGATGTGGCCCGCGGGCCATAGTTTGGAAACCCCTGATCTAAGCCCTTGCTTGTTTTCTCGACACCACAGCAAGATATCTCCTCTTTTAAAGGCAAATATTCCCAACATGTTTTGAACAAATAATAATGAAGAGGAGCAACAACAAAAAGCTGTTTCTCTTGCTGGACAGCATTTTAATTTCTGACTTGGTGGAGCCCCAATATCCAAAGTTCATAATTTACAAGGATGGGAAAACTTTAATAATTTGTTTCATAATACATGTAGGGGCAGATGTATTACAGGCAGAAAAATAGCCTGATTGAGGACTATATTTCAGAACTGGGGATAAAACTTACATGATTTTTCTTTTTTAATAGTGTACTCCAAGACCTCAGAAGCCTCCGTATGACTTGGATTATGAACTGAGAGGAACAGGTTTTCCATTTTCTCTTCTTTCCTCACCATGAATATCTAAACAGAGAGAAAAAGGTACATGAAATGACACGGTAATGAAAAAGTGTCCTGGCTGACCTGTTCAATAACCAGCCTATCAGAAGGGGATGAACATTTTGTAATACTATTACCCTTTCACCAGAAATAGATCTACAGCTAGGCCGTGTTCTCCCTACAAATGTGCACAGATGCTTCCTGGTGGAGCAAAATTGATATATATATATATATCTATATATATGATAGATATAATTTCTGGTTAAAGAAATGTTCTTCAACCAAGTTCCTCTGCCCGTCTTTCACGGTCCTCTCCCACCTCACGTCTGCGAGTGTTAACACCAGGAGAAGCCTGTAAGACATCAACAAGGAATGCCCTCCCACAGGAGATAGGCCAGGCACCCTCCCTTCGGACCTCCGAGAAGCTCCTAAAAGCAGAACCTTTTAGAGAAGCGTTTGGAGAGGCCCTCCATAGTTAATGGGAGAGGAGAGGAAAGAAGGAAAAGAATAATAATTAGAACACCTTATTGTCAATTTATCACTGTCTGCTCTGCTGCATAGTACGTATAGTTAACAAATAGCATTTGTTTGTAGATGGTTGATTTTATATTTGTCTAATTATACTGTTGTAAACCTCCCAGAGTAGCTGATTTGCTAGAGGGGTGGTATAAAAATCTAATAAAAAAATAAATATGAAATGTAAAGGAAAAAAGAGCCCTGAGGAAGTGGCTTATATTCTACCCTGGCAACAAGACAGTGCTAGCTGGATGCTTTCAATGAATTTCAAGACCAGCTCTGTTTTTAGGTAGTGAAGTAGGTCCTTCAGAAAGCTCATTTTTGGTATCAGGAAAAGCAGCAAATCCTTTATTATTCATTTCTTATTACCATACTTTTACTGTCAGGGAGATAGGAAAGGTGCTTGTAGACGTTTTTGCTCTAGGTGCCAAAATAATTTGGTTAGCCTTGGGTACCGCACACCTTGACTAGAGAGTGTATGAGGGAGAGCTGTTTGTTGTTCCCCTTCAGGTAGCAAAATGTCTTGGGAGGAAACCCCACAGATGCCCTTTTCTGATTTAAAAAAGTAACTAAAAATCTCAGTATTTTGCATTAAAAAATAAAGAGTTGTTTTTAAATTGCAACTTTTATCAGCAACTACTTTTAAATTACTTTTAACAAGTGGAACAAAGCATTATTAATGATCTCCTCAAGGAAAATAAAATGTTATTTGCTGGCATAGTGGTGGCCTACCCCCGCTGGTTCTTTGCGAAGTATCTCAGCTGCCGTCTCCTGATTGAGGCTCAGGTGAAGCCAAGCTGGAAAGGTCTTGATGAGTTTCTCAAGGACACTGATGCCTTGCGGAGGAAAGCAATTCCCTGGGGCAACGCACTGGCTCAGCTGAATCTTTTTTTCCTCTTCTTCACCACTTTCAGCAGCAGGCCTGAAAAAGCAAAGAGAAACCAATCCCTATGAGGCAGCCGTGGCAACGTGTACTGAGAAGAGAAGTACAGACCTGCCTATCCTGCATTGCTTAGTTACTGAGCAGACCAGAATTTGGGGGCAGCTGTCCAGCACACGCTGCAGAATGAATGTGGCAACAAACACTGGAATTTATAAATTATAGTTCTTTGTAACCAGTTACTTCTGGAGAGCAAGGATGTGATGAAATTACATTCCAAAAAGTAACATGATGAACAAGAACAAAGATATTTCTTAAGATGTTTTTAAAATGAAAAATTAATAAGCAGTATAAAAACAATGTAACATTGTTCAACACCATAATGAGTATGACAGGTTGCTTCTCAAATATTGTAATAAGTAATTGTAGCCCTTATGATTCCGCCCAGAGGGGTAAGGCTAGGAAAGAGTGGGCTTGTGAGCAAGTGATTTGAATCAGAAAGAGCGGGAGGACTGAAGAGGCCAGAGCTACTGATACCACTTAAACTGCTGAGGACCTTGCCAACTGGATCTAGGGTTTTGATGATTCCAAATGTGAAGTTGATTCTTCTTGGTATTGGACCGCCAACCCAGTTGAGGAAGATGACTTGAATTTTTATCTGAATTTGAATTCAAGGGGACACTTGAACTTTGCCATTCTACAAGAAACTTTTGTATTGGTGCTGTTGCCTAGGACTTGGGTGCACAAATTGTAGCATTTTGTTGCTGTTGTTGTCTGTTATCTAACTGTGAATAAGAACATGCACACGTTGTCTGTTATATAACTGTGAATAAGAAAAGACTGGTTATGTGAAATTGTGTTTCCAAGGCTGATCAATAGATATCTGAAAGCAAATAGCCCCATAGAACTTTAAAATGTTTCATAATGGGAACAATTTGCTTTTTAAATGTAATTTCCCAACCTTTGAGTAATACACTGCCACCTAAAGGAAAGAAATGGGCTTGCAGGACTGTTCATCATCAGATGCAAGGATAGCTGTGGTCACTCACCCCAGGCTTTCTGCACAGCTGTAATCCTTAAGCAGTTTGGGGGCAGAGTCCCAGCAACAGTATCTTGTGGCCACCTATATCAGTTGCAATACAAAATCTTTTGGTGTGGCTTTGTCTAGGATGGACATAAGAGAGCCATTCATTTTACAAAAGATCTAGCCTCAGCAGAGATCAGAACTGGCAGAAATGCATTCATTTTTGAACTTTCACCATGGCCCCTAGCACCACATCTCTATCAGTAGGCTCCAAACTATGACTGTTGTGCTCCAAAATAAGGATGTAGTGGATACTGCAAATTTTATTTTCCTTGATTAAAAAAAAGTCTCATCAAAGTTGCTGACCACAGCAATTGTCAAATACTGCAAAACCTTCAGCTCCTATCCGAACGCAAAATCCCAGGCCTTTTTAAAACCCACCAGCAGCAACACTAGCAAAAAAAGCTAATGTCCCAACCCATGTTTTTTGCAGGAAGAAAACTTGAATTTTGCATATGGAATTTTGCATTTCACCCAAAATACAAGTTTTGGGGTAGTTTAAATTTACATTTTTTGCACAAAATATAAGGTTTTGTATAAAAACCACTGCAGCAAAAAAATTTTTTGCCAAAAATTAAAAAAAAACTCTTGTAATCTCACTTGGAGGAGAGAAGTGTAAAAAGGTTCATCTTTATCTGTTAAGATGAAATAATGAAGATTTACACCTCTGTCTGGAACACAGCTTTCTGAAGAATAAATTTAATGTATTTTAATGACAAAGGAGGGTGGGGGAGGCAGGTGATGAATGTCTGCTTCCTTCCTTCCTTTTTTATTTTTTACTCTCCCTCTAAAGCTTGGAAAGCATTATGATTCAAGGGTTTAGCAGTGGCTTGGACACTGACGCAGAAGCTGAGGAAGCAGTGATGTGAGAGGAGAGACTTCAGCTCCAGGCGCTACTGGAGAACATGACACCCATAAGCTTGAAAGATCTGAGATTCCTATGGTTGTGACCCATACATTCGGACTAACATCGGCAGAACCAACCTAACTCCTGCACAAGGACAGTGACGCCTCTTCGAAAAGGTCTACACATTCCCTGAAGTTGGCCTGCCAATACTAGCAGTGTGCCTACCATGGGCTACCATGGAAGAGTTTGAAGGAAAACTAGGCTTCAAGCCAGAGACCCTTCTCTTTAAGGATGCCCACAGTGAAAGAAAAAGTGGAGCCTAGAAGGAGCAGTTTCAGTCAAGATGTATAAAAGGTCTTAATTGAACTTCACACCTTATAGCATCAAGGAGCTTGTTTGTAGCCTATCCAGATGTTCTACCACGTGCTATAGGTTGCAGCCCCATGGAGCACCTACAGTTGGTTGGCCCATGATAGAAAATCAATTTTGGACTATAAATGCCAAAATCCCTTAGCCAACATAGGTAGTAGTCATGCCAGCTGGAAGATTCTGGGAGCTGTGGTCCAAAAAAGTAATTTCCCCAAGCTGTTCTTCCCTTCTCTTCTAATATGGTTGATCGTTTCAAAGCTACATCCAGTGTGGCTTGGGGAGTGTGGATTTTGTGGCAGACTCTTCAAGGGGGCCTGGTCGGCTGCTCGAGTTCTAAAAGGAATCATCTACATCTTGTGGCCGGGGATGATCTGCTGGAAGACAGAAAGAGGGATAGCTGCTCTTCTGCCAATTCAGCTCAAGCTTGCTAGGAAAAGCAAAAGGAAAGTGCAGTTGCTTTGTAAGAGAACGTCTGGCTGCTTCCATATTGGAATCGTGCAGAAGACCTGCATGCACCAATACAAGGATCTCTCAGGCTTTTATTCTGTTACATTGCAGTGGAATGGTCTTAAATCTATTTGGTACATGCACACACACAACAGCACATGCCAAGTGTCAACAAGAGACACTCTTCCACTAACACAGTAATATTCTAAACATGTCCACTTTTCCAGCTTACTGCATTTTCAGATGACATCACAGATGGCAGGTTATAGCAGGCCAGAGCTTCAGCAAACAAATCTACTAAAGAATCCCTTTAGACACTCTGTGAGAAGATCATTGACACTTTAAAAAATAAACACCCAGATTGATTCCTGTCTAAAGTTAGATTTCTTCACAGATGTGAGGAACAAGTGGAATGGTATTTGAAAACAATGACATCGTAACAGCCCCTTTGCACTGATATTTCAATATAGATGGCTTAGAAGCATAGAGCTAAAACATCGTTTTTAGAAGATCAACACATAAATTTACTTATCTTTTTAAATTATGTATGGGCATGGCTGACGGGGACATGGGAGAGGGCTTTCTCTGTGGCAGCTCCCAAACTATGGAATGCTCTCCCTCGGGAGATCCGGCTGGCCCCCTCCCTTTTATCCTTCTCCCGACAGCTGAAGACTCATCTCTTCAGGCAGGTTTTTAACAATCATGATTGAATCCCTGAATGCCTTCTTAAAGTTAAGATAGTTTTTATTGTTCACTTGCTTTTAATTATTCTATTGTATTTTAATTAGCATGTCATTTAATTGTTTTTTAATCTTTAACTTATTATGTTTTAAATTCTATTTCATTTACTGTTACGAGTCGCCTTGAGTCCCCTTATCGGGAGAAAGGCAGCATATAAATCTAACAAATAAGTGTGTTTCTTCTTGCTTTAAGAGTCACACATTAGTAATCTAAAGGTCCCTCCCACAGAAAGCTTGTGAGGTTGTAAAAACCCCAACAAAAATTAGTTCAAGGGTAAATCTGGTAATATTCATGACAATAGCACACATACTAGGGAATAAAACAAAGGGGAAATGTAAAAAAGTTGTGGTACAGAAGAAAACTAGAGCAAAAAAATAGAATAGATTTTGTGTTTTTTTAAAACGCAAACCAATGAGCTATTATTAAAATGCTTATTGAATTAATTCAGAGCATGCATGGAAGAATAATTTAGGTAATGATACAGTAGCATTTCACAGTAAGAGGATTAAGTATTTGATCATGCATTTAATTTGGTACAACTCGCATATAAATATACATGGAGAAAAATATATAGATTTACTGATAGATTTCCTCAACTGCAAATTGGAAAAGAAAAGAAAAGCCTCTTTTCCCCCCCCCAGAGAGGATTCACAAGGAACAAATTTCAAACAGAATAGTAAGTATGCTTTCCTTTAAAAGTTGATACCAGGACAGAATCACTGCATGCTAGTCAGACTTTTTCGGTATCAGCATGTGCAAAACTGAACTGTTTGGAGCCTCCAAAGTTTGAGGGGCTAGACTAGGCACTTAACTTCCCTGAAACAGGTGAACTTTGAAAGCTTTGTGATAAAGAGGAAACATTCCAGGCATGGCTTTATGCAGCTGGAGGATTTTGTGTTGGGAACCTGTGGTTACCCAAGCCAGAACCTGGTATTAATGGCAGATGGCAATTTGAGCTGAAAGCATATTAATGTTGCAGAGAAGTGACTGAGGCAACCTTTCCACCTTTGAGAATCAGGCTTCAAACAAATCCCAGACTTATGTTTTAAGAACAATCACCAAACAAAGCAAGCTAATTTGCATAATTCCAAAGGTGCTCATATTAGTAAAGAATTTATTTTTCCAGTCACGGCCTGTTTCTGACTCCTGAACTTTAATGGTGGGGACATTCAATATTCATAAAAAGAATAACTTCTTCCTACTGCAAATAGTTTAATGGTGGTATTCACTGCCATAAGATGTTACTCTAGTTGCTAACTTTGGTAGTTTTAAAAGGAAATTCAATTAATTCTTAGAACATATCAATTTCTCTGTTCATCATGGATAGATACTCTCATCATTCTGGAATTATTTGAATCAACTGATTAGACAAGATGGTGAAAGTGTCATTTTTACAGACTCACAAATTTTCAGCACAGGGCAAAGTCTCTGTCCACCAGGCCAGCTGCATCAGCTTCTATATCCATATAAGATTAAACGGTTCACATTTTTCAAATAAAAAAACTAAATATAAAATAGGTAAAGGTAAAGGTTCCCCTTTAAAGGGGAGGTGACCTTTAAAGAAGGCTGACCGCCGAAGAATTGATGCTTTTGAATTGTGGTGCTGGAGGAGACTCTTGAGAGTCCCCTGGACTGCAAGGAGAACAAATCTATCCATTTTGAAGGAAATCAACCCTGAGTGTTCACTGGAAGGACAGATCCTGAAGCTGAGGCTCCAATACTTTGGCCATCTCATGAGAAGAGAAGACTCCCTGGAAAAGACCCTGATGTTGGGAAAGTGTGAGGGCAAGAGGAGAAGGGGACGACAGAGGACGAGATGGTTGGACAGGGTCATCGAAATGACCAATGTGAATTTGACCCAACTCCGGGAGGCAGTGGAAGACAGGAGGGCCTGGCGTGCTCTGGTCCATGGGGTCACGAAGAGTCGGACACGACATAACGACTAAACAACAACAACAACAAAGGTTCCCCTTGACATTTAGTCCAGTCGTGTCCGACTCTAGGGGGCGGTGCTCATCCCCGTTTCCAAGCCATAGAGCCAGTGTTTGTCCGTAGACAGTTTCCGTGGTCACGTGGCCAGCGTGACTAGACACAGAACGCCGTTACCTTCCCACCGTGATGGTACCTATTTATCTACTCGCATTTTACATGCTTTCGAACTGCTAGGTTGGCAGGAGCTGGGACAAGCAATGGGAGCTCACTCCGTTGCGTGGATTCGATCTTACGACTGCTGGTCTTCTGACCCTGCAGCACAGAGGCTTCTGCGGTTTAACCCACAGCGCCACCACGTCCCTTTAAATATAAAATAGTTAGCTATTAAAACATTGACAGACTTGGATTCATTCGTTCTGGACATAACTGATAACCTCAAAGGACCAACATCTAGAGATGGCCCTCCCAATTTCTAGAATTAAGGGCTCTGGATTGGATCTACATTGGAAGGCTTGTGAACTTAATGGCATGTATTGGCATGTTTGGTGGGACAGCCCAATTGTCAGTTCCTTTGGGGATTAAAGAATTAGAGAGATTTTTAGTATTTTGAAAATGCCAATAGAAGATACATATATATCTTTATGTGAGCCTCTGGCAGGATTGGTAGGCAAAATCTTTTCCATGCCTGTATCCATCAACTCAACACAGTCTGGCTCAGAATCAACAAGGTTTGTTATGACAAAGGGTGGGGAAAATATCTGCAAGAGTCAGTGCCATTCCTGCAACCTGTCCCAGCAGCGAAGTTGACTCCACCGAGCCAAACATACAAATCTGGAGTTTGACGAGTCGTCTCCCCCCTGGCTCATACGTCCAAGGTCTTCCAGAGACAAGATTATCACACCTCATGCTACCTTCTTAATTAACCTCTGTCTCAATCTTCATATTGCCATTCTCAATGGCACATGGGGTAAGGATATCCCTGGTGAATACACCCACCTCTCCATTAGAGGTCCAAGCGTAATCGATTACGCCATCGCTTCCCCAGCTCTTTTCCCCTTTCTCTCGGATTTCTCTGTTGGTGTTCGTGCTGACAGTGACCACCTGCCTCTTCTTTTGTCCCTAACCTTCCCTTCTTCCCTCTCCTCCCCCCAAATTCCCCCTTCACAACCCTCTTGTCGCCTTAAATGGACTTCTCAAACAGAAGCTGACTTTTTCTCTTGGACTCCATTGCCAGAGATTTCCAATCTTAACCTCACCATAGCTACAACTGACTCTATCGCCACAGCTATCACCTCCTATAATACTCTTGTGGATTCCTTAATTACTTCCCTTAGTAGCCCAACTAATTCCCCATCCCATAATCGTGCCACCTCATGGTTCGACTCCGACTGTTGGCAGGCCAAGAAGCATGTTAGATCTCTTTTCCACTCTTTCCGCCTTAATCCTACCCCAGTGTCTCTACAACACTACCTTACTGTTAGAAGGTCCTGCACATTACTTTTAGATTCAAAAAAACACCTCTTTGCTCAACGCAAGTGGTCTGATCTGCTCCAGGCAATTCTATCTCATAACTACAAAGCCTTCTGGTCCTTGGTATCTTCTTCCACCACTTTCTCTTCTTCTGACCCTTCTTCTTCTATCCCCTTGGAGGAATGGATAGCCCACTTCTCCACAATTTTCTTCTTCCCGAATCCCAACCCCCCTTCTGATCCCTCGCTCCAGGCCCTCCCCGACTGGCCTCCTGTTACTCCCGAGGAAATACTGGACCTAATCAGCTCATTGAAGTCTGGTAAGGCCCCAGGCCCTGATCAAGTCCTCACTGAGACTCTGACCAGTAACCCCCACTGGTGGTCTCATTCCTTGGCTAACTTTTTCACCTTAGTTAACCACTCTGGCATCCTTCCCAACTCCTGGTTAATCTCCACTCTGATTCCAATTTTCAAAAAAGGTGATCCCTCTCTCCCTAGCAACTACCGTCCAATTAGTCTTCTATCTTTTATTGGCAAACTTTACTCAAAATCTCTTCTTTCCAAACTTTCTGCCTGGGCTTCTTCCATTAATCTTCCGGGGAAAGAGCAAATTGGCTTTCGCTCTGGAGCCTCTACTCTTGATCACGCTTTACTTTTATCCCACCTAGTTGAAAAATATTCCATTCACCACAAATCCAGTTTGTTCGCTGCTTTTGTTGACCTTCAAGGCGCCTTCGACTCTGTTAACAGATCTCTCTTATGGGACAAACTATCTCAATGGGGCATTGATCCTCGACTACTCTTTCTGCTTAGGCGTCTCCACTCTTCAAACACATGTCAGATTCGCCTCCCAAACTCCAATACACTAACTGATAGATTTCAAGTTAACAGGGGTGTCCGTCAAGGGTGTATATTAGCCCCCTTACTGTTCAACTTATTCCTTGCAGATCTCCCTCCTTTCCTACGTAAAGCTACTAACTCTTCCCCCTCTCTTAACGGTGCCCCTCTCTCAGTTCTCCTCTATGCTGACGATGCAGTCCTGCTCTCCCTCTCCAAAGCCGGGCTGCGTCTACTTCTAGCCAAATTCCAAGACTACTGCTCCATCAACGATCTTAGCATAAATTCTTCCAAAACTAAAATAGTTGTTTTTTCTAAATCTAGCCCTCTATCCACTTGGACAGTTGGTACACAATCCTACCAACAAGTGCCAACTTTCAAATACCTTGGGCTCACTTTCCACTTCGCACTAAACTGGGCTCCACACAAAAAATTGGTCATTTCCACATCAACACCCCAACTCAATGCAATCTCAAAATTCCATTACTTCTCGGGCAACCAATTTGTCCCAGCAGCTTTGCATATTTTCCAGTGCAAACTCCTATCCCACCTCTTTTATGGGGTCCCCATCTGGATAGAGGCTGTAAACCACGACATTGACTCCATTGCCGCTGTCTTCTTTAGAAAGATTTTAGGTGTGCCCAATATGATTCGCCTCTCCACCATGGTACTTGAATTGGGAACCCACCTCCCTTCTACTCTTGCCTGGGTCTCCACTTTCAAATACTGGCTCCGCATCCATCTCCACTCTAATTCCAATTCTCTCCTCTTTGACCTTCTTAGTGACTCTTACACCTCGAACTGGTTTAAACTGATTGACTCCAAACTTCTCTCCCTAGGACTAGAATTAGAATCCCTTTTCGACCTGGGATTACAACAGGCCCATTCCTTGATCAAACACAAACTTTGGCAGTTTGAGTTTGAGTCACTCTCAGCTGACTTAAACCCCACTTGCTCTCCCCTTTTTTTCAGTCTTCCTCCTTCTCTAGGATGTCCCTTAAACTATTTCTCTTCACTGTCCAACCCTGGTCAGAGAAGAGCATTTATGTTAGCCCGCCTCAATATCTTCCCTTCGGCGGTTCATGCAGGCCGATTCGCTAAGATCCCCCGTGCAAATAGGCTCTGCTTTTTCTGTCATACCCTCCCAGATTCCCTGGACCACATTTTATTTCATTGCCCGGCGCATTCATCTCTGAGAAAGCTGTTTCTCGAACCGTGGCTTTCTCTCTTGCCCAACTCCCTATCCTTTTTCCTGAACGATTCTTGCCCGCGGATTACATCTGCCGTTGCAAGATATCTTCTGGAAATTTCCAATTTAACCCATTACCTATGATACTACTTGTTGAGTGTATCTCCTAATTTATGTTTATTCTGATTATCGCTTGGCTTGTATCCATGTTTTGCTGTTGTCCGTTCATATGCCAATAAAGGTTTCGAATCGAATCGACTCCACCGGTTCCTGTATAGTTCTGGTCAGTTCCGGGCCTCAAATCAGAATCACAGAATCATAGAATAATTGAGTTGGAAGGAGCCTGTAACATCATTATTAGAGATGGGGGTATTCATATTCGTATAGGAATATCCCCCCACAGGTGCAGATAACGAGGGTCCAGCCCCTTGGGGCCAGACTGACCACTCACGATTCCGCCGCTGCCGCTGGCTCCACGGAGCCTTCCTATCTCCCTGTTACTCGCGATGGATTAGTCACTCTGTGACCTGGCAGAGAGGCTCATCATCCAGCCTTCTTCCAGGAGTGGCTAATCTATCGTGAGCAACGGAGCGATAGGAAGGCTTCACGGAGCCAGCAGCAGCGGCAGAATTGTGAGTGGTCGGTCTGGCCCCAGGAGGCCGGACCCTCGTTATCTGCACCTGTGGGTGCAGATACGAATACCCCCATCTCTAATCATTATCTTCACTGGGGTCCGTGAGTTTCTGATATCATTCAATGGAGGTCCAAACCAGGGGCATGGAGGAAAGACGGCATGAATGCCCACAGTGGGAGCAAGGTGCGGGGTTCATAGAATATAGAATAATGGCGTTGGAAGGGGCCAAAAGGCCACCGAGTCCAGCTCCTGCTCAATACAGGAATACAAATCCAACTATATCTGACAAATAATTTTCTAATTTCCTCTTGAATGCCTCCAGTGTTGGAGTACTCACCTGCCCCTGAGGTCCATTCTTGTACTGCTCTAACAGTCAGGAAGTTTTCCCTGATATACAGCTGAAATCTTGCTTCCTGTAACTTGAGCCCATTCTTATGTGCACTCTGGGACGATCGAGAACAGTTCCTGCCCCTCCTCTGTAGGACAGCCTTTCAAGTATTTGAAAAGTGCTCTCACATCTCCCCCTCAATCTTCTTTTCTCAGGCTAAACATGCCCAGTTCTTTCAGTCTTTCCTTATAGGGCCAGTAGGTTCAGTAGTGTTGGCTGGACAGTAGCTGCTTCTGGAGGCGCCACTAGTAAGCTTTTTGTCTCTTTCATCTCCGGCATTGCCTCTGTGTCTGCATTGGGGCCCCTTGGCCCTGTTCTGGCTGGCGGTGGTAGTCTCTATGTCCAGTGCACCGCCTTGCCTTCTGGGTATGTGACGTTTTATAAGGACTCCTGTCCAGATATCTTTCAGTACACACAGTCCCAGCCTCCCTTCAGCTCCAGGACTTCCTCCCTGATGTAGACCTCCACCACCTCCTCCTATGCGTCACTCCAGGCTCCTTCCTCCTCCCCAAGATCCAAGAAGTACCCGTCGCTACCTGCCTGTTCTGCATGTCTTCCCTTCCACCAGCCTCCAATTATGCCTCCTCTAAGGCGTCTTTTAGAGCCCCCAGGCTGTAGGGTGGCTCCTTCCCCCTCACCTCTCTATAGGTGCATCTCCTTGGCAGTGGTTTCCTCCCCCATCCAGGGCAGGTGTTCCCATCCTTTGGCCCATCTCAGATGCGGTAGCTGCCGGTTCTGAGGGTCTTGCCTGAGTGTCTGGAGTGGGGGCTGAGAGCCGTTAGGGACACTAGCAGCAATTCCCCAAAGTTTATTAAGACTAGTGGAAGGGATACTAACTCCTGTTTATATAAAGACATTGCTAGATACTGTATAGCAACTTTATTGAAATAAAAGGGGTGAGTCGTGTGGCCATTACAAAATACAAATGTATAGCAGCTTGATTCTTAAGAGACCAAGAGTGGAAATGACTATTTTTTACTGTCTGGTGTAAAAAGCATTGGTTCATAGCCATTATGGAATTATTAGCTTGCAATATCATAATGGACCAAGGAAAGTTCAAGCCAGATGTTTTATTCAAATCTGTAGCCATTTATCCAATACATTAATGATGAGAAATAGATATTATGATTCCATACAATTAGAGAGCAGAATGGTAGTAGAGATTGACATATCTGACAAATCCATGAAGGATAACCGCTACTGGTCAGTACAATTTTTACCTCCAGTATAAGAAGCAATATTAAAGATCTCTGAATATCATCTGCTAGAGTAATCCATTGTGCATCCTATCCACAAGATTTTTGACCACTTTGGGAACAGAATGCTAGACCAGATAGCCCAGGGTCTTAAATCTTAACATGTTTTTATATTCCTCAGCAGTAGATTTGACTTTCAAATAAAACCTGTCTTTTTACTGTTTTTGTGATTTTTCATTACCTTCCCAACATCCCTCTTCCTGGTCACTTAGCTGCAACAATGTATCTACTTTGGAAGGCTCTCCACATATGCTCAGACTAATAACAAAGTAGCTCTTTTTTTCCCTTTTGAAAGGGCTTTTTTGAGGATCAATCTTTTAACCCATGCTGAAATTCCTTCCAAATAAAAAGAAACTTTCCAAATTAAAAAAACACACACAGCTGGGGCCAACTATTCTCTTTCAAAAGAAGTAAGATTTGTCTTTCCAATTATTTGACCTGTTTTAAATCTGGGAACATTTAAGGTTGCTTGTTTCTGCATGGGGGAGAACAGTTTTACTTTTAAAAAATACTGTAACTTGAAAACCCTTTGCTCAAACATTCACAAATTTGGCACAGAGCAGGAACAGACTACCTGCTACATGTGTGCCAATTTGTTGCTGATCTGAAGTCCAGCTTCAAAGTTACAATTTTTTGTTTGGGCTGCCCCATTTTTAGAATTGCCTTGTAGAATGTTTATTTGCTGTGCTGCAGAATAACATCACTGCACTCTTGTGCAATAATAATATAATTTTTAACTACAATTTCCCAGTGGCTGTGGAATACTTGGTATAGTAGTCCACAACATAATCTATAAATGGATAGCTATAGATATACAGATACATAGTTATAGATGTAAAAGGAAATCAGTTTAAAGTGGACTCCATGGCATCAACAGAACTATTCCTCTTTTGCAATACAATTAATCTGTATGTTTTACTTTGCTTTTAAAAGGTTCCTCTTTAGATGTAAACTGATCTTCTCCTGTGAAATGCTTTCTGTTCCATATTTTGAAAGAACTGCAAGGCTTTAAGATGGGGGACAGAAATACTGAGAAACATACTCTCTTGCTACACTTGTTCAAGAGAACAAATCACACCCAGATGCTGCAATAGAAAGACAGTTCTACACACAACTGGTGTCCCCAGTGAATCTTCCCCCAACTCTGAATGTTCAAGCCTTGAGTCATACTGGTTAATCGAGCCAGTGGAAGCAAGGTTTGGCCAGTGCTCTGCTCTTCTCCACAGGCAGAATATCCAGAGGTCAAAAAGTGTAAGAGCTTAATCAGCTATTTAATTTGACTGTAGAGCAAACGCCACAGGTAGTTGCCGAGAGGAGAGAAAAGGAGCTACTTTTATGCTCTCTCGTATCTGCCAAGTCTCAGGATCTGTGCCGAGAAGCAAGTCATCTCTATTTTACTCCATACGCATCTAATAGTTTATACATCTCTGCTGTGCTTTGAATAGCACATCAGGCTGATAGCTTGCTGTCTGATCAAACTGGAACTGTTCCCACTGTCTGATCAAACTGGAAAAAAAACTCTGCTGTTTTCTCTTATTTGTTTCTGGCTATCACAGTCCTAGAGAGAGAATTCCATGTGTACAGCCAACGGGATGAGGCAGTGATGTAGCTATACAGCCTGACCACTAAGCAGTAATGTACGTAGAACCATCTTCCCTAAATGTTCTTCTTTCAACTAAGCCCGTAGCCTATGGCAGTGTGGAGAGGGGTAATTTTATGAAAGGAGTTGCATTACCAAGGATGGTTTACTCCCTGGCAATTATCCCCCTTCCCCCACACGGTTAGGCTTTTTAAGAGCCTCACTGGCACTATTGGTAGGAAGCAGAAAAAAAGCTCTTATCTTCGGTCATTGATGGGCACTAAAAGATTTTCAGCTGCTACTTAAAAATAGAAGAGTTTGAGGTCTGGGTAGGGATGTTGAGGCCTGTGGACAATATCTGGCCTGTGGGGCTAGAATTTCCTCATCCCTGCTGTAGTCTCTTTATTTACAAAGAGATAACAGAAAACATGGAAGTAACAGTCTATTCAGTTTTTCAGTACAAAGACAACCCACTTCCAGTTTCTGGACAATAAATGTAAGATCTAGAATGTTTACCAAAATCTGTGTCATTTGTTGATATACATTTTGGGAACATCTATTTGATTTCAGCTGTTGAATTACCATATCAAGACAGGAATCCTATGCTATCAAATATTACTACTATTATGAATGACCACACAGTTTATCCTACATAATTTTAATCTGTGCATAGAAATGCTACAGACTATGGCTTAAATCAATATAAAGTTAGCAGCACGAACATTCCTGCTAGTTAGGTTGAAATGAATTGCAGCCAGATGCACAACCAGTTGTGTCTCAGTTTCTATAAATGGTTGCATGTGCGATAAGTTGTGCAACTAGATGCACAACCAGTTGCACATGTATTTTGGATATCACCCTTTTGCAAACTGTGAAAAAGTACAACCCCGAGTGCAATGACATAATGCAATACAACTCCTTGTTGCTAGTACATTTTAATTCCTGTGAGATCATAGCAGCACTCACTCACCACACCTCAGATCCTAATGTACCTGCTGGCCATACCCCTAGCATTTGCTCATTAATTCTTCATATGGACAGATTGCCATAAAATAGGTTAATCACTTTGTGTTACTGAACCAGAACCTGGAAAAGGTAGCTTTGAGGACTACAACTCCCAGAATCCCCCACCCATCAAAGCCACTGTCCATGCTGGCTGTGGGATTTTGGAAACATCTGGAGTCCAAAACTGGTAATTTTTCTAAGCTCTGCACCAACCTCAGAATCATAGAATAATGAAGTTGGAAGGAGCCTATAAGGCCATCAAATCCAACCCCCTGCTTGATGCAGGAATACAAATCAAAGAAGATCTGCCAGGTGGTTGTCTAAGTTTCCACTCAACTGTATCTGAGTGGAATCCAAACCTGCCTCAATGGCCACCACCTTACTTTACTGACAGCCAATTTCCTGACTATCTCAGTCACAACCAATCATTTTGTACAGTATTTTACAGAGCAGCCCAATTTTAGCTGCATAACCTGGGATATGGCTTAATTAATTGCATAGTAATTACATCAAAGCGCAGTACTTTATTTGATGTGAGAAACAAGACAGCTCAGCTGGAAGCCAGAACAAATGACAGGGCAATTTGCCTTTAGGAGCTTGTGGTATCAATGCAATTATTCACATCACTGTCGTTACAGGTTTCCTTAGAAAGAAGCAGCCAAATTACACGCTGGTTTGCAACCTTTAGAACACTTGCCTGATCCAAGACCTGCTGCTTGCTGCAAACTAGGAAGGAGGAGGGGCTTTTCATTCAGAGGTAGATTGGTAATGGCAAAGGGAGATGACAGGATTAAAGCAGGTGTACCAGCTGAATGGGTCCCTTGAGCAGCCTTGCTCATGGAACGGTATGCTGAAGATCCACTATGATTTCATCAGTGAAGATAGGCTTTCCATTGATGCAGGTCTCAACAGAGATGGGGAAAAATACTTTTTTGGAACTAACACCCTCAATTCAGCATGGCTAGTGACTCTATATCTGCCTGTTTTTCAATTACTGCGGTGCGTGAGATGGAGGATCCTGTTGCAGTCATGTCCTACAGGAGGCGCTTTATTTTTCATGATATGGAAACATATCTTGATCTGAAACAAGGTCATGACAAGGTCAATGAACCACAGAGAAAATTAGTATTTTGCAAGTAGGGATGTGACAAATATTCACAAAATGTCTCATTCGTGGCGATTTTATCAGTTTCACCTGATATGACCTCCACTTCCACCCAGCATCAGGATCTCCCAGCTTTTGATGAAAATAAGATCTTGGTTTCATTTCCACCTTCTCTCTCTTCATTTTTTATCATTGTTCTGCACAGGAAATGGCCAGTTTTTGTGCAGTTTAATTCCATTTTCAGTGTGAACCCCACATAAGCAAAATTCCATTATTTGTAGGATGTGTAATGCTCCAGGCAAATCCTGAGCAGGAAAGATGTCATTCTGCACAGGAATTGTAAAAATTGTGTGAAGACTGCCATTTCATCCAGAAAAAAAAAGAACACAAACATCAGAGAAATCCCAGAAAATGTATTATGTGGGGAAAAAACCCTCAGCCAGATAAATCTTACTGTGTGTGGAGAAAAGAGGGTCCCATCGCCCACTTCATTTCTTTCCAGGAGCAAGAGGTACAAGTTTCATGTTCCTCTTTTGAGGCAAAGTTTAGCAGCATCACTTTAAAGCCAGGCAATGGTGGGCGATGTCTGCAGTGACAGCCACCCTGAGATGTACATGTAAGGTGTCAAAAGGTGACGGCAGTCATGAGCCACTCTCATAAGAAAGAGAAGGACAGATTAACCTTCACACTCAAAATACTGAGTATTGGGCAGATGTCATCTAAGACAGGCTGGTTTGTGCCAACAGCATGTGTGTCAGTGTGAATTGGAGAGTAAAGACTGATCTAAGCTAGCAATCACACAGTCTGGGTGTAAAATAACAAACCTTTTAAAATTAGGTGGAGGAGGCTAGCAAGTATATAGGCTTCTACAGTGAACATAGGCCGATGAATCAGGCAGAAAGAGAGGATGGTCTGTTGTAACAGGAGCATCAAGGGAAAGAGTTATTCTGTTTTAGCCCCACTGTTGGTAGAGGGGAACATTTAAGGGGAGAAATGGCTGCAGGGGGGCCGTCCAGGCCCCTATGTTGTGCACAGTAGTCCTGGTCCATTCTATGTCCACAAATGCTCACTTTGGAGTAAGAAATATATGTAACATGGCATGCACTGTTTAGCCAAGAATGCAAAGTCCTACTCTGTAGTGACCACATTTTATTTCAGTGGTTCCACATTTTGGGGGGGGGGGGGGGAGAAGACCTAGAAATGGACTACAAGGCCCCATCCTCTTTGACACTGGCCATGTTGGCTTTGAATGGTGGTAGTTTGTAGCCCTGCGATATCTAGAAACTCAAGGTATCTGTTCCAGGTGCTGTATCTAGTTCCTACTTGGCAACAGAGGTTGGAAAAACTGAATTTTTTAGACTCCATATCTCATAATATCTCAGCCTGATCCCTAGGAACTGTAGTCCAAAACATTAATTTTTTCCAAGTTCGGATCATACACTTGAACAGCTAGCTGCCTTACTCCAGCTCTTAGTCATTTATCTTTGTATTATTTAATCTGGCCAGAGCACCTCTCCAGGGCTTCAAGATGAAGATGAAAAAGTTATTTTGCCCCCCTTTCATCCAAAAAAGGGGTCACATTCCCAAACACTGTGGCAAGTATGACCATTGCTAGGCCAAGATCAAAGTGAGCCTAGCTGTCATCAGATTTAACAGATCCCATGTCAGTTCATTTTTGTTGTTGTTTAGTCGTTAAGTCGTGTCCGACTCTTTGTGACCCCATGGACCAGAGCACGCCAGGCCCTCCTGTCTTCCACTGCCTCCCGGAGTTGGGTCAAATTCATGTTGGTAGCTTCGATGACACTGTCCAACCATCTCGTCCTCTGTCGTCCCCTTCTCCTCTTGCCTTCACACCTTCCCAACATCAGGGTCTTTTCCAGGGAGTCTTCTCTTCTCATGAGATGGCCAAAGTATTGGAGCCTCAGCTTCAGGATCTGTCCTTCCAGTGAGCACTCAGGGTTGATTTCCTTCAAAATGGATAGGTTTGTTCTCTTTGTAGTCCAGGGGACTCTCAAGAGTCTCCTCCAGCACCACAATTCAAAAGCATCAGTTCTTCGGTGGTCAGCCTTCTTTATGGTCCAGCTCTCACTTCCATACATCGCTACTGGAAAAACCATAGCTTTGACTATGCGGACCTTTGTCGGCAAGGTGATGTCTCTGCTTTTTAAGATGCTGTCTAGGTTTGTCATTGCTTTCCTCCCAAGAAGCAGGTGTCTTTTAATTTCGTAGCTGCTGTCACCATCTGCAGTGATCATGGAGCCCAAGAAAGTAAAATCTGTCGCTTCATCCAGTCCTGCCTTTCGCATGATGTATTCTGCATATAAGTTAAATAAGCAGGGAGACAATATACAGCCTTCTCGTACTCCTTTCCCAATTTTGAACCAATCCGTTGTTCCATATCCAGTTCTAACTGTTGCTTCCTGTCCTACATATAGATTTCTCAGGAGATAGATAAAGTGGTCAGGCACTCCCATTTCTTTAAGAACTTGCCATAGTTTGTTGTGGTCCACACAGTCAAAGGCTTTTGCGTAGTCAATGAAGCAGAAGTAGATGTTTTTCTGGAACTCTCTGGCTTTCTCCATAATCCAGCGCATGTTAGCAATTTGGTCTCTAGTTCCTCTGCCCCTTCGAAATCCAGCTTGTACTTCTGGGAGTTCTCGGTCCACATACTGCTGAAGCCTACCTTGTAGGATTTTGAGCATAACCTTGCTAGCGTGCCAGGCTTAATAATAGTTCCATATTGTGGGGCTGTTTCTGGAATCCTATTAATTTCAAAAGGAGCAATATAAGCTTAATTCTCCCACTGGCATCAAAAGGTGCTGAACTTTAGTTGGATCCTGGCCCCTCTTTGCAAAGGCACTGCAACCAGCTGCTTCCAGGGTTTTTTGTGGTTGAAAAAGTTCATCTCCTTTTTACAGCTCCCTGCATTTTCATCAATGTTTCTCCACCATTTTGATACCTGAGGCAAAAGCGGAACTCTAACTATTTCAAAATACTGTGTAAACATTACTCACCAGCTGTATCTCTCTGGAATACTGCCTGAGTATTATTCCCTTATGACAGTGAGTGATCAGCACTTCATTAAACAGTCATAAAGAATGTTTCGGCAAGGGCAGGCAGCAGAAGACAATTAATGAAAGCATGTGTTTGAGAAGGCCTAATGGGGGTCCTGTTCAAATAGGGTGGAAAAGGTAAATGCACAGGTCTAATTTGGTCCCCTAACAGAGGAGGTAATATGTCCCATTGGAGTTGTGCTAGGAGTAAATTGAAATTCACTTGCATAGTTCTATAAACTACCATGACCACATCTTGGTACATGAGCCGTTTCCAGGCAAACTTTCCTCCATGGCCTGAACCCAACTAATTTCCCATCTGTTAAATAAATGCAATGCCGTGAGCAGTTTCTGCTTTCCTTTAGAGAAGACTTCTGTAGAGTCATCTCCAAAGAATGTGTCCCTTGCACTCAAGGAAAACAGAAACTGTTCACCACATTGCGTTTATTGGACAGATGGGATATTGTCTGGATTTATTTCCAGCTGATGGAGAGTGAGGTGGGGCCTGTTCCCAGAGTGAGCCAAATGGGTGTGGTGTAAGATGCTGTCAAAGGGTCCAAGACAGTGCGAGATTTAGAAACCAGCATTTTGCTGAGCCAGCATCCCTAATGGGACTGATTCCCAGTTTTCTGATACTGGTCACTGGTGCAGAACCATCTCTGTTTTTTCCCTATCTTGTAATTTGGGGAGGTGGTGTATAAAATACATTTTGAAGAATTCCTTTTTCAACATTTTGTGAATGTGAGTGTCCTTGTCAGCCTTATCGTACTTGGACTATTCATAAGAATATAAGAACAGGCTGAATCTAACCCAGGATTCTGTCCATACAGTGCTTAACTACTTAGGAAACGGACACAGGAAAAAGCAACCTGCCTTACACTGAGTCAGATCATCTGTTTGCTCATCTATCTATCTATCTATCTATCTATCTATCTATCTATCTATCTATCTATCTATCTATCTATCTATCTATCTATCTATCTATCTATCTGTCTGTCTGTCTGTCTGTCTGTCTATCTAGCCCATAGTACTAGAGTACTCTCTGGTGGTTTACAACATAATTATACAAACAATACTTTTCTCCCCAATGAGCTGGGCACTCATTTTACCAACCCTGGAAGAATGGAAGGCTGACTCAACCTTGAGCTGGCTATCTGAATCCATTGGGATTGAACTCAGATCGTGAGAAGAGACTTTATTGCAGTACTGCAGTTTAACCACTGTGATACAGGGCATCTTAGCCTAGTATTGTTAACTGACTAGCGGCAGCTCTCTAGTGTTTCACTCAGGATTTTTTCTTAGCACTATTTAGAGATCTCTGGTACTCCTTGATACCAGAGGAGTACTCTCATCCAGGTAACAACAGTTCCATCCACGTACAGGAGTTAAGAATTTATTTATTACTTGTCTTTCTCCTTAAAAAGGACCCAAGGCAGCGTACATCATCAAAAGACAGTATTTAAAAATAATACGTATAGAAATACTAAAAGACTGAAACAAATACCACTCTAAAGAATGGTAAACAAAAGCAACACCAAAAAACACATTAAAGGCAATAAAGCACAACAATCGATTTTAAAATCCTACTTAAGCAGACTACTACTGATGGAAAGCTTGCCTGAAAAGACAGGTCTTCACCTGCTTGCGGAAGGACGACAAAGATGGGGCCAGCCTGATCTCCCTTGAGAGGGAGTTCCAAAAGCCTGGGAGAAGCAGCAGAGAAGGCTGCCTGCCATGTCCCCACCAAATGCATCTGTGAAAGTGGTGGGACTGCGAGAAAGACCTCTCCTGATGATCTTAAGACCCAAGCAGGTTCATAATGGGAGAGACAGTCCTTGAGACAGCTTGAACTCAAAACATTTAGGGCTTTATAGGTTAAATCCAGCACTCTGAATTGTGCCCAGAAACCCCATCCAGTACAGGCTGCATCCCTATTCCTTGATCTGTCTTTTGACTGGCCAGAAACTCTTCTGTCTTGTCTGGATTAAGTTTTGGTTTATTCATCCAGTCTATTACTGATACCAGAAACTGATTTAGAACTGAAACAGCTTTCTTGGATTCAGATGACAAGGAGAGGTAGAGCTGGATGTCATCCACATACTGGTGACACCAAACCCCAAAACTCCAGACAACCTTTCCCATGTTTCATGTAGATGTTAAACAACAAAGGAGACAAAACAGAACTCTGAGGGACCCCATAGGCCAGCGACCAGGGTTTTGAACAGGACTCTCTCAGCACCACCCTCTGAGTTCTCTCCTCCAGGAAGAACTAGAGCTACCGGAAAACAGTGCCTCTAAGTCCCATCCCAGGCCTGAACCTGTTTAGTTCCCAAATCAAATGAGGTCAGGTGTTTTCAGGATGTCACAACGCTCATGAGTACACCTGCACCCTCTTCTACTTCTTCCTCAAACTGGCCACAGGGCAGAGGAAATTAGTGCATATGTAGAAAATTATCAACAATGGATTTGTCCAGCCACCTTCAGTTCTCTTTAAATTCAGTAATTAGTCATTTGGACGTCTACGTTGGCTTGGGCATGTCGTGAGAATGGCTGATGGTCGGATTCCAAAAGATCTCCTGTATGGAGAATTAGTGCAGGGAATTCGCCCCAGAGGGAGACCACAGCTGCGATACAAGGATACCTGCAAGCGGGATCTGAAGGCCTTAGGAATGGACCTCAACAGATGGGAAACCTTGACATCTGAGCATTCAGCCTGGAGGCAGGCGGTGCATCATGGCCTCTCCCATTTTGAAGAGGCACTTGTCCAGCAGGCCGAGGCAAAGAGGCAGTCCCGAAAGCAGCAAAATCAGGTAGCTGGACAGGGGACAGATTGTATTTGTCTTCAGTGTGGAAGGGATTGTCACTCTCGAATTGGCCTTCTCAGCCACACTAGACGCTGTTCCAAGTCCTCCATACAGAGCACGTTACCATTGTCTCTCGAGACTGAAGGATGCCTAATCTAATCTAAGTCATTTGGAACTTAAGACAATCGGCTTGCAATTCTTTCAGAAGCCGGACAAAGGAAATGTGTTTGCAGTTGTGGTAAGAGTGCATGGGAGGGAAGTCTGTAGCAATATACCTCAAGTTCAACTGTGATCTTGGCCTGACCACAGCATCTTGCTTTTACTGCTTTGTAGAAACAAGAAAGCCACAGTTCTTCTTAGTAGAAATGAACAAGTCAATTCTGCTCTTTCTGAAAAACTAAGGGCAGGTTAGAACTGGCCCTACTTTAAGGCACAGTGAGGCAAGTGCCACTTTTCCTGGTCCCTTGGCCATTATTATCTCTTGGAAAAGAGCCAATTTTGCATCCACTCCCACCAACTCCAGATACCACAGCTAATAGTCAGAAATTTGGGGAGATGTTGTGCAAAACAACTGGATGAAACTAGATCGGGGAAGAGTGATTTAGGGCAGGAACCATGTTTATTGTTGCATTCATTATTCAAATAACTGGGAGTCGGAAATCATTGCCAACCTAATACATATCATTCTGAGATCTTCCAGAAGATATAGATGTATCTTATACCCATCCTTAGATTATTCCATGATTATGTTCCAAATCACCATAATATCGAAAATCTACAGTAACAGAAAAGCATGTATTTATTATTATTCATATACATTTATTACTGTATTTCAAGCCTGGAAAAACAGAAAAATATTTGCTCAACTGGGAGCTACAGCTGAGAAGGCAGGGACATTAAGAGGAAATATATCAGAGGGATGTATCCAGAGATATATGCTCAGCCAATCAGATTCAACTCCTGTCTACCTTCCAATTACAAAACAAAGCATGCTAAAAGCAAGACTTACTTAGGAATTTTAAAGTATTTTAAAGTATTAATTGTGTTCACAAAGACTGGAAAACAGTGGTAATGCCAGTACTGGGAAGACACAAGCCCTGTTCAGGCATTCCTCTCTCGAGGGTCCTTCATTTTCTAGAGAACTTTGCCTTTTCAAACATGGTGTTTTTCATAAGAGGGGAAAAATAGAAAGGTAAGCAGCTAGATGCTTCCCTACTTACAGGCAATCATGGAGTGCTAAGTTCAGAAGTATACATGCTTATCATGGCAGTTCCTCAACACACACACACACACACCATTTCCTGGAGAGTTACAAAATGTTTCATTAGTCCATATAAAAAAATAAGGACTAGTTTATTTCTTCAGGCTAATAGTTCTTAATTGCCCGTTCAAGACCAAACCACTCTAAAAGATTTTGTATTAGAACAGAGATGGCTTATTTCCCCAAGTGCAGAATTCTTTTTATCTCCCAGCTATGCTGAGAATTGCAGCTAATCTCAGAGAGAACCAGGGAGTCTGAGTGGTGGAGTGGGGTAGTTGATGATGCCATCGTTCCTGAAGGTCCTAGGGTTTCAATCTTGCAAACCCTGGCTCCATCACATCGCTGCTTAGAGGGTACGTATTTAAAATGAGGCCAGGCCTATGTAGTTTTGTACATGCTTCTACATATGGACAGGACCACATTCTAGTGAACATGGACAGCGCAGTGGTAAGGCCTCTTATCACAATCCCACACGATGCACACATTCATTGTATTTCAGTGTGTAGAGCCTTCAAGCTTCTAGCCCACATCCTCTTGTAAAGGTAAAGGTTCCCCTTGACATTTAGTCCAGTCGTGTCCGACTCTAGGGAGCGGTGCTCATCCCCGTTTCCAAGCCGTAGAGCCAGCGTTTTGTCCGAAGACAGTTTCCATGGTCACGTGGCCAGCGCGACTAGACACGGAACGCCGTTACCTTCCCACCGAGGTGGTACCTATTTATCTACTCACATTTTTACATGCTTTCGAACTGCTAGGTTGGCAGGAGCTGGGACAAGCGACGGGCGCTCACTCCAACGCGTGGATTCGATCTTACGACTGCTGGTCTTCTGACCTTGCAGCACAGAGGCTTCTGCGGTTTACCCTGCAGCGCCACCACGTCCCTGACATCCTCTTGTACAGCTACTCAAATCAACCTATACCACTGGCCGGGGCTGGTAAGAACTGAGGTTGGACAACCCCTTGTGGTCAGAAATTCCCTGGCCCTGCTGTTTGTCCTTTTGACTGTCTGAAGGTCATGACAGATACATCTGCCTACTTTGTTTTCACATAAGTTCATTATTAATTTCTTATCGTTTTTCTACGTTAAAAACTGCTCAAAATCTGTATATAAATATGTACTTTCCCATAAAGTATGCAAAGTATCCCTGCAATTTATCTAAATGTAATTTTTAAAAAAACTACATATATGTTCCTAAATTAATGCCATTTTAAAAAGTATATTCGCAAACTCTTTGAACTGACAACTTAAAATTCTGAGAAATCCAATGATAATTATGTCCTGAACCATGTATCACTTGAGTAGGTGTAGATTAAATCTCACCAAAATATGTGAAGATCTGGTTACTCCACAATCCAAAATTATTATGTTTTGAGGCAATGTGATATAGTATCAAAATTTGGTTTGGTGAAATATAATAGTCCATTTTGGAAACCAGACAGGATGTATAGGAAAGTTACATTTCCTGTATCTGCCTAAAAGTATGAATTAGAATTTTGTGCAGCTCAAAAGCTTGCACATTTTCATCCACAAAACTAAATTCTGTTTGGCCCAAGACTTATGGGAATTCAACAGCAGATCGTAGCAGGGAGGGGGAAGCTTATCAGATCCACATTTTTACCTGTTTTACTTAATTTATGTACCTCAGCACAACACATGTCATCTCAAGTATTTTGCGCCTCTTGTTTCTTTATATCTTTCCCTATTGCTTTCAAACTAGTCGTTACCTTAGCAGGATGGCAGTGAGGATCAAAGAGGGAAGTTGTTAATTGCTAAAGGCTAAGATGCTGGGACTAAAAGCTTCTTGGAAGTCATGCCTGGACCAACAGAAATACTTGTGAGCTGGCTAATAACTAGCCAGTTGGAGACTGAAGGTCCAATCAGATGCTATTGTTAGCACATCATTAGAGATGTGCGTCTTTGATTATTTTGTTTGGTTTGCATTTTTAAGCAAAATAACTCAGTTCACACTTCCCAGCCTAACCTGCAAATCAGCATATGATTATCCTTTGGTTTTCCCATGATTCCAAATTCTTGTCAAAAAATGCAATTTTGTCTTTTAGGGGCTTATTGAAATGCATTTTTGAGAGTCAAATGAGGACACCAATACTGCAGATTTTCTATACAGTTTTTTTTAAAAAAATCACATATATTTAGAAAGCAGACTTCTCAACCAATATATACAAAACTAACATGGCTGAGAAGAGACTAGTCCATCCATCTCTACTGAGATGACTGCTATCTCTATTATATAATTCATGGGCTCCAGATAGGCTAAGCACAGAAGTGTGAGAATACTCAATTGTTCATTCTTCAGAGTAGTATGGCATACATCAGACAAACATAGTTGGCAGAATTCATGAAGTGAGCTTTCTTTCTGTCAACATTAATATCTCCACAATGCATGTACTGTCTAGAAGAGGGAAAGAAACCCTATCAACTGAGAGCGAAACTTTTGATTTGCTAACACGTGGTTCTTTTCCACTAAGCCATGTTACGGCAAGCCAAAAAGGAAATCATAAATTGTCTTTCAGAACCTGCCAACAAGAACAACAACAAACCTGGCACATGTCCTAAAAATGTGGAATGTGGACTTAATCTGAAATAATGGGAAAAAAATCAATATTATAAAGATAAGATTTAGGATTTGAAACAATGGCCCGGAGCACCAGCAAAAAGACATTTTGGATATGGTTGAAATTACTCAAACAATTTTATTTCCTGTTCACTTAGAATTAAAAAGATACTTCTGATCCCATTTTTTAAAAAAATGTTTTTAGGCATCTGTCTCCGACTGTTTTGAACTGCCATCTCTATTAGGCATACCTTTTCTCCATCTGTATAGTCATCCCACTGTCACCATTAATCACGTTTTCCAAAATCTTCAAGACCAGTGGGCAGAGATGAGCTACTAGAACGAATGGGATGATGAAGCCAACAATGCATCATGCCGCCTACCTCTCTCACACAAAATTATTGGCTCTACCCAGCGATCATGTGTAACATTGCTCATATATGTCCCTTTGGGATGTGTGGGTGGGTGTGAGAGAGAAAGAAGGCAGGGAAGGACAGAAAGGAAGAAGGATGGATAGTGACACACACTCTCTTTCACTGCTAATAAAAATATATTTATAGTAAATAACTGTGTAAGTATATTTTAGAGTAAGTAACCATGTCAGTATTACTTCATAACTGAGTAAACATGATTAGGATGGTGCTACATATAATAGAAAATATTATCCCTTTTCTTTAAAAATGGAGGACCACCATTTGAGCTGTGTTGGTAGTATTCCTATAGTTATTGCATATGAAGGAGAAAAACAGATGCCATAGATGTTTTGTGATTTACTGGACATTAACGTATCACTGAAATTTCCAAGGGGGCAGACGTGTTAGTCTATTACTACAAAAAGGACAAAAGTCTCACAGCACCTTAAAAACTATTGAATTTTATTCAGGGCAACCTTTTACAGATGCATATAAAGAAGTGGTCTAAAGTCCCCAAAAGCTTATACCAAGTGAACCTTCAAAGTGCCACCAAGAGCTTGTGTCATTTGTAATAGACGAAGGTGCATTTATTGTTCACAGTTATGTCCTGAAATTTTCTGTCATTTTTACTCATGTTTGTCCCTTCTGCCTGAAATGGCATTCTTGTTAATGGAGTTTGTTGCATATGTTGTGTTTTGAATGGTCCAAAAAACAAAAACAAACCAAAACCCCAAAACAGGAAGGGCAACTATCTAATTGTCTACATATTTATGCCCATTCCTTCTCTCTCAATAGTGGCCAGTCTCCCTTAAGCTTCGCTGAGATATCTGGAGGTTTTCTGCAAAGGAAATAGCATCCTGGGGTGTGTAAGACAGATAAGAGATCCTTGTAATGGCTGGCATGCAATGCTTTTTCCAAATAGTTAATTAAGGTTGTGGAGAATTATGTCATTTTCCTGTGATTGTTTTTAGTAGGAAACAGGAACACCTTTCAATTTGGGGGCGGGTGGGAGGAAGTAGGGATTGATTAGGTTGAGCCTGGGCTAACCCCTTCCCCAAGCCCTCTATTTTCACAAGCAATTTCTTTTTAAACAATTAATTTTTCCAGTAGAGTACTGAGGATCCTCCTTCCATATGAGCCTACCCGGCAGTTAAGATCTAGCCAGGGGGCCCTTTTGAAAGAGCCGTCCCTCAAGGAGGTAAGAGGGATGGCTTGTAGACAAAGGGCCTTTTCGGCAGCTGCCCCCAGACTATGGAATGCTATCCCGAGGGAGATTCGTCTGGCACCGACGCTGATGACATTTCGGCGCCAGGTCAAAACCTTCCTGTTCCAGAAGGCTTTTAATTGAAATAATATCAACTGTGGGTCCTGATGGCAATTTTTAGAGTATATATTTTAATTGCATTTTAATTGTTTTGTATTTTTATTGTATTTTAATTGTTGTAAACCGCCCAGAGACCTTTGGTTAGTGTGGGCGGCATATAAGTTAAATAAATAAATAAGATGTAAATGAATATTTTCAAATTGTACATCACTTCACGGAAGTCAGATTATGGCCTGACCACATATTATGAGTCAATGTCCCTAAAACCAAAAGTGTGTATACTTGATTCCCACACAGCTGTCATGTGGTAGGTCACAGGTTGTTCAGATTCCAAACACATCTCTGTGCAATGACAAGCTTGGCACCACCAACTCTGTCATCCTCCTCCTTCCAAAATCTCCAGCAACAAACATCATTGCATTGGCTAGTAAATGTAGCTGCAGTTCACTAGTTCCTGCCTGAAGTTATATGGCAGGATCAGGCAAAATGCAGCCCCTCCTGATGGTGCTGCTGAGGTACCACTCCCAGCACTCTTCTTCACTGGCTCTGTTAGCTAAGACTGATGGGAACTGCAGTCCAACAGCACTGAGACAGCTGCATTTTGTCCACCGCTGCTCTACAGAGGCACCAGTAGAGCACGGTGCTGATTTTGACACCAGATATGAATCTCTCTTTCCCCACATTCATGAAGAATGAAATCATACAGTTGATAATCTTCCAAAGATATTGGAAGTCTTGGATCCCTGCCTTTTAAAGCATTATTTACACAGTAGTCTCCTGTGGCGCTGGCTTGGTAGAACAGCACTATATGTGGAAAATATTTCAAGCAAAGGTCTTTCCTTTGGGACGTTGTTATAACCAACACAGAAAACAAGCTGTGCAACGCCTCACGGCAGGACATCCATGTGCCATGAGGGCAACTCTTCCTGAAATGAAACACAGCTGGACCAGCTCCTTAGAAACCCCAGCAGCAACAACACCCAGAGACATCAAAAAATACACAGAAGGAGGAAGGTTACACAGGATTTTAGAAACATTCACAATGAATTATCCGGCCCTGTGAAACCCTGGCCTTCAAATGTGTTCTGTCTACATTCACCGATGTGTGCGGAAAGAGAGAACAATGCCCATGCTGACTGAGTTAATCTGGGACTTGTGAAATTAAATGTTCCCATCTCTGTGAGCATGTTTGCAACATAACGTGTTGCCCATTCCTTCCCTCTGAAGTGGCACATAATATTTATTTTATACATGCTCATCAACTATCTTGTGGAGCAGGAGAGGAACCTCATGAACACTTGAATCGAGTTGCAAAACTGCTCTGGGGACTGGGATGTTATATGTGGGGCTGGTGCTTTTATTAATGGTTGCTAACCAATAGGCATTCTACCGACTGTCTTTTGTCCCATTCAAGCTTAGCCATTTCAAAAATAAAATAAAATGTGCAGACTCTTTTCAAGAGCTGATCCTACCTGATTCAAGAAGTGAGGATTACCTATTTATACAGTATCTGCCTTCATCTTGGCACCATAAAGCTGGATACACACTTACACTTCCTGCGTGTTCACCTCTGTGCTATTTTGAACCACTTTTAGCATCACCGATGTTTTTTTAATTGTTTTTTTCCCCCCTTTTAAACGACTCTCACGTTTTGAACTGCAGCCTGCCCTGCAGAAATGTAACAGGTGAAGCTAACCTGATATCATGGAAGCTGACGGGGGTAGCCCGATGGGGGAACTACCGGTTTAGTCTGCAAGTTGTGAGCTGTGGTCCAAGCCTCACGGCAGGCATCAGAGCCCACCCATCCCCCGTGGCATTCGTACCCTTTCCAGCCACATCTCTCACCGCTGGAAAGCCCAAAATGTGTCTTCCCCCAGGATTCACAACCAGGTCTTGCTACGATTGCAGATTTACACAATACTAGCAAGGAAAGGGCTCTTTCCCTTCTGCAATTATTTCTTCCCCGTCTTCTTTTTGGAGGCCCCCCCCTCCTTACAAAGCTCCTAGACTTTTATGAGCGTCCACTGAAGGCAACATTATAAATTATCATCCACAAAATAGCCTGTAATCGGAGATAGGAGACAGAAGGCGTTCTTTCCCAAACAGAGAGAGAGAGAGAGAGAGAGGAGGGGTGGGTGAAAAGACTTTCACTTGCGAGGAAAATAAAAGAGAGTTACTAAAGTTTCAGGACTCACCCGACTGCCTGGTTTCGCACCGATGTTTTCATCCTCACCGCAAGAATCTGGTGGGGCTTCTTCCCTCAGAATGTTTTGAGATTTCCTTTCTGAAGCAAGTTATACCTTGGCATTTCCTGAGAAAACGTTCACTCCCTCCTGCCCCCCCCCCCTAAATAAATATATATGTGTGTGTATTTAGGCAGATGATGGATTTAACACAACGGAAAGCTGAGCTACTGCTTCTTCTTCTTCTTTTTTCTTTTCCACAGTAGTTCCAAAAAAACTGGAGGCACCAAAATAAGAAACAACTTCCAGGCCTCTGTACTTTTTAGCTTCTTTCTTTCTACTTCCTGTATTTATGTGAACTGGGGCCTTCAGGAAGAGGCAGTCCTTGGTGGTCAAGGGTGGTGTTTTTAATTTCTTTCCTTTTTTTTTTTAATAAACCCATTTTTAGACATGAACTTTAGCTCGGGTAGTTAGGTGGGAGGAGCCCATGACTATTAGTCACTGGCTCTATACCTGGTTTTTCTTCCATACCAATGGAAGGACTTAAATCATCAGGGTTACAGGTACATCCTGGAGGTGAGGAGGTGACACAAGTACAGTGAATGCTGGAAAACTTTTACACAACAGACAACGTCTATCTGCAAAT
This sequence comes from Intellagama lesueurii, assembly GCA_037013535.1. Taxonomy (NCBI): domain Eukaryota; kingdom Metazoa; phylum Chordata; class Lepidosauria; order Squamata; family Agamidae; genus Intellagama; species Intellagama lesueurii. Next base: position 25,992,390 of record JBAJHW010000001.1, read on the forward strand.
TCCTGAGGCATGCATATTTGTGCATGTTAGTAACTGGAACCAGATGGAGTCTGGAAACCATCACTCTGTTTACACAAGTCCTGCAAGAACAGAGCCTTTACATGCAGGGGGTTCACAACTTCCTGATGTTCATATATCCTGAAATCAGTGGTGGCTGATCATTAGGGCAAGTGTGGGAATGTCTCACCTCAAGCTATCCAGAGTGCTCCCAAATGCTGTGTCCTGACAACAGTCAGAGGGGTTGAGGCTTATCTGTATTCTGCTCTTGCTGTGCGCGTACAGCAGTGATTCTCAACGTTGGGTAGCCCGGGTGTTCTTGGACTGCAGTTCCCAGAAACCCCAGCCAGCACCGCTGGTGGTGAAGGCTTCTGGGAATTGCAGTCCAAGAACACATGGGTTACCCAATATTGGGAACCAGTGGCATATGGGAATTCTTGCTTGCCTGCCTTTCTTTGTGTGGCTTTGCCTGCATTCTTCTATGCATGTGTGAATGTGTTTACACCCATTGTTGCCTCTGGTTTAGCTTGTCTGTAGTCTTCACACTATGCACCTTTGGCTGCTGCCTTCTGCACCACTGACCTAAGTGGGCACCAGGCACCACTACCTAGAATTGCTACTGTATGAACAAATGTGCCACTCAAGGCTGGCTCTGCCATTTGCACATCCATTTCAGGCAGCAGATCCGGGCCATCACAAAAGGATAGAAATTTGTTAATTATAATTGCAGATTTACTGCCAGGGAGAGAAAGAGGTACTTGTGGGATTTTTTTGCCTCATGCATAGTGCCTGAGGCTTTGTTGCCCTGTTGGCTAAGCTGAGTCACAAAATGCACAGGTCATATGAGACTGGCATACATAGGAATAATGAGAAGGAGCACCTGGGTCTGATCGGGAAATGATCACATTAATTTTGCAGAGTATGTGTGTTCAGAGCAGGTGGATTGACACCCTCCATTAGCAAACGGGTCTTTTTGAAGAAGAAAGGCGGGATAAAAGTATTTTAAATAAATAAATAAATAAAAATACTGGTGGATATCTTTACAGCTCTCCAGCAGCAAATTTTGGCACCTTCTAAGTGTTGGCACCATGAGGAAAAGTCTATGGCTTTGCTTAAACATAGAGTGGAAGGACAATTGCATAACTGCTCCCTATTCCTGTAGGCTCCCCATCATGTGCTGTTCTCACAGTGGTTGAGAGACTGGTTGTAAAACGAGAAGCTTGTTAAGAGTGTTCTCTCTTGCTCTTGCTCTGTGTGTGTGTGTCTGAGAGAGAGAAAAGTGCTGTTGGGTCAATTCCCACTTATTGCAAACCTAACAGGGTTTTCAAGGTGTGTGAGATGTTTAAGGAGTGGTGTTAAGACTCACCAATAGGTTTCCATGATAGAGTGGGGATTTAAACCCAGCTTTCCTAAGTCGTAGCCCAACACTCCACTATACAATACTGGTGTATTGTTTATGCCCTGCCCTATTTAGGTAATGGGATATTGACAAGTGCACCTCACCTTGACTTAAATGGGTGATTGTGCCATTTGCTGCTCTGTCTCTGACATAAAAATGTCTCAGAGAAGCCCTAATTTAACAGCAGTAGCAGCATGACATCATATTGCTTCTTTTCAGGGTTTTCTAGATATATAGTACTTGGAAGTGGTTTACCATTCTCTTTTTCTGTGGATTCTCTGGGACTGTGCAGCTTGCCTAAGGCTACATAGGCTGCCTCTTCTCCTGGGAGGTCCAAATCAAACTCTTGACCTCTGGTTCCATGTGTCCAACTCACTGAACTGTTTGGTATTCAGCCAAACAGTCAGTCCTATCTCCATTTATAGAGCATTTTATTGTGACTTATGTATCACAGAGCACAGATGGTAAACCAAAAGGAGGAATGGATCTGAGATATTTACTCTTCCTTTTCTACAGCATGGATGGCTTATAGTACTAGTAAAAGGTTGGGCTGAGATTACCCTTCTCCTCACTTGAACAATGGGCCACTTACGGCTACAGATGGAGAAAATGGCCATCCCTGTTGGCTGTACCTTTCACTGTCCCACAATATGGATATAGCAGTATGTAATGTTTTTCCCTCCTTCACAACAAAATACATGACTGGCACAACCTTGTGTGCATACCTTGCTTGGTGCAGAAGCTCAACAGGAGAACATGGATCCCAAAAAGAGCCAGTGTGATGTAGAATTTAAAGCATTAAGCTTAGTCTTAAATGATCCAGGTTCAAGTCTCTAATGATCCACGAAGCTCATTGGGCTTCCTTGAGTCAGCTACTCCTCTCAGACTGATATCCTTCACACAGGGTTGTTGTTAGGAGAAAGCAGGCAAGCTTTCAGCTCTTTGGAGGAGAGACAAGATATAAATGTAGCTAACTGGCAAAGAAATCCCTCAGCAGGAGAGGAGCAGGTTTACCTCAGGTCCACTTGCAGTTGCCCATCTTTTTAAATCTCACTCTGTTGACTGTCTACTGGACAACCAGTTGAAGATCCCCCCACTAACCAACAACAAGCAGAAGGAGTGACCAAAGGGTCTTTCTTCTCTGTCTTTTCTTCCCTGAACATCCCACCTGCATTCAATAAACAAGTCCAAAGGACATAAGGAGAGCTATGTGGAACCAAACCAAAAGCCCATTTACTCCAGTTCTGTCTTAGAAACTCACCAGCAGAACAAGTGCAACCGTTGTTTTACCTTCCACGGCAATGGGTATACAGAGCAGAGTTTAGAAATGTTACTTTTTGGAGTATAGCTGGGGTTGGGGGGGATGCTGGTTGGGGATTCTGGGAGTTGTAGTTAAAAATGCAAGATTTCTGCTTCAGATACAGAAGGTGCTGTAACCATCTTGACCTGTTCAAGAGCCCTACCCTCCACAAATGTATGTAACTGCTTTTTAAGAGAGCCAACCAAGTTAGCAGCCATCACTGCACCTTGTGGTGGTGAATTCCAGTTTCACTGTGCAACTTCAACCACAATGGTGCATGCCATATCTCTGCCTGTTTCTGTCAGCCACAAGCAGTGACTGTGGAAAGAAGACTTTTGGAGAGACCCAAACTGGGAGGACAAGTGTAGATGCTGCAGATTCCTGCCTTCTCTTTTTTGGTAAGGAGATCTGTTCAGATGACCCTTTTCATGACTAAGAAATGGTCCAAAGGTCCCAGGAAGCAGATTTAATTCTCCTTCCCCGTTCCAACTGAAGAATGTGCCAACTCAGAGTGAATGAAAGAAGAAAAGAAACATCTGTAAGGTGCAATTTCACCTACTCCCTAAATCTGACCAAGCATTATCTGTTGGGGTGTTCAGGCTCCACCAGATTTATCATCTATTCTGAAATCAAGGGTTTTGGAGCACTCCATAGTCTAAGCAAAGCAACACAAAACCCCCAAACCCCAACAAAACAAAAAACAAAACAGCCCCCCAAACTTTTTAATAATAAACAAATGCATTAATAAAACGATGGCTGGAATTTGTCAGTAAGGAAATGCTTGTCTAAGAAGTTTCCTTAGCAAAAGATCCAAACCAAGTAGTAGTACATGCTCAACTTGCTGCTCAACTTGCATATTTCTGTATAAACTCAACTTTCAATCAAGTTATAATTTTATCCAAGAAAATTAAAACCCTGAGTAAACAGCTGTATTTGTACTATTAAATTCATCATATACTACAATCAAGCCCTGCCATATAACTAGATCTGCTCTACTTATCAGACAAAAACACTCAGTTTGTAGCTCTAACCAAGGCATTTCTCAGACTGCATGACCCACCCAATGAAGTAGTGAGATCCTGAAATCTCCCATGTTGTTGGACTACAACTCACATAACTCCTGTTATTGGTAGGTTTAATGGGAGTTGTAGTGAAGGTGGCAGGTTGTCTACTCCATCACAGAGCTTGAAAAGTCCACAAATAGTGCAAATCAAAAAAGGCAAAGAGATGGAACCTCTTATTTAGAAGAAAAGAATAAAATGCTAGATTTTTTTTAGATTAGGAAAGAGATTATTTAAAAGGAAATATGCTGGAGCAGTGTAACATAAGATATCAGGTACACAAAGCAATCAGAAAATGTTTTCTACCTCATAGTACCCAATAAAATAGATGGGCAGTAAATTTAGGAAAGAGGGAAAAAAAAATTCACATAGCACAGAATTAGCTGGTGAAACTCATTGCCTCAGGATGAGTGCTGGTTTCTTGTTTTGATGGCTTTAAAAGGTTATCAGACTGGGTTATTGAAAGCAGTATCTTTCAGTAGCGGTTAAGGTTTGTAACAGTGAAACAAAGCCTCAGGGTTCAGAGATAGTATTTATTATTTTACAGCACAATTCTGTACATGTCCTATTGAGAAATAGTTCCTAACATTTTGCATCATACTCAGCATGTTATGACCTACTATAGAGATAGTGACAATCAATATTGAAAATAAAAGATCAATGTTTAAAAGGCAAGTTTTATAATTGTTACTGTTAAAGGGAAGTGTTTTCTTTATTGTTGTTATGTCACATTGCATTATTATTATTATTATTATTATTATTATTATTATTATTATTATTATTATTATTATTATTATTATTATTAGAAATAATTCCCATTACTGCAGTAGGACATATTCCCAGGTAAATCAGTATAGGATTGCACCATTCTGCATTTTCACACATTCAATTCTACTTAAAACTTGCCAGCTAAAACAAGAATGATGGCAACTCTCTTTCTCTCTCTCTCTCTCTCTCTCTGTAGTATATATATACAGTATAGATCCTCAGCATATGTTCCAGATGTATGACCTACACAGATGTGTCCCTACTTTTCAGAAGCATCTGACTATTAACCCATTTGTGCTGCCCCAGATGTTCTGGATTACCATTCCCATCAGCCTCAACCAGCATGTTTAGTGGTTGCAGGCAATGGGAGCTATATTCCAAAGCATATAGAAGGCATTTGTTGAGCAGAGCCGTGTTAGACTGATCACCATGGTGTTATGTATATAGTTATGAGGAAAAAATTGACCCAACTCCGGGAGGCAGTGGAAGACAGGGGGGCCTGGCGTGCTCTGGTCCATGGGGTCACGAAGAGTCGGACACGACTTAACGACTAAACAACAACAATGACAAAAAAGCAACTGTAAATATAATTTTCCCGTTAAAATCCTTAGGGCTTATATTAGTGTTGACTAAAAAGTCCTTTTGTTTCAGCGTCTCTACTCTAGTTGGACTTGGTCATATTTCCAGATATGTGTCAACTTGTAATTTCATTAGGGAGGCTCTGTAGTAAACATTGTATCTTGATTGGTTTTTGAGTTTGGGAATGCTTCAATTAAATTTTCCAATTGTAAAAGTTGTTAATGTTTCCAGAATTCCCCCTCCCCATGCTTTACTAAAATATAATACACAACATGGCACACACTGCTTAGTGTGTTGTGTGTGAATAGCCAACTCCTAAATTCAGGGTCAACAAAGGAGCAGATAACATACGGGATTATTTATAGACATCTACTGGCAGGTTTTGAAAAGACCTGCCCAAACATTGCAAGGAAAGTGGAGAATAGGTGCTATTGGACTGGAATACCCATCTATTCTATCATGCAGATCTAGTGGGACAAAAGATATGAGCTGCCAACCAATATCTGGAGGGACACATGTTTCCCACTCCCCACTGTTAAGATTATCTGAAAAGGCTGCAATAGTGTTCTACTATTAAATAGGGATAGCAGGGGGAGGAGGCTGCTAAACTGAATTACAGAAACCTGTAATGCTAGCTTCCATGTGAGCTGGCAGCCATCATGGAGCCTGCTTCTCTCTTAGGGTAGTGAAAAATCAGGAAGTAAGAATTGACCTAAGAAAGAGGAACAGCCTAGAAGTAGCAATCTGCATATAGGTCTAGAAAAGGCAAGAAAGTAATGAATACACTTACATGATTTATCCATCTCTCCCTCCATCCCATATTTCAACATACCCTGTATTTTCAGCATGGCCACATATTCTACCTGTAAGAGAAATACACTTTTCCTCTACAAAAGAGAGTACCATCTCTGAAAGAGCGAGCTGACTTTGGAATCTCCTTTTTTGGGGGGCACAACTGGCACCAAAGGTGGATGCACCAGGTTCAGTGATGGTTATTTTTATGAACATGTAAATATGCTGTTTTTAGTTGGTTGACATAGTTTTAATAGCTCTTAATTTTAATGCATTATTTTGTTTTTATTTTCTTGGAAATTTAATTTTTGCATATAGCATCCTGAAATCATTTTTTCAAACAAAGGGGGAGTTTACACATTTTTAACAACAACAGTAACAATAACAGCAGTAGCAACAACAACAATAATAATACAGAGATCTGGCAATTGAAATATCTCACTTCTGGATTAAACACACCTAAGTATTCCCAATCACCATGAGGGCTCTGGGAACAACATAAAGAAATTTCACACAGTATTACAAGCAGTTGCAGATTCAAGCAATAACATCATCAGAGCTACAAAAAACAGCAACATTAGGAACAGCATATATACTACATTGATATTTAATAGATACTTAGGTTTTTGGTTAAAACCTGTATCTGTTATATGAAACCAGTCAATGTTTTTATAATTTTGATTGACTGTGCCTGGTATTTTTGAATATCAATTTAATGGCAACAAATCCTGGAATTTCAAGGTGTGATGGTGAGTGTGGAGTGTGATCTGGACTTTATGGTCATTGTTGTTGTTTAGTCGTTAAGTCGTGTCCGACTCTTCGTCACCCCATGGACCAGAGCACGCCAGGCCCTCCTGTCTTCCACTGCCTCCCGGAGTTGGGTCAAATTCATGTTGGTAGCTTCGATGACACTGTCCAACCATCCTGTCCTCTGTCGTCCCCTTCTCCTCTTGCCTTCACACTTTCCCAACATCAGGGTCTTTTCCAGGGAGTCTTCTCTTCTCATGAGATGGCCAAAGTATTGGAGCCTCAGCTTCAGGATCTGTCCTTCCAGTGAGCATATGGTCATTAGGTCACCCTAAAAGGCTGAAGAGGAGAAGGGGACAACAGAGGACGAGATGGATGGACAGTGTCATCGAAGCTACCAACATGAATTTGACCAAACTCCAGGAGGCAGTGGAAGACAGGAGGGCCTAGCGTGCTCTGGTCCATGGGGTAACGAAGAGTCGGACACGACTTAACGACTAAACAACAACAACAACAAAAGGCTGAAATGTTGGGGTCAAAATCATCTCTCCTACAGTGCATGGCTAATTATTAACTGCAAAGCATTTAGCACACAGAAGAGACGCCAAGACTCTCTTGTGACAATTTTCGGGGCAGGACTGACCTCCTACCCACTTTGAGCAGCAAGTCCTCAAATAGATAGCGAAGTACTTTAGAAAGGTCTCTCAGGGAACAAGTGTTGCATGGCATCTGTGACAAGGCAGAACAGGGAAAGTAGCTTTTGAAAAGTAATTTGTTCTGTTGCTTCTTTACAATGGGTTTTTAATATATATAGATAATTCACTGCCACTGCAATGTTTGAAAGGTACCCTTTAGCTGGTTCATTATTTTGAGGAGGAAATGAGCCTTTCAGATTGAAAAGAGAACAACATAAAACTTGAAAACTTCTCAGAATGGCTTGAAAATCCTTTTTAAAAAAACCCCAATAATCCAAGGATGAGAACAATATTATTCCCACTTGTTTCTTTGAAAATATCTCTTTACTATGTTTTTGGTAATTTTTTAATTTTTTTAAAATAAATATACCCTCATTACTTCTAAGCTTTGATCAGGAAATGCTGGTTCCAAAGGTAGCCTGAAGCTTGAAAATATGTAACCAATTTCCTTGTCAAATTTGGGTTTTTAAAACGTTTTCTAACTTTCTGTTTTTTAAATATATGGTTTCTATACAGAGTTTCTACCAGTCTACCATGACTCCTTCATATTAGGACTATTTGGTATCTGAATAGTGGAGCTTGTACCTCCTGAACCAGTACCCTAATACTGATTACTTGAAGGGAATGACCTTAGTGGCATTAGAGGAGTCTTGTGGCGCAGTGGCTAAACTGCAGTACTGCAGTCGAAAACTCCGCTCACAACCTGCATTTGATCCCAACGGATTTAGGTAGCCAGCTCAGGGCTGATTCAGCCTTCCAATTTGGTAAATTGAGTACCCTGTTTGCGGGGTGGGAGCCTGCCTAATTATATTGTAAACCATCCAGAGAGTGCTTTAAGGGCTATGGAGTGGTATGTAAGCAGCATGCATTGCTGCATTGGATAGAGGTAAATATCCTTACTTTTATGGAGGCTGACTCCATAAAGCCATGGCCTTGAGATTTTGTGGAGGCTGACTCCAGGAAGCCATGGCCTTCAGATTCCAAGAGCTAAGCAGGCCTGTTGAGGATAGAATTTCTTTGGAGGTCACTAATTCATAGGGTTGTTATAAACTGAAGTGATTGGTGGGCTTGGAGGACCTCTGTGAAGGAGTGATAGATGTAAATGAAAGAGGATGGAGCATACCGTCCCCTCATACCGTTGAGGCAGAAGAAAAGGATAAGAAAACAGTGGGCGTAACCGAAGGGATGAAAGATCTGAGTGTAAAAGAGAAAGGAGAGGCGGGGTTAAAGGGAGAAAAAAGGGTGGGTAGAGGTTTTTCTAGTTTTGGAGGGAAAAGGCGCGGAGGAGATAGAACAGTTGTCAGTTTGGGAGGAGGAAGAGAAAGATGAAAGGGGGTCTCAAGTCTTTGGAGTACCTATAAAGAAGGAGTTAGAGAGAGGAAAATATATTGGAGCAGAGATAGGACGAGGAGAACCGAATGTAAAGACTAGAGGATTGTTACCTGGCCCACCTAATGTAAAGGTTGGAGGATTGTTACCTGACCCCTTAGAATGGACAGTGGTAGTCTTCCCGCGTTGACACGGTCCCTGGAAGAAGGTGGTTCGTCCAGGACCTATACCTACCAACTTAAAGCTGGATGGAGATTGGGCTCGCCACCCATGTTGCGGGATAATTTGTGCAGTCCGGAATGCTCCCTTGAGAAAGCCTATCAACTAGGAGCGGTTTGGACCAGCTGCCTGGTAAATGAAGAAAAGTTAAAAGGAGAACTAATGTTGTCTTGGGTTGAGTCCCCGTTGAATGTTGGCGCAGTTGGCCCTATTGAAGTAGTTGTGGACTCTCCTGATGTTAACTTTTTGTTGTTGTTTAGTCGTTTAGTCGTGTCCGACTCTTCGTGACCCCATGGACCAGAGCACGCCAGGCCCTCCTGTCTTCCACTGCCTCCTGGAGTTGGGTCAAATTCATGTTGGTAGCTTCGATGACACTGTCCAACCATCTCATCCTTTGTCGTCCCCTTCTCCTCTTGCCTTCACACTTTCCCAACATCAGGGTCTTTTCCAGGGAGTTTTCTCTTCTCATGAGATGGCCAAAGTATTGGAGCCTCAGCTTCAGGATCTGTAAAGTGTTAAGTGAAAATAATGAGACTCCATTATTTATTCCCGCCGAAAAAGAGGAACTGCTCAATCTCTTTACTGAACTCAATCACTACCTCCCAGAGCCAGGTCTGGTTGACAGGCTCTCTAGCAGAACTGTCTATGCAGAGAATTATCCATGTCATGGCAGCCCACAAATGACTGTGGCTCCAAAAGGAACTCACAGCCAAGCATTTAGAAAACATGGTTGATTCTATGAACGATTTTTAATTAAATTTTCATTAAAAGGGGGTTGACCTCAGAAAGAGCACCTCCATAACTAAGGGCGTGATTACATTGGCAAAGCAATGTCAACTTTGGCTTGATTTGCAGTCTCTTTTGCAAATGTATTTATGGGATCATAGGAAGACTCTAGGTTGTTTCAGTGAAGGTGTCCACAATGCATCTCAATCCAATGCAATTCAATATGCTCCCACAGCTCCTCTTCCTTTGATACCTCCCTCCTGCTGATCCCCGTCTCTCCTTTCATACTCTGCCATTAAGCCACTGAGACGGTTTAAAAGGTTGCATGGCATTAGAGGGAAACGGCAGTTTTCCAAAGCTCTCTATACACATACAAACATATACACATGCCGTAGAGACCTTGTAGTCTCCTGGAGTTTTTTGGAGTTGTTTCAATTTTATATTGATTTTCATTTTTTTCCCCTGTCTGTGCAGAGGCGTTCTGGTGCTAAATTAATGTAGCAATACAGTGATAAGGTAATCTAGTGCTAGAGTCAATGGTTTACTTAAAAAAAAATACTTTGGGATGACTAGGGAGAAAGATTGTGGGGGTGGACGTTGCTGCTGTCCCAAAATAACATGCCCCAACTTACATCACCAGAAAACCACCAAAGTTACCTGCTCTGGTCCTTTTGTAGAATGAAACAAACGACCACACAGGCAAAACAGTGTTTGAATTGTTGCTGTTAGAGAAGGTCCCAACAGCAGGAGGGAAAAGTTCAGATTGGAAGGAAAAAAGGATGGGCTGATTCACCCTGACCGTTATGTTGCGTGATCATTTAAAAATACTTTGAATCCACAGGTGCTAATTACAGAGCAAATTGCAAAATATTTTCTAATGTAGTCACCTGCTTATTTAATTCGGGAGAAATCTGAATGCACACATTCAAATTGAAGTCAGTCCCTTTTGTTCAAAAATAAATTGGCCAAATTTCTGTTGAATCTTTACACCAGCATGACATAATTGTCTAAGTATTGTTGGTGAACTGCTGCAAGTTGAGAAGTTAAACAAAGTACTGTACAGTACTTTTGTTTTTATCACCAAAGCAGGGTCAACAGTAGTAGAGAGGAAAAAGAAATGGATGGAGCAAGAAGAGACAAAGTAGGGGTGGGCCTCAAACCCTTTTGGCACCCCTGAGGCACCACCCCACAGAAGTATTAAAAGTAAAAGCAGTAAACAGTGTTTCATCCCTAAGCAAAAATAGAATAAGGACAGTAGATGGGAAATAGTTCTACCAGTTTTCACTAGTGGATCGCACTGCTGGTTTCCAACAGCTTTTTTGAGGGCAGTGCATCTCATGAGCTACCAGCCAAACTGAAAATTGACCCTCAGCCCATGTCACAAAGAGCTCTCATCCTTGAGGAACAGGAAGGAAAAAGAGACAGAGGTGGAGCTGGTGGTGGTGATGATGAGGTGAAGGGGAAGGTGTGTGTGGTGTGTTTTTTTTTGGGGGGGGGAGAAGAGGCCAAAATGGAAAGTGAAGGAAGAAAAGGCCATGCTGAGGAGGAGAAAAATGGGGTGGAGTTGGAGGTGGGGGAAAGAAGAAGATGGGAGAGTGGTAGCACTTTTCTTTCTGCTTCAAGTTGCATGAGAGTTTACAGCTTGCTTGACATCAGATACAGAGGCCAAAATCCTCTTTAGTAAAGTTATGTCTGCACTAGCTGATGACATCATCAGCTGTGAGCTTTTTATCATTCATTAACATTTTCCTATTTCACCTCCTCTCCAGTTGATTACTTTGAGATCCCTTTCGATGTGGGGGAGCCTCAGGGCAAGTGGGGGAGGGAGCCTTGGAACCTGGGAAGGTGGAATGGAAACGATAAATGAGGGATAAAAGCCTGTGGCTGATGATGTAATTGGTTTGTGATGCTTTTTGTCAGTGTTTACGAAAACATGGAAATTTTAATCACTGTTCACATTAAGCAAGCACATTAAGCTTTACAACTCTCGCTTGCTCTCACAATTTTCTCTGCTACTTGCTTTTGCTTCATCTTGAAGACAATGTTGATATTTACCTTGATTTTTGTTATAATAGTGACATTCTGGAATGTTCTTTGCAGAGAAGCTTACCTGGAACCAAATGTACTTTTTGGCATCAGATGACAACCTTTGTTTATTTCCTCAAACCTTTCAATATTCACTGTCCAGAATCCTGTTGGCAAAGCTGTAACTAGTGTGAAGCATCTGGCACTTTGCCCCAAGGCCAGCAACATTTAGAGGGCACCAAAATCCACAGGTGAATCTACTGACAAATGCCAGGAAAATAAACAGCAATACCACCTGGCCATTTTCACTCTCCCACCCATTCCTGTTTTTTTAAGAAAATAATGAACTTTCTCTTTTTGAGAGGGGGCATGGGAAGCTGGCAGCCATGCATTATAGCAGGGTGGGTGAGAGATGGTGTTGATTGCCCTCATTTGCCAAAAGTACTAGTTACGGCTATTTATGTGTATTTAAATTAAACTGTGTAAATCCCTGCAATGGATTGCCATTAACTGATGAGCTGTTTGTCACATTGCTAGATGTGTGACTGTTGCACTGTTGATTTTGGAAGAGGTAGGCTTGTTAGTCTGTGCAAGCATATGAGGAAAAACACAAAATAAAAATTTCAGAGGACTGGAAACCTATGAGGAAAGACTGAAAGAACAGGGCATGTTTAGCCTTGAGAAAAGAAGACTGAGGGGAGATATGATAGCACCTTTGAAATACTTGAAAGGTAGTCATACACAGGAGGGGCAGGATCTGTTCTTGATCAGCCCAGAGTGCAGGACACATAATAATGGGCTCAAGCTACAGGAAGACAGATTTAGGCTGAATATCAGGAAAAAACATCTTAACTGTTAGAGCAGTACGACAATGGAACCAATTACATTGGGAGGTGGTGAGCACTCCAAAGCTGGAGGCATTCAAGAGAAAATTGGCATCTGTCAGATCTGCTTTGATTTGGATTCCTGCATTGAGCAGGGGATTGGACTTGATGGCCTTATAGACTCCTTCCAACTCACTCATTCTATTATTATCTATGATTCCATGAAAATAAAAAAGACAAAAACATTGTGGCTCCTTAAAGATTGACTGTCATATTTTAATGTGTGCTTTTGTGGATCAAGCCCACTTTCTCAGACATAAAAGTGAGACTACATACCATTTCCCCCCTACATTTATACATGGCACCAAAATAAAGTGACAGTGGGTGGGTGGGTAGCTAATAGACATGCAGTATGTTGCACGTTGTGTCAAACAATGTGGTCTTTCACACCTTGTAATGACTTCCATCTGATATTCAGATCTTTTGCATTGAAGCTTTGTACTATAAAAGGCCATAGTGGTTAGTGAGTGAAGGAACCCTGGCATAACATCAGAAACAATGTGATTGTGTTGTTGAGAGTGCCTTATAATGGTACTGGCACCTTATTCAGGGCAGTTCACTGCACTAAGTCAATTAAATTTATGCGCATTTATACTGCCAACAGGATTCTGCCATTCCCTGTTTTTTTTTAAAGTATTATGACCATGACATTTTATTCTGCTTTTGCTTGCTTTTATATTTTTATGCTTTAAATTGTTTAAACGTTCTTCTGCTTGATTACTTTGATGGCATTATGAATATTGGTAAGCTGCCCAGGGAGTAAAAATACTGAATGGCGTGGTCTAATTTCAAATGCATGAATACACAAGGAATATATTTGTCATTTGCATGGTGAATTGCAGGCATGATTGGCTGCCGTATACTAACTCTCTCCAAAAATTAAGTTAATCGGTGTCAGTAAGCTTTAATGAGTGCCCAAGGGAAAAAAAAGGACAAAAAAAAAAAAGGTCTTTTACTGAAGTGCTTGTCAGCTGGAGTGCAGATTGCATAACAATCATGTTTTTCTCCCCTGTGTGAGAACTGCTGCTATATGTCATCTGCAGGCTACATAAGGATGCTGAATAAGTCACGGCAGGCTTCTGTGCTGTTAATCTGCAGATTACAAGCCCTTTATAGCACAAATTCACATTACATAACTGGCCCTCCAGGCCTGCTGAGTCAAACCACTGTCTGTTCATACACACAAGGACAGAGGTCTTCCCACAACACTGAGCTACCAATGTGCGCTCTCTCTCTCTCTCTCTGTGCATGCACATAAATGCTAACCTTTTTCCAGGCATACATGAAGAAGTTATCTCTCAGTCTTTCTCCCTCTGTTGGCCTGCCTTCTCTCTCCAACTCTCTTGCATGTGCGCGCACAGACACGCACATGCACACGCATACACACGAAGCTATGTGAAGAATGACCTGACTTTTTCATCTGCTCTGCTGAGGCTTATACGCCACAATCCCAGCCTATTTAAGACTTTAAGGCCCTGTCATCAGGGGACAGTCTTGGCACCTGCCGGTGACACTTTGCTGCCTGAGGTGGAACAGCAAACGGTGCCACTTCATCCTTCCCCTAGTCAACCTGCAGAGCATCAAAGACGGTTCATATTTTTTCAGCACCTGCGGCAGAAAAGGGCACAAGTCCCCCTGTCTGCCCCTGGCAGAAATAAGGCAATGGCAACCAGCCTCATCCTCATGAAGGATAAAACTTTGCTACCCTCTCCTCTCCCTAAACCAGCCTTTTGAGGCACCCACCTCAGGAAACCTTGCCTTGCTCTGCCCTGCCCCTTGAGCAGTTTATGCATTTCTCGAAGAGAGTGGACATGTGTCCTATTGTGCTGAGGAAGGTTCTGTCAGGAAGGCTGTCAGAGAGTAGTCATCTTTCTGGAAGTGTTTTCTTTTTAAGAAGTGTGATTTTAAAAAGACAGAGCCATAAAGAGGGAAATCTGGGACTCTGAAGATGCCCCTCTCCAATTAGCTCGCACACACCAGACTCTGTAAACACACAGGTCACCTGGTCACTGTTTTCCCCACTTTGGTGAGATGTATTATAATGCTGTTTAAATTATAGAAACCATGTCATCCCCAGCAATGCAAGATCAAACAACTGAAAGAGGGAGAGGTCATCGCATTTCCTTTCTTACCTCTTTGTGAGCTGTGAGTGAGACCAGTAGCGGGTAGTCTTCCAATATTAAAGGCTTCCCCACCCAATCCCAAAGGCTTCCCAAGACAAAAGGGATCCCGGGTAAGCACGCCATTGATTTCCCCAAGCTGTCTCCTATAAATTCAGTATTTCTCTCCACTCAGCTTGCCTTGGGTCCTTTTTAAGGAGAAAGGTGGGATAAAAATATTTTAAATAAATAACTAATAAATAAAGTTACATTTTTGGATTTTGACTCCGGGATGTTGACTCCTGGAATTTCCTAGCCTAGGAGTGGCCAGTGGATTCTGCAATAACAGGATAAGGTTTTGTTAAAAATGGCTTGGGCTTTTGGAAATCATTAAAACCTGATATTTCCATGCTGAAGTCAAAGCTCATTGGAAAGGACAGTAACACTGGGAAAAGTAGGAGACTGAATAGGATAAAGGATAGGCCATTTTGGAGGTCACTAATTCATAGGGGCAGCAAAAGTCTGAAGTGACTTGACAGCACATTCCAGCAACAAATTTCCATGGGGGAGGTTGGATGTGCTTCACCAGAATTGACTCCTGTTGGGATAATCAGCCTATCAACACAACATGTGACAAGCAACAGTATGGATGAGGTTATATCCAAGGTATGGATGAGTTATATCCAACACTGGGAAAAGTTATTTTTGGGGACTCCTGGAATCTTCCAGTCAGTACTGGGGATTCAGAAAACATATTTGAATAAACTGTTGTTCAAAAAAGTAACTTCTAAAGCTTTGCTTGAGACCAGGTGTTGCAGATAGGAATCTTCTTTTTTAAAAAACTTATTGATTTAGTCCTCAATTTCATAACTTCCAATTCAAAGCCAGTATGAATTGCCTCCTTGGAATTAAAATCTACCACATTCCCCTCACTCAGAGTCACCAAGGATTGGCTAAGAATTTTTTTTCTTTAAGACCATTTAGATTACTGAAATTGAACTATATCCAAATGGATAGCGCCAGGTGTGAAAGGACAATTTGGCTAGTTTCCATTTTCCTCACAATTGCTTTTTTTGTTCTCAGGTTCATGCCTCCTGTTTTGTGTCCCTGTGTTTATGAATTCAATTTTTTTTGTAAACATGTAACAAAAACAAAATTTATAATCCTCTTCCCTGGCCAAATTGAAGAGGTTCAGCTATTCAAAGCAGGAAAAGAACCATGTTGCACCCATCTGCCATATGTGTTAACAGGTGAGGAGCCAGTCAGAAAAAAAGGTGTCTTTGCCTAATCCAGCATCACAACAGGGATTAAAACTACAGATATTCAAAACCAGACTTTTAAGAGTCAGGCAAGCGTGATCAGAAAGGGCTCTCTGTGTAGATCTAGCAAACCAGTGGCCCACAAATGTTGATTTACTGAATCCTAGATCTAATGTAGTTGGGATTAACAACTGGATTTAGGCCTTCATCCCAAGGCTGTTTTTCTTTTACTCCTGTTTATGAAGAAATTGGTATGTTTTTATCAGAAAATGAACCAAACTAACGATCCCCAGACACAGGTACTTTCTCCACTCATTTGTCTGCCTTGATCCATCACAACTGTTACCATTAAGAAGACCATGAAAGATGGAGAAAAGTGGGATGACATCTGCTGAGCTGCCTTGGTGCTGAGGCAAGGTCGTGCTGGAGAGGGACAGGTATGCTTGCTCAGTGTCCAGTGTGGCTAGAAACCAGACTCATGGTCCACTATCTTGAAGCTGTGAGGGGAAAAAAAATTAAAGCAGCTTTCTGCAATGTGGTGCCCTCCAGAAGGATTGGACTAAAAATTCCATTACCCGACCTAGCAGAGCTAAGTGTAGGCCAACTGTTTCCCTGAGTGGAGTGCATGTTCTGTCCTCTCTATCACATGCTGTTTAATTTTTCCCCATAGGACTGAAGGGAAACCATTCAGAGTAATGGTCTAAAGACAATATTGAAAAGAAAGCTCATCTCAGTCTTCACTACTGCAACCTTGATTCTTGATTACCTCAAGAGAGTGAGAAAGACAATGTAGCTGAGTGCAGCTTTCCTCAAAATAATTTTCAACTTATAAATAAATATGTAAAACACAACAGTTGCTTTATGTGAATGAATATCATTTCATTCCCATCACCCATTATTTAATATTATTTCCAGACATTTGGACACCTTTTTCTTGAGAAAAACGCCGTCCCCATTCTCAAGTTGTCCTTATATCTTTTATTGACAGTGTACATATGTTGATATATATTTATATTTTATATATATATAGTGCCTTACAATACTGACTGCTAGGGTTATTTTAAATATAAATCTTCAGTTCAGTTCATATTAACTATTGGGTTTTTCTTTGTTTTTCCACAATAAAAATAATCAAAGGTCATGCCAACATTATGTAACAAATTATCACAATTGGAATTTTGTTTAAATGACATACAGATCTGTACAAAGAACCCCATATCACAAGAGCATTCACAGTGCATAAGGTCACAGTCATTGAAAAAATAAATAACATGATAAATAGATCTGTGTAATTTACAAAGTTGTCACTTTCCATTCTCTCAGCAGCACTATAAAAAGTGTCCCAAAGTTTTCAGAAGAGGTACCACCACTTTCACACCCACCCACTGTGGGATGCACATAACACAAAAACCCACTGAGCACGGAAGGGAAAAGTAATTGATGTAGATCAGCAGTTAGTTCTGTGCTTTGAAATGTCCCTGAATCATCTCACCCAACAAAGGGAGAACTTTCCCAGAAAATATTTGCCACTGGGAACAAAACTGCTGCTTTCAGAAGAATTATATATATATATATATATATATATTTAAACATATGGTTAATGAATAAAGGCCATAATCTTGCTGCAGTGAGGAAGGGGAGATTCCTGATGGGTTCTGATCTCTTTTGTAGACCTGACCTACCAGGTTATTTCAGCTTCTGATGTTTTCAGACATCACCAGAATTCAAACATCAAAAGCTATACACCTTTCAAGCATATTAAGTTGAGAGACCTTAAGAGATATACATTCTTTCTGCAGAAATACGAACGAACAAACAAATCACAAATAATAAACCCGCAATTGTCTTTTAAGGGACTAAGAAATTGACAGCAGCTCTCCATTACAATCAGTTTTCTTCCAGAAAGTGCTTGAATATCAGGACAGCAGCATGGAGAACATGCCATACATAAAGAAAGTGTAGGGTAGTGCAGATGAAAAGTATAATTTGCAACAAGTATCCCAGAGGCTGTGTTCAGGGGTGAATCAGCATCCATTCCCAGGTACTTTTACAGCAGCGATTTTCAAACAGTAGTTTGTCAGGGCTTTTCACAAGGAGAAGATCAGAAATAGTAGTCAATTTATTCTGGGAAAGAAAAAAAAAAAGGCTTGCACACTGCTACCAGTATGCAGCTGCTGGAGACTGTAGGGTGTGTACCTAGTTCAGAAGTTCTCAGACTATAATCCACAGGTTGTATTCAAGTACTCCATGGGAGAGTTATTGGGGGGGGGGGGGAATTGTATTCTGCCTTGGCCTAGGACTTTGAAAAAAAAAGATTAAGGGTATTTTGTCCATGGCTGGATTATCAAATACATTAATATCATATTGGCAAATGATCAAATAGGCTAACAAGACCCTGCTTTAGCAATCCTGACGGTGCAGTTAACATCATACTAAACATTTTCTAGTTAAAGGAACCCTTCTCTGAAGGCTTCCCGATGTGAACAATGATGACAGGGTAGGGGATATTATTAAACTATAAATTATATATGGGCTTTGATTTGTAGAACAACATAAACAGATTGTTATGTGATCCACCATGATACCTCAGCAATTTGCAAGTGGCCCATGGGGAAAAGTTTGAGACCTGTTGTTCTAGGTCACACTCCAAGCACTGCATACCCGATCAAAGCCTCTTACACACCTTATTATATGCTGGAGTTTCTCACCGAAACAAACAAAAAAAAGAATTCTTTAATTGTATAATGTTTGAAAATCATGACTCTGAGGGAATGGAGATTCAGGACCCTAGGAAGATGTTAGCAGAGTTCATATGCATTTCAACTCTTAGCACAGACTCTTTTAAGGAAAAGTTTGAAACCTAAATTTCAGCTCTATATGCTATCAACTGACAAGGCAATGATTTTCTAGACAAGTAGCCAGGATGAACTAGCTTTGTTCAAGTTAAATGGCACAAATAGCAAAGCTGCAAATTACTACTGGCATTTTCTAAACACCGGGTTGTATTCATACCTAGTTGTAGTTGGACAACTAGATGTAGTTAGACACATGGAGATCAATGGGACTGAAGTAAGTAGGAGTTCAAGAAAAACTCTTTGTGCAAAATGTACATACACGAGGGCAGTCATAGAGTTTGAATACTAGGCAGAAAGGGAAACCTTCTACTGTAAAAATATAGATTTTAAGGTGCTGCAATTTGATAGCAAACATCTTTGGTTTTACATGAGTACAAATATTTTTCATCAGTTGCTTTAAAATGACCTTCGATCTGACTTTTATTTTTTTCCATTAGTGCAAAGACTTAGGCCATGTGTGTAATGAACTAAGTCAAAGCTCTGTTCAAACAACCTAACCTTCAATATTGACATACAATTTCAGTCAGTCAAGGAGGAACCTTTTGACAATAAATGACAGGGGGGGAAAAGACAGAGGACAGTGAAGATCAAAAGATGCAGAGAGGGCAGAAGTCCCAATTTCTACATTCACAATAGAGTTTGGTGAGATGAACTGTAAAATTGTTATATAAATCTAAGAAAATAATTGGGATTGTCTTTTTGCTTTAAAATTCACTGAACAATAAATAAAAATCTATTGCCACGAAACTAAGCTACATGTTTGTTATAATGACTGTGGACATAAGAAATTGTATAAAAAGAGACTTGGCACAGCAATAATGATGAGAGAAGGAGGAAAACGCTGATCCAAAGGGAAGATGTGGGCAAGCGGTCTTCCAGGCCGGCTCACAACCCAAGACCGGGGCTCAGATCATCACAGTTGAGAAAAGAAGCAGCAACACAAAACTAGTTCTTGCAAACTGATTTAAAAAATGACAACAACACAGAAACTTTACAAACCCAAAACCTGGTCTTGCAGCATCATTTTACATAGTAATACTCCCTTTTGGTGGAGTTTGAAGTGCAGATTTCAGTTGCAGGGTCAGAGCCACTAAGGAACTTGAACAAAAATTTAACAAACCTACAACATTGCTGTGCTATCTTGAGCGAGCTGGAGAAGGCTGGAAATGGAGCAAATTGCAAGTGCAAATAGTCTGTGAGAGCAAAACATATACTCCCTTTCACCTCACTTTTGCTTCTGATCAAATTGTTTTATAGTGAATTACAATGTACGTATTAGCTGCCTTGAGGCCAGTGTACTAAGGAAATACATGAATCCCTAAAATAAATTTTAAAAAAACACAAACAACTCTGCTTTTTAAGGAACCATGAAAAAATCCCCAAACAAGGTAAAAGCTACTTAACTGAAGCAAAAGTGGGAGGAATGCACAGTGTAGTTGGCAAATACTCTTTCAAGCCATCTTCATCTCTCTAAGAATGCTATCACCTGGGGCTGGATTACTGTAATATGCTGTACATGGGGCTGACCTGGAAGATGACTCAGAAGCTTCCATCCACAAGTACAGAATGCAGCTGCCAGGATTGAAATTGGTACTGTACAACTAGGCAAAATTCTTCTTTTATCAATTCTAAAAGAGATGCGCTTGCATTCCCGTTCACTTCCAAGTGCATGTCAAGTTGCTGGTGGAGCACTAAACAGCATTGGTACCCAAGCAGTGCCTTTCCTTTTATCAACCTGTGTTCTAAAATAATTAATTAATAATTTATTAATAATGAATAATGTCAAAATAATCTCCCAAGTATCTTGGGCAAAATATGTCACAACGAAGAGAGGGCAGACACTGACGCAACAGTCTTTTGGATGCCAACTAAAAGCTATCTGTTTGTCCAGGCATTTTAATCCGTTGTTTCAATCTATTATATTTATATAATTATATATAAATATATAATTATATATATATATAGGCGCCTTTATTGGATATATTGCATTGATGTGATTTTATTATTTTGCTTGCATCTGTATCGTTTGTTACATTCTTCTACACTGCTTTGATGTCCACATAATGATAAAAAATATACTTGTAGTAAATAAATATATAAATAGGATTGTGCTTTGAAATATTTTGGATGAAGCACAGACCCGTAAAGGGACCTTGATTTCATTTACAATGGTGTGAAATCAAGGTAAAGTGACTTACTGCAGAAATGGAGAGAGCAAATATAGTCTAGGTAGGACATTCATGTGCTAATGTGATGGTTTGTAGGTTTTGATCTACAGGCCCTCTTAAATGCAAAGTATCGCTGGTTTGCTGGTTTATAAATCCATTTTGCAAGACTTCTGCAAAATGCCTTACATCAGCATTAATCAATCTTACAAATACACATGCCCAAATATAGGAATTTTTCTTGTTTAATCTGATTTTCCTTTCAGTATCATAAGAAAGAGCTTTCTCTCCCATTAACTTCATGAATCTCCTATCTCTACAGTCTATCCAACTACAGCTTTCTCTAATGCATTTAAGTTTTTAGACATGGCTTTGCTAGATGTAAAATAAATTTTTAGCAGTTTGCTACGGAAGAGGGACACACACTCCATCAAATTTTATGGATGGGGGCAGTGGGACAGAGTCAGAACTGACTCCCATTCCCCCCCTCCCAGGCTATAGGAGTTATTTTATCACAGTAGTGATAATACAAGGCACAAGTCTGAGACCATCCTGGAGGTTCTTGGCAAACTTTTGCAAGAATGCTGGAGTTCTGGAGACATCTATAAGCATAAGGATTGGTCAAATGCCGAAGGGTTTTTGTCACAAGAAGCTCATTTCATCCACATGGCTTGGATGCAAATGCACCTTGGCAAATGGGCCAAAAGTGCTATGGCAGGGGATGGTAAAGTGGGTCTGCCAGATGCTGATAGGCTGCAACTCCTATCAGTTCTAGGCAGCACTGCCGATGGTTAGCAATGATAGTCACTGCAACTGAACAATACAGGCAGGGCCACACTGTCTACCCTAGTACTATAGGAATATTCATCATAAATGATTGTATGTGATTGATCATCATTGTCATCATAAAGTGTATACATTCTTTGGCAAATCATATAGTTCTGTGTCCATATATGATGGACTCTTTCTCCCTGAAGTTTTTAGGCATGGGCCAGGCAGCCGTCTGTTATGGGTGTTCTTGATCTGGATTTCCAGAGTGGACTAGATGGCCTCATCCAGATATATAGGTAGTAAAACTAATTATACTGTGATCTGTCAAAAAAAAAAATAACTCCAACACCTATTTTTTAAAACTCAATTTTCATTCTACTTTGCCATAACAATGCTGAAGAAATGAAATGTGTCCAGACCAAAGCTTGGAAAAGTGACTCTCCCTTGTTTTTGGTCAGTACTCCATTGATTTACTGCATTCAGACTGGCAATTGCTAAATCAGTTTTCTCCATTTCCCATGGTGTTTGTTGCATGGCCTGGTGCATGACAGATGACTGAGAAAATGGACAAAACTTGTGCCTTTGCCATTCCTTGCATGGTGAATTGAGGTGGATACTGGCCTTGTGGAACAACTTCCAGTGGCTAAGTGGGCTGAGGGCTTCTATGAGGTGTCATCCAAAAAAACCCAACCAACTCCCCCAACCTCCCAAATCTGGTGGTGCCTTATTTGGCTGTGAAGCTTTCTTAGGGATGATGAAGGAAGGATTCACAGATGCCTCTTCCTCCTTCCTTCCTTTATTCATTTACTACTGTAATGGGTCCTTGCAGCTCAGACCGGCATGCCAAGAATATTGGTTTCCACTTCCTGTTTGCCATGGAGGAACTGGGCTAGGGCTTGGGCAAAGGAGTCCAGCACACCCATCTGAGGGCTATGAAAGAACCCGTCCAATGGCTGAACTTGGAAAACTTTCTGTCCCCTTTTGGACTACAGTTCTCAGAATCCCCCAGCAGCACAGATACTGGACATAATAAGTGCATTGTTGTATAAATAACTACCTCCTCCATGTCCGAAGGCAGTTTTTCTCATGCAAACTGCTGTGCTAAAGCCCACTGGTGGAGTTTGTTGCCAGCTGAATCTTTACTGACATTTGATACAATGAATAAAAGAAAATTAAGTAGTTTCCCCCTTTGCCTAAAACTGTGCTTCAAATGAGCCACAGGTGCCTCAGTGATTAACAGTGAAGTGATCCACTTGAAAATTAGATTAAATTCTTATTTATACAACATTTCCCAGGATATTAAATTCTCTCTAATTTTGATCAAAAAGGATCAGCAGTTCAGTGGCTGGAATGAACAATGTATACAAAGGATGGGAGGAATGGTCTTTTGCCTGAGAAACAGAAGTGTCTCTTCACACTTCTCCACCTGCTTGTATGGATGCATGGATGTTGCTGGACTGGTTCAGTATAGAGGCACATAACCCAATTGCTCAGCACTAGATCACAAGCAAATGAAGTTTGATTAGAGATGCTATATGTTAGGGTTTTGTTTTTGTTTGACAGCTTTCAAATATCCCAACCAACATGGTGAGTGGTGATGCTGCCTGGGCTATTGTCAAACAAAAAAGCAACAGTTCTCACTTTTGATGCTGAGTAATTTCACCCATTACACTTTTGACAGCACACCTGGTTTACTGAACAAATAAAAGCCACCTGTGAACGTAAAGTTTAAGCCATCCTTCCCATACAAACAATGTGTTTGGAAGCATATTTTATCACATACTCAGCATTCATTAAAGAGCAAGGTTTGTCTGCAGATCTCTGCTGAGTATGCACAGCTTAGCAAACCCAGACAAGCTTTGTGTAATGGGCGAAATAGTTCTGGAGGATTCCATTCCCTTGAGAAGTCACTTGGAGGAAGTGGTATGGAAGTCCTATCCTCAGTACCTTATTTACACCTGATGATGTAGACAGCTAGCCAAAAGAAAAGAAACGAAACGAAAAGATGCATATATGACCCAATCCTGTAACACAGCTTTGCTGTGTTCAGGAATCTTATTTTCAGTTGGTCAAGGGAAATAGAACACAGAACATCTAAATCTTCATTTCCATTTTGATTGATTTCAAATGTTCCCTGTGAGCAGAAAAGCTCTCTCTGAAGCCCTCTATTTGCCCTCCATTTGACCACAGAAAGCTGCCAGGCTCTTTTTATATTTTACGCCTCCCCCCACCTTTCCAAAAATGTCTGTATGGTCACTATAAACTGGCACATCTGTGGACTATGGACTGTATCCCAGCCCAGAAATGTTACTTTTTTGGAAGTACAACTGTGCTGGTTACGGGACTCTGGGAGTTGTCCTCCCAAAAAGGAACATTTTTTAGCTCTGGACGATATGAGGTGTGCAATCAAGACTTCGTCAAAGGAATGGATACTCTTTTGCATTAGGTTGAGTTAACTGCATGAGAAACTTTACTGATTTGCCAACAGAGGTATTGCTAACCAGCTGGGACATCAAAGCTGGGGATGAAGGATAAATGAAACAATAATCAAGTCTATTTGGAAAAGTCCTCTTTGCTTTCTCCAGCAGTCCAGCATTCTGTTGTTGGTGCAGTTATTGCAGGAACTCTGCCAAAGAGTCATGCATGCAAAAATAGATATTTAATGTGTTTTTAAATAGATAAAATATTTTGCAATTCAATGTTTTATTTAGCAGTATGTAAAAAAAAATACCCACCAAAAGCTATGTATAAAGATAATCTGTGCTTCTGTAGTAATTCTGTGTTCATCAACAATTTACAGTACATTATTTTTGGAGTCAACGAATGGAATTAAAGCCAATGCCTTGGATGATTTTTAAAAAAATTTCTTTAAATTGGGAAACTTGTTCAGAGGCCCCTAATAACCTGAGACCATAACTATAGTTTACTTAGCCTGTGCATAGCTCTGGCACTGGGTTGGGATTACCTTTTCAGTAAGCCATGCGAATAAGAATCATTTCACATACAGCACAAGGGACATGAAGTTCATGTCTTCGTGCTTCTTCTTAAGTCTGAAATGGGACCTTTTGTGTTTCCCTCAAGAAGAGGCACAAGTGCTTCTAGATATTGGGGCAGCTGATGAATTTCAGTGTCCTGTAGAGTCACTAGGCATTACTTCAGAGGTTATATGGGAAGAGCAAGAAAGAGGGGACGAGAGAAACCTATACTTTGTCTTTTCCACCTGTGGTAGTTGTCCCAAATGCCAACAGTTCTTATATTTATGGGTCAAGTTTCCTTCTCAGTCATATCCATAAAACTCCAGGCTCATTTCATTGCTGACACCTACTCGTGGATGAGGGAAACAAGAGTGCAGTCTTTGGGAGGCTAAGAATCCAGCTCAGCTGCCCAATTGCTTATGCTTTTAAAAATGATTTTATACATGTAGATGAAACTAACAATAGTTCTCCATGTGCACCTGGTGGGAGAAAATCTACTCTGCAACGTCCTGAGTAATGTAGGGGAGAAAAGCAATATATATATAGTAGGAACCTTTGCTTATTTTTTTCCCATATAATTGGCAGTATGGCTTGAAATTAAAGGGCTCATAAGCCCCTCCCCCGCCTTTTCAAGCTAATGGAAACTTTTTCAACCTTTTTTCAATGGCTTTAAGTGGAAGGAGTTCTCAATCTTAGTGACGAACAAGTTTTGCCAGTCTCAGTGAACAATGATATTCCCTGTGTTGACTGGGCAGTCCTAGATTGTGACCAAAAGTGAATTCAAATGCACTGGGTAGGAACAAAGGTACAGCTGCACATAATAAGCCATCTTCCACAATTATTTAAAAAATAATATTTTTTTCCAAAGGTGAGCAGGTCTTTGGGCTTAGAAATGTTACTTGGTGGGATTACAACATCCAGAATCCCCCAGCAAGGGTTGGTAGTTGGATGGCAGGAGCTGTTGTCCAAAAAAAATAACTTTTCCAAGTTCTGCTTTCACCAGGTTCTGATTTTCCAAAGCATTTGCTCTGATATGAGCCTGCCTTTAAAAAGTGGGACTGAAGCATGCAGTGAAACGATTGTTTAACTATTTCACTGGGCACTGAGGAAGCTCATCTTCTCAGAGGAACATCAACAAACTGGAGATTGCGCAGCAATCTTTTTATATTTAGAGGATGTGTGGGGCACATGAGCTCACCCACACCTACATCCACACCCACACAAACATATAAAACACCTCCAAATCCATCGTGCATCTATGATGACCTGGAAGGCATTTGGATTTGACTCACATTTTTCAGACGATCTACCTCCAAAACTAGATACTGAGCACCCAGGATGTTAGTTTTCAGTTTTCCTCTAACAACAGTGAGTATGCTAACTGGTGCTGGCACAACGTTTTTGACTTGAAAGCTTAACATTCCATATATAGTCACTCTTTATATTTGCAACAGTTCCTTGTTTAGTTGCTGTTTTCAAGTATGGATATCCAGTTTACTGTATTTTAGACTGTAGAGTTTTGTGGTGGTGGTTAGAACTACATCATCAGCAGTATTGAATTATCTTTTCCCTCCTTGTTATTGGTGGGATTGTTCTTTCAAGCCTTTCTTTTTAAATAATTTTATGAAGGGTGATAAAGTACTAACGAGCACCTCTAAGTACTCCTCAGCATCAGTGAAAGTTCTCTATCAACAGAGCACTTGAAGGGAGAAGTGTCCTTAGTTGCGCATGTGATAAGAAGTACATTAGAGCCCCATAACTGAGATGCTCAAAATAAGCCAAGATCAAATCCTGTCTCACTTTCTTTTCCTTTTTATTTGGAAAGCCGTAGATTCTCCAAAGGAAGAAGAGATGTTGTCCCATACTTCATATCAAACTTGATTGTTGATGGCAATCACCTGCTTAAAAAAATCTGAAAACTGCAACAGGATACCATGGGGCTTTTTATAAGTTCTGTATGAGATCCACAGAGCTGCATGAAGGATTCAGAATATCCGAGAGGAAAAAGAAGACGAAAATGCTTTGGTTGCTCTAAGCCTCCATGTTATTCGAAGAAACAATGTTTTCTTTCCAAGTAGAGGAAAAGTGCTTGTAAATTGATGAAGCAGGAAAAAGACACACAGTTTTGGAGAAGAAGCAGGTGGAGATATAAAATGTCCCCTGGCATTTATAGCAGATTGGATCTAGATGAAATCTCTCAGCCGTTTCTTTCAGTCCTCTTCTCGGCACATTGGGAAGTTGACAAAAGTAAAGACATTAAACTCTATCAGTATTGAGAAACACAAGAAGACGGCATAAAGCAGGAGGACATAGATACCCAGTTTTTTGTCAAGTTTCCATTTATTTATGTGGATCCCTCCAACCTGAAAAAACATGATGCATACGTTAATCAAGAATCAAATAAAATGGATGCTACAAAACATGTATTTTAAAAAGGTGTACCCTCACATGGTTAAAATGTCTCTTTGTTATAGCATGTGATTTTTATCACCTATGTATCTTGTATTTAGCAAGTTTTGTTTTGTGATTTGTCACTGGAAGTAAACAGAGGCTTAATTTACAAGTGTATAATCTGTACCTCTGAGGAAATCCCACTATGAGAAGGAGAATGGATCAACTGCAGGGAAAACATATCCCCCTTAATGTGTGGCTGCATCCGCATTAAAGCCTTGCACAGCAGAAACCAATGTTAGCCAGGGTGTGAGCAAAATGAAATGGGTGTTCTAACTATCTCATCACTCATGTGATCAATCCATTTAAGCTTTCTTTAACTGGATGACAGCTGCAAAAAAATAAATAAAAATAAAATAACTATTTGGCATGATCCAGCTCTGGGAGGTTGCCAGCTAGCTATCATGTTGCCTACAATGTCAAGATAATATGTCTTTTGTGATGCTTTCTGGATTCCAGTGGCTAACAATGGCAAGCAAAAACACATAAAACTGCTAGGATATCTGGAGAACGTACCCTAGAACATTATCATTCATATTATAAAGATGCATAATATTAAACTGTCTGGATGCTGAGCATGAGTAACACAATGGAAGCACACTTACAGTTAGACCTACAGATCCGAGAAGAAGTGCAACAGAATAAACTAATCCTTTGCTATTTATCTTGACCTGTAAATATCCAAAGAAGAAAATGTGTAATTTTGAAATATTTATTATTTCTCAAAGATGCACTAAGTAGTAAACCATCATTTTCTACATAAGTAAAAATAATCTACAGAATTCATTCCCCAATGAAGAAAATCTACAGAAAATCTGCTCATTTTAAGTGAACTGGAATTTTGCCACAGAATTAAGTAGTAAAGGATTTAATTAAGAAGCAGAAAGAATCAGAGAACAAATGTTGCATCCACAGCAACATATTAACTAAAGTAATGACAGGAACCAAAAGAAGGTCCATGTATTTGAGGCATCCAGAGTATAATGGAGTGTCTCCATTTGCCTTTGTATAGACCAGTGGTTCCCAACCTTGGGCTTCCAAATGTTCTTGGGCTAAAACTCCCAGGAGTCTTCACCACTAGCTATGCTGGTTAGGATTTCTGAGAGTTGCAGTTCAAGAACATCTGGGAACTCAAGGCTGGGGAACCACTGGTCTCAAGACTACAGTGGGGACAAAACAATGTTATAGCTTTAATGACAGTAGAGAGAACAATGGCATCAAGTCAGAGGATAAACTTCTTGAGAACCTGGTAGGATCTGGGGCAGGTTCAACTGATATACTAAAATGGCACTTAGTGGTCCCCTGAAACAGAAGTTTCCTTATTACTACAGAGCCTTCTGGGGCATTTTGCCATGTGGTATCTGGGCCTACTAGAACATGGGTTATGCCTGCAACTCACCAAAGTTAAGATGAAAGCTTTCTTGGCATTCTCCAGCTTTCCTGCCATTGTAATGTTATCATGCCTGTGTCACTGCCCTCTGAATACTTGTCCACAAAGGATTTGGGTTATTATTATTTTAGACAGAAAGTATACTGGGTTGGTCCTTGACTTAGTCACAATTAGAACAGATTCATTGAAATCAGTGGGGCTTACTTCAGGTATGATAATCTTAAGGCCCACTCATTTCAGTGGGTTTACTTTTAACAAGACTAAATGAAGTTCCAACCCACTGAATTTTCTAAGGGTTATTCCATATGAATGTGAACATTTAAGAATTTCAGCTACGTTGTGTTGAAATAATGGCACTGCAAAAATCAACTATATTTTCTTTGATAATAAGAGGTCTGAAAAGAAACATTCACATTGGTATACTTACATCTGAGCCGTAATTAACCACCATTGTCTGCAAACCCCAGGGTACTCCAAGGCCCACAAGAATGTCAAACACATTACTGCCTATTGTATTGGAGACAGCCATGTCACCTAAGCCTGAAAAACAAACATTCCAGAATGAGTATCCTCACATACACAATGTGATCATCATAGAAAATGTGATGATCTGTACGGAGGAAGCCTGTGTCTAGAGACATTAAGCTTGAACACAACAATCCTACACATGAATAGTCAGAAGTAAGTTCCACTGAGACCAATGTAACTTGCTTCCAAATACAGTAAGTAGGTATAGGATTACAGACTAATTTGGTTTTGGTGTCAGGATCTTGGAGCTATAGGCCTATAAAGTAACTAGGCTATTGTTTTCATCTAAATAATGAGTGAAATTCTGTTGCTTAGCCTGGTAAGTTGTACTAGAGTAGGCCCATTGAATCAGTGGGGATTTGGTGAGTTAATTCCTCTGTAAGTCCCACTGATCCAAATGGGCCTGCTCTAGTTGCAGCTTACTAAGTCACAATTAGAGTGTCTTTGAATCACAAACTCACGAAGGCACTGACTCACCAAACCCCTCTGATTCAATGGACCTACTTTAGTGCAAATTACTAGGCTAAGCAACAGGATTTCAGCCACTGTATAAATATTTGTCTTAGAAGTTACTCTACAGAAATACAACTATTGTGTATGTAGTGATTCACAAACACTGCAAATGGCTAGTAATGAGCATTCAGTCTTTTTCCTCTTCTATATCTTTGTATCCACATAATCTTCCAGCATATTCTCTGCTGGGTCAGCGTTAGAAGAGCCAGCCCTAAATTAAATTCCCACTGACTTCAATGGGGTTTAATCCAGGTCATGGCTAACTTTTCCTATTGATTTTTCTATTGCTTTCAGTGGAACCCTAGTACCAGTGGAAATGCTGTTGTACTGGCACAACCTTCTTCTGGTGGTTAATCTCGAAGAAATCTACCTACAAAAGGATGTGCCAGAGGCACTACTGTGCCAGCCAAAATCTGCCAGCAAAAGAGCCTTAAAAAGGGTGAAGATGGGTGGAGTGAGTTAAGGCCAAATCCACCCCTGCTCTGGTCCAGGGAGATAGACAATATACCAGCATAAATCATTTCCAACATCCCTAGCCAGGAAAAGTTTAGATTCCTTCTTGCCGGTTAGGACTGCACTGTAATTAATTAAACATTACTGCCCTATTTCAGGCACACACTGCTTCTTTCGTCAGCATGCTCAAATGTGTTTCATTTTTCTATCTTCCGTTTTTCTTTTCAAATACAAGTTTCTTCCACTACCTTTCTGCATCAGTCTGCAATATCTTCTAAAATCTGTACAAAAATCTGTATACGTTTTTGTACATAATTTCCTCTAATATATGCAAATGGTAGCAAATCTCCATGACAAATGCCTTTAAAAAAACCTAATCTCGTTTGTGTACCTATCTTTGTAGCCAGGCTGGTATAGATCAGTGGGTGGAGCCAGGGGCTGGGAGTTCAAACTCCCACTGTGCCTCCTGAGGGAGGGGCTAGCTGAGACCACTTGGAGCATGTGTGCTGACAGGGCTACATGCTCTACCATTTGTCTGGACCTGGGCAATCTACCTGGTCCCAAAGCACCATCAAAATTAGTAAACTACTCCTAAGAAGTTTATACTTAGAAAACTCTAGTTATATTGTAAATTAATAACATATCTTTGCATCCAGTTACCTGTAATGCATTCAATTTTCTATGCTTTTTAATGGAGAGCTCAACTGCATCACAAAATTTAGAAAAGTGCAAAACCTAAAGGGTAATTCCAGGCTACATGTTAAGAGTGCAGAACTATGAATTAGATTAATTTTTTATTAAAAGGTGAACCATACAGATTTTAACCCCCTTCTGATTCTTAAGTGCTTCCAGCCCCATTTGTGTATAACAAAATTGCAAGACACAGTTTCATTAATGAAGAGAAGAAACAGTTATTTCTCTGAATCCAGCATGGACCTTACCTTGCCTTGCTACTATTAAACTGGCCATGCAGTCTGGTACACTGGTTCCTGCAGCTAGGAAAGTAATGCCCATGATAACATCAGGTATCCCTAGAGTGTAACCAATCACTGTAACCTATGCAACAAAGGAAAACACAGTAGTTGAAAACAATAGAGATGATTCTTTGTAGACCTGCATGCATGATAAGAACTGTGAGTCATAGGTTACTTCTTGAGTGTGGGGGTGTTAACATGAATTGAACATATAAATATGACAATTTTAGTAATGAAAGTAAATTGCAGCAGCTATCTGACTAATGATTTAGAACAAAACAAAAATGCCTACAGATTAACAGGGGTCATCAGTGAGAAGATAGCAGTGCAATGGGTATTTCTGTGAATTTTCCATTTCTTTTCCAGTCATTGTGGTGGAAATGTTCCCAGGGGACTTTGCTCATCTAAGGTGTACCTACTGATAGTACCCTGTACTACACCCACAACATTTCCTAAGCTATACATTTCTTGTATAGCTCCACACAAGAATTGGAGGTTGTTCATGACTTTGTGTACCTTGGCTCAACGATCTCTGACACTCTCTCCCTAGATGTTGAGCTGGATAAACGCATTGGCAAAGCAGCTACCATGTTCTCTAGACTCACAAAGAGAGTATGGCTCAATAAGAAGCTGACGGCATATACCAAGATCCAGGTCTACAGAGCCTGTGTCCTGAGTACACTCCTGTACTGCAGTGAGTCCTGGACCCTTTGTGCACGGCAGGAGAGGAAGCTGAACATGTTCCATATGCGTTGTCTCCGACGCATTTTTGGTATCACCTGGCAGGACAAAGTTCCAAATAGAGTAGTCCTAGACTGAGCTGGAATTTTTAGCATGTATACATTACTGAAACAGTGACGTCTACGTTGGCTCAGGCATGTCGTGAGAATGGCTGACGGTCGGATTCCAAAAGATCTCCTGTATGGAGAATTAGTGGAGGGAAATCGCCCCAGAGGGAGACCACAGCTGCGATACAAGGATATCTGCAAGCGGGATCTGAAGGCCTTACGAATGGACCTCAACAGATGGGAAACCTTGATATCTGAGCGTTCAGCCTGGAGGCAGGCGGTGCAGCATGGCCTCTCCCAATTTGAAGAGGCACTTGTCCAGCAGGCCAAGGCAAAGAGGCAGTCCCGAAACCAGCCAAATCAGGGAGCTGGACAGGGGACAGATTGTATTTGTCTTCAGACTGTCATTGTCGTATTGGCCTTCTCAGCCACACTAGATGCTGTTCCAAGTTCTCTATTCAGAGCACGTTACCATAGTCTCTCGAGACTGAAGGATGCCTAATCTAACATTTCTCGTCCAACTGGCATAGCTCTTTCTGTTGTCCTAAGGGGATGGGAAGCCCATAAAAAGCCAGTGTGGTGGTTTAAGTATTCGACAAGGACTGAGGAAACAACACAGGTTCAAACTCTCACTCAGTCATGAAGCTTCCTGAGTGATCTTGGGCTCATCCCTATTTCTTAATCTAACCTGCTTCACAGTATTGTTCATAAATTAACATTATCAAGAAAAAAAACCTTGTTCACCCATTTTGAAAGAAGTGCAGAATAATATATATATATAAATAAGTTTATACCTATGTTGTACGCAAGACATCTGCACAGTATAGCAGCCTTCCCTAATTGGTTACCATCCTGATATTCTGACTACAACTTCCATCAACCAGCCAGCATGGCTTTTGTCAGGGTATGTGTCATAGTCCAGAACAGCTGGAAGGTTTTGGGTAGAGAAAGGCAGATGTGCAAATGTGCATACTTTTGTCCCATTATCATCTCTGATCAAACAGCTTTTGATCTCACTTCCCAGTTTAACTGAAACTTTTCAGAGGAGCAATCCTATGAATAATGAAGTCTTGTGCCACAGCTCTGTAATGGCATAACATTTCATGGACTGCAGCCCACCTACATTTCATGAAGCAGGGTTTACTTCATGATAGTCTCTGTGTGACAAAACTTGCTCGTCTTTAAGATGTCACAAACGTTCCTGGTTGTTTGTGAAAGGTTTTGGTTACTTTTGTAGCTACAGATGCATGACTTCACTAAACATTGTAGGAGAAATATTTCATGCCTCAGCTGTTGGCTCCCGTTTCACACCCATGTTGCTGCGCTGTGAGCACTGAGGCAATGATACCATGGATACGAACAGTGCATTTTGTACCACATGACAGTGGCTTCCAGTACTGTTTTGAAAAATAACAAGTAACTCAAAAGCTAATGAATTATAGTTATTCTTAAGACATGGGAAGTATGTTCATTTGAATAGCTGTACTTGTTTTTAATGGCGTTCATTACAATTCTAATAGGAACTGACTTCTTTACAAAAGTAATGTTCCAAGCCCTGAGTCTGGGTGCTAAATGGTGAAACTAACCAACTATGTTACCACTACAGAACAGGGGCAAAACCACCTTGTTTGGAGGTGGATAGTGTTTATTAATGTCATTATTATGACTCTTTTTACTTCCTCATTTATATTTCTCATGATTTATTTCTTTTCACTATGCAATTATTGTTGTTCTAGTTTTGAGAAAAGAAGAAGTGAAAAAGCTGGAGGATTATTGCACAAAGTGTCATGCTGGCCATATTCATATAAGAGTATGCTAATTCTACTGGAGAGGGAGTGAGGGGAATTTATTAACAGGGTTTGAAAAAGAACTCCAGCTCAAAATAAAACCAGAATAGAGAACCTTTAAAAAAAAGAAACAAAAACATACAACCCATTTCCTTCCCAACAGACCCAGCAAAGAGACCAAATGTGTCCAATTAAATCAGAAGTTACCACAGATGTTTCTTCTCTCAACTGCCCACTCACCTGTCTCAAGCAAAAGCTTAGCTTCATCCAGGAACCAAACACTATCTCAGCCAAGGTGTCACTCACAACCCAATGACTACATGTAGAGCTCCTTGATTATTCCTAACGCAGGTCAGTGTTCATAGATAAATGGGAAGGGCCATGTGTGTTGACATTTTCTGTGTATTCCACTACATGAATCAGAATAATTGAGTTGGAAGGGGCCTATAAGGCCATCAAGTCCAACCCCCTGCTCAATGCAGGAATCCAAATCAAAGCAGATCTGACAGATGGTTGTCCAATTTTCTCTTGAATGCCTCCAGTGCTGGAGCACTTACCACCTCCGAAGGTAATTGGTTCCATTGTCATACTGCTCTAACTCATCCCTGTTAAATTTCATTCTGTTGTTTTCCAGCTAAGCCTATCAAGATCTTTCAGACATTTGTTCCTGTCTTCCAAGACATTAACTATTCCACCCAATTTTGTGCCATCCACAAATCTGACAAGTATTCCCTGCACTCCCTGATCCAAGTCATTAATAAAAATGTTGAAGAGCACAGGGCCCAGGACTGAGCCCTAGATACCTCACTTGTTACCTCCTCCCAGTTTGAGAAAGAGCCATTAATCATCATCCTCTGAGTACTATTCTGTAACCGTGTATCCACCTGACACTTGTTCTATCCAGCCCACTCCTAGTTAGCTTACTAATCAGAATATAATGGGGCACTTTGTCAAAGGTTTAGTTGAAATCAAGACACAGTATGTCTACAGCATTCCCACCATCCACCAAGGAGGTTACCCAATCAAAAAAATAAGATTAGTCTGGCAGGATATGTTCTTGCCAAATCCATGTTGGTTTCTAGTTATTACTGCATTGTTTTCAAGTTGCTTGAAAACATCTGCATTTGATTAAAAGAAATCAAGTATGCTGTTGAATTGGCTTCACTTCTGTATAAAGGACAACATTAAACATAACTGATTAGTTAAAACCTATTGTGTCCCAAAGCTACCTTCCCTCCAGATCCCTGAAGTACTGAAGAACAGGAATAACTGTCCTATAAACACAGATGGGAGAAGTTACCTTTTTGGACTACAGTCAACACAGCCACTGGCCAGGTCATTCTAGGAGCTGTGCTCCAAAAAATCTAACTTTCCACCTCTCTGACTATAGGTAATGCAAACTTGTCACTATATATGAGTAACACTTGTTTTTATATGCTAAGACTGGAAGATAAACGAAAGAAACTTACAACCAATGGTTCCTTTAACTGTATTGTTAACACATTGTTCTTCCTTATTACAGATGCCTGTTCTTTCCAACATTACTTCAAAACCAAGTTCCCTGTTGAAAAACAGTTTGCATTTTTTTAAAAAAAGCATCCACTTACCAACCACACCATAAAATATGAAAACAAAGCAATCCATAGGGTGGATAAGATGAAGGTCAACATGAAAAAATTTTCCCAGCGTGGTTTACTGCAGTTTGGAATGGTGAAAAAGAGGATGAATATCAATGGCCAGCTCAGAATCCATTTCACTTTTTCCATTTTTCCTTCTGAATAGCAAAGACAGGAAAGCAAAATTTTCTTTTAGTAAGTTTTCTATTTAAAAGTCTTACTTCTGTTTAAGCATAATTAAAGCAAAAATGTATGTAAATGAAGCCAAGTTAACAGTCCTCCATTTTAACGATGAGGGAAATAGTAACAGAACAGGATTTAAAATTTCACACTCCGGGTGATCCATGCATGCGTGGAGTCTCATCGCAATATTCTAGAGCTTGTGGGATCAGACAAAGACACATTAGTACAAGCCCCTTCTCCCCGTATATGT
This sequence comes from Intellagama lesueurii, assembly GCA_037013535.1. Classification (NCBI taxonomy): domain Eukaryota; kingdom Metazoa; phylum Chordata; class Lepidosauria; order Squamata; family Agamidae; genus Intellagama; species Intellagama lesueurii. The sequence continues at coordinate 26,027,968 of JBAJHW010000001.1, forward strand.
ACCTTGGCACCAAGGCTCTCCCTTCAGTTAAGTCAACCACCGCTGTGAGTGAGGGCATGACAGTGGGGAGGATGAGCGGGATGTGTAAATCACAGAGGACTACTCAAAGAACTACAATTACAGGTAGGTAACCTGTCCTCCTTCTTTGTGGCCTCTGTGAATCACACTCTGGGTGACTAAAAAGCTGGCTCACCCAGAGGAGGGTGTCACACCAAGGTAGAAGAAAGTATAGCTCTTCCAAAAGAGGCATCAGACTTCTGCTGAACATCTAACTGGTAGTGGTTGATGAAGATAGACGGCTGTGATCAGGTGGTGGATGTGCGGATATCCTGGAGGGAGGTTACACACAGGAAAGCTGTGGACGCTGCCAAGGCTCTCGTGGAATGTGGGCGGAGAGGCTGTGGTACTGGTGTACGTGCAAGCTGGTAGGTGAGTTGAAAAGCAGAGGTGACCCACTTGGAGATGTGTTGGAAGGTGACTTAGAGCCCTCTTGAGGGGGGCTGGCAGCTGATGAACAGTCGAGGAGACTGTCAAAAGGGCTACGTGCAGGCCACATAAAAGACAAGAGCATGTCTGACATCTAAAGTGTGAAGGATGCGTTTGTGAAGAGTGGATGGAGATGGAAAAAAGAACGGAAGGACCACAAGCTGAGAGAGGTGAAACTGAAATACAACTTTCGGAAGGAATGGAATGTCCATAAAGAGACAAACCTTGTCAGGGTGGAACTGAAGGTAGGGATAGTTGGAGCGTAGAGCCACCAGCCCACTGACGCGTCATGTGGAGGTGACTGCCACAAGGAACAGAGTTTTAAATGTTAGAAGGAATAGATCTGCAGATGCTAGTGGCTCAAAGCAAGCCCATGTGAGATGTCTGAGTACTAATGTCAATGACCAGGGGAGGTGGGCGGGGGAGGAGTGGACGTCAGGTTATATATGTGTTAACCCCTTAAGAAAACGCTTGCAGATTGAAGAATGTTTGAAGAATTGAGAAGCTGGAGAGGTTGGTAACTGATGTCCAACAATAGCAGAGAGAGATATCCTAAGCGACGACATAGGGAGTCCTCGGCGCTTAAGGTGCAGAAGGAAACATAAAACTGTGTGAAGAGAAGAATTAGTCAGTGACCGGACTACTGTAGAAGTGAAGGATTGAAACTTTTTCCACTTATAAAAATAGGCCAGTCTGGTGGAGGGTTTCCTGGCCTGATGGAGGACATTCATCGAGGAGGCAGAATCCTCCATGCTGCCAGATGAAATGCTGGGAGATCTGGGTGGAGGATCTGAGCCCTGTTTTTGATGAGAAGGTGAGGAAGACGAGGAAGGTGGTAGACTTTGGATGCCAGTTGATGCAGAGCCAAGAACCGGGGCTGACCACGGAGCTATTAGAATGGCACTGGCTGCTCTGGGGGCCATGCATTTTGTAAACACCCAAGCCGCTGTGACCAGTTCAAATTGTAACCTTCTGAACTGACAGGCCTGACACTTGAACTGGAAGCGGAGGTAAGACCTGTGGGATAGATTGATGGAAATGTGGAAGTAGGTGTCCCATAAATTGATGACTGTGATCCGATCTTTCTTTTGAAGTAGAGGAAGAATGGACTCGAGTGTATCCATGTGAAACTTAGTAGTGGTAATATACTGATTCATGTCCTTGAGGTCTAGAATAGGGTGAAGGATACCGTCCTTTTTGGGGACTGTGAAATAGCAAGAGAAAAACCCTTTCATTGTGTGGTGGAGTGGCAGCGGTCCTATGGCGTCTTTCAGTAATAAAGAATGTATTCTTTCCTGCAGGGTTACCAATGGAGGTGTGATTTTGTGAGATGATGGAGGAAGTTGGTGGAATTCTATATGGTACCCCAATTCGATGATGGACAGGACCCAAGCATGTGTGGTGGTGTTCCTCCACGCAGGTGAGTGTTGCCATAGAGTGAGTGGAAGCGGGTGGTGAGTGGAAGGTGGTAGTAAGATCTCAGCCAGTGGAATGTCAAACATGATGCTTGGGCTTGCAGTCGTGGTGTTTTATTGGCGGTTCTTAGGATGGAAAGATTGCTGCTTATAATAAGGGGCAGTGGTTGTTTGCCTCTGAGGTTCTTGTTGAAACCTCTGGTAGGAGGTATAGGGACGGCGTCACTGTGTGCGCAAGTTGCGGGTGCTGTTGGTATGTAGGGCAAAGTCCCCAGCGCGTCACAGCCATCCACTTCTTCTGTACATTTTCCAGAATATCATCAGTTTCAGCATTGAACAAACCCACACCACTGAAGGGAAGGTCTTTGATGTGGGCACAAGCATCTTCCACAAGGCCTGTTGTCCTAAGCCATGAAAAACAGTGAAGTGCAACAGAGGTAGCCATAAATTTAGAGGTGGCATCAACAGTGTGGTGTGCTGCAAGCATTTGTTGTTTAACCACCGAGAGGCCTTCTTGTTGAAAAGTTTGTGCCAGGCAGTGCTTCGATTAAGGGAGACATGTTGTTCCATAAGAAGCACAACCCACACTGTAAAGGCTGAAGAGGAATAGAGCCAGCGGCCCACTGAGTTGATGCGTCCACTGTCCTTGTTAGGCAGAATAAGGTTTTGTTGATGTTGAGAGCAAGATTGAGATGCTTCAACAACAATGGAGTTAGGGGCAGGCTGCTTTTGCAGAAAGACAGAATTGGGATCATGAACCCGGTAGAGGTTGTCAATTCTTTGGGAAATAGTGTGTGAGGAGGCTGACCTCATCCAGGAGCGTTTTGCTGTTCCCACAACTGATTTGTCTGTCTTTTATGAGAAACTTGTCTGGACAACTACAGCAACAGCAATTTCACTCATGGAAACCAGCAGAGACCTGCTTGGAAAAACAGCAGATCACAGTGGATCTCCACCGATTAATACAGAGGGAGTGACAAGTGTCTCCTTTTTACCTACTTGGCTGTGTAATCCACCAACAAAGTAAGTTATTTACAAAACCCATACAGACTGAAACACAGGTGCAATTAAATCAGTAGGCAGGCATATTTATTTATTTATGTAGGGAATGTAACAACTAAAAACAAGTTGTACTTTCATAAAGTGTAATCAATAATGGTTCTGTTGAATAATCTATCCCATGATACCTTCAGGGCAGGACTTTGGGGCAGATATCCAGGGCAATAGTCGACAAAATAAGCAGAAAGGTGCCCAAATGCAGCAGTGCTAACTTATTACACTTTAAAGCAAGTGTACTAATACACATTACCATCTAAACAGCAGAGTCCTCTTAAAACTGTAAATCCAGACTCTAAAATTACCAAAGGGCACCAACTAACATCACCTGGCTCTCCCCTTCAATAGCATTCTTGCCCACCAGCCTTCATTCTCTCTCTTACTGTCCCCTCAGTAACTCTGAGTTACTGAGTCACATATTATAGCCAATTCTTCATCAGAACAGAAAAATCACCAAAAGGTGATAATGTACAATTGTCCCAAAAGGAGCTACTCTTATAGCTTGTAGCATGCAAATAAACTGGCTTTGTTTTAAGAGTGGTCTACGCTACAGGATTCAGATTTCTCAGCCAGATAAGTCTACTTGAATCATGTGTCTCCAGCTGAGCTTAATGGCACAAATGTCTGCTTTTGTATTAATTCAGCTGACTATTACAATCTACTAATCCTCGGTCTTTGGCCCTCCAGATATTTTCAACTGCAGTTCTTAGAATCCAGCATTACAGGTCATGCTGGCTGGGAATTTTGGGAGCTGAGACCCAACAACAAATGAATTCTCAAGGTGAAGAGCCCTGTTCTAAACAACAGCCTCTGTCTTCTAAATGGCTTGCTTATAAATAACTTACTCATCTCTTCATCTACTTTTCTGCCACATACAGATAAAATTTTGCAAACTCAGCATTTATTAAGAGGGATCCAATTTGTGCAATTCTGAATGCAAGCATTAGGGCTGATCTATTTATTACAATCAATTGCTTGAGGTACACAAGCAGACAGACATATACACATATTTTCCATAAATGTAACTCTCTTGACCTTCCATAAAATTTCTGAGTTTCAGTCTAAAGAAGCCAAGAACTTTCTTTTCAAGAACGTTCACCAGGCTTATCCTTGTGATGATGCCTCTCAGGGCTGCCTGAAAAGATGGGCTGATTATTAACCCAGTCTTTACTCTAGATGTGCCCTTCTTGCTCTTGCAAGTGTTATTCATATAAATATTCTTAAGAGGAGGAAGAGGGAATTTACACAGCACTTTAGCACATTTGTGTGTCAACAGGGAGTGCTCTGAAGCAAAAAAACAAAAACAGAAACATGCATAGCAGAGGAGATAAATGCTCCTTTTTTGGACTACAACCTGGACTACCAAACTGGTTGTAGGATCCCAAGGGTTGCAATCCTCAAAAGCAAATTTCCAACCTCTTCTTCACAAAATCTACTGATGAAACATGGCAAGCAACAGATAAATAACAACTGTGTGCCATCAAGTCAATTTTGACTTATGGCAATCCCTTTTCAGAGTTTTCCAGGCAGAGAATACTAAGAAGTGGTTTACCATTCCCTTCTTCTGGGGGGTGGGGGGTGGGACTGTGCAGTTTACCCAAAACCACACAGGCTGGCTCTTCTGGGATGCACAGTGGGACACTGAACTCCCACCCCCTGGCTCTGCAGCTGGGAAAGTTTAAACTGGAAACCATCCTGACTGCTGTCAGTACAAATCACTGAATGTAACAGCGCATATAATGCAAATCTATAGAACTGGGCTATCCATATCCTATAGTTTCCTTGAGCTCAATTGCTTAGTGACATAAACTTAAAATATCTAAACCACTGTGGCATATACTTAAATTAGCCTTATACTTGTAATGACATCAGTGATTAGGTAACACTTCTCAAAGTATGAAGCCAATAAGGCATATGAATTTGTTTTTAGCAGGATCACATCCTGATATAATGAGTCAGGACTACTTTTGTTGCAGTTAAATAATTCTACCTGTGTGAAAATGTAATATCTTGGGATTCAGCTCCAGGTGAAGAAGGAACATTACTCAACATTTTGCTGCTGAGAGCTCCAGTTGAAAAACAACTCAACTGTGCTTATCCAGCCTTCATTGGATTCAACAGACCAGACAAATCAAGACTAGAGGAAGGGGAAACAGCTTATACAAGATAGAGAAAGATACTGCCAGGTATTGGGAGTATGGGAAGTAGAATTTGGAACCTTAACCATTTGACTAGTTCTTCAAGGCAGGGTAATCTATCTTCCTCATTCATTCTATAATAAGCATTTTAGATTTACCTGGAAGTGAAAATGGAGATAAGTTGACATGTTCATTTTCCACTTCCTGGTTACCCATGTGGATGGCCCCATTTTCAATATTTTCATGTTTCCCATTCTGGATGAGCTTCCCATTAGAAGACTGGATTAATCTCTGGCGCTAGAAAACATATAAATCAAATCCAGTAAATATTCTCAAACAATTTCCAAGAGTTTCCTGATCCTGATCTACAACTTTTTTGAACTGTTGCCGTCTGGCAGAAGATATAGAACAATTAAGACTCGGACCACACGTTTTCTGAATAGTTTTTATCCCAAAGCTATAATGGCACTTAATAATGAGCTTAAAGACCACCAGTAGTGAATAGTTGGACAGTGTTACTTGGCCTGCGGTGTAGATGTTTGTATTCTTAGTGGGGGATTTTTAGTGGGGGGGAGTGTTTGGGGATTTTTTATGTGTGTGCATGTGGGTCTGGTCTCTGGGTGTCTGTGTGAATTTCGTTGTATGTGTATACTATGTATATACTTACAATGACAATAAATTTATTTGATTACTTCTTTTTATTTTTTGTTTGTTTTTGCCATCTAATCCCCCCGCCCTCACTGATCAAACTTGTTAGCCCTGATGCTCCTCTATGGCTAAAATTCAAATATTGCTCTAGCCCATTCATGGAAGTGAACTACATGAGTATGTATGCCTGTAACTCCACCCAATGTCTAGCATATTGATCTTTATGAAAAAGTCTCCTTTTTTGTAATTCTTCCTACCTTATTACAATTGCCATAATATGACATATACAGCTACATCTATGGACTAAACTTTGTGCTGTCATATCAATAAAGCTAGAAGTACTTCTTTCCTATCTCAAATACCTCTTTCTCAGAAGTAGACAAGACAATGTTTGGTCCTCCTGACATTTTCTGGACTACAAGTCCCAGTCTTGTGAGGACTTTTGCCTATGGGCTGGGATTTATGGGAGGTGAAGTCTACAACTTTTGGACTGACAGTGTTTTCTAAACACTGGACTAAACTTTACAAAAAGTGCTCCAACTCAATTGATGCTACAGTTGTTGCTTGCTTAACCTTCCCTACGTTTTCATTCCATAACATAAGAATGTGCAACGAGGACTGCTGATTCTGATCAAACATCAATCTATTCCAGCACTTGTTTCTTAAAGTAATTAAATGACTGCGTCTAGGAAGGCCACCAGCAGAACATGAATGTAAGAGCTTGTTCACATTTTTGTTCACCAGCATAATGCCTCAAAACCAAAGCATGGCAAAATTATTTTTGGGGTTATAGCTCCCAAACTTGCCCTGTAAGCAAGGCCATACTGGTCAGAGTACCTGCCAATAGTCCAAAAAAGTAACTTTTCACAGCTTTGCTCTGAACATGGATGTTCAACACTGTGTCCAGACTAATAGCTATTGATAGACCTTTCCTCCATGGATGCATTAATCCTCTTTTACTCTATCTAACCCAGTAGCCACCAGCACATGCTGATGCAGTGAATTCCATACATTAATTGTGTGTTGAGTGAAGAAGTACTTCTAATAATGAAATGGATCCAGATTAACTCAGAACAGACACACAGAAATCAGCAGGATATCTTAGTTGTGACTAACTTAACACCCATTGATTCTCTACTCTTAGTACATGTATGAATTCAACACAATGGAAGTTACATCACTTTCTTGCTATTTTTATCTTTCCTGTCCCTGGGAACATAGAAAGCTGCTTTTTCTGGAGCCAGAATTTTGGTCCATCAAGGCCTATATTGTTCACCCTACATAACAGTAATGGCTCTCCAGGGTTTCAGACAGGTGTTTTTTTCCAGGTCCCGGGGCTGAATCTGGGACCTTCTGTGTCCTTTCAACAGTAGTTTCTTTGTGCAAATAGCTTTGAAAAATAAATTTTTGCAAAGTACCATATATCTTGATTGCTCCATAAACAATATATAATAGAAATTAAAGGAATTGCAAAAATATAAAATGATTCATTTACTTTGCATTTCAACTACTCTCATCCTTGTAGGCTTACCTCGTTAATAATGATCCTGCTTGCCATCCGTAGCCTGGTTCTTGGTCCAAATTTGTTTGTAATCATTATTCGCAAGCCAGCTTCAGGAAAACGATATTTCGGAGGACTGGAACAAATTATCTCATCGACCATCACCACGGAATTTCGGCCATATTGTTGCATTCCCTTCACTATTGATCACAACACCAATGGTTAATGTACCTTTTTCACTGTGCTTGTCTTTCCTCTCTTTGCCTCACAATAGTTCCTTCAGATTTCAGTTTGAAATGTTAAAAATCTTGAATTATTTGATTTTCTAAATGCAGCCAGGTCAGGTTGCACATTAAGAAGAGTGTTTCAAGATGTGGTTATGTGAAAACAGATTGGCTTTGTGTGGGAATAGATTGCCCTTCATCCTGACTCCATCTCTTTGACTTACAATTATTATTGTTGCTATCATTGCTGCTATTGTTATTTTGCAGGTTTGGCTCTACATTCAGATACTTCCAGGTAATTCATAATAAAAACTGTAATCCAATCAAAATTCTTCCTCCTTGATTTCAACAGGAAAGTGTGGGACATGTTCAAGTCTCTCCCATCAAAACTAATAAGTCTCAAAACCTATTTGTCTGTAATAATAACAGTGATGCTAACAACTTGCTAATAACTGAGACAAAATAGATAGCTTCTGAAAAATTAGTGTTGCTGTTGATCAAAATAGAATAAAATAAAATAAAAAGAACAAGTTCATTGTACAATCACAATTTTAGAAGAGTATCGTCTCTACCTTTACTATAACATGTCAGCCTACTGTACAGCTTAGTAAAAGCTTGTTTTGATGGATTTGTGATTATCTATATAAAAATGGAAGCTTTACAGTATACATCTCAATTTCTAAACCCAGATATAAAGCATATAGCCCTGAGTATTAATAAAAGGAAAACATAAGTGCATGCAAGTATTACAACAAATGCTATCAGCGAGACAAAGGAGGTACAGTAAGGCTTAGCAGACAGGAGACATATGGTGTTAGAATACACACTGCAGTGAAGTAAAATATTAACCCCAGAAAAAAAGGGAAATCAGAGAAGGGAAGGGGTGAAGGGCAATAGCATTATTTGTCGCCCAGTTATTGACTTTTAAAAATATATACACACACATGTATTTGTAGTAGGTTACTTACGTTAAGAGCAACAGGAAAGTTTAGTGTATGTGTGGAAAATAAATAAATAAACCATTAGTGCATAATTCCAGGCTGAAAGCTCTGCACATCTGGGAAAACACAGAGTTAAAGCAAAAGGATAAAAGAAGATTCCTTAGAAAAGTCTCACACATGATGACTGCATGCCTGTTATTTCAAACATAGGTAAAGATAGAAAAGAGAGATAAGAAAGAGCCCCAACCAACATTTTGTTTTAAACTGTATCCTGGAGAGAAGCACTGTCTTCTGCAAAGCTACCCAGGGCTGAGTTCAGTTCGCTGATTTCTCTCTCCTGCTTAAGAAATGCAGTGCCCAACTGGGACATGTGAGAGGCAATATGAAGGTGCACAGAAAAGGTACAAAACGTGGGCTGAGTTTGCACAGTCAATTGTCTAAACTACAAAAGGAAAATAATTGAGGAAGTAGGAACAAAGTTGAACTGCATGACCCTGACAGCATCTGGGGATAGAATCCTATTTTGAAATAATAATATAAAATAATAATATTTTAAAATAATTCCCTATGCAGCAAAGTCCTGCAGGGGGGGAAATGACACATCAAGGAGATGGTAGGCTGAAAACTTTCTCCTTGCTTTATGTATGTATTTATTTAATACCCTGCCTTTCTGCCAAGAAAGAACTCATAGCAGCCAGCAATGCCAAAATACAAATCAGAAACAAAATCTTAATTAAAAGCTTAACATTAAACACATAAATATTCCCCACTGTTCCTCCTTGATGGGGCTGGACATGATGATCCAAGGGTCCCTTCCAACTCTGTAGTTCTAAGATGAGGATGATGATTAAATATAAATACAATTAAGTACACAACAATAAATTGCAAACACAATTTTAGAAACACAACAGAAGACACAATCAGCATTGAAGGTAGTTTTCTATCTAAATTCTCTAACCCTTTTACCTGAGATAGCTGTGCACATTGCTCATTTACAGCACCTTCTGCTTCAACATTCCTTGTTGTTGTTGTTTAGTCGTTAAGTCGTGTCCGACTCTTCGTGACCCCATGGAAGAGTTGTGTCCGACTCTTCGTGACCCCTCAACATTCCTACTGAGCTGCAAAAGTAGACCAAGCGATCCCTGACCAATCTCTTGTTTGAAATGGTGCTACTTAAATTGGCTCCATCACAGCTGAGCCTAGAGTTGCTACATCAACAGGAGTCCAGTTCCTGCAATTTCAAGCCCCCAACCTGGAACAGAAGGGTGATGTTATAAGGACTTCACCCTTGAGATGTCATAAGGAACAAAACCCTTCAGCAACCACAACAAAATGCTCTGTGTGTGACAGACACTGTGGAGACAAAATTTGAAGGCCAATATAGCAGTGCCTGCTGAGAACAATTTTCAGGTTGAAGCCTACTGCCAGTACCTTGGTAGAAGGAACAGGAACACTGTTTTCTAAACCAAAGGTGGAACTAAAGAAAATATTGATCTATTCGTAGATCTCTGAGTGATCCTCAGTATGTCAGGGTTCTTATGTCAGCAGCCTCTGATTCTCTGAAATTTCAGGATCAAAGCCTGACACCTGCAGAATGTACTTCAAAACCTGAGTATCAGAGCCAAAGGCTAACACCTGGCAATATATGCCAGATGCTCTAGCTAAGAGCTTTGGAACAGTTACATTTTTGGACTGTAATTCCCACACCCTTCAAACAGTGGCCATGGTGGCTGGAAAATTCAGGGAGTTATATGCCTTTAAAAAGTAACTTTTCCAGACTTTGGCCAGCTAGACAGTCTAAGGACTTCACGTCTTCCCTGCTGCTTTCATTTCTGTTGGGTCATGACACCTGCCTTCCAAAAACTCTGTACTATATTTGGGGATGTGAGAACAAATCATGAATGATGATGGCACTACAAATTTTTTAAATGCCCAAAGGCACTGTGTATACTTCCTTGCACTTGAGCACTTTTCTTCAGGGATGCAAGCAAAGGAAATCACGCGGTTTCATTATATATCCAACAGAGGCACTGAAAAGGTCAGATTTTAAAATGGCCACCTTTGAAGGAAGAAATGTGTGTTAACAAAATGATCACTGAGGATGAAGAGCACACAAAATAGATTCAAAGAGAATCTTTTTCTGTCTTAAGACAAGTGGTTGGAAGTTGCTGATTATGGCTGACAAGAAGCATCTGGGGTTGCACCTTACGTATGGTGCTACTGATCCTCAGTAACCAGGTAAGGTGTTAGTGGCACACTTTTAGAGTGCTACCAAGCCCACCCATATCTTGTAATCTCCAGCTCCAGTGGAATGCTAGAATTCCACACATAGGTATGCAGGGCGTTACAACTCAGCACATTTGGAGGGTGCCCAGTTGGGAAAGGCATGCATAAGGTGCAAGTTTCAACTTAAGACAGAAACTTGGACAGCTTTAGGCATGCCATTATCTCTTTGCTTCAGCCCCAAGACTTGGGCTGTTCATTATTGGGAGGGATGAAACTATCTATCTGCTGGGGGTTGTTGCAGGCATTATTGAGATAATCTGTGTGAATTCCCCAACCCAGGTTGTGTAATATGATGGACTATTTCATTTGTTACAGATAATGGGGCCTGTAATATGACATCTCTGCAAGGAACTAGGTTGAGGAAGACTGATTCATCTGAGCCACTTCTAACACTTAGGGAAGAGTGCTGCAGGAATGCTAAGGGCCATTCTTCCTGTTGCTCTTCTCCCAATTGACATCCTCATGAGTGTCCTGATTTTTGATGTGGCAGGCCTAAACAATGACACAACCAAATTAGCCTCCCAGGTTCTTCAACCAATAGGTTCTTGTTCTTCCTGCATTTCTTTCCCTTTTTACTTTGAATGATGAGCTGTAACAATCTGTACTTTTCAGTCCTCGTTGCGTGACTGACGTATTCTAGCTTTCAGCATTTTATGATTTTTTTGGTCTTTTTTTTACTTGCTACACTGTTCACCCTCTCAGTGTAAGAAATCCATTAAATAAGATTATAACCAAGAATAAGAGGTCAACTATAACTGCTTTTCACTGAATCATTGGACTTCAATGAAAGAGGAAGCTGTGGTGTTTTCAGGGAGCTGATCTTATAAATGATGACTCTCTGGTGGATTTCTTTAGCAATGTCTCTGAAGTGCACAATGCATCAACAAAAGCAACAGAAAAGCATCACCACAGTTTCCATTCACTACAGAACTTAACCCTCAGAGTGCTAATGAGGTTGAGGAGTGCAAATGAAGAGTCTGGAAGGATTCAGAAGGATGTAAGATGCACTTTACAGTGGCATCAAAGTTGTGGCTTATAGGCAGGAAGAATGAACTGAACGTTAACTGCTTAGACACATATGACTCCTCTGCTATTAATGAGTTCCATTCTCTCGCTTTGTTATTTCCATCTGTTCATCTTAGAACTTGAAATTATATGTTGCAGATAGTCAGGAACTTGGTGGCCTGGAGATTATGCTGGAATGTGCCCCAGATGAATGGGATTGGGCTTCTGAGATGAAGAAGCTGGGCAAAAATGGCATGAGTGCCAGACCAGACTGAGAAAATAATTACAGAGACTTAAGAACGGTCAATAAAAATATAAGACGGGCCTCTAAGAACTTATCTACAGTGACTTTTAGGTGAAGTTAGAATATACTATGGATATAATATGTAATATAATATAATATGTTAAAAATAATGTTGTTACTTATTGCTCTTTATCTTTTTGGTTAACAAGAGCCAATGCCACTACTTTCAAGCATTTTGATTAGGTTATTTCTGCAAAATAAAAATATTATTTCATAAAGTTATCTTTTCTAAGGCAGTTTCTGGACATTTCAGGACTTTTTTGGATTATTAAAATGATTATGTGTAAATCAGTCAATAAGTGGTGCCTTAACAACACATTAGTAATGAATGAGTAACATTAATCATTACTGAAGACCAACTAATAACATTTATATTTTTTTAAAAATGACCATGAACTCAGTAAGATTCTGAAGCTCTGGGCTAAAACCTGGCTACTGCCTAAAGAAAAGATTGGCCTAAAGTTTGGCTGATTCCAAACAATTCACAGGTAGCTAAGAGAAATAAACAGGTTTCCTGATTGTTTGGAGCTTTGCTGAAATCTGGGGGGGACAATGCAGTAAGAATACCTGTGGGCTGAGGAGGGGGCTGTTCCCAAAATCACAGGGGACGGCTCGTCCATCTATGGTCATTAACTACCTATGCAATGCAACTGCTTTTCTCTTCATTCACAACTTGACCACCAACGAGGGCAGAAATATACTACAGACCAGGTGATTCTGATAGCTGTTGATCATGATGCTCTCCTGCCTGGTCCAGATGGATCCAGTTCCACCATCTGCTTGGAAGTGTTTTTGAAACCAATGAACAAAACCAGACCAAAGGAAAGTGTGATTTCTCCTGTCTGCTTCCTATCTCAAGCACGATTTGCTCAGACAAACCATTTTTTTAAGTGAGTAAGAGGCAGAATATGTGCAGATGATACTTGTGCACTGAGTTCAAAGCCATGTGATTACTATCACACCAAAATCTCGTGTGCACATTTTTACTTTTATCCCTTGCCTTGTTTACCAAGAAGTCACTGGTTTGGAACACAAGGCAGGCTTCTCTACAAAATGATTCACTATGACTGAGCAAGTACCTAGTATAGCTAACTGCAATCCTTATCTATCAAAAGGCAAGTAAGGCATTGATCACCCCAGAAATATAAGGGATGCCCGGAGTTTTCAGGTGAATATCAACAGTGTTTATCCTAGAGATATTGTGGTTAAGAGTTATATCGCAATTTGAAACTTCAGAGGCAAGCTCCTGTTCCTCACTAAGGGCCTGTCTACTGTAAAGTGTTCAGGAAGCTAAAGATGAAAATCGCTGCTAGATTTCCACTTGCTTTCAAACTCATGTACATGTTAGCCTTTAAAACACTAGAAGATTGTTATTGTTGTTGATGCAGCAGACAATCAAGCTAACCTTCTGGAATGTGGATGAGTTGTATACACATCTGATCCATGTCCTGCACAAACCCACCCTTGGTATTTTATTACTGTAGGTTTCTATTGACCAGCTAGGAAGCAAAGCCAAACGTGTGTGGGTCATCACAATAAAACGCATAGGGGTGTCCAGCCAGTGAGCTATTACTGTATTGTCAAAACATGAACATTAGCTGCAAAAGTACACATCTTCGCTTCTTGCATATAAGGCTCATCTCTGAAATTGGATTTTCCTCCAGGTAAAAAGCTTTTTATATATGAGAATCCAGTAATAGAAGCTTTTATGTTTCACCAGTCACAGCTCTTGAAAGCAATAAAAGTTACAAGCTTCAAAGGCAGCTTTGCAGTCTGTGAACCTCCCTTTTACTCTAACCCTCAAGTAATACAATTCCTGCTGTTAGGATGAAGAAGGCAGCAGGGAGTGAGCAGGTGCTCTTTGTTCGAAAACAATCAGGCTTTGCACTCATATACTGGAGAAGATTAAGGTGAGAGTCAAACCTCTCTGACCAGGGAGAGGTGTTAACAGACAACCCAGACTTCCTTGCTAGATGCAGCGTGCAAAGCTAGAAGGGCACCCTGCTTCGGCAAAATCATGACCTGAGCAAAGTAAAATTCCCACCCCAAAGAAATGTGAAAGACAATGGCCAGGGCAACAGAAAGTGGGGACATATTTTGCCTAGCAACAAAAAAAGCTGCTGACTAGTGGCTGTGAGAAGAAGTTGACTATGTTTTTGGACTACAACTCTTAGAATCCCCCAGCTAGAATGCCTACTGGAGATTCTAGGCTTTATAATCCAGACATAACGTCCAGGCTCGGGAAGGGGAGGTAACAAACAAGGGCATATTACTATATAGGTTTAAAAAGGCAAATACAGTGATGCCTCGCAAGACGAATGCCTCGCGCAACGAAAAACTCGCAAGACAAAAGCATTTTGCAATTTTTTTGGTGACTCGCAAGATGAATTTTTCTATGGCCGTGCTTCGCAAGACGAATTTTTTTTGCATTTTTTTAAACTTAAATTTCAATGCATTCCTATGGAAAACCGCGCTTCGCAAGATGAAATTTTCGCAATACGAAATGACTTGCGGAATGAATTATTTTCGTCTTGCGAGGCATCACTGTAGTTTAATTTTGAGCTGAACTTGCACAGTATAAAGTGTGATACATCAGTTTTTCCCCCAAACTGGAATTCTAATGGAAGACATAATCATAGAATCATAAAGTTGGAAGGGGCCTATAAGGCTATAGAATCCAACCCCCGGCTCAATGCAGGAATCCAAATCAATACAACATACCTGGAGGATGCTAAAGTTGATGAAGTCAGTTCTATGTGAATAATCAGCCCAGGGGAGGCTAGTGAACTGAATGGCACATAAGATGGAGGATTTCCTCCTTAAAGGAGCTACCAAGGTGCTGAGCATAGTTTGGAAATATGGTTCAGCTCCTTGGACAGCTATTATAAAGTTCAGATAAAAGCCTGGAGCAGATTTACTGCCATAGTGAAATTGGAGTCATGAGTTTTCACTGAACCAGCCAATATGACTGTTTCTTCTTGCTTGTAAAAACCACAGCAAAAGTAAAGCAAGAGACAAAATCCAAGAATGGAGTACTCTGGTTCAGTGTTCTCACTGCTTGAAATGGTTGCAAATCTCATGATTATGTGTGAAAAACAAGGCGTATATGCATATACCAGTTTCAATTAAAAAAACCTCCTGTAAATCATCATAGAGAAAGAATCAGAGACAGATGTGTACCTTCTTTCATGAGGAATTGGTAAAAAACCAAAAAAGCAAGAAGTAACACAAGGAGACTTACGTGGTTACTAATTTCACTAGTTGTGTTCTTGAATTTCACTAGTTTTTTCATTAAAACAATGAGACTAAATACAGAATTCCATCTTTCCTTGCTCAGTTCGAAAGGTGAGTACTTCTAGACGTTAATTAATGCACTAGTCTTTTAGCTGTTACCTCTTCACACAGAGTGCTAGGAACTTAACTGAAAAACTTATGAAGAGCAACATATCCTGCACTTTGGGCTGCCAGTAACAGACAGAATACGACATCAAAGTGTCAGAAAATCCACTTCTCCCTTGAATCCAGCAGTTGTATGCAAGGTTATGTTCTCCTGCAGATCTTCACTCAGTGTCACACGTTACACATGAACAAGGAAACAAATACTCTTTGTTTCCATACTCTATAGTCTGAACATAGTAAGTCTTCAAACTGTTTTTCATTCGGGCATACTTTCCACATGGTCTTGTCTGCTACACACAAGTTACACAGGATTCTTTCTTCATTGTCAATGTTAAAGTTGTATAGCTGATCTGTAGTCATGATCTTAGAATCTTAGAATGGCAAAGCTGGAAGGGACCCTACAGATCACCAAGTCCAGCCCATGTCAAGAAGGTACAGGAGGGAATCAAACTCCCAACTTCTGGCTCCTAAACCTAAACCACTGAGCTATGCAGCATGTTCAACTGCAGTCCTACTTCACCACTTTCTTCTTTCACTTCCACTAATAGTGAAATGCTGATATATAAAGACCTGAAAGGTTTGAGACCAAAGTACCTGTTGAAGCACCTTTCCCTAAGATCTAGCACCCATACCACTCACACCTCCCAGGCTTTGACCAGGATTTGGGCCTTCTCATTGGTGGCTGCCTCTCTGTGGAATGCTCTCCCTGTGGAGGTGCACCAGGACCCTGATCTCCTGATATTTAGAAAGCATATAAAATCCTTGCTCTTCAGAGAGGTGTTTCAGGACATCCTTTCTTTGCAATTGTTATTTTTTAAAAATATATATTCATTTTTCCACATTTATTGCTTTTTGTCGGTAGCTGCCATCTCATGCTTTCTGTGAGTTTTTTAATATTATTGTGGTTGTGGGTGGGTGGGGGATGATCGTCTTCTTTATGTTTATGCTTTTTTAAAGAAACTGCCCAGAGTAGTGGCAAGACACTAGATGATGTGGTATAGAAATTTAACAAACTAACAAACAAACTAACTAACAAACAAACAGTTGTTTCAGGTCATTGCTGCTATCTGCCAGTAAGATGGGGTCATCTGCATATCTTAAACTACTGATGTTTCTTCCACCAATTTTCAGTCCTTTTTCATTTGAATCTAGTTTGATTTTTTTGTATATGTGCTGCTTACAGATTGAACAGATAAGGAGATAAAATGCACCCTTGTCTGACACCTTTACCTATAGGAAACCATTCTATCTCTCCATATTCTGTCCTTACAGTAGCTTCTTGTCCACAATACAGGTTACCCATCAGAACAACCAAGTGCTAAGGCATAACCCATTTCTTCCAGAACAATCTATAGTTTCTTATGATCAAAGTCAAAGGCTTTGCTGTAGTTTATAAGGCACAGAATATGTACTAGGATAATTTAATAATCCCTCACAGGCTCTGCTAAATTACATTTATCTCAAAGTAGTGGAAGAAAGAAAGAAACAACAACAACAGAAAGTAAATGGACAATATTGTATAATTCTGCTTAAGACTGCAGAAGTTAGTAATTAATATATGAACCACCAATAGACAAAATATTTCACGGCAACCTTTTGTTCAGCTCCTGTCTGCTTAGCCTTACCTTTCCACAACAATGGTATTGTAGGGTCATCATGATCAAAGTCATAAGAGTCATTACCATCTTCCAGTTCGCTGTTGACTGTGTTGCCATTCCCAACATTCATACTTTTGATAGTAAAGAACTTCTGCATCTTCACATTGTACCTGGATGCAGAAAGGTAAGGGAGTAAATGCAGGTTGGTAGAGTTCTAAAGATGTTGTTAGCTATCTTTTCTATACCAATTTCTAATATCATTACCTCTGTGAGCAGGGTAGCTTGAGACACTGTGTTCTGTCCAACTGGGTGAGAACCATGTCACACATTATGTTTGTGATCTGGCCCAGATTAAGTACTTATACGTCCCCCTGACTTCAAAGGGAAAATGTAGAGGCTCTGCTCATCCCTCTTACACTAAATGCAGTAGGACCTGGAAAAATGATGTACATATGCAACAAACACATAGCATTGCTACATGAGATAGGCAGCAGAGAATGACTGTAGTTCATTGCCACATGTACACGGAGCCACAATATGTTGCAGCATAATATACTGTCTTATAAGAAACATGGTTTTGACTTTGTATTTTGCATTCCTTGCATAAAGCATATCCTGAAGACATTCTGTCAACACAACAATTGAACAAAGACCACAGTAGGTACACATGACATTAGTCTCATTCAGGAACAACACAAAAGAAGACACAGCCCTCAACTGTGCATATACAGGAAGCTACAAGAAGTCTATGTAGAGAACAAAGAAGTGTTCTTTGGTCTCCATTGCCAGCTATAGTGGGATGGGAGTCAGGCAGTCTGTACGGCCTGTGCAAACTGGTTTTACAATGCCTGTCTCTGACTCACTTCCCCATTTCTGCCCTCCTGAAGAAGAAATGCCACTACTGGAAGCTTCTGGAAGCGGCAATGTTCCTTTTTAACAGAGTGTGGGGCTTTTACAATACCTTTGAAAGTAAACAAAACAACAGCTGTTTAAAAATCAAACTGAATTGTACATCCAGCTACTTCTGGTTTTTATTTCTTCCTTTCCCTCTGCTTTTTGGAGGTCCGTACAGCCCCAGCTGGGACCCTAGGATGGGAAACTGGTGCCCACGCTTGCTAGCTCCATCCTGTATATCTGCTTCAGTTTTCCACAGGTCAACAAGAATGTATGAAACTGGTCTGCATTCTGCCAGGTTTTGTCAACTTCACCCCATGTTGTGTTTTCCAAGTAGCAACTGGAAATTTGGGGTCTTCTCTCCCACCCCACCCTGCGCTGAGGATGGGCGTGAAGCCCCTCAGGAGAAAGAAGGAAGAGAACAGGGTACACCCCAAAAGAAAGAAAAAAGATTATGTTTTCAAGAAAAGGAAAGCTACTATGACGTGAAGGTATTGCCCTTTGTCATTCTAACAATCAGCAGTAGATTCACCTTGAGATTTCAGTACCATGCAGCAAAACCCTGGTTGCCCTGCCCTAGTTACAGCCTTGTTTTCTAATCAGCAGCATCTTTCTAAGGTTTCTGGCATACAGTAGAAGTGTCTTTCCCATCACCAGCAACCTGACCCTTTTAGCTAGAGATGCTGGGGATGGGACTGCAGACTTTTAGGTAGTAAACCATGCCCACAGCCTTGGGTATTCCTTATGGCTCACAACCTGCAGGGCTCTAATCCCTGCAACAGGCAAAAGTGAAGATAAAGAAGGAACAAATAGATTGTGCCCAATAGTGGTGGTTTTTTACAGAGAGATGAGACTTGAGAATACTCCAGAAGTAACACTTCACTTTTCTCTGAAGAGGTCTCTTCTGTTTCCTGCATGTGAAATCCCCAGCACCAAACTATTTCAAGATTATGTTAATTAGATTTGGTGAGCTATGGTTCAGGCCTGTGACAGGGGATGTAGCCGACAGCAACTGTGTGCAGAACAACAAGCCATTTATAAAGAGACTTCTCAGTATTCTTTTGGCTGTACCCCA
Organism: Intellagama lesueurii; assembly: GCA_037013535.1. NCBI lineage: Eukaryota > Metazoa > Chordata > Lepidosauria > Squamata > Agamidae > Intellagama > Intellagama lesueurii. Next base: position 26,046,938 of record JBAJHW010000001.1, read on the forward strand.
AGACTTCATGAGATGCTTAGTTTTTATTCCTGGTGTTCTGAAAATCTACTGCTAAGTTTACAAGTATGTAACCTCCAAGAGAATTCCACAAAACATATAATAATAATAATAACAATAACCTTGCATAGGTTCCCAAAGTGGTCTATATGGACCCCCAGGGGTCAATTTCGACTTCAGGGGGTCGTCAGAGAAAAAAAAATGGGGGTGCAAGTTTAGACTTGTATCAAAGCTTTGCAGGGGGTCTACGGAAAACAAATAAGTCGGCAAGTGGTATACGGGGCAAAAAAGTTTGGGAACCACAAGCACAGCCCCGTCAAGGAGGCACAGTGGGGAATTGAACTCCCAACCTCTAGTTTTGCAGCCAGAGACCTAAACCACTGTTCTTAGATCCACAAAGTAGACATAAAAGAGTCCCTGAGACTAGCAAATTATTTTACATCAACAGCAATTTACTTTACATCCACTACAATGTCTACAGGCTAAATATAGACTTTGCAGTAGCTATATGAACTTCAGGTTACTTTTTTGTATCTCGAAGTAAAATAACTTTTTTGCTTCTAGTTCCGCCCCCACAAAATATTTTCTAACTTCAATGCAACTATTGCAAGATATCATTATAAAATATCTGAAAGGAGAGTTAGGCCAAGTATTTCTGTTGCACTGAAGATTAAGTGGTCATATAAAACCTTTCAATTTCTGCAAGGTGAGTGATTAATAACCAATATAAAGTTGTGTTCCACTTCTCTCAAGAAGTTTCCACAAATTTACAGAATTCATGTATATTCTGTATTGAGTGACTGCAGTCTTTATGCATTCTCCATATTGTCTACTTGCAAATGGCAAAAAAGAAATTGTTTGCATTTTGTTGCTTCTAAATCTGTTTTAGTAATGCTTTATCTAGCATTCTTAATATGTTATACATTTAATATTTGAATAATTCACTGTTTTTAGCTTTAATATTGTGTTTTAATGATGTAAACTGCCTTGAGACCTTTCCTAAGAGAAAAGCAGGCTAAAATATCTTACATACATACATACATACATACATACATACATACATACATACATACATACATACATACATACATACATACATACATACATCTGGATTATGGGCATGCCTACTTTTAACATGAAGAAAATGTAAGAGGAAACATATAAGCCACATTACCTTCCCTAAGAAATGTTATCTCATATAGGGATGAACAGATCTGGCAATTCTGATTGCTTTCAATTTTTGTCTCTCTATTCTGAAATTTATTGTTTCAATTCCACATCTAATTGTGACTTTTTAAAAAAAGTCCAGAGGAAATTGTATTTCCATGCATATTTTTCCGATGCGTGCCCAGTTTTGCTCAATATATACAATTCCTTAATGTGACACTGTTTTACACCTTTTTCTGATAGGAAATTGTGTGTGTTTTTGTTCAGAAAACTTCACTGCAAAATTCTGAGAAGCGTAATTACAAAAAGACAACTGTGTACTGGTCTACATGCTGATTTGGGAAGTGCAGATTTTGTAAATTCTTATGAAAGCAAATAAAATTGTCTTAAAACCCTGCTCTCATCTATTCAGCATGAAAGTTGTATTCCCTTACATTTGTGAACAAGCCTTCTTCAACCTGGTCTCTTCAAAATGTGTGAAACTGTAACATTCATCATCCCTAGCTCAGTGCAGCTCAGGAATGATCAGAGATGAAATTCAACAGAACTGTAAGGTCACAAATGGAACTGGCTGCCAAGGCTCTCCTAAATAAAACTATTTTCATAGAATCATAGAATAACGAAGTTGGACGGGGCCTATAAGGCATCAGGTCCAACCCCCTGCTCAATGCAAGAATACAACTCAAAGGATATCTGCCAAGTAATTTTTCTTGAATGCCTCCAGAGCTGGAGCACTTACCCCCTCTTGTTAGGCAAATTGTGTTTGACTTATTCAGAGAAAAGAATGCCCCGTAAAAGCGGGCCCAACCCCTCCCTTTCTTTTTGAGCAGGCCCAACCCCTCCCTTTCTTTTTGCTTTTCTTCTTGACTCAAGGACTAATGTTTCTTGAAAGACAAAGGATCCGTTTACTGAGAAACAACGCTGGTAGTAGATAGAAACAACACGCTTGTAGAGATAAGAATGGAATGCAGGGGCCCCAGGGAGAGAAGAAGATCCGTTTATCTGTTCTGCGCATGTTTAAAAGGTGTTTTTACTAATCCAATGAATTTTCGCCAGCTAACTTTCTGACCTTTTTTTAGGAGATTGTGCGCCCACCCCAAATCGCCCGGAAGGGACAGGCTATAAGAGATTGTACCATTCCCTTTGTTCTTTGGAGAAAAAGCCTTTGCCCCGCGTGGTGAATTGTTTTTCTCCCCGCTTTCTGCAGCAGGCGTTTTCCTTTGCAATAAAATAACCTCACAAGAAGCCTTCGTGCCTCAGTACTCTCATTTTGGGAGCTTCCTACCTGGGGAAACCGGATAACAGTTTGGGGGCTCGTCCGGGATTTCCTAACAGCCCCGGTTGGGGCTGGGCAACAGCCCAGTTGAGGCCGAGCAGAACGAGGGCGGCGGTGAAGTGAACCGGAGGGTACCCCTGTCTCCTTTTTTTGGCAGCCGCTTCCTTCCCGACGCTTCGGCTGCTCGGCATCAAGAACTCGGAAAGAGGCACGAACGCAAGAGGTCCTCCAAGCCGGCCGGCCAACGGACATTGGTAAGTTAAGGTGGGGAAACTCCGAATGGGTTGGTTGTTGTTGGATGAGTGAAGGATTGAGTGGGCCTGCAGTTCCCTACGGTAGCTGTTGTGTGATCCGGTACCCTGGGTCAGGTCGAGAGAGTGGTTGTTGCAATCCTATTGTGTCTGCGCTCAAGAGACCCCTTACTCTTGTCGCAAAACCCCTTTTCCCTTTTGTATTTGTCTCCCGTGGGATGGGAAACCAGGTGTCTAGGAAGGAAAAGAGGTCCAGCGGGGACCAAAAGGAGGAATTTCGAGGGGGACGCCCCGGCACCAACTCCGAGAGGCGGAGGGGAGCTAGGAATTCCTAGCAACAGCCCATTGGGGAAGCTGTTGCTAAATTGGGAATCGGTGAAAGTACAGGAGTTTCAGTCAGAGCAGGAAATGGTCCGTATGTGCACAGAGGTCTGGACCAATCTAGAAATCAGTCCAAGATGGCCAAAACTCGGATCCAATAATTTCGATGATATTAAAAGGGTGGACAACTTCTATGTTGCTCATCTGCCCCGTACTGCCTATGTCGACTCCTGGATGTGGTACATTATAAAATTTGGACCAGGAGTTAAATTGGCAGTAAGCAGAACCCTATTAGATACCAAGCCAAAGGGTGAGGAAATGTCTAAATTTGACCCCTTAGAGTTTGTTAACTATCAGCAGCCCATAGCACCGCCCACAGCACCACCAGAGGCTGCTGAGCAGTTAGCAGCGCCTCCCTCTTACGAAGAGGCAGGGCGGGAGGGTAGGAATTTAGGCCCAGCCCAGGCCAGTCCCTTAAGCGCTGCCTCCACCATAGAGTATTCCCCCCCTTTAGATCCACTTAGAGAGCAAATTAATGAACTACAGAAGACCATAGAACAGATGGGGCAGACCCCATCTCGACCAAACACCAGGTCTAGGACACGGGCAAAGGAGGCAGCTGAAATAACTGATGAATGCCCCGGTGCATCAGCTCAGTACCCATTAAGGGAAGTCCCAATGGGAACTAGGGTTGGATATGTAGAGGTCCCTTTAACTAACTCTGATATTCGGGTAATAAAACAACTGCCTAATCTTCCAGAAGACCCCATTGGGTTCGTGACAGGACTCAGGGACGCTCTAGGGACTATGGTCTATAAGCCCACTGAATTGTTACATATTTGCAAACAATTAGCAGGAGTAACGTATACCAACCAAGCGTTGGGTCATGCTAGAAGGCTTTGGCAGGCGCAGGATGGCGCCCGAACAGAACAGATGGCTAGGGAGAGATTCCCTGAGATAACCCCGGGGAACTGGGATTTTCAGGCTGATAATATTAGGGAGCAGTGTGGGGAAATGAAAGATTTCTTATTAAAGGGACTAGAAGCAACAGTCCCTAAAACCGTTAGCATGAAATTAGCCTTTGGACAGCCCCAAGGAAAAGATGAGAGTCCAGTCGAGTATTTAGAAAGGCTAAAACGAAATATGCGACGGTATACCGGACTAGACCCAGAGGATCAAGCAAATGTAAATATTCTGAGGCTGGAGTTTGTGTCGGGGTGTTACCCGGACATAAAGTTCAAACTACAGAAAATTGATGACTTGACAACTAAACCTATAGGAGATTTGTTAACGGAAGCTCAGAAGGTAGTGGTAAGGAGGGAAGAGGAGAAGGAAAAGAGAAAGTTGAAATTGATGGCACAGATGATGGAAAATAAAAGGAAATAACCCTCCATGGGTCGGGACTCGTGGACGGGGCCGTGAGAGAGGAGTGTATAGTAACCAGGGAGGTAGAGGAAAGCTTGTGGAAGGTAGAAAGAATGAAGAGGGACAAGGGCAGGTGAGGGGCTGCCTGGTAAAAAGTCCTGCCTGCGCAGAGCCCTTGTTAACTTTGCAGGTGGGCAAAGAGGGAAAGGAAATTGAATTTTTGGTAGACTCAGGAGCCACGAGATCTAGCCTGAGCCAACCTACCTGGGAAGGACAACTTCCTCTTTCTGGGGGACATTGTAACATAGTAGGAATAGAAAACCTAACGCAACGGGTTCCTGTTCTAAAACCCCTAGAGGTGCTAAAACCTGGGTCACATGAAAAGCTGTGGCATGATTTCGTGTGGACCCCAAATTCAGGAGTGAACCTACTAGGTCGAGATTTAATGGCCAAATTAGGAATACAGATATTGCTTAAAAACCAGGTGTGTGAGGTCAGGATGGCCGCCCTCAGGACTGAGGATGAAGCCGAAATTGACCCAATAGTATGGGCGAAGCCAGGAAACCCCGGCCTTATGAAAGTTACTCCAGTGAAAATGCATTTAAAAACAGAGGTACCAGTGTATAGACCCCAATATCCCATTAGACCAGAAGCTGAAGAGGGCCTTAAGCCCGTAGTAAAGGAATTGCTGGATGATGGCCTTATTGAACCCAGCGATTCGCCTTACTGTACTCCTATACTACCTGTAAAGAAATCTAATGGGACATGGCGAATGGTTCAAGATTTGAGAGAAGTAAACAAGGTAGTGATCCCTAGGGCGCCCATAGTACCAGATCCCCATACGATCATGCGAAAGATCCCTGACACTCACGTTTGGTACACAGTTATAGATTTAAAGTCAGCTTTCTTCTGTGTGCCCGTGGACTCAGTGTCGCGCCCAATATTTGCCTTTCAGTGGCCTCACCCAGAAACAGGTAAACTAACCAGATGGCAGTGGCGCGTATTGGCTCAAGGCTACACAGAAAGTCCCACTATTTTTGGGGAAATTCTAGAAGAATTGCTTCAAAAATGGACCCCTCCTCCGGGAGTACTTTTAACGCAATATGTGGATGATTTGCTTTTGAGTGGGGCGGAAGGGAAAACGGTCAGAAAGGCCAGTATTAGCCTTCTTAACTTCTTAGGCGAACAGGGACTCAGAGTATCCCAAGAGAAATTGCAGTTTTGTGAGCCAGAAGTAAAATACCTGGGATTAATACTAAAGCAAGGAACTAAGTGCATCAACCCCGAGAGGTTGAAGGGAATCCGTAGTTTGGAAATGCCAAAGACTAAGCGACAGCTCAGGAGCTTTATCGGAACAATTAATTTTGTAGACAGTGGATTGAAGGGTTTTCAGAAATAGTCCAACCCTTTTTGAAGAAATTATTAAAGGATGAGCCCGAAGTATTGGTGCTAGAAAGGTCAGACTATAAGCTGTTTGAAAGAATCAAAGAGATTTTGTCATCGGCCCCCGCTTTGGGGCTGGCAGACCCAAAGAAACCTAGCCACTTATTTGTAACCGTGGGTAATGGAGTTGCCAAGGGAGTGCTAGCTCAGAAGAAGGCAGGACGATACCAACCGATTGGATATCTATCTAAACATTTGGACGTTGTAGTCCTAGGGTGGCCTACTTGTCTACAGGCCTGCGCGGCAGCGGCAGAATTGGTTAAATTAACTCGAAAACTATATCCTTTCGAGGCAATTGTCCTGCATTCTTCCCACCAACTTAGAACTATCCTCACCCATACGGCTAGGCGATGGATGACGGATAGTAGGTTGTTACAAATTGAGGCTATTCTCCTTGAAAAACCCGATCTGGTGCTAACCACCACTGAGCACTGTGGTCCAGCTGAAGGGTTATCAGAGACTGTCAGGAAAGAAATATGTAATGAGCATGATTGCATTGCCCTAACTGATCTGCAGACCAAATTTAGAGAAGACCTTCAGGAAAGAAGAGATAAAGGAGGCATGGAACTTATACACGGACGGGTCTTCCAGAGTAGTGAACGGGAAAAGAATGACAGGATATTCAGTGGTAGAGGACGGAGGACTCGAGGTTGAATCTGGACCCCTTCCCCCGTCCATGTCTGCTCAGACTGCAGAGTTGTACGCCCTCAAGAGAGCTTTAGAAATTGGGAAAGGAAAATCCGTAAATATCTGGACGGACTCTAAATATGCTTGTGGAGTAGTGCATGTTTTCGGAAAAATTTGGAGTAAAAGGGGGCTACTAACATCCCAGGGAAAGAATCTAGCCCATCATCAGTTAGTACTAGAAACTTTGGAGGCGTTGAGCCTCCCATCCAAGGTGGCTATCATTCACATACCAGGCCACCAAAAAGGAAACGCCCCAGAAATAGTTGGAAATCGATTGGCTGATGAGTTGGCAAGAAAAGCAGCAGAAAAAGAGTTAAACCCTGCTCTCTTGGCAGCTCTCCTACCTACCAGTAAAGAAATATCCACCCCTTTGGTATATTCACAAAGAGAGTTGGAGTTGGCGGAAGCACAAGGAGCTACAATGGTGAACGGCATACTAGAATTGGCAGACGGAAGACAATGGCTACCAGAGGGGGTGGTCAGGGAAGTCCTCAAGGCACTACATGAGGGAGGACATTGGGGAGTTAAGGCTTTGGTCTCAGCCTTTCTGCAACGATACGTAGGAAAGAAAGTGTGGTCACATGCCAACACCATTTTGGCTCACTGTATTCCTTGCCAAAGAGTAAATAAGAACAACCCGAGGAAGGCAGAAATGGGAGGAAGACCTTTGGCCTTCCACCCTTTCGAACATTTACAGTGTGACTTTATTGATATGCCCAAGTCTGGAGCGTGGAATCATTGTCTGGTAGTAACTGATCAGCTTACTGGTTGGGTGGAGGCTTATCCTACGACCAGAGCAACGGCAGGGACTGTTTGCAAAATCTTATTAGAACAAATTAGACAAATCATCAAATTGATGCAACAGGCGCAATTGCCCTGGCCAAAGGTTTTGCCCCTAGCCTTGTATGCTATAAGGACCAAGCCGCATAGCACTACAGGACTCTCGCCCTTTGAAAGTCTGTATGGAATGGGAATTTGGGATGTTAGCACACAGAGAATTAGCCCCAACCTAGAACTTTTCAAAGATGCCTTTATAAGAAAATATCTGCTGGCCCTGTTCTCTATTCTCTCCGATAGTGGGGAGCGAGGCATCGCGGTGCAGCGAACGCCATTGGAGGTAGCAGTGCATTCCTTCCACCCCGGGGATTGGGCTTACATCAAGGCATGGAAGAATGAACCGCTCGCCCCAAGGTGGCTTGGCCCGTTCCAGATCTTGTTGACAACAGAAACTGCCGTCAGGACCAAAGAACTAGGCTGGACTCACCACACTCGCGCCAAACACTCAACTAATCCTAAAGGACGGTGGGAAGCTGTGCATGTGTCTGAGGACGGACTAAAGACTATTTTTAGGCGACAAAAGTAATGTCCAGCAGGCAATTGGCGCATAAGTGTTGCCCCTTCTTTAGTGTGTTCCTGGAAGCAAGGAAGGTCAATAATCTGGTTCAAACTTGGAAGGTATCCTTAAAAAAATTAGCAGGAGTCGGTGGGGGTTCTATTTCTTTAAAGGGTACTCAATTGGAGATCAAGTAGTATTGGAAGACGCGGAGACAATCAATAGGGAGGAGGAAAGAAGAATTTTAACGGGGTTTTTACAGAATTGTGGGATTCTCAGTGGTGGCACAATCAGTACTGTAAGGTCTGCCCTATTACGAAAAAAAAATTACCGATACTGAGAGTAGTTCTGAAGAAGAGTTAGATGAGGATTGTCGAATTTCATTATTTGGACAGATATTGTAGAGTAATGTCCATAGTTCCCCATATAACAGGTAGTGTTTGCCCCTGGTTTTCCTGTCCAATCAGTCAAACACCAAAGGGAGAGGTAGAGGCGTGGATAGTGCGAATACAAACTACTTCCTATTGGGACACTGAATACGAGGGGTTGGCCTGGGGCAACCAGTTGATGGTATACAAAAGAGTTAAAGGCAAGGGCCGTGGGACCTTGTATACTAGTGCTAAGCTGGCCTCAAGCTTAGAGTTTTGGCATAATCGAGACTGTAAGAGGTGCCCCCTTATCAAAATTAGGGATAGCAACATCGACTCTGGATCAGAGTCAGACTCCGATTAGGTCGTTCCCCGAAGGGAGAGACCTTTCCGCTCTCACACTTTCACCTCCCGGCAGCTTGTTCGGAACTCCAGGTGATATCCGGAACTTTAAAGATCCCTTGCTAGGGATAGATCCCTTTGAGCCCCATTGTCTACTATATTGCCACTTTTGCCCTCACCATTGGTGTGCCAGAATAACCAAATTTGACGAAAGCCCGACATTGAGGTGGTATGTGCTGAAGGTGGGATATCCCGAGAGGTTGTGGGCCAAAAGTCTGTGGGCTGTGGAAACACCAGTCGCAAGCTATCAGTGGAGGGTTCGACCCGATAGCTCGACGCAGGCAAAAGCCATTCCTAAGGGATGGCTCCGCTACGCATCTTCGGTACACCACGAGACGTGTTGGAAGTGCAGGAGCGAAAGCCCTTGGTCCGTGCCCAGCCCAGACTCAGAATGGAACTCCCACTACCAGTAACAGTAAAGCCTACCCCTCTGATGTCTTGGAAGAACATCAGGCAGATGCTTATTGGTAGACCAAGGGTAGACGGCAAAGTGATTACAATATTAGGGATCTTTCTGAGCCTTATTCTGCAAGTGACAGGGTCTACTTGTCCTTGTGTGATAACTACCAGGAAAGGGAGTCAGGAGCCAGTTTGTTTTGATCCTAAGGAAGATCCTGAAAGGATCTGGGTGGAGATCTACACCCTGGCAACCCTTCAACGACACTAAGTGTGGGGGAATGGAATGGGTAAAATACTATAAGGCACAGCACAAATACATGGGATCCACTAGATCATGCGGCCCCATGGGGGATCATGGATTTGGATTCCACACTAATCCAACTTGCATAGAATGGGCTACCTGGTCCACTGCAGATAAAACTGCAACTTTGGATCTGAAATAAGTTATAAAATCATCCCAGCCCAGGACGAAATCTATAATTGTGAATAAGTCAAAATGTGTAGAAAAAGAAAAGGAGGGATTTGTTAGGCAAATTGTGTTTGACTTATTCAGAGAAAAGAATGCCCCGTAAAAGCGGGCCCAACCCCTCCCTTTCTTTTTGAGCAGGCCCAACCCCTCCCTTTCTTTTTGCTTTTCTTCTTGACTCAAGGACTAATGTTTCTTGAAAGACAAAGGATCCGTTTACTGAGAAACAACGCTGGTAGTAGATAGAAACAACACGCTTGTAGAGATAAGAATGGAATGCAGGGGCCCCAGGGAGAGAAGAAGATCCGTTTATCTGTTCTGCGCATGTTTAAAAGGTGTTTTTACTAATCCAATGAATTTTCGCCAGCTAACTTTCTGACCTTTTTTTAGGAGATTGTGCGCCCACCCCAAATCGCCCGGAAGGGACAGGCTATAAGAGATTGTACCATTCCCTTTGTTCTTTGGAGAAAAAGCCTTTGCCCCGCGTGGTGAATTGTTTTTCTCCCCGCTTTCTGCAGCAGGCGTTTTCCTTTGCAATAAAATAACCTCACAAGAAGCCTTCGTGCCTCAGTACTCTCATTTTGGGAGCTTCCTACCTGGGGAAACCGGATAACACTCTCAAGGTAACTGATTCCGTTGCCATACTGCTCTAACAATTTTTCATGATATTCAGCTGAAATCTGGCTTCCTGTAACTTGAGCCCATTGTTGCATGTCCTGCACTCTGGGATGATTGAAAACAGATCGCGTTCCTCCTCTGTATGACAGCCTTTGAAGTGTCTGAAAAGTGCTATCATATCTCCCCTCAGTCTTCTTTCCACAGATGATACTCTGCCCTACATACAAATTTCCTCATAGTGCTATGGATTCTCCAGGGAAAAACTTCCAACCATTTACAATTGTGCAGGGTATATATTCCATTAAAAAAAAATCTATCTAGCATGGGGAAGCAACAGCATTGAAATGGGGAAGTTATATTTTCTGTGTTATTGTTAGCTAAATGTCAAAGCACAATATAAAGTCAGATGAGTGAAAAGCCAAAAACAATTAAAGAACAGAAGGAGAATTTAAGGGCACTTACTTCATGATAAGTATATAGAATGAATACATAATGATGAGTATAAGGCTTTCCCACCTCAAAGGGAAAAAAAAGGAAAGAAATTATTACAGGATGCCATTAACAGAACTGTAAGTCATAAAGCATATTTTCTGTGGGAAAGAAACCACCATTCATACCAGGGAGGATTTGCTTTTAATCAAACTGATTTAAAAAATTTTTTAAATGCTTTTGACAATTCAACTTTAAAAATGTGTTTTTTAAATTTAAATTGTGATTTAAATTGTGTTTTCAATCAAGTTGATTTTTTAAAAATCATTGATTTTTATCCCGATTCATACTGTCAAAACCGTTCTCTGTCTTTATCCCTTGTTTTCCTTTGAACCTCCTCCTTCTTGGTCACTCTTTCTTGCTGTCAGCCCCATTTATTTTCCCCCCAGTCCCTACTTTGCCCCATTCCTTTCTGGCATCCTGCCCTAAGCAACCTCGCCATCTCTATTTGTCAGACTTTTCACACTGTTGATTCTGTTACAGATGTAAGCTGCAAAAAGGCAGTGCGGTTCCAAGCCAAAGTTCCTTTGTGCCATTTGGCTTGAAGTAACTAGTGAGTAATCCTATCTTTGTAGGATAAACTGGCTGGTAAACTGGCCCAGGGAACAGAGGAAATGGGTTAAGGCTCTGCTAGCAAAAAAGGTTAGGCAGCAGGACCACACCTCACCACATGAAGCCCCACATGTGGAACGTCAAGATCCAAATACCTCTTGTTTCTCAAAATTACCTAATGTTACCACAAAATTGTCTCACAACTCTTCTAAACCTGGCATTGGTAAAGCAACTTCTTTCTACTGGAATCAGCAGGAAACTGAATCTATCTCACCCTTCACTCCCAAATTCCCATCCTTGCTACAGTCAGATTGTTCTGGTTGTTATAACAAGAGCACCACAAAGCTGCTCTCCCCCCCCCCCCCCAAAAGGAGTGAATTGTTCTGCCTGTCAAATTCCATTTTTAATCATGGAGAAGTAAGAAGCACAGCTTACCATACAATCTTCTCATCATATATAAACTAAAAAGAAGGGAAAAGAACAGGAAAAAATTAATAATAATGATAATAATCTTTCTCTAGTTCAGCTGAAGAATTTCAATTCTATTTTACAGCAAAGTAATTTTAGTATGAAGGCTTCCAAATAGAATTGTTATGGACTTTTGCTCAGATAACATAAAGGTTTGGTTCTGAATTTTTATTTCTTCAAATTCAATATCGCATGAATCTTTGGTGTTTATGGCAAAATATATCATGTTGATATATAGCAGAAGTGGAGAATTATACGCTGAACAGGGTTCCAAAGTGGCCACATTATCTGGTGGCCGATCAGAGCTCCAGGAAAACTCCTGGTTATCATTGGAGAGCAGGTACTCAGTAGGGAAAAAAACAACATGCTGTATACAAGTGCATGAGGAAACCCCTGCTTTGAAAAGAGGCATTACGGGAAGGGAGTAAATACTTAATCGTTGGCTTTTTTTTTTTACTATGGAGATTAGCCCTCTCAGTTACTTCTTTCCTCCTGCAAGGAAATGTATTTAAGATTACTTTGTTTTCTTAGGAAGTCACAGTTTTCTTGTATTTATTGACATCTAAGTTGTAATTTACTCCTACAATGATGCTGTTTCCTACTCTTACATGGAAACAATCCATTTGTCTACTCTTCTTTTTAATCCCCTATGGTACAAAGTCCAGCAAGTTGAAGTAAGCAGGACAATAAGTTAGGTGAATGGGCAACCTGAGGATGCCTGGAAATAGTCCTTCAGCTGCAAATTTGGTGGCTAGAGGTCAAGAAGAACTGGAACTTTCATAAGTCAGCCAAGAATTTGACTCATAGGAAGTTGTCCTTCATTTTCTGATGTACAAAGATGGATTTGGGGGGGAAAATGTTTCTCATCATCCTTACCAAACCAACCAATTGCACGAGCAGTGATGGCATTTGGCATCCTTGGGCAGTTCCTGGGCCTTGCTGCCAATGTCTGCCCTGGACCACAACCTGACTTGGCATGTCCACCAAGGTACCTCAGTCCACCCCAGTGAAACACACCTTCTGAGAAATATAAATTGAAGCAAAACCTACCCGACTAGTAATGTCTATACAGCTTACTTTTTGGCCCACAGTTGCCAGAACTGCCACTGGCCATGCTGGCTGGGAGATTCTGGGCACCGAAGCTCAAAAAGGCAACTTTCTTTAGCTGTGCACTTGGGGACACTGTTGGTGCCTTCCACCACTGCTGACTAAGTAAGCCTACTAGGACCCACCAGCAGAGATAGGGAGCCCACAACAAGATACTTTCATCAAGATTTCCTCCAAAGCCTGGAGCCTGCTCAGATGGACTACATGAGGTATCAACAGGGCACTTTATCCTCTACAGTAGAGATGGAGAATGTGCTCCCCTCCAGGTCTGGTTGAACTAACATTTTCATTATTTGTCACTATTGGCTATACTGGCTAGGATTGATGGGACTTGTAGTCTAAAATCTGTGGGAGCCACAAAATCTTCATCCTCCCACACGGAATCCTGTGCACAGATTTTCAGATCACTTATGTATCCATTTAGAAATGACCACATCTATGTTTTTTTGAAAAACAAGCTCATCATAGAAATAGACTCTTACCACAATAAGCACAACCACAGACAAGGTGTAGTAGGCAGAATCCCTGCACACAGACCACCAGGTAAGACGCACCACCTGGAAAGAGAACACTGTTAATACATGCAACAGCCTCCACCTGAGCAAGTCTTTCATTTTAGACTTTATGAGAGGCCTGATCCTGAAAATATGTGGTCGTACAGCTACACGCTATCAAAGTAGCACCAATAAAACCAAGGGCTGATTCACATAGGTAAGCACACCATCTGGGAGGCTTTGCTTTTCAGGGTTTGTTACTCTGCCAGTAATTTTTCCCATATGTCTCACAGAAAGGATTACATTTGTTCCTCAAAAGCAGATGTACCCTCAGAAAAACAATTTTTGAATGTATAATTCAATCTAAGGGATGGCTGAATTCTCTTTCAGAGAAGTTGGTGGAGGTAGGGAGAGTGTATTGCAGGACATGGCCAAAGCCAAAAGGGCAAGACCAAAAATAGCATGTTTTGTTTCAAAGTTCTTCCTTTTGCTTTAGCTTAAAGTTTTTGGAAGAGACATTTCAACATCTTGCAGTGGAAAACACCACACAAAAGATGGGATAACACCAAACAAAGGATTGTTTCATGGGGAGGCAATGGCAGTCTGGTGGCCAGATTCAGCAGCCATAGGGTGAAAGATTCTGAGAGCTATTGTTCAAAAAGCGACATTTCTAAGCTCTACTTATACTGTAGAGTCTTTACAGAAGAATGGCTTCAAATAGATGCAAGGAAAATTCTTAACAATGGCTGAAATCCTGTTGTTCAATGTAGTACATCACACTACAGCAGACTTTTTGAATCAGCAGAGATTTGGGGAATCAACTCCAGTTGAATCCATTGATTCAAATGGCCTACTCTAGTTCCAACTTACAGTGATAAAGTTAGCCACAATTAGAGGAAGCCCATTTGAATCAACGGATCTTATGGAGGATTTGACTCAACAAATCCCCACTGATTCAGTGAGATATTCTGTGTGATTTACTATGCTAAGCAACAGAATTTCAGCCAATATTTCAAAGGATTAAAGACCTACATTTAATACAGATTAATAATATCATATTTTGACTATGTAGTCCCCCTCTTTTACTTGTTTTGCCTATACATAAAATTTTCTGCACCTATTTTTTCTAATAGAGTAACCAGGAAGCAGCAAATATACAAATTTACCTATGGATCTATACACCTGAGTTTAAATTCTGAAATGGTATAAATTACACCACACTGCAAAACAAATGTAGTAAACCACCTGCCACATCACTTGGAAACAGAAAATGAAAAAAAACAGTCTATTTATAGAGACTCTTCAAATGGAAACTAGAACTACAAATGCAGTAATCACAATCCAGCGCTGGTTAAGCACTTCATTAAGATCCACTGAGAACAATGAGGGAATTAAGCATATGTGTATTATCTTTCCCAGTGAAAGCTACAGAATTTCAAAGCCTTTCCTACCTGCTAGATTGTCATGGCTATTTAGAACAGTAGACTAGAAAAGTTAAAATATTTAGCTTTCCCATAGATAAAAGGAATGTGCTAACTGGAATAAAAGGCAAAAATTAAATGTTACTGTTATTCTGTTGAGTTCAATTTATTTCCTAAGAGTCATAAACACAAAAGGTGTAAAAATATAGCTCCCCAAGGTGAATCACAATCACCAAAATCACAACATTCTAGAATGCTGCTCGGCCCAATCTCCTGTGGTAGACACTGGGAATGAGAAAAGCAGATCTTATCCCTGTAACATATACCCCCCTCCCCCCAAAAATAAAATAAAATAAAATAAAAACCAAAAAAAAAAAAAAAAAACCTTCTAGAGGTGACATCCTTCCACTTAAGGAAGTATCTGTTTGTTCCTTTCTCACTCACATTCTTCATTCTACAAGCACGCTAATGCCAAAATTAATGTAATTCCCAACATTACTCCCAATAAATGGGATATTTTAAAAACATTAAACACAAGTTTTAGAACCCTCCAAGACTCCGATGGATAAGGAAGCGTTCTAAAATGGGTGACCTAAATTCAGTAATCAGTTCCAAATGGCCTCAGTGCCAACTAAACTCCTTGAATCAATGGGAGCTGGGTGAGTCAATTCGTATGGAAGTTCCCTTGATTCAATGTCTGTTTTGTTGGGACTAACAACTAGATTTAGGATGATGCTTAATTTTTTATATCGTTTCTTCTATTTTGAATGCCACTGTAGGAGAGCTCTAGCCAAGAAACCCTAAAAGATAAGTTTTAATAAATGGCAAACTTGTTAATTTTTCCCCTCATATACCACAATGTCTCCCATCCGATTCCAAAGCTGCTTTTTGGTGATGGTGGGAAGCTTCCAGTGACATGAAATTTGTCTCCTGGGCCAAAAAGTAGCAGGGAGGGGGACTCTTATTGGGACAGCTATGGGGAAGGAAAAGGTTTTTAAAATTATCTCTGTCTGCTCCAGTTCTGATGTTCCAATGCCCCAGCTATTCACACAACTTCAGGCGATACATTTAATGTCTCACATATGTTGATCTATAGAAGCTAAAACAATCCACAGAGTAAGATCATGATCATTAAGCTGGTGCAATGTTCTCATGAATAAGGATAAAATAACTGGTTCTCACTAACAGGCAGAAGACGAATTCTGATCATAATCTGTCTCTCAGCTTTGCAGGAAAGGACAGATACATGCCCTGTGCCTCTACCAGGGATGTTGGCAAGTCTTTAGGTCTCAGTCTCAAATCCAAGTCCAAGTATTTGGTACCAAGTCCCGGGTCCAAATCCCCAAGTCTGTGTCCCTACAAACTTTTTTTTCCACAGAAAAAAAGGGAGGAAGGGAGGGTGGGTTCCAAGTCCACCGGTCAAGTCCAAGTCATTGAAAAAACACCCAAGTCAAGTTCAAGGCACTGGTGTGGCTTCAGTCCAACTTGACAGCAACTCCTGTGACTCAAGTCCCCATCCCTGGCCTCTACAAAGACGGCACAACTGCTGTGGGTTCTTCTCGTAGGGAAACTGGCATGGAAGACTTACAGTCCACCATGACCTTTTCTTGTACAAAATCCTGCTGAGATGGAGGCAAGCCACAGATGTTTCTGGTGGTTCACTTTGCCCTCTCTAGTACAGGGAGCTGTCATTTACAGCTGGCAGGAAAGGGGCAACACTGTTATACAATATACTCGGTTTTTAGTGCTTTTTCTAAAATAAAACATTTTCTCCATTTAGTAATTATATTAACAATGGTTTGCATACTTACACACACTGAGAAAAAGTTGATTCAATTTTATATTGGCAGGAATTGTGCCTAAAAGCATATTACCTTCATAACCAAACAATGCATTTATATTCAAACAACAATGAATTCTGTGTTACATTCTTCTGCTCATCCTATTCAGGTGTCATGATTAGGAAGAGAATGAGAAATCCCACAAACCTGTCCAGCAAAGATTCCACAGACTCCAATGATGCAGAGTATATTAAAAACAGCTGAACCAACAATGGTTCCAACACCTACATCCCCATGAGTGATAAACACACCTGAGGGAGGGACAAAAAGAAAGAAGGAAGGATGAGCAACATCTGGGATTTAAAAACAATAAATAATTGTATGACATATTCTTTGGTCTGAGAAAACATTCCCAGACTTAAGAGATACTGCCAGAAGAGGGAAAGAACATGGGCTAGACTAGAGCCTGCAGGAGACTTTCTGGATGGTGATTTCACATAAGAACAGCCATGCTGGATCAAGCCAAAGGTCTTTCTCGTCCAACATCTTGTTCGCAGAGTGGCCGACCAGCTGCCTGTGGGGGGCCCACCAGATGGACAAGTATGCCAATGCATTCAACATGTTAAGTTCCACACCAACAGATATTTGGCCCCCACCCTTCCTGGAATAATGAGTCAAGACACAAATGATGGGTTTAACGAGGGCCCCAACTTTAACCTCCTCTCCTACCCTGACACAGGCAAGTCTGAAGCCCTGAATCTGTGTTATTTTATTTGCAGTGGGTGAGCAGGGGGTGACCCTTCCAGGTTGCCACGCCTACAGCCTCATGACCTTAAGTGAGCGATAGCCAGGGCAGCTCTCCCCTGATACATCCCTCGCCCCAGCAATGGAATCTCATGATCCACACTGCAGGGACATTGGACGGATCAGCACTCACCTGGATGCCCCTTTGGGACTCACCACTAATCATCCCCTTCCGCATTACTGGCCAGTGTGACTAATTTAAAGTGGTCCACCTCTGATCTGCCCTCTGTGCTGGATAGGCAAAAATGTCCTGCCCATCTTTTATTCAACAAGCCAATCAAATGGAAGTGGACCAAAAATTCTATCTGTCTCTGAAGTGGCCAACTAGTCTTGCACTGGTCCCACAGGTAGGTGAGTGGGTTGTGTCATCTTGCAAGAGGAGGAGCTGAGGGCAGGGATGCCTGTATAGAGGCTGCTCACCCTGCCCTCAGTCCTTGTTAAGGGGAAACTAGAGTTCTCTTAATTGTCTCCTCATTCTTCAGAGCCGAACTACACAGGCATACTACCTCTAACACTGCAGATGACACATAGACAAACTGACTGGGAGGCACTGATGCCCCTAAACCCAAATCTAATTCTCTTTTCATGTATCATATGGCAGAGAACTCCACAGTTTAACTATGCACTATGTGAAGAAGTGATTCTTTTTAATGGTCTTGAATCTCCCCACCAATCTGACTATAATAAGAAAGAGAGAAATGGTTTCCCTTTCAACTTTATGTACATCAGGAAGGACCACAGAATGAGGGGAACGGAAGGATTAATCCTTCCCTCTCCAGCTGAAATCCAAGTTGCAAATAGGCTTTTTAAAAAGCTTCAGTTTGCCTCAGTATGTGTGCCTGTGCAAGTAATTTCCATTTTCACGGAAACCCTGAAGCAGCTGATTTTTGCACTAAAGCACAAAACAATTTTCCTATACCAGCAGCCATCGTATGTGCTATAAAGTGGGTTCATTAATGTGACAAATACACCAGCATGATAATTTAAGGATGCCAGAATTTTAGACAGCATGGCTTTGGCCGGTATGATAGTACATATTCCATATGTACCTTTTCAGCAGCTACCCCCAGACTATGGAATGCCATCCCGAGTCAGATTTGTCTGGCACCAACGCTGATGATGTTTCGGCGCCAGGTCAAAACCTTCCTGTTCCACAAGGTTTTTAATTGAAATAATATCAACTCTGGGTCCTGATGGCAATTTTTAGAGCACTGTATTTTTAATTGTATTTTAATTGTTTTATCTTTTTATCTTTTTACTGTATTTAAATTGTTGTAAGCTGCCCAGAGACCTTTGGGTAGTGTGGGTGGCATATAAGTTAAATAAATAAATAAATAAATAAATAAATAAATATGGATAACCAGGGACCCAGAATGGGCAAAAGATCCTGGTACATAAAGCCTGGGGAGTATAGGGAGGCTGCACATCAGTTCTCCAAATTAAATGCACTGCTGATGGAGCTTTAATGCAGGGGTAGGGAAGCTCTGACTCGTCAGATGTCTTGGACCTACAGCCCCTCTGAAGCCCCACTATGAATAGCCAACTGCAAAAAGATTGTGAGAGCTGTAATCCCAAACATTTGGGTGTCCAAAAGGCTACCCATTCCTTTCTCAACTGAAGATTGTTGAAATCCAACAGAGTCTAAATGAGAAATTTTCCTTGGTGGCTATTATGAAGATCAGTAGACGCATTGTATAATAGCATTCTTTATATCCCTGGCATTTAGAAAACAGTTGTATATATCGTACACAGCTTTGGGTATATTTCTTACCTATGACAGATGCAAATAATTCTGGGGTTGAGCTCCCTGCAGCCATAAATGTGGCTCCTGCCACATCTTCACTCAAATGTAGTTTCTGAAAGAAATGTAGATGGGGGATCCATCAATTCCTATATGGTTATAACCTTACTTAAAAAACAAAACTCTTTCACCAGATGTGAGAAAGACCAGCGAAGCCAAGTCTTAAAATGTAATCCTTGGCCTACACAGCCTTCAGAAATAAGTATGAGGTAGACCACTAGGATTTAGGGCTAGAATGCCCATACCTCTATGAGACACCTGTGAAGGTCAAATAAATAAAAATCTACCCTATTTTATCAAGTAGGCCACTCTCCTTCAGCATGCCACATGCAATGAACAGGTTCATAAGAGCAAAAATTCACTTTCACGTACCTCACAAATTTTCTCTAAAGATGGAACAAAGAAATCATCACATACAATAGCCAAGGCATAGAACATATACAGAGCCTGTGGAAAAATTAAAGGCAAAAAAGGTATTAACAAAACGAGGCCACAACAACCTAGCAATAAACTCCTAATATTACTTCAAGCAGTACCTGCTAAGCTTTTCTGGGAGGATAAAACATATCACACTCTTGAGTCTCCCTATCTTATTCCATCTCGTTATTATATCTGACAACAATGAGGTAACTTAGACTGAGACATATCACATCATGTATATTGTGCAGAACAACAGGAAGACGAAAGCCATGGTTGTACCCATGCATTGTCCACAATGTCTATTTGCAGCCAAGATTTATGGGGAAAGACTGAAGTAACATAGGACACTGCCTGATACCAGCAAATCAGATTACTTGTCCATCTAGCCCATATTTGCTCCTCTGCATGGTTACAGTTCTTTAGGGTCTCTTTGCTGTCTCTTTTCCCCTGAAAATAATCTCTTCCATATTCCATGCACACTATATTCCCTGTATCTTACCTCACTTGTCCTCCCTGCCTTCCTTTACCACCCTGGTTGTTCTGACCCCCTTACAGGGAAGTAGAAGAGAAGCACATGTATTCTTGGCTTGAAAGCACATGTATTCAGAAGCTAGACATTTTAATTTATTTGACTACACTTCCCAGACTACCCAGCTTTCATGGCAACCCAGCTTTCATGGCAACCAGTTGTACTGGCTGTAGGAATCTGGGAGTTATAGCTTAAAAAAAAATCCAAGCTGTGGACAAAGGACCCTCCCTCTCCCAGTTCAGACTATTTCTCCATATTGCCCACCATAGCCTATATAGCTGGCCATGGCTCTTCAGGATATCAGGTAAAAGTCTTTCCTATCAACAGCTTTTTGATCTTTTTAACTGGAAATGACTGGCGATGGGATCTGGGACCTTCTGCATCCTACTAGGATGCAATCTCCCCTGAGTAAATCAATTGATAAGAGAACAGAGCTCCCTTAAAAAAGTGTTACTCTACCTACATCTTCTGGATCAGGAAAGCTAAAAATGTTTTCTAAAAGTTAATGAATGATAATTATAGTTAATAAGGCAGATTTTGACTAATGATCAAATTAATTCTAGCAGTATACACATGAAAGCCTGAGCATACTTACACCAATAATATGAAGCAATACTGCTCCTTGCTTCCTTTCCTTGTGTGTGAACAAATCATCAGGAAATTCATGAATTGCTGGGAAAAGAAAAAGGTAAACAAGGAAAGACGAGTTACAGAATTGAACTTGTAGAGACAGCTTAACAATCAGGAAAGATTAAGGTTAATTGAGTATATTGCAGTCAATAAAACCTTCCCGGGTTCTCAAAAACCTGAAATAAACAAACTTCAATCCATGTAATTATCCAGAGGTACAGATTATGGCCTTAAAGAAAAAAGAATGCTCTGTACACAGAAAGGTCTTTCTGAGAGTACATCTAAATGAAAGATATGTAGATGAGGAAAATCATGTCTTTCACCACTTAAAGGAGCACCTTGTCTAAATCAGTGCTAAAGATACTGGCTGAAAGGCATATATTACAGGTCATAGGAAGTAGAGAAAACTTAAAACAAGATCTTTTTTCCTTCAACACATTAGTAGGATGATGAGACTTTCCTCCAATCCCCAGTTTGTGAGTTGGTAATTATTATGTGAAGATATTGGAATGCAAAATTAAAAACCTTATTTTGTCACCTTGTAACCACATATAGAAATGGTTATCTGTATTCTGCTACTAAGCCAAGGTCATGCTAAAATAAGGCAAATATATTTTCTCTATAAATAACTCTTTTCCCTCTTGCTGTGTGCCTCACCAGTCAGACTTCCAATGACTATCACAAAACAAAGCAAGCTAAATGATAAAATCATGTATTTCACTACTTAAAAGGAACACCTCTTCTAAATCAGTGCTAAAGGCCGTGGTGATACTTGCCTTAGTTACATCCTGGCTGGATTACTGTACTGTGCTCTATGAGGGGCTGCCTAAGAAAACTGTCAGGAAACTTCAGTGGGCCCAAAATGCAGCAGCTGGATTGCTACCTGGGGATGGTTACAGGGACCACATAACCCCCCTGCTAACAGCAGCCCCTCATAGAGCACATTACAGCTGCTGATCCATTTCAGGATTTTCTGGACAAAATTCAAAGTTCTGGATCTAACCTATAAAGCCCTAAACAGCTTGGGCCCAAGCTATCTCAAGGACCACATCCCCCTTTATGAGCCTGCTTGAGTGTTAAGATCATCAAGAGAGGCCTTTCTCTCAGTCCCACCACCTTCACAGGTGCATTTAGTGGGAGCATGGGACAGGGCCTTCTCTGTTGCTGCTCCCAGACTTTGGAACTCTCTTGCACAGGAGGCTAGGGTAGTCCCATCTTTACTGTCCCACAAGCAGGTGAAGACCTTTCTCTTCAGATAAGCTTTCCATCAGTGACTGGCTGCCTGAGTGGGGTTTTTTAATGGACTGGTACACCTTACTACTCTGGATGTATTTTGGTGTTGCTCATGTTTTTTAGTATGGTATTTGTTTGATCCTTTTTAATATTTGTATACCCACTGTTGTTAGCTTTAATATTGTCTTTTAACTATGTAAGCTGCCTTGGATCCTTTTAAGGAGAAAGGTGGGGAATGAATGAATGAATGGGTTGAAATCCTGTTTGCACAGCTGTGCCACAAAAGGCTGAGTTACTGGGATTTTTCAGAAACAAAAAAATGTCTGATATGAACGCTGAAGGTCCCGAGGCTTCTGTAGAATCCTTTTCATCACAGGAAAGCTGTTGTGAGCTGCAGGAATGCAACAGGGGAAAATTAAACATCCCCAGTCCGCAGACATCTATAGTTTCTCCATGATGAATGGGATTCCATAGGAGACTCAGGACCTTGGAGGAGGAGAATTGGGAACATTTTATTTTGAAAACAACAAAAAGGGCAGAGGGGTAGAATTATGTATAAAATTATGTGTGCAGCTGTGAGGAAATGGATGAGTTGAAGCAGAGGAAGAGCATTTGGGTGAAAGTCAGAGGAGAGAAGAAACAACAATGACATCATGGGGGCAGGTATGTGCTACAGACCACATAACCAGACTGAACCAGTCTGGCGATCAGGTTATCAACCATTCAAAGAAGAAAGACACTGTAGCCACAGGAGGCTTCATCAAAAGCCCAACTTGGCGAAAAATGTAAGTAAAACAAATTCCTCACTTGCCTTGTGAGCAACTTTATGTTCTGGAATGTGGAAGAAGCAAGAAGATAAGCTATTCTGGATCTGGTCTTTACCAGCAGGGAAGAACTAGTTAGCCAAGTGGAACCTGGAATGGAAGTGAGCATGCTGTATGGGGATTTGTTATACTGAGGAAGGGGAAAACTGAGAGCAGTGTAACGGTTAGAGATGGGGGTATTCGTATACGAATATGAATATCCCCACACAGCTGGAGTTAATGCGCAGCTGGTGTCCACTCACATGTCCAGCAGCGGCCTCACTCATCCTTCCAATTGCACCCGGAGCACTGCTCTCTTCCTGCTCGGCTAGCGACTCTGCAGCTGTGCAGGGAGGCTCATCCTCCCTCCCCTTGCCTGGAGTGACTAGCCGGGCAGGAAGAGAGTGGGGCTCCGGGAGTGATTGGAAGGATGAGCGAGGCCACTGGCGGACATGTGAGTGGATGGTCCAGCTCCAGGGGGCGGACCCTCGTTAACTCCAGCTGTGCGGGGATATTCATATGCGAATACGAATACCCCCATCTCTAGTAACAATCACTCTGGTCTTTGGGATAGCAGATTTCAGGCAGCTTAAAGAAATACTAGTGAAACTGTATGGTCAAAGATACTCAAACTGAAGGCAGGATATGAAGACTGGGAAATTCCTAAAGACCAAATGTCATAACCACAAGCTGTTCCAAAATGAAAAAAGTGGGGGACATCTTAAGAAACCAATACAGTTGCATAAGATAAGATAAGGTGTAAATGGGGCAGGTATAGGAAATTGGAGGAAGGCAAATCACCAAGAAGAATACAAAGATATGACGTTTTTAGGGAGATGTTCATGAGGTGTAAAGCTCGGAATAAGCCCACACTTGCAAGAGAGGTTAAAAGTAACAAAAAGGGTGTGTGTGTTTTAGTTATATTCAGAGCAAGAAAAAGAGAAAGGAAGTGGTAGGTCTGCTATGTGGAGGATGTGGAAAACACTAAGGGTGACAGAAAGAAGGCAGAACTGCTGAAGGCGTACTTGCATCAAGTCTTTCCCAAAGGAAAAGAACGTTTAAGCTAGTACAAGTGGAATGAAGGAGGAAGTGAAGGGAGACTGCTGCCCGCCCAGGATAAGTAATGAACACCCAGCTACTTCAATTGATTCCAGATCTGCAGGGCCAGATGAGCTCCATTCAAGGGTACTAAAGGATATTATCTCAGATTGTCTATAATCTAAGAGAATTCTCAGAGAACAGATAGATAGATAAAACTTTATTACGGTTAAAAGACCAGCCACCAATAAAACATCTAAAATATATAAATATACAGAAATATACAAAAATATTGGGATCGAATGCAAAGCAATAGTTAGTTCTGAGGTAAACAACAACAGTGTCAACACATCTCCCCTGAAGCAATGCCAAAATGTCTAGCAAACTATGCTCTGACTACGGAGGCCCATCCACTTTTAGGATCCTTTTTCTAATGCCCATAGCAGCAGTAAAGAATTGGGCAACACTACGTGTGAACATAGGATTGGAATCAGACAACAGCACATGCATACATTGTTGCTCTGTACAGCCGGGAAATCGGCCAATCAAAGGGGAAACAGGTTCTTCACGTACGTCCTTATAATATGTACACCACAACAAGACATGTTCAGTTGTTTCTATCTGCTCCATTCCACATGGACAAAGGCGCTCTGCCCAGGGGGTCTTTTTATACTGTCCCTCTTGCACTGCTGGAGGTGGTGCGTTCAGCTGGGCCAGAGTAAACGCCCTTCTATACCTGGGTTGCTCCAACTGGGCAGAATAAGGTGCTGCTGTGACCTTGTATAAGCTGTCCTCCCTAAGATAGAATTCTGGGGCACTGCTTAGATCATTTTGTCTCTCGATGTCCTCAATACACTGCTTAATGGTTTTCTTTGCCTGTTCCATTCCCATGGTTAACAGAGTCAGCCTAGAGAGACCCAAAGAGACTATTTTTTGTTCAACTAACTGAACCCATTTTGACTTAAAGGTGTCTTGCAGGATCAGTGGTGTGAGACCAATAGGGAGACAAGACAGTCTGAGCCAGTACATGAGAACTGCAATCCATATCCTGGCTTCGATTTTAATTTGACCAGTTTCCAATCTTAGTTTTACATTGGCGACATCCCTGGGGACTCCTAATATTGCCCTCAGGAATTTTGATTGTACACGTTCCATTTGTATTAGGCATCCTTCAGTCTCGAAAGACTATGGTAACGTGCTCTGTATGGAGGACTTGGAACAGCGTCTAGTGTGGCTGAGAAGGCCAATTCAAGAGTGACAATCCCTTCCACACTGAAGACAAATACAATCTGTCCCCTGTCCAGCTCCCTGATTTTGCTGGTTTTGGGACTGCCTCTTTGCCTCGGTCTGCTGGACAAGGGTCTCTTCAAATTGGGAGAGGCCATGATGCAACGCCTGCCTCCAGGCTGAACGCTCAGATGTCAGGGTTTCCCATCTGTTGAGGACCATTCCTAAGGCCTTCAGATCCCGCTTGCAGATGTCCTTGTATCGCAGCTGTGGTCTCCCTCTGGGGCGATTTCCCTGCACTAATTCTCCATACAGGAGATCTTTTGGAATCCGACCATCAGCCATTCTCACGACATGCCCAAGCCAACGTAGACGTCGCTGTTTCAGTAATGTATACATGCTAAAAATTCCAGCTCGTTCTAGGACTACTCTATTTGGAACTTTGTCCTGCCAGGTGATACCAAAAATGCGTCGGAGGCAACGCATATGGAAGGTGTTCAGCTTCCTCTCCTGCCGTGCACAAAGGGTCCAGGACTCACTGCAGTACAGGAATGTGCTCAGGACACAGGCTCTATAGACCTGGATCTTGGTATATGTCGTCAGCTTCTTATTGAGCCATACTCTCTTTGTGAGTCTAGAGAACATGGTAGCTGCTTTGCCAATGTGTTTATCCAGCTCGACATCTAGAGAGAGAGTGTCAGAGATTGTTGAGCCAAGGTACACAAAGTCATGAACAACCTCCAATTCTTGTGTGGAGATGGTAATAGAGGGAGGTGAGTCCACGCCCTGGCCCATGACTTGTGTTTTCTTCAGGCTGATTGTTAGTCCAAAGTCTTGGCAGGCCTTGTTAAAATGATTCATGAGTTGTTGGAGGTCTTCAGCAGAGTGGGCAACAATGGCTGCATCATCGGCGATCATCGGCGACACGTTCTAGGGATGCAATATTTGGGAAGGGGCCCCTCTGAGAACAGGTGAGAAGCCTGAAAACCGAAGGCTGGCATATGTCATCTCCTCTTCAGAAATGGGGGGAAAACAAGGCTCCAGGCAGCAGTTGCTTTGTCAACCTGACTGTGCTACCAAGAAAGTATCTAGAACAAATCATTAATCAGGTAGTCTGTGAGCATTTAGAAAAGACTGCAGATATGCTGGAGAGTTTAGTGGCTTAGGTACCTGGCTGTAAAGACAGAGAGGTTGGGAGTCCCCATTATGTCTCCTTGATGGGGGCTGGGCTCAGTGATCCATAGGGTCCCTTCTACCTCTGCAGTTCTAAGATTATTGTTACTGCAGATATGGAAACCTATATTTGTAGTAAGCTGAAAGTTGGTGGCCCTTGGTTTCTCAAGATCAAGTCAAACCAAGTCAAACTTACATCTTGGGAACAATTCATTTAATGGCTTAAGCATCAAACTAGATGCTGTCTGTGTGTTGTTTTCAAAATAAAAAGTTCCCAATTCTCCACTTTTGTCTTTTTAATGATGTAAGCCACTTTGGGGCCTTTTAAAGGAGAAAGGCAGGGAGAAAAGATTTTAAACAAACAAACAAACAAGGCCGCCAGTTGTTCATTTTCAGTATTCCTGAGCCAGGACCTTCAACAGAAAGAATTGACAAAAAAACCCCTTGTGCTCCATGTTTTTTTGCTTTCTTATAAAATACGCTAGGTCATTCTCTCCAACTGCTTCCCTATTTTCTTTTCTCATCCATTGATGTGTTCCTGTACCTCCATCTGACACCACCATTTGTTCTAAAATGGATCAGAAAGAAGGGATAATAATCAGTGGACTTGATGAGTCTTGGTA
Organism: Intellagama lesueurii; assembly: GCA_037013535.1. NCBI lineage: Eukaryota > Metazoa > Chordata > Lepidosauria > Squamata > Agamidae > Intellagama > Intellagama lesueurii. The sequence goes on from JBAJHW010000001.1 coordinate 26,073,624, forward strand.
AGCCTTCTGCCCGAGATCTTTGTACAAGGGATACAACACCTCCCAAGACATCCTGTCTGGTCTGCAAATTCCTGCCTCCTTCACCCTCAGTAGAGAGTCTCCTACTGCCACTATATGTCTCTTTGTCTACAGAATCCTCCATGGTCACTTCCATGTTCTAGCCTGTTCCAACAGCTTAGAATCACAGTGCCTGAGAAGGAGGTAACATGAACTTTGTAGCACCAAGGACACAGAATGTTTTATGATAACTCTTCCTCTCCATTTTACATTCTTTAAAGTGCTTGCCTCCTGCATGCTGTGTTTTTCCTCCTCCCAAGAGGCAACTCATCCAGGACAGTCTGTTAGCTTTACCCAGAAATTTTATTTTCTCTGGTCAACCAAAGCATGGATAGGCAAGCTCCTGTATTTTCTCATTTACAAGGACAACCAACATCCTGCAGATGTAGGTGTTAAGGATGGGACTTTTGTTTCTTTTGGACTGCAATTCCCCAAATTCACCAGGAATTCCCCCAGGTAGAATCCTGGGAACTGCAGCCCAAAAGTAGTAGTTTAAATTTATTTATTTTATTTATTTATTGGATTGCTATCCCGCCCATCTAGACCAAAGGGGAGTGTATCTGTGAAGATTCTCAGTCATCCAGGTGAGGTTATCTGGAAGTTGAGTCATGGCAACTAGACTTCTTTCTTATGAGGCTGAGACTTTCGCTACTCATCCAAGTAGCTTCTTCAGTAGCTTCAGCTCCCCTTCAAAGGGGAGCTTTTCAAGAATCTTTTTTAAAGGAGAGAATCTGCCCAGATGGTTTCTAAGAGTGGTGCAAGGATTCATGGGAGCTTCATGGAAGCATGGGACAGGTAGTATCACTGCTTATTAGGCTCTATAGAGAGAGCTACTCAAAGAACCATATGTCCCATGCTCACTTAAAACTTCCATGAATATTTGCATCAATCCCAGGTACCACCGGAAGCAGTTTCCTCATTCTTGAAAGCCAGCATAATAATGTTGGAGTGACACATGGAGGTAGTAAAAAAACCTCCTCTCCAAAGTACTGTTTTTGAGCTGCACCTCCTAGAATTCTGGGAGTTGAAGCCCAAAATAATAATAAAAAGTCCTATGCCTAACAACCTAAAGCAGAAGATAAAAAACACTACAGGTGCTAGAGGTCACTACAAAAGCTCCTTCAACTTCCGTCTTTCTTGCAGGTGCACACCTGCCTTCTTCAAACTCCCTCACAAAATGACCACACAGAATGCACTACTGTGCTTATGAGCTTCTTCTGACAAACTCACAAAGACTCTTGAGTACCAACCAAATCAGTAATATAAAAGATAACCATAACACAATGTATTCCAGCTGGAATTAAAACTGGATCTAACCTCACTTTTGCCAAATCCTAAACATGGTTTTCAAATGTACAGTACTTCAAACTATGCTTGCTGTCATGGTTTGTTTTATGAGAAAACATATTAGTGATAACTATGTATAGACAAGCACATATATGCCAGTGTGAGGAGTAGACATGAAAGAGATACAATGTGTTTTCAGTTTCCGGTACACCTACAGCAGAAAAATAGTTGTTCTATTTACAATGTTGTCACGACTAACCACTGCACATTAGACTTGTTCTTAAGAAGTCTCGAACTCACCCCCCCCCCTAAAAAACATCCCACTCTCTGGAAACTTTAGCCAAAAGAAAATTAAATAAAGTTGTATTAATGATGCAAACTGCAATAAAGGACTGAGTTATTCATAGCAGGTTCAGAATTATAGCCAATAATTCCAAAATCCAACAGGGAATCAATAAGGACCAATGCATAAAAGTTTCCTATGCTGGAAATGAAAACCTCCCCTATTGCCCTTTCTAATGGCGATAGGCACAAAACACCACAAAATAATAAAAATATGCTAATATTTTTGTACCAAAGCAATATTTTTACAAAGGTGTTTCACTGAAGGCACATGAGAAGAAGAAAAAAAATCTCCAAGGGCCAAGTAAGCTAGAAGGAGAGGGGAGAGGAACTGAACAATATGATGTACTGCAGAGACGATAATAATAATCTTAGAACCGCAGAGCTGGAAAGGACCCAATGGATCATCAAGTCCAGCCCTTGTCAGAGAGGCACAGTAGGGAATCAAACTCCCAACCTCTAGCTCTGCAGCCAAATACCTAAACGACTTATAATTATGCTAATTTGATGTGTGTACTCAGTACATTTCTTTGCTGCAAACAATAGCTGTCTAATATTCCATATATGATAGTGGGTTGAGTGTCCAAGTAGGAAAAGTACAAAACTCAGCCTTCCTGTGAATCTCATGTTTTATTTTAAAAAACAAAACAGTGAACAGGTTTCTTAGCCTTATCACTTCAGAATCTCATTAGCTAAGGGATTACTAGATGAGATTTGAAGCAGCTGAAGATGGGCAGTACATATTATGTAGCTTCCTGTCCCACACAAGACTGGCACTGACAGAATGACAATAGCAAAACTATAAAGGCAGTACACAAACAATAATTTATGAAGTGCAGAATCTACCTCCCATAACTCAGCCTTTTATGTTTTCAACATGGATCACCCATATTCTTTCCCTTCTTCCAGAATTCCAGACAATAGAAGATAGGCTCATTATAGAATTCTGTAGGAAATCTGTAGTAATCGTACAGAGTCTTAGCTTAGTGGTTGTTGTAGGTTTTTCGGTCTGTTTGACCGTGTTCTGGAGGTTTTTCTTCCTAACGTTTCGCCAGTCTCTGTGGCCAGCATCTTCAGAGGACAGGAGTTAGAACTCTGTCTGTGTTCTGTGTTCTTAGCTTAATCTTTTCAAAATAATGATCAGACAAAATTCTGATCAGATCTGCTATGCCGAACTCTTGCTAAGAAGATCCAGCTAGATTATGTGTGAATTGGCCCAGTGAATGTTCCCACAGTGACAGCCTTGGGAAAGCAGAAACAAACAAAAACAAGTTTCAACCACTCTGCCCCTACCACTAAGCAAAGTGAGGTGATTGTCACAGGCAGCCAATATGGGGGGGGGGGGGGGGGAGAGCAGCAAGATGTTGTATGCCAAGCACTTTTGTCTTCTGTACCTTGGCTTCCTGCTTTCAGGTGTAATGGAGAAAGATGCTGTCCCAAATTAAAAATGTTGAAGTATAATGTGATTTCATCTTTTTCTTGGACTTATCTGGAACAAACCTTGAGCTTCAGTGTCAAATGGTCCTCACTGGTACAAAACTGATTGCTAAAGGATATTTAATATTTCCCTGCTGCCCTCCTTCCGTCATAAACTTCAATAAAGCTTGTTCTCCAAATGCGTGGGGCACTTAATGAACCAGTTTGGTTATGTTTTATTCTCTTTATGCTAATAAAGGTTTTGTCTTGTGTCTTGTTCTCCGATAAGATGAAACAATGTTTGCTTTTGTCGTTGGCTTATAACTAGTTGAGCACTAGAAGCAGGCCTTTCTGACTTTGCCCTCAGGTGCCAAATTTAAGGAACACGTCTCTTTCGTGTTCACCTGTGGTGAAGGCATCTCAACTTGACATCTGGGATTGGCCTGGCAGCCCTATACTGCCTAGGAATACCCAGGCCCGGGGGGCAGACTTTGCCAATAATTTGGTGGGCTGTGCAGATTGCAGACAAGACCAGCAGAGAAAGTGGAGGAAAGATGGTTGATATACAAAGTCTTGCTGAAGCAGCATCAGGCATGTCTACACGGGCTTCGGTAGACCAGGCCTCTGGCCCAGAAGAGAAGTAGGGAGAGGACAAGACCACCACATCCAGACAGAAAACTATACCACTTGGGTAACTTGTAGCCAAGCCTTCCCCATCAGGCCTGGTTCTGATTCCTAACTGCCAGCATCCATACCAGTCTACCAGGTCCTCCAGGTAATATGGTCTGAATGGTAAAGAGCCTTAAAAGTTAAATCCAGAATCTCTGAATATACCTGAAAATGGCATAGAAGCCAAGTAAATGGGAAAGCACCGGCATAATGGGATTTCTGGGCCATGTTCAAAGGCAGCCCCATGTATTGTGCAGCATATAAAAAGGGCTCTCTTTTTTGGGTCAGGGTATGAAATGTAGAGAACTGGAAGAGCACAAAGATGTGAGGATAGCATGGGGGTTTCCTTTGAAGTCTGATCACCTTTGAAATTGTTCTGTCAATGCCTAACAAAATGACAGTCAGTCACAAACTGGCAATACTTAATTCTTAGCCAAGTTTCTTAACTTTATTCCTTTTGTGCTTGAAACGCCAAATACAGAACAAATGCTATAAACAGTGCATCTAAGAAGAAGAAAAACTTTAAGGGCTGATTTGGTGCAGGTTTCATGCAACCCTCTCTCACCTACTAGAGTTTGAAAATTAACTTCCTTTATTTTGAGATTCATCTTTAGGATTTAGGCATGGGATTCCTATCAGGTCTGATATCTCATAATGGAACCTCATTACCGACTACCTCAGCTAAACCCATTCAACACTAACAATTTTTTGGTTCTTATAACAGGCTATTTATAATGTCTGCTTCTGCCCTAAAATATACACGGTATCAACAATGGATAAGAGTGTTTAGGGCAAGCAAGGAAGGAGAAAATGAGGAAACCTACCGGAATAACCCAGAACCTGGAAATGTTCTTCTTTCGGATGAGAGTTCCCATAGACTTCCAACCAGCCAGTTATAATGCAAAAAGGAACTTCCCATTATGTAAAACTGATGGTGAAAAATCAAGCAGCTACCTCAAATTACTCATGCCTCTCTGAATGATCCTCCTGTTCAGCTGGGTCCTGTGCTACACTCAGGATTTGCCCTCCTATTGCATCCCAGTATAAAAGGCAGGATATATCCCCTTTTATTACTAAGTAGCAAAATACCCTCCAAGAGTGATGGTAAGAACTAATCGCGAAGGCAGGAAAATCCAACTGCAAAATGTTTTTATATGCATGAGATGTAAGAGAGAAGAATAGCAAATACTCACTATAACCAGCTTAATTAATTTGCCCCTGGCTCCTCCAGGCTAACCACCTCCAGAGTCCCGGGGCATGGCCTCACTGCTGTGATGGGATTGATTCTGAGAATTATATCACTGTACTTGTATCACTGCTTAAATCTGTATCATCACATAAAGTTATATCATCACAGTCATCAGGATGACAGAGGACTGGGGCTGGGTAGGCCTTGGAACTCTGTGAGCCATAGTCCAAAAAATAAAATAAAAATGTTTTCACGCTCGGAAGATGAGGGTGGAAAGAGCCAGTCTGTCACAAAGATCTTTGGATTGCAGTCTGTCTGAATTCTGCATAGGCATTGCCCCTGAAAAATCTCACTCATGCAGGAGAATCACTCTGTATTGTTGTGGAGGGCAGTGATCTCATTGAATGAATGGCAGCCTTTTGATTGTGTGAAAGTTAATGGGTAGAGCTAGGGCCACTATGGTGGGTATGGCTTGAATTCCTATCTGGCCTTCTACCCCGTTACCCCAAATTTGGGGCACTGGAGTGGGTAGGGTCAATGCATCCCACTTTTTGACTTCATATAGGTATGCATAGGACTTATGTCATTTCTTTGCCTACCAAATTTGTATGGAATCTGTGCTCCAAGGAGTTCACACAACACGCAGACCCATTGGATCCCATTTTATCTGCACAACGTCCACAGGAAAGCTAATGCAAGGTTGCCACAAGGTCAAGCTGAGTATTTGAACCTGCCTTTCCTGGCTCAAGTCCAAGGATTGTTGTCATGTGCCATCAAGTCACCCTCGACTTATGGCAACCCCATGAATGAGTGATCATCAAACTGTTCTGTCCTCAACAGCCCTGCTCAGCTCTTGCAGAGTCAAGCCTATGGCTTCTTTTAGGGAGTCAATCCATCTTGTGTTTGGTCTTCCTCTCTTCCTGCTGCCCTCAACCTTTCCCAGCATTATTGTCTTTTCCAGAGAATTCTGTCTTCTCATGATGTGCCCAAAGTAGGAAAACCTCTACAAGTCCAACATTGCAAGTTTAACATTAGCAATGCAACTCTATGCATATTTACTCCAAAGACCTATTGATTTTCAATGAGATACACTCCCTAAAAATTGCACATTAAGGTTCTAACTTAAGAAGTGCTGCGTTAGACTGCACTCCTATACAAAGCTATTTGGGAATACATTCTGTTGAACTCATATACAAAATTGCTTTCTTAGGCTGCAATTACAAAGGCTTATTGAGAAATCTTTGTGCTTATGTTTCATTCTCCAAAATAAAAATATACTAAGTTTGCTTGAATAAATATGGTGACTATATAGAAATTATATTTCACAGTACATAATGTCATATATGACACTGTGTTACTATTTAGGAGACTAAATAATTATAAATCACTAAAATAAGTGCAAAGACATTTAGATATGCCATCCCCAATCATAAAAAAGTAAACCGACTAAGCAGACTGGATTTTTTTTCTAGGTAAACACATCTAAGACTGAACTGTAAGCTGTCATTTCAGATTTTTAAAACGGACGCATAAATGCTTATTTTTAAATATATATATATATATATATTTCAAATTTTAAATGATCATGGAGTTTAGTTTCAGTTTCAATATTGTGATGAAATCACCAGAAATGACTAATGACGTAATAAGAGAGTGCTGTATCACAACCATTTCCAGATGCAGTATTCAGTGAGTTTCTGTAGCAATCTACAAATTCACGAAAAGGATAGACTGTGTTTTTAAAAAACAAGTACTGGATGGCTAGACTCTGCAGAACTAAAGAGATGAATCACAGATAACCCAGTACATATTCTAAATAGAACAATAAAACTCATGTTATCAACATCCTTCCCTAAGTAATTGCTACAGGGAAATGCACTACTTAATTGACCAAATGGGCTCTTGCTTTTTTACAGGACAAACTGGCTCTGCAAAAATCAGGAGGATAAGTCTTGAACACAACTGACACCTGTTTCTGTTTAGAATGGATGCCAGATGATTATTCCAGCCGAGTTTCTTGGGTAGCATGAGAGCATTGCTCCCATATGCCCTGTCTATACCTCTGAAGGGCAGCTTGCCAATGGTCTAAGTTCCAAAATCTCATAAGCCTGACAGAACATATCACTACTAGCCACGTGGATTGACTGTTTTATAACCAAGCCGGGCATGTGCTTTCTTCACCTTATCAGACATCCCTAATGGGATGGCGATTGTGCAAGATGTTCTTACGGCTTCCCCGACACAGTTAACTCCAAGCCAGGTTCCTCTGCTTTGCTAGCTGGGCTGCAAAGAAAGCTGTGCGCTGTGACTTGTTTTAGACAAGATGTACAACTGGAACAGAGACTTGTTTATTGAAGGAGTCACTCTTATTGTGCAGTTAACCAAACTAATTTTTAAAAAAATCTAATTTTTTTCCTTGTATTTGTCAAGTCTTTAAATATCTTTAAAAATCCTATTATTGTATGTTGAATGAATGAATTTATTATGGTCAAAGACCAGCATTAAATAAACTGAACAGTGCAAAACAAAACAGAACATGCAACACACACTATGCCAAGCAAAGCATCCCAAAGTATATGAAATTTATGTCAGAATTACCCAAGACCAGGGGCAGGGGTGGGTAATCAACTATGTTTTAAGTTGTTTCTAATTCCTTTATTTCTGCCTGCATGGTTAGGATTCTTTTTCAGTCTGGCCATCTCTTGTAATGTACTCAGTACATCACCGCAGGTTTCAGTGCATCTCATACAACATGCATAGACATTTCCTTAGTTAGAATTTCTTTAAAATGATTTTTAAACACTTTCTTGCAATCTTTTATCAGGATTTACTTAGAATAATAGGAAAGTTCTGAACTGCCCAAGTATAAGTCTTTTCTGTTGTCAGGGTATTCACTTTTATTCTCCAGTTTTGTTGAGATAATAACAATCTTGCATGCTTTCTAGCACTAGGTATCAATTGGGGGGGGGGGCTTTTGGGATCTAAACGGGTTCTCCTTTCCCACTAACTTATTGGTAAAGTTCTTTTTCCTGCCTCTGGCTCCTCCTTTATATCTTCCTCTTTGTTTGCTTCACTTTCTTTATTTCTAAGTCTTTCTCTCTCTCCTTTCCTTTCCTCTGAGCACGCAAGAATGTAGGGACCATGGAGGGGTCTCTCCCATGTGTGGAGACTCCATTTTTCCTATTTCCTCTACTGACTGTAACTATAGATAGTAACCGTAAGTAAAGATACCATTTTTTAAACTTAAAATACTTCCAGAGTGATTTTTAACATATCAAGTGCAGCTGTTGTTTGTACCTGATACTTAAAAGGAATTAACCAAATTCTCCAATAGATTATAGGCCCAGGCAAACAGGGCAGAATAGCTTTGCTTTAACACAGAGGTCTCCAAACTACAACCCACGGGCCACATCCGTCCTGCCTTGCCTTTTTATCCGCCCCAGCAAACGTCACAGGCTTAAATTCGCAGGCCCATGTGCCCATGTGTGCGGGGTGTGCAGCGTGGGGGGCATGCAGGAGCGTGTTCCTTCGGCCCTCAAAAAGATGGAAAATATATGATGTGCCCCTCACGGTGAAAAGTTTGGAGACCCCTGCTCTAACAGACAGCTAACCAGTATTTTTCAGGTTTTATTGTTTTCTAAGTATTTCAATTTTTCTTTCCCCCCTCCCCAATAAATCACATACTAACTGAAGAAAAAAAATGTTGTTTGCTCATTTTTAAAAACTCCTTTTTCTGAGAGAAGTAACCAAACTCACTCAGAAATACAAAGATGATTTTTTACCAGACTAAGAATTTTTCTGGAAAACTTCCAAAACTTACTTCTGTTAACTTTTCTTAATGGAAGACCAGATTGAAGGTTAATTTAAGGGCCTCATGAGTACATTACTGTACAGAAATTATGGAATCAGAAACATGCAGAAGCTAAATATTATTGGTAAAATAAAGACTCAGTAACAAAGGCATTGATTTGTAAGAGCCTATCAGATGAGCAGAAAGTATATACAAATGAATGTAAAACTGTTAACTAATAAGAAAAACTTTTGTTAATACTGTACAACAGTAATCTCCTGCTGAACCTTCTTTACCATGAAAACCCTATGATGAGACAGTCCAAAATGTAACAAGAGATAGGGCTGGAAGATGAGACCCCGAGGTTGGAAACCACTGAACCAGCTACTAGGGCAGAGGCAAAGGAAAGTCCAAAGCTGTACAACACATACAATTGGAACATGGAATGTGAGAGGTATATATCAAAGTTAACAGGAAGCGGGGTGGATTTGATTTAAATCACTATTTAAATTTTTAAAACGGGTTCTTTTTGATAATTTAAATTTAATTTTTTAAAAAATTAGATCATGATTTCAATTGTGATTGAAGTCAATTTGACTTTTTTAAAAACCCCAATGATTTTTTATCAACCCTGGTGTGAAGCAAGAAATGGAAGTATAAACAGTGCAGTGCTTGGTATCGGTGAACTAAAGTGGACTGGAATGGGATCTTTTCAGTGTAATAAATACAAATTGTTTTACTCTGGAAATGACAAACTCAGGATAAATGGAGCAGCTTTAAACTGAGGGAAGATGTAGCACAGGCAGTTAGGGGCTATAATGCAAGGTCTGACTGAATAATATCAATCACACTCCAGGAAAAATCTAAGCTAACTATCATTCAAATTTATGCTCCAACTACTAATGTTGAAAAAGATCAACATGAAAGTTTTTACACAAGTGTCCAAGAGGAAATTAATCACACACTAAAACAAGACATGCTTATAATCATAGGAGACCGGAATGCAAAAGTAGGGAACCACGTGGAACTAAATGTTGTTGGAAGAGCCTAACGAGCCTATTCAGACCAGGGGAAAATGAAACCAACATAGAGGATATATCAGGGATCTCCTACCGACTCTCCTCAGACTGAAGAAGCTACTTGGATGAGTAGCAAAACGTTTCAACCTAACAAGAAAGAAGTCCAGTTGCCATGACTCAACTTCCAAATATGTCAACATATACAGAAAACAAAATAATGGCCCCCAGACTGTCACTGGAAACATTCAATATACATTCCAGTCCCTAAGAAAGGAGATGCCAAGGAGTGAAATAACTATAGGCCATTGCTTTAATTTCCCAGGCAAGAAAACTGATGCTCAATGTGTTGCAAAAAAAGGTTTTTACCTTATATGGAGTGAGAAATGCCTGATGTTCAAGCTGGATTCAGAAAAGGAAGAGGCACTTGAGATCGTATTGCAAATAACTCCTGGATACTAGAGAGCACAAAAGAATTTCAGAAGAAGATCAGTCTATGCTTTACAGACTACTGCAAAGCCTTTGACTCTGTGGATCATGAAAAACGATGGATTGTTCTGAAAGAAATGTGTGTACCTCAGCACTTGATTGTCCTGATGCATAACTTGTACTGTGCACAAGAAGCTACTGTTACGACAGAATATGGAGAGACAGAATGGTTTCCTATAAGCAAAGGTGTCAGACAACAGTGCATTTATCTGTTCAATCTGTATGCAGAACATATCATATAGAAAGCCAGACTAGATTCAGTTGGAGATGTCAAAATTGGTCCTCTCACAAATCACAATCAAAGAAAATCAAACTGACACTCCATAGTGATTGTATGGCCTAATATTTCTTGATTTCTGTTGAGCACAAGCTTCAAACAAATTTTTTATATGAGCACCAGATTAGCATGCATGAAAATAAGTTTTTACAACATCATATCACTCAAACATTTTCCAGACCAGACCCCAACAACTTCCTTAACTTGCAGGATTATACAGGATCCATTTCTTGCCTTATGTATATTCTCCCAAAAGGCAGCGCTGATAGAGAACATTTTACTCTTTAAAGAACTGGCCATTCATCCCCTCTGTTTCCTCAGAGGCACTTTAAAGACTAACACAAATTTACTGTGGCATAAGCCTCTGGGACCGACACACAGAGAGAAGAAATATTATTCCAAAAAAATTCTTACAATAAAATACTTTACATTCCTCATTACATTAACTTGGTTCTGCCACCATAAACTGACTTGCCTTTAAGGTGCCACAAGAACTCAACTGTTTTTGCTACAACAGACTCACTCAGGTGACCTCTCTGAAACAGTCAAACTAGACAGTTGATTCCAAAACAGCTATCTTTTTCTTTTTCAGTTCTTAGTCATGGGCAGATATCACTTGTGCTTTGCTCATGATAACCAACGAGCTTTTAAGAGATGTGCACAATGAATTAAACCCATTAATTAAACCCACACATAGCTTCATGAGGAGCATTAAAAGAGACTGCAAAGAGTAAGTCCTTGGAAAGCCATTTGCCACCTCGTGCTAAGTGACTACCCTGCTAAGACAATGCAAATTGATTGCAAAACAGCCTGCAATGAAACAGCACTTAACAAAATTGGAGGGTTCGCCTTCCACAATGTAGTTCTGAATTAAACATTTGATTGGTTAAAAAAAAAAGTCAAAGATAAAACTTTCCCTCACAGACACTGCAAAAGCTTCTTGCTCCTAAGACCTCCTTCCTCTCACCCTCCCCCATTTCTCCAAGAAACAGCAATTGCTAAAACATTTGATCTCAGCAGTGTATTGATTCAATTTGATTGGCTCAACCAAGAGAAAGCTGCCAAATATGATTATCTTTATTATGGCAACTGACAGATTATAAAGCACAAATGACTGACTCAGTTGTGAAGTATTAAATCCAATGAATATTTGCAGGGTGAATGTATAAAAGAAACAAATGCTTTTTTTGCTTTGATTACAAATGTTGTTGCTATAAAAGTCAAGATTACTAGTGTGTGACCATTACCCTAATTGATACAGTGCATCAGTGATGTTTTGAAAGGGCTTTTTAAAAACCTTCCAAACCATTGCTGATATGTTAGCAATACTCAAAAAGGAGGGTTACAAAGCAATGCAAAATGTCCCCTCCCTTCACCTCCAAAGGTGAGCTGCAAGGTAGATATAAAAGGAAAGATTTCTATTTCTCAAGATCATTAAACAGGTTCTCCACGATCATGAGAAATCTTTCCCCTTACAGGGAAACATTCTTTCCTTTTAAAGGGAAAGAAGGGACAGCCAGCAGCCACTTTGGTTCAAACCCAGTGATCCCACATACTTGAATCAAACCAAAATGGAGTGAATTTATCTGCAGCTAACAAACAGTAGCCCCAAGAAGGTGCTCTGGGGAGGGGCTAGTTCATCCTGGCAAATACGTTCTCTGGTCACTGGCAAAAGGAGCAAACTAGCCTGTCCCCAGCTTGGACCAAATAGCGGGACAATGTCAGGCTTCTCCCTCTCTCCCTCTCTTTCTCCCTCTCTCTGCCTAACCCACCTTGCAAAGTTGTGCCATGCATTCATGTCACCTTAAAGCCAGTGGAGGAAACATGGGATAGAAATCTGCCAAATAATTCAAGAAATGGGTTTTACCAATGTTTTTTAAAATCACTGCAAACTTGTCACCAATCTGGTAGAAAATATTTCTATAATCCTTATTAAGATAACTGAATTTATCCTGTTAACAAATGCATCTAAAATTGTGCTACTGTAAACTTTTGAACTGATTTCTGTACCAGCCCTGTATATACTCAGTTGGAAATCTTGCAGAAATTCCCTTTGGGCAATTGAGAATGAAATTTTGTTTCCATGTAAGTGCACTTGCATCCATGGGATCACATGACACTTATTCCTGAGACATTGCGATGGGGAGAGATTGGTATTCTCTTGCAATGAAGAAACCCAGTGGGACAAGAACACCATTTCTAACATATCTTTTGTGTAACTATGCAGAAGAAGAAAGGGAATTGCTCAGAAGTCTTAGAAGACAGCAGAAAAAGAAGAGGGCTCAAAAACAAAGGGATTTCATGAAGAAAACACAGCAAATACATGCTACAGAAGAAGCTGCACAATCCACACACAAGAGGAAGGTATCAGAAGATGTGCAGGGATCCCACCATGTGGGGATTTACAAAAACATTTGGGACAAAAAGAAAAAAGGGGGGGTGGATATCCCCTTGGGGGCAAAAACAGGTTCAGTGGGAACTGAGCCTGTTGAGTGAACATGAGTTGCTGATTCTCTATGAAGTAGGAGAGTGGAAATTTTGAGGAGAATGGAGTAAAGAGTCCTGGAAGAGAGAATAGCTAGTTGGCTAGAACTGTGAGAAGCGATGTTTTGTCTTTTGATCTTCTTTGGCCACCATGGTATCAGCCATGTAAAGGAGAGATATTAAGAGACTATGAAGAACCCAAGGGTTTTCAGAAGTCTTCAAGGAAAACAGCGCAATAATGCAGGAGCAAAATAGCTTAATGAGCACTAAACACACTCAATGGACATAAAAAGCTGACTGTTAGGTAGAGGGTAATGGAAAGCTAAGATTACAGATGGGAAATAATGGAGCAACCTGAAAAAGGACATGGCTCCCTGTCTTCTAGAACCATAAACAGGAATGTTTCATAGCACAAAATTTTGTTAACAAGTTCTGCTTTTTATTGCATACTCTCACCATGACTATATGAGGGCCCCATAGGATTACACTCAAAGGATGGGTCTGAAACTACAAGCTACCGAGACTGAAAAGGAGTGAAGACATCATAACTGGTCTTGATGTGTCATCTGTGATCTGTAATCATTCCATTCCGATAATGTGATAATGTGATCTGTAATCATTCCATTCTGATAACAGACAGAAGCTTTTGGGAACTGATTCCTTTGGATTCATTCAATATGCATGTGTGACCACTGCAGATCTAAAAAAAAAAAATCCAGGATCTAAATGATACATAGCACAATACTTCAAGAAGCAGTGTGGAAAATGCATTTTGACAAAAAGCATTTGTTGCTTCTTTCCATCACAATCCTGACAGGAATCACTGAAAAGAGATCCTGGTGCGCACACAGAGAAGCTTCCCACAGATTAAAGCACTTCTGCTGTCTGGGGAAGGCTTTTGATCCATCAGATCAAAACGTTTTCCCACTAGTTGAAGAGAGAGGGACAAGGCAATATTCAGTATCATGCTGGAACAAATTATCGGTTATGCACCACACCACAAATGCTTTATGTTATATATATAGAAATTATCAGAAAAGTTGGGTTGTATTCAGAGAGTTTAATCTTCAAGACTGAAGAATATTATCCATTATAGTCATAATTCTATGGTATCTCGAGATGCTCAGGTTAGCTTTCATGTTGCACAAACTTCTCCTTCATATATACTAAAATGAGTAATTGCAGGGTCAAATTTATAGATACCAAAATATGTAGCAGCACCTGTTTACCTGGGGCAGCAAGGTATGCAGACCCAATAACTCCAGCTGAATTCCTAGATTCCTGATCTCCATTTTCATACCCTGTTTCCCCAAAAATAAGACCTAATCTGAAAATAAGCCCTAGTATGATTTTTCAGGATGCTCGTAATATAAGCCCTACCCCTAAAATAAGCCCCAGTTAAGCGAAACCCCACCCTCCACCATTGTGCAGCGTTGTGCAGCAACCAGAAGATGATATGACTGTATTTGAATATATGTAGATTGTTGTACATGAAAAAAATAAAACATCCCCTGAAAATAAGCCCTAATGTGGTTTTTGGAGCAAAAATTAATATAAGACCCTGTCTTATTTTCAGGGAAACACAGTATCTAATAGCAGTTTTTCATTATTTCTGACATCAGTCACACATGTCCATCTAAGGTTATCAATAGGTCACCTTTATATCAAAATAACAAGCTGATTGTACATAGAGATAAAGCCAATAATTATATAATGGATTTGATCACTGCACTACAAAGCTAAAAATGCTTTGGCTTAATATTCCATGTTCAAAAGCTGTAATTTTTCAGTGTTTTGTTACCAATGGAGCAAGTTCCAAGTAGAAGTGCTTAAGACTAACGATGGGTGAGCAGTAGGCTGTCCAGTGTTTGCTTTGATGGAAAAATGAATTGAGGACCCTCAAGCAACTATAATCAAAACTGCTAAAGTGAACAGTCAATGGAGCCACCCAAAGGGCTGCAATTCCCATTTCCTAAGCAGGCCATTTCCTCTTCTTTCTCCCACTGTCTTCATTAGAGAGACAGAAATGGTGGAAGCTACAGAAGCTCTAGTGTCCATTGTCTTTCAAGCTCTTCGGCTCAGCCAGTCATAGCCAACTGATGCTGTAAATGGGGCTGAAGAGTGGAAAAGCAGAGTAAGAGTTCAGTTCAAATGTGGTTTGAGTCAGCGAAGGATATGTGAGACAGCTTGACTATCATGGTGAAAGAATGATGTTTTGAGGGAGCCAAGTGTAGTGTGAAACGGAGCTGTGAAAGAATTCAGGAAAGTGTAAAGCAAAACAAATGTAGCATTCACCAATACTTAGCTTATATTGTTGCTCATTCCAATCTTGTAACTAAAGTGCTCTATCAACTCCTATAGAAGCCTATAGTTTGCTTTGGAGATTGAATTCCTGTCATGAAAATATACATAACCCACTTCCTCTGGTCGGTCATTTCTCCTAGCAATTCTGTGGTGGTTTTCAAGCAGGGAATAGATAGGGTCATATGAGCCCTGAGAAATAAGATTTCACCACAAGATTAAGAGGATAACTTCATCTGCACTGCCACATATACTAAAAGAACAAAGAGAGGGAAACTTTCTGAAAACAGAAAGGGAAATTATTAGAGAATCAAGAACAAGTGAATAGATACATCTATAGACAAGAATTAAAAGTAAATTCATACACATTTTAAAAATGTAGAAAGGACGCATAAGCCAATAAAAGACCAGTAAAACCTCTGAGCACAGTCATACAGCCAGTTGAGAAGGAAAATAGAAAACAGAAGAGAGAACGGATGGGGACTCATGAGTTGCAAATCACTGTCGAGTCTGACTTAAGTCACACCGGCGACTTGACTCAGACTCAACCCCAGAGTTTCTGGGGTGACTCGCGACTCAACTTGTGACTTGGACCCATTTGTTCGAGTTGTGTTGTTGAGTCCCTATAGGCCTGCTCTCGCCCCCGCTGCCCACCCCCACCCTTGCGATTGGCCACCACCGCTGTCCGCCACTGTCATTTTCAAAGGCAACAGGCCCGGCTTCCCTTCCAGGAGCTGGATTGCA
Source organism: Intellagama lesueurii (assembly GCA_037013535.1). Lineage (NCBI taxonomy): Eukaryota > Metazoa > Chordata > Lepidosauria > Squamata > Agamidae > Intellagama > Intellagama lesueurii. The sequence goes on from JBAJHW010000001.1 coordinate 26,089,685, forward strand.
ACTTCTGCCTACACATGCACTGGCCAGTTGATCATGCGCGGAGACAGTGGGCTAGCTCTGAGAAGCAAAGTCAGCATGCTATCTCTGCGCATGTACTGGCCTATCAGCTGGGCGGCTCATGCACAGTCTGAGTCTGTGGGTCAGAGTCCCAAGCCTCGGGGGGCAGGGCAAAAGGACTTGAGCCATGCAACTCAGGATTTGGGCTGAAGGTTTAGACTCAGACTTGGGACTCGGGTCTCAAAACTTGCCAACATCCCTGGAAGAGAGGTTCAAAACAAGCAAGGACAGCCAACAAAAAAGGCACTGACATCATTGTAAAGATACTTTACAAATAAGCATACCAGAAGCAATGAATGGGTTCAGTACAACAATAAAACAATATTTGTTTTTTAAAAGCACAAGATCTGGGCTTGTATATTCTCTTCATAATCTGAAGCTTATATTTCTGGTTGGTTCTAAATTCACATTCCCTGCATGGTGTGAATGCAGCACATTGTGGCTTACATAAACCACTGTTACACAGCAAGGGAAATACACATTCACTCGCTGTGAAGTCACAGCAAAGAATTTGGATCTGTTCGATTGACGTTCCCACGCTCAAGTCAAACTACCTGCATTTCTAGTACAGCCCTGTAGGTGGCGCTGTTCAAAGAACTGCATGAATAGACAATGAGAGATTTTTTCCCCCCGTCTCAATTATTAGCTTCCAAAATGGGGCTTTGCATTATGAAGCTGTTAAAAAATTAAAATAGTAAAATAAACAAAATAACAGAGTTGCCCCAGGAAAAGAAGGTTTAAAAAAATAAAGAAAGAAAAGTATTGGGAGAGAAGATTTGCTGGGCAAAGTGTGTCCTGGTCCTGCTGTGTGTGCGCGCGCACGCACATGTGAATGCGCACACGTGCATGCGCTCATTCCTTAATGAGGTAAGAGGCAAGAGAAAGGTGGGAAGGTGCTTTGGGTGCGTGCGTGCAGGTGCACACCTCATACTACCTTTCTGCATCGATTCAAATGATCACATGCTTGAATCAATCTGAAAGGATTTAAAATTTTAAACAGTAGAAGGTTCCCTGGTAAACAGGAAAAGCTACGGATTGGGGACAGGGGACTCCGGGGTGATTCGTATTTCCCTTTGCATCATCTGATCAATGGGGAAAAAATGCAAATTAGCCCGCTCCAAAACTGTGGAATTTTCCAAAGGTTTTGGTTAACGAAGGTCGCCCCCTTATATATCTGTTTCTATTACAACTCCCAGAATCACTCCACCGCCAGGCCATCTGGGACTGGGGAATTCTGGAACAACTGATGTTGTTGCTGCTGCCACTGCTGCTGCTTCACTCTGGCCTTAGATACCAGCATTTTGCTGCAGATCTTTGCCCACTCCAAGATTGGTTTTGAGATAGCTGGCAGTACTTGTGAACAGACAAGTGGAGAAAGCTCTTACCTAAGGACCACACAATAGCTTGCACTATTTTTAGAGCCATTGTTAGATAACAAATCCAATCCAAAGTACAATGACCCAAATATAGTGAGTGACCTAGGTTTTTTCCTTCCTTGAAAATGGCGACCGACTATCCTACCTAGGGCAGCAGTGTACAAAGCTGCCACAGCCCAAACTCTGCTGATTTTACATGGTAGGCCAAAAGGAAGGAAGGAGCAGCTGTTTCTTTGCCTTTTTCCTGCTCAAAGGTCTTTTAAAAATTATTTGAATTATATTATCATTGAAACCAATAAGAAAATTATGCCAGCTTCAGCAAGCAAGAGTGGGACATGCCCAGGGCATTTACCCCTTTGTTCCTCTATTTCCATTATCTGTCCACTTGGCATGGCATCTGAAAGGGGACACCCAAGGAATGATATCTATGCATGTATACAGTCATCATGTAATTGAGAAACCTGATTGTGCAGGGCTTCTGATCACATGAAGACTGCATGGATCTGGATTTCACTATTCAGCCATCACATTAAACGTTGGGGCAGGAAGAGGAAGCATTTGTTTTATGGGTAACTTCTCAAATCCCATTGCTAGCATTTTGTACTGAAATCCCCAGAATGGAATTCTGCAAAATACAGTCCCAAAACAAATTCTCCCACCTCTGAACAGGAAGGGAGGCATTAGAGATAGGAAGGTTAGGGTGGACAATGTTGTGGGTGGGCTCATAAGGCACAGTCCTATTCTTCCCATATGTTATATATATTTGTGGAGTCAGCTTGTGAAAAGGGGTTAGGTCCGCTTGCTTTATAAGACCTGCAGCTCAAACAATTCAGTGGATAGGAATGTACAAAATATCTTAAAAATTAGGAAAAAGCTGTTTAGGAAGGAGCAAACTGGAACTTTATTTTTCCCCTACTCCCCACTCTTCCCCTTATGCATCATTCTTGGATATACTAGTGTCAATGTAAAATACACTAGTGTCAAGGGTGTAAATAAAGGACCAGGAAACGGACAGTAAACTTATATTGACCAATGCATGTGTGTCTGGAACCTCTTGTAGCTGGGGCAGAGGATATGTTTCAGGACCATGATGTGGAAGGCAGAGTAGAAATGCAAGGAATACAGAAATCACACTTGTGGCAGAGGAAAGCAATCATCTCCCATAGCAAGTCAGTGTTCTTCTAGAGTCTAGCTTCAAAAACCTGTACTGGTAATTTTTACTTTATTTATAAATAAATACTGGAGGCCTTTGATGTCTTCTGATCAGTGCCAAAGCAAGCAGAGGACATCAGCTGGCTTTCTCAGTATGAGAACATCTATATCTAGTTTTAAGTCACATTAAACAAGACGTGAAACCCATATTCAACTATGTCAATTCTAAATCATAATTTCTGTTTAGGATATTTACGTAGCAACGGCAATATACCAACGGGGGGACGGACAACATAAAATTCTTAGGATGTTCTCAGTTATTATATCTATATTCACTAAGGTCCTCCCACACATAGTGAGTGTTCCATTTATGATGTTAATTTTTTTAAAAAAAGCCCTTCCACTGTTTATCTCAGAATGCCAGGAATTAATCAAACTACATGTTTTCGGCCAAGAACTGTTTGGCTGAAGTAATTGCCAAGTGAGAACATCTTTATTGGAAAGTGCCAAGTTTATTTTTTCATTCATTTCATTTTTCTGAAATTCCAAAAGTTACTTATTAGTCGGCTTCCTGTATATTTATGAACCTCTTCAGACAATTAATATTTTAGCAGCACTGCATGTGGGAATATAAATGCTTTGTTTCCCCTCCACTTGATAAACTAAGTTTGCCACCGCAAAGATGATCGCAGTGCTGACAAAATCCAGTTCCTCCCCTTAGCAAAGATGTTTGCAATCGTCTTATCCCTGTACATTTGGGAGTTCATACAAATAATTCTTCAGAAAAATAAATTGTCATGTTAAAACAAGAGACAACTCTTAAAGGCAGAGACATCATGTGCTGTTTTTTTTCTGTTTTCTTCCAGATGAACATCAATGGAGCATGATAGATATGTGCATCATCATCATCTTTGAACTGCAGAGCTGGAAGGGAACCCTAAGGATCATCAAGTCCAGCCCTGGTCAAGGAGGCACAGCGGGGAATTGAACTCCCAGCCTCTGGGTCTGCAGCCAGAGACCATATGTTAGGGGGAATAGTCTCATAATCCCTTTCACATATTCATTCAACAAGTAGTTTGTCTTAGTCCCCTGACATGTTGGATGTATCGTATTATAGCATATGAGCCTTCTTGGCTTCTCTCGGTTCCACCACCTTCCTAAGCTCATTTGTCGAGGACACACGAGAGGGCCTTCTTGGTGTCAGGCTCTGGAATGCTGACCCCCTCCCTCTTGTCCTTCTGCTTGCAGAAGTACCTTTAAGCAGGCTTTTAAGCAGTAAGTTGTCTGAGGAATGCTGGTTTTGAACTTACAGATTTTTAAATAGTTTTAAATTGTTTTTAAACTTGCTTTTTCATCTTAATATCTGTGTAATTGTTTTTTAAATGTGATATTTATACCATGTTTTTAAATTGCTTTATTTGCTGTAAGCTGCCTACAGGAAGGAAGGTGGCATAAAAACAAACAAATCATGTTTGGAAGGTTAAGGCTCTGCTTTTAGAGATGTAATCAGAGAATATGGCCATGCCACACCTACCTCTCTTGTCAACTTCTTGCCTGACCCCTTAGGGTTGTCAAAAACAGAGGTTTTTCCCCGGGAGAATGGGTCTTTCTTCTAATCATCATTAGCGACCTGTGCTGTTGCATATAACTTGACCTCTTATGTACTGTTTAGTTTAGGATAATTTAGAACACAATCTTGACTGGTCAAGATGGTCAAGGGCCAGCTGAACCGACACTAGGCCAACTGAAGCTTCACTGAACAGGAATATAAAAAATTACTTAAAACATCTAGGACTGTTGTCACCTTGGCCTAACTTTGTGCTGACAAAATTGCGGTTGTATCCCTGGGATGGATAAGATTATGGGCCTGGCATAACTAAGGCTCTTCCTCACTCCATTCCTTACTCTGTCCCCTTTTTGGCTCTTCTGCAGGTAGATTTCAGACAGCAGTTCTGCCAGCCTACTGTTCTGTCAACAGATTTCTGAGATCAGTTGGCAGAAAGGGTCCTATGCAAAAGGCAATTTCCAGAAGTCAAAGGGAATTTCTGCCCATAGAAGAGGCTTGTGCTTAATCTTAACTTCCCACATCCAGGACATCTTTGATTCAGGATTGCACTGTTACTTGTTTTATTTCTTTTATGTTCCTTACTGTAGAATCTGGGATTTGACAATAAACTCTTGACAGCTCTTGAATGCAACAGTGCATTTCAATAGAATCATAGAATAATGGAGTTGGAAGGGGCCTATAAGGTTATCAAGTCCAACCCTCTCTCAGTGCAGGATTTCAAATCAAAGTAGATCTGACAGATGGTTGTCCAATTTTCTCTTGAATTTCTCTAATGGAGTGCTGCCCACCTCTCAAGGTAATTGATTCCATTGTCGTACTGCTCTAATAGTTGAGAAGTTTTTTCTGATATTCAGCCAAAATCTGGGTTCCTGCAAACTGAGTCCATCATTACGTGTCTTGCATTACAGATGACTGAGAACAGATCCTGCCCCTCCTCCCTATGACTATCTTTCATATTTGAAAAGTGCTATCATATCTCCCCTCAGCATTTTCTCAAGGTGAAAAACACCCAGTTCTTTCAGTCTTTCATGGCTTTCCAGTCCCTTGATGAATCCATGATTCATGCTTTGAAAAAGGGAAGGGAAGGAGGTAACAGGCTGAACTCACGCAGTGTTGGCTTGGGAGTTAGTTGCTAGAATGTTAACTGCAGTTCAGCCTAACTCAGAAGCTAGGCTGAACTGAAAAATGGTAGAAACATAAATTGGAGTAGTATGTGTTGACTGTAGCCCTTGGCAGCTAGGAGTCTCCAGAGTAAGTTTAGCTAAAATCAATAGGATAAACTTTCAAATAAATCTGTTTAGCATTGTGTAGTAATGGTATCCCCCTTCACGGATTGCTGCCTTGTCATGGCGAAGGGGCTTGCGTAATTCAGAGAAGCTATGGGCTACGCAGTGCAGGGGACACCCAAGACGGACAGGTCATAGTGGAGAGTTCTGACTAAACGTGATCCACCTGGAGCAGGAACTGGCAAGCCACTCCAGTATCTTTGCCAAGAAACCTCCATGGACAGAAACAAAAGGCTAAAAGATATGACGCTGGAAGATGAGCCCCTCAGGTCGGAAGGCGTCCAACATGCTACTGAGGAAGAGCGGAGGACAAGTACAAGTAGCTCCAGAGCTAATGAAGGGGTTGGGCCAAAGCCGAAAGGACGCTCAGCTGTGGACGTGCCTGGAAGGGAAAGGAAAGTCCAATGCTGCAAAGAAAAATACTGCATAGGAACCTGGAATGTAAGATCTATGAACCTTGGCAAGCTGGATGTGGTCAAACAGGAGATGGCAAGAAGAAACATTGACATCCTGGGCGTCAGTGAACTAAAATGGACGGGGATGGGCGAATTCAATTCAGACGATTATCATATCTACTATTGTGGGCAAGAATCCTGTAGAAGAAATGGAGTAGCCCTCATAGTCAACAAAAGAGTGGGAAAAGCTGTACTGGGATACAATCTCAAAAATGGTAGAATGATTTCAATACGAATCCAAGGCAGACCTTTCAACATCACAGTAATCCAAGTTTATGCACCAACCACCCATGCTGAAGAGGCTGAAATTGACCAATTCTATGAAGACTTACAACACCTTCTAGAACTGACACCAAAGAAAGATGGGCACTGGCATGCTAAAGTAGGGAGTCAAGAGATAAAAGGTACAACAGGTAAGTTTGGCCTTGGAGTTCAAAACGAAGCAGGGCAAAGGCTAATAGACTTTTGTCAAGAGAACAAGCTGGTCATCACAAACACTCTTTTCCAACAACACAAGAGGCGACTCTACACATGGACATCACCAGATGGGCAATACCGAAATCAGATTGATTATGTTCTCTGCAGCCAAAGATGGAGAAGCTCTATACAGTCAGCAAAAACAGGACCTGGAGCTGATTGTGGCTCTGATCATCAGCTTCTTATAGCAAAACTCAAGCTTAAACTGAAGAAAGGAGGAAAAACCACTGGGCTAGTCGGGTATAATCTAAACCAAATCCCTTGTGAATACACAGTGGAAGTGAAGAACAGATTTAAGGAACTCGATTTGGTGGACAGAGTGTCTGAAGAACTATGGATGGAGGCTCGTAACATTGTACAGGAGGCAGCAACAAAAACCATCCCAAAGAAAAGGAAATGCAAGAAAGCAAAGTGCCTGTCCAACGAGGCCTTACAAATAGCAGAGAAGAGAAGGGAAACAAAATGCAAGGGAGATAGGGAAAGTACAGAAAATGGAATGCAGACTTCCAAAGAATAGCAAGGAGAGACAAGAGGGCCTTCTTAAATGAACAGTGCAAAGAAATAGAGGAAAAGAATAGAAAGGGAAAAAGCAGAGATCTGTTCAAGAAATTGGAGATGTTAAAGGAACATTTTGTGCAAAGATGGACATGATAAAGGACAAAAATGGTAGGGACCTCACAGAAGCAGAAGACATCAAGAAGAGGTGGCAAGAATACACAGAGGAATTATACCAGAAAGATTTGGATGTCCCGGACAACCCAGATAGTGTGGTTGCTGACCTTGAGCCAGACATCCTGGAGAATGAAGTCAAGTGGGCCTTAGAAAGCATGGCTAACAACAAGGCCAGTGGAGGTGATGGCATTCCAGTGGAACTCTTTAAAATCTTAAAAGATGACGCTGTTAAGGTGCTACACTCAATATGCCAGCAAGTTCGGAAAACTCAGCAGTGGCCAGAGGATTGGAAAAGAACACTCTACATCCCAATCCCAAAGAAGGGCAGTGCCAAAGAATGCTCCAACTACCGTACAATTGCACTCATTTCACACGCTAGCAAGGTTATGCTCAAAATCCTACAAGGTAGGCTTCAGCAGTATGTGGACCGAGAACTCCCAGAAGTAGAAGCTGGATTTCGAAGAGGCAGAGGAACTAGAGACCAAATTGCTAACATGCACTGGATTATGGAGAAAGCCAGAGAGTTCCAGAAAAACATCTACTTCTGCTTCATTGACTACGTAAAAGCCTTTGACTGTGTGGACCACAGCAAACTATGTCAAGTTCTTAAAGAAATGGGAGTGCCTGACCACCTTATCTATCTCCTGAGAAATCTATATGTGGGACAGGAAGCAACAGTTAGAACTGGATATGGAACAACGGATTGGTTCAAAATTGGGAAAGGAGTACGACAAGGCTGTATATTGTCTCCCTGCTTATTTAACTTATATGCAGAATACATCATACGAAAGGCTGGACTGGATGAATCCCAAGCCGGAATTAAGATTGCCGGAAGAAATATCAACAATCTCAGATATGCGGATGATACCACTCTGATGGCAGAAAGTGAGGAGGAATTAAAGAACCTCTTAATGAGGGTGAAAGAGGAGAGCGCAAAAAATGGTCTGAAGCTGAACATCAAAAAAACGAAGATTATGGCCACTGGTCCCATCACCTCCTGGCAAATAGAAGGGGAAGATATTGAGGCAGTGACAGATTTTACTTTCTTGGGCTCCATGGTCACTGCAGATGGTGACAGCAGCCACGAAATTAAAAGACACCTGCTTCTTGGGAGGAAAGCGATGACAAACCTAGACAGCATCTTAAAAAGCAGAGACATCACCTTGCGGACAAAGGTCCGCATAGTCAAAGCTATGGTTTTTCCAGTAGCGATGTATGGAAGTGAGAGCTGGACCATAAAGAAGGCTGACCGCCGAAGAATTGATGCTTTTGAATTGTGGTGCTGGAGGTGACTCTTGAGAGTCCCCTGGACTGCAAGGAGATCAAACCTATCCATTCTGAAGGAAATCAACCCTGAGTGCTCACTGGAAGGACAGATCCTGAAGCTGAGGCTCCAATACTTTGGCCATCTCATGAGAAGAGAAGACTCCCTGGAAAAGACCCTGATGTTGGGAAAATGTGAAGGCAAGAGGAGAAGGGGACGACAGAGGACGAGATGGATGGACAGTGTCATTGAAGCTACCAACATGAATTTGACCCAACTCCGGGAGGCAGTGGAAGACAGGAGGGCCTGGCGTGCTCTGGTCCATGGGGTCACGAAGAGTCGGACACAACTTATCGACTAAACAACAAAAAGTAATAGTATCAGGCTTTCTAAAATGCTGCTACGACCTGGAATTCACCAGTTTAAAAATTCAGGTTATTTAATTGAAGTGAAGGAATATAAGCCTGCCTTTTGTCAGATTCATCTGTTTGGTGAAGTCATGGACATCTTTCCCTGAGGAATTCTGCAAGTGATTAAAGCATTTCCCACTAGACAGAGATTAATCCGTTTGCTCTGCTTCTGTAACTTTCACATTTTTCAAGCAGACATTCACCGTGTCTCATTTTTCCATTTGTGAACATTTCTTAAAAGTCCACACAAACATGTTCATGCATTTTTCTAAATGATTTCTCCTAATACATTTTCCCAAGAACTTTCTAAAATATAACATTTCGTATGTATTTTTAGAAGCATTTTATAATCAGAAAATTGTCAGTAAATTCAGAGAAGTGCAAATATTGAAAGATCATTGTGTTCCAGTTTACAGAATAATTCAGAAAGTACACATGGACTTTATTTGTATTAAAAAATGAAGCAAACAGACTTTGGCCTATCCCTATTTGTTTCTATCACAGACAGAACATCTTCTTATGGAAAGTAAATCCATTATGCTCGATCATTCGTCAGTAGCAATTCAACAATGTCAAATCAATGTGAAATTGTGGAATCCCATAATCAGTAACTACTACAGGTCAAAAAAATTCAACCACAGGGGGCCATTGGAAATCATATTGTGTGCAATAAGAGGTGTTGGCTTACACGGTGCAAGAAAAGAAAACATAGTTCAGGTCATTCATTAAATGTGTATTGAGAAAGTCATTATTATGTTTTAAATAGAATGAAATACTCATTGAAGGCTCTTGATACCTTAGTAGCTGATCTTTTAGGATTGCCAATGAAGTTCTGTCTTACAACAAATCCTATGATGTTTTCCTCATACTTTCCAGTCTGAATTTGAACAGGACCCTTTCTTGACTATACTGCAGCATGAGCCCAAAGCTAAACTACAGCTACAAAGTTATTCATCACCACTGCTAGGCTCAAATCAATGTATTCAAATCAATTATTTCTCCCTATGCTGCTTCTTATACATTATTTTGTTACAATTAAAAGCTTTAAAAGCTTTACACAATGGTATCCCACATATTAGCTGTTCCCAGCACTGAAGCTCACAGCAAGTAATCCTGCTGCAACTCTTTACCCTGATTCTGCTTAAGATGGTACTGTAGCATCACAGTGCATAATGTTACAGAGGCCACAGCTGTGTGCTCACGTATAATCATTCCATCTCATGCTAGCCACTTCTTTATTGGCATGGACACTTGCATTTCGGACCACTGAACATTTTACATCTTTGAAGATAAGTGATGCCTTCTACAGACTATTGCATTCTGACAATGCATCCAAATGCATTGCCTGTAAACTTTGTCATCATAGAGAGAAATAGCTTGTTGGAAGCTATTCGTGATACAAGAAATCAGCTTTAGAGTGCCCTTTTCCCTAGTATGCTGGTCAAAAGAGATATGCTTGACTCCATAAATGTATGAGTACATAGGCAAAAAGAATACATACATTTTTAAAAGGTGTAGGTTTTCAGGTGTGATACCAATGGATTCAACAATAATCCCTACTGTTCTAGCGGAGTAAACTTAGCAATGGGCACAAACTGGTTCATCCCAGTTCATCAAGGTGGCAGCACAGGTGCTGCTGCTCCCCTCCCCTGCCTCCTCAGCCGATCAGCCACTCACCAGGCCCAGCGTGCTTGCTTTTTCCACCTCCTCGGCTAATCTCCCAGTCACGAGCAAGAGCACAGAGGTCTCTGCCCCGCCCTTTTGCCTGAGTGGGAGATCAGCCCAGAGGGCGGGGCAGAGAAGCCTGAGCTGTTGCCGGGACTGGAAGGTCAGTGGAGGAGGTGCAGGAAGCCTAGCACGCGGGGCCTGGTGAGTGGCTGATTGGGCCAGAGGAGGCAGGGAAGGGGGAGCCGCAGCACCTGTGCTGCCACCTTTACGAACTGGGACAAACTGGGACAAACCAGTTTGTGCCCATCTCTAAATAGAGGCCTTTCTTCTGACATTAATCAGATGAAATGAAATGCTCACCAGGACACATAAAACACCCAACTCCATTTCCATCCATTTTTTTCTTATTGTTCTCCAGGTCTGAAATGGCTGTTACATTTCTGTGCCCAGCATGCTTTCAACTTAAAGCTAGCATCCTTGCTTAAACTGCAACATGAGAAAGCTTTCATTTGTTTGTATGGAGAGCTTATTTATTATTTATTAATTTAAAATATTTTTACCTCACCTTTCTCCTTAAAAGGACCCAAGGTGGCTTAGATAACTTGAAATGCTATTTTGAGCTTTGCTTTAGTTTGACTGGAGTTGGATGAAAATTCCCAATTTTCCCACTCCCAAATTTTGCATGGAATGCACCTAGCTTCCACTATAACCCAAAATCTCCCTACACAATAATTTCTTCCCCTAAAGCTAGACTACACATGCTTGAATACTAGGGATGGGAAGAATATTCATTCTTGTTGACTTTGAAGATATGGGATGCCTTCTACTGGCATCCCATATCTTCAATGCGGCCTAGCACAACAAGACACCTGGATTATGCATTCTAAAGCCCTACAAGATTCCTCACCTCCAATTTCTATTTTCCCTTTTCAAGCTCTCTGTAAGTTGTGTAAAATGTCTCTGGTCTCATTTCTCTTTGAGAAGCAAAACACACATAGACTGGAAGTTGATTACTAAGAAAGATGTGAAGAACCCATCTGGAACTTAAATAAAGCAACAATCATCCTAAATTTTGACAATTTTGCCTAAATAGCATGTAATGGGGGGGGGGGGGACTAGATATTTTGTGTTAAAAAGCAGATTATTTGTGCAAAATGGGCATTTTTGTGCAGCACAATCATTCTTGCTCATGTGAGAACTCTTTCAAAAGACCATGAACATTCCCTCACAGCTTCACTGATGAGAAGAAGAGGGTTGTAATTTCTAGTATTTGACTGTAAGGACAAGACAAGTAAAGATAGAATCCCGTCACAGGGAGAAAGGTAGGATAGAAATTAATTGATTAAATACATTCATACATATGTACATTTACATCCCCAACAAATATATACCCTGTGCAGAACAGAAGTGTATAACAGCAGTGACAGGACGCAGCAAAAGAAAATGATGGAGACTGCTGGTTTAAGTATCTGGCTGTGGAGCCAGAGAATGGGAGTTCGATTCCCCACTATGCCTCCTTGACAGGGGATCAATCCAATAATGCATAAGGTCCCTTCCAGCTTTGCTGTGCATTTGCTAACACCATGCTTGGTGCAGAACGCAAGAGCTTCTGCAGCTGTAGGAGCTCTTCGTAGAAATGTAGTTCCTATAGCATCATGCATCCTGTCTTGCTGGTAGCCAGCATAGCAAAGAAGGAATGGGAGTTAGCACCTTCACATGCTACCAGATCTTACGATATCCAGAAACGTTTTTAAAAATAAAATAAAATACAGGTTGTTAAATATTCAATCAAAACAACTACCTATTAAACTATTTTAAATTAGAGGCTCAATATGGTATTCTAAAAACCTAGAGGCACAATCAGTTCAGAAAAGCCCTGGTGAGGAGATGACTGAAGGGGTTTTGTGTGCTGGCGCTAGTGTGACCCAAACATATTTCCTTCAACTAGGGTATCTGTTGGGGATAAATCACACTGTTTGGAGTGTCATATGGATGTGTGGGTACCAACTGGCTAATATCTGTGACATCGGCAATGGCATCAAACATGACTTATGTTGACACACAGGTGATATAATTTACAGATGTTTGCAAAAATGAAGCCTTTCAACATTTGCAAGAATATCCTAAAAGCAAACATCTGGTATGAGGAACAGGAACAGGATGTTGCAGTTGTGCTCATGTGTTGCTCGTGGGCATCCCTAAGGTATATGGTTAGTTACCGGGCAAGAGAACAATTAATAATAATGATACAAATACTGGAATAGGTTATACCTTTAATCAATCATTAAAAATATTTTTAAAGAACAAAAAACAAACAGTGAGCTTTTGATGATAAAACATTATCACTATCATCCTAGCACTGCAGAGATGTAAGGGACCCAATGGAATAATCAGCCCCTGTCAAAGAGGCACAGCAAGGAATCAAACTCCCAACTTCTGGCACCACAGCCAGGTATCTGAACTCCTGAGCTATCCAGCCATTCATTGCTAGCCAAATTAGGCCTTTGGGCTCATCTAGTAGGGTTCTTTGGTGACGTGGTGGTGCTGCGGGTTAAACCGCAGAAGCCTCTGTGCTGCAAGGTCAGAAGACCTGCAGTCGTAAGATCGAATCCACGCGATGGAGTGAGCTCCCGTCGCTTGTCCCAGCTCCTGCCAACCTAGCAGTTCGAAAGCATGTAAAATGCAAGTAGATAAATATGTACCACCACGGTGGGGAGGTAACAGCGTTCCGTGTCTAGTCGCGCTGGCCACGTGACCACGGAAACTGTCTACAGACAAATGCTGGCTCTATGGCTTGGAAACGGGGATGAGCACCGCCCCCTAGAGTCGGACACGACTGGACTAAATGTCAAGGGGAACCTTTACCTTACCTAGCAGGGTTCTTACATTTTTACAGTATCAGGAAATCTACTTCTTCATTGTAATACCATCCTACTATTTCAAGGACTTCTCCTTTTATACTGTTATGTTATTTATTTATTTAAAATATTTCTATGCCACCCTTCTCCCCAAAAGGACCCAAGGTGGCTTACATCACTAAAATAATATTTAAAAGCTGAAACAGTAAGTATACAAATATTAAAAAAAGAATTAAACAAGTACTATATTAAAATGGTAACTACGATCAATATTAAAACACATTTAAAACAACAGAGCATAATAGTCCATTTAAAACCCTCTCAGACCACCAGTCATTAAGGAAAACCTGCTTGAAGAGAAAGGTCTTTGCCTGCCTGCGGAAGGACAGCAAAGATGGGGCCAGCCTAGCTTCCCATGGGAGGGAGTTCCAGAGTCTGGGAGCAGCAACAGAGAAAGCCCTCTCCCGTGTGCACCTGTGAGGGTGGTGGGACCAAGAGAAAGGCCTCCACTGATGACCTTAATGCCCAGGCAGGCTCATAGAGGGAGATGCAGTATTTTAGATAGCTTGGACCTAAGCCATTTAGGGCTTTGTATGTTAAAACCAGCACTTTGAATTGTGCCCAGAAACAGATCGGCAGCCAGTGGAGCTGCTGTAACAGGATGGTTATGTGATCTTTACAACCAGCCCCAGTTAACAATCTGGCTGTGGCATTTTGGACCCTTTGGAATTTCCAAACACTTTCCAAAGGGAGCCCCACGTAGAGTGTACTACAGTAATCGAACCGAAATGTAACTAGGGCATGTGTCACCATGGCCAGATCAGACCTCTCAAGAAATGGGTGCAGCTTGCACACCAGTTTTAATTGTGCAAAGGCTTTCCTGGCTGAAACCTGGGCACCCAGGCTCAGAGATGAATCCAGGGACCACCCCCAAGCTGCGTGCCTGTGTTTTCAGAGGGAGTGTAACCCCATCCAGCACAGGCTGCAACCCTATTCCTTGATCTGGTTTTCTACTGACCAGGAGCACCTCTGTCTTTTGTCTGGATTACGTTTCAGTTTATTCGCTCTCATCCAATCCATTACTGACACCAGACACTGATTTAGAACTGAGACCGCTTCCTTGGATTTAGATGGAAAGGAGCGATAGAGTTGGGTGTCATCAGCGTACTGGTGGCACAGAACCCAAAAACTCCGGATGACCTCTCCCAGTGATTTCATGTAGATGTTAAATAGCATAGGGGACAAAACAGATCCCTGAGGAACACCACAGGCTAAAGGCCAAGGTGTCGAACAGGAGTCCCCCAGCACCACCCTCTGAGTTCTCCCCTCCAGAAATGACTGGAGCCACTGTAAAAAAGTGCCTCCAAGTTCCATCTCAGAGAGACGGGCCAGAAGAATACCATGGTTGGTGGTATTGAAAGCCTTTGAATGGTCCAGCAGAACCAACAGGGTGAGGAGCATTGGTCTGAAGATAGAAGACTCTGAGGAGTCTTGAGCAAGCCTTTCTGAGCTTCACAATAAAGAGTAGGATAACAGTTAAGACTTCCCAGTTCCTCATACCTACTGTTTCTACTTCTTCCTTTTGCTATTCAAATTGAAGTATGTGGAACCAAAGTTTGGAATCACAGGTGATTGCAAGCAGGTAAAAAACTGCTTCTGCGCTTTAGATGGAACACTGTATAAAGCAGTTGCATGAAGTCCTTCTAGATTAGTAGTTCCCAATCTTGGGTCTCCATATGTTCCTCTCAGAAATCCTGGTCAGCAAAGCAAGTGGTGAAGGTTTTAGTCCAAGAACATCTGGGGACCCAAGGTTGGAAACCATTGTTCTAGATCAGCCCTTCTCAACGGAGGGCCATATGGCCCCCTGGGAGTCCCTGGCACATTTGAAGAAGACAACAGACTGGAAACAATTCTTCACACACCACCTTATAAGGTTTGTTACGTGACTTATACAATCGTGATTCTGCCTGTATTTCTTTCATGTTGTGTTTATAGCCATGGCTGAACAAGATGAATGTTTTATTATGCAATCTTCCTGCTTCACTCACGGGATCTAGATGCTGTCTCTCATTTGGACTGTTCCAATGATCTACAAATGCTTCTTGTCTTTTCCTCCGACCTGATCCATTGCCCTTCACTTTATTTTAAAGTTCTATGGAAGAAAACATGGACCAGTTGCATGATGCTTTTTGCTTGGCAAAAAGCCTCCATCTGGAAGCAACCATACACTTCAGGAAAGTTATGGATTATGTTTACTATATGCATTCCAAGGGCTAGTTAGTCAGTGCCATCCATAGTCTGTCCATTTGATGTTCCAAAAATTACAGGAAAGTTCCCCACCACCATCAAGAGCTTAATCCAGAGGAAAATACATATATACAAATTTGGGCTGAATGACATCAGCATTAGATTATGGCCCCTAATTTCAGTAATTTACAAATGTCTTACCCTGAAAAGGGGATGGGAAAATATGGCAAACTGGGCCTCCCACCTGGAAGCAGGATGGATTTGATTTAAATCCAGATTTAAATTTTTCAAAAAAAATAGATTTTTTGATGATTTTAAAAAATCATTTTAAAAAAATGTAAATCATGATTTCAATCAATTTGATTTAAAAACGGTCACTGATTTTTACTCACTCTGCCTTGATGTAAATCTTCCCCATCATTCATTATTTGGAGACAGGATACTGTGACACATTTCATTATTAAATACAAAGAAGGTCAGCGGCTTCTCCAGCTCTCTGGAAGAGATTGTGTTGCTCAGGTAATCCATAAAGCACTATTCTAATCTGTGCATTGCTTTTCTGCCTCTTCACACTCACACTATTGATCACCTTTCTTTTCTTGTGAATTTTTTCCATCATTATCTTTAATAAAACCTTGATTCTCCAAAGTATTCAAGTTCACTGATGTCTGCCCTCCCTCAAAGATGATTTAGACCACCCTTTAACATTAATAAATGCTGAACAGGCAAATTTTTCAAAGGTCAGGATTGTTGATTGGACCTTGGATCACAATGGCTTTTTGAAGCTTTTGCAGACATTCAATTAGAGGGAGGCACCCAAGCGTGAATTTAACCTTTGAAAAATCTAACCCTAGGTGCTACTTTCAATTATTTGCTTGTATTTGCCTTGCAAATGAAAGAACTCCTTCAAGTGAGACCCATGACTTTCCCCATGTTATATTCCTTCACATAAGCAGAGATGGGAAAAGTTACTTCTTTAAACTATAACTCCAGGAATTCCACAGCCAGCATGACCATAATCCATGCTGGCTCTAGGCTCCTAGTAGTTCTGATAATGGTCCCTACCTTCTGTAGTCTGCAGTACCACCTCCCCTCACATCTTCAGGAACGTATAGGGAGGACTAAGGAACCAGGGTGTGGGGGTTGT
The DNA here is from genome assembly GCA_037013535.1 of Intellagama lesueurii. Lineage (NCBI taxonomy): Eukaryota > Metazoa > Chordata > Lepidosauria > Squamata > Agamidae > Intellagama > Intellagama lesueurii. The sequence goes on from JBAJHW010000001.1 coordinate 26,106,321, forward strand.
GGAGGAAAGAGAACATTTACAAACATTATCAATAAGATTCCTCAGAATGGGATCAGAAGACTTCTACATATAGGTGTCGGAATTTTTACAACCTCACATGCTGCCTGTGGCTTCGATGACTGGGAGGGACTTGTTCTGGGTTGGGGTGACAGTCAATCTGCCCCACGCTAACCAATGGTTCCTTCCAACTTTTGAACTCAAAGAGAGCACTACATTTCTGCCAGGTGTTTCTTTCCCTCTTTTTAGTCTGCTGGAAGCAGTTTTTTGTTTTGTTTGCTGTTAATCTGTTCACAACTGTAAGTAAAGACATGTTTTTATTCTTTCTCCTACAAATGTCTCTGAGTGAGTTATTGAGACCCTCAGTGCCAGTTAATGAGAAAGGGGTGGAGTCTGTAGCTATTCTCCCTTGTGGGTCTCTGTACTTCTACTGCACAGCTAAGGGAATTTAACCAACATTTTGAAACTCTGCAATGGAAGGAGCCCTTCCATCCTCAGAAGGCAGATTCGAAATCCAACTCTCCGTGAAGAAACCTAGCCCTCTATATATAAAGATAAGTACCAGAGGAGCAAGGCTCACACTTACTCTAAAAATACTGTAATACAATTTTAGCAAGTCCTGGTCATACAATATAAGCAATAGACCAGACCTCTTAAAAAAAATATTAGGACAAATTAAAATTTGGGTCCCATTTTGCTAACTAGGGCAATAATGTGGTTCTTGGGTCTGAAAATGTGCCCCAAACTACAATATCCAAGCACAAGGAACCACACAGATTTTTTTTTTTTGTAAAAATGTGCTGCCCGGTTTGCAAAGTAGGAACCAGCTTTTAATTACAAAATGTGGTCTTGCAAATCTGACTATGAAATTACAGCACTGTAAAAGTACAAACTCTAAAAATTGCAAGCCTTATAATATTAAAAACTGATACCACATTTTCTTGGTAAAAATTATCCCGAAGAGCAAGGGTAGACAGGACATTTGCTTTACAGTATTGTGGTTCTATTGTACTGTTATGCATTGTACGATATGAGTTTGTTAATAGGCTTCAGCTTTAAATAGCACACAGTTCGCTCCTTTCCTATAACCTCTGCCTACGTCTAAAAGCCCCTATTCACATCATTCAGATTGCAACTTTGAAATTTCACTGAAAATTTACATTTGGCACAGACTTTTCTTTCCTTGCAGCATAGAAAAGGCCAAGTCAGAATCTATTTAAAAGTCAGGAATGACATCCTAGAGATGTAATGCAATGCTAAGCTACTTTCCCAATGCTTTTTATCTTAGCATCGGATTATGAAATTATCTTAAGGAGAAAGTTTGACTCCTGAGAAAGCATCTGCTATCTTGGCAGTCTAAAGCAGCTGTATAAATAGTGTGATAGTTGCAAGTAGGTCACCAACAGCACAATCCTATGCATGTCTACTCGTAAGTAAATTCCAGCACATTCCACTGGACTTACTCCAGGTAAGTCTATATAAAGACTGCAGTGCTGAACAGCAAGTATGCCACAATTCCAAAACTACAATTTGTAAGCTATTAAATGACTTCTGTTCCAGCTGTTTCATCCATATTGCTGTGATATATTAACAGTGGTTTACAAACTTGGTTCCCCAGATGTTCTTGGACTAAAACTTCAAGAAGCTTTCGCCACTAGCCGTGCTGGCCAGGATTTGTGGGAGCTGTAATCCAAGAACATCTGAGGACCCAAGGCTGGGAACCACAGTATTAACTATCTTTTTTTCTTATTTCAGCTATTTCCTTTCAATCAGAAACCGTAATTAATGCTGTACACTCACATGTTCCCAAAATTCCACCACTGATATGACCATGGCCATGCATTCCCAAGGTATTCTGGGAGCTGTAATCAAAAAGGTAGCATAGCTCAGTGGTTTAGAACCAATATCTGGCTGTGGAGCCAGAGTTTGGGAGTTCAATTCCCCACTGTCTCTCCTTGACAGGGGATGGACTTGATGACTCATAGGGTCCTTTCCAGCTCTACAGTTCTAAGATTATGATGATGATAAAAAACCTCACAATACACACACAGGAAAGAGAGAGAGAAAACACACACACACAGAGAGAGAGAGAGATGTGGGATGGTGTGGAATAGAGTGTGTAAAATAAGATGCAAGAGAGAGATCTATAAAATTATGCATGTTATAGAAAAAGTATAAACTTTTATGCATGTCTCTCACTTGCTTCTTCTTCTAAACGAAACAGCCTCAAACACTGTAAACGTTCCTTGTAGGATTGATCCAACTATAGTATTATGGAAGTGGGGGGGGGGGGTGATCCACTTTTCTCTGCATACTATAGAAAAAGTAGATATCAAGAGCCAGTGTGGAGTAATGGATACAGTGATTAACTGGGACTCAGGAGACCTGGGTTCAAATCCCTGCTCAGCCAGGGTGGTGGTAAAATTACTCCTTAAATATCTCACATACCCTGAAAATTCTTTTAGGGTCACCGTAAGTCTGAAGCCATTTGCCCATGCACAGCACACATACAGAAAAACTGAACAGACACCTCCCTGTTCTTTTGGAAGCTGAATGGTGGAAGGTCTGGGACAAAAAAAAGGCAGTTTTAGAAGAGGTAGTCATGTTAGTCTCTGCTAGCATGTCAGGCAAAAATAAAACAATAAAGAAGAGAAAACCATTGTGGCACCTTAAAGACTTACTGCAATATTTTAATGTGAGCTTTCGTGGGCAAGTCCACTTCTTCAGACCTGACTTGTCTATGAAAGCTTACTTTAAAATATAGCAGCTAGTCTTTAAGATGCCACAATGTTTTTGCCTTCTTTATTTTTTATTCTAGCTTTAGTTTTGCCTGACAAGATAAAAAGAAATATGTCTTTTACATAGGGAATAGTTCAATGATGGACTTTGTCACCCTAAGGTAGAGAGATGGCCACAAAGTTAAACAGCTTTAAAAGCAAATTAGACAAATTCATGGAGGGTAAACCTGTCAACAGCTACTGACCATGGTGCCCATGTATCACCTCCAGTATCAGAGGCTGTATGCCTTCAAGGGTCAAATAAGTTGCTAAGTCAAACATGTGCTCTGTAGGCATCCTTCAGTCTCGAGAGACTATGGTAACATGCTCTGTATGGAGGTCTTGGAACAGCGTCTAGTGTGGCTGAGAAGGCCAATACGAGAGTGACAATCCCTTCCACACTGAAGACAAATACAATCTGTCCCCTGTCCAGCTCCCTGATTTGGCTGGTTTCGGGACTGCCTCTTTGCCTCGGCCTGCTGGTCAAGTGTCTCTTCAAATTGGGAGAGGCCTTGATGCACCGCCTGCCTCCAGGCTGAACGCTCAGATGTCAAGGTTTCCCATCTGTTGAGGTCCATTCCTAAGGCCTTCAGATCCTGCTTGCAGATATCCTTGTATCACAGCTGTGGTCTCCCTCTGGGGCGCTTTCCCTGCACTAATTCTCCATACAGGAGATCTTTTGGAATCCGACCGTCAGCCATTCTCACGACATGCCTGAGCCAATGTAGACATCACTGTTTCAGTAATGTATACATGCTAAAAATTCCAGCTCATTCTAGGACTACTCTGTTTGGAACTTTGTCCTGCCATGTGATACCAAAAATGCGTCGGAGACAGCGCATATGGAACATGTTCAACTTCCTCTCCTGCCGTGCACAAAGGGTCCAGGACTCACTGCAGTACAGGAGTGTACTCAGGACACAGGCTCTATAGACCTGGATCTTGGTATATGCCGTCAGCTTCTTATTAAGCCATACTCTCTTTGTGAGTCTAGAGAACATGGTAGCTGATTTGCCAATGTGTTTATCCAGCTCGACATCTAAGGAGAGAGTGTCAGAGATCGTTGAGCCAAGGTACACGAAATCATGAACAACCTCCAATTCTTGTGTAGAGATGGTAATAGAGGGAGGTGAGTCCACGCCCTGGCCCATGACTTGTGTTTTCTTCAGGTTGATTGTTAATCCAAAATCCTGGCAGGCCTTACTAAATGATTCATAAGTTGTTCGAGCTCTTCAGCAGAATGGGCAACAACAGCTGCATCATTGGCGAAGAGGAAGTCCCGCATGCATTTCAGATGGACTTTGGTCTTCTCTCTCAATCTAGAGAGATTAAAGAGCTTTCCATCTGGCAAACATGTATTTCCTCCTCTTACAATATTATTCCTCAAGGCATGGAAATCTTTCAGCCTCCCTGTGTCTGAGGCATCAGGCATGCAAATCAAGAGGTCCTGCTCCCAAATGATGAATTACAAAACAAACTCAAGCTAATTTGCAAATGCAGCCTGAAGCAAAGTCATGGGGCAATTTAAATAATTAATGATATGCTGCCCCATTAGTGCGATGCATTATTCTGGGCAGTTTACAGTGTGCTAAAATAAAACCCAACAGCAATAAAATTAAAATAAAAACAATCAGACAATAAACAAACTACAAAAGGGGCAGTTTCAAGATAAAAGGTGGAATAATAAAAATACAGGGTCCGCCCGCCCCAAGGAAAACACATAAGGAATCAGCATCTTGTGTAGTGAGATCTTGAGTGACAGTTTCTGGGGAAAGCATGCAGTCTGGTGCTATTGTCCTCAGGTCCTGCTTGTGAGATGCTCATGGGCACCTGGTTGGTCATTATGAGAACACTAGAATAAATAGACCCCTGGTTACTAGGAGCCTATGATCCAAGCAAGGATCCCGCCACTACAGGATCAGTTCCTCTCAGTGGTCAGCAGAAGCCATTGGTACCTTTTGCTTGATCCCTCACGCCTGTTCTTACCTTTCCCCCCAAATCTTTGGCAGGATGAAAAATGAATGGCTGCCAGCTGCTGAAAAAAACAAACCCACATGCAAGAATGCTAAGTAACTTATTCTGTTGTAAATTCATATTGGAAAACAATGAAGCCGCCCTGCGGAAGAGTCTCAATGAGACTCTCCAGGTTGCTTAGGGCTTCATAATGACAAAAAGCACTTTAAAATCTGTTTGTACTTAGAAAGAGGTCAGATCCCACTGCTAAACATATATGCACATTATCCCCGCTGAGAACAAAATTTAATTTGCCTCTAAGAAGGGAAATTAAGCAACAAAGAACCCATACTGGAGGGTGTCCTTAACAACTTCATTTTAATGGACTAAAATGAAATTGTAGTCCTGTTTACGTCTCAAAAAATAATAATACTGTACTGCTGAAAAAAAGCAGATAATAGGACAATGAATGAAGCAGCTGCCACATGAGAAGAAACTATATTATCAGAGGTTTTTCAGATGAGGAAAAAGAAATCTAATGGGGCACGATGTAGCTGTATAAAAGTATGCAGGGGGTGGAGAAGGACATCACACACAAAAATGTATCTTCTTTTCCCATAATATTAGAAGTTTAAATCATCCTGTGAAATGCGAGTCCTGGGGTGATGGTTTCAGAGGGCTGTGTTACATTTTAAGATTATGTTTATTTTTTGCTTTTAAAAAGGCTTAATGATAATACAATTGTTGTTTAGTCGTTAAGTCGTGTCCGACTCTTCGTGACCCCATGGACCAGAGCACGCCAGGCCCTCCTGTCTTCCACTGCCTCCCGGAGTTGGGTCAAATTCATGTTGGTAGCTTCAATGACACTGACCATCTCATCCTCTGTCGTCCCCTTCTCCTCTTGCCTTCACATTTTCCCAACGTCAGGGTCTTTTCCAGGGAATCTTCTCTTCTCATGAGATGGCCAAAGTATTGGAGCCTCAGTTTCAGGATCTGTCCTTCCAGTGAACACTCAGGGTTGATTTCCTTCAAATCGATAGGTTTGTTCTCTTTGCAGTCCAGGGGACTCTCAAGAGTCTCCTCCAGCACCACAATTCAAAAGCATCAATTCTTCGGCGGTCAGCCTTCTTTATGGTCCAGCTGTCACTTCCATACATCGCTACTGGAAAAACCATAGCTTTGACTATGCGGACCTTTGTCGGCAAGGTGATGTCTCTGCTTTTTAAGATGTTGTCTAGGTTTGTCATCGCTAGGTTTGTCACACAGTCAAAGGCTTTTGCGTAGTCAAGGAAGCAGAAGTAGATGTTTTTCTGGAACTCTCTGGCTTTCTCCATAATCCAGCGCATGTTAGCAATTTGGTCTCTAGTTCCTCTGCCCCTTCGAAATCCAGCTTGTACTTCTGGGAGTTCTCGGTCCACATACTGCTGAAGCCTACCTTGTAGGATTTTGAGCATAATCTTGCTAGCGTGTGAAATGAGTGCAATTGTACGGTAGTTGGAGCATTCTTTGGCACTGCCCTTCTTTGGGATTGGGATGTAGACTGATCTTTTCCAATCCTCTGGCCACTCCTGAGTTTTCCAAACTTGCTGGCATATTGAGTGTAGCACCTTAACAGCGTCATCTTTTAAGATTTTAAATAGTTCAACTGGAATGCCATCACCTCCACTGGCCTTGTTGGTATACAGTAGGACCCCCCTATCCACGGGATCAGTATCTGTTGATTCATTTATCCGCTGCCTGAAAATACTAAATAAAAAAACCTCAGAAATACATATTTATATGTATTTCCAGCATGTAGTTACAAGAACTGTCCACTAGAGGGAGCATGAAATGTATAGAAATTCACGACTTCTGTGTTTTTTGACATCTGAGGCTGGGGGCTTGGAACATCACGCAAAGATATCACAAACCTACTGTACATCATTTTAATTTTGTAGTTGGTATTACAAAACCCCTGCTTGAAAGTACTTAATCTGAAAAGCTGGTCTCAACCTGCTTGAAATACGTAAATGAATAGATGGTAGAATTAGGACAGAGAAAAGGCAAATCAAGCTGCTCATATCTGATACATGGAACTCACTGTTGCAAGATACTGCAAGCCAACAACTAGTTATTAGTGTCATGTGGAATTTTGCTGAGGGGCAACTGCTGTCTAGTTATCTTTATCAATTCTTTTAAAAACCCTCTGATTTATGAATGTGGGATACTGTACTTCTGTATTTACTATTCAAAACCCCAGGAAATGGCCCAGTATTGCTGCACAATATCGTGCCCGTATTACCAGCAGGAAAAAAGATGCCAAGCTTTGCATAGCAAAGGGCAACTTGACGGCACCAATGTCAGTAACCAAGATGGTCTACAAAAAAACCCTTGTGCTCACTCACTACCAAAGAGACACCACGCAGAAAAACCTGACTCCTTCTTTCATCAGTTAACCCATTCTCACAAAAACACATAGCAGCTGTAAGGGCTGTTTTTGAACAAGTTCAGCCTCAGATCACCAGAAAAGCAAATAAGTGGATGTGCAGTCAAATCTATCTGAACTCTCTATAGAGCAAAGATGAGTAAACTGAGGCTATCCTACCTTGCAATTGTAATGAGAATACAGAACTAACCAGAAAAGACTATACTGCTGGAAGGGGGGGGGGGGGGGCAGTAGGAAAAACAGAAGACCTAACATGGGATGGCTTGACTTAGTAAAGGAATCCACAGCTGTTAGTTTGAAGACCTGAGCAGAATTTACTGGAGGAAAAAACATATTGCTAGGAAGTGGGAGAGGAGCAGTAGGAAGAAAGAACAATCTAACATGTGTTGTTGGTCTGCAAGATTTAAGCAGAGCTAATAACGATAGGACATTCTGAAAGTTTTCAACTCATGTAGTCACCACACATCAGAAGTAACTTAACAGCATATAACATAGCTTTATATGGAGTTGTGTGGTTTTTTTTTTTTTTTAATAACCAAGCCATTGTATAATTACAAGACAGGTGGAATGGTTAAGGTACCAACTGGAGACTATGACAAGATACAGGCACCAGTTCTGCTAACACTAAGTAAGACCACCTCCAGTCACAAAGCAAAATACAGTAATTTCATAGCTTAAACGAGTGAGCTTTTGAATATTTATTCTGTCTTCTTTTTAAAATATATTACTGAAAAATATTTGTAATATCTGTATCTGCATTTTTGCCACCAGACACAGAATGGTGACTTAGATAAAACATTGGTCTGATCCAGCTGGGTTCTTCTGTTCTTAAAACAAGTACACGACTACATGTCCACTTAAAAGTATGCCTCATTAAGTTTAATGGGACTTACTCCCAGGTATATACAAGACTGAAGTATTTAAACTTGAGGCTGCAACAACAGCAAGCTGAAAAATGTTCCAAATTTGCTGGCAACAATTTTATATTTTATACACTTCTTTAAAAACAGACATTTTCACTTTTCTCCTGCACCTAATCAATTTAATTTCACATTGAAGTCTGGAATCATTTAATAATTAACAAAGACAATGTGAGTCCAAGTTTTCCTTTTTAATTACTTACAATGGTGGTCAGCTGTTTCATGGGGGGGTGTTGGAAGGGAGTAAAGCATATTGAGGGATTATGCACAGAACTATGTAAAGCTGTGCAGCTCCCAGAAGACTTAAGGTGGGTACTCACAGCTTAAAATTCCTGACATTTTTCATTTTTCATAGCAAGCCCATTCATTGTGCTGACTGACTACAGAAAAGTATTAATTTGTGGCAAAGATTTACAGGCAAGAAATCTCAGTGTTCTTCAGCTACCCTTTCGGCTTCTAACATGTCAATTGCTTATTGTGAAAGATGCCTACATATGATAATGGCTAAAGTGTTGATCTTCCATGTTTAAATCTCCTGCACTGGAGTGCTTCTCTCATCACTGGCCAGGTTGACTGAGGCTGATGGGAACTAGAGTCCAATAACATCTACAGGGCCACAAGTTCCCTGGGTTTCTTCCATGCTCATTGGATATCTTTGCTCAAACTGTGGTCTTTCAACCTATCCTAAGTCACATCTAGGTTGAAGGTTGTTTCTACCTAGAAAAGCTAAAGCTCTTTTGGTGAACTATGAGTTACACACATAATAAATAATATGCCAGACACTGTCCAGATAGTTTAAGATCATTTACTTTTCTCTCATAGTTGACAAATTCATGTAGGCCTCAAATGTACATAGGGCTGAGGCAAAAGGGGTGGTGCCCACCTTTTGGTGATGTCTCAGAAACACTTGGTAAAAAGCAGGTGATCACTCATTACGAATGTGAACAATGTTGACTGAGGAAGATTGCCCTCATTCTCAGACATCTCTATGTCATCATGTTTGCTACCTAATCTCTGATTGGCTGAGCCTGCTTCTCTAGAAAGTAAATAATCCTTTTAAAAAAAAGATGGATGCTGAAATTTCTGCCAATCAGGAAGTAAACATATCAGTGGTCTTTAAAAAAAAACACACTAAACCTTTAAATTATAGCATATTATCTATTTATCATATCATTTGAAATAAAATCTAAATCTACCCTGTTTCCCCGAAAATAAGACCTAACCTGAAAATAAGCCCTAGTATGATTTTTCAGGATGCTCGTAATATAAGCCCTACCCCAAAAATAAGCCCCAGTTAAGTGAAACCCCGCCCTCCACTATTGTGCAGCATTGTGCAGCAATCAGAAGAAGATGAATTGACTGTAAAATAAAACATTCCCTGAAAATAAGCCCTAATGCGTTTTTTGGAGCAAAAATTAATATAAGACCCTGTCTTATTTTCGGGGAAACACGGTAGTACAAACCAACGTGTTAAAGGCTCAATTTATGGTTTCAGGTTAAAGGCATGATTTTTCTTTTGGCAGATAGATTGATTTAGAATATCTTCATATAGAAAAAACTGAATGAGGCTAAGGAAATATGGCTTCTGCTATTAAATATTATAAACATAAAACAGTAATACTGTGTACTGGATGTTGCAATCCATCACAAGGATTAGGGTCTAGGAAACCCATTTCTGAATCTCACCCACTGACACTACCTGGGAAATCTTGTACTTCCATTTTATGCCCTGTAACATCTTGAGCTTTACACTGCACTCAGTTCTTAGTTGCTGAATATTTATGTTTTTAAATATTTATGTTTCTTCTAACAGACCAAAGAATACATTTAACTTTGATCTCATGTAGACACACTGTTCCATCCAGTAGCCATCAGCCCTTTCTGGTAAGTTCCATCACCCAGGCTTGTAATAGCTATAAGTAAGTGTCCCCTATAGAAAGAGGAAGAAAAAAGAGCCAAACTGCCCCCACCTATAATTGTCTCTATAAATAGCTACAAGATATATGGGCAAAATTATCAAAAGATACATGGGCTTAAATTATCAAATGTTTTGGACTGCGCTCCCAGACAGCACAGAAACTGCATCTATTTGCCAACCCATGTAAATAAATATATATGGTAATCAACCACTATGCATGCTTGTTCAGGAAATGTGTACATTTCAATATGAGAAGTTTAATATAACATAAATGAATAAGCATTTCTCCCCCTTTTTGCATGATAATTTGAAATCATTCTACCCACTAATAAGACGAGAAAGGTGATGATTTTGTTTTGTTTGACCTCCTTCTTGCTCTGTTTTCACTTCCCAAATAAAAAATGTATAAACATTTGATTGAATCATAACACAAAGCTTAGAGAGCATCATATTGCTAGAGGGATTGATATGAAATGGGGATTAGTTAAAGGTTGGTAGGATATATTTCTCACTTCACAGTTGGGTGGCTCATGCAGTGATGTATGCCATTTTCCCAGTGTTTAGAATGTCACATTTTAAAAGAAACTTGTAGCACTACTCATTACTTCTCAGCAGCTAGGCTACTGTTGCTGCTTCAATAGCAGAAGTAATTTGTTGCATTGTGCATTATTAACGCAATGGGCTCGCACTGCCAATAGGCCAACAAATACAGGAAAACACTCTCTCATTCCCTGTAGTAGCTACTTGGGATAATGCACCTTGGAAATATTTATAAAAATGAGATTATGTGCCACCTAATCAGAACTGATTTACAGCAGCCTGAATAGGGCTTTCCAGGTAAGTCAAATATTTAAGGAGTGGGTTTATCAATCCCCCCCGACCACACACACCCAAGTCTCCATAGCTGAGCAGGGACTTGAAACCAGATCTCCTGAGACATAGCACAGCACTCTATCCCGTCCCAGTGGTTCCCAACCTTGGGTAACCCAGGTGTTCTTGGACTGCAGCTCCCAGAAACCCTGACTAGCATAGCTGGTAGTGACGGCTTCTGGGAATTACAGTCCAAGAACCACTGCTCTATCCACTACACCACACTGTCACATTTATAAAAATACAAAGGGCAAAAACCAAAGTACACTTTCTTTGCCAGAGGACAGATAATGAGATAAAACCTGGAAGATTTCTATGAAAATGCTTCTACAAATGTATCAAAATGTCCTTTGAAAGTGACTTTTGAATGCAACTCATAACTTATTACACCCAAGTAACTTCGGTGTACTCATTACTAATGTTCCCTCTAAGCTGCATGGGAGCGAGGGTGTGCAGCACTGTATCGGTCGCGTGCAGCTGAGCCACTGTTTCTGCCCATTTGCTTCCAGTGACAGCTGGAACCCTGCATACATGGGGCGGAGCTCCCACACAGCACTCTGGAAAATTAGAGGGAACATTGCACAAAGTACAGTACCTTTGTAACTGCTAGCCGTATTGTTATTTACAAGCTCTGCATTTTTCTAAGCTAACAAAAGGGAACAGAGGAAGAACTTTTGGTCCCCAAGGTGCTTTGGACTACAGGTCACACGGACCTTCGCCACTGACCATGCCAGAGACTGAACCCCAAAACAACTGGCTCCCACCCTGCGACCTGCTATTGCCAGACAGTGGCCCATCTCTTGGCAAGCTGACAGAGCGAGCCAAGGGGGGGGGGGGGGGATTAGTTTGCCATTGAACTAGCGCCTAAATGAAAAATATTTATTTGGACTATAACTCATTGCCTCCAATGACTGAGACCACTGAGCTGTGCTCTGACAATTTCCTAGACAATACTGAGGTGTCCTCATTGCTACCAGTCTGTTATTGCCAATGTTGGCCTGGCGTGGGACGTAAGGAATGAACATGATGATTAGTCTGGAAAGAGGGGTGACCACTTACACATCAACGAAAAGGAGGATGTACAGCACTAAAAAAAAAAGGACAAAAAAGGATTTGCATTAAAATTGTATTTTGGGGGGGAAAGAGTTGCATAACCTTGTTCTTTGTTGGTGCTGCATGCTACTTTATATTGACAGATGCAAAATAAGAAATGCTTTTAAATAATTTAAACAGAATTATGGTGCATCTCTCTTGGACAGGGAAGACTGTAACCTGTTTTGCCCACAGAGTCTGCTATCCAGATGCTCATTGTGGGTGGACAACTTTCAGGTCCCTGATCTATCCCCTTATGGGTCTTTACTGGTCTTTGACCAGACAGCCCCTTACATGGAGAACACCTATGATAAGCAGGTTGACTTCTGGTGGACCTTCAGATGAAGATCTCCCTGTCCTGAGAGAGGACATGTGGTCACTCTGCTCACATGGTCTCTCTGACTTGTCTTCCTCAATACTAGAAGTAAATGGCATTAGTTGAAGGGCAAATCTAGGTTGAGGGCTGCCATCCTGGATGGGAAACAGATGGGAGGATCCAGCCCAAAGGTTCTGATTGCCTTCCCATCACTGAAGATGGTCCCTCACTGGCTCTGTTCCTAATGCTGGCACCCAGTCCTGCTTCTGGGTCATAAATGAACAGAAGCATGAATGAGCAGTTGTGGCAGCTATAGGAGTTTGTGCCATGGTCACCCTCTGGTGGCAATGGCCAGCAGCTGCATGAGCAGCACCCATCAGTTCCCATGTGGTAACCTGAGAACACAGTGTGAACTTCTACAACAGTCTAGAGGGGTGAAAAAAAGAACACTTAACAATTGTGCTTCTTGAATATACTCACATTGTGTTGCTACAATGCATGTAACATTGCAAAAAAAAAACAACAACAACAACCCTGGGGCAGCACATCCCAGTTTATTTCAACAAGATCTATACCTAAACCTATATATGTAGAATGTGTATATTTGAGCGGGGAGGGTTGTGTGTGAAGAGGGAGATAGAATCTATATATACTTCTCCCTTCAATAATGCTGGGGTTAGGGATGCTGGGCCCCCGTGTAGTTCAAAATCTGTGTATAACTCTTATGCCCCCCCCCAATTACTACAAAACATAAATAGTTGATCTCTCTTTCTCTCTCACACACATACATACACACACGCGCGCACACACACACCCTCCCCGCCTCCCAACCCATGTCAGCCTCCTGGCACGCTCCAGCGCCCTCCTAGGAGAGGGGGCCAGCTGGGCTGTCGCCATTGGACCAAGGGCTGCCACACCGTCAACAAAAGGCCCTAGGTAAGCCCAAGACCCACCCTTATCAGGCCATTTCCTGGAGACAAATATCAGCAATAAATAGCAGTATTGAATGAATGAATGAATTAATTAATTCATTAATTAATATTTACTTACTTACTTACTTACTTACTTACTTACTAATTTATTTATGGGGGAAGGAAACCCCTGTGTATAACCAAAACTGCTCAGATCTGTGCAATTCAAGGGAGAAATGTACTTTTATTGAGCCAATTACAGAACAAGTTGAAACTGAATCCCAACATCAACTGAAACAATAAATAGGCTTTTAATAAATAGGCAAAATTCATCTTGCCAAGAACTTTGAATCTAAGAGGTCCCTCCTAGCAAACCCCATCTTGCCACAAACGTTTGGACTTTTGGTACTTGACAAAAGCTTGCATATTGTATGATTTTTTATTTTTTTATCAGTGGCCTATAAAGGTATTGCCTATTCTTGCATATGTATTTTGTAATGGCCACCTGGCTCCCCACTTTTATTTCAATAAACAGGCTTGTGAGCAATGAGGAGGAATCTCATTCTCTGCATCCACAAGCAACATTCAACATAGTTCATTTAACCTCTCCAGGACATTATGTTTCCCATTTACAGGTTTTCTGCTTCTTTTTCTTGTCAAATGCATGACAGACACTTTCCTCTCAAAAGAAACCCTGATTGTAAAAAAAGAATTTACTTTCAGTAGTCATAACAGGCTTCAGTCCTCTACATGGTTCCTCAGATCCAGACAGTCCAATTTGTGTCTTATACAGATGTCCTGCTAATTATGCAAATCAAGCCCATTAATTCAGGCATTTGCTTCCAACTGCTTTGTGTTTGTTTCTGGCACGTACGACAGAGACTGACAAAGAAACTTTGGAAGGATACCTGGTCATTTGCTCTGATTGAAAAGGTGGCCAATCTCACTAATTTTGCTTGCCTTTCTTTTGCGAACATGGCAAAGCACAGATGGGAGAGATGGAGAAGGTCAGTGTGCATTACTATCCCTGCCTCTGTTGCTTCTGCATCTGCTCTTCTTTTATGTGAAAGCAAAAACTCTAAATATGTTTTTTCTCCCAAACCTTGAGCCCTCAGCAGTTTTATATACAGCACCCTCTGGCTTGGTTATAAGGCAATAGAGAGCCATCTCTACCATAAGACAGAGTGAGCTAACTACGTATCTCAGACATCAAACACAGTTAGGCAGCAGCAACAGCAGCCAACACCCTAAACAGTGCACTGAATGACGTGTCTAGAACAAGCAAAAAGGGGCTATGCAGATCCATAAGAATTTTCAGAAACCATCAAAACTTCAACAGGATAATAACTTTATGAAGACAAATGATAAACCTCTTTTTGAGGCTGGGTATTCTATTAAACAAAAGAAGCAAAACCAAGGTGCTGCAGGAGACAGGATGGCATTTTAGCGGGGGGAAATCAGTGCAGCCCATGGTGTAGTTTCACAAATTTGTAACAGTCAGGCAAAACAAAAATTGGGGGGGGGGGGGGGGGAGAGACAAAAAATTTGTAACAACCTAAAATTTTTTTAGGTTATGCTATATTTTAACGAGAACTTTTGTGGAACATGTCCACTTCTTCAGACACATCTTCAGTCTGAAAAAGTGGACTTGTTCATGAAATCTCACATTAAAATATAGCAGTCGGTCTTTATGGTGCCACAACATTTTTGTCTTTTTTTCCATTTTTGCTTTGTTTTTGCCTGATATGTTAACACAGATCAACACGGCTACCTCTTCTAAATTTGGAAAAAGTAATCTCAGAATTGAGACAGAAACTTTGTTTCTATGATTTATGAGATTGTATACTGGGATGATATCATGGTTTGAGTGTGGGAGGAACCCATATTATAAGTTTTTATTGGACTCCCCAAACATTACATTTGGGTCTTCACTATTAGCATCTGCTTTGCTGCCTCCAAGTGTTTTGAAGCTTGGGATGAAAACTAGTCAATAAGTCCTTTTAACAACATAAAAATCTTTTGGTTGAAAGCCAGCTCCTAGACAAAAGGTCAGATCATGCTTTCGGTCAAAGAGCACATGTATTCCACACACCCATGGACTTAAGGCAGAATGCAACACAGTGTAACTCTGGCTAATCTTATAATTACAAGAGGCTTTTGTCCATGGCTGTTAAATAATAATAAGATCCTGCATCTTAGTTCAAAAAATGAAGTCACCATGTAACCAAAATAGCAGACGGGGGAAAGAGATAAAGCTTTACCATGTAACATTTACATAAATAAAAATGTAAACCTGCAGAACTAATTTATAGGTAGGGAGAAAAGATAATTGACTTTGCTTGCATGCTGTATGAATATGGTCCCAAGTAACACTAGGAAAAAGCCATTTCTGAAACCCCAGAGAGGACATGCCATTTATCAGGCAAATGAGTGGCCTAGGTGGATTACCAGTCTGACTCAGAATATGGCAGCTATCTATGTTTGTTTAGATTCCCTTCTCCAACATCATGTGCCTTCAAAGACTGGCCAACTGTATGCTGAACAGCAGGGCAGCACAAGCAAACTTCATTTTATTCTTCCAGTAATGAAGGCACTATAGTTTAAGTGAATTTAAAATGGGAAATTGCTCATGCTCATTTCTCTTTGTGGAGAATCGTGGCACAGTGGTTAAACTGCAGTAGTGCAGTCAAGACTCTGCTCAGGACCTGAGTTTCATTGCAATGGGCTCAGGTAACTGACTCAAGATTGATTCAGACTTCCATTCTTCCAAGGACAGTAAATTGAGTACTCAACTCGCGGTGTGTGTATGGGGGAATGTGTAGCCTGCATAATTAAATTGTAAATCACCCAGAGAGTGCTTTAAGTGCTATGGGGCAGTATATAAGAAGCACACTTTGCTTCTGCTTTGCATTTACTTTATTTTAGGCAAAGGTAAAGGTTCCCCTTGACATTTAGTCCAGTCGTGTCCGACTCTAGGGGGCGGTGCTCATCCCCGTTTCCAAGCCATAGAGCCAGCGTTTGTCCGAAGACAGTTTCCGTGGTCACGTGGCCAGCATGACTAGACACGGAACGCTGTTACCTTCCCACTGTGGTGGTACCTATTTATCTACTTGCATTTGCATGCTTTCGAACTGCTAGGTTGGCAGGAGCTGGGACAAGCGACGGGAGCTCACTCCGTCGCGTGGATTCGATCTTACGACTGCTGGTCTTCTGACCCTGCAGCACAGAGGCTTCTGCGGTTTAACCCACAGCGCCACCACGTCCCCTTTACTTTATTTTAGCTGAGTAAAATTTTTATTTGTTTTTGCTCCTTCATGTCGAAAAGTAGGAGCAGTTGTAAAGTATGGAAAGAAAGACAGAGGGAAATGTTAGCTGCACGATTTGTAACTGAAGTATTGCACATTGTGTGTTTTCTCTCACACACGCATGTACATTGTCCAACTCCTATAAGCCCATTAAGTCCAGTGCCTAAAATAACCTGATTGCACCACTGCCTGTACATTTAAAGAGCTCTGCAGCAGTTAGCAGTGGACAATGTTCCCTTTAAGATGTGTGCGCGCTCGCCAAGAGCTCTATCAAGGCTGTGCATGGGCAGCCAGCAGCTGATTTGTTTACTTCCCATTTCAAATGAAGCCCTGCCCATCCCTAGACACATGGAGAGAGGCTCCCACGCAGCGGGACAGAAAATTAGAGGGAACGTTGGCAGTAGATAACACTTATTTCCAAGGACCAATTCAGAAGTGGGCAGCCCTGTTTAGGGGATCCCTCCAAAATTCCCAGAGGGAAAAGTTGGAAATTGAAATGGATGTTGTTTCCTCAGATAAGTTTGGGTAACAGCCAAAGACGAGTAAGCAGAAGCTTCAGACTCACAACCAAAAAAGATCATGGTTAGCCTACTGAGCCCATATTGGGTTAGCAATAACTAGAGTCTAAAAAAGCCATGTATGTTTATTCAGGAAAAAAAAAGTCCCTCAGAAGTAAGCCCTAGTCACAGGAGGGATGGCAGGAACCAAATTTGAAACTAGCCAGGCTGTCATGGTCCTTACGCAAGGCTCTCACAGAATTCCCTCAGATGTTTTAGGCTGCTGTTTCATTTACCTAATTAAGCCTAAGCTGCCAACTGATAGAGTGATGGACTAGGACTCAGGAGGCCTGGGTTCATATGCTTGCTTAGCCATGGAAATTCACTGGGGATGTGGAACTGGTAAAACCACTCCTTAAAATACCTTACTCGCCTTGAAAGCACTGTTGGGGTCACTATAAGAGCCTGTCAACACTGGCATATAGTTATGACATATGGAACCCTGATGGCACTCCTTGGCACGAAAGGAAAAAACCTTGCCCACTTGTGTTTCTACTTCATCCTTCTTCTTTAAGAGCTGTCCCAGAACAAACTGGAACAGAGCTAGGGCATGCAATCTATTTGGCAGGATTCACTGAGAAGCATAATAGCTCTTTGTTTGGCCTTCACAGATGAGTACTTTCATCAAATGACACTGGGGGTGGCGTTAACTGAGGAGACAACCCTGTAATGTATTAGATGGGTTGTGGCATTAAATGGAGGGTGGAGAAACCCACTCCTCTATTTTCGTCTTATTTTATTTCTAATATTTCCCTAAGTGAACACAGTGAAATTCTAATCCATGCCAGGTTGATACACTGCAAGAAAAGGAAAGTCACCACAGCCCCTGAATGACAGCTGTGAAAAAAGGCACGGAAGGGAGCTATGTTGATTACATGGGCTCTGTCCCTACAAAGCAGAACGGCTCCAGCAGAGAAGAAGGGCTGGAAAAAGGGAAGTTACCTCTCTTCTGTCACCCCAACCTTCACCCCAATGTTCTCCCCTCACGCTGCAGCTGTCCTTAACTTCTGTTGTTGCTGCCTTCTTACTCATGAGTACACATTGCTTTCTATGGATCCATAGCATAGGAGAAGAAGACCCATAGCACAATCTCAAGTGTGGATAGGAGGATTGCTCAAGTGAGAGTTAAAACAGGTTGCCCTTAAGATAGGAACCTTTTAAGTACAGACCAGACCACACATTTCCCAGTGTGGGCAGGACCCTAGCCTGTTCTGACTTGACAGCAGAGAACAATATGCTGCCAACTGAACAATACAATGAGCATGCTCCTGTGGTGCTAATACTAACTTCATATTCTGATGTCCACAAATCAATCTGCTTAATGTCACAGGGGCATGGATTTGTAAAAAGTGAATGAATGAATGAATGAATGAATGAATGAATGAATGAATGAATGAAGTTGGCAACCACAGAAGAGAGTGATCTTGGGCTGCCCCTTCTCTCCTAATAGATGTTGCAAAGCCCTTACTATTTTAATGTTTTTCTCTTTAACACACACATGAACAGAGAAAGACAGACTTTCTGCATATTATCTTTACAGTAATCCACACAACCTTTATGCCAATGGGAAGTACTTTATTACTAGTGCAATAGCCCCATAAAGGCTCCACCACAAACACAATTCACTTCAAAATTACTCAGTGAAATCAGTGAAATCAATAGGCAGCAAATACAGAATGACATGCAAGGAAAACAAGCTGTTTACAATCTATTTTTAAGTAAAGCAAACAAAATGAAATTATTATTTTTTTACAATGGTTATGGAGGCAGGGGCAATAAAATGAAGTTCAAATGCTAAATATTCACAACTATATTACCTCACTCAGAATTTACACAGAGCCTTCATTTTAAATGGAAAAACATAACATTTAAGCAGTATGTTGAATGACACATGGTGAAAAAAGGATTTATCATCTACATGTTGCTTCTTTCTTATCTAAACCCCAAACATTTCCAAACAACCAACTGTCTGTGTTCTACATAACATCATTTAGGTTGACTAAAAATATGTATTAATCCTTTGAAACCAGACAGTATGTTTAATAACAAGATGCCATCTGGTTACTATAGGAGGTGGGTTCAGGTGCTTTTTTTCTTTGTTTTGTTTTTTTAGCTTTTTCATTCAATCTTCACTTGAGACCCTTATCCCAATGAAAAGATGTTATCAGGCTCCAGTCAATAAAGACAGGAACTGTAATTGATGTCCTTATAAATACCCTCTATAAAAATGGTTGTGTCTTTTTAGAAAGCTGGACAGTTCTGTGTTTGCATGTTTTTCAGTCTAAATAATTAATATAAGTTTGAACCCACATCACTAATATAAATACTCTTCCTGCTTTAAGCCAAACTGCTAGTCCTATATGTATTTACTAAAGATATGTTTACAGGTTTTGTTACAGTATGGAGCTTCTCCTATACCAGTCTGCAGGCTGGACCTAAACCCACGCTTGCCTCATCTTACCTCCCCATACATTATGAAAATACTTTTATGAATTTATTAACTCAGTTCACATTAAGATCCTGTCACCCATGGTGGTCAAAGAGATCCCTCTGGGAAGCTCACAAGCAGAACATGAGGGCAAAAGCTCTGACCTGATGTTGTTTTCCACAAACTGGCTACGTACTGGCAGGTCCCTGATCCTAAAAAGAGTGTATGACTACTCATCAGATAGATGGATGTCTCCTCCATGAATTTTCCACTTTGCTCTCAACTCTGCTCCATCACTAAAACGGCTTCATTTGTTCGTTTGTTCATTCATTAATTCATTCATTCATTTTCTTTACACCCAGTGGTGTAATATCTCCCAGTAAAGGGTCTCAATATTACTTACAAAATATTTTTAAAAAAGGCAGTGGCTGAAATTCTTTTGGTGTAATTTTATGCTGCACAAGTAGGATGTTGTCATCATCCCATGATGGTAATATTTAATTTAATTAAAAACTTCCCATTTCCCCCTTTCAGATTCTGAGGCTCTCTAGGGCTCCCTGCCGAATAGAAGAGGACTAGTACATTATGGGATTTGGAAAATATATTTCTGTTAATGCAGTCTAAAATACCATCAGCCTTTTTTGCAGCCATAGCTCACCTTTTTCTGCACTCATATTCAGGTTGTGATCTATAACAATTCCAAGAATTTTCTTGCTCATAGTACAACTGAGCTAAGAATCTCCCATCTTGCAACTGTGTATTTGGTTTTTCTCCCTAAGTGTAGAACTTTGCACCTTATCCTTGTTAAATTCATTTTGTTCTTTTCAGCCCAATGCTTCAGCCTACCAAGATCTTTTTGAATGTTGTTTCTGTCTTCCAGGTATTTAGCTATTCCACCCAATTTTGTATAATCCACAAATTACATAAGCATTGCCTGCACACACAACCCATCCAAGTCATTAATAAAAATGTTAAAGAAAACCAGGATCCAGTTCAGTCAAGGAAACAGAACGGCCAGAAACTCTCTGATTTGATAGTTGGAGAGGGTATAGAAATACATCTGATCACAAATGACGAGGTTAAGATAGCATTTTGCTGATCTTAGTCGATAAGCTCTTTCAGGTACCTGGTTAGTACTATCAGGTCAAAGGTTGAAGGGGGAAAAAACACCTCTTAGTGATAAAAGAGCACAACCTTGACATGCTAAAGGTGTACAGAAGATTTGAACAATTATATCCCTAGCTAAAAAGGATCCTAAGAGAAAGCCTAAGAAGACTTCTTGCTTGGATGGCTAGGGAACCATTATTTCTCAAGTGAGAGAAGATTATTTGATACAGGATAAAATAGATTATCTATATAAGCAGGCAATGTTTATGTCCTTACTATAAGTCAGTAAAGAAGCAAATGTTTTGTATGCAAAAGGTCCTAGCTCCAGCATCTCTACTTAATAGGTGATTAGGTAAAGGTAAAGGTTCCCCTTGACATTTAGTCCAGTCGTGTCCGACTCTGGGGTGCGGTGCTCATCCCCGTCTCTAAGCCGTAGAGCCAGCGTTTGTCTGTAGACAGTTTCCGTGGTCACGTGGCCAGCGCAACTAGACACGGAACGCTGTTACCTCCCCACCGTGGTGGTACCTATTTATCTACTTGCATTTACATGCTTTCGAACTGCTAGGTTGGCAGGAGCTGGGACAAGCGATGGGAGCTCACTCCGTCGCGTGGATTCCATCTTACGACTGCTGGTCTTCTGACCTTGCAGCACAGAGGCTTCTGCAGTTTAACCCGCACCGCCACCACGTCCCTTAATAGGTGATTAGTGTGACTTAAATATTTTGCCTTGACAAGTAGCACCTGGCAAGGGCTGAGATTACACAACTGTCCTTCTATACTCACAAAAGTGGAAGAACTTTGGGGCAGGGACACAAAGGTAAGACTCCAGTCACATTTTAAAGTGTAGGTTGAAAATTAAAAAATCATTAATGGCATGGGCCTATATAGGCTGAAATACTGCCTTCTTCTGCATACATAGATCTTAAGATCTCCCTGTGTCAAGTAAAATACGACAAGATACAGAAAGGTCCTCCTCACTGTTGGCAACCCAGCTACGGAAAAGTCTCCCCAGAGAAGCTCACTTAACACTTTGTTTGTCATCTTTCTAGCACTAGATAAGGCCTTTTCCTTCAGCAAGGTCTTTTTGAACTTAAGAAAAAGGTTTTAAAGGATGGTCTTTTTCTGTTTCCTCTTTTTCTTATTTTTCGACTTAAGGGTTTTTTAGGTATCATTTTACTGAGTGACTTGTATTCCTAATATTCTAAACACAGTGCTGTGTTTTGTTCTCAATTTTGTAAGTCACCCAAGGAATGTATGTTGATGGGGAAATATACAAATACGATAAATTAAATAAATGAGGAAAATTACTAAATTGAGTCATATCACTTCAGTCAGAAGAATACAAAGCACTGCAAATCTTCCATGGAGAGGGATTTTGTACAAACGGGGCAGTAGGGATGGCATCCAATGAAGTCCATGAACTCCAAATAAAACGTATCAGCTTTTAAGTTGTACAAGACCCCTTCTTGTTTTTAATTAAGCTCCTTGATTTTAGCACTTGCTTCTCCATTGCTCATAAAACTGGCATTAAATTCAAAGAAACACATGAAATATTCCCAAGTCTGCTGTATGATGGAAGCTCCTGGATATCATTCACTTTGAAGATCTGTTTGTTTTGTTGGTTTGTGCTGCTTCTGGAATCAGATCTAACACAGTTCTAAAAGAGGAAGTGGACAGGAGATGGACTATTCCTTGATTTGACTTTTGTTCAAACTAAGCTTCCTTCTGTGTTCCTCTTTTTGATGGGAAATAACCAATCACTAAGAGAGAAATAAAGGACTTTTAGCCTGTTAGAACAGCAGTGGCCTCTCCCTTCTACTGATCTTTTAATAAAGCTTGAATCAGTATCAAAAAAAAATGTAAAGCTTTCAAGTAATTCACTAGTGTTCTTGTGGTTTGGGTCTGTTTTTCATTCAACTGGTCCATAAGGAAAACATCAAAACTACAGAGGCTAGAATGTGGTACATCTGATTTCTTTTCCATATTCTGTCTTGCATTAGTGATACTCATACAAGGCACGAGGCACAAAGGTCCTCTTAATGTTTACAAGATGAGTACCACCACCAAGTCTGTCTGTCTTTCTTTCTTTCTTTCTTATTTTAACATTGATGCCTATCATGGTGGTGCCAGCAGATGGAGATCTCCTGCCACCAGCCAATGTAAACTGGCTGCCATTTTTTCCTCTGAGCACCCTCAAATGATGCTATATCCAGAGCTTTCTGAGGAGAGGAGATGGGCCAATATGGTGTAGTGAATTGGATTGGGACTTGTGAGATGGAGGTTCAAGTACACATTGGATCATGAAATTTCTTGAGTAGTGACTTACTCTCAGACTGCATTAATGTCTTAACCAGGGGCTTCAAAATCAGCCACGGGCCCCATGTTCCAAACTGCTGAGTGATCTGGATGAAGTAAGGCCTTGTGTATGAAACAACAACAACTGAAAGCTCAGTACAGAGCTGGAATATGGATCCAGAAAATAATGGATAAATGTGAAAATCATAATATTCCTCAACTACCAGGATTCACTTGTGGCAGCAGGTATGCTGGGCCAAAGATCTCAAGATGTCTAAACATGCTGGGATCTGGAACAGGAGTTCGTGAGAGTTTGCCTTGCTATTTTGAATGCTTCTTCCACCTTCTACTTGTCAGGGATAAGAATTTAATAAACAAATCAATGAATTTCAACCATCAGTAAGGACTCTGGTGTCACCATCAATTCCGTAGGGCTAAACTACTAATAAAGGGCTGGGAGAAATATGTACTATGCCAGTATTAAAGCAAATAACTAACCACCACAAACGATTACAACCAACTCAGCCCCTTTAAGTTTGCCAGCAACTGACATTTTGATGGGCAGCTGTAAATAAAACAACAAAACATTCAATTAAATGTTTTATTAAATAGAAAGAATTTAATCTGACACTCCAATTTCATCAATGGAGGCATTTCCTAAATTCTTTTGGAAAACGTATCCCAAAGATAAGGTAGCACCATTGTGAGGACTGCTGTCCCCACCAAGTGTTGGGGTGGTGGGCAGACCCTCCTCAATCTGTGTATCCATAGGCTCCACACTGGAAGGCTGAAACAACTCTTTTTTATTAACTCTTGGCTGGGTGATACAGCACTGTTCCTGACATTGTCAAGCCCCCACCCACCCATCTGTCCACTAGAGAACTGAGTTCAAGTCACTAGTTTTCCAAGGAGTCCTGCATCCTCAAGGCCTCTGGTTGTCTCCACCAATGCCAGTTCAAACAAAAACCAAGGCCTTGCCAATTGTCCTTAGAGATGCCCCCATCAGCTCCTGCCTCGCAAGGAAGGTTTGTAGAGGTGTGCTGCTGCTAGTCCTAGGTGTTTATTGACCCCTCCTGGAGATGCTGCTGTTGTTCTCATTGGTACAAGTACTTCCTTTTCATCTTCTGAGTTAGAGAATCAGGGTTGGCAATCCTGGCTCCTGTGATGGACGTCTGCAGCAGCTTGAGCATGACGGCAACTGTTGGGGGATTTGCTCTGTGCTGCAATTTCCTTCTCTTCCCTAGGCCACATGGAGCTTGACTAGGACCCCTTATCGGGGATCTCTCATGAAAGTGTGCTCACACATTTCCTCTGCTAAGAAGGCCAGCTCTGGCTCCTCTGGCACATCACATTAGGACTCTTCTTGTCCCTAGTCTCTGGTGTATATCCTGGGTTCCTCTTCCATATCCACCATACCCAGCTCTCTGTCGCTCCTGCCTTCCCCTTTGCCTCTGTCTCCCTCAGCTTTATGCTCCTCAGCTGCCAGCAGAGACCAGCCCCCACCTCCTTCCCCAGGCGTTGCTTCTCACCAGTTTTCAGCTTCCTCCCTCCAGTGGACAGGCTGACCAGCTTCAGCACTTGCCTGAGGTCCAATAGCCTCCATGTTCAATGGGCCTTCCAGAGACATAGGGGAAGAACAGACACCTGGGGGCAACTACCTCACAACCATCGAGAAGGCCATCTTCTATGCTGTCAGCCCTCCTTACCATGCAAATGGATCACAAAGAGAATAAAATATGTTATCGATTCGGCAGATTTGGATAGGAATAATATATAATTTACGGTGAGAGGACCCTAACCAAAGACATTTTCGAATCAAAGCACTATAACCTCACATGATCCAAGCTCAACACCTGGTATTTTTGAACATGTATTTGCACCACACAGTACTGGCCATACCTTTACCCCAGTGAATCCTGGGATTTGTAGTTTGGTAAGATGCTTAGAATTTGCTGCTGGAGTGTTCCAATGCTACAGCTCAGGCGAGTGCACTAGAGCTCTTCAGCAGAGAATACTATCAACCTGCAAATCTGTAGATTGAGTAGGATGGAGCTAGGACAATTAAAGTGGTATAAAACTAATCTAACTGTGTAGTATAGATGCACTGTAAGAGGATCAGAAAAGCAGGTGATGGGAGAGGAACTCAGCCTTTAATCCTGTACAGCCACTGACTGTATGAATAAATAATACTGGGGTACTGTTTACTATTGCAAGATCCTGGGATAAAGCAACTTCAAGTATTCCTTTACACCAGTTGGGCAAACAGCCCTTCAGGTATTTCTTGGACTGTAACTCTCACCACCCCTAGCCAACATGGCACACAGTCCAATTATTTTGGCCACTTCTGCTTTAAACTCTGGCTAGCTCTTAGCTAGGGCACAGAGAACAATTTTGGTGCTGAACTGATCTCTAGCCCCCACAAAAGCAGCATCTGTCTCTCCAGAGAGTTGTGTCAAGTCTTGCAGAATGCTGTCTTAACTCTCTAGAGCAGTGCTTCCCAACTATGGGTCCCCAGATGGTCTTGGACTAAAATTCCTAGGAACCTTCACAACTAGCCGTGCTGCCAGGATTTCTGGGAGTTGCAGTTCAAGAACATGATACATGCTGCTGCTATTCTGCACTATCAGTATATGTGCCATTTTTACAGAGTTTGGGGAGCAAAAATTGCATAAGAATACAAGAACAGGCCTGCTGGATCAGGCCAAGGGCCCATCTAGTCCAACTTCCTGTATCTCACAGTGGCCCCACCAGATGCCTCTGGGAACACACAAGACAACTAGATACCTGTCTCCCTGCCCTGCATCTGGCATTTTGAGGTACATTCCTTTTAAGCCTGGAGATTATACATCCCCATCATGCATAGGTTCCCGCTTACAATAACTTAGAGACTAAAAATCAAAAGAAACATATTTTCAAAGGCATAAAGCTGCAATTTATCACATTTTAGTGAATATCATAGGTCTGTTTTTGTCCTTAACTATTTTGTCAATATTAAGGATCCATGTTGTTTTTCTCAAAGCTCAGCCTACTCTCTCTCTCTCCATAGATCTCTCTCTCTGTATGTATGTATGTATGTATGTATGTATGTATGTATGTATGTATGTATGTATGTATGTATGTATGTTTACCTCTCTGTGTGTGTGCGTGCGCTAAACATTTTTCTAGAACTTTACGTTTCATGTGCCAACACAGCAATTGCTGGAGCACTATTAATAGGCTGAAAGGAACATCATGTGAAATGAAGTAGATTTTACTTCAGACTACTCTGCTTTCTAATAGTTTTGATAAGTCTTTCCACAAGATACCCTCAAGCTGTTTGACAAAGGAACAAGTTTCCTTGGAGAGTTCTCAGAACTACAGTGGTGCCTCGACTTACGAACGTCCCGACATACGACCATTTCGAGTTACGACCAGCTCCGGCCGCAAAATTTTGCTTCGACTTGCGGCCGGAGCTTCGAGTTACAACCAAAAAAACGCAGGGAAAAAAGGCGGGGAATTCAAACTGCTAACCGTTGGTGGCGAAGAGGCTGCTTCTTTGTAGCTCTTTTGCCCCAGCGGTTAGAGTGTGCGATCGGAGGAGGCTTGGGACTGCCTGGTAAGGTAAGGTGCTGCTTTCTACTTTTTAAAAACTGTTCTGGGTGGGTTTTGCAGCGTGGTTTTGGGCTGGGTGGTGGGATTATGTTTCTATGCTGCGATGGGTCTTGCAGGGTTTGTTTGTTTTTTGGGGTTTTTTTTCCCCATTTCCGATGGGTCTTGCGGGGTTTGTTTGCTTTTGGGGTTTTTCCCCCCATTTCCGATGGGTCTTGGGGGGTTTGTTTGCTTTTTGCTTTGTTTGTTTTGTTTTTTTGCATTTACGAAGGGTCTTGCACGGTTTGTTTGCTTTCTGCTTTGCTTTTTTTTGCATTTCCGATGGGTCTTGCACAGTTTTTTTGCTTTCTGCTTTACTTTTTTTGCATTTCCGATGGGTCTTCCACGGTTTGTTTGCTTTCCGCTTTGGTTTTTCCCCATTTCCGATGTGTCGTGCATGGTTTGTTTGCTTTCTGCTTTGCTTTTTTTGCATTTCCGATGGGTCTTGCACAGTTTATTTGCTTTTCTTTTTTCCCCCCCTTCGGCCGGAACGGATTAATCGCGTTGGGGGATGTTAAGAAAAGTGAAGATGTGCATACAGTTGATGTAATTTTGGTACAGTGGAAAATAGCCTATTCACATCAGTGTTAGCTGGATTCATCACACCAATTATAAGAAAATATCTCTCTCATCAGATGTGGTATCTACAGGGTGTGGAGGGCAGTAAACTAAAAGAACTGTCTTAAATAGTAGTGGTTTCTGACTCAGATAAATATTCTGGTTATCAGTTGTTGTTTCACCACTTCTTAAAATGACTGCTATCACATTTCTTTGATCCCAGGATTAAATATTATGTATTCTGTTTATATTGTTTGAGCTTATTGCTCTTTGTACTGTCAGAACTGAGCTATCAAGTGGGAACCAATCCAGGAACTAATTAGGGAATTGGAATCAGGGAACAAGCTGGGAGTTAATAAAGGCTATCTTTCTCTGGGCAAAGTCCCAAACTGAACTGTAAGTTTTTATAGACTATCCTCACAAGTTAAGTCCATAGGCTTAGTCACCTGAGTAGGCAGGAAGACATCCTACCTTAAGATATACACCAGCCTGTAGCCCTAATGGCTCCCTATGCTGGTCCTTGAATTTTAAAGTAATACTAGAAGCTCCTGGATGCCAACAACAAAATTTTTATTGTGCTTTTAGTACCAGAGCATGCCATCTTAGGGCTTTCCAGACAGGTATATAGATCGCTATTTGGATGACTGTTGATATGGTTTGTTTCTGATAAATGAAGTCCAAAACATCCAGTCAAAGGCTTCTGATCCTTACTAGACACTTCCACCATGTAGCACACCAGATGTATCTTTGCTCAGAAGTAAATCACCCTGTGTTCAGCAGGGATTTCTTTCTAGCAAATGTACTTTATAATTCCACGTACACTTACCTGGGAGAAAGTACCAGAGAAAATAGGGCCTTCTTTGTTACTGAGACATCTTCTGATAATCCATCTCCAACGTAGTTCTCACTCATATGGTAAATCTATGTCAAAGCTGGTGTTGGATCACATGACTGAATGTTCTTTACCTTTTTTATTTCTTTTTTTTTTTAAGCTAGAAAACTAGCTGTGAAGACAAGGGGTTCTATCTGTCACACCAGTTTTCTCTTGAGCATGGTTGTTGTTTTGTACAAAGAACGTTCATGTACATGGGCCTCCATCTGTAGTAGTAAGTGACATATAGCCTTGTCACCTCATTGAGAATTAGGCCTGTGGCTATGAATGCCTGTCAAGTTGGGATGTTATCCTATTTCTTCTATGTGGGTAATTGAAACTGTTACTCATGGGCTCTTCCCTGCTGATTAGATTTCACCCAAGTCCTTAAGAAGAGATTACATACTAGGAAGAGAGAGGAGGTAATAACTGGGCATGGCTTAGTTGTTTTAAATGCCAGCAAGGGATGTAAGCTAAATGAGCCCAAAGTCTTCTCCTGTTACCTTCTTATGCTGCACATGTAGCTCAGCTGAGATTGCACTGATAAATACTTGGAGGCCAAAGAAATAGTAAAATCAACTCCTTTTGCCTGGCTATAGTTTGCCTGCATACATGTTTGATCAGGAAATTCTCTTTAGCCTTGAGAAAAGAAGACTGAGGCAAGACATAACAGCACTTTTGAAATCCAAGAAATGTAGTCATACAGAGGAAGGGCGGGATCTCTTCTCAATCATCCCAGAGTGCAGGAAATATAATAGTGGGCTCAATCTACAAGAAGTCAGGTTGAACTTCTTTAACTGTTAGAGAAGTATGACAATGGAACCAGTAACCTCAGGAGGTGGCAAATGTTGCACCGCTGGAGGCATTCAAGAGAAAATTGGACAACCATCTGTCAGGTCTGCTTTGACTTGGATTCTTGCATTGAGCAGGGGTTGGGTTCAATGGCCTTATAGGCCCCTTCCAACTCAATTATTCTATGATTCTATGACTATGTTTCTGTACACATTCCCATTCATTTTGGTGGGGGTTGTGCACAGAGAAGATGACTAAATGCACAAGAGGACAGGGCTCCTACACCTGCAATAGTTTTGTGGAAGAAGGAATTTCAGCAGGTGTGTAGCTTGCATTATAAGCTATTTGTGCTGAAATTCTCTCTGCTGCACAAGTACGAAAGTATTATGGAATTCTGTCTCCTTGTGCATGTGACTACCCCATGAGCTCTATCCCGGAAGCATGTGTTCATTTTATGCTAATGATAATAATTATGGTTAGTAGGTAACATCCAGGATCATTGTTTTTTATATTGACCTGGGCACACAGCAAGAGGTTCTATATTTTTTGCTCTGCAGCCTTCCCTTGCTTTCCTCTTAAGAGACCTGCAGATGCACCAGTACTTTAAAAAGAATGTTTTTCTAACTAGAATTCTATGCACACAAGCTTGTGCAAAAACAGGGAATATTTTCAGCATCTCACATTCATCTTACACATTTATTACTGCTAATATGTTATCAGCCTTTCTTGTTGCATCCTGACAGGTCACATCACCTCACAGAGCAAAAATATGAAAACAAATAACAGCTGACGTAACAAGACGAGAAAATAAAGCACAAAAATATAATCGGTAAGGGACTTTTTTTCTTAATCCTTCAAGGCGGTCAGAACATTTAATGAGGAAAGGAGCGTACAGCCTTAGCAAGCTTAGGGGGGTTTCAAATTCACTCTCAGATCGTACTGCTGACCACAGCCTACCAAGACATTTTTGTCAGTTTTTTGTTTCATTTTTTGCTTTTGTTTCCTCCTGTTTTTTGTTTGTTTGTTTGTTTGTTTTTTGACCATTTCCACATTGGGACTTAGGAGACCAGGTACAAATCCTCACTTAGCCATGAAGCTGACTTGGTGACCTCGTCAAGATTGCAAAATTGGATTAATGGACAACAGAGAAAACCTACAAACAAGACACACCCACACTCACCTTCAATGGATGTGTCAAAGTTTGGTATTTTGTATAAATAAAACATTATATGATGAGAACTATAATTGTGGAAATGTGGAATATAACTATAACATGGAAGTTTGAAAAAAAAGAAAAAGAAAAAAGTAACTGTTTTTGTAGCAATGTACTGAGTATTTATTGGAGAGAACTCAGGAGTGATTGACAAAATCCTATCTAGTCCCATGTAATCTCCCTAAGGAGCAGAATAAATGGAAAAGTCTTTTGGGTTCGCAACTGTGGCAACTCCCATAGCAAATGCATGGAATTTGCTACCACAGCAGATTCAATAGGGAAACACATTGAGTCTGCTAGTTTAGGACAGAATAAAGATAAAGAGGAATGTTTTTGCTTCCTCTTATCAGCAAACATTCACTTGGGTAGCAGAATCTATAAGATTTTGCATTAGTCTTCTAGTATTGGAATTTGCAACTGGAGTGAAAATGTATAAACAAATGATTAGGAAATATAACCATCCATGCCTATAAAAGGGCTGATGTAATGTAAGCAAGATGCCAGCCAGCCAGCAAAGCCAGCTGAACCACAATGGACCCAAGCCAAACCAAGCCAAAAAACCAGGGGGAGGGAAAAAAATGACAAAAGCTGCAGAGACAAAGCAGCACAGAGGCAACACACAGAAATCATGGATCATCCTCCACAGAGGTAAACTGGCAGATGGCTGGGTGAGCACATATAAAAACTAAGTATATTTGCTAAAAGAATAAAAATGTATTTCTACTATTACAGATTTACACTTTTTACATGTGTTTTTAAGGCTATAAGCTCTTGTATTTTGGCACTGAAATGAGATCCAAGTTCTTGACAGTAACTTTAGCTGAAAGCTTATTACTGAAATATATTTGTCTAACTTAAGTATTTGCTAACAGCTTAAGTTCACATATTTTTAAAATATTTGTAACTATAGCTTTTGCTCGCAGCTGTAAGAATGATATTTAGAGGCCACATGTTTTTTACTTCTCAAAAAGTTGATGCTTTCCATAACTCTTGGATTATTATGCATAGAAGCAATGTGGATGGATAAAGTTTGTAGAATTAGACAAGCTAATGTTGGTTGGACTCATTTTTCTTTATTTACTTCACCATGAGTGAAAACAGTAATTTACTCTCATCCTCTGAAAAGAGATGGAGCAAGTCAGGAAGTTACAGTCCTGGTGAACAAGGCAGGAGCAAGTAAATGATTTATACCTTGATACTCAGTTGAACTTTGATATAATTGTCATGACTATTTGGTTCACAATGGTATTTAATCATTTCATGGATAAATGTTAGCTGTGATGGATCATCACAGATTCAAACTACCAAGAGGTGTTATTAAGTTCTGTAGTGCTCTGAGGCTTTGTTCAAGTGTCATACTTTTGACCATGACAGCCTTGAGCCAATCACCTCTCTCAGCCAGACCTAAGTCACTTTTTCCTTCCTATGGTTTCTTCCCTAAAGTCATTTATATCATGCATTTACCTGCAAATAATTTATGCAATGATTTTCTGAGAAGGACAAAATGTGTCTGCCTGATACTTCTCTACCAATTACCATATCATGAATATGAATTCATAATTCAATTAGCATGGATAAACATATTTTGCTGAATCTGCTATCAGTAACAGCACAATCTGTGTTGAATCTTCTAACAGTAACAGCTGATATGCTTCCCACTGAAGAAATTATCTAAATGATGACAAGGTAATGTGCATGGACCAAGTTTTCAACTGCTGCCAAGCACCTCTTCTAGTTTATTAAAAAAACTGCCTCTGTAACCACTTTAGTCCAGAGGTGAGTAATCTGGTGTCCTCATTATATTTTGGGATGAAACTCCCATCAGCACAAGCCAGCATGGCCAGTGATAAGGGATGATGGAAGTTGAGGCTCAAGTTATCCAGAGGGCACCAAGAAATCTATCCTTGCTCTATACTTAAGGGCTCCTAGAGTTCCCCTTGAAACACAACACACAGGTAATCTCCAGCGTTCTGCCCAAACTGTCCAGTTATGCTTCCTAATCAAACATCATCATTGGCCAATTTTTTTACCAAGCCAGATCCTCCTCCAAAAATGGCTCTTCTACCCGATTCTACCAGTCTGCATTGTCTTTTTCTTTTTAACATTCTGAATAAACTAAAATGTTCAGGCTAACTGAGACCAGACAATTTATTTCTTCTATACAAATGATCTAGAGATAGGGAAGAACAATGAGGCAGCCATTACTTGTGAATAATGCCAGAAGATTCAGGACGTTAAAATCCCAATGATTTTGTGATGAGCTCCAGATTGGTATTTGCACACTGGGAAACAAGATGATCATACATACACAACAATATGTTATACCACCATGGAAGGATGCTCTTAAATTGGTAGTTGGTTCATGATTTGCACCATACAGAATGTACATATACACTTTCTAATTATTAACACCAAAACTGAAGAAAATATTAAAAATTCAGCTGAGTGGGGCAAAGAAAATTTGTTCCTGTTTCCTGTTATTTTTATTCCTAAAGTACCATTTGGAAACATGAATCCACTCATTTACAAATTAAGTCACATTTCTCCAATTACATGCTTGATTGAATTTACCAAACAACCACAACAGCCATAGCAGTACCAGTAAGTGTCGTACATACATGCTTCAAATTTGATGAATGCTGACATGCACAGTTGTTTGCAGCCCTAGAAATTTCTGTGAATGCCCCAAAATAAATATATAGTTCTTCAGACAACCTCGCCATTTTAAACTTAGATTTTGGGACATTATACAGAATTAATCGGACATTGTCAATACATGTGTTAAAGTGTTGTCCTCTTCAGTATCCCATAAATAAAACTCTGCATGTGTCAATAAGCATTACACCAATAAGCATTATCCAGAGACAAATACCTGTGTACACATTGATTGGATTGCTCATTTGAATCTTCATTTGGTGGTGAATAATCATCTGCAGCTGACAGTGAACTGTCTTCTAATCTGCATTAGATTTCTCCTTAGACTAGCATTTAGCCTCTAGGATAGCTTGTTTTTAAGTATGCAATAAGTGCACATCCTATGTGCAGAAATGTTACTCTATTCAATAAAACGTGTATGTGAACAAGCAACACTGTATTTCTATTAGAAGGTATATGAAAGCAAGTCCTACTTCACAGAATACACCATTATTTTTTAGAACTCACTGACACAAGATATGGCCACCCTCAGTGGCTTATATCACTTCAAAGGGTAATAAACTCTCAACATCAGCCACATGGCTGGGGGGGGGGGGAGAGAGAAGGGGCTTTAGAAGGGTTTTGTTTTTTATTTTTTACTTATTTTACTGCCACCAGTTAAGAGAGACCCACAGTGGATTTGATGGAACAGGAAGGGGGGAGGGCGTTGGAGGGGGCAGCCATTGAGGTGGTGCTGGGTAGGGGAAGGAATGGTGGTGGGGGTAGAACATGCCCACGTAGGAGAAGAGAGGTTAGATATCTTACATCTATCCCTTCTTCTAGTCCTACCCCCAACCAGATGGTATCAGGTGACCATATCAGCAAACCCTCGAGCCACACGGTGCTGTTGATGAACGCCAGGTCAGTACAAAATAAGACTGCCCTCATCCATTATGTAATTCTGGATGGGGGTGCTGACCTGGCGTGCATTACTGAGACCTGGGTGGGAGAGGAGGGTGGTGTTCCCCTCTCCCAGCTTTGTCCGCCTGGGTACTCGGTCCAGCACCAATGTCACTCGGAGGGTCGGGGAGGGGGAGTTGCTATAGTCTATAGGAGTTCTATCTCCTTGACCAGGCTTCCTATCCCTTTGAGAGGAGGTCTTGAGGGCCTGTATTGTGTGTTGGGCTTGAGAGACAGATTAGGGATTCTGTTGGTGTACCGCCCACCCTGCTGCATACCAACAGTCTCCTTGCCTGAGCTGACGGAGGTAGTCTCGGACCTGGTGTTGAGGACTCCCAGGCTGTTGGTGCTGGGGGACCTCAACATTCATGCCGAGGCTGCCTTGACTGGGGCGGCTCAGGACTTCATGGCCGCCATGACAACCATGAGGCTGTCTCAATGTGTCATCGGCCCGACACATGAGAAGGGCTATACCTTGGACCTGGTTTTCTCAACGGGACTGGAAGATGGTGGTTTGGATGTGGAGGGGCTGGTTGTGACCCCATTGTCATGGTCAGACCACTTCTTGGTCAAGTTTAGTCTATTAGCTTCTTCTCCCCTCTGCAAGGGTGGGGGATCTATTAAGATGATCCGCCCTCGGAGACTAATGGATCCAGATGGTTTCCTGAATGCTCTGGGGGATTATCCGTCTGATATGGTCGGCGCTCCTGTCGAAGCTCAGGTCACCCTATGGAATAGGGAGATGACCCGGGCAGTTGACACGATTGCGCCTACGCGCCCTCTCCCTGCACGCAGAGCCCAGACAGCTCCTTGGTATACTTCTGAACTGCGGGCGATGAAGCGAGAGGGGAGACGGCTGGAGCGCAGGTGGAGGAAATCCCTCTGGGAGTCCGATCGAACACGACTTAGAGCCCATTATCGGGCCTATTTCGTGGCAATACGGCTGGCGAAACGGCAATATTTCTCCAGCCATATTGCTTCCTCAGAATGTCGTCCAGCAGAGCTGTTTCGGGTGGTCCGGGATCTTCTTCAACCAGGAAATCCGGTGGAGGTCCCGGACTGCTCATCAGCTCGCTGTGATGAGTTTGCCATCCATTTTGAGGGGAAAATCGCTCAGATTCGCAGTGGGTTGGACTCCACTGTTACTGCAGAATCAGAGGATGTGTCCAGTGTGCCATGCTTAGGTCAAGTATTAATGGATGAGTTTCAATTGTTGAGACCTGAGGATGTGGACAGGGTGCTTGGATCTGTCCGTTCTACCACCACTCCGCTCAACCCTTGCCCATCTTGGCTAATTGGAAGATCTGCCAGGGGGGTTCGCACCTGGGTCCAGGAGGCCGTGAACGCCTCTTTGAGAGAGGGAGTGGTCCCTACCACCTTGAAAGAGGCGGTAATTAGTCCACTCCTTAAAAAGCCTAACCTGGACCCAAGGCTGGTGGTTAACTACCGACCAGTGGCAAACCTCTCTTATTTGGGCAAAGTGTTGAAGCGGGTTGTGGCCGGGCAACTCCAGGCGCTGCTGGATGAAACGGATTTTCTGGATCCATTTCAATCGGGTTTCAGGCCGGGTTTTGGTACGGAGACTGCCTTGGTTGCCCTGTACGATGACCTTTGCCGGGAGAGAGACAGGGGGAGTGTGACCCTGTTGATACTCCTGGACCTCTCAGCGGCTTTCGACACCATCGACCATGGTGTCCTTCTGGATAGGCTGGCTGGGTTGGGAGTTGGGGGCACCGCTTTACGGTGGTTCCGGTCCTTCCTGGCTGACCGTGTCCAGAGGGTGGTGCTGGGGGACAGCTGCTCTGTCCCATGGCATTTATGTCATGGGGTTCCTCAGGGCTCAATACTGTCCCCCATGCTGTTTAACATCTACATGAAACCGCTGGGAGAGGTCATCAGGAGGTTTGGGCTGAGGAGTCAGCAATATGCTGACGATACTCAGCTCTACCTCTCGTTTTCCACCAATCCAGGTGAGGCAGTTTCTGTGCTGAACTCGCGTCTGGACCTGATAATGGACTGGATGAGGGTTAATAAATTGAAACTCAATCCAGACAAGACGGAAGTGCTGTTAGTGGGTGCTTCACCGGACAGACTGGAGGGCCATTTCCCTGCCCTGAATGGGGTTACACTCCCCCTAAGGGATAGGGTCCGCAGCTTGGGGGTGCTCCTGGACCCCAGTCTAACACTGGAAGCCCAGGTGGACTCGGTGGCCAGAGGCGCCTTCCTTCAGCTGCGGAAATTATACCAGCTACGGCCCTACCTGGACGAGCGGAGTCACATGACAGTTACACACACACTGGTAACATCTCGCATAGATTACTGCAATGCGCTCTACGTGGGGCTGCCTTTGAAGACAGTCCGGCGACTGCAACTGGTCCAGAATCGAGCTGCGCGGCTGGTGAGTGGTGGGGCCGCTAGGGACCATATCAAGCCGATTCTGTTTAAGTTACATTGGCTACCAGTTGCTGCCCGGGCCCAATTCAAAGTGCTTGTTTTGACATATAAAGCCCTAAATGGCTTGGGCCCTGGATACCTGAAGGACTGCCTCCTTCCATATGAACCTACCCGGCAGTTAAGATCTAGCCAGGGGGCCCTTTTGAAAGAGCCGTCCCTCAAGGAGGTAAGAGGGATGGCTTGTAGACAAAGGGCCTTTTCGGCAGCTGCCCCCAGACTATGGAATGCCCTCCCAACTGAGATTCGTCTGGCGCCGACGCTGATGACATTTCGGCGCCAGGTCAAAACCTTCCTGTTCCAGAAGGCTTTTAATTGAAATAATATCAACTGTGGGTCCGATGGCAATTTTTAGAGTATATATTTTAATTGCATTTTAATTGTTTTGTCTTTTTATTGTATTTTAAATGTTGTAAGCTGCCCAGAGACCTTTGGGTAGTGTGGGCGGCATATAAGTTAAATAAATAAATAAATAAAATAAATAAATAAACAAATTAACAGGTAGAGACCATGAGCTAATGGGAATTTACATTGTGTTTATGAATGCCTAACCACAATATATATTTGTTTTAGCTCACAGTTAAAAGAAAGCACTGAAGAGGAAATAGGACACTGAAGCAGATGGGCTCTTAATTTGATCTAGCCTGCCTCTCATTATGCTTAAATGTTATATATACAGACAAATGTGACACATTACGGTGCTTCTTACATCTACGAACTAGCATTATATCTTAATAGCACTGTAGAAACTCTGGGACAATGAGGAATAAGGATTAACAAAAGATTTCCATCCATCAAGCTTCTTTGTAGGTCCCTTTAAAAATGCACACGGACACAAGGTAATATACTGTGTATACTCTGTGAGATACCTAAGTAAGGAAACTTGGCAAACCCCTGAAGTTTTAATCTGAGTTTGGAAGCATTAATGGAACTGATGCTATTGGCTCCTGGGAGAAGACTGCATTCTCACTCAACAGGTGACCATAAACCATGATGCAGTAGTCTCAAAGACAATCTCCTTTCTACGTTCCATTATGAATCCAAGATGTTCAAAATGGGGAAAGGGTAAAAGAGGAAAGCCAGCAAAGAAATGTGATGAATAGCCGATAAAGTAAAATAATGTTTCTCTTCCTTAATAAGAGTTTAGTCCTTTTTACCTCCTTAATAAGAGTTTAGTGCTGAAATTGCCCAGAGTAAAGGAAACTACTAGATGGTGCAGTATGTATGTATGTATGTATGTATGTATGTATGTATGTATGTATGTATGTATGTATGTATGTATGTATGTATGTATGTATGTATGTATGCAGGGAGGGAGGGAGGGAGGGAGGGAGGGACGGACGGACAGACAGACAGACAGACAGACAGACAGACAGACAGACAGACAGATAGATAGATAGATAGATAGATAGATAGATAGATAGATAGATAGATAGATAGATAGATAGATAGATAGATAGATAGATAGATAGATAGATAGATAGATAGATAGATAGATGTTGATTAACAAGTACAGTAGGAAACCCACCCACCCCCAGTATCCATGGGATCAGTATCTGTGGTTTCAGTAATCCGCAATTTACCACAGCCCTATATGCAACATACGAGGGGCAGGCCTTGTGGCCTTTATCTTGCCCTTTTGTGGCCTTTGTCCTGCCCCATATGGGGTACATCTTAGAACAGATCCCCTTTGGATATGGGAGTGCTACTGTATACTAAAGAATATACAAAGCAAGATCTCAGCAAAATGAAATGACTACCTAGTGAAATTATCCACTGATTTCTCAAGCAAACAATGGTACAAAATCAGAACATGAGATTTAAGGACCCGATATATCTCTGGCCCTAAAGCAAAGACCAGCATTATTTTTTAGTTTGGTCTTGGCTGTGATTTTAGAGTGCTGTTTTGCAAGTAATGGTAAAAATACCCCACTCTAATGAGTATTTTTAATGCATCATTCTAATAAGCGCAGCATGTAATATGGGAAACAGCAATTACTAACTCAAATTATAGCCTCATTCCTATTTGAATGATTCACTGAGAATACATTTCAGATCCTATGAACAGCTGTGATCTTAAAAGATGTACATGTTTGTCACACAGCATACATTCTCCATTCTATTCATCAGGGTAGAAAAGAATAAAAATTCGGGAGTGGGGGAAAAAGCCATGGAAATACAAAAACTTGGTTAGGTATTTTAAGCCATGGAGATCTGCAATTAAATGCAGTCCTAAGTGACAGAGTAGGAGCTTGGTGAGTCACAGGGCCATGCAAACATATGATCTTAGGTAGAGTCCACTAGGAAGAAGGCAATATGGAGGCTCACCTTCCCTGGTTTTAATTCTTCTTTGTTACATTTCTGAGGAAATCAGTAAAACTGAGTAAACGAAATAGCATCCTTTTACAGCACTAAATGTAATGAAAATATGTAACATTTGAATATCCCATACTAAAAAAACCTTTTTTTTTCCAATACACAGGTGCAAACAAAATGTGCAGCTGCAAGGGACAAGCATCGCAGGGAGAAGAACCACATTGAAGACTCCGGTATATTATTGTATGCCTAAAAATTACATCTGTGCTTGACTGGGCAAAGCCTTAAGTTCTTGTGACACTTGTCTCTCAACAACTTTTTTGCTCATTAAACCTTCTTTCTGCATGGAAGAGTCTTCGGGTCTAACATGCTGCAGCAGCTCTTCAGAGAGCAAAACAACAGAGAGCAGCACAGTAAAGTGAAAGCTGGGCCAAGAATACCTTAACAGTCTCCATTTCTTACCTGGTTCTGTGCAGTTCTTTTCTTCGTGTGACTCATTGTTTGATGCCATCAATCTTCTATTCCTCCATAATTCTGACAGAACATTCTTCTCAACAATAGCAGAATCTTGTCCTGCGTAAAAAACAGGCACATTATTTATAGTGACAAAAAAACTTGGCTGTTCCTATCCATATGCAATTTCCATCACCCCTCATAAGATATATATTCCGTGGGACTTCAGCAAAACTTGGCATCTTCTATTGGTACTTATTACATTATATTTGGCTGGATGCATACTGTAGAATAAAAGCCACAGCAAGACAAGAGAATTGAGGGGAGAGAGTCAGTATAGAACAGTGGTTAGATTTGGGGCAAAAATCAGAATAAAAATCTACAGTTAGCTATGAAGCCTATTGTGTGAGCTTGTGCTGCTCATTGGCCAAAATCCTGTTGCTTAGGTAAAGGTTCCCCTTGACATTTAGTCCAGTCGTGTCCGACTCTAGGGCGCAGTGCTCATCCCCATTTCCAAGCCATAGAGCCAGCATTTTGTCCGAAGACAGTTTCCATGGTCACGTGGCCAGCGCGACTGGACATGGAACGCCGTTACCTTCCCACCATGGTGGTACCTATTTATCTACTCGCATTTGCATGCTTTCGAACTGCTAGGTTGGCAGGAGCTGGGACAAGCGATGGGAGCTCACTCCGTCGCGTGGATTCGATCTTACGACTGCTGGTCTTCTGACCCTGCAGCACAGAGGCTTCTGCGGATTAACCCACAGCGCCACCACCGTTGCTTAGTGTAAGCCAAATCATAACATTAGGTTAACCCCTTCATGGTAAACAAAGCGTCCCTGCTGTGTTTCCCAGGGCACATATGCATATGCTTAAGCCAACATGTGCACCTGCCCATAAGAATCACAGCAGGGAGAGTTTACAAGGGGGGAACAAACCGAAAGTTACAATTTGGCTTATGTTAAGCAACAAGATTTCAGACACTGTCTCATAATCTAATCTATCTCACAGGATTGTTCTCAGGACAAATTAGCACCCAAGCTATAAATGGCCTCAGTCCAAGCTATCTGAAAGCCCATATTTCCCATTATGAGCCAGCTTGGGTGTTAAGATCATGAGAAGCCTTTCTCTCAGTCCCACCACCTTCACAGGTGCATCTGAGGGGGACACAGGAGAGAGCCTTCTCTGTTGCTCGTCCCAGACTTTGGAACTCCTTCCGACAAGAGGCCAGTCTGACCCCATCTTTGCTGTCCTTCTGCAAGCAGGCAAAGACCTTTCTCTTCAGCCAAGTCTTCCCCCAGTAACTGGCCACCTGAGTATGATTTTTGTATGGGTTGCTATGCATTGCTGCTTTGATTGGGTTTTAGGACTACTTGTGTTTTCCATTTCTCAGAATGGCATCTGGTTTTTTTCCCTTTTTAATACTTGTATACTTACTGTTTTTGCTTTACTATTGTCTTTTAATAATGTAAGCCACCCTGGGTCCTTTTCAAGGAGATACGTGGGGTAAAAATATTTTAAATAAATAAATGGATAAATAGATAATCTAAATACTGAAGCCAATGCAGGGGTAGAATATAATGATACATCCATGGGAAAAAATTAATATATCTGTAATGAGTAGGGATAGCTATCAGCAAGGGAGATTTTATATAAGCAGTTATCTCCTTTTTTCCCCCCCTCCCTCTGTTTTCTTTTGAGCTACAGATAACTATATGGGGAAACAAGATAGTAAAAAAAAACCTGTGGAT
This sequence comes from Intellagama lesueurii, assembly GCA_037013535.1. Lineage (NCBI taxonomy): Eukaryota > Metazoa > Chordata > Lepidosauria > Squamata > Agamidae > Intellagama > Intellagama lesueurii. Next base: position 26,146,818 of record JBAJHW010000001.1, read on the forward strand.
CAGTGTTTGGACCTTATGGAGAGGCTATGTTAGACACTGCAAAAACATTCAAAGAGTACTTTGAAATGTTCAGTGAGTCTTTGCAGTGCTTCTTAAAAGTGAATATCGTACACAGCATCAAGATGCTTTTTTTTAACCAAGCGCTGGAAGTATCTTTAGCCAACAGCTTCTTACTTCCCTTTATTCTGCTTTGTAATTCAGCCATCAACTCATGTAGATGCACACTTGAAACCTCCCAATTCTACATGTAAATTGTCATCTACAAAAGTGCATGTTTTTGAGGAAGGGTGGAATAGCAGAAGGCTAGAAAGCAGAAGTCTTTAAAGGGCAGTAGACTAACGAAAGCAAGACATCCTAAGGCAGGCTTAACTAGAAAAGGAAGTGGTACAGACATCATAGGGAAGGAAAACAATAGAGAAAAATCTGAATATATATATTTCCACATCCCTCCCTCCAAACCACCAGTTTCCTTAGATCATTATGAACAACGGCTGCATCTACTAAACTGAGATTTAGTTTAGTAAGGGGGAAAACTTGAACCTATAAACATTGGACCATCGTGGCAACATTTAAACAGGCTAACTGGGTTCACCCACAGTTCCTCAGTCCATTTCATGAAGAGTCCCTTCATTCAAGCAGAAACAATCTTGCACAGTGCACTGTTGTAAGTTTTTGTGAGTATGAAAGCAGAATGACTAGTGCTGGAGACCACAATGACAGCAGTAACATCTTGCACTTGACCTCCCCCCCCCCCCAACTTGGGATTAATTCTGATTTACATAGTTCAGGACATGAGATGTTTGCTGCTTTTCACCTTGAAATAGGCTATCCCAAGAAATGGCAGTCTCTTTCCTTTTGTTGTTGTTGTTTAGTCGTTTAGTCATGTCCGACTCTTCGTGGCCCCATGGACCAGAGCACGCCAGGCCCTCCTGTCTTCCACTGCCTCCCGGAGTTGGGTCAAATTCATGTTGGTAGCTTCGATGACACTGTCCAACCATCTCGTCCTCTGTCGTCCCCTTCTCCTCTTGCCTTCACACTTTCCCAACATCAGGGTCTTTTCCAGGGAGTCTTCTCTTCTCATGAGATGGCCAAAGTACTGGAGCCTCAGCTTCAGGATCTGTCCTTCCAGTGAGCACTCAGGGTTGATTTCCTTCAAAATGGATAGGTTTGTTCTCCTTGCAGTCCAGGGGACTCTCAAGAGCCTCCTCCAGCACCACAATTCAAAAGCATCAATTCTTCGGCGGTCAGCTTTCTTTCTTTCCTTTAGGAGGTCATTAAGCAGATGCTGCACAAATGTCTGTCAGGAAAGATGGAGTTGCAACCACTGCACTGTAACTTCTATACTGAGGAAGAGTAGACTACATCAGGGTTGGGAAAACATACAAGATCTACTTTGTTGGTTTTGTTTATTAGAACCCAGAGACCCAGCCCAGTTAAAAAGACAGAACATAGAAGGTAAAAAAATTCTGAGTCCAGCAATTTGATTTGAATATGAGAAATGAAGAGAGAACATAGTTCTTAAACACAATGACCAGCTTCCAAGATTTCTTCATTGCAGGTGGGAGGAGACTTTTTCCTCAAAACATAAGGCATTCAAGAGAAAATTAGACAACCATCTGTCAGATTTGCTTTGATTCGGATTCCTGCATTGAGCAGCGGTTGGACTCAATGGCCTTACAGGCCCCTTCCAACTTAATGATTCTATGATAAGGGAATCAGAAATCCTGGTTGATCAACTGTAGCTCAACTGGCTGTAGATCCAGGATCTGCTTTATACCTGCCTCTAGACTACATGTTGTCTAACTTGTCTTCCTACTATGTAATTTTTACAATTGTTAACAGGGAAAGAATTGCCTTCTAGGTTCTGTTCTGCCCAGTAGGTCTGTCTTCTGTGGAGTCAGAGGCTAGGAGTTCAAATCCCCACTGTGCCACCCAAGAGAACTCTACCCAAGACCACAAGGCAGACCACAGGTGATTGATTGATTATATGCCTTGTGTGTGGCCCTGGATGTGCTGTACTGTCCCACCAACTGTTAAACCAATTCTGAGTACTTATATCTATAACACCCTGGAAGGGCTGCCATAAGTTGGCTTGCTGGAATGTAATAATTATTATTTATGCATGTAAATAATAATTTACAATTTACATACTCCGACATTTGGAAAAGCCTCAAAAACTGCAAAAAAAATTGTTGTACTGAAAGAGAAGAGCTCAAAGAAAGGGGCTCCATGAGGAAGGATGAACTAATAGTTATGATGGTGATACATAATCTCCAATGTCAAAGGCAAGATGCTTTTGAATATCATTTGCTGGAGAACTGAAGTCAGAGGTTGCCATCATACTCATGTCCTGTTTGTGAGCTTTGCACAGACACCTTGCTGACCTCTATGCAAACAGTTCTGGATTAGACCAGCTTTTGATTTGATCCAGGATGAATCTCAAGTTCTTTAAAAGCAAATTCAGATTCTACCACCAGTGACACAGACCAAAGGCAAAAAAAATCAATTTAAAAGATTGACGGCAACATTGCCTTATTTAGGATACACAGAAGACCCCTGGCAAACAGAATAATTACCTTCTCCACTGTCAACCAGCTCAACCATCAAGCCATCACAAGTCCCACAAAATAACCTGCATAGCACTCACATTGTTCTCAATTAACACATGGGCTAGTTCAAGAATCCCTTTCGAGTGTACTGAACAGAGACTAAATTCAAAGAAGCCTTTATTTCAAAACAGCCCAGTAGGAGCTTGCAATTTGAATGCTTATAGAAATTGCTAGTTATACAAGTAGAAAGAGTGGGCACAGCTTCCTTAACTGACATTGTGGGTTCATCCATGTAGATCTGGTTTAGGCAATGTAAGCAAAGGAAGTAATAAAATAACAGGTTACTGGGTTGGAACTTAATGTTGTTCATTTAAAAGTAAGTTATACTTCTCTAACTCAAAGGCAAAATAAGCAAATGCATAAGCATAATAAACTCATCTAGTGCAATGCAATATGTTTATTTTACTACATAAATTGCAATAAACCCAGATATGTGAGTTCAGATAACTAGAGATATTATAAGGGGATAAGAACCTATCTACCCTTACACAACACAAAATGCATGTATCACGGTGACTGATAAGGTCTGAAGTTTAACATATACAACTTTTCAACAAAACATACTCCGTAAGCAACTTGGATTGTCATGCCTCTGAGATTATAACGTTGTCCTGGAACAGATTTATTACTTCCCTCTACAATTGCTGTTACCTGCTCCTCCAGCTTCGGGTCAATATGCTGAAAAAAAGGGAAATTCCAATTGGTATGAAATGTTGGGGGAAGAGGGTGTGATTCTATGCTGTCTCAGATGATCCAGGGCTCTCTTTTCATGAGTCGAGGGATTTCATTCACAAAGGAGATAGGCTGCAGAGGTCTTCCTTGAATGGCAGTCAAGGCTTTTGCCACGATGACTGATGCACTGGTGTTGTGGCCAAATCCAAGACGGTTTGGATATGTTTAGAGTCTTGATGGCTCTCTTAAAAAAAACCTCCTCTCCTGTTAAAATGATACATTTTTCTCCAATCTCAATTTCTTCAATAACTATACAGTATATGTTTAGAATTTAAGACACTGGAGAGGATTTTGTATGACTCTCCTTTGCAGAGTTTACAGATCCTCAGATTTGAAGATGGCTCAAAGACATATTAAATTAAAACTGCCTTTAAAAAAGGAGTCATAGTTTACAATATGGTTCAAATGAACAATTTCTATGGAAGCTGCAGATCCATAATAAAATATGAAATGCTCCAGCAGATTGTACAGTTAGAAGCTCTAACTAGCTGTTCCCAACCTTTGGTCCCCAGATGTTCTTGGACTACAATTCCCAGAAATCCTGGTCAGCACAGCCAGTGGTGAAGGCTTCTGGAAGTTTTAGTTCAGGAACATCTGGAGACCCAAGGTTGGGAACCACTGCTCTAAACCAACTATTCTCCTGTATTTACATAAGGCTGTCCCTCACAAAGCTGGCTGGATAGATTAGTGGTTTGGATATCTGGCTGTAGAGCCAGAAGTTGGGAGTTCAGTTCCCTCCTGTGCTTCCTGCACGTAGAGCCAGTCTGTGTAGCCTTGGGAAAACTACACAGTCCCAGGGTACCCTTAGAAGAAGGGAATGGTATTCCACTTCTGAGTATTCTCTATTAGGATAACTGTTTTGCTGATGCAGAATATGGTGACTTGCTTCTTCTTGGAAAGGGGGGGGGGGCAGGGTCCAGTACCAACAATCTAATCTTATCTAAATCCGCCCTTGGCAACATGACCAAAACTAAAATAGGGCCACAAGCAGGGTGGATAAAAATCAATGATTTTTTAAAAATCAAATTGGTTTAAATAAATTTGAAATTTTGAATGTGCAAAATTTTTGAAAAAATGATTTTTAATTTAAATCATCTTTAAAAATCAATATTTAAAAAAATTTAAATTGTGATTTAAATCAAATCCACCCTGGAAGAAGCATGATAGAAATGTCTAAATTTTTGCAGAGAATGCTGAAGTATGGAGATTACAGTTTCTTTTTCTTTAATGAAGCAGGACCGGGGGAGAGGAAGAAAGAAAGTCCAAACACTCTAGTAACAATAAGCTACTGAGTTCTGTGCTTACCATGAATCACAGGGTCCTAGGTTGGAAAAGAGAATGAGAAAACTAAGAGAAGAATGAATGAGCCTGCAATGGCTCAAAGCAGCCTTCTCCAACCTTGTGTCCTATACATCAGGGGTCATCAACCCCCGGTCCGCGGCCCGGTGGGCTTGCCAGAACTGGGCCGTGGATACGGATCTCCGCCCCCACGCATGCACGCACGCGCGGTGGGCGTGTCATGCTCGCGCCGGGGGGGTGTCGCGCCTGCAGTGTGCATGTCACACTCGTGGGGGGGCATGCCCCCCTGCACATGGAGCTCGCTCCCCCCAGCCGGTCCACGGCCCCAAAAAGGTTGGGGACCGCTGCTATACATATATTAGGCTAAAGATTCTGTTATCTTTAACTTAGCTTGTTCAGGATACCTAGGGGTGGGATGGGGTCAAATTTAAAGTCCAACATATCTGCAGCACAGCAAGCTGGGGAAGATTGAGTTGCAGAAGGTCCGAGAGAAGCATTTATATTAGGACTTGAGGACACAGTGCAACATTTTGTTGCAGCTCTTATTCGTGACTCCCTTCTGCCCTTTAAGATCAATGTGAAAGGCTGGCTTTGATTTCTTCCTTTACCTTGTTTGGGCTGTGAGAATGATAGACACTGCCAACTCCTCTGTGTCCCAACATAAAATCTCTAAAGCCAATCAATAGTCCTCTCTTAGCAACACTATACTTTCTCCAAATTAGAGCAGTAAGAGCACACAGCAGAGAGACATCCTTGGCGCTTCCCACACAACTGGCACAAAAACTCCCTTTGCCTGGAGAGTTGCCCAAGTTAGGCCACTGCTGCAGCCGTTTGCTATCTGCATTTAAACCAGTGGATGAGGCTTTAGTGTTAGGTTTATATCTGATTTTAACTGAATATTTATCCTCCTGATATCCGTTTTATTTTGGGATGGAACAGAGTAGTAATAATAGGGGCTTTGGGACTTGGCTGCCCTGATGTTATACAGTTGTGGTTGCCAACATCCCTCCACTGTTTACACTGCTATGGCTAATGACAGCTGCAGTTGAGCAACATCAAGAGGGTCGTACGTTGCCCATCCTCATTTTGCCTTCAGGTATTTCAAGTGTTCTGTACCTCTGTGCACATTATCTCACTGGTCCTTGAAATATCACATATCCATATCCATAATCCTCAGATTGAGAAAGCAGTGGCATGCCCAAGAGAGAAGGAAGAATCATAGCTTACTGGGTAGAGTGCATGCTTTGCATGCAGAAGGTCACACAGGCTCAATGTTTACCATATCCTGTTAAAAGGAGCAGTTAGCAATGTGAGGAAGACCTGGACCAGATACTCAGAAGAGGTGAGGTAGATTTCAAGGATCTGAGGTTGTCTCGTTGTTTGCTAACAAATTCTGGGGAAATTGGACAAGGCTTCCAGGGAAAAACATTCTGTTCGATAGATCAGTGGTTTAGGTCTCTAGCTGCAGAGCCAGAGGTTGAGAATTTGATTCCCCACTGTACCTCCTTGACAGGGGCTGGACTTGATGATCCATAGAGTCCCTTCCAGCTTTGCAACTCTAAGATTATTATTATCATTTCAAATAATCTTCACATACTCCTCCCTCTTAACAGATTTTGTGCAACTAAAGGGGAATCCTGGCTTGGAGAATGGTACAGTTGCCTTCATACTCAAAGTAGGAAGCTGGTGTGTTGTTTTGTTCCCCAAAGAATCTGGTGTTTGGCTTGCCTTATTTGTGTAAGCCCTCTATCAGAGGATTCTTGGGATAAGCTTCATCTCTCAGTGTCCTGTGTCCCTTACCACTTAAGGTGACCCACCAATGAGATACCCACCTTTGACAGAACCCAGATCTTAAAGGTAAGTATTCTTTAACATCAGGACTTTTCTCCAACAAGATAAACAGTAAATATAAATATCCATCAACCTTGTTCAACAAGATTGGGAAAGACATTCTAACCAACGCCACCAGAGGTGGAATCTGAACTCTGTACCTCTGATGTGAGTCCACTGCCCCCATTTGGGAACTTCGTCTCAAGAAAAGAACCTGGCACACACGTCTGAGACTTTTTTTGTCCACAGCCCACACCTCTGTTGTGCCCAGCCCGATGAAGGCCCATATGAAGTTGAAAGTTGTGTTTTCATGACTTTTTTTTTTCCAGTGGCCTTAGGACTTTTCCTGTGTACAACTTGTAATTAGGCAGCCCGAACAAACCTATTCATGTTTACTCAGAAGTAAATCGTATTGTATTTAATGCAACCTACTTTCAGGTAAACGTAGAGGATGGCAGCCTTCGTCCTTTAGCCATTCTGTTAAGAAGGGAAAGCACAGAAGGAAACCTCTTATCTTCTCTGATTGCAAGGCACACCATACTGCCTCCTTGATCTGGTTTGTGATGCTGCATTTTCCACAACACCTACTATTAGAAATGACAGCCAGCACACCCACTGAGGTAACTAAGCAAAGGAGAGCTGCCAATCCCTTGCCTCCCAGGTCACTCATTTAATAACTACCTGTCAGAGTGATGTTTGGAAAAGGAGCTTTTCCTACCTCTGCTAATAAGGGAGGAGCTACCACGCCAGCCAAACTTCTTGGCCAAATGTCTCTCATTAAAAGCACAGAAGATGCCTTGCTGGTAGTGGGGGAAGGGAAAAGGGCAGTCCTCTGACAGAGGTTGCCAGATGTCCACTTATTTAAGAGTCTGTATTTCAGAGGATTGTCTACAGTTCAGGAATATGGCAAATCCCTATAGATTTGTAACAGATGACCCCCCAGAGCCTGATCCGCCAGTGTTTCATCAAACGCCACAGAACAGACAGCAAAAGTCTACGGCTTCTTATTGTTTTGCTTTAAAATGTTGATCTGACAACCCTAATTCTAATCTGCTCATTTTGGAATTAGGGTTTTAAGCTTCGGAGTGGAAGGCAGAGAGAACGAGATCAGCACAGCAGGTAAACAGAAAGTATTTCAGCAGGAAGGTTTCAGCGATCATGTTTTTCCCAACTTAGCTTGCACAGGACACTTCATAAGGTGGAAATGAAGTTCATTTGATCAAAATTAGTAAAATTCTTTTCTGGTAAAAATGCAAGCAGTGGGAGCTGTCACTTTCATACATTGTACAAAGAAATGGAATGGAAAACTATTAAATCACTATTCCTATAACTATGCAGAGATATAGGAAAACCCACACACCAGGTTTGTGCTGTTCTCCCCCCATCTTTCGGAACAATCTTAATGCACAGGCATTCACAGTAATATTCTCCAGTCATACAAGTCACACTTAAGTGGGATCCAATGGCTCATTTGTTTATGGGATAGAAACTGTTCCACATACTCAGTATTTCAGATCTTACTTTGAGATTAACAAATAATAAATCAACTCTCATGCATAAACTCTATGATCATTGCAGAAGTAAGCATACATTAATGTGCATTTTTCCTACCTGCTATTCGGGGGGGGGGGGGGGGACATACACAAGTCTGCCCTGAAACGACCTGCCTGAGTCATTTGCTTAAGTATCTAGGAGCAACGCTGCATCAGAGGTCCCCTGGGATCAAATGCCCTCCCACCACCATGTGGCACATGCTTGTGTGAATCAAGAAGCATGAAACATGATCTCTGCAGTGATTAAGGCTTCAATCCTAAACACATTTAGTTGAAAGTAAATCCCATTGAAGTCCAGGGAACTTCAAAGCAAACGTATATATTGGTTTGCACTGTAAGGGCAATGTAAAAGCAGGTAGGGTATCGCTGTTTCTGTGAGGACAGGAAAGAGGAAGGATTTTTAAATGCACACACCCTCAATGCTACACAAAATTTATGGAACATATGAAGTTAAGACCTTTGATAGCTTTAAAGGGGGAAATAGACATATTCACTAAAGATGAACCTCCAGCTTTCAGAGGCAGTCTATCTGTGAATACTAGTGGCTGGAAACAATATTCAGAGACCGCAGGAGTAGGAAGCTTTCAATCCTCCAGATGCTGATGAACTATGACTCCCATTGTACTATCCTACACACTAGAATGACTAAGGATGATGGGATCTTGAGTGTAATAAGATTTGCACAGCCAAAGGTTTGCTAGCCCTAGGCTACTGCTTTCTGGTCCTGCTCCTGGTCTTCCAACCAGCACCTGACTGGACACGGGATGATAGTGGGTTACAGGATGAGTATAGATCTGACTCAACAAGGATCTTCTCACATTCTAACGTACTGAAATCCAGACACGAGGAATCATTCACGTGTGAATCACAGCAACTGTTGCACCAGAGGAAAACACCTCTACCAGCTCGGGGAAGGTGGTATAACTTCTGTCTATACAAACCTAACCTCCTCTTCCCAGCCCAACCCCACAAACCCCTTTTACTTATTTTCTCTGACCGGCCGACCACCTCTTCGCCCGCGCCCCGGCCCCGCTTACCTAGCTTGGAGAGCAGACTGGACATGCACCACACGAAGAACAGGATCGCGCAGATGAAGCCCAGCTGTTGTAACAGCATCTCCCGCCTCTTGCGAACTTTCCTTAGCTTGGAGAGGGACGGCTTCGAGGGGGAGACCGGCTGCACTTCTAGACCCATCGCGATCCGGAGCTGCCTGGACACGCTCGGAGGGGCCTGTGAGCAAGATCCGTCCCCTCCGTGTCTTTGGAAGCGCAGCTCACTTGGAAGCGCTCCCCGCGGACGGTTTCATCTTCACGACCAAGGGGGAGACACGCATCAAGGGGAACGGGCAACTGGGTGAGAAGAAAAGCCGCCGCCCCCGCCCCCGAAGTGGCCGAGAAAGGCGCCCCGCAGCGGGTAGCGAGTTCGTCCTGCCCGATCTCCGCTGGGCTTCAGGTTCCCATTGCCGGTGCCAATGGGCAGCGCAAGGAACAGCCGCTGGCGCCGCGCCGCCGCCGCCCCCTTCCGCAGGCCCGCCCTGGCACGGTGCTGAAGGAGGCGAAAGCCAGGCAGGCAACCGCCGCCGACGCTAGAGGAGCGCCTGCAACCCCAGCACCCAGGAGCTCCCCTCCACAGGAGGAGGAGGAGGAGGAGAGGAGGGGGAAAGTGCCGCCCTTGCAGACCCCCCCCCCCAGCAGCTTTTGGAAGGAGCGGGAACGAGCGCGAGCGAACGAGCGCGATCCAGGCGGTCAGGCGAGGAGCAGCCGCGGAGCTCCGCGCAGCATCCCACTGGAAAGTTTCACATCCACCTGCCTTGCCTCTCCTCGCCGTTGCCGGGGGCTTGCCGAGCGGCGCAGGAGGAGGCGGCGGAAGAGGAGGAGGCAGCGGCCGCTAACCTCCTGCGCTTCATGGTCAGATACCTTATCGTTCCCTCCTCCCGGCGGCTGTGCTTGGAGCCTGGAAGCGGACGCCCCAGGGCCAGCAACCCACACTTTCCCCTGCTTCTCGTCGGAAAGGGGGGCCAAATTCCTACGGGGAGTCCCCTTGCCCCTGTCAATGCCGCCGTCTCCTCCTCCTCCTCTTCCAGCGGTCTCGGCGCTTCGCGTCCCGGGCAACTTTCGCTCCGAAGCACCTTGGTCCTGCACGCCGCTCCCCACCTCCCCGCGCCTCTACTGCCGCCGGGCCAGCAGCGCGCATGCGGCTTTCCTTGGGCACCGCAAGGTTCCCTCGGCGCCTTTCCCAGGTCGCCACATTGCCCTCGGCGATGTTGTTTTCCCGCGCTCGGCGCGACGCGGCCAACTGGGGAGGGGGGGGAGGGGGGGAACGGGTTGGAGGACAGGATTAACTGACCAAACTAATCTTTTCCCCTAAATGGCGCGGGAATTATCCCTTCTTCATTTAGCACTTGGCAGGCTGGCTCCGTGAGGGGATGAAGCATGCGAGAGCCATGTGCTTGAGCTCCTGAGCCAGCCCCGTGTCACACTCAGGATCACACCCAGGAGACTTTCCTCCTCCCCAACCCCGTCACCACTTAAGTTTACCTAAAAATATAAATTTAAAAAAAAAAATAGAATTAAATCAAAAGTTTACATAAGTTTTTATAAAGTTAATATAAAAACATGATTAAATAAAAATGAGTTTTTAAAAGAAACAAAACCAAAAAAATCCTGCAAACGGTTTTAAATACTGCATTTTATTTAAATGATAAAAACTCATGACGCTCCTTTAGGATGAACGAACTTTACCTGGCATACCTAAACTTTCATGGACTGCTCCAGTCCATTTCATCAGATGCATAATATAGATTTTTTTAAAAAAAATCTATATGTATTATGAGGGATACACTACCATCAGCAGTGTATCCCTTAGAAAATGTAAATACTATTTTTTCTGCAGAGAAGATTCTCAACAAAAATAACTGTAAAAAACTAAAAAGTATGTATGATATATCAAACAATATTAGAACTCAGTCCACAAAAGAGAGTTGCAGCTTTAGCAGTAGTTTGAACAAAACATACTGTCTGAACAAATGCATTGTGATTTAAATATGGATGCAACTATCCGTCTGTCTGTCTTGCATTGAACACCATGGCATTTTCTGGCCATAACAGAATAGACTTAGCATTGTAGGGTTATAAGTTGGGTTCCATGAACACCAGAAGCCACTGACAGTTTCCCAGAGGCCAAACCTACTGATGTTCACAGGATATGACTTCTGTTTTATTGTTTGCTTAATAAGAAAAACAACAAAAATGTTGGGGGACATTTTATTTTCCCAACACATTACTTTGGAAAAGTACACCAGTGGTAATAACCATTAGAGGAAGTAGAACATTTTTTTTAATCAGCAATTTTTGTTCTAAAACCTGTACATAGCAAGTGGCTTAAGCATGGGGACATTACTTGTTTCAGGTGACAATGTTATAGAAGATTTACACTATAGATTCCATTCCCTATGGATTCTGCAATAAAAGGTAACTCTTGGACATCAAAATGTCCTGCCCTGGTGGTTGCAACTTAATTATCTAGAACTCATGTGAATAACTAAGGTTTCCTTCACTAGAGGACTACCTCTTTTTTATAATAATTACTTCTTCAGAATTAATAGGGACTTCTTTTAGCAAGCAGAAGCATCTCATAAGTATTTTAAATGTCTTTGATTTGTTAGCGTTAGGAACCTGAACAGGAACAGTTGCTTTTATATTCAGAAGCATTACTCATGTATAATGAACAACTTTTTAAAATAAAGAAGGTTTTTTATTTGCTTACACTTAAGGGACTTTAAAGAATCCATCTCTTTTTTAGCCAGTATGTGCTTAAAGCCGTCAAAGGCAAACAAAACAAAACAAGTTTCTTAAGTGTAAGCATGGATTCCCAGTGTGGTGTAGTGGATAGAGTAACAGACTAGGACTCTGGAAAAGGGAGTTTGAATCTCCACTTGGCCATGGGAACTCACTGGGGGAGTGGAGCTGCTAAAACCACTCCTGAAATATCTCACTTACCTTGAAAGCCCTATTAGGGTTGCTATAAGTCGGTTCCCCATTCACAGATTGTTGCCTTGTCGTGGCGAAGGGGCTTGAGTAATTCAGAGAAGCTATGGGCTATGCCGTGCAGGGACACCCAAGATGGACAGGTCATAGTGGAGAGTTCTGACTAAACGCGATCCACCTGGAGCAGGAACTGGCAAGCCACTCCAGTATCTTTGCCAAGAAAACCCCATGAACAGAAACAAAAGGCTAAAAGATATGACGCTGGAAGATGAGCCCCTCAGGTCGGAAGGCGTCCAACATGCTACTGAGGAAGAGCGGAGGACAAGTACAAGTAGCTCCAGAGCTAATGAAGTGGTTGGGCCAAAGCCGAAAGGACGCTCAGCTGCGGACATGCCTGGAAGGGAAAGGAAAGTCCAATGCTGCAAAGAAAAATACTGCATAGGAACCTGGAATGTAAGATCTATGAACCTTGGTAAGCTGGATGTGGTCAAACAGGAGATGGCAAGAAGAAACATGGACATCCTGGGCGTCAGTGAACTAAAATGGACGGGAATGGGCGAATTCAATTCAGACGATTATCATATCTACTATTGTGGGCACGAATCCCGTAGAAGAAATGGAGTAGCCCTCATAGTCAACAAAAGAGTGGGAAAAGCTGTACTGGGATACAATCTCAAAAATGATAGAATGATTTCAATACAAATCCAAGGCAGACCTTTCAACATCACAGTCATCCACGTTTATGCCCCAACCACCAATGCTGAAGAGGCTGAAATTGACCAATTCTATGAAGACTTACAACACCTTCTAGAACTGACACCAAAGAAAGATGTTCTTCTCATTATAGGGGATTGGAATACTAAAGTAGGGAGTCAAGAGATAAAAGGAACAACAGGTAAGTTTGGTCTTGGAGTTCAAAACGAAGCAGGGCAAAGGCTAATAGAGTTTTGTCAAGAGAACAAGCTGGTCATCACAAACACTCTTTTCCAACAACACAAGAGGCGACTCTACACATGGACATCACCAGATGGGCAAGACCGAAATCAGATTGATTATGTTCTCTGCAGCCAAAGATGGAGAAGCTCTATACAGTCAGCAAAAACAAGACCTGGAGCTGATTGTGGCTCTGATCATCAGCTTCTTATAGCAAAACTCAAGCTTAAACTGAAGAAAGGAGGAAAAACCACTGGGCTAGTCAGGTATAATCTAAACCAAATCCCTTATGAATACACAGTGGAAGTGAAGAACAGATTTAAGGAACTAGATTTGGTGGACAGAGTGCCTGAAGAACTATGGATGGAGGCTCGTAACATTGTACAGGAGACAGCAACAAAAACCATCCCAAAGAAAAGGAAATGCAAGAAAGCAAAGTGCCTGTCCAACGAGGCCTTATAAATAGCAGAGAAGAGAAGGGAAACAAAATGCAAGGGAGATAGGGAAAGTTACAGAAAATTGAATGCAGACTTCCAAAGAATAGCAAGGAGAGACAAGAGAACCTTCTTAAATGAACAGTGCAAAGAAATAGAGGAAAAGAATAGAAAGGGAAAAACCAGAGATCTGTTCAAGAAAATTGGAGCTATTAAAGGAACATTTTGTGCAAAGATGGACATGATGAAGGACAAAAATGGTAGGGACCTAACAGAAGCAGAAGACATCAAGAAGAGGTGGCAAGAATACACAGAGGAATTATACCAGAAAGATCTGGATGTCCCGGACAACCCAGATAGTGTGGTTGCTGACCTTGAGTCAGACATCCTGGAGAGTGAAGTCAAGTGGGCCATAGAAAGCATGGCTAACAACAAGGCCAGTGGAGGTGATGGCATTCCAGTGGAACTCTTTAAAATCTTAAAAGATGACGCTGTTAAGGTGCTACACTCAATATGCCAGCAAGTTTGGAAACCTCAGCAGTGGCCAGAGGATTGGAAAAGATCAGTCTACATCCCAATCCCAAAGAAGGGCTGTGCCAAAGAATGCTCCAACTACCATACAATTGCACTTATTTCACACGCTAGCAAGGTTATGCTCAAAATCCTACAAGGTAGACTTCACCAGTATGTGGACCAAGAACTCCCAGAAGTACAAGCTGGATTTTGAAGGGGCAGAGGAACTAGAGACCAAATTGCTAACATGCGCTGGCTTATGGAGAAAGCCAGAGAGTTCCAGAAAAACATCTACTTCTGCTTCATTGACTACGCAAAAGCCTTTGACTGTGTGGACCACAGCAAACTATGGCAAGTCCTTAAAGAAATGGGAGTGCCTGGCCACCTTATCTATCTCCTGAGAAATCTATATGTGGGACAGGAAGCAACAGTTAGAACTGGATATGGAACAACTGATTGGTTCAAAATTGGGAAAGGAGTACGACAAGGCTGTATATTGTCTCCCTGCTTATTTAATTTATATGCAGAATACATCATACGAAAGGCTGGACTGGAGGAATCCCAAACTGGAATTAAGATTGCCGGAAGAAATATCAACAACCTCAGATATGCAGATGATACCACTCTACTGGCAGAAAGTGAGGAGGAATTAAAGAACCTCTTAATGAGGGTGAAAGAGGAGAGCGCCAAAAATGGTCTGAGGCTCAACATCAAAAAAACGAAGATCATGGCCACTGGTCCCATCAGCTCCTGGCAAATAGAAGGGGAAGATATGGCGGCAGTGACAGATTTTACTTTCTTGGGCTCCATGATCACTGCAGATGGGGACAGCAGCCACGAAATTAAAAGACGCCTGCTTCTTGGGAGGAAAGCGATGACAAACCTAGACAGCATCTTAAAAAGCAGAGACATCATCTTGCCGACAAAGGTCCGCATAGTCAAAGCTATGGTTTTTCCAGTAGCGATGTATGGAAGTGAGAGCTGGACCATAAAGAGGGCTGACCGCCGAAGTATTGATGCTTTTGAATTGTGGTGCTGGAGGAGACTCTTGAGAGTCCCCTGGACTGCAAGGAGAACAAACCTATCCATTCTGAAGGAAATCAACCCTGAGTGCTCACTGGAAGGACAGTTCCTGAAGCTGAGGCTCCAATACTTTGGCATCTGATGAGACGAGAAGACTCCCTGGAAAAGACCCTGATGTTGGGAAAGTGTGAAGGCAAGAGGAGAAGGGGACGACAGAGGACGAGATGGATGGACAGTGTCACCGAAGCTACCAACATGAATTTGACCCAACTCCGGGAGGCAGTGGAAGACAGGAGGGCCTGGCGTGCTCTGGTCCATGGGGTGACGAAGAGTCGGACACGACTTAACGACTAAACAACAAAATAAGTCAGTTCTGATTAGACAGCACAGAACACACAGACATGCAAGTGTAAGCATGGAAGAGATCTTGAAGGGTCTACTGGGAAATCCTGGGTAGGAAGAAGGTGAGGGGAACCAGATGATGTCAGGATCACTATCACTTTTAGGAGGGTATTAGCTGCAACTGTTTGTTTTTAAGCAGCTTATTGGTTATTTACTTAAAAACAGAGGTGGGGCAAATCACTGCATCAGGTGGAGCAGTGCATCTAATGGGTCCCAGTAAGACAAATACCTTTTTATTCAAGCAGTCTTTTGGCAGCCTACTAGCTGCTGTTGAAGGAACTCTTAATGCCATTCTCTTCTACTTTTTAAGGTATATACTTTTTCATTTGCTTTTAATTCTGTGGTTTTTAATGTACTATAAATTGCTTAATTCTGTTCTTATTTGTATCTTTTTTCCCCAAAATGGTGTGAGCTCCTTGAGTCCCATTTCAGGAAGAAAGTGAAGTGTGATGAACTGCTGGATAGATAGCTCAGTAATTTAGGTATCTGGCTGCGGAGGTTGGGAATTCAATTTCCCACTGCACTGCCTTGACAGAGGCTGGACTTGATGATCCAAAGGGTCCCTTCCAGCTCTGAGATTATTATAAATAAACAAACACAGATTATGGTTCTAAGATTCTTAAGGGAAGACATTTTTACTGCCTTTCCTATATTGTTTTAATAGTCCAAAAGTGGTCTTTTAATTTGTATTCCTGCATTGAGCAGGGAGTTGAACTTGTTGGCCTTATAGGCCCCTTCCAAGTTCATGGTTCTATGATTCTGTGATTCTATAAAAAAGAAATTCCATATTAGGAGCAGTCATTTATTTATTTAAAATATTTCTGAGTTGCCCCTCCACTCAGTGAGTGCTCAGTAGTCAGTGTGATTTACAATGAAATACAACAATTTCAACAAAAATAAAATAGAATGCAAGAAATGTGCAAGAATAGAACACAAGGAAACCTTCTAAAATCATTAATGCAGATTTTCACACTATACATTGGAAAGCAAATATTAAATTCAGGTAGATGTGGATGGTTGTTAATAAGACTACAAAGCATATCTTATTCATGTTTAAGTCCTGTTGAGATCATATGAAATAAAGTTAGTCACAACTACATTCTCCCATTTATTGCAGTGGGATTTTAGCCCAACTACCGTAACTTCTTTTGTCTGAAAAAGAAGCCTTGTGAAGAGTGGTTGAGAATGTTGGCTGTATTTAACCCGGAAAAGAGAAGATTAAGAGGCCATATGTTAGCCATCTTCAAATATTGCAAAGGCTGTTGCATGGGAACTGGAGCAAACTTATTTTCTGCAGCTTCACAGAGTAGGACCAGAACCAATGAATCAAATTACAAGAAGGAAGATTTCAAAAAAGTACTAAGAAGAACTTAGCGATGGTAAGTGCTGTTCAACATTGCAATAAACCACTGTTACAATTTCTATGGGGGGAAAAACCAAACACAGGCAGTAGTTCTGTGCTGTGCCAAGGAAATAAGTGTACTTGGCAGGTGAGTCCTAGCATGAGGTACAGCATCAATGCACACCATCAATCAGTACACATAGTACAAAAACAAGTACTACTAAATAGGTATAACTTCAGCTGGGTGACACTGCCAGATGCCATTTTGTGACTTGGCTTTGGATGTGTCCCCTTTTCCTATTATGAATGTCTTTGAAATAAAGACTATAGTTAGGGCTCAGCTCTATGTCAACAGTTTGAAATGTAGCTATATGTCTTCCTTCAAAGTACATCTCTTACTAGTCTGCATTCCCATCAGTGAAATCTCTGTGGGCCCAACACACTCTCTGTAATGCACATTCAGAGCTGATTTACCTCCAGTACTTCATTCCCCTTCTTTTCCTCCCTTTCCTCTCTCCTCTGTTTGTGTGCCCTGAATCCACCTCTGTTACTGCAAGTCCAGTGAGTATCTGTGGATTGAAGTGCCCGGGGCCAGTTTTGGTCAGCTCTGGACACTAGACAGGAAAACTGGCCCTGGGCACTAGACAGGAATAACCTGCTTAAGCCAGTTTGTGCAATAAGCCTAAATTGGTTGAAGGCTGCTCTGAACACGGCTGCAATCCAGGAATCCCAAAACAGTGCTGGATCCAGAAGCACATCCAGGTTATGTAGTTGGTCCATAAATGGGAGGGCAATGCCATCCAGTCTAGGGGTAAAACACCCAGCCTATCTGAGTGGTACCCCAGGAGCAAGATCTCTGTCTTGACCAGATTAAATTTTGAGCCTGTTAACCCTGGTGCATTCAAAGAACAAAACCAGGCAGTGTTCCAACATCTGGATGGCATCGGCTGCAGAGGTGGCAAAGGATAGATAGAGTTATGCGTCATCAGCATATTGATTACACCTTTCTCCAAATCTCCTGACCTCCCCCGTGGCTTAACATAGATATTAAGCAGCATTGGGCATACTGATGACCCCTGAGGTACCCCACAATTGAGGGTACAGGGGGCTGACAATTCATCCCCCAGCTGAACTCTCTGGACACAGCCCTCAAGAAAGGACCGGAACCAGCTCAGTGCCAGTCCCCCAATCCTTACCTCTGAGAGCCTGTCCAGAAAGATACCATGGTCTTTTCTTTTTCTTCTTTAGGCATCCTTCAGTCTCGAGAGACTATGGTAACATGCTCTGTATGGAGGAGCTGGAGTGTCCTCTCCAGAGCACGAAGCCTGGGTAAAATAATATGGAGGATAGGCTGTTACCCAAGCAGCAAATCCCCCCTCTCCACGTCGCTGAAATAGTCCAATGGAAAGGCAAGAGCCAATACAACTGGTTCCAGCGACGTCGCAGGAGTTAGCAGAACGACACGAACTGCCTCCGGGACTCCGGCTCCAGATTTTGCCTCGAGGTTAACTCCTGAAGCCTTTTCCATCAGTGGATATAGCCACAAGGCAGTGGAGGTTTGAAATCGGAGTTTTCCTTCTCCTAGATGGGCTGCCTTCCAAGGCTGATGAGCCCCACCTACCTGGTCACCCCACCATGGTCACCGGTATCAAAAGCTGCTGAGAGATCAAGGAAGACCAACAAGGTAGATGTTCCTCTGTTGGCCTCCCTTAAAAGGTTATTGTGCAGCGTGACCAGTGTCATCTCAGTGGCTCGCAGTGGCCTGAATCCAGACTGGAATAGATTAAGGCAGTTTTCCTCCTCCAGGTATGTCTGGAGCTGCTTTGCCACCACCTGCTTGATCACCTTGCCCAAAAAGTGTATATTGGTGATCAGGCAAAAGTTGTTCAGATTGTCCAGATGTGGTCATTTAATGATGGTCACATAATAGTCTTCTTTACACATGAGGGAAGAAATTCCTCCGTTAGAGAGGAGTTCATCGTGTTCACAACACAATCCATCATAACCCCGCTGGCAATTTTTATAACCCATGCAGGGCAATGATCAAGTAAAGAGGTGGTAGGGCTGCACCCTGGATGCTTCCTCCACTGTGCCAAGGTCAAACTGAACCAAACGAGAAGAGGGAGAGGGTGCTGCAGCAGCAGTCAAGCACCTATTGACTTGGACTTAATTGTAGATTAAGGGGATGTGGAGCTTTAATTTGCCCGTAAATATTGTTACAGGTTGGGAGTTGGTTGGAAAGGATCCCTACATTTCAGACATCCTTTGCAGCCCAGTGCTACAAAGAGATTCTGCTATGAGTAATTCTTGACTCTTAAGATTTATGTAAGCAAGACTATCACTGTGGGTACCCTGAGGCAGTATCACAGACAACATTCTGGTGATGTATTCCAGGGGGTGTTAGAATGGCCCGAGAAGATACAGGAGATGGAGCAAAATGGTTAATAGGTTTCCTCATCTGAACGAAATGGGTGAAAGGGTGTTTGCTTTCCAAAAAGGGAAGCTGTTCTGGAAAGCAAAGAACCAACTTTGCTCTCTGTAGCAAATCCTATATCACTATGGATTTTCCTAGGGAACTGACTTCCTAGGAAAATCCCATCCTATGTTCAGCTGTTTTATCTATTTGTGTGTGTGTGTGTTTTGTGTGTGTGTGTGTGTGTGTGTGTGCACGCGCACGCATACATATACATATACGTACATGTACATGTATATGTGTATACACAGACAGATAGACAGACAGATAGATAGATAGATCTGTGTGTGTTTATACAGTACATATATCAATCTTCAGTGAACTATTTCTAGGGAAACTGTTATCATTGTATGTGAAAGTCACTGAAAACTATGTTCACAATTCTAACCCTACTTTTGTCACCTTATACTTTTGCTTCTAGCCCGTCCTTAGCAATTTAAGTTTTTCTTCCATCATCCATCTAGGGTTTTCTTTCCTTTTTACTACAGGAATTATTTTTGCATTCTTCCCTAATAATATCTCTGGTTTCAATTAGAGATGGAAATGAACCAAACTACTGTATGAACCAGAGAAAAACACAAACTAGGCTGGTTGTGTTTATGGTTCAGTTCATGCAACCTATTTTGCCAAAATGAAACAAAGTGCTGAACATTTTTCTACTCAGTATGTTGTTTTGCTTGGGCAAAAGGGGATGCCTGCCCCTCCCCTCCCCCTGACCCCATTGCCTCCCTACTTTGTCTTGAAGCTGTCACTGCCACTTGTATTAAATACTGACTTTGTGGGCGGTCACTGTTTTTTTTAAACTTTAGCACTGCATCACTGTAAGGTAAAGGTAAAGGTTCCCCTTGACATTTAGTCCAGTCGTGTCTGACTCTAGGGCGCGGTGCTCATCCCCGTTTCCAAGCCGTAGAGCCAGCGTTTGTCTGAAGACAGTTTCCGTGGTCACGTGGCCAGTGCGACTAGACACGGAACGCCGTTACCTTCCCACCGAGGTGGTACCTATTTATCTACTCGCATTTTACATGCTTTCGAACTGCTAGGTTGGCAGGAGCTGGGACAAGCGACGGGAGCCCACTCCGTTGCGTGGATTCGATCTTACGACAGCTGGTCTTCTGAGCTTGCAGCACAGAGGCTTCTGCGGTATAACCTGCAGCGCCACCACATCCCTAATCACTGTAGTGATATTTAAAATCATTTTTTAAAAGAGAAATGCAGTCATTCCAGATGATTCGAAAAACTGATGAAATGCTACACAACATTGAAAATATAGTCTGCAAACATACTGGTTAATGAAATGATTTAAACCTCACATGTAATTTCCCGAAGCAGTTTTAAGCCACTACTTTATACTAGAGTAATAATTTTCAAAGTGAATGCACATAGCGATACAAAAACCATGTGACTGTAAATTAATTTAAAATAATTGGAGCTGAAATTGATTCAAATCAGCAATGTAACTGTGTCCTAAGTTAATTTCATTTAATGCTACTTTCAAAATTTGTGTTATCTACATTAGCAAGTTCTCTGATTCTAACTTTGATTCATGAGGACCACCAGCCGAGGGGGCATCATCATAGCTAACTGGAGATTTTGTTTGTTATTTTATTTATCTGATAAATAAAAGTCTGGTTTATAATTGGCAGTATCTGCTGCTATCAAAATAGAGAAATAAATGAGTAAATGAAGAAAAAAAATTCAAGTAATTTAGAAGGCATCTATTGCTAATCAGTAACCTGTGATTTCAGAGCAGGGGAGTGTTCTATTTCGCTTCAAAGATGCTTACTCAGGAGACACCCTATGAGTGAATTTCTGGTTGATTTCCAAATCACAACGTAACTCACTCACAAGGCTGAATAAGCAGTCTTTGAAGTGAAATAGAACACAACAATTAGTGTGAAGGAGGCCCCTGAAAGAAGTAGATTATGCCCTCAGACCTCAGAGAAGGGGAGCATAAGGGAAAATGCAAGTTTATGTAAGACAAAGAACGATTGAGATTCAAGTACTGAGTAGTATTTTATTCAAGAAAGATCTGAGACTGCCCAGCTTTTGTCACAGGAGGAAAAAGAAAAGGCAAAAAGTTTACACATATAGAAACGGAACATAAACTGACTTTTTAAAATTATTCACTCTGTGTAAATAATCATTTTGATGCCCTAGAGATCATTCCAAGTTATGTATTAAACTGTATGTTCTTGTGAATTAGAGGGGAAAAATCAACAGTTCACATGATCTTTGATCTTTTAGATACAGCACGCCATTAAAACAGTTTTACATTGTTTACTCTAGATTTCCATGTCCTTAATGCTTGACATGATATTTCCCGTCAAGGGCTATGGAGTTATTTTATTGTCCTAATCAAAATGGTCACTGTCCATAAAATATATTTTATTTTCAACTAAACAAAAGAACATTGTGATTCCATTGACTGATTGTGGACTGACTGGGGCAATTTCTCTGTCAGGGCTAATGCTTCTGTAGCATGATCATGATTCTGTTCTCAACATCACAACAGTAGCTGGGGAACGTCAAAACAGCAATACTGAAAGACATATTCTCAGTGGTCTTGGAAACTCCAGCATCACACATGGATCACAAGGTTGCTTACTGACCACACCCAATGTTATCCATGCTTGGGAGGAACCCATTAAGGTAATAGAACAGCTGGATAGTACCACAACATCACTGTGCATAACAGACAGAACACATGAGCAAACAGAAAGAAAGAGAACAGAGGGCTCTTCAGAATACAGTCCACTGTGGCATAATAGTCAGAGCAGTAGTAACAGAACAGTGACACCTGTAGCTATAAGCTCCAGAGTTCTGTGCATAGCTGTGAATACATCAGCAGCATAAACCCTTTTCTTGGACCAGATGACAGCAGAAGCAGTTTCTGCTATCATCTGGTGACATGCAAGCCTCCTGACAAAAGGACTCACACAGACCAGTGCCAGGAGTTGCCTGGAAGTTCACTGTAATGAGGAATACACCACCCACCCCAGATAAAGACGAAGATGGAATCAGGTGTGATGGCAGGATTTGAGGAGGGATGTGGGGCTAGGCTGTGAAGAAGCTGACCCCCATCTTCTGTGTCACTGGGGAAGTGGACAATTTGTAAGTCCAGAAGCTTTAGGCTGAGATTGGGTTGAGGTACCCATGGCCAAGGAGAGGTGGAGGTGCACCCCTGTTTAGTCCACCAGCATTGTCCTCTCCACTCGCCTGTCCTGTGGAGACCTTGGTGTCTGGTGAGGCATCCAGCACCCACCTCCACCCAACAAAGGCACTTGATACACAAGAGACAGAAGAAACACATGGCTGCAGGAGGGCCAGAGAGACATTGGCTCCAACGAGCAGCTGGCAGTGCATGGCTTCCTAGAAAGGCAGGGGGTGGCTCTAGACTGTGCTGAAGCCCCTGGTGCCACCAACAGACTCCAGTGACAGCAAATTGGGGCCAGGTAGAGACTGGACTGTCAGGGGGATAGTAGACGCAACTCATCACCTTGGAGGACTGGTGGGCAGAGTTATGCCCAGTGCCCTTCTATTTCCATACTCTGCTTCCCAACATGAATAAAATCAAGTTTGAGCAGGTCCGCGAGATTGGAGTTGATGGAAACAATGGCTGAGGAGGGTCTACTCACCACCTCTGCTTTAGGCAGCACTCACAGTCATAGAAACTCACTGCAACAGGGAATAATAGTCTGCTTCTTGAACATCTGTTGATCAGTTCCCAGAGTCTAGCCCATATACAAGACTGTAGGGAGAACTGTGAGTTAAAATATGTAGTGATCTAAGAATTTTGGGGTGATACTTATTCCTTTTGGTAATCCTTTTTGTCTGAAACTTATGTACGGTATGTATTTTTTCTCAGCTGTGTCTCTTTCCAGTCTCCTTTTGTAGCTGTTTTTCTTTACCACAGTCACTTTTAGGTCATTTATAGGCAAGGACATAGTTCAACATACAACCTCAGCCAAAGGGAGCATGATGCCACACACACCCACAGCATAAAAATAATTTCAATATTATAATCAGAGGCAGATAAGGAATGGACAAATTGAATAATTGGAGGAAGCCAACAGACGATTATCCTACTTCAAATTTTACTTGCCTCTAACTACAGACCCTACTGCTAAATCCTAGAAGGAATTGCAACATTATGAAAACGTTATGAAATATTTCACCAGAGAGATGAGTGATGAAATCCTGGCTGACATACCACAAGAACTTCAACCTCCTACCTGCTACTAAAAATGTGTTGGCAGAAGTGTTTCGTAGATAGCACTTCTGCCTCGGTGCTATCACAGCCACCGTGGGTGCAATGTCAAATTGTGCCTGAGTAGTTACACAACAGGATTTTGTGCAATGTTTCATTATATTCTTATTAAAAGGAACAATATGCAGTATCTACAGCATTTTACCTACTGCAAGTTTGTATGGGAATGGCAGAACATTTTGAATGGGAAGCTGATGCTGTGATCATTTACAAAGTCATGAAGTATATTTCTGTTTTTCTCATGTCACAACAAGGAAAGAATTCATGTATTGTTAGAAGCCATTTCCTTTCATTCACCATGTGAGGGATTACCATTAATGCTGTTGGGTCTCATGGGAATCACAAGGATCAAACCAACCATGTGGTGATCTCCTTCTCTTTCCAGGAAAATGCTATAATTTTTTTATTTATGTTTTTGAAGGCAACATTTCACAGCTTTAAGAACCTGTGGGGATGTACCCTGTTTCCCTGAAAATAAGACAGGGTCTTATATTAATTTTTGCTCCAAAAAACGCATTAGGGCTTATTTTCAGGGGATGTTTATTATTGTCATGTACAGCCATCTACATTTATTCAAATGCAGTCATGTCGTCTTCTGGTTGCTGCACAATGGTGGAGGGTGGGGTTTCACTTAACTAGGGCTTATTTTTGGAGTAGGACTTATATTACGAGCATCTTGAAAAATCATACTAGGGCTTATTTTCAGGTTAGGTCTTATTTTAGGGGAAACAGGGTATGACCTTCTGAAGATTAAGTTAAAGTTATATTTTCTAACTTACTTAAACAAAGGAAATCTACCAAACTCTTTTTTTTAATATTTATTATGGTCATATGACCACAATAGGGCACTTATTGCTAGAATTATCCTAATCTTCCAGGAACAAATTTAATTCATACTTTGAAATCACATGATTAATCAGCAGTCAGTGATCAAAGAGAAAATCAGTAAATGTGTCTACATTCCATATGAGATTTAAACCGGACCTGGCTTCTCAGTCATGCAGACAAACATAGCTGCGATGCACAGAGCTGTGCCCTGTGGTGATAGCTTATAACCAGAAAATGAACATGTAGGTTTCTCTCACAAACTGTGGAGTTCAAGTCTTCTCCGAAGTCTTGCTTTCTGACCTGCACTCTGTGATCCCTTTACATAGATTGTGGGAATTAGCTGAAATCCTTAAGGTTAATTTTAGTTCTGATTAAACCCTGTTTGCACCAACATAACTTACCAACTTGGGTGTCATTTGGTGACCTTGAGTAACGTTACTACAATACAGTGCACTTCCATGTTTGCCAAATATGGACCAGCTCCACAGGCCAGTGCTATCAATTACAGCTTCATGATAGGAATAGGTTCTACTTTTTATTTTATTTGTTCCCAACAACAAAAACAGTATTCATTTGTTTCTTGGGATTATCCCACTTTTCAGGGTATGAAAAAATTGGCCTCAAGATGGTGAGCAATAGTAAAGTCAATCCATCAACCATTAATAATACTTGCATTTTAAAAACGTAAGTTAAAAATACAATCTGTAACAGTCAAAGCTGCCGCAGCTATCAGAACACTAGTACAAACAAAAACTGTTTGTGAGCTTAGTTCAGTCATTCACAAGAGTTCTGTTCAGAACATGGGCTTATTCTGAATTCATGGATGGTGGGAGGCTGCACACAACTACCTACAACATGTTTATGAACAAGGTTACTTATATAACAGGGACACATAGGATATTTGAATGCATGAACAGAGAGGAAGAGAGATGCTTACATCCCATCATGAAGAGGATGAGCATTGTTGTCTGAACAGAGATGAAGCTAAAAGAACATATATTTATTTCTCCTTAATGCCGGAATCATAGAATAATTGAGTTGCAAAGGGCCTATAAGACCATCAAGTCCAACCCTCTGCTCAATGCAGAAATCCAAATCAAAGTAGATCTGACAAATTGTTGTCCAAATTTCTCCTGAATGCCAGCCTTGTGCTCAGTCCTGGGCCCTGTACTTTTCAACATTTTTATTAATGACTTGGATGAGGAAGTGCAGGAAATATCAGATTTGTGGATGACACAAAATTGGGTGAACAGCTGATACCTTGGAAGACAGGAACAACTTTCAAAAAGATCTTGATAGGCTTGAGCATTGGGTGAAAACAACAGAATGAAATATAACAGGGATGAGTGCAAAGTTCTACATCTAGGGGGAAAACTGCACAGTTACAAGATGGTTAGGTTCAAATAATTACAGAACCCTGTGTACGGGGGGGGGGGGGGCAGAGTTGTATGCGCACACAGGGGCAAAGTTGTGCATGAGAGAGGTGGAGCCCCGCCCAGAAGAGCTGAAATTTAGAGGGTACGTTGCACCTGACACTTGTTCTAGCCAGCCCACACCTAGTTAACTTGCTAATTATCATGGGGCAATTTGTCAAAGTCTTCTCTGAAATCAATATTATGTCTACAGCATTCGCTTCTGTCACTTCACATACTGCAAGCCATACTGTAGTTTCGAAATGGCACTCAGTCTGCAGTTTTCTAAATCACAATAAGACCTGTATCCAGATTTTACACCCCTCAGAAGGCTCCCCAAGACAGAAGACTCCCAGGAACCACAAACTGAGAGAGAAAGAGGGAGGGGGAAGAAACAAGGGAGAGATTCAGACTCGAGAGCATCTTTGGAATACTCCAGAGAGTTGGCTCTTCCATGGTTCCTCTGCTTCTGCCTTTGGAAATCTCCAGTCCAAATCCTGGTCCTTCCATGTCCTTACTTTCTCCAATCCCATCACCTTTCAGATAGTCACCTTCTGAGGCTCAATCCACATATTGGTTACTTTATGTGATCTAGGGATTCCTTGCATTAGTTCAGTAGGACCCCCATATCCACTGGAGATTGATTCCAGGCCCCCCCCCCCACGAATACTGAAAACCACAGATAATAGCAAACAGTATATATATATATATAAAACATGGTTAAAGGGAAAAAAACAGAAATAAATTATTTTCACATGCATTACCAAAACTGTATTCATAGCACGGTCTCTGGCTCCTTCTAGTGGCCAGTTCTGGTAATACATGTGAAAATAGTTTTTTCTGGTTTTTTTTTTCTTTTAATATTTTTAATATTTTCAGACCATGGATAAGTGAAACTGTGGATTCTGTTCCCGCAGATATGGGGATCCTACTATATGTATAAAAAAGGGTGTGTGTTGAAAATGGGTTTGTGCCTGTTTGTAACTAAGCCACAGTACATACCTTTGATGTGGATTATTGCAAATGAATAGTTCCAGCCAACTGGAATCAGCAGACAGTTTATGAACCCCACCTCCATCATGTCACCAAGCCTAAACTGCTACTTAAACTATGGAAATTTCAAAAAATAAAATTAGAAAAAACTGCTAACGAACACCTTTCATAAAACCTACAGTCTAATTTATTTATTTATTTATTTATAATTGGGAAATCCCTCTAAAAGGATACATGAAATTAGATGCTTTCCTAAGAATACAGTGATACTTTAAAAAGAACTATGTGATGATAAAAATGCTAGGCTAATAGCGAGGATTTTGTCAACATTCATGTATTTTCCCTGCCATAACTGAATCCAAAGCTACCTGTGAAATTCTAATGTTATAAATGCAAAGAGCTATAAATAAGAGAAAATATAAAAAGAATTTCCAATCAAAGGATGTCTTAATTTAGCACAAGATCTGGAGCTCATGGAAAATTAGCCCAGAATAAACATTATGAGATGCACACTCACTTTCGCTTGCTAGGGTCATCTGGGAATCAGATGAGAGAGACTTGCAACAGGAACATTTTTATCAGCAACAGTAGCTACAGGTTTTAAGTAGCAAACAATATATTGAGTGTGTGGCTTTGGTACAAGAGTCTTTTACATGGGTACAAAGTGTGTTCTAAGGTCTCTTTGGATCATGCAAACATCTGTCTTGCCTAATGCAACATATCCACTTCCCAGCTTTCCAAACGATGCCACATTCAAGGTGACTGATCCAAGTCTAATTCCCTTGCCCTCTTGGACCAAGCAACATAATTGGCAGTCTCATTAAAAAGCTGCATTAAGGAAGATGGGGGGGGGGGCATCGTTGTTGTTGTCCTTCCTGACTTGGCTTTCTTTTACTTTTTGCTTGTTTCCAGTATTGTAACACCTAAATCCTGAGCCACAGGTGGTTTACATTTCACCTTTCTCAAAATGAAGGGATGTTTGAGCCATACTGCCATGGAAACCAGGATGAGCTGTGAAAGCTGGTTACCCAGTATTAAAATATTATCCAGAGGTACACTGGACTAGCTTTATGTGGAAAATAAAATTACAAATTAATCCTGTTGTTAACTGGGCATCTGTTTTCTTACCCTGCTCTGTTGTACATACAAAACTTAACTGCTTCTGTCTGCTAACTTTTCCTACCGGTGATTTCTATCATTACATAAAGAAATAATTTTCAAAACCGGGATCTTGATTGCTCATTGGGAATAAAGACCAGCAGTGTCGTCAGTTGGAATTCTCTGCTGATTATGGAGCATGCTTATTTTGGAAGGAGATTATAATATATAAACAGCACATGAAAATGCTCACTTTTGCCCATCCTGTGGCAGTTAGAGAGCAAGACTTCCATAACCTCAGGGTTGCCTATCTCAAATGTAGCTCCACAGGAAATTTCTGCAAGCTGGAATCAGTGCATTGGAACAGAACTCAAAACTCAGAAAGCAGAGCCATAAAAAAAAACCCTATTACTATATCAAGTTGCAGAGAAATAAGAAATATGTTTATTCAGTGTATCTTTGTTTTATTATTTCAGCTGACCATAGTTAAGCGGTCTGCATGAAAAACCGTACTGAAGCAGAATTATCAAAGTTAACTCTGAAGCTGTAAAATAGATGTGTATACGTATGTGTATATTCATAGATGCGCACACATCTGTGTGTACACATATGCTCTGCTGCTATCAATTTCATCTTTTAATGTGTTTTCCTATTATTTCTTCAGTCTTTTTTCCTTGCACAAACATCAAGTGGAGAGGAAGAGACGGAACAGCTGCACCATGTCCTTTGACTGATCACACCAGGAGTCCTCCAGGTAGAAGCACTCCAAGACTTTTCAGCGGTTCACAAAAGTTCTTAACAAAATTAAAGCATTGAACACTGATAGCATCAAAACGTATATTAAAAATAATATCAAGGCTTTCCTTTTTTGTGTGTGTTTATTAAAATTGAGTTTGTGGTCTGGTTAATGTATGAAAAATGCATTTTTTTCAGTTGCAGGATCCATGAGAGGACTGCAGTACTTCAGATTTTTCTGAAACATGGATTTCTTCATTCCGGGCACAGATGTAGTAGATGGAGCGATGGACTCAGGAGATATGGGTTCAAATCCCCACTCAACTACTGGAACCTCACTTGTGGTGGTGGTGTGGCACTGGTAAAACCATTCCTTAAATATCCCACATTTGTTGAAAATCCTATCACAGTTGCAGATGTACAGAACACAGACACCATTCTGGGCAACACCTTGACACCTCTGATTTTCTCGGCAAACCATTTGGTTGGGATTGAGGATTAGTGATGTGTGACAAGTGTGCCCTGAATAAGACATATGCATACAATTCTGCCTTTTAGACCATTGTTTTATTTAGCTCACAATGAATAGATCTACCAGATCTACAAGTACTTTGAGGTAGTCAACAAAATCATACAAAGGCTCACACTTCCTGCTTGTATAGAATGAATGAGCCAACCAGCTTGCCACAAGCAGAGACTTGCCATATATCTCCTCATGAAAGGAACCCTGATGTCCCTTGGAAATCTTCTGCAGCATAAACCTTCTTTTTAAATTCTCCTCATCTGGAGTGTTGCTACTGGATTCAAGAATGAGGCTGTCCCCAGGCAGGTATGTTAGTGTCTGCATTCCCATCGGTTGCTCTTGCTGCTACCTAAGTGGTTTCACAGCAAGATGTCCAGGGGGAGTTTACATTCTTGCCTACAGACAGAGACAGGGATGATCTGTTTCTTTCTGCGTATCTCTTCAGGAAAAAATAGGAAAAAGCCGTGTAGTCCTCAAGATTACACAAATGCAAGAGTATGCAATACCTTTATTAGACTACTAAAAATCAAACCAACAGCAAGCATTCATGGATAAAACTCTACTTTATCCACAAAAACTTTGTTTGTTTGAATTTTTTTAGTGGTTTGATAAAGATATTGCCTACTGTTGCATTTGTGTCTCTTTTCAAAAAGCAGAAAGCTGTGTGTAAATTACTGGAGTTGCAGCCCCATTGTTAAGGAGGGTGTTACAAAAAAATTGGAGAGGGGGAGAAGAGGGGTGGAAAAGCAGCAAAAAAATATATGCTTCATGTCATGGTTATTATGGGTGCGATGAAAGAACAGATATTCAGATGTGGCTCTTAACAGTGAGCTACTGCTAGTGTTGACGGGGAAAAAATAGAAAAAAAGCATGCAGTCTTTAAGATAATACAAATGCAATAGCAGGTGATACCTGTATTAGACCACTAAAAAAAAAATCAAACGAACAGCCAGCTTTCAATGGTAATCCATCTTCCTCAGGCTGTGCACCAGATTTTGTGGATAGTTCAGAAAGAATTTATGCGAGTGTTCCGAAAATTCATGGCAGATGGATGTGCCAGGTGAGACGGATGTCTTCAGGGGAGTTTGAATGCTGGCTGCCAATGGCGTTTTTAATGGGTGTGGTTGTCCTGGGTTTTTTTTGTTTTTGGAACACCCTGCTTAATGAAGGGGCTCCGTCTCTGAAAGCTTGCACATAATTTTGTGCTGGTTTTTTAAAAGTTGCATTTAAGCACCACACAGGTATGGAATGTGCATTTTGAACTTGGTTTATTGGTCAGCTGCTTCTGTGTTCTAGGCCGAATGTGATTCACTGACACAGTGTGGATTTTTCGATTGGTCCCTTCTCTTTCTATGAGAACTGTAGGCAACTTTACATCAGTCTTGTGCAATCTTTGTTCATCTGCGTTTGTTTGTGATACCTTTGACTCTTCTAGCAATTCAACATTAAAAAAACAAAAGCGAAAACCATCCTACTACACCCCTGTTGCTATTATGGGATGGCCTATTGATTATTATTGACTTTATCATCAGTTAGTTAAAAAGTTTCTAGACCTCGCTTCATCCAAAGGGTGGCACTGTACATTCAAAAAGTTTGATATTACCAGAAAACTGTAAAAAGTAACCATTGTATAAATGGTAGAATTCAGAGGCAGCAGACGGTAAAGCAGGACCACACACTGAAGCAGTGCTATCAGTGAAAAAGTTTTAACCTAACCTGACACCCAAAAAAAGATAATGCCAGGGCTAGTCAACTTCCTTACGAAGCATGCTCCAAAACCAGGGCACCATCACCAATCCAAAAATAAAGGCTATCCTGTTTGTATATTGTTTAGCGTATCTCTCTTACGAATTGTTCTCAGACAAGACCTTCATCTGAAGATATTTAAACATGCACAGGTTGGTGTGGAAGAACAGGAATGATTATGTTTATTGGTACAAAATCACATTACAAATGTAAGCCCATGGTGGACAATTCTAGGGGTGGCTCATGCTGAAGGGGAAAAGACAGTGTACCATACATTATTTTCTATCACAACAAAATAGTGTTTATTCCCAAGCAAATCTATTGGCATTTCTGCCATTGTGATGGTGCTGTGCTATGAAACTGAATTTGCTCAAAATATGTTTCTGAAAGCAAAAGTGTGCTGCTTATATACCACCCCATATTGTTTAAAGCCTTCTCTGGGCAGTTTACAATTTAATGATGCAGGCTACACATTGCTCCCTCAGTGAGCTGGGTACTCAATATATCAACCTCAGAAGGCTGAGTCAACCTTGACCTGGCTACCTGGGATTGAACCTGGGTTGTGAGCAGAGTTTTGGCTGCAGTACAGCAGTTTAACCACTGTGCCACAAGACTCTTTAAAATCAAAACTGGTGCACAAGAGTAATGTTTCAAAGGATCTATCTATCTATTATTTTTCTTTTGTTTTGAATATCCAGAATGCATAAGTATATGTAAATGACAGGGAGGAGGATTGAATTCATAGCTGTCTACTCACAAGTGAAGCAATGCGTAAAGAGCTGCATAAAGGGGGAACTACAGGGTGGCCTTGAATGTATACGACAGGAGTTGAACAAGATGAGGGTATTAGGGTTCAGTAGAAAAGGCACCAGAACCCGGTCCAGAGCAAGACCACAGGAACAAGTTAGAAACAACCCCACAGCCCAAGCAGCTAAGCTTCTGAGTCCAAACAGCAGCCAAGTAGAAGGATGATACAAATCATGTCCAGGAGTCAAAGTCAGGAGGAAGAGTATCAAGGCAGCAGGGGTCCAAGGACACAAGGAGAGGCAAGGCAGGAACAGCAGGGTAAGCAGACACAACAGGAACAACCAGGCAGGGCAGGAACAAGGAGATTGGCAGGCAACACAAGGTAGACAGGCAAGACAGAAATAACAACACAGTCCGAGACCTTTGTTGCTGAGGTAAAGGTCTGTAGGGAAAGCCTGTTCTCATATAGCCCAGTCCTCAGCTTCCACAGGTGGCACTCCTGAGGAGCTGGGCAACAGCTGCAGGGAAAGGGCCCAGTCCTGCAATCTCTAGAGCAGTTCTCCCCAGAGGGATGGGGCCGATCCTGCATGCACTAAGGTTGCATGGTTCCAGTATGGCCCCAGTCCTGACAGAGGGTGAGAGAAACACAAATTGGTGAATAATCTTATAGTCTACCAGATGGAGGTACGTTGTTCAACTATATCCTGCATTTCAAAGAGCCATGCTAGATGTGCAATGTGCAAAACAATAAAACTTGTTAAGGGTGGGGGGTAGAAGAAGAAAACGTAGAACAAGAAAAAGAAACAGAGTGGTTGAGCTCATTTATTCCAATAAAAACTGAAGTAAATACTTTTTAAAATGATATCAGGGCTGCATCTGCATTGGATATTATATAATAAAACCTACTTATTCAAAAAACATGACAGACCACTTTGAACTCTGTTGAAGAAAGATGGGTATACATATTTTTAAAGCAATGAATCAATTGATATTTGAAGCAGGAATGGGTACTGATAATATTGGTTTACACTTTAAATAGTCTTTCAACGTTACTTCTTAAGTGCACTCTAATGTAAAAAAATAGAAAGGGAAAGTGAAAGAAGCAAAAACTCAATAAGATGTTTTTCAACATGCTCCTCAGGCTCAGAGGGAGTTTTGTTGATATCCAGGTAAACTGGCTCTCTCTTATATAGCCTGCTGCTAATCAGCACAACACTTGCAGCTTCACAGAGGAAGCTTTGGGCATATCCATTGAATGTGCAAACACAAACAAGCAAGTAGAAAGAAGGGAAAAAGCTCCTCGCTCCTTGCTATTTTTCAGTTCAACCCCAGTTTTGAGAAGAAATTTAAAATAATTTCCAAAGTATGAGGGATGGATTGGGGAGAGGAGAGAGAGAGAGAGATGTATTTGTAAGGGGAATGGGGATGAAGAAAACAGAAATCTCCTGGGGGCAAATTTAAGAAGTTGCAACTAGAGATGGGCACAAACCACAAAAATGGTGGCTCATGATTGTTTGTGGTTTGTGGCTACTCACAAATCACAAACCATCTGAACTTTTTTTTAAAACGAACCACGAACCGGGTTGTTTTTTTAAAACATTTGTGCCTGGGACAAGGGGAAGCTAAACCTCCCAACCCCACAGCCTGCCCCTCACCTCTTCCCACTGCCCCGTCACCTCTCTACCTGGTCCTGCCGCTGCCGCCTCCTCCTCCTCCATAGCTGCAAATGGAGCACCATGCAGCCCCAATCGGGTGCTGCGGGGCCCTGAGTTGGGGCTGAGCACCACCGGATTGCCCATTTGCAGCCCTACAATATGATCAACCCGAACCAACAAACCAGCAATTTTTAACAAACCTTCTGGTTCATTTTTTAGTTTGTGCCTCGTATTTGTTAAGAGAAAGTAGGCAGCAGACTGCAGCTTGGTTGGGTAACTTTAAGCAGCATTTTCCACAGCTGCAATTCCTAACCTCCAACCTCATCACCTTCATTGGGGCCTCTACCAAGCCACCAATGCTCACTGAATTCCAGGACCCCACCTGAAATTTTTACATTTTTTTTTTTTACAGGACCCTTATTGCTTCCAAAGAGGTTTGGAAGGTTGATGGATTTCTCATTCCCTGGACGAGAAAGGACACTTGTCTCAACCTGTCACAATAAAACTCATTCTTTTTGAACTTCAGCTGAATTTTGAAACCATTTGCTCCCCTGTGTACCAATACCAGTTTTCAGGAGAGTACAAATGCACAAATGAGATAAATTTGTTCCACAGTAATATTGCAGAACAAGGTACAAACAGCAGGAGATAGCACAGCCAAGTACAGAATGGCAGCTCTCCCAGTTTTATGAAAGGAACTGTGTGGCATTTTATCTGTGCATGAACTTCTGTGTATTTTCTTCAGTAAACAATGTGCAAGTTTCCAGAGAGGCAAAGTCAAGAGGGAGCTCCTAGCCTCCAGGTGGCTTTTGTAATCTCAGGCTGATTTGGGATTTATGACAGTCTTCCCGAGGGTTGGTGTATCCAGAGAAACAATGAATGGACTCATTCATTCCACAGCATACTTTGGATAGGTTGCTATTATTACAACATCACTTACAGTAGAATTCTATTTGTGTCTAATCAGAAATTAGCTCAATTCTGTGACCACGGGGGCATGTTCCTATATAAATGTGTCTTTATAGCTTTGTAGCTCAATCCCATACTTATTAATCAGAAGTAAGACCTTTGTGTTTAGTGGAGCTTACTCAGAGGTTAGGTACTACTTACCAGATAGCAACCTGGTAGCCCAATCCTATGTATGTCTATTCAGAGGCAAGTCTCAGTGACTTTAGTGGGGGTTATTTTCAGGTAAGTAGGAAATAGAACCTTATAACATAGTACTATGCATGTTCAAGTACACCATCTTATTCTCTTTCATTCATTCATTCATTCATTCATTCATTCAATTTTTATACTGCCTATATAGCAAAGTGCTACTCTGGGCAGTGTACAAAAAGTAAAGGAAAAATCATAAAAATTATGAAAAACACATTCTAAAATACAAAGAACAGAAAAATTAAAGAAGACAGGTGGCAAGAAAACTGTCAGGCAGCAAAGAAGAACCTTTCTTCCTCCTACACACATTTAATCAACTGAAGAGATCCTCCCCAAAAGCTTCCTTGAAAAGCTCTGGTTTTAGTGGTTTTTAGAGGCAGGGAGGGAAGGCATCCGGTGTAATTCCTGTGGCAGCACATTCCACAAGGAAGGTGCCAGAGCAGAGAAGGCCTGGCTTCTGGTGGTTGTTTTCCGGGCCTCTCAAGGTGTTAATATTCATAGGTGCATAGTCTCTGAGGACCTGGTCAGATGGGCAATGAAACTTGGCAGGAGACGTTCAGACAGATTACAAGACACCAAACCTTTTAAGGACTTTACACATATGTTAGAACCAACACCTTAAACCTGGTACAGAAGCAGACTGATAATGAATGCAGGCTAGCCAGGATAGGTGTGAGATGGTCATATTTCTTCACCACAGCAATCAATCTGGCTGCTGCATTTTGCACCGCTTAAAGCTTCCATGTCAGCTTCAAGGGAAGCCCCATGTAAAGTACATTACAATAGTCAATTTTTGAGACTACCAATGCATGGACCAATGTTGTTAGGCAGCAAAATGTCTTGAGTCAGTTCTTTTGATGTGCTAAGTACATATTTTGGAAAAGGGGTGAAGACATAGCCCTCTAGATTATGGCTCCCAAGACTCCCTTGGGATCCCCTTCATTGTGAGCAAATCATTGGGGGCTGAGGGACGAGGTTGAATCTTTTAATTCCAAAAATCACTGCCACCACCAGTAAAATCATTCTGCAGTGGAGATTTCTGGTAATTAAATATTTCCCTCCCTCCTGTCCCTCAGCCCCCAACAGCTTTCCACCAAAGAAAAGAATTCCACGATAACCGTTCAAGAGAGGAATCAGAAATGTTTTATTTGTGAAAAAAATCATTGCAGCTGATGACATTATCAGCTTTACATGACATAAATTATACTGCTGGATTCCAGTCAATGGGTAATCCAATGAGTTCCTTTTAAAATATAGTGCTTTGAATGGTGATAGGCTCTTGCATTTAAATTGTATGCAATTAACATTTAATACAACTTTTAATATATTTGTCAAGTTGTTTGTTCCAACAGTGCCACCTTAGTTTCCTCCTTGCCACACCTAGATCTCCACATTACAAAATGTCTGGATCGTGACTGCTCTTTCACAAACCACATTGGAAAACATTGCACCAAGTAATTTTTCCATTAGATTATGTATCAGAATATGATACAAACATTGTCTTCAGCGTTGCCAAAAAAGTTCTTTAGTGAGAAACTGAATAATGATGGAAGGAACTATCATCACCACAGTATTAATGGTGTTTCAGTGCTGTATCTTGGAATAGTTCCAACACTCAAATGATAAAACCAGCCATGTTCCCCCTACTAATGTTGGCACATCCACACCTGATTTGTATGAACCACAGTGGCTTATGTACTGTGCACGTATAAGGTAGTCTGCAAGATTGGAAAATGAATATGTAATTTGTATGAACCACAGTGACCGATCGATCTACTGTGCACGTATGATGTAGTCTGCAAGATCAGAAAATGAATATGTAATTCCCCCGCCCCCCCAAAAGTAAATTGTTTTGCAGAAAGGCTGTAGATCATCCCATTTGCTTCACGAGTGCAATTTTCTAGGCAATGGTTTCTCCATAAGCTTTGAGCTGTGGTTTCATGGTTAGCACCTCTGATAAAGCAAAGCTTGCATATACAGTATAGCAAGCAGAGGAGGGCAGGCTGATTGATCAAAAAATACAAACAACCCATCCAATGCTTCCAAAGTCCTTGCAACAATGCAGCAGCTATCGTAATTTAACAATTAAGCAAGAAGTGTAATTTATGCAATTTGGATAGAAAACAAGACCCCAAATGCAAACATGCTCAGGGAGACAGACAGAAAATATCTCACCTTTTCAAGGGCAAAAATATTGTCTTTTCTCCTTCTCACATCAGAGAATGAGACCAGCAAGGATTAAGATTCCAAGTAATGGGTGAAAAATATTCAAAAATTATACTGTACTCATTTATTAACTTCAATATTGGGCTTTGTAACAAGTTACCTAACAAATGCTTTTAAGTAACCCTGTTCTTCCTTTCCTTGGTGGCCAACATCATGATTGTTGAAATATATATTTTTTCTCCAGGCTTTGCAAAATAATGTTAGAAGAATTTGATTTTTATAAAATCATAGAGTTATAAAGTAATCTAGTCTGAAGTCCTGCCTAGAGAGGACATTCCTTACTATAGCATCACTGCAGCCCTATCAGCTTATGCTTAGAATCCAGTAACAAAGAGTGTCTGTCATGTTTAGGACAGCCTGTTCCATTGTGGAACAACTCACATCACCAAACATGCAAAAGTTGTTCTTCTTACAAACATGTGCATGAATGCATTTGCACAATGCATATTCCGCCTTTTACCCCCTGCATAGGATTTAATCCATCTTCCTGTATTTGTTTCCTGTTTAAACAATAGTCTTCAACCCAAGTACTGAAGTAGACCATTTAATGATGATATTCAACTTTCCAGTTCACTTATTCTTTTTTTTAAAGTATAAATTATAATAGTATGACACTAATGAGAAAGAATTGCACCAGTACTACAGAGGTAAGGAGATTCCACTCATTCTCTTCTCACTGTTCCTCTCTTCCAGAAACATCTCCTAGTCTTTAAGCAACCAGAATCTTCAATGCTTGTCTTCATGGAACAACAAAATGGCTGATTTAAATGATAGTTTCCTCCTTGCCTGGCTGACTTCCAATGTGATGTTGGGGTTTTTGGTAAAAAGGCTTTGGTTATTTCTTTAGTTAGCAGAGCACAAGGCAAAATAAAAACCATAGAGAAATAGAGAGAGAGAGAGAGAGAGAGAGAGAGGGAGAGAGTCAAAGGTCACTCTAGATACACCAGTAAGTTGAAAAAGTAAATTTATTCACAATCATCCATAGTTTCAGTCAGAAGAAAAAGAAGGGTAAAAATTGAAGCTCCAGCATGTGGGAACATGTCTGCTTCTCTACTGAAGTCTGAGAAGAAGGAAAATAATCAACAAAACAATAGAATCCTAGATAAACAGGAAGAAGGAGCTGACCCCCAAATTTTGCCAAATTAGTGGCAAAGAACAATCACTTTAGGCTGTAATCTCCCTCTCTCTGATACCCAGTTTCAGAAGCAGGCAAGCCTGCTATTTTCCCAACATATGGAAGCTGGGCAAGGTGAAAACTACAGTCCAGAGCAGATGAACAAGGTGAGGTAGGAGATAAGGTTGGGTTAAAAGCAGATTCCCCATCCTGTCTCTACAGACTATCTCTCTCCCCCAAAAGTAGCAGAGCCTTTCACAAAGAAGTAAGGAGAAGAATATTTGTCCCACCCACTTTTATGTCGCATTAGACTAGAGTGGAGGAAACACAGCAGTATATCTTAGAGTTACAAGTGAAACAGAAATGTTAATTATTATAGCAGAACATTTCAGTTTCTGCCCTTTCCAGTTCCTCTGTCATGAATTAAATTATATATTATAGATATGGCTATATAAAAGAGATATATAAATATGTGTTCATGTGATATTTATTCTTCATAGACATAAATGTCCATACACATAAAAAATGCTAATGTATAGAAGAGCCATTCTAAATCTAATTGTATCTTATAAGAAAATAATAATTCCTTTCATCTGGAGACACTTACTTTCCACAAATATTTGGATCATTCTTTTATTCCTAGAGCATACCAGGAGTCTTCAGAGCTTACTTGATAACTGGCACAGTTTTTTTTAAATGGAGAGCTGGGTTGTTGTTTTTTAAACCTGTGATGAAATAGCACCAGATGTCTGTAAGTGGAACACCCCCACGTTGCCAAAGTAACCTGTGAAAAATGAGAAGAATGTTCCTGCATAGGGTTTGAGCCAATAACATTTTTACACTTCAAAAGCAGATAACTTAACAGATTTCGAAGCACTTTGCAAATATCAGCTAAAGACTCCCAACACAGTGGTTACATCATGAACACCTCAGGGACGAAGGATAACTTTGGAATGTTCCAAATTCTAATTCCCTAGACCTATTGGTCTGCTTAAGCTGAGGTGGCATGACCAACCACTTGTGTTGCTAGGAATCAAGCATGACTCTCTACCTAGGAAGCAGGATAGAGTGATTTGTTTAACCGTACTATGTCAAGGAAGCTCATTCCAGTTTTCAGAAGATGTGATTTTTGTATAACTTAAAAGGTTTATGGGAATTTCCTTGCAAAAACCCTGAAGTTATATTACTTATGTTTCATTTTCTTTCCAATAGGTCCAGCATTAACGTGTTGCATTTTCAGGTAACTATAAGGGTCTCTGGAAGAGACAATAATAGTAGGAAAAGTTTAATGCAGTAGAAAAAGAGATAGACATAATGAGATGGATTTGTTCAAGAAAAACACCCATGGTCTTTAGTTAGTAAGACCCGAACAAGAGTATCAATGAAAGGAACTTTTTGAGATCATTATATCAATGGGATGCCCTAAATTGGAGACAATAGTGCAATGGTTCCTAAACTGAGAACTGTGGCACCACAGGGTGCTATCAAATCCAACCAGGGGCACCGCAGAATCCTCAGAAGTACTATTCAGGCCGGGCTTCCCCTCTCCCTTCTCCCCTGCCCCCCGTGTGTGTGTACGTGTGAATTTTTCTCTGCCTGTCTGCCACCACCAGATGAATATTGACTTTGTCCTAGTTCTGCTTCTCACCTACTCTGGAGTACCTTGTTTCTGAACCACACTGGACACCAGCTGCCACTGCTCTACAATCTGGAGGCCCTTGTTGTCAAATATACATATTTAATGTGAAACCATAGTAATTGTAGTCTGAACTTTACAGGGCCTATTCAAGGGGCAGAGCACCATCTCTCAAATAACGTTGGCATTTTGGATAGCACCTGTAAAGTTCTGGCTAAAATCCAGGGGTGAGTGCCTTACTGCTAGTGGATACAGGACAAATTTTCTCTGTGTAGAAATTCAATCAACATAGCATTTATGTACATACAGTTTATGCCCCACTGCATTACAGAAGAAGATCTAGCAAATGGTCAAGATAACACTATTGAAGTAGCCTGCTTCTGGTTGAAAATAGTCTAATTATTTTAACATTTTGATTGGTTTTAACCTTACACATATTTCACATACATGCATAATTTGAAATTGTGCAATACTAAGAAAGAAAGAAAGAAAGAAAGAAAGAAAGAAAGAAAGAAAGAAATTTTCCACAACACTTTGGGGTCAGCCAGAGAGGGAGAGAGAGAGAGGGAGAGAGAGAGTAAGAGAGAGAGAGATTTAGTTAAACAGAGATAGATATACAGATTTGTACAGTTCAGAGGTATAATGCAATGTAAAAAGCAAAGCAGATAAAGTCCCTTCTCTGTTTGGGCAGCAAAATAATCCTGACAGCTGTAAGCAATGGGCACACGGTTCTGATGGAATCCCCTATTAACAAACCAGCCAGGTTAAGCCTGCTTTCTCTTTTCCACTGCTGCCCTCTAGGGCAGTTTGTAACATCAGGAATATTATACCTTTTACCAGCAACATTCTCACCTACTCTCGTGCTACCTTCCTCCCATATTCCCAACTGTTATCACTTTTTCTTCTCCTAACCCTCCACTGAGAATACTCTATAGTCTGTTGATATGGATCACTTTCCAGATTGTCCAGATACAGAGATTTCTGTTATCACTTAAAGGCTAACAAAACATGTAGCTTGAGCTTTCTTAGACCACAACCTACTTAACCACATGCAAATAACCTATAAACCTATAACTCTTAACATTTGAAGCACTATATCTATATCTATATCTTTAAAATGCCAAAATATGCTTTGCTGCAACAGATTAACATAGCTAGTGGATGGAATGCATTACCTGATATTGTATTTCATGGCTTGATACTGTAAACTCTAATCAGAAACTTGAAGCATCATCATCATACATTTATGTTAGGTTCTCTACTCTTGGTTAACAAGAATCATCTTAGTAATTAAAGATCCAGTGTTAAGCACACTTATTAGGGATAAGTCTCTTGAGTGTAATCAAATTTACATCCGAATAGATATTCTAATGATTGTTCTGTTAGTATAAAATAGAAGAGTCAGCATGTGTAGTAGTTAGAGTGCTGAACCTGGATCTTCCAAGGCATAAGACTTACTGGGTGACCTTGGGTCAGTCTCTTATCCTTAGCCTGATATATATTACTGGGTTACTGCAAGGCTTTATGTGGAGGAGAAGAGCCATCAGTCAGAGCTTGGGAAGAATGTGTTAGGATTAATGCTAAATTTTTTGCTTCTGTGCCAAACGAGAGAACAAGCAGATGTGTCTAATCTTTTAAAAATAACAGTTTGAAAGTACTTTCAGAATGTATTTTTTTAAAAGATAAGACATATCAGTTGGCTTGTTCTCTTATTTGTTGCAAAATTAAGATTTTTTTGCATTGTGTTATTTCTAAGCTCCTAATAAATGAAATTTATAATTGTATGTGTACACTGTGTGTATTTGTGTGCAATTGTTATTCCACCAACCCCCTTCCATGTACACCACTAATCATTTTGTACACTTGGTTATTATCTCACATTTCCCATGAGCATCAGTTTGGAAACTGCAGTTTGAGCTCAGGTGTATGAGAGGCCAGCTGAACTGGCTAACAGTAGATATCAGAACTTATTTAGCTTTGTCGCTTGCCAGGTGTCATGCTGAAAAGCTATGTTATTACTAACTACTGTGCCAACTATGTGCTTAGTTCTATCAGTAACATTTTTAATAGAATCTACTTACTAAGCCTCATTTCAAGAAAGGCATGTGGAGAACTGCTGCTGTGTTGCTCCCCAGGGAAGCTGTAGAGCACTTACTCTGTGCTTTTCCCTTTTGCCTTCTTTACTGACAGAACTCACCCACTTCTGTCAGCAATATAGGAAAATACCTACAGCTGAGCTGCACTTGGAAGATATATTTTGTTGCATCAGTGACTGGGCAAAATGCAACAGTTGAGATCAGAAATGCTTTTGCTTCACATACAGTCTCATTAGTGGAAAAGGTATCCCAAACAACTCAATGTATGAAATGAAAAAAACACATCCCCCCAAGTCATTCTTAACTTGTTCATTTAGACACAGTTTGCTCCCTATGTCAATGAGGTTTAAAACATGACGCCCAAGGCAGAGCAATATGCATGCATAAGTCCAGCTGAAATGACTGATAGATGTTGTTTTGTTCAGTCTTCTGTCTAGTCTAGATCCGGTCTTCTGTCATGCTTAGAATAAAGTAATTGGAGTAAGTAGGACAGTATGGTCTGCTTATACCTGTATGTATGAAATCCTAGTCCCCATCCCAATTTTGGTCACATTTTAAGCAAAACTATAACCAGAGATCCATTCGGTCCAAGCTCTTCCTTAAAACAACTGGTGAGATTTTTATTTTTTCTACTCTTCGTTGTTGTTGTTTTTACGACATGTTGTGCAATGAACTTGTTTTATCTTTGTAAGGTTATTTTTGAATGCTGGTGGCACAGCAGTGGATCAACTGTGAAAAATGAAAAGCAAAGTACAAAGATGATGTAAATATTTTGGCAGGAAAGAGATTGTTCAGAGAAGAAATGCTCAAAAGAAATAACAGAATGGTTAGTTTATCAATCATGTTGGCAATGGATGAACAATAAAAATCCTAACAGTTATTTTATGAAGAGCTTTGACTTGAGCTCCTTGACGACACTGAATGGATCTTCATTTTGCATGAAGTGTCACCAAATTTAGGGTGGGAACAGGAATTTAATACAAACAGATACATGTTATTTGATATGCATCAATATAATAATAATAATAATAATAATAATAATAATAATAATAATAATAATAATAATAATAATAATAATAATAATAATAATAATAATAATAATAATAATAATAATAATAATAATAATGTTTACATACTTGAATTTGCCATAACTTTAGTTAGGTCTGAATATATGTATATTCTTCTGCATTGGTTCAGAATTCTTAGGTAAGGCAACACACATTGTAAACCTCTTAAATTTGACAAGCTATTTTAAAGTTCTCCTTGTGATGGGTGAAGCCTCACTTAAAAGATTACAAGGGTCACTTCATGTCTTTGTAGATCAATTTTATCGTGGTAAAGGTCAGGCTGGTACTAAGTCAGCTGTTATCTTTAGCTTACATCATTTCTTGACAGCTCTCCTCTAAGACTCATTCAAGTCATACGCGATGCATATGTTGATGCTATGTGCAGCCAACTTGCTTCCAAATTAAAGCAACTCCACCCACCCCCTTCTATTAGAATTTTCAAGGTAGGTGAGATATTCAGGAAAAGATTTTCCATGGCCAAATGGGGATTTGAACCCAGGTGTCCAGGGTTATAATCCAGCACTATATACACTCAATCACACTAGCTCTCACATCATGCATCTACCTCTCCCATTTTGCTAATATGGCCATGAAAGGTCCAGATTTGGTAATATTGATAATGTGAGGTTAAGTTTGATAAAACCCAATATATACTTCTTCATTCTTGTGACCAGTGATAGTTTATTTATTTATTTTACAGACCTGACATTACCACCTGGCATAGTGAGGATATGCTGGATGTATATATGCACGCATGCATCCATGTTTGCATGCACACGTACGTTATGAGACTGAAACTAAAAGGAGAAGCAGAAGGCTCATCAGTTGCAGTGAATATCATCAGCCTCTCACTCAGTCTCTCTGATTCAGATGTCCACAGCAGCATTGATGGGAAAGGTTATAGCAACTGGTTTCTTCTTGTTTCTTCTGCCCTCACCACCCACTAAGATTCCTAGAGGGTGCTTGCTAGACAAATTCTGAGAGTGTGGAGATCACCTTGCCCAGAGCCTCCTCAGATATGACACCAGGTCTCTTTATTTATTTGCTAATTATATTTGCATCACTCTTCTTTTCCAAGATTGGCTAACCAAACGATTTTCAATTTCAGTTCCCAGCCATGAGACCGCAAGAGTTTATAAATGCATTGAAGTGTTTATGGCATTATCTTCTCATCCCTGGCAATTGATGTCACAGTTCAGGTTCCCCACTTTTTCCTCTTGGGGTGCACCAGAAGGAGGTGGATGCAAACTCCATCTTGTTCTGGTGCACCATGGATGACGCTTGAGATGCTAACCCACAAGAACTGTCCTTCCAAAACAGAATGGTAATGTGTAGAATGTTAAAACAACATTATAGCAGGGCTTGGAAAAGTTACTCCTTTGGACTATAACTCTTGGAGTTCCTCAGATAGCATGCTGGCCAAGGATTCTGGGAACTGTGGTCCAAAGGAGTAACTTTGCCAAACTCTGGGCCACCAGTCAGTATTTCCTGATTGAAATGGCAAAAAGTATTGGGGACTGTCAATATTCATAGACGAATGTTGCCAAGTTTTAGACTGGAAACGTTATAATTTATGTGGCTGTAATCTATGGGTGAGTGAGTGTGCATGAACACACATGAATGTGCATGTGCATGTGCACGCACACACTTCTAAGGGTAAAATGTAAATGATTATGCATTCTAAAATAAAGGTTAAAAAAAGTAAGAACCATAAAAGATACATTTTATATGCTTGCATCCTGTTCAGAAGCTAGCTGGATAGCTCAGTGGTTTAGGTATCTAGCTGCAGAGCCAGAGGTTGAGTTTGATTCCCCAC
The DNA here is from genome assembly GCA_037013535.1 of Intellagama lesueurii. Lineage (NCBI taxonomy): Eukaryota > Metazoa > Chordata > Lepidosauria > Squamata > Agamidae > Intellagama > Intellagama lesueurii. Next base: position 26,191,064 of record JBAJHW010000001.1, read on the forward strand.
TGTGCCTCTAGAGAGAAGAGCCCGCTTGTGTAGCTTTGGGCAAGCTGCACAGTCCCAAGACACCCCCAGAAGAAGGGAATGATAAACCACTTCTGAGTATTCTCTACCTAGAAAACCCTCGAAAGAGTTGCCGTAAGTCAGAATTGACTTGACAGCAAATGATGATGATGATCCTATTCAGAGAATGTAGAGCAGCATACTTATTGCATAAGATCCCCCCTCCCTCTGGCAGGCTGCTTTTCTCATACCTGGCCTGGACTCCTCTCACATGCAGTGTGAGACAGGGCACATGACAAGGAGACTGCAGGAGCAAGAAGAATGCTTATATGATGGTCCTGCTACTCTGTGTTCACCTAATAAGATCCTAGCCATAATATTTTAAAAACAAATTTGATAACCCAACTAAATTGTTTCTTAGGCAGCAGATACTGTATGTGAAGGGACATGAGAAGGAATTAGTTGCCGTGAGATTTGTTAGCTCTTTGGGTGCTTTCTGTATGGAATTGTGGAAAGTCCCATCTTCTGGCAGTAGGAATAATTGAATGAGGCTTTATCTGTCTATTAGCTGGCTGGATAGCTCAATGGCTTAGGTATTTGGATGAGGAAACAGAGTCTGAGAGTTTGATTTGTCCTCTGTGCCTCCTGGGAGAAGGGCCAGCCTGTGTAGCCATGGGCAAGTTGCATAGTCCCAGAGCACTTCCAGAAGAAAGGAACGGTAAACCACTTCTATGTATTCTCTATCTGGAAAACCCTGGAAAGGCTCACCTTAAGTCAAAATTAACTTGAAAGCATGCAATTATTATCATTATTTATCTGTATTATCTGTCCTTCCCTTTTGACTGTGTATTTGCCAGGGTGCATCTTGTATTTCCATTTAAAATCCTCCACAGCAGAGTTCTGTTAGCAGTAAAACCCTTCCCTGTGGTAAATATCTAATTAGGAGCATTTTACAGACCATGTTATTTACTTGAGAGGCTGCCTTGGGTCAATGCGTAAGCAGGCAGGCAGCTCTCCCAAGAGACCAAGTGGTTCCGGCCACTGCATTAAAGCTATAATGAGACTACTTTTTGAAGAGCGTCATCTTTATCAGGAGGATGGGGGAAGAAGAGAGGAGAAAGGAAGAACAAATGTATGTCCAGACATTATGAAACAATCCTTACCAAATGTTTCAAGAGGTTATTGGCATGTAATTGCAATGTACCAAAACGATATGCCATTGATAGAAGTGACTGAATATTTATATTTCTGTACAATGTTGGAAAAAATATATAAAATATTAGGAAAGGCTACTTTAAGTAAACAACACACTATGTGAAATTAGAAGGCACAGGTCACCAACCCTTAGCAGCTTTGCAGCACACATTGATTCCAATGTCCAGTGAGACTTTAATTTGAATTGTTGTTCCAGAAATCCTAACCAAGTACCTCTGGTCGTGTTCAGAGCGATTTCTCCATCCTATTTAGTAATCGCACACATGCACTGCTTGGAAATGGATAGTTGGGCTGCTGATCAGGTTATTCAGCTTGCAAAGTCCTCTAAGACCCAGCATGTCCCATTTTGCAAATGAACCAACACACCAATGTCCTGTGGAAATAAATGGAAGTTACAGTAACAAGGCTTGGAGGGAAATTACTATATCTGCGTGATATAGTATTGATACTGTGAGAGCAAACAATGTAGCTGGCATTTTCTTTCAGTTCCTACTGTGGTTTGGAGGTTTGCTGGTGTCAGCATTCCTGGGAGAGGAAATAGGCATAAGCAGTCCACAGCCAGCTGTCTCCAAGACAACAGCACAATCCCTCAATAATGTCTTAAATCTGTGAAGAATTCCACCAAGGAGAAGACTACAAATGATCTTGGCAAATCTGTCTTTCCAAAGGCCCATTTCACAATGTTAACATTCATGCAGGAGCTGAAGAGGCTTGCAGGAGAAGGCTGGTAGGTAGCAGGAAGATGTTTAAATCCTGCAAAACTCTGCCCCTGCAAACAGGGCTGAAGGTTTGTTCCCCAAGACAATTTGTCACCAGTGGGTGATAAATTGTTCTTCCAATTTTCCAAATATCAGGGGGGGGGGCAGTTCTATGCATCACCCCCCATGATATGCATAATTCTGTCTTCCAATTCTTTGCCCGTAACAGTTGCTGCACAAGACAGCTGCAACACTCTACCTGATAACTAGGATGACCCTGCCAGGCCCCCCTGATCAACAAGCCTGATTTAAAATCAACCATATTTCTATGCCTTTCAGAACTTGGGGAAGAGTTGGTGATTAAACATGCCTGCCAGTGGTATTTGCAGGGAAGAATCAGCTGGCAGAGGAAAGGCTGACAGGGCCCCTTGGAGCCCCTTCTTCCCCTGGAAAAGTCACTGGCCCTTGCATTTGAGTTAGGAGATGTTTTCATATTTCCATCGTCCATTTAATCTCCATTTCTTGCAGGAGTAAGACAGTAGCCTCTCTCTTTTCAAAATAGGATTGTAAAATGGGAAGAAAATTTTGTGTGTGTGTTCGTGGACACATACACATGTTTTATTCTATGGACAAAAAAACTGTCACACAGTAAAGCTAGAAGACAAACCTTAAAGGGACTGGGATTAAAATAAATAAAGATAGCCCTGGCTATCTTTCCTGGCCCATATTTATACCCTCATCTCCCTTTCATCAATGATCAACAATCTTTTCTGCTGGGCCTGAAAGTACAGGGGGCCTGGTGCACCAACAGAAATTTTATAATAGGAATTTCAATTGTTCCTGACATTCCTGTACTTCCTGTAATACAAGAGTTTGTAACTCAGAATCTGGCAAGCTGCCATTACAGATTAGATTAGACATCCTTCAGTCTCGAGGGACTATGGTAACGTGCTCTGAATAGAGGTCTTGGAACAGCGTCTAGTGTGGCTGAGAAGGCCAATTCAAGAGTGACAATCCCTTCCACACTGAAGACAAATACAATCTGTCCCCTGTCCAGCTCCCTGATTTTGCTGGTTTCAGAACTGCCTCTTTGCCTCGGCCTGCTGGACAAGTGTCTCTTCAAAATGGGAGAGGCCATGATGCACCGCCTGCCTCCAGGCTGAACACTCAGATGTCAAGGTTTCCCATCTGTTGAGGTCCATTCCTAAGGCCTTCAGATCCCGCTTGCAGATATCCTTGTATCGCAGCTGTGGTCTCCCTCTGGGGTGATTTCCCTGCACTAATTCTCCATACAGGAGATCTTTTGGAATCCAACCGTCAGCCATTCTCATGACATGCCCGAGCCAATGTAGACGTCACTGTTTCAGTAATGTATACATGCTAAAAATTCCAGCTCGTTCTAGGACTACTCTATTTGGAACTTTGTCCTGCCAGGTGATACCAAAAATGCGTCGGAGACAACGCATATGGAACGTGTTCAGCTTCCTCTCCTGCCATGCACAAAGGGTCTAGGACTCACTGCAGTACAGGAGTGTACTCAGGACACAGGCTCTATAGACCTGGATCTTGGTATATGCCATCAGCTTCTTATTAAGCCATACTCTCTTTGTGACTCTAGAGAACATGGTAGCTGCTTTGCCAATGCGTTTATCCAGCTCGACATCTAGGGAGAGAGTGTCAGAGATCGTTGAGCCAAGGTACACTAAATCATGAACAACCTCCAATTCTTGCGTGGAGATGGTAATAGAGGGAGGTGAGTCCACGCCCTGGCCCATGACTTGTGTTTTCTTCAGGTTGATTGTTAATCCAAAGTCTTGGCAGGCCTTGCTAAAACAATTCATGAGTTGTTGGAGGTCTTCAGCAGATGGGCAACAACAGCTGCATCACTGGCGAAGAGGAAGTCCCACATGCATTTTAGCTGGACTTTAGTCTTCGCTCTCAATCTAGAGAGATTAAAGAGCTTTCTGTCTGATCTAGTCCAGAGGTAGACACCTTCTGTTGCAGTTCCAAAGGCGTGCTTCAGCATGACAGCAAAAAAGATCCCAAACAGGGTCGGCGCGAGGACACAGCCCTGTTTCACTCCGCTTCATCTGATCTGATGGATCAAAGGGATCTGATGTTGAGCCATCAAAAACTACAGTGCCCTTCATTTCCTCATAAAAGGACCATGTTAAGGAGTCGAGGTGGACATCCAATCTTGGGAAGTATTTTAAAAAGGCCGTCCCTGCTAACCAAATCAAAGGCCTTTGTAAGATCTATGAAGACCACAATGAGTGGCTGTCGTTGTTCCCTACATTTCTCCTGCCACTGTCTGAGGGAAAATATCATGTCAGTGGTGGATCTATTAGTTCGAAATCCACACTATGATTCTGGATAGACTCTGTCTGCAAGCACCTGGAGTCTCTTCAGCACAACACGGGCAAGCAGCTTCCCTACAACGCTGAGAAGAGAGGTGCCATGGTAGTTATTGCAGTCGCCCCTATCTCCTTTGTTCTTATACAATGTGACGATGTTTGCATCCATTATAATGCCATTATAATGATAAGCATTATTGTTGTGACTAATATTTGCAAAGCCTGCAAGAATAAAACAAAGCATCTGGTACACCAAGATACTGTAAAACCAGAGTATAGTAGCTACAGAAGGTGAAAGTTATAAGACTTGGAAACACCATATATCTATCATGTTAACATTTTGCAAAATTGTATTTGTCTCGTCACACTTTCAATTCATTTTTTAAAAAAAATATCCACACTGAACTGTCAGCCTCGAATGAAATTCTTTTGCAAGGGCAGTATTCATGTACCTTGTTCCTAGACTTGGCTGGAGAGCTGGCTGATTGTTTTGCACCTACTCTTAAACTATTGTTCAAACCTCACTTTTCAAAGCACTTTCATTTTCATAGCTGCTTTTTCTATACCCCTCTTAATTATTTTAGCACTCTATACACACAAAATTTCACATCTTTACAAAGACAAATCATCTGAATTTGTCAGATATTCGGGCTGGTACCATCCATAGGTCATGTCCAAGCTTTCTGGTCCATTATTGACTCAAGGTAACACAGTCATGGTCTTGTACATAGATTGTTATTAAAACTCATTACAATATTTTAAAATGTTTCAGTGACTTTTAATCCTTAGGTGTAAGCAAGTTTACTGATAAATGCCTGAGTAATATTTTTAGGATTAATTTGCTACTATATTTTTCCACATAAGTATCTGGTTTTCTTATTTTGATCACTAACTTCTGGTGTGAACTCTAGATTTAAAAAAATGCAGGTTAATTGGGTGTTTTTCACACTCTTACTAGTTATGTCTCCTTATAATGGTCCAAATTAGTGATTCTCAAAGTGAGCTTTTACTATGACAACTGAATGTGATATGTGAAAAACAGCAATAGAAATGCAGAAGATTGCTGGAAGAAAGAGTTCACACAGATATTGCAATTAAGAAATATAATAATCTATGTTGCTGGGAGCAAGTGTGAAAATGTGGGATAAGCTAAAATGTTATAACTAAAATCCATGATGGTTCTCAGTCAGTGTGGAGGTGTTCAAATTGATTTATTTCATCTCACCATGAAAATCAGAAGCACTTCCTTTGAGTGCTTTTAAGCCCCACTGAATTCACTGGGAGAGTAACGCATGTTCTAGTGAGTCATGAGGTATCCTTATGATCTTACGTGGTTTTACATATGTCAGATACGTAACTGTAAACTGCAGATGTGGGGGGGTGGATGGAGAGAGGGAGAGAGAGAGAGAAAGTTCTTGTGTTATATTTTGTGGCGTAATCTTGCCTTGCCTGGAAAGACCTAATCAATTACATGGATGTCATTCAAGTTTTGTTTATTCATTTGTGATATTTAATATTCCACAAAGGACCTCTGTTTTGGCTTACAAAGAATGTTTAAAAGAACATGTCTTATATGCAGTCTGGGCCTGCTCAGCCCTTCATCAACAAAACTAAATATTCATCTATCAACTGCACAACAGATACACAGCAGACAGCTTGGGTCCAGGACTGTCTAAAGGACTCCATATGCACCTTCTTGGCTTTTAAGATCTTCTATGGTGGCCTTCTCTCCATTCCACTGTCTTCTCAGGCTTGTTTGGTAAGGAGATGAGAGAGGGCCTTCTCTGCAGCTGCTCCCAGGCTATGAAGCTAGCCCCCTCCCTCTTGTCCTTTCATCATCAAGCAAAGACCTTCCTTTCCAGGCAATTAAGCAATGGCAGGTGGGGGAGTAAGGAAGGTGTATTTATTGAATTTAAAGACTTGTAAATGTTTTTAAAATGTTTTCAAAATGACCGTAATGGTGGTTTTAATATTGACAACTGATTAATTTTTTAAAACTGTCCCATTGCTTCCAAACTGTGCAATGAGATTGGTAGAACCCCAACCTAGAGGAGGGTGTCAGGAGGGTAGTGCTAGTGGTGGCGATGGCACCCAATACTGCCCCAGCTGGAGAAGGAGGTGGAGGAGGATGTACTATCACCACTGCTACTTGCCAGCCAAAACCCCAGCCTTCCTCCTGCCTGATTTGTGCCTTTTGGCCCTACCACATGCCCACATGCCATGGCATCAAAGAACCCTCCTGAAAGACAGAGGGGCGTGTTATTGGTGGTTGTGTGCTCCACTATCTCTGCACAGAGGAGAAAGCAGGCTTCATGGGGCCACCCAGTAACAACAACAACAACAACAACAACAACAATTTATTATGGTCAGTGACCAGGAAGATAAAAATACATTATTTAGATAAGAATCACATAATATCAGAGACATTGGTCAAGACTAGAGATGGGGGTATTCGTATTCGTATATGAATATCCCCGCACAGGTGGAAATAACGATGGTCTGGCCCATTGGGGCTGGACTGTCCACTCATGATTTCGCTGCTGCCGCCGGCTCCACGGAGGCTTCCTATCGCGCTGTTCTTCACAATGGACTAGCCACTCTCTGACCTAGCAGAGAGGCTTGTCATCCCGCCTGCTGCCAGGACTGGGTAATTGATTGTGGACAACGGCGTGATAGGAAGGTCAGACGAGCTCGCATCAGTGGTAAAATAGTGAGTGGACAGTCCGGACCCTCGTTATTTCCACCTGTGCGGGGATATTCGTATTCGTATACGTATACGAATACAAATACCCCCATCTCTAGTCAAGACATGACACCATCAATGTACCCTCTGGCTCTTTTACGACATTAAAGTTAAAAAGAAGTTCTAAGTTAGCCAGCAGCATTGAAGGATATAAAAGTTTTAAAAACATCACAGCAGTCACATTATATAGGATGAAATTAGGAGACACATATAACTATCAATATGCCACCCCAACTCTCCTAGAAAGTAAGTTAAACAATAAATGGTTGTTGTGGATTTTTCGGGCTGTTTGGCTGTGCAGGTATATATTGGGAAAACTCCAGAACACAGCCAAACAGCACGAAAAACCCACAATAACCATCGGATCCCGGCCACGAAAGCCTTCAAGAAGACATTAAACAAGAAATCTTTAACAAGCATGGGGACACTCAAAGACTTTATGTGGTCAGGAGACTGCAGCAAGCTATTCCGGCAGCGCAGTATTTGGCCACTTTACTAGTAATGTAAAAAACCTTATCGGAGAGCAGCAAAAGAATATATTTTACTGGGCCCACCCAGTAAAAGAGGACACATCAACACCCCTACCCCTGAGGGAGGAAAGGACAGTTGGGAGAAGGCAGACTAAGTTCTCTGGAAAGGGGTCCAGGAGCAGCAATTGAGAAAAAACACTCTTACATCCCCACCAAATGTGTCTCTGAAGACAAATTTAATTTTTTTAATTTAAGATATTTTGTACCCTGACTTTCTCCTTAAAAAGGACCCAAGGTGGCTTACATCTTTGAAAGACAAGATTTAAAGCTGAAAACAATAAGTATAAAAAGGCAGCTTTCATCATTAAAAGACAGTATTAAAGCTAAAAGCAATAAGTATACAAATATTTAAAAGGAACAAACAAATGCCACTCTGAGAGATGGTAAATACAAGTAGAACTAAAAACACAGTCAAAGCAGTAATGCATAACAGTCCATCTAAAAATCACACTCAGGTAGCCAGTCACTGAAGGAAAGCTTGCCTGAAGAGAACGGTCTTTGCCTGCTTGTGGAAGGACAGCAAAGATGGGGTCAGACTGGCCTCCTGTGAGAAGGAATTCCAAAATCTGGAAGCAGCAACAGAGAAAGCCCTCTCCTGTGTCTCTACCAAAGGCACCTGTCAAGATGGTGGGACTGAGAGAAAGGCCTCTCCTGATGAACTTAATACCCGAGCAGGACTATCACTAATTCAGCTCCAAAAGCCTCCCTGGATAAGCAAACATGAATGGCCAGTGAGTGAGGTGGAACGTCTCCACAGGGTCACATTTGAACAGACTCTTTTCCTCATGCTAACTTACCCAAGTGAGAGAATATAGACCCCTAAACAGACCCCACAGCTAACTTCACAAAGGACAATCTGGGGCCCATCCACAACCTAAGGTATCTCCCAGGTTGAACTTGTGAGGATAAATGGAGGCAGAAAGGGGAGAGTCTTGTATACTGCCTCAAACTTCTCAAAGGAAAGCCAAAATGAAATGTACATTTGGTGAACACCATGTTCACATGACCAATGAAGAAGGAATAATTTACAAAATGCATACACAGGTGTATCTACTACAACCCTTATTTTGAAGGGGGGGGGGGATATATAAAAAGATCTTTTATATGCAAAATGTCATGATGAGCAAAGGAATCGTTTCCTGCCCCCTCTGCTGAGAGATCTATCCAATGAGGAAGTCTTTGGCTCAAAGTCTGGAAGCAATTAGTTACAAACAACTAGTTACCTGTGCCTAATTTCTTTTCCAAATGACTAAAATATAACAATGACATTGCAACTGTAACTTAACTAGGGGTAACATTGCTCTTTTTATGGTATAACTGTAACATTTAGTTACTTTTACAGTATATTTATGGGAATTTCCTTAACAGGAGATCTGTTTGGGCTTTAGAACTATACTAATAAATAATTGTATTATAAAAGTAAGTCCAAGATCTGCTCTGTCTTGAACTGCTGAGATTACCAGTGGAGTAGAGGGATTTAATAGACCAATTAACTGCATAAGTTTTTTAAAAAATAACCAGATTCCCAAAACAGTAGTTTTATTTGTTCTTCTGCTATTCTATTTTGATTGTAATTCTCAGCATTGGAAATATGACAAAGCACTAAAGTTTGTATTCAGAGGGAATCCAAAGAGCTCTCATTTATTCCCCATTTGGAGCAATTTTTGCAGTGACTATTCAAGCTGAAAATTACTCAGGAGTTCTGTTGCTATTTTCTTTGAGACTAATCATTGAGATGTTGCCTGCTGCCCCAATGTATTGACATTTGCATCAAAGGAAAGCAATCAACCTTAACGTTAGATAAAATTTTATAAATATCTATATTAAAAAATCAGGTTTCATCAGGGGAAAAAGAGAGCTCTGATTCAACAGTAATTTCACCTCCGATTTAAAGTATCCCAGGCATGACTTCTTTAATACTGCATATATTCTGAACATATGCTGCCCAATTTATTCTAGCTATTTACATAACATTCAGACATCCTTGTATTGTGGAAAGACCACAGCTATAGACTTCTACAACTTGGCACTTCCCAGAGTTTTGATCTACAGTTCCCATTTTCCCTGAGCACGGGCCATGTGTACCAGGTGATGGGAGCTGTTATCCAAAACGTTGGTGTGCTAGGGAAGGCTGAAAACTACAGAGGCACTGCAGCATAATCTTTGAAAAATGGAGAGCTAAGGAGATCCTGAGGGGATTAGTTATTGTGGTGTGCTGTAAACCCTAACAGCATTTTCAAGGTATGTGGGTTGTTCAGGGAGTGGTTGTACCACTTCCACCACAACCACCACCCCCTCTGTGATTTTTCATGGCCTAGTGGGGATTTGAACCCAGGGTTTTCTGAGTCCTAGTTCAACATCCTGTTCACTACACCATACTGTCTGTCTCTAAAGATATTTATGTCAAATTAAATTCCAGTGAAATGAATGGAACTTAGAATTTGGACACGTTAGTCTCAAGTAACAGGTAGCTCTGCTTGCAACTGCCTAAAGGGACCTGGTTGAAAACACTCAAAAAGGAAAAAATAGCAAGTGGAAGTGTGAGAAGTGTTACTGAAGTGAGAAATGTCTGAGGAAGATAAAAGAATACACATTGATCATCAATATGAAAGTGGATAGGGTTGCAATGTTCAGATGTTAGAGGAACTGTTATTTGCATTTGTTATTGTCAAGCTGCTTTGAATCTCTGTTAGAAAAGTGGGATAAAAATTTCAGACCAAAGATGCATACTAAAATAAATGCATACCAAATAAAATAGATTTCCATAATGTTTTGGTTCGACACAGATTACTTGAGCATATGGCACAACAAGGTTGGTTCTCTTTGGGTAATAACATTGTTTTCACTTGCAAGACTTGTGAGGATTACAGCTTGATATAGCCTGCCCTGTAACCATTCCATCAGGCTGAAGAACTTCATGACAATAGGAGCCAGAGACTGAGTTTTTCCTGTTTTTCTTTTCTTTCCTCATCTCTTTTTCTTTTTGTGTCAGTCTTTTTTTGGTATAAGCCTGAGAGCAAAAACTGTCTTGTATTTTTTTAGTGATATGTAACCTGTTATGAGAACTTTTCCAGCTGTAGAGCAAGGATATATATGCTACAAATAAACAAGCTAATGCATGGGAACTGCACTGAACATTTGGAAGCACGTCAAAACTGGTAAGTATTAATATAGGGAAAGGGAGGAGGGAAACCTCCATTCATCTATATAAACCATATCAGTTGTCCCATTTCTTGTGTCATCTGAAAGCCAAGATATAGCAGACCACTTTTTTTTTGCTTTGTAAGCTGAAAGAAGATTCTCAAAGAGAAAGTCAAAGAGAGGTTCAATAGCCAGTGTGGTGTAGTGGTCGCACCACTGGATTTGGAGCTCAGAGATCTCAGTTCTAGTCCTTTTGTGATTAGGCATCCTTCAGTCTCGAAAGACTATGGTAACGTGCTCTGTATGGAGGACTTGGAACAGCGTCTAGTGTGGCTGAGAAGGCCAATTCGAGAGTGACAATCCCTTCCACACTGAAGACAAATACAATCTGTCCCCTGTCCAGCTCCCTGATTTTGCTGCTTTCGTGACTGCCTCTTTGCCTCGGCCTGCTGGACAAGGGTCTCTTCAAATTGGGAGAGGCCGTGATGCAACGCCTGCCTCCAGGCTGAACGCTCAGATGTCAGGGTTTCCCATCTGTTGAGGTCCATTCCTAAGGCCTTCAGATCCCGCTTGCAGATGTCCTTGTATCGCAGCTGTGGTCTCCCTCTGGGGTGATTTCCCTCCACTAATTCTCCATACAGGAGATCTTTTGGAATCCGACCATCAGCCATTCTCACGACATGCCCAAGCCAACGTAGACGTCCTTATGGAGCCATGAAATCCACTGAAATGGTCTGTCTCGGCCTGGCTTCTCTTGTGAGGATAAGCGAGAGAGGAGGGGATTTGTGTGTGCCACTTTGAGCTTATTGCAAGATGGGTCTAATTGGCTAATATGGAAATACAAAGTTTTAAAGGAAAAATATTAGGCTGAAAGTCACTAGCACCACGTTGTTGTTGCTGGTAATTACATAACAGCAGAATGTGGTGGACTTTTTCCTTGTTATTGTAAGAATTCTGTCAGGAAAGAAGAAAGAAAGAAAGATTATGTAGGGGGAAAGGAGAGAGGATGAAAGCATGTGATGGTTCTGACTCTGTATAAGTGTGTGGGTGGTGTTGACAGATAATTGGTTGGAAAGGATCTGTATGTATCCTCCAGGCCTTGGTCTTCTGGAAAAGTTGATGAAGGTCGTGCTGCTACAGTCAGCCAGCCTCCAGCAATGAACAGCTTGGACAGCAACCTGTTCCTAAACACCCACACAACAGAAAACTAACAAACAGTTGGCTTTCTGGTGAGCAAACACAGGTCTTCCCAATGGCTGAGGCTTACACATATGCTCTCTGTGAAACAGCTACAGTGGGCTTGAACTGAGCACCAGTAAATATCATCTGAATACAGTGTGGAGTCATTCTCCCTGTGCCCCAGCTGGTATTTTGCAAATACAAGAACCTATGGGTATAAGCTCTCAGCAGTATTATTATGGAGTGAATGTTGGTGTAAGGAATTCCCCCTAAAGGGTATTCCACTAGGCCAAGGAGCCACTCTAGTTACTACCTTCCACCATCCTCTGAAACCAGGCTGGGTGAAACCTAGAGGGTGCATGAATCAGCAACTATGGACAAGCTTCTGAACCTAGCTTTTTACCTGTCACCTTTTCCTGGGACAGAAACTCTCCTGATTGTGTACTTTTTGACTAGCACACCAACCAGACAAGGTAGATCACCCAAATAACAGAATTAGCAAGCATAGTCTTCTGGCCAAGGCACCTTCTTTCGACACTCACCCGTTCCCACCAAGAATCACACCTTGGTAAAATATTAAAAAGCTTATTAAAAATTATAAAATTATAAAAAAGTAAAAAAAATTAAAAGATACAGCTTCAAAGCAATCCAAAATCATCAAGCAATTCATATTCAGATAATCAAGTCAGCTCTACATAAAAGCAAACCCCATAAAATAATAAAAGCTAGCTATTTCTCACTAAAACTATTTTCTTGTTACGTAGTCATGATGAAGTCTCTGCAACAATGTTTCTAGGCCTAATCCATCATCTGCAGGCATACAGATGAAAGGATAGCTAGCTAGACCAAAAACAGCAGCATTTGAAGATTTTAAGAACCCTACTTGCTAGATCTTAAATCCATGTTCCCCTCCTCATTGTGTTATCCAATCAGGTTCAAGTCCTTTGTCCAGCAACTTCACCCCCCGAAGTGTAACTTCTTTCAACCCCTCCTTTCAGGTCTCATGAGAGCCTCTGCTGACAAGCAATTAGGGATGGAATGCAGTGTTTAGATTCTGCCTGGCACATCCTTGAAGTGGTGTGGAGCAGGGCAAAATCCATTTTCTTTCTCATGCAGATAAACACCACCTGTAAAAGACTGGAGAGGAACAACATATCCCATCCAATTTCCTCACAGTCTTTGTATGACATTCTTGTGAGTTAAACTAGGACATGGGAAGTCTTGCTTCTGCACCCATGTTGAGTCATGAAGGTGACCTTGGGTCAGTCACTCATAGCCTCACCCAGCTCACAGCATTGTGAGAGTAAATGACAGAGAAGAGCCCCATACCTTGTCTTGAGCTCGCTGGAACAAATATGGGTCATAAGTATAACTAATACATAATAATGTGATCCTCAGGGAAGGGGGTTCTTTCTTTCTTAAAACTGAAGGTTTTTACATATGGGGGTTCATATACATGAACTAATGCCACACTGAATACCTGAGCAAAAACAAGTCTCAAAGAGCTGATGGGGCTTCATTGTGCTCAACACATTTCAGAATTTCCAGGATGTCTTCAAAAGCCTCCGGGTTTTCCACTCAACCATTTGAAACAAATAGTACAAATTTAATTGCTCAGGTGCAATGCTTGAGCTCTATAAATAAACAAGCTAATGCATGGGAGCTAGTGCAGCAAACAAAGAAAAGGCCAAGAAGTCCTGGACTTGCTGTGAGCTAAAGCATGAGCTCCGTGATGGATTCCTTTGGGTTTACTTAGTATAATGAGAAACTGAGGGTGTATCCTTGAGATGGCATGCAGGACACATTAGGCAAAAGGGTCTGGTGGCATGAAATGTGGGAGTTTGAGTTGTGTCTTGGGGGATGTCTGAAAATAACACAGCATCTGGTAATCCTACCCACCCCCAACAAAGGCAAGCTTTTGAAGTGAAGGGAACTTGTGTCTGAATCGTCTTTGCCTAGCTACAGAATAAGTAAGACAAGGACAAAAACGATTTTTCAAAATGTTTTGTGTTAAAATACATGTAATTTACAGGGTCTGGGTTTTTTGTTTTTGGTATTTTGGGTTTCTTTTCTTTTCTTCTTTTTGTTCCTTAATTGTCTTGTGGCTCTCCTCACACGAAAACATTAAAATTTAAAACTTCATCACAAAGTGGAAGGGTGTTTCTATTGAATCCGTTTTATTCTTCTTTAAAGAGTTTTTAAGTTTTTAAACTGTCATTTTAAAGGCTGCCTTTTCTGATGTTAGGTTTGGGCCTGTTTATTCTTTTCCATAGACAAAACCCTCTTTGTGCTGTGTAAAATGCAGAAGGGCATTGCTGAAATGGCACACATCACATGGGAAGATGAGAAAATGAATGAGCCTCTGATGCAGTGGGTGACTGTTCCACTAGGTTCTGTAATGGTGGTTTTGGAGTAGATATGAGGACAGAGGTAGCAACCGAATTTGTACCATCATCTTTTCCCTCTCCATTCTTTAGCAACTCTAAGTATCTTTTCATTTTCACCATTATGGAACGAAACTTTTGGGTGTTAAATGTCAGGAGAGTTCTCAGATATTGTGCATTTTTAGAAATCCTCTTCACTTATTTTGGATCTATATTGCCTAATATAGAGCCCAACAATTACTTCAGGTGGTGTTTAACCCTGAATATAGATCCTGAGTTGGGAATCAAAATTCTGTAAGCGTATATATGAACAATAATATTATATGGCCGCAGTCTCAGGTTATTCATTTGCATGGGATCTTTCTCTGCTTTTATATTGTTACAGGGCTCTGAATTACTCTTCTTACAGCTCAGTGATTTAGATAACTGGCTGCAGAGCTAGAGGTTGGGAGTTCAATTCCCCACTGTGCCCCATATGAGTGGAGCCAGCCTGTGTGACCTTGGACAAGCTGCACAGTCTCAGGGCGTTCCTAGAAGAAGAGAATGGTAAACCACTTCTGAGTATTCTCTACCTGGAAAACCCTGGAAAGGGTCACTATAAGTCTTGCTGATTTTAGCTTGCCAGGTCCCTAAGCAGCAATTGGAGTCTGTAAATCCATTGCAAGATATAGTGGGTCAAATAGATTTTTGGTTGGTATAATGAGTTCCCCAGAACTAAGTTTGTATGCAGATGGTGAAAAATATTTATCCTGTCTTCTATGTTTGATATTTGGTAGCAGTGCATTGTCATCTTTCTGTAAGTTCCTGGGTCTTTCCATTTTCCTCTATCTCCATAGTTTCCAACTGTCACCAGGGCCCAAATAATTCTTTGTTAATACCTTAGTATGACAAAAGGTCTGTTCTTGCAGTAATAATCAGTTATAGACTTCTAGAAATGACTCACCTGTTTAATTTTCTTAAGGTGCTATTGGGCACAGTCCCAGAGTTGTAAACACTCAGTGCAGCAAAACAAAACTCCCAACTGGAAGATAGCCAAGCTTAACAGTCACAATCTAAGTAAAACTCTAGTTGAACAGGTAATATTACTGATGCCCAATAGCAAGTATTAAATAGCAGGGAGTAACAGATAAAATGAAATGTGTTGAGCATTTCTTGGTGGGGTGGGGAGGAGGCAGCAATGTCCACCTTTTATCTCCAGATTTCACCATGCCGTGAGAGTCCAATAAGCAATAAAATAGCAGGAGATGACACCCTTCCAAATGTGTTTGGTTGCATCAATTCCGTTGACTTATTAAGAAATTGTGAGAGCTCCCGCCAGCCTCCATACCAGGCCAGTAAGAGATGAGGTGTTTTTCTTAACAGACAGAAGAAATACTGTCTAAAAATCAACGAAGAAACTTTAAAGACATATCAGGATTATTATGAACCTTAAGGAGATAACACTGTGTGAGAAGTACCAATTTTTGGCAGCATAGGTTGTTTGCAAGTGCAACCCATCAAGTGAACATAGTACGAGCCTTGGAATGAAGAAGGTTTCTACCCATACCTTAGCTGTGTAGACAGCTGTTTTTAACAAGTAGATCATTTAAACTGGATATTTGTTTGCAAGCAAATACTGACCTACCACCCCAGGTAAAGAAGCATCATCATCCAGGATGGGTTCTAGTTTATGAGGAAAAGTTACGTCTGGGGCTCTTTTGCTTAGAAAAAAATGTGAAGAAAAACTTGAAGGAGGTAGTCAATCCCTTTTGAAAGCTCTCCAAATTGGCAGCCATCACTAAAACTTGTGGTAGTGGATTCTACAATTTAATTCACAATGTGTGAAGAAGTACTTCCTCATAACTTTCTTGGATCTCCCACCATTCAACATGAGTGCATGATTCTAGGTTCCAGTGTTATGAGAAGACTTTCTCTATAACATGGAGAATGAGCTTTTAAAAGGGATCAGACACATTCATGGATGGTAGAGCCATCAGTGGCTACTGCTCAGGATGGCTATAGCCCCTCTAGCACCAGGCAGTTGTTGTTGTTGTTGTTGTTGTTACTGTTATGTGCCGTCAAGCTGCTTCCAACTTAGGGTGACCCTACCAGAGTTTTTTGAAATATGTGAGATGTTCAAGAGGTGCTTTACCTTTCCCATTCCCCAGTGAGTTTCCATGACTCAACAGGGATTTGAACCCAGGTCATCTGGTTCCTAGTCTGATGTTCTATGTGATACTTACTTCAAAGGCAGCGTGCCCCACATATCCATTGGTGGGGAAAGAGCTATCACATTCAGGTCCTGCTGGCAGGCTTCCATGGGCAACGGATTGGACGCTATATGAACAGAAAGCTGGAACAGATCCAGCATGTCCCCTTTTATGGTCTTATGCTACATGTTTGAGTGGTTTTAGGGGTGACAATGTTTTCTCTTTGAGAGGACTCCTGTGGGAGTTTAAGCTCAGATACCAGTCTGGCCTTGTCAATTTGTTTTTACACTTCACTGTGTGGGAGGCCAGTAGCATTCTTCAGCTGAGCTTCTATTTCTGGCATTGTAAGTAAACACACACCCCTCCCCTAATGCTGGACAGATCTAACACTCTTGGCTTCTCCGTTCAACTTCATTTTTAAAAGACATTTTCTCTACTAAAGTCAAATGTGAATTTTTTTGAACTTTCTTGGCCCTTTACCGCTTGCATATAAATTAAACCTGTTAATACAGAATATCCTGATTCAGCCTATATTTCTTTCGTATTGTGTTTCTGGGTTTGGCTAAAAAAAAAGGTTGAGAATGGCTGGTGTTGTGGATGGAATGTCAGATTAGGACTTGGGAGACATGGATTCAAAACCCCACTTGGACATGGAAACTCAGAGGGGAGAGATGGCATGGATAAACCACTCCTTGAAGAACTCACCTCAAAAACAAAACAAAACAAAAAAACAACGCTGCTAGGCAGGGACTTGATGGTAGGTAACAACAACAGAGCTTTGGTGATTGTCCTTGATCTAAAAGGTAGGGAGGTCCTATAGGACAACTGGTACAGAATATAGAATGTCTAACTGTACATTTGAATAGACGCATCAGTGGTATGATTTAGCATATAGAACCATTCAGTACTTAAAGATTAGTGCTACATCACTATGGTGAAATGGAGGCTACAGTGGAGTTAATTATATCTGGCTGAAGCTATGGGATACAGTCATTACAACTATAGATATAATACAGAGTTGGACTACAAGTCCCAGAATGCCTTAATATCAGCCATGTGACTTGGCTTCTCAGGGTTGAATTTTAAGCCATCCAGAGAGCCAAACGTTTCCTAACCCTGCTTAATATTCTAAGGAAAGTGTTGCGTGCCTTGGAGAGAATGAAAAAAGAGCTTAATTCCAAAGGAACACCTGGTGGTCATGGTCTACCCTGTTGGCAAGTCAGATCAATGCTGCTGAGTAAAAAACAAAACAAAACCCAGTACTGATTGCAAATTAACTACACTGAAGCTGCCAGCTCTGTAAATAAAGGGGACAGATGGCCCAGGGACAATTTCAGAGTTTGCTTTAACCTTTCCTCCCATGCCAGGAGATAGATTTTCTAGAAATTGAAGCCTGTGTCTCCTAGATCATGACTCACTGCAAGTTCACAGGTTGCAAAGATTTCATTTAGGATTGTGAGAAAACATAAGAAATGGCTGAAGGGAGCAACTTGGCTTGAGAGCCTTGAGTGGGTGGGTAGAGAGGGGGAGTTCTCAATTATAGGCTCATTACAGTGGACAAAACAGCTCCTGGCAAATATAGTAATCTTACTCTCTCCTCTAACAACCAGCACCTGAGCTTCATTATACCACCTGGATAGATTTTTATAAAACTGGAAGCATTTATTTGAGAGAAGTCTTGCCTTTCCAGCATATATTTAGAGGGGTAGGAAGTGATAATCAAGAAGCATTGACCATGTGCTAACCTTTGAAGTCAAAACGTTGATAGCCACACAGCACGTAGGTGTAGAATCCATATTTTTTAATGGCAGGGGTGGAACCTGCCAACTTTTTATGGGTTTGAAGGGGATTTGTAGAGCCACTCCTGGAGGAGACTGATGCTCTCGACCTGTTCCAGTCTTGATTCAGGCCATGTCATGGCACAGAAATAATATTGATCACCCTGCAAGATGACCTTTTGAGGGAGACTGACAAGGGCAAAATGTCCCTGTTGGTCCTCCTCAATCTCAGTGGTCTTTGATACTCTTGACAACAGTATCCTCCTGGGGAGGCTCTCTGGGTTGGGGTTCAGTGGCCTGGCTTTGGCCTGGCTCCAGTCCTTCCTAGAGGACCGTCCTCAGAGAGTGCAGCTCAGGGAGATGATATCCACCCCTTGGACTCTTAATTGTGGAGTCCCTCAGGGGTTAATCATCTCCTCGTTGCTGTTTAATATCTACATGAGGCCCCTGGGAGAGGTAATCAGGGGTTTTGGAGCTTCATGCCACCAATATGCAGATGACACTCAGCTCTATCTCTCCTTCCACCCTTCTGCAGTGGATGCTGTCCTCTCCTTGAGCACTGCCTGGACACCATGCTGGCATGGATGAGGGATAACAGACTGAGGCTGAACTTGGACAACATTGAGATCCTGCAAGTAGGCGCCCCAGTGTCTGTGGGTTGGTAGCTTCCCTTTCATTTGGTGGGGTTACTCTTTCAGTTAAGGATGAGGTTCATAGTCTGAGTGTACTCCTGGATCCTGCACTATCAATGGAGACTCAGGTAGTGTCGGCAGCCTGGGCAGCCTTTTTCCATCTGAGGCGGATCACCCAACTGCATCCCTACCTTGACACCAGGGCCCTCACTACACTGGTTCATGCACTGGTAGTCATGAGATTAGACTACTATATTGCTCTTGACGTGGGGCTGCGCATGAGGCTGCTACAGAAACTCCAGAAGGTCCAGAATATGGCGGCCAGATTTCTGGGTGGGCTGAAGAAATACTAACATATGTCCCCTACACTGGCCTCCTTCAACTGGCTACCTGTCTGTTTCCATGCCAGCTTCAAGGTGATTACTTTGACATACAAGGCCCTAAATGGTTTAGGACCTCAATACCTGACTGAACACCTCCTCCCAATGAAATCTGTCCAACGTATTCGATCTTCCCAGGCACAGTGGTTGAAGCCATTGACCCCGAGAGAGACCGAGAAATAGAAGACTAGAAACTGGGCTTTCTTGGTAGTTGCCCCTCTTCTCTGGAACGATCTCCCGCCTGAAATCCGTGTGGCCCCTTCAATGGGAATTTTTAAACAATCTTTGAAGAAATGGCTTTTTAGACAGGCTTTTCTGGAATTTACATCTGAATAATGCATTGGACTTTTCAGCTATCCAGACCCTGATTTCTTCAATAGTCAAGCACTTAGTGTTCTGGGTCTATATGGATGAATTTGTCAGTTTTAGTCCTCCCACTTTTATTTGTCAGTTTTCTTTCTTCAAAATACAAAGAAATCTGAAAATATTGGCAAATTCTTATGAAAAACAAACTGAAATGAGGTCTTCACTTTCCTTTAATATTGATTGATTGATTGATTTTTACCCCACCTTTCTTTTTAAAAAGGATCCAAAGCAGCTTACATCATTAAAAGACAACATTGAAAATCTAGAAACAGTAAGTATGCAAATATTTTTAAAGGATCCAACAAATACCACATGGAAAAAATGGAAAACAAAATCAAGACTAAAACACATTCAAAGCAACAAGGCACCACCATCCATTAAAAAAAAAAAACCAAACCTCTCAGATAGCCAGTCAATAAGAGAAAGCCTGCCTGAAGAGAAAGGTCTTTGCCTGCTTGCAGAAGGACAGCAAAGATTCCCTCCTGTGGGAGGGAATTCCAGAGTCTGGGAGTAGCGACAGAAGGCCCGATCCTGTGCCCACACCAAATGAACCTGTGAAGGTGGTGGGACTGAGAAAATGGCCTCCCATGATTATTTTAACACCTGGGCAGTCTCATAAAAGGAGATTTTAGAGAGTTTGGAACCAAGCCATTTAGGATTCTATAGGTTGAAACCAGCACTTTGAATTGTGCCCAGAACTGGATCAGCAGCAACTGAAGCTGCTGTAATGGGGTTATGTGATCCCTGTAATCAGCCCGTTAACAGCTAATAATTATGTGTCATCATTTCCAACGTATGGCAACACTTTTGTGGGTTACCATTCCCTTCTTCTCAGGGTGATCTGGGACTGTGCAGCGTGCCTGCATTTACAGAAACTGGCTCCCCTCCTAAAAGGTATAGTGGAGAACTGAACTCCTAATTTTTGGCCTTGATGCTCCAGCTCACTGAGCTATCCAGCAGCTTCATCCTGTTTTACCCTCCAGTAGCATGTTGGCCAAGAGGTTGGTGGGCTTCCCAAGGCTAGGCTCCATACCAACAGCAAAAGAGAAGGCTTTTGGGGAATCAGGTTCTCCAAAACTTCAGTGAAGGCTTCTGAGCAGACAAACCAAGAGCTAAGAAGGCAGCCTGCACTGCCTTAGCCTCAGCCACGTGTGCAAGCGGAGGGAAATCCCAGTGGGAAGAGAGATGTTTCCATTTCTTAACACTCCCTTCAAAGTGCGTGGCTTATCTTTGCCAGGACAGGAGCACCCTGATGGTGAAACGTCTGCAATGGGCAACGTGCCAAAATGACGGCAAATCCCTGCCAGGAGCTCTCTTGGCTAGCTATTTCAGGCACAGCTTGCTAGGGAACATAAATCTGCTGTCCTCACTGCTAGGAGATTATAGGGGCTGGATTTAATGTGCCTAGGCACATCTTTCTTAACTTAGACCACAGGCTTCCCTGCTCCCTCGTGTGTGGCTTCTGCACACTGTTGCCTTTTTAATCACATTTGATAGCTCTGCAGCTGCTGCATGTGACTTTTCATTCTCCTCCCAATTCATCCAAGGTGAGGCCATCAATATGATGGATAACACAGCGGGATTCCAGCCAAGTGTTGTAAGAAACACCATCGGGGGTGGGGGAATACAGGTTTGTGTTAAATGTTCTGAAATGGATCTCCCCATCCCCACCCCTCTCCCATCCCAATTCAGAACAGGAGTTTTAGAATGACTAGATCAGCTCTCCGTTAGCCTGGCATCTGTCAGATACAACCACTGTCATCCCCAGTCATGTTGACTGGGAGCAATGGCAGAAGTAGTCCAACACATGTAGAAGGTCCCGGGTTGGGGAGGTCTGCACTGAAATTGTTAGAAGCATGGAATAGTTTTCAGAAGAGAATTATGGGATGGGGAAATAGAACAGTTTTGCTTTCTCCCACACTCATATTTTGCAAATATTCATAAATTCTCATCAGAAACAGTGAAACAAAACTCTTACCCATCTTTCTGGGTGTCCAGATCTGTCAACTTCACCTTTATGTACATTTACATTTTGTGAATTTTGCTAAATTCTAATCAAATGGAAATGAAATACTTAGCCATAACTAATATAGGTCCATTAGTGCCAGGCATACTTTTCAAATGCAACGATACTTAGATCCTGGGACAAACCATGTCTTTCCCATCTCCTGTGAGGATTGTAGCCAAACTCAGAGGGAACAGGGAAGCCTGGAGGGGGTGGCAGATGGGGTCATAGTCATTGCTAATCAGAAAGTTCCTAGGTTCTGAATCTGCATGCCCTGGCCCCACTACACCACACTGTAGCACAGTATTCAGATTGAAAAGCACATGTGGTTATTAGATGCTAAGCCTCTTTAAAATAAAAGGCTCAGCTTCGTAAACTCTTCAGATGTGCCTGGTGTAAACTAGCCCTTTTCTCAAACAGAGTCTTGATCTCTTTTTTTCATACTCATCTTCTCTTGCTATGTAATCCATGTCTCAGCACCTCAAAAATTGCTCTTTAACCTATCATTGACCTACTAGGAGCCACGCAAAAATCTGTCTGGGCTTTATCTCGCCTGCAGTTCTTTTGGTGATTTCATTGAACCCCTTGTTCAGCTCCAGACTGAGCACTATGAAAAAAAACACAAACCAGATCCTAAAATGCCAAGCTATTGAATTAAAGCTGTGTGTACACTGACATACAGAAGAAGGAAAATTGATGCGATAGGGAAAGCAACAATGTCCGATAGGCCTTTAAAACCCCATTTTAGCATGAGCATTTTTGAGCTAGAGCCTACTTCATCAGATACATCAAGTGGTATCCAGAATTTCAAGTGTACAGGGTTCAGGTGGGAGTATAGATAGTGAGGGACATTAAATGCGGGAAGTGCAGATAGTGATATTGATTGATTGATTGATTGATTGATTGATTGATTGATTCATTCATTCATTCATTCATTCATTCAATCAATCAATCAATTTTTATACCACACATCTGACTAGTGGTCACTCTGGGCCATTCACAATGCAATAAAACATAGACACAACATAACAAAGTGCTCCAAAATAAACTAACTTAAATTAAATAACAAGGATTTAAACAATCTTAAAACAAAACAAACAGGTGGCAAAGGCTGATACTCTCACGGATCTTAAGTTGGTTGATTCTGAAAAGCCTGCTGGAATAAAAGTGTTTTAAGAAGCTTCTTAAAAGTTCATCAGGGAGGGAGCCAGGAGGGTTTCTGGTGGTAGGCCATTCCAGAGGTGGGATGCGACCACTAAAAAGGCTTCTTTGTTCTTTCCCGCCCGTTTACAAAACTGTTGCAAAAAGTCCTGCATGCCATAAGGTAAACCAATGAATGTAGTGTATGCTTGACTGGTCTTCACCTTAGGCAAACTGGAATTGCTGGCTCAGGCAGCAGATGTGAGGTGGCATGAAAGGGCAGCTTTTTTTTTAAACTACTTCATTATATTTTTAAATTGCCTGGGGAGGTAGAGGAGCGTTTGTGGGATTTCTGCCTCCAACACCATTATAATGTGACTGGCTTTGACTATTATGCACCTTAACTAAGTAGGTAGGAAGGGGGATGCCATTTGCTGCTCTGCCTTAGGCACCAAAATATTCATGGGGCACCCTGGCTGTATGATAATGATTCAAATATCTGATGATGGACTGGAATCTTTTAATAATCATGTGCTGTCAAGTCAATTCTGACTGATGGCAATCCTTTTCAGGGTTTTCTGGGTAGAAAATACTCAGAAGTGGTTTACCATTCCCTTCTTCTTGGGAGTGCCCTGAGTCTGTGCAGCTTGCCCAAGGCCACACCAGCTGGCAGTATTCGCAGGAGGCACAGTGGGGAATCGAAGACCCAACCTCTGGCTCCAGTCAGAAACCTGAGCTATCCAGTCAGCACTGTAATTTAGCAACCTCTCTCTCTCTCTCTCACCTCACTTTTTCTTTATATGTACCGTCATGGATCTGATGGAGTTATCATCTGGTAAAGCTTATGCTATAATAAATGTATGATTTTAATGTGCTGCACGACTCTTTAATGTTTTGCTTTGTTTCGTTTCATTTCATTGAAAGGACTAACATGGCTACCCCTTTGGAAATTATGCAACAGACAAACTTTTGAAATTCGGTGCCTTTGGAAAACTCATTTTGTTGCATTCATTCCCTATAGGTTTAAGGCTTTGGGCATGTGAATAAATATATGGCAATCCCAGGTTTTAAAACCTGTGACAGTGAGCAAAAATGTAGACTTCTCCTAAGACATGAGCATTTTTATCACTAGTCCTATTGCACAACAAATCCATGCCTGATGAATATGTGAAGTGGGGGCCAGGATTAAATGCAGACTTCCTTTACTTAGGATCTGTTTAGAAGTTCAGTTGAATACTGTATATGGAGGTTGGAAACAGGGCTGGAGGGAGAACAGGACTTGCTACCTCTGTGCTAATACTGAGAAGTTACCAAAGTGTTATGTAAGGCTGGCTCTCAGCCTTGCTTCTCAAAGGTAGAAGTGTATACAATTCTTTCAGATTATTACTTTAGCTGAAAAAAAAAAGTGAGAAGAGAGTCACACTCCAGGCTGGTGTTTAATTTTGAAAGATTTATTTTTGCTACATAAAATTAAAAAGCCAATGCATTTCAATTAAACATTCCCTCAAGGGCAAGAGGATTTCAAAAAATAATTATATTAGCAGGCTTTTCCTGCAAGGATTATGGGCACTGTGGTGTAAGAAGGACTGTAGCTCTGTGGTAGAGCACAATTTCACAAGAAGGCCCTAGCTTTAATCTATCACATTTTGAGGTGGGGATGGTAAAACCCATACCTGAAACCCTGGAGAATGTTGACAATACTCAGCCATAGGGCCCAGTGGTCTGGTAACCATATCAGGGAGTTTCCTTTGTTCCTGACAAGAAAATAGGAAGTAGAGAACATATCTACAGATTAGTAACAAAGATGCTGAAGGGTCTGGAGACCATGTTCTAGGGAAATTGGTTGAAGTTAGATATGTTTTATCTGGAAAAGAGATTATTAAGAAGTCAGATAATATTTATATTCAAATATATGAAGGGCTATCAAAAAAAATCCCCCAATGGAACAGAATTTTCCCTGTTGTCAGATTGTAGAATACGAACCAAAAGGTTCAAATTACAGGAAAGTTTAATCAAACAATTTCTAGCTATTTCTCTAGTAATATGATGGGCTCTCAGTCATGAGAAGCTTCTAAATAGAATCTGGATAGCCCATTATCCAAATGCCATAGCTTGGATTGTATCTTTTGGGTTCTTTTCAACTCTGTGATGCTCTTTCCATCTGTGAGGCAGATTCTTTGAAGAAAGGTGACGGATATGCGTGCCTTTTGCTGCAAGATAATTCTAGAGAATTATCCCTAAAAGAAAAGAAGACAGAACAGAGCCTCTTAAAGCATGTAAAAACATAAAGTGTTTCTTCTGTGATCTGGAAAGCAGCTGCATGGTGACTGTATATTTTTAAGTTCTCCATTGTACTTCCCAGAAAATCAGGCTAGTAGTGTGAACTGTGAACAGAGGGGCAAAAGTTCAGGGTGGTGGACTGGACTTTCAATCTGAAGGTGTGAGTTTTAGCCATCAGGAGCCTTTGATGAGGGAGCAGAAGCCCACATCGTTACAAACCTCCCACTAATCCTCCTGCTCTTCTGCTGCTGTTAATCCTACACAAATAATCGTTAGGAGCTGGCTTTATCCAGTCTTAGTCTTTGCTGTGAAATTATGTAACTTTTGTTTTATTAACCTTCTGTGTCAGCAGAGCATGAAGTAGCTACAATGCTGATTCCAAAGCTGTTTCCATTTTTAAGATTTTTAATGGTAGACTTACAGTAAGATCTTGCAGCAAAGCTTTTTTTTTTTTTTTGCCATTATTTGGAATATTTGGGGGAGGAAAAGGAATATCTGTATTTGGTTCACACTCAAAGGATGGATCAGAAGCTGAAGTTGGTTGAAAATGAGTGAACAATTACCGTTGAGATCAGGGGTTCCAGACTCAAATCTCTTTGATCCAAAGAAATTTCATCATGTAATTAACATTATGTGCTGTGAGCTTCAGTTGAGAGACTTCAAGGCATGGCTGGCATCCATACAAGTCATCCTAGAGTTAATACCTGAGTTCCAGGCTCTTGGGAGGATCCACTGATGATGTCTGCTATGGGCTCTCTTCTTGTCAAGACTCCCCACTCCTACCCCCAATCCAGCTCTCAGAGCAGTGCAAGACTGCTGGCCCCGGGGCATTGTAGGACATTCAAGGAAAAGCTGATACAAGGCATCTGGCACTGCTAAGAGTTCTCTTTGATTATCTTATTCTGAGCATATGAACTGGTTTCTACTGGAAAACACTGTAATGAGAGTGAGAGTTGGTCTCAATTAGCGGCAAGGGCAAAGTATGTTCTGCAGAACCATATGTGGCTCCCAGGTTCAATCTATTGTTAAGTTATTGAAATGTCTGAACAGGATGCCTCTTCAAGAAGTGTACTAAATGCAGAGCTTAGCAGTGCTGGCTGGGAGATTGTGAGAGTTCTATTACAAAAAAAGGTAACTTTTCTAAGTTTTCCATGTCAATGAAAGAAAGTTGGTGCTACAGTTGAGCTATGCTGAAGGAATGTTGGAGCGGGGAATTCCTGGGAGCAGTGTCTGTTCAAATGGTTTTAAGATGTGACTCTCTACCTGCATTTCCCTACCCCACCCCTCTTTTTCTAAATACATGCAGCTATTACCAAGTGCAGTGAAGTGTCCAGCAACTTCACTCTGGTAACTACCAGAGCACTATATTAGAAAGGATATCTGGTGTTAGAGCTGTGATTGTCCATTGACACAAATGTGCTCCGGATGCCGCACCTTCAGTGAGGAACATGAAGGTGGAAACTTAAAAACAGACTTATGTTCCAAAGCATTGTCTAACTACCAGTTTTCCCTTCTTAAACAAATGTTTCTTCTAACACTATTTGAGTGTTTCTACAAAAATTTTGAACATGAGAAAACATCTCCAGAAGCCCAAGGCAAGAAGAATATGACACTTATACCCATTGTTCAAGGAATGAGTGCTTCATAATGTTTTCCTTGCACATGAATGTTACTAAGATCCCCAAAGAGAACAAACCAAGATTCAGACCAATTAAGAAAGGATCCTTTTCTTGATGATACATCCCAGTGCAACCAATTATATTTTCCTAACCCTATATTACGCTGGACAGGCTTTCGGTTTTTACTGAGACATTTCATTCCAAACAATTTCCTTTCTTCCCCAGCTGAGGAAGGTTCTATGTCTACATTCTGTCTGTGGATTTGTTGTGAAGTTGGAATGTCAAACAGTTCGAAGAATGATGAAGCTGCTGCTAATATGTTGCCCAAGTTCTCTTTCCTGTAGTTGGGAGTCATGCTTCCCCCTGTTTCCTTCTGATATTTAAACAGTTGCAGCTGAAGAAGTCTATAACTCTAACCTGCTAACTAGGCTGATCTGCTGCCCCATTTTGATATCTTCTCATTTTTGCATTATTTGCACACCTTGCAAACCTTAATGAAAGAAAAGGAGAAGAGGTCATTGTGGGTTGATTACTTTTAGTTGTCTATTTCATTTTCATTATACATAAGGATGCTTTTGAAAAAAGATCTGGAAATACCATCAGTGCATATAACAGAAACTAGACTGTTAGCTGGAACTGGTTGATAATTACACTATGCCAAAATTAGGATGGCCACATCTCAGGTTTTGGCCTGAGATTCAGGTTTTGGAGTCCATTCTCCAGGTATCAGGCTTTGTGACCCTAACATCCCAGGGAATAAGCTGCTGTCTTGGCAATCCTAAAACTAGCATTTTGTCTTCCATATTGGATGGCATTCTGTTCCAGTTCAAAATGCTGGCATTAACCTTCAAGGTCATAAGTGGCTTGATCAGGGATAGTTTATCTGCGTGGAAGCTGATGGCTTCGATGTCAGTGGGACCATGAATCTCCTGTGCGTTTTACTCTAAACTTTATACTAGCTTTCCAAGGTGTTGAACCATATCTTCAAAATAAGTTCAGCACCTTAGGTAGCTCTCTTAAAGTTTGGACTGAAATCCAGAGTGGATTTATGATTGGAGATATGGTGTTTTGTATGTAAGGGGGCTTGTAAGAGAGAGAAAGCCAGTGAAAGAAGACTTGGCGGTTATGAGTAAGAGCTGTGTGAGAGAGGTTTAGAGAAAGAGAAAAAAAGTTTTCTGCTAGAGCTGAAAGTGTTCTGTTTTTGTGGAGAAGCTGTGAAAACAGTGTGTTCTTGTTGGAACTTTGTGTAAAAACAAGTATCCACATTTATAACTGAATGCGTTTGAATTGCAAAGAAAGAAGTAAAATAAGAAGGCTTATGGTTGTACAATACCTACAATTTGAAGTAACCAATGGGAAAAAAATACCATTTCATGTCTGTGCCTGCTTCTAGATTTCATTGGTGCAGACAGACATCATTTACAGGTTTTGCTCTCATCCAAACCCATGGCAACCCAATCAGGAGATACTGAGTTCTCTGCCCCCACACCCCTGTTGCCAGAGTGTCTTTAAAGCCACCAAGGGCAAACAAAACAAAACAAGTTCCTTAAGTGTAAGCATGCATTCCCAGTGTGGTGTGTGGAACTGGTAAAACTACTTCTTAAATATCTCACTTACCTTGAAAGCCCTATTAGGGTCTGTATAAGTTGTTTCCAACTTGATGGTACAGAACACACTGACAGAGAGATTCATAGAGTAATATATTACAAATGAACAGGAAAATATTATATTACGTTTAGGTCCCTTTGAGGTATATCAGGCAGGGGAATAAGATTTTGTTCTATATATTAAGAAATATTAAGTTGATAGATGTTATGTCTCTCTCTCTGTGTGTAGGTGATTTTCACTGGAAGGGTTTGTGTTCTGCTGTATCAATCAGGTTCTTTTAAAAATGTTTTGCTTATTTGTGCTTTTTAAAAGAGGAAAATAATGACTATACAGCATTCATATTGACTGTAACAGAGTTCCAGATATCAAAAAATTCCCAAATTTTTCAAATTCCAAATTCTGAATCTGAAGGATTGTAATTCTGAATCTGAATTTTGGCTAGTACACGCCCCTATAAATAATACTAACATTCCAGCTATTTGTAGTAACTTTTCAAAGCTTTGCTGCAGCACTCTGTGCCCAGAAAATCCAACTAGGTCAGTTCATGCATGTTTAGGAAATAAGGAAAACTACATTTTCCTGGACTTTTATGTGTGATGAAACAGGAATGAAAACTCCAGGGGTGGCTCTGGTATATAGTTTGGTGTGTTTTTCTCTTGGTTCTTGGTGTTCATGGTGTTTGCTTTCATTTTGTATGATCTTTTACTGCTATTTATGAACTGCTTGGAAAATGAAACAGGATAGAAACCTAAGGCATTAATACATATAAGAACAGAAAATAAAGCTTGACAGCAACAAGAACAAAAGTCTGCAGATGTGATCATATTTTTTCCCTTTGTAGTATCTAATGCTGTGCCGTTCTTTCAACAGAATTGATACGCAGAAGAAAAAAATAGTTATGCAAACAAAGCTAATTATATGCTGGTTGGAATGATGGCTGGCTCATGTCTGCTTAATCATGCACTAAGTTACATGATTAAACAAAATAATAATAATAATGTGTTTCAAGAAATTTCACACTCCATATCCTACCAATCTAGGGGAAGAAAAACATATGCTGTAACTTCTTTTCTAACCAAGATTACATAATGAATATTGCCTGTGACAAATTCAACAGCTACTTAATTAATAATTGCTTATTATAGAGTCGGTGTGGGGGTTCAGTGGGAGGTGGGAAGAAGAATCTTCAGACAAAGCTCTGGTTTCTAAACATGCATTCTTCACTAGAGCCCACTCATTAACGGCTAACTGCACTTTTGAGTCTTTGTAAATTTGCAGCCCTGGACTTGCGCTGTGGGTCCGAATTCTAGGTTGCAGGGGAACATCTCGGGGGCAGGGGGAAGAGGAAGATCAGCAATGGCAGATGAATCAGAGTGGTGACAGGTCAGCAGGTTCTGCTGTGAGGCAGTCCCAGCTTATGGAAATTGAATTGGCAGACACCTCCCTCAAGGGGCAGAAGGGGAGCACATAGCAGGATTTCAAGTCATAGGTTGACTCAGACAGGGTGGGCATAAGGTATCCTACTCTCACAGCTTCGTGGCTTTGCTGAAAGACTGGAGAGAATATTCTGAGACAAATATGTAGTCCTTTCACATAAAGAAGTCTTGGTTGTCGCAAAGTAAGAGCTATAGGTAACTCATGACTGCAAAGAAATCTATTTCTTCGGAGAAGCATGGAAGCATATCTACAGATACCTAAGGCCATGTATTCAGTCACTGGAGGTAGGGACAGTTTGTCTAAGGGTGTACCTACACTTCCCAGTTATAGAAGTTTTATTCCACTTTAACTGTCATGGCTGCATCCTATGGAATCCTGGGATTTGTAGTATTGTGAAGTACTTAGAATTCTCTTCCGTAATTCAGGGACAAGCACTAGAATAGGGGTGGTGAACCTTTGTACTCCAGATGTTTTAGACCAGTGTTTCCCAGCCTTGAGACCTCAGATGTTCTTGGACTACAACCCCACAGTTGGGAACCAGTTTTAGACTATGGCTCCCAGAATTCCCAGCCTATATTGCCAATGATAAAGAACCGTGGGAGTTGTACTCCAAAACATTTGGAGTGCCAAAAGTTCACCACCCCTGCTCTAGGGTTCTATAGCAGAGAATTCAAAGTACCTTGCAAAGGTACAAATCCCAGGATTCCGTAGGATGGAGCCATGGCACTTAAAGCAGAATGAAACTGGTATAATTGTGAAGTGCACACACACACACAGTGTAAAAACCTCTATCACATTACTTGAAGGTTTCAGAATAACAGCTAAAGAGATACTCTGGGAAAATTATCTTTTTTATGCCAAGAAACCTTTGATGTAACAAGCTAAGGATTAAAAATAATCCCCTATTGTAGGAAAGCACCATGGGGTGCAATGCTTGGGGTTATGGTCTAGGGGAGCAGAGGCTAAAGATTCACTCAGATGGGATAAACACAGTATCTCAGTTCTGACAAGTGTGTAAATTTGGTCAGAGTCTTCAATGTATCAAACTAAGGCTTTTCTTGTGTGCATGAAGCTGCATACCCATCCTTGTTAACAATAAAGGTTAAAAAGGGCAATAACAGTAAGCACAGGTGGCAACAATAATAATCCCAGTAAAAAATAAATAGCACAAATCAAATTAATTGAAGAACACCTGATCAAACTATTCCCAAGTGCGGTTAGCTGCATCTTGGAGCTTAATAATTCCAAGAATTCTTTAAACTTATTTTTAATTAATTAATTCTTTGAGTTAATTCCACATCCATGTCCATTATATTTTTTCATATAGTCACCATCCCACTTAATTTCACAGAACTGTTCAGCTGTAAGGGACCCCGAATCTCATGTAGTCCAACCCCCTACAGAAGCAGGAAAGCTAAAGTATCTCTGACAGATAGCCATCCAACCTCTGATGAAGGAAAGTATGCCCCCTTCTGTGGTAGTCCATTCCACTGTAGAAAAAGCTCTCATCATGAGGATTTTTTTCCCCTAATCTCCCTTCTTGTCATTTGAACCCATTACTCTGAAGCCTCACCTCTGGAGCCATAGGGAACAACTTGCTCCATCTTCTACTTGATACCCTTTTAGATATTTGAAGAGGGCTACCACATTGCCTCTCTGTCTTTTCTCCTCCTGGCTAAACATAGCAAACTCACCCAATTATACCTTTTACTGTCTTGCTTGTTCTACTCTTAACATGTTCCAGTTTCTTAGTATCCTTATAATTGTGGTGCCCAGAACTAAAAAGACTATCCCAAACGGGGACTGAGCAAAGCAGAACAGAGTTGTATTATTACTTTCCTTGATCTGCACACAATATGCCTGTTGAATGCAGCTGACAACTGCATTGTTATATTTATTTTTTTTGCCACTACATCATACTGCTGACTCATATTTACCTACATATTTTTCAGAAGTCCTTGCCAAGTCTTTCAGTGAGGATTTATTCTAGCATCTATATCTACAACTACCTAATAGGTTTGGCTTAAAGTTTGTTGGTTGAATTAAGAAAATTATTGGCTTAAGTCCTGT
The DNA here is from genome assembly GCA_037013535.1 of Intellagama lesueurii. Lineage (NCBI taxonomy): Eukaryota > Metazoa > Chordata > Lepidosauria > Squamata > Agamidae > Intellagama > Intellagama lesueurii. The sequence goes on from JBAJHW010000001.1 coordinate 26,222,809, forward strand.
TGTGTAGTTATGCAAATAGTGTTAATTTTAAATGCAAACTGCTGTTAAGAAATCTTCGTAGGCATTATCGGCTGCATGCCAAGTCACACAACTCACTACACAACAGATAATGTCTATGGAGGTTTCTTAACTTACAGCAATTCGCATCCAAAAGTTACACTGTTTGTATAATGGTGCAAAATGATTTCGGCCATTATTTGCACCATATCAAAAGCAGTACAATATTTCAGCAAGCCATCTTTTATTACTCATTTCTTGGTTATATATTTGACTTTTAGATACTGAAATACCAGCACTTAGTTTCCTTTTCCTTATTGTCACATTTTAAATAGATTATTAAGGCAATGGTCTGTTCAAATATCGTCCTGCTCCTTTGCATTCCAAGGCCAAAATATATTCTTATTTATTTATTTAATTAATTTAAAATCTTTCTATTCCACCTTTTTTCTTACAATGTATTGCTAAGTTTTGTTGCTCATTTTGTTTTGTTAATCAATATTTTCTTTCTTACATACTATGTCTGAAAATTGGACCTCTTAAAAAAAGAAATCATTTCCCAAACTTTGGCCTCCTGTGGCTTAAATCATGTCCTTGATTTCTACACATTCTACACACGTAGAATACTGCAAAGGATCAATACTGATTGAGGCAGAGGAATTGGTGAAGTAGTAATACAGGATGAAAGGCTGGAATGCACATGAGGCTGACACCAGGATGTGTGTTCTATTTTTGAAAGGCAACATTCATTTTTTGCTGTAATAAATATAGGAAGGATAGTATGCCACATAGATGGGGGGTGGGATTAAATTCCCTTTGGAGACCTCCAATGTTACATTTAATGGTATTATCCAGGATTAAAAACATCAGAGCATGCTTAATTCTCATTAGCATTAGCTCCATTGTATCATGATCACATAACGAAATAGAAATGCACAACCAAGTTCACTCGGGCTGCTGTACATGTAATGGGGGTAATCTCTTAACTGCAGTTAAGAGAAGGATTGGAATTATGCATCTCTGCTGGCCTTTTTAACCCTAATTTAAATGTTACAGATTTCCTCTTAATGCAACCCTAGGGAAGAATACTGATTAGGCAGAAAACCCAAAGGCAGTTCACAAACTGAGAAGAGAGGTACGTTTACCCCCAAATTACCCCAAAAGCAACCAATGAGAAAAGCTGGAAACGTTAACAGCAATTAATGTTTGTACTGATATAAATTTAACTGCAGCTTAGTGAGTCAAGGAAACTTGTGTTGACTAAAAAGGTTAATGTATTAAGAATACACACACACACACACACACCTTTTCATAATTTCTTAATTATGTGGTTAATAAGCTATCCCTCAGCATGGGCATGTGAATTCTCTGCAGTCTTTATTTAGCTCAACACCTGCTGTTAAAACACAACCCAGCACTCTCATCATATACTGATACGAATGAGAATTGCCCATTTTTACTTCTGGAGAAGGATAATTGTGAGATTTTTAGAAACTGTTAATACAACTTGAGAATGATATTAATAGTGTAGGTGTATCAGAAAAGAAAAATGCTTCTTGTGCTTCAGACAGTGTAAGCAACTGGAGGAAGCTTGTAAAATTCGTCAGGAGAGAATGAAAACTCAAGGTATGGCTGGGCTAGGGACTTTTGAGTCTTTTAACCAACCATCATGCATATATCTGGGACAAGTAAACCATGATCCTCTAGATCTTACTGGATTACAACTCCATCTGCCCCAGTCAACCAATGGGGCTGAACTTACCAGCACAGTATAAATAAATAGCAAACACAGTAAGTCAGCACTGGCCAGATCACAGCCAAAACAAGAGGCAATAAGACATAAGAAGTATTAGCAAATTCTGGGAAAACTCAAGGTTTGCAGAATTACAATAAATATTTGGGGGAAACCTTCCTCCCAGTGAGGACTTAGAATGGGGATTACTGGGGGAGAGGATAGAAGACTAGAAGAGAAAGGGAATAGAAAAGAGCATAAACCTCTGTCCGTAACATAGAACAGAAGCTCTTTTGCACTGTAGCCTCTTGTGGGTTGTAACTGGATAAAAAAAAGAGGAAAAATCATTAATAGCATAAATGTAATTCAAAAGAAAAATATCAGAGCTATTAGCTCTGTGATTCCCCTTAGTTTGCACAGAACATGCTTTGTGAATTAAAAAAAAAAAAACTTCTAAAAGAGTGCATAACTCTTCTGAGCTTTCCAGAATTACCACTCAAAACAAACCCCGAGATCCCAGGCAAAGCCCAATGAAGCCAAAGCTCAGGATTTTGTCATTGACTCCAATGGAAGCATAATCAGGAACATGTTCTGTGATATTAGAGTATTCCTTTGACGGCAACATAAATTAAATTTAGCTCTAGTTACATAAAAAAATAATAACCTTAACACTTTTAATCAGCATAAGAGGTTTAGAGATCCACAAGTGATTTAAAAGCTGTAGGCCTGGGTAGCGATGCATTTGCAATATTGTGCATTAGTCAAATCACAGGGATTATAAAAGGAGGGGTGAACCCTCAGATGCACAATAAATAAAATTATATAAAACAATAAGAGCTCTCAATCTATATTGTAGGGAGAAAATCGCGCTCTTACTTGTAGTTCTTTACCCCCCTAGAGTAATGTGAGAAAAAAAGACTGGGTTCTATATGGACAAAGTGGTTGAGACTGGAAGACAGGCTGTCTGGCTAATACAGCAGGATTATCTGGTGTGTTAGGAAAACAGATTGCAGTGTTTTTTATGCAACGTTAACTTATTTGACCCAACATAGTCCTCCAGGGAGAAAGCAGCCCCGCCATCCCCTCCTCCAAGCATCCTGCAAAATACAGTTGCTGATTCCAAAGGGGTGATACATGAGAACCAACTAAATTGGCCCCCAGAAACAGTCAGCTACCCCCTTGTAAAAAAAAAAGAGAGAGAGAGAGAGATGTCTTATTATCAGAAATAACGGCAGCAGTCCTATGCACCGTTGACTTCAGAGTAAGCATTACTGAAATTTTCCTCTGAGCAGAACATAAATTAAGCTACATGCCTTCTATGTCCCTCCAACTTTATAGTACACACTGCTTGCACAGACAGATCATTAAAGCACAGTGTTGCCCAGCTAAGGGCTCCATCTCTCTCATTTCTGGTTTCCAGCTGCTAAATGCTCACTTCAAAGACAGATGGATTACACAAAACTACATTTTCCAGATGTTACTTTATGATATATTTAATTGCTACTTGAAATGGTAGGGATTATGCAATGCTAAAGCAGAAGGGAAGATCAGCTCTGTATTTACAGTTTGGTAAAAGCATCTATCTTGTGAAAAACAGATAAAATCTCTGAGCTGCCCCAATTAGATACCATCCAGATCTGTTGGACTACCACCTCTATCATCCCTGGCCACTCTGTCCTTAGGATAACATAATGCAAAAAGGAGGGTTGCAATGTGCATTTTGTAGAAAGGTGCAGATAAGTCAGAATTGATGTGACAGCACATTATGATGATTACAGACATGAATACACTCCTTAGGTATGACAGTTCACAATCTAAACTCAGAGAAAATAATTCTTATGCACAATTTGTAAGCATAAAAACATTCATATATTATGAAGGGTAATACAGAAGGCTGTACCAAGCACTGGTAAATTTCTAGAGAGAGGGATATTCAGATAGCTTGTTACAGAAAAACAGACAGAGATTGTATAATTTAAGTAGATCTTTCTTGTTTATAAAACAGAAAGCTTAAATAACAGAATGATATGTAGAGTTCCCTTCAGTAATACCAACGTTTCCTTCTGAGAATCCATCAACAAAGACCGGTATTTTAAGATTAATGATTCTTAAAGAGAAAACCATATGTAGCTTACAAAGCAACCAGACAGAGAGGTGGCAAGATAATTAGAAGTGATATATCTGAGGAAAAAATATTTTCATAAACAACATTTTTTGGCAGGACTGCGCCCTGTAGTAGGAAATCGTTGTGATTCTTGTTTAAGACTAAAACAATCTGTAAATCCTCCTTATAGAAAACACATATGTTGAGAAACTGGTGACACAAACCATACATTTGTAGTGTATGAAATACTTTGCCCTTATGTATAGATAAAACTATATGATGGCTTCAAATTAGAATTAGAAGAAAATGGTTTCAAACAGGAGAACATGTTAATAATGTCAGCCATCTCAATGACACCTAAGGAGTTGTTGGTAGTTTGAAAGCCGCCCCCACTTTTCAGTCAGCTGAAATGCAGGAATATTTATTTATTTTATTTATTTTATTAGATTTATACCCCGCCCATCTAGACAGATAGTCTACTCTGGGGCGGCATTACAAAATTTAAAAACAATAGAAACAATGAACATGCAAAATCCAAGATGTAAAAATGTAAATATTAAAATACAGCAGGAGGGAAAGCCTGCCTAAATAGCCATGTCTTAAGTTTATTTCTAAAGACACCCAGAGAGGGAGCCAGGCGGATCTCTACGGGCAAGTTGTTCCAGAGGCGAGGGGCCACTGCCGAGAAGGCCCGGTTCCTCGTTCTTTCCTTCCGGGCCTCCCTCGGCGTTAGGCCCCTCAATCGCCCAGCCTGGCTAGAACGGGTGTCTCTGGCAGAACTGGGTGGGAGAAGGCGCTCTGCCAGATATCGAGGACTCATATTGAGTCCCAGAATAGGGACTCAAGGTGATACATAGATAGTGTCTCTCTTCCCACTAACAATTACCTGTATGCTGCTGCAAGCTGCTGTGGTGGCTATGATTTCACTAGCACATACATGTGTGTATGGTGGGAATGTGCTATTACTGAACAATTCTGGTATCCTGTTGTCGGTGGATAAAAAAGGGAGGCTGCCGCAGTGCTTCCTAGGAATTGTGGGTTTTTGGGAGTTGGCCTCGGCAGAGACCTTTCTCTCAGTCCCACCACTTTCAAAAGTGTGTTTGGTGGGTACACAGGAGAAGGTCTCCTCTGTTACTGCTCACAGACTTTGGAACTCTCTCCTACAGGAGATCAAGCTGGCCTCATCTTTGCTGTCCTTCCGTAAGCAGGCAAAGACCTTTATCTTCAATGACTTGCTCAGTAGTTTCAAAAAGTTTTGAACCTGAGTATCTCCGTGGTTTTTAAAAAGCAGTTTATCTAACTACAGAAATGGCCTCTTAGACACATTTCTTGCTATGATCCTTGCTCACATACTCACCACAGAACCTCATAGTGGCAATATTTAGATGTAGTGGTTCCCAACCTTGGGTCCCCGTGTTCCTGGTCTACAGCTTCCAGAAATCCTGGCCAGCACAGCTAGTGGCAAAGGCTTCTGGGAGATTTAGTCCAAGAACATCTGTGGACCCAAAGTTGGGAACAAGTGAGGCTCATAAATGCAAGTGCTCTGTTCCAATTTTTTTTTAATAAACAGATACATCCTAAAACAAGTATGTGATTCCCCAGCCCTGCTCCAATACTCTAACCAGATCACCAGGTTGAGTTCAGTACTAATGAACTGAAGAAGTATGATTAACCCTGAAATCCTATGCACTTACCCGCAGTAAGTGTCACTACAGTTAATAGGACTTTCTCCTGAGTAGAAAGGATTGCTCTGTCAAATCTGAGCAGACACTTACAGGATTTCATGATACATCCCACTGAATCAACGGGTTTATTTCCAGCTATGTGTCTTTTAAAAAAACACAAAACTGTTATTTGCAAAAGCCATACAGCAGAAAGTGTTTAGCAGGTAAGCACAACCAACAAACATGTAAGCATAACCCACAAATCAAGTATACATTCAAGAGATAAGCAATCATGTTCTAGAATGCTGATAATCCATGCAAGTGTATTTTAAGGAAGTTGGGATATGGTCTCACATCTGAACTTTTGCCAGTAGGGAGCAACTCTTCCTGTTTTGCAACAAGTGGGCAAAATCCTGTTGTGTAAAGTTAACGTTGGCATAAACCAGATTTGGTGCTGGAAATAATTAATTGAAATTCATGGAGAGCTTCCTATCCCTGCCTTTCAGGTTCTGGGGCTTCCTACGGCTTCTTTTTGCCCCGGGGAAGCCTTCGGAAGCCTCCAAGGAAAAGGAGGGCTTTAATAATTAAAAATCACCACTGGCGGTCCCAGTCTCAGCAGTAGCAATCTGGAGGCAATCGTTTACTATTACAGTGCGCCCGCCCACCCGATATCCCAAGGCTCCTCCAGGGCAAAAGGAAGCTCTATAGAGCTTTGGAGCCTGAAGGTGGTAAGGAGTAGGAAGCTTTCTGTCCAGTTAAGTTAAATATTGTTGGTGCCTGATCTGGGTTATGCTGCTATAAATATATACATCAGGATCTTGCCCATTATGTGACAAGGCACAATATAGTGTGCCATCTATTAACCAAAACAAAACCCAACAACAATATTTACATGACCTGACAAAATGGACTGTAGTCCATTCCACTGCGCCTGGCTTTCCAATGTGCCAACAAGGTTCTGTGCCATCTCTTGTAAAACAGATGAACTCCAGGCTTTCACCTAAAGCAACACAAGGATGTTGATAAGGGCCATCCATGCCAGCTTTTTAGATGTTTGTTGTAATTACATAACTTGTAACGCCAATCCACACCATGACTATGAACTGCATTTCAGCTTGAGAATATTATCCTGTACGGGCAAGTGAAGAAGCCTTAGCAGCTTTAAGCGTGGCATTCAGCAAGGAGGGCTTTTGAATCACATGCATCCATGACATACAAATAAATCATAGCTCAAAGAGCTCATGTGAGGGTTTTTTTTTCTTTTGAAAAATGATAGTTATGCTTATTCCCATCAATTTTTTTGATATGGAACATGAAGTGTTTTTGAAAGCAAAAGAATAATCGACAAACAGAAATGCTTTGATAAAAATATGCCCACTGAAGTATTTGAAGGGTGGCTCACACATGGCATTTGCCCTGAATTCAAAACTACCTAACAAGCAGTCAGTTCAGACATGTGGGAAGAAATGGGGCAGGGGTGGCAGGGGAGAGCGGAGAGAAAGGAAATTGTCTCACTTACTTCTTGCTCTGACATCTTGCTCTCACCTTTGGAGGCAATTTTTATAATAAGAATTAGCAGGACAGTTCCAGCTCAGTTACTGAACCAGGCTCTGGAATGCACTGCCCCAAGAAGCCAGGTTGGCCCCCTTCCTCTTGACCTTCTGTCATCAGGCAAAGACCTTCCTCACCAGGCAGGCCTTTAAGCAGTACATTATCTCAGGAATGCTGGTTTTTAACGTACAGGTTTGTAAATGTTTTTCTATTGTTTTCATACTTGTTTTAATCTTAATGTATATTTGTTTTTTAACTGTGATATTTATATAGTGCTTTTAAATTTCTTATTTTACCTGCTGTGAGCCGCCTCGGGTCCCCAATGGGGAGAAAGGTGGCATATAAACAATTTAAATAAAGATAAAATAAATAAATGTGAACCATCTCTGAAGCAATGACAGTAATTGCTGTTAATTGCTTGGAGGTTGCTAAACCACAGCTTGTGAAGAGACACAGATTTTGTCTGCAGACAGATGATAAATTATAAGATGATACCTTGACAGCTTTGTTTTGCAGCGGGAATACAACCTCCACCTTCCTTTGCCAGCGGTTTGCTTCCAAGCTTTTAAATATTGTCCTTTTAATGTGGTAAGCCACCTTGGGTCCTTTTAAGGAGAAAGGTGGTGTAAAAATATTTTAATTAATTAATTAATAAGAATAATTGGCCAGTATATTGAGCCAGATTTCTTGTTGACTTTTGCTGCTGCTCCAGTCCCCCAAATTTCACATCTATGTCTTAACAAGAGATCTGATGACCTTGAAAGCTTGCTCGGTTTGTAAAGGTTTTGTAATCCCACAGATCTTATCCAACCCAGAAGTTTGTAGCAAGAAATGAACTTCTGTAAAATCTGATTAGCACCGTACAACGAAAGTGAAGCCTCTAGGATAATTCTGAAATTGTGAAATTCACATCTCCATCAAATGTTTGCATGACTGATATAACAATGTTTATTCCTGGGATGTAGGCATGATATATCATGTGACAGAATGCACAAGACATTCATTCCAGTTATCCATCTCACAAGAAACATGGGGTTTGCCATCTGCATTCATTCCCTGAGGAAATATTCTTAACAGAGGTCACTATGACACAGCAAACTAATCAGGCACTGGGCATGTTATGAAGTACATGCCAAATGCGCAACAGGCATCCCAGTAATGTGAGGAGTGCCTTGTTACCACCAATTTGCCACAGTGAACTATATAATTTAAACTACATGCGCTTAAATCACCAACAAGATTCCAGCCATAATTTTACTAACAGCCTAGAAACAAGGTCATCCAAATTTTAAAAAGTAACTTCCATGGAGGGGGCAGGAAAAAAATTATGTTGATCCAATATTGCTAATTGAAATGCAATAATTTTCAACTAATTCCCAGGATGAAGATTCTTTATCTGCTTGAGGTAAAAATGGTTTAAAGTCTGCTTTAAAAACTGGGGGGATGTGAAACAAACTTGAAGAGCCAAATATATTAAGGATGGTTGTTATAGAACCAGAACAATTACCGGAAAGGATTTACACATGACATTTAGTATGGCTAAAATTAAAATGAAATGTTCTTCAGAGACTACAAAATTTGATGTGGGAAAACAATGCCTATTTGAACAGACGTGAGACGCCTGGCATGTTTCACGCTGCCCAGAGTGTTACAGTGACATAAATAGCCCAAATTGGCATAAATTGCCAAACATTTCCCCATTTCAAAAATGTTTACTCAACTGTTCTGTCATATACTGACCTGGCAACTCCTGATCCAAAGTGACAAAAATGAAATGGATACACTTTCCTTTTCAATAAGCATAATGCAGAATATGCTTACATTCAAAGAACCAAGAGCAGAATTAGTAGATGTGTTAGTCCGGCTCCATGAATGCTCACCCAAGCACTAGGAAGGAGTTAAGGAACTTGTGGTCTTTCAAGTACTACTGGACTCCAATCCGCATCAGCCCTTCCCAACCTGATCGATGGTGACTACAATACAGTATAAGTTACCAGCCTGTGGTAGGCGGCATGTCCCTCAGCCCTACACCTGGCTTCATAAAGTATAGCACCACAGTGCATTATGGTGTTATAGGAAATGTGGTGAATATGTTTTGGCAATAGTGATGAATAGAGATGGGTACTTACCATGGTTGAGCAGATCAGGCCCACCTGTCTCCTCCCGTGGGTGCCCACTCAGAGGAGGTGGGGCAGGGAAGCCGTGGTGCTGCTTCAGATGGGGCAACCATGGGAGGAGGTGGGGTGTGGAATCTGGGGTGCCCACACAACACTTGCGGGCCCGATCTGCCAAAACTCTCCGAAGCGCAGTAAGTGCCCATCTCCAATGGTGAGCCATGTTAATTTATTGCAGCCAAACCCACAAACATTTTTGTCACCTCAAAGACTAAGACATTCTACTTGGTGTGCACTTTTATGGCAGCAGCTCAGAATCTGATAGATTTGACTATGTGAGCTGCAATCAATGAAAGCGTATGGCACATAAAAAGTGTCTGTCTTTCAAACTCCACAAGACCTTTTGTTGTTTATGGTGAATAATGCAAGTACAAGCGACAAGCTCTACTGGGTCTCCCTTTCAAAGTTACCAAAAGTAATTTTTGAAGAAACTTATGTACAATCAGAAAGTGAGGTGGAATTAAAGAACCTCTTAATGAGGGTGAAAGAGGAGAGTGCAAAAAACGGTCTGAAGCTCAACATCAAAAAAACTAAGATCATGGCCACTGGTCCCATCACCTCCTGGCAAATAGAAGGGGAAGATATGGAGGCAGTGACAGATTTGACTTTCTTGGGCTCCATGATCACTGCAGATGGTGACAGCAGCCACGAAATTAAAAGACGCCTGCTTCTTGGGAGGAAAGCGATGACAAACCTCAACAGCATTTTAAAAAGCAGAGACATCACCTTGCCAACAAAAGTCCGCATAGTCAAAGCTATGGTTTTTCCTGTAGTGATGTATGGAAGTGAGAGCTGGACCATAAAGAAAGCTGACCGCCGAAGAATTGATGCTTTTGAATTGTGGTGCTGGAGGAGGCTCTTGAGAGTCCCCTGGACTGCAAGGAGAACAAACCTATCCATTTTGCAGGAAATCAACCCTGAGTGCTCACTGGAAGGACAGATCCTGAAGCTGAGGCTCCAATACTTTGGCCATCTCATGAGAAGAGAAGACTCCCTGGAAAAGACCCTGATGTTAGGAAAGTGTGAAGGCAAGAGAAGAAGGGGACGACAGAGGATGAGATGGTTGGACAGTGTCATCGAAGCTACCAACATGAATTTGACCCAACTCCGGGAGGCAGTGGAAGACAGGAGGGCCTGGCGTGCTCTGGTCCATGGGGTCACGAAGAGTCGGACACGACTAAACGACTAAACAACAAAAATGTACAATCATGCAAAAAAGTACACTTTCTTTGAATTCTATGGTTTTACATATCAGGACATACTAAAAATCATCTGGTCCTTTGCAGGTCTGAAAATTCAGTAAATACAACCTCAGATGAACAACAACACATTACATATTACACCATATCATGATTTATTTTACAAAAATAAAGGCAAAATAGAGACGCCATGTGTGAAAAACTAGTACAGTGGTGCCTCGACTTACGAACGTCCCTACTTACGACCATTTCAAGTTACGACCAGCTCCAGCCGCAAAATTTTGCTTCTACTTGCGACCAGAGCTTCCACTTACGAACAGAAAAAGGCAGGGAAAAAGGGCGGGAAATTCAAATTTCTAACTGTAGGTGGCGACGAGGCTGCTTCTTTGTAGCTCTTTCGCCCCAGCAGTTAGAGAGTGTGCATCGGAGGAGGCTTCAGACTGCCTCCTTCTGCTTCTGAGTGAGCATGTGTGTGTGTTTGCAGGGAGGCTTCGGGCTGCCTTGTAAGGTAAGGTGCTGTTTTCTGCTTTTTAAAAACTGTTCTGGGTGTTTTTGCAGCGTGGTTTTGAGCTGGGGGGGTTATGTTTCTGTGCTGTGATGGGTCTTGGGGGGTTTGTTTTTTGGTCATTTGTTTTTTGGTCATTTGTTTTTTGGTCAACCCCAAGACCCCATTTCCGATGGGTCTTGGGGTTTTTTGTTGCTTTTTGGAGTGGTTTTTCCCATTTCCGATGGGTCTTGGGGGTTTGTTTTGTTTTTGTTTTTTTCCCCCATTTCCGATGGGTCTTGGGGGGTTTGGTTGCTTTTTTGGGGGGTTTCCCCATTTCTGATGGGTCTTGGGGGGTTTGTTTGTTTTTTGGCTTCCCCCCCATTTCTGATGGGTCTTGGGGTTTTTTTTGGGGGGGGGTTCCCCATTTCCGATGGGTCGTGCATGCTTCCCTTGCTTTTTCCTTTGTTTTCTTTGCATTTCCGACCTGTCCCCTTTGTTCTCTGTGCATTTCCGATCTGCTCCGTTTGTTTTCTGTGCATTTCCAATGGGTCTTGCACGCTTGATTGCTTTTCTCCCCCCCCCCCCCTTCGGCCAGAAGGGATTAATCGCGTTTCCAATGACTCTTGCAGTGATTTTTTTTTTTTTGATTTTTTTCCTTCGGCCGGAATGGATTAATTGCATTTCAATGCATTCTGGAAATGGTGCTTCGACTTACGACCATTTCGAGTTACGTCCATCTTCTGGAACAGATTATGGTCGTAAGTCGAGGCACCACTGTACACCTTTACTGCTTCCATAGGAATTAAGAGGCAAAGTAGCAGTCAGGTACTGCTAACCAAATGCCCTTGAGTAAGTGATCATCAGAAAGTGTGACCACCTCTATAAAAGCCGAAGTTTTATCAGTTTGCTGATCTGGAGCCTTTTTAACACAATGCCAAGGAGGAAACACATCAGCAATGATTGTAGAGAAGCAATTGTTGCTGCCCATCAATCTGGGAAGGGTTATCAGACCATTTCCAAACGATTTAAAGTCCACCATTCTACAGTGAGAAAAATTATTCAGAAGTGGAAAACATTTAAGACAGTTTCCAATATTCCAAACCACAAGACTTCTGGAACAATGTCCTTTGGACAGATGAGACCAAAGTGGAGATGGTTGGCCATAATGCACAGCACCACGTTTGGCGAAAACCAAACACAGCATATCAGCACAAACACCTCATACCAATTGGTGGTGGAGGGGTGATGATTTGGACTTGTTTTGCAGCAACAGGACCTGTGCACCTTGCAGTCACTAAATCGACCATGAACTCTGTATACCGAATTATTCTCGAGTCAAATGTGAGGCCATCTGTCCGACAGCTAAAGCTTGGCCGAAAGTGAGTCATGCAACAGGACAATGATCCCAAGCACATCAGCAAATCTACAACTGAATGGCTGAAAAAGAGAAGAATCAAGGTGTTGCAATGGCCCAGTCAAAAGTCCAGACCTCAACCCGACTGAAATGCTATGGTGGGACCTTAAGAGAGCTGTGCATAAACAAATGCCCACAAACCTCAAGGAACTGAATCAATGTTGTAAAGAAGAGTGGACCAAAATTCCTCCATAACAATATGAAAGACTGATAAAGTCATACAGAAGACAATTACTCCAAGTTATTGCTGCTAAAGGTGGTTCTACAAGCTATTGAATCATAAGGTGTATTTCACACATGGCTTCTCCATTTTTGCCTTTATTTTTGTAAAATAAATCATGACACAGTATAATATGTCATGTGTTGTCGCTCATCTGAGGTTGTATTTACCTAATTTGCAGACCTGCTAAAAGACCAGATGATTTTTATTATGTCCTGATAAGCAAAACCATAGAATTCAAAGAGGATGTACTTTCTTTTTCACAGGACTGTAAGTAAAGGAACGTCTGTGAATTCAGGGTCACTTTCACCATGCAGTGCTCTTCTCCTACACAAGAAACAGCCATTTGGTGACTGCAAGAGGCTTTCCCTTGGCAGGAGAAAACCCCTGCTTGCTAGATCAATGCATGTACTACTTATAGCAATCATCCTCTGTACAGTGAAAGCTGTCTTTTGATATCCTTCTTCTACTTTTTTAGGTGGGTAATGAAACGGAATAGGCTTGGACAAGCTCCAGAGTGCCCCTAAAAGAAGTGAATGGTAAACTACTTCTGAGTACAGAAAACTTGATAGCATATAATTATTTATGATTTATGAAATCAATGGTTCTCTCAGAGAATTTAAATACATAAAGTCTCAGAAGTCTTTCATTAAGGCCTTCATGTTATATAGTTTGAATACCATGTCATAGGCATATTATTTATCATTGTAAAAACATATTCCACACTCCATATTTTTTTCAATTTTTCCAGAGAAAAAAACGGCTTTGGAAAAAAAATGGAAAAAACCCAGTTCCCCCCCCCCCCCCAAATTTTTCTGTTTTTTTCCCATGGCTCCTCATCTCTGGAAACCATCATTCTCAGGTTATGCAAAGTTTGCTTCCTTCAGCCATGGCATTTTATGTTTCTTTCTGTTTTCTTAAAAAGCAAGTATCTGAATGATACTAAAGAATTCAGGATTAAAATATGTCTGAAACCCAGTGTCACACTAATGGAAGTCTACTGGCACAGCAGGAGGTTTCCACACCACTACCTGCAGCCAGCCTTCTGTTCTGTCCGAAAACCTGACTGCAGAGGGCTCCCCAGTGTTCTGGAATATGTTTTGAGGGTATGTGGTGAGTGTGCAAGTAATCCCTCCCCCAGTTCAATAAATGGAAGCAACAATGTCAGTCTCATGACCGTGCTGGATCCTACCTGATCCATTTCATTTTATGGAAAAGATGTATTAGCAACTCCAACAGGGTATTATATTATATTGGAGGCACAGAAATAAAACTCAACAGCAACCATTTATAAAAAATAGAAATTAGGGACTCTTGGGTTGGCTCTAGAAATCTGTCACAGCGTGGAGCTCATTATCTCTGTGGACCCCTCTGACTGAATCAGCTCTGTACCCCAAATTCATTTCAACAGAATGAACTACTCATTCATGTATTTCCTTTGTGCATTTCTAATTCTCTGTCCTAATCCAGTTTATTAATAACAATGGATGAGCTGTGCATCTAAAATACTGAAAGAAGGCAACTTGACAGCATCAGTATCAATAACTGCAAGACTAAAATATATGTTAATTTCAAAGCCTGGAAAAGTAGTTTCTTTGTGTGTGTTTTGGACTACAACAACGTTGATTTCCCCAGCCAAGAAGTTATTAGTTTTTGGTAGGGAACCAATGTGACCAATAAAGAGATCAAGTATTAAAGATCTCTTGATGTGGTTTACCAAAATAGTAATTTACAGTTATTCACAAAATCAAAAATAGAAGGAAATTATTTTAATTGAAAAATGGAAAACTGACCTTTAACATTTAGACGGTTTACATTCCTACCATAATCTTAATGTGCCAGAGCTGGACTAAAGGAGTTTTACCTAGTTCCATTGAAATCAATGGAATAGGTTAATAATGACTTAGCCTAATTTCCCCGTCAGTTTAAATGGGAATAAAGTACAGCTTAAAACTAGATCCTAGCCAGAATGGATTCTTAAAATAAAATAAAAAACACCTGCAAGTGAAATGCCATGGAACAGGAACTTTCCCAACAAAAACATGCATTAATCTGAAAAATAATTTTTGCAAAATATACAGAATATCTGTACAGAACTACTATATCTGTAATATGTCCAATTATGTTCCGACATCAGGTATTTCAGATGGAAAACAGTAAGGAGTAGTAAATACTTTTATAAACATGTGCTATTTTCTCATAAAAATAAAAAAAGTCCATATGTAGCATATTTACAATTCTCCTTTAGACAATTGCATACTGTTCATATAAAAGGTCTCTTATTTTGTAGAAGTCTTCACAGAGACAGCCTTCCAATCCAATGCGTCCCGTTTCAGTCTGTAACAAATCATATCATATTTCATTACTTACTGACTTCAGACAACAAGTCTACTACAACTGGTGCATAAAGAGAACATGCGCACACAGAAAACTTACCCTGCGAACAGCTACCAAGTTGTTACATACAAGCACTCCCCCTACAAATTCAGCTTGAATTCCTTCTCGCAAGAGAACCTGCTTGAAGTCAGACAACCTTGGCTCATTCATGAATACAGACTGATGTCCAGGAACCTTTCGTGAAGAAGGTACAAACAAGACTTTCATACGTAAACAGAAGAGTTAAGAAAACCGTCTCACAGATATCAAAATATCTTTTAATAAATGCTAACACTCAGGAAGACAGGAATATGCCAGAAGCACCCCATTAACATGAATGGAATGACTATCCGGTGCTGGCTTCACATGGCAAAGTCCACATGGAATTTGTCCCTTGAGCAGGAGGTTGGACTGAATTGACTTATAGACCCCTTCCAACTTCATTATTCTATGATTCTATTATTCTAATTTCAGCCACTCAATTAGAAAACCTAAGTTGTGCTTTCAGATTTGTAACCTTGCCAAGAAGGATATTTCAGGGCTTTTGTGAAAGATGTACTTAGAGGTCAATATACCAATTCTAATCAACAAAACAAATCTATTATTCTGACAACAGTTCTGCCAAATTTTAAGAACAGTCTAAATCTAATGTTGAGCTGACACTGTAGGATTAATATAACTGAATTTTCTTTTCTTTTCTGCTACAGCTCTCTGCACTGCACAAAACTTGGCCCCAAAGAATGCTCTGAGCCACTGCACAGCTGGTTTTAGGGGCACATGGGGTAGCTGTAACAGGGAAGCAAAGCTTACTCTTTCCCTTTCCACTGGATTCTGCTGTTCTGCTAGGATCTGAACTCAGGATACTGTCAAACCAAGATAAAACCTCCAAACAATTTCCATGTGTACAGAAACGGATGGCAATCCTTATTTCAATTAACAGAAAACTTGTATATACATATGTATATGGGTCAAATTATTCTTTTACTCAAAGTGATAATTTATTTGATTGTGCCAAAAGATATGCCCATGCAGCTTTCAAATAATCTAGATTCCAACATTGAAATATATATATCCATAATTTATTTCAAAGACAAGGATGAATCCCAAAATAATAGAAGCTTATTTGAGAAACAAATGAGGTTTTCTTACTTCATTTGGGGGCAAAGGCTCCAAAGTAGGAATGATCTCAGTCTCTTCACATATTTCCTTCTCGTCATCTCCAAAGAGACTTTTCATGGCCTTCTGCTGAGCAACAGCACTCGAATCTGACGAAGGTGCATCCACTTGCATTTCAGTGTCTTCTCCATCATCTCTCAGTTCCCCTTCTTCCAAAATCACACCAGTGTCCACTTTTGATACCCGCATGTCCAGGACCCCATCTATCCATGCCAATTCTGCATCTTTAGCTTTACAGAACTGAAGGGAACTGACCAGAGAATCTTTTAACCTAACCTGATGAACAATTTTTTTAAAAAGCCAAAAACAAATTAACAGTCAGACAGACCTTTTTATACATTCAATATCATTGCCTGCATTAATTATCTGGGGAGCTTTTTGAGAAGCCACAGTATTAGGAAGGAACTGTAAAGGATAAAGTAGCATGTCATTTAACTTGGGATGTGCTGTGCAGGCTGATATAGTCCAATCCATGGATATAACCAGCCAGAGAAAGAGAAAATAAAAAATGTTTAAGTAGTAAGGCTAATCTCTAAAACAAGACAGGTGACCTTGGCATCCTATAGCACTACAATATCATCACATAGCACTACAATACAGGATAAATTTAGTTTGCATTTTAATGCAGATTTATCGAACTAGCATTTCTTGAACCAATACACAAACCATAATGCAACTTTCAAGCATCTTTCTACATTTTGCTGTGTTATTTGACTCTCAAATAATTCATAAGGAAATGCATATACAAGGCAATATTTTGCACAAAAATGCCTACATTAAGGAAAATAGCAAATCAAATGTCAAGAAAATTGCAAACAAAATCTTGGGTCTTAGGAGAATTACACCAAAAAAGAGTACAAACTTCTGTGCAGATTTCCTTTTTAAAAAATCACAAATTGATACTGGTATAGGAGGAAATAAAATTAAGATGAGAAACAAAGAAACTGAATAAAACCAAAGTATTAGATTCATCCATGCCTAACATAGATATGGATCTAGAAATCGGTTTCTGTGTATCTGTTTTTGCAATGGCAAAAACGAGTTTGAAGCCCTTTGTCTCACCCAGACTGAAAAACTGGGACAAACAGCGTGACAGTAGCTGACCTCACCAAACAGAAGCCTTATTTCTAATTTTATGGGTATCAGTAAAGAGGGATCAGCACCACAGGCAAGTGCTTTTGTTATGTAAGGCTGCATTTCTTGTTCTAAACAGAAGGTAGATTTTATGGTATATTTGCAGCTCCTTTTTTTTCTGCATTGTCAATAGAGTCAAAGCCAAAGCCACTTGTATAAAAGCCTGGCAGAGGCCTACATATCTGTAAAAATCAATTACTTAATGGGTAAGGAGAAGATGGCAAGGAAAATGCCAAACAGAGTGGCTACAGCAGGAAAAATGCTTGGCAGGACAAACAGTTGACAAAAAAACCCCACACACAGATGCTCCCTCTTCATCTGTTTCCTAACCCTCTCACTACCGGCTTGTATTCCAACACTTCTTTGAAGGCGTTACTTTCACAGATTGGACCACCGTGTTTTGAGGGAGCCCCCAGCCTCTTCCTGCTCAGGAGCTGCTTTCTACAAATGAAAGCAAAGCAGATGCAAAAGCAAAGTTCATTTCCCTACATGAGCAAGAACCTCATTTTTTCCAAATATTTGCTTGTGTGTTGGCTGTGTCTGCGAGCAAGAAGCTTTACTGTGCAGACACACTGCTTTTAATGTGTAGAAAGCAGGGACAGAAAGGATATGGGCTAACTCAAAGCATGGCGAGTCAGTGAAGGTAACAGCTGAATTGGATTTCTGGCATCTTAGCTGCTGGATGCAAAAGCCTTTACTCAATGTTGTTTTATTTATTTAGCCTACTTGTAGCCCATCATTCAACAGAAAACCGTCCATAGGGCAACTTCCAATTGTACAGAAGCCGAAAATATAAATAAATTTATAAAAGCATAGAGCCAGTTATAATAGAAACCAAAAATAATATCCAGAACTGCTGGATAGCTCAGTGGTTTAGGTACCTGGCCACACAGCCAGAGGCTGAGAGTTATATTCCATACTGTGCTTCCTTGACAGGGGCTGGACTCGATGATTGATAGGGTTCCCTTCCAGCTATATGGCTTTAAGATTATTACTATTATTATAATATGAAAGCTTCGAGACCAGAAACATATGTATTACAAGAAAGCAAAGGAGAACAAACAAATGTTTGCAGATGCATGTATGTGAAGCCCAACACAGCCCATCTGGCAGAAAAGCTTCAAAAACCTCACCTTCATATCCACTAACCTAGCTATTTTCAAAGGTAGGCATGTAAGTAGGGATTCAGATGCAGGGAGGCTAATTTAAGAGAAAGCAGCCATCAGATCAAGCAGGACACCAATTGTTTAGGTGTATGCAGGTCAATACCAACATTGTAAATTTGGCTAGATATGTATTAGGAATCAAATACAAGCTGTCACATGCTCAAACTGCTTAGCTGACCATGGCATCCTCTTCTGCTAATGGGAGGGCTCTCAAGAACAGGTGTAGAATATAACTTAAAAAAATAATAATCTTATTATAGCTGTCAAATCATTTTACCCAGATATACAATCTTACCTGGTATATGTGAGTCTCACTGGTTGCATCTATAGTTTCGTGCAGTTTGGGCATGTAAACTTTAATATCTTTTCCACCAAAAGCTCTACAAGACTCTGCAAGATCCTGGCTTGCCTCAGGTGGTCCATGTACAATAATCAATTGCCGTGGCTTCATCTGATTAATTATTTTTTTAATGGAGTCCCCATCCGAACGTCCTTCATAGTCTATGTATGTAATACGAGCTCTAAAATTTGGTACAAGGAGAGAAACTATTCAACTATTTATTGACTGAATTGGTTACTAACCTAAATATAACAAAGAGAAGCAAAGCCCATAATGCCAAAGCAATCATCATCCAAGCACATTCGACTGTGATATTATTTTTCACAGCTGCAAAGCTGTAACATGAATCTTAAAGCACAGTGGTATGTAGAGAGCCATTTCTGGTGGATAATTTGGCAACTATGCACCACTTAAACTCCTTAATTGTACTAGTATAACCCTGTTTAAGAACTGTAATAACAAAGCAAGTAGAAGTAACTATTCTGATGTACAGAACAACATTCAATGCCCTACTTAAGATATAAACATTTAGATGGGGTGATTAGATAGAAACAATATAGTTAAAACCTTTGGTACTCATTCATTGCTCAAGGTGACT
Organism: Intellagama lesueurii; assembly: GCA_037013535.1. Lineage (NCBI taxonomy): Eukaryota > Metazoa > Chordata > Lepidosauria > Squamata > Agamidae > Intellagama > Intellagama lesueurii. The sequence goes on from JBAJHW010000001.1 coordinate 26,242,141, forward strand.
ATGAAAATTAGTTATCAAAACACAAGTATCTTTATAGATCAATGACAGGTTAAACACAAAAATATGAAGCTGAGCAATAAATTGAGTTTTTATAACAAGAAAGGAAGCTCTGGGGCCCTGCCAGTTTCCCTTAATTATCTGGAGTCATGATAGAATGAGGAAAGAGTGGTCCTGGTATACTTCAGAATGAATGAGATCCTTTGAAGATGTTGTCACCTGTACAACTGTAAATAATGCTCCCAAACGCGAGCCATATATCATCTATGATTTTCTTTCCATAAACAAAAACATATACAGAACAGAAAACATCTCAAGAAAATCTCATTTTTTTGCCACAGGAGTGGTCTGTGTTTTTTCTGTCTCCCATTTAAAAACATGTTTTATGGCATTTTTCAAATAACACAGGAAAGTAGACCTGAGTCTCTGAAAATCTGCAACTACAAAGCCATATTTGTTGTTGTTGTTGTTTAGTCGTGGCCAACTCTTCGTGACCCCATGGACCAGAGCACGCCAGGCCCTCCTGTCTTCCACTACCTCCATATACACAGCTTTAATTTTAGGAAACATTATTAGAGGCATTGATTTTGATTTAGGACTACTAATGCACCTCAAAAACCATATGTACAGAATTTTAAAAACTGCACTGGATCAGGGTTTAAAGGCTAAAATATACTGTTGGATGAGGCTGAAAATTAACAGGATCAAAGCAGGTATGAAGAGGGAATTTAAGCCTCACCTTTACTGCTGGGATCCTGAGGAAAATCCTCCTCTGGAGCTAGTGTTCATAGAAGGACTAAATTGCTGCTAAAGTATTTCCCCTCCCTCACCACAACATATACCACATACAGGACTTCAACATGGGAAGAGAGGGAATATAAATCTCTGCCTGCTCTAATCCTGTCAAGTTTTACTTCACACCCTCTTCCCTCCCACTGATGCTATTTGCACTTTAATATCTCCACATTCCCCTTCACGGATTGCTGCCTTGTCGTGGTGAATGGGCTTGAGTAATTCAGAGAAGCTATGGGCTATGCCATGCAGGGCCACCCAAGACGGACAGGTCATAGTGGAGAGTTCTGACTAAACGCGATCCACCTGGAGCAGGAACTGGCAAGCCACTCCAGTATCTTTGCCAAGAAAACCCCATGAACAGAAACAAAAGGCTAAAAGATATGACGCTGGAAGATGAGCCCCTCAGGTCGGAAGGCGTCCAACATGCTACTGAGGAAGAGCGGAGGACAAGGACAAGTAGCTCCAGAGCTAATGAAGTGGTTGGGCCAAAGCCGAAAGGACGCTCAGCTGCGGATGCGCCTGGAAGTGAAAGGAAAGTCCGATGTTGCAAAGAAAAATACTGCATAGGAACCTGGAATGTAAGATCTATGAACCTTGGTAAGCTGGATGTGGTCAAACAGGAGATGGCAAGAAGAAATATTGACATCCTGGGCGTCAGTGAACTAAAATGGACGGGGATGGGCGATTTCAATTCAGACGATTATCGTATCTACTATTGTGGGCAAGAATCCCGTAGAAGAAATGGAGTAGCCCTCATAGTCAACAAAAGAGTGGGAAAAGCTGTACTGGGATACAATCTCAAAAATGATAGAATGATTTCAATACGAATCCAAGGCAGACCTTTCAACATCACAGTCATCCAAGTTTATGCACCAACCACCGATGCTGAAGATGCTGAAATTGACCAGTTCTATGAAGACTTACAACACCTTCTAGAACTGACACCAAAGAAAGATGTTCTTGTCATTATAGGGGACTGGAATGCTAAAGTAGGGAGTCAAGAGATAAAAGGAACAACAGGTACGTTTGGCCTTGGAGTTCAAAACGAAGCAGGGCAAAGGCTAATACGAATTTTGTCAAGAGAACAAGCTGGTCATCACAAACACTCTTTTCCAACAACACAAGAGGCGACTCTACACATGGACATCACCAGATGGGCAATACCGAAATCAGATTGATTATGTTCTCTGCAGCCAAAGATGGAGAAGCTCTATACAGTCAGCAAAAACAAGACCTGGAGCTGATTGTGGCTCTGATCATCAGCTTCTTATAGCAAAACTCAAGCTTAAACTGAAGAAAGGAGGAAAAACCATGGGGCTAGTCAGGTATAATCTAAACCAAATCCCTTATGAATACACAGTGGAAGTGAAGAACAGATTTAAGGAACTAGATTTGGTGGACAGAGTGCCTGAAGAGAAGGGAAACAAAATGCAAGGGAGATAGGGAAAGTTACAGAAAACTGAATGCAGACTTCCAAAGAATAGCAAGGAGAGACAAGAGGGCCTTCTTAAATGAACTGTGCAAAGAAATAGAGGAAAATAATAGAAAGGGAAAAACCAGTACAAGAAAAGTACATGTATTATAGAAGAAAATTTAGGGAAGTCAGTAGTTTTACTCTCTCATTCACATTCTGACAAAAAATAAAAAACTAAGCATAATTTCACTACCTAAATTTATTTATTTATTTACCGTGTTTCCCCGAAAATAAGACAGGGTCTTATATTAATTTTTGCTCCAAAAAACGCATTAGGGCTTATTTTCAGGGGATGTTTTATTTTACAGTCATGTCATCTTCTTCTGGTTGCTGCACAATGCTACACAATGGTGGAGAGTGGGGTTTAACTTAACTGGGGCTTATTTTCGGGGTAGGGCTTATACTACGAGCATCCTGAAAAATCATACTAGGCCTTATTTTCAGGTTAGGTCTTATTTTCGGGGAAACAGGGTATTTATTTGACTTGTATGCCGCCCACACTCTGCAAGATATCATGCAGCTCCCTTTAGCATGCTGTATACATATAAAATCAACTGAAGGAGAAAAAGATGATGGAGACTAAGAGGGGAAGGCATGATATAAGCCCTCAAAATATGCACAGTGAAGGCAGAAGGAATAGAGACAATTGTTACATCACAAAAACTCAGTTACTAGGTAGCCTCAGTTGGGGAGAAGGGAATATTTTGCTGTGGCTCCTAAGTCTCAGCTGCTAACAGTGCCCTCCAGTTGCAACCAGCATTGGTGCACTCACTTTATTTCCATTGTTTCCATTGCCGAAATACATTTGGTAGGAACATCAGATAAATCCTGGTCCATAGGTTCCTCTCCATTTGTAAGCCCAGATTCTAGTTTGTTCTTTTCTTCTTCAGTTGCCTGTAGTTCTGGAACAAGGAAATCCTCAGGTCTAAACAAGGAAAGATTATTAATACAGGTAAAGTAATGTTAAGAAAAGTCATGTGCTATGAAAAAGTAAGCTAAATATAATTATGTAAATGAATATTTCCAACAGTTTTTTTTTTTGTCGCAGAACATAGTAACAGTAACAGCATCAATCTAAAGCAAGGAATCAATTTCCAGGCCCCCAAAGTGCAACATTTCTACCATCTTCCCTTTCCTCTCTGGCCCTCCTACCCACCCCATTTGCTCTACCTTCAAGCCATACAAAACAGACTGTAGGGATTCAGAAGGCAATAAAGATTTGAAATAAACTGATTTAGTCATAGTAAACAGTAGGACCCCCATATCCATGGGGGATCAGATGCTGAAAAACACAGATTATAGTGAATGCTATTTTAATAGTGAATACTATACATGGCCAGCTCTGGTAACTTCATCTTTAGAAATATGTATACTTCTAGGATTTTTCTTTTATTATTTTAAATATTTTCAATATGTGGATAAGTGAACCAGCAGAAACTGAACCCAGGAAAAGAAGGTCCCACCAAACGTTCTTTTCTGGAAGCTTTTGCTGAATCTGGGTTATACTATACCTACACTGAAATATATCTGTTCTAGAATGGGAGACCAAAATGCATTCTTCATGGCTTTATTGAAATGATAAATAATGTTAAGTTCTATTTTGAGATGTAAAAATTTTACACACATACTTGATAATCTCTCCATATTCATCCCATTTAATTCTCTCTTCTGGGGCTGGAAACATAGGGTAAGATTTTTTGGCTTGCTTGAAAAAGCTTCCTTTTCGGTTACCTTCACCTTTCATCATCAGGTCATGTTTAGTTTTATGAACAGATGGTTGATCAATATCCTCTTCAGCATCACTCTCATCACTGGAATCAATATCTGCTCTAGAATGGGAGAATGGATCGTTTATGTACAAACAGAGCGAGCAAAAAAAAGTGTTTTCATCCTGATTTTAATTTACAAAGCTCTGTGGGGTTTCAGAGCTCCTTTACTCACAATCACCTCAGAACAGCTCTGCTACAACACACTGAATGCCTACCTAGTACAGAATCCTTTTTCCCACCGTAGTCAACAAGATAAGAAGCCAGCAGGTGGATATAAGGGCAATCATACCCTTCCACCATTAATCTTCAGCAAGCATCCTTCAGAGACCTATAATGCTGGACATAGTACTGAGACATAATGACTATCAGCCACTGATAACCTTATCCTCCATGAACATGCCTGCTTCCCTTTTAAAAGTATTTCAGTTAGTGAACATAACTACATCTTCAGGAAACAAATACCATAGTTTAAATGTGTGCTGTGTGAAGAGGTACAATAATTCTGTACCATACAATGTTCCGGGGAGAGGGTAACATGCTTCCACTATGTGCCAATATTGTCCTTATTTTCTAAAGTTAATGGCCAAAACAAGTTGAAAAGTTACACTTGGTGTAACTCCAGTGAGATAAATTTTAGCTGTAACTTGCCATAAAGTTAAGAAGTCTGTGTAGGCGCTTGCTGTTGTGCACCAAGTCACATGACTAGTGTACAACAACAAATGTCTACACTGATTTCTTAATTTGCAGCAAGTCATGCCAATGGAGCTACACATGCAGGTAAAACAAACAGGATTCTGGCCAACATAACTATCAAACCACAAAAGCAGTTTTTTGCATATCATATAAGGCATATTTATCAGTTACGGACATATTAATTCAATTTATTGTACCTCTGTAACCTGATGAAAAGCAACAGGATTTTGGTCAGGGTATTTAAATTTTAATTTAAAATTCTTGCTTCTTTGTGCGATATTAATTTTGAAGCCACAATACTAAAGAGATAATAAAATATCTGCAACAAAGGCCACTTAAAACCATTTCCAACAATATGCATTACTGTGATTTATACACATAGGTACTCACTCTTTGGACTGTTCTAACTTTTTGGCTGCCTCTTTTTTAAGTTTCTCTTTCTCCAAATACTCTTCAAGTTCCTTTCCTTCCAGTTTGACCCTTTTTCTCAACTAAAAAGCAAGTATATACCAATAAGGAGATTATGCAGACATAAGTAACAACTTGGGTTTTATGTTAAGTTCTAAATCAATTTTCTAAGGGACAATCAGCATTATGCATTCACAATGCCACTATCCGCAACAACACATATATTTGCCAGATATCCTTCAATGGAATCAAATTACCAATTTTTGTGGTGAAATGATTAGCATGACATTCAATGGAAATGAGTTGTTTTGCCTGTGTAGGCAAATCCACACCAGTAGTTTAAACACCTTATAGGACTATTTCAAGCAAATGATATATATACAGCTGAATGGTCTGTGTGAATATAAAATATAACACATAAATACACTACACATGTATATAAACAAATACGTTATGCGAATATATGCTAGGGAGTCTTGAAACAGTTAATTCTTGGGGGAACCTACTGTAGTATCACAGTGAAGAATGATACATTCATTATAAAATGTAACACATGCACACACTGCTGCATCAGTGGATTGCCACTCTTAAGCCCAACCAAAGAGGAAATATTTTCTTACCTCAATGTCTATAACTTTTTCATTAGCATTATCTATTAGAAATCGTGCCAGTGTCCCAGGAGTGGTTCTATATGTCAAGATAATAGAGTTTTTGGGGTCCTGACACCATTGTATAAAGAGATCTCTTGAAAACCCACACTCAAGATCTGGCTGACTGGCAAGGACAACTTTAGGACTTGGAACTCGAGCCAAATCTGCAAGTCCATGACAGAGGGAAAGATGACGAAACTGAAAAGGATTATTCCTCTTATCTTCAAAGCATCTCATCAGTTTGTCACTCATCCATTCAACCTGTATGTCACAAAGCAATAACAAAAAAACCCTATCATGTTGGTACATCATCACACCTTTCCAGCAAAACAAATCTGGCCTATGTGTTGCCTTTAATTAGAATCTATGCATATACTATATGCAATACAGTTAGTTAACTTGTCAATATAAACCAGTGTAAGACCTAAACTACTAATGACTTTCCTACTCTGATTTTATACCACCCAAAGTTTAATACTATAAATTACTGTTCTGCAAAGATGAAACTCAAGTACTTAGCAGAACAATACCATTGCTTTCCTATAAAACACAACAAATTGGATTTATGCAAATATTTGATGTAGCCACACAAGTAAGCTAAATGTTCTACCAAAACAAACCTGAGATTTTGAGAACTCCACAACATTGTAGCTGACATTATTTAAAAGTGCTAAAGAGTAGACTCCTAAACCGGCATCTTTTGTCCTCCATATTTGATCAAGCAGTTGGGCAAGTTCCAAGACTCTACCCGCGGTGTCCACAGCAATTAGGACGTTTCCATCACCTCTAAGTGTTTCCAAGACATTTGCTGGAGGGGAAAAAAAACCACACAAGTAGATATTTAAGTAATAGTGTTTGGTACTCTTTCAAATTAATATTTTTCTTTTCATAGTATGAGGATAACCCTAATCCTTCAAAGTGCAGGTTCTCATTCATCTGTGACAGACACCAGGGATCCGGCAAAAGGCAAGGAGGGCTCAAGACCCTCAAGACTAGGCCAGGGTTGTCTTATACTTCCTTCCCCACAATCAGGCAAAATTGGACTAAGACTCCTGTGTAGCTGAGCCCACTTAGGAATGATAAATCACATGGGTACTAAATCAAACAGGCACAGAAATGATAAAGATTTCTACTCTAGTTGAATCTTCTCACAAATCAGTAAGGAAGGGAAGGTAAGACTCCTACTCTCATATCTAGTGCAAACCTCTGTCAATTTGTTGTGCTCATCTGGTGTGGTTTTAGGCCACAGACCACAGTTTCTGCGCTGTCACATTATGGTAAAACATTACATATAGGTTCATAGGACAAATACTCACTACACATACAAATCACAGCACAAAAGAATAACTGGTTACTTATGTGCTGCTATCTGTTTAAAAACCCCTACTGTTTGGCTTCTATCCTGAGATACCTACTTAGGCTCCTTAGTTTCTGCTTTTAGGTTAGTTGTGTTGAAGGGGTGGGAGTGTAAGGAGATCACATCCATCTTTATTGACACATTTCCTCTTTCCTTATTAACATCTTATTTTAATCAATTTTGCAACAATTATTTGGGAGGGGTTGATTGTGTTCACCATAGTCACACTGTAATTGCTAATCATAATCATTCAACAGTGTGACTATGATCCTGTTTTTAACAATATTGAATAGAACATGACAGATTATATACGTATTTATTCCATTAGATAAGCAAATGTAAAAACACCTGCAAGTAGCCAAAGTTTATTATGACCTGACTTCCAGTCTTGAACACTCCCCCCACCACTCCAACCAGTTCTGGGACTTTCGGCATGCAACAATGTAGTACATTAAATATCAATCCTTAAATTAGATTTTAATTAAATAATTTAAATCTACCTGTTTTTACTAGTCAAAATTAGATAGACATAACAGCAAAAACATCACATTACATAAAAACGATAGCTTTGACAAACCTTATTTATAACGCCAAATGCAGGAAAATCTGTAAGAAATTGGGCAAAATCATGTTGCTGCAGTTATGCCCCACAAAACTGTATCCAGGCACTGAAAATATTTAATTTAAACAAGTTGAAAGCTTCCTTCCCTCCATTCAGCTTCTGAGGCTCCCTAGGCCTCCCTTTTACCCCGGAATTGCCTGTAGGAGCTTCGGGACAGGTGCTTTAATAGTCCCAAACTGCCACTGGATGGCTGCCTGAGGTCCTGATCCCAGCCGCCGGTTTTTTTGTTTGTTTTGTTTTTTGTTTTACTATTAAAGGCTTCCCCCCACCACTGAAGCTTGCAAACACTTCCCCAGAGCAAAAACGAGTCCCAGGGAGCCTCTGAAGCTGAAATGGGAGATAGAAAGCTTTCAATTCATTTAAGTTAATTAACACTGGCATAACTATGACAACAAGATTTTGCCCAATGTATCTGTTTGATCTGTCTCTCTCCATTGTAAATCCAAGATTTCAGATGCTAAGGGTCCTTTGGTGGTGTGCTGTCAGGATTGTTTTGTTTTTAAAATGGAGTAATTCATGTTAGTTAATTAAAATATGTCAGCAGTATCTCTTCAAACTCAGGATGCAAAAGCTGAACTAACCACGAGAGACAAAGCTATATCCTAACTAACCAGGAAAGGCAATGTGAGAGACAGTCTTGGGAGAGTCATTTATTCACAGGGACCTGCAGCACCTTCAAGTCTTCAAATAGAAAGACGTGGGGGAGGAGTAAGGGAGCTGTTGCCTAGTAACGGTATAGAGTAGAGCCAGCAGAGATTAAAACAGAATGAGTACTGGGGCAGAGAGAAAGAGCAGAGTATGGAAAAAGAAAAGATCACCTGATTAAGTGGGACTATGATGCTTATAACTCATGCAGAGTTGTACTTGTACCACTTGTTAAGTAGCCCTTAAACCAATCTACTCTTCCAGTGGAAATGAACTCCCTAACTATAAAGATTGCATAGACTTCAAAAAGTTCTGCAGAACTTAACTGTGGAGCACTGGGGCCTCAATCAAAAAGTCCCTGTAATGTATCCAGAGCAGCTTCCCCCCCCCCCCTTTAAAAGACTTTAAAGCAGTGGATTTTAACATAGTGCTCACATGGGGAAAAGTACTCTTTCTGATAATATTTTGTACAAGAGCTGTTTTGAAAATCTATGAACAGAATACATACTTACCATTTTTAATCAATTTCACGAACACAAACATTTTATCTTTAAATTAAAGTTGTAAACAATACAAGATCTTAATTTTTCTAGAAAACTATTCACCTGGTTCTAGTCTGTAAGTTGGAAATAAACTCACAGTCTTATCCAGAGAGAATAACTACATGTCTTATTTTCTTATAACACTCATGTTGCACAAAACCAACACTGGGATTTAAAAATCTGTTAAGAACAGAGATTTTATCTCCATTGTTGGTACTTTAGTTGCTACAGCAAAATACATACTTAGCAGTTGTTCATCTCTTTGCTTCCGTCTTGGCTGAACATAAGTAGCATTAAAGGAATCAGTGATAAGCAAGGAAGGCCTACTTAACATTTCCAGAGAACATCCATTCAAATGTCTGAAAAAAAGAAGTCATATCAGGATTTCAGTGCTTTAATTAAACAAAGGCAGTGACAAAGTTAAAATATGTAGCATGTAGCAGAAATCTATTTTCCTTTCCATCAAGTCAATTTCTGTAATGAACAAATTTGAATTAGGACATGATCAATTTCATTGAAAGCCATCTTCATCTGTATATTTTCAATATTTTTATACTGAATCAGTGTGCATGATGCCTTTCAATTCTACAGAGAGAAACTGTCAAATCACTGTCCCTGAGGGAGGTAAAAAAGAAAAGGACAAAGAGGGACAACTGCAATTACTAAGGAATCCATCACAAGATAATACGTGTTGTATGGTAAAGCCTTTTCTAAATGTGCTCCCAAATGTCAGGTGCCTTTTTTACCACACCCCACTTTGCAACAGAAACTTTAACTCAATTAAATTTACAGCTGGGAGTACTTCTCTTGGTATGTGTTGGTGATTCACATAGTTATTAGTTTATATCCTAAAACATTTTAAGCAATTTACTTTAAAATGAACAGTCAAATAACTAAAACCAGATGGTAAATGTTTTGAAGTCTACCAGCGCCCTCTTCACACACTGATGTCTTGTCTTCACTCTTCAGACCAATTTGAAATGTGCAAAAGTTTTTTGTTCCAGAGCTTATAAAACTGTGACTATTTACAGCACTTACTCCTATGAGATATGGGCACAAACTGGTGGTTTGGTGGTTCCTGCCAGTTCATTTATTGGCGGACCAGGTGTTCAGTGCTTCAGAGCCCTGCCTCCTCCAGCAGGCACCCATTCGGAGGCAGCAGCCTGGCTTCTCTGCCCCGCCCCCTCCATTCGTGCCCATCTCTGGTTCCTATTTTAAGATCTCAACACTTCTCAAAACATTTATTGTTTCTCAATTGAACAATCACTCAGTAATTTGTTTTTTTTCATAGGCTCTTCAAAATAGCTCTGTTCCATGTACCTTACTGGTTTTAAGATCACTATTAACATTTTGAAATCCAAGAATAGCAAGCATAGTAATAAAATTCTGAACAAGTGAAATGAGGACAGGGCTGGTTGGACTTTAGGCGAGATCCAACAACCGAAGCTTTGTACAAAAGACATACACTTGGAATTTATGTCAAATCTCAGAACCGAATAGAGCATGAAGCTCAGAAAAATGTGTTCTCAAATAGTCCTCTCCATTACTTTCCAAGTCTTCTGCATTTCACTACTGTAATATTGTTGCTGTTTTATTAAATGTACTGGAATTAGGAATCCTTGTTGATCTACTGCAAGGAGACCTAGCAGTAAATTCAGAGCTACTTTTTACCCACCCTAGATTTAGAACACCATAATTACTTAAAAATAAAATCCAGATGACAACTGTACACACTCCGTAGGCTAGGTTTGTTGTTTGCTTCTGTAAGTAAAATGCAGATAACCTATAAAACACATTGAAGTACAGTTTCTGGATGAACTGAATGAATGTCTGAAATTCAATATTAAATTATGCTCTTTCTACCCACAGTAAGTTTTTTGTGTGAGATTTAAGGAAATTATTTTTTAGTAGTTGAGGACTAGTCTTTGTACTACTAAGCAGTATGACCGATGGATAATAAATTGCAGCTTTGGCAGCAGTCGAGAGAATCTCAGTGGTTTCTGCTCCCATGCTGCATTTAAACTGTAAGTTTTTTTAATAAAAGGGAGCTATTCCAGTCACCCTTGCTCTTAAATTCTGATCCATGCTTATGTGTATCTTTGCCTCATAAACAGCTTTACTATATCTTGACTATCAGTTCATGCTTTTAGATAACCATTAACATGGGCAAATACTAACAGCCTCCACATAACTAGATGGAGCATTTCTGTAAAATAGAAACAAACTGGTTTTCCTCTTCCTCTTTCAAGTCAGTGCAGTTTCAAGTATGATTAACACACAAATGTACAGAAATATTTGTTGATAACATCTTTGGCCTTATTTGGAAGCATGTATTGAATACAAGGCCAACAGTGTAGCAATCATTAAGGAATAACAGTAGTGTCAACAGGAAGCTAGTGATTTTTGTACATACATCTCCCTCTTGTGGTTGAAATCAACTGCGTAAACAATTTCTTCTTCTCCATCTTTAACAATCTTCCAAATCGTTCCACCGATCATGTGACCTGCAGGTAGCGGCGTAATGGATAAACCATGTCCTTTCCCTAGAAAAATAAGAGCAGTAATTCAGGCACAAACACACAAGGTTTACTTTAGTCATTTCTACTCTCAACACAGTTAAAACAGGGCATTAGTAATAGAGTTATCTCCAGGGGCTGATCATATTAATAAGGCATTTCATAAGTAACTTCCTCTGGAGCTTCGTGACGCAGTGGTTAAACTGCAGTACTGCAGCCAAAACTCTGCTCTTGATCCAAGTTCAATCCCAGGTAGCCAACTCGAGATTCACTCAGCCTTCCATCCTTCCGAAGATGGTAAACTGGGAGAGCAATGTGTAGCCTGCATAACTGAGCTGCAAACCACTCAGAGTGCTTTAAGTACTATAGGGCGGTATATAAGCAGCACACTTTTACTTTGCAGTATGCACTAAAGTCTTACTGTAATGTACAGAACTGCTTCATATCTACTCAGATGATTTGTGAACCAAGACTAGTTTCTTTTGGCTTGGCTTGATGATTTCCCCTCTTATCTTAGCAGTCCATTTTATATACATGTTGTAACTTAAAGAAGCAGTTTGCTGAGTTTGCTTGCTCCTCTTCCCTTCAAAACTTTTTTTTGTGTGAAAAAAACACAGCGGGTGCATTTGGAGAAAAGGACAACTCAGAATTTTATAAAAACCCTGTTTGCCAAAGGAAAAGCAGCATGGTGACACACAATGCCTAATCATTCTTACTGCAAGCAGAAGCATCTGAACAAACTATGGACTAGCCGCCTTGGGTCCTTTTGAGGAGAATATTTTAAATAAATAAACAAATTCTTGCACCCAAGCCCTGTAATCTGATTTATCTCCCTCCAACATCCAAAAGCAACATCCTACAGTTTGTAATGGATTTATTCACCTGGCTTCATGGCACAGTGGTTAAATTGCTGTAAGGTAAAGGTTCCCCTTGACAATTTGTCCAGTCATGTCCGACTCTAGGGGGCAGTGCTCATCTCCGTTTCCAACCCATAGTTTTGTCCGAAGACAATCTTCCGTGGTCACGTGGCCAGCACGGAACGCTGTTTACCTTCCCACCGTGGTGGTACCTATTTATCTACTTGCATTTGCATTCTTTCGAACTGCTAGGTTGGCAGGAGCTGGGACAAGCGACAGGCGCTCACTCCGTCGCGTGGATTCAATCTTACGACTGCAGGTCTTCTGACCTTGCAGCACAGAGGCTTCTGCGCTTTACTGCAGCCAAAACTCTGCTCACAACCTGAGGTTCAATCCCAGGTAGTTGGCTTGAGCCAACTCAGCCTTCCAGCCTTCTGAGGTGAGTAAATTGAGTACTCAGCTTTTGGTGGCGGGGGTGGGGGGGAATGTGTAGCCTGCATAATTAAATTACAAACTGCCCCAAGAGTGCTTTGAGTGCTATGGGGTGGTATATAAGCAGCACATTTTGGTGTGTGGTTTTTTGGCTTCTCCTAGAAGAGAAAAGCCAGATTGCAACAAGCAAGTGCCACTGTTGCAATCAGGTTAGCTGTTCTCACTTGCATCAGGTTCATAGTTTGTTCAGCTGTTCTCACTTGCACTTATTCCCAACAAGCTAAAATTCTGCAGGATTCTGGCTTGCTATTGTATGGCATTGTGCCTTTAAGATTTAAATCTGAAGACAAGCAGTGTCTTGTTTTTCTATTGATTTATAAGCTTTTATTGCTCCGAGAGCCTTTCCAACTGAAGAACAAACTGAAAAGAAACAACATGTAACTTACTGCAAGAGGTTCCCTTTAGGAATTAATGATCTATGAAAACCACAAGGCAATATAATTCTGATCTTGCTAAGGGAAACATACTCTTGCTCCTCTTTTGCAGAGGCAGGGTGAGAAAAGGGTTGATTGCTCAGTATGCTGAAAATGGTTTGCAGAGGCTGGTCAATATGGAGCAACCAATTCTAGCCAACGCTTCCTCTTTGATTAGTTTGATGAACGGCATTTCATCTGATCAGATGGCACACAGTTAAATGATTATAATATCAACATGTACTTAAGACAGAAATCTTACGAAGTAGACAAGTACACACATCTTTAAGAAATAAAGAAAACAAAAAACATCAAATTAATAATGTATGTAATTATTTCAAAGCATCAAAAGGTGCTTCTTCCATTTTATTATTCTGATAGCCTATAAACAACAGTTGACAAATTAGCTAGAAACACCACGGAAATCCTATTCATGACAGAAATATCCTTTGACTTCAATCACTGACATCAAGCTATTTAATTTAAATACAGTTAAATACAGAGCAGTTCTGCTACTCTTCATTCATAGCAAGGGAAATAAATAATAAGGGTTTCAATGGATAGGGTTGTTCCCAAAATAATTCTCTGTGTAGAGTGAGGGGAATACACATTTTATTCAGGAATCACACCAAACCATGGTTAAAGGTATGTATCAGCCATGCCACAGATAAAAGCATTTACAGCAGGACTGATGTGATCAGTATTCGCTGGCTCACTTATCCATGGTCTGAAAATATTAAAAATATTTTTTTAATCCTTCCAAATATTTTTTCGATTAAATTACCAGAACTGGCCACTAGAGGGAGCCAGAGACCATACTATGTATAGCCACGTTCTTCATCATCAAAGATGGTAGGGTCTTGGAACCGATCCAAGGGGTCCTACTGTACTCAGATATTGGCCCAGAGCAGATGTAATGCTGCCAAGTTTCTCTGTACCATTTGTATATATGTATGTTTTCTTACATCCCCACAGGTGTCAGTTTTTTTTCCTCCTCAGTCACCCAGCATTTCATGTCACTAAGTCTGGGTCCCCACACAACTTCAATGTTATTGTTCCTTATAATTTTCTTGTTTTCTGTAGATCCCAAGGTTACTGTAAATCATGCCTCCTTCTTGTGCATGGCTGGTGGAATTTTTGACTCTATTTGCTAAATTCATGAGCACGTGAAGAGTTGAACTTTATTGTTCTTTATTAAATTTATATCTTGCCTTTTCTCCAAAAATTTCAAGATGGTATGCACTACTCTCCTCCTACTCACTTCATAACTCTATGAAGTAGATCAGGATGATAGATAGTTACTGGCCTATGGATCACCCAGTGAGATTTCACAGCCAAGTCAGAAATTGAACCAAGGTCACCTGAGACCAAGATCAATGCTGCTTGGGCAGATTCTCAACAGGAAAAGAATATCATTTATTTCAACAGTCTGGCATCCATAACACTGTAAGATCATTTGCCTTTTTTGCTTTTTTTGAAAGATAAAAAAATATAGTTTGGACAAAATAAATGGCAAATCCCATATGGTAAAATAACAAACTATCATTTCAGTTAAATTCTTTTATTACCTTTCAAATTCACAATCTGAGAAAATTTTAGTTGCTGTATTTTATCAAAAGCTGCATCCACATCATCCAGGGTAAACAAAGTAAAGTCTTCCGTATTGTGGCGTGACTATCCAAACAAGAACAGAAAAATATTATTATGTGTAATGATCTTATTCACACACAATTTCAATTGGATTTATTAAGAAAGTGAACTATACCTGGTAGAGATCATACATGAACATCTGCCCCATTTTGTACACTGGGATGGTTGCATAAATAGCACAATTCAATCCCATTTTTCCCACTGCATACGGAAGTGCACCCAAATGCAAAGGATCAGGATGTGAAAGAAGTACTGCATCAACCTGATGAACATGTCTGTAAAAGAAAACCAGGAGATGGGGAAACTGCATGCTATTCTACCATTACAGAAATTAAACTCTCTCTATGCTGGTATAAAGCATATCATTTAACAAATACACTTTCTGATGTTTTTTAATGCCAGCTACAGTTTGGTTCCTTAATTTCCTTCAATGTATGATAATGTCTCCTAAGGAGAGTTCTTGTCCAGGGATACTTCCATGTAGGGGGGAAAAGGAAAGGTGGTTCTGCATATTCCTCCCTTCCCTTGGCTGTCCTAAAAATTCTTCTGGAGGGTTGTGAGACTTCCAGAATGAGGCAGAATACTATATGGAATGAAGGGAATTAAGGAAAATTGCCACCACTCCCTTGGAAAGACTTCCATGAATTCCCATAAAACTTTTCAGACTAAATGCCTGATGAAGATGTATCCACAAACACTCACATAGAACTGTTTTTGGGGTGCCACGGCTTTTAAAAATTTTTCTTTCTATTTTTGCCCAGATGACTAAAGGAATCCTTCCACTCTACTGGAAGAGGAGACACTTAGGATCCAAGCCATTTATTTGATGTTTTAGCATGTTTCAAGCTGTACAATAAGAATTGAGAACAAAATTTACTGGGGCCAAATTTGGATAACAATAAAATGGTACAAGGAAAAAGTGTGTTCTTTGACTGGGCAGAAACAGGTCCAACAATCTGGTATACAATCATTCTACTGGCTTTAGCATAAACCTTGAATTTTAAATAACAGGCATTAATAATCTAAATTTGCACACAGGCATCTGTTTATATTCCCTTACAATAAGCTCATTTCAAAAATATAGCAGAAAATGTTTCTGCATGATTTAGAAAGGAAGAGCTCTTCAGTTCAAGCCAGATTCTACTTACTTCCTCAGGGAATCAATGATATCCATAGAAAAATTCTCATCCCAGCCACAATCTAACAGAAAACGAAACTCATCGACCTGAAGTAAATAACAGAGAGCAGATTCTTCCTGCACCCCTGAGAGGGTGGTTAGCTTGATAATTGATGTCATTCTTTACAAGTAGCTACTGTAAGAGAACAAAGTGCATTTTAAAACCCAAAGAAAACATTTGTCATAATGCTGCTCTGTACTTTAACTGCATCAAATCCTAGAAAACATGACAAAACAAAACCCATATTATCTATCCACTACTTTCACGCACATACGTATCTGTATCCAAGAGTCCATCAAATGGAAGCACTCCCATAAGAGCCTATAGTGATGGAAATAAAGTTGATTCTAATAGGCCTGGATCACCAAGCTTTATTCACACCAAGCAAGTTTTATTCACACCAATTATTTTCTTTCATGTAAAATTTAAGAAAGGTTGCTATTTGCTGCTCTGAGTAAAAATATGGCACTGTTATTTTATTTATTTATTTGACTTTTATACCATTATGTTCTGCGCTGTCAAGTTGCCTTTCAACTTACAAGAACCTTAACTGGGTTTTCAAGGTATGTGAGAAGTTAAACGAGTGGTTTACCATTGCATCCCCTAGTGATCTTTCATGATCCAAGTGGGGATTTGAGCCCAGATCTCCTGAGTCCCAGTTTGTCACTTTGCCCAGTATACCACACTGGCTCTCTGTGCTTGGGGACATTTGAAATGCTGTACTTGGGGACATCTGAAATGAGCAAAAGACACACTTCCTACATCGAATACCAGAAAAACAACCATGTCAGCTAGGGAATTCTGGAAGTCATGCCCCCCCACCCCCCGGTAACTAAGGTCTGTCGTATATGAGGTAGTCAAGCATTCACTGATTTATTTTAACTGTGAACAGTAAGAGGCCTGTCTAGGAGAACCAATAAAGGAGCTTTTGTATTCTCGAAGGCTTTCACGGCCGGGATCCGATGGCTGTTGTAGGTTTTCCAGGCTGTTTGGCCGTGTTCTGGAGGTTTTTCTTCCTAACGTTTCACCAGTCTCTGTAGCCAGTATCTTCAGAGGACAGGAGTTTAGAACACAGACAGAGTTCTAACTCCTGTCCTCTGAAGATGCCAGCCACACAGACTGGCGAAAAGTTAGGAAGAAAAACCTCTAGAACACAGCCAAACAGCCTGGAAAACCTACAACAACCAAAGGAACTTTTATTTAAAAAATAATAATCTACAACTGAGAAATGAAGAAGCACTGTGGAACTGCCTATTCAGTCCAGTCTTTAGGAGAAATGAACAGTATCATAAAGCAAACCAATGCAGCCAAAAATCCCCTTTCATACACACTTCAAAATGGTTCAACCAAGCTGGTGAAAATGGATCTTAGATCCCAAACAGAAATAAAATACAAATACAGAAATAGGACCACTAAAAACAGCAATAGTTTACTTACTGATCAGAATAGGGGTGGTATTTTTGGAATTCAAGGACTCCCAGTCCCATAATGTGGTGGGAATCCTCAGGCTGAGTTATGGGATCCAGAACCCTCACACCAACAGGAGATAGAGCAGCCCCCTCACCTCCATGCGGTTCCTTTGCCATTTCTTCAAACTGTTAGAAAAATATCCCTCTGCACAGCCCCCATGGAAACTCATTGCATCTTTGCAAGTCACAGGAAACCCTCTTTATTCCCATATTGCGGCAGGACACTTTTCTAACGATTCGAAGACACAGTGCACAGGTGATGAAGCTGCTCTACCTCCTACCAGATTTAGGGCTCCCAGTCCTATCATTTGGGGGGGGGGGGTGAACTGAGGAATTATGGGACTCAGCACCCTTAAATTCCAAAAATCCCATCCCTAGATGAGAGTCATCATCATCTTAGAACTGCAAAGTGTAAGTGTGATGTGACAGACAAGTTTTAAGAGAGGCTGATAACACCCTGCTTTTGCATTGCCTGCCTTCCCAACCTCTCAAACTGTGGCAACAGCTGAGGTTCCTGCTGCCACCTGTTGCCATCAAAATCCAGCAGCAACTGTGGCAGCTCTCTATGGGGCAGGAGAGCGCCTGAGTGCCTTCCTGCACAACTCTGGCGGTCTGCTTCTATCAGTGGTGCCAAGCTGGAATAAAAGAAGCTACAAAAATACCTCAAAGGGGGAGGGGAATGAAGCCCATGTGCTTCCTGTCCTTGCTTTACAAGGCTTTTTAAAAAACTGTAGATGCACTCTGTCTAGCTACTCTCTTTTACTTGAATGATGAAAACAAGACACTCTCACAAACGAATTTATGAGTCAAATATTACAAACTGCACAGTCCCAGGACGCTCCCAGAAGAAGGGAACGGTAAACCATTTCTGAGTATTTGCTACCTAGGAAACCCTGAAAAGGGTTGCCATGTCCAAACTAACTTGACAGCACACAATTATTATTATTCCTGAAATCTATCGCTAACATGTGATGATAAAATAAATGACTCTCTACTCCACTGTAGGCAACAGTTCCTTCTGTTTGTCAACAGACAGATTTTTGCCAATATAGATGTCACCAGAATTTGGTTTTTTTTTTAAAAAGCACAACAGGAATTTCAGCATTCTGATTCATCACATATAAAATCATGATTCTGTAAGATCTGGCTCAAACAGATTTCACATATGGCCAACTGTACTTCTGCCATACATGTGACATAGTGTTCAATGTAGTGACCAGCATTGTAAAAAAGCAGCCACTCAAGTATCTTTCAAGTAAATCCCCAAAGAATTAACTACAATATACAAAAGCCATTATATGCAAATAAACTTAAGCTGACATGAAATAAATATGTCTGGCACATGTTGAGTTGCAATATTATAAGATCCCTTATCGCACGTTTTAAACCATTGTGGAATCTAAAGCTTCCATTCTCAACCTTTTTTTTTTTTTGGCCACAGCCATAAACACAATATAGGCTGAATCAGGATTGTATACTGTAAGTTGCATAAGAAACCTTGTAAGGTGGTGTGTGAAGAATTGTGGCCCCTTCAAATGTGCCAAGGGCTCCCAGGGCCATATGCCCCCTGTTGGGAATGGCTGCCCTAAAGCATAGGCTTAATGCTTTTTAGGGTGTATTTCTAAGCCAAACTAGACATGATCACCACCAAATCTCAGGTAAGTGGTGTGGGGGACAGCAATTTAAAAAGCACTGGGGGCAGGCAAGTAGAATTAAACCATCCTCTCTTCCTATTTATCTCCTGGTGTGGTTCCAAGCCCTGGAAACAGTAAAAGTGTTTGTGTGTGAGGGAGTATTTTCAGGAGAGACCATGATGATGGTTAAAGGTTTAAAACCAGGATCCTGCCAGCCTCCACTAAGCTTCAGATGTCTTTCTGCGTGATGTGTATCAGTTCAACATGGCCCAAGTTGGGGCATGCTGTGTCGGATCTGATATTAAATGGCACATCCCACCTTGTCCATCCTTATCTTCTTGACAGCCTGCTTTATGTGGAAACACACATCTGCTACTGCCATATACACCCCGTGGCCATTTCTCCCTGAGGATCGCCCTTTGCACATGCTCATGCTAAATTTTGAAAGGGATACCTCTGCAGTTCCTCGATTTTGATATTTACATTTTTATCCTAAGTGCCACAGGGTTTTCAGCTGGACTCAGAGTTGGGGGGGGGGGAATCGACTCATCCGCTTCGTGCATTCACTTCTGTTCTTACCTGTCCGGTAGCCCCTAGCAAGCTCCCGGTCCCTAAACCTACTGGAGACCTGAATGGAGCCCGACTCCCGTCAACCACTCCCCGCTCTCCTCACAGCCGCCGCCATTTTGCCCGGAAAAGGAAGAGAAAGCCGGCAGGAGCGCGGGAGGCGGGAGGAGGAGGAGCGGGGGGAGATCGTGGTCTGTACTAACAGCGCAATTTAGAGGGGTAGACAAATGTGTGACGGGACAGCTTATTCGTTAATTAAGACACTTGACTGAACAACTTTTACAATATGGTAACAGGCGTGCCACAAACACATTTCAAGTTTTTTCGAGTGAAAGATGCTGCGGAGGGTAAATGTTCTTTCCTCCCCCCCCTCTGACTCTTCCCCTCTATTAATGGTTCCTTCCACCCGTCGTCGGGGGTGAATTTTCTGGGGCCTTTATTTTCGCGTCCTTGAGAACAGAGGCTGCTGGTCTGACCTCTCAGGACAGGTATGGGGGCAGGAGGGCGTTAAAAAGTGGGAGATGTGAGAGAATGGGTTTAATTGAGGTTGAGAAGGTTCTGGGCAAATAAATGATGCCTTTAATGGAGCATAAGGGGAAGGTCTGGTTTGCAGAGTTAACTACGTGATGTTGATTCGGATTAACCGTTGCCACTGATTCTTGGGCTCATAGTCGTTGCCTGAATAGACTCGCACCCAGGAGTAAGTCTTACTAGCTTTTAGTGGTGTTGGCTTGCGAGCTTCTTTGTAACTCCTTTAGTTCCGTTATTTGCGCCTCCTCTGTAATCCCGTTGTCATCGCCATTTTTTTGCCTATCTAATGTAGGTATGAAGACTGAAATCCTATGTAAGAATTAATAGTGCTTATCGGTACCTTAAGTTGGGTAGGAAGGGAGGCCTGTGTCTTCACATAAGGCTACTTGTGCTCTCTGGAAAATGCTAAATATTACTTTGTAATATGTAATAGCTTCTGCCTGAAAGTACCCGAGATGGAATGCAGTTAAGGTGTGATTGTCATTATCTATTCGGAAAGATCTGGCCAGAATCAGTAGTTGGGACAAAGAAGTTTGTCCTGCTTTTATCCGGCCAAGATGCGGTTGTACCACTCCACATGAGGGAAATCAAAATTAAAAGTGAATTTCCAGGCTTAGAAAAAAGTAGGGGAAGCTGGGTCACCAAAGGGGCTGAAATTGACCCCCAGACCCCTACAGCTTGTGTACTTCTGTTAGAGAGAGATATTTTTCTCTCTTAATCTCATCTGGTGAATTAGCAGCAAGTACTCATAGTGCATAGTTTGGGTAGACAATATATATATATATATTTGTAAAAAAAAGTCTGCAAGATGGTCCACTTGCAAATAATTTTAAATGTTTGGAAAGTTCATAAGTCTTTGTGGTTACCTGCCTTTTGAATACTATGTTTCTTTGCTTCCTTTTCTACCAGCAACTATGATGAAAATTCTTCAGCTTCTGCGAGATCACTGGGCTTTAGGTTTAGTTCCTTTGGGATTTGTTGTTGGATGCTACTTAGACAGGAAGAATGATGAGGAACTGACACTCTACAGAAACAAGAGCAAGTTGTTTCAAAGGTCAGTTATGCTAGGAAAGTGTCCTACCAATCAATGTGATAGCAATGCTTGAAAATGTGAATTGTTAGTGCAGCGCGTGAGTTTGATACTGAAGAGCCAGAGTGGGCAAAGTGTAACTGTCCAGATGTTGCTGCCTAGAGCTAAAGGAAGTTGTAGTCCAGCAACATCTGGAGGGCTGCACTTTGCCCATCCTTCTTGAAGACCATTTGGAAGAATCATTTAGGCGAGAATATTGCCCAGAATCTTGACTGGCATTGTCTGACTTATTCATATTAAGTAAATTTTAGGTTTAATGGGCTACATTTTTATTTCCAAGTTAAGATGTTGGCACTTAAATTTCTGAGTCAGTTGCTCCCAACCTTGGGTCCCCAGATGTTCTTGGACGAAAACTTCCAGAAACCTTTGCCAATAGCTGTGCTGGCCAGGATTTCTGGGAGTTGCAGTCCAAGAACATCTGGTGACTAAAGGTTGGGAACAACTGTTCTAAGTCTTAAGTGCCTGTTCCCATATCAATCTGCTCATGTTTTAGGATGACACAAAATTTTTCCAGGTGGTGAAGACCAGAAGGGATTGTGAAGAGCTCCAGAAGGATCTCTCCAAACTGGGAGAATGGGCGGCAAAATGGCAAATGTGTTTCGATATAGAAAAATGTAAAGCAATGCACATTGGGGAGAAAAATCAAAAATTTAGTTATCAGTTAATGGGTTCTGAGCTGTCTGTGATGGATCAGGAAAGAGATCTTGGTGTGTTGGTGGACAGCTCTACGAAAGTGTCAACCCAGTGTGCGGCAGCAGTGAAGAAGGCCAATTCCATGCTAGGTGTCATTAAAAAGGGGATTGAAAATAAAACAGCCAACATTATAATGTCATTGTACAAAACGCTGGTAAGGCCACACCTGGAGTATTGTGTACAGTTCTGGTTGCCGCACCTCAAAAAAGACATTGTGGAACTGGAAAAGGTGCAGAAGAAAGCGACTAAAATGATGATTGGCCTGGGGCACCTTCCTTATGAGGAAAGGCTACAGCGTTTGGGGCTCTTTAGTGTAGAGAAAAGGCGCCCAAGGGAGGACATTATTAAGACGTATAAAATTATGCAGGGGATGGATAAAGTGGATAGAGGGAAGCTCTTTTCCCTCTTGCACAATACTAGAACCAGGGGACATCCACTCCGATTGAGTGTTGGGAGAGTGAGAACAGATAAAAGAAAATATTTCTTTAGCCAGCGTGTTGTTAGTCTGTGGAACTCCTTGCCACAGGATGTGGTGATGGCATCTGGCCTAGATGCCTTTAAAAGGGGATTGGACAGATTTCTGGAGGAAAAGTCCATCACAGGTTACAAGCCATGATGGGGATGTATAATCTCCAGGCTTAAAAGGAAGGTACTTCAAAATGCCAGATGCAGGGAAGTGGTATCAGGAGACAGGTATCTAGTTGTCTCGTGTGGTCCCAGAGGCATCTGGTGGGGCCACTGTGAGATACAGGGAGCTGGACTAGATGGGCCCTTGGCCTGATCCAGCAGGGCTCTTCTTAGGATCATTTGCCACCACCCTTTCCCATGTTCCTCTTGCATGTAAGGTGGGGCTGTAAACAACAAAGGATATATATATATATAGTGGTGCCATCATTTGGAGTATCCCCCTCTCCTCTGCCACTTCTCCCCAAGATTTGCTTGCCAATGAATACTGGCACCATTTATACAGCTACCAAAAACCTGAATTGCATGCCATAATGTCCATCTCCCGGCAGAGCAGAAGCTATCAGTGGAACAGATACTGCTGTACCCCATGCTCTCCCTGTCTGTTCTAAAGGAGTCTTCTACACCTATGGGTGTGAATGGAGAGATCCTGATTGGGCAGAGTCCCTGGTCACATAGAAGAGTGATGGAGATGTATTTTAAGCCCTTCTCACAAATGTCCAACTTTAATAGAAAAGCAGTTTGTAATTCCTCTTGCTTGAATGGCCGTGTAAACATGTCCTGACCTTCATTGAACACATAGAACCCCCCCAAGTTAACAATCACTCCAGCTGTAGTATCTAATACCCTTACTCTTTTTTTGCACAATCTGTTATTATGATAGATTCACACAGCGTGCATATCATTTGTTAACAATATTTTTAAAAATTCAAGATGGGTTGTGTCGAAATACATCAGTGAAGGCCATAATTTGATAGTTCCCTTTATGTTGGTGATCTTCTGTGATGCTGACATTTAGCTGTTGATCTAATTACAGATACATACACAAACAAACAAACTGAAGGATATAATGGTTGTTGTAGGTTTTTCGGGCTGTTTGGCTGTGTACTGGAGGTTTTTCTTCCTAACGTTTCGCCAGTCTCTGTGGCCGGCATCTTCAGAGGACAGGAGTTAGAACTCCTGTCCTCTGAAGATGCCGGCCACAGAGACTGGCGAAACGTTAAGAAGAAAAACGTCCAGAACACAGCCAAACAGCCCGAAAAACCTACGACAACCATCAGATCCCGGACGTGAAAGCCTTGGAGAAAACATTGAAGGATATAACTTTGAGAGTTGAGAATTCTGACTTTCTATTTTGCCATTGTATATAGCCTCAGAAGCCCCAGCCAACATAGCAAAGATCAGGGATTCTGGGTGTTGACATCCAAAACATCTGGAGGCTAAAGGTCAAGAGTCATTGTATTAGTGGACAAGATAGGCATAGACCTGTGGAAAATATGTAGGGATAAGAACATATGTCCATGTGCTATTTGATGAACGGAGGCTACAAGGGATTTAATTCACAAAAACTTGTTTTAAAATATTTTTTGAACATGAATTAATACTTTTTTCTAGTTACTTTGAATGTTGTTGGAGAAAGCAGTGTAGACATGAGGGCTTGCTTTTCAAATATGCAAAATAGCCATTTACTTAACAGAGCATATTTTAAAATTTCTAAGTTTCATTCTGGAAGAATTCATTCCTAACTCTATCGTCCTTTATTTTTCTTTTCCTAGGCCACTAAAACCTGGAGAAGAAGTCACGTGGAGATAATATCTCAAATCAAAATACATCTTTACAATTAAAGTTAACGGTATAAGACATAAGATGTGTGAATTTATATCATGTGGAACAAGAGACTTTTGTTCTAAATATTTCATAGAATCATAGAATAATGACGTTGAAAGGGGCCTATAAGGCCATCGAGTCCAAGCCCCTACTCAATACAGGAATACAAATCAAAGGATATCTTCCAGGTGGTTGTCTAAATTTCTCTTTAATAGTTCCAGTGTTGGAGGACTGACCACCTCTCAAGGTAATTGATTCCATTGCTGTACTGCTCTAACAGTTAGGAAGTTTTTCCTGATATTCAACCAAAATCTTATTTCCTGTAATTTGATCCCATTGTTGCGTGTCCTGCATTTTGGGATGATTGAGAACAGATCTGCCCCTCTTCCAAATGACAGCTTTTCAAGTATTTGAAAAGTGCTATCATATCTCCCCTCAGACTTTTCTCAAGGCTAAACATGCTGAGTTTTTTCAGTCTTTCTTCCTGGGGCTTGGCTTCCATTCCCCTGATCATCCTTGTTGCCCTCCTCAGAACTTGTTCCAATTTGTCAGCATCCTTCTTGAAGTGCAATGTCCAGAACTGGACACTACTCAAGATGAGGCCTAACCAGTGCCGAACATAGGGAAACTATACTTCTGTTAATGCAGCCTAAATTAGCATTTGCCTTTTTTGTAACCACATCGCACTGTTGGCTCATGTTCAGCTCGTTATCTACAATGATTCCAAGATCCTTCTTGCTTGTAGTATTGGTGAGCCAGGTATCCTCCATCTTGTAATTGTGTGTTTGGTTTCTTTTTTCTAGATGCAGTATGCACTTATCCCTGTTTGATTGCAGAAGAATTAATCATGGGAATACTTCAGTCACTTTCAAATATAATTCTAAAAGCCTGTCTCTGCATTTATGAATTTTGTTTTGAGTTTTCAAAGACACATCTTTCAGGCCCACCTCTATATGATTTTACGAGGAGCTCAGAAAGTTACTTTTAAGAAGAAGAAGAAATATTACATCTGAAATGTGGATGATTTTGGCATGTCACTTTTTCCAGTCTTAAAAGTAATTTTCTGAGCCATGTAACTTTGGAATTCTTGCCACAACATAGATCTTCTTTAAATAAAAATATGTTCACTTAAAAAGGCATTAGGGGTTTGCAAAATAATAGTTGCCTTTATTTTTCTGACTATACTCTTTAATGTTATTTTTATAGTACAAGTATCTTTTGGGATTTGTTAATTATATATTGATTTTAAAAGGTCCTTGTAGAAAAGCAGCTTATAAGTGACAAATATTTCCTCAGAAGTAAATTTCAGTGTTCACTGGTTACTTTCCCCCATATAATTATGACTTCTGTGACTTTTATTTAGTAAACAAATTTTTTTAAGGTACATCCTTAATCCTTCCACTGAAATTGAGTGGACTTGAAAGTTTTTGGTTATACCCCTTCTTCAATTTTACAGTTCATTCCATGGTAACAAAAACTTAATGCACAGCATAGTGGAGCTGGTTGAAAACAAATGGAGATGCTTGATGTTAGTATGAAGGGTGGAAAATATTTCATGCACATTTAAGCTATCATATGAATTCACAATAATTGTGGCAGAATTATTTCATGCCCTGTGAGCGTAAGTAATTGATAATGTAAAAAAACAACACAATTTCATCCAATTCAATGCTTCCAACTATTTTGTCATTCCCAACACTCTTAAAGAGATGGATGAAGTTTATAACTACCAGTGATGTTCAGTTGTAGATGTAAGGTGTAATTAATTCTTTCTTCCCTTTCTGTAGTTAGTTCTGATGAAGGTATCCTAGTAGTAATTCACCTGGAGCCAATATTGGCACCGGAGATCTTAATGCTAAAAAATCATTATCATATTGTTGGTAATATTTTTATAATCTAGCCTCCTCACATACAAGACACCTGTGGCCCCATTAGTTGACACTGGTCAACTCCAGGAAGGAGGGGTAACTAAACTCCTGGGATACACCCAAGTATTTTGTAACAAGGACTAGGATAACTATGACTGAAATGTCATACCCTACTGGAGCATGTCAATTTCATATCCCGGTATGTCCTTACAACATGATCTTTTGCAATGGATATGATTTGCTTTGTACTTTCTGTGATTTCCAATAGGTTTCTTTCACCACAGTTATGTAGATTTAAGCATCCATATCCCTACTATTGTTCAGTAGAGTATGCTCTGTAATAGCAGAAACAAGTGTGCAGCTTCCACTTCAGTGGTGCTTACTCTGAAAGAAATCTTCCTATTAGTTGCATCTTAATGAGGGAATACTCAAACCCTCTTGTTGCAGAGTTTTGAAGGCACCATATCCTGTACTAACAGAAGGCAAGCTGCAAAAATTAAGAGGTGAGGGACTGGAACAGTAGTTCCCAACCTTGGGTCCCCAGATGTCCTTGGACTATACAACTCCCATTAATTCTGGCCAGCATAGCTAGTGGTTCAACATCAGATCCCTTTGACATCCAAAGCGGAGTGAAACACGGCTGTGTCCTCGCGCCGACCCTGTTTGGGATCTTTTTTGCTGTCATGCTGAAGCACACCTTTGGAACTGCAACAGAAGGTGTCTATCTCCGGACTAGATCAGATGGAAAGGTCTTTAATCTCTCTAGATTGAGAGTGAAGACCAAAGTCCAACTGAAATGCATGCGGGGCTTCCTCTTCGCCGATGATGCAGCTGTTGTTGCCCATTCTGCTGAAGACCTCCTGATTAGGCATCCTTCACTCTCGAGAGACTATGGTAATGTGCTCTGAATAGAGGTCTTGGAACAGCGTCTAGTGTGGCTGAGAAGGCCAATACGAGAGTGACAATCCCTTCCACACTGAAGACAAATACAATCTGTCCCCTGTCCAGCTCCCTAATTTTGCTGGTTTCAGAACTGCTTCTTTGCCTCGGCCTGCTGAACAAGTGTCTCTTCAAAATGGGAGAGGCCATGATGCATCGCCTGCCTCCAGGCTGAACGCTCAGATGTCAAACTTTCCCATCTGTTGAGGTCCATTCCTAAGGCCTTCAGATCCCGCTTGCAGATATCCTTGTATTGCAGCTGTGGTCTCCCTCTGGAGCACTTTCCCTGCACTAATTCTCCATACAGGAGATCTTTTGGAATCCGACCATCAGCCATTCTCACGACATGCCCGAGCCAACGTAGACGTCGCTGTTTCAGTAATGTATACATGCTAAAAATTCCAGCTCGTTCTAGGACTACTCTATTTGGAACTTTGTCCTGCCAGGTGATACCAAAAATGCGTCGGAGACAACGCATATGGAACATGTTCAGCATCCTCTCCTGCCATGCACAAAGGGTCCAGGACTCACTGCAGTACAGGGGTGTACTCTACACAAGCTCTATAGACCTGGCTCTTGGTATATGCTGTCAGCTTCTTATTAAGCCATACTCTCTTTGTGAGTCTAGAGAACATGGTAGCTGCTTTGCCGATGTGTTTATCCAGCTCGACATCTAGGGAGAGAGTGTCAGAGATCGTTGAGCCATGGTACACAAAGTGAAGATCTCCAACAACTTATGAATCATTTTAGTAAGGCTTGCCAAGACTTTGGATTAACAATCAGCCTGAAGAAAACACAAGTCATGGGCCAGGGCGTGGACTCACCTCCCTCTATTACCATCTCTACACAAGAATTGGAGGTTGTTCATGACTTCGTGTACCTTGGCTCAACGATCTCTTGACACTCTCCCTAGATGTCGAGCTGGATAAACGCATTGGCAAAGCAGCTACCATGTTCTCTAGACTCACAAAGAGAGTATGGCTTAATAAGAAGCTATCCAGGTCTATAGAGCCTGTGTCCTGAGTACACTCCTGTACTGCCGTGAGTCCTGGACCCTTTGTGCATGGCAGGAGAGGAAGCTGAACACGTTCCATATGTGTTGTCTCCGAAGCATTTTTGGTATCACCTGGAAGGACAAAGTCCCAAATAGAGTAGTCCTAGACTGAGCTGGAATTTTTAGCATGTATACATTACTGAAACAGCGACATCTACGTTGGCTCGGGCATGTCGTGAGAATGGCTGAC
Organism: Intellagama lesueurii; assembly: GCA_037013535.1. Lineage (NCBI taxonomy): Eukaryota > Metazoa > Chordata > Lepidosauria > Squamata > Agamidae > Intellagama > Intellagama lesueurii. The sequence continues at coordinate 26,270,526 of JBAJHW010000001.1, forward strand.
GGTCGGATTCCAAAAGATCTCCTGTATGGAGAATTAGTGCAGGGAAAGCGCCCCAGAGGGAGACCACAGCTGCGATACAAGGATATCTGCAGGCGGGATCTGAAGGCTTTAGGAATGGACCTCAACAGATGGGAAGCCTTGACATCTGAGCATTCTGCCTGGAGTCAGGCGGTGCAGCATGGCATCTCCCAATTTGAAGAGGCACTTGTTCAGCAGGCCAAGGCAAAGAGGCAGTCCCGAAAGCAGCAAAATCAGGGAGTTGGACAGGGGACAGATTGTATTTGTCTTCAGTGTGGAAGGGATTGTCACTCTTGAATTGGCCTTCTCAGCCACACTAGACGTTGTTCGAAGACCTCTATTCAGAGCACGTTACTATAGTCTCTTGAGACTGAAGAATGCCTACAGACAGATAGCTAGTGGTAAAGGCTTCTGGGAGTTTTAGTCAATGCATATCTGGGGACCCAAGGATCGGAACCACTGGATTAGAACAGCTATTGACATTTCTTCAGCAAATACACAATGCCCTGCTCGTAAATCGTACTGTTGAATTTATGGCCATTGTGCAGGCTTTTAAGCAAAGAGTGCTCCAACTTGATGCTCAGTAGGATTTTCCAGGACACGGAGCCTTTACTACTGTTCTAATGATAGGTTGAAAAAAATGCAAAAGGTCTGGAAGGCTACAGAGCTTAGTGTGATGATCTGTTATTTACAGGACCCTGCTGTTCTTTTCAGTATTTGTTAGTATCCTTTTGAGAAAAAGTGTTCCCCCACATTGGTTCTGTCCTGTAGCATAGCCCACTTTCTCTCTCCCTACAGGCCCAGGGCTAGTAGAAGATTTAGTATATTTGTTGTTATGTGCCATCAAGTCACCCCAACTCATGCAACCCCATGAATGAGTGATCTCCAAAATATCCTGTCCTCACAACCCTTCTCAGCTCTTGCAAACTCAAGCCTTTCACTTTCTTGGTGGAGTCAATCCATGTCATATTAGATCATCCTCTTCCTGCTGCCTTCCCCAGCACTAATGTCTTTTCCAGAGAATCCCATCTTCTCATGAGATGCCCAAAGGAGGACAACCTCAGTTTCACCATTTTGCCCCCAGAGATAGTTGTAAACTCATTTGAAGGGGACATACTGTGGTACCTCGACTTACGAATGTCTCCACTTGCAAACTTTTCGAGTTACAAATGGCTCCGTTCGCAAAATGTTGCTTCGACTTGCGAACAGAGCTTCGACTTACGAATGAAAAAAAACCTTTCCTGCCCTTTTTTTGACCTAAGTTCATCTTAGGTCAAAAGAAGAAAAAATAAAAAAAATTCTCCCCCTAGTGGTAGAGTACGGATTAACCGGCTTTGCATTAGTTCCTATGGGAACTAATGCCTCTACCTACGAACAGCGCCTCGACATACGAACGAAAAACAGCAGGTACGGATTAAATGGTTTTCAATGCATTCCTATGGAAAAGTTTGCCTTGACTTACGAACTTTTCGACGTACGAACGCTGTTCCAATACGGATTAAGTTCGTAAGTTGAGGTACCACTGTAGTTGGAATGTGCTTTAAACCAATCTTTGCAGCTAAAATGGGGGTGGGCAACAGTGGCCTTACAGATGTTTCAGACTGCAACTCCCATAATCTTTCAGCTTTGGAAGCTGCAGTTCCATCACTGTTACTAATACAGAACTTCTTTAATATTTGAATAATTTACTGTTTTTAATTTTTAATATTGTGTTTTTAATTATACACACCACTTTGAGTGCTTTTCTGAGAAGAAAGGCAGAGTAAAAATATTTTAAATGAATAAATCAACTGCTGGAATATACTGAAGGTTCCCCAATCCTGATTTAAGAAATGCAGAGATCTAAATTTCAATTCTTGCTCCTTATACCTGTTACCAAAAAAAACAAAAAACCTTAACCGCATATTAATGCTGGCTTTTAATTTAATCGCTGTTTGACACTTTCCTTACCAATAGGGCAATTGCATTTTTTACAAACACAACTTGGTACCGTTATTCTAAAGCAGAATATGAGAAATTTAGTTTGTGGACTACAATTGCCAGAGTTTTTGTTGTTGTTTAGTCGTTAAGTTGTGTCCGACTCTTTGTGACCCCATAGACCAGAGCACGCCAGGCCCTCCTGTCTTCCACTGCCTCCCGGAGTTGGGTCAGATTCATGTTGGTAGTTTCGATGACGCTGTCCAACCATCTCGTCCTCTGTCGTCCCCTTCTCCTCTTGCCTTCACACTTTCCCAACATCAGGGTCTTTTCCAGGGAGTCTTCTCTTCTCATGAGATGGCCAAAGTATTGGAGCCTCAGCTTCAGGATCTGTCCTTCCAGTGAGCACTCAGGGTTGATTTCTTTCAAAATGGATAGGTTTGTTCTCCTTGCAGTCCAGGGGACTCTCAAGAGTCTCCTCCAGCACCACAATTCAAAAGCATCAATTCTTCGGCGGTCAGCCTTCTTTATGGTCCAGCTCTCACTTCCATACATCGCTACTGGAAAAACCATAGCTTTGACTATGCGGACCTTTGTCGGCAAGGTGCTGTCTCTGCTTTTTAAGATGCTGTCTAGGTTTCTCATCGCTTTCCTCCCAAGAAGCAGGCGTCTTAATTTCGTGGCTGCTGTCACCATCTGCAGTGATCATTGAGCCCAGGAAAGTAAAATCTGTCACTGCCTCCATATCTTCCCCTTCTATTTGCCAGGAGGTGATGGGACCAGTGGCCATGATCTTAGTTTTTTTAATGTTGAGCTTCAGACCATTTTTGGCGCTCTCCTCTTTCACCCTCATTAAGAGGTTCTTTAATTCCTCCTCACTTTCTGCCATCAGAGTGGTATCATCTGCATTTCTGAGGTTGTTGATATTTCTTCCGGCAGTCTCAATTCCGGCTTGGGATTCATCCAGTCCAGCCTTTCGCATGATGTATTCTGCATATAAGTTAAATAAGCAGGGGGACAATATACAGCCTTGTCGTACTCCTTTCCCAATTTTGAACCAATCACTTGTTCCATATCCAGTTCTAACTGTTGCTTCCTGTCCCACATAGAGATTTCTCAGGAGAGAGATAAGGTGGTCAGGCACTCCCATTTCTTTAAGGACTTGCCATAGTTTGCTGTGGTCGACACAGTCAAAGGCTTTTGCGTAGTCACACACTTTAAAAGTGACTTTTTCGACGTTTGCTGTAGCAGCCAATGGCGGAGTGAATTCGTCTGAGGGCAGAATAATTTCGAAATAATACTTTCGACGGAATTCTGCCAAGGCAGGGTATGTTTTCCTGCATTCTGGTTTCTCTTCCTAGCCCCTCACATGGCGGCTTTGTAATCGGAACCAGAAGCGGAAGGGCCGGGAACGCTCGCAGGGTTCCTTCAACCCCGCGTATGTTGGGCTCCTAAAATAGATTGCGCGCAGGGACGCTAAACTAACTGTCGCTTCCCAGGACGCGGCCACGGCGATTGGCTGCCGCGGGTTGTGACGAAGGGCCTGGTTTGATTGGATGGATCCGGGTCAGGTGGTGTGGAGGCTTGGTGTGGGTGGTGGGAGACAAATAAACATGGAGGCCATCTTTCACGAGAGGGTAAGTAAGCGCGTTGGGCGCCACTTCGGCAGGGGGACGGTTTGAGGGAGGGGAAGGTGGGGGAGGGAGAGGGTAAAAGGGTGAAGGGAGAGGCTGACTCGAGGAAGGGAAGCCTCTTGGGCTCGGGTGGCTCGCCGGTGCAGCGAGGAGGTCGAGAGGGGCTTGGCAGCAGGAAGGGTGGGAAGCCTGGAGCTTGGTTCCCTCTCCGCTGCAGGGGTCGCTCAGGCCCCGGGGCCGCCTCAGAAAGACTCTCCCTCGAAGTGTGCGCGTCCCCTTTGTGGCGTGGAGGCGAAGGAGCGGGCCTTGCGCCCAGGCGGCCCCCCTGGCTCGGAGGGGCGGGGAAGGCTTCGAGCAGGTTGACCAGAAAAGCCCCTCGGTGCTGCCGGGAAACGTCCCTCCTCAGCGGCCGTGTGAGGTCGTGTACTTGGGGTCGTTTCGAAAGCCCGCTCCGCCCCACAGCCGTCCCGCCCTTTGGAAGGGTGTTCTCGGAAGTGTCACCTGGGAGCGACGACTGTGCCTTTTCCCTCCCTCCCTCCCTCCCTCCCTCCCACTCGGGTCGTTCCGGGCTTCGGGGAAACCGGGGGCTGCTCCTGAACCGGGCTTGGCCGGAAGGGTCAGGTTCAAAATAGGGAAGTGGGTGTTTCAACGGGGCTTGCTCAGCTGGAGGATGCCACGCTTGCGTTGCCAAATATTTTTAGTCACCGGCTGAAATCCCGTGACATAATGTCACTTCACAACTAGAGTAGACCCATTGAATTGGAGAAACTGACTCACCAAATCCCCACTGGTTCAGTGAGCCTACTCTAGTGGCAACTTCCTATGCTAAGGAAAAGGGTTTTAGCCACAGTCATATTGTAGCAGGTGGTATTTAGTTCAGTTACAGTTACTCCAGTTCACTGTAGAATGTATCTCTGTAGCAGTCAATTGCTGTATTATTTTGGCTCAAGTGTTTCCATGGCAAACAATTCTTCTTGCCCTATTGCTGTGATTGATCTTTTATTTTAAAATAAGTTGTCAAATGTGTGCTGTGCATCTGGTGTAGCTGATGTTTCAGTTTGCACATAACATGATGGCACGTTGGTTCACTATTTTGTTTTGTAATATACTTCTAGCAATAAGCAACACATTTCTGGTTGGTTTTATGGCAGTGATATATTGGCCATCCTGCAGATCCTATTTGGTTTAATATACTTTGATTAGTTTTACTAGTTTCCATTAGTGTGGTTAATTTGTCAGAAATAATTTATCACATTTTATTTTGTCCTTTCTCCAAAGAGTTTAGAGTGCTGTACAGGTGGCTCACAGTGCCATATGGCTCACTGTGTGATACAGCCACGTTTTCCATAACACAAATATCTGGGGTAGGCTAGATTGAAATGTAGTTATTTGTGCAAAGCCAACCAGTGAGGTAGATAATTATTTTAAATAACAATTTTCTAATCAAATATTGTACAACATAATTTGTGTCAAATTGGAGAATTAGGTATTCCTCATATCCTTTCTACCCTGAAACTATCAATATTCCTGAAAATCAAATTCCATCCCAAAATTTTGAGAGAGGGACAGTTTATTAGTACTGTGATAAACAGTGTATTGAAGCTAATAATCTCTGTAAAAAAGTAAAACACACTTTTTCAAATAGTAACCTTTGAACTGCAGAGCTGGAAGGGACCCTATGGATCATCAAGTTCAGCCCCTCTCAAGGAGGCAGAATGGAGAAGTGAACTCCCAACCTCTGGCTCTGCAGCCAGAGATGTAAGCCACTGAGCTATCCAGCAGTTGTACACAGTAATGACATATACCAGAATAATGTAAGCCTTCAACACTGCAATTCATTGTGCCTTCTAAAAAGAAGTTTTAGAGGATTGGTCTGGCATGTCCTCTGGTCCTGTGTAAGAAGCAAACTTACATTACTTCTATTCCATGCATATATGTGTAGAAGTGCTTTGTTCTTGTGCATAGGGGTATTTAGGTCCCAAATAATTTCTTGTATTCATAAAAGTGTGCTATATCAGAGCATAGTTAGCCCAGCATTTCCCCCCACACTGGCCATATGTCTGCCCATAGGAAATTCACAGGCAGGATATGAATACAGCAGGACACTCCTTACATGTTCCCCTTTAACTATATGGGGAAGCACAATACTTCTGATACTGAAGGTACTGAATATATCACATCATGATCAGCAATCATAGAAAGACTCATCTTTCTTGAACTGACTAATTACTTTTCAAGCTATCCAAGTTAGTAGCTATCACAATATCTTGTTGGTACCAAATTCAGTAGTGCTAACTATTCAAGGTAGGAAATATTTCCTGTTGGTTGTCTCTGGTCATTTGGCTTCACTGAATGACTGTGGGTTTTTTAGTATTATGAGGGATTGAGAAGCGCTTCTTCATATTTGTTTTCTCACATTGTGTGTAATATATCAGTTTTGATGGAATTAAAAAGTTCCAAACATTGTAACTTTTTCTCCTAGGGTAAGGTGGACAAGGTCTGAGGGTTTGGAGGCCAAATTCAAGCCCCCAGGCTCCACCACAAGCTGCAGCAAACAAGGAAATGGCTCACACCAAACATTTTGAAAAGAAAAACAAATCAAATAGGAAATGAAGATGGATACTTCTGCTTTTTTATGTTTCATTTGTTTTGTTTTGTTTTGTTTGGTGTTGGGAAGGCTTAAACAGAAAACTAGGCTTCTGGGGCCTTTTGTTGGCTTAAATTAATGAGTGCAATTTTTGTAAAAAAGATTTTTTTTTTTGAAAAAAATTTGTGAACTCCAGGGGCTGCAAAAATGCACTTTACCCACCCCTGTTTTAAAGAATTGTTTCCTAGAAAACTTTGGTTGCTCTTTCCTGCATCATGTTGTGAGTCTATTATTAGTATTGGAATACACATATTCCAATTGTTGCAGGTTGCACTTTTTTATTGTTTGAAGTGTTGTGATCTTGAATTTTTTTTTTAGTAAGTTGCTTCAAGTAGGAAAGTATCTTAACATTTTTAATATTAATTTAAATAAATAACAGTATTTATTTCTGAAGATTATATATATACTTGGATGAAGGGGCAGAGTTCAAATTTATTAAAGCAAATGACAAGGGAATGTCTGGCTTCTTCAGGAATGTTTAGTGTGATTAATGGCAAATAGGCCCCCAACTATTTTCAAAAATTTAAATGCAGGGCTCATGTTTTCTAAAGTGAGAAAAGACAATTATGTAAGAATATTTTTATTAAATGATTTGATTTCATAAAAGCGCAGTCTAATTTTGTCTCAGAGATGCAACTTCCTACGCATTAAGTTTCTACCAAGACATTGTTCACACCTGTGAGGGTTCAGCTTTCGGCTCCACATTCAGTTCAAAGAAATCAGTAGATTTTTTTTTGCTTCAAAACAGGTGAAAGATTTATTGGTGCATTTAACAATAAACAAGTGTCTGTAACATGATTGTGAGTCTTTTCTCCTTCTGCCAATGGGTCCGGAAGGGGCTTCCAATCGTCAAACAGGAATGGGTTACCATAACTATTATCCCATGGTCCTGGTAAATCAGTGGGTACCCAGTCTCTCACGGTCTGCCCCATCGAACCTTCCAGCAAGGGTACGGTCTCGTCATCCCGATCGCCATTCCACAGGGCTCGTCTCTCCGGGTCTCGATCCTCCCAGGTTCCTCCCTGTAACTCTTCTTCCTCATCTCTCTTATTCTCCATTCCAGCCTTTCTCTCCTTTCTCTCTCCACTCTCTTTCTCTTCTCTCAATCTCCTCCTCCACTCTCTAGCCTCGGCTTCTCCCCAATAAGAGGGTCTAGGGGGGGATCTCTCTTCTCCTTCTGTAATCCGCCTCCTCCTTAGGCACTCTCAGTCTCTCCCATAATCCCGTCCAGGGATCCTCCATCCACACCCGCTCCCAACCAGGCGACAACTGGCTCTCCTTTTTACCTCTCCTGTTCCTGCCTCAAACTCCACCCTCTTTTTCCTCTCCTTTCCCGCCTTTTCCTCCTGAACCTCTCTCATCGTTACTCTCTGTATCTCTTCGGTCAGCTCCTCTATTTCTGTCCCTTGCTGAGCTTCTGCCGTAGGCTCGGGTGCTGGCTGGGGTCTCGCCTCCTTATCCTCGTTGTGGGGGAGGGACAGCTCTCCAGCGAGTGGGTTATCCCTCTCGCCTTCTGTCTCACAACACCCTATTCTCTCTAGTTCTAAACTTAAGCCCATATCAACATGACACAGTTTTATGAAAATATTTTATTAAAATATTATGTCGCAGCCCTACATAAATTGGTATTTGCCATAAATGATGTTGAAGTTAGCTATTTTTTATAGCCTGCTCTTCAACCAATATAATACAAAGATGCAAGAAATTCCAAATGGAGCATGTTTTTGTGGGATTTTCACAAGGAAGAAATAATTTATATCGGTTTAGACAAGCTTCCTGATTCTGGTTTGTTCCCATTTAGCAAACCCGAGAAAGACAGCAAAAACAAACCAAGGATTCTTTCTTTGCCTGGTATTTTGGAGGGAACAAGAAATGAAATTTTATTTTCTCGACTGACAGAAGAGGGAGGGAAGCTGTGTTTATTTCCGTTAACACAGGCTTCCCCATGTTACTAGTATGCTTATTTCCATTTATGATTACCCATGTAGCCATGTTCAATTGTGTTCCTGTGAGATATGCTTGTGTTATAAAAATGCTGCCTTTGTTGGGATATTTTTGTTTGTAATTTTAATCTTGTTTTATTTGATTTTAATATTGCTCACCAATTTGAATTCTAGAGAGAAAAGGGCTATAAAATAAATAAATACAATATAACCTCAGAATCAATGGGGGATTGGTTCCAAGCCCCCCACCCCCTCTGTGGATGCCAAAAGCCACAGATAATAGCAAACCCTATACATAGCATAGTCTTTGGCTCACTCTAGTAGTTAGTTCTTGTAACTACATCATGGAAACGTGTTTCTGGTTTTTTCTTTTAACATTTTTAGACTGCGGATAAGTGAAACCACGGATATCGATCCTTTGAATACATGATTCCTACTGTAAATAAATAAAATCAGAGGCTTAAAAGTTACTGAATTAATCAGAAAGAGAATGTTTAATGTATTTCTGCATATCTATGTACATTGCTGCAGTGTGTGGATGTTGGGATTCAAAATCTGGAAAAACACAGAAGCAATAGAAAATCTGAAATAGAAGCAATAGACTTACTTCTGTTTTTGAAAACATAGCATTCGAGCAATTAAACCATTACGAGGACTGGAAATGCTTATAGTAGTGTTCTGTGTTTTGTTATTTACATTTATTAGCAAGAAGGTTCCCTGTGTGCCCAGCACTGTTTGAATAACCTACTGCAAGGAGAGTATTTTAGTCCTGTAGAACTATCTTTAATTGCACAACAGCTGGATGAAGAAGAGAGAATGAGGATGGCAGAGGGAGGACTTTCTAGTGAAGAGTACAGGACTTTTTTACAGGTAAAAGCTCTTCAGATTGTGTTTATGCCATCTTGTCCAACACAAATTTACAAGTCAAAAAAGCTCCAATTAAGGAAAATACACATTAGTTCAATATGCCTTTATATTAATATATCCTATTTAACATTTATTAACACAAATGACTATACTTAAAATGTAACAGTCTGGAAAATTTGAGGCAAGAGACAGGTTCCTACAAATGAGGAAATTCAGCAGAGAAACTATTAAAGAAATGGTGTTGTTTAAAAGCAGCAAACTACAGCAGACATCTCAGTTTTTCCAAAATGTCAGGTTTTCATTTTAAAAATAAGAGTTTTCCTCCTAGTGTCCTGGAGTCCAGAAACATTTCTTCTGCATTTCTCCTAAGGCTTGATACAGTTTCTAAAAGTATATTCTCCTAAGAAAAATAGTTCAAAACCTATTCCATCTAGTTCCTTTTTGTTTGTTTGTTTGTTTTTTTTGGTAATTTCTATTCCTAGGATGGCTTGTGAGTTATAAGCGTGTATTGGAGTAGGTGAATTGTTGCAGATAGGCATGACTTACTCATTGCTTTTGAGTTCTTAGAAAGTGTTCTAGTAATATGAATAATGTCATTTTGTTCCATTCTCTTTTGCACAGCAGCCTTCTGGGAACATGGACGACAGTGGCTTCTTCTCAATTCAAGTAAGTATTCTTCTGAAACCTAAGTCTTTGGAAAAATCAATTCAGGTTTAACAGTGTATTCTCGAAGGCTTTCACGGCCGGGATCTGATGGTTGTTGTGGGTTTTTCGGGCTCTTTGGCCGTGTTCTGAAGGTTGTTCTTCCTAACGTTTCGCCAGTCTCTGTGGCCGGCATCTTCAGAGGACAGGAGTCGACTTGTGGGTTTTTCGGGCTCTTTGGCCATGTTCTGTGGACCGACCCCTGTCCTCTGAAGATGCCGGCCACAGAGACTGGCGAAACGTTAGGAAGAACAACCTTCAGAACATGGCCAAAGAGCCCGAAAAACCCACAACAACCATCAGGTTTAACAGTTTGAAAATTTAGTATATTTTAGTAAGAGTTGATACAATCAGCATTTACATTTATTGATGTTATGGAAACATTTGGACAAAATGGCTATTTTGAAATTGATTTTTACATTCCAAAAATGTACATGGAACATATCCATGTTTTTTTTATACGACTTTGAATTTCTCCCATCTTGTTGCAGTTATTACTGGCAGTTTGTAAAGAGATTTCATTGAAAGCAGAAGACTTCTATATAATTATGGATAGGAGTTTGTTTATATTTGCCTTCCAGAATGGAGAAGCATAAATATAGTATGTAACCCTTAAAATATATAGTTTTACAGCTTTGCTTTATTTGCACATGTAGAAAAAAATTCGTTTAAATCCTGTTCTTGGTGAATAGACCAGCATGTGGGTTTAAAGTATTGTATGCAATGGAAATCTTCCTCAGTTTTTCTGTATGGTGCCATTGAAAATCTGTAAATATAGGGGATGGGTTCTACACTGCACAGGGCATGTGCATAAAGAATTGGCATGTATATATATATATATGTTTTTGTGAATCAAGCATGTAAAGGGTGGATGGCATGCAACTGGGTCTGAAATAATGTTGTTTTAGTTTCTTCCGCACCAAACCGTGACCTCTTTGCCTCTCTAAATCCAGTTACAAAGAGTTTCCCTTCAGTGAAGATTTTGGGGTACATGGATGGCTGCAAAGTGGTGGGGGATCACATCATTTCTGATTTCATGGAGATAAGCCATTTTGTCAGCTAGAGCACCCCATTAGAGCCTGGTCCTTTAGAACTATGAAAGAAGCATACTGTTACAGTTATTTGGTTCTTATTGTAGGCTCTTCTGTAGATATAAAAGGTGTCACATACCTTGCAAGAAACAATTAGAGCCAAATTCTCCTGATCCCTACATATATGGTATACGAATATCTTTTGTAGGAAACATCAGTCAGTGTACAATTAATGGAACAAATTGTTGTGCAGTGCAGACCTACAGTATATCACAAAAGTGAGTACACCCCCTCACATTTCATAAAGATTTTAGTATATCTTTTCATGTGACAACACTGAAGAAATGACACTTGGCTACAATGTAAAGCAGTGAGTATACAGCTTGTATAACAGTGTAAATGTGCTGTCCCCTCAAAATAACGCAACACCCAGCCATTAATGTCTAAACCGCTGGCAACAAAAGTGAGTACACCCCTAAGTGACAATGTCCAAATTGGGCATAAAGTGTCAATATTTTGTGTGGCCACCATTATTTTCCAGCACTGCCTTAACCCTCTTGGGCATAGAGTCCACCTTCCATTTCAGGATGCCCCATAGATGCTCAATAGGGTTTAGGTCTGGAGACATGCTTGGCCAGTCCATCACCTTTACCCTCAGCTTCTTTAGCAAGGCAGTGGTTGTTTTGGAGGTGTGTTTGGGGTCGTTATCATGTTGGAATACTGACCTGCAGCCCAGTCTCCGAAGAGAGGGGATCATGCTCTGCTTCAGTATGTCACAGTACATGTTGGCATTCATGGTTCCCTCAATGAACTGTAGCTCCCCAGTGCCAGCAGCACTCATGCAGCCCCAAACCATGACACTCCCACCACCATGCTTTACTAGGCACGACACACTTGTCTTTGTACTCCTCACCTGGTTGCCGCCACATACGCTTGACACCATCTAAACCAAATAAGTTTATCTTGGTCTCATCGGACCACAGGACATGGTTCCAGAAATCCATGTCCTTAGTCTGCTTGTCTGCAGCAAACCATATGCAGGCTTTCTTGTGCATCATCTTTAGAAGAGGCTTCCTTCTGGGATGACAGGCCTGGAGACCAATTTGATGTAGTGTGTGGTGTATGGTCTGAGCACTGACAGGCTGACCCCTCCACCCCTTCAACCTCTGCAGCAATGCTGGCAGCACTCATACGTCTATTTCCCAAAGCCAACCTCTGGATATGATGCTGAGCACGGGCACTCAACTTCTTTGGTCGACCATGGCGAGGCCTGTTCTGAGTGGAACCTGTCCTGTTAAACCGCTGTATAGTCTTGGCCACTGTGCTGCAGCTCAGTTTCAGGGTTTTGGCAATCTTCTCATAGTCTAGGCCGGGGTCCCCAACCCCCGGTCCATGACCTGGCACCAGTCCGTGGCCTAGGCAGGAGCGGGCCGCAGACACAGATGTCCTGCCCCCTGCGAGTGCCCCCCACGAGCGAGCGCCCTGCGCATGCGAGCGAGCACGCCACGCCCCCGCATGAGCACGCCACACACGAGCGTGCCACGTCTCCACGCGAGCGTGCCACGCCCCCCGCGCACACAGACCCCCACCCCCCAACCAGTCCACGGTTGGGAAAAGGTTGGGGACCACTCGCCTAGCCCATCTTTATGTAGAGCAACAATTCTTTTTTTCAGATCCTTGGGTAGTTCCTTACCATGAGGTGTCATATGGAACTTTGTGACCAGTCTGAGAGAGTGAGAGTGATAACACCTGCTCCCCCTTCACACCTGAGATTTGTGACACTAGCGGGTCTCATGACACCAGGGAGGGAAAATGGCTACTTGGGCCCAATTTGGACATTGTCACTTAGGGGTGTACTCACTTTTGTTGCCAGCGATTTAGACATTAATGGCTGGGTGTTGCGTTATTTTGAAAGGACAGCACATTTACACTGTTATACAAGCTGTATACTCACTGCTTTACATTGTAGCCAAGTGTCATTTCTTCAGTGTTGTCACATGAAAAGATATACTAAAATCTTTATGAAATGTGAGGGGGTGTACTCACTTCTGTGATATACTGTATATTGCTAGAAAATAGAAATTCTTGGAACTGGAAGCTTTTCATTTGAGATTCTACTTTGCTGTCTTCTACACAGCATATGTCTGAGGTTAGAGACTGCCTCTCTAATTTCCCAGTTATCCTTTCTCTTAACACAGCTGTAAATGATGTACCAGAAAGTGTAACATTAACCCATGTGTTGCAAACTAAACTGAAGGATCAACAAACATCCAAAAATTTACAGAAAACCTTAGAGATTAAAAAAATGTGCGTAGGCCTCATCCATTTTCAGAAAGGTAGATCTCTTGAGTGAATATCTTCACCTACTTAGAGCATGATTATTTAGTGGTTTCTTAAGGTGAAAGTCAAAACTATACCTTATGCTGAAAGAGTTTGCAGTCCTGTTTCTAAATGAATTAAGCAAATAACACTAGTTTGCAGATATACAGTTTAAGCATATAGGATAAGTAAGGGAGGCATGTTTTGAGGAGCCTATGTGTCCTCCATTTTTAATTTTTTTAAAAAATTATTTTACAAAAAGATGGCCACTACAGGGTACAGAGGGCCATTTTCAGTTTAAAAAAACACTTTTGCAACTTCTAACATGCATAACCACTGCATTATAAAAATTAAAATACAATAATTATTATTTGGGCCATCTTTCCCTTTAACTTCATGGCCTTTGAGATGTAGTCGTCAGGCTGCCAGCAAATGTAAAAAAAGGGCCCTCAGCTATGCAGTGTCTTCTTTCCTGAGGTAAAAGGAAGTAATAGTTCTACAGCTTCTTCTAACACCAATTCAGGAGTTATGTGCCTTTGGGGAATATCTTGGTCAAACTGTGTATTTGTTATTCACCCTTAAATATGTTATGCATGTGGTCTGCTGAATGTAGATTCATGAAGGTTGACTTTTGAATTTTTTCACCCCAATGGTTTTGTTTTCATGAACCTTAGATATATTTTTGAGTCCCTGTTTTGTGAAAACAATATATTTGTTTTTGTAATGGCTAAAATGGTTGCATTGCTTAACTTTTATCACTGGCTGGTTTGTCTCATTAAAAGTGCTGTTTTTTGACAGGTTATAAGCAATGCCTTGAAAGTTTGGGGTTTAGAACTGATCCTCTTCAACAGCCCAGAGTATCAGAGGCTCGGGATCGACCCTATGTAAGACTTTCTTTTTAGCTCCCTGCTTCCATTAGTAAACAAAATTATTGATGATACAAACAGAAAAAACCCTATCATTTCCCTCAGAGAGCTCCTTTTGAAAATTGCTGTCTCAAGTTCAACTTTTATCCCCTCAGCATTTTCTTTTTCATATTATTGTGGCTTCGCATATCCATTTATCCTCTGAGCCTTCATGACATCTCAGTATCTGTGGCATCACAGAATGCTGACTTTCAGTGGTTATGTGGCATCACATTTGCTTTACAACATCTGTGTGTGTGTTTGTGTATGTAAATAAACATATTGGTAAATTTAATTCCAGAAGAATGGTATTGGAATGCTTTTAACTCTCAAAACAAGAAGTTACCAAATAATCTAGATTTTAGCTTTGCAAAGCTGTTTTTAAAATAGAAAAATTGGTGTTCTTAACAATAGCAAAAAACCCATCCCTTAAATATGAAATAATGTTTAATTATGACTTTGCTTTGTGTTTTTCTTCTTTCAGAAATGAAAGATCTTTTATTTGTAACTATAAAGAACACTGGTTTACAGTGCGAAAATTAGGAAAACAGGTGATACATCCTCTCTATTTTCTTGCTTAAGAATCAGCTTCAAACTTAGGTATCAAAAGGCTTTGAGACCAGACGTTGGATTGTGTATTTGAAAGCTTAGGAGTATAATTAAACGTCTTTCACTGTTTGAATGAAATAAATAATAGGAAGATGTTAATAGCTAGCCTTGGAGGTAGTTCCACTTTAGCAAGGAAAAAGAAAATGTTAAAATAGGAAAAAAGTGGCATGATGGCTATATCTTGCTAATTATTCTTTATGTTAGAAGCTGTATTAAACAAATGACAAAGCCTGAAGTCCAGACACTTCATCCTCACTGGGATGTTAGTATTTAAGTTATCTGATTCAGATTTTTTTGAAATCATAGATATGAGCTGTTTGATTGCTAATTATATTTATATCCTGTTTTTCTTCAAAAGAAGCTCAGAGCAAATCATCCCAATTTTTATTTTACCCCCAGAATAACACTATGTAGTAGATTAGGTGGAGAGACAGTGATCAACAGCAGCCTGAGTTTTGCTGCCTGAAGTATTACTGCTGCTCCTTGTCTTTGTTTTCTTGCCCCCATCCCTTGCTTAACTTCTCACACTTTGACTGTATGCTGTTTTCTCTATCTTTTTTTGCCATAAACTGGGATTGTTTTGGCATCATGTCTACATGCCAGAAAATTACTTGGTAAAGTGGCTTCTATAGCTGATTCCTGCTTGGATTGTCTACCCAGAAAATTAGAGTTTCAACCAACCCCTGCTCCCAAAATGTATTAGAGAGAAGTCAGAATTCTTCCTCGTGTAGCAGTTCATCTCTTGTTAAAGCAGCTGATCTCCTTAGCAATGGAAACAGCAGTAAAGTAGGAACCTTGTATCCGTGGGATCAGTATCTGTGGTTTCACTTATCCATGGTCTGAAAATATTAAAAATATTAAAAGAAAAAAACTAGAGATATGTATTTTCACAATGTATTTATCAGAACTGGCCGTCATTCTTGTTGTTGAATAACACATAGCATGGCCTCTTGCTCCCTCTAGTGGGGAGTTCTGGTAATACATCATGAATTTTGTTTTTTTCCCCTAGTTTTTTCTTTTCTGAATTTTTTTCTTCTTTTACTATGCTATGTATAGCACTCACTATTATCTGTGGTTTTCAGCATCTGAGGGGTGGCTTGGAACCAATCCCCCACAAATACAGAGTCCCTATTGTACTGAAATCTAGCAGTTTGGTATTTCTCTCCCATGCATGCTTGAGTCTTCCTCTGATCTCAGCCTGTGTGTTTTTCTTAAAGACTAAAAGCTAAAGCTTCCACTTCAGTTTCCTCAAAGACTTTGTGGATGACTGAAAAGATCAGAAACTTTGACCTCCTGAGGGACTACTTGAATGGCACGGGATCACATCTGTTCAGATATTGACTATTTAGGCTGCCTATTTGGGCAAAGCAATCCTGCTGTTTCACATAGTTAGTAAAATAGCACAAAGTAACCAATACTTGATTACACTTCTCCCTTCAACAGCGCTGGAGTTAGTGGCACCAAACCCCCATGTAGTTCAAAATCTGTGTGTAACTCTTACACCTCCCACAACATAACTATAAAGCATAAACAGTTGATTAAAACAGAGAGAGAGGGAGAGAGAGAAGTTTTCTCTATCGGTATCCTCTTCCATAGTATTGACAATCTTCTCCATACAGAACTGTGTGCAATGAGCCTTAAAGGTCCTTATGACCCCCGATCTAGAGGCTGAATTAAAAATATGTGTTTGGGGGCAAGTAGACCATTTTGATGCCTTTGGTGTTGAATTTATGCCCCTTGTTCTTGGTAGCCAGAAACAATTTACCCTGTTTCCCCCGAAAATAAGACCTAACCTGAAAATAAGCCCTAGTATGATTTTTCAGGATGCTCGTAATATAAGCCCTACCCCCAAAATAAGCCCTAGTTAAGTGAAACCCCGCCCTCCACCATTGTGCAGCATTGTGCAGCAACCAGAAGATGACATGACTGTATTTGAATAAATGTAGATTGTTGTACATGAAAAAAATTAAAACATCCCCTGAAAATAAGCCCTGCTGCATTTTTTGGAGCAAAAATTAAAATAAGACCCTGTCTTATTTTCGGGGGAAACACGGTATTAAATAATTATTTATTGAATATTTATTTATTTAAATATTTGTTTGTTTGTTTATTTTTTAAAAAAACATGTATAACCAAAACCATGCTGCTCAGACCCATGCAATTCAAGGGAGAAGTGTACTTGATTTGTGCTTTAAAGTGATAATATATATCATATATCAATTATTTAGACAACAGCTTGGGTTTTGTCGTGTAAAGAAACAGATTAGTGATTATATTCCATATTAACTATGTTATTTTGAAATCTGTTTTTGAAATTACAGTGGTTCAACTTGAACTCTCTCTTGACGGGTCCAGAATTAATATCTGATACTTACCTTGCACTTTTCCTGGCCCAGTTACAACAGGAAGGTAATGTTAACTTTCAGATATTTAACTGCTAACTTGAAAACAAGAGAGTAAAGTTAGTCATTAATTTCCTAGAAGTTATCCTCTTCAGTTTTACAAACAAACCAGTGAAATTAAGTTGTCATTACTTAAGTGTAGGGAAAACAAACAATTTTCTATATGTATCCATAACCACCTCTCACCCTGTTCACATTCATCATAATTATTGAAAGACAATCTGTAATATTTTTGCCATGTGCTCTTATTTTCCTCAGGTTATTCAATATTTGTTGTAAAGGGTGATTTACCAGATTGTGAGGCTGATCAACTGCTGCAAATGATTAGAGTACAGCAGATGCAGCGGCCAAAGTTAATCGGAGAGGAGACACCACAATCAAAAGATCAGAGGTAAGGTAAATAAAAATTTGTATTATGATAAATGTCAGTGTCTGTTATGAGTAACTTTTGAATTATGAATACAAGTAGGAGTGAACAACTACTTAAAACAATTTTGAACACCTTTCTGTCTTCATTCCTCTTGCTTCTCTTTTGTCTGCCTGCCTTATATGGGCTAAAGATGTGCTTTTCAACCCCCATTGTTGCCATTTTAGAGTCCACGTGTGTTCATCTTGCTTCCCATATGCTCGGCTGTAGTCAATAATGTTTCCACACAGACTGGGATGCTGGGATGGCAAATCACACTAGTAAAATGAAAGCTGTACAAGACCAATAGAAGATGTATAAAATATGAAGTAGGTTTTGTGTTATGTTTGTACAATGCATTAAGGGAAGAGAGCAAAAGTATTTTGTACAGAAACCCTTGTTTACATAACAAGGGTTCCAAGTGAAAGGGACTGTCAGGGCCCATCCATGATCCCACACTGATCTTTCTGACGTTTATATTCTTTCTGCTTTTTGCACCTTTACTGAATCCTCTGAATATGACATTCATCCCCACCCTATTCTGTATTTTAAGTTGGTATAGTTTAGCAATTTTACCTTTCTGATTTGCAGGTCCTCAGAACAGGAAAGCTTCCCACATATTGGGCAGTTAATCACAAAGTACCAGGTTACACCAAACAAAGCAGAAATACTTACTAGAATAGGCAATCCAGAAGACAGAATAATGCAACCCTCTAATAAAGCATAAAACATGGAAACTCAGCAGGTGTGAAGGTAAATGAGCATACAATAGGTGATATATTAAAGCATTATTCCATGTGATATTTTGGCTTGAATCCTGTCGGTGGTAGCGTAACTTGCTGTAGCTAGTTGACAAGTTGCTGACGGGCATCTTAGTTGCACGATCATGAGCATGACCAGGTATGCAACCAAGATGTGCCCTGGCACCTCATCAGTTAGCCACAGTTAGTTGCGTTAAGTTACACAAAACGTATGGAAACATCAATAGAAATCTGACTATTAAATGCAAAATTGTGACATGCAATTATCACTCAGTGTATGCTGACTTCATGCCTTTTATATTTGATACTGGTTTTTATGTTTTCTGATTTGTTAGTGAGTTGTCTTATCTTGTTTGGTTTGTGTGCTGCTGAGTGTGTTTTCTTTACATTGGGTGATATAAATTATCTTATTTGTAATTTGTAAGAAAATTCATTGCATAATGTCGCATTTGCTTAATGCAATATATCAGGGTGCAGGATAATTTAATAGTGGTGAGACGGTCATACCTAACTTGGAGAAAAGGGCTTTTCACTTCCCCAAATTCTTGAGATGAGAGAAATGCTTAGGTATAAATCCAGTTATTAGCTCTAACTAAAATATACCTGTTGGATCATTTGCTGAGTAACTAAATCAGTTGATCCAGTGAGTCTACCTACTGGATTCAGACTTTAACATTCTGTGTGCAAAATAGCATGATTAACTGTCTCAAATTTTAATTTTTTAAAATTCTTATTGCTTTTTAAAGTGCCTTTGAGAGCTTTATTTGAAATTTTGAAATAAATAATGTAGATTTTAAAATAGTATTTTGTATAAAGGTTTTTCTTTTGGTTTGTTGAGATACAATAAAATGTCTTTGTATTTCATGTTATAATGAAATGATCCTCTCTACCTTTCTAATCTCAAGGGTACAAAAACCAGACTTGGAACAAGTAGTAGATGTTAACCATCCTTTTGATGGTACTGGCATGTTAGATGAAGATGAAGAAAATTTCCAAAAAGCTCTTGCTCTCAGCAGACAGGAAATTGATATGGAAGATGAAGAAGCTGATCTCCGTAGAGCCATTCAACTTAGTATGCAGGGTAAAATGTTACTTTATTTAAAACATTTTTATTTCCTTGAATTCAATTTTAGGGCAGTGTACAACAGGCAGGATACACTGGACCAGAATCTTGCTGGGAAATCTTTATGATTTTTGATTTTCACCCTTATGTATTAATGTTGCTATTAATTATTTTGTTTTTTTGTTTTTTGTTATTTGTTGTAAACCGCCTAGAGTGGCCTTGGCTACCAGATGGGTGGTATATAAATCAAATAAATAAATAAATAGTGCATATGCAAGGGTGTTTCCAAAAGCAAGTTGCCCTGTGAGCTGTCCTTTGCACAAACTTGTGTGACTGGGCACGAGGAGAACAGCTAATCAGAAGCAGGCATCACAATGTGTATAATTGTGTTTCTCCTCCTATTTTCCAATGTGCATTTGGATTCGGAAATATTTATAACTCACCAAATAATGCCATATTTGGGTATGCCAAATATATCTGAATCCAAACTACCTTGGTTATTTCAGTAGAAAATAGTAAATAAATAAATTAAATTAACTCAGTCTTTCCCAGTAATGATATTTGTGCATATATTAATTTTAGGAGGTCCTCGGAGTGGCTTTTCAGACTCTTGCACATTGAACACTCCAAACTCATCTGCTACAAGCCTGTCTGAATGTCTTTCATCAGAAGAGCTGCGACGAAGAAGACAGGCTTATTTTGACAAGTAATGTAGACCGTGTAAAGTAGAATTTGTGGGAAACAGTCTTAGAAGCCTTTCAATAACAGAATATCACATTAACTAATATCTGACTCACTTATCATGTGCCATCAAATCACTTCTGTCTTAATGGCAACCCTACAAGTTAATGATCTCTGAACGCTCCTGTTATTAACAGTCCTGCTGTCTGACAACTAAGGAAAGTCTTGAAACTAAAGGATGTGGCTTTCTTTATTGAGTTGTTCTATCTTATCATAGATCTTTCTCTTTTCCTGAAGAAGCCTTGTATTCAACTTAGTATTATAAGCTTTTCCAGTGAGTCTTATCTTGTCTTCTCATAATCTCTCTGTAATACAATAGTCTCGTTTTAGTCATTATAGCTTCCACTGAGAATTCAAGCTTGATTTGTCCTAGATCCCACTTAGTGGTCCTTATGGCAGCTCATGCTGTCTGTAAAGCTCTCCTTCAATGTATAGGCGTGACCTGTGAATAGCACACTGCTATAGCTAACCACACTGTTAACTCACAGGTTTCTAATTTTAACGTAGTAATTGTTCTAGTGTTGAAAAGAAGGAAGTGAGCAAGCTAACACTAAGAAGGAATCAGACACTAAGAATGTCTGATTCACTAAGAATGATACTGGTAGTAGGCTTCCATTTAAGTAATGAAAATTAAACTGGGTATTTGGATGCCTTTTCAAATTATTCTTCACTATTTGATCCTTTTAGACAACAAGTTCAGAATCCAGAATTGCACAATGCACCAGCTACAAGTTCAAATGCTCTGGTCACTGATCCAGGTACTACTTTAAAATGAATATAGTAACCTGCTATTCCATCCACAGCTGTTTGTTTTATGTACAACCTCCATGCTACTTATTTCTAGCCCTCATTCCAGTCATTCAGTCAAGAGACACTCCAGAGCAGCATTTCCTAAACTGATGGTCTTCAGATGTTTTGGAGTAAAGGTTCCTTCACTCTCATCTAGCATTGCCAGTGGCTGGGAATGATGGGAATTACAGTTGAAGACATCTGGAGAGCACCAGGTTGGGGAAGACAAATCTTTGGAAATGGTATCCAGATTGATCTACAGGTGTCATTAAAGTGTAGTCATAAAGCATGAATAATATCTGAAGGTGTGCCTCTTCCTATCAGCAGCTTCTGTTCAAAGATTTTTCTTTCTAAGTACCAGTAAATTGATTTGATAAATGTTTGTGGTTGTGGAAAACAGATGATAGTCCACTTGCTCCTCATATTCTGTCTCCAAGAGAAGTGTGTGTTCCCTGCGTATGTTTTTCTTACCCCTTCAGAGTACAGCAGTGCCTTCCTGAAACCATCTTATATAATTCTTACTTACCTAACTTATCTCTTGTCTTCAGTGATTCCTGTTTATGTCTCTATGTGCTAGACAACAAGTCCCATCATCCCCAGCCAATGCCAGCTGGGGATGATGAGGGATTTTTGATACCACATCTGAAGGGCACCAGTTTTGAGGAGGTTGTTACATATTCTAGAAGTAATATTGACAACCCTATTGGGTACATGCTAAAGAAACGTAAGAAGCATAAAGTGTTCAGTAACATCTACATGCTATGACATGTATTGGTCAGTTTAGATGATTGGTAAAAGCTTTGTTAGTTTTTTCTCTGGCTTCTTAACAGAGCATTTAAGCAAGATTAATACAAGCCATAATCTCTGCACCAAAGGCAACTCACAATAAGGGAAAGGGAGGGGAGGAGATGGGGAATAGAGCTTGGTCCCGCTGCTCATTTCTGATTTCATGATTCATGGTTTATAAAGTTTTGATCATCTTAAGTGGGCCATTTTCTCCTTTTTCATAATTGCATTTTAGACCCTCAGCTATTTTGTTTTGTTTTCTGCCAGGAGGTGATATGAGTGAAGACGATATGCTTCAAGCAGCCATGAATATGTCCTTGGAAACTGTTACAAACAGCGTGAATGCAGAAGAAAAGAAATGACACAAATTCCTATTTTTATTTTTATGTTAACACTAAATCCTGTATTAATTCTGAGTGGATGATATAAAAGTAGGGTTCATTTCACTGATGTGTACAGAGCAGGATATAGCCCTAAAATTTTACAGATCTGAGGTTCAGAATAAAAAGACAAATCTGCATATAACACAAATGAAATATTATTGCTTAAAGATTTTATTTTTAACCACATGATGACTAGTTCTAATCAAGTTGGTAGAGTTGCTTCATGTGAACAAGGAATACCACTGTGTCATAAAACCTTAATCTGGTGCTTCCCAACCCATAGATGTGCAGAGTGAGTTTGAGATACATTGACAGATCAGTTTATGGGGTTAGAGCCCTGTTTAGTTGTGATGCTGTGTTCATCTTGGTTTCTTCAGAGCAAGATCAATCACCCATACCCAGTTACACTGAAGTCTCTTGCAAATAAGCTATCAAGATTGTATGGTGCCGGAAACTTCATAATTGATAATTGCGTGCTGTCAGGTCAATTCTGAATTATGGTGACCCTTTTCAGGGTGTTCTAGGTAGCAAATACTCAAAATTGATTTATAATTCATTTCTTCTCAGGCAGTTATGTTGAAAACATCTAGAGAGCACCAAGCTGGGGAAGGTGCAGTTGGAACTGTGCAGCTTGCCCAAGGCCACATAGACTGGTTCTTCTGGGATGCAGAGTGGGGAACTGAACTCCCAAGCTCTGACTCAGCCATATACTTCACTCACTGAGCTATAGACTCAAATACATGTTTAAGGGTACTCCAAACATCTCTTCTGTATTATGACCAGTTTAAGACTAAATCAGTATAATTTGCCACTTCCTATTGAAAAGTGTTCAAGTTAAACTGTAAATAGAATGTTACTTGTATTTTCTGTCCTATCAAATATGAAAACATTTAAAGGGTAAAATTTAATATTATTACTTTATACAAAATAGAAAAGGCCCTTTAATTCTAAATTTAGTCAGGTGAACTTCATGTTGTCTTTAGCATTGTAAGAAATACACAGACTGACAACTCCCACCTTGGATTTTACTTAAAAGCTATTTTTAAACCATAAAGATAATGCTAGGTTTTTCTTTTTCAGAAGAGAAGGAAAGAAACATAAATTATTTATGTATACTCTGTGTACTGAATTTTATGCAGTCCTGAACTCCATGGTCTATTCCAGCACAAACCCCACAAACACTGAATGATCACCTGGAAATTTGTTAAATAACTCAAATTAGAAATGGTAGGGATATAATTGATGAACACTTACCGTAATTTCTTTTCTGTTTTACAATAACTTATCCTTTGTTTTACATTCTCTCTTAGTTCAAGTATTTGTATAAGTATTAAATTTGTCTGGATGAAAATATGAAGCTGCCTTATATTGGTGGGACAGGGTGGGGAAATCTTTAAAAGTACAACTAAATACTACTAAAATTACCAGTATTCCAGTATAGTTTTACTGGCAATGGTGATTTTAAGAAATTAAAGCCCGCCCGCCCACCCCCACTCCCAGTTCTGCAACTGCCAACAGCTTTTCTATGTAGAAACTGATCCCAAGGAAGCCTCAGGACCTTTGTCGGGGGTGGGATTAGAATTTTTTTATTTCCAAAACAAACAAACACTGTAGCTGATACCATATTATAAATTCCACTAGTGGACGTCAGCCATTGAATCAGATCATTGATCCAGTACAGTCTCTGATTTAGGAGCAGCTCGCCAAGGTCTAAAACAGGTGTTGTGACTAGTTGTTACCTGAGTTCTTTCTAACTGGAGATGTCTGGGATTAAACCTGGGATTTTCTTCATGCAAAGCATGTGCTCTACTACTGAGCTATGGCACAAATCCCAGAATTTCAGGCTGTCTAGGAGCAAGAAGATAAGAAAACATTTCATGACATCAGTGCCACATTCTTGATGTGCATACCTGGTAATCTGAAATGAACCCTGCATGTTTACCTGTATGTTAAGAATGGATATTGATAAATGAACATGTGTGAGTGTGTGTGTTATCAGATATTAATGAATGTTTCCTGCCTGTAAGAATATTGCAGCTTTTCATGAATGGCCTTCATTCATGCACCTTACTTTCTTTTTCTGTCATTGTTTCTGTTACTGAGGAAATATGGGGAGCAAATGCTGAGCTTTTTTTTTCCTGTTGAGTTATACTTTTGATATAAAAGATTACTATGATAGAATGACCAAACTGGGCATTCTATGTGATGAAAACAGTTTTAATATTTTGTAAATGGTGCTTTGAGCATACATTCTGTTTACATATATGTCTTATTGGTATACTGGTTTGGGATGTTCACAGTGTTCAAACTATTCTTAGGCATTTGCCTAACACTCCAGAAAAAAAATGCGAAACCTATATTGTGCTACATTGATGTGTCACCCCTAGATACTGAATGACAAATAACTGTGTGCAAGTATATGGTACAATAGGGAATACTGTAATACAATATTAAAAAGAACACTTGGATTTTGATGGTGTTTGTTTACAATAGTGTTCTTTAGATGGCTTGGTTAGAGATACAGGAGTCAAATTCTACTTACTTTATTTGCATGTTCCATGTTTAGTTGATCACTGTGAAGTACAGGCAATGGATTTTGGCCCTAAAATGACTATTATGTTAAAAATGTTTCTAGTTCTATCATTTTCTTAAACTTAAGGCAACACTATGTGCCCTACTTGATTTATTAACAGCAGGACATTAGCTTGCCAAACTTAACGCACAGTCGCTGATTTTATAACGACTGTGGCATTAGTTACATAGAGCTATCTGGATTTATTTTGTGTTGATTTTAAGCTATTACTTGAATTTAAACATGCAAAGGGATTCATATAAAGCATGAAATGAAATATCAGTCTGTATAAATCATAATTTTATTTTTTTCTTTGTACTTTTCCAATAAATGGTGTTCTTCTGGACAAACTGGATGTGGATGAATTTAGGGGCATTTCTTTCAAAGATATTTGTACTGGGATGCAGATAATCGAGTATTAAATAAATATGTGGCATATCAGTTTTCTTTTACATACTTGCCTATGTATAATATACCAAAGTGGGGGAAAATAGAACCCCATTTCCATATTATCTAAAGATAATTGTGATCGGGTTCTTTGTAAGTGTTTGGCAGTTCCCTGATTTGGGCGGGAAACGACAGGAGAGGAGATTCTTTGAACAATTCTTTATTAACACAAATATTAGGTTTGTCAATCACAACTTCAACTGGGTCATTAGAATCAACATCAACAGGTAAATCAGTCCACAACAGGGGTAACGCGTTCTCATACGTATCTCTCTTCAATGGAAAGACTGGCCGAAGCGTTCCTGGTCTGTGGGTCTTCTCAGGCACCCACTCCGTATCGCACAGATTGTCCCGCAACAGGGGTGACGTGCCCATTCTCCCTCCGGCGGCTTCTCATGTGGCTGAAGCGGTCCTGGCTGAGTCACCCTCTTCCAGGGACCTTGCCCCCGCGGGTATACTAAAACTGTCCATTCTTCCGGACCTAATCCATCAATAATGGGTTTTGTTCCTTCACTCTTTCTCTCTGTCTCTTTACAATCTTTATTCTCCCAATCTATCCCTTTCTGCGGTATTTGGAATACCCTTGGCTCCGCTCCTCCTTCTATCCATTCCTCTTCCCAAACCGCCACCTTTTTCGTCTCCCCTGATTCCTTTCCCTCCTCCGACGTTAGGAACACATCCACCTCCTTTCGGCCCGTTTTCCTTGACTCCTCCCCCTCTTTTCCCGCCTTTAACCCTTTCATCTTTGTAATCACTTCGGTTATTTCTCCTTTCTTAACTTCTCCATCTTTTTCCTTTTTCTCAGACGTTTGAGGGGACAGCTCACTCTCACTTATTTCCTCTTTTATATCCTCTTGCTCACAATAATATGTGGTTAAAATTTAAGTACGCCTTACAGAATTGATACTATACATGTATTTTTGTGATTTTTACCTAGAACAAGATATCTTGAGGCAGATGTGCAAAAACTAGCTTTAAGTGTGCTTGAAAAATATGTCAGGCAAAAACAAGCAAAACAAATTTAAAAAAAACATTGTGCCACCTTAAAGACTAACTGCTGTATTTTAATGTGAGCTTTCATGGACAAGTTCGCTTCTTCAGATAAGACATGAGAGGCTTCAGCTGTCTCATTTGTCAATGTTTCCTTGCTACAAAACTCATTTCTTTTATTGGGAGGTGTTAATGGAAAGCCTTTAGGACTGTCCATCTTCCTTTCTGGGTGAAATAATAATTGAATAATTCTTTTTAAAAAAATTTGCCTCTATATTTTTCCATGGCTTTATTCATTAGCATACAAATTAAGTGATATCCCACGATATCAATGCTAACATTACCTCTTCTGTTCATTCACAATGTAACTGCAAGGTGGAAGAATGAAGCAACCATTTCTGGCAGGAGTTGGCAAGCTGGATAAATGTGAATAACCATAACTTATAAAGGTCCCCCCACCCACCTTTAGGAAGCTTCTGACATTAACCTTGTACCTATTAATATGTGTTGCCTCACATATAAGAGTATATGGTAACAGCAGGGTTCTCTTGAGAGGCAACTGAGTTGTCCTGTGAGAAATAAGTTCAGTATAAATGCGGAACCCAGAAATGAGAGAAATTGTACATTAATACGGCCTGAACAAAGATATAGCGTGTTGGAAAGTAGTATTCCTTTTTAACTGCCTGTGAACCAGTGAATATCCAGTCTGACTGAACCAAGTTTCTAAAGAATACTCAGATAAAACACACTGTAATTTCAGCCCAGTGCACAGAAGGTATGTTATCCCTCTAGAAAGAGCAATCCTAACTGGATCAGTTGTGATTGCTCCATAGTTTTAAGAGGTATAGAATACACCTCCTAAGTGTACTGCTTAAAGATGCGAACGCATTTTATTGCCTTTTAGAAAACAAGAGATTTCTGACATACTTGTTTATAGAATATATGTAATCAGTTTTGACAAGTTCCTCAAGTTTAGATGTGGACCTATTTGAAAACTTACATGGTCAGTTAAAAATGAGAATACAGAGGTTTGTTATGTGCTATGAGGTCATTTCCAAGTTATGGTAGTCCCATGAACTGATGACTTCCAAAAGGTCCTATAGCCCTGCTCTAGTCTTGCAATATTCAAGGTCACAGTTTTCTTTATTGATTTAAACTATCTCATATTTCATCATTATCTTTTCCTATTGCCTTCTGCTTATCTAGTATTACTGGTTTTTCCAGTGAGTCATTTATCTCATGAGATATCTGAATTTAGCCTCAATTTATCAATTTTTACTTCTAGAAAAAGTTCAGGCTTGTTTGAGCTAGTCTCCCTGCTGGTCCACAGTATCCTTCAAGCTCTCCTCCAACCCCACACTTGGAACAACTCTATTTTTCTTTCTTTTCTGACTTCTTCACCATCCAGTTTTCACATCTGTACCTAAGATCCAGTTGTAAGTTAAAAGTTAGGAGCAGCTGAATTATACTGAATTGATTTCTAGTCTTCATGTCCATATAAATAGCTATATTAAAGTATCATAAAGATAATTAGATATTATCTGCTCTGCAGAATTGTTGCATCAATATTCTTAGAAAGTCACTAAAGAAATTGTTGAGGAATGTGTGTTGTAACTGTATGGTCATTAATTGTATGTCCAGTAGATATCTGTAGAGTCTAGTCCCATGTAAACATGTATAGATTGGCAATCTCCGTACCAGCTAACAAGTGAATAGATTTTTCAGAACACTAGTAAAACGTGCAATCTGGAAGGTTAATAACATTTCATGGAGGGGACATAGGTGCAATCAGTTTCAGCAAGAAGAGAAAGACCTTTGTGATTAGGTTTAGAAACTGGTGCTGAAAGCTACGCAGAATCTGCAGACTGAAGGCAGTTCAGCAATAAATTTCTCCAATATTGTTTCTTCGTTATCAAAAGTTGATAGAAATTCAGCCCTTTCTAGAAAAACTGAAAAACTCTGCTTAGCCTTGCACCATGGATAGCAGCATGGCTCCAAGTCGTGGTTCAGACTTCGGCCAGCTGCAATTTGGTCACTCAATAAGGCCCGCACATAGAAGGACACATGGGGGAGGTCTGATCAGCCACAGGGGAGATGCTCATAGTATCAGACACGTAAAATGCCTTCTGCATTGGCAGAACGGGCAAGCGTGGAGGACGTTAAAAAGCGGCCAGCAGGGAAGTAGGAGTAATCAAAACATGTCTCGGAAGCAGATGGACAGATCTGTTTCATGTGTTTTGAAGAAATATGATGCAACAATGTGCGCCAGATCCGTTTCAGTCCCTTAAACTAGCGAGCGCCACCTGAAGATGTGGAAGTTCCTGCCAAGACGCAGAGGCTGGGGTTCCGATCCCTGTCGGCACAGGGATTTACTTCGGAGTAAGTCCCAAGAACCCCTTCACGGATTGCTGCCTTGTTCTGGCGAAGGGGCTTGAGTAATTCAGAGAAGCTATGGGCTATGCCATGCAGGGCCACCCAAGACGGACAGGTCATAGTGGAGAGTTCTGACTAAACACGATCCACCTGGAGCAGGAACTGGCAAGCCACTCCGGTATCTTTGCCAAGAAAACCCCATGAACAGAAACAAAAGGCTAAAAGATATGACGCTGGAAGATGAGCCCCTCAGGTCGGAAGGCGTCCAACATGCTACTGAGGAAGAGCGGAGGACAAGGACAAGTAGCTCCAGAGCTAATGAAGTGGTTGGGCCAAAGCCGAAAGCACGCTCAGCTGTGGACGCGCCTGGAAGTGAAAGGAAAGTCCGATGCTGCAAAGAAAAATACTGCATAGGAACCTGGAATGTAAGATCTATAAACCTTGGTAAGCTGGATGTGGTCAAACAGGAGATGGCAAGAAGAAACATTGACATCCTGGGCGTCAGTGAACTAAAATGGACGGGGATGGGCGATTTCAATTCAGACGATTATCGTATCTACTATTGTGGGCAAGAATCCCGTAGAAGAAATGGAGTAGCCCTCATAGTCAACAAAAGAGTGGGAAAAGCTGTACTGGGATACAATCTCAAAAATGATAGAATGATTTCAATACGAATCCAAGGCAGACCCTTCAACATCACAGTAATCCAAGTTTATGCACCAACCACCCATGCTGAAGAGGCTGAAACTGACCAATTCTATGAAGATTTACAACACCTTCTAGAACTGACACCAAAGAAAGATGTTCTTCTCATTATAGGGGACTGGAATGCTAAAGTAGGGAGTCAAGAGATAAAAGGAATAACAGGTAAGTTTGGCCTTGGAATTCAAAACGAAGCAGGGCAAAGGCTAATAGAGTTTTGTCAAGAGAACAACCTGGTCATCACAAACACTCTTTTCCAACAACACAAGAGGCGACTCTACACATGGACATCACCAGATGGGCAATACCGAAATCAGATTGATTATGTTCTCTGCAGCCAAAGATGGAGAAGCTCTATACAGTCAGCAAAAACAAGACCTGGAGCTGATTGTGGCTCTGATCATCAGCTTCTTATAGCAAAACTCAAGCTTAAACTGAAGAAAGTAGGAAAAACCACTGGGCTAGTCAGGTATAATCTAAACCAAATCCCTTATGAATACACAGTGGAAGTGAAGAACAGATTTAAGGAACTAGATTTGGTGGACAGAGTGCCTGAAGAACTATGGATGTAGGCTCGTAACATTGTACAGGATGCAGCAACAAAAACCATCCCAAAGAAAAGGAAATGCAAGAAAGCAAAGTGGCTGTTCAACGAGGCCTTACAAATAGCAGAGAAGAGAAGGGAAACAAAATGCAAGGGAGATAGGGAAAGTTACAGAAAATGGAATGCAGACTTCCAAAGAATAGTAAGGAGAGACAAGAGGGCCTTCTTAAATGAACAGTGCAAAGATATAGAGGAAAATAATAGAAAGGGAAAAACCAGAGATCTGTTCAAGAAAATTGGAGATATTAAACGAACATTTTGTGCAAAGATGGGCATGATAAAGGACAAAAATGGTAGGGACCTAACAAAAGCAGAAAACATCAAGAAGAAGTGGCAAGTATACACAGAGGAATTATACCAGAAAGATTTGGATGTCCCGGACAACCCAGATAGTGTGGTTGCTGACCTTGAGCCAGACATCCTGGAGAGTGAAGTCAAGTGGGCCTTAGAAAGCATGGCTAACAACAAGGCCAGTGGAGGTGATGGCATTCCAGTGGAACTATTAAAAATCTTAAAAGATGACGCTGTTGTTTTTTTTAATTAACAATTTAGGATAAGGTAGGGGATTCAGAAGGTAAGGGGGGGATATGAGGGGAGAAAAAAGTAGGGGGAGGAGAACATAAAATATACTGCATGGCTAACAACAAGGCCAGTGGAGGTGATGGCATTCCAGTGGAACTATTTAAAATCTTAAAAGATGAGACTGTTAAGGTGCTACACTCAATATGCCAGCAAGTTTGGAAAACTCAGCAGTGGCCAGAGGATTGGAAAAGATCAGTCTATATCCCAATCCCAAAGAAGGGCAGTGCCAAAGAATGCTCCAACTACCGTACAATTGCACTCATTTCACACGCTAGCAAGGTTATGCTCAAAATCCTACAAGGTAGGCTTCAGCAGTAGGTGGACTGAGAACTCCCAGAAGTACAAGCTGGATTTCGAAGGGGCAGAGGAACTCGAGACCAAATTGCTAACATGCGCTGGATTATGGAGAAAGCCAGAGAGTTCCAGAAAAACATCTACTTCTGCTTCATTGACTACGCAAAAGCCATTGACTGTGTGGACCACAACAAACTATGGCAAGTTCTTAAAGAAAGGGGAGTGCCTGACCACCTTATTTATCTCCTAAGATATCTATATGTGGGACAGGAAGCAACAGTTAGAACTGGATATGGAATAACTGAATGGTTCAAAATTGGGAAAGGAGTACGACAAGGCTGTATATTGTCTCCCTGCTTATTTAACTTATATGCAGAATACATCATGCGAAAGGCTGGACTGGATGAATCCCAAACCGGAATTAAGATTGCCGGAAGAAATATCAACAACCTCAGATATGCAGATGATACCACTCTGATGGCAGAAAGTGAGGAGGAATTAAAGAACCTCTTAATGAGGGTGAAAGAGGAGAGCGCAAAAAATGGTCTGAAGCTCAACATTAAAAAAACTAAGATCATGGCCACTGGTCCCATCACCTCCTGGCAAATAGAAGGGGAAGATATGGAGGCAGTGACAGATTTTACTTTCTTGGGCTCCATGATCACTGCAGATGGTGACAGCAGCCACGAAATTAAAAGACGCTTGCTTCTTGGGAGGAAAGCGATGACAAACCTAGACAGCATCTTAAAAAGCAGAGACATCACCTTGCCAAAAAAGGTCCGCATAGTCAAAGCTATGGTTTTTCCAGTAGCAATGTATGGAATTGAGAGCTGGACCATAAAGAAGGCTGACCGCTGAAGAATTGATGCTTTTGAATTGTGGTGCTGGAGGAGACTCTTGAGAGTCCCCTGGACTGCAAAGAGAACAAACCTATCCATTTTGAAGGAAATCAACCCTGAGTGCTCACTGGAAGGACACATCCTGAAGCTGAGGCTCCAATACTTTGGCCATCTCATGAGAAGAGAAGACTCCCTGGAAAAGACCCTGATGTTGGGAAAGTGTGAAGGCAAGAGGAGAAGGGGATGACAGAGGATGAGATGGTTGGACAGTGTCACCGAAGCTACCAACATGAATTTGACCCAACTCCGGGAGGCAGTGGAAGACAGGAGGGCCTGGCGTGCTCTGGTCCATGGGGTCACGAAGAGTCGGACACGACTGAACGACTAAACAACAAGAACAAAGTCCCAAGAAACAGCCGGACTTACTTGCGAGTTATTGTACACAGGACTTGGGCGGCGCCGGTGTCGCACCGCTTTTCAAACTACCGGAGGGAATCGGCGTAAACAGGAGCAACACGGCTTTCTCCTCCGTCCGCCTCAGCCTCCACAGACGCCTCCACACTTCCGGCCTCCGGCATCCCGACATCCTTCATTCCCTGGGACACGTCCCTGAGGGCCTGTAGAGACACTCTACCGGTGCAGCTCTATGGTGGTCCAAGAGGTGTCATGGCGGCGGTTGAGGTGGCAGCCCGACTTAAAAGCCCCTTCAGCTGATTGAAGAGCCCGGCAGAGTCGATGCGCAGCGCGCTGGGGCCGGGCTGTTCCTCCGAGGGCTGACGAGCAGCCGGCATCTTTCCTCCAGGCTGCTCAGCGGAGGAGGAAGCCAAGGGAAGAGGAGGGGGAAGCCCCGGAGACCGCTCTTGGTGCCCTTCCCCGTCCAGTTTCTGTCCGTCCTGAGGTCCAGCGGGCCCTGTTGAGCGGCAGCAGGGATGGCGTCCTGGCTGGGGGGCCTGGGCTCAGGGCTCGGCCAGTCCTTGGTGGGCCAGGTGGGCGGTAGCCTCTCGACCCTGACCGGACAGATATCTAGCTTCACGAAGGACATGCTGTTGGAAAGCACGGAGGAGGCGGGAGGTAAGGAAAGGTGGCCTTAAAGGGTTTGTTTGGCGTTGGCAGCGGGAAGAGGGTCTTCTGTCCACGGAAGGCGAAGCACGGTAGTCAGGCCACCAGTTTCCCGGGCGAAGGAGGACTTGGTATGAAAAAAAAAGGGCAGTTCCAGGTAGGGATGCAAGGGTCCCGGTATGAGAGGTGTTCCGGAGGAAGAGCTCAGCTTTCCTTTGTGATGGAAACAACCTAAAAGTCAAAAGTAGATCAATAGATCCAATAGGAGGGAAGGAAATTATTTAGAACCTAGCAGCTTTTACTTGTTTTTATTGTTAAACTGTTGGACTGTCACTGGGGCTTGGATAGATCTGGGTTCTCGTCCCCACTGAGGCATGGGACTCGATGCCTGACCAGGGGCCGGCCGGCCAGGCTCTCCCACTCTCTGACCATTCCTGGGTGGTTGTGAGAGGGAAACGGAGAGTTATGGATGCTGCCTTCCAGCTCTGCGGAGGAGAGGTGTGATGTACATAAAACAAATACAAATATGACTTCCAGGTAACCCAGTTCTCCAGTTGCGGGGAGCATAGTAAGTAGCTTAGACCTTTTGGGCACTTTTAGGGCTTGTCCGAATAAAACAAAGGTATCGTAAAAATAATTGATTCAGTATGAGTGCTTTGGTATTCTAACATTTCACACAGTGGAAGATTTGGTTTGATACGGTCAGTGATTATTTTCACCTGCTTTTCTGTGAATATTTGTTCTTCCTAAAAAGTTGTGGGTTTTTTGTTCTGGACTCTGTTACGGGATAGAGCTTAGTGCTAAAATGCATCTTATGGAGATTTCATTTCTGTGTTAGTGCTCTGAAGGCAAGGCTGTAGCAGCTTTACAGTGGATTTGTAGGTGGTTCTTCATGGCCACTGTGAATCACACATATGGGTTTTGCTGAGGGGGAAATGCTTCTCCTTAGGCCCTGGAAGGTTCTGAGGCTGACTTATGAGTAAGAACAAAACCTATATATGTGAATTCACAGTTGACCACTCAAAAGAGCTACAGTTACAGGTAAGCAACTTACCTGCTTTCTTGCTCTAAAAGCATTTTTCAAAGATTTGACATGCAGATGTACATGCCAGTATGCCTTGGTCTCCTGTGGGATGAATCATGCTCATTTGATTCAGAATTTCTGCCTGCCTGAACAAGTCCTTGCACATATGGAAGAGATGCTTAATATATTCAAATCTTGAGACATCCAGGGCTTTAAATGTTAAAGCTAGCACCATGGATGTAGCTCAGAAACAAATTAATAATTAGCACAGCCAGTATCAATATTATGATAGCAAATGTAGGTTCTTTCTAAGATACTACTGGGTACGCTTGTAAGGGCTGTAGAAGTTGTTGACAAAAACATATGAAGTACCACAGGTGCCTATACCTGCTTTAGATTATTCTTGCTATGAATAGTGAATCTTAAAACAAAGTAACACTGAATCTCTTCCTGTACAAAGCTATGCATGTATATTTTAAACTTGTGTTAGAGTATGCTCTATTTAACTGAACAATGCCTAAATCTGATTAAAATGCATTCAGTAGCATTACTAAGAAGTGTGCAGGTTTTCGTTAATGTTAGTGAGTTAAAGTGTTATATAAACTACTGCGTTTTATTTATGTTTTTTGCAGTTAAGTATTTTCTTCAGTTAAATATAGGAAGAAATTGCAGTAATAGTTGGTACCAGGACTCTACCATCTAGTTTGCTAAATTTCTCTCATTATTACTTTTTATTGGAAAAACAAGAAATTATTTCACTCAGCTGCACTATGTTGTGATAAGCACTTTCTCCACTATCATTCTGAGTGAGTTCTCCTTTTTAACGTGTCTGAAGACATGGTTCAGAATATAGTTCTTGAGAGGAAAACATTGATGATAATTGATTCTGTCAGTTAAGTATTGCGTGGGGAACTGTTTGACAGACATAATAGTTTCTAGATAATGAAACGTTGCTTCAACGTTTTTCATCCTGGACACTCAGAAGGCAAAGTTCAACTGTTGTGTTAAGGTTTTCTGCAGTCACTGTTAAAGTACATTTCAGTGATTATGTGTTCAGGATAAAATGTTGGGATAAAAATGATTCACAGCTATACAGAATTTGTTGAACACGTTCATGTTAAGGAATTTTCCATGTATGTGTTTAAAATTTAAAATGTGTAATGAGTTTATAGAATATCATATTTTCAAAACTTAAACTGCCGTGTCAGTTCCATAAACAGCTGTCAGTGATGTAGAACAGTGGTTCCCAACCTTGGGTAACCCAAGTGTTCTTGGACAGCATTTCCCAGAAGCCTTCACCACCAGCTGTGCTGGCCAGAGTTCTTGGAAATCGCAGTCCAAGAACACCTGAATTACCAAAGGTTGGGAACTACTGATGTAGAAGATTAAACTTTAAGAATATAATTCTAGTGAAGCATAAATATAAAGCTTTTTATAAGCATAAATATAAAACTAGATTTATGCTTATAAAAATAATCCCAAGATACAAAGCTAATGAAACGCAATAAAGCACATTCAGTCTACCAATAAAACAGTAAGTGGGGAGCCCACATGTAGTTAAATAATTTGGAAATGCAAATTCATCTGAAAGTCTTGGTGAATAAATAGGTTGTCAGTTGACACTGAAGTTTATAAGATGCAATACCAGCTTTATCTGAGGGAGAAAAGACAGCCACAGGGAGGATGTGGTATTGAAATTATTCTATCTTGACTAGGTTGCATCTCTGACCCTTGGCAAGGGTGGCACTGTTAAAAGGCACCCTCACTAAATCTCCCTTTTGGTACCAATTTAAATGAGGTATCTAAATTGAGAGCCCAGGTTTGAGCTTCATACAAAGATTCTAGTTTCTGTTTTGTTTTGCACACTTGTGCAAAGAGGAGCAGAGTAGGAACAATTAGCTTATTGCACCAGCCTGCTACTTGTTCATAGTAAATCAGAGTAAGCCAGCAATTCAATGCATCATTACACATGAAAGCAGCCATTGTTTTCCAAGAGCAATAGTGCTGATGAGGCTGTTATTACTTCCTTTTTCTAAAGATCAAAACAGGAATAGGCAATATGTGGCCCTCCAGACATTGTTGGACTGAAACTCCTATCTGTCCTAGCCGACGGTGCCTGTGGTGAGGGATACTGGGAGTTCCAGTCCAACAACACCAAAAAGACCACACATTTCCCACCCTGATCTAAACCATAGCGTTTTCCAAGGACATGGGACTCTAGACATATTAAATATATAAATAAATAGGTATGCCAGCATAAATTTATAGGTCATTTGGAGGAAAACCACTTTTATCTTTGTTTCTAAGATGCATCTGAAGAAGTTGAAAACGTTGCAAACTATAGTCCATTGTACATGTGTTTTCATTTGAAACGCAAAATAAGTTAATTCTGGTTTTTGTGATACTAAATTTAGTAGTAATATTAAACTAGTAAATTATTACTGTATGCAGCTTCAAGGTATGACCAACCCCTATGAATTAGTGACTTCTGAAGGTTCCTATAAGTAAAAACCCTGTTCAGATTTTGTAAACCAAAGACTTTGGTATCCTTTACTGAAGCAATCCTTCTCATCTTACATCTTCCTCATTCCCTGCAGGTTTTCTCAGCATTTTTGTTTTCCAGGGAGTTTTTGGGATGGTCCATGACATCTATAAAGCTCTCTTCCAACACAGTATTTTGAATGAATTGATTTTAAACACTGACTTCTTTTCTCATTCACTGCCCATCTTCCAGTCCATACATAATAATCAGGAATATCTTGGTATGGGTGATCTTGGACTTTATTTCCAGCAACATATACTTCAGGATTGTTCAAAACATTCAGGATTGTTTTGTTGTTTGTTATAGCTGACCTTCCACATCTCAGACCTCTTTTGATTTCTTGGCTGTTCAATTAGTATTAATTAAATTGGTAGTAATTCATTCTGAGGAAGTTGTTTTAAATTTCTTAGGTTGCTACTGCTTCAAAATTTATTACGAAGTCCAAATTCTGAGTCGTACTCTAATTGACTGTTGTTATATCATTTTCATTCCTTTCCCCACTCTTTACAGATGGTGCAGCAGGATTTCCTATATCCAGCACTGGTTTACGGGATGTAGAAAATATTCTTGCAACACTGAGATCTGAGGTAGGACATTAGTCTGAAAAAGTGGAAATTAGGTTGACAACGTACACTTCTGTATTCTCTAACATATGTAGTACTTTCCATATTTTCAGTATATATTACATTGGATATAGAGTTTCTTTTTGGAAGTTGCTACTTACTTTTTCTCCCTAGAATGAGAGGCTGAAGAAGGTTTGTAATGATCTGGAAGAAAAGCATGAAGCAGCAGAACTTCAAATAAAGCAACAATCCATAGAATACCGCAATCAGCTACAACAGAAAGAGGTACAAAGTGGCTTCAATTATGTTGAACAAAATCAGTGTACACTTCCATCTTTTAAGAGAGTCAAAGCAATGTAGTGGTTAGCATGTTGCACTGGGGCTTAGGAGGTCTGAGTTCAAGTCCTGAAGTAGCCATGAAACTGATTAGATGACCTTGGGCCAGTTAATTTCTGCAGGCTGACCAATCTCACATGATTGTTGTCAGGAATAAAGTGGGAAAGAGGAGAGCCATATATGTCTCTTTAAGCCCACTGGAGGAAAGGTTGGATAGAAGTGTTATCTAATTAGATTACCTATTAAATATATGAGTGCCCAGTGTGGTGTGGTGGATAGAGTAATGGACTTCAGGAAACCTGGGCTCAGTTCCCCAGCTCTGCCATGGAAACTCACTGGGGTTGGGACTGGTAAAACTGCTCCTTAAGTACCTCATTTATCTTGAAAACCCTATTGGGATTGTTATAAGTTGGTTCCAGTTTGATAGCACGTAACAACACAACAACAGCTAGTATTACAATTAAATAAATGCTGGCAGAAATCCTGTTGGCATAAGTATCTCTGTAGAAAGGTGATCACACTAGCAGCAGGGGAAGATTTTCCATAATTAAAGAATTCCCCTTTCTCTCTTGTGGTTTGTCCAACTTGCAAATAATCTGTTTCATTCTGTGGTAGCTGTGGGATGAAAGGAGGTAGTATTTCATTATGGAAAATCTCCTCCTACTAGTAATACTGTCCAGTAGCAATGGTTTTTCATAATGGAAGACTTTTTCTGTCCATGTCATGGCTCCCACACAATGAAACTGATTATTCACAGGCTGAACAAGCCACAGGAAAGAAAAGAGAAGTCTTCAAATACCAAGTATCTCACCCTGCTGGTTACATATTGTCCTTTTACATTGTAGTTCCGCCAACAGGATTCCGGCCACTATATTTATAATTTGTTATCTTTAAGATGAACGTATATTGTAAATTAAGACGGTGGGCAGAATCCTGTTGGAAGATCTGCACGCAGAACATTAATCACAGAAATAGTTTCTGTTTTTTTTGCATGAAGTCTGTAACATGCCTGGTTTCACATTGGTTGTGAAATCAGACATGGACTGGGCACCCCACTAAAATACACTAATGTTTGTGCCATTACAGTACTGTACAGTTTTTTCAGTCAGTGTTTTGGGTATGTCTGGGTGAGAGTGTTGCCTGCTATTAGAGGGATGGGCAACCTGTGGCCCGATATCATTAATCTATATCATTAGCCCTGCTGAGAATTGTCATTGGTGAGGGATTATGGCTATTTCAGGCCACCACAGTCTAGAAAGATTGCCCACTATTTTATTAAGATTAGTATCAAAGATTACTTGATTTATGAGGGATCAGGTGTCCTCACAATTTTCTTACCAAATCGTATTTTGAGTCAGTTCTCTAAATTGGCTCAAGTATTTCTGTGTTGCCTTGGTGGATTGTAAAGACGATTTTGTGTTTTTCATGGCAATAGGGACTGATCTGCTGTCTACTTGCTCTGTTTTTCCTTTGCCATATGGGAAAGTCATAAGAAAAGTGAAAATTGGAGGTTATACTCAACCAGCAGTCTGAGATAACAGTTGAGCCTTAAAGTTAGGATTCAACCAGCTCCATGAAGCTCTGGCTGAGGCTACTTAACTTCTCCACCTCCTTTCCCATGCTGAGAAATGAAGGGGAAGAAATTGGAGGAGTGATCGGTCAGGAGCATACTGCACCTTTGATGGCTGTTTCCTAGTTGGGGAAAAGCTATGCAAATCAAATCCTGGTTCCTTACTGAGGCAGAAATTGGAATATATCACCTGGTGCTTCAGCCAGAGACCCATTGAAATCAGTAGCCTTGCCCCTGACATAATTAAACTTGCAGAGAGGTCAAAATAATCTGCCCCATCTTGTTTTCTAAAAGTTTCCCACCCTCAATGTGAGACAGCAAATCTAAATTATAGGCTTGAGTTTCCAAAGCTTCTCATCGCAGCATCATTTTTATGGACTTATTTCCATACCACCTGTCCCAAAGTGTACAGCTTTTTTCCTGCTTTGTAACAAGGTGGATAAAAATCCATGAATTGTTAAAATCATATTGATTTAAAACATAATTTAAAACACAATTTATTTTTAAATGATTGTTTAAATTTAAATCATCAAAAAAATCCAATTTTTTAATTCAAATTATGATTTACCGTATTTTTCCGTGTATAAGACGATACTTTTTCCTAAAATAGTTAGAGGAAAAATTGAGTATCATCTTATACATGGAAGCAAGGCAAACCGCTGGCATGCAGAGCCCTCTCTGTTGGCACATGAGCCACGTCGATACTGCTGCCCATGCCAGACCAGTGCAGGGCGCGACACTGCTTGCTGCCGGGGCTCAGATCAAGCTCACGCCGCCGCCTTGTCCCCTGCCTGAAGGGAGCCCGCAAGTGGCGCTGGAGGAGGTGATTGGGCGGTGGCAGCAGGAGGCGGAGGCGGAGGTGAAGGAGGAGTCGCGCTTGGCCACCCCTCACAGCTGCCCATAGACTGTGGCCACCCGATTGCCTCCTCCAGCACCACTCGCAGGCTCTGTTCGGGGAGGGGACAAGGCGGCGGCATGGGGATTTACACCGGGACTCGTGCGCCGTTTTTGGCGGTGCTGACGATAATGACACTTCAGGCTCTCCATGCTGCTGACCATGGAGCTCCTGCCGCGCTTACCCTGCTGCTGCCTGCTTAGGAAGAGGCTGTGTAGGCACCGAAGCAGGCGTCTACTGCTCAGCAGTAAGTGGCTCAGGAGAAAGAGCTTCACTTTTCCCCATGGTAACACCCCCTCCCGGCATCGTGAGGGAAACTGCTTGTTTATGCACGGCTTTTTGTCTCCTTCCTTGCCGCTCCTGACTCGCCTTCCTCTCTTATTTTGCTATTCTTGGCAAGGGTCTGTTGCTAGTTTGAGGGAACCCTTGAAAACTTTCCCTCCTTTTCCTCACTGCTGGTGCTGGAGTGATGAGGAGAAAGCTGAGTGAGCCCGCGAGTGGCGCTGGAGGAGGCGATCGGGCAGCCGCACTCAGCTGCCGCTTGGCACGCATCACGGCTGCCCATTGACTGCGACTCCGGCACCACAGGAGAGTGAGCGAGCGGGACGGAGCGCAGCAGAGGAAGCCCGGACGAAGGCCCTGCCTATATTTTGAGAGGGGGGGAGAAGGCGTCCTTTGGGCGGTCCTCTGGAGGATGTGCCGGCCCAGAGGGTGCCCACTGAATTGGGCACTCAGACTCAAAAGGGTCAAAATTGGGGGGGGGGGGGGGTGTCTTATACATGGGGGCATCTTGTACACGGGAAAATACGGTAAATCAAATCCACTTTGTTTGTAACACAGTCCTGATAACTCTCCTTGCTCAGTGGAAGTACATTTTGTAGTTGGTAATGCAATAATTTCCTGAGATTATCTGTTTGTCTTTAATAAACTGTAGATGTCATTATGCTTTATTTCCATTTGTTTAGGTGGAAATCAGTCATCTTAAAGCTAGGCAGAATACACTACAAGAGCAACTACAGAAGGTTCAGTCAGCTGCTCAGTCATCACAGTTAGGACCTGCTGTCTCTTCATCAACTAGTACATCAGCTTCTTTTGTCCCTATGGTTAGAAATAGTCCTTCTGGTTTTCAGAGTGATGACATGGATTTTGGAGATGTCATCTGGTCCCAGCAAGAAATAAACAGACTGTCCAATGAAGTTTCTCGGCTTGAGTCTGAAGTTGACCATTGGAAGCAAATTGCACAGGTAGATTGCCTTTCTGTGTAACCATTGCATTGCTTCAATGACATACTTTTTCCCAGTTAACGGGGCGGAAGCTTATAATAACCAGTGCTGCAGTCTGTACAGACTACAGATAGGGGTGTTGTCAGGAAGTATTTATTCCTTGCCTTCCACTAGAAAGTAGAGCTTAAGGTGGCTTATAGTCTTCATAAAATAATAAATAAAACCAGATTTAACTGTAAAATCAAGTGAAACCTACCCCACTGTAAGAACTGTTAAAATCAACTAAATGCATTGAAACCATTAAAATTAGGAAAGTGTGCTGTTAAAAACAGCATAGCAGGACAGGTTAGGTTAACATTCTAAACTTTATTCTCTGGATTTCATTGTGGCGCAGTGGTTAAACTGCTGTATTGGAGCCAAAATTGTGCTCATGACCCCGGGGTTCAGTCCCAGGTAGCTGGCTCAAGGTTCACTCAGCCTTCCATCCTTCTGAGTTTGGTAAAATGAGAACCCAGCACACAGGGTGGGGGGGGACAATGTGTAGCCTGCATAATTAATATATAATCCACCCAGAGAATGCTTTAAGCACTATGGGGAGGTAAATAACCAGCACAATTTTTTTCTTTTTTTCTTTCTGCTGGATATAGCATATATTGATCACTCTCATTCTTTCTAAATGTATTAATCCTTATTAGAATATTTTGCATGAGAGCCAGAAAGTGGCAGACTTATTCTGCAGACCTGTGGTAAAACTAAGCTTTCTAACAAGTTTTAAAATTGTAAAGCACAAGCTTGTTTCAATGAAGATCTCAGATGTTGCGGCTTTGTGTTTGTACCAGGTCAAAGCAGATAATATTTATGTCTTAACTCAATTCCAGCTTCTAGTGTTGCTCCCAGGATTTTCTAGGTATAAATCACTCGGAAGTGGATTATTTTTCCCTGCTCCTTGTGGCATTGTGGGACCATGCAGCTGGCTCAAGGAAGCATTAGGTATGAGGGCGCTTAAACCCATTAGCTACATGCACTCCAGGTGATCTCAGCTGGCCACTCTTCCAGAGAGGCACAGCAGATATTCAGATTCCTGACCCCTGGTTCTACAACTAGGTACTCCAAACCGTTAAGCTATACCAAAACTGATAATGTTGTATATAAATATGGAAGCTTGTGTTAGTGACTTTGTTCTTTTGGCAAAAGGAATCCAAAGCATATTATTTGTATGTATTTGCACTGGAGACTCTGATTGATTGATTGATTGATTGGACTTATATACTGCCCCAGAGCACTCTCTGAATGGTTTACAACTTAATTATGCAAGGAACACTTTGCCCCCCATCCCCAGCAAGCTGGATACTCATTTTCCAACCTTAGAAGGGTGGAAGGCTGAGCCAACCTTGAGCCAGCTACCTGAACCCATCAGGCTTGAACTCAGGTAGTGAGTAAAGGCTTGACTGCAGTACTGCTTTTTAACCACTGCGCTAAATTAATATATTTAATTTCTCAAACTTATAATGCTGGAGTATTGAGCAACAATATTTAGTATACAATGCTCTTTTTTATTCACTTGTCTTTCTGAAAAAAATAGAAGTATATTCTTGGTTGTTTAGTCGTTAAGTCGTGTCCGACTCTTTGTGACCCCATGGACTAGAGCACGCCAAGCCCTCCTGT
The DNA here is from genome assembly GCA_037013535.1 of Intellagama lesueurii. NCBI lineage: Eukaryota > Metazoa > Chordata > Lepidosauria > Squamata > Agamidae > Intellagama > Intellagama lesueurii. The sequence goes on from JBAJHW010000001.1 coordinate 26,312,729, forward strand.
CTTCCACTGCCTCACGGAGTTTGGTCAAATTCATGCTGGTAGCTTCGATGACACTGTCCAACCATCTCGTCCTCTGTCGTCCCCTTCTCCTCTTGCCTTCACACTTTCCTAACATCAGGGTCTTTTCCAGGGAGTCTTCCCTTCTCATGAGATGGCCAAAGTATTGGAGCCTCAGCTTCAGGATCTGTCCTTCCAGTGAGCACTCAGGGTTGATTTCCTTCAGAATGGATAGGTTTGATCTCCTTGCAGTCCAGGGTACTCTCAAGAGTCTCCTCCAGCACAACAATTCAAAAGCACCAATTCTTCGGCGGTCAGCCTTCTTTATAGTCCAGCTCTCACTTCCATACAACACTACTGGAAAAACCACAGCTTTGACTATGCGGACCTTTGTCGGCAAGGTGATGTCTCTGCTTTTTAAGATGCTGTCTAGGTTTGTCATCGCTTTCCTCCCAAGAAGCAGGCCTCTTTTAATTTCGTGGCTGCTGTCACCATCTGCAGTGATCATGAAGCCCAAGAAGGTAAACTCTGTCACTGCCTCCATATCTTCCCCTTCTATTTGCCAGGAGGTGATGGGACCAGTGGCCATGATCTTAGTTTTTTGGATGTTGAGCTTCAAACCATTTTTTGCGCTCTCCTCTTTCACCCTCATTAAGGGGTTCTTTAATTCCTCCTCACTTTCTGCCATCAGAGTGATATCATCTGCATATCTGAGGTTGTTGGTATTTCTTCCAGCAATCTTAATTCCGGCTTGGGATTCATCCAGTCCAGCCTTTCGCATGATGTATTCTGCATATAAGTTAAATAAGCAGGGAGACAATATACAGCCTTGTCGTACTCCTTTCCCAATTTTGAATCAATCCGTTGTTCCATATCCAGTTCTAACTGTTGCTTCCTGTCCCACATATAGATATCTCAGGAGATAGATAAGGTGGTCAGACACTCCCATTTCTTTAAGAACTTGCTATAGTTTGCTGTGGTCCACGCAGTCAAAGGCTTTTGCGTAGTCAATGAAGCAGAAGTAGATGTTTCTCTGGAACTCTCTGGCTTTCTCCATAATCCAGCGCATGTTAGCAATTTGGTCTCTAGTTCCTCTGCTCCTTCGAAATCCAGCTTGTACTTCTGGGAGTTCTCGGTCCATATACTGCTGAAGCCTACCTTGTAGGATTTTGAGCATAACCTTGCTAGCGTGTGAAATGAGTGCAATTGTACGGTAGTTGGAGCATTCTTTGGCACTGCCCTTCTTTGGGATTGGGATGTAGACTGATCTTTTCCAATCATCTGGCCACTGCTGAGTTTTCCAAACTTGCTGGCATATTGAGTGTAGCACCTTAACAGCATCATCTTTTAAGATTTTGTCTGCTATTTGTAAGGCCTCGTTGGACAGCCACTTTGCTTTCTTGCATTTCCTTTTCTTTGGGATGGTTTTTGTTGCTGCTTCCTGTACAATGTTACGAGCCTCCATCCATAGTTCTTCAGGCACTCTGTCCACCAAATCTAGTTCCTTAAATCTGTTCTTCACTTCCGCTGTGTATTCATAAGGGATTTGGTTTAGATTATACCTGACTAGCCCAGTGGTTTTTCCTCCTTTCTTCAGTTTAAGCTTGAGTTTTGCTATAAGAATCTGATGATCAGAGCCACAATCAGCTCCAGGTCTTGTTTTTGCTGACTGTATAGAGCTTCTCCATCTTTGGCTGCAGAGAACATAATCAATCTGCTTTCGGTATTGCCCATCTGGTGATGTCCATGTGTAGAGTCGCCTCTTGTGTTGTTGGAAAAGTGTGTTTGTGATGACCAGCTTGTTCTCTTGACAAAACTCTATTAGCCTTTGCCCTGCTTACCTGTTGTTCCTTTTATCTCTTGACTCCCTACTTTAGCATTCCAATCCCCTATAATGAGAAGAACATCTTTCTTTGGTGTCAGTTCTAGAAGGTGTTGTAAGTCTTCATAGAATTGGTCAATTTCAGCCTCTTCAGCATCAGTGGTTGGTGCATAAACTTGTATGACTGTGATGTTGCAAGGTCTGCCTTGGATTCGTATTGAAATCATTGTCTCATTTTTGAGATTGTATCCCAGTACAGCTTTTCCCACTCTTTTGTTGCCTATGAGGGCTACTCCATTTCTTCTACGGGATTCTTGCCCACAATAGTAGATATGATAATTGTCTGAATTGAATTCGCCCATTCCCGTCCATTTTAGTTCACTGACGCCCGGGATGTCAATGTTGATTCTTGCCATCTCCTGTTTGACCACATCTAGCTTACCAAGGTTCATAGATCTTACATTCCAGGTTCCTATGCAGTATTTTTCTTTGCAGCATCGGACTTTCCTTTCCCTTCCAAGCACGTCCGCAGCTGAGCGTCCTTTCGGCTTTGGCCCAACCACTTCATTAGCTCTTGAGCTACTTGTACTTGTCCTCCACTCTTCCTCAGTAGCATGTTGGACGCCTTCCGACCTGAGGGGCTCATCTTCCAGCGTCATATCTTTTAGCCTTTTGTTTCTGTCCATGGAGTTTTCTTGGCAAAGATACTGGAGTGGCTTGCCAGTTCCTGCTCCAGGTGGATCGCGTTTAGTCAGAACTCTCTACTATGACCTGTCCGTCTTGGGTGTCCCTGCACGTCATAGCCCATAGCTTCTCTGAATTACTCAAGCCCCTTCGCCACGACAAGGCAGCAATCCGTGAAGGAGATACTCTTGGTAGAGAGATATTAAGTTGCTCCATTTAAGTACCGTATGAACTGGATGAAGCTTTGATTTGCATATTATAGATAATCCTAGCAAAACTGGCCCACAATGTTCTTATAGTCGGTCTACTCTTTAACCTTGTGGCCTCTTTTGGTTTTATTAAGTATTATCCAATTCTGAAATCTTATAACTATATGTTCCTCTTTGTTGCTGCATGCATATTTTAAAGACATTTTGGCAGAATGTTGACCTATTTTTGCCTCCTTCCTCATTTTATTTAGTTTTCCAAATTAGAAGGAGCAAATTACACAGATCAGAATGAAATCTGCAAGCTTCAAAATATTATGAAGGTAAGGAAATGCATTTTCATAAATTTACAAAATTAGCTCCCCTTTGCAACTTCTATAATTTCCCTTTACTCTTCCAATCTGTAGATATTCATGTGTGTTCATACTTTAGCTTTGGTAAAGGAGTTGGATGAATATGGCTATAAATGCTGATACTTTTTCCCCCTCAAGGGGAATTATGACAGTGAGCATGGAACTGTTTTGTGTGTTTTTTTTCAGCAGCATGCTGTCACTTTCGTTGCAAATTTTAAAATATATACTTCTTAAAATATGTAAACTGTATAAGCCGTTGAACCAGGCCCTCAAGATGATGTGCATATTGTGTTTTATTCTATAAGGATGTTCTCTTTCTTAGCATAAATTAACTAAGCTATTGTACCTTGTTAAGTTTGTACAGTCCAAGATCTCAGTTCATTATCTGCTCAGTTAAGCAAAAGAACCCAGTCTCAAAACAAGAATCTTTCAATTTGTGGATAATACAGTGTTGTCTTCAGGTGTTTTCCATGAAATGTTATGCATTGATAACACTAAAATTTTATTTTCCAAAACTATTAAATTATAAATTGCATGTACATTTTAGGAGCTGAAACAGAACTTGAGTCAAGAAATAGATGAACACCAGCATGAGCTTTTCAGTATTACAGGATGCACATCGTCAAAAATTAGCAGACATAAGTCGACGTCATAGAGAAGAACTGGATGAATACGAGACACGAATAGAAGAACTTGAGGAGCAAGTGCAGAAAGGTCTTGCTTGTTATTTAATAGTGTCAAGAAAATTTTGACAAGCTGTTACTGCCAATCAGCTGTTGAGCATATCCAGAATTTTAAGCATCCTTTTCATGTTTGTAGTGCTTGTGGTACTTTTCACTTAAATTCTAGACCATTCTTCACCACAGAATACATTTTACTGAAAACAAAGCCTTCTACCACATCTATTCCCTATCACTTAGCTCTCTTATCATTGTACCCTTGTTTACTTAATGGTCTATAAATAAACACATAAAGAACACCATTTCATAAGAATTCAATTTTCATTTTTTTCTCAAAAATTACGCTGTTGCTTTTTTCTTTTTAGCTGCATTTTATAAATAATTTGGCTCAAAAAGAGCTATTTGATAGGCTTTCGGGTATTTTTAAAATAAAGTTTTTGTACCACTGCACAATTCCCTAATCTTAAATCCTAATGTGTTATTTTATTATGACTACCACGCTCAGCCAGTATAGCTTATGGTCAATCTAAAGTACTTTTATTGTTATAATTTACTAAGTACCTGTGTTAAAACTCATAAATAATTCAGGTAGAAATATAGACAGGATACAACTTTTGTTAGAACTCACCCATATATGTCCCACCTGCTGGGCTTGAAAAAATGAATGTAGTACATCTTAGGAATTCTAGCTACAGCTGTCCACAGGGACGTGATCTAACATGGTATTTGTGTGTTGGTAACACCTCTAAAGGCTCCTAAACTTTTCCTGAATGTGTCTCTAATAGCAGTTTCCTATGGTTTAACATCCATCTGTCGGCATCAACCAATAATCCGCCTTTTTGATATTGTTTATTTCATTTGTGGCCATCTTCCAGGATACTCAGGGAAGCATATTGTACTGAAAATTAGGTGGTTATTCTTTTTTTATTCTCATAACAGTATGTGACAGACACTTAGATATAGCGATTGAGCAAGAATATCTTGGCTGGATGTGAATTTAAACCTCTTCCCAGTTGAGTTCTAAGATGTTTTTGCTGTTTTCCTTCCAACATATCTGGTGTTAGTCTTATGTTATAAGCCAAGCTTTCTTTCTTTGCTCTTTCTCTTTAGTATTTACATCCTGCCCTATTATCATGTGATAACATGGGGCAAAAGAAGAGCATTTTAAAATAATTTAAATAGTAAATGTTAGTACGATTTAAACCATGTAAGACAATTTAAACTGTTTAAATGTTAGATACTAAGGTGTGTTTGATTACAGCTGCCATCATTGTAAACTAGTGGGTGTGGGTTATGGGGTGTATAAGTCAAAATATCTGGAGGCTGTTGTGAACAAATGGTTCCAGAGGAATTGGTGAATGAGCCCCAGCATGTTACTTGATAGTTGCAGCTCCTGTCTTACAACTTCAGCAGAAAACCTCATACAGCCCTACTTTCTGTCTAAATAATTAATCACATGGGAGTAAGATTCATCATATAAATTAAAAGCTTTCTTCCCACTGTTGTTGTTGTTGTTTAGTCGTTTAGTCGTGTCCGACTCTTCGTGACCCCATGGACCAGAGCACGCCAGGCCCTACTGTCTTCCACTGCCTCCTGAAGTTGGGTCAAATTCATGTTGGTAGCTTCGATGACACTGTCCAACCATCTCATCCTCTGTCGTCCCCTTCTCCTCTTGCCTTCACACTTTCCCAACATCAGGGTCTTTTCCAGGGAGTCTTCTCTTCTCATGAGATGGCCAAAGTATTGGAGCCTCAGCTTCAGGATCTGTCCTTCCAGTGAGCACTCAGGGTTGATTTCCTTCAAAATGGATAGGTTTGTTCTCCTTGCAGTCCAGGGGACTCTCAAGAGTCTCCTCCAGCACCACAATTCAAAAGCATCAATTCTTCGGCGGTCAGCCTTCTTCTTCCCACTGTATCCTTCTACAACCCTGTGAGATCAGTCAGGCCAAGAGAGAATGACTGGCTCATGGCTACACAGTTCGTTTTATGACTCATTGGGACTAAAACCTTGTGCAGATGGGTTATTCTTCCATTTCAAAAACTCAGTATGACCTTAGCATGTAATATTTGAAACTAAGATTAATGGGGAGGGGAGCACATGATAAGCTATTATGAGAAGGAAAATCAACTTCTATCATACTGAGACCCAAAATACAGTGGACCCTCGACTTACGCACGGCTCCACTTACGGACTTTTCGAGTTACGGACTTCTCCAGCCGGAAAATTTCACTTCGACTTCCGGCCGGAGAATCGACATAAGAACAGAAATAGGCAGGGGGGAAAAGGCGGGCAATTCAACTTTCTAACTATAGGTGGCGCCAAGGCTGCTTCTTTGTGCTGTAGGTCTGTTGGCCATTACTGTGTATAGGGTGTGTCGCAGTTGAGAACCTTTGAACCCGAAGGTGCGGGCCTACTCGCGAGTAAGCGCCGCCAAAGGCGCGGGTCTACTCGCGAGTAAACACGGCTTTGCAAGCGCGGGAGGCTTCAGACTGGTAAGGTGCTGCTGTTTTTTCTTTTTAAAAAGTTGTTCTGGGTGGGTTTTGGAGGGTAGATTTGGGCTGGGGGGTATGTTTCTGTGTTGTTTTGGTTTTTGGTGATTTTTTTTTTTTTTTTTTTTGCAGTCCCAGCGTGGGACTTGCTCCACTGTTGCTGTTATTTTAATTTTTTTGGAGGGGGGTATTTTTTCCTTCTGCCGGAACGGATTAATAGGTTTTCAATGCATTCCTATGGGAAATGGACCCTCGACCTACAGACTTTTCGACCTGCGGCCACTGTTCCAATACGGATTAATTCCGTAAGTCGAGGGTCCACTGTACTCTCAGCTGTACTACATCAGTTCAGTTTGGGTAGGGTTAGCATACTGATGAGGAATGAGATCTGAAGCTTAAAACCTCTGGCTTTGTATGGATGCTTAGTTGCCACCTACGTGGCAAAGACCAACAGCTTCATTCTCCTCTCGGCTTTTTGATCATGCTTGTAGGAAAGGAGAGATCTATGAGAAAGAGAATCATCATCATCATGGCTCTTTAGACAGGCCTTCCCTCCTGTCAATACCTAATTTATTTGTTATCTTCAATTGTATTAATGTTGTTTTATTTTATTATTCTTGAGTGTTGTTAGCCGCCAAGAGTAGACTTCAGTCTAGATGGGCGGGATATAAATTAAATAAATAAATAAATCATAGAACTGCAAAGCTGGAAGGAACCTTATGGATCATGGAGTCTAGCCCTGTCAAGGAGGTACAGTGGGGAATCGAGCTCCCAACCTCTGGCTCTGAGCCAGATGCCTCAACCATTGAGCGATCCAGCAGTTCATAATCTTGGCACACTTCACAGATTCCTGTCTTCATCTTCCGTAGGTGGAAAAAGGCTTGACAAGGGAATCAGAGGAGTGTTGCAGTGATAAGAGATTCTTCTTCTTCTTCATTTGTTTATGTGAAACAAATCAGGGCTGGGTGCAGGGCTGCCACATAGAAGAAACAGTGTCTCAGGATCTGAATGGAATGGAGGATTATTTATCAATGTGTTGGGAGGGCATGTAAAAAGCTTCTAGCAGACCTCCCAAACTAATGCTTGGGGCCCTGACTGGAAAAAGGTTGTTTCTAGTGTCAGGTAAGAGAGTCTGACACTTGAATAGCCCTCAAGAGTCCTACAGAACTTTATAGACCTCTATGAGGGGAAAATCAGAAGCTTGTGTTCGTTATAGCTGGCATTTATCCCCAAAAAGGGTTAATTCTAGAATGAAATTTGACAATCATTTTCAATCATATCAACATTCATCCTGGTTTTGTTGTTGTTGTTAAGTCATGTCCGACTCTTCGTGACCCCATGGACCAGAGCACGCCAGGCCCTCCTGCCTTCCACTGCCTCCCGGAGTTGGGTCCAATTCATGTTGGTAGCTTCGGTGACACTGTCCAACCATCTCGTCCTCTGTCGTCCCCTTCTCTTGCCTTCACACTTTCCCAACATCAGGGTCTTTTCCTGGGAGTCTTCTCTTCTCATGAGATGGCCAAAGTATTGGAGCCTCAGCTTCAGGATCTGTCCTTCCAGTGAGCACTCAGGGTTGATTTCCTTCAGAATGGATAGGTTTGTTCTCCTTGCAGTCCAGGGGACTCTCAAGAGTCTCCTCCAGCACCACAATTCAAAAGCATCAATTCTTCGGCGGTCAGCCTTCTTTATGGTCCAGCTCTCACTTCCATTTCATCCTGGTATCAAAATATAAATCTTTTCATTGTTGTACTGACTTCAGGCAACATCACCTTGTCTATTTTTACAGGCTTTATTCCTCTACATTGCTTCCATGTTCCATTAGCAGAAAAATAGTAAAACAAGTAATAAGTCAGAATGTATTGAAAACAGCTATGAAAAAGCTGCAGGCATAAATGCTTAACAAATATGAAAACTAAACTAAAGTGGCAAGCAAATACTTAAGTCAGAATTCACTTCAAAATACATGAACATAAAAAGTACAGTAAAACACCAAAACTAATGTTGTAATTACATTCTAAAAAACGAAAGAGCTTATAGCCTAAAAAGGTACAATTAGAACAACAGAAAATACATTTCTATAATACCACAGTTCTTAAAAGTAAGAACATATGAAATAAAATTCATTTCTTTGTCATTAAGCATATTATAAGAACACCCAAAAATTACCGTATTTTTCGCTCCATAAGACGCACTTTCCCCCCAAAAAAAGTGGGGGGGAAAGTGTGTGCATCTTATGGAGCGAATACTGTAAAAAATGGTGCAATTTGTGGACATTAACAGACCCCCCAGAGCCCATGCCGCTGTCATACGCGGCTGGGTTCTGTACTCCTCCCCCCCGCCAGTCTTTTTTTACCCTCCTGACCCCAACCCAAGCCCGACAGCACGCCCCGGGAATCTTCTTTGGCTTCCCACCGCCAGCAACGAAAGCTCGACTCCGCAGGGAAAGAGGTGAGCTCCGCCTCCCATCTTCCACGCCGCCGCCTCCGGCTTCCCCCTCTCACGCCTGCCGCCGATATTGGTTCGTTCAGCACCAGGCTGAGCTGCCGCCATCGCCACCACGCCGCCCTTCTCCTCCCCTTCCGGGGCAGGGCCTAGGAGCGCTTCCCGACCACGAGCGGTCAACTGACGAGTCCCATAGAGATGATGAGCTGCCTGGGGCGGTAAGGGAGCTGGCGGCTCCCTACCCCTGATGCCTTAGCAGTTGTAGGCGCGCATGCGAAGACAGAGCGTACCATTCTCTGAAAGGGGGCGGAGTTTTACTTCCGGCGCTCTTCGCGGGAACCATTCCTTGTACTGGAGGGGAGAGGAGGGAGGTCGCAGGTAGTTACCGTAAAAATTAGGTGCGTCTTATGGTCAGGTGCATCTTATGGAGCGAAAAATACGGTATTCTAATTGCTCATCCAGGCAGTTTGAATATATGGAGGAAAACCCATGTTTTCTTTGTCTGTTCTCTCTGTTGCTGCTACATTCTGCTGCTTTTTGGTATCCATGTTGTTGGTATCTGGTGTGTGTGTGTGTGTGTGTGTGGCATAATATGATGTGTTTTACTTCAATGTATTTGTTGCTTGCCTCCCTATATTTGTATTTCTCTTAGATGCTTACATTTCCCTTCTAACTGTGAACAGTGGACTTTTGCAGGACCTGTAAACCATAGAGTTCTGGGTATACAGTGAAAAATTTTTTAATAGAAATTTCTATTGCTTTTGCTACTTATGACAATACAGTTCCTGTAAATCAGAATCTGCCTGCAGATCTTAGTGGGTGTGAGATGCATGGGTCTAGTAATATAGAGCAAGTTGCAGGATCTGCCAATGCCCACCCATAAGTCATGTCAACACATTGCAATGTTCTATATATCATTGATTTCAATACATTTTCAATTCTCTCCCATAACGTGACAGTCAGCCATGAAATAAATTCCTTTTCAAGGCAATGTTATTGTAAAGTATGACGTTGCTTGCCTGGAGAGCTGATTGTTTTGTAGTGACTTCTAGTAAATTAACTTCATTTTAAAAATACAGTGTGCACTTTTTGGGCTGCTTTTTCTACACATCCTATTTTAACACTCTATACACACAGCATTTCACATACTGACACTAGGTTTTCGGGCACCCACTTTTCAATCTTCTGTTCAAAGTAGTATACTGATAAAATCAGTTGCCCTCTATGACTATTTTCCATTCCCTTGATTTTCAAATTCATCTAGATTTTTAAGAATTCTACTATCACTAAGGCTGATTAAGGTACCCATGAATTCTCTTGAATTAGAATTTTCCATATTGCAATAGAGGGAGTAGAAAAATTTTGATTTGGTAATTGCGTTTTCAAGAGATTATGTACTATCTTCTTCATATCAGTGCTTGTAATGCCATATACAGTAAATACCTGATGATCCAAAAATCATTGTTAAATGTCTCTGGCACATTGTTTTATGACAACCGTGAAGAAAATGCCATAAAAGTTTTCCCCTCTTGTTTTATAGCTGGTGGGATTGTTGACAGTTCTAATGAACAAGACCTACAGAAAAGTGGATCTGACTCTGCGGCACCTCTTTTGAAGAACTTGCAGGATAAAGTGAAAAGTTTAAGTCAAGAGTTATCCTCAGCAGCTGAAGAAAAACATTGTCTCATGAAAGAACTTGAATTGATGAAGAAGGGGAAGACTCAACTAGAACAGGAATGTGAAAGACTAAAAACTGAATTCAGTACACTTCAAACATCTATTCTTGAAGAACAGGCTGATCTGAATTTACAGCAGATGATTGCTAAGAATGCAGTTGAGTCACTTCAGACAGAAGTGCTCCGACTACAGCAAGCGCTACTTTGGTATGATGGCACAAGAAATTTGGTGCTACCCTTTGCCTATTCTTAATATATGAAGACCATTTTAGGAAAAATGTGAAATTGGGGCTCAAAAAGGCATACACATGGACAAAGCAGAGGGGGCATTTGACAGTTTTCTGTTCCAATAGTTTCTACTCAGGATGGGGGGGGGGGGCTGTAATCTGATGAAGACATTTGAAGTATCTCTTAGGAATTTATCCCTGTTTGGTTCCTGGCCTAATTGTATGAAAATGAGTGCCTGTAAGAACATTCTAAAAGCATAGGGCTTTTTTTCTGAAGGGTTTCTTAAAATTATGCTGCTGTCCTGTCTTTGCTCTTCTGTCACTGAAAAAAAGCTAAGTTCTCTTGGATGTCCCATTGGTAGCTTAGTTTTGTGTTGCTTTCAAAGGGATAAGATTGTGTTCAAAGTGATGGAATTTTAACACACTACTTTTAGTATGCAGTATTCACTGCTGTTTTTTAATGTGAGTATATTAGCTTTGTAACCTAAGTTCTTTTCTGATCAACTGTCTCTGACTTATTTTCCTCTGAAATAAGTAGCTCATTTATCCATTTTCTTTACAGATGCAGAGAATGAAATTACAAGACGGAAAAGGTTAGATCAGGGTAAACAGATTGCTAAAGGGAAAGAAATTGTTGTGTACTGTCTGTTTTGCCATCCACCCATACAAACACCCATAGAGGACATTGTGCTGGTTTATGATTTTGGTACTTATTATGAATAGGATATCAAAGGGAATGCATGGCCCTCTATTGCCAGATGCTGGCCAAGACCCAGCTATGTGCTTTGGTATTCAGGGTCAGCAAAAAAGGGACTTTCCTTCTCTTTCCAGCTGTTGCAGTCCTGCATGCTGCCAAAACCTGCTCCAGAAGGTTTCCTAGTGTGCCCTAACCAGTTTTTAGGATGAAATAGGACCACTGAAGGGGAGGGGAGTTGTTAATTATGGTGGAAGCTTTGGGATCCAACTTAAGTTCATCCTCTAGATTCTGACCATGAGCTCACCAAGACATAATTGCCTTTTGATGCCTTAATAAACGGACACATAGAGCCAAGTCCTGTTGCTTAGCATAAGTTAGATCATAATATTCAGTCCATTCCTCTAATAAGAATTGCTGTGAACTGCTTTGTTTACCAGGAATGGGCCAAAAATTATGATTCAACTTCCACTGAGCAACAGAATTTTGGCCATTGTCTGTGACAGATATCCTTTAGTGTCATAGAAATGCGCTCTCTCAAAAAAAGAAGCGTTTTCTAAATGTATTCTCGAAGGCTTTCAGAACCGGTATCCGATGGTTGTTGTAGGTTTTTCGGTCTGTTTGGCCATTTTCTGGAGGTTTTTTTCCCCTAACGTTTTGCCAGTCTCTGTGGCTGTCATCTTCAGAGGACAGGAGCTAGAACTCTGTGTTCTGGTGTAGTGTGTGGAACAGTTGAGTATTTGTAGCTGTGGGATCAGCTTTTTGTCCTTTTCACCTTAGACAACGAACTCTACCCAGCCACAAGGACTGGTGATCACTGCACACAAAAGACTAGCTAACGACACCAATCAATCACAGTGACAGATCATCTCCCCCTTATCACAACAATACACCCATAACAAAAAAACACCCTGATCACCATAATCACCCAATCTCCTGAAAAGGACAAAAAGCTGATCCCACAGCTACAAATACTCAACTATCCCACACACTACACCAGAACACAGACAGAGTTCTAGCTCCTGTCCTCTGAAGATGCCGGCCACAGAGACTGGCGAAACGGTAGGAAGAAAAAAAACCTCCAGAACACATCCAAACAGCCCGAAAAACCTACAACAACCATCATTTTCTGAATGTTAATTTTGTTTTTTGCCCTTTCAGGGTGTTGTTTTATTTAGGTATTTTTAACTCAGCTGATCAATAGATACTCTTACATGATATACCCATTGTATGAATAAAACGTAACAATGGCTTTACAGTATCAGTATAAGTAAACATCTTTCTCTCACTCCATGCTTCAGTTTTCTGCATTTCAAAAAATTAGCTCCAGAGATTTCTTGGTTCTCCAGAGCCAGTATCAGAGATGTGGGGAATCCTCTCCTCCCATTTCCATTATATTCTGCTTGTCTGATATTAGAAGTCAAGCATTGGATATTGACCTATATTATTTGATTTATGAAAGTAAACTATTCTAATTCCATCAAGAAATTATATTCGATTCATGTGATTCTTAATAGAGAAATGGTTGCCTGGCCTACTACAGATGTACTGCTAATCTGAGCATGTTATTATATGCCACTTCTATAGTTAAATGTCAGTGTGCTTGCTTTGCATGCATTTTGTTGTAATTGAAAGGTCACACACTGTACCTTTTTTCCATTTTATTTCCCTCTAGACTCACTACCTACCACTCCAGTATGTGTTTCTATATACCTGCAACTGGGAATAATCATGCATTAGATGACATGAACTAGTCTCTAAAACCTTTTTGTCAAAATTACTGGATTATTATGAAACTGACTTATACTGAGTTACGTACAACATTGCGGCATCTTGTCCACTTTGCCTGCAAGGTTTTAGTTAGGATTCTTTCCTAGTCCTATCTAGAAATTCCTAGTATTTTCCTGTGGTCTCACATTCAAGTATTAAACATAGCTGTTCCTCCTTATTTTCCTAAGTCTGATGAAATGGCGTGTCTTCAGAACCAAAAATCTGTTGGTTTTGCTATACATGCCTATTTCTCAGGAAATGACCACAGATAATATTTCTAAGGAAAGAAAATATGTTGAAGAACGCCGAGGGATTTCTATAACTGAAGATGCACAGTTAGGAGGATGGCACATTCTGTAACCTGCAACCAGGAGTCAGTCAGGTCAAGGATACACTCCATGCTGGAATAAAGTGAGCAAATAAAGTGTGCAATTTGTTGAAACTTTTCCTGTCACGTTTCTAATTTTCCTCTTGCCACAGAATGTGGATGACAAAGTAACATTCACACTTACCTTGATGTTTCCTCTATGTAGGGGAAAAAGGACATCCTTGCAATGGGTTGTGCCTCCTATTCACCTAGATAGGCAGGAGGTTATAGTCATTTTTGTTTTTGAGCTCCCGGCTGCCTCTGATGGTGGGAACAAACCAGGAATCTTATGTCCACACCTCAAACTTGATAAACTAAGATTAAAAACAGAACAGGTCACAGTAGAATATTGAACCAGGAGGACAGATAGCCTTCACTTCCCCCTTAGGCCCCAGCATAACCAAACTATCCCAACAGCATCAGCTAGCAGCTGTAGCTGGGTGGGGAGGGATAAAAGGAGTATATTACAGTAAGTACCACTGTTACTTTTTTCTACAAGGGAAAGACATCCTTGTAATGGGACTTACCAATGCTCTAAGGTTAGGTACAGCCCTTGGCAAGGCCTCTCCCCTACTAGGCGACAACCTGTTGGAAGACCTTGCATCCAAAAAGTGCCTTTGTAGAGGCAGAGAAATCCATGCTATAAAACCACGCAAAAGAAGATTGCATATTTCAGGTAGCAGCCCTACATATACCCAACAGCAGTCCTTGTGCCAAATGCTGCTGAGTCATCACACTTCATATAGAATGAATAATGATACCTCTAGGAACTGATTTACCCAAAGCCTTGTAGCAAGCAGCCCCACAGGCTTCAATGAATCTGTCTAAAGTTTGCTTAGAGACCTTCTTTTCCATGTTCCTAGACTTAAAAGAAAGCATAGACAGAAGTGAGTGAAGGAGATGAGGAACGAGCTGCTGTCAAGGTGGAGGCAGGAACTTAGACAGAATTCCCAGGTTGTCTTCATCACCAGAGAGAGTCAGGAGCTCAAAAAAAGATTGATTATGAACTCCTGCCTATCAAGGTGAGTGGGTGGGAAAACCCACTGCAAAGATGTTCTTCTCTTGTAGGAAAATCATGTCTCTATCAATAACCTCTGCATTGCAACAAAGAGGAGGTACACATCCTGTTAAACCCTTCCTGCCTTAATGCCATGGCAAAAGAGACACCTATGGACCCAAAGTGCTATGAACGGTAGGCACTTACCATAGATTCTCCCATCACTTTCAATATGTAGAAGTGTACAATCAATCTCCCAAGATGTGCTGATCGAGAGAGTATAATAACGCAGTATAAAAAGGGCATTAAAAAACTAAGTATTTAGTTTGTACAGCAATATCTCTGCTAGTCTGTTTTAGCAAAAAAAAAATGACAAAGAGTCTGTCAGAATCTTGAATACAAATTTATTCTGGCATATGATCTCACAGGCTTGCTTTTGGAAAAAATTCCCTCAGAAGTAACTTGCAAACTCATTTTTTAAATGTTAATTCAATACTTAGGAACACATTCAAATTTAAATTTAGTGTCTTTTTGTCTAAATTAAGGAAGGATTTCAGAAGGAAGCAGCAACTTTACAGTCAAAGGGCGAGACTATGCATGTATTCCCTGAAGGACAGAATGTGGAGCTAAATCAGATGAGACAGGCCTTGGAAAAGAAACAACAGGAACTTGATGAAAGCCTTGCTGAAAAAGAAATTCTTACAGCAGAACTAGAAGAACTGGACAAGCAAAACCAAGAAGCTACACAGGTTATATATATATTTATTTATTTAAATGAGGCAGAATTGTGTGTTCTAAGCAGGCATGCTGGCTGGAAGATTCTGGGAGTGATCATTCAGTGACTTTTCCAAGCTTAAGGTCTATGGACTTTGGAAGGGGAGGGTTGTGCTCAAAAAAATAAACTAATGTTTTTATTGCATGGTGTTTAGGGATATATTTTACAGTGTTAAGATGACCTGTTACCTTTTCTGTGTATAGTGCTTGCACTGTCACAGAGTCTTGGTTCTTCTGTCATCTTCCCTTAAAAGAACTTGCTCATTTGAGGACACAGAGCCAAAACCGACTTTTGCCATGTTTCAGTGTTTGTTTTTAACAAGCTTTAAACTTAGGGTTTCCAGTTACCGTATTTTTCCGTGTATAAGACAATATCTTTCTCTAAAATATTTAGATTAAAAATTTAGGGTCGTCTTATACATGGAAGTAAGGAGGGGATCAAAGCGCTTTGATCCCTTCTTTCCCCCTCCACTTTCTTCGCAAGAAAATGGGGGGGGGGAAGCAGGAATCATCAAAGCGCTTTGATTCCTGCTTTCCCCCTCCACTTTTTGCGAAGAAAGGAATTCTGGGTTAGAAAAGTGTGTGTGGGGGGGGGTGTCTTATACGTGGGGGCGTATTATACACAGAAAAATACGGTATGTTAACAAGAATTTCTGGAGAAAAAAATCTGAATCCCTTTTTCACTTTTATTAGAAACATGCTTATTCTAATAAAAGTTAGTATCATAATGTAAAATAAGCCATAGTCTAAGGCGAGAAACAATAGCATTTAATCAGTTGCTCAAGTGTCAAGGTCTTAACACAAAAATGGACAATGCCTTCATCACTCACCTGTTTTTGCAGCACCCTCGCTGTTGCTGCATTAGCTGCTGAATTTTTTTGGCAGCAGACAATTTGCCTTCAAAGCAATGTATACATGGAGCTTGAGACAAGTGCTGAAAACTGGAACAATTCTTGCTCTGAATGATTGGGGAAGACATGTAGGATAACTTCAGTATCATGATTTGGTAACCTTTAGAATGTGGGAGACAGTAATCACCAAAGTATAGCGTATCATTCACCTCCAGGCCAGGGGTTGAGTGGTCCTAACCATAGGAAAATGGTAAAATGGATTCCTGGTACACAGTTGTGGACCTTAGTTTGATCAGTTTTATACTGTGAAGTTTAGGTTTGTTTGTCTTAATGTTTAAGACAACAATATCACATGAATTTTATTTTGAAAAAACTTCACTGATTAATGAAATGCTTTTACATTCTAGCTATGTATTTGTTATGACTGGGTAGGTCAGGGTGCGTTGTTTTGTTTTGTTTTTTACTATTTTAACATCTGTTTGTTTTTATTTTAGCATATGATTGTGTTAAAAGAACACCTCACTAAACAGAATGCAGAAGCTGCTAAGACTATCAACCAACTAAAACTGGACATAGATTCAGAAAAAAGAAGAACATCTAAGTTGGAAGCTGAGAAGCTGGAAATGAACAAGGAACTAGAAAGCCAAGGACAGAAATTGCATCTGTGTACATTTACACTTAATGATTTGCATATGACTAGGCAACAACTGGAAAATACAATAAAAGATTTAAAAGAACAGCTAAAAACATCCCAGCAGTGTAGTTCGAAATATAAACAGGAAATCGTAGAATTTAAAAAATATATATTACAAAGGGAAGAGGAACTTTCTGCACTCCAAAATGAGTTAACAAAAATAAAAGAAGAATATGATAGTTATCAAGGTCATTCAGCCAAAGAAAGTGAAGTAGAAATTGCAAAGCTGAATGAACAAATTTCAGAAAGTAAATTAAGAAGTACAGGCTTGGAGAAATCTATTTTAGATCTTCAGATAGAAAAGGAAAATCTTCACGTAGCATATGAAGAACTTAAACAACAGTTGCAAGAAGCAAGTAGTGAGAAGAATAAGATTGTTTTTGAAAAAGATACCATGCTGGAGGCTTTAAGAATTGAAAGAGGACGATTAGAAAATGAACTAAACCAAGCTGAAAGCCAGTTGTTGGACCAGGCTCATAAATATGAGCAAACCATTGAGGAGTTGTCAAATGCACGGAACATGAATACCAGTGCATTACAGCTGGATCATGAGCGCTTAGTTAAACTAAATCAAGAGAGAGACTTTGAGATTGCAGAACTCAAGAGGAACATTGAACAAATGGAAGCTGACCATGAAGAAACTAAAGAAATGTTAACAAGTAGCTTGGAAGGACAAAAACAGCTGGCAGAGCTTATAAAAGAGAAAGAGGTTTTTGTTGAAAAGTTTAAGACAAGGGCCTCTGAATTGGAGCAACAACGTGACAATTATATTAAGGACTCCAAAAATTTTGAACTTCTGAAACAAAATTTAGAAGAAAAAGAGAAATACCTTTCAGCCATGAAAGAAGAGAACAATCATTTGAAAGAAGAAATTGAGCGACTAAAAGAACAGCAGAATAGGTCACCCCCTTTGGCTGAGCCAAAAACCCTAGATATCATCACTGAACTGGAAGCGGAAATAACACAATTAACTATACTTAAAAATAATCTTGAAGAAGAAGGGAAGCTCAATAAAAAGGTGTTGGAGGATCAAAATCAGCAAATGGCCCAACTTCAGCAGTCCCTGCAAGAGTATAAAAAAGAGATAGAGGACTCCAAATTTCAGCTTCAACAAATGAACATTGCACATGAGCAGGTATGCAGGGAGAAAGATGAAGAAATCAAAAGCCTACAAAGAACAATAGAACAATTGCACAGTCAGAAAAAAGTCATTCAGCCAGACCATACGGATCTCTTTCATGAAACCAAAGTCCATACACTGAATGGTGAAAATGGGAATGAGAAACATGATTTATCTAAAGCTGAAATTGAAAGGCTGGTAAAAGGGATCAAGGAGAGAGAAATGGAGATTAAGCTGTTGAATGAGAAGAATGTCTCACTAAGTAGACAGATTGATCAGTTAACCAAAGATGAAGTTGGCAAACTTACACAGATTATCCAAGAGAAAAACTTGGAGATACAAGCTCTTCATGCAAGGGTTTCCTCCCCGTCTTATAGGCAGGATGTTCTTTTCCTTCAGCAGCAATTGCAAGCCTATGCAATGGAAAGAGAGCAAGTCCTGGCAGTTCTTAGTGAGAAGACTAGGGAGAACAGTCAGTTAAAAACAGATTATCACAAGATGATGGATATTGTAGCAGCTAAGGAAGCAGCACTGAAGAAGCTGCAGGAAGAAAACCAAAAACTAGCTGGTGAATATAAAAGCAGCAGTGAAGATATGTCCCGAGAAACAATCAAAAATTTATCTCGTATCATTAGAGAAAAAGATATTGAGATTGACGCTTTAAGCCAAAAATGCCAAACGTTATTGACTGTCCTTCAGACCTCCAACATGGGTACAGACAGTGAGTTAGGAGGAATTAATAGCAATCAGTTTGAGGAACTTTTGCAGGAGCGTGACAGACTGAAACAGCAAGTGAAGAAAATGGAAGAGTGGAAGAAACAAGTGATGACCACTGTCCAGAATATGCAGCATGAATCTGCTTCTCTCCAAGAAGAACTTCAGAAGCTTCAGGCACAAATTTCAGCTGACAGTGAGAACAGTTCTCAGTTGCAGCTTGAATACAATGGCTTAATCCAGTCCTATGAACAGAATGAGCAAAAACTGAAAACATTTAGCCAAGAATTAGCACAAGTTCAGCATACCATAGGAGAGCTTAATAATACCAGGGATATTATTCTGGGCAAGCTTGATATGGTAACACCTCTGCCATTGGTCTCTTCAACTGAAGAACAGCCGTTAGATATTCCTAGCAATGTTACTTCTCGGACACTTGCCAATGAAACCAAACCACTAATTGAGGAACTGGAACACATGACAAAAAGATTGCAGGAAAAAGATGCAACCATCCATACTCTGCAGGAGAATAATCAGAGGCTGTCTGATTCTGTGGCTGCTTCATCAGAAGTAGAAAGGAAATGTCAGGAGGAGTCTCACTTGGAGATAAAGCACTTGAAGGAGAAGTGTGATCTCTTGCAGAAATCGCTCAGAGAAAAAGATTTGCTTATAAAGTCAAAAAGTGATCAATTGCTTTCCTTTGGTGAAAATCTTAGCAATAAAGAGAATGAAAATGAGTTGTTGAAGCAAGGTGTAACTAACCTAAAGGAAAGAACTCTTATTTTAGAAATGGACATTTGTAAGTTGAAAGAAGAAAATGACAGAATAGTGGCAAGGTGTCAGGAAAAAGAAACAGAATTCAGAGCACTTCAAGAGACGAACATGCAGTTTTCTATGATGCTGAAGGAGAAGGAATTTGAATCTCATTCCATGAAAGAGAAGGCTCTTACATTTGAAAAAATGTTGAAAGAAAGAGAGCAGGTGTGTGATGAGAAGCATTTTTATTTTTGATTTAGAGGCAGAGGAGAAGGAGGTGTGACTGCTGCTATATCATGCAATACATATGATTGCTATTGGGAACAGCCAATTTTGCATATGCCAAATTCTAGGAATAATTTTACCTTTCATTGCCAACATACATTTCTACATCTCTTGTAGAAATATGTGATATATTGTACTGATTCTGTGTTGGGCAAAAAATTAAGGATCTCTGTAGATTAAGATAGTGACCAGTTCCATATTTTTATTATTTAAGATGTGAAGTTTGTAAATGGAAAAAAGTGAACTGGAGTGAATATAGGATTTGCAGTGTAATATGATGCATATTTATTCAGCCATAAGTCCTGCAGCATTCTATAGGACTTACTCTTACATAAGTGTGTGCAGAATTGATGGTCTTAGTTTATCTATTACACTTATATCTGTTTTTTACGACAAAGTGCAAAAATGTACATGAGAATACCCACTTTGTCTTTACCTGTTGGTAAATTTATCCGCAGTGTGTTAGGCTTAGAGGTTATAATCATAAGGTACATATGGTCACTAATGATCTCTGTCTTAACTAAGTGGATATTTGAATCCTGACATCCCCAGTGAAATAACCAATACAAACTTGATTTTTCTTTTAAATTTTAGTAATGTGTAACTGTCCTATGGACTTCAGTAGGGCTTGCATCTAAGCAAGCAGATGTGATTAGAGCATTGAATGTTCTTCTGAAGCAATTTTGAGAGGGGTAGCTTGTTAATCTGTTAGAGCAAAATACGAAAGAAGTTTTGTGGCATTTCTAATATCGATGGATTTATTTCAGTGTTAACTTTCATGGATTACAATCCTCTTCTTCAGACCCAGTGGCAAATATTAGAAATAGCAAGGCATACACATGTACGAAGAGGTAGTGAATACTGGTGTAAAAAGACAACAGCTTGGGCAATGAACTGTTAAGACTGGAAAAAAACAAGCAGGTGTTTGGCCAGTGAGAGAATGCAGACAGGATGTTGTTTGGCATTGGGCTTGTTCTCCTTGTTTCTTTGTTCTTAGGATGCCATAACTCCTGTGTGCATACATCACTACTGCATATTGAAATTACATCAACACAGGGGAGGGGCATGTAACTGTATAGCACCATATGGGAATGCATCCTTCCTTTTCTTCAGGAGAGGAGGTATTAATGCAATTGTGGGACAGTTGTGTTAGGTCCTGATGCCATGATGAAATGTTGTGTCTTCACTTTTGTGGGGTTTTGGTTGATAATCCTGAAGACTGTTCATCATTTAGGAGTTCGGGAAAGAGGTACAAATCCTCTGAATCCCGAAATAAAGAAGTAGTCTACAGAACATATAGTGCCATCTCTACATTTGATGAGAGGTGGCAACAATCATGCCTTAGTTCAGTGTGTTACCTTAATGTAGCACACTTAAGTAAGGCGTAACTCTCTTTATTTGAAGATGCATAACTCTCTTTACAGTATTTTTATTTTTGAAAGGGAAATGCAGGGGAGCTGAACCAGCTGTTGAATGAGGCCAAGGCAATGCAAGAAAAGGCTGTCGCTTTTCAGCATGAGAGAGATCAAGTCATGCTGGCACTCAAGCAGAAACAAATGGAGACTAGTGCCCTACAGAATGAGGTATGGAATAAAATTCAAAACAAAAGTATGGGCTGATGAGGGTATAGTAAGAAAGATTGAAGAAATGTGACCTCAATTACACACAGGTGCAGCATTTACGTGATAAGGAACAACGTCTAAATCAAGAATTGGAGAGGTTGCGCAATCATCTTTTAGAAAGGGAAGATACTTCCACACGGGAGGCTTTAGCAGCTGAGGAGCGGGAATCTAAGCTGAAAAAGAAAGTTCAGATTTTGGAGGAGAAGCTGCAGTCTTCATCAACTGCAGTGGAAAATGCCAGGTAATACTTTGTTTTGTATAGTCTTGGCAGTATCCTCACCCTCTTGGTCAGCAAATAGCCTGAAAAATTACTGCTAGTCCTATAGATACTCAGGTCTCTTTCAAAGAGTAATGTAAGTATTAACTAGATAGGGTATCAATAGGACAAATCTCACTCCTTAATCATATTCAGCCTTTTCAGACTTCTGATGGGGTGCACTTGAAATGTCTTACCATACATGTCATTTCTCCCCCCCCCCTTCCTGCCTTATCTCATTTTCAGTTTTCTCTCTGCCTCTGTGATTTTAAAAATAGACTTTCAAAATGCCACTTGTTTCACTTGTACAACTTTCCCAGAGTAAATTAATAGTTAAAATAATGTCAATAGAGTGGGTTGGGAGGAGTCACTAAATGAGTGTTGGATATAAAGACAAGACTATTCACATCTCGATAAATGTTCTTACAGAGGCACATATTAAACTGGAATACAAGGGCCTTCTTTGATCTGCCCTGCACATTTGAGAAAGCATAAGGAAAGAATAGAGCATAGGTGGGCAACTTCCTTGGGACAGGGAGCTGCATTTGACTTCTCTCCTACTCAGCAAAGGTGCCACCTTGCTGGCACACTCCAAACTGTAATGACAGCAATTGTTTTAAAGCAGAATCATACCTCTAGGAAACTTTCAGGAGCACACTTGTGCTTTAAAGCAAGGCATGCATGCCATGATGAACCTGCTTAGAAAGAAAATTATTTTTTGGTGTGACACCTGTGGATTTTAATTTGTTTAGTATTCTTTTAAGTTAATGAGCTACAACAGTCATGTTATAGCTTGTTCAGTCTTTAATATATGTCATACAATATTTGTATGTTATGTCTTAAAGTATAATTTGTGTCTCTGTTTCATTAATTTAAAAAGTATAAAACTAAAAAAGACCCATATGACTCTGTGCAGATGCAGCAGTAGCAGACAAGAAATGTTTCAGAACCACCACCACTGCCACAAAGCAGGTCTTCCAAATGGCTCTAGCCCACATTTGGCCAGACCTGTTTTCTGCCATCATTACTCTAGCTGTGACCCCCCCCCCCCCCCAATTGTTTAATTACGAGCAGATGAGAAGTGTCCTTAGAGAGCTGGGGGCAAGTTTGGCTCATCTCCATGAGAGGGAATGCATTTTTCTAATGGGATTCTTACCCTGTCTGTAAAGTCAGTTACAACTTAGAGCAGGAATTGGTAACCATTTTGTCTCCCTATGTGACCCAGCAGGCAGGATCAAAGTCTCTCTGTCTCATTCTTAAACAAGCACTCATTCACACACCCAGATGTAAAGACATCCTTTCCCATAGTTGCATAAACATTCAAAGTGCTTGTTTTGACATATAAAGCCCTAAACGGCTTGGGCCCTGGATACCTGAAGGACCGCCTCCTTCCATATGAACCTACCCGGCAGTTAAGATCTAGCCAGGGGGCCCTTTTGAAAGAGCCGTCCCTCAAGGAGGTAAGAGGGATGGCTTGTAGACAAAGGGCCTTTTCGGCAGCTGCCCCCAGACTATGGAACGCCCTCCCAATTGAGATTCGTCTGGTGCTGACGCTGATGACATTTCGGCGCCAGGTCAAAACCTTCCTGTTCCAGAAGGCTTTTAATTGAAATAATATCAACTGTGGGTCCTGATGGCAATTTTTTGAGTATATAATTTAATTGTATTTAAATTGTTTTATCTTTTTTATTGTATTTTAATTGTTGTAAGCCGCCCAGAGACCTTTGGGTAGTGTGGGCGGCATATAAGTTAAATAAATAAATAAATAAACAAACAAACATACATATATTCTTTTCCACAGATGCACACTTTCCAGTGACCACAATACAAACAAAATTTGCTTTCTTTCTACTACTTTGGGCACTTCCACACTGTCAGAGTAGCTCACTATTTGGATTGCTTTTGGGTACTGTTTGGTTTACTGTGTCCATGTGTGTTGTGACTTAGCGTGATCCATCTTTCCCCTTTTTAGAGATGTCCCACTCCTTTTCGGCACAGGGGAGGGCTATATTTCTTAGTATGATCTGTAGTGCTCCTAATTAGCCCATTCTGTAGCCAGTGCGGATGGTTAGGGTTGTCACCTCAGATAACACCGCCCAAAATTGAGTTGTAACCAGTGTTATATGAGATGACAGCCCTCTGACATATTTGGTGGGTAGTGGTATTGAAAGGGATGATGGAGAGCACCCCTCCTTTATTTTCACCTACTCAACCATTTTAATTTTTTTTAATATATTTTCTTAGTGATGCAGCATTATTCTAGATAAATGAGATACATTGGCAATATTATGTGTACCATCCTAGGTAGATGTATTACTGTTTCACTATGACATACATATAAAGTTGCCATGATTCTAACACACATGAAAACCCATTCAAGAGAACACAACCCATTACAACTAAACTTAACATTTAAAGCTTAAAACTCATTTTGCAAAACACATCATAATTCACATGTCAGAATGATTCCATGGCAGGATCATCACTTCCCATCGCCCATCCATTACTCTTTCCCCTTACTTTCAAGTAATGCATGCAGGAAACACATCCTCTCTGGTCACATATGGTTTTAAACTACTGGCATGATAAACTTTTGGCTGAAGTCCATTTCTTGATCTTTCAGTTAAGTAATTCACAGCACTAAATTTCTTCTTCACCACAAATGGACATTCCTACATTTTTTGGTGTTCAGTGCCAACACTTGCTCCACCATATTGAAATTATGGTGCCTTACTTTTTTTATCATGGTAAGCTTTCTGTTTGTGCTGTGCATTTTCTAAGCTTTCTCTAGCCATTTCTTGGACATATTTCAGCTTCTGCTGTAGCTAATTGACAGACTGAACCATTGGGATGGGATTTCTAGTCATCTTTAGTTAACAAAAAAAGGGGGGGTCACTGTGGCCTTCTCCTGCTTGATGATGGTTGTGGGGAAGAGGACGAGAAAGAGAGTGTCATTAATTGAAAGGGGGAGATTTACACACAAATGAGACCACTCCAACTTCCCCCATCCGTACGTGCCCTTACTCTGACTAGTGGCTGGTTAGTGGGGCAGGAGGAAAGAACGTGAAATTCGCTTGCATTCTCTAAGAAAGAAATTGCCATTTGTGTGCACAAATATGTTTATGGATAACTGCTTACTATCTTTATATCCCAACTAAATATTGCATGGTATTTTTTGCATGTATCAATAACTTGTAGAGAGAATTAATATCCCCTTTCCCCTTATATTAATTTCCATGAATAGTAAATGCCAATTTATATTGCTGGAATTGCTTCCAGAGTAGAACAATGTGTATTTTTAATAGCTACATCTTCTTCTCCTTCTCCTTGGAATTAAGATAAAAATCCTAGCCTGTTGTTCCTGAAATTGATATATATAACAGCGATGTTTAGATTTATATTTTGAAATGCCAGAAACATATCTTTTGAAACTTAAATTTTGAAGGGTCAGACATCAAACAGCTAGAACTCAAAAGTTAAGATTTGTTAAAGTAACCTTGGTGATTGATTATATATTTATTTTTTCTTGAAGCCATCAGGCTACTATGCAGGTGGAATCCTTGCAAGAACAGCTGGATATTGTAACTAAAGAGAGAGATGAGACTGTGCTTCAACTAAAGATGTCTCAAGACCAAGTGAAACAGTATGCTATGTCCCTTGCCAACCTGCAGATGGTGCTAGAGCAGTTTCAGCGAGGTAGGTTAACACCCCCCATAATGTGAAAAATTGCTGTGAATAATATCTTCTGCCTGTTTTTTAAAAATACAAAAAAATTGGCTTTTTTGTAGCAAAAAGTTTCAAATGAGCAATTCCCTCAGATATTTGATTTTCATAATGTAATTTCTGTTGTTTTTTTTAAAGGCAATAAGATAACCTAGGTGTACATATTTTATCTTTAGAAGAGAAGGCCATGTATTCAGCTGAGCTACAGAAACACCAAAGGCAGATTGCAGAGTGGAAGGAAAAAGCAGCACAGCTTGAAGATAAAGTGGTTTCATTGCAGGTAGGCCAAAGTGGTTCTTTAATGTTGCCCTTTTTCTTATTTGCATGGCAAACAACCACAGCACTGAATAGAAGAATGGAAAGAAGATGTGGGGAGCAAGAGTCTCAAATCATTCCTTTTCATAAGAGTGAAAGGAAGGATTTGGATGGAATATGTCTTACTGTGCTTCTCAGAATTTTTGCAAATAACTCTCAGGAGCTGTCTGCAAAAATTTTGGCCTATGTAGCATGCATATGTGTGTAGTCCAGACTATGGAGACTGAATAGATTTTAAACTGGGCCTTGCTATATTGGTATCTGTGTCATCAATGTAACTTTTTGTTATACGGATGTGCCTTATCTTACAGGAAAGATTAGAAGAAGCAAACGAAGCACTAGATTCTGCATCAAGACTAACAGAACAATTGGATCTCAAAGAAGAGCAAATTGAGGATCTTAAAAGACAAGGTAACCATATATTTCATTTTATTGTATTTTATTTTAATTAGCAACAATAGCCTGCCATGCATAGAAGGCCTGTTTTGTTGTACTACTACAGAAATGCAGAATCTCTGTTGACCTTGCAGAGTTATAAAGATTATTACTCTGATAATTACATACAAATATTTTCTTTATCTTAAGTGATAAGCATTCTAATACTACACTGAAGTTAAACTATGCTTCCCCCATTCCTATAAAAGCTCAAACTGTGAAGCGATTTTCCCCCTAAACATGGAAACTCTACAGTCAGAGATAAAAGTTTAAATAAAGGCATACGGTTCTTGCAGATTTGATCCTGCATTTGTACCCTCTAACTTTCAGCTCTGCTGGGCGGAACTTCGCCTCATGCGCATCCATTTGATTCACATTGGCTCAAGTCCTATTTTTCATTCTTAATTATTATTTATTTAAAATATTTATACCCCATGTTTCTCAAGAGAACCCAAGCCAGCTTATAATATGGAATAAACAATATTAAAAACTTTTTTAAAAATTTAAAACAGCCCCATTTTTAAGAACCTCAACCAGTTACTGAAAAAAAGTCTTCCTGGAGAGGAAAGTCATTGCGTGCTTGTGAAGTACACTGAAAAAGGGACCAACGTGGCCTCCTATGGAAGTGAGTTCCACAGCTTTGGAATACTGATTGAGAAGACCCCTCTCAGGTCCTTACCAAACACAACTGTGAGACTGGTGGGGCCAAGAGAAAGGCCACCATGATAATTTTAAAACCAAGGCAAGTTCATAAATGGAGATGCTGTCTTTCAGATAGCTTGGATTCAAGTCATTTAGGGCATTATTGGTCAAAATCAAATCTTTGAATTGTGCCCAGAAATGGACCAGCAGCCAGTGGAGCTGTAGTAACAGAGTCATGTGAACTCTATAACCATTTCAGTTAACAATCTGGCTGTGGTACTTTGGACCTATTGATGTTTCTGAACACTTTCCAAAGGCAGCCTCATGTAGAGCATGCTCCAGTAATCCAAACAAAATGTAACTTAAGTATCTGTCATTATGACTAGAACAGACATCTCCAGGAATGGGCACATCTGGTGCACTGGTTTTAACTGTACAAGTGTACTACTGGCCAGTGCAGAGACTTGGGTCACCTCCAAGGTTTCTGCCCTCCAGGAAAGACCAGATCCACTTTATAACAGTACTTCCAAGTCCAGTCCCAGAGTGACAGCCAGAAGGATATCATGGTTGTTGATACCAAAAGCCATTGAGATGTCCAGCAGAATCAACAGGATCACACTCCCCCTCCCCAGTTTCCAGGATAGGTCATCCACTATGATGACCAAAGCAGTCGTATCTCCCATAACCAGCCCTGAAGCCAAATTGAAATGGGTCTAGATAATCTTTCTCATCTGGGAAAAGTGTATAAGCAAAAATTTGTAGAAAATTGTAAGACACCTACATGTTTCAGGCAGATTTCTAAAAATTGCATAGTGATACAGAAACAGAACATGATTGACATAAGATAAAGAAAAAGGGAGGCCAAGAAAACAAAAAGCTAATAGATTCATTTATCCTGATTAAGCAATATTGCATAGTGTGCTCACTTACAGCTTAAGGTGTCAGCTGCACTAAAAATTGCCCTGCTGTTTCCACTACAGTTCTCAATGTTAATTTTGATGCATTTCCATTCAATTACATGACATACCCAGTATGGTATAGTGGATAGAGTGACGGACTAGGATTCTGGAGACCAAGGAGTTAAATTCCCACTTGGCCATGCAAACTCCCTGGGGAAATGAGACTGGTAAAACCACCCCTTAAATATTTCACTTACCTTGAACACTCTATTAGGATCACTATAAGTCTGTTATGACCTGACGGTGCATAACTAATTAACATGATATAAAGCTAATTTCCAGTAGATTTTCTTTGGCTATCTGGTGCATTTTGTTTGGTCATCAGAGCTTGATTTTTATTTTATTGTATTTGTACTATCGCCACTCACATTGTGTTCTTTTGATTTCTGGCTTGTGTGATCACTGTACCAGTCATTTGGAGCAGTGGGGATGTGTGGCCTTACCTCATGTTGAGGAAGATGTCTTTGAAGTATGTGTACTTTAGATTTTTTTTAATTAAAAAATCCCATAGTTCTTCCTCCTGGTAAGCAGAACAGCCAGGTCCAGACCTTACAGACCCTAAATTGTGCTTACCTGAAGAGAAGGCTCAGCTGCCAGACTTCATGTCTTGGATAGGCCTAACATCCTGTTTGAAAAGGAAGCAGTCTCAATGGTTGCTGGAAGGCTTCCTATTGAAACATGAAATTAGGTTTATCCTAACCATGAAGCCTGCCATCTGGGCCTTCTCTGCAGATGAGAACAATGTAGGTGTTTGTAACTTCTGGATCTGGCAGATAGGACTCCCGGAATGGAGAATTAAGGGATTTGTAGTAAAAAAAAAAAAAAATCGAAATGCACATCCCTAAATGTCTTCAGTAGGACAGGGTGATGGTTCAGTATTAATTCCTTTAAGCTCATACCTCAAGGTCAACACCCTCTTATGCTTCCTAAGAAGTTTTTTTTTTCAGTTGTGGTGTTATATGTTAGCGCTGTGTCAGATCCCTGGCCTACCAGAGCCATTTAAAGGACATTCAATAGCGAAGGCTTTGGAGTATGCAGTTAAGTGAAGTTCATGCACACACAAATACTCATTCTGTCACATACATATTATTGTGCCCTAACAATGTGTAGGGAAAGGGAAGAGAAAGAAATTGACCACCACCCTATTGGATGAGAGAGGAATCTTCTAAATCACTAATCAACCTGTCTTTTTAATTGGCAGCACTAAATGCTGTCTGGGCAATACAGTGGTGCCTCGCTAGACGATTGCCTCGCAGGACGAGGAATCCGCTAGATGATGGCTTTTTGCGATCGCTAATGCGCTTCGCAAAACGATGTTTCCGTATGGGCGATTTTCGCTAGACGACGACTTTTCCCCATTGGAATGCATTGAGTAGCGGTCAATAGCTGTCAGTGCATTCCAACGGGGACCCGCGCTCGCTAGACGAGGTTTCCCTATGGACGATCTTCGCAAGACGACGACTTTTCCGTTGGAACTCATTGAAGAGATTTCAATGCATTCCAATGGGGAAACGTGCTTCGCTAGACAGCGATTTCAGCGGAACGGATTAACATCGTCTAGCGAGGCACCACTGTACTTGGAGAATGGCAGGGAAGGAAAGGGAGAGAAGGATGAGGAATAGAGAGATGTATGTGTATTTGTGCTTATCCTCATTGAATTGATTATGCTGCTTCCACTCAGCACTCTTTTAAATCAGCGCTACATCACTTGCAAAACATTTTTTTAAAACAGAGGAATGCAAATGTCTAGTTATAAGCTTACAGGAATGACAATTCATTACGTATGTGTTGTATGTATTATAGACCTAACACTTTTGTATTTGTTACATAATTAATTGGGATTAATTCAGTTGTCCATATCAACTGTTCATGGGTGAATCAGCAGCAATAACTGCTGTAAAGAGTCAATGAAAGGTGGACTAGACATTTGAAACGCATCTTCCAGGGATAATTAAACACTTCCATATGAACAGTGGGACAAACAAACTGCCAGGGTGCAGTATACAAAAGTTTGCATCAGCCCAGGACAATCTCCTATGTGTTTGCACTCTTAGCCTCTTCTTAAACACTCCAAAGCAATTAAATGCTTTTTGTAATGTATTTTGTTTAATATAAACATCTTGGGCAGATGGCAGAACAATTTGCGTGCAACAACGTTGTGATGTGCACCCACTTTCCTGTGTGCCCTCAGATTGTTTCACTAACCCAAGGCACCCGAGCCACATTCCCTTTTTACTTAACACTGCCACCGGTTGGTCCTTACCAACACAATTTACTCAGAAAGATCGAGGTCCATTCGCAGTGTGACTTTCAACATAAAAGAAGTTTATTGATTACAGTTCATTTTAATAAATTGTTAAAAGATGTTAAGGCATTTATTGGCTTCTTAATAACTTATTCCTTATTTAACTTTCTTTAGCGTCCTCACTCTCAAGTGCCACCTTTAAATCTCCCCAGCCTAACTCTCCACTTCACAGTTAACTCTCTAACTCTCAAGCCTCTAACTCCAGCTGTCTAACTCCAACTTACCCCTCCCTTCTAGTTTCACTCTGGCTCCGCCTCCCAACAACTCCCATTGGTGCAGGCTAATACCATTACATATATGGGAAGGCAGGGTGTTTGCTACAAACGTCTTTTTGAAAGGTAATAGCTTTTATGGAATGAGAGAAGATTAAATGGAGAAATCCACTGGGCCAACTGTAGAAATCCACAAGGGCCAACTGTATGAGGCCTTTACACTTCTCATAAGCCGTATTGAAAGTAATGGTTCTTGACAGTCTAGCCCAAAGTGTATTTATGGTTGCTTCCATTTTATTGGAAATGATTAAGACTCTTTCTGTCAGAATACTGTTTATACCACAGGTGTGTCATTCCAGCCCCTTCTCATAGTGGCCATTTGATACGATGGTGACGTCTTCTAAGTGAAGTCAGTCAGTAGCATCACTCAGTCTAAGAAAACAGAGAAACCTTATGGGATTTTCTCTTACTGTTTCTTCATTGTTAACCTTTGATATGTCCATGCTATCCATAGGCTGAAGTACCAGACAATTATGCTCCTTTTCCCTGTTATTTTTTGCTCTAGTTATAGAATTATTAGCAAATAGTATTAGGAATGATGTTATAATAAGGGGTATAGGTTTTAAGAATAAATCTAAGATTAGTTTAATTGCTTATGACATCTTATTAACAATAGAGGATCCACTTAAGGTTATGGATTGGTTTAAAAATATATTTGGAAGAATTTGGAGAGATAATGAGTTTACAGATAAATCAGAAGTGATGTTTAATTTTAATAAAGAGGAAAATGAGAGGATTAAGAGTAAATTTGAAGTTAAGATATGTAGTACTGTGAAGTATTTAGGTATAAATGTTACCAAAAAATCTGCAATGTTTAAAAAAGGGAAATTTTGATAAGCTGAAATATGAAATTAAGGAAAAGTTGAATGAATTGAGAAACATTGGATTATCATGGTTTAGTAGAACAGTGGCATTTAAAAGAAAACATTTATCCAAGATTAATTTTTTGTTTATGATGTTATCAATTACAATAACAGAAAAAGAGTTGAAAGAATTGCAAAATATTATTAATGGGAATAAAAAAGCAAGGATTAACAAAAAAAAAAGATGTTACAAATCACAAAAAAATAGGAGGATTAGGCATTCCTAACAAAGTTATATTATGTAGCAAATCAAATCAGGTATTGTGAGACAGGGGGCGAGAGTGGTAGCCCTCTCGCCGGAGTGCCGTCCCTCCCCCTTACAGCTGAGAAAGAGATACAGACCCTGCCCACCTCATCTCCTAAAACAATGGAGCAGCGAGAGACAGACACACAGAGGAAGAAATACAAAAGTTAACTGTCGAAGGAACTGAGGGAAAAACGGCGGGAGTAGAGCGGAAGAAGAGGGTGGAGATAGAGGTGGGGGCAGCAGATATAAAGAGGAGGGAGGAACAGTTGCCGCCAGGTTGGGAATGGCTCTGGATGGAGGATCCCTGGACCGGAGTATGGGAAAGACTGAGAGTCCCAAAGGAAGAGGCGGACTATAGGAAAAGGAGAGAGATTCCCCCGAGACCTTCGTATTGGAAAGAAGCAGAAGCCAGGGAGTGGAGGAGAAAGCTAAGAGAAGAAAAGGAGAAAGTAGAGAGAGAAAGGAGGGAGAGGTTCGAATGGAGGGTGAGTGAAATGAGGATGAAGGGATACAGGGGGGACCCTGGAAGACACACACACCCGTTGGAGGCTCCCTGTGGATGGATGGCCGGGACGACGATACCGTGCTCCTGCTGGAAGGTGAAGCGGGACAGACAGTGAACCCGAACTTATCCTTAGATTGGCCGGGTCCATGGAACTTGGGTGAAGGGAACCCGTTCCTAGACAAAGAGTGGAAACCCCTGACTGACCCGTTGTCAGAAGGAGAAAAACGTTGGACTAATTTTGTTGACACCGGTTATTTGTTGAACACACCAATAAACATCACACCTGTTTCTAAATTACAAAGATCTTCTGATTTATTTGAACGAAGGAAGGAGCCCGAAGTTGAACCCTCACAGGTATATACTAGATATACTACAGTCTGACAATTTATTATGGGTATCATTGGATCCCTGTTAAATATTAAAAAAAAAAAAAAAGATAAGAGCATTAAAAAATAGAAAATCTTTTGTTTAAGAATGTTACAGATTTGGAACAAGTACAGGAAAAAACTCCTATCCCCCCCAAAAAAAGTAACTACAAAGCATAAACAGTTGATTCACATACATACAGAGAGAGAGAGAGAGAACAGTTCTCACTATTGGGATTCTCTTCAATAGTGTTGACAATCCTTTCCGTACAGTACTGTGCGTAACTAGTCTTAAATGTCCTTATGGCCACCTGATCTAGAGGCTGAATTAGAGATGTTGTGTTTGGGGGCAAGTAGACCACTTTGACACTTTCAGTGTTGAACTTATGGGGGGGTTCTGGGTGGCCAGAGGTGTGTGTGTGTGTTTATTTGTTTGTTTACTGAAAAAAATCTGTTACCAAAACTGTGCTGTTCAGACCCGTGCAATTCAAAGGAGACGTGTATATATTGGTAAGAATAAAATAATTATTTATAAATTAGTATGGAAATCATGTCTAACATTGTATTAGTAAAAAAAATACTCTAATATATGTTGTAACTGGGATGTAGGTACTTATTTCCATATGAGGTGGGAATGTGAAAATATAATGATATTTTGGAGATTAGTTTTTAAAGAAATTAATGAAATATTGAAGTAAAATTCAGAACCAAACCCTAGAATAGCGCTTTTGACAGTATTTGATAGAGAACAATGGGACTGGACTGTTAAGAACAAATTTATTAACAGGTGCAAGATTAATGATAATAAAGAAGGGAAAGTGAAGCGTGATTTTCAGTTAAGTGGTTAGTATAAAGAAATTTGGAACATAGCTATCAGTGATAAGTTAACATGTGGTATTAAGGTTAAAAAGTAGTTGGTGATTAAGAATAAGTTTAATGACATTTGGGGATCTTTTATTAAGTATGTATTAATAAAATGGAAGAGTTTGGCACTTTCACAAGATTCGATGCAGTTTTGGAAGGAGAATGGGGCTTCCTAAATTGGAAAATTATATGATATGTCTCCAATGGTCCTGGTGGAGGAGTGCACTGTCTTCATAGTTGTTATTTCAGATTGTTTTTGTAGTGTTTATTAAGTTTTTTAAAATCATTAAGTTTGTATTTTTGTATTGTACTGTTGTTTTGTATTTCTTTTAAATAAAAATGCTTTATTTTATTAAGATAATATTATTAATATGACTTTCTTAATTGAGAGTTATTTGACTTGCATAATATGTTGCATTACTTTAGTTGAAACTTGAAATACTTTAGATAAATTTCCTATTCTATTTTTGCCAGATCATATTAAGTTTGTAAACATAAATTTTGGGAACAATATCACACACACATGTACCTGTGTATGTTTGTTTAATAAAAGAAGAAAAACTGGGAATTGTTGTGGACATCCAGTTTTTCTGTCTTGCATGGGGAAATAATCTAAAAGATATTCAGAAGAAAAAAGTACATTATATCAGGTTATTTTTTTTAATTTTGGTATCACCTGGAAGGACAAAGGTCCAAATAGAGTAGTCCTAGAACGAGCTGGAATTTTTAGCATGTATACATTACTGAAACAGCGACATCTACGTTGGCTTGGGCATGTTGTGAGAATGGCTGACGGTCGGATTCCAAAAGATCTCCTGTATGGAGAATTAGTACAGGGAAAACTCCCCAGAGGGAGACCACAGCTGCGATACAAGGATATCTGCAAGCGGGATCTGAAGGCCTTAGGAATGGACCTCAACAGATGGGAAGCATTGACATCTGAGCGCTCAGCCTGGAGGCAGGCGGTGCAGCATGGCCTCTCCCAATTTGAAGAGACACTTGTTCAGCAGGCCGAGGCAAAGAGGCAGTCCCGAAACCAGCCAAATCAGGGAGCTGGACAGGGGACAGATTGTATTTGTCTTCAGTGTGGAAGGGATTGTCAGTCTCGAATTGGCCTTCTCAGCCACACTAGACGCTGTTCCAAGACCTCCATTCAGAGCACGTTACCATAGTCTCTCGAGACTGAAGGATGCCTACTACTGGAACAAACCCTTTCTGGGGAAGATGCCAGCTATGACAAACATAAGGTTCTAAGTATTTCTGTTGGGTTCTATAGGGTTCTTAGGCCTATTTTTAGGCATTAGACTTTCTAACCTGATGCTTCAAGGCTGGTGACAATTACACTTCAGTCCAAGTATCTTTTTTTTTTAATTCAACTATATCTGAGACGAAAAATCTTCAGGAAGTAAGGCAGCAAGCAAAAAGTCAGAGTGCTTCCTTCCCTTGTCTACTTAGCTAGATTGTCTGGTTTACTCTTGAAAGATATATATGGGTCCTTTTTAGTTTTCTTTAGCCTTTTTTTATCATTCTTTTTAGCAAGAAGGCATAACTCAGAACAGCTTATAGTGGATAAAACCATGTGAATAAAAAAATGGGATAAAAATAAAAATTGTGAGTAGCAACATTGTAAGATGTAAGTCCCAAAGGATCCATCCTATGTTTCTGTCATGTGTAACAAGAGAATAAAGAAC
Organism: Intellagama lesueurii; assembly: GCA_037013535.1. Taxonomy (NCBI): domain Eukaryota; kingdom Metazoa; phylum Chordata; class Lepidosauria; order Squamata; family Agamidae; genus Intellagama; species Intellagama lesueurii. The sequence goes on from JBAJHW010000001.1 coordinate 26,347,391, forward strand.
TTCATCTTCCTCCAGCACCTGTAATGCCTTTGCTGCTGCCCCAGTTTATCAGATGTGAAAATAACATACAAGTCCACTAAGGCTCCTGGGATTTGTCCACACAGAAAAGAAGTTTGGTCACAGTAGATCAGTAGCAACTGCATGAGATGTTGTGATGTCGGAAGGACTGATAGTAAAACAGTGTTCCAAATTCCAGCTGTGTATTTGCCATCTGTTCTTTTGCAGGATAGTATCACAGAAAGGACAGGCTGCCTTATATGATCAGATTTCAATGTGTTACATGTTAAGACTCTTTGATTTTTGAGTTGCCCTGTTGGATTTGGCACACACAGCTTGTTTTCATTTTACATAGTTTGTTATAATCAAACAATACTCTTTACTAGGATTTGCAGACTGGTCAAATGTTGTTCCTTCATTGGTCACAAAGATTCAAAGAAGTTGCTACACAGGGAGCAGTGTACTTTATTTCACTAAGATGTAATTTAAGAGCAAAGGTGGAAGTGAGGGCTATTGGTGTTCTTGCTTTACTGCAGCTGAGGAAAATGCAGCAAAACTGCTTCAGCTGGTCTCCTGCTATGACTGTGGTCCCAGACGTTGCCCATGGCTGACTGTCATGCCCTTGGACAGGGCATAACTCCATCATGTTTGCTGTAGGAATCAAGGATTGCCCTTCTGTGTAACCAGGCCATCTAGTCTGTAATGTACCTGTAATAGATTGGTCTAGAACAGGAGTGGACCCAGTATAGACCATAGATGTTGCTGGACTGTGGCTTTCAGCATTTGTTATACTGACTGTGCTGGCTACGCTGATGGGAGTGGCTGCCCCACAATATCTGATAGGGTGATAAAGAAAGATGGCAGCTGATAAGTAGCTGTTGAAAGAAAATCAGTTAATGGTTTAATTAAAGGCCACCAGAAAAACTTTGAAGTATAGAGAATTTATTTAAACAAAGTTAATGTTTCAGCATACTTCACTAGAGCAAAAATCCAATAACATGTCCAGCTATTTTTCTGTGTTCATATAATGAGTGAAGACCATGTTCTTGGTTGGTTGACTAGCAATTTAAATTGATTCATTTAATTTATGATGATGTCTGACATGCTTTAGTGTTGGGTGAATCTGCCTCTTGGAAAACTTCCAGAATGTATAGTTGAGTGAATCAACCTTAGTGTTGAAAAGCCACTGAAAGGGTGTCATTCATACATTGCCCTATACAGTACTGCTTTTGTAGACATCTGTGTACTTAATGGCCCATTCCCAGCAACTCCTTTCTTCCCTGGCATTGTATTACACTCTAGTATGAATAATAAAGGAAATGCCACTGTAAGCAGGATCCTGCAGATAAGGATCTAAATGCCATTGCAAGTCTCAACTAGAGTAGACTCATGGTATCAGTTGTTCAGTGGTGAATCAACATTTATGTAAACTAAGACTTATACTCACTTCATAAGGCAGCCTGGTATCCATACAGCTTGCTCTCCACACTATCATATACACATACCCTACAAAATAAAATGTGTGCATAAAGTGGTCCATAGTGTGCTTTGTATGAGATGAGGTTAAATATATATTTGTAAAAATATATATTTGTACATAATGGTTAACATGAATTCTTAGAACCTGTGAATAAAAGTTGTGTCAACTGGATTCGGTCTAAGGACCAGCAGTTCTTACTGGACCCACTAAGTTTTGTAAGCTAAATTAAGTCATTTTTAATCTAAATTGGACAGGGGGAACATGTTTCTCATTCCAGAAGCTGTGATTCTGGAAGGTGTGTGTGTTGAACCCAACCAAGCTATATCCTTGAGTGTATGCCATATCTTTGTACTGTATAAAACAGGGATGGGTAGCAGGGAGATCTGGATTTGAGTTGATCTTTGAGCAGTTTGCAAAAAATTGATGAAGATTTATGATTTCCTGATATCAAAAATAGCAGCAAAGTTTTAACTCTGTTCCCTTCCCTGCCCAGAAGTATACTGTGAAATTAAGGCTTGGGGTAAGTAGAAATAGGTGCTTGAGTATGTATGAATGGAATACGAACTTTGTTCATTATTAGTACTCATATTCATGTATTGAAAATTTTGTAATACTAAGTGTATGCTGTATCTTTTGCACCAGAGTTGGTGGGTCTTTGGGTTCTAGGAAACTCAGAAGTAGATTACACAACTGCCTTTACTTGTAGGGATAGTATTACCAAATATGCCCTTTGCTCTAATATTCAGTGAACAAACTACCATTTGCAATGGTGAATGGAGAAATATTCCATGTACTGTATTTGTAGTTCTATGTTGTTATATTTCTTAGTTCCTGGAGAAGGTCAGTTGAGGTTGAATAGAGAGGTTCAGATGGAGTTCCAGCTCTGCCTGTGACAGTGGTTTTGGTGAGGGATGGGAGACCTGGAGAGAACTCTTCAGCTTATCACTTTCCTATTTATAGCTGTTGCCACAGTGATGAGAAGAATACGTGGTGCAATTAATGCACTTTACCATTTATGGAGGGAATTTGTGAACAGATTAATAGAGTTGGGGGATAGCTGTCCATACTTTGTGTCCTTTTGTGGTTTGCTCACCAGTGGTATTAACACCTTGGCAAGTGCACCACGTGTAATCAAAACTGTAAAAGTCTCTCTATGTAACACACCTCTGCTACAAATTGTTGTTATGCTGGAGCTCTCCTCCATTCCCACCACCCAACAGATAAGACTTAAAAAAACAAAAACAAAGGAAACTGTATTCAAAAGATTTTGTTTATACAAGAAAACATATAATGTCTTGTTGAACAGTGGCCAGATGCATTCCCAGACACATACTTGTTGGCCTAAACTGTTTAAGGAATTTTTAAATGGATTTTTTTGGCAGAAGAAATTATATTAATGAAAAAATAAAAGGCATACCAGATACAGGTTTTTGAATTTCCATAAATGGTTGGCATGTGGCAGAATAATATTATAAATGCCTAGATTAACTACATATGTGAAGAAGATATAGAATTTAATCCTGAGACTGCTTTGTTATCAATATTTGAGAATGTGGAATATGATAAGATGACTAAAGAATTGATAACCAATTTATTAACAGCGGCTAGATTGATAATAGCTAGGCAATGGAAATTAAAATCTGAATTTCAAATTGAAGATTGGTATAAGGAAATATGGAATATAGCTATAAAAGATAAATTAACTTGTAGTTTAAAGGTTAAGAAAGGAGAGTTGAAAAAAAATAATTTTTATGAAATATGGGGCAGATTTTTGGAATATGTGTTAATAAGAGGAAAAGGGAAAGCTCCAAATCAAGAATCAATGCAGTTCTGGAGAAGAGGACAATAGAAGAAGAAGAAGAAGAAGAATACAGGTGGAGGAAGAAGATTACAACAAGAGGTCCTGTTTATGGTGGTGGGGAACACAGTTAAATTGTATTTTAGTTTATGTGTTATATGTTTATGTGTATGTTATAATTATAGAAAATAAAAAAATATTTAAAAAAAATAAATGCCTAGATTAAAGAAGCCCATCCTGAAATGTAGCTCTCTCTTTTAATAACCATTCAATATGTTATTATATCCTTCTCTAAGCAAATTATAAGATGGCCAGGAGACAGGGAAAGGAGATGCTTGTAGAACCAGATAGGTATTCACCTTTAGTATAATACGGAATGGAACTTGCCATTTGTATGAAACGAAAACAATTTATTCCATAAATCTTCCACCTTTCAAAGAGGTCAAGGTGGCATTTTCATGGTTCCCACCCCTACTGCAGTCATACATCCACTTGTCTTGACAACAGTCTTGTGAAATGGGTTGTGCTAAAATATGATGATTGATTCAAGAACACTTGGTGAACTAGGAATTTTAATCTAAATTTCCCTAGTCCTTGTCTGACATTTTATTGGCCTTTCCTTTCCCATTTTGTTTGTATTGAAAGAAAAGATGGGGCAGCTGTGTTCATTAAAATTTGTTTTTAAATATTTATTAATAGAGATTCTGCTCAGATTTTTTCTATAATTATATGTCTTTGTGTTTATCACACAGTGAATTCTTTATCACTGGCAGATGAATGCTGATGTCTTTAAATCTTTGCCTCTAATGGCAAGTCTCAACTCATAGGCATCAGAGACTTTTATAAAATGGGTGCTGTCTGCCACACCTGTTTAAATAAACAATTCAACATGTACTCACATTTACTTTTTAAGAATCAGAACCATACTCTGGGAGATAGAATGAACATTTGATTACTACTTTCACTGATCTTCTGTTTTGTTGTATGTTTTGTAGATACAGAGGATAACACTTCAGATTTCCTCCCCTCTGACATTATGTTACATTAGGTCATACGATACCATCTTGAGCAGTACTTAAAAGGATTAAGAGATAGGGTTATAAACTAGATAGAAACAGTCTCAAATTCATGTAGTATTTTCCTGCAAAGTTGGTTGCTGTTGTGTTTTGAATTTATACCGTGTTGTCTGTGTGCTTTGGCTGACTCTGTACCCTATCATGGTAATGCAACAGATATTTTAACCGATTTTGAAAGGTATTAATGTAGTTAAAGTTTCTTCCACATATCATTTTCCTCTGAAACAACTTTGAAGCAGTATTTATGTTGTGCCAATTTCTGATCCTTTTCACTGGGTGGAAATTTTGGACAGACAGCTTTGAACATTTTTAAAAGCAACGTATTGTAATCTTTGTCTTGCCTTCATTGCATCATCAAATTCTTGTAAACCTTGACCATTATAAAATCTGCCATTCAAATATGGAAAAATATGACCATGGCTAAATTTTGAACAATAAATGTTCTCAAGAGAAAGCCTTTTTATGTAGGACACTCTTTCAATGTGTAGGTGTTGTTTATTGTCTGCTTATTACAGCAAAAATGTAATTTATTTGTGTAGGTGAAATAAAACAAGAAATGTTAGATGATGCACAAAACAAGCTGATGAATCTCATAAACAGCACAGAAGGAAAAGTAGACAAGTGAGTGACTTTTAAATTTAAAAAGTATGTTATATCTGGAATGTAAATTCTTTAACTTCAGAGGTGCAATTGTTATAATAAACTTGTTACAAGAATAGTAGTTGTGGCATGGAATACTAAAAAAATAGATTGTATTTTTTAGGCTGTGGTGTTCAGTTGGTAAAACTAACTGTTGAGGAGAAAATCCTGGTTAATATTTTAATAGAGGGAATAAAAATATACAAATATTGGAGATGCACTTGCAGAATAGTTTTTCTAAAATGACCTGCTTGCAGAGCAATTAATTTAAGTGTGATTGTTTTGAGCATCAATATCTTAGCTTAGTCTTCTACCATTAAGCAGACGTTTCCAGTCATATAGCTCCTTTTTTTAATGGACAAATCTATGTCATGCAGATGATGATTATGCTATAAGTAAAGAGCAAGAGCAAAAGTGTGTAAATAAACAACTGGAGTAGTAATTACCAGTTCTGTGCTTGGCATATATCTTAAGAAACACATTCGTCGTGACCCTTCATTACATATACAGTGGTGCCTCGCTAGACGATGTTAATCCGTTCCACGAAGATCGCTGTCTTGTGAAAACATCGTCTAGCGAAGCACGTTTTCCCATTGGAATGCATTGAAATCTCTTCAATGCGTTCCAAGGGAAAACTCAGTCATCTTGCGAAAATCTCCCATAGGGAAACATCGTCTAGCGAGCGCGGGTCCCCGTCGGAATGCACTGACAGCTTTTGACCACTAGTCGGCGCATTCCTATGGGGAAACCTCATCGTCTAGCAAAAATTCCCCATAGGAGACCATCGTTTTGCGAAGCGCAGTAGCGATCGCAAAAAGCCATCGTCTAGCGATTTCCTCGTCCTGCGAGGCAATCGTCTAGCGAGGCACCACTGTAAATGTTAAAATTGCTTCCAAATTCCATCAAACAGCAAAATATTTCTTGTTCTGAAGCAGATTTCCTGTGGAATATTATGTGTAATCCTTACTATCTAAAAGCTGTTGGTAATGGCAAGATTAATTCCTTAACGATTGAACTCCCATCTTTGTTCTGTTATTAGCAATGTGAAGCAGTGTTTGCCCTTTTCTCCATTTTGGTAGGGTCTTGATGAGAAATCTTTTCATTGGCCATTTTCATACTCCAAAGAACAAACGTCATGAAGTACTGAGGCTCATGGGAAGTATCCTAGGAATAAAAAAGGATGAACTAGAGGAGGTAATTCTCATTTTTACGTTATTGTTTTTTCTCTGTAGCACTGTCAATGGTCAATGTATTATCTGCTATTGGACTACAGTCAGTGTATTGGCTATCTGCTAGTCTGAAGTGGAAAAATGTTTTATATGCATTTTATGATAGTTCTTATTTTAAACTAAAACAACCTTAGTTTTTGCTGATAATTTGGATTAAACTCTTACAAAGCTACTCATATTGCCTATTTGAAATTAGTTTTTGCAGTGTAGGGTCTGGCTGAAATTCTAACACAGACCAGGTTTTATAAACTTTAGATTGTTCATTAGTACAAATAAAAAAAGAGCTTTCTTCAATAGATCACCACTGTCTTATGTTTTGGATCCTGCTAGAAAGTGAGGAGGAATTAAAGAACCTCTTAATGAGGGTGAAAGAGGAGAGCGCAAAAAATGGTCTGAAGCTCAACATCAAAAAAACGAAGATCACCTCCTGGCAAATAGAAGGGGAAGATATGGAGGCAGTGACAGAGTTTACTTTCTTGGGCTCCATGATCACTGCAGATGGTGACAGCAGCCATGAAATTAAAAGACTCCTGCTTCTTGGGAGGAAAGCAATGAGAAACCTAGACATTATCTTAAAAAGCAGAGGCATCACCTTGCCGACAAAGGTCCGCATAGTCAAAGCTATGGTTTTTTCAGTAGCGATGTATGGAAGTGAGAGCTGGACCATAAAGAAGGCTGACCGCCGAAGAATTGATGCTTTTGAACTGTGGTGCGGGAGGAGACTCTTGAGAGTCCCCTGGACTGCAAAGAGAACAAACCTATCCATTTTGAAGGAAATCAACCCTGAGTGCTCACTTGAAGGACAGATCCTGAAGCTGAGGCTTCAATACTTTGGCCATCTCATGAGAAGAGAAGACTCCCTGGAAAAGACCCTGATGTTGGGAAAGTGTGAAGGGAAGAGGAGAAGGGGACGACAGAGGACGAGATGGTTGGACAGTGTCATCGAAGCTACCAACATGAATTTGACCCAACTCCGGGAGGCAGTGGAAGACAGGAGGGCCTGGCGTGCTCTGGTCCATGGGATCACGAAGAGTCGGACACGACTTAATGACTAAACAACAAAATAATAATTCTAATTGTAAAACAGTGTTCTTGTGTTTTTTTAAGCTCTTGAGCATAAAACAGAGCTATGTATTTCAAAGAAACAAAAGCCTAGGTAAATTCTGTGCTGAGAATGGGTAGTTACAAACTATTTTCTATAAGTTCTTGTGCACATAATTTATTGTGCTTCTGTGGAGGATTGAGAAAAGAGGCTTCACATCCTTCTCAGTAGCAGTTCAGCCTTCTCACTGGCTTCTGAACTGCCTGTGTGATTCACAGCAGTTTTGGTCTTTGTAACAGTATAACTGTCAACATTTTCTTGTGTCATAGTTTCTACATGGGTTTTTGAAAGGCTTCACCCCCCCTCCATCTCTGACCCCAGTTATTTGCTTATAAACTACTACCACCAGTAATATTAATAATAAGGCAGAATCTAGTAATGGACCTGCAGTGGTGGCCCACCCATTGGTGGATCATCCTGGTGAGATTGGAGGGGGGGGGTGTTCCAGCAGTACCAGAAGGGATGAGTACCCTGCAGTACTGTGATACATCTCCAGAACTGGCTCTGCAGGGCTGAAAACTCCTCTGGAGGCAGTCTTTGGATGGCATAGAGGGCTACAGGGAGAAGGAGAAGAAAATTTCTTTACAACCGTCACTGTTAGATTTGATCTAGCGACATATGTGCTGCAGGTGTTTAATGCAGGTGCATTATAACATGTTCTTTGGGTTTAATTTGCTTTCCAGTTACTGTCAGAAGATCAGAAGGGTGTTGGTCGATGGGTAACTGGGTGGTTTGGAGGAAGCGCTGTGTCAAAGAGTGTCCCCAACACACCTCTGAGACCAAACCAGCAGTCAATCTTTAACAGTGTAAGTATTTTACATTCGCTGCTTTTTTACAATATGCGGGAGTTGCAAATTGTAAGGGCTGACAGCCAGGGTTATTACTCTTGTAGAAGCCATAAAGGTATTCATGTTTCCACACTTGTATTTGTTTGCTTGCTTTATTTATTTACAAGCAATTTTTAAGCCACAGGGGCGGGGAAGCTACCAAGGTTCACCTGTCCCCATCTGGCCTATTTTTTCAAATGTTGAAGAGCTCTTCTATTCAATTCCAGCCTTTTATATAGACTATTACAGGTGTAAAACAGGGCCACCAGGGCCAAACTAACCTTTAAATGGCCATTTGTATCCCTCAGAGGCTTTTGGCCATTCCCCCATTACTATATTTTTTCCCCCCATTTGTGGAGCGTTATAGGGTGGTCATCCCGATTTCAAAACAGTGTGCAGCAGTCATAAAACATTTAACATAAAACACTAAATAAAATAAATGTGCAATATAATCAAGAAGCATAGAATACGTACATGGTAGATTGTAGTGTACCAGGAAGGCTTGTAAAAATGGTTGTTGTGGGTTTTCCGGGCTGTTTGGCCATGTTCTTAAGTTTTTCTTCCTAACATTTCGCCAGTCTCTGTGGCCGGCATCTTCAGAGGACAGGAGTCAGAACTCTGTCTGTGCTCTGTTGTAAAAATAGTTATCCATCAATTGCTTGTTATTTTTACAATATTTCTCTGACACATGTTTTGGTGAGGGGAGCATTGAAGCCTGGTATTCTTTTTATTTTTACTGTAATAAACAACTCTTTCAGAGCTTTGCCCACAAACAAAACTGCATGCATGCACTTTTGTTTTTTATCCAGGTGACCAAAAAAAACCTACTTAATTAAGCTGCTGCTGCTCATGCTGCCAATGCAGAATCTAATCTCATGCCTTCTTTGCCACATCAGACCTTAAACCCAACTTTATCATCTGATAATTTAAAGCTACAACTATCCTTGATGCTTGCTCTCAAATCAGTGGGGAATTGGCTAATAGGAAGACACACTTATTGCTGAAGTCAAGCAAGTTGTTCATGTTAAAATATTATTATATTGCTACTAACTAGCACTGTGTACCAACTGGGGTTAAATCTTCTTTTACTGATAAGCCAAGTATGTTTTATATTTTTTATAATGTTATTTGCATTTGGTTAATTTTCAGTCTTTTTCCGAACTATTTGTGAAGTTCCTTGAAACAGAATCTCGTCCAACTCTTCCCCCACCTAAACTGTCTGTTCATGACATGAAACCTTTAGAAGCAACAGGAATTCGCAAAGCCAGTACAAGTCCCTCCAGCAACATGACAGGTAATATTGCTTATTTTCAGAAGAATAAGAAAAGCTGTATTAAATATTTGAATTAAATTAAAGTGATGACGTCTGTCACTTGAATGTTGGATTTTTGAAGCTTTATTTATGTAGATGTTTGGATTGCACAAGGAGAATAACAAGTAAAATGAGCAAAAGATCAAAGCAGCAATGCTTTTCAGACAGTTTCTGCAACCACTGACGAGCCCTTTACCACAGCACTTGATGGCAAGTCAATGTTCGCAGATACCGTCTGAAAAGCCTTGCTAGTTTACCGTTTTTACTATATGCCCATGAACTTTGAATCTTTGCTCTTTGTGGAAAAGGTTTAGCCATTGTGAATGCTTGGCTTCAAACTGTTGCAGTGAAGTTGGAGAATTTCCAGTCTGAAAGCTTATCTTCAAGAGTATGCCTTTTCAGTAAATGTATGCTTTATACGCCTTTTTGTTCTCCTGTCACTTGTGGTATAATGTGAAGGTGCCCTGTTGTATTTGGCAGACACCCAGTTTTCTTGTCTGCACAAAATGTTTGGTGGGACTTTGTCCATTCAGTAATTGGATTGTTGCTTTATAGAACCAGACATGCATCCGTGTCCCTTAATTGTTCAGATATGTAAGATATTAAGAATAGATTAACAGACATAAATACATAGTTCCCAGCTCACTCACAATGAATGAAAGATTTATCTGTAATGTTGATATTTCTTAACTCCTGAGAGTCTTAGGTTTGTTTTAAAATGAAAAGCTCTATTTCTGTTCACATTCTTGTATAAAAAAAATTGCAGAAAATTGTGATTAATTTTAAACTTCTCCATATGGAAAGCTGTGTATGTGTAATGCCTTACCATACTAGACTTCATGATATTCACTACACCAGTCCAAATCCTTTAGGAAATTTTTTTCAAAAGACTGCTATACCACTTTTTTTGCATGAAATTTGCATGCTCTAAGGGCTTATAATGCAAACGAGACAAAGTATATGGTAAATGTCCTCTTGAGGGAAGAGTGTCATCTCCATGGATTGAAACCAGCTGTAGTGAGATTTTTTGAGGCAGTAATGAAACAACCTATGATAGTATAGAAACAAGAATATAGCTTTACTTCAAAAGATTCCCGTGGTGACAAAACCACTTGTCAGTTAATGGAATTTAGAAACAGATTATTAGAAATCTTTGTAGGTGTTGTTACTTTTCTGCTGCTGAAGAAGGCCATAGAACAATCTATTGATTGAAACACTTTGGACTGTTTTACTTAAGAAAACCAACATTTTTACACCTTCAGATTCCATCTTTCCTTGCACCCTAGCTTGACAGAGCACACGTTGATGATCTACATACCGTATTTGCCGGCGTATAAGACGACTGGGCGTATAAGACGACCCCCAACATTTCCACTCAAAATATAGAGTTTGTTATATACCCTTTCCCCTTGCCTTCGGTAAGGCTCCGAACGGAAAAAGGGGGGGGGGGAAAGAAAGCCTTTTTCCGTTCTGAGCCTTACCGAAGGCAAGGGGAAAGGGCCCGATCTTCAAAAATGGTGCTGGGCTAGCCTCTGCAAGCGCCCCTCGCCGGCTTTGGGGGTCCCCCAGGGCTTACCTTGCACCATCCCAGGATTCGCGGGGGTCCCTCCGCGCGGCGATGGGCGTTTGCAGAGGTTTGCCCGGCACCATTTTTGAAGTTCCCGCCCTTTCCCCCTGCCTTCGGCAAGCCTCGGAAGGTTAAAAAGAAAAAAAAGAAAGCCTTTTTACCTTCCGAGGCTTGCCGAAGGCAGGGGGAAAGGGCGGGAACTTCAAAAATGGTGCCGGGCAAACCTCTGCAAATGCCCATCGCCACGCGGAGGGACCCCCGCGAGTCCTGGGATGGTGCAAGGTAAGCCCCGGGGGACCCCCAAAGCCAGCGAGGGGCGCTTGCAGAGGCTAGCCCAGCACCCCTGCGAGTCCTCGGATGGTGCAGGAAAAGCCTCCGAAGTGCTCTGAAGCCGGCGCGCGCGGTTGCGGGGCACCCCCGCCAGTGTTCCGATGGCTTTCTCTGCACCATCGGAACACTGGCGGGGGTGCCCCGCAACCCCGCGCGCCGGCTTCAGAGCACTTCGGAGGCTTTTCCTGCACCATCCAAGGACTCGCGGGGGTGCTGGGCTAGCCTCTGCAAGCGCCCCTCGCCGGCTTTGGAGGTCCCCCGCCAGTCCTCTGATGGTGCAGGAAAAGCCTCCGAAGTGCTCTGAAGCCGGCACGCGCGGTTGCGGGGCACCCCCGCCAGTGTTCTGATGGTGCAGAGAAAGCCATCGGAACACTGGCGGGGGTGCCCCGCAACCGCCGGCTTCAGAGCACTTCGGAGGCTTTTCCTGCACCATCAGAGGACTGGCGGGGGACCTCCAAAGCCGGCGAGGGGCACTTGCAGAGGCTATCCCAACTGAAGTGCACCCGGCGTATAAGACGACCCCCCCACTTGGAGGTATGTTTTTCAGGGCAAAAAAGTCGTCTTATACGCCGGCAAATACGGTAGTTATAAATTAATATTACATCAATGTTACAGTGTTAAAATATAGCATGGTAAAAGGGGGGGGGGGGAACAGAAAAAAATATTTTCACATATATTACTAGAACTGGGCACTAGAGGGCACCAGAGCCCATGCTATGTGGTCTTTACTAACAAGTATTCATGCCACTGTCTGTTGCTCCCTCTGGTTGCTGGTTCTGGTAATACACATGAAAATAGTTTTTTCTGGATTTTTTTTCTTTTAATATTTTTAATATTTTCAGACCGAGGGTAAGTGAATCAGTGAATACGTATCCCGTGGATAAGGGGGTCCTCATATAAATTGTTGCAGCCTTGGACAAGATTCTGTTTAAGTATTATTGTTTGTTAAAGAACAGCTGAAATGCCATAGAATTGGAGGCAAAATGGTAGAGGTTATTTCTGTGGAGGTTTGCTAAGAGTGTGGTCTTATTTAAAGAAATTAATTATTGAGTAATATATCCCTGTATTATTCCATTTTCTGTCAGATCCAACAGGCTTGGGAACCAGTCGAAGACCAGATGCAAATCCATTCCTTGCACCTCGATCCGCAGCAGTACCACTCATCACCCCAACTAATCTTGGAACTGGTGGATCCGGCCATTTGCTTATGAAACCTATTTCTGATGCCTTACCCACTTTTACACCATTGCCAGTAGCACCTGATGCTAGTGCTGGTGCAGTACTAAAAGACCTGTTAAAGCAATAGACAGTTTGAAGTCCAGGCTGACAGTAGCACTTTAAGGAGGAAGAGAACACTTCATTCATATAATATGTCACAAAGAGGCCTTTTGTAAAATTTTACTTGTTCTTAAGTTTTTCATATCTCTCTCTTTCTCCTCCACTCTCCCCAATTTCCCAAGTGCTTTTCTGAACAAATTCATTGTTTTTTTAAAAAAGAAAGATACTGCAGATATCACAGGAAAAATAACCATTATTATATTAGTTTGCAGAATGAAATTTCAAATGGAAATTGCTGATCCACAAGATAACAAAAGTTAAAAGTTTAATAGATCTACACAAAGTTTTCAAACGACGTAACAGCCAGTTTAACACAGTGATGGTAGTTCGACCACATGTGCAGTTTTTTCCTTTGGCAAAAGATGTTTGAACTGCTGCCTAAAGCACAGATGGGATGGTTTGTTTGCTTAGGGTGGCTGTATGTAAAAAGGGTACAACTTTTGTAGACGAGCCAGTGAGTACATTAGGAATCCAGCACAATGGGGATGGGCACTAGACAGCTTGTGGGATGCATCTGTTGCAGTGTCACTTCAGCACTTCCAAACCACACCTTGTGAAGCCTGAAACAATGAGGGGGTGAAATGACACTCTGCTGTGTGTGTGCTGAGGGAGCCTGGGAAACCATATGTTCGCAACCTTTATTATATGTCAGATTCTAATCCAGGCTGAGCACTTCAGTCCAAGGCAATCCTCCTTCATTTAATTGATAGGCAACAACTTTGTTATATCCAATGTAATAATGATCTAGAATGTTTTTATGCTTTCAGATATCATCTATGTATTGAGCCATCATGATGTTGTAAAGGGATAATGAACTATAATGGCATGAGCAGACAGAGTCTGTGATCTGATTATGCTAAACCAGTGGTTCCCAACCTTGGGTCCCCAGATGTTTTGGGACTAAAACTCCCAGAAGCTTTCACCACTAGCTGTGCTGGCCAGGATTTCTGAGGGTCGTTGTCCAAGAACATCTGGGGGCCTGAAGTCGGGAACCACTGTGCTAGAGATAACTGAAGCACAATATTATTGCCTCTGGGCAACTAAGAAATAGTTTGCATCAGACAAAAATAATGTGCTTACATGAGAAGGATGTGCTAGGAAGGGCTGTTATTTGATGCACATAGATTATTCCAGTGCTATGCCATCTCTAGTATCTGAAACACTAGATAGTTTGGGGGGGGGGGAATTTGTGTGGAAGAATATTAATGTCTCTCAAATGTTATTTGTGAGTCCTCACTTTAGAAGTTCAGTTGGAGTGTGCTAGCTCTAAAAGCTACTTGGGACAATAAATACTCCAAAATACCAGCATTAATAAGTTCAAGGACATTTTTCAGTAGTTTCATCTCACATTTAGTGAGTGACCACTATTAGTAAACATGTTATCCCATTTGTATATTTATAATATAAATATGTTTAAAGTATGTAGTACTGTAATGGTTCAAGATGTATATTTAAGAGATAATTGCTTATATAGTACATTTGATTGGAAAATTGAAGTTGTATATGTATAAAGCTTGATATGAATCATGCTTAATTCCAAATATGTAAATAGGTCTACATAAGAATAAGTAGAATTCCGTAAATTTTGCTGCATAGACATGCAGTTTATATTGAATGTGTCAGTGTATTGACACAAGTACTGAAACGAGTTCTTGATGCCTTGAAACATAATTTGAGACACAACATCTCAAAAGGGATACTGTACTTTTCTATAGAACTAGTTTTATGCCATCATTAACATAGTATTAAATGTAATATTAGTTTGTAGCCAAAGAGGCTGTCCTTCTTTTTATGGAACAGGGAGGGTGCAATGTACTCTCCATCCTACGCTCTCTGTGCCCTCAAATATTTTCTGTTAGTGTACTCAAGGTAGCTGATGGGGGGGGGGGGGGGCATAGAGGTTGCTGGAGAGAAAAGAAGGACAAAAAGTCATGATGCCCAAGTGGAAACTCACTCCCATGACATTAGATTTTGTCCACCATGTAAGTTCCATGTTAGAACGCAAAGATTTTTCTCCTGGGTCTCTTGGTTACTACACTGTATTTTGAATTGAATTTGCATGTACAGTGGATCATGGAAATGCAGTTGCCTAGAAGCTACCAAATTAATGAACACAAACAGCCTTCTTTTCTATTACATACTGATTTTGTAAAAACTGAAATCCCTATAAAATTCTTCTCTGGCATGGTTTCAAGAATTTCTGTTCATAACAGAGTATTACCTTTTGACTTCTACTGTTTTCAACATGCTTAATTGAAGAGGTTTTGAAGATTAAAGTTTATTCAAAATATGAACAGTTATGGTTTGAAAATGTTTATTCTCACTACAACTTCTTAATGAACTAGTTTTTTAAAAAAAGATTCCTGGTTTCTTGAGGTGCAGTGAGCACATTTTTGTGCACAGTTTTATGAGTGGTATACAAGAGCGTAATCTAAAAACTTCAGAATGGTTTTTTATTTATTTGTCTTGTTTATAGGCCACCTTTCTCCTGCTAATGGGACTCGAAGCAGCTTCATATAACATGTAACACTTTTTTCCATCCTTTATGTGGAGCAAAGATCACCAAACCTTGGGCAAGGGCTCTGACAGTTTCCAAGGGAGGTGCCAGGAGGCTGCATCCTAAAAATATACATGAATATAGAAGTGTTTAAAAGATATAAAATTGTAGGCAAAGATACTGAATTTCCTTCATTGGAGAAGGCTTTCAGACTTTGTGTCATTTTCAATAATCCATTTTATTTATTGTAATGGCTTCTTTCTTCCAGAACTGGGACCAAAGTGGCTTACAAAACACACAGAAACAATGAAGATTAAAATAGAATAAAATTGCAAACATAAAAACTGAATTAAATTTATTATGTTATTAACTTATAGTTAAAATACTTAATTAAAAATACTAATGCTAGTTTGCTTTAAAATCAAGAAAATTAGCATATATGTTACAATTCTAATTGATGATGGCCTAGATGAATAAAGGTATTTGCCTTCCACCAAAAGGAGAGTAGAAAGGGGCAAACATAGCTTCTCTTGCCAAGGTTTCCAGGACTTGGAAGCCGCTGCAGAGAAGCCCTCCCTTGAGATCTCACCAAACGAGCCTCTGAAGATGGTGGGATCATGAGAAAGGCCTCTCCAGCAGATCTCAAAAGCCTATGATTACATTAGAGCAGTCGTCCCCAACCTTGGGCCTCCAGATGTTCTTGGTCTTCGACTCCCAGAAATCCTGGCCAGCAGAGGTGGTAGTGAAGGCTTCTGGGAGTTGTAGTCCAAGAACATCTGGACGCCCAAGGTTGGGGATCACTGCATTAGAGAATGTAATCCAGATACCCTGGACCCATGTTGTATTAGTGTTTTATAGGTCATAACTAGTATTTTGGATTGTACCTGGAATGGACTATAGCCAGCCTTAGAACCGACCCTGACCAGCAGTCTAGCTGCACTGTTTTGGAGAGTATTCAGCTGCAGTACTGAATACTCTTCAAAGGCATCTCCATGTAGAGCACATTGCTGTAATTCAGTCAAAATGTAACTAAGGCATATGTCACTGTAGCCAAGTGAGACATTTGCAGAAATGGGTGCAACTGATGCATCAGTTTTAACTATGCCAATACACTTCTGGCTACTGCTTAGACCTGATCATCCAGGCTTGGGGTGCATCTAGGAGCACTCACAAACTGAACCTGATTTTCAGAGTAGCATAACTCCATCCCACAGAGGCCAAATCCTTATTTCATGAGCTGCCTTTTGACCAGGAACACTTCTGTCTTTTTTATTATTATTATTAAGCTTCAATTTGTTCACCCTAATCCAATCCATCATTTCAATAAAAATGAGTGTAACGGCTATACATGTAGGCAAACCTTTGTGTATAATTTAGGTAAAGCAGTGGGGCATACTATGTAAAAATTAAGTAGTTCGCTTTTATCTCCTCATATATAATACTGAATGGTAGATTTCACATACTTTAACAGTTGTATAATGAACAAAAACACAGCTGCAACTTTTTGAAATAAAAGAATAATTAGTACAGATTGTTTATAGCTGGTAAACACGTCTGATCTTGAATGTGTTAATAATGAAATTGCTACAAGTCTACACATATAAGCAGACTTTTACTATGGTTAAAGCTGCAAAATTTTCAATATGTAGGATTTGTAGGTATGCTTTTACTGTGATAGGTGACTGGAATGTGCTACGGTTTTAACTGCACTGTGTAGAGTTTTCACTCCACGGTAAGTAAAGAAAAAGCCAAAAAAACCCAAAGAATTTCTAGTTTTCAAGTAATCTGATGAATTCAACAAGTAATTATTGATAATTAATGGCTAAATGAATTAAAATGTTAATGTTTTATTTGATGATTATAAAAGGAACTGTGTTATCATTCCATCCTTGAGGAGTTAAATAATTCCAGGGCAGAATGAATTTAGGCTTACAGAGTTGTTTTTAAATGTACAGTGTAAGAACGTGTACTTAGGATTTCTGAACTGTTAAGGTTCTAATCTCATACTCACCTGGAAATAAGTCCCAGATGAAAGTGGGATTGCAACCTTAATTAAATAGACATAAATAGATACATGTAATATGTGTCAAAGGGCCCCTGAATTTGCATTCTTGCTTCACCTTCACAGCATGAGGTGAAACTCACTGGCCAAAATTCTCTTGCACAACTATGCAGATGGTGTAACATTGGGAAGCAATGTGTCCCAAGTTAAAAATCACTGAAGACATTATCAATTGCATGATGAGTCATACAATTCCATTTACAAATGACAATGTCTACAGTGATTTCTTGGGGCAATTCATCTCCAAACATTACATTTGTGCTATGCCAGTATAACAAGGTAAGAGGATTTGGGCCAATGGTATATTAAGTATCACAAGATTTGCAAAAATCCCAGCACCTAATATACTTTCCAAATAAGGATTTCTTTTGGGGTGGGGGAACAAATATTGCAACAAAACCAGCAAATAGTCCTGTGATACCTTACAGACGAACAGATTTTAAGTGGCAAATATTGCCCTGAATCCTGTTGGCCATTAAAACGTGTAAATGAAATCATGTACGTTGGAGTAACTAATTCCCATTACCGTAATTAATGACATGCTGGCTGCATTCCTGTTAACATGCCAAGCTGCACAGTGGGCATGTAATTAGGAATGCAACTGGGATCACGTTAATTAGCAGCAGATCACCAATGCGACTTACATGATTTCATTTACACACGTGTAAATCAGTTGGATTCTGGCCATTGTCCATCAGATAGATATCTTACAGTGAAAGGAAGAAATATTAAACCTTTCAACTTCAATACCCCATCTGCCTCTCTGCCATAGCATTAGTAAGGAATGAGAGAAAGCTACCTCTGTGGAAAAAACTAATGAGGTATATTTTTCGCAGAGCAGCTCAGCCCTCTTTCTGTTTCTGTTTTTAAAGATGCATTTCATATATCCAAGCAGACATGACATAGATTACTGAATATTTGACTTCAGAAATTTATCTTCAGACATGTTCAGTTTTTAAATGTTCAATTTTACAAAATGATATTATTGTAATTGGCAAAATGCCCAGTGACATGGTTCGCAAAGATACTCTTGGCAAGAGTAATCAACAGTAGCTTTCTTACACAAACCACCAGCACCTTATTATTATAACCTAGTCCTGTATTGCTATTGACATGTGGCTGTGCAGCTTTTTTGAGAACAGGAGCAGTGGAGAGATGGAGAGAAATGGAAAGTAGGTGGACAGATGAACATGACTGAATTGGATTTCCATGACTATATAGGGGAAAAGAAAGGCCTTTGCATTCAGGTGTGGTGTTAAAAGCAAAAGGTTGAGTGAAGATTTTGACAGTTGTCTGGCAAGACAAATTATACCCCTGGGGTATGGGTGGTGGTAAGGAATCTGGAAAGGTGCAGGGTTGTGGAGGAGACTCCAGTTGTGAGAAAGCTGTTTTGTGCAAACTAGAAAGTGGGAAGGCCAGCTGGCCCAGGACATTTCCCTTCCTGAAGCGACAGACAAGATGGTACATCTGCTGATTAGACCAGCAGTTGGATTTATCTCATTTGGGATAAATCCTATATCACACCTCACAGCAGCTGGAGAGAAGGTGGAGTACCACAGGACATGAAGGATGCAAACATCATCACATTGTATAAGAACAAAGGCAACAGGGGCGACTGCAATAACTACCGTGGCATCTCTCTTCTCAGCATTGTAAGGAAGCTGCTTGCCCGTGTTGTGCTGTATAGGCTCCAGGTGCTTGCAGACAGAGTATCCAGAATCACAGTGTGGATTTCGAGCTAATAGATCCACCACTGACATGGTATATTCCCTCAGACAGTTGCAGGAGAAATGTAGGGAACAATGACAGCCACTCTTTGTGGCCTTCATAGATCTTACAAAGGCCTTTGATTTGGTTAGCAGGGACGGCCTTTTTAAAATACTTCCCAAGATTGGATGTCCACCTTGGCTCCTTAACATCATCAGTTCCCTTCATGAGGAAATGAAGGGCACTGTAGTTTTTGATAGCTCAACATCAGATCCCTTTGACATTCGAAGTGGTGTGAAACAGGGTTGTGTCCTCGTGCCAACTCTGTTTGGGATCTTTTTTGCTGTCATGCTGAAGCACGCTTTTGGAACTGCAACAGAAGGTGTTTATCTCCGGACTACATCAGATGGAAAGCTATTTAATCTCTCTAGATGGAGAGCGAAGACAAAAGTCCAGCTGAAATGCATGTGGGACTTTGCCGATGATGCAGCTGTTGTCGCCCATTCTGCCGAAGAGCTCCAACAACTTATGAATTGTTTTAGCAAGGCCTGCCAAGATTTTGGATTAACAATCAGCCTGAAGAAAACACAAGTAATGGGCCAGGGCGTGGACTCACCTCCCTCTATTACCATCTCTATGCAAGAATTGGACGTTGTTCATGACTTTGTGTACCTTGGCTCAACGATCTCTGACACACTCTCTCTAGATGTCGAGTTGGATTGGTAGCATTGGCAAAGCAGCTACCATGTTCTCTAGACTCACAAAGAGAGTATGGCTTAACAAAAAGCTGATGGCATATACCAAGATCCAGGTCTATAGAGCTTGTGTCCTGAGTACACTCCTGTACTGCAGTGAGTCCTGGACCCTCTGTGCATGGCAGGCGAGGAAGTTGAACATGTTCCATATGCGTTGTCTGCAAGCGGGACCTAAAGGCCTCAGGAATGAACCTCAACAGATGGGAAGCATTGACATCTGAGCGCTCAGCCTGGAGGCAGGCGGTGCAGCATGGCCTCTCCCAATTTGAAGAGACACTTGTTCAGCAGGCCGAGGCAAAGAGGCAGTCCCGAAACCAGCAAAATCAGGGACCTGGACAGGGGACAGATGGTATTTGTCTTCAGTGTGGAAGGGATTGTCACTCTCGAATTGGCCTTCTCAGCCACACTAGACACTGTTCCAAGACCTTTGTTCAGAGCACGGTACCATAGTCTCTTGAGACTGAAGGATGCGTACTACTATATCACACCTCACAGCAGCTGACAGACTTAAGAGTGGGCTAGGCAAGTCATACGATACACGTGATTTATTTGGTTTGTGAACATTTTGTTGCCACTTGCTGAGGTATATGTCACCAGGCCCTACCATCTGAGGCCTCTGCCTCAATCTGCCTAATGGTAGGACCAGCCCTAAGTCACAGAGTGAGAAAATGGGAAGTACTTTTACTTCCCACTTTTACAAGGGAGGCGAAAGTTGCACCCATTCCTCCCATAGGTCCCAGTGGGATTCCTCATTCCCTTAGGATAAATGAACACAAAGTTTGCTGGCAGAATTTTTGTAGCTGAAGAGGAAACCATTAAACCACCATTTGCAGGGGATTTCCAGCG
The DNA here is from genome assembly GCA_037013535.1 of Intellagama lesueurii. NCBI lineage: Eukaryota > Metazoa > Chordata > Lepidosauria > Squamata > Agamidae > Intellagama > Intellagama lesueurii. Next base: position 26,367,953 of record JBAJHW010000001.1, read on the forward strand.
ATCTCTTCTCCCAGAGCTACTAGGCATGCAATGGATGTAATGTTTTGTTTTTAAAAAAGCAGGGAATTTGATTCCTCACTGTGCCTCCTGGGAGAAGAGCCAGCCGGTGTAGCCTTGAGCAAGCTGTACAGCTCCAGAAGAAGAGAGTAGTAAACCCCTTCTAAAAAGTCTATCCTTAGCATCTTCTGAAAAGGGCTGCTATAAATCATAACTGACCTGATGGCGTATAATTATTTCTATTAAAGAGATGGGTGGTATTATAATGGAGGAGGAGAGGGAAACAAGATAAATGGATAAGTGTTTTTGGGTGGTTGGGTGGAATTCCCCCCCCCCCAAAATTCTTGTAACTGTTCTCTTTTTCCAGATTTCAAACAGAGATGGTTGCATGATAGCACTAAAATAATGGATGGGGTTGTTCTACTTTTTTCCTAGTAAGAATTCATTTTTGTCAGTTGACTTAAATGGCAAGCAATTTAGCAAAGATCAATTGTCACTAACTTCATATCAGTTTACCTATTTTTAAAAAATGTCCTTCCTAACTTAAACTTAACTAAACAGGACTTGCAGGGAAATCTAATGAATTTCATTTTTAGTGTAGATTCCTTCACACTCCATTTACTTGTGACTTACAGGTGACTTATGTCTACTCTTCCCCAGACAAGAGAAAAGGTGAAATTACCTGGGGCAATGTAGGTCTGGTTAACAAGAAAATTTAATGACCGTTAGAGCTTCTCAGGAAACACTGAAACTAAACTCTGTTCTAGATGTTGTTACAGCCTGCTGTATGTATGCACGTATACAGCAGGCTGTTTACACAAAGGTGTTAATTTTTCTTCTTCCAGGTTTGTGACATTCAGAATGAATGCTTTCTTATGACACAGAATGTAATAAGCCAGCTCTCTCTAATTCTAAAATTTTGTACTGTAATAGAAATCAATCTGCTTTTAATATTTTATTGTACTATATTTTAATGGAGTATATTATATTGTTTATACCGTTTTATATTGTTTTATCCGATGTATGTTGCAATGGCCTGTGTGCCACGCAATAAACTTATTTTGCTTGCTTGCTTGCTTACTAATTCTAATAGCTAACTGTTATTATAAAATTTGTTCTGAGGTTTGCTTTAAAAAAAGATTTTCCAGCTCTCTTCATGCTCAAACACATTCATTTTTTAAAGTACCCCACTCAACTGTGTTTAACGCTTAAACATAGGACCTGTTCCAATGTAGGATTTCATTCAACAGGGAAGGTGCAGAAGAGGTATTAAACTGATAAATCTAGAGGGAAATAAATCACATGCTGTATGTACAGAAGCACAACCTTTAGATTCCAGATTAAGTAATCTCAATGATAGAACAAAAGTCCTTAATTACAGTCCCATCTGAAGTCTCAGGGAATTGCTATGGCTCATTAGATCTCTAGGCATGGAGGCAATTTCAGGGCAGGTAGCACTGAAGGTGAAGAAAGTTTGATTTGTGTGTGTGAAGTGGCTTTAAAGCATCTATCTTCATTCATGCCCAGGTGATGCCAGGGCTCACAGGCTCAGTGCAGAAGAATTTGCATGTGTGTTGTGCCAGCACAAGGTTGGCATAACAAGAAGCCAAGAGTGACAGGAGGAGTCTGGAGAGAATGCCAATAGACTGGATGCCTTTGTGTCCCTCATGCCATGTTCGACAAGGCAGGGGGTGGAGCCTGTGTATTGTGGCTTGGGAACTTTCTTGCTGTGCAAACCCTGGCAGCCGTGCTGAAGGGTCAGAGGAAACACTCCCCATGGGCTGGTGATAAGTCTCCCACAAGCCTCAGCAAAATTGTAGGCCCTGGAAAACGTCCCCTGTTCCCGGCATGCTTACAGGAAAGACTGCACGGAATGCAGACCTTATTGCAGTTGCTGGCTTCCTTTTTTTCGTCTGTCTGTCAGAAAACTATACACAAACCTCAAATCTGGGTTGCCATCTTATGTACTAGCAAGGTTTTGCCTGGATTCTGAACCCTTTTGCCCACATTCTCTTTTATTTTCCATAGTTAGCTGGGTCAGAAGCAGTACTGCTAGTCCGACACCACTGCATATCTTATCTCTGTAGCATCACAAAGGTCTGCCTGGGTCTCAGATTTTAATCCTGAATTTCCTGAATGAAATGCTGCAGTTGCTGTATCTTAAGCAGACATGGCTTAATTTTTAATTTTTGGAAGCAAATGGTTCAAGAACCACAGACATTATCAGTTGCATACTGAGTTCTTGGATGCATACCTTAATATGGTGAGTGGGTTTGAGTGTGTCAGAGAAACTGAGAGCAATGCCATCAGGAGGCTAGATTCCATTACAACTCAGGACTCCTAGCAGGGTCACCCAAGGTGGAATGCTCACAGCTGAGGCACCAGACGAAAATCTGCCCTCTTCAGGAGTAATGGCTACATCAGTATGAATGAATGAATTTATTTATTACGGTCGGATGAGCAGCTCATAGAACATATTATATGGCTAAAATATACAAAATGCAATTTAAAAAGTGTACAACAATGGCTACATCAGTAGAAGAGGATGGGTGGTTCCAAGGGTGATGGGGGCGAAGAAGCTTCTAGAGGGCAGCTACTAGGCAGCAGTGGTAGCTGAAGGTGAAACTGGTGGAGGATCTTTCAAAGACAATGGCAGTAACACTCAAGCTACTGTATTTTTCCGTGTATAAGACACCCCATGTATTTAAACACACACACACACACCCCCCACTTTTCTAACACAAAATTAAGAAATCTAAGCGGGGCTTAGCAAGTGGAGGGGGAAAGCAGGGATCAAAGCGCTGCAGGATCGCTTTGATCCCTGCTTCCCCCTTTCTTGCTAAGCCCACTTAGCAAGTGGAGGGGGAAAGCAGGGATAAAAGTGCTTTGATGATTCCTGCTTTCCCCCTCCACTTTCTTGCGAAGAAAGTGGAGAGGGAAAGCAAATAGACTGTGTAATTGGAAGCAGGAGATGGAGAAACTGTATTCTCTCTGTCAAAACGAGACCAGGAGCAGATTGTGGTACTGACCATGAACTGCTCTAAGGCCCTCTTGTTTGTCTTTCTAGCAATCCAGGGTATCTGCAAAGCTCTCCTCTAAAACTGTATTTCAAATACTCAAATTTTCTTGTTTGTTTCCTTTACTGTGCAGGAATACAACAGTGTGGATGATCTTGGTCTTGATCTTCAGTGACACTTGATGATCTTTTCTAATTCCACCATTGCTGCCCTCCTGAGTCTCAAGATTCTTCTGCTTTTCTGGCTGCAGTCTCCATTTGGATTGATGATTGACCCAAGATATAAAAAATATTTAACAAATTCAGTTTTTCCATCATCAACATCAAAGTTGTGCGGTTGTTCTGTAGTCATGATTTTTGTCTTTTCATGTTCAACTGGAGTTCTGCTTTGGCACTTTCTTCTTTCACTTTCACTAAAAATCATTTCAAGTCATTGCTGCTTTCCGCCAGTAAGATGATATCATCTCCAAGCTTAAAGAACCTTGAAAAGGGCCACCATAAACCAGAACTGACTTGACAGCATATAGGGAGGAAATGGCTAAAAGCAGCAAACCTCAAATAGGGTAATCATAAAAAGAACAGCTCTTCTATCTGAAATGCATTCAGAGGTTTCCATAACCCTTTAAGACAGTGGTTCCCAACCTTGTTCTGGGACCACAACTCCCAGAAATCCCGGCCAGCACAACTGGTGGTGAAAGCTTCTGGGAGTTCTAGTCCAAGAACATCTGGGGACCCAAAGTTGGGACCCACTGCCTTACTGTGATCTTCCATTTTGGATTCACCGGATGGAAAGAATGATCTGGGTGGTGTGATGACATCTCTGAAACAAATGGCAGCAACAGTAAAAGCCCAATAATCTCTTATCTTGGCAAAATGCAGCTTTCACCTTAGCATAAACTAGGGTAGGTAGGGATCCAAAATGTGCGTGCCAACATTTCAGGTGTCAAATGTCTTCTTAAACATGTTTACTTGCTGGCTCTTGTCCCTGAATGCATTTTTTAAGAAGTCATAAGGAATTTTGGTTACTTGAGGCGTGGCTCAGGCTTTCTTCAGTTTTGCTGTCGGTGAGAGGGTGGGATAACAATGCACGTGCACCCCTGCTCTTGGGGAAGGCCTTTGCAGTATTTCTTTATGATTGTAATTTCTCTGAAGTTCCAGCATAGGAATCTTTCTCTCTGTCCCATGCCACTTGTACCCTAGTAAACTCCTCTGTGACATTTGTAGCAGGCACGACTTCCCTTCAAACTGTGAGCATTTCTCTCCCCCCCCCCTCCACCCGTCCCAATCCTGGCAGGCTCCTCAGGAGTGTTGTGGGGAGTCTAGCCAGTTGGTGAGCTTTCTAATCTAAACCAGCTGTCCCCAGACTGAGGCCTCCTATTTGCATTGTTTAACATACTTAGAAAATGAAGTGTTCATTTTTAACATTCCTCCTCCAATTGGTTTAATGCTGAATTACAGAAGAGAACTAAGCAAAACCAGGTGTTTTTGCTGTATTCTCTCCAGTGTCTGAGGAGGAGCAAAGCTCTTCTCCTCCCTTCCCTCTTCTCCCCTCCTTCCTTCCCTCCCTCCTCCTTCCTTCCCTTTCTCTTTCTCTCTCTCTCTCTCTCTCTCCCTCTCTGTCTTTCTGTCTCTCTTCCTCTGTTTCTCTATGATTCAGTCTTTCATTCTCTGGAATAAAAAGGATGGCAGGTCTGAAGTACTAACAGGAGATTTAATGTACGGAAGTGTTTCTAGCTGTTCAGTGGTGCAGGCATTGTTTTTTCCTCCTTTAGCTTTCTTCCTCAGTTTTGGACATGACAGGATTAAGAAGGTAAGTCCAATGTGCTAAATTCGTGCTTGGGTTTCTTCGTTACAGTTTGCTGAATGCAAATCTCAGTCAACTGTGCTGGGGTTATGTCTTGTTGGCTAATGCTATCTGTAAAGAAAGGAGGAGAAGCCTTGTGTGTATACAGACTCCAGTTACAGAACTATATTCTGCCCTTTATGGGCTCAGTAACTTATAGAAAGAGTGGTTTTAATTTCTCTGCAAGTGTGTATGAACAGTTACTGTTGTGAAGCTGAAGTTGAAAATCATTTAAATGCTGGGGAAGATTTCTGAATGTACACATGGCTATTGACTACTAGAGTCAATTTCTTTAGGTGAATGTTGTTATTGATAGATGATGTATTATGTCAGTTTTATAGTATTTCTTGTATGATACCTTGTATGAGATTGTATGAGATGTGAAGAAACAGAAGCAGGAAATCTCTCTAAGATTGTTTTGCAAATCCAGGAACATCTCTCAAAACAAGCTAAGTCATAAAATGAAAAGCTATAGAGCAATTGCACATTTTGTGGGTTTCATTTGTGCATTTTGAGATTGCCATTGCTGTTATTTTACTATTCCTGTCATTGGATTGCAACTCCCGCCAATCCTAGGTGGCATAATTAGTTGGGACATATGATGGGATATTAATTCCAGTAATATCTTCAGGGCTGCTTCAAAAGGAGCTTTATGTTAAAAAGGACGGGGGGGGGGGGAAGGCATGTCCCGGTCCCAAAGAATTTTTGAACTAATTTTGAAAGGGAGAGATAACAGAGGGGGAAGAATGTGCACACTGTCAGTGTGCGCAGGTAGAATTAGGATGCTTCCAAATGAGACTGTCATCCTGTAGTAGCTATACTTTGAACACAGCATCTTTGGAATCGGGTGGGGCAAATGATTAGGTCTCTTATTTGTAATCTTTCCATGTTTGTTTACCACTTTTTCCACCTTTAGAGGAAATAGGACAGGTGTACAATTTCTTTTGACTGGTAGTGGTAATACTAGATGGTACCTGTCTGGAGACACCCTTTGTTTCAGTAGAAAACAAACTGAAAAAAACAAAGACACTAAGCTAAAGGTTTAACCTTGCATTTGGAAACTGGGTTTTCTCCTCTCCCCACCCCACTTTTGATTGGTTCCTGTAGAAGTTCCTGATGTGTGGCACTGAAAACCCAACTAGCAAAGGTGTAAAAAGTAGTACTTCGCATATGGACCAACCTGGCTTCCTCGGGACCACTTTAGAAGTCTAGATTTATCCATGACTAATTGCCTAAGGGCTCAATCTGTGATGAGGCACTGTGCTTCCAAATATCAATTGCTGGTGTGGGGACCAGCAGGAGAGTGGCTGCCTTACACCCTTGTTGATGGTTTTCCTGTATGCATTTGGCTGGCAATCATAGGTAAAGCTTAGAAACTTTTTTTTTAATTGAACTGGATAGACCTTTGGCCTGATCTAATTGGGTGGGTGCACATCCAAGATGTTTTAATGTGCATCTTTAAGGCACATGTGTTTGCAAAACAGATGTGTCATGTGAATATGTTTGTTGGGGAGCAAGGACTGGCAGCCATTCTAGCTGTATACATGTGGCAAACTTACTGCTGCTGCTAGGTAGACTATGCCATAAAGCTGATTTTTCTTCTTCCTTTTTCTGTGTAATGAACATGCATTGGATTGTACAACATGGGGTTTGCTACTTCTCCAGAAAGTGTTAAGGCTATCTAAAGCCAAAGTGCAGTATGAAAGGGATGGATGACATAGCATTTCAAAATGTACTGGATTCAGCTTTGGGCAATGATTCCAGAGAACAAATTTCTTGTTCTTTTTTTCTTTTTTTGCAACTGAGAGGCTGCCAAGCAAAGCAACATCTGCCTGCATACGCTAAGCAACTAAAGCATTTGCTTAGGTTCGTGTGTGTGTGTGTGTGTGTGTGTGTGTGTGTGCTTTACTTCTGTTGCTAGTATTGAGGCTTTGAGAAAGCGCTTGCAAAATAAGCAGCATTATTGCCTACAACATAATACACAGGGAGGAGAAAGTTGCAATGATTATCTACCAGGGCAATGGGAACTTTAAACTCTGGAACTGGCAGTAGTAGAAGCTTTCCTAAAATTAAGCTTTCTGAAAACTTGTTAAACTTAATAATAAAGTGGTTACTCTATCTCCTTTAACTGTATTTGCTTGTGCTTAATAGGTGTAAATGCTACATTCATACGGCTATAGTTCTTATGGTTAGATAGCTATAAACATATGAAATATACCTATGTAAACATTCAGAAAGTAATGTTACACAAGCACCATAGAATTACCAGGATGTCATACGTTTCTCCCCAATAAGAGTTTGCACAGGACAACATACTGGTGGACTGTGTTTAGTAACCTATGCTAGTTCCTTACCTCTTAAATATATCACCAAATAATCCTAGTGTGAACTGAAGTTCTAGAAATGAATGAAGGCAGAAAGGGAGATTGTTAAACATCTCTATTACGATTCTCCAACCAAAAGGAACGCCTAGTGAGCATGTGGAAGCTTATTAGCACTTCTGCAATATAAGGTTCATTTACACATATGTAGAAATTGAACATAAGTGGAGCCTCATCGTATTAATGCTCCCTCTATTAAGTTTCTGTGGGAGCTGCCAGCACAACGGGACACTTGCAGAAACAAACGCTGTTCTGTGTACGATAAAAACGATAACAGATTTATTTCAGAGAGAACTTTCATGGACTACAATCCACTTCCTTAGGCACATGGGGCACAATAGTTGGGTCACAGGTGTTACACATGGAGTACATGGTCGCAGGCGTGAGGACTGAGTAAGATGTGAGAAAGAGAGTGACAGTTATTAACCCTGGTATTGCACTTTTAACGTGAGAGGGCCATTATTAGCACTCGTCATGGACTCTGTTGGAGGTGATGGTAATTGTAATCTTCACATTTGGTAGTCTGCAAATTGTGTGCAATGAGGAAAACCTCAGCAGATTCTGGGTGGTTTGAATGGGTAGAAAACTATTAACAAATGTAATTTGTTTGTATTGTATTTTTACTGCTAAGAAGGAGGAATAGTGCTTGTGGGATTTTATGCATTACATGTCCAAACAGCTCAGCTGCCTTTGGGTGCTATGCACCTTGGTATTAATGGCAGCTGGGGGAAGGTGTCATTTGCTGTTCTGGTTCAGGTAGCCAAATGCCTTGGGTTGAGCACCACTTAAGTATGCATATGATAAGGTTTCTGTTCCTATTGCAGGATAATGACCATTTTCATGGTGGCTGGCTGCTTTATAAGTCCTGGGAAGACACAGGTGAGATATATGTATTTGTACAGAAATATGTCAGCTTCACCTATATTACTGTGGGCTCGTGCAGAAATGGACCAAGAAGCAGTGCGCTGTTAGAGCGAAAATATGCTAATAGATTGGTTTCAGACAGAACTGGAGCTTAACATTTCCATCAACTTGTCAAAAAGTAACGGAGGTAATATGACCCCTGCAAAAATAAAAACAAACATTGGAAGTTGCATTAAAAAGCAAATTTTTTGTTATGTTTTTGTAGAATCATGCTACAAATGTAGCAAAAACAGTGTTTTTATCTGTAGCTTCACTATACCAGTTTGGGAAAGAAACGAACTTAATCTTGAAAAATGAGAAGCTGAAGGATAAGTACATAGATTTATTAATTCCTAGCTCTGGATATAATGAATAAACTGCAGAAAAAGTACTTGCTGGCCTATCGCTGAGCGGGCTCTCCCCAGGGCTCTATAAACTACAAAGGAATACAATACACACAGGTTTTTGGAGGAAAGGCCACAACTTTATTGGTCACAGCAGCAGTCCCTGGCCAGCATTGGGGGATTGGATCCGGTCCATCAAGAGGCCTGATTGCCACCCGATGCCCACCACTGTTCACTTCAGCAGCCACTGAAGGTTCCACCAGAAGTGGCCATCTTCTGGAAACCACGTGGGCATATGCCACTCCGTGATTCTCACACACCTGGGGCAGGGGTTGGGCCTGCGGGTCCCCAAAGTGGACCACACCTTGCCGTTGACCCAAACTCCTCGTACAGGGAGGTTCATTAACTGTTCTGGGCGAGTAGACTCCTGTCTTCAACCTTAAGTCATCCAGTTACAACCCCAATGCCCCAAACCACCAACAAAGTTGTGACAAGATTGAGTGTACACGCATATTACATTAAAAACACACCGGCCATCCCCTGTGCAACCTAGGCAATAACAAACAACAACACATCTTGCCACTGCTGTAAAAGAGGGAGGGAGGGAGAGAAAAGAAGAAAGGAGCTGGGTGCTGGTGAGCAGCAGCCTGGACGATGTGTGGCTGTGACCACCGCTTTTAAGCTGGGCAGGAAGACTAGGGAGAAAATCCTCCTTTTCCGGTCCCCCTGCACCGTTTTGATGTTTCCCCTGTCAGCCAATACCAGGCCAGCAGGGAAACCCCACTCCCCACTAGCCAATCAGGGCTGCTAGGGCAGTCTCTAGTAGCTACCCCTCCCCCACCCACTAGACCGCATGGCCGGCGCCATGCCTATTCTGGCACCCTGGCCTAGGTGACTCCTTCTTGGCAGCAACTGGGGTGCCCAGGTAAGTCTGGGCTCCTGTATTTGTGTAACAAATGTAACTTCTAATTTTGTTTTATCCTATGCCTGCTTCCTTGCCTTTTAGGGGTTGAATATAATCATGGCTATCTTAACTTGCTGCACCAAATGATGGCTAGGATCTTATTGGTGTTTGTGTAAGGCTTGTTCAACTTGCCACAGCTAGTTATGGCTAACTGATGAGATGTGTTACGTGCCTTTGTGCACACCTTACAAGGATATCAATAGAATTCTAGCCACTAATGTATTTCTCCATCCTTTTCTCATTCATCTTATCTTGAATAATCAGTTGTAACAGTCATATTTTTGTTGTGTCTTATTAGGTGAGCAGACTGTTTTGACTATCTCCATTTCTTGGTCTTGATCTTTATTTATTCACCTTAGTCCTACATTTTGGTCACCTTCTAACTCCAAGAAATCCTTAGCATCCAATGATAATATACTGACACTGAAATACTACTGTAGAATAATTGCAGGGTCTCTCAAAGACAGAAATAAGACAGAAATAAGAGAGAGAGAGAGAGAGATGCTATACGTAAAAAAGAGACACACTGTAAATATGAACACTTTAAAAGTTGTATTGATTTAAAATGTTTTAGAAACTTTCAGGGTTATGCCTAACAAAGTGGCAAATAAATGAGAGAACAGTCCAGTGCAAGACATAACGGTGACCACAGTAAGTAAAAAAGCTTTGGCAAAACTGCTTTTCATACATAAGGCAATTCAGCCGAGGAAAGCTTTTAGAGTTCTCTAGAATGCCTGCATAGGAGGGACTAGGTGCATATCTTTGAGAAAGCAGTTCTACAATGTAATTTGGACACAGTACTGTATTTCTGGTAATCCCTTCCACAATATAACTGCAAACATATGTCCAAACAACAGCATTATTTGTTTCCGGTTCTCAGCACAAACTTGCCTCTTAAATGGCACAGTACTGTATTTGGAGGATTTGAACTCTGCCAATGGTAAATGTTGGGGTAATAGAGAGAAGAGACAGAAGAGAGGGTGGTCTTTTGAAGACCTTATGTTCACTCAGCAAGATCCTCTTATAGTTTGCCAGAAGATGCACGGTGGAATTTGGAGAAACTTGAAGCCAATGATTCTGTTCAGCCACCTGGTCTTTTGAACTACATTTAATTTTAGAAAGTTTGCTTTTAGCTAAATATATCTCTTTTAAACCTTTGAACATTTTTTTAAACTTCCTTTTTCTCTTTCATTCTTTCTCTCTGAAAAACACATCAAAACCAAAAGAACACCAAAATATTGGCAGACTTTTAAACCAGGCTTGAGCTTTAATGGGATAGTTTTGTTGTGGTTCTGCTTTTAGTCTCATATTAATAGATTAATATTCATATGAGAATAAGCCTAGTCTTACAATTTTAGACATACAATTTTAGAGTTGATGGACAATGCAGGATTTAGTATGCAGGATGCAACTGCAGCATCCTTGACAGGTGGTATTTCCAACTGTCTAATTAATTTGCAGATGAGAGCTAAACACATCATGCCAGGTACAACTTGATCAGTGCAGAACTGGCTCTATTCAGGCATGTGATACCTGTAGATGCAGAATGCATGAAGGGACCAGCAGTAACGTGCAAGGCCAAATCTCCTTTGATACTACTGTGTGTAGCACCCATACATCCTACTAGTATGTCAATGGCGTTTGTCTGAAGGGAATTTTTACTACATGTGAAGAATGCCATGGGAACAGGAATCTTTGTGCATACAAGGTTGAGCTGCTCATGTATTGGCCAAGTGTGTGTAACCAGCATATGTTGTCAAGTGGGTGAGGCTAGACTTATGCATCTAAACCGAATACCTGAAGAGTGCATCTTCTTGTGCTTCTGCTGATGAAGCCTAAGATTTTATTAGCTTTTTAAAGTAGCCACATCACACTGCTATCTCATGTTCAGACTGTGGTCACCAAGGCCACCTAAATTATTTTCACATTTAGTGTCCCAAATCTTGTTGAGTAAAGTATGCAGGTTTAAGGTCATTTTGGTTGCGGATTTGCCAACAAACAAAGAGTTGCTGCTTTGATCCCAAGTCTTGTATGGCTTATATGCAATCAGTCTCATTGTGCATGAGATGTGAGAGCCCCAGGATAGAAGCAGAACCTTTTTAGTTAGTCACAATCATCTTCAGGTAGAGACTGCAGATTGTTAAAGAGTTATGCTTCCATTCCAGAGCTTGCACAGCTCACATGCAACAAGAATCAAAGCAGGAACACTAATTGCTGGCAACTTCCTCTGCTGGATGAAATCATCTCCCTTATATTGGCATACTTTACTCAACAGAATTTTCGCAATTGTTGGGAAACCAGGCTATAGATTTACTAATATATGGTTCATACATGTTTTTCCATGGAATTCTTATGATAGTATCTGAATTGTATGTTTGTGCTGTATATTTAATGAACTCAACATGGAAAGGGGCAGAGAAACATGGAGAGTTATATTCTGATTTGTGTTGTAGGTAGCGCATGACTCTGTGAAGAGCATTTTCCAAAATTTTAGGGCAGTTTGCTCCCTGCCTCAGTCCACTAGTTACTTTTTATATATACTTATGTGTTCTTCCCATTTGCCTTTAACTGTGTCCTTTTTTCTTTATAGCAACAGTGCTCAAATGGGTTTGAATTTGATCGTGCCTCAGGCAGATGCTTAGGTAAGATTTTTATTGCATCAGGCCCTTCCAACTGTAATTCAACAACACATTATCTGCAACGTCTATTGAAAATGTTTTGGTTATGGGCATCCTTCACAACGGGAATATCCAGTTTAGGGTTTCAATTGTATTTGCTGTCAGTTGTGATTAGTTGCAACAAATGTGATGAGAATTGGCTATAACTAGAAGATGCAATTATCAGGTTATGGGATTTGGAATTTAGAAGGCTAGTTTCAGATCTTTACTATTTGAATAAGACAGCTAGATGGCATCCAGTATGGCTGTAAAAACCACAGAGAGACTGTGTGCTTCAACTAAACACAGTGGATAATTCACCAAGGGACTTTTTCTACAGCACTTTTTACAGAAGCACAGAAAGGCAACTATGGGCATGACCCAATAAGGGAAGTTGGAGCAATTCATTTCATGTTTGAAAGGTACTTGTCTGTGGTGCAGTCTGTTTTCTCTTGCACTTGAGTGATTCTTCCATTCACATTGGAGACATTTTTTCTCCCATGAGAAAGGTCGAGGCAACTCTTTAGATTGCTCCAATTTGTCCCCCTTTCAACTATTTATGCCCTCTCCCCCTCCACCCTTTTTTGATGGCTGCCATTCCACAGGCCATCACAACTTTCCCACTTTTTTGTTAAGTAAAGTAACTGATATAGTATTACAGCAATGCATCAACCTAGCATCCTATAATATTATACATATTGTACTGAAAGACACCTCCAATGTATTAGAATTGCATTGCATCAGTTAGGGGAATATTTAAAAAAAGAATATGAAAATAGAATAAATGAATGAATGAATAATTTATTAAGGTCAAAGACCAGCAAGATCCAATATGAAAATAGAAGGATGGGTTTCTCCATCCTCCTTTAATGTCACAACTCACTGAATACATCACAGGGTTGTCACCTCAAATAATACCATCCACAAGCTCTATTTGGGTGTGAATTAACCAACCACATGGGCTCCAGAACTGGACAATCAGGAGCATTAGTGATTGCACCAAATAAACTGCAGCTCTAGCACTGTGCCAGAAAGGAGTTGGACAGATTGTAAATGGAGCAGAACGGGTCTCTCTTATTGAAAACACATGGTTGCCAGAAAATAGGTTGAACCAAACCGCACCAAAAGCAAATGAAATTGTGAGCTCCTGTATATACTCGTCTGATCACCCTCTTGTTCTACATTCCTGGAAGTGATTTTTTTCCTGATACCATTTCACCTCAAACAGATTCTCCGAGCATTTAGTCTGCATCTTGAAACTTGAACATAGATCTTGTGACTTGAATTAGAATGATTTTTTTTACTGTTCAGTTTTTCTCCACCTCCCTGTCAAGTTCTGTAAAATCCACTCTCATGAAGAGTCCTGGAGGGTTCAAAACATGCCTTTTTAATGCTACTCAGGGAAATGGAAGCCTGCTTATTAAAGGCTGCAGTGAAATAAGTGCCATGGTAAATCAAGACACAGTGCAAGGTATTATGATGCCAGAGGCTGAAAATCTGAGTGACATCAAAATAGTACAAAAAAATAAAATAATCAATAGTGGGGAAAGATCAACACAACTCAATAAATTTGTGACCTTTAATGGTATCCTCAAGTCTACCAGTTCAAGCAGATCTCCAGTCTGCTTAAGCCAGTTCTGATAGCTTTCAATGAATATGAGATAACAAGGATTCATAATGTGAATTTGATGTAGAAACCCAAACCAGTTCTCTCAAGATGTACTCAGTTAAAACTCTTACCATGCCCAGTCAGTAGTACACTGGCTGGGAATGATGGGACATGAAATCCAACACATCTGAAGGGCACCAGGTTGAGGAACACTGCTGCAGAAATTTGGAATAGAACAGTTTCTAAGTTATATGGTAAGACGCTATGACTTCCATGAAATTGCCGTGGTACTTGAGTAGTATATACTACCTTCTGCAATTTCTCCTGCAAAAGGACTGCAACCTCCCCCCTTGCATAAGTCTCATGATGTCATCAGCCACAGCAGTTTTCTCAGACATAAAACATTTCTAATTTCTCCTCAAAAGGTCCTGAGGCTCTTGTGGAGTCCCTTTTATCAGTGGGAAGTTGTTGAGGCCATGGGATGGGAAGGAGAATGTCTTTAATTACCGAAAATAGACAATAGTGGCAATTTTCAGTACTGTAACTCTCCTTTCCTGGCTTGTGGCCCCCAGTGGCTTCCAGATAATGAAAGGGCTTCCACAGGAGCCTAAGGACCTTTGTGGAGATCAGAAATATTTTATTTCTGAAAAACCACTACAGCTAATGTGCAGCATCATTTACATTGCTGGATTTCAGCCGAAGGGTCCTATGTAGTGTGAGATAATTTTAAAATGCAATGCTGTCAAAAGAACTGGATATGTCAATGATTTATTTAAAGTCAAACCTTGCTTTCAGTACGTATGACACTGCAGTACAAATCCAGTGCTTTAGCAGTCTGTACTTACATGTTAATGCACTGTTACACAATTATTGCTAATAACATAGCGATAAAAATGGGGATTCATTTGCTTTGCTGCTTCCCTGTGTTCATAAGCCACATGCAGCCTATATACAGTCATGGCCAAAAATATTGGCACCCTTGCAATTCTGTCAGAAAATGCAACCCTTCTCTCAGAAAATTCTTGCAGTTGCAAATGTTTTGGTACTCACATGTTCATTTCTTTGGTTTGTGTTGGAACAGCACAAAAAAACAGAGAAGAAAAGTCAAATCTGATACAATTCCACACAGAAACCCAAAAATGCTCTGGCCAAAATTATTGGCACCCTTAACTTTATATTTGGTAGCACCCCCGTTGGAAAAAATAACTGAAATCAATCGCTTCCTATAACCACGAATGAGTTTCTTACACCTCTCTACTGGAATTTTGGACCACTCTTCTTTTGCAAACTGCTCCAGGGCCTTCAGATTTGAAGGATGCCTTCTCCCAACTGCTGTTTTGAGATCTCTCCACAGGTGTTCTATGGGATTCAGATCTGGACTCATTGCTGGCCATACTCTCCAGCGCTTTGTTTGTAACCATTTCTGAGTGCTTTTTGAAGTGTGTTTCGGGTCATTGTCCTGCTGGAAGACCCATGACCTCTGGTGGAGACGCAGCTTTCTGACACTGGCCACTACGTTGCACCCCCAAATTCTTTGGTAATCATCAGATTTCATGATACCATTCACACAGTCAAGGCATCCAGTGCCAGAAGCAGCAAAACAACCCTAAAACATCTTTGAACTTCCACCATGTTTGACTGTACGGGACTGTGTTCTTTTCTTGGAATGCCTCATTTCTTTTTCTGTTAACAGTGCCATGATGTCCTTTACCAAAAAGCTCTACTTTTGTCTCATCAGTCCACAGTACGTTCTCCCAGAAGGATTGTGGTTTTGTCACATAAGTTTTGGCATACTCCAGTCTTGCTTTTTTATGCCTTTGTGTCATCAGTGGTGTCCTCCTGGGTCTCCTACCATAGCGTCCCTTTTCATTCAGATGGCGACGGATAGTGCAAGCTGACACTGTTGCACCCTGTGTCTGCAGATCAGCTTGAATTTGTTGGGAAGTTAATTTGGGTTCTGTATCCACCATTCGAACAACCCTTCGTTGTAATTTTTCAGTAATTTTGCTCTTCTGTCCACGTCCAGGGAGGTTAGCTACAGTGCCATGGGCTGTAAACCTCTTGATGATATTGCACACAGTGGACACAGGAACATTAAGATCTCTGGAGATGGACTTGTAGCCTTGAGATTGTCAATGTTTTTCCACAATTCTTTCTCTCAAATCCACAGACAACTCTTTACACTTCATTCTTTTCTCCATGCTCAGTGTCAGACACAACACAAAGGTTGAGTCAACATTTCTCCATCTTAACTGGCTGCAAGTGTGATTACTATATTGCCCACACCTCTTACTTACAACAGGTGTGTCTAAATACAAATTAAAGGAGCATCACATGCTTGAAAAGCAATTATCTCTTACAATTTAGACAGGGTGCCAATAATTTTGGCGAGTGCATTTTTGGGTTTCTGTGTGGGATTGTATCAGATTTGACTTTTCTTCTCTGTTTTTTTGTGTTGTTCCAACACAAACCAAAGAAATGAACATGTGAGTACCAAAACATTTGCAACTGCAAGAATTTTCTGAGAGAAGGGTTGCATTTTCTGACAGAATTGCAAGGGTGCCAATATTTTTGGCCATGACTGTAGAAACAACCTACATGACTGCACAGTAAGTCCATTCTCTTTCACATGTGTTACTGTATCCAGGAGAATTGTTAGTAATGCTTGCTCCTTCTAACAGTAAATGTGTACACAGCAGGAAAAATGCACAAGTATCTGCCGTGAAGTCGCATCCAAGAAGTTGGATTTTCTTGGGTGATTTTCCTTGAGCCGACCATACAGGAGTCAGCAAAGAAGAGAAGAGGAAATTAGCAGTCATTGGTGTTTGCAGATTGTTAAGGTAGCTCTTCTGTTGCTGTTCAAATCTCCAGGAGACATGGCTACAACAGAGGTTCCCTAACAGGCTGCAAAGAAGTGCTCATAAGCACTTTTCTCCCTCCTCTCTTTTGACCCCTTGCTCTTCTTTTTCCTTTGGTCTCCTACATGCCATAGCTCAACAGCGTCAATCGTATTGATTAAATTTAGATAAACTAATTATTGAGTTAAACAGCAAATTATTTCCCCATTTCTGCATTCCTTCAGATATTGACGAATGTCGGACTATCACCGAAGCCTGTAGAGGAGATATGGTGTGTGTTAACCAGCATGGTGGCTACCTATGTGCTCCACGAACAGATACTGTTTATCGGTCACCAATTATGAATCCTTATGCAGCCAGTTTATATCCGCCACCTCAAAGCCCAGCTAGTTTATATCCACCACCTCAAGCTCCAGCTGCAAATTATCCTGCTACTGCCGCAAGAGCTCCTGTCATGTGTCGATTTGGTTATCAAATGAATGAAAACAACCAGTGTGTCGGTAAGTAGCAAAATACCTTATAAACCTTGTGGTGGCTGTGTTATATGATTATATACACTTTTATCCAAATAAAATATTGCTGCTGCACAACCTTCCTCTTTAAGCAGGCTTTTAAGAAGTGAGTTGTTTCAGGAATGCTGGTTTTGAACATACAGATTTTAAAAGGTTTTTAATTGTTTTAAACCTTTTCAAAAATCTTAATACAGTGGTGCCTCGACTTACGACCGTTCCTACTTACAACCATTTTGAGTTACGACCAGCTCTAGCCGCAAAATTTTGCTTCTACTTGCGACCGGAGCTTCCACTTACGAACAGAAAAAAGCAGGTTCCCCCCCCCCCATTTCCGATGGGTCTTGGGGGGTTTGGTTGCTTTGGAGTGTTTTTTCCTATTTCTGATGGGTCTGGGGGGTTTGTTTGTTTTTTGGTGTGTTTTCCCCCCATTTCCGATGGGTCTTGGGTTTGGTTGCTTTTTGGAGTGTTTTCCCCCCATTTCCGATGGGTCTTGGGGGTTTGTTTGTTTGTTGGTGCTTTGCTTTTTCCCCATTTCTGATCTGTCTTGCATGCTTCGCTTGCTTTTTGCATTGCTTTTCCCCCATTTTCGATCTGTCTTGCATGCTTCATTTGCTTTTTGCATTGCTCTTTCCCCATTTCTGATCTGTCTTGCATGCTTCGTTTGCTTTTTGCATTGCTTTCCCCCCATTTCCAATCTGTCTTGCATGCTTCGTTTGCTTTTTGCATTGCTCTTTCCCCATTTCCGATCTGTCTTGCAAGCTTCGCTTGCTTTTTGCATTGCTTTTTCCCCATTTCCATCTGTCTTGCATGCTCTGCTTGCTTTTCTTCCTCCCCCCCCCCTTCAGCTGGAAGGGATTAATCACGTTTCCAATGGGTCTTGCAGTGATTTATTTATTTTTTTGTGATTTTTTTTTCTTCGGCCGGAACGGATTAATTGCATTTCAATGCATTTCAATGGGAAATGGTGCTTCGACTTACGACCATTTCAACTTACGCCCATCTTCCGGAACGGATTAAGTTCGTAAGTCGAGGCACCACTGTATTTGTTTGATTTTTGAGAAATGTTATACTTATACCATGGGTTTTTTTTCCAAATATGTTTTCAAATATGTTTTATCTGTTCTGAGCTAACTTTGGGTCCTCTATCGTAGTGGTCCCCAACCTTTTCTGACCCGCGGACCAGTTGGGGGGTGCGGTGTCTGTGCGCGGGGGGACAGGCACCCCCCATGCTGATGGCGCGGGGTACACTCGCGGGGGGCAGGGCGTGCTCACAGGGGGCAGGGCCCCCGTGCGTGCGGGTAGGGCGGGCGGGGCGTGCGTGCGTGGGGGTGTGTGCGTGCGGGGGTGGGTGGGAGATCTGTCTCCGCAGCCCGGTCCTGCCAAGGTCACGGACTGGCACCGGGCCACGGACCAGGGGTTGGGGACCCCTGCTCTATCGGGAGAAAGGTGGCATGAATGAATGAATGAATGAATGAATGAATGAATAAGCAAGCAAGCTTTACACCATGTTTTGTTCACATGCTTGAAGAAGTAGTTGTGTTAGTCTGTGCTAGTATATCAGGCAAAAAAATAAAAAAGAAGACAAAAATGTTGTGGCACCTTAAAGATTAGCTGCTATATTTAATATATTATATACCCTGTCATGTGTCCTATTGGTTACATAAGAGTAGTCCCACTTTTATGGCTGAGGAAGTGGCCTTGACCATGAAAGCTCACATTAAAATATAGCAGTTCATCTTCAAGGTGCCACAACGTTTTTGTCTTCTTTATTTTTTTATTATTATTATTATTGCCTGATATAGCTGAAGAATGTGTTGGCTGCAGAACCACTGATCTGGAAGGGCAAATGAAAGATCAGAAGCCTATTCTTTTTAGCAGCTTCCAAATCTTAAAGATAAATGTGGCTGAGAAAATAGGCATAGTAGCAAGCATTGATAAGGAGATGGTAGCATCTTCCTGCTATGATGTGTCTCATTTGTTGCTCTGCTTGGTGCAGTGGCCTTTGTGCAACATTTTGCTCCTAATTCTGCCAGTGGAGTGAGACTTCATTCCCCCCCCCCCATTTGATAGATAAGCCAAAAACTAGGACCACACTGATGTTTCTTGCTCCATGCAAGGTCTGTGATGACCAACAGGCAATGCATATACATGCCTGTCATGAGCAGAACTTGGGGAGAAAAAATTCAGGGGGACTTGGTAGCTAGTGCAAGTGCTAGGGGATTCTGCCAGGTCTAGTTCAAAGCTTTTCAAACTTGGATTGTGATCCATTTTCACACTGTCTCTTGCTATCGCTGGGCAGGTATATACTTGGTATCTTGGTTGTTCCTAAGGTAGGACAGGATGATCACGTCTATATGATTTTGTGCCGGTATAACAATAGTTAGCGTGTGCACTCCAATATACTCACTTTTATTGTCTGCAGAGCAGTATGTAGCTTTTAAACTAAAAGTTGTTCATTGTGAAGTTGTCTTTGAATAAGAATACCGCTTTGGAGTCAAAATAAGAGCATGCACAGAATTAAAACCTGTGTGACCAATCAGATGGATGAGACAGCAGAGGAAAGGAATAAATAGAGTTGGCTGGGCTGATTTGGGGGGGGGAGGGGGCTGTGGTTCTGCCCCATGCAAAATACTATCAAAAATGCAGTGTGCCATCAGTGAGACTGAAGAGATTTAAATTTTTGGACAAAGCAGACAGCATGAAAATGTATGGCTCATTTGGTACCTTAATTTGTTGCAAAGTAATTTGCGGTCTGACTTTTCCTTCGTTTGTGGGATGTATTTTGTTTTTGTTTTTTAAACGTATTTTATTAGTATGTCATGTAATATATACAGTATGCTGTTTGTTGACCATGAAATATGTATCGTACATTTTATTTTCTCCCTCATTCAGGAAATATCCATGAATGGACTTCTTGCAGTTGTATTGGAGGCACTTGCACTAGCTAAGTTTAACTGATACAAATGAACCTCTCAGTAAAACAGTCTTTACTACTGTTAAAACCAAACATTTGGCAAGACAGAGAAGTTAATGTTGATTTCTAGGTCAGTGTTAACAAAGAACTCATTCTTGGATATTTAGGATTGTGTCTTGAAAGGAAAGAACTTCTGCTGCATGCCAGTAGTATGGTATACCCCATTCTGATATAGGTGTGGCTATTACCTCATGCCTGTGAATATCCTTGGCCACTGCCAGGGACAGAATGCTGGACCTCATTCATACATCCTCTGATCCAGCAGAATGTACTTATATACTCCTTGGTACTTATAAATAACAACCATGTGCAGTTCTGACTTAGGGTGCCCCTTTTCAGGGTTTTCCAGGTAGAGAATACTCAGAAGTGGTTTACCCTTCCCTTCCTCTGGGAGTGTCCTGGGACTGTGCAGCTTGCCCAAGGCCACATAGGCTGGTTCTACTCGTAGGAGGTGCAGTGGGGAGATTTATCAGTGATATTTCTTCTGCTGAGCCCAAGAAAGCATACATGGCTCTTCTCTCACTTTTTCTTCACAAAAGGCCTATAAGGTAGGCAAGGTGGGGCGAGAGTGACTGGCCCAATGTCTTCTGGAGAGTTTAATGACTAAAAACTACGTCTCAGAGTTCCTCATCCAACACTCTAACCACTATACCATGGTTGAATATCACCTGCAGTATCTCCACACTCGGGATCCATGTAGATATTTCTGTCCATCCAAGGAAAGTAATCATTCCCTCATATTCAGTGAGAAAAGCTTGAAAGATGGCTTGTATGAGAGTAGATTCAGGCATTGGACGCCTAAACCACAGGACTGGGCAGGAGTCAGTTGAGTCCCCTGCTTTAAGCCCTGCCAGCCAAGTCTGCCAAATGTAGGAATATTTAGAACCATCTAGGAGGCTTCAGCCAATGTCCCAATCATACCCTGAAGTGGAAAGCACACAGATAAACAGTCTTGATCAGTAACTAATCTCACTTGAAAATCCCTTCGTAGTCCCAAATGTGGCAATTATCTTGTATAAAGCAATGCCCAGCTAGCAAAATATCCAGCCATGGCTTTTTTCTGATACTACCAGAATAAAGAGATCACACAGAGTTGGGAATGACCAGTGCCTGAGCTTTTGGAGAGGTAGATTGGTGTGGATCTGACTTAGGCAGAGAAAGGAGGAAACTTCAAAGCGCCAGAGGAAACTGTGGTTGCCAGTTTCCAACCTGTGATCTCTGCCTGTCATTTTTAAGAACTGAGGATTAAACTACACAAAGTATTTACCTTGTTTTCTGTAGAGATGCTCCCTCAAGTGGTGAAATACTTCCTTTTGTCATTGCAGGTAATTTCCCTCACCTACACAACTTACATTTAGTAGGCTTTGTTTATTTATGCATTATTTATTTATTCGTATCATTTGTAGGCCACCTTTCTCCTGATGAGGAAACCCAAGGCAGTTCACAACATTAAAACCAAGTGAAATTAAAAACACAAATGACACAGTAGAAAGCAATTAAACGATAACAATAATTAAAAGTAGTTTAAGCAATTTTAAACATTTTAAAATTTTAAACGCAAACTTACTTAGCTAAAAACTAGCACCCAGGGACTCAGTTATGGTTATTAAAAGTGTGCTTGAGGAGGTGGGTCTTTAACTGTTGGCAAATGATAAAAGGGAGGGGGCTAACCTATGATGCAAAGGAAGAGTGTTCCACAATCTGGGACCAGCCACAGGGAAGGCTGTCTCTTGTGTCCCCAACCAGATGTGCCAGTGATGGCAATGGGATTGAAAGGAAGGCCTCCTCTGTTAATCTTAAAGGCCCAGAAAGCTCAAAAAGGGAGATACAGACCTTCAGGCAGCCCTTCTTCTGTGATTGGTCATTGGAAGGTAAACTTGAGTATAGTTAGCAAATCTGATTGCAGAGGCATGTCTCTCTTTTTCTCAAGGAAATGGGAGGGGAAAATGTGCTTTTCTCCTAATGTCAGAACCAATGAGGTAGTATACAGCAGTGATTTTGCCTCCTGTCCTGCTGTTCCAGTAATCTATGTATATGTATTCTCGAAGGCTTTCATGGCCGGGATCCGATGGTTGTTGTAGGTTTTTCGGACTGTTTGGCCATGTTCCGAAGGTTTTTCTTCCGAACGTTTCGCCAGTCTCTGTGGCTGGCATCTTCAGAAGACATGTATATACTTCTATGTATATACTTTTCTGTGCCCTTTGCAGTGGGATGTAGGTAAAACTTCTGCATGAAACCAGAAACATTGGAGAGTGAATAAACTATCGGAGCCAACGGAATAGACATTTTCATAGTGCCAGAGCCAGCCCTACCAATCTGAGATTGAGTGGATGAGGCAATATTTTCAGGCGGGAGATGCTGGGGTGGGCTGACTGTTGCCACCCTTCTTGGCTTTTCCTCAAGCGCTTCTGGCTCTTCCCATCTTTTGGGGAACACAGCTGTGCTGGGCTCCCTAAATTATTTTGTTGCTTCATGTGTAGTATAGGATGCTTGCCAGTCCCCGGAGTTCAGCTGCTACTCCAGTCTGCTTTGTATGTGGAATGGACACCATGTTGAACTTTGTCTAGAGAATCCAAAAGTATTGGATCAGTTCTGACTGTTGCATACTCACTGATTCCCTGAGAACTCCTGGAATGATGAGCAGAATCTTAGAATTTTGCCAGATTCCTGCCTTGAAAATGTAGGTCCAGTCATTTTCGGTGATACGCCTACAGATAATTCACAGTGTTTATACTATCACTGGATTTTGTACAAATCATGTTACTAAGAGCAGGCTTGCAGTTTGCTTGGCAGTTTCTTTGCAGGAGAGACACCACAGTTGAAATAGGAATAAGAGACAGACTTCTGTAAACACTGTATGCTGAGGAACTGCATTCCACTGGGTCTCAAAGATGCATGCAGAGGTATTTTAGACTGGGGAGTGTCATTCATGTTTCACATCTTTGCTGGGAGAAGGACCGTGGCTATACACATGGCATGCACAACTGCTGTCCAACTGCTTGATTCCAGGTGGACGTAAATTGCATTCCTGAAGGAAAGCATAACGTACCAAACCTAGGCCAACATTTTTTGATCTGGCGGTGACCCTGGTAACTCATTCCATTTCTGGCAGCTTTTCTTCTAAACTCTAGAATGCTCAGCCATAATAACAACTCCTTTGTTTAACTGATTCAGCCCAGTAACCTTTGGCACATCTTGACCAAAGCAAAAACTCACGTTCTTTTATTGCACATTCAAAAGCTGAAAGTTCCTTTCAAAGTTTCCCTTCACTCCTCCCCATCGTTTCCTGCTTCATTATGACTTTTGTAATCCTTGTTTGGTATTTTAGAAAGAAAATTCAATGTGTAGACTTTTTCGTATTCATTCCTGCTAAAATATTTTAACGCATCCACCTGCAGTTTGGTACCCTCTGGATGCGTTGGATTACAGTTCCTGTCATCTGTGTGGGCTAAGGAGGATGCCAGTTAAAGCCCAACACATCTGGAGGAGTAGATTGCAGAAATTGGGGGGGGGGGAGCAATTATGCAAAGGGGGTGCTGCATAAATTATAGAATTGTAATAGGTTAGGCAAAATGTGATATTCCACGTACTGCTGGAGTGTAATGCCCATCCATCCTAACCAGTGTAGCCAATGGTGAGGAAGGCTGGGAGCTGCAGTTCAACCATGGCCAGCAGGTTCTCTTTGCCTGTCCCAGAACTATATTTTTTTTGAAAAACAGAATAGAGAAAATGGAAGAAGAGGCAAGAGGAAGTAAAGATGCTGATCCACACTCCAGTGGGTCAGAGGTCCAGGCAGCAGCCTTTCGGGGTTAGTTCCTTCATAAAAAGGGACTACTGGAGACTTGCAATATTTCTATAACACACAGCACTAGTTTTTAACGCTATACCAGTGTATCCTGCAGCCCCCAGTGCTCCCCAGGGTCAGCTTTTGCTAGTAAGTTGCAAACAAGACATGTCAAATTAATCCACTTCTACATATGTTACTGAGATTCAAAACAGGCTAAACCCAACTTAAATAAGGTTTTTTAAAGCAATGTAACTGCCTTCTCAGCTTATGCGTTCCTCTTTCCCTTCTTTCCTTCAGCATGGCTTTGAAGTTGCTTGGTTTCTCTAAACCATAGTTGACAGTAGCCATAATCTCTCGGGGGTAGTTGGGAAGAGAACAAGTAATAATAAAAATCTTTTATAAGGAAGTGAAATGCCAGTCTGTTCTCAGTGACTGTGCCCAAGTAAGTGAGAATAGGGGAAAGTAGCTGAGCTATTTGCATGATATTTAAATTAACGAGTTTGAATTTCATCTGGTTTGAGTTTTTTTATGAGAACTTTGCATAGATTCATGTATGTCTCCATAATATTATTTAATAGTAAAAGAATAATTTCACTGGGTAAAAACACTTAATTGTATGTGTGTATTGGGGGGACAAAACTGATATAATTGTCTGTGCAGTCACAGCGGCTGTCACACATTTAGCTCCCAATAGCCTGAGTTTTAATACTGGTATATTCAGCCCATGGTGTACAGATGAAACATGATCATACTGGAAGTACCGATATTCCTTGAGTTTCACCTGAGCAGATGGTTGAGAATTTCCTTGAGTTCATTCCCCCCCCCCCCCGCCAAGAATGTACCAATATTCTGATATGCCTTCGTGAATTCAAGAATTTAAGATTAAGAATACCTGAACATGGAAGAAAATGAAATTGAAAGATTCCACCCCCTTAGTGAAAGCACAGATACGTTATGTCCAAATAAGGCTTCTGATTCTCTTAGTAGTTGCTTATTGTCTGCACTGATCACGATTCTCACTTTTCTTTACTCCTTTTTAAAATAACTTTATATTTTTCTCTCACTGTTGGCATTGCCAAATCTATTAAATTCAGTATGTCTGTAAGCTTAGTCTGGTGTGATAACAGTTTAACAGCATGGGAACCATTTCTCGTGCTGGGTAGAAGAATGCAAGGAATGAATAAATTATCTTGGCCCTTTAGTAACTTTTCTTTATAAATCATAGCCGATTCAAAAAGGTCTATGTATTGCACTGAATGCTTCTGCATATGCATTTGTAGCTTTGGGATAAACTGATAGAAGTGCTTTGGGCGTATTGCCTTTTATCCAACCATTACGCTGTCAGTGGTTGCCATTTTCCTGGCAGTTCCTGGTATACTATGATTCATTTGTACAGATAATTCTGAAAGGTGTAGTAATTCTTTATTGTTCACATTTGTATGTAGAACTAAAGCACAAAATGCAACATCTGTCCCAGTCACGCCATAAATGTTTTATATGTCTGGGTGAAAGTGTAATTTTCAATGATGTCAATGTGTGGGGAATGAGAAATTAAATCATCCTGCTCAAACAGTAATCCCCAACACACACACAAAATGCACCCCAGCAATTAGCCTTAGAAAAATGGTTTTGTTCTGCTGAATGGGACTTTTTATGTGAGTCTAATTGCTGCTTTGGGGGTGGAACTGCAGTTTGGGAGGGATGGGCTAACCTTCCCCTGTCTGCAATCTGCCATTCCCCAAATATTACACCGCCCACTCATTGTATGCAACAATTAACCTTAGACAATGTTCCATGTATGCAAATAGAATTTTATGGGCTAGAGCTGCATAGCCAGAATTATTTTGGTCCTAAACCATTCTGTCCATACAGCTCTAGGACATCAAATGTCGACCTGTTTTCTTATGGCTCTGTCCAGAACACTCCACTGAAACCTGGGGCATTTCAGGTAAAATGAACAATTCCCATTCTGTAGCACACTTCCACAAAAGATAGTCTAAATGGACTGATTTCCACACGTGGGTTGTTTAACTTCAACTCTCATAGACCCAGCTAGCATGGCCAATGATCAGGGATTCTAGGAGTTGTGATCCAGCATGTAGGGCTGCAGGTTTGGGAACTACTGGTCTTATGAAAACCAGTCTTAAACTCTGACAATTTTGTTTATTTTATTGCAGTGCTATCTAGTCGTTCTGTCAGATACATGAAGAAAGCTATGGTAGTTGTTCAGAAGTACAGATGTAAAGCCCAGTGTGCTTTGACAGCTGGTTGGGATGCAGGTGTTGGCATGCAAATTTTCCATATTCTGGAAGGTTTCTGTGTGGCAAACCGTTCAGCCACTATGACCGCAGCCCAGAGCAGCTAACATTGTGGAAACTGTTTCAGCTAAGTTCCATATGGCTGGTGTAATACTAAGCAGCCCTCAGTATTCTGGAAAATTGTGTTGTCTGTAGCCTTTATGCAGTGTCTAGAGATGGCAGCATTCACATTGACATATAAAATTGATTGCTATTCTTGGCTTCTGCCTTATATTTCTTGGTTCAGCTTTGTTTTCTTCATTTTGGTTCCAGCTTTAAAGTTGGCCACAGTGTTAGTCCATAATCAAGATGTTTGGCCAACATATATAGAAAGTATGAATTTGTTCTCAAACATTTGCAAATTGGCCAGATAATCTAAAAGCTTTGCCAGACTCTATAGGGAAAGACAAGTTTGAGACTGATGTTGTTCTTAGTGTCTTGTCTCCAGAACAGATGATCTAGTAGTTCTGCCTTTCAGAAGCATAAATACTGCCTTAGGTAGTGTGGAGTTTTAATATGTCTGACCCATCTGTTCTGTCAATTAATTGCATTCTCACATTGGGCCTTTTCACGTATGACTTTTTCAGAAAACATCTAAGATTTGGAGATGATCTACAAATATATATGTGAATTTGAAAATAGATTTCTGGAAGGCAGGTGTCATGTTTGTCAAAGGCGTGTTGTTTTACTTTGTCATACCCTGTTCCTCAGCTAGAAAGGCTCTAATAGTGGCTTACCTGTAGTAAATAACAATAATTGAAACACAGAATCATAGGCTTGTAGGAACAACAAGAACAACAACAACACACATTCCATTATTGTCATGGAACACAGAACTAAAGAAAGAAAATGAAATCTATGACAAGCCTGCCTGGCAATTAAGACTGGAGAGAGATAGAAATGATCTTCAAGGCCAAATGGAAAAACCCATTGCTTTTCTCTGTGGTAGAAAGGGAAGCAAGCTTAGGAAGGCGATAGAGCCTGTCTGTAAAAGCTTAACATCAAATTTGAAATGCCACAGATGAATAAAGCTCAACGTTTTAAACTTGTTGACTATCGTGACTTGCTGAAAGGCAAAAGCAGCCCAGTTATTGAGGTATGTGAAGTCCACCAATAGGAAGCTGCAGAATTATATATTCTGTGTGAACCAGAAATAGTTCTACTGGAACTAGTCCCTTATAGGAGGTTAAGTCAGAAGCACCTATACCATCTAAGGAGGAGCTTGAGAATTATTGGGCAAAGATATGGCCCTTGTCCTTCTAGACAGAAATTAATGCCCCCTGGCTCCAATATGAATGCCAGATTTATAACTTATCACCTATGGTCCTCTGTGAAATAAAAGATCAGAATGTATATGAAACAGTTGAGAAGACACAAAATTGGAAAGTTCCTGGAGTAGGTGGGATTCATACCTTTGGGTGTAAGAAATCAACTTCAACCCACTCACACCTGTTTACATTTTTTTTAAAAAAAAGTCCTTAACAATTGAAATCTTATTCCAGAATTCTTCACACAAGGAATTTTTGCAGAGTTTTCAATTTCTGGTTAAATTCTTCTAGCTGTGCAGCAGAAGTGCAGGGATTTTCAGAGCAGAATAGCCTCAAGTTCCCTATAGTAGTCCACTACCTTTTCTCATTAACTGGCATTTACAGCCTCAGTAACTCACTCTGAGACATTAGTAAGAGAAAGAATAAAAAGTTTCATTACTTACAATTGAACAGATCAAACATCAGATTGACAAACATGACTGCTTTCGACAACAGACCTCAACCAACTCTAGAGAGGGAAAAGGCCACAGAGCAAAGAACAGGGCTCTCTTTGAATTCAGAGGCAGGAGGAAATAATTGATTAGTGCTGGATAGACCGATAGTCACCCCAGGTCAGAAAAGTCCCTCTCAGCCACACTTTCTCCAGGTAGTATGCAAGGTTGAAAAAATTCCAACAGGAATAACTCATCTCCTTTATAAATCTGATGATTGTTCTGATTCTAAACATTACTGATATATCACCTGTTTACCCACAGTTTGCAAGTTGTTTACATCAGTTATTTCCTAAAATATTCATCGTTTTCTTGAATGCAGCTGCATCCTAATAGACCAACAGAGGGGCTGCATTAAGAAAGTCTATAGTTGCAAGGAATTCTTACTATGGATTCCTTTATATTGAATCAGGCTCAAAGGAACTCCAGAAATCTATCAGCTGCTTATATTTGGTTCTGTGCCCCACTCATGGTTCCTCTACATTTTGAGGATTTACGCAATTGATAATAAAATTATTACTTTGCAAGCGAAATTCATTATGAAGGGGAGAACAAAATCAAGGTGCACAAATTTCTTCTCTTAACAGCATTCTTATCCGAAGATGTATTTTTCAGGAAAATAGAAGTCTTGTAGCATCTTCTAGTTTTTATTTTTCATAAGCTTTCATGTGTCTGAGTACACGTCTTCAGATGAAAGGAGTAGTTGTGTCTTAGAATGTGTGGGTGGAACATTTAAAACTGTTGATGGGAAGCATGTCAGGGGAGCACAACAATACAGTGTGTTGATCCCAGGTAAAGAAGATACTTAACGTACAGCAAGTAATGCTTAATTCCATCACAGTAGTGGTTATTAAGGTACGGCTGGGTGAAAAAGGCCCATATGGCTGGGTTAGTATATATAATGACAGAGGAAACCATAGTCTTTGTAAAGGCCTATAGTGTGTGTGATGAACTTCCTGATGTACTCATGCTCAACAGCTCTCTTTGAATTCTGTCCTTGAAGTTTGCTTCTTTTTTTCTTTATATATATGGAAACATTCTTAAAGAGCCAGCTTTACCTCCATTCTTGCAAATGTTCACATATATATAATATGTAGTATATTATATATATTATAGTGAATTTTTGAGATTTATTAGATTTTGAAATTTTGGTTAACGTATTGTTTAAGTGTGTTTTTGAAGGGTTTTTTTTAGTGTTTTATATTATTAATGTTTATACTGTTGTATGTTTATTTTTTAATTGAATAATTTATTGTGCTTTTAACTTTACTCATATTTTAATTATTGTGAGCCATCTCGAGTCTCTTTATGGGAGAAAGGTGGCATAGAAACGAAATGAGATGAGATGAAATAATAGCAACACATTTTGTCCACAAACTACATTAGGAGTAATTTGTCAGTTTTCCTTTGATTCACACTCCCACTCTGTACAAAGGCCAGCTAGACTTTCCAATTGCACTAATTAATTGCTCTGATATTATATCCTCTGTCTTTTAGAAACTTGTGGTAATATGTTGGCAGATGTAGCAGACCAGTACAGTGAGTATATGGCTGTGAATTAGAAGTAACGTGTTTTCCCGAAAATAAGACAGGGTCTTATATTAATTTTTGCTCTAAAAATGCATTAGGGCTTATTTTCAGGGGATGTTTTATATTTTTCATATAAACTATCTACATTTATTCAAATACAGTCATGTCATCTTCTTCTGGTTGCTGCACAAGGGTGGAGGGTGGGGTTTCACTTAACTGGGGCTTATTTTTGGGGTAGGGCTTATATTACGAGCATCCTGAAAAATCATACTAGGGCTTATTTTCAGGTTAGGTCTTATTTTCGGGGAAACAGGGTAATCACTCAGGGTGCTAATTATAAGATAAAAGAAAAAACATACATTTATTAATAACACAATAGATTACACCCAGATCCCCAGAGCTGGCTTCTTTGCATGCAAGTGTGCTGACCAACATGGCCAGTCCTCCATTAGAGAAGATAATGGTTTATGTTGTATTGTAAGACTGCCCAGAGTGTGGATTTTCGTTAAGAGGGGTGGTATAAAAATGCCAGAAATAAATAAATAAATAAATAAATAAATAAATAAAATATTTGAAGAAAGGAGAAGTGATCTAACAGGAAATGGATTAAGGCAACATATAACACATGTTTACTTACAGGAAACCAAGAGAGGCGAAGATACCCAATTCGAACTGGTTATCTATCTGTCACCTCTTACCATTTCTGGACTGATTCCAATCCCTTTCTCAATAAAACTTAAATTCACAAAATTCATTTTCTCTGGCAAGAATTAGAAGTGGTGTTTGAAAAGTAGCATGATGAGAACTGTCTTGATGGATGGTACTCCATCTCAGTAAGCCCTTTCTCTTTCATGTCTCATAGCAGATGATGTCTCATGTGCATGGACTTACCTTCAAGTCTTCCTTAATTTCTCCATGAAGAAAGCTTGCCTTGACATCTAAATATTCATTTTTCTGGATGCTGCCCTGCATAAGTGTGTCCTTATCATGGCATGCACACACTTAGTGAAGAGTAAAATCTCAGTATTTCTGGGAATAGCCCTTGGCTAGTCTGGCCTTGTATCACTGGACCTAAGAATCTACAAGTGGTCACTTACAGAAAAAATGAGAAGCCAAGATATCCAATCTCATTTGGCTATTTATCTCTGTTTCTTAAAGAGGTTACTTTAAATGCAATGTTGCTGCACTTACTTTAACATACACCAGGTCTCCACTGCTTATTAGTTCCTAAACAAAGAATCTCTGTTGTTTTGGTAATGTACATGAAAAGTCCATTCCACGATTCTACCCTGCATACAGTAATGTCTAGAACCAGAGTTATATCAGGATTTTTGAGTAATTTGGAGTAGGCTTCTGATTCCTATTACTTTAATGAGAGCAGATAAAATTGTTAAGAAACAAATCTCTGCTATAGCTGTTCTCTTATTAACAACTTTTTTCTTAGCCTTAGTCCTTCTCATCTGTAAAACAGAAATACAACTTGGTTGTTTTTGACCAGACTGTTGCTCAGCCCTGCTGACCAATTTTAAAGGAATGTTTGTTTTCTGATATCTTTTACATAGACCTGTATGTGTGCTGGTATACAGTTTGTGGTGTGCCATTCATAGACCTCAGCAGTCTTTTATAAAACAAAACAAGAAAACTGTAAGCTCCAAGTCAGCCCATCTTTGGTCTGACATAACAAAAGGTGCAGATCAAGCTTTAAAGGTTTGTGTAGTATATAATTGTTGGAATATCGCAAGATATAACATTCTACCCACTGTGGGTTAATATCCTTAAAGACCTCACCTGTACCTTATAATCAATAAGGCTCTATAAAGTTTTGTCTCTCTCCCTCCCTTTCACCCTTCGATGGTGCTGACTGACAGAGCGAGGCAGAGACCGTGTGTGCTTGCCTGAGTTTGTGGGCGTTGCCTGAGCTGCCGCCGCCTTTAATTCCCTTTACTGTTTGGTATGTTTTGTAATGTATTTTAGTACCTTTCTTGTTTTCTTAGGATGTCCCGTTTACCTTTTTCCTAAGAGAACTAGATAAAGATTATTATTTATATTTTGTCTCAGTGTCTCAAAACCTTTTTTTCCAACAAAAATATGGAAGAGAGGAAGAATCAACTCACATTTTGCATGGCATATTATTTGCTACCTGTACACAGTGTGTAATGTAATGTAAAAGGGTTGGTGAGAAAGGATCAATTAGCACAGTAGTACCTCAGAGTATGTTTTGGGGACTAGATCATAATGTATTAGGCATCCTTCAGTCTCGAAAGACTATGGTAACGTGCTCTGTATGGAGGACTTGGAACAGCGTCTAGTGTGGCTGAGAAGGCCAATTCGAGAGTGACAATCCCTTCCACACTGAAGACAAATACAATCTGTCCCCTGTCCAGCTCCCTGATTTTGCTGCTTCCGTGACTGCCTCTTTGCCTCGGTCTGCTGGACAAGGGTCTCTTCAAAATGGGAGAGGCCATGATGCAACGCCTGCCTCCAGGCTGAACGCTCAGATGTCAGGGTTTCCCATCTGTTGAGGTCCATTCCTAAGGCCTTCAGATCCCGCTTGCAGATGTCCTTGTATCGCAGTTGTGGTCTCCCTCTGGGGCGATTTCCCTGCACTAATTCTCCATACAGGAGATCTTTTGGAATCCGACCATCAGCCATTCTCACGACATGCCCAAGCCAACGTAGACGTCACTGTTTCAGTAATGTATACATGCTAAAGATTCCAGCTCGTTCTAGGACTACTCTATTTGGAACTTTGTCCTGCCAGGTGATACCAAAAATGCGTCGGAGGCAACGCATATGGAACGTGTTCAGCTTCCTCTCCTGCCGTGCACAAAGGGTCCAGGACTCACTGCAGTACAGGAGTGTGCTCAGGACGCAGGCTCTATATACCTGGATCTTGGTATATGTCGTCAGCTTCTTATTGAGCCATACTCTCTTCGTGAGTCTAGAGAACATGGTAGCTGCTTTGCCAATGCGTTTATCCAGCTCGACATCTAGAGAGAGAGTGTCAGAGATCGTTGAGCCAAGGTACACAAAGTCATGAACAACCTCCAATTCTTGTGTGGAGATGGTAATAGAGGGAGGTGAGTCCACGCCCTGGCCCATGACTTGTGTTTTCTTCAGGCTGATTGTTAGTCCAAAGTCTTGGCAGGCCTTGCTAAAACAATTCATGAGTTGTTGGAGGTCTTGAGCAGAGTGGGCAACAATGGCTGCATCATCGGCGAAGAGGAAATCCCGCATGCATTTCAGCTGGACTTTGGTCTTCGCTCTCAATCTAGAGAGATTAAAGAGCTTTCCGTCTGATCTAGTCCGGAGATAGACACCTTCTGTTGCAGTTCCAAAGGCGTGCTTCAGCATGACAGCAAAAAAGATCCCAAAAAGGGTTGGTGCGAGGACACAGCCCTGTTTCACCCCGCTTCGGATGTCAAAGGGATCTGATGTTGAACCATCAAAAACTACAGTGCCTTTCATTCCCTCATGGAAGGACCTGATGATGTTAAGGAGTCAAGGTGGACATCCAATCTTGGGAAGGATTTTAAAAAGGCCATCCCTGCTAACCAAATCAAAGGCCTTTGTGAGATCTATGAAGGCGACAAAGAGTGGCTGTTGTTGTTCCCTACATTTCTCCTGCAACTGTCTGAGGGAGAATACCATGTCAGTGGTGGATCTATTAGCTCGAAATCCACACTGTGATTCTGGATAGACTCTGTCTGCGAGCACCTGGAGCCTCTTCAGCACAACACGGGCAAGCAGCTTCCCTACAACGCTGAGAAGAGAGATGCCACGGTAGTTATTGCAGTCGCCCCTGTCTCCTTTGTTCTTGTACAATGTGACGATGTTTGCATCCTTCATGTCCTGTGGTACTCCACCTATCATAATGATGAAGTAGCAAATACATTGTCACTACTGCCCTTCCATTCATATTGTATTATCCAATCCAACTAGATTTTCCAGCCCACTGCACCTAATTCACTGAATTCAGATGGAAACTTATTTCCTATGACAATTTTGCTAAACATATAGGAACAGAATGTGACACAGATACTGCAGTTGGTACAGATGTTAAACTGGAAATGACATCATATGGATTTTGTTGCACTTGCTTGGACTAGTGTTTGGGAAAATATGTGTCAATTCTTGTGTTCTTGATGTCCCATCTGGCTGCTGATCACCATCGGGGTTCCATGGCTGAGATGCAAAATATGATATGGAGAAGTCTGAAACCATTTGCCTGCATGCCTTAGACCTGATCTCTATTGGGCTGCCACATATTTACTTGTGAATAATTTAAAAAAAGGACAATAACTTTAAGTGGCACTCTATGAATTTAATGCAGAATATTGTTTATCCCTCTGTATTGTATATGCAGAGGATTTGAGTGACTGGTAAATGTCACATGCTCTTTAGTGTGACATTATGTTCCCTCTCATTCATGATAACAAATGCAGTGGTTCTCCTTTTTTATTGTGTTTTATATTTTAACTAACATGCTATGAAAGAACCAGTGTGTTGTAGTGGATAGAGTGTTGAACTCGGTCTCTG
Source organism: Intellagama lesueurii (assembly GCA_037013535.1). Lineage (NCBI taxonomy): Eukaryota > Metazoa > Chordata > Lepidosauria > Squamata > Agamidae > Intellagama > Intellagama lesueurii. The sequence continues at coordinate 26,401,923 of JBAJHW010000001.1, forward strand.
AAGACCTGGATTCATATCCTGCTTGGCACAGAAGCTCCCTGGAGTAAGAGCGAGAGCAAGAGAGGCAATGGGAAACCTTGAAAATTTCACAAATCTTGAAAACCCTACTTGTAGTCACCATACGTTGGAGGCAGCTTGACAGCACATAAGAACAACAAGGAGTTGTGAACCACTTTGCTTTTTGCTGTAATAAATTAGTATATATATCTACTCTCCAAGATTTTAATTGACTCAAAATGTTTGTGGAAGATAATGGGCAATAATGTGTTTTCTATATGATCTGAAAAGATTCATAGATATGAGCATTTGCAATAAATTTTACCCAGAGGGTTATACTGTACGTAGACATAGGAATACAAAGCACATAACTGCAAAATATGGATGTACAAATCTAAATGTATAGAATATTGTGGTGTTTTTTTCTTTCCTTAAGCTATGAATGACAGCCCTCTAGAACTGCTACTAGAATCAGTTTCAAGGCTTATTTGATTGCATTTTCCTCTGAACAACAAAATGAACAAACATACAAAGAGACTGGCTGATGACTGTGGATGGCCATACCTTATGGGTACACTCTCTTATGAGGTTGACAGAAATTGCCACATATTCTCAGCCTCAAACTTGTCTCCTTCAATATCAGTCTAATAACTGCATTGACAGACTGATTTGTTTAATGTTTACAAACTCTAAAAAATTAACATAGCAGGCAATATGAAAATGAGAGTTGAGAAACAGAAACATCACCTGTTACCCTTTCTTTTTCTTATTGTAGACTTCTCATTGTCAGTCACAGAAGCACTAAACTTCTGGATTTTTGAATTATTAGAGCCAGCCTGTGTAGCCTTGACCAAGCTGCACAGTCCCAGGCCATCCCCAGAAGAAGGGAATGGTAAACCTCTGAGTATTTTCTACCTGGAAAACCATGAAAAGTGTCACCATAGATCAGAATAAACTTGACAGCATATGCTTATTATTATTATTTCTCTAGGTCAGCAATCACCCTCCACCAGGGAGGTGAAAAAGAGGGTGCAGTCAAAACTGAAATCTTTTCTCCAGACTGTGGGTGTGTGTCCCTTTAGGTTTTTAAATTATTTTTATGTTCATGAAGGTTGCTCTGCTTTCATAAATGTCAGTCACAATTATGACTTAATTCTTTGACTAAAACTATCCAAAGGCAAGAACAGGTCATTTTCTTACAGTGGTAACTGCTGGATCACTCAGTGATCTGTAACTGCTGGATCACTCAGGTATATCTGGCTGCAGAACCAAAGATCCTGACAGGGACTGGACTTCATGGTCCCTTCCGGCTCTGCAGTTCTAAGATGATGATGATGATTAAAAGATTACTACAAAAAGTTAACCGTCTCCCATGCCCCTTGTTACAGAGGGTCAAGTTGGACTGACAGGGCTGCAAGACTTTAACATGTTAAGAGTTTAGTCAGTCCTATGTGATCATTTATACATACCAATGAGATCCAGCTCCTCTCCCTCCCTCCCTCCCTCTCCCTCTCTCCCCCTCCCCATGTTTTACAGTAAAGTATTTGATGCTTTAATAATGTTGAAGTACTTGTTGATGGGATCACATTAATGCTGGAATTGTTTCTGCAAAATGTTGTTTTCTGACCCACTCTTCAGCAATTTGGCATTTTTCCCTGGCTGCACTTCCCATCATTATGTGGATTAGCTATGGCACAAAGCCCAATTGCATTTTCTATGTTGTTTCACAACATTCTATGCAATTAACCCATGAGACTCACAGAATTTTGTCAGTCACATTTCATTATATTCTAGGATAGTGTCATTTGTGACCCAAGAGGATCACTAACATCTATTTTAAAGCCAGCAGATCTCAATGTTTTGCTTCTGTTTTACAGACACCAGAATATGAACTAAACTAGACATTTTACTTCAGCAGAGTATGATAGCCCAACGGTCTGTTCCCTCTTGCAAAAATGATGCATTCAGGAGACAGTACCTTGAACACAGAAGGGGTGGGAAGAAAGGAAATGCTGCATCCTCCATTTGTATTTCTTCGACATGCTGTGGCAGAGAGATATATCCATGTTTCTGATAGAAATTTGATCCTTAGCACCAAACGTTGAAAGAGGTAACAGGTAAAAACATCTGGGTTGAAAAAATACAGGGAGAGGACAGCTGACAAGCGGGATGATTCTTGTCTAGATGCAGTGGAGAAGGGCCTGTTCGGCTAATGTTGCACACAGGTGCCATGTAACATATAGTTTGGCCCATAATGTAGATGATGATATGATGATACTATTAAGTATATGGTATTCCATATGACAGCAATCAAGAGAAAAAAGATTCTTGCTCTGTGAAGTTTATAGTCTGTAATCTGACACAGCAGAATAAACAGAATAAACAATCATAAAACTTCTGTCCCTGGCAAGCTTGTATTAAAAGCTGAAGATTTAGTTTACTTAGTATCCAAAACCTTAGATTCTTAGCTGCACCACCTCAAAAATGAGAAACATATCTTCATATCACAAAAATGAATGGAGGGTAAAATTTACCAACAAACGGGAGGGATTCCTTCTGAGCATCAGGAGACCTAAGTGCTTCTAATGCCAACCACCATCCTCCCAGATTCCAGCTGAATCATAGAATAATTGATTTGGATTGGGGCTTATAAGGCTATCAAGTCCAACCCCCTGTTCAATGCAGGAATACAAATCAAAGCAGATCTGACAGCTGTTTTCTTGAATGCCTCCAACGCTGGAGCACTCACTATCTCCCGAAGTTATTGGTTCCATTGTTGTACTGCTCTAACAATTAAGAAGTTTTTCCTAATATTCGGCTTAAATCTGGCTTCATGTAGCTTATTACTTGTCCTGCACTCTGGAATGATCAAGAAAAAGATTTTATTGTAGACTTCTCTGTATGACTACCTTTCAAGTATTTCAAAGGTGCTATCATATTTCCCCTCAGTCTTCTTTCTCAAGGCTAAACATGGCCAGTTCTTTCCCCTGATTATCCTTGTTGCCCTCCTCTAAACATGTCCAGTTTGTTGGCATGCTTCTTAAAGTGCAGTGTTCAGAACTGGTCACACTATTCTAGATGAGGCCTAACCAGTACTAAATAGAGGGGGACTAGTACCTCACGGGATTTGGAGACCATGCTTCTGTTAATGCATCCTAAAATTGCACTTGCCTTTTTTGCAATCACATCACACTGTTGGCTCATGTTCAGCTTTTGATCTTCAACAATTCCAAGATCCTTCTCATTCATAGTATTACTAAGCCAGGTATCCCCCATCTTGTAACTGTGCATTTGGTTTCCACATACACCCTGCAGGTGTAGAACTTTGCACTTATCCCTGTTAAATTTCTTTCTGTTGCCTTCCACCTAGTGTTCAAGCCTATCAAGATCTTTTTGAATTTTCTTCCTGTCTTCCAACATATTAGCTATTCCACCTAATTTTGTGTCATCTGCAAATCTGATAACTATTCCCTACACTCCCTCATCCAAGTCATTAATAAAAGTGCTGAAGAGCTCCAGACCCAGGGCTAAGCCTTGCGGTTCCTCACTTGTTACCCCCTCCTAGTTTGAGAAGGAGTCATTGATAAGCACTTTCTGAGTACGGTTCTGTAACCAGTTGTATATCACCTGACAGTTGTTTTTTTCCAGCCCACACCTAGTTAGCTTGCTAATCAGAATATAATGGGGCACTTTGTCAAAAGATTTGCTGAAGTTAAGATATATTACATCTCCAGCATTCCCGTCATCTACTAGGGAGGTTACCTGATCAAAACATGAGATCAGATTAGTCTGGCAGAATTTGTTCTTGACAAATCCAGGTTGGCTTCTAGTTATTACTGCATTGTTTTCAATGTCCTTGTAGAGTGACTGCTTTGTAATCTGCTCCAGAATTTTCCATAGGATGGATGTCAGGCTGACTGTTCTGTATTTCCCTGGTTCCTCCTTTTTGCCTTTTTTGAAAATAGGGACAATATTAGCCCTCCTCCAATTGTCTCACACTTCACCCATCCTCCATGATTTCAAGAAAATAATAGACAGTGGTTCTACAATCTCTTCAACCAGTTCCTTCAATGTCCTTGGATGTATTTCATCTGGCTCCAGGGATTTCAACCCATTTATTTTATTTATTTTATTTATTTATTATTAGATTTTTACCCCGCCCCCCTAGACAAAGTCTACTCGGGGCGGCTTACATACATAATAAAAACATCATAAGACATAAAAGTAAACAATTTTAAAACATCATAATTTTAACATTTATATTAAATTAAATCAGTGCCAAGATGATAAGAGTAAAGATCAGTTATTGACTGGAGGGAAGGCCTGCCTGAAAAACCAAGTTTTCAAATGAGTTTTAAAAACGCCCAGCGAGGGTGCCAGACGAATTTCAATTGGGAGGTTGTTCCATAGCCGAGGGGCCACTGCCGAGAAGGCCCGGTTTCTTGTTCTTTCTTTCCGGGCCTCTCTCGGCGTTAGGCCCCTCAGCCGTCCCTGCTGGCTATTCCGGGTGATTCGGGTAGATCTAGGTGGGAGAAGACGATCTGCCAAGTATCGAGGTCCCAAACCGTTTAGGGCTTTATACGTCATCATTAACACTTTGAAGTCAATGCGGAAACGAATGGGCAGCCAATGCAAGGCAGCCAGGGTGGGAGAGATATGCTGAAATTTCCTCACCCCACTAAGAAGCCTGGCTGCCGCATTCTGCACCATTTGAAGTTTCCGCATCAATCTCAAAGGCAGCCCCACGTAGAGCGCATTACAATGGTCTAATCTCGAGATTACGAGCGCATGGACAAGAGTAGTGAGGGCCTCCCCATCAAGATATGGTCGCAGCTGGGCAATCCGCCATAGATGGAAATAGGCGGAACGGGCCACGGACGCCACCTGGGTTTCCATGGTAAGCGCCGGGTCCAGATGTATCCCCAAGCTGCGAACCTCACTCTTTGCGGTAAGGGTCGTCCCCCCAAAAGAAAGGGAGTCGCCCAAACCGCCGATGGAGGGACCTCCCACCCTCAAGACCTCCGTCTTGTCCGGGTTCAGCCTCAACCCATTCAACTGCATCCATTGCAGTACAGCCTCCAGGCAGCGCTGAAGGGACAGAACGGCATCCACTGAAGTAGATGAAAAGGAGATGTAGAGCTGCGTGTCATCAGCATACTGATGGCACGAAGCACCACACCCCCTGATGACCCCACCCAGCGGCCTCATATAGATATTAAACAGCATTGGGGAGATGATCGACCCCTGCGGAACCCCACAACTGAGACTCCATGGGGCCGAAGCATTCTCCCCAATCTGTACTCTCTGGGGACGGTCCTCCAAGAAGGAACGGAGCCAGGCAAGCGCCAGGCCACCGATTCCCAACTCAGAGAGCCTCCCCAGGAGGATACCGTGGTCGACGGTATCAAAGGCAGCTGAGATATCGAGGAGGACCAACAAGGACATATTGCCCCTGTCGGCCTCCCTCAACAGGTCATCCAACAGTGCGACCAGTGCCGTTTCTGTGCCATAACGCGGCCTGAAGCCTGACTGAAATGGGTCCAGGGCGTTGGTTTCATCCAAAAGTGTCTGAAGTTGGTCTGCCACCACCCTCTCCACCACTTTGCTAAGGAAAGAAACATTGGCGACGGGCCTATAATTTCCAATATCATCCGCCACCAAATTTGGTTTCTTCCTTATGGGCCTAATGAGTGTCTCCTTGAGGGCAAGAGGAACCTTGCCCTCTTGGAGAGACCCATTAATTATTGCTGTGGCCCATTCCGTTGTTACAGGCCTGGCTGCTTTGATTAGCCAGGCCGGGCAAGGGTCAAGGGAGGAGGTGGTGGCCCGACAGCGATCAAGCGCTTTGTCCACCAGGTCTGGCGTCACAGGCTGAAAGAATTCAAGAGTAACCGGGCAGGGCGGAGCGCTGGACATCTCTGCTCGATCCACGGTATTTAAAAAAGGTGAGAGGTCCCGGCGGATGGCCTCCACTTTTGATTTAAAAAATGCTTTAAAAATGCTAAATTTAAAGTAGTAAGGTATTCCCTGACTATTTGTTTAACCAGAAGTGGCCATCTCTTGGAGATCATATGGGTGTACGCCACTCTGTGGCTCCCTACCTCTGAGGGGTACAGCAAGGCCTACAGCCCCCCAAGATAGGGCAGATTATCACCTGTCCCCCAGTCTCCCTTCTCCCCACACCTGGACCCACCCCAATGTACCAACTACCAACAAAGTTGTGGCAGATGAGAAAAAGGATCCAAACAACAAGCCATAATAGTGCCACATAAGTCCCCAAAATACCTCACACAGAAAAGACAAGCCATATACAACCAATTCAAAGACAAGTCTGAAGCAGTGGTAAGAAGAGGGTTGATAAGAGGGAAGACTGTTGAGTTGCAGAACGACTTGAGCAGTCATGTATTCCCTTTCATATATTGGGCAAGTGGACTAGAGTGAAGCCTACTCCACTGAGGCCCTACTGCCCCACGTCCCACTTCCCTTGCCTTAGCCAACAAATAGGAAGCTGACAGGCAGGGATGTACTAGTGGTGGGCTTCCCAGCATCCCCAGTGCTTGCTGCAAGGAACATATAGAGCCACCATGCTGCTGGGAGCCTGACCACATGGCTTATTGCTGGTATGGGCTGCTGCTCTGGCCACTACCAGGAGTCCCCATGCGAGTCTGCATCTCCACTTTATTAGGGCTCAGTTCCATTGACAATTTAGAACCGCAGTTGAATCGGGTTCTGCTTTGCATTTCTTCTACCCAGCAGATGGATGTGAAGCTGGGATGCTCCAGCAGTCCAGGTGAGGGAGAGCCTGGAGGGCAAGCAAGTAGGGTAGATGGGCAAGCAAGCAGATGGGTGGATAAGCCAGCAAGTGGGTGGGCAAGCAAGCAGGCGGAAGGGGGTGGGTCAGAAAACAGGGCGGTCAGGCGAGCAAGTGTGGGTGAGCAGGCAGGTGAGCGAGTGGAGGGGGCGGGAAAGTGAGCGAATATAAACTGAGAAAGTAATAGTAATTGCATTTCTTTCATGGAATTGATGATATAGGTGGTTGCCTACTGAAGCTCATGAGAGGTTCATCCAGTTCTGTGTTCTCAAAGCAAAAGACTGTCATTGAAGGATCCAGATTTCCACTTCATTGCTCACACCAGGTTTATACTTAACTCTGCAGCCTCAGTGTATTTTGTCAGAGAGTAAAAGAAAAAGAGCAAAAATGAAGCCCCAGAAACATGAGGAATGAGCTATCTGCAACTCAGTACTACATATAGTTAGCTCCTTCTGTATTCTTTTTGTGTTGATTTTGAAATTAGAACACAGTTTTTAAATGAATAAATATTAAATTGGAGATTAAATGAGTTATTCTTTGAACTGGGATTAAAGGCATTTTCAGTTGACAATACTACTTGAAACAAGCTGAAAAATAAGAAAAAGGCATTCTGGTGTATGGTTTGAAAGGAGCAGATTTGGTCCTTTTAATGGTAATGAGGACACAGCTGTTACATTTTTCAAGCCAATAATTCTCAAGAATCTTCCTCCAAGACTGGCTTTTATCCACTACAACTTCTTTGCTTACAAAGAAGCCTAAAAGCCATTCTGCTTAGAGAAGAATAACCACAGCTTTATGGGGATTTCACTAGAAGCACATCTGGCTGAGGAACAGACCCAAAAACTGAATGAAATTTGAAAAGTAATTTATTTTCTCATGGAAAAAAGCAGGCTAATTTCCACAAGACAAAAGATCACATTGTCTTGGCCAAAGAAGAAGGAACAGACTTCTTTTTTCAGAGCCAATCGGGACTTCTCCTGAGCCAACTAGCAAAGATGGTGGGTCACAGATGTCAATGAGAAATTCATCCTTTCTAGAATTCCCATTGTTTTGGGAACAGGGGAGGATTACTGGCAGTATCTGGGGCAGAGATCATGTGTTACCACTAGAGATGGGGACGAATAGAAAAACGGATCGGTTTTTCCGACAAATATAGCCGATTCGTTAAATATTCATTGATCCATATTTGTGGGTTCCAGAGACCCCCATGAATACGAAGGGACGAATATTTACATGTTTTTAATCGTCCTTCGTATTTTTTTAAAAAAAAAAACATTCTGCCTACCGGCCGCTGATCAACTGATCGGCGGCAGAAAGGCAGCCGCCACCCCACACAGCCACCCAATACCACAGCCTACCCCCACACTCCCTTCCTTTCTGTACCTTAGGCCCCACGCCACCCCACCCCCACCGACACCCTCTTACCTTAATAGCTGCTGCCAAGGTCTTCTGGCCTCGCAGCCACACATGTAAAAATGGAGACTGGCTGCCCTTTGCAAAGATGGTGGCTGCAGCTTCATTTAGGGTAGAGAAGCTGCAGCTGCCATCTTTGCAAAGGGCAGCCTGGATTCCCTTAGCCTGCCTTTTTACACGCCGTGGCTGCGGAGGCCTGATGGAGACCTCGGCAGCAGCTATTAAGGTAAGGGGGTGTCGGTGGGAGTGGGGTGGGGGCTAAGGTAGGGAAAGGAAGGGGGTGTGGGGGTAGGCTGTTGGGGTGGCTGGCTATGTGTGGGGGTGGCTGCCTATCGGCTTCTGATCAGTTGATCGGCGGCCGGTAGGCAGAATGGGCTTCTGTGCTGTGTGGTAAACTGTCCTGGGGGGACCCAATTTGTGGGTGAATAACTCGGATGTCCGATATACAATCTTCACCAAAGTTGGCAGGTGTGTTGGGGAAAGACATAGGAAGCTCCGTTGTGATTCTGGATTCTCTAAGTACCTGGGAGGAGCTTTCCTGGGGGGGTCCTCTTTGTGACTATATAACTCAGGGGTCCGTGATCCAATGTTCACCAAACTTTCAGGAGTTGTAGAAAAGCGTCTGAGGAAGCTTCCCTGCAAATGTGGTGTCTCTAGGTGGTTGGGGGGCAGTGTTATAGCCATTTAAAGTGCAGACAAATTGACAGATCAATCCATCGATTCATCGAAGAATATCTGTATATTCGTAGATCTGTTTACCTTGATGAATAACGGATCAAAACGAATTGCCATTTTTTTTTATTTGTCCCCATCTCTAGTTACCACAGAAATATTAGGGAGTTTCCAAAAACTAGTAATATTATCATTTTAATATTTAGTGGCATGATTATATTAGGTACTTACAGAATGCAGAATCCCTATCCAAGAGCTTAACACCAAATAAGCTTGCTAAACTGAAGGTATGCAGGTTATACAGGAAAACACGAGCGCGTAATCTGAGAACTTTTCAACCTGTGTTCAATGGCTGAGGAACCTGGCCAGGAGCAACACTTTTGAAATAATGTGTACAGTTCTGAACACTTTATGTGGAATAATGTGTACAAATTGGAACAATGTTTTGAAGAAAATATCATAGAGCTGGAAACAGTGCAGCAAACTAAGGAAAAAGTACTTAAAATAACAACACATTCCCCTGCTGTGTTTTAATGGTGAACTAGTTTACTAAGAGTTAAATTTATTTATTTAAAGCCTTTTAAATTTACCTTTTATAATAGGAAAACAAATAAAGTAGCGCTCAAAATACACTAGAAATACAATAAATACAATAAAAATAAAACAATAATAGAATAAATGCAAGAATATCAAAAGCATAAAAAAGCAGAGCAGACTAATGCTCAAACCAACAAGACACTGTAAAATACCTGAGCAAATAAGGGTCAAGCCAAATGATATAAATTAATATATTGCTAGAAACAGAGCTGAATGAAAGCACAGTGTTTTCTAACAAGCTTTGTTTTAAGATTGATGATTATAAGGTAAATTTGCAAGTCTTGACTATTCAAGATTGCATCACTGTGGAAATCCTATTGGGAGAAGACCCCTCCCCCCACAAAGCTATCGACATTAAATGTGAGCTAAACATCTTATCCAGTATGACTCTCTGTTTCTCTCTGTTATTACCTGGTGCTGAAATAATAGCAGTATCAGTTAAATAAACTTTGATGAAGAACTCCTCTCAGAGATGGGATCTACCAAAAAAGAAGGCCCTTTGCTTAGTTTCTACACAGGAGATTTCCTGGGCCTTTATTAGTTCCATTGACCCCAATGGAGTTTTCCTCTCCACTTTTTTTTTTTAATCTGCTTGCAGCCCCATAGTGTAAATAGAAATCAAGTGGAGGAAGGTTTAAACCTTTCCTGACACATGTGTTTTTCTCAACCCAGATTGGGTCTTCAGAGTAAAAAAATTGGTATCATACCACAGCCAGCTGAATTGTCATTGGAAAAGGAGAGTGGTCTGTCTCAGCCTGAGGAAGCCAGGGCAGATTTGCTGCTTCGGCTGGCAGCTCTCTCTCAGAGACCGAGGAGAGGAGGGCAAAAACCAGTTCTGCCAGGGATAACAAAAGGAACCCGGCAGAGGCGTTGTCTGTTTGACTGAAGGTGTGATTAGACCTTTGATTAGATTAGACCAACCTTTGGAGCAGAAGCCCAAAGGGTGTTCCAGAGTGAAATCCCACGGAGAAGAGGGAGACTGCAGTTTCAGACAGTCTTTTGGGGATACCATAGAACTCTGTATTTGCTGAAATGTTCTGTTCTGCCCTGCATGTCTGGGCTATGTTCCTGCTCATGAGGCAGCACAGTGTTAATGATTCGACAAGAGTATCTTGCTTTTGCCAAAACAGAGCTTATCTCTATGTGATGGGAGTTATGCTTACTCCCATCACAACCCATGGGGTTATACTTAACCCCATGGCATTTATATTATGAGATCCTGCTAATTCCAGTTTGTTCCTTATGCTGTTTTAAATCTATGAAAAACTCCTGACTGACATCAACTGAATATTTAGAGTGAAGTGCTATTAGTATGTTGATGGTACTCAGCTATACTTCTTTTTGAAGTATAGTGTCCAGAATGGTCGTATGAGTGATGAATTGGGGCTTCTATTTGGTAATGATCTAGCTAGAGGATGACTAAAAATTATTTTCACTAGGGGTGCATTACTCTAATTCCTTCCAAGCTTGATACAAGTTGCTGGTATCTGTGTTTGAAGCTTTAAATTGCTCAAGGTGCTTGATTAGTTTTTTCAGCACCAAGTTAAGATGTGTCATTTTAACTTGTACAACTTCTCAGTTTGCCTTTGCAATTAAAATAGGAACTGAATTTATTCAGCTTCTACCATGTCCTACAGCCCCACAAATGGCAGAATTAAAGTATACAATTGTGCCCAACAGAGAGACCCAGTAAGGTTTATAATGATGTGAAGGAAGTGAAGAGAAAGGAGCCTTTCTCCCTCTCATATGATACTGCAACCCAGGGTCATTGAATAAAATGGGTGGGCAGTTAATGCAAGAGGACAGACAAAATAACATATGGTATTTCTTCACTCAAATTATTAACAGAACATGCAGTCTTAAGATGTGGTGCTGGTGCAGACACTAAAACTGTCAACCAAATAATGAGCAGTTATAAGAAACAGGCAGCAACTGTGGTTTACTTGGCTTGTCACTATTGGAATAACAATCAGTTCAGAAAAAATGGGCAGGTTTTTTACATCTGCAATTATCTTGTCAATGTCTACTTGCTCTCTACTTCCTTCTCTTTTATCTATTCTTCTGCCCTTTTAAATTTAGGCCTCCTCACAGCTGTCCCTCCTCCTCTAACAGTCAGCAAATGACTTTTTTTTCTCCCTGACATTCCAAGACTCTCACTTCAATAGTGCACACTCTCTATGTTATTGTGCAGCAGAGCTTCACAAGTCAATTCTAAAAATGGGGGCAGCCCAAACAAAAATTTATAACTTTCAAATTGGATCTTGCAAACCAACAGCTCTCATGTGAGGCTATTTTATCTTCCTACTGCCCCCTCTTCCTAGCTATGTTGTCTTTTCCAGTAAGTTCTGCTCAGGTCTTGCAAATAATAGCTGTAGCTTCCTGCTTTGAGAAAATCTGTCTCATGTTAGGTCTTCCTGTCTTCCTAGTGCCCCCCCCCCATCTTTTCCCAGAAATATTGTCTTTTCTGGTCTGGTCTGTATTTTCATTATATGTGCATAGTAGGATAGCCTCAGTTTATTCGCAAGAGGGTAGGCCATCTTCACTGCTGCCATTGGTGTTTTCAATATTCTGGCTGCCTTTTGCAGAGGAGGGCAAAAAGGATGATCAGGGAGCTGGAAATCACATCCTATGAGGAAAGACTGAAAGAAATCAACATGTTTAGCCTTGAGAAAAGAAGCCTGAGGGGAGATATGATAGAATTTTTCAAATACTTGAAAGTCTGTCAGTCCGAGGAGGGGCTGGATCTGTTCTCCATCATCCTAGAGTGCAAGACACACAACAATGGGCTCAAAATGATTTGATCCAGACACAAGAAGTAACCACCAAGAGGCCGCAGAGAGTCTTAAGGGCAGTAGTATTAAGGGCAGTGGTAGAAAATATGGAGGGGGAAAAATCTTGGATATATTGCACCCTCATATGTTTTTGACTGAGAAGGAGCTGCATTGAATGTCAATCAATCCAGTAACTGCCAGCTGTTTCCCTCTCTACCTCAGATTCTTTTTCCCGCCTTTTCCAGTCAGGGTTCTGCCAGGGTCAGGATTCAGTTAGTGTTCTCTCAATGTATGTGTTAGGGAGTCAGAAGAAGACACAGTGAAGTATTCTGTCAGCAGTGCAACCAGTCAGTTAATAATACCGAGTTAAGCTCAGTAATGTAACAAGTTAACATTTCCACAAAACATGATATTTATTTTTATATAAGAACAACTATAAGTCAATGAAAACATTTTATTCTTTTTAAATTACCAGAGTTTCTGGGTGAATAAGTGTCAACTGAGGTACACAAACAAATAAGGGGTGGCCTACTAAGGGAGACTGTAGTTCAATCTGCTCTGTAGGTTCCTGCCAGAACCATTTTTATCTGCTCATTCTCCTCACACCAAACTCTGCCAAGCAATCCCAACAAAATTAAGGGAAGGAATCCTAAAATATACAAGTCCATGAGGATTGATCATATTCGGTGACCTGAAAACACGTAATGACAGTTTGAGAGGAGCAGAAGGGTTGGGATAAGAGGAATGGAAGGAGAGTCCTTTAAAAAAGTGTGGCTGAACAGGAATACTTTATATGGTAATAGTTTGTTGCAGGTCACACTACATTTGTTATAGTTGATAGTAATCCAGTAATAACTTATATTAATACACCCATACGTAATCAGTCTGGTTTGTTTATGTCACCTACAGGCACTATTAACTATAAGAAAAATCTCCATTTAAGTCACGTTAAAGGTTTTGTATTCTCAGCATTCCTCACCATGGCAAGCAGCAAAGTTTTTTGTTGTTATAATGAAATGCTGGTGCTTGGGTTCTCTGCTTTGTTTCCATATTTTTTCTTCTTATGTAGGTTCAGGGTTTGCAGGTTTAAACATGAAATAATGTATGTGCTGACTGGAAGTGCAGATTTACATACAAAGTTGATGTTACACTGTAAGAGGAAGATACGTGTAACATTTTAAGAGCAGTGGAAACGGTATGAAAGTTCTGTCAATTGAATTCAGTATTTTCTCGGCTTTTCAAAGGGCTTGGAACAAAGACTTTAATGACTCAGTTCAAATGTACCATCAAGAAATTCACACATTAATGGGAATGCAAACTGACAACCATGTGGAGAAATGAACTAACTGGCTCCCCTCACCCTTTCTGTTAATGATTTCTCCAAGTTCGCTGGAGAAAGGATAGCAACAAAAATGGAACAAGCCCTGCTAGATCAACCAACAAGTCTGTCTAGTCTAGCATTCTGTATCTACACATACACCTGGAATCTCACAGTCCAGACATACAACAGTTATTTTAAAACTTTTTTGGGTCTCTGAGCCATGCAAAAATCGAATGGAAGACTGATACAATGCCTTGATAACTTAATTTGACAAAAAACCCAGTGTTTTTTTTTAACAACTATGGTTTTCAAAGTAACAAAAATCAAAGCAGATGGAGGGAGTCCTTTTTTCCCCAATCAGCTCCCAGTACCTCCTGAAGCATACTAAAGGATCACAGATTAAGGTACTTGGCATACAGTGAAGAACCTTCTTAATACCCATCCTTAGCCATCCATCTCCTTAATGAATTTATCTAACCATCATGTTTTAAAAGATGCAGTCCTTTTAGTTTTGACTTGTCTGTTTTCTCTGTAGTGTTCACTGAAAAATAGAAAGTAGAGATGGGGCACAGGTGGCCACCAGCACAGGTGGCCAGCTCAATTACCACCTACCCCCAGAACCCACCAGACCACTTACCACACGGCACACAACATGTGCAGCCGGCGTTATCTCCTGCACTCCAATCGCGGCAGTAGCCCTGCTTCCCTGCTCGCCTGGCTGCTCTGCAGCTGAGCAGGAAGATTTGTCCTCCCACCCCCTTTGCCAGAGTGGCCGGCTGAGTAAGGATGTGGGGCTCCTTGCTCACTATTGCCACAATTGGGACGCAGGAGGTAACACAGGCCACACATGCTGCCTGCAGCGTGGTAAGTGGCTTCAGATCCCGCTTGCAGATATCCTTGAATCGCAGCTGTGGTCTCCCTCTGGGGCGCTTTCCCTGCACTAATTCTCCATACAGGAGATCTTTTGGAATCTGACTGTCAGCCATTCTCACGACATGCCCGAGCCAATGTAGACGTCGCTGTTTCAGTAATGTATACATGCTGAAGGCCTTAGGAATGGACCTCGACAGATGGGAAACCTTGACATCTGAGCGTTCAGCCTGGAGGTAGGCGGTGCAGCATGGCCTCTCCCAATTTGAAGAGGCACTTGTTCAGCAGGCCGAGGCAAAGAGGCAGTCCTGAAACCAGTAAAATCAGGGAGATGGACAGGGGACAGATTGTATTTGTCTTCAGTGTGGAAGGGATTGTCACTCTCGTATTGGTCTTCTCAGTCACACTAGACGCTGTTCCATGACCTCTATTCAGAGCACGTTACCATAGTCTCTCGAGACTGAAGGATGCCTACACATGCTAAAAAATCCAGCTCGTTCTAGGACTACTCTATTTGGAACTTTGTCCTGCCAGGTGATACAAAAAATGCGTCGGAGACAATGCATATGGAACGTGTTCAGCTTCCTCTCCTGCCGTGCACAAAGGGTCCAGGACTCACTGCAGTACAGGAGTGTGCTCAGGACACAGGCTCTATAGACCTGGATCTTGGTATATGCCGTTAATTACAATTTATACTTATGATATTGTTAAACTATATACACACATCTATGTATTGTTTTTGCTGTTGTTATATAGAAGCTTCTATGTATCTGAATGGCTATGGCAGGTCCCTATATCAAGAAGTATATGGCCTAAAAGAGGCACAGGGAAATAACAGAGGAAGGGGAAAGTGAAGGCATGAGTAAACCAGAGAAGCATCTGTAATTCATTCATTTACATGTACTTTGCCATTCATTTCAGTATGGTATAGGGACTATGGGAATGATCCAAAGGCTTCGCGGACAAGGTACATTTTGAGAAAGGATTTAGAGGAAATAAACCAGCTAGTCTCATAGACATGCTCTGAAAGTCAATTTGGGATATAAGGAAAAGGAAGGGGAAATGTGTGGAATCATTTCAGAGAACAGTAGACCTTTGAACAGCTGAGGGGAATATAACTGGGTGATCAAAGGTCACAGTAAGAGCTGTATTAGGGTATAAGTGTTGAGGAAGAAAACAGAAAAGTTGCATTTATAAAGTTTCATGTGGGGAAAAATGAGGTAGATTGCATCTACAGTAAGATAGATACGCCCACTTTATTGCATTATGACAAGAATCATCCTGGTCTCTGAACTACCCATGCATAGGTGTAGTTGAATCTGATGTTGAAACTGTATGGGGTGGGTGGGAGGTGGGGGGGGGGGCAAAGTGTTCCAAAAACATGTACATTCTGTAAAAAAATAATTGTCATTAATACTTGTGGGAAAGAACCATAGTTGGGGTCACTAAGAGAGAAGACATATTAACCTCTCCAGTAGTCTAGCAGTTTTGACTGCTGAAATTATGCTTCCTAATCACAAATACAGGTGTGGGCTACTATGGTGGCTACATTTGGCCCCTATAGTCTGCTATGAGTGGTATTTGTTGTTGTTTAGTCGTTAAGTCATGTCCGACTCTTCGTGACCCCATGGACCAGAGCACGCCAGGCCCTCCTGTCTTCCACTGCCTCCCGGAGTTGGGTCAAATTTATGTTGGTAGCTTCGGTGACGCTGTCCAACCATCTCATCCTCTGTCGTCCCCTTCTTCTCTTGCCTTCACACTTTCCCAACATCAGGGTCTTTTCCAGGGAGTCTTCTCTTCTCATGAGATGGCCAAAGTATTGGAGCCTCAGCTTCAGGATCTGTCCTTCCAGTGAGCACTCAGGGTTGATTTCCTTCAAAATGCATAGGTTTGTTCTCTTTGCAGTCCAGGGGACTCTCAAGAGTCTCCTCCAGCACCACAGTTCAAAAGCATCAATTATTCGGCGGTCAGCCTTCTTTATGGTCCAGCTCTCACTTCCATACATCGCTACTGGAAAAACCATAGCTTTAACTATGCGGACCTTTGTCGGCAAGGTGGTATAAAATGCAATAAATAAATAAAGCCATATAGACCATATACACCAGTCCTGGTAACAGTCCCAAGGGCTGAAAAAGATGAAAAGTCCACTTCTAGTTTTGATTTTTGAGTTGAGGGGTTGTTCCTCCAAATCTGTTTAAAGCAAACCTTGTTACTGAAAAACCACACATTTTTTCTCTCTATATAAAAAACTTATTTTCAATAGGTTTGGGATACAGAGGCCACATGCATCCCATGAGTCACACTTTGTCCACCAGTGTGCTAATGTGACACACAGTTGTCAGGGCAAAAAGCTTCCCCACCTTGACTGAGGCAGAAATTAATACAAAGAGTGAGTTTACCCCAATTTACCTTTTACCAGAGAAAATTTATGAAGTATAGTTTAAACTAGACATGGGGGATTCATCTTTGTTGACAAAGACAAATCCCGCTGGCACAGGCGGCTGGCCCAATTAACACCCTCCCCCAGAACCTGCCAGACCACTTACCGTGTGGCACATAGCCAGCATGATTGACAGTGCACCAATCGTGGCAATAGCCCAGCTGGTGCAGCCCCGCGCCCCTGCTCAGCTGGCCACTCAGCGGCTGAGTGGGGAGACTTGTCATCCCAGCCCCTTGCCAGAGTGGCCAGCCAAGCAGGGAGTCAGGGCTGCACCAGCCAGACTACTGCTGTGATTGGTGCACTGTCAATTATGGGGCTGTGTGTGCCACGTAGTAAGTGGTCCAGTGGGTTCTGGGGCAAGTGTTAATCGGGCCAGCCACCTGTGCCAGCAGTATTAGTCTTCACTGACAAAGATTCAAATATGAATTCCCCATGTTTAGTTTAAACTGCTCCAGATAATTTCTCGTTATGTTGTGTATACTGCTTTCTTTACTGTACACATATTAGCAACCAACTGAACAGATCAACAGCAACAAACAACTGCCACCAACCAATGAAAGAGAGAGATAGAACACTCAGCAGAGAGGTGGGCTCTCTTTGAATTTCAAAAGCTGAAAGGAATGTTTGGTTAGTGCTGGATATATAGACAGTCAGGCCAGCCGAGAAAAGTCCCTCTCATTCACTCAAACTACAGACAGCTTATGTTGTGAGGTTGTAAATAAAACTGCTCTGTGTCTCATACTCTATTACTTATCACTGAGTTTCCCTTCTGAGGTTCTGCATGCAAGATCTTGTGTCATCTTCTATGAGGCCTAATTATAAAATGATACTGAATGACTGAGAGACTTAACTGTATGGGTTTATGTATGGCCAGTATTGAAACTATGCCAATTCTTATATGAGCAGTGTAACCTAACTAGAATGAGGTGTACTCACATTAGTTAATCTTTATAAAGAATACTGAAGGTGAAAAACAGCTGAAAATTGTTACACATTATTCAATTGTATATTTTGGTGCTTTTCATACCGAAAGACTTGGCAGCAAATCAGTGGGTTGCACAAAACTGAGCAGTTTATTTCCGTATTTATATTATGTACAGTGGAGTTGGACTGGGAAGTTATGTTTACACAATGCCCTATGGTCATTTGCTGTTGCTTGGAAATTTCCAAGAAACAAAAAGGTGCCAGAGAATGTCCTTGGAGTGCTTATATGTTTATTAAGGGTCACTGTGGCCAGTAACGCCAAAACATGATGCTCTTTTTTACTGGAGTGATCATATCACTTGTCTTTATTTGTATCAGAATCTTGCACAATTTAAAATTATGGACATATATAAAATATAAACAAAATTCAAATAAGTTAAAATATTTAGACTATTTTTTAACCAGAGGTGGGCTACTTAAATAGTGTTAACTTGGCCATTTGCTATATCATCTTTTGTACACATGGTAGGGCATACGTTACATGCACATATACAGTATGCTGTACTGATTGAATTTCTGCACATTTACAGAAAAATTATCCTGTATCTAAGTAGCCCCATTTTACTTGATTATTCTTTGATCTTCCTATTTCACTTCAAAGTCTAATAAGTGACTTCCAGATGGACCACCCAAAATCTTGTCCTGGTGAGAGACACTCTTTGGCATTCATGCATTTGGCAAGGTGTGTCATTTTTGCCCTCCATAGGTTTAGCCAAGCCGCTTCTGCTTTAATATTTAGAGCATGAGAATTGTGTACTAAACTTTTCCTTGATTTTAGCCATCATCTAGGGCAATGGTTCCCAATCTTGGGTCCCCAGATGCTCTTGAACTACAATGCCCAGAAATCCTGGCCAGCACAGCTAGTGATGTGGGGACCCAATGTTGAGAACCATTGGTCTAGGACGTTGGTGTCTATGAAGTGAACCTTAGTTCATTCTTTATTTGTGAACACATCTCGACATACTTATGGAGAGGCAATAACAGCCAAATAATATACTTCATCTTTGGTGATTTTATGTATGTATGTATGTATGTATGTATGTATGTATGTATGTATGTATGTATGTATGTATGTATACTCCACCTTTCTGCTTATGACAAGTTTCAGGAAGCCAGTAATCATCCTGCATGATTCATTAATGGGTGCATCTATTTGTTTGGCATGTGCTGATTTATACTATACTGTGTGAGCGTATTTTGCTGTGGGACAAAGGGACAGGGGCAAAGCTTTTGTTCTTATTGTTTGTGGGTGTGCACCCCAGTTTGACCCAGCTAGTTTTCTAAGTAAATTATTGCTGGCAGCAACATTCTAGTTTATATTTAGACAATGTTTTTGGTAATTCAGGGTTTGATTCAGAGTGATGCCCAAATACTTTGGGGTAGGGCAATGTTCCAATATCTTGTCTTCCCAGCTAATTAGCAGATTCTCTCTGCTTCTGTATTCCTTAAACTGGAAGGCACAGGCCTGTATTTTTAAGGGTTTTGGTCTCAGCTGGTTGATATTTTAATATAAAGAAAGATCTTCTAATACAGAGGATAGCTAGGACTGAATGGACTCAAAATTCCCTCCTGGACGGTAAAGATAAGATCATCAACACAGATGAAACTTCTGAAGTATAGGAACGTTGGCTGACCACTTGTGTAAATGTTAAAAGGCAATAGTGCCAGGATGCTACCTTGTGGGAAGCCATTTCTTTGATTTCTCCAGTGACTGTGCCTCCCTTGATATTCAACAACAACAACAAAATCAAGTATGAATTAGTACAGTGACATTTGTTAGTCAATGACCCTTAGTAAGAAAATAGAACTCTTTGAGCAGCAATTGATGGTGGATAGTATCATATGCCACTATAAGGTTGACAGATGCTGTTCCAGTTATTTTATGTGTTCCAAAATTGTTTTCTATATACTGAGTTAGATTTAAGATTTGAGCCATACAGTTCTTGCCAAGTCTAAAGTCTCCCTGTTTTGACATTAGAAGAAGTTTGATTTTAGGGGCTAGATGATTTAATATCACTTGTTCAATCCCTTTGTATATGTGGTATAGTAGGGAGATTAGCCTGTAGCTTTTGAGATCTGATGGTTCTTTGCCTGGTTTCAGTATAGCTATTACAAAGCCAAAAAAAAAAAAAAAAAAAAAGGAAAGTGTGCTGCTTACATAGAGCTTCAAGCACTCTCTGGGCGGTTTACAAGTTAATTATGCAGGCTACACTTTGCCCCCCCCCCCCCGCATGCTGAGTACTCATTTTACCAATCTTGGAAGGATAGAAGGCTGAGTCAACCTTGAGCCGGCTACCTGGGATTGAACCTCAGGTAGTGAACACAGTTTTGGCTGCAGTACAGCACTTTAACCACTGTGCCACGAGGCTTCAAAACCAGAAGTGGCCAGATGTACACTTCCATTTTTGAAAAGTATATACCTTGGGGTGTTTAATGCTACAATGGGGCACTGCAACTTATTTAAAAGATAAATCACTACTCCCTTTTTGGTAGCAGGAGCAGAGGAACTTGACAAGGCTGCCCCCTTCTCTAAAAGACAGCCTTGGAGAACCACATGTTGCCTACTCCTGGTCAGCAGTATTGTGTAGCAACCATGTTTATTGTAGCTTCCCATTAAGCATACCCCAGCGTGCTGGGTACTCATTTTACCAACCTTGGAAGGATAGAAGGCTGAGTCAACCTTGAGCCGGCTACCTGGGATTGAAGTCCGGGTCGTGAGCACAGTTTTGGCTGCAGTACAGCAGTTTAACCACTGCGCCACGAGGCTCTCTTCAATTTTCCCTATATTACTTTAATTTCCCCAATATTTTTGGAATTTGTTCACTCATCCAACAATTATTACAGATTTGAAGGAGCCATTCCTTTGTGTTTGGCCAAAATGTTTAATTTGCTTGGTCTGGATATCACTGCCACTTTACCATTCTTATATCTTATGGTTTCTTCTTGTTTACCAATATGAAGGCAGTAGAAAGTTCATTAGATTCACTTTGAATATCCCTTTGAAGTTTTATGTTTTCAAATCTTGTGTGATTTTAATTTTATTATGCATTGGTTGGTCTTCCCTGCCAGAAACAGTTGCTGTGATATTTGCTTGGGTGTTATATTTGCATACGGTGTCCTTTTGTTTGGATTGTTGCGTAGTCTTTTCAGTAGCCTCCAAGCTTTCTGGCTGCTTCTTGCCATGTCAAGTTCTGTTATATATCCAGCAAGTTATTTTTGTGTCTGCAAGAGCTGAGATCAGATTTCACCCAGCTTTTATTGTGGGTTCACTAAAAGAATTTTCTTCAAAGTGTGAAATATAATCTATATTGGGTGTATATTTCTGGAGTGAGATCTGGGATGTAGTTGGTCTGGCATTTTCTTGGAATGGAGGCACGAGAACATTCCAAAATAGAATTTACAAACTGATCATAGTTCTTTGGTTGAAGGCAATCTGAAGCACAAGCATCTAGCATTCTTGTAAACTTTCCCAGTTGGCTTTTTAAAAATTATATCTCCTATGGAATGGTGCATACTGAGTAGATCTGACATAGGATGGGTCTGTGCTGAGGATCATGTATAAGGGACATTGAATGTGATTTGGCCCATTTTATAATGGCTTCACCATTTTTGTCATCTTGCTCATAGCCCCAAATATTGCAAAAATGGCACTTCTGTATTGTTTGTGGGGCCTCTCATCAACTAGATACATCTCAAGAACTTTTGGTCAACAGTTCCTCTGTGAGTTCATTCACAGCAAAGTGAAGCTTAGAATTCCTCTTTAGATTAAGAGATGCCCTCTATAATAATAGATATTATTGTCATATTATTGTCATTTGTGGTCCTAAACAGGACCATTGGGTCATTTTATTTGTCAGCAAGTTTACAGTGTGGCTCTTCTGGATAGGAATGATTAGGGAGGCTTAAGTGTACTTGCAATACTTTCTGCTCTTCAAGGAGACTCCTTCTATGCTCCCCATGACTTTTTGTTTCCTGTTGAATTTCACCTTTATCATCTGTTCTGATCTGATATTATAATGAATGTACAAGGAGAGAAGCCAGAAAAAAGATTAAACACTGTTGCTGATTGCACTGTTCTTAATGCTTCCCTTTTCCACAGCTGTTGTATGTAGCAATATCTGTGTAAATGCATAGTGGACTCAATGACCAGTGCCATATAGGTATCCTTTTAGATGACCATGTACATTAGTTCAGTTGTGTACAAA
This sequence comes from Intellagama lesueurii, assembly GCA_037013535.1. NCBI lineage: Eukaryota > Metazoa > Chordata > Lepidosauria > Squamata > Agamidae > Intellagama > Intellagama lesueurii. Next base: position 26,424,004 of record JBAJHW010000001.1, read on the forward strand.
GGGCACCACTAGTATTAATAGTTATAACAGTATACTGATATTACACTAACAGTTATTTCTGTATTCCTAATATGTTTGGGATATGTTCAAGGACAGATTCCAAAGGGAGACTGCTGAACAGGAATACATCAGGAAGTTTAGCATGCTCTCTCCAGGCTTAAACAAAGACAATAGTTTCCTGTGTGGTTATATAAAAACAATTGCATGCTGTCAAATCAATTCTGACTTATGGCAACCCTTTTCAGAGTTTTCTTGGTAGAAAATACACAGAAGCGGTTTACCATTCTCTTCTTTTGGGGGCATCCTGGGATGGTGGAGTTTGCCCAACTAAGCAGACTGGCTCTTCTCCAAGGAGACACAGTTGAGAATTTAACTCCCAGCCTCTGGCTCCACAGCCAGATACCTAATCCACTGAGCTATCCAGACAGTGTGATTATATATACTAATCTAATAATCAGAACCTTTGTCACTCAGTTAGACCCTAATCACCACCACTATGATGGAATTAATCACTTCCTGTTGTCTGTTAGAGATCTAGTTTTAAACTGTTGGTATGGAGAACTGTTAGCAGCCTAGAATTGTTGCCAATGATTTCAAACCATCGACAGTTCTATACTGTGTCAGAGACACAGTCACCTCATTCATTTGAAGAAAAGTGCTTGGACACACAAAATCTTGTAAAAAAAATAAAAACTAGTTAGTCTTATAGGTACTACATGACCACCTCTGTTTCTGTGGGGTTCCATATATACAGCTATGTCCCTGAGTTCAGTAGTACTTGCTCCTGAAGGTATCAAATCAGACGACAATTTAACTGTTTGAGATTCACAATACCCTTTTTCTTGTTTTTTTAAAGCACCCATGGGAAAAGTCAATGAAGTAAGTCATGAACATGGTATAAAATGAATGTTGAGGAAAACAAGTTCATAATAATTAGTAAAAAGCAAGAGTGGCCCATGTTGAAAAATATAAGTTCTTTACATTATTCTAGTGAAGAAATGCTAAGATGAATGAACACAGAACAAGAAATCAAAAAATGCAGAAAACAAGGATACCTTTGAGGAGAAACAAAAAGTACAGGTTGTTAAAAATTGGTCATTCAAGGTAAAATAAATGGAAAAAAATATGTAAAAAGGAGAACTTTTTGGCTGAAAACCCTTCAAAAACAGTGTAGATGCAAGAAAGTATAATTGCTTAAAGCTCCCACATCCAAAGTCAGATGATGACATGCAGCTTTTGAGAGGATGGGAATGAGAAGAAGATTACGGAAACTCCAATTTGCTGCACTTTGTGGTGGATGTTCCCCTTCCAGAGCTGTTTCCCACTTTTAATTTTACCGTTTGCTGCTACATTTCTATTATTTAAGTAGTTTATTTAATCTCTGATAGTTTCTTTTAAAAACAAGACATGGGGAATCAGAAGCACAGTATTCAAAGATGGACTTGAATTAACATCCAGTTTACTCCTAACTTTGTAATTTGTGGTAACAAACATGTCCACTCTAAGGCTTCAATACTGTACAACTTAATTGGGTGTAAGCCACGATGAATGCAGTGAGAATTATTTGTAAACGTGCGTAGGATTGTGCTATCAGTAACATTTAACTCCAGGGAGTTGTTTCTAAGAAATGCACTCAGCACCATGATGGAAGTATATTTAGTACTATAGCCCCAGGGCCCTGGACAGCAACCAAACGAAATGACTGATTAGAGAAGGCTTAGAAATTCCCACTTCGTATGAGTTCAGAAATGATATTTATCAGGAAAGCAACCAGCAAATGTAACATGTTATCAAAGAAACTGGAAATCACTGAGTCAGTCCTATAAGAGAGTGCATCTGTTGGGTGGATGTGTTTCTCCTCAACTGCTAATGATTTTGATCTGCTCAGTAACTTGGCAGAAATAGTACAAATATGAAATTGTTCAGGGCCTCAGAGGCTGTGTTAAAGCCCCTCCAAAAATATTTTGGCCTCTGTCTAGATGGGCGGGATAGAAATCTAATATATAAATAAATAAATAAATATGTCCTCCTTCTTAGATACCTCTTTTCTGTACTTGATCACAGGAATGAGGCCCTGTTATTAAAACAAATGCTGTTTGTGCCTGTGTACTCATCTAATGCTTTACTATTTCCTTATTTGCAGATATTGATGAATGTGCATCTGAAACACATCAGTGCAATCCCACCCAAATCTGCATCAACACTGAAGGAGGATACACTTGCTCCTGCACTGAAGGTTACTGGCTTTTAGAAGGCCAGTGCTTAGGTACGTTTTACTGTTGGGGGAAGTACATTTAAAACAAACAAAGAGAAACGTTTATTCATTATCTTTACATGATGGGTTTTGTGATTATCCAGTTGTGGCTGGACCATCAAGCATCAGTCAAAATGCAATGTGGATAGTATTATTAAAAGAAGTGGAGGAAACATCTGGTAGACAGTATATCCGAGGAAGGAAGGTGCTCATTCATTATCACTCACAATCACATATGGGCAAACTGCAGACTTTGTGCTGTCTGTAGAGGTCTTCAATCCAGCCCACTGTGGGTACACAGGCTGCCCCTGCCATTAAATTCCTCTACTAGTATCACTGCTGCTTTTACAGTTTTGCTAGGAAAAACAGCATGCAGATATTATCAACCTGGCAAACGTGGATGAATGGGAGAGTAAGTTGGGGGGGGGAGGGAAATGTAAAAATATGAATATAGGTATATAGGAGACAAGATGAAATATGATTGAAGTAAAGGGTAGCTGTGTGGTCCAAACAAAACAAAATCCAAATGCAATAGGTATCGCCTATTTTTGCATTAAGATGAAATATGCCTCTGTGTACATGTGTGTGCATCAACGCAGTCCTGAACCCATTGTCACATGTGGCCTTGGGGGGCAAAATGTTTGTCCACCCCTGCTCTTGAAGTTGTTTGGACCCCATTAGAGTTTCTGAAAAATAATCAAAAAGACCATTTTTCTTTGAAGGGTCAGTTTGCAACAGAGAACTCTTGTCCCAGGAGGCACAGTGGGGAATCCTAGATAAATAATGAAATAAGTCAGAACTAACAATTTGTTATATCAAAAAAATTAATGAGCAAGGACCTTGTTAAGTTATAACCAACCATTACTCTGAGTGAGAACCAGTGTGGTTTAGTTTCAGATTTGGACTCGGAAAGACTAGATTCTAATATCTCCTAGGCCATGGAAACTCATGAAGGTGTAAACAACTCCTTAAGCATATCACATACCTCAAAAACTCTAGTAGGGTCTATGCCAAAAGTGACTTGATAGTCTATAACAACAATCATTTGTAATGTGTTATTTCCAATCACTTCAAAAAGCTTTGCCAGCCATCCTTCTGCTGCAGAGAGTAATGAAGAAGAAAAGCAGCTGGTATAGCTCTCTGGAGCAGCTGCTTACTGGTGCCCTCCTTTCAGATCTAGGAAATGAATGTATATGAATGTTGCAGCTGAAATCTTCACATGCAAATGCGAAATGAAAATGGATAATAACATGTTATTAAAGATAGGACTTGCAAGATATGGGATGTCTACCACCTAAAAGATCTAAAGATCTTTTGGTCTTGAGGTAAAGTTCCCTAGCCCTTGAATATTCTTTGAAGGGCATACAGAGAATTGGTATGTGAGAATAGATACTTTCTCTTTCTCAGGCTGAGAAATTTTAATAAGTGAACCAAATATAAAACAATTGTTATCAGCTGTTTGCTGACAGATTTCCTAAAATGGAACACATTCCTTGTTTAAGAGTGAAAGAGGCAGGTTCCGTATGGCTATCACTCATCAGCCTTTAGACAGGCAGGGAAGTAAAACGGCTTCATTTTGCCAGTTTCATTTCCTGGCCTTGGAATCATGGTTTCCAAGTGCATCATTCTATCCTCTGCACCATCACATGGGAGCCTCAGAAATTCTCTGTGGACTCATTTGCCACCAGACATCACTTCCTGTGCTGACTGACAACATACTGTTACACCTTCTGAGTTACAAAGTTTATCCACCCCACTCTGTGGAATTCTGGATGAATTCAGGTGAGATGTGTAGTTTCCCTTCAGAAAGCTGGTCATTTCTGCACTCCCACTCTACCTCAGGAGTTGTGCCTTCTTTTATTCCATCATTAGCTTAGTTGATAGATTTGTATCTTCAGAAGAATCGTGACATTTAGTTAAACCAAAATAACAATAAACATTCTGCCACTTGTTATAGTACAATAATCCTCAAGTACATAAGTTATCACAGTAGTTTCAGAAATATTACTTATCGCTTATGAATCCCAAGTCCCCTATAATGAGAAGAACATCTTTCTTTGGTGTCAGTTCTAGAAAGTGTTGTAAGTCTTCATAGAATTGGTCAATTTCAGCCTCTTCCGCATCGGTGGTTGGTGCATAAACTTGGATTACTGTGATGTTGAAAGGTCTGCCTTGGATTCGTATTGAAATCATTCTATCATTTTTGAGATTGTATCCCAGTGCAGCTTTTCCCACTCTTTTGTTGACTATGAGGGCTACTCCATTTCTTCTACGGGATTCTTGCCCACAATAGTAGATATGATAATCGTCTGAATTGAATTCGCCCATTCCCGTCCATTTTAGTTCACGGACGCCTAGGATGTCAATGTTTCTTCTTGCCATCTCCTGTTTGACCACATCCAGCTTACCAAGGTTCATAGATCTTACATTCCAGGTTCCTATGCAGTATTTTTCTTTGCAGCATCGGACTTTCCTTTCACTTCCTGGTGCGTCCGCAGCTGAGCGTCCTTTCGGCTTTGGCCCAACCACTTCATTAGCTCTGGAGCTACCTGTACTTGTCCTTCGCTCTTCCTCAGTAGCATGTTGGACGCCTTCTGACCTGAGGGGCTCATCTTCCAGCGTCATGTCTTTTAGCCTTTTGTTTCTGTTCATGGAATTTTCTTGGCAAAGATACTGGAGTGTCTTGCCAGTTCCTGCTCCAGGTGGATCGCGTTTAGTCAGAACTCTCCACTATGACCTGTCCGTCTTGGGTGTCCCTGCACGGCATAGCCCATAGCTTCTCTGAATTACTCAAGCCCCTTCGCCACGACAAGGCAGCAATCCATGAAAGGATCAATACAACTGTCCAATTTACTAGGAGACAGAGATGTGCATCACACCAACTCCTCAGGAGCTATTGCTCTACGTATGACACAGAATTTTGAGACTGTGCTAAAGGATCATACAAAGGCCACTCAAAAGAAGTGCCTCATCCCTGGGTCACTCAGTTCTCCCCCACAAAGGAAATATTTGCTCAAGGATATGACAAACCAACTTCAACCCCAACCTTTACAAATCCTGTCACCTACCACAAATCAGATAGAGACACATCTTCCACCCAAGCCCAACTCTAAGAATCTAGATGTGGCAAAAGTAAATGATGTCTGTGGAAAAAATAACACTATCAATACTACTCCACCTGAAGCTCCTATTCTAAACCACAGTCTGTTATTTAATCCCTGTTTAGAGCCTCAGATACACCATAGCTCGGATTGTAATACCTCAATTTCACCTGTCTGTTCATCTCCTACGGGCTTGGCAAAACCCAAGGATTTTCCTTCTCTTCCCTTTGGAACACAGCAAACTTTAATTCCATCATCACCGTTACTTCAGTGCCTGATCTAGAATCTGCAATGGAATATCCTACCTCAAATTGACAATCTATGAGCCAGAGAGAGCAATGTCTAAAATGTATTTTACGGAATGTGTCTGGCTGGTTGAACAAAATTCAAAATCCATTATTTCTACAATTTATGGAAAGCTTTGATATTATCTTTATCCAGGAGATGTGGTCATTAACTGAGCTGATATTAAATGGGTTCACCTCATATACTCTTACTGCCACTCTCCCTGCAGCTAGAGGCCGCCCAAATGGAGGGCTGACTTGTATGATATCTACTTCAGTGGTCTGTACGGCTCTATTGTTACCACCTTTAAGACCTATTGCAATGGCTGTTCTTCAAACTTTTAAAGATTGGGAAATCTTGATTGTGAATGTCTATATTCCCCCCTACTCATCCCCTTTCTATTATGATCATTGTTGGTATGACCTGGAAATGTATATATATGATCTTGAAACAAAATTCCCCCGAGCCCAAACAATATTACTTGGAGATTTTAATGCACGTTTGGGCAATGGTTATTTTAGATCTATTTATGCTGACCACATTGGTGATTTTTATAATCAGCTAAGAAATACAAAAGACCCTCTCCTGAATAACTCTGGGAAAAATCTCTGGCAGCTGGTCGATAAGCTTAATTTGGTCATACTAAATGGAACTTTTCATGGTGATGAATTGGGGGAGTTCACATATTTTAGTCAAAATGGAGCCAGTTTAATTGATTATTTAGCCACCACTCCTTCCTTATTAGATAACATTTTATATTTCACAATAGGTACGCAGCCAGAAAGCGACCATCAGCCTCTTATATTTCATGTGTATACCCCCAGATCCCCATTTAAAAAGGGGGTGGATAACACTCTGCCGATAGATCAAGTGCTGGTGTCAGCGGATATTAGGCTGAAGTGGTCACCTACTCTGCAGAATTAAATGCAACAAATGTTGTATAGTACCCCTATACTTCAACTGAAAGGAGAAATTGAGACAGCCCAAAATATTAAGTCTGCTTTGATAGGATATGGCAAACTAATTGATACTCTGAGATCTGGCTAAAAATGTAAAAATACCATCTAGAAGCTGCCCAACTAATAATACCTGGTTTGATAAAGAGTGTGAAACTATGAAGCATCAATTAAACAGAGCCCTCAGGTTGCATAAACAAAATCGGTCTAAGAGTTTATCTAGATCCTTTTTTGACCTACGTAATAATTATAAACAACTCCTTTAAAAAGCCTCAATTAAAGACTCCTATCGAGAACTTGCCCTGCCCTTGTCTCAGAAAGATATGATGAAATTCTGGCAACTCCTGGCATCAGCAGAAGGAAGGCTTCGACATGACTTTGACTCTTATGTTCCTACTGAATGCTGAGAAGAGTATTATTTTAAACTTTTCAATGATACAACCCCTACTAGTGAAACTGTTCTACCTTTAATATCATTTCCCTGTGATTTAACTAGTTGGCCACCAGTTACAACTAAAGAAATAATATCACTGATTTCATCAATCAAGAGCAACAAAGCTCCTGGGGAAAATTACATCCCTCCCTATTTACTTAAATCTTTTCAGGACTGGTGGGCCCCGATTTTAGCAACTCTCTTTACCTATATAGATATGGAGGGTAGTATCTCGAAGGAATGGACCTCCTCAATTGTTGTGCCCATTTTCAAGAAAGGAGAGCGAAAGGACCCAGCTAATTATAGACCTATAAGTTTACTTGATGTCATAGGCAAACTTTATGCACGACATCTTCTCCTTAAACTGGAAGTCTGGATAATAGAAAATAATCTTCTATCTCCTGAACAGATTGGTTTCAGGGAGGGTCACTCCATGTCGGATCATATTTTTTTGTTAAATCATCTAATTAACAAATATACTATAGTATCCTCTGGACAATTATATGTGGCCTTTATCGATCTCAAAGCTGCTATTGATTCCATTCCAAGAGGATGACTATGGGAAAAACTTATAAACCTTGGAATAGATCCTAGATTGCTAGCAAGACTTAAGAATCTGCAAACCGACTCTTCTCTAAAGGTCAGAGTCGGCGTTTCCGGCCAACTATCCAATATAGTTAAAAGATCTAAGGGTGTCCACCAAGGTTGCATCCTGGCTCCATTGCTCTTTAACTTATATGTCAACGACATGGTGGATAGGTTAACAGGACTACATTTCTTTCCCACAAGAGTAGGTGGAAAAGCTATTTCAATATTACTTTATGCATATGATACCCTGTTAATATCTCATACTCAAAAAGGACTTAGAAGATTATTGAAACAATTTAGTAACTATTGTATGGAAATTTCCTTAATATCAACTATGAGAAAAAAGACCTCAGACTCATAAATGGTCAATGGACGGGAGAATATTAGAACAGGTAACTCATTATAAATATTTGGGCGTGATGTTCCACCAGTCAGGTTCCTGGGCGGCTCAGATTGACTTTGCAAAGCAGAAATTTGAAAAAGCTATGTTTGGTATACTTAGATTCTATAGAATTAAAGGAGGGCATTTCGTCCCACCCATCTGTGAAATTTACAAAATCAAGCTACTTCCCCAGATCCTATATGGCGCTGAAATATGGGGAACTGGAAACCTAACCTCCCTAGAATTAATCCAACATAAATTTGCTTGATTACTCCTGGCAGTAATCAAGCAGTAATTCAACCCCCTCAGCATTTCTTAGATTAGAACTGGTACTAATGTCATTAATTAACAATTAATTACTGGCTGAAAATTTTGTTCATCACCCAGTCAGAATTTTTAATAGCATCATATTGGGAGATGAATTTTAGATCGTGGAAACTTTTTGCACTGCAACTAGTTGCTAAACTTGGATTCTCCAAAGAATGTGTGAGACACCTTGGCCTACCCGCTGCAAAACATTTACTGAAACAGAGATTGTCTGACCACTGGGTTCAAACTGATTTAGGTTTGTTAGGCACCCTAAAAACGCCCCCTTTATATAAGAACATTTTACCCTTCCCTTGAGATCTTCCATCTTATTTTACTGATTTAATGAGTTTTGATTATAGAAAAGCTTTTACTCGGGCATGTTTTGATATGTTACCACTAACCAGTTTATTAGGACACTATACACAAATTCCATATCGCGAGAGAGTTTGCTCTTGTGACCAAAAATCAGTGGAGAATTTGGCACATGTAGTGCTCTATTGTCCACTATTAGAGACCTATCGCAAAAGATTTCTCAACCCTATTTTACAAAAACATTCTAGTAATTCTGAACAAGAAAAGCTTAAGATCCTACTTTCCGACAGAGACAAATTTGTCACTTTCCGAATGGCACGGTTTATCTCTACATTGTTAAAAATGAAATCTGTATCCCCCGCCTCTATCAGTTAAGTCAATACTTAAGTAATTGTATCTTTGGGGTTATTCCCCTCGCGATAAGTGCTTGCTGCTGGCATTGGTTAATGTTTTCCATCTTCCTTTGAACCTCTCCTTAGATGTTAAAACTTTGTGCCGTAATAGAAATCAACTTGATTTGATTCTGTTGTTGTTGTTGTTTAGTCGTTTAGTCGTGTCCGACTCTTCGTGACCCCATGGACCAGAGCACGCCAGGCCCTCCTGTCTTCCACTGCCTCCCGGAGTTGGGTCAAATTCATGTTGGTAGCTTTGATGACACTGTCCAACCATCTCATCCTCTGTCGTCCCCTTCTTCTCTTGCCTTCACACTTTCCTAACATCAGGGTCTTTTCCAGGGAGTCTTCTCTTCTCATGAGATGGCCAAAGTATTGGAGCCTCAGCTTCAGGATCTGTCCTTCCAGTGAACACTCAGGGTTGATTTCCTTTAGAATGGATAGGTTTGTTCTCCTTGCAGTCCAGGGGACTCTCAAGAGCCTCCTCCAGCACCACAATTCAAAAGCATCAATTCTTTGGCGGTCAGCTTTCTTTATGGTCCAGCTCTCACTTCCATACATCACTACAGGAAAAACCATAGCTTTGACTATGCGGACTTTTGTTGGCATGGTGATGTCTCTGCTTTTTAAGATGCTGTTGAGGTTTGTCATCGCTTTCCTCCCAAGAAGCAGGCGTCTTTTAATTTCATGGCTGCTGTCACCATCTGCAGTGATCATGATTCTAAATGGCTTTTAATATTGTATTGTATTATACTGTAATGGACTATCTTATATTGTTTATATTGTTTTATCTGATGTATGTTGCAATGGCCTGTGTGCCACATAATAAACTTATTTTGCTTGCTTGCTTGCTCCTAGGCTCACCTGTAATTCCTTTTCCTCCCCAGATATAGATGAGTGTCGCTTTGGTTACTGTCACCAGCTGTGTGCCAATGTACCAGGCTCCTACTCATGTACGTGTAATCCAGGATTCATCTTGAATGAAGATGGAAGATCATGTCAAGGTAGTAAGAACATATGAAAAAATTCTGTTGAATCAGACTCTATCTAGTCCAGCATTTTTTCCCTGCAGTGGCCAACCAGATGCCTTTGGGAAGCCAAGCAGAACACAAGAGCAATCCACCTCCCTGTTTGTGTTTCCCAGAAACTGATATTTGTGAGTCTGTTGCAAAGTTTTTGTTTGTAGGTCTTGTGGAATTAAATCAAAGGCTAGCATTTGTTGTTCACAGTTACCCATCCAGGTGTTTTGGCTGTCAGATTTCATTTGTCCCAGAAAACATTTTTTTATAACCTGGAATCCTCCACCCTAAGCTTAAAGTAATACATTAACCAAGCAACATAGATATAGAACTGTATTGGCATAATCCCCATCTTAGCCGTGATACTAGATGCTTGAGTAGATGGAGGCAAACCAAGCAAAACTTTACAAAATTATTTTGCACAGTTTCCAAGTTTTTTGTTTTCATAATTCCCCAGCTTCCCCCCCCCCCAAATAAGACAATAGTGGGATTACTTTGCCTAAATATACTTTTAAGGGAATGATCATATTCCCACATTTTGTTCTAGAAAAACTCAAAACTGTCTGTACAGATCTTGTAGCCTTCCAGCTGCCCCTGTCTGCAAAGTATATACCAAGATAATTAAAATATCTCATTTGTTCAATCACCTGGCCATCAAGGGACCACTTATGCTTTAAAGTTTAAAGGACACTTTCCAAACACTATAGCTTTAGTTTTAGCATAATTTATCTGAAGCTATTCCTTATGAAAATTTGTGCCAAAATCTTTCAGCAAGGGGCTATCATATCCTCCCTCAGTCTTCTTTTCTCAAGACTAAACATGCCCAGTTCTTTCAGGTTTTCCGCATAGGTTTTGTAGTTCTCAGAGTTTCAGGAACACCACCTATTTCTGTCCATTTAATGAAACAAGCAAATATTGTGTGTTTTAGTAGGTAAGCCAATCTTTAAAAGAAATTACTCTTAAAAGTTGTTTTCAAAGGACTTTCCGAGATGTTCAAGTCTTACTTTCAAGACAGCGCCCATCTCTTCAATTCCTTATCTTTTCCAACACGGCTGTTTGATTCCCGTACTGTTTTACTACTACTATTAACTCCAAATCTTATCTTCATGAAATGAAGTTTCTTGCTGTTTATAGTATTGCCAGGCAACTCTCTACACAGTCCTCAGGTTTGTATTCCTTGGTTGTGTGGTGTTGCATGTCCCAGATTTCCAGCAAGTTCTCAGCTTCTCACAGCAGAGGAGCCTACAATAGCTTGTTGAGGTCTGGCTCCCTTCCACCAGAGTCTGGGGAGAAAATTGTGGAGGAGTTCGCTGCAATCCAGGGCTGTACAGTTCTCTGTGGCAACCCTCTTCTTGTAATAAAAGACACTAATAATAGCACCTAAGTTAAAAGTCAAACTTTAAAACTATAAAAAGAAATAAAACAAATAGATAAAATAAAAGCAGAGCTGCTTAGGAGGGTGTGTGCTGCTGCACTCTACAGGAACCAGAAATCACCAAGCTAATCAATCCCAAATGTTGTAGACTTTCCTCCACCCCTTATTAAATTTGGCTCGCTTTTTCTGTGCTTTTTCCGATTCTGTAACAATCCTTGCAAGTGCTGTGACTAAAGCTGAGACAGTATTCCAAAAGTGTTTGCCCCATAGCTTTGTGTAGGGACACTGTGATATTAGCAGTTTTATTTTTAGTTTCCTTTTCCAACTATGCCCAGCGCGGAATTTGCCACACAATGGATCAACATTTTTCTTGAGCTATGTCATAACTTAGAGAAGACTTTGTTAGTCAGTCACCATCAGCTCAAATTGCATCTAAGTACATATGTGCATCACTTTACATTTAGCTTAATTGAACTGAGTTTGTCATTTTAACACTCATTTCTTCAGATATACTTTCAGAGCTCTTTTCAATCACTGTTCAACACTCTGAATAGTTTGGTGTCATTAACAAATGTGATCACCTTGCAGGCCATCATAATGCCAGATAGTAAATGGACAAGACAAGTACCAATTCCAATATAGGTCCTTGGAGGACACCATTCTTCCCTCCATTGTAAGAATGGTCCATTTGCCAAAATCCTGTTAGACAGTTATATATGCGCAAAATTAATTAGAGGAGTTGCCATGGCTAATAGATGAAGGGTGATCACAAATGGCTCCCCTTCGTCCTGGAAAGAGGTGACTAGTGGGGTGCCCCAGGGTTCTGTTCTGGGTCCCGTGTTATTCAACATCTTTATCAATGACTTGGATGAAGGAATAGAGAGTATGTTGATTAAATTTGCAGATGATACCAAATTGGCAGGCATTGCTAATTCCCCAGAGGACAGGATTAAAATTCAAAATGACCTTGACAGATTAGAGTCCTGGGCCAAAACTAACAAAATGAATTTCATCAGGGAGAAATGTAAGGCCCTACACCTAGGCAGAAAAAATGAACTGCACAGATATAGGATGGAAGACACCTGGGTAGACAACAGTACCTGTGAAAGGGATCTAGGAGTCTTGGTAGACCACAAGCTGAACATGAGTCATCAGTGTGATGCGGCTGCCAAAAAAGCCAATGCGATTCTTGGTTGCATCAATATGAGTATAGTGTCTAGATCAAGGGAAGTGATAGTACCACTCTATTCTGCTTTGGTCAGACCTCACTTGGAGTATTGTGTCCAGTTCTGGGCACCTCAATTCAAAAAGGATGTTGACAGCCTGGAATGTGTCCAGAGGAGGGCGACTAAAATGGTTAAAGGTCTGGAAGCAATGTCCTACGAGGAGTGGCTTAGGGAGCTGGGAATGTTTAGCCTTACAAAAAGAAGGTTGAGAGGGGACATGATAGCCATGTTTAAATATTTGAAGGGATGTCACGTCAAGGAAGGGACAGGTTTGTTTTCCAGGGCTCCAGAGACTAGGACACGGAGCAATGGTTTCAAACTACAGGAAAAGAGATTCCATCTGAACATTAGGAAGAACTTCCTGACGGTCAGAGCTGTCCGGCAGTGGAATAGGCTGCCTTGGAGTGTGGTGGAGTCTCCTTCTTTGGAGGTTTTTAAGCAGAGGCTGGATGGCCATCTGTTGGGAGTACTTTGATGGATGTTCCCGCATGATGGGGGGTTGGACTGGATGGCCTCAGTGGTCTATTCCAACTCTATAACTCTATGACTCTAAGTGTTGGTCACATGCCTGGTCATGTGCTCAGCTGTATGCCTGGCATGTTCCCAGAACCTTTTCAGTGAGCTGTAATCAGCTGTGGAAAGTTCTCTGATTTGTCCTGCACACATGTAAATATTCAACAGGATTTTGGCTACTAGCTGTCAGTATCTTCTTATGGTATAACTGTTAAGCTTGCTCTGATATCTTCTGTATGGGACTTTGTCAAAAACCTTTTGAAGGTCCAAGTAAACAATACTGTATCTATATAATTGGTCCACATGGTATTCATAAAAAGATGTATGATACAGGATTTATTACACAAGCCATGTTCATTTTCAGGAAGGCTTCTGTATGTTTGGTAATTATAGCTTTGGAAACACTTTTCACCAAGTTAGCCAGAACAGATATTAAGCAGACAGATGTGGACTTTCCAGGATCTCTAACCCAGCCCTGACATCTGATTTTATAAAAATTGACATTAAATTGGCCACTCCCCAGAGACAGTCTTTGGGACATGTTCCATATTTTTGTTAATGCATCAGCAATTTTACATTTGAATTATTGAAGAACTCTTGGATGGATATGCTGTGTACCAGGTGATTTGCTCAATTTCATTGTGTCAACAAGTTCTAAAAACTTCATCTCTTGTCCCACTGTTTGCCTTATTTCTTCAGAATTTGTTTCTAAATAATACCAATTCAGACGCAGATACTTGCTTTACATCTCTTTATACACACACACACACACACACACACGTTTTTATTGAATAAGTCATCATACCGTTTCAAAAATTACATAGCAAAACATATAAATATAAATGAATATATAAAATGATAATAAACAAGAATACATGCACATGAAATTACCTTTAAAACAACTGTTTAAAACAAACCCCACTGACACTCCAGGTAACCTCTTAGTGGTTATACCTAAGTAATGAACCTCTTTAATGGCATACCTCAACTAAACAGCCCCCTTATCCTGTTTCCTCAGGATTGCTACTTTTACAGCAAAAATTGCCACTTTACGAGTTAAATGGGGCTTATCCCCTTGCAGTAAATAAGTCAAATTTCTCTCATCAGTCCCAGCCCCCCAACACTCCAAATAGGGTGTTAAGTAAAGTTTTCTGATGTTAGCATATAATTGACAATGTAATAGATAATGTGCCAGATCTTCAGTTTTTGCTGTCCCACAAATACACATTTTGACCAAACTCCAGGAGGCAGTGGAAGACAGGAGGGCCTGGCGTGCTCTGGTCCATGGGGTCATGAAGAGTCGGACACAACTTAACAACTAAACAACAAAAAATACACAGTCTGTCCTGCATGGGAATGCCCTGATATCGGCCTTGTAAGATCCTTGTTTCCATTAGCTCGAAACGGAGGTGGATAAACATCATACAAATATCTTTTTTCATTGGAAAGAGCATGTATTTTTCTACCTGAAAAATGGTTTTAGACCTCGCTAGCCATTTCATAGATTGCACTGAAGATAAGGCCGCCATATCTGTTTGAGCTCTGATGTCAAACACTCTTTGTTTGAATGCATTTTTGTTGTTAGAATTACTTAAACTAATGGCCTGTATACAGATTAAAATAATTATTTCAGCTTCTTTTCAATTACATTATCCTCCGTTATGAACACAAACAAATGTAGAGCCCTAAATTCATGCATCCGTTTATGGATTTTGCTGCAGACAAGCTATAGTAATTTATTTATTTATTTTGCAAATAATGAAATTCCTTTTTCTGGTTCTCCAGCTGCAAAATCTTCAAAGCTTTCTGGTTTTTAAGGGTGAGAGGGAATCTCCTAGCAATATTCCCATTAAAAGTGAATTTAAGGGTTAAGTGTACAGTTTGCTACAGCAGAATCCTTCATATATTGCCCTTTCCCTCTCATTTCACCCTGCTGCTTTTGGCCAGGTTTTGTTATGATTGAAGCAGTCAGAGTCTTAAAATTAGTAGATAAACAAGGAAGCACCTGCAGGATACATTTCAGTTTTGTTTGCCATATTGGTCTGATTCCAAACAACATGCAGAATCTTTTCAAGATGTCACAGTGGTAAACTGAACTTTTCCAGCCATGAAAGCTTGTTTGCATATTATATTCTGAATATACAATCCCTTGCTGTCCTTTGAGGACGGTAGTAGGTAAATGGTGATAGTGGCTTTTCTGTCTCTGTCTTTGTGCTGCTGTCAGGTCTGGCTTCATGTTAAAAGATAGGCAGAGCACAGTAAAGCAAGAGTGATTCTTACCGGCTACAGGGTGTGGTCATGGCTCATATATCTTCTTTCCTTGTGTTCCATGTGAAGTGCAACTTGTACATTTTCCATGAAAACTCTTTACAACATCTTTGGAAAGCGAAAGATTCACAATATTCTATTATTTGCTATGTCAGGAGTCCAATGTCTTAGTGGAGAGACCACAGCTCAGTGGTGAGGCATATGTTTTGCATGCAGAAATTACCATATTCAGTCCCTGGACTCTCCAGGTTAGATGACCTCCAGTAGCACATTGCTGGCAAGTGCTCTAAGACCCTGGAGAACCATTGCCAATTGAAGCAGACAATATTAGAACTAGATGAACAAATCATTTGACTTGATATAAGAGACCTTCCTGTGTTTTGTACCAGATAGGTTTTTGTGCAGTTGAGGACAAGAAGGCAAATCCAGAAACAGAGCTGGTCTGTAGCCATCAGGACGTAGATACTGTAATTGGTCATACCAATGAACAATTCTTTATACAGTTTTAAGTACTGTAAGTTGTTGCCTGGGGTAGGGAAAGATAGGAATATATATAAATACAATCCCATCAGAGTTGTGGGAGGAGGGATATTCTGATTATTATTTCCTTTTTGTAAACAGATTGCTTAGAAAAATAATAATTTGATTGTCTTTAAAAACATTTTTTTACTGCTGTAAGCATTTATTAAACCAGAAACTTGAGAAAAACCTTTAATATTCTAACTACTCATTTCCCACAGATGTGAATGAATGTACAACAAACAATCCTTGTGTACAAAACTGTGTGAACACCTATGGCTCTTTCCTTTGCCGTTGTGACCCTGGATATGAATTGGAAGCTGATGGAATCAGTTGTACTGGTAAGTACTTTTCAGTACCATGGCTTTTGCTGGGGGACAGGAACGCCATTTCTCCATACATACTGAAACTCTTTTCATTATCACTACATGGCAGGCAAAAATTATGAAACTGAAAGATTAATAAGAACACCTGATTGAACAAAAAATTGATATATTCTTACAACAAATTAGCCAGAAAGGGGAACCAAATTGAGAAACACATTCACATCTAGATTATCCCTCTGGAGTCAGGTTAAATAATTCCCTTTTTTGGGGGGAATCATTAGGGCAAAATGAGGGAGGAAAGTGTCAAGAATAAAGGATGTCTGCCCACCACCACCAATGCAAGCATCATTGCAACCATGTTTTTTTAAAACATGGCAGAGTGGCAAAGGTAGTGCATGGAAGAGTGTCTCTCTAAACGGTTGGGGATAAAAGCCAGCAGTGCCTCTGCTTGTCTTATCTGTTTTGTCCTAGACAGTATTGTTGTGAAAGGGCTCTGATCAGACAGACTATTTAGCATACACATTCCAGAAGATACCACATGCCCATAGTAATTCATTACATTTGTACCTCAGTTTTCTGCCCCCGAAACATAAAGACATATACTGTATTGTTCTAAAGCACTAAGTGCCATTGCTTCTGCATTATACCATCAGGCAATGCTGCTGGTACTAAAAGTAATTGTGAGAAAGAGTGGCAAAGTATTGAAGACCTGACTTGCACACATACATATACAAACTGACTAGCCTGTTGCCATCAGGCACGGTGGAAGACATTGTTCTGTTAATAGTGTTGAAGTGATATTGAACTGCCAGACTCTGGATGGCATCAGATAGCAGAATGTCTTAAGACATGCCTTCTAGATGAAAATTAGCTTAGTCATGTGTAGTTGAGAAGCACTTGCAAATATGATGGTAGTGACCATAATAACTTCAGTTAATTGCTTTAAGCATACCCATTCTCTTCAGAAATTAACTGTTAGGCGTGGGACTTTTGTTTCTTTTGGATTGCAATGCCCACAATTCACTAGCAATTCCTCCAGGCAGAATCCCAAAAACTGCAGGCCAAAAACAGTAGCTGAATGAGGAACTGCACCTGCATGTAGCACTCTGTTTCAATTGTATTGGTCTTTCAAGAAGAAGGAAGCAGCTCCTGATGATGTCCAGGAGTGATGCAAGACTTCATAGAAGTCTCAAGGGAACAGAGTAGTGGCTTAGCCACTAGATGGGCGTGGCAGAAATTTAAAAATAAAATTAATAAATGGCATAGGTAGTTTTTTTGAGAAACCTCCTCTATAAAGCCTAGCAGGCAATGAGACTACCTATCCCATGCTCCCTTGATACTCTCAGGGACACTTCCACTTTCCTTCTTGAAAGACCAATATAATGGAATGGAAGTCCAGACCTTTAAATTACAATTTTTTTGCCTGCAGCTCCCAGGATTCTGCCTGGGGGAATTCCTGGTGAATTTTGGGAGTCACAGTCAAAAATAAATGCAATACATGTCAGTAGAACGGATAGATCCAATGGTGATGGGAGCAGAGAAATTCTTGAAAAAAATGATTCATTTGAACTGTGGCATTGGAGGAGAGCTTTACAGATAGCATAAGCCACAAGAAAGACAAAGAAGCAGTTTCCAGATTGAATTAAGCCTGAATTCTCACTAGTAGACCCGTAGTTTCATATCATGAGAGGACAAGACTCCTTGGAAAAGACAATAATGCTGAGGAAAACTGAAGGCAATAGGAAAAAGGGAAGGCCTAACATGAGATGGACTGGTTGAATAAAGGAAGCTACAGCCTACAGTTTGCAAAAGCTAAGCAGGGCTGTCTGAAGGCCGCTCACTCATATGACTGTCATAAGTCATAAATAACTTGACAGCACATAATAAGAAGGTGCTTTTGCATTTGCTTCAGTTTTAATACCTTAAGCATTTATTTTCATTTGAAAATGACTAGTTAAGGTTGTTTGTGTTCTGAAAAGGTCTCCTGTGCCTCATTAAATGAGAGTCCACTCAAGCTCTTGGAAAAATAACTCTAGTTTTCTTGATTTACCATAAACAGATGCAACATTTCCTGGCTGACAGTGAAAAAGAACATATGGTGCTTAGGCCAGTTTGAAAATAAAATCGACACTACAGACCCAATATCTGAAAAGGAGCAGGTGCCTTCTGACCTTCTCTGAATCTTGATCTCAAACAGTACCACCTTTTCTATGGGCATCCTACACACTTATTTTTGGCATGTAGTCTGAGGATCAGGTCCTCAGTGTTCTTAACTTGGCACTAAATAGTTATGAACATTGCTAGATATGTTCCTTTGTCCAGAATTTGAGTTAGCAGAAATTTGTGGGATGCAGAAAGATATGAGTTGAAGTGTTTTGGTGGTAGAATTAGACTACCTAAATACTAAACTATCTTTATTTCTGTTTTGCCTGAAATTACTTCGAACTATGCAAATAGTTTTTTTTAAAAACTTCACCCATATGCTTACTATTTTTCAAAGAGCATGCTTCTTAATCTGTGTGTCTCTTTTGCCTCCACCCAATAAGACAGGAAGGAATTAATTAAAAGTCATTCTCTTGGCTACAGTGCTTATGGTGTGGTATGCTGATAAATACGAACTTACATAGAAAAAGCAGATTTCTTTTCTTTCTCTTTTTTTAATTACTGGAAAGTAAACATCTGCTAATAAGACTTAGAAGGCTCAAGAAGAAAGTTTATTCTTTTGGCCTCCTCTGTCCTCTAGTTTCTGTCAGAAGTTGGTATCTGGGAATAAAAACAGCTTTTTCTCTCTCTTTAGTTTGGCCCTGCACCAGAATGGGCTTCTTTAGAAACTAAAGTTTACGTACTTTTTCTCCTCAAATGTATCAAATGAAATACATTTAAATTTGGTTTCAATCAAAGTTTAGGAAGACTCCTAAGTTACACCAACATTATGAAATCTTTTACTGGAATAGCGTCTGTAGTAGGCTGATCATAATTTACTGCCATTGTTTATATGTTCTTGATGTGATATGGAGTGGGGAGTGTTTACCCTGGGACAAGAAGGCATCAAAATCCTTTATTCAGAACGAGGAGGGCATTTTATTCAAGTAGGCTAACATAGGCTAACAGTGACAGAGGTGAACATATGAAGTCTAAGTGGTTTGTGTGTAGTGCTCCGGATCTGAGTAGGATGAAGAAAGAAAGGAAGAAAGGCAGCTTGCATCTGACCTATAGAAACAATGGTATAGGTAATTATATATGATGAACAATAATGTACAGTGGTGCCTCAACTTACGAACTTAATTGGTTCCAGAACTCTGGTCGTAACTCGAAATGGTCGTACGTCGAAGCACCATTTCCCATTGAAATGCATTGAAATGCAATTAATCCGTTCTGGGCGAAGAAAAAAAATCACCAAAAAAAAAAAAAATCACTGCAAGACCCATCGGAAACGCGATTAATCCATTCCAGCCAAAGGGGGGGGGGGGGGAAGCAAGCAAAGCGTGCAAGACCCATCGGAAATGCAAAAAAAGCAAAGCAGAAAGCAGGCGAAGCGTGCAAGACCCATCGGAAACGCAAAAAAAGCAAAGCAAAAAGCAAGCGAAGCATGCAAGACCCATCGGAAATGCAAAAAAAGCAAAGCAAAAAGCAAATAAATCGCGCAAGACCCATCGGAAATGCAAAAAAAGCAAAGCAGAAAGCAAGCGAAGTGTGCAAGACCCATCGGAAATGCAAAAAAAAGCAAAGCAGAAAGCAAGCGAAGCATGCAAGACCCATCGGAAATGCAAAAAAAGCAAAGCAAAAAGCAAAGAAACCGTGCAAGACCCATTGGAAATGCAAAAAAAGCAAAGCAGAAAGCAACCGAAGCGTGCAAGACCCATCGGAAATGCAAAAAAAGCAAAGCAGAAAGCAACCGAAGCGTGCAAGACCCATTGGAAATGCAAAAAAAGCAAAGCAGAAAGCAACCGAAGCGTGCAAGACCCATCGAAAATGCAAAAAAAGCAAAGCAGAAAGCAAGCGAAGCGTGCAAGACCCATCGAAAATGCAAAAAAAAGCAAAGCAGAAAGCAACCGAAGCGTGCAAGACCCATCGGAAATGCAAAAAAAGCAAAGCAGAAAGCAAGCGAAGCATGCAAGACCCATTGGAAATGCAAAAAAAGCAAAGCAGAACCCCGCAAGACCCATCGGAAATGGGGGGAAAAAACCAAAAAGCAAGGAAACCCCCCAAGATCCATCGAAAATGGGGGGGAACCCAAAAAGCAAACAAACCCCCCAAGACCCATCAGAAATGGGGGAAAAAAACCCAAAAAGCAAACAAACCCCCCAAGACCCATCACAGCATAGAAACATAACCCCCACAGCCCAAAACCACGTGCAAAACCCACCCAGAACAGTTTTTAAAAAGTAGAAAGCAGCACCTTACCTTACCAGGCAGTCCGAAGCCTCCTCCGATCGCACTCACTCTAACCGTTGGGGCAAAAGAGCTACAAAGAAGCAGCCTCTTCGCCTACCAAAGGTTAGCAATTTGAATTTCCCACCTTTTTTCCCTGCCTTTTTCTGTTCGTAACTGGAAGCTCCGGCTGCAAGTCGAAGCAAAATTTTGCGGCCGGAGCTGGTCGTAACTTGAAATGGTCGTAAGTCGGGACGTTCGTAAGTCGAGGCACCACTGTATAAGGTCACCAAGACAGCTAATGGATGGAACAGCTATGCTCTTTTCAAGCAGGATGATTTACATTTATGAGATGGATTATAATTTAAGATATACCCTGCCCCTAAAATGATATGAGAATCCTAAATAGTGAGAAAATGTCATAATGCTAGCCTTATAGAAAATGTCAGGTGAGAAATATGGGTTGGAACCATTACTGATGTTGGCTAGTAATTATCAGAGAAGAACCTATCACAAATGAAGTATTAACCTTTCATAATTCTAAATTTGCAGATATGGATGAATGCAGCTTTTCAGAATTTCTATGTCAGCACGAATGTGTCAATCAGCCAGGCAGTTATTACTGCTTCTGCCCTGCTGGTTACGTTCTTCTTGATGATACCCGATGCCAGGGTAAGAATATTTACCAAGTTGTGATTTTGAAAAACAAACAGAAACTGTATTAGTCCCCTTTTTTTTTTTTTTGGAAAAAAAGTAATAGTTAATAAAGTAAAGCATGATCATACTTTGCAAAGTAAAATCTAAGCAGTGGTACAAATTGTATTGTAAGCAATACACATTTGGAGCTGTTTTGAACTGTTTGAGCAGTATCATTAAATTTAATGGGCTTTCTGGCCTATGCAACCATTCTCCAGGGCAACAAAAGGTTACAAAACAGGTCCCATGCTATTCTCATTTTCCCCTCCAACAGTGAAGTGGCAAATGTCCCAGTGACCTTATCAGAGAAAGTTGACTCTGTACAAAACATGGTGTTGTTTACTACCGAGCATTGAACAGCAGTGAATGCATTAAAATACTTGACCAAGTAACCATGTTTCAAGTCAAGGATGCTGTTCTTCTGTGTGTATCCATTTCCCTTTGGCAAGTGTAATTGGAAACAAATGTTGAATTACTTACTGTTGGCAGAGCTAAACTGTTGCACAGAAACTTTCTTTTCAGAAGATTTTCCATCCCTTGTGCTCTCTACAGGATTTAATCTGGGTATACATATAACACTAATCTGTTTTCTTTAAATATCAGTGTGGATTTGTGTGCCAGAGGTTCTTCCATGTTCAGTCAATATCAAGAGGTCAAGACCAGAAAGTCTCCCTTCCTTGTTCAAGAAGCAATGCTGTCTATATAGATGTCATGAGGCATTGTGAAGTAGCTCCCTCTTCTCACTTTTTAATTCCATGCCTGAAACTAATAGGGGGTGCCAAATTTTAGTAAGCTTATCTACTTATATTTCTTCTTTAAGGGGTCTAACCTGTGTGGTCAGTTTCTCCATTAATGCTATTGTCCAAATCCTATCTAGGTATCTTTGGAAGGAAAGCCCTTGAGCATTCTTCCAAGTGTGAGCAATTTCAGTTCTTGCTGCTCCCATGAGGATCGCCACCAATTTTTTATCTGATAAATTCCCTTCAGTAAATAATGAAAACAATAATAAGGTTTCATTGGGAATTATTTTTGGGTGTGTTACTTTTTCTAACCATTTTATTACCTCATGCCAAAATGGTTCCACCTTCAAACAGGAGATCCATATATGTTCTAATGACCTCTTTTTTGTTTAAGCTCTTATCTGGTATAATCTTATTGATTTTATGAAGTTTTGTAGGGCATAAATGCCCCTATGAACTGTTTTTAACACCATTTGCCTACATTTAGCCAATATTGATTTATACAGTTGTCCACGTTTTTTCTGCTATATTAATATTTAAATTTGTTTCTCAAACTGTTTTTGTTCCCATATAATTACCATATTCTTTATTAACAATATTTTTATAAATTGTTGAAATTAATCCTCCTTTTTAATTAAAATCTTCTATTCAATAGTTTTCTAATGCTGGAAGCGCTCTAATAGGACCTGAGGTATTATACGATTCATTTGCAAAAAAAAATTATTCTGAATTAGTTGAAACCAATTACTTATTATTTGTAACTGTCTAATTGAAATTAGTTTTCCCTGTATACATAGGTCTCTAATCTTATAGATTCTAATTTCCTTCTAATGTTTAAACTGTGCATATTTGTCTTGAAATTTAAATTCAGGAGGTTCAAAAAAGGGACATAATGAAGATATAAGGGGAGCAAGAATTATTGTATATTTACACCATATTTGAATTGCTTCACTAGAAATAGAGTTCTGTATTTGAACCCTATTCCTTGGCAAATTTGATGCATATAAATAAGAATTAATCACCTGCCCCTCCCCCGGTCCATTTGGATTTTTAAAAGGGAAACAGTTCAGACAGCAGATATATTTGCTGATTTCCCAATGGGACAGCATCCTGTACCACCTCAAACACATGATCAAGATGTCAGCACAGGGAATGCCCCCCATACAATGATTCAGCCATTCACACAACCAAAAATGGGTCAAATAACAGGGCAATATATAGCAATTTTAAATAAACAATTTCCTAATGGGAAAAAAGTGTGAGTTTCCTCTGCGCTTAAAACAACATCATAAACTCGGGAAATTTTGAATCAATTTGCATTGTGCTAAACCTGGAGTATCTGGAGGAGCATGCTTCAATGCAGTTGCACTCTTAATTAGGAAATGACTGAACAGCTCTACTGACAGCACTGTACAAAATACAAAAACAAGGAATGAATCTTGTGTACATAACCCAGCAATCACAGTGCATTAGATATATTCAACATGGACTGCTTGACAGAAGCAAGCACACATAGAGTATGGCAAGGCAAATTATATGATTTGCACAACAATTCTTGAGATACAGGGGTCGGGACAGAATGTTTAGCAAGTTAGTTTAACACTTGCTTTGTTTCCCCATGTTTAGAGCTTGTATAAGGAGGTGAATTTTTTTACCTAATTCAGGGTCAAATATGAAAATGTAACATTTGCAAGATACTGACCCATTTCC
The DNA here is from genome assembly GCA_037013535.1 of Intellagama lesueurii. Taxonomy (NCBI): domain Eukaryota; kingdom Metazoa; phylum Chordata; class Lepidosauria; order Squamata; family Agamidae; genus Intellagama; species Intellagama lesueurii. The sequence goes on from JBAJHW010000001.1 coordinate 26,447,779, forward strand.
TGTACTGGTCCCCCCCTCTTTTTTGTTTTATTCCAGACATGGCATAAATCAGGCTAACATATGGATTGTTGTTTCTTGGCCAAATATACATTTGGTTAATTGAGTGGCAAATATATTTCAAGATCAGGTTGTACATGAGATGTGTGACTAGCTTAGATATTGTGGCAGTATGATTGCCCACTTCTGCTCACCATCTGATTACAATCTTGACACACATTCTTCACAGCTAATGAATATAAATAAAATGGAATTGGCTGGGAACACCCCACAGAGTTCCCAGATTCCAGCACCCAGAAACAATGTATTGTGTTAAGTGCTCTTTACTGAAGCAACCCAGGTGCTTTTGGATGAGAGAACACTGGAGAATTATGCCATTTTCATAACAGCCGCTTAAAAAAATGTAAATATATATTTATATTGATCATGGAAGAACAAGCACATACTCTGTATGTTTGTTGTATTATCACTTCTCTGCCCACCAGGCCCTCTAAAGCACTGTACAATACAATACATAAGACATTATTTTAATACAGTCAGCCAAACTCAAAAGCCAGTTTTAAGAACCAAAGACCAGATGGAAAAATCAAGTTTTAACTGCCTACCAGAAGTTGATCATTAAACTAGCACCACTTCCCTTAAAAAAAACACCAAATAGCCTCAACTTCTAGTGTCTCTTCTTCCAGCCTCTCAGGAAACTGTCCTTCCTTGCTAAGCACAATGCATCTGAGCAGAATATTCTCTCTATATATTCTAAGCCTTGTTCTCATTTCCATCCTTGTTGGTAGATGTACACTGGCTGTAATAAGGTATTCATCACCATGGGACATCTTTCCACCATCAGTGCACAACTCACTGTCCAATTAGTGCACAAGTATACACTGGATTCCCAGTATGATATAGTGGATAGAGTGATGGACTAGGACTCTGGAGAACAGGGTTTGATTCCCCACTTGGCTATGAAAACTCACTGGGGGAATGGAACTGGTAAAACCACTCCTTAAATATCCCACTTACCTTGAAAGCCCTATTAGAGTCACTATACATTGGTTCTGACTTGACAGCACAGAACACACATATAAACAAGGCTGAAATCCAGTTGCTTAGTGTAGTAAATCACAACAGGAATAGGCCTGTTGAATCAGTGGGGCTTGCTTGCTTCCTTTATTTATTTATTTAAAATACCCCACCTTTCTCCTCAAAGGGACCCAAGGCCGCTTACAAACAATATAAAAAGTAGAAAAACAAACAAAAGCAAAAAAGAAAACAACTAATCATATACAGAAACACATAACTAGATATACACTAACACCAGCAGCCCAACTCTTAAGCAGTCACTGAGAAAAAGCCTGTCTAAAGAGAAAAGTATTGGCTGTCTGTGAAAGGATAGCGAAGAGGGGGCCAGTCTAATTTCCCATAGGAGGGAGTTCTACAGCTTGAGAGCAGAGATAGAGAAGGCCCTCTCTCACGTCCACACCAAACACACCTATGAGAATGGCAGGACAGAGAGAAAGGCTTTCCTTGATGGTTCTAAAATGCAGGCAGGCTCATAAAGGGAAACACGGTCTTTCAAGTAGCTGTAGCTATAGTTGTTTAGGGTTTTCTAAATCAGAATCAGCACTTCGTATTGTGTCTGGAAACAGATTGGCAGCCAGTGGAGCTGTTGTAACAAGATTTATGTGATCCCTGTAACCAAGCCTAGTTAATAATCTGACTGTGGCATTTTCAATATGCTGTAATTTCTGAACACTTTCCAAAGGCATCCCCATGTACAGTGTGTTACTGTAATCCAAACAGGATGTAACTAAGGCATGTGTTACTGTGGCTAGGTCAGACATTTCCAGAATGGGCACAGCTAGACCACTAGTTCAACTATGTAATTGCATTCCTGGCCACTGGAGAGATCTACGCATTCAGGCTTAGGGACAAATCTAGAAGCAAACCCAAACTGTAGACCTGTGTTTCAGAAAGAGTGTAACCTCATTCAGCACAGGCTGAAACCGTATTCTTTGATCTGCTCCTCAACTGACCAGGACCACCTGTGTCTTGCCTGGATTAAGCTTCAGTTTATTCACTTTCATCCAGTCCATTACTGATACCAGACAATGATTTTGAATCAAAACAGGTTCCTTGGAATTAGATGGAAATAAGATATAAGAGTAGGACATCACCCTCATATTGATGACTCTGAACCCCCAAACCCTGGACAACCTCTATCACCAGCTTCATGTATATGTTAAATAGCATGAACAGAAGTCTGAGGAACACCACAGGCCAAGGCCAAAGAGTCAAATAATAGTCCACCAGCACTGCCTTCTGAGTTCTCACATCCAAGAAGGACTAGAGCCACTGTAGAACAATGCATCCAAGTCCCATCCCATAGAGATGGGCCAGAAGAATACCATGATCGATGGTGCCGAAAGCCACTGAAAAGTCCAGCAGCACCAAGAGGGACATACTTCCCCTACTGAGTTCCTGGGATAAGTCATCCACCAAGCAGACCAAAGCTGTCTCTGTTCCATTGCTTTAGCAGGCCTACTCTAGTTGTGTCTTACTAAGCAAAGCAACAGAATTTCAACCAACAAAGTAAAAGCAGAGTTGTGTTCAGTTAATGCATTTTGCATAACACTGTGGGATAAATTAGGTTCAGATAATATAACGAGGAGGTATCTGGCTGTGGAGCCAGAGTTTGATTCCAAGCTGTCTCTCCCAGCAGTACAGACAGCCTGACTGCCTTTGAAGAAGTAAGTATTAAACCACTTTTAAGTACTTTTTACTTTGAAAACCCAGGAAAGGGTAGCCATGTTAGAACTGATTTGACAGCATGCTATCATCATCAACAACATTATCATCATCATCTGCATTGTGGATTTCACAATGAGTGGGCATTCATATCTACATATCTAATGCTCTCTATTTACTACACCTTGTGTATTACACCTGGAGAAGTATCTTGAAGAAACTTAAGGTTTATTTATATTAATCATTTTATCTGTCACTTTAAATGAAAAAAATGTGCTTTATAGTTTATGAAAGTATACTATTTGATTTTTTTTAAAGATGTTAATGAATGTGAGGTTGGAAACCACACTTGTACCTTGCAGCAAACTTGTTTCAATATCCAAGGAGGATTCAAATGCCTAGACCCAGTAAGATGTGAGGATCCCTATATCTTGATCAGTGAAAAGTGAGTAATATATTTTAAAAGTGCAAAGGTATTTGTCTTCATGGGGTGGATGGTTACTTCGTTGTAACAGCTGCTGTTAGCTATATACTACATAATCCTGATTTAGGGCTTCTTCTCACGTTAGTATACTTAGTGTACAATGAGAATATGCAAGACAGATGATTTTTTTAAAAAACATGTATATCACATAACTGTACTTGTGAGAAATTTAAGATTGGCTATGGATCCTGGCAAACTCAAGTTTCGTTGTCATAATATGTACGTAAAACTGCTCATATCTTAAATAATGAATGAAACACAAATCTTATGACAGACATCCATCCCTATACTGGTATTTTCAATATACAAAATGCAATTAGCACTTGGCATTTTATTTGCATTAGCCTTATGTCTTAGCAAGATGAATATAAAATTTGCAAAGATATAAAGTCAACATATTAAAATCAAGATAATAAATGCATATACATCAGATATTTATATCTATGTCAAAATTGAACAAGCAGATCAATTTTACTATTTTTATGTTACTATTTTAAAATCATATTTGACCTAATTTTAATTTCTGCTGCTAAAAATTTAGCTGACTGTACTGTCACCTGTTTATCTGGGTCTGCAAGAAGAAAAGATACGTAACTTAACTAGCAAGGGGCACTTCTCTATAGAAAGAGCAAAACAGTAATACATGGGCAAGCATTTCAGCAGCACCTCCAAATAGGAATATGTCATTTTGTAATGGAATTCCTCTGAAATGACCCTCAAGTAGCACTGAAGGCATGACATTAGGTTTTGCGTATTAAAACACCCTTCTATATTTTTGGAGATAACGGCACAATGCAGATATTGTGCCATTGATTTTGGACAACTTGTCATGGAGCAGTAATACCAAGAATATTATTTATTGGTGGCAGACAAATTATTTTGGTGTTCAATATACAAGATGTTTATCAATGTAAAGCTTGTAGATCTTCCATGACTTTCATAATACAATGCGCCCAGTCTATTCCATTAGAACATCGCACTTCAGGTCAGTTCCCTCGTAGTTCTATAGAAATTATCAACAGCAAAATTATCAACAGCAAAATGCTCCTTATTCCTTTGCTCTTGTTCCTTGTTCTTTTTCCCTGTTTCTTTATTTCACATTATACATTTACACGATGCAAATCTCTATACTGACCCTTCATATATGTTTAACCCTTATCTCATTTTTCACTGGTGGCTTCTCTGCTTTTATGGTCTTTGCAAATCTGAAAGGATCCTATCTGTTGTCTATTACATGTAACCAAAATTTCATTCAAAACTGTAATCTGTTTCCCAGTGTGGCCCAGAGTGACCATACCTATTTATAGAACCACTATGAGTGATAATATGACTAATCTCAAATTGTGATGGTTCACATATTACAGAGCCTAAGCATAACTGGTCACTGGATGGGCATGCTATTGAGCAGGTACACTTATTTAAATATTTGGGCCTTCAATTTTGTGAGAAACACTCCTGGAGACAGCATTTAAATGCTACCATCTTACTGAGCACCAGATCAATAAGGCAATTTAAAAGATTTTTCTATGGCAGAGGGGGCCAGCTGGTAAATCCTGCTCTCAAGGTGTTTGTTGTCAAAATTCTAGCACAAATGCTCTACGGGACAGAACTATGGGGAGAGCCAGCGAAGCCCAAATTAGAAATCCTGCAGAACAAATTCATGAGGCTGATACTGGGGCTCCCCCCAGGAACTCCCTCAGCTCATCTCAGAGCTGAGTTAGGCCTACCCTCAATTGCCACTAGAATCGATCTGGCTTATTTTAGATATTGGCATAGACTGAACAGCTTGGAGGACTCCTCCCTGACAAAGTGCTGCTGATTAGAACAACTAAATTCTGGTGGATGGGCACAACAATGTCACCAAAAATTAAAGGTTTACAACCTTCTGATGGAAAAGTTCCGTAGTTTAAGCTGTCGCAACCTTAGAAACTGGATCATTGATCTTGATGCCAGTCAGGATAGGGTGGCTATTGTTGGGTCCCGTTTTTCTACCTGGTATCCCCAACTTCAGGTGAATCACAGAAAACCAAAATATTTTGAGTCATTGACTTTTCCCCAGATTCGCAGAGCTTTTACAGAACTTAGATTTGGACAGATGACCTCAGCATACCTCGAAGGGAGATATAAAGGAATCCCAGTTGAGGAACGAAAATGTGTTTTTGGCTGCAACCAGATTGAGGATCTAACTCATTACTTACTGTTCTGTCCTCTCTATAAAAATCCTAGAGAAAGATTTCTGTCACCCATCATTCAGATGTATTTTAACTGTACCACCACTGAAACAGTAGTAGGATTGCTTGCCGATACACAGTTGCACATTACATATGCTGCAGCACAATTTGCACTAGCAGCCAAGAAGCTCAGGCTTCAATTTGTCAAGGATCACAATGCCACATAAACGCTGAATACAGTGGACTGACATTATACGTTATGACAATATTCTTAGACTGGGTTTTATTGGTTTTATTGGTTTTAAGGTAATTACCTGTTTTAATTGGATTTTATATGCTACAGTAGTCAGTACATTGTAAAGGTCTATGGCCAGAAACAATAAAGTTTATATGTATGTTACAGAACAATGGTTTTTGTAGTTATATAGTCAACATATACAGTAGTGGCAAAATAGTAGCACCTTCTCAGCTGCATTCAGCAGCCTCTATGAGCTCTGTTTCTCCAAAATACAGGCTGCTTGCACACTTTGCAGTAAGATGAACAGTAGTTGATATACACAACTGAAGAGAGCTGTATTTTCACTATTTTCACTATTTTATTTAACACTAACAGGGTAACAGAGATAAAACATAATTCCTTGCCAGATCACCAGGTGGCAGGAGACTCAGCTATATGTATAATTACGCTAGGAAAAAATGATTATGAAGCAATGAGAATATTTGCCATTAATCATAGTGCCAAGTATACTCCAGTAATCCATTCAAATATTTTAGAGTACTTTTTAAAAACTTCAAACTGTTTCATAAAGAATGTTAATGGTACATTTTCTGTATCTCTTTCTGTATTGATTTAGTTTAATAGTTATGTAAAGATTTTCAGACTGCTCTACATAATGGTGTTCCCTGCCTAAAAAATTAAATTCCACATATCAAAACAAATAAGCAAAGATTTCAGCCAAATAACAAGGTAGACGCCAGGACCAAAAAAAAATTCAAATAATCTGAAGAAAGCACCTATCTAGATTCAAATAATGTATCTGACACTAAAGAAATCAAATAATAAATTATGTTTATGTATTACTGTAGGTTAGATAAACTATGGGATATAATTTGGTTTGAGATATAATAAGGTCATGCTGCTTACCTGTAACTATAGTTCTGAAATTGACTTTTTTTACTATTAAAGGCTTCCTCCTCATTCCGAGGCTCGCAAAGTCTTCCCTAGGGCAAAAGAGAGCCCTAGGAAGCCTCAGAACTTGAAAGGGGCAATAGGATTGGTTTACATTAATTATTTAAATTTATTTAAATTAAATAAAATAATTATTTCTACACAAGATCCAGTTTATGCCAGTCTAAATTTATGCAACAGGATTTTGCACATTAAAATATAATGTTCTTTTAGGTGCTTTTTGTTTTTATTTTAGTCTGGTTAAGCCATTTAGTCTGGTCATTATCAGGGCTGTTTCATCCTCCATGGCTCTGCTGAGAGGAGCTGAAATGCAAGACATTATGTGAGCTCACAGATGACTGCCTGAAGAACGTATATTTGGAGCATTCCAACAACTGCTCTGCTCATGCACAGTTGATGATGGTTCATGGCTCATGGTCTTCACAAACCATGAACCATGCAAGTTTTACAAAAACGACCCATTCATGGTTCATTCAGTTCCAGCCCATCTCTAAATAAAGGTGCTCAAACTGAATGGTTTGGTGCCCATTATTATGTGATGATAAGGACTCATTTAGAAAGCCATATGCCAGAATGAATTTGCGAGCCTTTAAAATGGTTAATCAGAAGTAAATCCGAGTGAGAATGATAGGACATCTGCTGAGTTCTAACTGTGTGTAGCTTTCTCCAATCTCCTGGATGTGTTTGATTAAACCTCCCATAATCTCCAGCCATCTTAAAAGATGGGAATTGTAACCAGGTTAGGGAATGTTAATGTATATGGATCTGAAGCTGTGATAGGACTTTTTGCTGTTAAAGATAATAGCAATAACAGCAGTAAGAATGACACTATTACGTATTTTTGTTCTGCCAGTCACTGTATGTGTCCAGCTGAAAATCCTGGTTGCAGAGACCAGCCATTCACCATTTTGTACAGAGACATGGATGTGTCAGGACGCACAGTGCCCTCTGATATATTTCAAATGCAAGCCACGTCCCGCTATCCTGGTGCTTATTACATCTTCCAGATCAAATCAGGAAATGAAGGCAGAGAATTTTACATGCGGGTAGGTGGGATTTTGTAACAGGATCTTATAGTTTTCAATTCATATATGTAATTTTAGACAATCTTTCTTCATTTTTAATACTGTCTAAAGCATAAAACCATGCTGTTTGTAATGAGGGCTATGCCACTCACAGCTTCTGTAGCCAAGTACTGTGTAATTTTCATGGTATAGTTGCATTATGGACCATCAAGTTGGAACCAACTTATAGGGACCCAATAGGACTTTCCCTATTTGAGATATTTAAGGTGCATTTTTACCAGTTCTGCACGCCGATGAGCTTCCATGGCCTAACAGGGATTCAAATCACAGCCTCCTGAGTCCTACGTAGTCTGTCACTCCACCGATCACACCACAATGGGTATCATGTATACAATACAGGCTTACAAATATTAATAAAATGAATAGCTATCAACATAGAGCTTGCTTCATGCTAATACATGTTTATCCAGAAGTAAATCTCAATGAGTTCCAAGTAAGCATGTGTGAGATTATAGTCCAATCACATACGTTGTACTAAATGTCTGAGGCTGAGTTGGAAGAATATCATTTGTAACTTATAACTGCTTCTTTTGGTAATCATCTAAGGTACACTTCCACTTATCATAGGTGATCAAGTGACTCCCTTTTGACAAGCCTGTACTGAAGCACTAGAATTCAGAATCCCTGTTTGGGCATCCAAAAATTATGATGCACTTAATTGATTGAGGGTGCAACTAAACAGTCAGGTTGGAGTGGGTTGGAGCAAGTTAAACAAGACTGCTATTAGTTATGATAAGGTTGCTTTGAGTTCAGGGTGATCGTTGCATCCACATGCAAGGAGGGGAGACATGAGAGGATGCAGGGGCTAAATAGGTTTGCTTTGAGGTGCAGTTTGGTTTCCCTTCCCAAAATCACCTGATTCTTGCATCCACATGGAGCAGAGAAAAGCTGGGGAAAAATTATTGATTAGTGGAATGTCAGTGAATTGCCTTATCATAGCACTGGGCTTTTAACAACCAAACTGCATCTTCTTCTGTCTCCTCCTGCATGGAAACCTGGGGTTTTTTTTACTTTACTGTTTTACTTTTTAACTTTATTGATAAGTGGCATGGGGAATCTGCTTTGGGTTGATCCTGACATTAATATAAGTTGGAAATGAACCAAAACAGAATGATTCTACTCACACTAAAAAAAAGAGGAAAAAAAGAAAAAAATGCCCCTGCCAGGGACCCCAAAAGGGCAGGCATGAATAACGGTTGTGTTGGTACATGTTTACCAAAACACTGTGTGATCACCAGATTGTGGAATGAAATGGCCTGTTCCCAAAATGGTCCAGACTGTCTGATTGTACCATTATTTAGAAATGCATCCCAAAGACAACATAAAACATAAGAGGAATGGTACGAGTACTAAATGTAAGCCTAAATCAAGATATTTGAACAATTTCTAGGAAGTGTTGGTGTTCAAGCTTTGGTTAAAGCACAGCTGTCTAGCAAAGTTTGACCATGAAAATATGGATGATATCCAATAGTCATCTTTGGCCAATATTAAAAATCACTATTGAGAATTATGCAATGTTTAGAAAATCTCAGTCTTATGCCTTTGTGTTTTCCACACAGCAAACTGGACCTATCAGTGCCACTCTAGTGATGACTCGTCCTCTGAAGGGGCCACGTGAAATTCTGTTGGACCTGGAGATGATCACTGTTAACACTGTCATCAACTTCAGAGGAAGTTCTGTCATTCGACTGAGGATATACGTGTCACAATATCCCTTCTAACCTTCAACTTTCATTGCTTCCTTTTAAAAGAACATTATCTTTTGGAAAGAACATTATCTGTTTTCTGTCAAAACTTTTTTTCTCAGGAGTCAGTACTTCTAATAACTCAACATGAAATCAGTATTAAAAAGTTCTCACCCTGGCTCATGTTCCAGTAAAGGGCCAAGCTTCATGGTTTAAAGCTGTCTGAGCTCTGCATTATCAGTGGATTCCATAAGCATTTCTCATTGATCACATGTTTCGAACGATCTTTGGCTTGCTTTACAAACATCTTGCAAGTTGTTATTATTAGCTTTCAAAACTGTGAAACTCTCCATCTTTGTAATGGCATTACTGCTCAGTAAAGGTACCAGAGAAACCACAGAAAAAAACCTAATTTTGGCTGTTCTGCTCTCTTGTCTTTCATTTTGAAAAAGAAGGTAGAAAACAAGCAACAAACTATCTGTACAATTGGGGAAACACTGCCATTGTATCAAAAATATATGTGGAACCATCAATTCTGATCCTTTGAATAGGATCTCAATGGGGAACAGTCTTGTGCTGGTCTTCTTTTGATTTTTCCTAATGAAAATATTTTCCTTCCATTTAAGGAAATGGAATCTCTACTGGGTTCTCTACTGCATGGAATATTTGGCAAGGATCTGTGGAACCATGTAGTTAATGAACTCACCCAGAGAACTTCATGTTTTTGCTTCTTGAACAGCCCTTACCTATGACATATGGCAACCTCTTTTCAAAACTGAGATGACTTGAAAAACAGCTTTCAACATGGCATCAACATTTGTTGTTCAAATTTTAAAAGTGAAAAAAGCACCCAGCATTTTCACATTAATTAGACATAAAGGAGTTCTTTGGATCTTACTCTTAAGAACAATTGGTTTTTCAGAAAGAAGAGAGAGAAGAGAGAGAAGAAAAGAGATCACTGGCTGGTAAATGTTAACATATTTATTGTAAAATATATAGGGCTTGATAATCCATTTATATTTCTGGGTTTCATATCACCAGCCACAAGGCAGCCTGCAATTAGATAATGACTGGCATTATAGAGCATAACAACAAGCACATGGTCACATTTCAACATTTTTAGAGTTAAACTAGATTATATGCTTAGTATGTTTCTGGAAGAGGTACAGTATTTCCTCAAGTGATGAAAGATGTCTCTTTGTTACAGCTCTTGACCTTTGTCATCTATGTATCTTGCATTTAGTGTCCATACGTCTCTGTGACAATTCTGTTAGAGACGAGCAAATGCATTCCTTGTAGAGAATACACATTTCCCTTGATGTTTAGTTTGACCCTTAAGCATAATCTGCTTGCTGAACACTTAGAAGTGTCTTTGTTTTCTTCTGTGAGTAGAGAAAGACATGTCTATGGGAACAGCAGGTCTGAGTACAGTTTCCAGCGTCTCCAGTTAAGCAGGAGAAGGCTTGATGTTTTGAACCTTTGGCTTGATGTTTTGAATGATGTCACTCATACTCTTTACTATCTGCTTTGCTTGTGGGGTCTGATCAGAGTTGCAAGTCAAAACTTCTGAAAAGCCAAAGGATCTCCACCTTTGGGTTACAAGATCTCAGGAAGTCAACTGGAGAGGATCTCTGTCTAGTAACTAAAAAAGCTGCTACCAGCAGGAGTAGACAAGGCTGTGCTAGATAGACCAATAGTATAATCTAGCATAGGGTAGTTTAATACGCTGATCCTATAAGAATTAAATCATGTGAACTAGCTACATATTTCCTATGACTGCCCTCTATCTGTATATGCATCCCAAATGGCTGGATTTTGCAGCCACAAATAGAATCAAGCTCAATAGCACTATACACTCAGCAGTTCATGCTCAAAGTAGCCATTATGTAAGATTATGTTTATTTGTTTTGAGAACTTTTACGTTTTGAATATCCCAAGGTAGAAATATTTCACTCTCTTCTGCTTCTATTAAATTGCAATTGTGCTTGAACTGCCATAGGATTTATATAACGTGAACTAGCTACATATTACCTACAACTGGTTTCCATCTGAATATGCATCCAAAGTGGCTGGATTTCTATTACTGCGCAGTAGACAACTTACCCAGTTAAACCAATTAAAATGTGATGAAGATTTTGATTTTCCTGGGATTTATGAAGAATATAGTTGTCATTCTGTGCATGCATGGGGAACCTATTAACAGGATATTAACAGACCCAAACATAAATTCTTATCACACACACACACACACACACACAATGAAAAGCTGTGAATATGGCTGCCTTCTAAACAAAACTTACTATCTTCTGTTTTTGTTTAAAGAATTGATTTCCAGCTTCAGCAGTTAATACATGTTCTTTAAAATCATTTCAGTAGATCTGATTAACAATAGACAATAGGTTTCTTACTTGATTTTGGGAGCTTGGGATTTTATTCTATCTTAGCTTAGATATACAAAGCATTTTCTGAGAAAGAAATATATTTCTCAGGAGCAAATTTTAAACATTCAACAGGATTCTATGCTGGTTAGATTTTTTTTCTTATCACATAATATGTGATCCTGTGATTGTATTCCTGGTTCAGCTATGCTCAATGTATACCTTGTTTAATAAGATAATGTTTATAGGATCATTTTTCGTTGTCTAAACTTCAACATTTTAGGCTCTCCAAACTCTTATTCAAAGCAAGCACAGATGTACAGATCAGAAGGAAGCAAGGAGTTTTTATGTGGTTGCATATAGCTTTGGAACCCTCAGTAACCTCCACCTTAAGCAATTAAATATGGATTCATAAAATGTATAATGTTAGCATAGGCTGTTACTTTGCTATGCCAGCACACCAAGTAAAGCTTCTGGTTTGAATTCTTGAATGAAGAAATTTGAAACATTCTCCCAGGTTCCCCCACATGAACATTTGCCTCTTTCAGAATATAACAGTAAACTGTATGTCCCATGAGCAGGAGGCTCAAGGAAAGATTAGAAACAGTTTCTCCTTCTCTAAAAGAGGAGAAAACTGGAGTTTCTTGTTATGTCTAAACTCTTGTTATGTTTAAGCAAGCCACATAGTGTATTATAATCTTGGTTTTTTAAGCAAAACTATAGTTTAAAACATCTAAATTTTCCCCCTCCCCTCATTCAAGCAGAACAAAAAAATTGTCTAAAATCAGAAGTAAATGTTTCAAATTTCCTTGTAACTGAACTGGTGTGGGAGCAGGAACATGAAAGCTAGAGGCTTACTGTTACTTGGGCATGTAAGGTTAAACTATAGCTTAATGTTGCATTGAAACAAGTTTTTGGGTGCAAGTAGAAGAATATTAAAAGCCAGTGTGGTGTCAAACTATGATTCAGGAGACTTGATTCAAATCTCCACTTAGCCATGCAAACTCACAGAGGAGATAGCAATGATAACCACTTCTAGAACATCTCATGTATCTCAAACATCCTACTGGCGTTGCCATAATTTGGAAGCAGTTTGATGACATGTAACAAAAGAAGAGAACATGCAGCAGTTCAATATCCAGATGCATACCAGCTGCTCGTAAAATCACTTTGCCTTCTCTAACGCAGTTTGCCATTTGCTGTTCCTTGAGCAAGCATTAACATTGTCATGATTATTCTCCCCCACCCCCTCCCCAGATTTATATCTTTCACTATATTTTGTGATAATGTAATATTATCATAGTACAGTAAGAGACTCTTGCTAGGGCTATCTGGGCACCAACGGATAGATGAACTACATTTTTTTTCTTTGCCCTTCAAAAACGCACATAATCACTCAGTGAGAAAGATCCCTGTGAAAAGGTGCAAAGGAATTTATTAATTTATCAGTGAGTTCTCCATGAAAATTCTACTGAAATGAATGAAAATTAGTTAATAAAAGTAATGCTGTTTGGCAGTTCACATTCATTTTAGTGGGGTTTCTAAAAGAGAGTTATATGACAGACTGTGCAATTTGGTCACAGTAGTCATGACTTCTGGTTTCTTCCCTTTATTACCCAATATTTGCCTTCATCTAATGCATGCGCTAAGTAATTACTGATTTAGGAAAATATCCAGATAGTTCTCATCACTCTTAGCATTACAGGCTGCTCAGCCTGTGATATTTTACACAGATCACCACACTAGGTTACAAATTTGGATTTCAAGTTAGATATGTGAACACCTCTAACTTATCCTTTAGCATGTTTAGCAAGGTTTGAAATTATTTTTCTCCAAATGTTAAGTCAATAACTCAGAAGTATAATCTGAAATTCTGAATTAAGACATTATCTGTTCATTAATATACTAAAGGCTCTAGAAGGTAAAATATGGGGCACTAAAAGTCCTTGTAGCTCACTGAAAGAATTGGGTATGTTTAGCCTTGAGAAAAGAAGACTGAGGGGTGATATGATAGCACTTTTCAAATATTTGAAAGGCTGTCATACAGAGGAGGGGCAAGATCTGTTATCGATCATCCCAGAGTGCAGGACATACAACAACGGGTTCAAGTTACAGTAAGCCAGATTTTGGTTGAATATCAGGAAAAACTTCCTAACTGTTAGAGCAGCACGACAGTGGAACCAATTACCTCAAGAGGTGGTGAGTGCTCCAACACTGGAGGCATTCAAGAGAAACTTAGACAACCACCTGACAGATATCCTTTGACTTGTATGCCTGCATTGAGCAGGGGGCTGGATTTGATGGCCTTATAGGCTCCTTCCAACTTCACTATTCTATGATTTCTGTGACTTCATTATCTTGAAATGAAAGGGATTTTTCCTATTTCTTAGGGCCTGTTACAATGTGAACTGTAATAAAATATAACTGATTTTCATTAGTGCAGTTACTATAAATTATAATATATTGACTGCATATCGATAAGACCTACATGTTTTCTACATATAAGGATATAATGATTTTTAAAAACCTTGCAATCTTGCAATAAGAAGGATTTAATTATTTTAAAATACCTTGCAATCTTGCAATAAGAATATAGAATCTGGATTCTTATTTTGTAGTTGCAAGATAATGAAAGCCAAAACCTTTGACTTAATAGCACAATGGAATACACATGCCCATATCTGCATGCTAGTATTTAAAAGAGGGGAGACAGGATTCATATGAATCTTATAGGGATCCTTTGTATGTAGGTGCTCTGCTCACTGTGGACTGGATCATGATAAATGTTATAACTGTTTCATATTTGAACACTACAGCACTTAAATTACAGTTCAGCTCTGTGAAATTAGAGAAACATGGGCCAAAATAATAAGTTTAAAGAAAAGTCAGTTGCATCTACACCAGAAAGTTAGGTTCATCAAAAAGGCTCACCACTGACAATGCTATGGGATAACTGTTTATAATCCAAGTTAGAATAATTTTTTTAAAAAACATGCATTAGAAGGCTAATAAGATTTCTGTGGAAGAAAATGCTTCTAGGTTGTATTAGTAATACTGGAACACAAACATGCACTCTCTTTTTTGTTAGCAATGTGATCAATTGACTCACTGGGTGAAGTGTCTAGTTTGCAATACTTTATGAAGACACCAAACAAATGCAGATTAATGCCTTCTGGCATTTCAAGTCATTTTTGCTATAGTTTGGAAAGCTTGGTGGCAAAATACTTATTTTTATTTTTCCTCTGAGAATTCTGGCAGACATCCTAAAATGAATTACATACCCAACAAGCAGGTCAACTGAGATCAATAAAACAGGCCCACTTTCTAGGTAAATAGCTTGTATTCATCAACACTTTTGTGAGGGGAAAAAAAACTTATGCTTTCTCCCACTTTTATGTACCTGGCAGTGAAGACTGGTCCATTAGAGCAAGCAGAACACTCAGTCTGATAGATAAAAATAGTAGCAATGGGTACACTTCTTCCAATAAAGAATGAAGTAGAATGATGTGGAAACCTAGCACTGAGCCAATATAAAAGATAATTCTTCAGTTAAATGCTGAAGTGTTGTTTTGCAGTGTCATTCTACAGGACTAAGTAGGGAACAAAACCAGAATTAGAAAATGGGGCTACCAAATATCTAACCTGGAAAGCCATCAATACAGTGTCCCCAAGTGTAGCACTTTGCTCCCACAGAAGTGAAATTGAAATTATTTACTTAAATGGAACAGAATAAAGGGTTGCACTTAAAGGACACCAGTATAGAGGGGGGACAAAACCTGTTCCTCTTAACCCCAACTACTGAAAATCAAGACTATTTATAGGAGAATGGACTAGTCTCTTCTTCCACATAGCCTAATCATGGGTCCTCTTTCTCAGCACACACACCCCCCATCACATTCCCTATCTTGCATTTGATCTGTTCTATAACTACTTAGAAAAGTAATACTGTAATTTATGCTAGGAGATTTTGGTGTTTCTGATTCTTTCATGCACAAACTTTTACTCATTTGTATCTGAAGCTGAACTTTTAAAAATTCTTATATATTTTTTTGAAGATTGTGAAGGAATACCACATGGAATATGCCAATGTGAGACTGTTCTTTAAAGCTTTTGTTTTAAAAATTGAATTTCATTTCCAATAAAATTATAAGTGAATTTTTGTTGTTGTGACTACTGTTTTAAAAGTGAAGGCTGCAATAATGCATGCATCTGTAGTGCTTTAGCATTGTATATGACAGAAGTACATGATACAGGAGTCTACACACATAATGATATATATGTGATATTCTTAAGCAAATTCATGATTGTGATGAGTGGGGTGGGTGGCAGCATGGTAGGAAGCCCTAGGGCAAGGAAACAGCAAAGGCAAGTGAAGTCCTGCCAGCTAGCAAATCAGTTCCAAGGATCTTGGTTTGAATCTTCTGACAGGGGCATGTCACATGAACCCCAGAAACATTGGAGGTGTGGGGAGGCAGAGCAGAAGGGAAGGAATCTGAAAGCTGTTGGGAGAGATGGGATGGAAAAGTCAGGTCAGTTTCTGCCCACCTCCTTTCACAGGCTGATAACTTCAATCCAGCTAAAGTTATTTGTGACTAATTCCACAATTCTATACACGTTCCTGGGCTCCATGGTCACTGCAGATGGTGACAGCAGCCACAAAATTAAAAGACACCTGCTTCTTGGGAGGAAAGCGATGACAAACCTAGACAACATCTTAAAAAGCAGAGACATCACCTTGCCGACAAAGGTCCGCATAGTCAAAGCTATGGTTTTTCCAGTAGCAATGTATGGAAGTGAGAGCTGGACCATAAAGAAGGCTGACCGCCAAAGAATTGATGCTTTTGAATTGTGGTGCTGGAGGAGACTCTTGAGAGTCTCCTGGACTGCAAGGAGATCAAACCTATCCATTCTGAAGGAAATCAACCCTGAGTGCTCACTGGAAGGACAGATCCTGAAGCTGAGGTTTCAATACTTTGGCCATCTCATGAGAAGGGAAGACTCCCTGGAAACGACCCTGATGTTGGGAAAGTGTGAAGGCAAGAGGAGAAGGGGATGACAGAGGACAAGATGGTTGGACAGTGTCATCGAAGCTACCAACATGAATTTAACCCAACTCCGGGAGGCAGTGGAAGACAGGAGGGCCTGGCGTGCTCTGGTCCATGGGGTCACGAAGAGTCGGACACGACTTAACGACTAAACAACAACATACCCGTTTACCTGGGATTAAGTTGGGTGGTTCTTTGAGCCATTCAAGGTCAAGGTAGCATTGAACAGCTTCATGAAGTCTGGAGATTAAGAGATTCACAATCTTAGGATCACAAATTCCAACTGCATTTTCTGAAATCTCAGACATTAACCAATTGTTAGTCTTCGCTTCATGATATTTCATTAAGGCCACACAGTACTAACACTAGAAGAATATTTCCAGTTTGTCTGCATGTCAGATTTACCTCTGAATTGTTTCAGTGGAATGCTCCTCTGTAAAAATTTATTACAATACATTTGGATTGCAGCATATTTTCTATAGCTCAGTGGTTTAAGCCTCTGGCTGCAGAGCCAGAGGCTGGGAGTTAAATTCCTCACTGGGCCAATTGCAGAGCTGGAAGGGACCCTATGGAACATCAAGGTTATTATTAATATTATAAACATACTGCATTTGTGTAGACATTGAAAGAAAACAACTCATGCAATGTTCAGGGTTTTTTACATCTTTGAAAATTACTCATATGTATGACTGTGATGCCCTGCCAACTTGGCATACATTGGGATATGTTAGATTCACATCAGACAAAAAACAAAGCAGAAGCAGAAGCAGAAGAAGAAAACATAGCGGCACCTTAAAGCCTATTGAAATGGATATCAAGCACATGCATATATTTTATTATCATCTCTCTCCCTCTGGATCCTTGTTCTGTAATGTTTTTTTCTCAAGGATAGCAACTTTCAAATCCTATGAAGAGTGTCCAGGTAGACTGAAATGATTTCAAACAGGTTTCTGTGTATTGTCATTCCTAATGTCTGATTTATGTATTTTATTTTATTTTTTTGCACAAAGGTTTGCCGTTTGTCCTATGTAGAGTATAGAGGGGCATTGTTGGCAAAAGATGGCATAGATCACATTAGCAGAGGAATTTATTCACAGTGCTGATAAGGATCTTTAGTGGTTTCAAATACAAATGAACATCTCTGATGCTAGCTTCAAGTGCCACCCAAGTTCAACAGCCTCTCCTGTCCTGCACAATAAATAGGATTAACAGTGAATCATGCATTTGATGAAAGATTTCTTTAAAATGAGGAGATACAGAACTATGTGTTCCAATTAATTTCCTCCACTATGTTTCATCTACTTCCCATTGCAAAAAAGCTGAAAGTTGAATGCCTTTAAAAATAGACTTGTAAAGTCAGTTTCAGCTCTATAAATAGGAATATGGTTGGTTATGAAAGGTTTCAAGAAGGTTTAATTTGTTTTCACGTCAGGCCAAATAGTTAATTTGTAGCTAGCGTAGAGGCTAATGTAGTGGCTAAGAAACTGAGATGTGAATCAGGGAGCTGATATGCCTGAACAACGTCAAAATCCATTTCCATATAATGAGCAGAGGTAAATTTTTGTTACTTCTGCTATAATACCTTGGCTGCAGGGACCTCTAAGAGGTAGACATTATGGGGGGGGGGGGAGGTTGTTTTCTTGGAATTGGCCAGGAAATGTGGAACAGACAGAGGTCAGCTACCTACTTGGAATTTAGGGAGCAATACAATCCCCAGAATACCCCAGCCAGAATAACCCATTTATATTCTTTACATTACAGTCCAAAAAGTGTTCCCAATCTCTCATCTTGAGATAAATTATAGCTTTTAGATAACTGGTTCTCCAACTGGGGGAGATCCAAAACTGGGGAATCTCCCAGGAGGCACAAAGAAACTGGTGTGTGAGAGAGAGATTTTCATAATCCTTCATATTAAGTGTAAACCTTTGGTCTAGATGGGCGGGGTAGAAGTCCAATAAAATAAATGAATAAATAAAATTAACTTTTGTTTTCCAGTATTCTTAAGGTAAATTACATTTCTAAAAAAACTGTGAGAAGAAAAGCTATTTATGCTCTTTATTTTATTTTATTTTATCTATATGGTACTTTTCTGCCCACAAAGGGACTCAAGTTGGCTCACAATGAGTTAAAACAACACAACAGAACTGTAAGAGAGAGAGAGAGAGAGAGAGAGAGAGAGAGAGAGATGTATGTATCTATGTATGTATGTATGTATATAAACACATAATAATATTTACAAGCACTTCTAAAAATAGCTGCATTGGTATGAGAGTTCAGTGGCCCCAGGCAGCCTTTTGTGCCCAGGGAACTGCATTTCCCAGGAGGCTTTGCAACAGGGATGTGCTGCTTTTTTGAAAGAGGGATAGGAAGGACTTCACAGTCCAGATGACAGGGAGTGGTAGTGCCTGAAAAATAAAGCATTGGGGTCACCAGTTAAGGCTGCAGCGGTTGGAATGCAGACAGCTCCAGCACAACCTTGCTTCGCCCTTTGGAGATCTGGTGGGTAGCATTGTTGCTTTCACAGCTGCACTCCTCAGGCCAGCTCTTCTGCAAGACTTGGGTGTAAGGGTCTGCAAATTTGCGTGTATGTGCTGCAACTCCCAGAATTCTGCCTGGGGAATTCTTGGAGAATTCTGAGATGCAGTCCAGTTCTGAGAGGGGTTGCCTGGGGAATTTTGGACAGTTGTTGGGGAAAGATATCCCTTCAGCCCATGTGACCAAGCTGGATCCATGCATCCCATGTGAAGAAAGTAGACTTGACAAAACCAGAGTGGATTACGAATTCCTTATCAGACCTCAAACTGGAAATCAGACATGGACATAATAATCCGAACATCTAGGAATGTGGAAGTGATAATCAATTGTCCTTTATTGGAATTAGAGCACATACGGAAGTTTGTATTCACTGGGTCAGGTCAAACAGAGGGGTTACAATAGATAAAACATTTCCTGATCACGTAGTCTAAACAGCCTATCAGAGTAAGCTGCACTGTTCTTGTTGTAGCATTGCTTTTCAGCAGTTATTTTTATTTTATGCATTCCTGCGCATGTTCAGTTGTTTACTATAGAAGTTTCCACTTAGAGCTATAAAAGAATAATTGTCTGATCATTTTCAAAAGCAATAAAATTTATTGTTTTATAACAAAGATTCACTCTGTGTTCTGTTTTGCGACCCTCAGCCAGTGAACATGACCTGGGCTTAAGGGCTATCCTTCACCAACACAGTTCAAAACACAGAAGAGACACTCATAATTTTTATTAATACAGTATCTCTACCAATTATTTCTGTACACAGTACTTAAGTTAAAAAAAATTCAGGGGTCACTGAAGCACTACTGTCTGAAATTACACCTGACAAAATGAGGAAGCCCCCCATAGCCTTCAAAAATAGCCTTCCAACTATATTTGTAAAATACCTTGCCTGTTTTTCAGTACTATTCTTATCATCTCCTTTCCTTGTCATATGTTTGTCAAGGAAGTGATCTATTGACACATAATTAGGCCTGCGGATGAAACACATATGTAAGGCAAGAAGCCTGATAAGGTCTTGAGGAAATGAAAGGAAACCACGTTCATTATTTCACGTTTTAGCAGAATGTGGTAACAGATTCATCAATGTTCAAAGGTCTGGTCTTGGGTACATTTAAATTTACACTGCAAC
Organism: Intellagama lesueurii; assembly: GCA_037013535.1. NCBI lineage: Eukaryota > Metazoa > Chordata > Lepidosauria > Squamata > Agamidae > Intellagama > Intellagama lesueurii. The sequence continues at coordinate 26,468,216 of JBAJHW010000001.1, forward strand.
AAAACAAAACACTGTATTTTAAATATATTTCTTATATTATTTACCTTTCCCAGAAAAACTTAACAATAGAGAAACATAAGAAAAACCTATCAGTTAAAAAATATATAATGTGATTTATGTTCATGGAATTATATCTGCTCCTCACATTAATTAAACTGTACTGTTGCATGCACTCCCATTTTTCTGGATAGTGAGATGTCCTGGTAGTCTTGGGTTTACTTAGGTTTGATTTCCTTTGGAAGTAAGTTATCGGAGACTGGTTAGTGCTTTGTAACAAACATACAGATTGAGCAGAAGTGAAGGTACAATTTAAGCATTCTATTAGACACCCAAAGTCCACTGCTTCCACACCAGATCTCTAGCTACCACTTTAGATGCCTTTGTAGAGCCTTAAATTCAGCTCAGTCTGCTTCAGAGTGCATAATATATTGCAGACCCCTCCGGCTGTTTTCCTGTGGATAGGGTACAGAATCATGTCTTCTGACCCATAACTATGCTTCTTCACCCTTATACAGACAACCTGCTGAAAGAACAAAAATAACATTCCAAGCATCTGACGAAATGGGTTGCAAAAGCTCATTTTTAGTATTACCACTTTGTGGTACCATAGATCTCTCTGTTGTTTCATCAAGACGATGAAAAGTCTGTCAAATCCACATATTGGTGTACTGATTGCTATGTTCACATATAACAAACAGGAAGTCCATAACAGCATGCTGACCCTGTGAATTGGCTGAAGATATAGTTGTACTTGGGGAATACTAATTATGGTTTACAATTAAGCCAGAAGAATTATCAGCTCCCACCTTCAAGAAGATTCCTGCTGGAAACTGTAGCTTCTAGTGCTACTACTGACCATTGGTTTTGAATTCCAAATTCCTGCTACTGGTATATGCCATATTTGCTTAATTTGTGTGAACATCAATGACATTCCAGATCTGGGAAATATAAACCAGTTTAAATTCTATAACTAATGGCAGCAGATGGGGATACCAGGTAAAACAGCCTGACTGAAATCCTGTTGCTTCATGTAATGAGTCAGCTAAAGTTAGACCCATTGACTCAGTGGGGGTTGGTGAGTCAGCATCTCCATAAATTCCATTGATTCAATGGGCTTCCTCTTGTTGCTTTCAATTGATTTCAGCCCCTGTGTATGTACATACAGTACTTCAAACCCTTTCAAGTCAGGCTGAAAAAAGTCGATTTAAATAGGGAAACCCTTATCTCCTGTGGCTGTAACCATCCGTATCTGACAAAAGCACTGCAAACTTGGAAATTCCAGTACCTGCAAACCAGAATTTGCCTGCCTTTAGGGTCCACCGGAAAGGCTATTGGATCCGGTCTAAGGGCGGCCGGCGGGGCGGGAGGAGGGCAGAGAGCCCAACGTAGGTGAGGAAGTTGTTTCGTGCCTCGGGAATCAACCCGAGAAGAAAAGAGCAGCAGTTCCTGCTCCATCTGCTTGAACCTTCGGGCAGAGGAAGCCAGAGCTGGCTTTGTGCAAGATAATGTTTAATTAAAAACAACCGCACGCTGTCCGACTGAAAAACCTGCTCTGTGAGTTGTGAGGAACAAATTATGCAAGTCGTGGGCGAGCAAAAAGCCTTCAGAAGCGGGTTTAAATTTGAGATATGCTGCCGCCTCAAGAAGAGGCAACAATGAACCAGAGCAAGGACTTCAGAAATCTTTTAGTTCTGAGCAAGGCAAACGTTGAGAAAGCAGGCAGGCAAGACCCACGGGCCGTGAAGTCCAGACCTACAAGGACAACACCCTATATTATAGTTGACAGGCGCTGAAGAGTTTGTGGAAAGGGCGCTATAAAGTCCCTCAGAGAAACTTGGTGGTATGAGAAGAGTAGGAAACAAGAGAATGCATAGCAAGGGCTGAAGTGAGGACGAAAGCCATAAAGCGCGCGGGGGAAGAGGGCCATAAGGGCACCCCCTCCGCGCGCGCTTTTGGCGGGAAAAGACCACATTTAACTACGTATACCACCGAGAAAGAAAAGGGGCATGAGAGAGAAGGGCGAGTAAGGAGCGGCAATGGTAGTCCCTACTGCCAGCTGCTTTAACTTTCTGAGGTTACAGGTGCGCCTGCGCGCGCCTCGCTCTTTCTCTTTCTCTCTGTCTCACACACACACCCTCGCCGCCGTCCCGGGGAAGTTTTCTGTTGGCAAGGGATCAGTTTCCCTCCTCGTGTGAAAGAGGTGCGTGTTTCCCGCAGGGCGCTAAGCGAAGGTTGGCGGTGACGGCGGCCTGGTGCGCGACCAGGGGTGGAGCCAGCCCCTTCTACTGGGAGGCTTGAGGTGGTGGTGGTGGTGGCCGCCTGTGCCTGTAGCCCCATCGCCCCGGTGGAGAAAGTGGGAGAGGTGGAGGATGATGGCAACAGTTGATCGACGAGAGCTTCCCGCGGAGGTAGATCCTTTGTCCGTCCAGCTGCGGGGAACGGCGTTTCTTGGGGTCGGTGGAAAGGGCGGTTGTGAGGATTGTGAATGAAAGGTGTCCCGGAGAGGATGGGGGTAGGTAAGGTTGCCACCTAAAAGTTAAACAACATAGGGCGCATCTGTAACATTATTATTCGATAAATAAGAATTGAACAAGTGCAATTCCAGCAGTCATGGAATCATTGCACCGGCTTGATTTTTGCCTGTCAGGCGCTTCTAAAGTGGATAGTGTCAGAAGACAGGTCAATTATTAAACATAAGATGTGCCCCCTAACAGTGGGGGGGGGGGGCTGTTCCCATATGGGAAGGGGTATGGATTGTTTTGTAGGAATGAGAGTAAAAAGCATTCCGTTGAATTCACCTTATTCAAACGCTAGTAGTGAAAAATGTCTCCATTGATTTCTCTCATTTATTCCCAATTTGTCCCACATTAGGTACATTATTATTACTCTGAACCTCCACATGTTGTTTGAGGCCTGACCTGTGGGGCTGTGTAAAGTTCACTCTAGAAATCTTAACATAATAATTTTGTGAAAAGTATCCAGAAGGTAATATTAGTTCTCATAAAGTGTTTACAGTACAGTCAGGGTGGATTTGATTTAAATCACGATTTAAGTTTTTAAAAATTTGAATTTTTTTGACAATTTATTTGTCCAAAATTTGATTTTGAAAATTTAAATCCATTTGATTTTTAAAAAATCATTGATTTTTATCTACTCTGGCTACAGTAGTTGTTTTATTCTGCCCCTATTTTTTTTTGCTAATACCCTAAGAAACATATTATCGTAAATGAACTATTAAACAAAATTTCTTCAGTATTAGGAAATATTTTTCTCTCTCTACAGAATTAATGATTCACTTCTTTAAATACTTGGCATTGAGTCTAGGCAACATTGGCCCTTCTTTGGTTTCACTGAAATAAAAGTAGATGGAACAAGTTACACTAGTCAAAGGATTAATTGAAGACTAATCAAATGCAATCAAAACTCAAAGACAGGTAGGCTGTAATGGATTTGGAGTTGTTAGTAACTTCCTATGCCAACACAACTGTCCTTGTCCCAGTACAACCCCCATATGCTGGTGATCTGAGATCTGCTAGCACAACTGCTGTGCTTGCTGAGATCAGCCAGCAGAAGATCAAAAAGGAAGGCAGAGAAGGGGAGGAGCAAGAAGGGAGCTCAGTTGTGCCAGATCCAAACTGCTCTCACAGCCACTATGCCAGTACAAATTTAGGCAAGGGTTGCAATAGTCCTAAGTAATTTCAACATCCCTAGAGAGATTTAGCACAGACTTAGCTAGTTTATTGTCAGCTCAACCAACCTTCAGTCATGTTGGCTAGTTCAGATTTCACCCTAAACCATTAACAGTAACAGCTTTTTAAGGATATGAAACCATGCAAGCTATATAAATGTTTGCATTCTTTTCTTTGATGTTTATATCCAGTGGTACTAGATAGGTCTTTCACACAAAAGGATAACTATGCTGATCCATCTGAGAAAAATGACAGAGGATGCTTACAGCCCTTGGATGAAATCAGCGTTCCTTTGTATTTCTAGATCAGTGGTTCTGAACCTTGGGCCCCCAGATGTTCTTGGACTAAAACTTCCAGAAACCTTCACCACTAGCTGTGCTGGCCAAGACCAACCTACATTTGATAAGTGAAAATGTAGATTAATAATAATAATAATAATAATAATAATAATAATAATAATAAAAAACGTTATGTTGATTGAAAGTCCAACTTCACTGTGTAGTTGAATACTCCAAAAACACTGGGACGAGGATGTAATGCTCCTTGCAATGATGGAGACCGGCAGATCCAGTATTCCTATCTCTTTCCAATAAAAGCAGTACAGGCAGATGTTGCTTTGTAAATATTTTAGAGTCTTTTACAACCTGCATATAGATTCTTGTGATCTTGGCCTACTTCCTTTTTCTCTGGTATGTCTACCTGCTACTTCAAATGTATTTCCTTTTTTAAGTTTTAGCAGGTTCTCATTTTATTGTATTAAAACAAATATGGTGGTTTAGAGTGCTCAGGCACATCAGTCCACATATGACCATTCAGAGAAAATATATGTTAGAAAGCTCCTCTGTTTATCAGTTTTTATTATGAAACAGAAATTTTGTTTTGAGAATTTTCATGGAAGTAGAAATTACTTCCAGTCCATGTGATATTCATTGTGGTGGCTTCCAAGAGGGTAGCCATGTTAAACTGTTGCAGTAAAACCAACAGTCTTGTAGCACCATAAAGACCAACAAGCTTTGGCACACACTCATAGGCTGTAGACCAATGCATCTGAAGATGTGGGCTGTAGTTCACTGAAATGTACACCAGGTACAAATGTAAAGATGCCACAAGACTTTTTATTGTGATGAGGTTTAGTGCAGTAAAAACTTAACTGAGTACCTGGATTTTAACATCCTAGTTGAAATGTGGGATACTTTCTACATAAGGAAGAATTCATTGGTTCTAATTTACACTGTTAATGTTCCTCGCCATTTTTTTTTTACCTCGCCAACCTTTTTTTACTAGTCTACATTCCAACATACAGTATCCTGTTTGTGGGATGTCAGTGATCTGAATGAAGGGGGGGGGGGGGGAAGTACCAACTATAAAAGTTTGTCCACCTGATAATTTGGAAGCAGTTTTTACTCATCATAGGTGAATAACCTATGTATCTTTTACAAGTTTGATTTATATAATAATATTTAATACCACATTTAATACAATACTGTCCTTAATGCAATATTTTGATGTTAAAACTGTTCAATTAAGGTTTGGACAAAGTTGTTAGGCATCAACCCTAGCAGGGTAGCCAGTTGTGAGGAGTGCTGAGAATTTTAGTCCAACAACACCTGGAGAGCTGCTATTTGTCTTTTATTATGTGCTGTCATGTTGTGTCTGCTGTCCAGGAATCCTAAAAGAGTTTAAAGTAAATGAGATACTTAAGGAGTGATTTTTATCAGTGCCTACCCCCCACCCTCATGAGTTAACATGGATTCAAACCCAGGTCTCCTGTGTCTTAGTCCTTCACTCTCTCTAGTACACCACACTGGGTACTTTTTGTCTACTCTAGATTAATTAGTCAAAATACAGTTTCATTTTTGTTCTGAAACCCAGATTATTTGAAGGTATAACATTTGTCTTTATGGTTGCCAGTAATAAGGTTGGTGTCATTAATATGAAAACTGGCAGAAGCTACAGGTTTTGGTGGAGAATACTCTGTTGGCCTTATATACTCAGTTGCCTATCTGTAAATGGGAATGTTACTTTCTCTTAGGCAGGGGTGGGCAATTAATTTCTATAGGGGGTCACATGAAAAATCTGAACTGTGTTCGGGGGCCGAACCAACTTTACTTAAAAATAAAATGAAACAGTGATGTTATGATTGTTTTTATTTTAAACTTGTTAATCTTCACAAATACTAAAGAGGTTTTTTGCAGTATGTTAAAGATAAGCAACTGGCGGCGGGCCGGACAGGAGCGGCTCACGGGCCGTATGTGGTCCGCGGGCCGCACTTTGCCCAGGTCTGCTCTTAGGGCTACTCACTTATGCCACTTGAATTTCCTTATCACTAATAAAAAAAGAACTTGTAAATGTACAACCCCTCTTGGCTTTTATTTTCTGTAGACTAGCTGTCTACATGTCTAAATTCTAAGGGCATGTATATGTAGATGTAGCATTATTTGATAAGAACTCTTGGAGTAAATGCATCAATTTGGTAAAGTAGTTAAAAAAATTTTTTTGTATCTGTTCAAACATAGAAGTATTTTTTTTCCAGATAAAAGGATAGTGTTTTCAAAGAAAAGTGTTTCTTTTCTGCTGACCAGTATCGGAACAGAACAGTCCTGTTCATGTTTAATAGATGTGTTTAATAGATGTGTTAGCTAATTAGAGAGTACTTGGAAGTGGTCTGCCATTCCCTTCTTTTGGGGTGCCCTGGGACTGCACAGCTTGCCCAAGGCCACGCAGCCTGGCTCTTCTGGGATGCACAGTGGGGAATCAGACTCCCAATCTTCATCTCCATAGCCAGATAGCTCACTCACCCAGCTATCCAGCCAACTTGTACATGTTTACTTGGAGGGAAATTCCACAATATTTAATTGATCTTATTTCTTATTAGATTCTTCAGTTGTTGAATACTTTATACTATGGAGGATGGGTTATTAAAAAGCAATAATACTAGTAAAACAAGCAAAATATTGGTCTACAAATCTGTTTCTTCATTTTAATACAAATGTGTTTAGCGCATAACTTATAACAGTCTGTGAAATATTACTAGGGAAGGAGAAAAAAACTAGTTCTGAGACTTGATAGTTTGAGAAAAAACATATTGTAACTTTTTAAAATATTTATTTGGTTTTGTAAAACTTGTTGATATTAATGTTATGGAAGATAGTACTCTTGTATTTTTTTGATAAGCTTTTCAATGAAGTGTGTCAGAGTCATAGGTTTTACGTGTTGTTTTGTGAAATGTAGTATGGAATATATCTATTGGTGCCCATTTGTCATAGAAAAGGATCCCCCTTCCATCCTGCAGCCCTGCTTGTACACTCTGCACGTCTGGTTTGGTGATAGAATATGCTATGGAGCAGGTTTGGGAGATGCCCTGGAAGGTGAGGAAGGGAGTTCTGTTGCATCAGTTGAAGTCTGCTCATGGAGGCAGGTTTGGTGTTGTGATTAACTCAGTGAACAGAACATCCCATGATTACAGTGTAATCATTCAGTAGTATGTCTCATTGAGTAGGATGTACTTCCACATAAGTTTGTATAGGATTGCAAACAGTATGGTAATTATTCATCACTGATGGTTACTCTTTGTGATTAAACTCCAAAGAGGTGACAGTGTTTGTTCAGCATGTTGGCGTAATTGAAAGTGGGGGAAGAGGAAACAAGGACAAAATATCCTGAGACTTTAAACAATCTAACTGTGTGAGCTTTAATGGACCAAAATGCATTTCTTTTGCCTCATTATATGTGTCCTTAAAGCAAGGTGAATTGGATTTAAATCAAATTGATGTAAATCATGATTTAAATTTTAAAAATTGGATTTTTGGATGATTTTTTGATAGAAATCAATTCAATCAATTTTTTAAATTAAAATCAATTAAATCCAATGCTGAGATTAAATTGTGTCCAGTGATATTCTAGAAATATTCATCACTGATGGTTACTAGAGAACTCAAAATTAAAAATGGATTATATTTTTGAAATTAATATTCTAGATAATATTTATTGCTGTAGGCTTTAAAAACAAAAACCTGGAACTTCTAAGGATTTGTATTTTTCATGCGTTTTGTAAAATGTGTTCTATTTATATCATGAGTAGTTGAAACTTACATCCGCCTTTAATATGCAAACTCCTTCTTTCACCTGAATCAAATAACCCATCTCATGAAGTATAGTAAATTCATTCACTTCCATTTACTACTATGCTACTTCCTTTGCATTCCAAAAGTAGAAGAGGTGGTATCTTTATTTAAACCACTAAAAATCAAACATTCAATGCAAGCTTTTGTGAATAAAATTCACTTCCTCAGACACAAGGTAGAAAAATTATGAATGAAAGTCTTGAAATGGTCATGGCAGAAATCCACCAGGCATGCTCCTTGTTACCTCAGGTGAGCTGAGAGCTGGTTTCAACTAGTTTGGGAATGGGTGTTTTTAATTGCCTCTCCCCTGGTGCCATTTGGTTGGAATTTTCCACTCAAACTCTAGAGTAGGAGTAAGTCCCTGAATGAATCCCTGGACTTCCTTTGCATGTTTCCTTATCTGGTTGAATGAACATATTTACAAGCCATGGGAACCATGTTATCAGCAGAACAACTGTACTGCATGAATTTGGTACATGCACAAGAAATGTGACTAGAATTAGTCTGCTAGTTGTTCGTATTGAGATTTTTAAATATACACAAATACTTTTGGTTGTTCTTTTTGTACTACAAGATTAAACCAATATGATGCTATGTGAACAGTTGCCTCAGAGTTCAGAGTTATTATCTTTTAGCCCTTTTGCCCTTTGATGTTGAACTTCTGGATTCTGGAATTTTAACTAGAATGTTTATTTTTGAACCAGTTATACATCAAAGGAGTTAGATTTATTGCTCTTCTCAAAGGATCTCTGCTTAGTACACAAGGTAGAAGGAACCACAGAGTTGCAGAATGGGAAGAATCTCAAAGATCATTTAGGCCAGTCCCAACCAATCCAGAAAACTCACAATTAATGCCTTCCCAGTGGATAAATATCCAGTCTCTAAAATCCTTCAGCAAAGGAGATTCACTACCTTCTAAAGTGGTTCCTTTTATTGTCAAACAGTTATTGCTATCAGGAGGTTATTCCTAAAGTTTTATCAGATTCTACTTCCTTGTAATATGAATCTATTGATTCAGGTCCTACCCTCTGGAACAGGAGAAAACAAGTTTGGTCCATCTGCCACATTTCATCCCTTCTCATATTAGAAGATGACTTTCAAGCCAGGGTGAAGTCTCTGCATGTTACTTTTGTCAAATGGACAATGCAGAGTGACGATTATGAGTGAAAACCAGTTTTCTGCCACCCCACATCTTAGGTAGGGCTATGTTTTGGTGAAACACATCTGATTCTGATTCACCCAAAAGCAATTAAATTGTTTCAATGTAGTATTAGCTCTGTCTAGGACCAACTTGATTGCCATATTGTATGTTGTTGGTTCTACTCAGGCCTGATTCTTCTCCCAGGCAAGAATCTTTCCTAGTCCTGTCTAGAGTTCCCAAGTATTCCTGGGGATTTTCCATCCAGGTAGGAACTCCACCTGATTCTGCTTCACTTCTGAAATCAGGTGACATCAGAATTGTTCTGTGCAGTATTACAACCCAAGACAATTTGAACTGTTGAGTATGTTTATAAAAGGTAAAATTATATACAGGTAGTACTGGAAGGGATTGCAAAGTTCATTGAGACCAGCCTTCTGCCGAAGCAGGAAGTGCATAGGTAAAGCATCCCTGACAGATGGCTCTCCAGTCTGGCTTATTGTATTAACTGAACTGGCGTAATATGTTTGATATCCCTTTTTTTACAGAAGCCTGCCAACTCTAGGTGTTCCAGAGTAACAATTATTATTTGTTTGATTCTGTGTCAGATGCCTCTGAGCAACAACTGCATACTGGTTATTTAAAACACATGTGATATTTGTGTCAGGTTACATTCTTTATTGTGTGGTGTGTTTTAAAGTCAAGATTGAACTACAGCCAATATTCTGTCATTCATGGTTGGATGCTGGGCAGGAATCTACAAATTGCTCACAATGCTTATCTTAGCTAATGTCTCTTTTCTCTCTGAAAGGTGTATCACTCCTCCTGAGTTTGGAGTTTAGGAATTGAAAAAGATCATTTCTGATCTTGTGCTGTGCTTCAGCAGTTTTCTGAGCACACCTCATGTACAGGCAAATCTGTACTCATGAATGTAAGGTAGACCTACCATCATGCATGAGTTCCTACCCACTAATTACTGTCTTTATGAATAGGGAAAAACACACAGTTGCAGACTCTTGGACCAAGACACACAGATAATTAACTAAAGTACTTGCAAACAAGCATAAATATTTTTTGCCAGCTCCCCTTTAAAATTTGACCGTACTGTTCTTTGGAGATTGCCCTTGAACTTGATGCACATGTATTATTTGCGATTGTCCAAGAAGAATGCAGCCGTACATTAGACTTGCAAATGTTTAAAACACACGTGCCATTTTTGAAGTCTTACACAAGCAGCAAAACGAAGATATGTTGTGAGTTGTGTTTGTTGGCTTGCAACTTTGCAGGCTTGCACGGTGACACAGAGAATGCCAGAATTTAAGTAATTGTTCTCTCAGGCAGTGGGAGCACAGAATATTTCCAGTCCTTTAAAACTGAAAGAGGAAGGTGTTTGCAGAAGTTGCGGTGCTGATAGTAACTGAAGAACCTTCTCCTCATATTTCTTTTCTTGGAAAAAACCATTGTGAGGAGTATGACATGGAATACGGTTAAAGGTGATTATGCAAGAAGCCCAAAGGGGAAGTCAGTTCTCAGCCAAAGGCAGTTAGTGGCTTGCTTGCATAACAAGTCCCAACTCTGTGAATTTTAATGCAGTTCAAATGTCTTCATACACGTTTGGAAAATGCATAAGAAACAAGATACTCCTTCTTTGCCTTATAATGACTTTCTGCTAGGAAATGGAGTTTGAAAAGTTTGTATGTATCCAAACCTATGCAATTATATTCCATTCCTTTGTTCTGCTCTTATAATAAAGCAGTTGATAGAAAAGTTTAATGAGGTGATTTTATTTTGATAATGGTACAAAAGGTTTTCTTTTAATTTTGTCACTAGTAGGGTCTCCATTGCAGTGTAAAATTACTAGCTCCTAGCAGCTATAGTGTGGTGGGACTTCTTTCTTTCTTTCTTTCTTCCTGCCCCCTCTTTTTCTCTTTCTCTTAAATAAATGTATAAATATAGAATGTATTGTGATAGTGGTGGTGAAATGATTGTCTATCTTTATGGCTTTGAGTCGAAAGCCAGCAAAGAGAGAGTGCTTTTTTTGCAGGTGTTGGTGAAATTGTTATAGAGTATATGACCTGATACAAAAGAAGATGAAACTGGCTTTTGTAGCCTTAACAATTGGGATAGTGGTGTGTAAGATTAGGATAAGACAAGTTGAACTGCATAATGAAAGCTGCTAATACCAGAATTATTGCCAGTGAAGGTGACAGGCAATAAATACATATAGTAACAGAAAATTCAGGAATAAGAATATTAACTTTAAATCTAAAAATAGAAAAAGGCAGCAAAAAGGCCTTTAGAGAAAAAATAAGGGCAAGAACAATAAATTTTATGAAATTAAATATAATTGTGGTAATAGAGGACAAAAAGAAATGTTTCCCTTCCATAATCGTAAAATTGTGGATAACATATTGAAGCCAAACACTGTGAGGCACACAATGGACAAAAAGATACATGTTTTCACTTAATGTATGGTTAACTTTTAAAAATCTATATATCATTATTAATTTTATAACAACACAACAATACTGGAAGGCAACAAAATAGCAAAACAACCAGACGATATCAAATCACAGGGCCATTAGATTTCCTTGATTTTATGTAAATAGGTCATTCTAATTGACATATGTGATAAATTTAAACTTTGCATTATAAAATGTGCCTCTTCCTTGAGGATGGCAATAGTGCATCTTCATGCTTTCTGTTGCAGGGAGATTTGCTGTTCATTCTTCCCATTCTTAGCAATGTCTAATTATATAGACACCTAACAAAAATTAAGCAAGTCTTTATACATTCAAATAGGTTATTTCTTTGATAAATGGATAGCAATGCTAGTATTGGGGATATTAATAAAGTCTCAACAGTAATTCATTCAGCTTCAGCAAATCCCTCTTTCCAAAACTTTTTAACCATTGGAGGACCACATTATACAGGTAACTTGTGGAATTTACTCCCATAAGACATGGTAATAGTCACTAACTTTAGCTAACTTCTATTAGTTAAGACTGCATGGAAGGAGAGAATGGGAATGCACTCATGGCCTGGCCCCTGTTGAGACATTTGGCTTGGATGCATTCTGTGTTTTCCACGTCTTGAGAGAATGGGACAGCCTGGCAAATGAATGCAGGCTTCTTGCTCACTATCTTTCTCTCTCCATGAACTTTTAAATTTTTCTTGCATGAATACTGATTACTGAAAAAAACTTTAGTGGGTATATCAGTAGCTACTAGTCATTATGACTATGTTTTGCCTTTAGACTCCTCCAGTTATTGTGACTATATTCTGGCTCTAGAATAAAAGTTAGCATACATCTGAGCAACAGTTGCTGGAGAACAGAAGCAGGAGAGGGCTTTTCACTGCATAGGCATCGAAGTGAAAACGTTTATAGGATGCTCTCTGTGGGAAACAGGATATTGTATAATGCTACATAGGCCTTTGCTCTGACCCAGTAGGACTGCTCTTACACAAGAGAATTTTCCTTTGGCAAGAAGATGCCAAAAATACATGCAGGTCCTTTCTCATTTGACAGAGGCAAATTCTACTAAGCCAATGTCCCTGTTTTTGTTACTGTTCACTGAGTTTGCATTCACTAAAACAACTGCCATGCTAATTTTGTTCCATAAAACATTTTCTCCACTGTGAGTCACATGTTCCCCCAGTCCAGTATTATGCATGCAGGTATTCAAATACCTGTCCACTTCACAGTCATTTGTCTTGTTTTGGTGTGACCCTTGTATTTAGTTAGGCCTTGGCTACTGCACCATGAAAAGTTCAGCAGAGGTATCTGTCATTAACTATTATGTCTCTGTGTCATGTGTCATGTATCTGTTTATGCAACTTGCAAGTGTTAAAAGAGAACAGAAGGTACTGACTAAGTACTTGACTTCTTAACCCTGCATAACTTAAAAATACTTTGGTTTCATGTAGCATATTAGTTCTTCAGTATCGGTCATATGCCATCAATAGCTAAATTTCTAACAAATGTGCCATTTCCTCAATCGATGGTTTAATTTTATTTAAACAATATTTTTATTAATGTTAATTACCTGATAATGGTTATACAGTGCTTGGTTACGCTTTGGACAAAAATAGTTAATAAATGCATTATTTATGCTTCCCCCCCCCCCCCCCCCATCCTAATGGTTTTGCTGTCCTGAAGTTTGTCCTATGTAATTGTGGGACAGTGACCAACTAATATCACCCAGAGTATGTTGGCTTATTGGGTTATGTGCCTTGGGCAAGCTGTATAATCCTACAGTGGCACCAGAAGAAGGGACTGGTAAATGACTTATTAGTACTTAATACCAAGGAAACTCTGTAAGGGTCACCATAAATTGGAAACAACTTGATGACACATGTTCATAAGTATAAACCTGTTATGGGTCTCAAGAGGATTGTTTCAACATTCTGAAATTTTTCTGAATGTTTGTTTGGTGAGATCATAACATATTAATGTATAGTCTCTGCTTTACAGCAGTGAGTTGTATAAATACAGCTTTAGATACAGTGATTCATATAACCTCAGCTGAAAAAAAATCCTGTTACAATTGAGCTGTGTTAGGCATTTCTCTGTGTGGTTGTATTACTGAGAATCCTCAGGTTATTATATGTGTAAAACATTTAAAATGTTTGAACTGGTCTTATGACTATTATTAGCACAAGCCACATGCTTAGCTGGATGTACAGCACTTGGTAAAATAGTGGTAGATTGGCTTATCTTGTTCAGAGATCCCAACTTTGTAGAACCAGTTTCACCCCATATCTAAATCTAGTCTCATTTATTACCCATGGACATTTTTCATAGTGCAGATTTTATCATTTATTGTCACTGTTCAGTTTTTAAATGCACTTTGGTAATGTAATGGATCCATAGGGAATTCAGAGAAAAGGTAATTAATGTAAAGCTTGACACTCAGTTCTTATTTACAACCACTACAATGATTATTTTAAGATTATGTTCAGGTTTTCATTGTTTATACTCTTTACAGTTCTTTGCCACCATTTGTACTTAATTATTTGCTGAAAGTATTTGCTTTTCTCTTGAAATATTTCTGTCTTTTATTGGAAGTAATGTCTTTGAAATTAAGTTTATCAGATTAATCTGTCATATAGTGTGGCCAAACAAATCTGGAAATTGTTAAAGTAACTGTGGTTCCTTGTCTAACATATTAAAGTAATAACAATTGAATTCTTTAGGAGTGTCTGGCAGGCTTTTATTGAAAACAAAAATGTTGAACTTTTAGTTCATTTATTTTAATTCTCCCTTTAATATTATTGTTTATGTCTGTAAAAATAAGTTTGAATTGTATTTTGTCCAGTAGCCAGATAACAGGACAGCACTGAAATCCAGAAGTGGGAGGAGAAAAGAATCTCTACATTTACTGGCTAAAATCCTGTTGCTTAGTATAGTTAATTGCACTAGAATAGGCCCATTAACTCAATGCTGATTTGGTGAGTCAAATCCTCTGTAAATTCTGTTGGTTCAAATGGATCTACTCTAATTGTGACTTACTTTAGCATCGTAAGCTGCAGAAAGAGGAGGCCCATTTGAATCAATGGAAATTACAGAGGAGTGGACTCACAAAATCTCCATTTATTCAGTGCAATGAACTTGAGTGCAATGAACTACACTAAGCAACAGGATTTTGGTCACTGTGCAAAGTACAGGGTTTCATTCATAGTGTCTACTTTGACTCTTAATGTGCCTCTCAAACCATTCTTGAAAGACCTGACTGTTAATATGGTAGGGGTACACACAAAAAAAGTAGAAAGTACTTGGCTATTATTTCAAAGTATCATGATCAATTGAGTTCTTATCCTGGAACAGGGAAAACTACAGATTCTGCTATGTGTATGTGCAAAATTTATATACCAGCTTTTGACAAGAATGTCTTCAGTTCCTTCATGGGCTCCAAGAGCTTTCATTTGGAGATGCTGCACACTATTTGGGAAGATGGATATAAAGGTGATTATTTGCCTTCGTTAGCCTTGACAGAAACCTGCTTTCATGTCCCAGTTGTCGTCATATCCAAGGGATTCCTATCTTTTTCCTTCAGCCACAGCCATTTTAAATTTGAAGTGCTCCTCTTTGGCCTTGCTTTGGCACCCAGAATTTTCAAAGACCATGGTGGACCTTGTGGCATAGCTTCTTCTTCATGGGATCATCTATATCCCCACTTGAACAACATGCTTTTGAGAGCACTCTTTATACACAAGGTCAGAAAGGACCTAGATTTGGCAATCAAGTGTTTACAGTCACGTTGTTTCCTGATCATTTTTTCAGAAAGCCATCTATCTGCTTCTACCACAATTACACATCAAGGAGCTTTTATCAACACCAGGTTTAGCCCAATCTGACTCCTGTGGCTTTCCTCGAGGTTTAATATCTCTGGCATGAGTTTTGGGCCTTACAATTTCAACTGTACAGATTACCACATGGAACTGTTTTCACATTAGATCACTGCAGTGGCTGCTTTTACCCTATCAGTCAGACATTGTGGCTCAAAGACTTATTGAGATAAAAGCACCCATATCTGTCCATAACTCTTTTCACTGGTGGGCCTCTCCATCCTGTCTTTGGAATGGAACATGCTTTCTTCCGCCTCCAAAGCTAATACAGTGGTGCCTCGACTTACGACCATAATCCGTTCCAGAAGATGGACGTAACTCGAAATGGTCGTAAGTCGAAGCACCATTTCCCATTGAAATGCATTGGAACGCGATTAATCCGTTCCAGAAGGGAAAAAATACCCCTAAAAAATAAAACAAAAATAAAACACTGTAAGCCCCATAGGAATGCACTGGGGCTGGAAAAAAAAAACATAAACAACGGAGCAAGCCCTGAAGGCGCTGGGGCTTTTAAAAAAAAACACCAAAAATAAACAATGGAGCAAGTCCCATTGGAAGGCGCTGGGGCTGCAAAAAAAAAAATCACCAAAAAACAAAATAACAACACAGCACAGAAACATAAACCCACCCCCAGCCCAAACCCACCCTGCAAAACCCACACAGAACAGTTTTTAAAAAGCAGAAAGCAGCACCTTACCTTACCAGGCAGTCCCAAGCCTCCTCCGACACACTCACTCTAACCGTTGGGGCGAAAGAGCTACAAAGAAGCAGCCTCTTCGCCTACCAACGGTTAGCAAATTTGAATTCCCCGCCTTTCCCCCCTGCCTTTTTCCAGTCGCAACTCGAAGCTCCGGCCGCAAGTCGAAGCAAAATTTTGCGGCCGGAGCTGGTCATAACTCGAAATGGTCGTAAGTCGAGGCACCACTGTAGTAGTGATGATGAAAAATGCAAGTCTGACATTTGTGTGGGAGATGCAATATAAAGTTTCTGATCTTCTCAGGAGGCTGCACAAAATATCAGTTCGTTGTAGCTTAGGGCAGCTTGATTAGCCCTGCACCACTTCCTCTATCTGTATTGTTGTACATCACAAATAGCACAACAAAATCATATATCTTGAAGCAGGGCGGGGGGGGGGGGGACACAATATCTCTGTTACTTTCCAGGGAAACAACTGCTCTGTTTCAAAAGGCGGAGAAAACTTTTTTCTCCCTGGCAGCTCAGTATGTTCAGGGCTCTGTCAATGTCCAGGCAGACATCTGAGCAGAACCAAATTCTATCCAGAATGTCTTTTGCTAGTTGGAATGACTGGAACAACTGTAGATCTCTTTGTCTTGGCCTCTAGTGGCAAGCTTCCCCAATTCTTTTCAGGGTTCTGGTGCTGCAGACAGAAAGAGAAAATGCCCTGGAATCTCCATGGTCATAGTCTCCTCTCCCACTCCCATCCACGGTCCTTCAGAAAGTTATCAGGAAGAGAATATGGTGCTTCTAGTTCCTTACTGGTTGAGAAGGTCATGATTCCCCCAGATTCTATACCTAGTGGTGAGTCCTCCATGTTTTTTTCCTCGGTAGCCAATTTTGACTAGCTCCTCCTAGGTACATGATTGGCTACCCAGACAGAAGCACTTCCCCCATTTTATTTTCCAGATACTCATCCATCATGTGGACTTATGAGGCAGCATGGAAGGTGTGCAAAAGGAATTCAGTAGACTTTTCATCAGCTTTTCAGACCTCCTGGCTTTCCTACAGATGAGCTTGGACTAGGGGCTCTATTCAAGCAGCCTCTTCCTCATCAAGCAATGGTTCTTTCTTCAGTCCTCTCCAACCCGGGTTTACCTCTCTGTCCACCCTCATCTTAGACTTTTCCTGAGGAGAGTCACTAATAATTCTATGTATTATTTATTGTTTACCATCCTGGAGTTTAGGTCTCAAGCTAGTGTAAAGTCTCTAACAAAACCAACCCTTGATTGTGTCAATCTATTCCTTTATGACTTGTTTCATTTAAGATTTTTTTTTGTTAGTTATAACTTCTGCCAGGTGCTTTATATGTGCAACCCACTCTCATTCCTAAAGCACTGTCCCCTTTTCACCTATCCCAGGATGTGGTTTGTCCTTCTTTCAGCTCCAGATTAATTCATCCATCAGAAAAAATTTGGCACAACTTGGATATGTGTAAACCTCTAAAAGTATATATATTGAGGGCTAAATTTTTTTCAGATCCTCTCTTTTCTGTTTAAATTCAGCTTTCTTTTGGTGTCAGGTCAAGACCACACTAGCATATTGTATAAGGGCTTGTATTTAAGCAGTCTGCGAGCCACTCCTGGCAGGAGGCAGGAGGACGAGCCTCGCTCTAAGGTTGAAGAGTGGCTCACAGACTGCAAGCTCCGGATCGATAAGAAGGGAGTGCAGAGCCCGCGGCAACAGCGGAAGGTGAGTGGACACCCCGGATATGAATACCCCCATCTCTATTCACAAACTTGCAGAGGTTCATTGGCTGAGTAACCTTACTATTCATTCTACCAGGGATAGGACAGCCTCTACAGCTTTTACAGCAAGCACATCTATAAAATAACAGGCTGGAGTTCCCCTTCTACTTTTTATCAGGCATTACAAAATTAACACTGTGAAGGAAAGCAGGAGGAAAGTGAGCTGCCCTCACCGATAGATGCGGCAAAGGAGGAAAAGGGAAGCAGTGGGAGTGAGGCGACAGAGGTGAAAGAAATCTTAATAGAGGAAAAAGGGAAGATAGAGGAGATAAAGGGAAAGATAGAAGTTTGTCTGGTAGAGGAAGGAGAAATAGGAAAAGGGGAGGAGCTAAAATGTTGGTATGGGAGGAGAGTATAAAAGAGCAAGGGGAGAGGAGATTCGGGGTAGATTTGGAAGACGAGGGAATGAGGAGGAGAGAGATAAGAGAGATGCAGATGCAAATTATAAAAAAGCACGCAGACTTTTGAAGGACCTCCCTAACCTGAAGGTTGGAGGGTTGTTGCCGGATCCGGAGCCAAAGAAAGAAGGAGAGACAGTATATGAGACCTGGGAATGGACTGTAATCATTTTCCCGCGGGGGCAAGGACGAGGCAAGAGGGTGATCAGACCCGACCAGACCTACAACAAGCCACCGAAGGAAGGAGACTGGGCTCGACACCCATGTTGCGGCACCATTTGTGCAGCGAGGAGTGCCCCACTACGGAATCCCACTGATCGCGAGCGTTTTGGCCCGGCACCCTAATGAGCTACCCAGATTTTCAGAAAGAATTGACCTCTTCCAGTTACGGACCCTTGCCTGATTTATCAATGTTTTGATCCCGTTGAGATAGTTGTAGAAGGGTCGAAAGTTAATAAAATCGAAGTTGTGAACGTTACAGATAATTCTCAGTCGTTATTTCCTGCCAAAAGTGAGGAACTGCCACAACATTCAAATGAACCCGATCACAAACACATAGCAGTCTGTGGAAGCTAACTTTGGGATATGGGTCTTGCAGGTTTTCTCCTCTGATCCCTCCCTCAAAATTAATTTTTGGACTGGATATGCCCCATATATTATGGATTCCTCCTCTGCACTGCCTAGAGAATCAAATATTGGATACTCACTGAGGTCCATTCTGGTAGGTGCAGAGGAGGAATCCACACCCATTCTGTTAATTTGGCTCATCCTTTAACTTAAACTGTGTTTTGTTTGATGGATGACACAGTGTCGAGGTTTTGCTTCTGTTTCCTCTTGTTTCTTGAAGCAATCTTCTGATCTAATGCTTGGGTGTACAGAAGACTGTTGAGAAGGATGATGCAATATCTCACTTTGAATCACATATCACCCTGCCTCTTTTACGTGTTGAAGCTATCTTATATGCTCCTCAGCAGATGTATCAGAATTTCTCCATTTTGTGCTTCAAATTATATAGTTTATATGATTTTTACACTGGCCATCTAGTGATGTCTGGTTACCTGTCCAGTTGCCGAAAGTATATATTTACAACAAATTGTTGCCTTCACAAAATCCTATTAATTGTTCTGCTTTATATCAAGCTCCTAGGCCAAATTCTTCATCAGCATTTGGTTCGCTTTATTTCCTACTTTTGTATTCCAGTTAGTATGATTATTATCATATCCTTATTTGGGGTGTGATTGATTTTCTTCTGGGCACCTTCATGAAAACTTTGGATTTCTTCAACACCTGTAGTTGAATAAGGAGTTGAATAATATTATGTTGAAAGGCTGTCTATGAAGTCTGATAGATATTTATCAGTCAGATTTTGTGTTATAGTCCATATCTGTTCATGTTTCATTATTTTCCGGTATTAGAGCCATCCCATTTATTTTGAATTGATAATTTCCAGAGGAAAACATTTTGTAATTATCTAATTGAAAATTTTCTATTCCAGTCCACTTTAGTTTGCTTAGACTAACTGTTATAATGTTTACATGTTCCATTTTTGTTTTACAATTTTGAGCTTACCCTGATTCACACGTCTAACATTCCAAATACCAATTACATGCATCATGCCTTGAACATTCCTTTCGCATCTGTGCACGTCAGTAAGTCTGCTTGCCAAAGCACTTATCTTGGAATACATCTCATTGTGAGGGGAAGAACAGCATAGTCACAGGGGATACGTATTTCTCTGATGTCTAAATTGATTGTAACTGGACACACCTGCCTAATGTACTGCTGTTGCCACCTGTTCTACAACTGGCTGACACCAGCTTGCCAGTCAGGCATGTGGAGTCTTTTGAGTACCCCCAGCACTTTGTGCCTGAATGCCAATATAGGGAGTGTTAATGACAGTGCTTTCCTGCTTGCAGTATTGCAGTAGGCTACGTATCATGTTATATACAAATGCTAGGTAACCAAAGAATCTTCCTGTGGAGGTGGGAGAGAAACTGCTCTTGATATTTTTGCTGTTTCCCCATCCATGGATTAATGAACAGTAATCTTGATGAGTTGGACTTCTTGGCTCTTGAATCAAAGAATGAGAAGAATACCCTATTTGGTTGTTGTGGGTTTTTCGGGCTCTTTGGCCGTGTTCTGAAGGTTGTTCTTCCTAACGTTTCGCCAGTCTCTGTGGCCGGCATCTTCAGAGGACAGGAGTCAGAACTCTGTCTGTGCTCTGGTGCAGTTTGTTTGGATAGTTGAGTATTTATAGCTGTGGGATCAGCTTTTGTCCTTTTCAGGAGATGGGTGATTGTGGTGATAAGCGTGTTTTTTGTTGAGGGTGTATTGTTGTGATAAGAGGGAGAATACACCCACAACAAAAAAAACACGCTGATCACCACAATCACCCATCTCCTGAAAAGGACAAAAGCTGATCCCACAGCTATAAATACTCAACTATCCAAACAAACTGCACCAGAGCACAGACAGAGTTCTGACTCCTGTCCTCTGAAGATGCTGGCCACAGAGACTGGCAAAACATTAGGAAGAACAACCTCCAGAACACGGCCAAAGAGCCCGAAAAAACCACAACAACCATCAGATCCCGGCCATGAAAGCCTTTGAGAATACATCAATACCCTATTTGTCTGAAAGAAAGAGGGATACTGTGGAAGCTTGAGGAACCCTACCCACATTCTCTCTGCCTCTAAAAGTAACGTGCTGGTTTTCTGAGGGATTCACAAGCAGGTATGTTTTTACAATGTGCACCAAGCACTACGTTAATGCTGAAAGACAGGTGAAGCCACAGTATGTAGAAGTCCACAGCAGACTGTGTATGATTTCAGAGTTGGAATCTATTTTTCAAAAGCTTCAGTCTTTAAAGGATCATGGTGTAGAACCAGCTGCACATATTTGTCTGAAACCTGGGAAGTTGTATACTTTAAAAAGGCTAGCGGTTTTGACAGATTTCTACCAGCTTCTATAAAAGATTTTTTTAAAAACCCAAACCATTAATGCCATTATTGCATTGCAGATTACTTGCTATCTAGTGCAGTAGTGAGAAGGATTGCATCCTCTCATATTATGATGCCAGACGTCTGATTGATTGTTTGATTGACTGATTGGGATATTTATATTCTGTCCTGTATTCTAAGGTCTCGAGGCAGACTACAACAATAAAAACAATATAAAACAATTCAGTACTTTAAAACCATTTAAAACATGAAAAACCACATACATTAAAACAACAGTAGGGGAACCATTATTAGGATGCAAAATGTGAAGGGAGCACATATGTGATGGGTGCGCATGCTAGATCCACTCCAAAGTTCCTATACATGTTGGGCCAATGTTTGAAGGGAAGTTTTAGATGCATTCAGAGTCACATATTTAGTGTTCTTTCTCTCTGCAGTTGAGGACACACTGAACCCAAGGATTCCTGTTTGTGGAGAAGTGTCTGAGCATGGTCAGCTGGATGTATTAAGAATCTCCTCTTCATGACTGTGCGTTGTACAGCTGGAGTTGATGCGTGTCTTTTTTTTACAGGTGAGGTTAACTTTTAAGTACTTTACACCCTCACGTGTTTACCAGGTGTGGAACCATGCTGCTTGAATAATGGGCTGGGAAAACAGTGAAATTCTTGCACAATCACTTACTTCACCTAGTGCCAACTTTCCGTAGATTTGTTGAATCTCATTTTCCCAGACCTCTGAGTTTACTTGTGGGAACTATAGCTCCTTTATTTGCACATGTCACCATATGCTCATTTGCTGTAGGTTCCTTTCACAGTCCCATATGAAAAGAATCCTCTTTTTAAATTTTGGAATTGCTTTGGATATGTGGCCCTGCTTTGAATATTATGACCCCTCTAGGACCTTGCTCTTTAGAATATGTCTTCTGAGAGATTTGTAGTGATGTGTCTATAAACCAGCTCTTCTGAATTGTTAGACTATGCTGAATCTTGCCCTTCAGGCCACAGTTTGTGGGTTTTCACAAACCACTTAATTTATTTATTATTTATTTATTTACAAGATTTTTAGCCGCGCCATTACCAATGGTCTCAGAGCGGCGTACAACAATATTAAAACTTTAGAAAAACATTAAAACCATTAAAAATACCTAATATTATAATATTACCCTATATTAAAACAGTCAATTTATCATTTGGACCATTTGAAAGAAACTTCTGACCTGTGGCCCAGGTTTTATCCCCAGATAATCCTAATCAGGCCTTCAAAAGCCTTGGAGATGGTCTACGCATCTCCTAGGCTTTTGTACATAATCCCATAACATAATACGTAGAGAATCCAGCTATTATTTCCCATCAGAGTTTGGGTAACAGTATGGATTCCTCTGCTTTCTCTCACAACTGAGAATGCAGACAGGTTGTGAGATATCCCTGCTTTATCTCTTGTGAAAGTTCATTATGAGGTGGTTAGTTTGCTCCATATTATTCCTGATGGGGGAAAACATAGGGTGATTGACACTTCCCAAGACCATTCTCCAGCTGAAAGAGAGCTCTTTCAGAGAACACTTCCTTCAGAGGGAAGATGAGGAAGGAGCAAAGCCATTTCTTGGCTGGAAGCTCCAGCTGGCACTGTGGTGGGAGCTTATAATATCAGGGGTGAGGCCACTGAGTTTCATAGATCTCTTGTCCCGGCTCAGCTGCTGATGCATTAATGATATTTTCATACCTGATACATTCCTCAAAGCAGTTCTGATCATTGTTCAAATTGGTCTTCTCTGTAGATTGGTTTTAAACATGGAACATACTTCATGCTGTTTATATTTCATAAAATGTAATATTCCCTATATTCAGGGGTGGAGAGAAAATGACTTAAAGCTAACTCTAGCCATATACACCAGCTGTCTGCACCAAGGGAAGGGGTATTTGAAACAAGAAAGATGATGCCAACTTCTGTATGTCATTAACTTGCCTTTGATATCAACATGTCAATAAAACATTGTTGTATTTTAGTACTGCCAGTGTTCTTGGTTTTTGTACAGTAAATACATGTCTGTTCTTCACACCGATTATATGTTTTGGGTGTTCTGTGCTGTTGCTGCTGGTGGGCTGTTTTCTGAATAACACAGTATGTGTTTATAACACAACTTGCTTTGGAGGACGTTTTCTTTTCTGGAAAAGTGAAGTTTGTTTTCTTGTAGAAACACTATTTATTTAAACGTTATTTCCTTGTGGGTAAGAAATTATGCATAGTAAAACAAAGCCATAAGTTATTAGCATGACTTGTACAATAGTAGTTTGTTCATGTTTAGCAGAAGAAAAAAATGGTTTCTTATAGCTGCCTTGCAAAGAACTATGCTTGCTATGTTCATTGCATAGATTAGTTGTCTTAATCTTGAACAGGGAACGTATTAGACCTTTGAATTAGTTATTAAACTCTTTGGAATCAAATAATAGTGCTTTCATAGAATCATAGAATAATGAAGTCGGAAGGAGCCTATAAGGCCATCGAATCCAACCCCCTGCTCAATACAGGAATACAAGTCAAAGGATATCTGCCAGGTGGTTGTCTAAATTTCTCTTGATTGCCTCCAGTGTTGGAGCACTCACCTCCTCTCAAGGTAATTGATTCCATTGCCATACTGCTCTAACAGGAAGTTTTTTTCTGATATTCAAGCGAAATCTGGCTTCCTGTAACTTAAAGCCTAATAATGTAAACAAAACCCGTCTTATCATACGTAAATATTTATTTTTCTATTGATGACTGATATTTTATAACAAGTATATATAAAAACATATTAGTAAATTATTAGTGGATGTTTGTGTTTAATAAGATAACATGGGTTTTGATTATATTGTTAGGCTTTCATGGCACCATGTTTCTCTTGTTTTTTGGGTACCTTCCTGTAACTTGAGCCCACTGTTTTCTGTCCTGCATTCTGGGATTATAGAGAAGAGATCCTGCCCCTCCTCTGAATGACGCCTTTCAAGTATTCGAAAACTGCTATCATATCTCCCTTCAGTCTTCTTTTCTCAAGGCTAAACATGCTGAGTTCTTTCAGTCTTTCCTCATAGGGCTGGGCACAATACTTGGAAGGAGTACCCTTCTATTACCATTTTAAACACAGACCATTCTCAGGTGGTTAAATATCTGCACTTTAGTTTTTCTTGTGGCAGCAGCAGCTGGTACAACATTATGTCTGTTCACAAGAAATGTAAAAACACTGGAGAGGATGATTGAAATCTGCTTGCTGTATTAAACTCTGATGCCTCCATCTGCAATATAGGTCAAGGAAAAAATTGTATGTAGGATACTTTCATACTCCGAAACATCATTTTATGTAGCCTTTTACAGCTGGTTCATATTTGGGGAGGAACTGTATTTGACATATTCTGAAATATTCTGGATGCTGTCCATCTTACACATCCTTTTTGTAGAATGGTTTCTCTCTACAGAACAAAGAGGCAGGGTGATTCATCCTCGCCTCTGCAACCTCCCCCATGTGCAATCTGTACTGGAGGCTTGAGACTTAATTCCATGCTCCCGTGCATATTGGGGTATGTGAAACAGGGGATGTGGAAGTCCCTTTGCAGGAGGTGCTACACTGGGTTTTATCTTCCCTTGTCAACTTGTCAATTGTAAAGGGCACACACAACAGAGAGGTTTCAATGTGCCTCCTCAGTATGTGCATACGTACTTGGCTTGCTGCCTCTGCTCTGCCCATTAGTTTCACTGGGAAACATCCCAGTCTCTTTGGTCAGTTGTGTGCCCTCTGCTGAACTGTGGCCTCAGCTTATGTGCAGGAATGACAGTTTCAGTGGAAGATCAAGCTCTTGAACTTTTCTGTTTGTATTCTCTATTTTATTGTTAGAATTATAATTCTCATTTTTATTTCCCTATAAAGAGAAGAACATTTTCTAGAGTGTGCTGTATGTTTTGATCTGTACAAATAACTTAGCTACTAGGATTTGTTAAAAATATGAATTAATTTTGTTCTAGTCCCTCTATTTTGAAGGAATTTAGGTAGCATGTTTTCAATAAGAGACAAGTTATTGTCATAAACTACTTTTGATATTTTCCAGCTGTAGTACTCCTCTGACCAAGTTAAGCAGATGTACCGTATTTTTCCATGTATAAGATGCTACTTTTTCCTAAAACAATTAGAGTAAAAATTGAGGGCTGTCGTATACATGGAAGTAAGCCAAACCTATGGCACACGTGCCACAGTTGGCACACAGAGCCCTTTTTGTGGACACGCAAGTCATGCTGCTGCTGCCCATGCCAGCCTGGTGCAGGGTGCAGCGCCGCTCGCTGCTGGGGCTCAGCTTGAGCTGACGCTGCCGCCTTGTCCCCTGCCTGAAGGGAGCCAGCAAGTGGTGCTGGAGGCAGTGATCAGGCAGCAACAGCAGCAGCAGGAGGCAGAGGCGAAGGAGGAGCTGCGCCCGGCTGCCCCTCGGCGCAAAATCGCTGCTGCCCATTGACTATGACTCTGGTGCCGCAGGAGAGAGAGAGAGAGAGAGCGCAGTGCAAGAAGCCCGGGCGGGGGCCCTGCCTATATTTGGGGAGGGGGGAAAAGGCATCCCCTGGCCACCCTCCAGAGGACTGCCGGCCCGGAGGGTGCCCCTCTGATTTGGGCACTCAGGGTCAAAAGGGTCAAAATTGGGTGGGCGGGTGTTATACATGGGGGCATCTTATAAACAGAAAAATACGTTCGTGAATCTTACATACCTTTGTGTGAGTGAATACCTAGATTCAAATAGTATGGGTTACTCTTTACAGCAGGACATTTTAAAAAAGATTGTAAAGGGGCTAAATGAGAAAAGTTGATGCATGGAAAATCTGAACAAGAAAAGTCTTGGTGGTAGTGTATGACTACATCATTTCATTTCCAATCTCAGTAGAAACATATTTCTTTTTTCTTCCTCTAGTCATCTGCCTTGCCTGAAAACTGGTTCTGGAGGGTTTCTTAGCTTTCCAGAGCAAGTTTAGCATATTCAGAGGATGGTGTATCGCCCCAGTTCTGCAAATCTCACATTTCTACCTGTGGAATGCTGCCATAGAATACTTCTTATTATAGGGCTAAACAATAAATATTATGTTAACAACAACACATTAATAATTCCTGTTTTTGTAAAATACGGGTAGGCTAGCTATATTGAAAGAGGAACCTGGATGCTCATAGTATCTTAGTGATACCATCACAAGGCAGTTTCAGCACAGATGGACTCTCCCTTAGTGGCTATCTGCCTGAGAGAGTTGTTTTAATAGATTTTTGTGTCTTGTTGCTTTTAAAAGTGTTTTTAGTGTTGATTTTATTTTCTGTTTTCAATATAATATTAATGTAATCCTTTTAAAATATTTGTATACTTTCTGTTTCTAGCTTCTAAATATTGTATTTCAATGATGTAAGCTGCTTTGGGTCCTTTTAAAAGAGAAAAGTTGGGTGAAAATATTTTAAATAAATAAGTTAAATAAACCCTCAAAAGTTACCAGTCCTTTTATAGCCAGTTTCCATGGTGTCTATGAAGGAGAAAAAATGCCCTGTCTCCATGGCAAACATGGAAATGTGCACTACAGCTTTTTAGTAGGCC
Organism: Intellagama lesueurii; assembly: GCA_037013535.1. Lineage (NCBI taxonomy): Eukaryota > Metazoa > Chordata > Lepidosauria > Squamata > Agamidae > Intellagama > Intellagama lesueurii. Next base: position 26,494,938 of record JBAJHW010000001.1, read on the forward strand.
AAGAGCCCGTTTCCACTGACAGTAAGAACAGTTGTTGAATTGTGTTTTGCAAATTAAAAATTGATTTTAATATTCTTGACTGCACAACGCACAACAAACTCTGCATTTCTTTTGCCACAAAGTGAGTTTTTTTGATGAGCCATGAGGAGCCTTTTTATTTTACAATTGAGAAATCAATTCATTAGGAATTGTTTGGATGTAGATGAATGCCGCTGCCATCTTTAAATACTGCCAAAGGGTTTTGGGGGATTTTCTGCAGCTATAGGGAAGAAGCTCTGTGGATTCACCCCCTGTGGATTCTGTGCTACTAAAGAGGAGGGGAGTCAATCTTGTTTGATTTTACTTGCCTATATCAAAACATACAGCACACTTTAGATAAATAAGGTGACATCATCTGTGATGATCTGGCAAGTTGTTCAATACAAGATTGCAATAATATTCTTTGCATGGTGATATGTGTCTTAAAGTAAAATTATTTATTTTATTTTATTAAAAATATTTATACCCTACTTTTCTGCTAAAAAGGACTGAAGGCAACTTACAGTATTTAAAAAAAAGCTGTATTAAAAGCTAAGAACAATAAATTATTACAGAACCAGTGGTTCGTGGCCATCTCTAGACATGATTTTATAGTAGTAGACCTGGTGCTATGAAAATGCTTCTTCTAGAAGTTCTGGCAAAATAGATTATTACTAGCTTTTGGAGCAGTCTGCAAAATGTTAATCAGAAATGATTATGTTGAGGTTTCTCCACAACATTGGATTTTGCCTACATTCAACCCAGGAACCCTGGTAATCCACACCTTGGGGGAATTCAAGGTAAATTTATGATTTATGATTTATGTCTTCATAAAGCTTCAGACATTGTTGATGGAGACATTTAATAGTGACTATTTTATATGTTTTGTTTGTCTGTAATTTTGTTTTGTAATAATAAACTTATTCTTTAAAATCTATTTTAAAATTATGAATGTAAGTTGTCTTGAATACAGGATAAGCACATGAAAATGTTTTAATTTAACAAAGATTAAAAAGTGGTTTTACTCTCTCAGTGAAGCAAGTATCCCTAATGTTGTTTTATTTCAGGACGTTGTTCACCTTAGCACTGTGCTGAATATTAGAGTGGATAAAAATCAATTAATTTTTAAAATCAAATTGATTTAAATAAAAATTGATTTTTGATTTAAATAATCAAAAATCCAATTTTTAAAATTTAAATTAAATCCACTCTGATGAATACTACACAAACTAGAGAAATATTGTTAAAACATACTTCTTTAAAGATTCTCAGTCATCCAGGTCAGGTTATCTGGAAGATGAGTCGTGGCAACTAGACTAAATATTTCACTACTCATCCAAGTAGCTTCTTCAGTCTTGTTAAAACATAACCGTTTTTCTGATCTAATCTGATGGTTAATTTTCAGGTCTGATTTCTACCTTGGCTGTATGTATTCCAGCTTGCATTCGAAGTAGAAATGGCCACAGAATTCATCAAGAACTGTTGCAGAGGGTGTCTGTATATTGAGAAAGAAAAACACGATGGTGAGTCTGGTCAATATTACATCTTGCATGTTGTTAATTCTGGAATGGGTATTCTGGTAACTGTTGATGAAATTAGAATGGAAAACTCAGGTTCAACAGTAGAGAACTGGAGCACAAAGCTTTTTACCAATACAAAAAAACCCAAAAAAACAACCGAACAAACACATAGTGGCAGTAATCAGGATGAAATGTGAGAATATCCAGTTGTAATCTCCCAATATGTCATTCTCAAAAACAGAGAATAAGTTATAAATAAATTTAGGGCTGCATGCCTGAATTGATTAATTAGTTAGACTGACAGTTTAAAAGTCATTCCACAAGAAAAGTTCAATATTTCAATATTTGATACAGATACAGATATTTGTAACTGTGTGTGGCCGTTATTGTGTTAGGAAAGCCATTCCTTCCATCTCATACAAGATACAGTACCTGTTGAAATGTATGCCTACATTGAGAACATGCATTCTTCATCACACTTCTTGTTTTAGTTACCACAGAAGTATGCATATTTAACTGACTGATTCACTGATTAAAACTTCAATCAATTATACTTTAATATTAATAAAACAAACATTAGATATTGTTCATCCTGTGTATTGTTACTGGCAAGTGCTTATAACTTGTATTTTGTTGGCCACGTGTCTTGCTGTTAAGTGCGGAATTCATTTTTCCCCTAAGAGTTCTCTGGCATTCATTTCATGCCAGGTACTTTTGCTTGTATCTCTGTCTCTCTCTGTGTGTGTGTGTGATGTGTGTGCAAGAATGTGTGAGAGAAAGTGAGAACGTTGTCTAGATGGGTGTTTAACTTGACCCAAGTTGTGATTGATTTTTTCCTACCTGTGTTAAATACTTTCTGTATACTGTCAAAGCTGGAATTAGTCTTTATTTGTGAATTTTGAGTTAATTGGCAGCTTATCTTGCAAAATTCACCTTACTTCTAACATTTCCTCTGAATCAGTGGTGCCAAGTAACTGGAAAAAGACTTAGGGGATTTGCAGAGTTCTATTCACTAGCCCAGTGATGGTGAACCTTTTTGGGCTCTCATGCCCAAACTGGAAAAAAAACAATAACAAAAAAACAGTGGGTGGTGTGCCGCAGCGGAACCAGAAGTAGCAGCGGCGGAACTGGAAGTGGCGGTGGAAGGGGGAATCACGGCACGGAGGTGCCTCGAGACCCCACTCCGGATCCGCTGCCAGAGCCAGCTGCTCCGGATCTGCCTGCCAAAGCGCCAGCACCATGGCTGCAGCCGCCTTCTCAGGTTTGGCTGCGCGGGGGGGGGGGGGAGTAGTGATCCAGCGACTTATGGCTCGCGTGCCGGCAGAAAGTGCTCCGCTTGCCAGCTGTGGCACGCGTGCCATAGGTTCGCCATCGCTGCATCTGTCCCTGAATGCAATCAACAGGATAGGAGAAATTATTCAGTTCCTATCCTATTAAAAAACAGAATATCATTTTAGATTGCTGATTCAAGCTTGAACGTGCTTGCCATGTTTTTACGTTAATTTTACAGCCTCTCTGGAGTCCGAAGTTACAGCCGAATATAAATCCAATGTTGTGGAGAAACCTCCTTTATCTTCTGTGTCAGTGAAACGGCAGGTTGGCTGTTCAGAAGATTATCTTCTTTCCAAGCTTCCACCAGCTGGCAAGGAAGTACCATTTGTAGTTCCTCAGTTCAAGCTTGCCTACATTCAACCCAGGAACCCTGGTAATCCACACCTTGGGGGAATTCAAGGTAAAGAACTGAAAAACAACAGTATAGAATTAAAGCAATCTTTTGCTAGATACCTTTAGATGTCTTTGTAAAGATTTGTTTATGCAATTGGGGGGGTTTTGTGGGATATACTATGTGGTGGGCAAAAGGTAGATCTGTTTTAGAGTTCATAATGATTTGCAGTAGAGTGACAAGGATTTCTGATTTCTAATAGCAGCAACAAAATTACCTTCACCTACACTAAATTGTAGTCCTGATATGAAAAATGCAGAATAACTACAAGTGGCTTTTTTTCCTTGCAGTTCTGATGTTCAGATTTCTGGGTTAAGAAATCTTAAATTCTAAACACAGGCTTGTTGTACAGATCATATATTCTTGGGGAAAAAATCAAAGTACTTCCCACATGCCTAAAGTCTACTTGCCCCTTGCTTTGAGTCATATGCCCTTGCTTTACTCTTTCAGATCAGCAATATATCAGTGTGGGCCTTCATAGAATTCTGCACTACAAACAGCTCTTACAAAGGCAGCCAGTTTACTGTTGTGCACATAACCACTTGTCCCAAAATTAATTATTCTCTGAATGACTAAGCCAATGAAAACTTAAAGTAAGTTAGAGTGACTATTCTAAAGACATTAAAACACCTTCATATAATTCAGACTGTATTATTTCTATTGCCTAATCTGAATTGGAAGGTAGAAAGAAGGTCTTGTTTCAAACAGATATGGTTCCAGTAATAGTGAGCTCTTTTATTCTTGTTTGAAGCTGCTGGCTCTTTTTATTTAGTTACTTCCAGCCTGTATGACATAGATGTATACCAAAAGGATTTCAGCCACTGTCTTATCCAGTCATTCTCCTCCTCTGCCACCCCCATTCCTGTCTGGTCAGGGCTGCATGTTTTAAGAGGCAAGCTTTGAAAATCCCGTGTTTACCTAGTAATATTAAAGTTGTGTGAGAAGTTCTTATCTATATAGCTGTTCAACGTAGCCAGTTTTGCATTTAAAAGTCATTTGCTGGGCCCACTGTATGCAGTGTTGGCATGCCAGTAATTTGTGGCCTTGGCATATACACCTATGGTATGTTGCTGGAGCACATAGTGAACACTCTTTTAGATGTGGTTGTAGCTGCTTAGTATGCTTACATGAGTAAGTTGTCTTTGGGTGGTAGCAATGATCTAAGATACCCCTTTGACTACATTCTCTCTCCAGCATGAATTTGCTCTCTTTTATGTTCAACATGATATAGAGCTTTCAATTTAAGCAAAAAAAATGTCCACTAGTAGTTCTAAGTTAAGTGGTATGATATACAAGCTAGCTTCTTGTAACTGTTAAACTTCTCTGAATATCAGTAACTATGCTGAGTAATGTATCTATATTCATCTACCTTCTTAAAGAACATAATATTGCTTCCTAGCAATACTTAGTGAAAGTATTTATATCAAGGCAGCCTTTTTATATTTATAAAGCTATTTCCCAACTCAGCTGATAACATTTACATAGACACGATAGCTAGGGAAAACACGTAACTCACTTTCTTGACTCTGTATGCTGATCTCCTGGCTCATAATTTACACAAGAGTTTATTGAAATATTGAGTTGACTGGCAGTTTAACTCTTGCTTCACAGGTTCTGCCATAACATCTTTTGGTGACCGGAAAGCAGAACTATCCAGTACATACCAGCAAAGACCTCTCGTTGATGTAGTCTATAATCCATTCTATATGCAGCAACAACTGTCTCGACCTCAGTCTCCAGATTCGACTGGGTACCACTTAGAAAAATCAGACAATAGGAGACTATATGGGTCAGGTAAAAGTAAATTTGCCTCAACACTACACATTTTTGTCACTTCTTGTTCTATGTTTGGGCATGAATAACTTGGTGTCAGAGTCCCTGTTCAGCCACTGAAAGAGAAGTTGTTGTGATTATGTGGTGTTAAAACTGTGTCCTTTGCAAGAACAAAGCAAGAACTGCAAAACACTGTACATGTAAAACTGATACAAATACAACTAGAATGACCGGTTCTGTTTGTTACCAGAACCTTCTTCAGTAGATATATAGGTAGACTCTGAACATATGCACATTTATACTTGGTATACTGGTTTTTGTGTTTTAAATTGTATTTATTATCTGCTTTTAGTTTTCTGTTGTATTTAATTAACAATTCTGTGCCATCAAGTTGATTCTGACACCAGGTGGCCCTCCCAGTGCTTTACCAGTCCCTCCTTCTGGTGGCACATGTTGGACAGAACATTAGCCACAACAGCCACACAAGCTCTGAGCTATCTCATCTTGCTCTTCTCCTGGAGGGCACAGTAGGATTTGAACTTCTGACTGTTGCTCTGGAACCAGTCACTCCTGCCCACTGAGCTATCCCAGCTTTCGTTTGTTGCTTCCTTTAGTTTTTAAAAATCGTATTTATTGTATTGTTGTTCATTTTTATTTATCTTTGTCACATATGTACATAAGCTCTTGCAATAAGACAAATCATAAGCTGAAAGAATAAACCAGAAATAAATATTGGGTAAACATAGAGAATAGAAACCAGTGGTAACATCTATTCCTTCCTCACTTGGCAGTTTTATCTTTAGTGTAGATAAAATGACTGGATTCAAATGAGGAAGTAAAAAGAATGTTGATCAGGCCAGTTCTACTAAGGCAGAATGAGGCAGCTGCCTCACACAGCAGAACAGGAGTCTTATGAAGTTAGAGTTCTGCCAAATTCTGCATAGCTTAATGTCCTTTCTGATGAATCCTATGATAAAAACATTCAATTCTGTGTAGAATTGTAATAATCCTGTGTAGTTTTGTTACTTAGTAATTTTGGCTTTCACATAAGCCTTTAGTAATTAATAAATACGGATTTTCCCAAAGGTTCTTTTAACATCCTGTAGATATTTGAGTTTTTCCTGTCTGTCATAGGTGAAATGCTGTAGGGTCGCAGTTAAAGGGAAGACGGGAAAAAAAGAGAACTAAGATTTTCTGGAAAATGCTGGGATTGATTTTTTTATAGAAAAAAGGACATATAACAGATGCCATAATATTTTATCTGTAAGAGCAGCCAGCATTTCCTGGGAAAAGAAATGAAAATAATCTCATGATACAGCCTTCAGGAAGGCATAGCTTGGCTGAAACATGCGACAAAAGAAGGTAGTCTTTTCTGCAGATGTATCCCAGTGGGAAATGAGTGGGAATCATGCTAAAGAACATGAAAAACATGTATGTGGCCCTCATTCACAGAATGAACGGAGTACACAGAATTGTGCCAAATTCTAAGCTGCTCTGATCTGCAGTTGACCCTCAGTTGCATACATGAACTTGATATGTGTCTGCCTATCCACAAGATGAGATGCTGGTTTTCACTTGCTTCTGAATTTGGTCTCAAAATTTGGTCTTGACAGTCTGTTATGTAAGCTACTTAGTTCATGCAAAGGCAAAGTCATGATATAAAATAAATAGATAGATAGATAGACAGACAGACAGACAATTACCTGCTGTGTTCATGGTATTTCAACAAGGTTCCTTATGTTTTGCTTTTCAGTTTGTGATTTAAGGAGTAGCACTTTGCCAGGCTCATCATCTCTGAGTCACTCTATGTTTGATCTCACAAGTCCACCTCACCGATATATGCAGGTACATTCTTTTTCTTATTTGTAAGATTATTTTTAATGAATATCCTTCCATGCAAAGAGTACAAGATGGCTCTACTTGCAGAGTTTCACAGAAGCATAAAAGTGTTGTTTTCCTGTGCAGTTTTAGTTGAACACTATGTCTACAATGTCAAACAATGTTAAGAATTAGAGATGGGAGCTTTGTATTCGTATCCCTGAGGATATGAATACAAAACGCAGCACCACAGGTGCCACAGGGGTCCATTCCCTCCCCCAGAACCTGCCCGGTCCATTCACAAGGCTCTGTACAGTGTGCACAGAAGTGGTCCAACCAGCTCTGTCCCACCTTCCTGCACAGATGAAGAGCTGAGCAGGGAGATTCGGCGTCCTGCCTCCTCGCCGGAGTGGTCGGCTATGCGGAGAGGTGGGGCAGAGCTGGTCAGGCTACTTCCGCGATTGGCACAATGTTGCCACTGACGGACATATGTGCTGTGTGGAGCCTCGTGAGTGGACCAGGCTGGTTCTGGGGGGAGGGAATGGTGCCACGCTTTGTATTTGTATTCCCAGGGATACGATCTCTATTAGAAATTCTCTGTGACTAATGAATTACACTTTGAAATTAATATTCCCTCTTTTTTGATCCTGTTCCATGTGTTCCATGTGTATTTTGTGTGACTTTTCTGCTACATCAGCACTCTTGTTCACATGTAGAGCCTGCACAAAAGCAGGAGCCTCCTCTTCAGATTATTTATATGGAGAAAGCAGTGAAGGAGGCAAGGGTAGGTGCTCAAGAAAGAAATAATCTATTTTGATTCATGATGATTTGTGAAAAATCTAAACATTATAACTGTTTGAGTGGTTCCATTTATGTAAATGGGAGTTCTGAAGATTCAGAAATCCAAATAGGGGCCTCATATCAAATCAGGCCTTGAAGTGAAATTAAGGATTGGATGGGGATCCTGTGCAGCTGTAGTTCATGTATGGTACAATATATCCTGTAGTTTTCCTTGTTAGGCTAAACAAAGCTGCTTCTGTGATTCATGACATTACTGATAACAGAAATAGAAAAGTTGCACCTGCCTCTGGACACTTCCTGAGTTTCTTTCCTCTTTATGTGTCCTTTCAGTTCCAAGGAATTTCCACAAACTGTTGTGGAAATTTCTGGAAGCAACATGATAAGAAATTGGATGAATATTGTTGTATGCTGCAGTTGTGAAAAACTGCACTCCAGCAGATTCTGCTGCTTGGTTCCCAGAGAATCTGTGCTTCATTGATGTTGATTAATCAGACATTCTTTTTGTGCTTACAGAGATATGATTCAGTCTCCAGTGTTCAAAGCAGCACTTCCTCTAGGAATGACTCACAAGGTAGTAACAGGAGTTTAGGTAATGAATGCTGTTTGCTTGCTTTGTTTTGAATGCATGAAATTACTGACATGAAAAAAATGTCATTTTATTACCAGAAGTATAGATCATGTGTACTTAAGGGCTGCTTACAGAAGCATTTTTGGAAGGAATTTCTATATCTGCACAGTTATGACAATTCAGTTTTGAGCGTTAATTTGTTTTTAGGATTGGTTTATGAACTCCAGAAGCAAAGTTTTGAAAAATTACTTCTTTAGACTATCATTCTTAGAATCCCTCAGCTGTGGTATTCTGGGAACTGTAGTTCAAAACAGTAATTTTTGCAAGCTTTATCCAGAATCACCTTGGAGTTTTTTCAAAACAGTGGCCACAATAGTCCCTAAACTATGTTTTCACTTTTTTTTTTCAAAGCAATCAGCGTGCGTCTCTGCCCCTTTTGAAACTTGTAATAGCTATGAAGACTTCGGGAATATAGAGTATATATTGGCTATTGTGTCAGGCTTACATTTCTGAAAACAATATTGTGAAAGAAGAGTGGGGAAACCTTTGATCTTTAAGATTTAAGCTGTCTCCTAAAATATGTGTCCCATCAATGCAATGAGCGTATTTGACTGAAGTATAATTGGAGTTAGTAGTTTCCAGCCAAAACATTGAGAAACAAATATGCTTGGTTTAATTTATTTCATGCATTCCTTATTTCTACCTTTCTTTCAAATAGGAGTGCTTGTCATTCTAGTAGTATTGAGAATCCAGTTAAAAAGGTAGACATGGGTCAGAGAATGTACTGAATAGTCTTTAGTTTGGTAAGGTACCCAGGAGCAATTTGATTTATCCACATAAAATATAACATACAGTTCAAATATCATATATTGCATTTACTGGATCATACTACTTGATATTTCCTGTGGATTGAGCGGCGCAACATAGGTGAACCTTCCTTTGTGTGAAACAAACCCCAACTCCTACTGTAATTGGAAAGCTTGCATGTTGTTAGTAGAAGATACTCAGCAAAGCTCTTTCCTGACATTATAGTTTTCCACACAGAACAGTCCATTTTGTGGAAACATACTTTGGATATGTACATTAACTACTGCAGCATAATTTGCTACAGTTGATGAATGGCTGTATTGTATGGTCTTTCTAATTGTTTCATTTTGCTCTAAGCATAGACTGTTAAGGCTGTGGAGATTTCAAGAGGAGCTGATACTCAATTTGTGTGGAACACAACAGCAAAGGACAAAGTTGGAAGCGGAGTAGCCTAATAAAGGGCTGGAAAGGAACTAAGCAAGATGGACGCCATGTATTGGGAAAAACAGAGAGAACAGATTAGAAAATAATGTGCTTGAGAAAAGTCTAGGAATGTTCAACCTGCAGCAAATCAAGGCAGGGCGTGATCAGATGGGCAGTTGTCCCAGTTTGTTCTCGATTGGGGACAAGCTGGTTTGCTCTGTTTCCCAGTGACCACACAATGTACATGCCATTGCAAACCAGCCTGCCCGTTTGATGCCTTCCCTCATTGTTTGTGTCCTTGTCAGAGTCTACTGGTTTTTTGGGTTTGTTTGTTGCTAATGTCTCAGCAATGCTTTTTAAAAAGTCCTTTCGAAGAAATGGAAAACTACCTTTTCCTTCCCCTTCACAGGCAAGTGACAAGGAAGCTTTACATTTCTCAAAATCTTTAAGTGGATTAGGCAGAGCATGGAGAAGACAGGAGGGGGATATTTTTGTTTGTTTTCTTTTGCTTTAAAAGGAAAGGTTAGTCAATATCATGTTGAACAAGGTAAAGTGGTCAATCATTGCATGTGAATGTAAGGATCACCCCAAATGACACACCACACCTCAAACCAACCTTGTTTAGCATGACCTAGACCTTTCCAAGCTGGGATAATTGGACCATCAAACCACAACCTCACTCTTGAAAAGGTGATGACTAGCTAGGCAAGCATCTCTTTTCTTAATTCAGTAAAGAAGATATGCTGTCTTGTCTTAGGAGGAAAGAATGAATAAAATTGCTTTGGTTTAGTTTTATTGTCAGCATTATGTAAACAATACATATGCTGTCTGGTGCAATTTGCTGACTTGTAAATACATCCATTCTTAGCATGACTCTTGGGTCCTAACCCATATTATAAATTGTCAGTGGCATTTAGGGTGCTGCATGTTCTTGAAAGCATTTTGTTTCCAATTTGTCATTTACCGTTGAAAGGAAGAATTTCACAGGAGTGAAATTGGTTGAGTGTGCCTGTGAGACAGAGAATTTCCCTGTACATCAGGAGTGGAGAAGTGACCCTAAAGATATTGTCTGAGAGCAGTTTCTCACATATCTTACTATTGGTTATGCTGGCTAAAGCTGATGAGAGCTGCAGTCGAACAATATTGAAAATCCATAAGTTACCCACTTCTGCTGTGGATAAAGTGGGGAGTGGGAGGGATTCATTCCTTCAGAACTAAAGCAGAGGATATTAAATTTCTGGCAGATGCCCAGTGCCTGTTGCCATAACTTTTTATTGGCATGGAGAAGCAACAGTGGTGAAGTTGTTTTGTCTCACTGGTGCGGATGTTGAAGGCTAAATATTCTGCCAAGGGAAAAAGTTGGCAATTTAGTGCTTTGTTCATATGATTTTGAGAACCCTTCCATGCTTCATTTATATTCTTTGTGGATTTAGTCACAAATAGTTGAAATGTTGACAAAAAGAATTCTTGGTCCAAATGCTTGTATTTCTTTGTCGATAAAAATTACACAATTCCTGGCAATAACAAGTGTGATGAGTTACAGGCAGAAATACAAATGTAATGAGACTGATCTTTAAAATAATCCTGGAAAATTGAATTGAACAATGTTTTTGTAGTCTTCGAAAAAATTTCTAAAAGATTTGTTGAATTTATCCTCAGATACAATTACATTATCGGGTGACGAAAGAGAATTTGGAAAGCTTAATGTGAAAGTGTGCTATCTTTCTCCAGTGGAACAGATCTGGATCACAATCCTGCAAGTATGTATGCCTAATGATATCTCAGTAATAGAGCCCACAGTGGGTCTTGAATTGCTAATATAAGGAATGTGGAGCAGTGCTTTAGCTGATGAAGCACAATCCACTTTATTGAAAGGCAGGAACTACTGTGAGATGAGGAAAGAGCCCTTGTTCAGAAGTCAGTATGTATTATCCTGTTGAATTCGTAACACAGACATGTTGTTCCCACTGTACATTTTCCACCTCTCTATATTGTCTGCTCATCAGCCAGTATTTACCCAAGAGTGATCTATTTGATGTTAAGTAAAGATTGCAGATTTGCAGAGGGGGGGGGGAATAAAAACTATAGTATAAATTAAATTGCTATTTTCTATAAAATAAAAGTGTGAACATCTATTCAGTTTGTCATAAGTACTATAAAAGTTTTCAGTGCATTATTCTATCCCAGTTTTTGTGAAATTTTAATTTTATTTTTACCTTAAATTTTACAATGTATACATGAGGTCTCCCAAATCCTCTGTGGGCAGGGGGAATCACAAGGCTGTTGGGGGTGACACAGGAGCTGAACAATTGATGTCTCATCTCATTCCATCATCAAAGCTCACACGTTGCAGTCTCTGGGCCTTTGGTCCAATCCTGGGTCTTCCCAAATCTATGGAAGCAGGTCTTTGAGTAGTTCCACTTGTCCTCTTTGAGCCATACCTAGTCCTCATCTCAGTTGATTCTCCCTGACTGCATTTGCACATTTCATCACATAGCTTCTGAAGGGCATTAGTAGCTCAGTGGCAGAGTCAGAGGTTGGGAGTTCAATTCCCCACTGAGCCTCCTTGAGAGGGGCTGGACTCGATGATCCATAGGGTCCCTTCCAGCTCTGCAGTTAAAAGGTTATTTATTTTATTTACTTCTCTTGGTGGCAAAACCACCCAGCCTGGAACATATACCACTAGCTCCTTTCCTGGGTCAGGATGAGCCAGTTGTCTTCTCATATGGTCTTTGGCTAGTAGATAATCCAGCACAGTCCATGGAGCCTGGTAACCAGGGAGATCAACAAAGATGCAGTCCACTTGCCCCAGGAGGTGGTCAGGTTGTAATCCATTTTCGACAGGACCTGCTCGCCGCTTTCCCCATCACCTCCTAATCTTCACCCTCTGAACCCTTCCTTGCAAGATCTGCTCTCTTTTATACCCAAGGATCACCCTCTTCTGACTCTCATCTCATGCAACATTTTTATGTGTCCCTCATGTGTAGTAGGCAGTTCCTCTCCTGGTCCTTCCACCAGTAGCATTGTAACCCAGTCAGGCTCTTCCTCCCTGATCAGCCTCACAGGATGCCAATAACTGAGCATAGTTCACTCGCTAATAGGTATGGTGGGAGGTGCAATGGCGTGCCAAAACCTGGGCAGCTCCACCATAGTACGTCAGTATTTTATGTACATAAACATCATCCCCCTGAGAGACAATTTTTTTCCAAGCACTTACTCAGAGGTCGGCAACTGAGACTGACTAGATGTTTTGGTCCACAACTTCTTATTCAGCATAACCTACTTATTGATTTATTTGTCCTGTATCCCGTTTCTGGGAATCAAGGCATAGCCCAAGACAGACAGAAGTAGGGATAAACAAACATATACAGGAGGTTATTATGCAGTAGAAAAAGTTATGATGAAATAACTTATGATACAGAAATTACTAGAGGAGTTACTAGAGCTGCAGTGCATTTTCCCATCCCTGGTGTGGTACTGTAAAGCACTTAGGTAAAGGTAAAGGTTCCCCTTGACATTTAGTCCAGTCGTGTCTGACTCTAGGGGGCGGTGCTCATCCCCGTTTCCAAGCCGTAGAGCCAGCGTTTGTCCGAAGACAGTTTCCGTGGTCACGTGGCCAGCACAACTAGACACGGAACGCCGTTACCTTCCCACCAAGGTGGTACCTATTTATCTACTCGCATTTGCATGCTTTCGAACTGCTAGGTGGGCAGGAGCTGGGACAAGTGACGGGAGCTCACTCCGTTGCGTGGATTCGATCTTACGACGGCTGGTCTTCCGACCCTGCAGCACAGAGGCTTCTGCGGTTTAACCCACAGCGCCACCACGTCCCTCGTAAAGCACTTACCTGGCAGTAATATCTGTTGCACTGAACAGGTCTTATTTCTAAGTAGATAGGCATAGGATTGTATGATTAATTTGCTGTCACAATCATATTCCCCTGTACAATGCCTGCAGTGCTCTGTTACATGTGTAGTGGAGCGTTTCTAAAGCTGGCACAAAGAAATATCTAGCAGCAGTGCAGGTGCTGCTGAAAACATTGGGGACATCTCTAGCTTATGCTGTGGCAAGCTAGAGACTGCAGGAGCTCCATAAGCAAAGCCTAATACTGCATGTGCAGTGAACAGGATACTGGCACATATATGATAGTGGTGTTAGAGAAAATAACACAGGAAAAGGGCTTTCACCTGAATTATAGCAATGGTTCATTTATTTCATGCCTGTCAGTTTTGAATGTGCATGAGTTTTACTAGCCCTGTTGTGTGAGGTCCTTCTAACTGGCGATGACAGAGAGTGCACCTGATATTGTAAATAGAGATGGGCACAAACTGCTGGTTCAGCAGTTTGTCCTGGTTTGTTTACTGCTGCAACAGGTGTTTGGCAGTTCAACGCCCCACACCTGCAAGCGGGTGCCTATTTAGAGGCAGCATTCCAGCTTCCCTGCCCCTCCGAGTGCTGCTTATGGGTAGGTGCCCGCTAGCAGGGGCAGGGAACCGAACACCTGTCGCAGCAGTAAATGAACTGAGACAAACCACCAAACTGGTGATTTGTGCCCATTTCTAATCGTAAACTACCTCATAAACTACTGGATAGTTTATAAACTGTGTGCCTCCATATGCATTATTGGGGACTATAGTATATGTGGTCTTCTACTAGTATATCTTAAGAAATATGGTATCACTCTTTCTATATTTTGGTAATCTATTAATCTAGCTTCATTCCTTCTGTGCTCTTCTCATGGAGGTGTAGGAATGAGACCATTTCCACAAACGTTTTAGAGACGTCATTGCAAGACGGTGTCTTCAGCAAAGCATCTATTTTACTTTGCTGGAGATAATAATATGGATTACAAAAGCTGACTTTAGTTTGCTTAAGATTTTATGAGGTCAGAAAACTGCATTCTATAGCAGGAGCGCAGATAATACTAGGGTGCTTCCAGATAAGATGTTTATTGTAAAATCACACTGCCTCATTCATGAACTTTTATGGGGAATCCATACGATGTCATCTTCCATTTATAACCGTCCTGTTTCTCCACAACACTTTTCCAGGTTTTTTTTTCTTTTCAGATAAAAGTATTTTGATAGTACCTTCAGAGCTTCTTGTGGTCATAACGCTGAAAATGTGATATGAAAATCAGATTGTTCTGTTGCTGAAAAATAAATTCAGATTTATTTTTAACATTGCAGTGCAAAGATCTGAGCTGGTCATCTAACTTTGGAGAACATGCTTATATTTCCATCAAGGGAATCCTTACACTACCCAAACCAATACAGTTCAGGTGTTCAGCAAAAGAAGCTTCCAGCGTAAGTCATATTATAAGAATTCTATAAAGGGAGAACAGCACTTTTTCTGGCCTGAAATGGTGGCCCAGGCCAGCAATAAAGGACCTGCTCCACCATAGGTTTGCCTCCTTGTGAAAGAAAAAGAAGTACATTCTTGGAGTCCCGAATTAAAACAATGGGCGATGAATATTAAGCAGCAGCAAGAAGGGGGTAATGCCAGTGCACTTTCCATCATATGCAGCAGCAGCTAGTGAATAAGTTCTTGCTAGCACTGCGGGGTCACACAGAGCCGGAAGAAACTAGCACTGTGTATAGCCCCCCCTCCCAACAGCAGTACCAGTAGTTGTATTCTAGAGTCCAAATCCCTCCCACCTGCAACAAGATGGCAAGCTTTCTGGGACACTGTCTTGACAAGCATGGAAAGGGCCTGTCTTCTAGAGACACCACCCCGGAGGAAGAACATGGCAGAGTAAAAACAAATGAAAATGTGGGTGTTGCAATCAATAGAAAAACCCTGCCTATTCGTAAAGTGACACTGGCTTTAACAAGGCTGTCTTCAATACTGGTGTGTGTGTGTGTGTGCGCGTGCGTGTGTACGTACGTGCACGCACATGCATGCACATGTGTACACAAACACATCTTGTTGGTATTAGATTAAATGTTCCATTTTTTGCATTTAATAATTTATTGTCCTCACCTTCCAGGTTATAGAATTCATGGAAACTTTTGTGTTTGCTATCAAATTGCAACTCCTACGGACTGCAAGACTAGTATTCAAAGTGCAAGTTCAGACTCCTAGGAAAAAAACTATAGGAGAGTGCACACTGCCACTGCGAGAGCTCAGCTCACAAGAAACAGACTACAGTTTGACGATAGTACCTCCATCCAAAACTTCAGTAAGTTAATGGGTTCCAGGGAGACTTAGAGGTTATCTGGAACTAATACCATGTGGGATACTTCTGAATACTGGTGAGAATCCTAGACTGGATAGACTCAGAACAGATTCTCACTGGAGAATGGGGATGTGACAGTCTTTACCAATTCCCCTTACCCTCTGCAGCCTCCAGTGCCACTATTCTTTTTGTTTCAGGGAATCCCCTGATCCTCCAAAATAGTTTTTTAGTGAGAAATTAGGCAGTAGGGGAAAAAATAGAATCGGAGAATAATGTACCCCTTTGATGTGCAGGGGAACTCCCCCTATCTAGAGTCCTTTTCAATTGCTAAGGTACAAAAACATTATAACAATTAAGTATTTTGCTCTGCATTTCAACTGAAATGAAAACAAGAGATAACAGGTGAGTGAACAAACTTTCATGTCTTCTTCTTATGGGTAGAGACTCATCCCAGTAGGTTTAATTGTATCTACTGGAGGATTATAAAATTATCCCTGTTTATCTCAGAAAGTGCTTAAACTATAACCCTACTAGCTGTATTACTATCTTTTTAAAAGATTTCTCTGTTATAATAAAAGTGTGTGTCCTATAGTAACAGACGTTGGCCAGAATCTTACTGATGATTTAAACTGCGTAACTCTATTTGGCAAATTGCAGATAACTGATCATGTTACAAGGTGTGCAACCTATTGCACAATAGGCATTCACTAAAAGAACTAGGTATGTTTAGCTTAACAAAGATTTAAATTATACAAAATTTTGAATTATACAAAAAAGTTTAACTATACAAAGCCAGAAGGACCCCACAGGCCAATGGCCAAGATGACAAACAAGAGTCCTCCAGCACTGCCTTTTGTGCTGATCCCTCCAGGAGTAGTCTGAGCTGCTTTAAAACGGTATCTCCAAGTCCCATTCCAGAGAGACAGTCCAGAAGGCTACTGTGGTCAGTGGTATCAAACATAGCTGGGAGCCCCAGCAGAACAATCAGGGATACACTATCCCTGTCCAGTTCCTAGCATGGGCCATCTACCAAGGCAACCAAAGCCATATTTGCCCCATAGCAAGGCCAGAAGCCAGATTAAAATAGTCTAGAAAATCAATTTTCTCCAGGAATCCTTGGAGGTATTCAGCCTTGAGCCTGCTATTACTGTTAATTTCTATGCATTGTGATTTTCACAAAACGTAGGGAATAAACTTGCGCAAATTGTAGACATCAACAGCTGGTTGCTAAGAGCTGAAGGAAAAAACATTATAAATCTTTAACAAATTGATGGTCTGTATGAAACATGAATCTAGAACAGCTGTGATTAACAAAGGCAATAAACAATTGAAAAACGTGTTCTCAGACATGCTTATGATATGGCATAAAATCCTTTTATTGAGAACTAAAATGTAGGGAGGCATGCATTTGTAATGGGTAGAAAGGCATTCAAGTGTTTTCAGTCTAACAGGTGACAGATGGACTTTAATCATGGACTCTTGCCACTTTATGCTTTCGCACAAGAAAGGCATGTTGATGCTGCATTTGCTAAAATTTGAAGGAAACAGTTTAAAGAGCAGTGAAATTAGTTGCAGGAGGCCAAAGAGATTTGTTTTCCTTCTAACAGGAGCCACTTCTTCCACACAGCAAACTACTTTTGAAATGTATAGGAGCTGGAAAAAAAACAGCTTGTGAGGGAGGCTTGCAATTTTTATAGCCCATGGGCCTCTCCCTCTGCTCCCATTTTATTAAAAACAGAATCTTGCCTCCAAAAGCTGCGGTTTGCCTCTAAAACAAGGCTTAACCCTATGTCTTGTTTTAGCAAATAAATAAAATTAGTGGGTGAGTGAATGAGTACTTTAAAGAAAAATGGAAGTGTTTTGGCCACATGAGGATGACGTACTGTAGCTTAAGAGGAGTGTGGCGGTGGAAAATGGCCTGTAACCTACAAAGTTGCCTAGCTAGGGAAGAGGAGGGTTTAACTTTGTTGCTGTAAGTGCCATCAAGTCACTTCTGACCTCAGACGACCCTATGAAATAGTGACCTCAAAAGTCCTATCTACATCAGATCTTGTAGACTCAAGGCTATGGCTTCCAAAAGAGTCCAATAGATAAAGAACTGAAAGGAGTATTAAGTGACTAAACTGGCATTTTGATGTGTCAAATTAGAAAGTAATTAATACAGACAATCTCTTCGCTTAACATCTGTAGAATAAAGGCTTATGTTTTTGATCTGTGCAAGCTGGTTAAGATACAAATAGAATATGTTTTTCGCTTTCTCATTCTCTGTACAGGTGTGTTCTGCAGAACTCAAAATAGGCACCTGTTTTCAAGCAGTAAACAGCCGGATCCAGTTGCAAATTCTTGAAGCCCAAAACCTTCCAAGCTCATCCACACCACTGTCTTCAAGTAAGTATTGCATTCCTTTTGTGTATCCTTTTGAAAATATTTGGGGTAGGTAGAGTAGAATAGTTCAGACATTATCAGTGTTTTGACATAAATGTGATATGTTGATTTTAGTTTTATGTCTGTGCCGGCATTAATGGCAGTACTTACACATTGTTCAGTTATGTTTTACTTGGTGTGAAGTAATGTCTTTTTGTGTTTTTGGAAAACACACTTAAAATTGAAAAGGATAGGCAAGAAGCAAAAGTAAAAGGTGACAGAAGTAGGGTCAGAATCCTGAATGCAGTTTTTCAGTGACTGTCACATAGAGGCAAAGAAAACTACAGTGGTGCCTCGCTAGACGATGTTAATCCGTTCCGCGAAAATCGCTGTCTTGCGAAAACATCGTCTAGCGAAGCACGTTTCCCCATTGGAATGCATTGAAATCTCTTCAATGCGTTCCAACGGAAAAGTCGTCGTCTTGCGAATATCGTCCATAGGGAAACATCGTCTAGCGAGCGCGGGTCCCCGTTGGAATGCACTGACAGCTATTGACCGCTAGTCAATGCATTCCAATGGGGAAAACTCATCGTCTAGCGAAAATCGCCCATAGGGAAACATCGTTTTGCGAAGTGCATTAGCGATCGCAAAAAGCCATCGTGTAGCGAATTCCTCATCCTGCGAGGCAATCGTCTAGCGAGGCACCACTGTATTAGAATAAGTGCAGAAAAATAGAGAAGAACAACAAAAGAGGAAAAACAAGACAAGAAATCAAAGGGAAATTTAATACTAAATTAGGAATCTGAATGAGCTACATGGAAGCACACTTGTCTGACCAGGAGAAAATAAAGAGAAGGTGGAAACAGTATACTGAAGACCAGAATAGAAGACTCATTTGAAAAGGAATCATATGATGAAGAACCTGCAGTTCTAGAAAATGAAGTGAAAGCTGTTCTGAAAGCACTGGGAAGAGATAAATCATCATAAGTAGATGGGATAACGATAGAATTATTGCAAGCCACTGAAACTGTCAAAATCCTAACAAAAATATGCCAGCAAATATGAAAAATAAAAGAATGGCCCACAGACTGGAAGCATTCAATATTTATTCCAATCCCCAAGAAATGAGATGCCAAATTTGAGTGCAGTAGCTGGAGGACCATTGCGCTAATTTTCCATGCAAACAAAGTGATGCTCAAGGTGTTACAAAAAAGGCTTTTACCTAATATAGAACAAGAAGTGCCTGATGTTCAAGCTGGATTCCGAAAAGGAAGAGGCACTCAAGATTATACTGCAAATATCCGCTGATTTCAGAATAAGATTAGTCTCTGCTTGATAGACTACAGCAAAGCTTTTCACTGTGTGGATCATGAGAAACTATGGGTTGTTCTGAAATAAATGGGTGTGCCTCAGTACATTGTTGTCCTGATGTGTAACCTGTATTATGAATTCTGGGGGTAGACCCTAGTTCTATTATAACCCAGTATGGGTGCAGTCTGTATCTGTGCACAAAGATACATGCAATCCCACAGGGTGGGATATAAGGCCTCTATCTGTGATATGTCATAAGGAAAGGGATTGTATTAGTTTTAGTAACTATCAGAAAATGTTCTTACACTTATTGAGTTTTAAAACAAAATAAGGTGAAAAATTTTAAAATACTTTTTGTGTCTCATTTTTTCTGGGGTAGATTATTTTGTGAAGGCTGTTATGCTTAGCAGTGAAGGACTGGTTAATAAGAAAAAGACCCGACTACTGAAATCCACAAGTGGTCATGTAAAGTGGGGAGAAACTATGATTTTTCCAATGAGTCAGAACGAGTATGGGATAAACTTTCTCATCAAACTTTATAGCAGGAGCTCAGTAAGAAGAAAACACTGCTTGGGACAGGTTAGTTTATTTCTCCTATCCTTTGGTTAGCATTTTTCAACAAGTACCGTGTTTCCCCGAAAATAAGACAGGGTGTTATATTAATTTTTGCTCCAAAAAACGCATTAGGGCTTATTTTCAGGGGATGTTTTATTTTTTTCATGTACAACAAACTACATTTATTCAAATACAGTCATGTCATCATCTTCTGGTTGCTGCACAATGCTGCACAGTGGTGGAGGGCAGGGTTTCACTTAACTAGGGCTTATTTTTGGGGTAGGGCTTATATTACGAGCATCCTGAAAAAATCGTACTAGGGCTTATTTTCAGGTTAGGTCTTATTTTCGGGGAAACAGGGTAGCTGTATTAGTCTGCTGGCAGGAAAAAAAAGGAAGGACAAAATATTTTGGCACTTTAAGGACTAACGGATTTGTTTCTCTCTGTGTTTTCATGTTTTCTACTTTTTGTGTGTGAAAAAGTGAATATTTATCCACGGTAGCTCACACTGAACCAAATCTTTAATGTGCCATAATACTTTGCCTTGTCTTTCTTCTTTTTTACATATAATTTTGCCAACATGGAGGTTAGTTTGTCTTAAAATTAAAAAATCAATTAGGTCACAGCTCAGCTATTTTCATGGGTAGTGCGAGGTTTTCCACAACCTGAAGTAGGAAGCTGTTTGTGCCCCTGTCCCATTGTGCAAAGGCTAGAGTCACTGACATGGCATGCAACTTTTTTACTGCACACAAAACCCGTAGGAGTACCACACACTGCCTCATCCAGCTTATGCAGCATAAATATATGTCAGCCGGGTTTCAACTATAGAGATAGGCACAAATCAGAAAAATGGAGATTCATTTTTATTTGTGAGTCATCGAGGTTGACAAATAACAAATTTACAGGGGTTTTTTGCCTAGAGACAACAAAATCACAGAGAAGCTTCCCCTGACTCTTCTCTACAAGCCCTGCAAGTTTGGTGAAGTTTGGGTTTTGGACATCCAAAATCCCTAAAAATTCATTGATTCATATTCGTCAGGGGCATTGATTTGTATGAATATGAATCGACAAATTTTTGATGAATTTTGTAATACATTTTTCAATTTGTGCCCATCTCTAGTTTCAACCAATAGAAGTTATCTGTCAGAAAGAAACCATGAAATCAACAACTGAAATAAGAGGTCTTAATCTTAACATGCAAAGGAGCATGGCTATAAAATTCTAGACAAGTGTTGCAAGAATCTACTTGCAATATTTTTGCCCAATGAGTTGTGCCAGGAAGAAACCAGGAATTTGATAGTGTGTGTGTCATATAACAAGTTTCTGTTCTATTAGGAGTAGCAAGTAAGGAGTTAAAAAAACACATATAATCCAAGTGCAGCATGCATGTGGTAAAGCTTTTGGTAAATGCCGTTAGCCAAAAATCTCACTCATTCTACAGATTAGGGGATGTCTAACCAACATACTGTCACAGAATTATGGTTTTCTCTCTTGATTTATGTGAACAACAGCATATTCATTGAAGCTGGCCAAACAATGAAACCCACAGAGAGATCCAATATTTTCCTGAAATTCGGACTGTCCAACTTATTTTTCATTTATTGTGTTCTTTGTTGACTTGATTTGTAGTTGGTTTATACAGTGATGAAATATATGTCAGGAATGGCTTTTGGTATGTTTCTTGTTATAATTCCCTTTCTTCTTCTTCCCATGCAGGTCTGGCTAAGCAGCGAGAGCAGCAGTACTGAAGCTGCTGATCAGTGGCGAGACACAATTGCTAATCCAGAGAAGGTTGTTGTTAAGTGGCATAATGTTTGCCATGCATAATGGTGCCGTGGGCAGTACTTTTAGTACTGATCTGGACTTGAGCAAAGAGGCTTCTGCACTTATTTAAAATAAACAGCTATTAGTTGGGAGAGAAGGAAAATAAATGTTTACATGGATCATGTACCATGGCGCTTCTGAACAGTAAAATGAGTAAAAGATCAGTTGTGTTGAGGGGGGGGGAGACTAAGTGGAGACTCTTAGCAGTGTCCATGGAATTCAAAGTCCTTGCAAAGTTAGTGGCCTGACTATTGACTAGTTTTTATTTTCTGTAACGATTAGATATAAAACTTATATATTTATGCACATCTTAGAAAAAGAAACTGAGATGATTGTATATTTATGCTCATCTTAAAATGAAGTTGTTCTCAAGTATTTCAATCAAACTTTAATTGGAAGGGATTTCCTTTGCAAAGACTTGTTTCCTTTTATCAATTGAAAACTGTGTCTCAGCTACCACTTTGTCTCTGAAACTATTCCATTGATATATTTCTGATTCCATCGTAAGCAGCAGAGGTAAGGTAGACAAAGAGGGATGAGGGTAGTATTTTACTCTTTAAAACCTTAAAATAAAGCTTCTGATTAATTTTGAAGAATGCACACTTGTCATGATGGGTGTTGGATTTTAAAGGGAAAGAGAAGGCTGGCATATCAAAAGACCTACCTTACTGCACAAAATAATCTGGTATCTTCTGCATCCTTTCAAATCAGAAGTGCCAAGTCACCATTTCCTGCCATATATTTGGATTTTAGACTGAGCTCACAGCTGTAAACAGAGAAGTTAGGTTAATAGTGGGCCCATTAAGGGGCAGGAGGATGTACATGTGAGCCTCTTGTTCCAGGCCAAAAGCCAGTAGGGCAAGAATCTGAGCTTTCCTTTGAATCGGAAGACTGCACTGAAGCACTCTTCCTAACCTTGTGCACACCAGGTATGTGGGATCACGTATTCTAGCACCCCTGACTTATAGCCATGCTGACTGGAATTATTGGGAGCTGTAGGCCAAAGCTTTATTTAGCCCTTCGAAATGAGAGGAATAAAGCAAAGTGTCTGACACTATAAGAAATGAGTCCACTCCTGCTTTTCAGTGTCTTAGGTTAAATGGGTCAAGAGTTTGTTGTGGTAAATTGGGGATTAGATGGGTGAATAATCTATGGATAGCCAAACTGGCATGTGTATGTTGAGAGACTGCAGCCATTGTGAACTGGAGTCTGAGGGTCCAGTAGCACAGCTACGGTATAAGCAGGCTTGTGCTTCCACCTGCTTTCCAATTCAGTAGTCTAGAGACAAATCTGCTTTGAGGCAAAACGGCTGCAGTGTGTGCTAGAGTGACAACAATAGGATGGATCCACACATGAATTTGATGAATAACACTTGAAATGAGTTTCCATGGAAATATTAACTGCATTTATTTAATTCATTTGAAAGGATCCATAGCCTCCTTAATCAGATTAGACGTGTCCACTTTAATTTAGAAAAAATCAGTTTTCTGCAAACCTGCTGTTGTATTCACTTGAATAGAAGATCTGATCTAGTGCTAATCCTTGTGCTGGCATTGCCATGGATATTGTTTCTGTTTCTAAGTAACAACTAAGATACATAGGCACAGATACAAGTCACTTGAAATATGTTACAGCCAGAACTATTGCAGTATACTTGCACCGTCTGTAATTTTTATAGATTCTTAAAATTTTAGAAGTTCTGTTTGTAATACTGACAGAGCCTATGGAGAGAACATGTCCATATTCCTGGGAAGATCAGCTAATGTGTACAAATAGTCACTGAATCCTCCAATTAAGAATAAAAATCTAGAGTCTTTAAAAGATTCCGAAGAGATGCTAGGGCAACGATGGTGAACCTATGGCATGCATGCCACAGCTGGCACACAGCGCCCTCCTTGTGGGCACGCGAGCCATAAGTCACCATCGAGAAATACTTACCCATCCTCCGATCCTGGATTTTGGCACTTCCCTCTGCTGGTGCATTGGTCCAGCGGAGGGGTGCAATGGCGGCCATTACTGGTGTAGCCCAATGGGGGATTGGAGGACCGGTAAATCTTTATCTGTTAATACTGCCCCTAGGGGGAAAAAAACAAGCATTTAACCCTTGCAGTGCAGGGGCAGTTTTTAAATAAGTTGATTTTGTGTTGCAGTTTGGGCACTTGGGCTCAAAAAGGTTCGCCATCACTGTGCTAGGGCCTGACAGTCTACATATAAAGCATGTTTTCCACTATTGAGCTACAACCCCTCCCCAAGCCTACAACATGCTGTATAGCTTTCAGACTAAGCACATATTCAAATGATGCATAATGCATTGGGCACAGCTCAGACAGAATGGCTTCATTAACAATGCTATGGGGTAAAGTAGATGGTGAATTAGCATAAATTTCCCCAGTATGATTTCAGTACAATGCTCAAAGGAGATTTGGGAGTTGGGGAAGAAATGAATCTGCTACCAACACACTATGTGCACCTTGGTGGAAGTGAGCCTAAGCACAGTAGCATTTATCAATTTGGTTTGCATTATACATGGCCACCTGCTGGATCTCAAAAGGGATTTTGGAAGCCTTTGGTACAGCCCTTCCACAAATAGTACTAATTCCCTTTCTAACTAATGGTCAAGGAGGGGAACAAGAAGGTATGGTGGATGGACAAGGTATGAATGAGCTCCAAGACTGCGCAGCCTGTCTTCTGATGATTTGGGAAAACTGGGGGCAGTATAGAGACTTATTTTTATTTATTTATTTATTTATTATTGGATTTATATCCCGCCCTTCTAGACAGGAGTCTACTCAGGGCGGCAAACAAATAAAAACAACAATTAAAATCTACAATAATAATATGATCAAGATGGGAGAAAACAACAAAAGCCAAGAAAGTACAATCAAGAATTGGCAGGAGGGAAGGCCTGCCTAAAGAGCCAGGTTTTTAATTGACTCTTAAAAATATGTCACTTATATGGTGACACTGAAGCTATCTCTCTTGGAGCAGACCTGAAAGAGGCAAAGCTGAGGTCCATCTCCCCACTGAGCAACTTTATCAAAATCCCTGTCCTCTTTTGCCCTCCTTGTTTATGATGCACGTCTTCCTCCTCGTGACTTATCTTGGCCTGCAAAGATTTGAACCCAAGTCTCCTGATTCTGTATGAACACTGTATGGACTAAACTGCCTGTCCGGTGATAACTTTATTAGACCAATACATTTTCAAAAACAGGCCAGCTTTTGAGTCTTGCAGAACTCATCATCAGGCTGGCTTTGCAGAACTGGGAAGAGAAGACATTAAAAACTCAGAAATAATCTTGATCAGAAGTTGAAACTAGGCTATTATAAGTAATAGATTATGATTCTAGGATATTATGTTTCTGAATCCACTATTCAAAATGTCAGGAAATGGCCCAGTATTACTGCACAACATTGTGCCCATGTTGCCAGCAGGAAAAAGGATGCCAGGTTTTGCATAGCAAAGGACAATCTGGATGTTGGCAACATCATGGCAGCAGTCAAAGTGGTCTCAGGATACTCTCTTGTGCTCACTACCGTTTGCAAAGAGACATCAAGCAAGGAAAAATCTCAGAAGCTGACTCCATTTTTCATCAATTAACCACTTGCAACTTCATGGTACATAACATCTCTGGAGGGTTTTTTTTTTAAAAAAAACGAATCAATTGTATAGTAACAAGTAAAATGGTTGAGTCTATGCCAGAATATAGGCACTAAAGCTCTGCTTACATTGAGTAAACTCAAAAACCCTTTTGCCCAAATTTCCCCTTATTGGCGCAGAGCAAGAGCAGACTGATTGGTGCACCTATGCCATATTTGGTGTTTATCTGAAGCCCAGTTTCAAAGTTATAATTTTTTGTGAGGGCTGCCCCATTTTTAGATTTGCCTTTTACAATGTTGATTTGCTCTACCAGGAAAAGATTACTCCATTACTTCCTTTGAATTCATAAATTCACGCTTGGGCAGTAATAATGAATTTATGAAGTTAGATGTATGTGTCTAGCAGATGCTTTGATTTGGTAAATGTATCCTGTCAGCTTTCTCTCAGTTTTTAAATGGTTCGGGGGGATCATTTTGTAAGAAGAGAACCACACACGCTGATATATCTATCTACTGATGCATGACAGGAAGAATATGGCATGGCATGTCAATTCTGAATGAACTTCAGGTATCAGTTCATTCCTTAGGACTGGACATTCTGAAAGCACTGTTCATATCATTCTTTAACTAATTGTTGCCTATATAGCTGAATCAACAAAATAACAGTACATTTGCTTGTTTTCTTTCAATACATACACATTTTAGTAAGCTGCAAAAAATACAAGGCACAGAGCATTTCAGGGAGTTATCAAACACTATGCCTTATTTATATACCATTCTGTCAATGCTATGTTTCAAGAAAGTTTCATCACTTGTGCATTTTATGAACTGCAATATATTGCTACCTATACTGATAATGTCTAATTATTTTCTTTATTCTTATCAGAGCTTTGCATAATTTAAAATTATGGACATATATGAAATATAGGTAAAATTTTAAAAATATGCATATATTAGTTTAAATTATTATATGCAAATATAATGCAAAAATGTACTGCTTTCTGTGAAGTATTTCATCCTTTTTCGATGTTCCTTGTCCTCCTTTTTGTAATGAAGCAATGGCCACCCTATGGAGAATGCTTGCATGAGTGTATCCATAAGAGTGAGTGAAATAATGCATTCCTGCCTAAGTGCATATGAGTGGGTTAACATCCCTCTTAGTGTGTGTGTGTGAGAGAGATAAAGTTCAGGTGTGAGTGAATGTTTCCCCATACGTCCATTTGTGACTGTATGAGTGCTCACTTCTGTTCCTGGTTCCAGAGTCACCCAGCACTCATTGCCCTGAGCTTTGCCCCACAGTGGGCACCAGCTGCCTTGCTTCCAGTCATAATGTAAGAAAAAAGTTACTGAGTCACAAATGTTTATCCTGCTTCTCAAATTGATAGTAATAGGCCTAGAGATAGGTATCTGTGCCTGTTTACTTTTATTGAAAAAAGTTAAACTGAGTTAAGTTTTTTTTCTTCCCCTGAGCTTCCTGCTGCCAGTCTAAGGCTTTCTAAGCAATGAAGAATCCCAACTTGTTATGTAACACACCAGGCCCAGTGCCAGCACTTTGTTTTAGAAGGATGTGAAAGGAATTGCCCAACAAGCTGGTGATGCCAAATATTAACAGTGACGTCATGCACACACCTGTCTGATGAATAATCCCGGATGCACACACAGATGTTCAGTACACTGAAAACCTTTTTATTAGTTGTCTGTAAAGCCTTGGATTACTATTATGTTAAGAGTCAATTTATGCATTCAGAACAACAGTGTTGGTTTGTTTCAGTTGCTAAGTGATTCATGGAAAATGAAGATGAAACAGAAAACAGGGTGGGTCAGAATAGAATAGAGTATGAAGAACCAGTGTGGTGTAGTGGATAGAGTGAAGGACTACAACTCAGGTGATCTGGGTTCAAATCCCCCCTCAGCTATGAAAACTCATTGGAGAGTGGCACTGGTGAAACCACTCCTTAAATATTTCAACATATATTGAAATCTCTATTAGGGTCACAACAACTCAGATGCAGCTTGGCAGCACAGAAGAACAAGAACACTGGGAAAAGTTGTTGCTGATTTTAACATGAGCACTCCTTCACCCTGCAGCCATTTGTTACTTGTGAGAACAGATGCACCTTTCAGTTATATTTCTTTCATTGAAATTCAGGAAATCTCAAGTCTATTGTGGCTCATTTTTAAAGACGTATTTGGTAAGTTCTTATCAGAAAACAATTTTTTTTTTGCAAGTACTTATAAAAAATGGAATGAATCAATTCTTTTCCATCCCTAATTGTAGGCTCAATTTTTGCACCTTGTAGTGAAACTTGTGGTCTTACAGTGTAAGACAGGAAAAGAGTACGGTATTTCTGAAATCTTGAGCGATTCTTCAGAGTTACAGAAAAATAGGTGGTGGGGTTAATTATATTTAGGTGCTGATTTTGTTTTTTAAAATAAAGGATCCAACAAAGTTGAATGTTTGTTTGCTTGTTTGTTTGTTTAGACTTTTATACCACCCGTCTGGCTGCCAAGGCCATGCTGGGTGGTTTACAACATTATAACATAATAAACAGCAATTTAAAAACAGTAAACAAAAGCTATAAAAATCAAAATTAAACACATACGCAAGAAAACTTAAAATTAACTAAAAAGAATTTAAAATAGTTTAAAGACAAAGTGGCAGAACTGATAATATAAACACTCAAACAACCACTATGTTTCTATGTTATAAGGTTCAGGAAGGCCTGTCTGATTACTTTCAATAATCATTTTAAAATTCCCAGTGAAGGTGTCAGGTGAATTTTGGACAGGAGATTATTCCAAAGATGCTGAGCAACCACTGAGAAGGCCTGTTTTTTTGTCTTCTCTTTCCAGGCCTCTTTCGGGGTCAATATTCTCAACCGCCTGTCCTGGAAAGATTGTTTGGGATAGGCAGATCTCATTGGAAGGAGGCGTTCTCTCAGGTATCGAGGTCCCAAACCATTTAGGGCTTTGTATGTCAGCATCATCACCCTTAAGCTAGCACAGAAACTAACAGGTAACCAGTGCAGGGCAGCCAGAGTAGAGGAGGTATGACGATATTTCTTCACACCACACAGTAGTCTGGCTGCCATATTCTGGACCTGTTGAAGTTTCCATAGCAGCCTCATAGGCAGCCCCACCTAGAGTGCATTACAATAGTCTAATTTCAAGATTACCAATGCATGGCCAGCATGGTGAGGGACCTGGTGTCAAGGTAGGGACACAGCTGGGGAATCCGCCTCTGGTGGAGATAGGTGGAGCAGACCACAGATGCTATCTATGACTCCATTGACATTGCTGGGTCCAGAAGTATGCCCAGGCTGTGAACCTCATCCTTAGTGGAGAGAGTCCCCCCCCAAAAAAAGAGAGGGAGGTCCCCAATCCACAGATTCTAGGGGTACACACCCACAGAACTTCCAGCTTGTCCAGCTTCAGTCTCAGTCTATTATCCTTCATTCACCCCAGCACGGTGTTGAGGCAGTGCACAAGAGACAGGATCGCAACCTCTGCAGAAGGATAGAAGGAGAGATAGAGCTGGGTGTTATCCGCATATTGTTGACATGAAGCTCCAAAACCCCTGATGACCTCCCCCAATGGCCTCATACAGATATTGAACAGCATTGGGGAGATGGTCAACCCCTGTGGGACTCCACAATTAAGAGTCCAAGGGGTGGACATCATCTCCCCAAGCTGCACTCTCTGAGGACAGTTCTCTAGGAAGGACTGGAGCCAGGCCAAATCCAGGCCACCAATCCTAAGGCCTCCCCCAGGAGGATACTGTGATTGATGGTGTCGAAGGCCTCTGAGAGATCAAGGAGGACCAGCAAGGCCATTTTGCCTCAGTTGGTCTCCCTCAAAAAGTCATCTTGCAGGGTGACCAATTTTGTCTCCATGCCATGCTGCAACCTGAACCTGGCTTGGAATGGATCGAGGGCATTGGTCTCCTCCAGGAGTGGCTGTAGCTGTAGCTACCACCCTGTCCACTAGCTTGCTTAGAAAGGGCACATTGGCAAAGGGTTTGTAGTTGTTAATACTGTCCACTGCCAAATTATTTTTTTTACAAATGGGCCTAATGAGCTTCTTGAGGGAGACACTCATTAGGACATATCCATTAATAATAGCAGTGGCCCATTCCATTGTTACTGGCCTGGTAGTTTTTATGAGCCAGGCTGGGCAAGGATCTAGGGAGGTTGCGATGGCTCTGCAGTGATCAAGTACCCTGTCAACCTCTACTGATGTCACAGGCTGAAATTGTGTTAAACTCACTGGACAAGGTGTTTCAGTGGACATCTTGGCTTGATCTACTGAAGAAAAATGGCGGTCAAGGTCTCGTTGGATGGCCTCCACTTTATGTTTAAAAATGCCACAAATTAGACACATGAAATTGGTCACTTGGAGGCCTATCACTGTGACCAATCCCAGATAAATTGCGTACTATATGAAATAGTTTGGCATGATGGTCTTGCGCTTCACTTATCCAGGTAGCAAAGTATGTCTCTTGATCTTCAGAAGACACGTGGTGTTAAACATACTTCAATATCTTTTGTGGGATGAGGAGCAAACCTCAGGTAGAGTAAGAATTGACCTAAATGAGCACTTCATAATATCCTTGCGAAATGATTAAAGTTAATGGATGCTGTAAGGTTTTAAGGCAGGGACAAGGAACTTCTTTCAGCTTGAGAGCCAAATTCAGTCTTGGACACCTTCATAGAAGCTGCATTCCAGTATGGACAAGACTAAAGTCAGGAGGAAAAAAACAAGCAGCATAATTTTACTCAAAGCTCTTAAGTGCCACTAACTAAAACAGGAGAGATATTTCAGCCTTCTACAACAGGGGCAGGGTGTGTGTGTTTGACCCAAATAAACACTGGGAAAACACCAGGTAATGCTGTCATGGAAAAGTGAGTGTGGCTCTCTGAGGAATCCCAGAGGATCTGACAGGAACCCAGGAGGGCCCCAAAGTTTGAGGTCCTCCTCACTTGTTTTAAGACCTCTTTGAAGGCTAGGCCAGCAGGAAGGTAAAAGAGCTTGGAATATTATGTTTTTGAAAGGAATCATTGCATTACACATTCCTTCCCAGTTGCCAAATTGCTATAATTGTTGTTGCTTCAATTGCATAAATAATTTATTGCACTGCACATTATTAATATATTGCATTTTCATATGAACAGGGCAGAAAATGAGAAAAACACTTCTGGATTCCCTCTAGTGGCCAATTCTGGTATTTGGAAATATTTATAAAAACAGACGACAAAATAGAACGCTTCCCCTGTGACTTAGGATTGATTAGGAAGGAACAAAACATGAAAAATTCTTGTCAAAGTGCTTGTTGAAATACCCTTAAAAATACGTTTGGAAATAATGACTTATTAGTACACCTAAAAATAACTTTTTAATTACATATTGCTGTGTACCTTCAGCACTATAGGGCAACTGTGATATAGGCTAGTGAGATTCAAAAGTAAATATGTTCCAGAAATTAGTTCACCATGCCAGCAGGAAAGCATGGGATTTCCAATGCTTTTGCTACAACCTTCCAACTCATAGTTCTGTTCACTAGCTTCGGGCTTTTCTATTGGTAAATAAAGAGGCCTCAACAATTAATAGCAAATGGCACCATATAATCCATATGCCAATCCAAAACAATCTTTTTCTAACTTTCAACCAAATACTACAATAAAGTGGGTGGAAATAAATTACTTCAGTATTCTACCCTGTTTCCCTGAAAATAAGACCTAACCTGAAAAGAAGCCCTAGTATGATTTTTCAGGATGCTCGTAATATAAGCCCTACCCCAAAAATAAGCCCTAGTTAAGTGAAACCCTGCCCTCCACCATTGTGCAGCAACCAGAAGATGACATGACTGTATTTGAATAAATGTAGATTGCTGTACATGAAAAAAAAATAAAACATCCCCTGAAAATAAGCCCTAATGCTTTTTTTTTTTTTTTTTTTTTTTTTGGAGCAAAAATTAATATAAGTCCCTGTCTTATTTTCGGGGAAACACGGTACCAAGCTAGCCTTAGGCAGAACTCCCTTTAACTTCGGAAAGGCTTCAAGCAAGGGTCAAATGCTGTACTTTACTGCCACAACGGGTCTATAGTAGAGAGCAGCAGTGATGAAAAATTACAGAAGTGCATGCATGCAACCATAGTTGAATGAATTGAAGCAGTTTTTTCTTATCCCTTTTCACCTTAGTGATTTAAGGAAGATATCTATCTTCTTTTCCAAGTTAGCGGTGGTTGACAGACTAATAACAAATTCTCATTTTCACTGAACTAATGAAATAGTTTAGGTTCTAACAACACCTTAGCCTATCAGACTGTCTGCATATTTAAACCAACAATTTTAGTACTCATGTGATATTTAGGGAACTCGGACGATGCTAATACTGTCTCAGTGACATCAAGGGAACAGCCTAACATAAACCAGCATATCTGGAGACGGAGAGGGAAGAAGGTACACATTTCACTTTGTTGATATCTTTCTTAAACTCTAATATCCAGAACTAGGCACAGTATTCTGGCTGAGGTCTCTGGTTTTGTTGATCCAGTGTACTATTGCATCCACTTTGTGTACATTTATTTGCCACATCACATTTTGACTCATTTTTAGCTTGTTCCCCACTAGAGCCTTTTCACAGATACTATAGCCAAACCAGCTGTCACCCATCCTATATTGGGGCATGTGATTTTTCCTGCCTAAATGTCTCCAACATCTCCATGCAGCAGACCTAACACTTTTTTTTTCTTGCTGTCAGCATAACTAACCCCTTTCCCTTTTTGGTTATTTTTAACCTTTTCCCCAAATCTGAGTCATTTTGGACTACAGCACCCCTGATGTTCTCCCTAGAACTACTGGCTACTTGTTTACAGTCTTCTTTGATGATGTTGTCCCTCCTTCCATTTCTTAGATATACCCTTAAATATGCCTTTAAAATTTTAGCTATCTGAAAGCTCTTTATGCCATCATCCTGGATTTGTTTTTATGTCCCCCCACTTCTTTTCCTCACAGGAATTATTTGTTAATGTTCCTTTAGCTACCAACCCTTTAAAAAAAAATCCATCCTTTGTATAGTCCTTTTTCTTTCAGTATTTTTTGAGCATGAGATTCACCCAGGATCTCCTTAAGCACATTGAAACTAGCTTTGTACAGAGTACATTACACTAACACTTAGTCTAGAGCACATTACACTACTTTCACCTGTCCCTTAGGTCAATCTGAGAGACTGGGATTTCCCCCAAATCAACCAGTGAAGAGGGATTTGAAACCAAGTCTCCTGAGTTCTGCTCCGACACTTCTGGACACAGTACTACACTGGGTGTGATTTTCACATCAGTGCTGGAGGGAAGAGAGTTTGTTCCTCATGTATTTATTGAACTACAGATTGTTTGCCATACAAAGCAACATCACCCTCTATATGCTGCTACCATTTCACATGTGGGCACTGGACACAACTCCAAGAGCAGATCAACTGAGGAAGAGCATATAGAGAACAGATTGTTGATGTACTGGTTGTGTCAGTGCGATAGGTGAGGACCTCGGTTACAGATTCAGGGTATTGCTTTGGAAAGGGTTGCTCCTGTCATATATTTTTCTGGTCTCTGAAAATGAACAAGCATTTCTGCAGCATTTACGATACATGGCATATTCGTCTGTTGGGTGGGGTGAAAATCTTCCAACTGTCACAGTGCGGAATCCAAGGAGGTGAACAGTTGACCAGTCGTTTTCGAAGTGCACAAAATGGCCCAGCAAGAGTGGGTATAAAACTAGGCAAGCAGGGTCCTGAGCTAGACAGGTGAATATTGCTACTTTCTAGAGTGAATAAACCCAATTCCTTTAAAAGGGGAGTGGAGGAGAGACGAGCACAGATAAGGGGGCAGAAATTGCACTACAGGATTTCAGATAATGTGATTGAGCTGGATACTGTCTCTGTGTTATAAAAATATGCCCACAATAGTCCTTAGCTCACATTTTATCCTAAAACATGAGGCAGTATTTCTAAGGAAATAGGAGGGTGACACCTAGTAATTAAAACAAAGCACAGCAACAAGCAATATTTCTAATCTTCCATTCTATCCATCTATATAGCATACTATCTTCATTTTCCACCCGTAGTAGGAAAGGACTGTATTGCAGTGACAAGAAGCATTTCACCAGCTTCAATATAGCTATTTTGTTTCATTTGTATTTTGGAGGTGAGGTAAAATCATTGGGGAAGAGAGGAGTATCAAGCCAGCTACTATTCTATTATCACCAGAAAGCCTTGTTCTGAGGTGATTTCAGAACTTGGGGAAATTCAAAATGGCTGCCTCCTTTAAAATGGCTGCTACAATTACCACCACAACTCCTCAGTGGAGGTTATAATGGTAATGAACAGAAGTATGAGATCTGTTTAAAAACAAAAACAAAAAACTCCACGTGTTTTTATAGATAAGGTGTACTGTTCTTGAGCAGCTCACTTTATTTGAGAGGTACCATATAAAACACTCCTCAAAATAAAGATTTATGATTTAAATCAGACTTGTTAATATAAAGTCACTATGGGCCACTTCATGTAACTCTGTTTTTAAACCTACATTAAAATGGCTTGCCATTTTTGTTTGGTATCTGATCTGGTATTACCTATCTAATCCTATCTCAGCAAAATGATTATGAAAAATTAGGTTTGAGGAGAGGCCATTTCTTGAACTATTTATTTGAATTACTGGAATTACTTGAATTACTGGATTTTTTTATTACTGAGTTTTGGATTGTATCACTGTTAATTCCCAGACAATTAATGTAAGACATTAAAAAAACATGGGGAAATTAGAGTGAGTTTGGTCACAGTGGATAGGATTATGTTGTTAGAAAAACATGTACCCTTTTCTACAGTCGTGCCACCTTCTTGCTGGGAAAGGAGGGGTTTGCACTCCCTTATTCTGTTTATTAATGTTTATAACCTGCTCTTTCATCTTTTTGGAAATCACCTGGCAGCTTAAAAAAAGTATAAAACAAGCTATTAAAGCAGCCTAACTTCAATGATCAGCTCTATCTCAACAAACAACAGTAAATACCAAATTCATAAACAAAAGCAATATAAACAGAAATTATAAGAAGACTGAGACTTAGAAAGAACTATCTGCAACTATGAAGGAACTAGAAAATATCTATGCCAGAGGGAATTTTTTCAAGAATGTTAATGTCATTAGTGTCGCAGCACAAGATTCTCACATCTAGCATCCTGAAAAATAATACTAGAGCTTATTTTCAGGTTAGGTCATATTTTCGGCGGGAAAGTGTACATGGAGTGTGATAGTGTGAAGCAGAATGCCTCCAGTATTCATGGAGGCACTCTGTGTAACTTAGCCTAATTTTCCAGCATTTCAACTCACCTGGGAACCACTATTCGGACAAAAACTTTTTAGAAGTACAGTTAGTGAGAAGGATAGCACTAGACTAGAGGGATAAAAAAATGGGATTTGGGGAAACAAGAGTAGATAACAGTATAGAAATAATTTATTGTCCACAACTGTATAAAAATATACGAACTAAAGAAAGAGCTATTATATGCTACAACTAAATATAAGTGTACTAAAAGGCTGAAGAGAATCTTATGTATTTATTAATCAAATACTTCTTGATTAGTTCAGTAAAATCACATTAGAATAAGCCCATTGAATCAATGGGGATTTGGTGAGTCACCTTCTGCATAAGTTCCATTAATTCAAATGTACCTACTCTAACTGTAACTTACTGTGTGACTACATGGTCAAATGCCGTGAGTTTTGCTCTACTTATAAAATGAGTGAACTTGAATTTTTTTTTTTTACTGACCATATGACACAAAGTCTGATTCAAATTGTTCCAGCCCTTTTTGCTCCCAAAGAGGCTTTTTTTCCTTTGCCGCTGGTTAGCTTCTACTTTTTCAAGCCAGAATGATTACAATGGGCTTTTTCCCATGCGGTTAGTTGTGCTACATTCTTGTGAAGACATGGGAAGTGTAGGTGGTGTTTTGGTGATGTAAGCAGTTGGGGTATGATGTTCACGCCCGAGGGGGACATGCAAAAGCAAAGCACATGTGAGAAGGCCCTTTTGTTGTGAAGCAGAAGCTCAATGCTATTAATTTCTTAATTGACAGGTCTGACAGTATCATTAAAATCATGTTCCCCTTTGTTACTCTTTTTCCTTACTTTCAAATAACACATGCAAGAATCTCTGGTCACATGTGGTTTTAAACATTTGACATAATAATGGTTGGAAAGAGGAAGGTGGTGATGTCTGTTATGGAATCATTCTGATGTGTGAATTATGTTTTATCTTAGTACTTTTCTATATTTTTAATAGAAATGTTTTTGAGAAATGTAGTAGCCTGAAGCTTTACACAAGAAAATGGCTTCACAGCAAAATGATTAGCAGAGGCAGGCAGGAAGGAAGGAGGGGGGGCTGTGGGTTGGAATGTGACTCACAACTCCCCTGTGTGTGAGTACTTACTGTGATTTCAAACATAATGCAGGGTATGAATCAAATAGCATTCTTATTTGGCTTTCCAGTGTTGTTGCACCCTTACATTGGCATAGTTAGAATAGGATCATTTAAATCAATGGAACTTATGGAAGAGGTGAATCACTAAATCTCCATTGATTTATTGGGGCCTACTCTATTACATTTTACTACACCAAACAACAGAATTTCGGCCATTAAATTTTAGGTGTATAATACAAAAATATTCTTTAGTTTCTGTCAACCATATCTACTCTTTGTTCATTACTAATCTGCACATGTACAAGCTTGCATATACACATGCAAATATCCTAATCAGTAGCTCTTATAATACTATGAGTGTAGGAGTATGAACATCAGGAAAGATCCCAAGAGCAGTGTATTACTGGAGGGAAAAGATGAAGGTGATTATCCAGAGGGGTGAAAAGAGCCCAGTATTTATTCTTATAAGAGTAATCTGATTAGTTGTAAGGGAGTAATAACAGCAAAAAGCACAGATTGTCACAAAAGCTAAACATGCCTATTGCCCAAAGGGATCTCAATGTCTGGAATGGAAAACAAGTTATGTCTGATTGCAACCTCCACAAAATTCAAGGCAAGGCCTTGACAACCTGTGTCCTAGGTTTTATTTCTTGGGCACTATAAATTGACTAAATGTTGGGAAAGCCAAGTTTCAGTATTCATTTAAATGCACAGTTTTTGTTGTTTCTTAATTATGTAGATGGAGTTGCTACAGCTTTGTATTATACTTGGAGCCTTTTTAAAACTTGCTTCCGGAGTTACCTACAATATAAAAGGCAAGTTCAGCATTCCTATTATATCAGCTTGTTAATGTTTTGCCCAGATTCTGAGCATTAAATCCTGGAGCCTTACCTGGTGGTTAATTACTACACTGAACTTTGCTCAAGTTGGGTGTTGTTCCCACACAGTTTGCATTTGCTGTCATTTGGCAAGGAATTCACATGGGAAATTATTTTTGTTTTGTCCAAGTAAGATACCATTTTGTTTAAATTTAAAGACTGAAATGGGTATACTCAATTTGGAAGTTCTGCATGGTAATCCCCTGCTTGGTTTGGAAATCCAGGATATTGTACAGATATGCTGCACTATAGTCTTCTTCATTGTTTCAATGGGTTCTAAGGTTATAATTATTTTATTATTTATTATTTTCATTTATATGCTGTTCTTTTCTTCAGAGAGATTCAGAATGGCATACAACATGTATATAATACATAAAACAATAGAATACACCATATAAATGATAAAATACAATCAAACCCAGCAACAATGTAAACATTAGTATAATGTAAATATGAGCATAACAGGAATAATCCATCAATACCCTTGCTGCCACGTGTTGTACCAGTTGTAACTTATTTTATTTATTTATTTAACTTATATGCCGCCCACTCTACCCAAAGGTTTATGGGTGGCTTACAACTTCCAAGTTGTCTTCAAGGGTAGCCTCATGTAGAGCAAATTACAGTAGTCTACTATAAAGGTTATAGTTGCATGAATTGGCATGGCAACATCACCCTTCTTTAAATAAGAGAAAGCTTCTGAACCAGGGACAGATGATAAAAAGCTGACTTGGCCATGCTTACCACCTGTTTCTTCTAGGAGGATCATTGAAATGTCTAAACTCCTCACTTGGTTCAAAAGTAAGCTATACTTAACAGCTAGTTCTAGAGAATTAAGATTAGACACAACCCTCTCTATCCTGGCAGAAATGCCCTTCTACCAGCAGAACCGTGTTCTGCCAGATCTCAGAGGTCTGCTGGCAAAAGGAACTGGAGGCAGAACTGCTTTGCTGATTAATATCTGTCAGCAGAAGTGGGAGTGGGGGAGATAAAACAGGGGCAGTGCAACAGAGGAGCTGAAGTACTTCACGCTCAGACCTCTTCCAGACCAGAGAGACAATTACATGAGAACGTAATGATAGAGTTGAAAAAACAAGTTAACATGAAACAAAAGGTCCCCTGGTCTAACTTCAGTCTTATTTGATGGTTGTAGGTTTTTTGGGCTGTTTGGCCATGTTCTGAAGGTTGTTCTTCCTAATGTTTTGCCAATCTCTGTGGCTGGCATCTGTGCCACAGAGACTGGCGAAACGTTAGGAAGAACAACCTTCAGAACACGGCCAAACAGCCCAAAAAATCTACAACAACTATCGGATCCCGGCCATGAAAGTCTTCGAGAATACATTCAGTCTTATTTCCTGTGGGGGAAAATTATTTTAGCTTTTGGACATTTAAAAGAGCATTCTGCATGCAAGTCAATCAGACATGAGATATCTGCATGTAAATAGCTGCCTCATTTGGGCTAGGAGGTTTAAGACAGCAATTTAAATTTAAATTATTGAAATTTTTTACTTAGAGCTAGACTCAGCTTTACCTCTGGTCTTCAACATTAAGAATAAATTACAGTACTTCTTAGGACTTCTGTAATCTACATTCTGTTTTCATAGTCCCCTGATCTGCAATGAGAGTATAACCATGAACCAGATTGCATAGTATCATACATTCTTCTCTTCATCCAATATACAAAATAGAAATAAAAAGCTCAATTTTGGTGTCACTTCATAGTTTTACAAATCGTTTGTGGGGGGAAATTGCCTCCAAGTTCTCTTTTGCCTTCTAGGGAGTAGGGGTGCAATTTTGCCATGTTTTAAGAGAAAACATTTTTAAGAAGGTTTTCTTTTTAATTCAGCCACTAGATGGCACTTGAGAACTTTTTCATTAAAAAACCAAATTATTGTCCAAAAAAAATGCTTTGGATGCGGAGGTCACAAGATCAGGTATATCCCTCCAGGGAGCTCAGATGGACTTGTGTAACCCCTAGAGATTGCCCACTCAAAGGATAGGCAGTGGGTAGCACTAGAGGATTGATACAGATCAGATCAAGTTTAATACGGTCATAGACCAATATCCAAATGTACAAATAAATGTACAAAAACAGTAAAACTCATATATAAAAACATATACAAAGCTAAAAACAATAAAACACATATATAAAAACATGTACTAAGTTAAAGGCATCTTAACAAAGTAATACATTATACTACCTTAGTGGATTGATACAAGTTGCTCTCTCAGCTTCAGCACAAGCTGTAATAAACAATTTCTGGACAACACTGCTGGGTTGTTGTAATTCACTCAGAGCCTGGTCCTGAAGTACTGAAGGCTGTGAGAGACCCCACTTGTTTCCAGCCAAAACCCATTCCTATCTCCATGATGGTAACGTTGAACTACATTTGCTTTGAAATTTAATGGTCAAAATCCTCTTACATAAGTTATACATGAATTAGATTGCTGCTAATTGAAGAGTCCTCAATTAAATTCCAGTTTTTAAAGTATTTTAATTTAGTGTCAGTTTTTCATAATTATAGCTTGCTTAATTATTTCCTAATATTGTAACTATGATGTTTTTAATATATCTATTTTAATTCATGTTGTGAGCTTCCTTGGGTACTGCACTGAGAGAAAGAAGAGATATGAAAACAAAGAAGGAAATAAATGTTTCACACTGGATGAGAGCTGATGAAGCACAGACAAACATTAAAACAAAGCTAAGATAGCCATGTTGATCCTTGAAAACAAAATCTATTGATTTCTCTTTTTATATGGTATTATTATAATAAATATTCTTTCTCAGTGCAGGCCAATTCAAGTTTCTCCTGCTACACTGAGATTTTCCAGAATGATACCGTAAAACCCAAAGCAATTAAATT
The DNA here is from genome assembly GCA_037013535.1 of Intellagama lesueurii. Taxonomy (NCBI): domain Eukaryota; kingdom Metazoa; phylum Chordata; class Lepidosauria; order Squamata; family Agamidae; genus Intellagama; species Intellagama lesueurii. The sequence continues at coordinate 26,534,430 of JBAJHW010000001.1, forward strand.
GTTCCTTGGAATACATAATTTGGTAAGTTTTCAGCTATGTGTTTCTAGTCATAATGCAATTAATGCATTAGAATATGTATATATATTAACACTATTCTGAAGTAACTGCTAAGCATAAAGAACAATATTATCCTTATGAAAAACTGAGCTCATATGGGCATGCAAATGGAAAATTAAAAGAGCCTACCTTCAAATTAGAGTGTAGTTTCTATTTGCTGGAGGACTCACTGCCAATGCTAAAGTAGAAGTATGTAAACTGGAATTTGCATCCAGACATCCTCTCTAATTCTTCCAATCCTTAAAAGTCCATTTAACAAGGCAGAAACCATCATAATTTTGCATAGATTGTATTATTTGCATCAAAATGTTGTTAAAGCACTATTTTGTACAATTTTCCTCAATTTGTGCAGAAAAAAACTTTTGTTGTCAAGAGTGGGACAAAATGCCATGCCCTGTTGTAGGGTGAGAAGAGTAATTTTGCAGTTTCTCATCCTCTCCTGCAAGAATTTGTGACTCTTAGACTGAGTTCAAGGATGGAAGGGGCCCATCTGAATAGGGATATTAATCCTCATTCCTACAGTATGGTTGTGCAGGAAACATGTCTGGGAGACTTAAGATCAGTGAACATTGTTGTGTCTACCAGTAGTCATAGCAAACCTTTTTTAAAAAGAGAGAGAATTGTGTATTTAACCGCATTGTCCTAAAGCCAGGCAACCATCCTTCCCTGGACACTTTAGTGAATTTTGCCTACATCCAGCTGAACCCACATGGACACACTTTTTGGCAGGAGACAACTGGCCTTGAAAATTTGTGTGAATGGGATTTTGACCAGCTTTTACTTGTGACTCCTTAAAAACTAACATATTCTGTGTACATGCAGTTAGCATGGAATGTTGAAGTCAGCAGCCTAACTCATCAAAGGCATCAATCTGTTGTTAAAGATTTTGATTGTGCTGAATCTTATGCATATCTAAATCATAAGTTAACCCTGGTATTTTTTTTCCATGTTGACAAAGAAAGTAATTTGTCACTTGTATGACAATAACAAGGAAGACACCAAGGAGAACAGAAGGAAAAATCTACTTCTCTATACTTCAGCAGGTCTTGCTCCCAGCATACAGATCTTCAATAGTACCTATTCAAAAGTCTTCTACTTCAAGATGACGCTGGTAAAATATTTGGGAAGGGTCTAAAGCTCAGTGGGATAATACATGCATTACAAGGTCCCAGGATCAGTTCCTTTTACCCCAATTAAAAGGATAAAGTAGCAGCTGTTCTCCAAGCCTTCTACAGAATCCTAGAGACACTAGTAGCCTAAAATCAAATGGGGGAGCACCTCATCTCTCAGTTTCAGAATGATGTGCTTCATGCGCAGACCATGGATCAAGAGAGTAGCCATTCTTATGCTACGAGTAGAGTAGATAATATTGTCCTAGTGGAGCAAATAATCTCATTAAGCATGAGACAATATTATATGTTCTTGTTAGACTAGAAGCTTAATTAGATTGTGAGCCATGCACAGTCCCTAAAATATTTTTTTCAGCCCCAGAAATTCCCTACCTATGTTTTTTGCAAAAATTTGGAAAATGGGAAAAACTTCTAAGGGGAATAATTCTCCTCTAAGGCCGCCTATTTTGTTTTAACAAAATAAACATTTTTTAAAAAACTGGAAGTGACCTTCTGGTATCTTCTGATTTCACCAGGAGTGGCTTGTGGTTGCCATTCTGGGTGTGGGGATAGTGGGAAATGGCCCCCAGACTTTTCAAAATAGACCATCTCTGTATTTTGTTACTTTTCAAGCAACAGACAATTTCCTAAAATAGTAGCTGTCCAGTGCTGATTCCATGGTAATTTTTTTTTAACTGAGGAATATCCATAAATATTATTGCATGAGAATGTGAGACACACATGAAGTTTGGAAGACATAATCATGGGGAAGATGACTCTTATCCTGGAACTTTTTTTTGAAAATTTAGGTGTATATGTAGAATTTTTAACACAGCAAATTTCCTGGAGCCTCAGATTTCCTCTAATACAGTCTTCTCCAGTTTGTAATAGCTGGCCAAAGAGTTGGTGGCTACTTTCTATTGCTCTTCATTGCCATAACTGCAGATCAACAGTGGGGGGGGATTATATCTCTAAGCAGAACAGGGTTCCAGTGATAAAAGCAGCAACAAGGTTCCACATGGTTATATAAACCTAATAATGGCATTTATCCTAAGTCTTATGTTGGTTTCCAGTTACTTCCTTTTTTTAAAAAAGGGCAATTTTTGGCGTAAAACAGACAGGGAGGAGGAGGATACTGTACCGTGTTTCCCCGAAAATAAGACAGGGTCTTATATTAATTTTTGCTCCAAAAAACGCATTAGGGCTTATTTTCGGGGAATGTTTTATTTTACAGTCATGTCATCTTCTGGTTGCTGCACAATACTGCACAATGGTGGAGGGCAGGGTTTCACTTAACTAGGGCTTATTTTGGGGGGTAGGGCTTATATTACGAGCATCCTGAAAAATCATACTAGGGCTTATTTTCAGGTTAGGTCTTATTTTTGGGGAAACAGGGTAGTTTTTAAAATATAGACTCATAGAAACGTATGAGTTTCTATGAGTTTATATAGAAAAACATATTTTTCTTATAGCAAAATTCAAGCTTAAACTGAAGAAAGTAGGAAAAACCACTGGGCTAGTCAGGTATAATTTAAACCAAATCCCTTATGAATACACAGTGGAAGTGAAGAACAGATTTAAGGAACTCGATTTGGTGGACAGAGTGCCTGAAGAACTATGGATGGAGGCCCGTAACATTGTACAGGAGGCAGCAAAAAAAACCATCCCAAAGAAAAGGAAATGCAAGAAAGCAAAGTGGCTGTCCAACGAGGCCTTACAAATAGCAGAGAAGAGAAGAGAAACCAAATGCAAGGGAGATAAGGAAAGTGACAGAAAATGGAATGCAGACTTCCAAAGAATAGCAAGGAGAGACAAGAGGGCCTTCTTAAATGAACAGTGCAAAGAAATAGAGGAAAATAATAGAAAGGGGAAAAACCAGAGATCTGTTCAAGAAAATTGGAGACATTAAAGGAACCTTTTCTGCAAAGATGGACATGATAAAGGACAAAAATGGTAGGGACCTAACAGAAGCAGAAGACATCAAGAAGAGGTGGCAAGAATACACAGAGGAATTATACCAGAAAGATTTGGATATCCCGGACAACCCAGATAGTGTGGTTGCTGACCTTGAGCCAGACATCCTGGAGAGTGAAGTCAAGTGGGCCTTAGAAAGCACGGCTAACAACAAGGCCAGTGGAGGTGATGGCATTCCAGTTGAACTATTTAAAATCTTAAAAGATGACGCTGTTAAGGTGCTACACTCAATATGCCAACAAGTTTGGAAAACTCAGCAGTGGCCAGAGGATTGGAAAAGATAAATCTATATACCAATCCCAAAGAAGGGCAGTGCCAAAGAATGCTCCAACTACCGTACAATTGCACTCATTTCACACTCTAGCAAGGTTATGCTCAAAATCCTACAAGGTAGGCTTCAGCAGTATGTGGACCGAGAACTCCCAGAAGTACAAGCTGGATTTCGAAGGGGCAGAGGAACTAGAGACCAAATTGCTAACATGCGCTGGATTATGGAGAAAGCCAGAGAGTTCCAGAAAAAGCATCTACTTCTGCTTCATTGACTACGCAAAAGCCTTTGACTGTGTCGACCACAACAAACTACGGCAAGTTCTTAAAGAAATGGGAGTGCCTGACCACCTGATCTATCTCCTGAGAAATCTATATGTGGGACAGGAAGCAACAATTAGAACTGGATATGGAACAACTGATTGGTTCAAAATTGGGAAAGGAGTACGACAAGGCTGTATATTGTCTCCCTGCTTATTTAATTTATATGCATCATAATATATATATTTATTTATAAAATTTATTTATAAATATAATATAAAATATATAAAAATATATTTATAAAATAAATAAATATATATATTTATTTAATTTATATGCATCATGCGAAAGGCAGGACTGGATGAATCCCAAACCGGAATTAAGATTGCCGGAAGAAATATCAACAACCTCCGATATGCAGATGATACCACTCTGATGGCAGAAAGTGAGGAGGAATTAAAGAACCTCTTAATGAGGGTGAAAGAGGAGAGCGCCAAAAATGGTCTGAAGCTCAACATCAAAAAAACTAAGATCATGGCCACTGGTCCCATCACCTCCTGGCAAATAGAAGGGGAAGATATGGAGGCAGTGACAGAGTTTACTTTCTTGGGCTCCATGATCACTCCAGATGGTGGCAGCAGCCACGAAATTAAAAGACGCCTGCTTCTTGGGAGGAAAGCAATGACAAACCTAGACAGCATCTTAAAAAGCAGAGACATCACCTTGCCGACAAAGGTCTGCCTAGTCAAAGCTATGGTTTTTCCAGTAGCGATGTATGGAAGTGAGAGCTGGACCATAAAGAAGGCTGACCACCGAAGAATTTATGCTTTTGAATTCTGGTGCTGGAGGAGACTCTTGAGAGTCCCCTGGACTGCAAAGAGAACAAACCTATCCATTTTGAAGGAAATCAACCCTGAGTGCTCACTGGAAGGACAGATCCTGAAGCTGAGGTTTCAATACTTTGGCCATCTCATGAGAAGAGAAGACTCCCTGGAAAAGACCCTGATGTTGGGAAAGTGTGAAGGCAAGAGGAGAAGGGGACGACAGAGGACGAGATGGTTGGACAGTGTCATCGAAGCTACCAACATGAATTTGACCCAACTCCGGGAGGCAGTAGAAGACAGGAGGGCCTGGCGTGCTCTGGTCCATGGGGTCACGAAGAGTCGGACACGACTTAACGACTAAACAACAACAACATAAGGGGAAATCTTTTTAACTGTTAGAGTACTAAGATAATGGAACCAATTACTTTGGGAAGTGATGAGTGCTCCAACACTGGAGGCATTCAAAATAAAATTGGACAACAATCTGTCAGATTTGCTTTGATTTGAATCCCTCCACTGAGCAGGAGGTTGGACTCAATGGCTTTATAGGCCCCTTCCAACTCAATTATTCTATGATTCTATGATTCTTACAATCAAGAAATTCTTCCTATTGTGTACTCCTCCAAATCTCCTTTTTTGTAAATTGACTCCATCAGTTTGCCTCCAGTAGGACACATCCTATGTTCTTATGTGAATACAATTTACAGTGTCTGCAATAACAAGCATTATCAGTTTAATATTCCCTCAAACACTGATACTGATACAGTGGTGCCTCAACTTACGAACGTCCTGACATACGACCATTTCGAGTTGCGACCAGCTCCGGCTGCAAAATTTTGCTTCGACTTGCGGTTGGAGCTTCCAGTTGCAAACAAAAGAGGCAGGGAAAAAAGGCGGGGAATTCAAATTAGAGGGCTAACCATTGGTCGGCGAAGAGCTTCTTTGTAGCTCTTTTGCCCCAACGGTTAGTGTGTGCGCGTTTGTAGAGAGGCTTCGGACTGCCTGGTGCTGGTTTCTGCTTCTGGGTGAGTACATTTACAGGGTTTTGCAGGGTGGGTTTGGGTTTGGGGGGAGTTATGTTTCTGTGCTGTGATATTTTTTTTTGTTTTTTTGGTGTGTGTGTTTTCCCAGCCCCATTGCGTTGGGATGGAGCTGGCTGTGGGGGGGGGGTGTTTGATTTCCCCCCCAGCCCCATGGCATTCCAATGGGGCTGGCTGTGTGTGTGTGTGGGGGGGTTTTCCCCAGCCCCATCGCGTTCCGATGGAGCTGACTGTGGGTGGGTGTGTTTTTTTGATTTTTTCCCCAGCCCCATCGTTCCGATGGAGCTGGCTGTGGGGTGCGTGTCTGTGTTTGATTTTTTTCCCCAGCCCCATGGCGTTCCGATGGGGCTGGCTGTGTGTGTGGGGGGGGGGGTTGATTTTTTTTTTCACAGCCCCGTCATGTTCCAATGGAGCTGGCTGTGTGTGTTTTTTTTTATATATATATATTTTCCCAGCCCCAGCGCCTTCTGATGGGGCTTGCTGTGTTGTTTATTTTGGGGGTTGCTTTTTTTAAAGCCCCAGCGCCTTCCGATGGGGCTTGCTGTGTGGTTGTTGTGGTTTTTTTGGTAATTTTTTTTCCCGGAATGGATTAATCGCGTTCCAATGCATTCCTATGGGAAATGGTGCTTCGACTTACGACCATTTCAAGTTACACCCATCTTCTGGAACGGATCATGGTCGTAAGTCGAGGCACCACTGTACTTACTTCCTGACAAATTATCTGAGTGTAGGCATTGCTGAAATAAATAAATATTCTTCTTATATAAGTAAGAAATAGCTATCTATGACTCATATTTTATATTATTCCTCTATATTATTCCTCTACTGCATATGTTGAGGGTAGTATATGCAAAGATATTTCATCCCTGCTCCTGTAATATGTGGCAAATTACACCAAAAAGCTGGCTCTGCCAAGGTGCTCCAGTAAATGTAGTGGCTATTAAGAGATTTGAGTCCAAGCCTCAAAATCAAACATATTTTTAATTATACCTCAGGGTTAATTAGAAAAATCAAAATTGCAATACTCGCTTATCTAAAATGTTTGTTATTTCAACACACCTAATATCTTTTGTTGCTATTTTATCTTCCATAAAAGGGAGAAGATGTGGATTCATGGTCAATTGATATCCCCCGAGCAATGATTACCTATAATACAGGTGAGAGAACATCACAGACTGCTTATTCATCTATTCCCCCCTACTGGTTTGGGTTGCTTGTTATCTTTCTTTATTTATTTGTATCAGAGCACTGCAAAATTTAAAATTATGGATTTATATGAAATATAATTAAAAACAAAAACAAATTAAATTGTTAAGATAATTAGACTTTTTTTAAAACCAGGAATGGGCTACTTTAATAGCATTATCTCAGCCATTTGCTAGATCTTCTTTTGTACACATGGTGAGGCATAATTTGCTTGCATGTAAGTGCTGCATTGATTGAATTTCTCCACAGTTACAGAAAATTTGTCCTGTGTTCAAGTAGCCCCATTTTACTTGATTATTCTTTGATTTTCCTATTTCGTTTCAAACTCTATTAAGTGACTTCCATATGTCCTAATGTTGGTGCTTTGACGTCTAACATTTTTTTCATGTTTACTTTGTCACCACAGCTTAAAATGATCGAGCAGAGATGTCCAGCGCTCCGCCTTGCCCGGTTGTGCTTGAATGCTTTCAGCCTGTGACGCCAGATTCGGTGGACAAAGCGCTTGATCGCTGTCGGGCCACCACCTCCTCCCTTGACCCTTGCCCGGCCTGGCTAATCAAAGCAGCCAGGCCCATAACAACTGAATGGGCCACAGCAATAATTAATGGGTCTCTCCAGGAGGGCAAGGTTCCCCTTGCCCTCAAGGAGACACTCATTAGGCCCATCAGGAAGAAACCAAATTTGGCGGTGGATGATATTGGCAATTATAGGCCCGTCGCCAATGTTTCCTTCCTCAGCAAAGTGGTGGAGAGGGTGGTGGCTGATCAGCTTCAAGCCCTTTTGGATGAAACCAATGCTCTGGATCCGTTTCAGTCAGGCTTCAGGCCGCGCCATGGCACGGAGACGGCACTGGTCGCACTGTTGGATGACCTGTTGAGGGAGGCTGACAGGGGCAATATGTCCTTGTTGGTCCTCCTCGATATCTCAGCTGCCTTTGATACCGTCGACCACGGTATCCTCCTGGGGAGGCTCTCCGAGCTGGGAATCGGTGGCCTGGCGCTTGCCTGGCTCCGATCCTTCTTGGGGGACCGCCCCCAGAGAGTACAGATTGGGGAGAATGTTTCGGCTCCGTGGAGTCTCAATTGTGGGGTTCCGCAGGGGTCGATCATCTCCCCAATGCTGTTTAACATCTATATGAGGCCGTTGGGTGGGGTCATCAGGGGGTGTGGGGCTTCGTGCCATCAGTACGCTGATGACACCCAGCTCTACATCTCCTTTTCACCTACTTCAGTGGATGCTGTTCCGTCCCTTCGGCGCTGTCTGGAGGCTGTACTGCAATGGATGCAGCTGAACGGTTTGAGGCTGAACCCGGACAAGACGGAGGTCTTGAGGGTGGGTGGTTCTTCCATCGGCGGTCTGGGAGACTCCCTCTCTTTCGGGGGGGTTACTCTTACCGCACGGAGTGAGGTCCGCAGCTTGGGGATACATCTGGACCCGGCGCTTACCATGGAAAACCAGGTGGCGTCCGTGGCCCGTTCTGCCTATTTTCATCTGTGGCGGATTGCCCAGCTGCAGCCCTACCTTGATGGGGGGGCCCTCACCACTCTCGTCCATGCGCTCGTAATCTCGAGATTAGACCACTGTAATGCACTCTACGTGGGGCTACCTTTGAGATTGTTGCGGAAGCTTCAAATGGTGCAGAATGCAGCGGCCAGACTGCTCAGTGGGGTGAGAAAATACCAACATATCTCTCCCACTCTGGCCGCATTGCATTGGCTGCCCATTCGCTTCCGCATTGACTTCAAAGTGTTGATGATGACTTACAAAGCCCTAAACGGTTTGGGACCTCGGTATTTGGCAGACCGCCTTCTCCCACCTAGATCTACCCAAATTACTCGGCATAGCCAGGAGGGACAGCTGAGGGGCCTAACGCCGAGAGAGGTCCGGAAAGAAAGAACTAGAAACCGGGCCTTCTCGGCAGTGGCCCCTCGACTATGGAACAGCCTCCCAACAGAGATCCGCCTGGCACCCTCGCTGGGTGTTTTTAAGAGCCACTTAAAAACTTGGCTATTTAGGCAGGCCTTCCCTTCTGTCAATTCTTAAATTTTAGTTCTTTGTTTTTTATTATTCCCATCTTGAATACTTTATATTATTGTTTCAATTGTTTTATTGTTTAATGTTTTAATGTTTTATATATTGATGATATTTGTAAGCCGCCCCGAGTAGACATTGTCTAGGGGGGCGGGGTAGAAATCTAAAAATAAATAAATAAAAATAAATAAATTAAAATAGCACAAAGCAGCACCATGAGGCACAGCATGAGCCAGCAGCTGAACCTTGTGACATTGCTCCTCCATCATTACCCATATAGTCATAGCTTAAAAAATAACTTTAACAATTATATTTATACTACATGATATGTTCAGTTGTTAGTTTTGATGTAAAGTAGTTATAGCCTCCCTACGGAAGAAATGATACATTGCAAATAAACAATTATTTTTCACTATTCCAAACTCTACATATCACTCAGTAGAGTTTTGTTTTGTTTTTAATTTGTCATGAAGAAAAGGAGATGACATTAAGATCTGCTGGGAAAGTCCTCCTCCATGTCTCACAATTGAGAACTACATTTTGTGGAGATAAGAGGAGGGAGCCCAATTATAGAATGCCCTCTCCTTCAAGGGTCAATGGGCACCAACATTGGCAACATTTTGGCAACAAGTCAAAAGATCTTTATTTACTAGAGCTTTCAGTAGTTTTAATTTTTATTTTGTGTGTATTAAACTGTTATAATTTTAAATTGTTTTGAAGATTTTATGTTTTTTCATTGTATTTTATGGCTCTTTAAGCCACCTTTATGTGGGGCGAGAAATGCCTGGTGTTCAAGCTGAAAAGGAATAGACACTTGAGATCATATTACAAATGTCTGCTGGCTACTGGAGAGCAAAAATAAGATTTAAAAGTTAACTGAATAAATAGCCATATTGTAGTGGCTTGCATACTAAAAACATGTGTAATCTTAATACTTGTATTTTCATGTGAATGAATGAATGAATGTCTCTCTGGTTTGTGCTGCCGAAACAGATATTGCTCCAGTAGAGGAATGGTTTGTAAAATTCAATATGCATCATGGATTACATATGTTCACTACTGAAGGAACTTTATTGGATATTCTGCGAGGTAAGCCATACCTTGTATAAACTTTGGGGATTCCTACAGGTAATTGGAATGACTGAGAAATTAATTGCAGTACATACAAACAGTTATATGTTGAGTTTGGCCTTAGACTTAGAAGCCATCTAGGAAATTGATCCAAGTGATACCATTATATTAAAATAAAATTGAAATTGTGTGGTAGACGTGTGTTTTCTAGATTTAGACAGTACGAAAGGTGAACTGAGACTGAACCACAGAGAAGTTAGTAGGTCTGGCAACTTTCATCTCTAGAAATGCTGAGACACCCAGTTGAATTCTGCCCTGGGTAGTATCTAATTGTAAATTTACTTTTTGCTTTTATATAGAGAGCGAAGCAGATTACCACGTGACTTTTTCTTCCTGCATGCATGTATTTTAAGGACAGTGCTTAAAGAATTAGGAAGGGTACCAAGTAGAGATGGGGGTATTCGTATTCATATATGAATACGAATACCCCCCCAGGTGGTATAATGAGAGTCTGGCCCCCTGGGGCCGGACTGTCCACTCACCGTCCGCTGTTGCCACGGGCTCTGCATTCCCTTTCTATCTCTCCAGAGTGCCTGGTTGGCAAGCCACTCTTTGACCTGGCAGAGAGGCTCGTCGTTCCACCTCCTGCCAGGAGTGGCTAACCGACCACGAGCTCCGGAGCAATAGGAAGGGAGCGCGGAGCCTGCAGCAGCAGCAGACGGTGAGTGGACAGTTCGGCCCCAGGGGGGCGGACCCTCGTTATGTCCACCTGTGGGGGGGGGTAATTGTATACAAATACGAATACCCCCATCTCTAGTACCAAGCTATTATCACTGCATGGGAATGAAGTGATGTTACTGTGCTGGCAGAACAAATCAATATTCTACAAGGCAATTCTAAAAATGGGGGCAAACAAAATGTTATAACTTTGACATTGGATGTTTGATCAGCACCACATTTGGCACAGATGTAGCAGACAATCTGCTCTTGCTCTGAGCCAATTTTGGGGAAGTTTGGAGAAAGAGTTTTCAAGATGTTTTATTAAAACTAAACATAAACAAGCATCCTGAAATGTTTCCAGATTTGAAACAGATCAAATAAATTGAAAAGATCAGTCTTGGTTATCTTGAAAGAGGATGATTGCTCCCACCCATGTTTTTACTTAGAAGAAATCCTGGCTGCAGGGGCTGAAATATTTATCCTCAAAAAAGGTATTTCAAAAGAATAAAACAGTGACTTTCTTATAAACTGAGTATTTGTGGAACAGGCTTACCAGCAAGAGCATTCCAAAGTCAATACATTGCTGCAGCTTCAACATTCAGGCTGACCTTTGCTATGTAAAGTTCGGTATCTTTTTTCTTGCTGGCAGCATAGGCAAGATATTGTGCAACAATATTGGGCCATTTTCTGGTATTTTGAGTCATGAATAAAGAAGCACACTATCCCACATTTATAAAACAGAGGGTTTTTTTGAAGAATTGAATTATCACAGAATCAGTGGGGCTCTTATATCTCAGGCACTGCTAGTATTGGCAGTACGTATACCCTCTTGAGCACTGAATGTGTGCTAAATTTGCCTAAGAGCATAGATAGACTCCTGAGATGCTGTGTCACTGCTAATTGAGCAGCATTATCTTCAATGTCTTTTGTTCTACAGAGCCTATTCTTCAGTGGGTTTGGAAGCTTGGTGTTCCAGTGAATATTGATGGAACATTACCTCACTTAATAAATACCACACTAACAAAAAGCCCTTGTGCCAGTGATGCAGCAATAATTGGTCTGATTTATGATGATAAAATAACAGGTAAATGAGATACTTAGTTTTTTGTACTTCATTCAACGAATATCGGCAGTATCCAACAAACAAACATCCTTACTAGAGAGTAGGTATTGTTTAACTTCTACATAAAGCTGTTATGTTTGTACTGCACGTATATGGATGTTCTACAAATGGCTGTTATCCATGGATATTGAGGCCGTTGGAGAACATTATTGTGTTTTGTTTTTTGTTTTGTTTTGTTTTTTGCACCAGTTTTCCTTGTAAACCAAAGTAGGTGAACTGTGGCATTCTAACTATTTTTGGATCATAACTGCCAGCAGTCCTTGCCATTGGCTATACTAGGGATGGCTGGTGGGTGTTGCAATCCAACAACATCTGGAGTGCCTACTTTATTTACCATTGCCATAGACCAGCGATGAAGAACCTATGACACGCGTGCCACTGCTGGCCCGCAGAGCCCTCTCTGCGGGCACGTGAGCCATAAGTTGCCGGATCGCTACTCCCTCCCCGCAGCCAAACCTGAGGAGGTGGCTCCAGCCGTGGTGCTGGTGCCCCAACAGCCAGTGGGCCAGTATCCAGAGCAGCTGGCGCTGGTGGCGGATCCGGAGTGGGGTCTCGAGGCACCTCTGTGCCGGGATTCCCCCTTCCGCTGCCGCCACCGCCACCGGCCACCACCCCTGGGTTTGTTTGTTTGTTTCAGTTTGGGCACTTGGGCCCAAAAAGGTTCGCCATCACTGCCACAGACTGTCAGGAAGTTTTTTGTGGAGACTGTTGGCCTCTGCACCTATTCATCTACAGAAATGTACACCTATAGTGGAGAGGCAACACAGATGTGCATGTAAAGCTCCACTCCACCACATATGCTACCTTTTCGAAAACACTTTTCCCAGGCTGGATCAGGGCCATGGGTATTCATTTTAGAGCAAAAAAGAAAAAATTGTTAGCTATATATTATACATAGTTTAGGTTATTGTTTTTCCTCTGTATAGTAACAATACCTGAGAGTACAGGATTGCCTCTTTCTGGCAATTTGTTCTGATATTTGAAAGGTATGGATTTTACTGCTTTTGGAGTAGTAATCTGTCACTCCACCAATCCTGACATATATTGTTGTAAATAAACTCAGATGTTAACAACTATGTTTTTGTTTTTTTTAAGTAGTATAGTCCTTGTAAACCCATGCAAGGTCCAAAACTAGCTTATGTTTGTGATTTTTAGTGGCCTGATAAAGATGTCAGCGACCTTTGCCTTCAGATAGGCCTTTAAACTCCAGTCATCTCTTAATCCAAGGGAAAGGAGACTTCAATAAATGCTGTACATCAGGAACATTTGTTCAGAAAAATACAGAACAAAACATTATAGCATGTGCTGGTGGCCTGGTTTTATATTGCTGATTCTGTTTTAACTGATGTCATTTTTTTTTTTAATATGTAGGAATAATTATTGGAGTCACTGAAAATGGATTTATGACTCGAAATACATTGTGGTATAACATGACTGATACCATTTGTGCTGTACTAGAAGATGGTAATTCCTTCTTCTGTTCCTTACTTCATTTAAAATGTTTCTGTTGTTTTCTTTTGATGTGTAGTCTGATTTACCTCAAAGGCTTAGGGCATTTAGTTCTTTTGTAGAATATAATTGTGGGTCTCAGAGGAAGGGTTACATCACATAAGTGCTTCAAACTCAGAATGTCTCTGCTACTATTTCTCACAATTCATTTTCTTTCCCAGATTGCTCTGGTCTTGAACTTGTGGATGTAATTTTAATAAACACTCGTCTGATAATGCTTACTACACTCGGACTATTTATCAGTGAGGATTTACGTTATTCAACTGGACAGTTGTTGAAAGTACGCTAAGTATGACTCTGAACAGACTACCCTCCAGCTTTCTGTAATAGAAAATTATTTACAGACATACTGAAAAATGTTCACAGTAAGTTTGGAAAATATTTTCCTTATTGAGGCTGCAGTTCTAAATATACTTACCTGGGAGTAAGTCCTATTTATTTCAATTGTACTCACTTCCAAGTAAAATATGTATAGTTTTGTTCTGTTGATCAGTGTACATATGTAGCTTGTTAATATGGAATTAATTCAACAGAGGCCAGAAACAGGATGCAGATAGTCCATAATTACTGCTGAAAGAATGTTATTGTTGCAGAGTGGTGGCTGAAGCAGTCTTTTCAGGTTTGTAAATTCAAACGTCAAAGGGATCCTATGTATATTTAATACAAAACATTCCTCTGTTTGGTGATAGATACTTGTTAGAAATCCATGTTCATAGAATCGTAGAATCATCATAGGGTTGGAAGGGACCTTGGAGGTCTTCTAGTTCAACCCCCTGCCCAAGGCAGGAGACCTCATACCATGCCGGACAGATGGCTGTCCAATCTTTTCTTGAAAACCTCCAGCGATGGGTCACCCACAACATTGGGAGGCAAGCTGTTCCACTGCTTAATGGTTCTCACAGTCAGGAAATTCCTCCTTATTTCCAGATTGGATCTCCCTCTGACGAGTTTCCACTCATTGGTTCTTGTCCTACCCTCAGGCGCAATGGAGAATAAATTGATGCCCTCTTCCCTGTGGCAACCCTTCAGATATTGTAAGACTGCTATCATGTCTCCCCTCAGTCATCTCTGCGTTAAGCTAAATATACCTAGTTCTTTTAGTCATTCTTCATAGGATTTAGCCTCCAGTCCCCTTATCATCTTTGTTGCTCTTCTCTGCACCCCTTCCAGGGCCTCAGTGTCTTTTTTGTATTGTGGTGACCAGAACTGGACACAGCACTCCAAGTGTGGCCTCACCAGTGCGGTGTAGAGTGGTACTATCACTTCCCATGACCTTGATGCTATCCCCCTGTTGATGCAACCTAGGACTGTGTTGGCTTTCTTGGCAGCTGCAGAACACTGCTGACTCATCCTTAGGCGGTGGTCCACCAGGACACCTAAATCCCTCTCACAGGTACTACTGTTGAGCCAGGTACCACCTATCCTGTACCTGTGCATCTGGTTTCTCATGCCAAAGTGCAGGACCTTACTTTTCCCACCACTGTTCTCCTTTTTGGTGTTGCTACCCTCCATTGCTACACTGACTACAACTCTCATATTCTTTCACCACTGGCCATGCTGGTAGGGGACTATAGCAGTTGAAGTTCAAAATATTTGGAGCCCAAGAGTTCCTCAATAGTTGTCTAAGCTCTTTGCGTAAGCAGGAAATCTTTGCAAAGAAGATTCTGAAGTCAAGTTCCAACTCAGAAAATACTAGCAAGACTGAAGAAATAGATACTAGAGGGACAAGAGAAAGGTGCTTGCTAGCAGAGCTATCAGTCTGGTAAAAAGCCTATTTCTTTGGAAGCTTCTTGTGCCCCTGAATAACCAATTAGGTTATACTTGAAGTCAGAGGCCTAAGAATAAGAACATGTCCATTTCTGTGTTGCAAGGCAACTCTAGTAATTACATTCCTTACATGAGCTGGGCTCCTTGGCTAAAGTATTTAACAACGTAGGACTGAGACAATAAGTTAAAATGTTATTGTTTATTTTATTTATTGTAGGTACATCGTACAGCAGAGCATATCAGGACTGAGTATAAAGTAATAATATAATGTTTATAAAATGGCTTTGTAAGAAACTTGTAAGAGGATGTTTGCTCCAGTTACTATACTTCATTTTATTACTTTATTTTTTTCCAGTTCAGCAAACCAACTTTATGTGGTTTTGAAATGGTGAGAAATCATTTAATATTTATTTCACTGTTCCTGCTGTTAAACTGGTTCAGTTTCTTGCAACTGGTTCAGAAAGCAGTTTCAAATTTTAAAAACCATGATCTTCAGAGGTTGTTAGTTCTTAATGTAAATTAACTGCTTTCAGAGTTATAATCTATAAATATAGCCTAACAGAAATAGCTATAGTGTCCTGGATATACCTAGTGTGGTGGTGTAGTAGACAGAGTAATGGACTAGGACTCAGGAGGCCTTGGTTCAAATCCCCAAACCACTCCTTAAATATGTCACTTACTACTCCATCATGGTGGCCCATAACAACAATAGTGTTGGGAGGCAGTGACCTCTTGTATTTCCAAAACAGCACATCCCCCACAAGTTACTTTGTTGTTTTGATCAGGCACCTGCAAATTGCACCTAGTGCAAGTCTTGGCCTTTTTCGTGGTTGTTGTTGTTGTTGTTGTTGTTGTTGTTTTGTTTTGTACTTGGAATCTTCCTGACATCTTGGTGACTACTGGGCATGTGCCATGGGTGCACATGCTAGAACATTATCCTATTCACAGTTCAGTGAAAAAAGATAACAGAAAGGATCAGTGAGTCTCCTGAGCAAGACATACCACAGTATTTCTTTGGAGAGAAAGTGTACCTTACTACTCTGCTTTGCACAGAACCTGGAACATTACTTTGTAAAAAGCAACTTAGAATAATGGAGTTATTCACCAGACAAGGTTTATTTTCTAGCAAATTTGCTCTTGCATGGCTATTTAGATAGAATGGAAGAAGATGAGTCAACAACGTAGTGTGGTATTCTATCAAGGAGTGGTTTTTTTTTAAAAAAAGAAAAACACTTATTTTGTCAGCATAACATTCTGTAATCAGAAGTGAGAGGAAGTTCTGAAGGAATTAAGAATCTCAACATAGGGAGCAACTACATTGACAACTATTGAAGGAAATGTTCCTGGATTGGAACAGCCAAGATTCACATTATTTACTATTGACTGTACAACATAAAAGTCAGTGTGAATCAGCCTGGAAATTTTCCCTCTAATCTGTTCTTCTTCTTCGTGGCCTCTGTGAATGCACACAAATGGGTTAGACTGCGCCTGTGCAGGACTCCTCAGAATCTTCTAGAGCTTAAAAACATGTGATTAGTAGGACGTTTCCCCGTGGCGCACATGCTCCACCCGCCCATAATACCTCAGTTCCTTCTTGCCACCGCTGAGATCGGACTCTTTCGCGACGTCTAGAGCTGTTTTCAATTGTTACCTATTTCACGGTTTTTTTATTCTGGTCTGGCTTCCTAACTACCGTTTGTGATTTCTGGAGTACTTTGACCTTTGGACTGGCTTTGTTTACGATTACGATTGTCGGATTTGGATTGGCTACCTTTTTTGTGATTTCTGGATTACTGACCTTTGGACTGATTACCATTTCTGATTTGGTTTACGGACTTTATCGTGATTTTCCGCTTCTAATCTATTTCAGCTTCTGACTTGGACTGGCAATCGTTGACGTTTTCCCATGAGTTCTTCTCTTTTTTCCCCTTCCCCCTCTTCTTCTGTTCCTGCCAATTTTTATGGCCTTGTCAGGTCCCATTAAGCGCTGTATGTCATGTGCTAATAAGATCCCCTTCACGGACGGCCACGGCCGCTGCTTATTTTGTTTAGGGGAGAGACACCAGACCCACTTCTGTCCAGAGTGTAAAAAGTTGACTAAGCCTGCCCTTAAGCTCCGCTTACAGCGGCTTCGTTCATACTTGTGGGAGAAGTCTTTAACACCCTCGAGCCCAGCAGACATGGAGCCTACCTTGACTCCTGCTCCTCCTACTCCTTGTTCCGAACCTGCTGCTTCATCGGCTCCTGCCACCCCTTCTCCATGGGCTTCTTCGAAAGCGCCTAAACCGAAAAAGTCTTCGGCATCAATGTTGAGCTCAATATCGAAATAGCCATCAGTAAAGGATCCTAAGAAAAAGAAAGAGGTGGTTAAGCAGAAAAAGCCTAAACAATCTGCTAAATCTACTCATCCTCAGGAGCTCCCTCTAATTCGAGTTTCTCTTCCGTCACCAATACTTGAGGAATTGTCCAGAGAGTTACCAGATCCAGACTCTCTTTCTGAAGCGGGCGATTCTGTACTTCCACCACAGGCTCAGGCTTCGGTATCGATACCAAGCCTATCTCCCACTCATGGCCATTCTGAGGCTGATGTGATCTCCAGCCCGGCCTCAGCCCATTCGAGCCCTATGTCAATTGGGCAGGCAACAGTAATTCAACTGTCGAACTTGGAGGTGTCGCCACAGCAGTCTCCTCCACGTAAACGGCTGGCTAAACGTCAGCACATCTCTCCAGCCCGACAGTATCCTCAGCATCGGGAGATTATATTTCTTCATCGTCCGTCTCGACGTCGGGTGAGGCTTCTCGGATTATGAGGATTATGAGGAGCCTTTGTATGTAGAGGTCGATCGAAGGGGTGATCGACGTTGATACCATGGGGACAACCTCGGCCTCGATCCCTACTATGATGCTGGCGATTATGTAAGATCCAAAAGAGTGCATTATGTCTATGCCTCTTCTTCTGGATCCTCCCCATCGCCCTCTCCTCCTCGGCATCGACATCGAGCTTATTATCAGCTCGACCCTCCGCCATTGAAACCAGCTTCTAAACACCATTTATCTCAGCAAGACGTTTCTCAACAAGCGGTCCATCCGTCGAAGCGTTCTCATGTCCCTTCGGTACCGTCATCCTCGGTATCGCAACCGAGAGCATCTCACGTTCAGTTGTCTCGTCAGGGTGTTTCTTCTAAAAGTTCTCATCCACTTGAAACAGACACTTCAGCACTGATTCCTCGAGCTCCAGCCCACATATCAAGAAGTCATCGTCACTTGCCTTCTCCACCTTTTTCTGTTACGAGGGGTTCTTCAGTATCGTCGACCTCTGAACAAGATCCACCTTCAGAATCTTCCAGGGAATCTCCTTCAAATCTGCCAACTCCTGATTCAGATGTTGATGATCTCCATCCCCAATCTCCATCTGAGAACTTTACTTTTTATTTATTTATTTTATTTATTATTGGATTTTTATCCCGCCCTTCTAGACAGGAGTCTACTCAGGGCGGCTAACAATATATTATACACAAAAACAGATTTAAAAACAACAATTAAAATCTACAATAATAATATAATCAAGATGGGAGGATAAACAACAAAAAACCAAAAAAAAGTAAAAATCAAGTATTGGCAGGAGGGAAGGCCTGCCTAAAGAGCCAAGTTTTTAATTGCCTCTTAAAAACACCCAGCGAGCACCGCCGAGAAGGCCCGGTTTCTTGTTCTTTCTTTCCGGGCCTCTCTCGGCGTCAAGCCCCTCAGCCATCTTTCCTGGCTATGGCAAGTGACTCGGGTAGATCTAGGTGGGAGAAGGCGTTCTGCCAAGTATCGAGGTCCTAAACCGTTTAGGGCTTTGTATGTCATCATTAACACTTTGAAGTCAATGCGGAAACGAATGGGCAGCCAATGCAAAGCAGCCAGAATGGGAGAGATATGCTGGAATTTTCTCGTTCCACTAAGTAATCTAGCTGCCGCATTCTGTACCATTTGAAGCTTCCGCATCAACCTCAAAGGTAGCCCCACGTAGAGCGCATTACAGTGGTCTAATCTCGAGATTACAAGCGCATGGACCAGAGTGGTGAGGGCCCCACCATCAAGATAGGGACGCAGCTGGGCAATCCGCCACAGATGGTAATTGGTGGAGCGGACCACTGACGCTACCTGGGTTTCCATGGTGAGTGCCGGGTCCAGATGTACTCCCAAGCTGCGAACCTCACTCTTTGCGGCGAGAGTCACCCCCCCAAAAGAGAGGGAGTTTTCCAAGCCGCCAATGGAGGGGCCACCCACCCTCAGGACCTCCGTCTTGTCCGGGTTCAGCCTCAACCCATTCTCCTGCATCCATTGCAGTACAGCCTCCAGGCAACGCTGAAGGGACAGAACGGCATCCACTGAAGTAGGTGAAAAGGAGATGTAGAGCTGCGTGTCATCAGCATACTGATGGCACGAGGCTCCACACCCCCTGATGACCCCACCCAGCGGCCTCATATAGATGTTAAATAGCATTGGGGAGATGATCGAGCCCTGCGGAACCCCACAATTGAGACTCCATGGGGCCGAGACACTCTCCCCAAGCTGAACTCTCTGAGGATGGTCCTCCAAGTAGGATCGGAGCCAGGCAAGCGCCAGGCCACCAATTCCCAACTCCGAGAGCCTCCCCAGGAGGATACCGTGGTTGACGGTATCGAAGGCGGCTGAGATATCGAGGAGGACCAACAAGGACATTTTGCCCCGGTCAGCCTCCCTCAACAGGTCATCCAACAGTGCAACCAGTGCCGTTTCTGTGCCGTGGCGCAGCCTGAAGCCCGACTGGAATGGATCCAGGGCATTGGTTTCATCCAAAAGAGCCTGAAGCTGATCAGCCATCACCCTCTCGACCACTTTACTAAGGAAAGAAACATTGGCGATGGGCCTATAATTGCCAATATCGTCCACCGCCAAATTTGGTTTCTTTCTTATGGGCCTAATGAGTGTCTCCTTGAGGGCAAGAGGAACCTTGCCCTCCTGGAGAGACCCATTAATTATCGCAGTAGCCCATTCCGTTGTTACAGGCCTGGCTACTTTGATTAGCCAGGCCGGGCAAGGGTCAAGAGAGGAAGTGGTGGCCTGGCAGCGATCAAGCGCTTTGTCCACCATATCTGGCGTCACAGGCTGAAAAAATTCAAGACACACCAGGCAAGGCAGAGCGCTGGACATCTCTGCTCGATCCACTGTATTTTAAAAAGGAGAGAGATCCCGGCGGAGGGCCTCCACTTTAGATTTTAAAAATGCTGCAAATTGGTCAGGTGAGATACTAGTAGGAGGCCCGTCACCTAGACCAATTCCAGATAGATCGCGAACAATACGGAAAAGTTCCGCCTGCTGATTTGAAGCTTCACTTATCTGGTCAGCGAAGTATGATCATCTAGCAGCCTTCACCTTGGCAAGGTAATGGTTAGTCGCGATCCTGACAGCTTTCTTATTATAATCCGTCGGTTTCTGTCTCCAACTGCACTCTAGCCGTCTCCTATTTCGCTTCATAGCTCGCAGCTCCTGGTTAAACCAGGACTCTGGCCGAGCTCTGCGCCGGAGAGGGCGTTTAGGAGCGATCGTGTCTACAGCCCTAGTGGCGGCAGCAAACCAGCCGTCTACCAGAGCCTTGACAGGAGCGCCAGAGAGATCAGCTGGAATCCCTCTCATGGTATCCTGGAATCGTGATTGATCCAGTAACCTTCGAGGGCGGACCATTAAAATAGGTCCATGCTCCCTGTGGAGAGGGAGAGCCACTGAGAGGTTACATTTTATTAGGTGGTGATCTGACCATGACAAGGGGACTGAACCGAGGTCCGTCACCATCAGACCACACTCGATCCGCTCAGTGGCGAACACCAGGTGTAGCGTATGACCGCCCATGTGTGTGGTTTCCAAGAACTCAAGAGCTGGACCGGAAATCTCTGCCTCTGAATGAATGTTGAAGTCACCCAGGACCAAAAGTCCTGGGGACTCCAACAGTGCCATGGAGACAAAGTCCGCCAGCTCCAGTAAGGAGGTGGCTGGGTCGCGGGGAGCGCGGTAACCCAGCAAGATCCCAATACCGTCCCTGGTCCCAATCAACACGTGGAGGGCCTCCAGACCTGGCTTCACCACCGAGGAGCGCCTAATAACCTCCAGAGTGTTTCTATAAACAATGGCTACTCCCCCCCACCCCTCCAGTCTACCCTGGTGCTGGACAGCATAACCAGAAGGACAGGCAAGGGTCAAGGGAACTCCCCCTTCCCCGCCCATCCAAGTTTCGGTTATGCACGCCAGGTCTGCATCCTCCTCCAGAATAAGGTCGTGAATAATCTGGGATTTATTGGACACAGACCTGGCGTTCAACAGCACCAGTTTTAGAGTGGAAGGCCGGCTGATCTGACTACCTCGAGACTGGTAGGTGGTCACAGTTCCAGAACAGTGAACAGCCTTCAAACATCTGTTCACCGTTCTTCTGAAATGAGTGGGAGCTGTGCCATCGCCATATCTCCCTCTACCCGTAATCACTCGGATGTTAGAACCCCCGCTGGGGTGGCAAACCTTCCACTCCATGCCAATGGGAAAAAAGAAAAATACTAAGAATACATTAATTAATACAATAAGCACTAATAACCAAATTAACAAAATTAATAATCATTAAATAATAATACAAACTTAAACAATTTTCCATATCAAATAAACAGATTATTAACTTAGACAATTATCAAATTAACAGTTTAAATAAGATTTAAACTAAACAATTTTGTAAAATTTAAATTAAATTTAAATTAAGCAATTCAAATAGATTCAAATTAGGCAATTCAAATAAGATTTAAATTATGCAATTCAAATAAAATATAAATTTAAAATTTAAAATGTATATTTGTTTCAAAATAAATAAAATAAGAACAATAGAATAGAACAACTAATATAGACAAACAAAATAAAACAAAAGGAAAATTAAAATAAAAATAAGCAAAGAAAATAAACCCAAGATTCTCCCCCCACACAGTTGGTCCTGTCCCGCAGCACACTGGCCACAGATCTTATTTTCCTCAAGGAGGTTGTTGGAAATGAGTTCGAGTTTATGGGGGCAGGAACCCCAAACCAAGCAGTCAAAGGCAAAGCTTGATGTAACATTAGAAGGAGGGGGAGCAAAAGGAGAACCACTGAAAACATGGCCCTTATGCTGCCTCTCTCCGCGATAAAAGGACAAATGGAAAATTCCCCATTAAACATGCCAGGGTCCGCTGCTGGAAAAGGGGCTTCCCTGGCCATAGATGACGGCGTGGGCTCTCAGTTCCAAGCTGGCCCTCAAAGAAACTCCTGAGAGAGTACACAGCCAACCAGTATCAGCTTCCCCAATCTTCAATCAGCCTCTCAGCCCTCCTCAGTTCCCCAACTTCGGGCTCACCACACCCCTCCAAGCGGCGTCCGCAGCCCCTCCGGGGGCTCCACCTCTCAGACCGGCAAGCTCTTCTGGACTCCTCTGTGCTGGGCCACGTCTCCCGAGGCCCCCAGCACCAGGCCCGCCAAGCACACAGCTCTCCAAGGGCACAAGCTCTTCCAGCCCCCACGGCACGAAAGCAAGGTCTTCCAACCCCCACAGTAACAGAACAGGCTCCCGCAACGCCGAGCTCCGCCTCACCGACGAGCCAAGTCAAATGCCTCCCTCCATGTCCTCCAGCTCTCCCAACAGCCTCCAAGCAACCCCAGCGGGACAGGAACCAGGAAGAGAAACTCAGCAAATAAAGAAAAGGTAAAAAAGCAAACTAAAATAAAACAAAACAAAACAAAACAAAAAGAAAGAAAGAAAAAAGAAAAACCAGACCGGAGTGGCGGGGAGAAAACGCTCCAACCTACTACCGGTCCGCCATCTTGATCAGGTTTTTTTTTTACATCATACTCGCAGTTAATTCTCCGCATGGCTAAATCCTTGGAGCTTGATATAGAGCAACCTCCTCCTCCCAAGCAGGACCTCGTCTTTGACGACATAAACCAAGATAAGTCCCCCCCCCCCCGTTGAGTTTGGCTTTCATTCCAGCCATGCTGGACCTCATAAAAGAATCATGGAATCAACCGTCTACTCTCAACCGTGTTGAGAGTCATTACAGAACGCATGGCAGTGACACTACTTTCCTCACTAAACATCCCGCACCTAATTCTATCATAGTACAATCTAATCAATCATGGGCTGGAAACCGGTCAAAGGTTACACCCTTCAACAGAGAAGGGCAGAAGCTGGATGTCCTGGGCCATCGGCTTTACTCTCTGGCTTCATTTGTCATGAGAGTTTCAAATTATCAGGCAGCTATGGGGGCTTATCAGAGGCAGTTATGGAACAAGGTTTTACCAGTTCTCCAGGCTGCTCCTGAGGAGACTAGGGCCAGTGCTCTCAATGCTCACCTGGAGGCGATGACCTTGGCTAAACAGCAGTGTTTAGCATCCCGTCATACGGCTGATGCAGCATCTAAGGCCATGACATCGGCTATTGCACTCAGGAGACATGCTTGGCTATGTTCAGCGGGGATCACGGATGATGCTAGGTCCCGCATTGAAGACCTTCCATTTGATGGAGTTGGTCTGTTTAATGAGAAAATGGATGAGGTCATGGACAATTTACATAAGATCCAGAAGACAGCTCGTTGTTATTCTGTCCAGCATCCACGATACCAACGCTACCAGTGGCGCAGATCTTTCAATGCCCAACAATCTTATCAGCAACCTTCCCATCAGGCCTATCGCTCTTACAGACCTCCGGCTCAAGAGAGGTCCAATCCTCCTCCAGCTTCTGCTGCTACCACTACTTTCAGATCACAGGCTCCTGTCCAACGTCGCCAAACCTTCCGTCGTCCTGCAAAGAAAAGTAAACAGTATCTTTGACTGTCCTATTCCGAACCATCCACCCAACCTTTCCCATCATCCCCGGCTAGCCCCTTTCTTCGACAAGTGGTCTATCGTCACCAAAGACACTTGGGTGCTCGCCATCATATGTTCTGGTTACCTCTTGGAGTTCACAGATCTTCCTCCTATCAGCCACCTCAAACTCACAGCTTACTCGCCTGCTCTAGAGGACGAGGTATCTGTTCTTCTCCGGAAGCATGCTGTTCAACGCGTTCTTCCTTAAGAGGTTCTAGATCAGACCTGGGCAAAGTGCGGCCCGAGGGCCACATACGGCCCGCGAGCCGCTCCTGTCCGGCCCGCCGGACATCAAAACCATTTACAGCTTTTTGTCTAAAGTTGATCAGTTACTTATCTTTAACATACCGCAAAAAACCTCTTTAGTATTTGTGAAGATTAACAAGTTTAAAATAAAAACAATCATAACATCACTGTTTCATTTTATTTTTAAGTAAAGTTGGTTCGGCCCCCGAACACAGTTCAGATTTTTCATGTCGCCCCCTATAGAAATTAATTGCCCACCCCTGTTCTAGATGGTTTCTATTCCCGCTATTTCACGGTTCCCAAAAAGGACGGTGGTCTCCGACCGATCCTAGATCTCAGACTACTCAATACTTACCTTCATCCAAGACGTTTCCGAATGGTCACCCTAGAATCTGTCATTCCACTTCTTTCTCCAGGCGATTGGTTCATTGTTATAGACCTACAGGATGCTTATTTTCATATGTCCATCCACCAGCGTCATCGCAAATATCTTCATTTCTTCTTCATGGGGTCAGCTTACCAATTCTGCGGCCTACCATTCGAGCTTGCCACCGCCCCAAGAACCTTCACAAAGTGTTTGGCCCCCATAGCAGCCTATCTTCATCTTCACAACATCATGGTTTTTCCGTATATAGACGATTGGTTGATCGTCGCTGGTTCTTACAGCAAAGCGCTAGAAGATACCAACTTTGCCCTCCAGACTCTGGCAGATCTAGGCCTACAGGTCAACTTTGCAAAGTCTCATCTCCAACCGTCTCAGACCATGGACTATATTGGTGCTCACCTAGATTCCATCAGAGCCAGGGTCTTCCTTCCGACCGAGAGGATTCACAAATTAAATCGAGCTATTCATCCGTTTCACCCTTATGCCAAGGTTTCTGCTCACCACACACAACATATCTTAGGTCTCATGGCTTCGACCACGTCTGTTCTTCCTCACGCTCGGTTGAAGATGCGCTCTCTACAGGCGTGGTACCTGTCCAAGTTCGATCCTCTGTTTGACAACCCTGCCAAATGCCTAAGTGTTACTCCAGAGCTCGCAAGTCAACTGACATGGTGGACGTTCGTGCCTCACCTTCTAGTTGGCCGACCTTTCATGCCTCTCCAGCTGACGGTTCAAATCACGACGGACGCCAGCCCAACTCGCCAGCTGGGGCGAGCACTGTGGCACTCACAAGACCCATGCTCTATGGTCCAGCGTGGAGAAGTAGTTACATATCAACCATCTAGAGATGTTGGCGGTTATCAAGGCTTTCCGTGCTTTCTGTCCTCTCGTGGTTGGTCGTGGAGTACAGGTGGCCACGGACAACATGACCACTCTGTATTACATCAACAAGCAGGGGGGCACCCACTCTTTGTCTCTTCTGTATTTAGCGATCCACCTTTGGGAACGGTGCTACAATCACCATATTTTTCCAGTCGCCATTCACGTGTCTACAGAGGACAACGATGTGGCCGATTGTCTGAGCCGTCTTACCACTCAGACTCACGAGTGGGTTCTCGACGACTCTGTATTCTCCCATATCTGCGATCGGTGGGGAACGCCAGTCATCAACATATTTGCCACCCAGGCCAATTCGAAATGCAGCAGGTATTGCTCTCGGGCAGGAAGAGGCACAGACTCTTTGGGCGATGCCTTCATGGTGAGCTGGGACGATGTCCTCCTTTATCTTTTCCCTCCCATTCCGCTCATTCAACGAACAATCGTCAGGATCCGTCAGTTGCGAGCCAATGCCATCTTGATAGCTCCATGGTGGCCTCGTCAACCATGGTTCACCACCCTCAGAACCATCGCCTCCAAGTTTCTGAGACTACCTCTCCAACCATTCCTCCTAACTCAGGACGGAGGCAAGATCTGTCATCCCGACCTGGAGTCGCTTCACCTGACGGTATGGAGGATTCTCCCAGTGCAAAAGAAATATTGGACAGAGCTAGAAAACCTTCTACAAAATTGCTATACTCTTATAAATGGTCTGTTTTTACCAAATTTACTGCTTCCAGAGGTCTTCTGCTGTTCCAGTTTCATTGGAAACGCTTCTCACTTTCGTCCATTATCTGTTTGATCGAGGTCTGGCCCACTCGACGTTAAAAGTTTATATTTCCACTATTGTTTCTTATCAGCCTGTGGGTTCAGAAACTTCCCACTTATTTTCACACCCGACTTTAAAGAGGTTCCTGAGGGGTTTGTGTAACATTCACCCACCTGCCCGGCCTCCACTCCCTCAATGGTCTCTCCAGGTCGTTTTATGGACTCTTGCTCGCCCACCTTTTGAGCCCATGGCTTCTGCTCATCTTAAACTTCTCTCGATTAAAACTTTGTTTCTTGTGGCTATTACTTCTGCACGGAGAGCAAGCGAGTTGACTGCCTTTTGGGCTGATGCCTCTTATATACAGTTTCACCCGGACAAGGTTGTCTTATATCCTGATGTGTCTTTTCTCCCTAAATTCGAGTGTCTTTTCTCCTGGATTTCGAGTTTCCACGTTAATCAACCACTAATTCTCCCGACGTTGTTTCCTAATCCTTCTTCTGATGTTGAGCGCATGCTCCATTCCTTAGATGTTTGTCATGCCTTGGCTTTTTACATTTCCAGAACTAAGGGCTTCCGTACTTCTCCTAAACTATTTGCCTGCTTCCATGGCCCATGAAAAGGTGCTCCGGCCTCTCCACAGACGGTTTCCAGGTGGATCGTTTCTACTATCACCTTGGCCTATGAACTGGCTGGCAAGGTACCACCAGAGGCGTTGAAGGCACACTCCACGAGAGCTATGGCTACTTCGACTGCCTGGTCACGTGGCATTAAGATCCCTGATATTTGTCGAGCGGCCACATGGTCTACACCATCGACCTTTGTGACTCACTACCGTCTGGACGTCAGGGGAAAAAAGGAAGCAAGTTTTGGAAGGGCTGTGCTGACTTCAGTGTTGGCGTGACGGCCCTCCTCCGGTAAGTGAGCTTGCTAGTCACCCATTTGTGTGCATTCACAGAGGCCACGAACAAGAAAGAGAGGTTACTTACCTGTAACCATAGTTCTTCAAGTGGTCCTCTGTGAGACCACACATCCCGCCCATCCTCCCCACTGTCCGTCACTTGGTTCTTGAGCTTTGTTGCTATTAGAGCCTTGACAGTGGCGGACATTTCGGAACTGAGGTATTACGGGCGAGCGGAGCATGCGCGCCACGGGGAAGCATCCTACTAATCACATATTTTTAAGCTCTAGAAGATTCCCAGGAGTCCTGCGCAGGCACAGTCTAACCCATTTGTGTGAATTCACAGAGGACCACTCGAAGAACTATGGTTAGAGGTAAGTAACCTCTCTTTTTTACCTACGCTGCTGAGGCTTCTACATTAATTTGAATCAAATGTACTTGTATGAGTTCAGCCAGTTTGATCACTTGAGTCAATGTGAAGGGGTTTGTAGCTGTTCTGTTTGAAACCATCCCAGTCATCTGCAGCAGCAGAGAAACTGGCTGCCTTTTTAATCCTCTCCTCCCCACACCTGGTGCCAGGATCTGCTTGTTTTTCTTCCTTCCTTCCTTTTAAAGGCTTGCTTCCCAGCTCTAGGACAGCTAGGTGACCAAAGCAAGGGGTGCGGGGGGAGGGGGAACCAGGAATCTCCAGAGCTGGAAGAATGTTTTTGGCTAGCCTTGTTTCCAGCTTGTTAAAGTGGCAATCCAAATTTGCTGGAGACACAGTTAGAGCAAAGCTATCTTAACAAGCTGGAAACAACTCTGATTGTTAAGATTCCTCACTTTTTTTCCTCTCTCTGGTTACCTAGCTGTACTAATGCTAGGACACCAAGTCTTTAAAAGAAAACAAGAAAGAAAAAAATAGAAGAGAAAGGGAAGGGAAGTGGGAAAGACTCAGGCACCATATGTGGAGAGGAGAGGATTCAAACAACTAACAACCTGCAGACAAGGCTGAGTACCAATTTCCTTCCCTCTCTCTGCTGACTCCTCTATGGTTGGCTGAACTTCCTGGATAGAACTTCACAGTGGATCCATTCACATTTTTCCTGCTGTGTAATTGCACATACGTCCCACATTCCTGCTGCACTTATCATCAATTAGCACATTCCTTGGTGAGGGAGATAAAGTGAGGGTGTGATCACATGGAGAAATAATTTGTAATCTGAACTGCTTGTGAAGTGGTCTAGTGCTGTCTTTCCCCTGATAATCATACGACACATGGGAAAATGCACTTCAGTCCTGTCCTCAAGCTGGAACTTTTTGGTTCAGCTGGGGGGCTTCTACTTTGGGGGGCCAGGTTGGCTCAATTTTCTGGCAGATGGAAGGGTCGCTTTAAGGAAGATTAAAGTGACCCTTTCTGGTGTGATCAGGTGTGCATCTTTGCAACTGTTGTATCACACCCTGAGTCATCTTCCAGGAGGATCTACCTAAGACTATGGGTAAGCACAGCAACCTAATGCTTTTTGGGATTGTAACCCCAGGAATCCCACAACCAGCATGCATGTGGGATTCCATGAACTGTAGTCCAAGAAAGCAACATTTCCATCTGTTGAAAGTGTTAGGCAAGTGCATGGCAGCAAAAAAGTGGGTTATGATTCAATGTACCCCTGCTGAGTCTTACTAGCTGTACCATGTATAATTGAAAAATAGCATTGGCAAACCAAATTCTTATTTCATGTTTTCCACCTTTAGGACGATTATTTTAGAGCAAAAATATGGTATAACCGCCAATGTCTAGCTAACAGAGAAGACTACGAAGGTGAGGAAGCCAGAGTTGAAAGCCATATAAATATATAAAATAAGAAAGGGAGTAAATATTGAAGAGGTTTTTCTCTTGTGTTGTTTTTTGCGAGTATATTGTTGTTATGTGCTCAAACAACCTATAGTATAACTGTATTGTAAAGTTTGCTGCTAACAAAACGATATGGTGGCTGAATCAGGTACGTAAAAATAATTTGGTGCTTGTCTACAGCAAGAGCTAAATATTTTGTCTAAATGTTGTCAGCTCTGGGTCTTGCAACAGTGGATTGAAGAATGACAGGTGGTGTGCAAAGCAAAGATAGGGTGTAGCCAGCTCATCCCAGATGCTTCCTTTGACCAGAAATACTTAGTGGTGTACTCCGTTAATTCTGACCTAAAATTTGTCAGGTCAACAGTTGTTTTGTTTAAAACCAAGTGTAACTCTTAAACAAGAACAGCGTGGGAAGTATTAATATACAGATCAAATATTTATAAACATTTAAGCTGCCAAGGACTCTCCCGGTCATTTCTATCTTGTACAGGCTTGTGTATTTTGAAGTGTATAACAAAAATAATCTGAAAATGAAGGAGAGTTTCATGTAACACCTTTATTAAACCCCCACAATGTATTTATTGTTTCTTGGAAATGGGGGGGGGGGTGTGTGGAGCAAACTTTCTAGTCCCTCAGACCTCTTCATCAAACTGGACATTATAAAGCTTGAGAAGGAGCAGGGGAGAAGCAGAAGAGTTTAAAATTAATTCTGGCCAGATATTAAACTCCCTAGAGCTTCATGAAGAGCTAGCTTGAGTGTGGTGTTACTAAATTCTACCTCAAGTGTTTTAAAATTAGTTGCCAGTCTCCGTCCCTATAGAAGGAAGATGTTCAAGCATTCAACAAATTGCCCATTCATTGCATTTTAGTTGACCCTGTACTAGTAGGGAGCAGAAGCATACAGTAGTGTAGTTATCCCATATCAAGCAAGACGGTGGTTAAATTTACATAGCATGCTAGGCAGAAACAAGTCAACTGAAGCTTAATAAGGATATTACCTATTATTTTTAGGAAGATGTTATCTCCAGTTTAGTACAGCAGAGGTATGATTTTCTCTTGCTGTGGATCCTTTCCTGCATGGCCAGCTATCGATGATCAATAGGATCCCTTCCAGCTCTGTAGTTCTAAGTATTCTCCACTGAAAGTAAAATAAAAACAAAAACTGAAATAAATCTAAAAAAAGAGTTATTTGTGAATGATAACATAAAACTAAAGAGATGCATTTTCTAAACTATATTATATACATGCAAACACTGATTTGTTATGTTTATACATTTATTGTTCCAGTGGACTATGTTGGTCTTTCATTCAATAAAGAGAAGACATTAAGTCAGGTAAGGCAAATGATAAGCCTGATGAGTTTTGATTGACTTTGAGTGTGATCACACTGTGCTTTATTTCATGATTCTGATTGCTTTGGGAACAGGCTGGTTTACTCCATTTTCCAGCAACCACATGATGTACAGGTAATTGTAAACTAGTTCAACTTTTATCCGTGCCTACTTGTACCTTTTTGTGTCCCTGGCAGGGGCTACTGTTTTTTTCTTTAGTGCAAATAAGATTGCGCCATTTTAGTTCAGTTTCCAGCACTTGTGATCAGAAGTATTGAACCAAAATGGTATTGGCAGATGTTTCCACAAACAATTCAATGCTACATCACTTGGGTGGCAAGCCAGTGAAATAATACATCAGTTAACAATAAAAGAAAAGAAAACTATCTTTCCCCTGCTCCCAATAGAGGGATAATAGGAGAGAATGCAGGGGGTGGCCTTTCCCCCTCGCCTTTTTTTTTCTTTACAGTCCAGTGTTGTTTCACTTTGATGGCAAACACCACTTTTAAATAGTAAAATAAAATAAAATCCAGCTTCCCTGCACTCACCACGGAGCAGGACACAGAAAAGGAGATGGAGAGGGAACTCTTTTTCCCCCTTTCCCCCTTCTATAATCCAGTGCTGCTTCAGTTTGATAGCAAGCCAATATAGTGATATGTCGTATAACAATATTTTTTTTAAAAAAATTGAAATCCTGCTTTCCTCTGCTTCCCAGGAAGAAGAAGCAATGGGATATCTCTTTTTTCTTTCTTTTTCTTTATATTCCAGTGCTATTTCATTTTGTGGTAAGCCAGTGATATGTCACTTATCAATAAATGAAAAAAGCTTCAGCTTTTTCCTGCTCCCGTGAAGGGTGACATAAGAGATGATACAGGAGCATAGAGTCTGAGAGGGAAGAAAAGGCTGAATAGTATCACTTTGAGATGCATTATAACTTCCTGTCCCAAAACCACCCAATCCTTGTGTGAGGTACAAGGATAATTCTAAATCGCAGACCTCACTTTCAAGCAGTCCTGTTGGGCCAGTCCAGCATCAGATAATTTCACTGTCTAGTCACACACTGTATTCAGATGGATTGGTCTGGAGCTCTCTTCGTTACATAATTTGACTTCCTGACAACGATGGCATAGAACCATTCAAAAATCAAAAGGATTTACTAATAAGCTAACCACGCAGAGTCTTCAGCATTTCTCTAACACTAGTATTCTGCAACTTCCAGTATTAATTTAATACAGTGGACCCTCGACTTACAGACGGCTCGACCTGCAGACTTTTCGATTTACAGACTTCTCTGGCAGCAAAATTTAGGTTCGACTTGCGGCCGGAGAATCGACCTACAGACCGGAAAATCAAACAAAATGGACCAAAAACGGCCGGTTACGGATTAATCGGTTTTCAATGCATTGTAGGTCAATGGAGCCTCGACCTACAGACTTTTCGACCTGCAGCCACCGTTCCAATACGGATTAATTCCGTAAGTCGAGGGTCCACTGTATTTGTTTGGTTTATATGCTGCTACATGAAAGACCTGAGCTAACAAGATAAGGTAAGGAATAACCAAGCAGTAAATAAGATACTTCAGTAAAGGATGCCCTAGTTAAGCAGGCATATGGATGCATAGTGACTGCACTTCAGGAGTCATGAAAGAAAATATTCTGACAAAGTTTTTAAAAAGGCAAAAAAATACAATGAAGGAGGTTCCATAAAGTCTCAGATATATGGAGGAGGGCACTGGTGCAGCATACATGAGGAGGGAAAGCTGGCATGCTCAGATGCTTATATTCATTATGCTTACCATGGCAAATATCTTAAGTCTTAACCAACAATATGATTTAGTTATAATTGTTTATTTTCCCCTCCCAGTTCTTTTAGAAGCAAACTGCACAATATAGTATAAACAGGTCACTCTATTTTTGAAAGAGTAGTAAATGTGTGGCCCCAATCTTGCTGATGAATCCTCCTAATCCTGATTGGAGCTCCATACCATTTTTTTGCTTTCACTGCTGTTCATCTCTCAAGCTGCTTTGGAGGAAAATAGGAGCCAAAGAGGGGCAATATTAAGCAGAAACATAATATTGGAGCTTCTGCTGTTGGGCTCTGTACACATATTCCAGGTTGAAGCCACTCATCTGTTCTTTCTTCAAAACAGAAGTGCCCAATTTTAGCTGTTCTTTAAAAGTGGGGAAAATGGGATGTGCATATTGGTGCTTAATCTTATTTTTCACTTATGTGTTTCATCTTTGTTTCCACAGCACTAAACAGATTCTTTAGAAATCTTTTGAGCGGCACTATAGTGTATTCCTAAATCTACAAACAGTATATTACCTTGGAGTTCTAATGTAGATTTTTTTTAACAGGAATCTACCTGTTTCTATAGTAATGATTCATTTACAAAATGGCATAATTGCTTGCCTCACAGAACAAAAGCTGAAAAACAGATTTCTAGACGGGTGGTTTCTTTTATCGTTGATTATGAACAGAACACCGGCATAGCTATCTTATCTCAACAGGTACAGTATGTAGAAGGACATAATTTCAGTTTTAATGTTAATCATAGAATCATAGAATAATTGAGATGGAGGGGGCCGTATAAGGCCATCAAGTCCAACGCCCTGCTCAGTGCAGGAATCCAAATCAAAACAGATCTGACAGATAGTTGTACAACATTATCTTGAACAGTTCCAGTGTTGGAGCGCTCACTGTCTCCCAAGGCAATTGGCTCCATTGTCGTACTGCTCTAACAGTTAAGGCGTTTTTCCTGATATTCAGCCTAAATCTGGCTGCCTGTAATTTGAACCCATTATTATGCATCCTGCACTCTGGGATAATCAAGAACAGATCCTGCCCCTCATCTGTATTTCACATATTTGAAAAGGTATATCATATCATATCATTAATACTATCTGTACAGAATGTTGCAGTTGTTTTATAATTTTTTTCATTCTGTCAAAAATTCCTAGAAAGAATTTTAGAAATTTTATCTGGTACAAAACTATTTGGTGAAGATATTTTAAATGAATTATAATGCAGAGAATTAAAGAATGGATGGGACAACGGGAATTAAATATGGGACTCTAGACTCTCTGGTTCCCTAGTTGTCCTACCAGTGTCCACCTTGTCTTCTGTTGTTGTCCCAGACTTCTTCTTCAAAGATCTTTAGTGCAGTCTACACAAATAAGACTGCAGCAATAAAATAATATTACAATCCACCTTTACTGCAGAATAATTAGGATAAATTAAAGGCCTGGTAAAATAGGAATTTTTCACTGCTTGCTTTATAGTCAGGAGAAAAGACTGGCTTCAGTAGGGAAAAAGTTCCATAACCTTGAAATCACTACCAATATAGTCCCATCATATGTCTTAGCTACTGTACATCTCTGAACCTGGGGGGACAGGAAAAATGGGCCCCAGTGTTAAGTATAGTGATAGACAGACAAATTGAGAGGAGATTGACCTTCAAATAGTCTGGTTCTAGAAGACCATTTAGGGCTTTATAGGTAATAACCATGAAATAAGTCCAGAGCTGAATTTAGAAGCATGCTGAAATACAGTATAGATAAAACAGAATTAGAGTAATATACTCCAAATGGCATACAGCAGATATCACATGCCCACCAACATTTTGTACCATTTGCAGATTCAAAATGTTTGTCAAAGGCAGACCAATGCAGCATGTTATACTAGTATAATTTGGATACAACTAAGTCATGTGCAACAATGGCTGTCTGCTTTATCAGTAAGAGGTCACTGATTTGCCTAGATACAACCATCTCTTTACAGAAAAGTAGCAAAGTTCAGTCCAAGGGTGTCAATAGACTGTAAACCCTTTCCTTCAAGGGGAGTGTAGTCCTGTCCATGAGTCCCTAGAACTAATCTTTGGTTGCTTTCCCTGACCTGCAGCATTTCTGTCTTGCCTTGATTAATTCTTCGCTTACAAACCTACTCTCAACTCATCACTGCCTCCAGGCCGTCATTCAGACCATCAAAAACTCAGAGATATAGAGCTGATATCATACAAGTACTGATGGCATCCAATCCTCAAATCACCAGGCAGTCTTTTCTAATGGTAGACATTAAATAGCGTAGGGAACATACTAGAACACTGAGACACCTCCTAATCCAGTGATCACTAGGTTAATTTGCAGTCCCTTTGTAACATATCCTGAGGTCTGCCCTCCAAATAGATAGGAACCGGTACAAAACAGTATCCCCATGCCAAATCCTATAGAAGAATTTAATAGTAGATGGAAGTGTGAGGGTTTGGGTATGGCCTCCTCCGGTTTTAATAAAGACTCAGGATTCGTATTTTGTAGAAAGTCAAAACTATGTTTTATTTGAACACGGGACAACAGGTCCCTTTCTTCAACATCAACGTCTCTTCCTTCTCTCGCGGCCAACGAGTCCCACGAGGGCATCCCAACATCCTTATCAAAGGGGTTATAATCCAAATTGTCCCAAGGACCCTTCAAAAATGGGTTACTGTCCTCCAAGTCCACGATTTCTGTCTCCGGGTCTAGTAACGGGGTGGTCTCTTCATCTCCCCCTTCTGCTCCCAGGAGATTCTCCTCTCCCCGGAAAGGGATCCACGGTCCATTAGGTATCCCCTCCTCTGGACCTCCTCCAGACGCCATAATCGGCGTTCTCTTTCTTCTCTTTCTACCGCCTCCTTTTCTTCCCAGAGGCGTCTACGCCACTCCCGGGCTTCTGACTCACCCCAGTAGGACGGCCTCGGAGGTAGACCCCTTCTCCTCCGGTAATCCGCCTCTTCTCTAGGGACTCGTACTCTCTCACACCGACCAGTCCATGGGTCCTCTACCCATATCATTTCCCAACCCCCTGGTATTGTATCATCCGGTCTTTTTATATCCCCTATTCCCGCCTCCACCAGGGACCTTCCCCTTTTCTCTTTTCCCGCCAAATCTACCCCGGTCTGGGTGGCTACTGACACCTTTGCCAGTTTCCTCTCTAATTCCCGGGTATCCACTCCCCGCTGTACAGTCTCGACGGGTGGCGTAGGTGGATTTGTCTGCACCTCCTGTTCTTTCCTGAGGGAGGACGACACTCCGGCGAGAGCTTCTACCCTCTCGCCTGGAGTCTCACACACCCCCCCCATCCAAGAGGGTCGTCCTCTCCTCTTCACTCTTGGCCCATGGTCCCTGCCGAGAAAAATAATCTACATTAGCATGTTCGGCTCCCTTGCGATATTGTACAGTGAAGGCAAAGGGTTGTAAAGCAAGATACCACCGGGTGAGTCTGGGATTAGTTTCTTTCATTTGCACCAACCACTGCAAGGGGGCATGGTCTGTTACCAAAGTAAAAGGTGCCCCTTGTAAATAATATCTTAACGCATGCGTGGCCCATTTGATTGCCAGAGCCTCTTTTTTTATAACCGCATACTTCTGTTCTCTAGGGCACAATTTACGACTCAGATACAGAACTGGGTATTCTATCCCATTCCTCATCTGCGACAGTATCGCCCCCAAACCCCTATCAGAGGCATCCGTAAACAGTGTAAATGGGAAGTTGAAATCTGGTGCAAAGCGGGTGGGTATCTCACAAATGATGGTCTTAAGGGTCTGAAAGGACTCTTCTTCCTTACCACCCCAGTTTACTTTCTTGGGTGCTTTCTTTCTGGTTAAATCCGTTAAAGGGGCTGCTATAGTTGAGAATTGGGGAATAAATTGTCTATAATAACCTACCAACCCCAGGAACTGCTGAACCTCCTTTTTGGTTTGAGGACGGTACCACTGTGATATTTTGGTAACTTTCTCTTGCTGGGGTTGAATCTCCCCCTTTCCGACTTTAAACCCTAGGTATTCCACCTTTGGTAAAGCTATCTTACATTTTTTTGGATTTACTGTTAATCCAGCCCTCCGAAGTTCTTTCAAAACTTTCTTTAGATGATACAGATGTTCTTCCCAAGTACCACTATACACTATAATGTCATCTATATAGGCAGCGGCGCAATCTTGGACTGGGGCTAAGACCTTGTCCATAAGGCGTTGGAATGTTGCCGCCGCGCCATGTAACCCGAAAGGCATTTTTACAAATTGATATAGTCCCTTCGGGGTGCAGAAAGCAGTTTTTTCTTTATCTTGAGGCCTCAGGGGAATCTGCCAGTAACCCTTCGTAAGGTCTATAGATGAAAGGTATTTAGCGCCCCCTAGCTTATCTAGGAGGTCACCCACTTTGGGCATTGGGTACGCGTCAAATTTAGAGACTGCATTTACCTTCCTAAAGTCTATACAAAAACGTACCGACCCATCTAGTTTGGGCACCATCACTGGGTAGCTCCGCCAGGGCCCTTTAGCGGGTTCTATTACCCCTAACTGAATCATTTCTTCTACCTCTTCTTCTATCACATGTGCCAATTGTCTAGGCCATGTTCTGTCGGTAGACCTTACCACCACTCCCGGCGGTGTTTCAATGGCATGTTCTACCAGAGGGGTACACCCCGGTGTTCTAGAAAAGACATCTGGGAACTCTTCTTGCATTGCCAGTACTTGTTTACGTTGCTGTGGGTTAACTTGTTCGTCTATGACCAAGGTAGAGGTCTCCCTTAAGTCTTCACTCTCAGGTCCTAGCTCTTCCTCCACCTCTGCCCCGTATAAGCATTCCCTGTCAATCCACCCTTTTAGCAGATTGACGTGCAAGATCTGTTTCTTCTTTTTCCTATCAGGGGTCTCCACTTCATAATCCATCTCTCCTACCCTTCTTAACACCTCATAGGGTCCATGCCATTTGGCAAACAACTTGGAGGTTTCCGTGGGTAGTAACACCAGTACCTTTTGTCCTGGTTCAAATTCCCTTGGCTTCACTTTCTTATCATATCTGGCTTTTTGCCCCTCCTGAGCCCGTCCCAGATTTTCTTTAGCTATGTCCCACGCTATATTCAAACTATTTCTCATGTCCACAATTTGCTGTAAGGCATTTTGTGAATGATCTTCTCCCTCCTCCCACTTTTCTCTGATTAAATCTAATACCCCTCTAGGATTTCTTCCGTAGAGCAGTTCAAAAGGTGAGAAACCCGTAGAGGATTGGGGGGCTTCTCTCACAGCAAACATCAATGGTGCCAGATAGGTATTCCAAGACTTGGGTTTCTCTATCACCAATTTCCTTAACATCCCTTTTAAAGTTCGATTAAATCGTTCTACCAGCCCGTTTGTCTGGGGATGGTAAATGGATGTCTTAAGGGGTTTCACTCCTAGCATCTCCCACATTTGCTTGAAAGTCAAACTCATGAAGTTAGATCCTTGGTCTGTTAGGACCTCTCTTGGGAACCCTACCCTTGCAAATATACTCAACAGTTCTTTAGCCAATACTTTCGCTGAAGTTGTTCTTAAGGGTATTGCCTCTGGATATCTAGTGGCATAGTCGATGACCACTAGGACGTATTGGTGACCACCTGTTGATTTGGCTAGGGGTCCCACTATGTCCATGGCTATTCGATCAAAGGGGTGATCGACCAGGGGCATAGGAACCATTTCTCCCCCTGGTCCCGGTTTTGGCTGAGTCAACTGACATTCGGGGCAGGAACGGCAAAATTCTTCTATTTCCTTCCCCATTCCCGGCCAGAAGAACCTCTGTCGAATCCTAGCCAAAGTCTTTTGCGTAGCTAGGTGTCCTGCTAATGGAATGGTGTGGGCAAAGTGCATCACCCAGCCTCGCAGTTTGTTAGGGACTACCAGCTGCGTTTCTTCCTTCAGGCCATCTTTATGCACTCGATACAACAGCCCCTGTCTGACCTCGAAGCTTGTGTTTCCTTCCTCAGTGGTTCCCTCCGGAACCGCCTGCAAGCGGCATTCTTCCAGCCCCATATCGTCTTGCTGCCAATTTCTCACTTGGTCTCTAGATAAATTTGTTATTTCTGACTCGTATATAAAGTCCTCTACCTCCCCATTGCATACTTCTGCTATTGTATGGGTTAGCTCTTCCACTCCCGTCCAGTCTCTTCCCAGGAGCATGTCCCTTCCTAGGCCCGGTACTATTCCTACTTCTATAGTCCTTGTTTGATTTCCTATTTCTATTTCCGCCTGGGCCGTTTCATATTCTTTTGCATCGCCATGCACACATTTGATAATCATGCGCTCGGGCAGGCGTGTCCCTTGTAGTTTTTTCACTAGGGTTTTGCTACACCCCGTGTCTATGAGGGCTCTCTTCCATTGTCCATTAACTTTAGCTTTCACCGCCCACCCGGGGTGGTCGTCGTCACCCACCTTGGCTGTAAAAGCGTAGATGTCGGTCCAAGCGCATTCTTCGGCTGGGCAATATTTTTTTACATGTCCGTACTGGCCACACCCCAAGCACGCCGTCATCTTTTCCTTGTTCGTATGCCATGTCGTTGGTTGTTTGTTTGGGGCTGGGTCCGATGTTATCAACGGCCTAGGCACTCTGGTTCCTGACGGATTGACGAAATCCACCCGGTCTGGACGGGTCCTTTTGTACGCTTGTATCATCGGGCTTCGAGCTGCTGCGTGAGCTGGAGTCTCCGCCATCTTCTCTCTGCTTCTCGAACGTTCTGTCTGTGATGTGGACTTGCCTTGCCACATCTCGTCTGCTTCCATATAATCCTCTAACAAAACCACAGCGCCCTCTAGATTGGCGGGTTTGTGTTTCATTACCCAATTCCTGGGTCCAGAGTTTAACGTGGATATCAACTGCTCCATTATAATTGTGTCCATTATCTGTTCCACTGTTTTGCCCTTCGGCTTAATCCATCGTGTTGCGTTGACCTTCATTTTTTGTGCTAATGTCCTGGGGTGTAACCCCGGCTTCATCCGGAGATCTCTAAAACGTCGCCTGTATGCTTCCTCATTTAGGTTCAATGTATTCAGGATAGCGGTTTTAACCACCTGATAACTGGCCGCTTCCTCCGGGTCCAACGTGTCCACTATTTCTTGTGGCAAACCCGTCAAGTATGGAGTGATGATCAAAGCCCACTGGTCTGTTGGCCATTGGGCCGACATTGCGACCCTCTCGAACGTGTTCAGGAATGCCGCTGGGTCGTCTTGTGGGCCCATCTTCTGTAGTTTGATGGGGGGGGCGATTCGCCACTGGGTACTTGGGTCCGCCGTTGTCTAGGTTGGTGTTTGAGTTGAGCTTGGTATGTTGTAATTGTTCTATTATTAATTTTTGTTGTTCCGCCAGTTGTCGAATAAGCGTTTCTTGCCCTTCTGTTATGCGGCGAATCCAAGTCGTCGTTGCTTTGTCCACCTGTGGAGGCCCTCCCCGTTGGGCGCCAATTTGTGAGGGTTTGGGTATGGCCTCCTCCGGTTTTAATAAAGACTCAGGATTCGTATTTTGTAGAAAGTCAAAACTATGTTTTATTTGAACACGGGACAACAGGTCCCTTTCTTCAACATCAACGTCTCTTCCTTCTCTCGCGGCCAACGAGTCCCACGAGGGCATCCCAACATCCTTATCAAAGGGGTTATAATCCAAATTGTCCCAAGGACCCTTCAAAAATGGGTTACTGTCCTCCAAGTCCACGATTTCTGTCTCCGGGTCTAGTAACGGGGTGGTCTCTTCATCTCCCCCTTCTGCTCCCAGGAGATTCTCCTCTCCCCGGAAAGGGATCCACGGTCCATTAGGTATCCCCTCCTCTGGACCTCCTCCAGACGCCATAATCGGCGTTCTCTTTCTTCTCTTTCTACCGCCTCCTTTTCTTCCCGGAGGCGTCTACGCCACTCCCGGGCTTCTGACTCACCCCAGTAGGACGGCCTCGGAGGTAGACCCCTTCTCCTCCGGTAATCCACCTCTTCTCTAGGGACTCGTACTCTCTCACACCGACCAGTCCATGGGTCCTCTACCCATATCATTTCCCAACCCCCTGGTATTGTATCATCCGGTCTTTTTATATCCCCTATTCCCGCCTCCACCAGGGACCTTCCCCTTTTCTCTTTTCCCGCCAAATCTACCCCGGTCTGGGTGGCTACTGACACCTTTGCCAGTTTCCTCTCTAATTCCCGGGTATCCACTCCCCGCTGTACAGTCTCGACGGGTGGCGTAGGTGGATTTGTCTGCACCTCCTGTTCTTTCCTGAGGGAGGACGACACTCCGGCGAGAGCTTCTACCCTCTCGCCTGGAGTCTCACAGGAAGTCAATAAGAGGTCCAGCTGAACCAAGAGGGACATGTACCCTTATCCAGTTCCTGAAATATGCCATATTATAGTGGCAAGAACTTCACTAGCTATAACTTCCTGTTTCCAAGCAAGTGCACTTCTCCAACCTCATATAATATTTCTTTTCTTCTTCTCTTATATGTTACAAAATTCTGTTGTTGTGTTGTTGTTTCCTTTTCTTTGTAGAACAGGGCATTGGTATCAGTACATAAGTTAGTGGGCAACGAATTAAACAAAAAGAGAAAATTTCCAGCTTTCTGGTTCCCAGATAAATCCTTTGTACCATTTGGAATGTTTTTCCATCCGGGCAGTCATTTTCTATATGCTTATGGAAATCAGGTATGTAAGAGAGAGAATCCTATACAATTGATAAATAATGCCATTTATGTCATGATTGTGATTATTCAAATTCGTAAAATGTTAGGGGGAAACAAACCCATGTGTTTGAAGGAACTGGAGATACTAGAAGATATACCTGTATCAGATCCTTTAGTTGAAGTTTATACCATTTTCACTTGTGTTCATTTTGTCACTCCATGCCCTCATCCTTTCCAAAATATCCTTTTTTGCATGTTTGTAGCATATATGGGTGTAGAGTAGTCATCAGGCAGAAAAGAGGCAATGGCTACTTTCAGATCAGAGTGCACTTGTTGCTCTTTTCCATGTGGGATTGAGATGGTATTATACATTTATTAATTTATTTAATGTCCTAACTTTCTCCCAACAAAGAGAACGAAGGAGGCTTACAAAACATTTTAAAAAATTAAAAATACAATTGATTACAATATTAATAAACAAACATATTACAAATTAAAATTATTTTTAAAATCATTAAAACTATTTAAAAGCACATTTTAAAGGATATCGCATATAATTCCACCATTACAACTCCTTCCTTAGTAGTGAATTACTGACTAAAAACCTGCTTAAAAAGAAAGTTCTTTGCCTGCTGGTAGAAAACAGTAGGAAAAAGGCCAGCCTGCTTTTCTCATAGAAGGGAGGCTGGGAACAGCCACCAATACATTTTCCTGTATTACAGTCCTGTATTGAGTGTAACTGTGAAGACAGTGAGACCTAACTAGAATATCTGAATAACTGTGGAGGCTCATACAGGGAAACAGTCCTTCAGGTAGCCTGCACTCAAGTCGTATTGGGCTTAATAACTGAAAACCAGCATCCTAGTAATGGACCAGTAGCCAATGAAGTTGTTGCAATAATAAATTTATATTCACCTTGTAACCAGTTCTGATCAGGAGTCTAGCTGCAGCATCTTGGGCTCATTGCAGCCGCTGGTCACATACTTTTTAAAGGCATCTCCATATACAGTGCATTACAGTAATCTAAACAAGATGTAGCTAAGGCACATGTCTCTGTGACCAGATCAGGCAATTCAAGGAATAGTCATAGCTAGCGTCCTCTATGTAAAACAAAATACCACACCAAGCCCCCACTACAGCTTCACTGCAAGCTTCAGTCCCTTCTCACCACCTTCTCAGGATTTTCACCCTCATCATCATATGGTGTCTCCATTCCTAAAATTACTGCATATTGCCCTGCAGCCATACTTCCTGCTAAATATCCATGATTTCAGAAACCTCAAGCCAACTTTCAGTCTGAGGAAGAACAGCAAATAGAGGGAAATTGTAACCATTTGTTGTATGGATTCAACAAGTGGACCATCAGACAGAGAACACTGGTAAAATGGAAACAAATAGGAATGCTTGGAGTAGAATTTACAGGGCAATCTCTTTTTTTTTTCCAAGGGCAATGTTAGTCTTTATTTAATGGCAATTTTTTTTAACGTAAGAAGCGATGGATTAGAATCCATCTAAATACATTTTACAGCTTTTGTTGTCAGCCCCAGGCATTTGGTACTTAAAGAAGAGCTTCCTGCAAAGTCTTTGTACCCAAGGCCAACCAAGATATTTCTGCATCTGAGACAGAAAATTCCAC
Organism: Intellagama lesueurii; assembly: GCA_037013535.1. Lineage (NCBI taxonomy): Eukaryota > Metazoa > Chordata > Lepidosauria > Squamata > Agamidae > Intellagama > Intellagama lesueurii. The sequence goes on from JBAJHW010000001.1 coordinate 26,576,692, forward strand.
AAGCACTTCCCTCCCTTTGGCAATAACATATAATAGTAATAAGTGAACAACTAAATATTGGCTGAATAAAGGTTTTAACTCAGGATGGAACTACATATCAGGAAACACATGGTTTGCTTTGAAGTTTTTCAGACTGGGTCCTTTCTGGGTTCTGTGAGTGAAATCCAGGGAAAGGAGTGCCCATAATGACTCCATTAACATGGGTTCTATAGACACAGTTCATCCAGTATGCTTTTGACCAGCTTTTATTATGACAAGAGAAGGAGTCTCATCAGTAAACAGAGTATTCCAGATTGTCCCTGTAACGTCTTACATCAATACCAAGTAAATTTTCATCAAGAACTCATAAGTGCTTTCCAGACAGCCCATAGGTATGCTATAGAATTAATCTCCCTTCCTCCTATTGGAGGATTTTGCACAACAATGTCTTCAAGGTTTTTACCACTTTCCTAGAAAACCAGTTCCTAAACTTCAAAAGTACATGGGGTTTCATTCACAGTAATTCCAAAGAAAGTGGATTTTGTCCTATTTTAGATCTAAAGAATTGAACAAATACATAGAAGCAAAGAATTGGGTTTGATTCTTCAATTACTCAAGAAAGGGGACTGGTTTGCAGTGACAGAACTAAAAAAAATGTGTGCTTGTATATCTCCACCAAACCATGCCATCATCAGTTTCTAAAGACTACCTCCTTGGAAAACAAATGTATGTGTCGTGAAAACAAACAAACACAACACCTTTATTTAGACCACTAAGAATCAAACATTCAATGCAAGCGTTTGTAAATAAATTCACTTCCTTAGGCATAGTGCAGAAAAATTATAAATGAATGTCTCCAAATTGTCATGGCAGACGTCTGCCAGGCATATTACTTGAGGTGAGCTCAGAGCTGGTTTCAACCAGTTTGGGGGTGGTGGTGTTTAAATGCCTCATGCCTGGTGCCATGTGGTTGGGACTTTCCACTCAGCCTCCAGGATAGGAGGTGTCCTATGAAAAACAGAAGAACAGAAAATAAAAGAGGCACCCCCAGAAAGGCCACAAACCAAAAATTATCCAGACATTTCTGCCATGCACATCCCTAGTTACCACAGCTATCTTCTGGATATACAAACTAGCCTGCCTGCTTAAGCAAAATAAACACATGCTTAGTGCATCAACAATGGAAGGGGGCACCACAGAGTTTTTTTCAATGCTGGATTTACCATGGGCCATGGTACACATGGTGTACCCTCCATAACAAACCACATCCATCCATCCCTCACCCTCAGCCTTCTCTCCCTCCCTCCCTCCCTCCCTCAAGAGCCCCAAGAAAACCACCTAAAGCAATTGAGTATGAATTTTAAAAACCCTAAAAAGTATACTCACCTAGCAAGTAAACACATGCTTTGAGTTAAATGATAGCTCATTATCATCGCCTGGTGTTTGTTTGATTTATTATTATTATTATTATTACTACTACTACTACTACTACTACTACTACTACTACTACTACTACTACTACTGTGTTTTGGGAGGTTGGGTGGGGATAAAGATAAAAAGGGCTACTGGTCTTTTAGACCCATAGCCTCTGCACTATATGTTCAAGCCTAAGAAATAACAACCACTGCTAAAAAAGAAAACCCAAAAGGGGTGTTAAGCTCTTCTTTGAGCTTTTCAGTCTACAGATTCTGACAAAACCGATCTGAATTAATCAAAGCATGAAAGCACAAGATTTGCCCGGAAGCCGGTAATTTGATTGTATGTATGATTTTGCATACAATATGTGGCTCTTTTTTGCCACATGCTATACAGTGGTGCCTCGACTTACGAACTTAATTGGTTCTGGAACTCCGGTCGTAACTCGAAATGGTCGTAAGTCAAAGCACCATTTTCCATAGGAATGCATTGAAATGCAATTAATCTGTTCTGGCCGAAGAAAAAAATCACCAAAAAAACCCAAAACACTGCAAGACCCATCGGAAACGCGATTAATCCGTTCCGGCCGAAGGGGGGGGGGGGAGAAAAGAAAAGCAAGCAAAGCGTGCAAGACCCATCGGAAATGCAAAAAAAAGCAAAGCAGAAAGCAAGCAAAGCGTGCAAGACCCATCGGAAATGCAAAAAAAGCAAAGCAGAAAGCAAGCAAAGTGTGCAAGGCCCATCGGAAATGCAAAAAAAGCAAAGCAGAAAGCAAGCAAAGCGTGCAAGACCAATTGGAAATGCAAAAAAGCAAAGCAAAAAGCAATCAAACCCTGCAAGACCCATCGGAAATGGGGGGGGGGGAAACAAAAAGCAAACAAAAACCCCAAGACCCATCGGAAATGGGGGGGAACCAAAAAGCAAACAAACCCCCCAAGACCCATCGGGAAAAACTCCAAAAAGCAAACAAACCCCCAAGACCCATCGGAAATGGGGAAAAAAACCAAAAAACAAACCAACCCCCCAAGACCCATCACAGCATAGAAACATAATCCCACCACCCAGCCCAAAACCACGCTGCAAAACCCACCCAGAACAGTTTTTAAAAAGCAGAAAGCAGCACCTTACCTTACCAGGCAGTCCGAAGCCTCCTCCGATCGCACATTCTCTAACTGCTGGGGCGAAAGAGCTACAAAGAAGCAGCCTCTTCGACTACCAACGGTTAGCAATTTGAATTCCCCGCCTTTTTTTGGTTGTAACTCGAAGCTCCGGCCGCAAGTCGAAGCAAAATTTTGCGGCCGGAGCTGGTCGTAACTTGAAATGGTCGTAAGTCGGGACGTTCGTAAGTCGAGGCACCACTATACAATTAAATCATCATATTTTCATGTATATAATGTGCGCATTATACAGCTTTTTTCGAACTGTGGGACATTTTATTCATAGAGGGTATCATAATCTTTTCATTGCTTAGGGGCCTCCAGAGGTCTTAGTCTGGCCCTGCTGCCTCCTCACTCAAAGTAAGAGTGTGTATGATTGCATTTCTTCCCCAGGATTCTGATTTCATTTCCCTCCATTCCTCTTCCCGAAATCCAAAATAATCAGCCTGTTTTTAAAAGTATCTTAAAAAACCGCAAGATTCTTAATTTAAATTATTGTTTTTGAACTCCTTATTAAAGCTAGTCTGAAATCTGAATGGGAGCCTCTTTAGCCTTTTGCTTCCTAGAATTCTAGAGGGTAAATGGGAAGGAATGTGTGAACCTGCTGCCCACACATAATCTTTCAATTATTAAGAGCACATCTGCATTTGCACAAATTGTTCCTGTAGAAATGGTGGTTCCTTAGATTTGCTAAGTCTTTATGGCTGCAGAGCAATGTTGTTAGTACATTGGGATAATAACTGCATTTCGTTGGTCCTTTGTAAATTCCAGTTTATTCAATACATTCTTTAAATTCAATACATTTTTTAAATACAGTGGATCGAGCAGAGATGTCCAGCGCTCCGCCCTGCCCGGTGACTCTTGAATTCTTTCAGCCTGTGACACCAGACCTGGTGGACAAAGTGCTTGATCGCTGTCGGGCCACCACCTCCTCCCTTGACCCTTGCCCGGCCTGGCTAATCAAAGTAGCCAGGCCTGTAACAACGGAATGGGCCACAGCAATAATTAATGGGTCTCTCCAAGAGGGCAAGGTTCCTCTTGCCCTCAAGGAGACACTCATTAGGCCCATAAGGAAGAAACCAAATTTGGCGGCGGATGATATTGGAAATTATAGGCCCGTCGCCAATGTTTCTTTCCTTAGCAAAGTGGTGGAGAGGGTGGTGGCAGACCAGCTTCAGACACTTTTGGACGAAACCAATGCCCTGGACCCATTTCAGTCGGGCTTCAGGCCGCGTTATGGCACAGAAACGGCACTGGTCGCACTGTTGGATGACCTGTTGAGGGAGGCCGACAGGGGCAATATGTCCTTGTTGGTCCTCCTCGATATCTCAGCCGCCTTTGATACCGTCGACCACGGTATCCTCCTGGGGAGGCTCTCTGAGTTGGGAATTGGTGGCCTGGCGCTTGCCTGGCTCCGATCCTTCTTGGAGGACCGTCCCCAGAGAGTACAGCTTGGGGAGAATGTTTCGGCCCCATGGAGTCTCAGTTGTGGGGTTCCGCAGGGGTCGATCATCTCCCCAATGCTGTTTAATATCTATATGAGGCCGCTGGGTGGGGTCATCAGGGGGTGCGGTGCTTCGTGCCATCAGTACGCTGATGACACGCAGCTCTACATCTCCTTTTCATCTACTTCAGTGGATGCCGTTCTGTCTCTTCAGCGCTGCCTGGAGACTGTACTGCAATGGATGCAGTTGAATGGGTTGAGGCTGAACCCGGACAAGACGGAGGTCTTGAGGGTGGGAGGTCCCTCCATCGGCGGTTTGGGTGACTCCCTTTCTTTTGGGGGGACAACCCTTACCGCAAAGAGTGAGGTTCGCAGCTTGGGGATACATCTGGACCCGGCGCTTACCATGGAAACCCAGGTGGTGTCCGTGGCCCGCTCCGCATATTTCCATCTATGGCGGATTGCCCAGCTGCGACCATATCTTGATGGGGAGGCCCTCACTACTCTTGTCCATGCGCTCGTAATCTCGAGATTAGACCATTGTAATGCGCTCTACGTGGGGCTGCCCTTGAGATTGATGCGGAAACTTCAAATGGTGCAGAATGCGGCAGCCAGGCTTCTTAGTGGGGTGAGGAAATTTCAGCATATCTCTCCCACTCTGGCTGCCTTGCATTGGCTGCCCGTTCGTTTCCGCATTGACTTCAAAGTGTTAATGATGACGTATAAAGCCCTAAACGGTTTGGGACCTCGATACTTGGCAGATCGTCTTCTCCCACCTAGATCTACCCGAATCACCCGGAATAGCCAGCAGGGACGGCTGAGGGGCCTAACGCCGAGAGAGGCCTGGAAAGAAAGAACAAGAAACCGGGCCTTCTCGGCAGTGGCCCCTCGGCTATGGAACAGCCTCCCAACTGAAATTCGCCTGGCACCCTCGCTGGGTGTTTTTAAAACCCATTTGAAAACTTGGCTTTTCAGACAGGCCTTCCCTCCAGTCAATAACTGATCTTTATTCTTTCATCTTGGTATTGATTTAATTTAATATAAGTGTTAAAATTATGATCTTTTAAATCTTTTATGTATAATGATGTTTTTATTATGTGTGTAAGCCGCCCCGAGTAGACTTTGTCTAGGGGGGCGGGGTAAAAATCTAATAAAGATAAAGATAAGAAAGACATTCTGCCACAGATCTGCATTGTGGCACAGTGGTTAAACTGCTGTATTGCAGCCAAAACTGTGCTCACGACCTGGGGTTCAATCCCAGGTAGCCGGCTCAAGGTTGACTCAGCCTTCTATCCTTCCAAGGTCGGTAAAATTAGTACCCAGCTCGCAGGGGGGGGGGCAATGTGTAGTCTGCATAATTAACTTGTAAACCGCCCAGAGTGCGCTTGAAGCGCTATGGGGCGGTATATAAGCAGCACGCTTTATTATCTTCTCTTATTACTCTGTACTGCAATTTTTTTAGGTGTGGATTTCTTATGATGGAGGGAATTTTTTTCTACCAATACTTAAAATTAATGAGAATCTTGTTGAAACAGACACGTGTGTTTACACCCAAGCTATTGTATTTGTGACTGACAAGGGTAATGTTTTCTACACCAAAGCAGGTAAGAAATTTTTTAAAAGTTAGTCAATTGGAGACATTGAAATCTCTTGAATGTAAAACAGGTAATCACTTCATCCTACCCCATTATCATAACACAGAATACTAAAGAACAGGAAACATAGAAATGTCAACAATAACTTTACTGTCACTGTCTTCAAAAGGCAAACCACATTGGTTTGTTATAACAAAAATAATAAATAAAGTTCTGGGTTGAGTAATACCTCTAGTGAATTATTAAAATTATTTGTATACTTTGTAGCCATACATGGGCCAAAAGCTATGCCATCATTCTGGAGAGATGTGTCATTGCCAAAGGTTAAATAATTATGCATGAGGACAGAGTCATACAGTTTGATACCCTGTTTCCCCGAAAATAAGACCTAACCTGAAAATAAGCCCTAGTATGATTTTTCAGGATGCTCGTAATAAGCCCTACCCCAAAAATAAGCCCCAGTTAAGTGAAACCCCACCCTCCACTATTGTGCAGCATTGTGCAGCAACCAGAAGAAGATGACATGACTGTAAAATAAAAAATCCCCTGAAAATAAGCCCTAATGCATTTTTGGAACAAAAATTAATATAAGACCCTGTCTTATTTTTGGGGAAACACGGTAACTATGGGTTGATTTGGAGTTGTATTTTTGATGGCTTTCAGATCATCTTTGTGAGGAGTGTTCATGCCTGTACATCTATCATGGCCATAGTGGTGTTCTATAGAAAATTGTAGATAGAATGTAGTTTCGTTAGAATGTCGGTTGTATCTCGAAAGCTGTGACTACACAATCAAACACCACAGGAATTTCTGTGGTTATAGTGCAGGTCAATTCAAAGGCGTTTTTTTTTTTCCTGATTACATGATGCAAAGGCCAGTTCAAATAAGTCCAGCCCTTTTTGCTCCCAATGTGGCTTCCCCTACCCTCTTCTGCTGGTGCTTCTACATTTTCCAAGTTGGAACAATTTGAACAGACTTTTTTTTATCCGATCAGTGATTCGTTTTTGTAACGATGGGGGGGTATGTCTGTGGGTGGTGTTTCTGTGAAGTAGACAATTGGGACATGATGTTCAGGACCACAAGAACACTTGCTCCTGTGCTCTTTCACGATTGTCTTCCAAATATTTTTATTTTATAAATATATGAGATTAACGTCATATTATCACTAGTATTGATATACTAGTTTAGCACTATGTCACCTCTGAACAAGAAAAAAAATCCTAACAAAACAGAAACCACCCACATGAAATAAAAGATGTTCCTGTGGTATGTGATATTTCTTTACATGTTAAGAATTTTGGAATGCTCCTACCTTTTCTGGAAAACTGTACTACCCTTTCAAAACCAAGCATCTTGACAGTGAACCAGAAAATGATCGGCAGAGGCAGAACCTGAGAAAGGAAAGAAAGAAGGGGGGTGGTTCATGCCCATCTCTACATAAGGAGGACTGCAGGACAGAAAAAGGAAATCCAGCAGCTGTGAATTTCAATTATGAAAGACTTTGCCCTTCTGTTATGTGGCTCCTATGGCTTACCAAAAACTGTCCCTTAGCAATGACATCATCGTTCTTCCATAGGATCACAGTCTTTGTTGTGTTTGTTTAGGAACTTTTGATTGAGATCCTTTTGCTTCATTTACATTTGTAGAGAAGCGATGATATCACCAGCTAGGACAGATTTTCAATAATTAAAGATCCCTCTCTTCTCTCCCATGGCCTATCCAATTCCATCTGTTCCATTGCATATAAGTAGAGATGGGCACAACTGCCAGTTCTGCAGTTCATGCTGATTTGTCCTTCAGACAAACAGGTATTCAGCACTTCCTAGCTGCACCTCCTTTGGCAGGCATCCACTCAGAGGCAGCGCCTGGAGGAGGCGGGGCAGGAAAGTGGGGCACTTTCCGAAGGACAGACCAGCACAAACTGATGAACCAGCAGTTCATGCCCATCTCTATGTAAGTCATGGGAACTGCAGGACAGAAAAAGAAAGTCCAGCAGCTGTGATTTTCAGTAATGAAAGACTTTCTTCTTCTGTTCTGTGGCTCCTATGGCTTACTAGAAATCCTCCGTTGACAATGACATCATCAGTCTTCCACAGGTGCAACTGACAGAAGAGGATTTCAGTCTTTGTTACCTTAAGTTGTATGGATCTCAAGACTAAGCAATTTCTATGTACTTCCTTCAAATGCAAACAGTTTATTCCTTTAATATATGTATTATATAAGGCTTGAGAACAGACATTGATTTCCTTAAATAGCCACCAAAATTCACCTTTCTGCAATGAAGTTATGTTGTTTATACTAGCACACTAAGTACATTATTTATACATGTTTTATATGTCCTTTATTTGTTTGGATTTTTTTAATTGTTTTGCTCTTTCTTTGTAGGTTTACTAAAATATGCCAGGCTTACAATAAAACCATACCATGTCTTCAGCATGTACTTTGACCACTTGGGAATCTTAAATCATATAATTCCAAATCGGACAGATAAGGATGATTTATTAATTCATCAGTTAGATGTGGGCACATTATTGAAGGTAATGTGCATGTGATGCACTTATGAAAAATGGCTATATTTTAGTTACAATATTTCTTGGATGTAGGTCACACTTATTTCAATGAAACGTATTTTCAGTAAAATACATCATTGCTACCTTATCAATTATTTATTTCTTTAATTAATTTACATAATATGTATAAAAATCAAAATAATACCTGAAAGTGAAAAAGTAAACCATTTTTTAAAAATAGGAATCCAGCCTTACCTGGGTTGATGGTGGTGTGGTGGGTCACATGCTGTTTAGTGGCGGATAAAGAATGGCAATGCCCACGTGGTGTGGCTGGGAGGATAAAGCCCCAGAAGAGGATTGGGGGATTCCTCTGCTGGCTTATTATTGGCCAGCAGTGAATTAAAAAATTGAAGTCTTGGGGCTGGCAGATTGAGAGTGGATGGTTTCCTCTCTGGTCATCTCACCCAGCATACGTTCAAGGCAATGGGCTTCTGATTGCCCCATCTGGGGCTCAGCTCTAGCAGTAGTTTTGGAGTATTGGGGTTGGATCCTGACAGGATGAAAATGACAACTGGGAATCTTGGTCATTTGGAATGGAAAAAGAATCCTCCTCCTGTATGAGGGGCAGTGGCAGGGCCACAGTCTGACTCAGATAGGGGGCCCTTGACCTGGACTCACACTCAGATGGCAGAGAATCATGGTGGTGTGCACCCATGTGGTCTCTGTAGGATTGCCACACTTGATGGAATCTTCAGTGGCTCATGAAGTGGACAGGGGTGGGCATCGGGACAGGTGGGCCTCTCAATGCACTGAATCCAAATTCTTCAGTGCTAAGACAGGGACTGCTGCTGTAAACCAATAAAGTGTAGCCATTTTTCTGATTGAATTACACGTTGTCGTCTTTTTAGGGTATATCAGGGAGCCCTTGACCTGTTCAGCAATAAGCCAACAGCAAAATAACTTCTCAAAGACAAAATATTAAATAATCTTCAGTTAAACATTCATAATCCTGAGTTAATAGAAAATGCCCAATGTACAGTTCTTAGATTGGACAGCTTGGCTAAATAAATAAGTGCCTAAAATGTGCAAGTTAACACCTCTTGTATACCAAGGGAAAGGAATTTGAAAATATGTTATGTGCTGTCTAATCACTGACTTATGATTAGTATAAATGAGTAATCTTCAAAATATCCTGTCTTCAACAGACTGCTCAAGTCAGTGGGTTCCTTTAGGGAATCAATCCATCTTGTTTTCCTCTTCTTCTGCTGCCTTCAACCTTTCCCAGCATTATTATTTTATTTATTTATTTATTTATTTATTTATTTATTCAATTTGTATCCCGCTCCCGTTAGTGTCACAGCACTACTCTGGGCGGGTAACAGCTCGTCAAACAGAAAACAGAAATAAAAATAGAAAAATTAAAAAACAATTGCAATAACTCTTAAAAAACACCAACAACAATCAGGCAGGACTCCCAAAGCAGAAACAGTCCACGCTCCTGCTTCGGGTGTTTCGTTTCCCCTAGGTTGCTCCGCTGAACAGCATCTGCAAACGTAGGTGCACCTGAGAGAACTTCTCATTCCTCCGGTGAAGTCCGTTCCGGGACACCGACTCCGTCATCTTTCTAAATCGGCCAACCTTCGATTATTATCTTTTCCAGAGAATCCTGCGTTCTCATGATGTGCCCAAAGTAGGACAGATTCAGTTTCAACATTTCTGCCTCCAGAGATAGTTCAGGTTTGATTTGATCTAGGACCCATTTGTTTGTCTTCCTGGCAGTCCAGGGTTTACAATGCTGTCCTTCACCAAAACACATTTCAAACAAATTCTGTCAGTTTTCTTTACTGTTCAGGTTTCATGCCCATACATAGTGATCAGAAATACAATTGTGTGGATGATCTTGGCCTCTGTCTCCAGTGACACATCCTTACACTAGATGATCAGGCTGCGCCACAGCACGGAAATGGCATTGGTCGCCCTGCTGGATGACCTACTTAGGGAGGCTGACAGGGCAAAATGTCCTTGCTCATCCTCCTTGATATCTCAGCCGCCTTTGATACCGTCGACCACGGTATCCTCCTGGGGAGGCGCTCCGAGTTGGGGATTGGTGGCCTTGCCTTTGCTTGACCCTGGTCCTTCTTGGAGAACCGTCCTCAGAGAGTCCAGCTTGGGGAGAATGTTTCGGCCCCGTGGTCCCTGAATTGTGGGGTTCCGCAGGGTTCGATCATCCCCCCAATGCTGTTTAATATCTATATGAGGCCGCTGGGGTGGGTCATCCGGAGATATGGAGCTTCGTGTCACCAATATGCTGATGACACCCAGCTCTACATCTCCTTTTTTCCATCTGCACTGGATGCCATTCCGTCCCTTGGGCGCTGCCTGGAGGCCGTCCTACAATGGATGCAGTTGAATGGACTGAGGTTGAACCCGGACAAAACGGAGGTCTTGCGGGTGGACGGCCCCGATGTCAGTGGTTTGGGAAACTCCCTCTCTTTTGGGGGGGTGACTCTCACCACAAAGAATTTGGTTCACAGTCTTGGGGTCCATCTTGACCCGGCGCTTACCATGGAGACCCAGGTAGCGTCCGTGGTTCGGTCCGCCCACTTACATCTTTGGTGGATCGCCCAGCTGCGTCCCTATCTAGACGTGGGGGCGCTCACCACTCTGGTCCATGCACTTGTAGTCTCAAGAACAGACTACTGTAACGCTTTCTAAGTGGGGCTTCCTTTGAGACTGATTCGGAAGCTTCAGATGGTCCAGAACACGGCGGCCAGATTAACAGGGGTGAAAAGATTTCATCATATTTCCCCCACCCTGGCCGCCTTACACTGGTTACCTATCCACTTCCGCATCGATTTCAAGATGTTAACTATTACATATAAAGCCCTAAACGGTTTAGGCCCTCGATACCTGGCAGAGCGCCTTCTTCCGCGTAGTTCTACCCGTATCACCTGTTTCAGTCAGGCCGGGCGGCTGAGGGCCCTCGTCTCTGGAATAACTTACCTGCAGAGATCCGCCTGGCCCCCTCGCTGAGGGCCTTCACGACCAACCTGAAGACATGGCTATACAGGCAGGCCTTCCCTACAGCCATCACTTAGCCTATTTCTTTCCTTTTTTCCTCTTTTTCTTTTTCCATCTTGGACTCTGTGATTAATTCGGATTTTACCTTTAGTTTATTTTTTATGTTTTATGTAAACCACCCAGAGTAGACACGTTCTAGATGGGCAGTATTTAAGTTTAATCAATCAATCAATCAATCAATCAATCTTTTCTAGTTCCTTCATTGCTGCGCTTCTGAGTCTCAGTCTTCTGATTTCTTGGCTCTACTCTCCATTTGGATTGATGATTGAACCAAGGTATACAAAATCTCCAATTATTTCACCTTCTTAATGTTCAACCCCAGTCCTGCTTTGGCACTTTCTTCTTTCACTTTCTCTAAAAGTTGTTTCACATCATTGCTGCTTTCTGCCAGTAAGATAGTGTCATATGCATATCTTAAATTACTGATGTTTCTTCCATCAATTTTCACTATTTCATCTGAATCTAGTCTGGTTTTCCATTTGCTATGTTCTGCATACAGACTGAACAGGTAAGGGATAAAATGCACTTTGTCTTACACCTTCTATCATCATAGTCTGTCCTAACAGTAGCTTCTTGTCCGTGATACAGTTACTCATCAGGACAATCAAGTACTGAGGCACACCCATTTATTTCAGAACAACCCATAGTTTCTCATGATGTACACAGTTAAAGGCTTTGCTGTAGTCTATAAAGCATAGTTTTATCATCTGAAAGTCTTTGGGATGTTTCAGTAAGTTTGCAATATGATATGAAGTGTCTCTTCCTGTTCGGAATCCTGCTTGAACATCAGGCATTTCTTGCTCCATATAAAGTAAAAGCATTTGTTGCAACATTTTGAGCATCACTTTGCTTGCATGGGAAATTAAAGCAATGTTAAGTTTCCATGCAACTATAGCGTAGTTACTGCACTCCTTGCATCTTTTCTTGGAACTTTTCCAGTCTGTGGACTATTGTTTTGTTTTCCATATTTGTTGGTGTATTCTTACCATTTTGACAGATTCAGTCTCTGTGGCTTGAAATAGTTCTACCAGTATCCATTTACCTCTGGTGATTTATATTTTCCTAGTGCTTTCAGAGCAGCTTTCACTTCATTTGCTAGAATGGCAGGTTCTTCCTCATAGGATTCCTCTTCAAAGTAATCTGTCATCCTTTTATCTCTTTTATATAGGTTTTCAGTATACTGTTTCTACCTTCTCTTTATTTTCTCCTGGTCAGATAGTGTGCTTCCCTGTTGGTCATTCAGCATTCCTAACCCTGGCTTAAATTTGCCTTTGATTTCTTTGATGTTCTGGAAGACCCTACCTTTTTTTTTTTGTTCTATTTCTTTGCACTGGTTGCTGTAGCCATTCTCTTTGTTTCTGAGATAAGTCATTGAAAAACTGCATTCAAGGTTTTGGCCCCATTTCTGTCACCTTCTGCTTCTCATCTGTCCTTTACAATTTTAAGTGCTTCTTCCATCATCTACCTTTTCTTCTCTTTTTGCTACAGGAACTGTCTTTTTTGCATCTTTCTCTAATAATATCTCTGGTTCCAATCCACAGTTCATGTTCAGTTGAATTTAGTAATGCAAATCTGTTCTTTATGTAGACTTTAAATTAATCAGCAATGCTGTTTGGATTATACTTTGGCACTACAATTCTTTTAGTGTTCTTTTTCTGTTATATTTTAATGTTCAATATTGACAGTTCATAATCAGTACCACAATCTACTCCTAGTCTTGTTTTGGCTGAGAGAATATAGCTTCTCCATCTCCTGCTTCCAATTACATAATTTATTTGGTGTGTATATTAAAAGAGCCTCATGGCACAGTGGTTAAACTGCAGTACTACAGTGAAAATTCTGCTCGCAACCTGCATTTGATCCCAACAGATTCACATAGACGGATTAAGGATGACTCAGACCTCCACCCTTCCAAGGTCAATAAACTGAGTACCCAGCTCACAGAGCGGTGGCAATGTGTAGCCTGCATAATTCAAATTGTAAATCACCCAGAGACCTACATGCAAAATCAGAAGCCTGTGTTTGTCACAGCTGGCATTAATATCAATAATGAGTTATTCCCAGAATGAAACCAAGTAATCTCAGACAATCATATTAATATTTATTTATTTAATTAATTTATTTATTAAAATAATATATCACACAGATTAGTGGTAAACACTAATGTGAGCAGTTTATATCCAAAATGAAACCAACATAACATAAATTAAACTAAATCTTTAATAATAAACTAAAAACTAAAACACATATAGACAAAAAAAGCAGACCACAACTAATAAATTAGAAAAACCATTTGACAGCAACAGGCAACATTATGATAGTTAGTCAGCATAGCATTAAGAGACAATGCTTTCAAAGGCTTCAGTAAGCAGCCTTGTTTTGAACATCCTCTTAAAAACTGTAAGGGAGGAGGCCAGGCGCAGGTCCACCAGGAGCCAATTCCATCTGAGTATCAAAGTATATGTCTTTTCATTGTTGCAATAATTCCAGACAACATCAGCTTATCTGTTTCTACAGGTTTTATTTATCTAAATTGCTTCTAAGTTCCATGTGTACAAAATTACTTCAGAGTTGTAAAATCCAAAAGTCTTACAGTTATGAAGAAAACTGTGGGCTCAGATACTTAAAGATATATGAAAACTGAACTTAAGTTGTAGGCACATACTTAATTAAAAATATAAAATCAAAGTATCTTTTAACAATAAAAAAGAATAATGAAAATGCTTTAAGTTACATTCCAAACATACAAAAGCTTATAGCCTATAAAGGCAGAGAATAGATCTCTAGAACATATTATTTAAAAGTAAAACACAGTATAATTTAAAAAGCTTTAGATGTCTTCTCAACATAGAAAAATATCAAAGTTCTTAAAATAAGAACAAATAAAATGAAAAACGATGGTTGTTGTAGGTTTTTCGGGCCTTTTTGGCCGTGTTCTGGAGGTTTTTCTTCCTAACGTTTCGCCAGTCTCTGTGGCCGGCATCTTCAGAGAAGATTAGAACTCTGTCTGTGTTCTGATGTAGTGTGGGGGATAGTTCAGTATTTGTAGCTGTGGGATCAGCTTGTAAGTATGGTTCAGAAATAACTTGGTGACATAAATTTTCCATCTCATTAATTGTCATTCAACAAAAAAATAGCACCATTAGGTTATGTAATTTCTAACTTCCATTCACAACATCTGTTGTTTCCTATAATCTTATCTAAATTTACAAATTATAACCAGAATATTCATTCAGTTGACCTTGCTCTGCTGGAGCTGGCTCATTGTTTTGGAAAACCACAGATTATTTTGAAAAAACAAAGTTCAAATCACACTTTCAAAAATAGTTTAACTTTAAAGCACTTTTCTCCACATCCTCCATAGTTAGTCTATTATTTTTCTAACTCTTAAATATACAAAGTTTCAAACCTTGACAACCTATAATTATAAGCATGTCTTCTGGTTTCCTACTTGTGATGCTTCTAGACATACTTCAGAAAGAGCTAGAGTCTGTGTGCAACCAGGGAGGGGTGTAAGATTGGACTGTTCTCTTCACATTTCTGTTTTTTTCTGAATTGTGCTCTGCTAACAGAAGGAACTACCAAATTCCTAGAAACCACTGTTAGTAGGTGGAGTTGGTATTGCTCAGTGGATTGAGCACTTCACGGCCAAGCTTATGGCTGAAATGCCAAGTCCTCACTACACCTTCCAGGAGAGGGGCAGCATTTGTGGGGTTACATGCCCTGTTACCTGTCTGGCCCTGAGCAAGCAGTATGGTCCCAGAGCACATTCAGAAAACGAATGTGGTAAACCTCTTCTGAGTACATATATCCTGGGAAGGTCATCAAAATGATAATTGACTTTATAGCACATTACTATTATTATTAGAGGGGATATAAATTGTCCAAAATAATAATGGAAAACAATATGTTTTAATACCTCTTATTAATATTATTATTAATAATAACATATTTTAAATATCTTAATTTAAAAATCTTGATGGGTTGATGTCTTTTCCTAACCTAGTTGAGCAGCTTTTGTATCTATGATGTAAATTAAAAGACACAAAGAAATAATTTATATCTATACACATTAATAAAGCAGTAATTTGTCTTCTGACTTCATTTCAGGAGGACGATCTGGGTTTTAATAATGGTTTGGCAGCACAGTATGTCACTGAAGAGCAAATGATCTTCTGTAACCATATGCCATTGACTACAGGAGTTGCTCCTTCAAAATTCAGTCGGCTGCACATAGCTAAGGCATTAGTATATGGGTAAATAACAACAACAGCAAATGTTTTAAGATCTATGCATCAGGCAATAGCCAGCTATTCCATGTTTTTTCCAGTTAGGAAGAACACCTGTTCATGAGCAGTGGTCCATTTTAAACTGTGATTTTAAGAGACATAGGCCACAAAGTACCTTCTCAGTGTTAACAAACTTGCTGCAGCAGATCTCTTCAGGAATAAATGATTTTGCCTTTGTGAACTTCGAGACCTGACAATCTGAAATAAATAGTGAGGGAGGTCTGAGGCTACCAACTTTCTCTTAAGGAAGTCAGGTTTTAAGTTGTTCTAATATTTCACATTGTTTAGAGTTGTTTAGAATTGCCACTACTCACATGAAATCTCTGTACCTGTGAAATTCCTACTTGCAACAGAACTTTTAGAGTTTTACATGTATTAAAATATGTGAGTGATAGGAGTATGACTTAATAAGAAGCTGACGGCATATACCAAAATCCAGGTCTATAGAGCCTGTGTCCTGAGTACACTCCTGTACTGCAGTGAGTCCTGGACCCTTTGTGCACGGCAGGAGAGGAAGCTGAACATGTTCCATATGCGTTGTCTCTGACGCATTTTTGGTATCACCTGGCAGGACAAAGTTCCAAATAGAGTAGTCCTAGAATGAGCTGGAATTTTTAGCATGTATACATTACTGAAACAGCAACATCTACGTTGGCTCGGGCATGTCATGAGAATGGCTGACGGTCGGATTCCAAAAGATCTCCTGTATGGAGAATTAGTCCAGGGAAAGCGCCCCAGAGGGAGACCACAGCTGCGATACAAGGATATCTGCAAGCGGGATCTGAAGGCCTTAGGAATGGACCTCAACAGATGGGAAACTTTGACATCTGAGCGTTCAGCCTGGAGGCAGGCAGTGCAGCATGGCCTCTCCCATTTTGAAGAGACACTTGTCCAGCAGGCCGAGGCAAAGAGGCAGTCCCGAAAGCAGCAAAATCAGGGAGCTGGACAGGGGACAGACTGTATTTGTCCTCAGTGTGGAAGGGATTGTCACTCTCAAATTGGCCTTCTCAGCCACAATAGACGCTGTTCCAAGTCCTCAATTCAGAGCACGTTACCATAGTCTCTCGAGACTGAAGGATGCCTACTACTACTAAGGAATATGTGACACAGTGAACTCTAAGTTGCTCTGTGTCCCTGTGCCCTGTATCAGGTTTCTGCATGTCAGCTTGCAGTTGAAGACTGAGAGGTGGTACAAGTGAAGGATAACACTTGTGTTTCTAGGAGAAAAGCAGAGGAGAGAGATGCTATGGTTTTCAAGTGTATGTTTTGAACTTCTGTATAGCTGGTACAATAACTAGGACATTCTCTTTTTATCACATGATTATATATTTGTTTTGATATTATATTGTATTTTTCCACCAGGACTGGGCCTCAAAATAATCTAGACTTCATAAAATGTCTTACAAAGTTTGAACAGTGGCAACGTTTTCCAAACCCAGATCCTATCAGAGATGTGTCCTCAGTCTCTTAATGAGGCATAAATCCCTGTTCAGTGGAAAAAGCTGGAGCCATAGATCCACACTAACCTGATGTGATGCTAGAACTAGGAACAAGAAAATTTGTTATAAATAAGTCTTGTATGTTGCTGAACACAGGTTCTGTAGGTGATTTTGATCTACCGTTGGTCTGGACATGGGCAGCAGGCAGTCCAAGCTCAGTGGCCCAAGTAGCAGACCTAACACAGGAGTGAGTCCCATATTCTTTACATGGAAGATCTAGTGGTTCCAGACCAGATTGCCGCAGTCCCACAAATTATACATTAGCAACTGTGAGGCTCTGGTAGTGAGAACAAAGTGCGGTGTGCCATCCCTCAAATCCATGGTACAAATGTACTGGTCACCATGAGAAGCTGGGACCATCTGGTCAGCCCTGAGTACCTGGATGAAGGCAAGAGTAAAAGTGGTGTCAAACAACTTTGCTTGAAAGCAAAGCTTCTGAATGAGCTCTGATAAAACTTGGGATGTAATGGGCCTTCTGGTGTCAAACAGGAGTAGGGAGATCCTATATGTTGCTTTTGTTGTTTTTGTTTTGACTTATAAACCACTCAGTAGTGCTAGAGCACTCTCTGGGTGGTTTACAACATAATTATGCAAGCAATATTAGCTCCCCCAAGGCCCTAAATGCAAAAGACTTACAAGAGTCCACAAAGCCATATGTTGTATCATATGCTTTGCTAAAGAAGGAATCAGCCACCAAGTGAATGGCTATTCTAACCCAAGGAATAGAGAAACCAGGTACCTAGAGGACCTTTTACTGGCAAGGTATTGGAACCTCTCTGAATGGGCAGTGAAAGATCCATAGCCACTTCAATATAGGCATATAGAGTGGATCATTGATGTAATTGATTACTTCCTGCATTGTAGATCATTCCAAAGGGCCTAAAGATCCTTCAGAAATATACTTCCTGTATCCCTTCTTCCTTGGAGACTCATTCCTTCCAGTCAGGCCCCTCTTATGGTTTCCGAACTACTGGAGCTGCTGGATGGCAGTCTTGCCAGTTCCATCTCTGATTTGTGCCTTGGATCTGATGTCACTTTGTGCAGGTCAGGGCTCCTGTACATCCATCACTGAATTCACTGCTGATGTTGCTGAAGGTGCTTAGGCCTGGAAGCCAATCTGTTCAATCCAGCCTGCAAGATCATCATAGGTCTTGGAGAGTCTCTGCAGCCCTGCTGTCACGGAGCTCAGTTTTTCCTAGCCATCTTCCCAACACTGCCAAAGCTTGTGATCGGAAGGGCATGGAGTATTCCTGCTAATCTGTAATGTTGTAAAAGTGGATGCATATGACTAAGGGACCTAGGATTTCTAGGTTATTGAGCTGATCGATGTCAAGAGCAACATATGACAAGCTGTGATTGTGCTACATTTAAATGTACTTAAGAGTTAGTTAACATCATCATCAATAAATGCTGTGTTTTGTTTATATTTTCAATGTAGGCCAGGAGGATCAGGTATAATCTACAGTGTATTCAGGAAGACGGTTTCTCTAGACTTTGTATCATGTGTCCATGTAAATGTTCTGGATCGTTTTCCAGTTGAATCAAAAACTGACTCCCCTTGTATATTGAATACTTTAACTATTTCAGCTCCTGACCTTGGCTTGAGGGAATATAAGCTTAAACTTTCTACTACAGGTATGTTGATCACATTACAGGGATGGATCAGAATTTTTTAGATTTGCTTTTCGTTAAAACATTTTCTAAAAGTCTTCTTTTTCTTTTAATTGAACCGAAGGAACTTTAGAATTCAAAACATGAAATGTGGGAAGAAGTGAATGTTGGATAGATTCAGTCACAGGGCTTTGAGTGTTTAACCACTGAAACTTGGCTTTGAATCCCTGTGTATTGAGACAGGCTTACAGAGCTATACAGTGGACCCTCTACTTACGGAATTAATCCGTATTGGAACGGTGGCTGCAGGTCGAAAAGTCTGTAAGTCGAGGCTCCACTGACCTACAATGCATTGAAAACCGATTAATCCGTAACCGGCCGTTTTTGGTCCATTTTGTTTGATTTTCCGGTCTGTAGGTCGATTCTCCGGCCGCAAGTCGAACCTAAATTTTGCGGCCAGAGAAGTCTGTAACTCGAAAAGTCTGCAGGTCGAGCCGTCTGTAAGTCGAGGGTCCACTGTATTAGGGCTACCTTCTTCTTTTTTCAGGCAGGCTCTTCATCTTTAGTAGCCACAAGGCATGAAGGTTCAATATAATCTGGTTCAGTTCTGTGAATAATTGTACCTTTTGACTTTGGCCAGTGAATATGGATGAGAATTTCATTCACTTTGATTTTTATAAGAATGTACTATATTTCTATAATTTACCATAATTTCTTTATATATTCTAAGTCATCAGTAAAAATGCTTTAGAGACTAATGGGCTCTGGGATACCCACTCCAATTTTTCCTCCAGGTTGATGAGAAAGACCTCTTAGAATATAGTGTTCTATCAGCTGAGACTCTACCTGACAATATCACCTAGACCAAATAGTAATATAATGTTTTCATCACTTTGTATGTTTGTGTATTAAAATGAGACGAGTGGAATTGTATCTAGGCATAGCCTTCTTTCCTTCACTAGAGTCACTTTGTCTCATTCCCAAAATTACTAAGAGGGGAAAAATATGCCTGCAGCCAATAGGAGTTTCTATACTCTCCTCTTTCCAGTGCTGGTGCAAATATTACATATGGGTCATTTCAGGAATAAGAAAGTGGTGGCTGTGTTCCTTCTGCTCCTGTCACATGCACTGGGGGATAAAGTAGGTGGGAAAAGGGAACAATTACTCTTGCTACTAAGGGATCAAAGAAAACAATTTGCAGTCTATGAAAGTCTGTGATATATTGTGGGTGCCTTTAATTTCAGCCTAAGGTTGAAACTCTTTCTCCTTGTTCTGGAGTCTTGGGAAAAACATGAGCTTTACTAAGCCAAGGTAGGCCAATTTGGGGTGGGGGCTGTATTTGTCTGAAGGATTACATATGTTTTGCAGTTCTGTTATATGGTAATAAACAAAGCAATAAATCTGCAGTTATTCCATTTGTGTCTCAGATGTGACATGTGACCCTTAATTGTTGTTTTCAACAAATGAAATCATTTGGTGTTTTTTTTTTCAGGTGGTGGTGTATTTAAAGCATCTGATGTTGAGAAAACAGTGGTAATTCCAGGTTCTAGCAGTTTCTTCATTACTAAGATTGTGGATGACCACACTGCTTTAGGACATCCTATTATGCCTAATCAAGTAGATTTGTACAAATCCATTCAAAGTGGGCAGTGGTTTTTATTTGACTTTGGCACTACAAGCGGAAGAAAATGGAAAGTTGTTGTTGACATATGTCGATACACGATACAGCAGTTCGATGACCTACCACTCCATGCAATTAAATACTTAGATCTTGGGTCAGAACTGAATTTTACATTCAGAGTAACTCCAGTTAATGTAGGTAAGACTTGCAAAAACTTGCATATGTATTTACATATCTTTACACTGTCTGTACTCTTTATGAAATGGATATAAAATATCTTTCAAAACATGTAAAGGGAATCTCTTTGGTTCACTGATGTGTGCATTTTCTAGCAATTTAATGAAAGTTCACCTTCTAATTATTTGTATAATAGAAAGTCAGTCTACCAAATTGTACTTTTCATATACACATATGTATGCATATGTGACTAACTTTAAATATATTAGGCATGCAACAATCCTTGTGCAGATGTTCAGTCCATACAGCTCCAGCATGATAGATCAAATGTCAGGGTCCCTATGACTCAGTCACTTGCATCTTCTTTTTTTAAAGGCTGGTGGCACTCACACTGGCATTAGGAATCAAAATGCAGGCAAGCATGTTGCTGCTACTACAGTATCTTCTGTTCCCCAGAAGGCCTTTGGGCTTTCATAAAGAAGGATTCTGGAGCAATCTAGGGAAATTATTGCGGCAATGTTACTGTTGTTTAACCTAGTATTTTTCAGTACCCAGGTTAGTGCTACTGCATGTGACTCCCTGTCACGTGGCATGATAAATTTACTCTGGAGAAGGTTTTTTTTTTTAAGAAGAAGCCATGTCAGTTCATGCAGGCATACCTGAGAAAAACAAAGGGGGAAAAACACAGAAAACCCTCCACAAAAAAGTTGTGGCACCTTAAAGACTGTTACATTTCAATATGAGCTTCGTTTTTGCTTGCTGCCATTTCTGATGTCAGATTTGTGTCCATCACTTGCATAGAGATTGTTATGTTTATCCTATGTAGAGCAGAAAGGCTTTGCTGGCAAATGTAGACTCATTTCCTGTGCCTACCCTGTATACAACCTGCTAATTATACCTTGTTAGTCCCATTCCTTGCTAATGAGCCATGGTCACTTTGTCTATTATCTATATCTTCACCTGGTCATGTATAAATATATAAGTAATATATTCTCCCCTTAGTGTCTGCAGAAGTGGACATGATCCATAAAAGCTTACATTGAAATATAACAGTTTTTAAGGTGCTACAATATTTTTGTTTTTGTTGCATATTCTTACAGGAGGAGTGACAATTATGTGGGTAGCACCAGAGACAAGCAGTGCTTAATCTGACCCTGAGAAGTAGGGATGAGTTAGAAATTTGTTTAGATCACTATTTAGCAGAATATGCAGATACAGAATGATTCCCTATAGGTGAAGGTGTCAGACAAGATGCATTTTATCCCTTACCTGTTCAGTCTGCATGCAGAACATAGCATATGGAAAGCCAGACTAGATTCAGGTGAAGGAGGAATGAAAATTGGTAGAAGAAACATCAATAATTTAAATATGTGGATGTTGCCATCTTACTAGCAGAAAGCAGCAATGATGTGAAATTACTTTTATTGGAAATGAAGAAGAAAGTGCCAAAGCAGGATTGCAATTGAACATTATGAAGACAAAATCATGACTACCGCATAACTTTAACAAGAAATCAGAAGAAGACTTAAACTCAGAAGGGCAACAATGAAAGAACTAGAAAAGATCATCAAGTGCAAGGATGTGTCACTGGAGACTGGCCAAGATCATCCACACTATTGTATTCCTGATTACTATGTATGAGTATGAAAGCTGGACAGTAAAAAAAAGCTGATAGGAAAAAAAATTATTCATTTGAAATGTGGTGCTGGAGGAGAGCTTTGTAAATATCCTGGACCTTCAGAAAGATGAACAAGTGGGTCCTAGAGCAAATGAAACCTGAGCCTGTTGAAACTGAGACTATCCTACTTTGGTCACATCATGAGAAGGCAGGATTCTCTGGAAAACACAATAATGCTGGGAAAGGTGGAAGGCAGCAGGAAAAGAGGAAGACCAAGTACAAGATTGATAAACTCCCTAAAGGAAGCCACAGACTTGAGTTTGCAAGAGCTGAATAGGGCTGTTGAGGACAGAGGCAACTTTGCAGAACAATAACATTCAGAAGAGAAATGCTGTGTAAAGTGGTTGAAGTAGTTATCAAAAACTTTCAGAAGTGAGGGTTTTCCACGCATTAAAACGAGCCTCTGTGATGGTTAAGATGGGCAACATTTAGCAGCCCAAGTGTAGATGAGCACTGATTAAGCCTTGTTTTCCTAAGGTGGAACAGGCATGGGAGGCATTTTTCAGAAGGCCCTTTAATCCTGGACTCGGCCTTAAATCCATATTTGTAGTAAAGGATTAGTATACGTATGTAATAATCTATATGACTTTTTATATATTCACCAGGCTATAAGGCTGGCTTTACACTATTAGTTCTTCACACAGAACTACAGAATTTGGGGTATCATCTTCCAAGTAGAAAATGGAATAATGTTCTTATTTTATTATATATTTTCACGGTTATTGGTTTTCCTATAGCAGAATTGTCAGAGCAGTTCATGGCAAGAAGTGTATTGGTTCAAAATATTTCTATTAACTAGAGCAGCAGTCAAAGTTTAAACTCCATAAAACTAAAGGAATCAAAACTATCTTAAAGTTAAGACAGATTAAATGGTCAGAGAAAAATAAGATCTTCAAGTGATTCCAATATAGCACCAAACTAAGTAAGCTTATTTTAAGTGGGCACTTCACAGCCACCACCTGTGAGTAATCCCTCTCTCACTATGCCCCACAGTTCAGCTTTTTATTTAGTTTCATTTATTTCTTTGACTTACATGTTCCAGCTTTCTTGTAGTAATAACACTTATATGCTTTCAAACCAATTCAAACTTATAGTGACCCTTCCCAGGGTTTTCTAGATTTTCTAGATACAGAGTACCTAGAAGTGGTTTCTTCTTCGTGGCCTCTGTGAATGCACACAAATGGGTTGTTCTGCGCCTGCGCTGAATGTCTCAGAAGATTCTAGAGCTTAAAAGCACAAAGTTAGTGGGACATTCCCCTGTGGAGCACATGCTCCGCCCACCTAAGATTCCCCTCAGTTCCTTTTTTCTGCTGTGCTGATTGGATCTCCAGAAGAATAGAGTGTGTTTCTGAGCGATTTTTAGCAACTATATTAGTATTTCCTCTTCTAATCAACACCTAAATTGATACCTTCCTATTTTCCAATCAACTAATCGATGTTCCCCTGTCAGTTAGTTCTGTTTCTTTGCCTTTCCCGCTTTTGGCTTCCCCCCCTCCCCCCCCATCTCTTCAACCGTCTCTCCCTCTGGTTTCCCACTCTTTATGGCCTCAACAGCTCCTTTTAAAAGTGCTTCAGCTGTTCAAATAAGATCCCATTATCTGACGGCCACGAATGCTGTTTATTCTGCTTGGGCGAGCAACACCCAACCCATTCTTGTGCGGCATGTAAAAAATTGACCAAGCCGGCACTTAAGCAAAGGCTCCGATCTCACCTTTGGGAGACGGCCATGAACAAAAAAAGGCGAAAAGAATCAAATCAGTCCATATCAAGCCTCCGCAAACAACATTACCATCGACAATTATGGAGGAGTCCTCGAGAGAGGCTCGAGGATCAACATCGGAGAGGGAGGAGATTCATTTACCACTGGCTCACGCTCCAGTGTCAACTGTTAGCCTATCTCCCCACACTGGCCTCTCAATGGCTGATGCACCATCCAGCCAGGCCTCGGCCCATTCTAGCCCAGCATCAGGGCGGGCGATTGAAATCCAACTTTCAGGATCGGACTCACTTCAACACTCTCCACGAAAAAACATTGGGAGAAAAGGAAGCACACTGGCCCCTCAATGGCTGATACACCATCCAGCCAGGCCTTGGCCCATTCTAGCCCTGCATCAGGGCGGGCGATTGAAATCCAACTTTCAGGATCGGACTCTCCTCAACACTCTCCCCGAAAACATCGGGAGAAACTGAAGCATATTTCTCCTCCTCGATATATGCCTCCATACGGAGAGTACTACCAGTATACCAATTTCCCACGGTACCATCATTTTGACGTGGAGGAAGGTTTCCCATATTGCGATCCATATCACATGGAAGCATACCAAGGACATTCATATTATCAAGAACCAAAGCGTGTGCGATACGCACTACCTTACCAACTAGGATATCCTCAATCACCATCCCCGTCTCCACCACACCGCCAACACCGCACCCAACATCCGGTACCGGCCCCTCCTGCACCTCCTATTTCTAAACCGGCTCTGAAATGTTCGACATCATCACATACTGACCATTCCAAACGCCTCAGACAATCTTCTAAAACTCAACAACCTCTTCAGGTTACTACCACATATACCGGTCCCCATCCAACAACAGAACCGGAACCACATCATCCTTGGTCTTCCCTCCAAACTCAGCCCCCTCCTCTGGCCCCGACCGTAACAAGACCCAGAATCACGTCGTCATCTTCCACATCCTCTTCTGACCAAGAACTAGGATCCGAATCATCTGAAGAATCACCATCCAACCTTCCTACACCAACCTCAGATGCTATCAATAATCATCCTCCATCTCCTTCAGAGGATTTCACTTCTTATTCACAGATGATATCCAGAATGGCTAAATCCCTACAACTACATGTCGAAGAACCTCCATCACCTGAGTCAGATCTAATCTTCGACGACATCAATCAAGAAAGGACACCTCCACTTAGTCTTACTTTTATTCCATCGATGCTCAAACTAATCAAGGAAGCATGGGACAAGCCACCATCTACACTACAAATCTCAAGACGGACTGAAAGCCTGTACAAGACGCATGGAACGGACACTGAGTTTTATGCCAAACATCCTACTCCCAATTCTATAATTGTTGAGTCCAACCAGTCCAGAGCCAGAAATAAGTCTTCAGTGGCCCCTACTATAAGGAGGGTCGGAAAATTGACATCATCGGTAGAAGAATTTATTCGCTCCAATCCTTTTCACTTAGAGTCACCAACTATCAAGCGGCAATGGGCGCTTATCAGCGCCAACTTTGGAACAAAATTCTCCCGATACTGGAATCCACATCTGAATCCATCAAAACTGAACTGATTAATGCCCATACCAAGGCCACCTTGCTGGCAAAACAACAAAGGATTGCGGCTAGATATGTGGCCGACGCGGCATCGAAGACCCTAGCATCCTCGATAGTGTTGCACTGACACGCCTGGCTTAGATCCACCGGACTGTCTGATGATGCCAAGTCAAGGATAGAAGACCTTCCCTTCGACAGCACAGGTCTCTTTAATCAGAAAACAGACGAGACTATGGAAAACCTTTATAAAATATGGAAAACGGCAAGATTATACACCAACCAACAATCCTTTCGATACCAACGACCTCAATACAGACAGACTCAATTCTATCCACAATCATTTCAACAACAATCGTATCAGAGATTCCAGCCATATCGACAATTCAGATCACAACCAGTTGACAGGTCCTTTCAAAGTCCACCACCATCGACATCATCCTTTCGGAATCGAAATCAGTCCCATTGACGCCAGCCTTTTCGAAAACCCCAGATAAAGGGGAGAATGGTTTGTTGTGATCGATCTACAGGACACTTACTTCTATATTTCAATCCATCCATCTCATCAAAAATTTCTCAGATTCCAATTCGACAACATCGTGTACCAATTCTATTCCCTACCATTCGGACTTTCCACGGCGCCAAGGACTTTCACGAAGTGCATGGCACCAGTCGCAGCGCATCTCCGCCTTCAGGGTATAAACATCTGCCCATACATAGATGACTGGCTGATAGTTGCGACGTCGTACCAAAACGCCATGAGAGCTACAACCATCACGCTCGACACACTTCAGAACCTCGGACTCAAAGTAAACTATACAAAATCTCATCTCGAACCAGCACAGACAGTCACCTACATCGGAGCCCTCTTTGACTCCATGCAAGCCAGGGCCTTCATCCCCCTGGAACGAGTTATAAGGTTAAAGAAGGCAATTTGCCCCTTTCGATCTCAAACTTCCGTTCCAGCCCATCATGTTCAACACCTCCTCGGGCTCATGGCGTCCACAACATCGGTAATCCAGCATGCCCGACTCAAAATGAAGTCGCTCCAATCATGGTACCTGCCACTATTCAACCCGGTGATAGACCACTCATCCATGAAATTGACTGTGACACCAGAGTTAGCCAATCAACTCACTTGGTGGACATCGATGTCGAACCTCCGTGTCGGACGACCATTCCTGCTCTTCCATCCGACAGTGCAGGTCACCACCGACTCCAGCCCATCCGGCTGGGGAGCACATTGTCTTCATCACAAAATTCATGGCCTATGGACGAGACAAGAACAATCACTTCACATCAACCATCTCGAGCTCTTAGCGATCATCAGAGCTTTCCATGCCTTTCTTCCAATCATCGAGGGTCAAGTGGTGCAACTGGCAACGGACAATACAACTGCCCTGTATTATGTAAACAAACAGGGAGGAACACATTCTTTATCCCTCCTGTACCTAGCCATTGACCTGTGGGAATGGTGTTACCAACATCACATCTTCCCTATTGCAGTACATATTTCCACGGACAACAATTACATAGCAGATCATCTCAGCCGTATGACATCGAGGACTCACGAGTGGTCCCTCAAGGATACCATTTTCGATCAACTCTGTCGCCGTTGGAGAGTACCTACCATCGATGTCTTCGCTTCGAGTGCGAATGCCAAATGCGGTGTCTATTGCTCTCGAGCCGGAGCAGACGAGAACTCCATCGGGGACGTGTTCATGACGGATTCGAACAGGGAATTACTTTATCTATTCCCACCAATACCACTCATACAACGGACAATTAGCCGCCTCCGACACTTTCAATTGAATGTGATCCTCTTCGCTCCCTGGTGGCCGAGGCAACCGTGGTTCACTCACCTCAGGTCGATGTCGACGGACTCATTTAGACTCTCTCCAGTTCCTGACCTCCTAACTCAGAACGACGGGATGGTCTAACATCCAGACCTGCCATCGTTGAACTTGACAGCTTGGAGTATACTCCCGCCTTGAAGCGCATCTTGGATCGAGCATGAATACCATCAACTTAGCTTCTATATGCAAATAATTGGAAAGCCTTCCTTAATTATATGGAAATAAATAACTTACCTGCAATACCTGTTTCCTTGAAGACACTACTTACCTTCTTACTCCATCTCTTTGAATTTGGACTCTCTCATTCCATTTTAAAAGTCTATATATCGGCCATCATTGCCCATCAACCAGATAACTCCACGTCAGCAAAAGTTTTATCTCACCCTATGGTTAAAAAATTCCTCAAAGGACTCAATAACATCCGTCCACCACGTCAACGTATTATTCCCCAATGGTCACTACAAATTGTCCTTAATGCTCTCATGCGCCCACCATTCGAACCAATTGCCTCTTCAAATCTTAAGTTGCTTTCTCTAAAGACATCTTTTCTGGTGGCTATAACATCTGCTAAAAGAGCCAGTGAGCTTGCTGCTCTTCATTCTGATCCACCCTTTATCCAATTTCATCCAGACAAGGTGACTTTGTATTTTGATGTCTCTTTTCTGCCCAAGATTGTATCAGAATTTCATCTAAATCAACCAATTACATTACCATCGTTTTTCCCATCACCATCAACCTCTCTAGAGCGCATGCTCCACATGCTAGACGTAAGATGATCTCTTGCATTTTATATTGACAGAACTAAGGCTTTCAGGAAAACTAACAGACTTTTCATATGTTTCCATGGACCTCACAAGGGAGGCCCAGCCTCATCATAATCCATTTCCAGATGGATAGTCCAAACTATTTCTCTGGCATATGAACTATCAGGCAAACCACCTCCTGATAATTTGAATGCACATTCCACTAGAGCGCTGTCAACATCTACTGCCTTCCAGTGTGTAATCGAGATTCCTAACATCTGTCGTGCTGCAACATGGTCTACCCTATTGACCTTTGTCAGGCATTACCGCCTAGATGTGAGAGCATGCAATGATGCTGGATTTGGCAGATTTGTATTGGCATCCTTTCTACCGTGACGTCCCACCATCCAGTAAGTGAAGCTTGCCAGTCACCCATTTGTGTGCATTCACAGAGGCCACGAAGAAGAAAAAGAGGTTACCTACCTGTAACCATAGTTCTTCTAGTGGTCCTCTGTGAATTCACACATCCCACCCATCCTCCCCTCTGTCCGTCACGGGTTATATTAAATGATTCTTCTGCCCGGCGGATAAATTCTAGGAACTGAGGGGAATCTTAGGTGGGCGGAGTATGTGCTCCACAGGGGAACGTCCTACTAACTTTGTACTTTTAAGCTCTAGAATCTTCCAAGACATTCAGCGCAGGCGCAGAACAACCCATTTGTGTGAATTCACAGAGGACCACTAGAAGAAATATGGTTACAGGTAGGTAACCTCTTTTTATTATCCCTTCTAGGGGTCTGGGATCAAATATCTTGCCCAAGCCCAATAGGCAGACTCTTCTTCTTTAAGCTACCATGTGGAATCAAACTCCTAAACTCTGGCCTTGCAGCCAGATGCTCTTACTTAAAGTTCAGCCAGCCCTTCTGTTGCTGCTAGGACTCCAGTTGGACTTCAATAAAATTAAAACAGTTAGCGATAAAAAGTGCCCAAAATATATAATAAAACCAAACAAATTACAGTATTAAGACACTGTTCAGTTTGTTTGTTTGTTTGTTTGTTTGGTTGTTGCATTTATATACCACTCATTTATGTACTGGCAAGCCACTACTCTGGACAGTTTATAACAGTTAAAACACCCCACCCAGCCATCATAAGCAAAAGACAGACAAATAATAATGACAGAAGAACCCCCAGAGGTGACAACAAACAAACAAAAAATGTGGACATAATGGGTCTATCATAGGAGGAGGATGTTTTGAAGGCCTCCTTGAAGAGCTTGGTTTAACATATTTCAACACATTTCCTGAAGGTCAGGAGATAGGGCATTGGCATACATACACAGGCAATACATTCCAAAGTGTTGTAGACACTTATTAAGTGGATTTTTAGAAGAAGTACAGCATCAATCTGTTAAAAGCCTCTTTTTCAACAGCCAATTGATTTCCTAAAACCTTCCTAAATGGAGAGGTTTTTTGCCTGTCAACCTGCACCACCTGATCCTCTCAGGCCATGCTCCTTCAGGTTGCCACACCGAGAGAAGCCAGGAAGTAATCACTTAGAAACAGGACCTTCTTGGTTGTGGCTCCATCCCTTTGGAATGGGCTCCCAATGAAGCAGCACCTGTCCCACTCCCTCAAAACCTTTAAGAGGATGCTCAAAACTAGGCTGTTTTCTGAAGCCTTTGATAGCATCCTCTCTTAATGTTTCATGGATTGACCATCTTGATTGTTTGCCATTGTTTGAGGGTTTTTTTAAAAAAATATATGAATGTTGTTTTATTTGCTTACATGTGGAGGTTTTTTAAATGTATTATTTGAGATTTATTTTGTCTATTTTACTTTGTATGTAAACTGCCCAAAGTAATGTTTCAGACAAGTTTTTCATATGGTGCTACATATAAGAAAAACACAAGTTGTACAGAGGTTTGTACCAGCAATTTGAAGTGTGCCTGGCAAACAGCCTGGAGCCCAGTAAAACAGTTGTTTCATGCAGAATGATAGAGGTTGCAAATCTGTCACACACAGCCTTCCTAAACCAGGTTGGAACCCTGCCCATGCAATTCTCCAGACTAGTTCCTTCTCCAGTGTCTGATGTGAAGGGTCTTAGAGCCAGACACGTGGCTAGGAAAAATGCACAGGAAAACCACACAGTCAAGCACTGAGAAAACAATAAGCTTCAATAACAAAAAAGAAAACAATAATATACAATGGGCTTCTGACAATTGTGGAGGCAGTTGTTGCCACTCATGTCCTTCTCTCTTGCAAGCAAGTAGGAGAGATCAGTGTTCACAGATAAGTGGGCTGGCAGACAGACGTAGCTATAAACACACCAACTACTAGGCAGTGGAGTGTCATCCTAGTTAGGCATGCAGCAATGCATCACAGGGACGGGTGCTGTCACAGTGTCTTTATGAATTTAAAAAATATATATTTAAAAATGTTTGTTATAAAAATTTAGCTCCATTTAACTCATCATTGTCTAAGCACTAGACTGATAGGATAACACCTTCCCTTCCCACTCCCCCCCCCCCCAAAAAAAAACCCCTTTGTGCCACCTAAAATCTGGCTCCAAAGGAGCTCCTGGTATTCTGGAGCAGAGATGGGGGAAAACACTGAGTCTGCAAGGGAAAGCATTCCCCCTCCGTCCCAGTTGTGCTGGTAGAAGTATAATGCAATCAGGTGAAATTACCCTGTTCAATATTGGTCATAGATTTTAAAACAAACAAGGTATCTTATTGATATTCTGCTTACATCTTTCCTGGAAAATGTGATTTCCACCCCATTCTTAAAACATTCTGTGATGCATTCCTATATAGGTGTGTACGAAAGAAAATTACATTAGTCAGCCAAAAGCGTTCAACTATTTTTGTCATTTCAATTACGTAGCATTTTTAAAAAGCCAAAACTTTTATTGATTTCCTGGGAAGGAGGGAGAGTATCTTTGGACATAATTTTCTTTTGTGTAATTCTTACAGAGCAGTATGGGCAACTTCATAGAGCCCAGGAGCCAGTTTTGTCACTAGGACTCACTGAATGCCACAGCAGCCCTAGAAAAACACAACTGCTGTTTTAAAAACCAAAAACAGACATGGCTGAAAGTCTACTGCTAATTTCATTTTTAGGAGTTTGCAGGGAGGCACAGTATGATAGAAGCTTCCAGAAGTGGGATATTTAGATTTTTGGGTGGCTTTTTTTTCCCAGTGGGTAACACTAGAAAAGGTTTAAACACTGTGAACATTTTGGAACTGTACTTTTGTCTTCCTTGTTTTAGGGAGAGGAAATAATGGAAATAAGCATTTTTTCATTGTTGTTTCATTCTGCAGCCTACCAAGCATTTCATATTCAGCTAATGAGAGTAGTAACTGGAAGGCCATCTCTGCTGGATGTGACCACAGCAGACTATTGGGATGACAGTGATAGTTATGTAGTCTATATCAATGTTCAGAGTAAATTTTTTGAACAGGTAAGATGCAACCACCTTTCTTCAGAATACTGATAAAATATTAGCTTTTTTTAAAGGTGTATGTATGCTTCAGAATGTTACACCATTGCTGTTCTCCAGAATAATACAATTGTGTGCTATCAATTCAACTCTGACTTATGGTGACCCTTTTCAGAGTTTTCTCAGTAGAAAGTATTTAGAAATGGTTTCATATTCCCTTCTTCTCGGAGTGCCCTGGAACTGCAGCTTGCCCAAGGCCCTACAAGCTGACTCTACTCAAAGGAGGTATAATGGGAAATCAAACTCCAAACCTCTGGCTCCACAGCCAGATACCTAACTCCCTGAGCTCAGTCTCACATATTGGTTTTCTACCAGTTTACACTATTATTTTCCCTTTAAAAGTCTGTACATTTTAGGTTGGTAAAATTAGTGAGTAGTCTGTAGTCCTCTTTAAATTGCAGTGCTCAGGATACCCTGAAACCATGAAATAAATATTAAACCCATTTAAGTCTGTAGGATAAGAGAATTCCTATGTGAATTAATATATGAAACATGAACAGCTTAAATATGTGTAAAGATAACACAAAACTGTTGATTGAATCAAGCCATACCTTGCAGCCCAGGAAGCTATTACGTGAACTGCATTGTGTTTCATAGTCTGGGAAGCTTTTGCAGTGCAGATTACTTCAGAGTAAGAAAACTGAACTATGTTTGTGTTCCTGAAAGCCATTGCATTGGGCTTTACTTCTGAGCAGATGTGCATAAAACTAAGTTCTGACTGAGTTCTGTACCCTTTACCCCAAGCATACATAGAATGCAGCGTCCCAAGATCTTCCAGAAATTAGAATTCAGCCCCAGGTCCTCAAAACATTTTCAGCCTGCCTTTTAGAGGATGGTACGAGGAGAAGCTTTGGGGATGTTTCTTCCCAAAGTTATATTTCACTTTCATCTGACTCCAGACAAAATTATATATCCCTTCTTCTGGTAGCCTCCTTCCCTTTTGGAGGCTTTTGTTCATGCCCTTTACGCCTGCAGAGCACTTGTGTTACATGGTCGCATGACAGCTGCCTTTCAGGTTTTGCAGAAAGTTTTGTTTCCCACCAAGTTTCTAAAAACCACTGTCCACTGTATGTGCAGCATCTTGCCCACTAGATTGCTTCGATAATTGCACTGTGCTACCAGATGGCTAAGCTGTCTCCTGCCGGCAAAGAATCTGTCCATGAGAGTATTGAAATTGACAGTAGTTTTCTAGTGTGCTATGTCTTGCCAGATGGATGCAGATTACTATATGTTCACAATGTTATCTATCTGTCCACCATGATGGGCTAGACGTTTGTGTTCAGAAGCATCCACCCTGTCTTGAAGTACATGCTTAGGATAAAAAGATAAGTTTGTTATTCATACATATGATACACAGAGACCACAATAAATAAGAACAGATTGCTTGCCTATAATTGTTAAGTTTTCATCTGTGTAGTCATACAACCCATTATCTTCCCTCTTTTCAATACATAATGTGCTAGGCTCCCTCTTGTTTCACCTGAGTGGTCTTGGAACTGTGTGAGAATAGCAGAAACCATGCCCTCTGAGCACACATAGTGGAGTGGAGACTAGGGCTTGAGCTAAAAATAGCTCCTCTAGAACACTGCAAAGATTTATGCAGATGCAGAACATATGTATGTGACTCCTCAGATGACCACAACCACAATTATAAGCAAGCACCAGCATTCTTCTGTTATCAATGAGCTCTTATCGCAACTAATTGTGATTGTATTGGTACTATTGGATTGTCTTCACATGGATATGTTCATCATACATTTAATTAAATGTATTAGACCAGGGTAGCCAGAGGATGGTTTGCGACCTGCATACAACTTGACAAAAAGTATTCTTGTGTTACCAGTAAGATCTATTACAATTAACTTTAACTGGATTGGTACTATTGTCTTGGCATGGATATGTTCATCATACATTTAAATAAATATATTAGACCAAGGTAGGTAAAGTGTGGTATTAAGAAGCTCATTAATTGTTCATGCATATTGGAGACATACTAATGTTATGCTTTTAATAAACATCCCTAGGGTAAAACTTCCATAGCAGTTATTATGACATATGCATCCCTTGCTTGTGAAGTTACAACTATTGTCTTAACAATGAAGAATGCCTGCTCTTATCTTAAATCAATGCACTATGTTCTACCTGTTAAAATCCCTGAGACAAAATGGCTATCTGAAAGACATGATTATGAACACAATGACTCAGCAACTTCCAGAGTTTTGAAGAATCTGCCGGTGAGGATCCTAAGCCATGTATATCAGATTACACATTAATGCTTTCTTTCCTGCCCTTTCCCAAAAGCTTTGTAACACAAGGGATAAAGATCTACCAATGTGCTCTGTGACCAGGATATGTTGTTTCAAGCCCAATTTAGAGAAATCCAGGAGATTCTGCTGACTGTAGATAGTTAGAACCACCAGACCAGTACTCTGTTCATCTTATGCATATGCTAAAGGCAAGCACAGAAGCAGCTGTAACACTGCAGAGGTGTCTGGTTGCCTACCTTATTGCAACCAGAACTGTAGGTTTGAAAATTAGTCAGTGTTAAATGTTACAAATGGGAAAAATAATTTGTTGTTCTTAACATAAAAAAATTGAAAACAAATAACTCATTGAATTAGCAATATTAATTCATCAGCCTCATTGTTAGTTTTGAAACAAAGAGTGAGTTTACAGGATTCTGTCACCATGTCTCCAACAGCAGATTTGCCATTGGGTCCTTCAGAAAGGCCCTCTTCTTCTTCGTGGCCTCTGTGAATGCACACTAATGGGTTAAATCTGCGCATGCGCAGAGGCCTCGGAATATTCTAGAACAAAAGTAACCGTTCAGGACCTCCCCCCAAGCCCTCGTGGTCCGCCCGCCCTAACGGTTACCTCAGTTCCTTTTTTTCCGCTGCTGCAGTAAGGTCTCGGTATCTAGAGCTCTTCGCGCGGGAATCGGAACATTTCTTCTCGTTTTTTTTTTCTTCAAAACCGTTCGTATTGCTGTTCCCTGTTATAAAAATAATAAAAAAAGACCGTTCGTTGTACTTTGCCTTCCCAGTTCCCCCCCCCCCCCGTTTTCCCCCCCTTTTCCCGCCTTTTATGGCACCTAAAGTCTCCTTCAAAAGCTGCGCTTCTTGTCAAAAGAAGATTCCGTCTACTGACGGACATCAGCTTTGCCTTTTTTGTCTCGGTGACACTCATATCCCCCAATCCTGTCACCATTGTAAAAAATTTACCAGACAAGCGCTGAAACTTAGAGATCTTCGTCTCCGCGCCGCTCTGTGGGAAAAGTCCCTTCAACCTCCAGGAATGGATAATAAATCCACTTCCTCGACCACTGAGATGCCTGCCTTATCCCCCAAGGCCAAACCCCTGAAATCCAAGATTACCTCTCTTCAGACCAAACCCAAAACCAAGTCATCATCGTCAAAATCAAAAAAATCTCCTTCTCCTCAAATACAACAATTGACACCCCAACCACCGTCTATTCGAGCGGCGCCGCTGGTCGAATCTTCCAGGGAGGACTCCCCTCCCATTCGAAAGGATCGGTCCCCTTCAACTCCTCCGGTGCACACCGACGCGGCACCATCGGAGGGACCATCTCGAGAATCCTCGGTGCCCATGACTCCTGGGTCACCTATGCCTTCTGATTCTGGATCGGCCTCGCCATTGCCAGACCCATCGCCACCCAAAAAGAAGAAGGCAAAAACTAAGCATATCGTGCCGGCCGTAGGAGATTCCCGGTCCTCGAGGTACTCGGGACCGAAGGTCTCCAAGCTCCATGGGGTTCGAAAGCATCGCCCCAAGCACAAGAAGAGCCGAGCACTTCCCGAGGATTGGCCGCCGTTTCCATACAGTAGGAAACAGATCGGCCGGTGGCGTAAACAAATGGAAAAACTTTACGATCCCCGTCTTCTGTACGGGTTCGACTCTTCGGCTTCGGACTCCTCCTCGTCCTCCGATACCACCTCTTCAGGGGACGATTCCTCCCCCTCTGACTTTGACCCAAACGGTACCGACCGTAAACGACGCCGTCGGGTTCGAACACCGACGGTACCGGCAGCTCCTACCAAACATACCAAGTCTTTAACGAGAGCGCCGAAGCGTCTCAAGACCATCGATACCAAGCAACACTCCAAGCGTCGGGACTGGGACTCCACTACCCATGGTACCGAGCCTTCCGGTACCGTGCCACGACACCGGCATAAGGACTTTCTTGCCGACCCTCCCAAACTAAAAAGACCAGAGAAACGCCGTCGAGACCGGTCCCCTGTTTCGAACTCGGATGCCTCTTCGGTATCGGCGGTACATGGTACCGTACACGATACCAAGCGAAAAAAACCATCTCTTTCCAAAACTCTGCAAACTACTAAACCCTCTTGCTATTCACGGGATGATCTCCAGTCCTCCATCGATTCTTCAGGCACGCAGAGTGAGTCTGATTCCTCGGACCCTTCGTTCCGTGAATCTCCTCCTAACGCCAATACACCAGACTCCGAAATCGATGACAACAATCTGACCTCTCCAGCGGCTGATTTCGCATCGTACTCAGATATGATTCGCCGCATTGCTACTGCTTTGGACCTTTCAGTGCACCAACCACCTCAGATTGTCACTGATAAGGTATATGAAGACATAGACGAGGATCAGAACCCTCCCTTACGTATGTCATTCATCCCATCACTCCTTCGCATCACTAAACAATCATGGGACAAACCGTGCTCCATACTACAGATGTCCCGTAGGGTTGAAAACCTTTACAAGATTCACGGCACAGAACTAGATTTTTTGACGAAACATCCTCCTCCCAACTCATTGGTGGTTGATGTCACTCAGACTAGATCCAGAGGAAGCGCTAATGCTGCTCCTACCAACAAGGAGGGCAGGAGAATGGACATTTTGGGCCGTCGTGCCTACTCATTTGCTTCCTTCACACTTAGGGCTGCAAACTACATGGCCGCGATGGCTGCGTACCACAAGCACCTATGGAACCGTGCCCTCCCGTCCCTGCAGGCGGCTCCGGCTGAGCTAAAACCTAGAGGTTTATCGCTGCACCAAGAAGCCATGGCTCTAGCCAGACAAGAACGGGTGACGGCCAGACACATTATAGAGGCAGCCTCTCGTAGCTTGATGACCGGAGTGGCCATTCGCCGCCACGCATGGCTCAGGTCTGCCAATATCAACGAGGATTCAAAGACCAGGATTTTGGACTTACCTTTTGATGGCACCGGTCTGTTCGACCCTAAGACCGACGACATTCTGGAGGGTCTGCAGAAGGCAAAAAAGACAGCACGCGCTTACTCTTCACAGCCATTTTATAAACAAAGATTCCCTTGGAAACGTCAACCATCTTACCAATCATCTTATCAACCTTACAAACAGTATCAAAACAAACAAAGATTTTACCCCTCACAATATACTTACCCGGCTCGACAACAAGACCAGCGCCGTCGCACTCGTCAACCCTTCAGGAAACCTGACCGAAAGGCCAAGCAGGGCTTTTGACTCCAATCTCTCGCCTACCTTTGGTTTGTCCACACGCTATTCCACCCGTCTAGCACCCTTTCTTCGAAATTGGCTTCTTATTACTACCGACAAATGGGTACTCACCATAGTCGCCCGGGGATACGCGATAGAGTTTCTCGAACTCCCTCCTCCACGAGTCGTCGTCACTCCTCCTTCTGCCGCTCTAAGAAAAGAAATCAAACTACTTCTTCAAAAATTGGCCATTTTTCAAGTTTCCCCACACCCAGGGGACCCAGGCTTCTTTTCAAGATACTTTTTGGTTCCAAAAAAGGACGACTCCTTCCGCCCCATTCTGGACCTCCGGGACCTAAACCTGTTCATCACTTACCGGCGCTTCCGGATGACTACTTTAGAACGCATCCTTCCACTGCTTCATCGCGGAGCCTGGTTCGTCGTTGTCGACCTCAGCGACGCCTACTTCCACATTTCCATCAGACCAGAGCATCGAAAATACTTACGTTTTTCTCTTGGCTCCGCCTGTTTCGAGTTTGCGGCCCTACCTTTCGGACTGTCCACGGCCCCCCGCGTCTTCACGAAATGCATGGCACCCGTAGCGGCGTTCCTCCGCACAAGGGGCATCGCGGTGTATCCATACATCGACGATTGGCTCCTCGTAGCCCCCTCAAAACATCTGGCAGAACTGCACACCAACACTACTCTGTCACTCCTGAGGAGTCTGGGCCTTCAAGTGAACTACAAGAAGTCAATGTTGAACCCGTCTCAGGTCGCAAACTACATAGGCGCAGTCCTCGACACAAGAAAAGCAAGGGCCTTTCTGCCACAGGACCGTGCAATCAAGATAGGCGCCCTCATCAAACACTTCACGCCCCTACGATCTGTCACGGCCCATCAAGCTCAAAGGCTCCTGGGCCTCATGGCCTCCACCACGTCCGTCATACCGCATGCCAGACTGAAGATGAGGTCGCTTCAGGCCTGGTTTCTCTCCCTATTCAATCCCATGGTAGATTCTCCCAGGATGCGCCTCCAAGTCTCCATCGAACTCGCGCAACAACTCCACTGGTGGACCAACCCTTACAACCTCTTCATGGGTCGCCCTTTCGCCCCACTCACACTGACTTCACGGGTCACCACCGACGCGAGCCCAACGGGTTGGGGCGCTCATTGCGACGGCATTCAAGTCCACGCTCGATGGTCTCAGCGAGAACAACGCCTACATATCAACAACCTAGAGCTGCTGGCGATCTTCAAAGCCTGCCGATCCTTTCTCCCCATCATCTCAGGCACGGCAGTACAGATTGTCACGGACAACACCACAGCTGCCTTTTACATCAACAAACAAGGGGGCACTCACTCCCCCCCTCTGTTGTATCTGACCGTACAGTTTTGGGAGTGGTGCCTGGAAAACCACGTTTTCCCTTCGGCGATTTACATTTCCACCCACGAAAATGCCTGGGCGGATCGCCTCAGCAGGACGAGTGCAACCATGCACGAGTGGACACTAGATCAGGAGGTGTTCCTTCTGATCTGCAGGAAGTGGGGATTTCCAACAGTAGATGCTTTCGCCACTCAGGACAACGCCAAGTGTGCGATTTACTTCTCCAGAGCAGGTCGGGGAGCCGGATCCCACGGCGACGCTCTCATGGTCCAGTGGAACGATCATCTGTTCTACATGTTTCCACCTTTTCCTCTACTGCTCCGGACCATTGTCAAAATACAACAGGACAATGCAGATGTAGTGCTGGTGGCACCCAGCTGGCCCCGTCAACCATGGTTCATGATGCTGACGACGATGGCTGTGGACTCCATGAGACTTCCGTCTCTTCCACGCCTTCTCTCTCAACACGACGGAGCCACGTACCATCCGGATATCCTCTCCCTGCACCTCACTGCGTGGAGAATCATTCCACAGTGACCACCGTCATCTCTCACTGCTGGAAACCTTCCACTAAGACTCTTTATAGTAACAAGTGGATCGCCTTCCAAAAGTATACTGCTCCACGAAACTTACCTGTCTCGCCGACCTCTTTGGAGGCGGTTCTAGAATTTCTGTCTTACCTCTTCGATAAGAATTTGGCACTCTCTACCCTGAAAGTCTACCTCTCAGCGATTATTGCCCATCAACCTCCTGACTCGGAGGGCGCCCTCCTCTTTAGACATCCTACAGTAAAGAGGTTTTTGCGTGGAGTGGCCCACCTACACCCTCCTCGAATAATGCCTGTTCCCCAATGGTCGTTACATACTGTCCTCAATTGTTTGACACGTCCTCCATTTGAACCACTCGCCACGACCTCAGCGCGTTTGCTCACCTTCAAGGTTCTCTTCTTGGTGGCAATAACGTCGGCCAGGAGGGCGTCTGAGCTCGCCGCACTGCGGGTGGACCCACCTTTCCTTCAGTTTTTCTCGGATAAGGTGACGTTGTACCCAGATGTTTCGTTTCTCCCTAAGGTTTGCTCCAGTTTTCATGTGCGTCAACCCATTATACTGCCTACCTTTTTCCCTCAACCGTCTACTCCTGTTGAGAAGAATTTACACCTGCTTGATGTTCGCAGGGCGTTATCCTTCTATGTCCAGCGGACTGCACCGTTTCGCCAGTCCAAACGACTCTTTGTCTCAACACATTTGCCTCACAAGGGTCATCAAGTGTCTTCCCAAACCATTTCAAAGTGGATTGTACAGACTATACGTCTGGCTTATGAACTAGCACGGAAGCCTCTTCCGGACGCTGTCAAGGCCCATTCAACGAGGGCTGTTGCCACCTCTACTGCATTTCTGCGAGGTGTGCCACTTCACGACATATGCAAGGCTGTGACTTGGTCCACGCCTTCCACATTTGCGTCCCATTACCGGCTGGACGTTCGTGCAAAGGAGGATGCTAGGTTTGGACGTGCGGTTCTTGCTGCTGTACTGCCGTGACGTCCCTCCACCTTTCAAAGGTAAGCTTGTTAATCACCCATTAGTGTGCATTCACAGAGGCCACGAAGAAGAAAGAGAGGTTACTTACCTGTAACTTTGGTTCTTCGAGTGGTCCTCTGTGAATTCACACTTCCCGCCCGTCCTCCCCTCTTTCCGTCACGTCTGTCTCTACTTGGAGCAGCAGCGGAATTTGGGAACTGAGGTAACCGTTAGGGCGGGCGGACCACGAGGGCTTGGGGGGAGGTCCTGAACGGTTACTTTTGTTCTAGAATATTCCGAGGCCTCTGCGCATGCGCAGATTTAACCCATTAGTGTGAATTCACAGAGGACCACTCGAAGAACCAAAGTTACAGGTAAGTAACCTCTCTTTTTTTGTTTAAAAATTCCACTACCCAATCTAGCACTTTTTTCAAATCACAAATTCCACAATGCAAGTGTTAAGCCAAGCATGATGATAGCTAATAAAATATAACATTTCTTAAAATTGTGATAATGGGAAAGTCTGTTGTCTATATTAAAAGCTATTCTGTGAAGAAAGCTTTGCATAGGTAATTAGAGACGGGCACAAACCACAAAAATTGTGGTTTGTAGTGGCTCATGAACCACGAACCATCCTAACTTTTTTAAAAAATGAACTACAAACAAGTTCAGGGTTTTTAAAAAAGTTTTTAAGTTTGTGCCTGGGGGAGGGGTAACTAAACCTACCACCACCACAGCCTGCCTGCCCCTGCTTCCTTCCCACTACCCCTGCTGCCTCCCTCCATGGTCCTGGAGCCACTTCCTCTTCCTCCTCCGTCGATAAGTAGGTCCATGTGCACAGACAGCAGGCCTGGCTCCTGGAAGGGAAGCCAGGCTGCTGTCTCTCAAGATGGTAGCAGTGGAGAATGAAAAGGAGGAGGAAACAATAGATTCGTGGGAAAGGAGAATTCCATTAGGTCCTAAAAATCCCCCCTTCCACTGATACCCAGTGTTAGAAAGAATACAAGACTATTGTTATCTCAACACACACAGCTAATGTCTGTGTGAGAAAATCACTCTAAAGTGGTTCTTAATTGAAGGTATGTGAGCATTTCCTTTTTATGGGGGGAAAAGTGCAAACACAGACAGTCATGTGAAAAAGAAAGTACATCCTCTTTGAATTCTATGGTTTTATGTATCAAGATGTAATAAATATCATTTGGTCTTTAGCAGGTCTGAAAATTAGGTAAATACAACCTCAGATGACCAACAACACATGACATTTTACACCATGTCATGATTTATTTTCCAAAAATAAAGATAAGGACCAGATTATTTTTATTATGTCCTGATATCTAAAACCATAGAATTCAAAGAGGGTGTACTTTCTTTTTCACATGACTGTATGTCCTTTACAAAGGACATGCCAATAACTGATGATATTTAATGACCAAATTTGGTGTTAATCTCATTTTCAGAGAATAGGTGCAGCTCTCTAAGCTCCAAGGGTGTGTGTGTATGGTCCTCATGTCTCTGGAAGTTGCCCACCCCTGCCCCAACACCCATTTTTAAGCTCCAGTATGATAGAATTAATATCACTGAAATCAGTGGGACTAGTTATAGGTATGGTGTTAAGAAGATGGTACTGTCGTATTTTCCATCATTGTTCTCTATTGTGCAGGTGAATTACAGGCCACCATCTGTACTGGGAATTGCTGTTCCACTCACAGAAAACTTTTACAATGCTGACCCAAGCAAGCCTAGAATGAGAGATTATTTTGAAAAATCTAAAGTAAGTAAGCAGTCATTGCTCCTGTAGAACCTTGGCAGAAGATGAACTATATAAACTTTGGGGTGCCTTCTAATTCTCAAATTCTTTGATTTTATGACATAAATGTTTTTAAATTATCTGTGTTATTGACTACATTGGCACACATTCTGATTTATTTAATTTATTTATTCAATTTATATACTATGCCATTAGTGCAAAAACTATGCTGGGTGATTTACACAAAGTTTAAACTTACAAACTCACAATACATCACAATAACAAAAATACAATTTAAAAAACAGCAGAGCAACAGACAATAATTAAACCGTAGATATGAATTATCCTGTAAAAATCTAAAATTGATTGAAAATATTTTTTTAATGGTTATTAAAGACCCCTTTAAATAATTTGGTCTTTACCATCTTTCTGAATGCAAGGAGGGAAAGAACCTGACACATCTCTGTTGGCATTTTATGCCAGAGACAAGGGGCCATAATTGAAAAGACAAATTCCTTTGTCCTCCCTTGATGCAACCACTTTTAACAACATGGATTGAGAGGAGCGGATGGACATATAGCTGATTCCCAGGAAAGATATTCCAACAAGTATCAATGTCCTAAACCATTAAGGGCTTTATAGGCTATAACGAACACCTTAAATTGAGCATGGAAACTAACAGGAAGTCAATGAAGGTGTGTCAAGACTGGTGATATGTGATAAAATTTACTGATCCAAGTAATCAGTCTGTACACCAAATTCTAGACCTACTAAGGTTTCCACACTGTTTTCAAGAGCAGCCCTATGCAGAGAGCATTATAGTAGTTTATTTTGAACTATGGTTGCTAGGCATTTCTAATTATTAACCCTGTGGCCTCAATCCAATAGTCTCAATTAGAGTAGATTCACTGAATCAATGGGATTTGCAAAATTGTTGACTTTCAACAGTTGAGTTAATGACCTTATTCTCATTGGGATCCACAGTCGAATTTAAGCTCATACACCTAACTTACAAAAAAGGAACACATAATCAAAAGTTATATCTAATACAGAGAGTAATTATGTAATCCTCTGACCAGATGAATGTTTGTGTGGAACCCAAAAGTTTGCATTAAACCCTTGTCACCAGAATGTGGTCCAGAGACCAGGCATTTTGCTAACATCTATTACAGATTCAGCCTCTGATACTTCTCCACATGTAGAGAAGTAATCAATTTTCACATAGTTCTTTGGGGAGAAAAATAATCAAAGGGCTTGGGTCCAGATCTGCATAACCTAGTGGTCAATTCATACCACTTTCTAAACTTTGTAGCAATAAGGTACACAAAGATCAGGATATATGTTGAAGGAGCTGGACAATCAGTTCATTATATACTCGAAGTGAAGGCAGT
The DNA here is from genome assembly GCA_037013535.1 of Intellagama lesueurii. Lineage (NCBI taxonomy): Eukaryota > Metazoa > Chordata > Lepidosauria > Squamata > Agamidae > Intellagama > Intellagama lesueurii. The sequence goes on from JBAJHW010000001.1 coordinate 26,619,642, forward strand.
TTATGAACTGTTAAGATCAGTTTGAAATCATCCTCACAGCAAACACTGCAAACAGCCCCTTTTCTACCCTTGGTGAAATGGTGGGGTGGAACACAGTTGACCATTTTTTCCTCTTAGAGAACAAAGGTGTCTTTCCTCCTTTGTATGCAGATTTGAATTTGGTCTGTTCCAAGTCTGTGTCACTTTTGCAAATGTTCAGTTATATAACCATTCTACCCTGCTTCTGCATTCAGGGGCAGATTCAGGGGTGGTGGCAAAAGGGGGCAAACACTTTGGTTTCTTTTGCCAGTTCTCCAACCCAGTTTGATTTCTTATCTACCACTCTCACTGCTATTGCTTCTGTGTTTCTCACTGTCTGTTTCTCCTTTTTTTTTTCTTTCTTTCTTTCCTTGACTTTAAAAAACAGCATTTTCATTTCTCCAGATGGCCAGTACCTGGCTATGTGAGCCCAGAGATGCACTGGGGAATTTAAGATGTTGGGCATGTCTGTAGCTTCACTCTGTAGGGCATCTGAACTAAAAGGTTAGAAAAAGAGAGCAAGAAAGGAAGGATGCAAGTATCTAGTAAAGGAAGAGGAATCACTGTGGTAGGAGAGAAGCAAGGAGAAAGAAAGCAGAGAGGTGCTGTGGGGACTGCTGGAGGTCATTTGGTAGCTTGTTTTCCCTTCCATTCATACCTAATTTCCCTAAAAAGGACTGGCTTTCTTTTATCATGACAGACAGTTAATATATAGCAGCATATGACTGTTATATAGCAGTAAATCAACTCTACTTAAAAGAGACTTATTGCTGGACATGCATTGGATGAAACGTTTGAAATACTAAAAAATCTCTCACCAACTATTTTCACCAAATTTGGATAGAAATACAAATAACATCCCATCTCATTCCACCGCTCATTAATCCTGTATGAGAAAAGTGATGGCTGAAAAATTGCTGACTGGATCAAAGGCCAGACTTGTTCAGTTTCAGTATTAATCTAAATTATTTAATGTTGTTTACTGTTTCTGTTTGTTAAGCAAAATTAGAAATGCCCTTGCTTATTTATTCTTTACTTCAAAATCTCAGAATGATTGGGAAAACTGAGATACATTTAACATGCATATTTTTCCACCACCACAGGCTACTGGGCGGTACAAGCAATGTGCTAACAAGACCAATAGAGAACAGTGTAAATGTACACAAAATATGAAGCTTTCATTCTCTGTTGCCTTTTCAGATTGTAAAGAGAAGGTAAGAGTCACATGCCAGAAAATTTGGATGAATTTCTTTCTTATTTAAAATATTTAAATAAATAGTTACACTGCTGGCTTATAATCATAGTATTTCTCACATGTAAACCAGTCTACTGGAAAGGCAGGTTGGTACATGGGTTAATAGCTCTTTAAGTTGCTTGCAGGGGTAGTATCTTGCTTACCAAGTGATTTGGTGAAGAGGCAAACGGGTAAGATGACAACTTGCTTAATATACAATTCCCTAATGAAACAAGAAGTTTTGTCATATGTAATCCTGTAATGCCATCTAGTGGACTATTTAATACATTGCTCTGATTTTTGCTATATCAATATTACAGATCACAACTTAATGTGACTGCAACTCAGTATTGGGATTACAACTCACATAGAATCATAGAATTGAGACCCTTTTGAAAAATGCCAACACTTGTAAATTTATGAAAAAGGCAACTGTAACACAGCCAGCAGGCACTTGTGCTATCATCTCAGGGGTCACACAACTGGTCATACAAATGGGAATACTTACATGATTTCTCTTCCACTCCACTTTTAGGGAATAGTATATTACCCTGTACTTCAAACACAATATCTCTCTCTCATTCAGAGGAAACTGCATTAGCCCTCCTATTTAGCAGAACTAACCCATCAAACACAGAGTCACGTTTATGTTATCCCATTTAAATCTATAAAGAATGGAAATAATATTCCTGAAAAGTTAATTTTTAAAAATATAATTGTTTTAATTACAGCTCTTTCTATATAACTTTTATTTTGAGGCTCTCAGAATGAAATTCCCTGTAACAAGACTTCCTCTCTATTTCACTATTGAAGATGAGGGTCATTCCAGGAACCTGACATCTCCTTATTTTATCACAATAACAGAAGTCAACAACAGAACAAACTGGAAAGTTTCAGGTAGGAAGCAGAAGAATTTGAGGACTCACAAGTACCCTTCCTACCTGAGAAATTCTCTTGGAGATGTCTTTCATGCTGTCCTATCTGTCATGTCATATATTCATTTGAAAAGGAAAATTGTACTCTCTAGAGCTGAGATAAAATAATCTTTAATTGCGTAAAAAGTTGTACTTTCAGATGCCACCTTGAACTTTTGTATATATTTTCTCAAACTCTGGGTGTTAGAAAGAATTGTGCAACTGTCTAGTGCATAGGACACCATCTAAGAAAGCTCACAACGCGTAGAAGGGAAAGCCACCTGGACATTCCCATCCAGCTTAGATGAAGTTTGAGCAGAGACTCTTATTCTTTCTGTAAGCCTTTTCTCAACACATGTGATTAGCCTATTGTCATACCATGCTCCTTCCTGCCACTTGATAGTATCTCATTAGGTGCGTTTTGATATCTGATTATAAGTATTAAAGAAGCAACTGTTACCTGTTGCACAACACATGCAGGATTATGGTCCTATAGGACCATATTGGTTTGAAATATATGGAAACAGATCCTCACAATCAACTGTGTGGCCCTTCATTATTTGCTGCTAAGAAAAACTACAATCTCCTTTACTTTTATACCACATATTATCCTGAACTTCAGACTGGAACCAGGAAGTTGTTTGCACCTTTTTGCTGAAAAAGAAAACAATTGTAGCTTTCATTTCCTCTGAAGGCGCAATTTCCAAATTTAATTGTATATTTGTTTACTCAGATGTAAATTCCTCTGAGTTTGATGGGACATAATCTCAAATAAATGTTTAGAGGACTGTACTTTTGAGATTGTAAGGTACAGAAATCTTCATGCTCAGTACTCAACTATTGTCTAATTCCAAATTGCAAAGCAGAAAATAAATGTTATTATTTATGGAAAGAACTGAGAATTTTTTACTTAAGACCTATACAAATGGGGGAATTTGGAGCAGTCTAGTTTGTGCTTAAAAGGTTCTTATCTTCAGTGTGATCTATTTTATCTCTCACTTGAATGATCCTTCTGTTCACAATGGAGATGTTCTCCTGTGAAAAGGGTTTACACAAGTCTTCAGATCACCAGCCTACTTGCATGTAAGTGTACCAGATTTACTCACAAGTAAGGTTTACCCAGTTTCCTCATTAGAAAGTTCACCTGGTTTACTCATGAGTAAGTTTACTAGCTTACTCACAAGTAAGGAGGCAGCAGTGGAGACAGCTTGTGGTGGCGGTACTGATGCTGGGGAAAAATATTGGGGTGAAGTTGGGGAGACATAAGTGAGGTAATCCCACCCTTTCCCTGCCTTTCTCCTCAGCTGGAGCTCTGCTGGGCCTGGGCTGCCTTGTGTGGGCGGAGGCCATGGAGTCAACATAGCTCCCTTCCCTGCCTGTTCTCACAGTTGTCATTCAACCACCTGAAGTGACTTTCCTTTTTTACAACTGCACTGTGTCAGTAAGGGAAAAAATTTTAAAGACAAAAATAGAGGAAGGGTTTTCTCCATCTTCCCTTTTAATGTCATAACCCACCAATTACGTACAGGGTTGTCACCTCAGATAACGCTGCCCACAGCTCCATTTGGGTGTAAACTAACTGTGGCGTTCTCACCTTGTGGCCCCTGTCTGACTCCCCAAACACAGAGCACACAAAGGCAAACCAATCCTCCTTTTCACCCGCTGCCACCAGTTGATCACTAAATCAACATACTTTACTTATGGAAGGATGAAGATGAAGGTCCAAACCTCACTGTCTTTTAAATAAAACAAGTTTATTGATTACAGATGTTTGATAATTAATCATAAGTAACTTCTACAGGTTTATTTATCATCAATCTCAACCTTCTATTTGTTATAACAGTATTTATTCACTCTTCTCACTAATCACACCTCAGATCTCCCAAATACCACTCTATCTCCCTCTCCACTCTCTCACTCTGACTGACTCCCTCCTTTTCTCCCTCTCTGACTCCGCCTCTTTATTACATATCTCTCGGCTCTGCCTCTCAGCACATTAGCCTGCAACATGAATATGCATGACTACTTAACATAATAAGGGTGAACGCTACACTAACCATCTGCACTGGCTACACAATGAGAGAATTAGGATCATGCTGAATCTACCAAAAATAATACCTGCCCTAGTGCTGTGCAAGAAAAATGTGTGACAGCTCTTAAAGGGGCAGAATGGGTAGATCTAGGTAGAAACATGTGTCTTAATGTGACAACGTTCAAGAGCTGTCATTCTAAGCTGGTCCTTTGCACACATGCAAGATCTGTTGTACCCACTGACCCTTGAGAACTGATAGAAGTAAAGCAATCCCTCTGTTCCTTTTTAAAATGTACTTTCCATCCTTGCTTCTTGCTGGCTGGGATATTCTGGATGTTGTAGTAAAAATGTGCCTTGTTTGAGCACAGAGGTAGCATTTCATAATGCATGGATCTGGATGCTCCCTCCTTTGTTTATAGAATTCAGTGTCCAGTTAAAAAAATAGAACTTGGAGAAAAATGGAACTACTAGTCACTGGCCATTTTAACTGTATTTTAGGTACCAATATAACATCAAGTACATTAAAAATGAAGAAATATTTGGAAAATGACCTTGACATCGAGCTATACAATCCAGATGGTTTGACAATAAGCATAACAGTAAGATTCTGATTAAATAGATCTTTTAGACAAAAAGCTCAAATGAGTATCCAACACTTAGTAGATTTGTGCATATTGTGATTTCATATGGACATTTATTGTCAAATGGATGCAACATTTCAGGTTGAATTCTCTATCCACTTGACATAAAATGTCCATATCCATGATGGCAAGGATTTAATATAACTGATGGTACAATTATTTTAACGTTTTAATAATTTTATTATTAATTTTATTAATAATATAATTTTAATAATTTTATTATTGTGTTGTCATTTGCACAATTATATACATGTAAGAGGCATTCTGGAAATCATCATGTGGGGAAACTGAGCTACACCATCTCACATAGCTGACCGAGGATTCTATCAATTAATTTATTTCACAATTGCGGGGGAGGGGACCCTACAGCTAAGGAATGACATGTTGAATGAACTCTCTCCACATTACAGTTAACTTTTTACACACACTTTTGTTTATTCAGAAATAAGTCAATCTGAATGAGAAAAGAAACAGTTATATGTTTTATATGTTTTTCTTACTCCTTTGATTTAAAAAATGGCTACAGTTTGATAAAACTTATGTGACATGTCGAAAAGCTAATAATTGTGCTGGAGGGCAGTATCACAGTGATATTGTTCCCTTGGGTCATTCTTCAACATCTACCAAATTAATACCAGGTAGTACGGATTGGAAAGTTTAAGTCTTTCCCTGCCCAGTCAGCCCACAAAAGAAACCACATCAGATGAATTCTAGATTAGATTCACAAGGATTAGTCCTTGGACAATCAAACGTTTTGATTGACAAGAAAAATATTTCTTTATATCTGCACAGTCCCTGCAGACATTTGGCAGCATCTGAAAGTCATAGGATCCGAAATATAGAAATAAACTATACCCTGATTTTGACTAAGCTGAACAGTCTCTGTTAATGCCTGTGGTTTCCCATTCTGGCTCCCTCAGTCCAAATAGCCTTGCCTTGTGCCAATCAGAGCCACCACCTTCTGTTTTCCTTCATTTTTTTCTAGGATACAGAAGATTAAAAGTTATTTGACATTGTCAGTTAACAATTCACAGTGCTCTTGAGGATTCTGATTGGTCATCCAGTCTTTTTTGGTCAAGCTTACCCTCCTGATGTTAACCCCTTACTAGCACTAAACCAAGACCGCAATAGATTATACGTAATGGCTAGGCAAAAGCTGTTACCCACTCTGCCCGCCCTATCACAGTATCCAAAACTCACTGTGGGATGTCCCATTGGAAATAGATGCCTTACAAGGCACTGGTTTTGGGACTGGAGAAGGAAAGAAACCTTGCATGCTAAATGCAACAATGCACTTAATTTCATAGAGTTTGGCCCTTTTTTTCAGTTTAATGTTTTGGTGATCTTCTTAACTTTCGTATGTATATTTATCATATTAAGTTAGTATTCTTGTACATCCTTGCAGAAATGTTATATTTCAGTCAGCCAGTTGTAAGTTTGCATTTGAGTCATGCAAAATTTATTTATTTATTTATTTATTTGATTTAATTTAATTTAATTTATATACCACCCATCTGGCAGCCAAGGCCACTCTGGGCAGTTTATTTTGCCATCAACAAAGTTCATTGCTTCACATAAATGTGCACAACCATGTACATTAAAAAAAACTGTAATTTTAAAACTACAATAAATATTATTATACATTAAAAAGTTTTTTTTTTCAACAGGGATCGGAGCTTTTCCATTTCAGGGTATCCACTATTCCCGGAGTCTCCTTTTGCAACTTATATGATGAATTTCAGGTATAGTTATTGGTTACTGGTGGAGGGGAGGCTACCAGAATACAGCACCCTATAACAACAATGAAACAGAGTACTTTTTGTTTTAAATTCTGAATAACCAAGGTGTCTATTTTTGTGGGTGTCTACTGCTCAGTTTGGCTGTGAAAAGCCAAGTTAGTTTCCTCTCTTTCATGGGTAGTTTGGAGCAGATACCAACACTGCAGAGTTGCCTGAAAGTTTGCCTGCATGTTATATGCTGTATCCTGTCCCAACTGGAGCTCGAAAATGAGAATCCCACAACCCTTCAGCCAGCATGGCCCAATAACTTGGCTACTACTGATCAATATTACTAAATTCCAAAGCAGTGTCCACCCATCCAACACACTGTGCAGCTCCAAACACATGTCTCTCCTCACAGGAAGATAACATTTTCTTCTTGCGCATATGCGTGTGCATGCACAGACACACACTCTTGCCCCTCCCATTTGCTTCAACCCCAGTTCCTAAACATGTGATCATAACAAGTGTGAAAGAACTAATATTAGCCAATAGCTGCTAGTTTTGAAATAAACCAAGGCTAGGATCTCATTGGACACCAGTGGAGCATAAAGCAATGTAGTTATGCAGGATCAGACCTTGCTTGAACAAGTGTAGCCATCATTGAAGCAATGATTGCCGTTATGAATATCCAACGCATACTTGTTCAGTAAAATCCCAGATACTTACCTGTGCAAGCAGTAGAAAAGTCAAACCATTCACCCTATGGTCCATTGAATGGATGCTTTGACTCAATCAGATGATTTTAGTCACATAGACAATCAAGCCTAAAGTATCTATTTCTGCTTACTGGCAGCATCTCTGCAATATTCCAGCAGAGATCTCTCCTAGTCTAATTGCTATCCAAAACCATTTTAAGTGGAGAAACCAGGAAAGGAAGCTCAGATTTTCTTTGTTTTGTTACTGTACTGTTAGCAATCACATCATGGTTACTACAAAGAATTTTACTTTTTTGGTACAATGACAATGAATTTCTTATTTTATTTTATTTTTGTCTGATATGCTTGCACAGACTAACATGGCTACCTCTTCTAAAGTGGTCTCTTTAGAAGACTAAAAATGCTTCAGAGTTTATTGTTTATTAGTGCCACAGCAGAAGTTTCTCCAACATCCTGGTATTTGCAAACTCGCTTGCTTTGTGTTTTGTGATTGGTCTTCAAAACTTAACGATGGAATTCCTTCGAAGTTTTATTCTTCAGACATGAAAAACTACCTCAGTCATTTCTCTTCAATATTAACATGCTTTCAGTTTTAACTGCAGCCTGTCTCTAATGTCTGTCTCTGCCTTCAGATCCTGCCCCATACTGCGGAGACCAATCTAGGCTACCTCCTGTTCCACATCATTTATATTTCCCAGCTCTCACCATCACTGATACAGGTGTCATTAACCTGCCATTAACACCTGCCAGTTCATAAGAAAGAATTTATGTTTATCATATTTTCTGTTGCAGATTTATGTTGACGATTCTCCACTGGCTTTTCCAGGACAGTATCTTATCAGTTGCATTACAGCTGTACTAATAGGAGGTATTATCTTTGTGGCATTTATTCTGCATGTGTATGAAATTCAGATAGGAACTCTTTTGAATAGGAAGTTCAGAAAAAACAAGGTGGCATCAAAATCCTCATTTACTACAGTTTCGGGCACTTCCACTGAAACTAGTGAAAAGTGAGAGTGAACAATAAAAACGATATCACCATTTTAGCAATTAACAATTTAATATACCAGTGATGGATAATTCTTCCATTTTACGTGTTAAAAAAAAAACCTTAGAAGTCTTTTTTAAAAAGATGTAAATAATTTTGTTTTTCTGTATCTTAGGAGAAGATATTTTTAGTTACTGTTCATTGTGATTTTTTAATTATTTCATTGTAAGAAGGTTTGATGTATGTGTAAATGTATGCATATATTTTAATACTTTGTGGGCTGAAGTTCAGAAAATCCCATCAGAGTGACATAGCCTTAAATGAAACTAAAAGTATAAGATACTACTAAATAAAACTGATACAAAATAAATAAAAATTAAAATATAATGTATTATTAAATACACACCCGTGTCTCTGTATAATTTCTGAATCTTATTCCTTGGTTACAGTTTCTACAGTAAATGCAGCAAAAGAATCGCAATAATTTATCATAATGTAAAAAAATCCTCTTAAAACAATGGAGGAAATATAAACACTGTGAGCTGTAAGACCACATTTTGCAGAAATTGTAGAAAGTCCCTCCTATACCTTGTGTCTTAGAAAACACAGGTTAAAGACAAACCCTCTTTAATTTTTTAAAGTCAAAGGGGGAGGAATTAAAACCTGCTCTGAGTTTTCTACACAGAGATGAATAATCATAGAAAACCATGGCTGCAATCACAAAGGAGTGCTTTATTGATAATTCCCTTTCATACTACGATTTTTTAAAATAATAAAAAAAGAGAGAGACCGAGCTTTAAAATGATTGTAAAAATACTGTGGGTCCAATATTAGGAATCATTGGTATAGATCATGACATTAGAAAATAATTGTCTAACAATGTCTGAAGTAGATGTCCACAGGAGTATGCTGCACTGATATTCACCTTTCACATCAGATTGAACATTGACAGAGAAAACAACAATTGTGTCAGTCTTTTGGGGTAACAAATGAGCAGTGTAATAAATATCACAGTCCTGGTTTGAGAAAGCCCTCAACAATGTACTACCTGAAACAGAGGCCTCCTATGGTAGGAGTGTCTGCCTATGTTTCCAGAGGATTTGTGGGTAGCTTATTTTGCTCACACAATCGGCAGAACTTGCGGGCTGTCATTATTTTCTCACCATATCTCTCACCCTCAGTGCTCTCCTTCACTCCCTCAGAGAGCCCAAAGAAAACCACTTCCCTACCTAAAACAATTGAGTATGAACCAGTAAAAACTAAAAAGTATAAAGACTAACCTAGAGAGAAAACTCGTGTTTTGAGTGAAACGATCGATCATTATTGCTTGGTGTTTTGTTTTGTTTTGAATTTTGGGAGGTTGGGTGGGGATAAGGATAAAAAAGAGCTGCTAGTCTTTTAGACAAGGGGTCTCCAAACTACTGCCCGCGGACCACATCCGGCCCGCCTTGCTGTTTTATCCAGCCCATTCTCTTCAGCCCATGGGCAGGCGGGGTGCATGCGTGCAGGTGGGGACCTGCGTGGGTGCATGTGTGCGTCTGTGTGTGCAGAGGGGTGGGCGGGGCCATCTGTGTGGGCGTGGGGGGCGTCCGTGTGAGGGGGGAATGCATGCGTGCGGCCACGTGTACGTGTGCACATTCCTTTGGCCCTCAAAAATATGGAAAATATATGATGTAGCCCTCATGCTCAAAAGTTTGGAAACCCCTGTTTTAGACCTATGGGCTCTGCACTATATGTACAAGCCAAAGAAAAAACAGCCACTGTGTAAAATGTCCCCAAAGGGGTTTTAAGCTCTTGAGGTTTTCAGTTTACAGATTCTGATAAAATATATCTACCTCAATCAAAGTGTGAAAATGCAAGATTTGGCTGGAAGCCAGAAATTTGATGGTATGTATGATTTTGCCTACAATATGTGGTTCTTTTTTGCCACATGCTATACAATTAAATTGCCATGTTTTCATTCATATAATGTGTGCATTATATATATATTTGAAGCCGTGGTGTGAGACCAGGGGCGAGAGTAAAGAACCTCTCGCCGGAGTGCCGTCCCTTCCACAGACAATGGAAAGGGAGATTCAGACCTCACCCACTCCAGCTCCTCGGAAAAGAGAGCAGTGGGGCACTGACACCCAAGACTGGGAGCAAAAGTTGTGCGGGTTAAGGATAGAGGAACCAGCCCCGGTGGAATTGGCGGGAACGGAGAGACAAAAGAGGGTGGAGATAGAGGCGGGGACAGCAGAGATAAAAGGGGGGACAGTCAGTTACCACCAGGTTGGGTCTGGCTGCAGGACCCGTGGACTGGAGTCTGGGAACGGCTGTGAGTGCCTAAAGAGGAGGTGGACTACTGCCGGAGGCGGGAGATTCCCCCCAGACCCTCATATTGGGGAGAAGCCGAGGCTCGGGAGTGGCGGAGGAGATTGAGGGAGGAAAAGGAGAAGGTAGAAAGAGAAAGGAGGGAGCGATTGGCATGGAGGGTGGACGAGATGAGGAGGAGAAACTATCGGGAGGACCCTGGGCGACCTTTTCCCCAACCAGAGATGACGGGTGGACAAACTTCGCAGAGGACAAAGCCATTCCCTTACTGGAAGGACAGACCACAGAGATTCTAAAAGACGAGGCGGTGACGGACTGGCCCGGCCCGTGGAATGCTTCAGGGACTAACCCATTCTTAAATGAAGCATGAAAACCCCTGTCAGACCCGTTGGTGACAGGCGACAAGTTATGGGACAATTTTATTGACACTGGACTCTTGTTAAATACTCCAATAAACCTTTTCCCTGTTTCAAAGTTAAGAAAGCCTCCTGATTCTTTTGAAGAAAAGATAGAACTCGAAGACGAACCCTCAGACGTGGGACCCGTGTGTTACATTCATAGGGGGCACCATAATCTTTTCAGTGCTTAGGGCCTGCGAGCGAAGACCAAAGTCCAGGTGAAATGCATGCAGGACTTCCTCTTCGCCGATGATGCAGCTGTTGTTGCCCACTCTGCTGAAGAGCTCTAACAACTTATGAATCATTTTAGTAAGGCCTGCCAAGATTTTGGATTAACAATCAGCCTGAAGAAAACACAAGTCATGGGCCAGGGCGTGGACTCACCTCCCTCTATTACCATCTCTACAAAAGAATTGGAGGTTGTGCATGATTTCGTGTACCTTGGCTCAACGATCTCTGACACTCTCTCTCTAGATGTCGAGCTGGATAAATGCATTGGCAAAGCAGCTACCATGTTCTCTAGACTCACAAAGAGAGTATGGCTTAATAAGAAGCTGGCATATACCAAGATTCAGGTCTATAGAGCCTGTGTCCTGAGTACACTCCTGTACTGCAGTGAGTCCTGGACCCTTTGTGCATGGCAGGAGAGGAAGTTGAACATATTCCATACGCGTTGTCTCTGATGCATTTTTGGTATCACCTGGCAGGACAAAGTTCCAAATAGAGTAGTCCTAGAACAAGCTGGAATTTTTAGCATGTATACATTACTGAAACAGCAACGTCTACGTTGGCTCAGGCATGTTGTGAGAATGGCTGACGGTCGGATTCCAAAAGATCTCCTGTATGGAGAATTAGTGCAGGGAAATCGCCCCAGTTTCAGTAATGTATACATGCTAAAAATTCCAGCTCGTTCCAGGACTACTCTATTTGGAACTTTGTCCTGCCAGGTGATGCCAAAAATGCGTCGGAGACAACACATTGTCTCCAAAGTCATAACTAGAGCAGGCCCATTTGAATCAGTGAAACTTATGGTGATACTGACTCACAAAATCCCCACTGATTGAATGGGCCTACTCTACTTGCGACTTATTACTGGATTTCTGCCAAAAAAAACCTGCCAATTACATTTAGGCAATAACGGGCTCAAATTAGAGGAAACCAGATTTAGGTTGAATATCAAGAACAACTTCTTAACTGTTAGAGCAGTACGATAATGGAGCCATTTACTCTGGGAGGTGCTGAACGCTACGATGCTGGAGGCATCTTATCAGATCTGCTTTGATTTGGATTTCTGCATTGAGCAGGGGGTTGGACTTGATGGCTTTATAGGCCGTTGCAATTCAATTATTCTATGATTTAATTATTCTAAGATTAACAGTATTAAAAGCTGAACATGTGTTTCTACATACTGCACCTATTGAGATAACATACCTAGATTCCTTCCAACTCAGTTATTCTATGATTGAACATCCTTAGTCCTGCAGAATACAGCACAAATCACCTGCCACTGAGCATAAAGCAAATCTACTTTTTTATTTACACTGTCCATCCTGGATTATCTTTTCTAGTCATGCTAAGCATGAGAAAGAGAAGGAACTATTAAAATTGCAGCAGATGCACTTGTTGAAAAAGCAGTGGCTGAAATCCTGTTACTTAACATAGTAAGTCATATTGTAGGCCCATTGAATTACTAGGGGGGAAAAAGGGACATGGTGGCGCTGCGGGTTAAACCGCTGAAGACTCTGTGCTGCAAGGTCAGAAGACCTGCAGTCATAAGATCAAATCCAAGCGACGGAGTGAGCCCCCGTCGCTTGTCCCAGCTCCCGCCAACCTAGCGGTTCGAAAGCATGCAAAATGCAAAAATGCGAGTAGATAAATAGGTACCACCTTGGTGGGAAGGTAAACGGCGTTCTGTGTCTAGTCACGCTGGCCAAGTGACCACGGAGGATTGTCTGCGGACAAACGCTAGCTCTATGGGTTGGAAACGGAGATGAGCACCGCCACCTAGAGTCGGACACGACTGGACAAATGGTCAAAGGGAAGGTGAGTCAACTCCACTGTAAGTTCCATTGATTGAGGCAGACTCTGTTGCATCAGGCTCAATAGGGTCTTCTTTCCCTACTGATTCTTCCCATGCCTGTTGCTACTAGAGTAGGCCATTTTGAATCAATGGAACCTATGGAGGAATTGAATCACCAAATCCCCCTGATTCAATGGGCCTACTCTAGTACAACTTTCTACACTAAGCAACAGGATTTCAGCCATTGTAGGCTAAAGGAATTAAATCAGACTGGCACCAGCACAGCAGCTCTACCAATAGAATAACAGTACAGTGGTGCCTCGACTTACGTACGTCCCTACTTACGACCACTTCGAGTTACGACCAGCTCCGGCCGCAAAATTTTGCTTCGACTTGCGGCCGGAGCTTCGAGTTACAACCAGGAAAAGGCAGGGGAAAAAGGCAGGGAATTCAAATGTACTAACCGTTGGTCGGCGAAGAGGCTGCTTCTTTGTAGCTCTTTCACCCCAACGGTTAGAGCAGGGGTCAGGGAACTTTTTACAGTACCTTTTACAGTACCCCCCAAAAACTATGGAACTTTGGAAGGGGAGCCGCTGCCCAGCCTTTCCCACAGAAACCCCCCCATCCGAGATCCCCTTTTCTCTCTTCTCCTTTGCCTTCGCGCACCCTGGGGGGGCCTCTGGGGTCTGCCCTCCCCCCTCTTGCCCGTAGACCCCCCTAAAAGAGGGGAGACCCCTCCTGCCACCCTCCGCTCCCCGAAGGCCAAGCTCCGGCTTCGACTGAGGGGGCCTCATCCGGCTGGAGGGTGGGCCAGGGAATGATCTGCTTACCTGGAAGGGTGGCCTAGGGGGAGGGCTGGCAGCCCCGCCCGGCGACGTCATTGGCTCAGGCGCCTGCACAGGTGGGGCAGCTGCGCAGGAGGAGGAAGGAGAGGTGGGGGCGGCTCCGGATTGCTGCCGGGCGCGGGAAGCCGGTGCGCCCCCGCCCATCCCTGGTGCGGGTCGACTCGCAAGTCAGCTGCTCCAAAGCTTCCTCGGAAGTAAGTGCCCGCCCCGGGGACCCACTGGCTCAAACCCAGCGACTCACGAGTAAGGGCCGCCGAAGGCCCTGGGCTGGGCTGCGGCACGCGGGTCAGACGGGCTCCTCCGGGGACGGGACGTGGGGCGGCCCTCAATGTTGAAAGCATGTATATACTTAACTTCTGGAATTGTAAAAGGGCATATCTTATATATTTTAAAAGGGAATTAAACTGAAATAAGGGATCATTAATCAGGGTAAAAGGGACGTGGTGGCGCTGTGGGTTAAACCGCAGAAGCCTCTGTGCTGCAGGGTTGGAAGACCAGCAGTCGTAAGATCGAATCCACGCGACGGAGTGAGCTCCCGTCGCTTGTCCCAACTCCTGCCCACCTAGCAGTTCGAAAGCATGCAAATGCGAGTAGATAAATAGGTACCACCTCGGTGGGAAGGTAACGGCGTTCCGTGTCTAGTCGCGCTGGCCACGTGACCACGGAAACTGTCTTCGGACAAACGCTGGCTCTACGGCTTGGAAACGGGGATGAGCACCGCCCCCTAGAGTCGGACACGACTGGACTAAATGTCAAGGGGAACCTTTACCTTTACCTTAATCAGGGTAAAGGCATAACACGGTGGTTTTTAAGGTAAATTGAAGCTAGATATAAGGATGGGGCAAAACAAATAGTACTTAATGAATATACATTAGATATGATATTGATATAGACATGATAGAAAATATGGAGATAGAAATGGCTAAACAATTATATAAAGAAAATCTGTATAAAATGCTTTAGATAATGTCTATTATGTGTTAGGAACCTACTCAGTTATTATTGGTATAAAATACAAAGTTCGTCGGTTAAATCACCTCAAAATTATACAGATTTGGAACCGGAATTACTTTTATTAGGTATGTTTCTAGAGGATTTTGAGAACATTGTATACTCTGAGAGCAATATTATGATAGTAGCTAATATTGTATACTAAAATACACACATGAACGGTTTAAATGTTTAAAAATGTATAGATTTAGAAGAGACAACTAAGACACCAAGACACAAAAAACAAATACAGGTAATTATAAGCAACCAATGTAATATGATGTTTAACAAGCACGAATTGAATGTAGATATATTGAAAAACTAATAAAATGTTTTTAAAAAGAAAAAATATATATTTAGATACATTTAAAATGGCAGAATAGATGAAAATAAAAGAAGCAAGGGTTCTCTGCAATGGCTTTCAATGCCACAACCAAATATGCCACAGGGCTGTCATCTCAGAAAGCACCACCCACCACTCTATTTTGGTGTGAACTAACCATCTGCATAAGCTACAGAACAGAATAATTAGGAGTGCTCTGAATCGCACACGCACAAAATGTAGCCCTATCCCTGTGCCAAAATGGGGCAGGATGGATTGCTCTAAGACATGTTTCGATGCTGTAATTTGATTTGAACCAAACAGCACCCAAAGCAATCCAAATAGCAACCTATGTGCCTATCTGGAGGTACTCATAGATAATGGACTTTCAGTGTGTTGATTACATACACATCCTAGCAATACAGTGATTAATTCTTTATTGGATAAGCATGCAGCTGTCTTTGAAGTGCAAATGATTTGTTTCAAAAAATAGCTCGCCACCACCACCTTATGAACTTCTGGTTCTGAGGTCAGAGTTTTGCTGAAGGAAGAAAAAGGTTGTAACTTCCAAATGGTCCCTATGCAGCGAGCACATTTTGTATAACTTTTTGTTATCTGTTATTACATGTTTTTATGTTTATATGATTTTATCTAACAATTTTTTTTAATGGGAAGGTATGCTAGATGGGATTCCCTTTTTCTAACCATGCTGGCATAAGCTGTTCCACCTCATCAGCCAAGAAGAGAGATGCTTGTGTCATAAATTAAAATTACATCGTTTTAATTTGCCCACATCCACTTATGTCCAGGATCAGCTGAGCAGTGGAATGATTAAAGCACTTTGCAACTAAGAATTTATTGATGTGCCATCAGATTGCTTCCAGCTTATGGGGACCCTGTGACTCAGTACCTACAAAGGGGAACATGAATACAGATGATGAATTTTGAGGCATAATGGATAGTTTTTTGCAGGCTACTCTTGGTGCCTCAGAGGCTTCTCTACCCTTGTTTTGAAATTCGAGTACTGAGGCAGAGGGGGACATGTATGCAATCCTATGAAAACACACACTTCAGCTTCATTTCACTGTGGATTCAAAGGTCTATTTGAACATTTGTGAGAGGCAGAGATATATTTTTGAGTGCCAAACCCTCCCATGTACTGAATAGCTCACACGTGGCTGTCAGAGCCTGAGGAAGAGGGCGTCCTACAAATACGCTTCTAAAAAATTATAACTGTCAGTGAGATAAAACGCTTGAGGGATACAAGGGGAAAAAACATAACTCGGTTTTTTCCTACACTGTACGAAAAATGTCGTGAGTGAAGTGCTCTGTTATGACTCAAGCAACAGATAATAAATAGTGAGAACACATCGTTATGTCCCTCTTAACTGAGCTAGGTATTAGGTTCTTTACAGTTTCAAACATGACTCCTTTACGACGTGGATTGTGGGCTGTTTCCCTACAAGGAAACCCTCCCGTGCTACCTCAGTAGTCAGTCATGGGCAAAGCGCGCCTTTCTGTGTCTCCAAGGCAGCAGCGGTCCCACAACCCGCTCCGTGAAGGCTGCTGGCCCTTTAAGTGCTCGCGGCCGGCCCGTGCCGCCCTTGGCTAGGAGACCCCGCGCCTACAGTGAGAGGTGAAACCAAGATGGCGGCCGTGCAGTGACTGAGCCTGAGACAGAAGGACGTGAGCGGCCAGCGCCTCGACCACCTCCTCCGCTCGCGGAGGGGCTTCGCTCCCTCGCCGGGTGCTCGGGACGGAGCTGACGACGCGGAAAGAGAGAGAGGAAGCTCCGTCTGAGTAAAGTAGCAGGGAGAGGCGCGGGAGCAAGAAGAACATGGCGGCAGCGGCGGCGTCGGGCTGGAAGTACAATCGTCGCTGCTCTTGAGGGGCGCTGATGGGGCTGCCGGGGTGCTGAGACCGCCTGCGCGCCCAGCCCACTCGGCCTGCTTCCTCTCCCCGCCCCATCTGTGCAGGCTGCGGCGTCCTCCGCCCTCAGCTTAGGCCGCGGCCTTCTCTGGGAAGAAGCGGCGCCTCCGCCTCGGTCCTTGAGTCTTGACCAGCCGAGAGCACAAGAGGGGGCTTCGGGCCTGGCCCTTCCTTGCACAATAGGGCAGTCAGAGGACGAGCCGATCCCCTCTTCGGTGCTTCCTTCTTTCCCCTTCCCTGCCCCATCTCCTTCTGTCACCCCTGGTCACAGCTCCCGGTTGTGCCCTGGCTTTTCCTCCTCATTAATTTGGTATTTTTACCTACCATTCTGTGGGTGATTGGTGTAACTAGCTAATCTTTCCCGCTCTCCTTTCCTGTCATCGATCTGCTTCCTCCTCCCTTCGTTCCTTCTCCCCTGCTACTTGTCAGTTACCTCAGATTTTCTCTCTTATTAGTGCCGGCCTTGTTGGCGAATTTTGGCATTCCCATTGGTTTGCTACCTGTGTAATAGCTACTCCTTCCTATTCTTATATCTTTCCCTTTATGTCTTTTTTTGTTCTGTTTCTTTTCAACGGTAGTTTTGCTACTTCCTCTTCTCTCCCATTCTGTCTTGCTGCTCCTTCACTGCAAAACTTCTGGCCTCCCATTTTGCATTGGCAAATCCCCCCTTTTGGGGATGATGAGGCAGCTAATTTAGCAGTGGCAGTAAAGACAACTGTTTGTGGTATCGTGTGGGACTTTTACTCCCTTTCCTGCTCCCCTTTATTGAGGGGGGCAAAGCCCCCCATCGCATTTCGGCTTCCTTGACTCTCTAGGCCTTTGTGGTGTGCCAAGAGACAGGATGACTGATACCCGGAGGAGGGTGAAGGTTTACACTCTGAATGAAGATAGACAGTGGGATGATCGAGGCACTGGACATGTGTCCTCTGGCTATGTGGAAAAGCTGAAGGGCATGTCCCTGCTTGTCAGGGCAGAGAGTGATGGTAAGTATGTCTGAACACGTGTGTATCAGAGGTGTTTATATCATGGGTGTATGGTAGTTACATGTGGATCTTAAATATAAATGTTACATAATTTATTCAAAAATTTGGAACCGGGTAAGGATTATTCTCCATACATTGCTGTTGGCTGGGATGTTGTTGTTTGTACTGTCCAAGTAACATTGTCCATAGATGGTTGATGTTTGGATTACAGTCCCTTCTCTAAGGAGAAAGGCAGGGTAAAAATATTTTAAATAAATGAGTTAAATAAATATCCAGGAGTCAAATAAATATCCAGAATTATTTTTGCACATAAAACATTTTTAAATTATTATGTGTCATCAAGTCGCCTCCAACTTATGGTGACCTGATGAATGAGTGATCTCCAAAATGATGTGTCCTCAACATTCATGCTCTGCTTTTGTAAACTCGAGGTTGTGGTTCCTTTAGGGGCAGTCATTCCATCTCATATTTGGACTTCCTATCTTCCTGCTACTTTCAGCCTTTCCCAGCATTGTCTTTTCCAGCAAATCTTGCCTTATGATGTGCCCAAAGTTACTTTAAGGTTTATCCTACAAAATTTGATTATGCAGCTTCATTGACCAAGTAATTTTTGTATTATACTTGTCAGACGTTAGCACTGAATATGAAAATGAAACTTTGTACATTATCAATATTTCCAGTCTTCTTTGTATCTTTTGTTTCTCAACCTATCAACTTTTTACAAACTATTTTAAATAACTTCTGATGGAAGTTAAATAACTTCTGTTTTATTTCATGGCGAAACATTTGCAAAACATAGGTTACATGGGTTAATTTTAATGGATATCAAATCAGTATTCTTTAGAATTAATCTTTGTGGTTTCTCCATGATCCTCATATTGTGACAATCATCTTACTTTTCTTCTTTTAAGTAGTCCTTCCTTATATACTGTGGAGTATTAATAGCTTGTGGTCAAGGAAATAAATTGCCATTCTCAAATATAAGTTTACATGGAAATCTCTGTTGGCACCAAAATCTTTTACGTTAGATACTTTGTGAAGGTACAACATGAATCAGTAAGTTGATTGAGCTATTGCAAATTGCACTTAAAATTCTTTGTTATGTTGATAGTGTTATTATTTATCAAGGTCATTTTTAGATGTTTAAGCAAATAGCTGCCTGTAGTATATTTCCTATTTTTTGTTGTTATTTCCCTTTTTCTAAAAATGAGAATAAGTGAAATTATTAGTTAGTTAGGTATGTGCCCTCAAGTCAGAACTAAATTGTTATGATCCTAATAGGGCTTTCAAGGTAACTGAGATATGTAAGGAGTGGTTTTTACCAGTTCCACTCCCCCAGTGAGTTTCTGTGGCCAAATGGAAATTCAAACCTGGGTCTCTGGAGTCCAGCACTCTATCCACTACATCACACTGGGTATGAAATTATTACACTAGGTGACAAAAGACTAAATAACAAAGCAGTGCACTGAGCTTATGTCTCTTAACTTGAAAGTTAAGTGTCATTGGGTTCAGTGAAACCTGCTTCTAAATGAATACATAAGATGTTTTTACAACCAGTTTCTCACCTTGTGTACTCTTCATTAACTCCATTTGCATCCTTCTGAACAAACATTTCTACTTGTATACCATTAATATTAACTCAGATGTTTAGATAAAATCTGAGTGGTATTTAGTATTTTTAATAGAAAAATACTGTTTGATAATAACTGGAAATGTGCTTCCTGTTATCTGACTTTCTATGTTTGTGTACAAAACATTTAAAAATATAGTTTAAAAACAATTATTTAAAGAAAAAAAGCAAAGTGTGCTATTTATATACTGTCCTGTGGTACTTAAAACACACTCTGGGTAGTTTACAGTTTAATTATGCAGGCTATGCATGCGCTGCCCCCAGCTAGTTGGATACTCAGTTTACCAACCTCGGAAGGATGCAAGGCTGAGTCAACCTTAAGATGTCTACTTGATCCCATCAGAGTTGAACTCAGATCGTGAGCCAGAGCCTTGACTGCAGTCCTGCAGTTTAACCACTGTGCCACAATATTTTTAGTCTAGTTAGTATAGTCATATCAATAACATGTAAATTTTTGTCTGAAGCACCTGACATTTTACTAGTTTTATTGATTGTTACATAAGATCAAGTTGAATACAGTCCCACAACCATGTCTTGAACAGTGGCAGGCTTCAAAAGCCTGTTTATGGAGCAAAGTAAGCAGCAGAAAATAAGAAGCTCATAATGTGCCATAATGATGGACTAGGTTTGGTTGTTTGTGTCACGGAATGTGCCCCAGACACAAGTAGAATGGGTACGTAAAAGTCATGTAAAATACAGTGGTGCCTCGCTAGACGATTGCCTCGCAGGACGAGGAAATCGCTAGACGATGCCTTTTTGCGATCGCTACTGCGCTTCGCAAAACGATGTCTCCTATGGGGAATTTTCGCTAGACGATGAGGTTTCCCCATAGGAATGCGCCGACTAGTGGTGAAAAGCTGTCAGTGCAGCTGTCAGTGCATTCCGACGGGGACCCTCACTCGCTAGACGATGTTTCCCTATGGGAAATTTTGCAAGACGACTGCGTTTTCCCTTGGAACGCATTGAAGCGATTTCAATGCATTCCAATGGGAAAACGTGCTTCGCTAGACGATGTTTTCGCTAGACAGCGATCCTCGTGGAACGGATTAACATCGTCTAGCGAGGCACCACTGTACATAAAGTAGAAAAAGCTTGAAGACAGTGCTTTGTAATTCTCAAGAATGTCTTACTCAGATTTGCTGTATATTTTGTTCCACCATTTTACTGAGGACAAGAACATGAAAAACATGTTTTATAGGTAATCTTTGACCAGTATACCGCATGGTGATAGGTTCTCAAAAAGGTTTAGGAGGAGAGCAGACTTTCAAGATATGAATACATGTAAATCTTGTACTTGTCTGCATTGCATTGTCTTGCTCTCTTTTAAGCCATTCACAGGAAATAGTAATTCTGTTGTGTCTAAACAAGATGTAGACTTTATTTACTGAAATTCTTATGTGTTTTTTTCCAGCAGGGAAAAATAAAGGATGATCCTGATATTTGAAATAAGGATACTGCGTTAAGGAACCATTCACATATACTCACTCACTCACTCACTCTCTCTCTCTCTCTCTCTCTCTCTCTCTCTCTAATGTACAAAGTTTACAAGAGCTGAACAGGGCAGTTGAGGACAGGACATTTTGGAAATCATTCATTTATAGGTTGCCATATGTCTAAGTTTATTTGACAGCACATAAGCACAACATGGTGTAAGAGTGGGACCAAATGTTGAAATGGGACCAAATTTAATGTCAGTTAAACGTCAGTTGGGACGTGGTGGCGCTGCAGGTTAAACCGCAGAAGCCTCTGTGCTGTAAGATCTATAGATCTGCAGCTGTAAGATCGAATCCACGCGACGGAGTGAGCACCCGTCGCTTGTCCCAGCTCCCGCCAACCTAGCGGTTCGAAAGCATGCAAATGCAAGTAGATAAGTAGGGACCACCTTGGTGGGAAGGTAACAGCGTTCCGTGTCTAAGTCGCACTGGCCATGTGACCACGGAAGATTGTCTTCGGACAAAACGCTGGCTCTATGGCTTGGAAACGGGGATGAGAACCGCCCCCTAGAGTCGAACACGACTGGACAAATTGTCAAGGGGAGCCTTTACCTTTACTAAGCTTCCCAAACTGCTTTCAGGATAAAATTCCTGGTTAGAGGAAAGAAAATATGTTCTAGAAAGTTTAGGAACTGATTATTTCATGACTTTTTATTAAAAGAACATAACAACCAAGCTTTTAAATTAGGCCCATTTTTTAATCTTTTGTAAAAATCTTTCTATGTTCCTAAATCAGTTTCAGTCAAGCTCCTTTATCTTTGTATAATAAGGTAATAGACACAACTGAATACACTGTGGTGAAGGTGTTGATTGTTTCGTTATTGACTTATTATTTAACATTGGGAAAAACACCTGTTAGCTAAAGATGAGAAATGAATTTAAGTGATTCATTCAAATAGTGACTTAAAATTGAATTCTATTTCTCTGTACATGTGATTTCCTCACTGTTACTGCCTTCAGGTGCTCTGCAAAATTCCACAGTGGCTTAGCAGATAAAATTGTAGAGGCTTTTTAGTGACACTGGAAATATAAAAAGATTTATCTTTTGTAGAATGATCTGTTTGTAAAATCTGGCTAAGGATTTGAAATAGTTTTCTGCTCCAATGTGCTGTATAATGGCACAGCATCATACCATATAGTGGTCTGTCAGTGAAAGTTAGAGTACTAGCTCTGCCTTATTTCTAACCATGACTGGATGGTTATCTCTTCACTTGCTGTACAAAAATATTGACAGCTTTTTTCTTATGCTTCCTGAAGGATTTAGAGGAGAGATGATTTGTATGGTTTATGTGCATTTTCCGTGTGGGATGCTTTCCTACAATAATTAATACCTTGAAGCCTTCTTTGGCAGGTGGGGGGAATAGGAGTATTGAAAATATTGGTCTAAGAAAGTTTGCTTTGCAGTCTACTTACAATAAAAATTGGTAGAACAATAGCCAATTCATGGTAGTTTTAACGCAGTGGTCCCCAACCTTTTCCCAACCGCGGACCGCTTGGAGGGGGTGCCGCGCCTGCAGGGGGCGGAGCTCTCGCGCATGCATGTGCACATCGTGCTCGCGGGGGCCCCGCTCGCGCACATGCACAGGGCGTGCTCGTAGGGGGCGGAACGTGCTCGCTTGCATGCACGCAATGGTGCTCGCGGGGAGTTAGGAGATCTGTGTCCGTGGCCCGGTCCTGGATAGGCCGCTGCCGGGTTGCAGACCAGGGGTTGGGGACCTCTGTTTTAACGGACTTCAAAATTGCATTTCAGTTCTTTACAACATATAAACTAGCTACTTCCAGGCTGCTTGAAAAATTAGTAGTTCTGAATTGTTTTTCAAATCCATTACAGTTAATTTAACTTGAAGTACATAAAATACAACTTTATTTGTATTGGTGGTAGGAAAATACTCACTAAATACAAATACAAACCTTTTGTCCTTTTCTTCAGGTTCGCTTCTTCTGGAATCAAAAATCAATCCAAATACTGCATACCAGAAGCAACAGGTAATAATCAAGGCGATAATATTTCTCTCTGTAGCTAGAATTTTAATGGCTTCTCGTCTTCTCAAGGAAGACTTCTAGCCTTCCTTCTCAATTTGAAGATATAGTTTTTGGGCTGATAATGTATTAATTGTTGCATCCTGGGTTGTGAACAGCTTCTGTGACTCAGAGTGTGTTTCTTTTTTATATTTCACTGGTAATACAGAGAGAGTGACACAGTTGTTTACATGGCCAGCCTATTGTATTGGTACTGTTATAACTGAATTTTTGTGGTCTGAAGATTTTCAAATCTTTTATTTCAGACTTAGGGATGTACCATTTGGATTTTTTGGACTCTAAGTCCCAGAATTCTCTAAGAATTCTCCAGGTAGAACTCTGGGAGTTCCAGCCCACAGGTCCATACCTGATTACACCTACATTTCACTTACCTGGAGCAGAGGTTCCATAGCTGTCTTGGGCCTAGTTCCTGTAGTTAATGTACACAAAAGGAAACTGTCATAGTGCTTTCTTGACATTGGAGTTCTTTGGGAGTAGGCCTGAGACAGCCATGGAACCTCCAAGTTAGGCCTTGAGTGAAAGGTGTGGGCTGGAATTTCTACCTGAAAAATTATTGGAGAGTTCTGGAAGTTGGAGTCCAGCAAACCCAAAGAGCACACATCCCTATTCAGTCACTTTTATAGGAGCCTCATAAGTTAGGTGCATTTGCTAAATTAGTTGCAATAAAACTGAATAATATTCACCAGAAGGCTCAGTAGCATATGGGTGAAATCAAAAAGTATTGCTCTGCTGATGCAATGGTGCCAATGGAATGGGGAGAAGTATAATTTTCAGCAATTCCCTGTCCTGCCTATAGTACACATTGCTACTCTTATCAGCTCCAAAGGGTTGAGAGGGCATGGTATGTGGTCTTGTGTGTTTCCCTTTGTGTTTAGGGGGATAATATGTAAAGCTTTTGATTGCAATTCCATGCAAACTGCAATTTCCTGTTGCATCAAAATATAAAATACAGAGGCAATTCTAAACAAAGTTCATACAAACATCTATTACAGTTTGATCCTCTTTTTTAAATTAACTGTCGTTAAAGCACAGTTTCTACATTCAGAAGTAATGGGAAACTACAGTTTGTTTAAACTGATCAAAAGCTTTGAGCATTCTCTCACAGGTGAAAGGAGTGGGGTTAGTGGGGAGCATACAAACTCAAGATTGCACCTGTTTATCCACATTACAACAAACCATAGTTGGAGTCAGGTCTTAGTGTTAATTCAAGCCATGAAAACCTTGAGAGCAGGGAAGTGTCTTCCTAAATATTTGGTAGGGAATTAATGTGGCATTACACACATAGTTTAGCTAGCGGAAGTATCTTTTTAGCTTGTCTTGGGCAGTTGAAACAGCTACTTATATCTGGTAAAAGTAATGCAAAGATTTGAGGTTTGTATTATTTTCTTGTCCTGCTTACTTCCAGCCACTTATACTGATAATTATATGTATCTTTCTGTAGTTTAGTAATAGCTAGCTTTCTGTTAGCCACTTGGCAGACTGTACTGAACATACAAATTCTTGAAAGTGGCACAGTTTTATGATTTCAGTAAAACCAGAATCTCTGATTACCTTGAAGATTAAAACGTTTATTATGGTTTGTCAACTTTGTGTTCAAATTAACAGGGTGGATAAAAATCAATGATTACATTTTTTAAAAATTTAAATATCCAATTTTTAAATTTAAATAATGATTTAAATCAAATCCACCCTGGAAATTAATAGATTGATTTTTAATAATCTAGGATAGGGGTCTCCAAACTATGTCCCGCGGGCCACATTCGGCCCGCCTTGCCTTTTTATCCAGCCCGGGCATAGGAAGAGGAGGGAAAGGGGACCCAAGCAATCCCCCACCTACACTGTCTTTGCAAAGACAGTCAGGCTTTGCTCCTCTTCCTATGCCTGGGCGGAGATAGGAAGAGGAGTGAAGCCTGACAGAAGCGATCTCGTACCCCCACTGTCTTTGCAAAGACAGCGGGGGTGAGGGATTGCTTGGGTCCCCTTTCCCTCCTCTTCCTGTGTCTGAGTGGGGATAGGAAGAGGAGTGAAGCCTGATCTAAGCGATCCCCCACCCCTGCTGTCTTTGCAAAGACAGCAGGGGTGGGGGATCTCTTGGGTCCCCCTTCCTTCGGCCCTCAAAAATGTGTAAAAGATATGATGTGGCCCTCATACTGAAAAGTTTGGAGACTCCTGATCTAGGATATACATGACTTAAAATAGTCAGCTACCTCATATGTGATTATGCTGTGTTAAAAAGCAGTCACCACATTTTATATCACATACTTCACTGGACTTAAAGAATTAGGTATGTGTGCCTTGACTGGGGGAAAAAAGTGTATGTTTCTTGCTAAAGTTTACAAAGAGCATGGTCTACTTTGAAGACAAACAAGCCTTATTCGGCATAAGCTTCCATGGACTGTACACTACTTTATAACATTCATCATCATGCATCTTATGAAATGGACTACGGTGCATTAAAGTTTATGCCCCATAAAATGTTTCAGTCATCTAGGTACTACATGGCTTTTTGTGCTTTTGTCACAACAGGATAGGATCCACTACCTCTTCGCAAATCAGAGAACATAGTAGCCATAAGTCTTCTCCCACCTTATGGATTGACAGCTAGTTAAAAGACATGAAAGAACATGTGTAGAGAGATACATTAATTGTGACTTATAAGATCCAGAAAGATCTGGAGTATTTTAGTATGATAGCTGTAGAGGAGAAACAACAAAGGAAAATAATAGGAACACTTGAAAACATACTATATTACCCTAAATCTTATATGGGGCTGGCCCCCTCCTCCAGCCTTTTGAGCCGTTTCAGGACCAGCTCTAGAAGGTTTCCAAGCTCTCTGGAGCAGGTTTTTGGGGTGCATGGGAGGAAGCAGCAGAATGGAAAATTTACATCTCCTGCCTCTACTGGTTTCCAGTCAGTGGAAGTCCTGAAGTGGCTCCTGCCCCTTGTTTTAGACAAAATACTGTAATGAGACTACCCGAGTTTGTGATGTACTTATTTACAATTAGAATCCTATTGTAGATTTTCCATGCATAAGGAAAATCATGTGAGTCATGTAAATCGTGTAAATCACAGCTCATTAAGAAGATGCTGGTTGCATTCCCAAGTGTGCGTGCAATGAGGTGTTTGTGCCGAGATACACAACCAGGATCTTGTTAATCAGC
Source organism: Intellagama lesueurii (assembly GCA_037013535.1). Taxonomy (NCBI): domain Eukaryota; kingdom Metazoa; phylum Chordata; class Lepidosauria; order Squamata; family Agamidae; genus Intellagama; species Intellagama lesueurii. The sequence goes on from JBAJHW010000001.1 coordinate 26,646,030, forward strand.
TGCAATTTACTTCCAAGGCCTATACAATTTCCCTTGTGAAAGTATATTGCGGCAGTAGGAATCTGGCCATTATATGCAACAAATAGAGAGCAGAAAGGAGTTCAAAAGCAGCTGTAATTATAAGGGTAGGTAGCTTTTGAAGCAGGGCTAAAATAGAATGACAACAAGTAGGTGCTCATTAATGGAAAGAAAAAATGGAGAGGATTGGATATTTATGAAAACTTTACCTTTTCTCAAAAGGCATATGCAAATGAGATGCTGCTGGGTTGACAGTTATAATGTGGTACAATTTCATATGAAGCGCTCACAACAGTTATTCTGTAAAATTTGTAAATGTGCCGTAGAATGTTATAATACACTTAGAGTATATGTGTGTGTGTGTGTGAGAGAGAGAGGTTCTGATCAATGGTAACTGAATTTCAAATATTAAAGGCTGGCTTTAGTACACTGTACTGTTTGTGTCTGTGAATGCCAGCCCAGTATACGATTTCTTAGGTTATGTTTTTTCTTGATATCTCACATATAATTTAAAGTGCAGGTGAAACATTTTAATTTTATATGTTCTAAAGTCTTAAATACAATTGTAAATATAATGTTTTATTTTCAAGGACACACTGATCGTGTGGTCTGAAGCAGAGAACTATGATCTGGCGCTTAGCTTTCAAGAAAAGGCTGGATGCGATGAAATATGGGAAAAAATATGTCAGGTAAATTGTCTCTCTTAACTATTTTGTGCTAGTTGTAATAGTGGGTATCTTCATTTCCCTCAGAAGTTTCAAACTCATTTCAAAAATTATGTGTTAGTATATTGGTAAATTTCAGAATCTTCACAATTTGAGAAAGTAAAACAGAAAAATTCTTGATTTTTGAAATGAAAAAAGAAAATAGTCCACTGTTCTCTGTCACTGCATAATAGTGTTGTCTGATTCTCAGGAGAAGGGACTGGTAATATAGTAGTAGCACAAACACACACTGCAGTTTTGAATAACATTTATATGCACATAGGGATGGGTGCCTTGGGTTTAGCAACTAACTCAGTTTGTTTTGTAATGGAAGGCCTGATCAGAGTGCCTAGGATGATTATTCAGTTTCTAAAATATTTGTGTTCTAGCCTTGCTTAGAGTAGATTGTGGGGTAGTTTACAGAAGTGAAAATCAGTATATTCAAATGGAAATATAAACATTAGTAGTCAAATGGCAAGTAGAATTACGATATCAACAATTTCTAGAGACACCATACACTCAGAATATTCTGGTCATTAATGGTTGGAATAGAGCAAACATTCAGCATACACTTTTTTTTCATAAGCAATGTGGATATTGTATTACCAGTGGCTTCACCAGATAGTTAGTTTATATTGCTACTGTGTTCACCAAATACTTGATTGAATTTTTAATTTGGAGGTGAACTCTGGTGCTTCTTGCATTGGTGTACTTAATGTACTTCACAGTGTGTGGCCTTGCATTGAGGTTCTTAGTTACAGACTATAACTGCACTTCCCATACTTCTCTGTAAGTGTGGCATATTGTTGGGGGAGAGGAATGCTTTTTAAATTATTATTTCCTAGTTCAGCGGTCTGTATAGTTGTAGGCATTGAACAGTTAAAGCTAAAAATGTACCTTCTAGTTTTCTCTCACTTTAATAGGTTCAAGGGAAAGATCCTTCGGTGGACATCACTCAGGATCTGGTGGATGAATCTGAAGAGGAACGCTTTGATGATATGTCATCCCCAGGTTTAGAATTGCCATCTTGTGAATTAAGTCGATTAGAAGAAATTGCAGAACTTGTGGCATCTTCACTGCCTTCCCCATTGCGACGTGAGAAACTTGCTTTAGCACTGGAAAATGAGGGCTATATTAAAAAGCTCTTAGAAATTTTTCACGTGTGTGAGGACTTGGAGAATATTGAGGGACTGCACCATTTGTACGAAATTATTAAGGGAATCTTCCTTTTGAATAGAACTGCACTTTTTGAAGTCATGTTTTCTGAAGAATGTATAATGGATGTAATTGGATGCCTAGAATATGATCCATCTTTATCACAGTCACGGAAACACAGGGAATTTCTGACAAACACTGCAAAATTTAAAGAAGTTATTCCAATATCTGATCCAGAATTGAAACAGAAGATACATCAGACATACAGAGTACAGTATATTCAAGATATGGTTCTACCTACTCCTTCGGTATTTGAGGAAAACATGTTGTCAACTCTTCATTCATTCATCTTTTTTAATAAAGTAGAAATAGTTGGTATGTTACAGGTAAGTCTGGGATTTTTTCTTTGTTCTTGGATGTTGTGTAGGTTAACTTGTTTCTGCCTGGAGGACCTTCTTTAGAGCCTTTTAATTAAATATAATAGGACACTTAACATAGCTAGAAAGTGCAGTGTTAGGATACTAGATCCTAAGTGAGGATCGTGGGCTCAGATAGAAATCACAATTATGGGTTGTATGCTGCATTGTGGCTTCTATTTGCTTTGGCCTTTTCTTTTCTTTTAGAGGCTGAAGCTTGCCAGAGAAAGCTATAAAATGTTGTAAATACTGTCACAAAAAACCCAAAGCATTGCTTACTATATTCATATCCAGTGTTGGTTTTGCTCCAAACTGTGCTCTCACGTTTGCTCTAATTTGCAAAATCCATAATAAACCTATGCCATATTTTCTCACGTACTTTCCTGCATTTCTGAGCATGAGACTGTATAGAATGTACTATGTGGTTTTTATCCTGCATAGTCTGTGTTGTCATACTAATAACTGAATTTCTGATTACATTTTGAAAGATCTGTACTTGTTAAATTAAATAAAATTATTTAATAGTTTAAAGCTATGAAATAATGGACAAAATCCTGTTAATCTAGTTAATAATAATAATGGTGTATTGTCAAGTCAATTCTGACTTATGGCATCCCTTTTCAGCATTTTCTAGACAAAAGGTATTTGGAACTGGTTTAGTATTCCATTTTTCTTGGGCATCCTGGGACTGTGCAACTTGCCGAAGGCCACACCGGCTTGCTGTTCTGGGATGCACAGTGGGGAACTGAATTCCCAACCTCTGGCTCTGCAGCCAGATACATAACTCACTGAGCTATCCAGCCAGCTTTTAATGTAGTTGTGTAAAGCAGATCAGACACCAGAAATAATTAATTTAAATTAATTGAAAACTTCCTTTCCCTTCATTTCAGGTTCCAAGGCTCCCTGGGGCTCATTTTTGCCATGCGGAAGCTTTTGGGAGACTTGGAATAGGGGCTGGGGGGTAAAAAATTGCTACTGAGTCTTCTGTGGCAGGATGATTTATACTAGTATATGGTGGGCAGCTTAGCAAAAGTCTTCCAGAAGTTGACAGGGGAGACACATAAGTGTTGTGAATGGGGCACCATTATTACAAGTTAATGCATGGAATATATGGCCCGAGAAACTGAAGGGAAGTAGTTTATAATAATCATCGTAGAACTGCAGAGCTGGAAGGGACCCTGAGAATCATCAAGTACAGCCCCTGTTGGGAGCCACAGTGGAGAATCAAACCTCAGTCTCTGCAGCCAGATAACTAAACCACTAAGCTTTCCAGAATGAAAGATAAGATTGTCATGGACAAAACTTTATAAAGTATCATAATAAAATTTATAGAAACCAGTGACATAGCAAGGGCCCATATTCTTAGCATGCTGAGAACTCAAATTATGTGTCAGTAAATACGCTGTCATTACATTATGATGATCAGTGCCAGTTTCTAATCTAGAGTCAGACAGGGTTTTTAATTGCTTTGTGGCCCTTGCAGAAGGCAGTATATGAAGAAAGGGATGAAAGGTTTTATAGATGTGGAATAGATGATCACACAGAATGTAGAATATGGAAACTATATTGAATGGATGATGTAGGTTCCCAAGAGTCTTCTACACGTTTTCAAACACTTTTGTAATCATACAGTTTAAGAATTTATTTTATGTATGAGGCTACATGGTTTTGTTTTTGCAAGTTTGAATTTTATGAAAACTGCCATTATGTGGAAACTATGCAAGATTTTGTGTGTATATGATGAGTCCTGGACATAGGTAAGTTTACAGAAGGTCATAGTAAAATTGTTTGTGGAAAATAGGATATATCAGCTAGTTAATGGGTTTCGTTTATATTCCCTATTCAGTCCTTAATTTGTACATTCCCAGTACATGATGATGATCTAGATAATTTGACTGTGCTTTCTTCCTTAACAGTATACATAACTATCTCAAGTACTGATTGAAGCAATAAAACATAGTGGGATTGTTTTTGTTTATGAAATGACTAGATTCAGTGGCTGACATCCTGTTAACTAAACTTTAATAAATCAGTGTTTCACAATCAGTAGTGTTAATTCCACCAAAGCAGAAGTGCCATTCACAAAGCATTTCTGCAAGTGCATTGTGCAGTTGGTTGAAACTGGAACTGTGATTGATCATTCAATCGAATTGCACAATTCTCATTGCCTGGACAGGATGCCCAGCACATTTACAATAGCATCTACACAAACAGGATTCCGGCCAATATGTACTTGTTTGGAAATATGCCCTGTATGGCATGGTTCCAAGAAATTACTTCCTTAAGCATAAACGTTTTACTCTATATGAACATAATCCACTTGCCACACTGACTCTTGTCTTCTCTGACTAACACAAGGGTTTATCTGAAGACGGGGATTCTGTAATAGAAAGTAGTCTTTATAAATCTTGTAGGTCTACTTGTTCTACAAGGGGGAAGGAATAGACAAGATTGGCACTCTTAGTCCACCTTAGATCCAGCCTTCAGAAGGGGCTTACGTTCTTTCTTTCTCAACCCAGGATATAATAAAATGATGTAAGAAATATTTAAACACTTTTATTGTCACATTGCTCCTTCCCAGCCTCATCTGGTGATGCATTTGGTCTGGGATGACAATGGTGTAACAGATAGGCTCTAGGAGCAGATGCAGGTACAGTCAAAAGGTACAGTTGCCTATCATGCACACAGAGATATCCTGCCTTTCATATCCCTAAGCAGATGGATGGAATGTAATCTGTGTGCATGTGTTTTGTATAGTTACCATGGATATTTGCAGTGTGAAAATAGAGAATATTGACAACAGTTGAGTACTGGAGAATCTAATATCTAGTCAGTGGCAGATACTGTTAAACTACCCTCTTAGCCTGCCAGTTTATCTTGGTATAGTCTTAAAACTGTATCTCCATCATTTAAATCTGCAGAAAGTTAAAGTTCTAATAAAGTTATTAGCTGGAGACTTTTCTAATATTTATCTGTCTACTATTTCAAGATTTTGGGATTGGAAATTGGCCCATTGTGTTAAGTAATAGTATCCACGGCAGGTTTGAAAATTTGGGCCTTGGAAGTAAGAAATACCTCCTTGAGAGAAAGCGTGTTCTTTGTTGTCCTTAAAGACATAGTAATGCAACCCATACTAAACAGCCAGCTTTACACCTTCAGGACTTGGACAACTAATGTCTGGTCTTTAATCTGCCAAATCTGAGTAAAAAGTTGAAGTTTGGCTCAGGTGGTATTGAATGAAGCTCTCGGGGGTAGCCAATGCTAGTCAGTTGCCGCAAAAACAGCAAATCACCTTATGACATCTTATATGTTGAGAAGAAAAATCTCTGTTCAAGTGGAGTATGAGAGAGTGTTAAACCTCCAAATATATTGTAGCAGATGGTGATGGATTAAAACTGATGATTAAAAAATAATAATCAACAATTATTTTATTTAAATCAGATTTATTTTAATGAAATGCTTTTGGAGGAAAAATCTAAAGATAGTTTTCTGTTTAAGATATATTATAGTTCAAGGGTTATTTAGCATGAAATAGAACTTCGTTATGTAGCATGAGGCTGTATATTTACATATTTTATAAACTAATTCAATTTATCCAAGTTATCCAAGCTGAGATAACATGCACTTTTTCACAGTAAAAATGATATAAAATAAACAAAGTTCAAGACCTTAATCCCATTGTCGTTCTGCAAATCTGTGTACACATTACAGTTTACAGTTCTGGTAAACACACCCTGGAAATACATATAAATATGTATTTTGGGGGGGGGTTATTTAGTATTTTCAGGCAGCATATAAGTGAATCAGCGGATTCGGATTCTGCAGATAGGGAGGTTCCTGCTTTCCTTAAATGCTAGGTTTGAAGATTGTTTGGAAGATAATTTGCTTTTTAAAAATATTTTTTTGTTTAGTTAAATAAAACAATTTAAGTCATTCTCCAAATGTGAGTGATTAACCTATTAAACTAAAATCAGTTCTGATATAGTTGTTTTACTAATCTGATACAGGTTATTATTCTAAATATGAAATCTTCATCTGGTGGCAAGTATTAAAGATTATAACTACCAGCAAGAATGAGTCTTTACATTTAAAAATAATGATTTAAATTGAGTCTTACTAGTGATTTAAATGGTTGATGTAAATCAAATGATTTAAATTGACTTGATGTAAATCAAATTCACCCTGTTTGTGTTTGACAAAAAAAACCTCAAAAAGTATTCACAATTTCCATTTCCAAGTTGAAAATACTCCTTGCAGAGCTACATGTGGGTATGATTTTATTCACCTTCTTTATTATTCACTGGGATAAGTTAAAGATAATCAGATTATATTTACAGAAATAAACACAGCAAGAGTCATTTGCAATCATTTCAAAGGAAAGGTGAAACATTCAAAATGGGCATAAACTGGTATGCTGGTCAAGGGGTAAAATACAGTTTATTAAAGATTGATGCCTAATTTTGTGGATGAGAAAGGAGAATAAAATCCTGAAAATTTCCCCAAAGCAAACTGTTGTTTTTTTAATGGTGTAAATACATTACCGTTTAGCTTTCAGGTAGGTAAATAAATGTTGCTTTGTAACAGCAGTGTTTCTCGGTTTGGAAGTCAGTGGGAGTTTGTACATAAACTAAGGTGGGCAGCTGTGGCCCTTCATAGGTGTTTGGCCTGTGATTGCTAGCACTCTTACTGTGAAGCAGTGATGAAGGATTATGGCAGCTGTAATTCAAAGGCACCTGGAAGGCCATAATTGCCCACCCAGACTTAAGTCAAGATTAACTTTTTATTTTGAGTGCAGTGTGTGATAGTTTGGTTCATTTTTGTCCAGAAAATCTTTTGTAACTAAGATGCATGGGGATGAAACATTTTAAAGTTATTCACTTTAATTTGTATTCCACAATGTTACATGGATTTTTTTTTGTAGGAGGATGAAAAGTTTTTGACAGACCTATTTGCACAACTTACAGATGAAGCTACAGATGAGGAGAAAAGGCAAGAATTGGTAAGGACGTTTTAAAATATGCCTAGTCAAGCGGTTATTTTGTTCATTTTCTTGACAAGTGAAGTCTTATTTTTGTATTTCAGGTAAACTTCCTTAAAGAGTTTTGTGCATTTTCTCAAACTTTACAACCTCAAAACAGAGATGCTTTCTTCAAAACATTGTCTAATATGGGCATTCTTCCAGCATTAGAAGTCATCCTAGTAAGTTTCCAAAGTTTCTGATTTTGTGTCTTAGTTTTTGGCCTCCTATAGGTCGTTGGCATTCTGATAATTAAATACTTGGGACTTCATTATTTATCATTGTGGAACAGTACTTTAGCTATAGGAAATACATTTGGTTTATGTCTTACATTTTCACAGTAAGAACAGGGAAAATGAAGAAAAGTGCCAAAATGCAAGCAAAAACCAGAAAAGGAGGCAAAGCCTCAAGAAAAGGGTTAATTATATTGAGATAATTAGAATTATTCATCTGTGGCAGCAAAAATAACAAGGTGTCCGTCGTGGTCTGTGATAGCAAAAATAACAAAGAGTCTTGTGACTTCTTAAGGTTAGTGAAGTTTTGCCTAACAAAAGCTTTTGTGGACTGTAGCCCACTTCTTCATATGCCTCTGCTAAAAGACTCCTTGTTAGAGTTGCAAATGTCCAGTGCCTTTTAGTTTCCCCTTTTCCAGGGATATAGCTGCACCCAGTCATTCCGTGTGGTGTCATGTCTCAGAGGTGAGTTTATTAAGACAGTGCATTGTCTGTTTTTGTTTTACCAAAGGGTATGGATGATGCACAAGTGAGAAGTGCAGCTACTGATATATTTTCCTATTTGGTGGAATATAGTCCATCTATGGTACGAGAGTTTGTTATGCAGGAAGCTCAGCAGAATGATGATGTAAGTAGGCCACCTTTATTTGTTTCCAATAATGTTTTCATCAATAATGAAAGACAGCCAAAATTAGTAAAATTCTGTTCATAATTGCTGAAGCTAAGAGACGTGTGTGTTTTTGTTTTGTTTGTTTTTGACTGGTAGTAGCAACTGCTGTTATTATATAACCTGCAATTTTACCTTAGATACCTAATCATGTTGCTGACACCCTGTAAACAATAGTTTGCACATGAGAACTTAACCTTGGATATAGTTCCTCCACTTCTCCAGCATATATTTCCCTCATTTCCCCTTCCTTTGTTAACCTTAACCATGATTCAGGGTTAAATCTCCCATTACAGTAACAATTGCTGATACTTAACCAGGTTTCCTCTTCACCAAATAGTTGCAATTTCTGTCTCTTAGCTCTTGGCTAATAAGGGAGTCTTATTTATCTTTAAATGTAGGTAACATGAGTATGAATATTTGAGGTAAGCGGACTTGTCCGTGAAAGCTCACATTAAAATTTAGCCATAGTCTTTAAGGTGCCACAACGTTTTTGTCTTTTTATTTTTTATTTTCTTTTGTTTATGTCTTATATGCTAGCACAGAGTAACACGGCTACTTTTTCTAAAGCTATAAGTATGAATATAACACTAAGCAGTCTTATCAGTAAGCTTGCAGTCTATTTTGGAGAGGTTGGCAGAAGAGGAACACAACGTTCCTTTCTTCTTATTGATAGGGTTTTTTAAAATGAGTGCCAAGCAGGCAGGTAGACACTCCCATCCTCCACACCCAACATTTAACTGCAAAAGTTGTCCATGGTATAATTGGAGTATTTCATTGTTCCATCCAGCAGCCCCTTTAGTTTCTGTGCCATATGTCACGCTTCACATTGGATGTATAAATGTAGGTGGCTTCCAGTGGGAGGGACAGAGTATTCCATCTTTTCCTTGGAAGCTCCCTTTACACTCTCATGTGAATAAATCTCTGTCAGCTGTGGTGACCGTGCATGTGGTTTGCATAAGCTTGCACTGAAGTAAATTTAAAGTCAGCAAGGGAAGGAGGGAGGATTCTACAGAGTTGTTTCACATAATGCTCAAGAACAATAGGTTGCTCAAATTCACTTGAGATCCCTAAGCTTTAAAAATGATCTCCTATACAGCATGATGGGCTACTATTACAGAAACACAACCCCACATCTCCATCCATTCCACAAATCATGGCCTTTATTTGGAATTATCTGTTCATAAGTCTCTTCTGACGTCTTAGCTGAGACTGACATTTTTGATATTTTAATTTTATTTTTTAAACCAGGATATCTTACTCATTAACCTCATCATAGAACACATGATTTGTGATACAGATCCTGAACTTGGAGGAGCAGTCCAGCTGATGGGTCTGTTACGTACCTTGGTGGATCCAGAAAATATGCTAGCTACTGCCAATGTAAGCAAATACCTGCCCATATATATGAATATTTCTTGTTGTTAAAACATGTAGATTAATATGCTTTATATTTGAATGCATTTTTATTCCACAGAAAACAGAAAAGACAGAATTCTTGGGGTTCTTTTATAAACATTGTATGCATGTCCTCACTGCACCTTTATTGGCCAATACTACGGAGGAGAAGCCTAGCAAAGGTAGGACTTGGGGAGTCCCTTGCTGTATTTCATAACTGCAGAACTGATGGGTGAGATATTTGTGGTATGGGCTACAGTGGAGCATATTGCTCTGCTGCATTGATAAGTAAGATTTTATAACCAGGGATAGGCTGAGGGGTTTACCTTCACTGCATAAATGTTCAAATAGTTTGCATTTGTAGCTCCAAACTGTTCCCCATAAGATGGTAGTTAACCAGGATTTTACAATGATAAAATAATTTCAGTTTCTTTAAGCATTTCAGTAAGGAAAACCAGGCAACAGTAAAAGAGAAATATGTATACAGTGTTGTCCTCCGTTAGCATTTAGCAAGTAGTTAACTTTTGTAGGATGCATTCATGATAAAAAGCTGTAAGCTCAGTAGGGATGGGATTTTCATATTTCAAGAACCTCCATCTCCAGAATTCATCTGGAATCCCCCAGGCAGAAGTCTGAGAGTGGGAGATAACAAATAACAAGCAAAAGAGAGTTTTCCCAGCTACCATTCCACTCCTTTCCGCATAATTCAGGTTTGAAGAAAGAGAATGGAGCGCTGCTGCTCGATGGCAGTATAGCAAGGCTACCCAAGAGTCTCTGCAATGCTGCATGGTAAAGTAGTTCCATTAGAGGCTTCCTATATAGGTCTTAGTGCAGCGTTGCAGCCATTCTCAAGCAGCCTTGCTATACTGCCAGTGAACAACAGGGCTCCCTCCTCCTTCAAATCTGAAACACATGGAGTGGAATGGTAGTGGGGAATAGTCATTCATTCATCCGATGTATATACCACCCATCTAGCAGTCTCTACTGTGTCTTTCAAATAAGGTGGCCAATAAAGGGGAGCAGGGAGCTAACATTGGCACTACACTGGGTAGAGGAAGATATGGGGAGAGGAGACAAGGGAATCATTGTAGGAGAGGGGGAGGGAACAGGATTCTTTTGTTGTTGTTGTTTAGTCGTTAAGTCGTGTCCGACTCTTCGTGACCCCATGGACCAGAGCACGCCAGGCCCTCCTGTCTTCCACTGCCTCCCGGAGTTTGGTCAAATTCATGTTGGTAGCTTTGATGACACTGTCCAACCATCTCGTCCTCTGTCGTCCCCTTCTCCTCTTGCCTTCACACTTTCCCAACATCAGGGACTTTTCCAGGGAGTCTTCTCTTCTCATGAGATGGCCAAAGTAGTGGAGCCTCAGCTTCAGGATCCTAGTCACCCCCAAATTGTCTCCCAATTCAGACAGCCTGGATAGCCGTGGCAATAGTCCCCCTGGATTAAAAATGCTGCTTCTGAATGCCAGGTCAGTAAAAGGGAAAACATCAGCCATCCAGGACCTGATCCTGGATGAGCATGCTGACCTGGCCTGTATTACAGAGACCTGGCCGGATGAAGCTGGGGGAGTTAGTCTCTCCCAGCTTTGCCCACCTGGGTTCTCTGTGCAGCAGCAGGCCAGACCTGGGGGTCAGGGAGGTGGAGTTGCAGTAGTCTATCGTGATTCCATCCCCCTCATCAGGTGCCTTGTCCCACAGTTCTCTGGGTTCGAGTGTGTATATTTAAAGGTGGGTGCCCAGGACAGAATAGGGATTTTGTTGGTGTACCGTCCACCCCACTGCTCAACAGTCTCCCTTCCTGAGCTGACTGACTTGGTATTGGAGGTGATGTTGGAGTCCTCTAGGCCAGCGGTCCCCAACCTTTTTGGGACCGCGGACCGGCTGAGCCTCTGAGGAAGGCAGGGCACCCCCCTGCACTTGCGCAAGAGCACACGCGCGAAGCTGTGAGGGGAGCGCCCGCCCGCCAGCGTGAGTGCTCCCCCACCCCTTTGCGCAGGCGCAGGAGCGCCTGCACGCGCCCACCCCTGCGCTCAGGCGCATGCGTGAAGGGGTGGGGGAGCGCTGGCGCTGGCATGCGTGTGTGTGCACAAAGCAGCTGTGGGGAGGGGAGTGCGTGCGGGGGGGTTGACAACCTCGCAGACCGGGGGTTGACAACCTCTGCTCTAGGCTGATAGTACTGGGGACTTCAATGTCCATGCTGAGACCAACTTATTAGGAGCAGCTCAGGACTTCATGTCCTCCATGACAGCCATGGGACTGTCCCAAGTGGTTTCTGGCCACACACATATAGCAGGGCACACTCTGGACCTTTTTCATGCTGGGCAGGATGATGGTGATCTGGGTGTGGAGGAGCTCTCTGTAGTTCCATTGTCATGGACAGATCACAACCTGGTGAGGTTTAGACTTACTGGAACTCTTAATCTCTGCAGGGGTGGAGGACCTATTAGGATGGTCCATCCCAGGAGACTGATGGATCCAAGTGGTTTTCTGATGGCTCTTGGGGAGTTTCCTGTTGCCTCGGCAGGCGATCCTGTTGAAGTTCTGGCTGATCTCTGGAATGGGGAAATGGCCAGGGCGGTGGACACAATCGCCTGGTCCAGGCTACATGAAGGACCATATCTCCCAATATGCACCTGTTTTTAATTGTGTGAATTTTAACATTGTGAGCCGCTTATGGTCCCTTTTTAGGAGAAATGTGGTGGTAATAATAATAATAATAATAATAATAATAATAATAATAATAATAATAATAATAATAATAATAATAATAATAATAATAATAATAATAATAATAATAATAATAATAATAATAATAATAATAATAATAATAATAATAATAATAATAATGGCTCTTGACGGTAACACCCACCAGTGTGAGGTCTTTGAGAACCAAGTCAGATGAGCAATCAAACTTAGCAGAAGATGTTCAGACAAGTAGTGAGGTACTTGTCATTCAGGGAACCTTTCTTTTTCTTGTCTGTCACTCCTAGAATTCTGCTTGAGGGATTCCTGGTGAATTCTAGAGGTGAGGATCCTTGAAATTTGAAAATCCCATCCCTAGAGACTAGTCTAAAGAAAATTATTAGTCTTACAATCACTCCTGTATCTCTACAGTCCTATTCTTTACACTGATCCGTCATGTGACTTGAATGTGATCAGAGCAGTAGATGAGAAGTAAAGATGCCAAACAAGGGGAAAACATTTTCTAAATAAAGACCAAAAAACAAAAAGAGGCAGCTCTCAAAGTGCCTGTGGTATTTGATTGTGCAAGTGTGTTCCTTTTCCAGGAGCATGTAAAAGAATAACACAAAATGTAACAACAAATGAATATATAACATAGCAGCATTTTAAAAACATTTGGGAGTATATTGTTCAACTTGTTATTAAATGTACTGAGCATATTGTTTTATATATCAGTTTGATTTGTTCAAAGTTCCCAAGGGAAGGAATTTCAAAATTTTGAATCATATTAAGCATAGTAGCATATTATAAACATCAGATTTGAATCTCACCACCACCACCTTTTTTTGGCCTTTGGAAAAAATTGTGCTTAACAAAAAAGAAAGTTAAGTAACCCAAATATGGTTTTGTTGTTTATATGCCTAAGTGAAAAGGAGAAAGAAATACATTGTACTATTTTGTATTTAATTAAAACATGTAAATAAAATGTACATCAGCAAATATCTTGCTTTTATTTTATTTTTAGATGACTTTCAGACAGCCCAACTATTGGCCTTGATATTAGAGTTACTAACTTTCTGTGTAGAACATCATACATACCATATAAAGAACTACATTATTAACAAGGATATACTTCGAAGAGTGCTAGTTCTGATGGCCTCCAAGCATGCTTTCTTGGCATTATGTAAGTATTACAGTTTCAAGGTGTTTTATGAGAATGATCATTAACCTAATCATTTTTAATGTTAAGATTGCCAAGAAAAAAGAACTAGTTGTTGACTCATCAGCAGCCTTATTTTGACTGCATTAATTCCTATTCTAGCAGCTTATGACAAACCAGGACTGAAAAAATATTTTCATTTCTTTTCAGTATTTTTTTCTCTGTCTCTCTTTACCTTAGAAGAGAAAAACAGTTGTACTGTATAATTGGATTATATAGTTCCTTTGAGGTCATTGGAAATCTACATAAATAGAAATATGTATTTTAGAACATAGGTCCCCAACCCCCGGTCCGTGGCCCGGTGCCGGTCCGTGGCCTGAGCTGGACCGGGCCGCGGAGACAGACCTCCCCACCCCACTCCTGCATGCACTCTCCCCCGCACAGCCCCTTTGCTCGTGCACACGAGCGCCCGCATGAGCGCTGCACCGCCCTTTGTGCATGCACACGAGTGTGTGCGCGCCCGCACGAGCGCCCCCCGCTCCTTTGCGCATGAGCGCAGGGGGGTGCCCCGCCTTCCCCAGCCAGTCCGTGGGGCTAAAAAGGTTGGGGACCGCTGTTTTAGAAGACATGTTTGTATTTTGTTATAGGTGGGTCTTTACAATAGTGCCACAATGTTGCTTTGTTAAGTAACACCTCAAGTTGTGTTGCTGGGAATGGGGAATCATTTGTGAATATTGTAGAGACAATTTTGTGAACTGATGGGGAGCAGAAAATAAAAGTCCAGTTGGAGGGTGTATTATGTGAGCATTATTGTGTGTGTCTCATTATTATTACTGTTACTTGCTACTTCATGGTGTAAATGAGTTGTGAGATCATTTAAGAATCTTGATTTGCTACCCTGTTTCCCTGAAAATAAGACCTAACCTGAAAATAAGCCCTAGTATGATTTTTCAGGATGCTCGTAATATAAGCCCTACCCCCAAAATAAGCCCTAGTTAAGTGAAAGCCCACCCTCCACCATTGTACAGCAACCAGAAGATGACATGACTGTATTTGAATAAACGTAGATTGTTGTACATGAAAAAAAAAACATCCCCTGAAAATCAGCCCTACTGCTTTTTTTGGAGCAAAAATTAATATAAGACCCTGTCTTATTTTTGGGGAAACACGGTACTTACCTATGTTCTCCCTTTTAAAGTGAAATATTGAGGGAGTTTGTTTTTAAAAGCGATATTAAAAATAATATAATTTAAAAACAAAAATGTTTCTTCAGGTGCTTTGCGTTTTAAAAGAAAGATAATTGGACTGAAGGATGAATTCTACAACCGTTATATAATGAAGAGTTTTTTGTTTGAACCAGTGGTCAAAGCATTTCTCAGCAATGGCTCCCGCTATAATCTGATGAACTCTGCTATTATAGAAATGTTTGAGTTCATTAGAGTGGTGAGTACCTCCTCCTTGATGATGATGGAAATGCATCCTGGAACTTTGTGCAGACTATCTAAAATATTAACAATTGAAAATGTAACTGTAGTAATTCAAAACAGAGCAGTGATTCTGAAGCATACATGTTTTGAGCAAATTGTAAAATTAACATGTTCTTCTGATTGTTTGCCCATCCTACTCAGGATTAGATTTGAGTTAGCTGTGAATTGACTCTAACAGTACACCATTGGCCATCTTTTCCACATGTACACAAAATCCTTGCTATCTCCATTCTTCCATGAACTGTAAAATGGTAAACTGCAATTTATGGAAGAAAAGTGGTGATATTACAAGAATTCTTTTGGTAGTCTTATTTATTTTTTTATTTATATTACTGCCCTACTAGTGCAAGCACTACTCTGGGCAATTTACAGGCTAAATCTTAAAACCCCACAAGACCTCACTTATATCTGGAAGCAAGCTCCATTGAACACAGTATAGCTTACTTCTGATTAGCTACTTGTAAGAATGTTTTTGCAAAAGCGGTCTTGCTCTACCTTGGGTTTCAGAATTTTAAAAAGTTTTTTCAGTCTTCTTTGGAGAAAAAATTTGTTACCAACAGTACTTCTGCAGTCTGTTCAATTTTCTATATTTATTGATAAGACTTCATAATGACTGTACCACATAAAGGAGTGATAGAAACATGCTTCTTAAAATATTTGTTTCGATTTGCTGCATACTTCAGTTTACTGCATTTTCTGTAGTATTGGCTGTTTAACTTCATACTTAATTCTATGAATAGAAGGCTGATTACGGAACAAACTAATATAATTCCCATATGCCTTGGAGAGCAAACCTTTATGGCTGTTCTGTCCTTTTATTTTTCAACATTTTTAATTGGGAAAAATAACTTTATTTTCTAGGAAGACATAAAATCCTTAACAGCTCATGTAATTGAGAATTACTGGAAGGCTCTAGAAGATGTAGATTATGTGCAGACATTCAAAGGTTTGAAATTGCGTTATGAACAACAAAGGGAAAGACAAGATAATCCCAAACTTGACAGGTTAGTGTACACTGAAATTGTTCATAGTGCTTTCAAAGGACTTTCCCATTGAGGAGAAACTAGAGGAAATTTTGAAATTGAGCAATACATTTCGTGCAGTTGCTCAGATGTCTAGTTCCAGTGGTCCACCAACTTAACATTATATTTTTTTAATGATGTGCATAAATTAAGGCGTAGGAGCCTTTCTACTGTGGAATAATCCTTTAATTAATAAAAGCATACTGAGACTTTACAGACTTTACTGGTTTAGCCAGAAGTCTTCCCTAAGTAGTTATCTGTAACAAGTTCATATTTTTGATACTAAAAGATAGGTGTAAAGCCCTGCAC
This sequence comes from Intellagama lesueurii, assembly GCA_037013535.1. Lineage (NCBI taxonomy): Eukaryota > Metazoa > Chordata > Lepidosauria > Squamata > Agamidae > Intellagama > Intellagama lesueurii. The sequence goes on from JBAJHW010000001.1 coordinate 26,662,299, forward strand.
CACATTCTGCGATTTAGTGCCAGATAGGACAAAAATATTGCTTACCAAGTGCCTACTGCAGGTTTAACTTGTGTCTGTGTTTCCAAATCCTCACTTGGAGGACATTTGTCTCACTTTGCAGATAGTGCAGGTAGGCTAGCTAAGTCTTTGAGACTACTTGTGAGTAGATTTCTGTAATTGCACTATATGGTGCAAACCCAGCTTCTGGCCAACTACATTTTCATGAAAAATGTGCACTTTTGCGTTGGTTCTGTTGATACTGACATATCTAATTTATCTGAGGAGGAAGGACTCCTTCTCCCATGAACGTATATTTCAGTTCATGGTGGTGGTCCAAATATATACATACAAGATTCCTTCCTTCCAGTCTTTGGATAAAGTTGGCCAAGAGGTCCACAATTTCACAGAAGATCTTTCTGAAAATAAAGCTATCAGTGGCTTTCTGGTGTGTTTTCAATATGTGTTGAAATTTTGCAATCAAAAATAAGTGAAGGTGCAGTTATATAGATATACTGCCCAGTAGTCCCAGTGTCCTGTTGCCACTGGTATCTTGACTATATGAAAGAACATCTCCCAGGCAATCTGCACACTTTGTACACATATAGATTATATGTACAGCGTGGACCAGATGGCTGAAAGTATATTATTTTTGCACTAATCACCTGTACTGGAAAGTCATAATGATTGATATGAGCAATTTTTTTAAAAAAAAAAAACCTTAGAAACAGGGTCAGGAATGCACAGGTGCCCAAATATTTCCTCTCTCTTCTTTGACAACTGCCTCTTTATTTTTAATGCAGAAATACCTCAACTTACGTAGTGATTGTAGTCATCCTGCATTCTTTTGGAGGGAAAAATCTTTCATGGTGTTGAATTGTGCATAAGAAATTTAACAGTTTTAGGACATTCCTCCTTTTTTAAGCTCCTACTTTCAGTAATATATTTGTAAACTTAAAGCCTACTTTTGGCGGGGGGGAATCCTTTTCCATAGCATGCGTTCCATCTTGAGAAACCATAGATACAGGAGGGATGCAAGGACCTTGGAAGATGAAGAAGAAATGTGGTTCAATACTGATGAAGATGATAGGGAAGATGGAGAAGCAATTGACAAAAGTAAAAATGATGAAGATATTATGGATCCTCTAAGTAAATTTATGGAAAGAAAAAAATGTAAGTAACTGTCTGGCTGAGTAGATTTACAGAGCAATTTGTCTGGCTAAGTACATTTATAGAGCAATGTTCACCCTTAGTTTTGCTACCCAGCAGGGGTTAGTGTGAGATGAACAAGCTCCCTTTTAAAGAGGAGTGGTTAAATAATCACAAAGGTCTAATTCTCCCTGTAGAAAGCTCTGCAGATATAAAATCTAGCTCTAGTAGGACCCAGCCTGGTATCTTTGAGGGCTGTCCTGTCTGCTGTGAGGTTACAGGATTAGAACACCCAGTAAGTATCACCATTCTTTAGCTCATATATGCACTGCCCAGAATAGATGTAGCTACCCACTAGCTGACATGGGTGGTGAAAGCCAGCGGGGGCTTTAGAACAGAGGTAGGCAGCATTTGGGCTCCTGACTGTTTTTGCAGCTTCTGTATCTGAACCCTTCTTGAGATTTTATTTTATTTTATTTTTGGGTCATTGTTCAAAATAAAGAAAATGATCTTCAGGGTCAGCAGGCCACCTCTGTACAGAGAGAAACATGGATCCTCACTTCTGGTCAGTTCAGATTTTAAAAAACAAGTGCATCCCTGCTTTAGAAGCAACACAGTATCTTCCCTATCCTTCCTCTGATAGTATGTATCATACTTGTGAATCATGTTGCCACTGGGTTGATTTATTCATGATGAATATTAATCTGGGTTTGCTTTTGTAGCATCCAGCCCTCTTTCACACCTTGTAATAGCCAGGATTTTAACATGATAATGTCAGGTAAAATTTGCCTTTTTCTTCAAGCAGATCAGTGAGAAAAATCTGGTAAGACGATAGCCGTGAAAGGGGGTGTATATAAAAATAGCTGTCTTTTTTCCTGCATTTAGCAGATAACTGACATTTATAAGACACATTCATTAGTAAGAACTATGAGCCCAATAAAAGAACCTGCGGGCACTATTATGCAGATTGAAGCATGGTGCCCTGCATGTTGATGTTTGCATGTTTATTTGCATCAGATAATTACTTCTCTGCACTCAGCTTTTTTCTGTGTTCTTTTATTTAAATTTGTTTGCCACCCAAAAACCGTGTTCTCTGAGTGGCTTGCAAAGTACAGTATTAACATAATACTGAAAACCAAGAAAGCAGTGTAGCAATTTCAGTGGTGTGAAACTTGCAGCATCATAAAAAATACTTAGCAGATCTGGAATTTGGTGGCTCAAACAAATTGACTGTAACTGAAAAGGCCTTTTCACAAGTAACAGGCAACAATTTGGTCTGGCACAGCTAAAGGCAGTGTAAATGACTCCCTGATTGTTTTTTTTAGAAAGGAATAATAAAAGTTGCTATAGTAAACAAGAAAATAACAAAAGTATACTCAGTTTTACTTACTATACTGGTATCCTGCCTTTGTCTCCCCCACCCCCATAGTGCTGAAAAAGGATTCAGGTTTGCTTTTCTTGTCCCAAATGTGTTGCATTTCACAGTAGAATGTTATTACAATGGTATTTGTTTTAAATTTCAGTTAAAGAAAGTGAAGAAAAGGAGGTCCTTCTGAAAACTAATATTTCTGGTCGCCAGAGCCCAAGTTTTAAACTTTCCTTCTCTAGTAGTACAAAGACTAACCTCACCAGCCAATCATCTGCAAGTAATTTGCCTGGTTCTCCTGGGTCACCAGGATCTCCTGGGTCACCAGGATCTCCTGGATCGGTTTCTAAAAGCACATCTCAGATGGCAGCTATAACTACCAAGGTATTGTTTTACTATGGATCAAATCATGCTCCTATATCAAATTGGTATATGAGGCATCCCATCCCTAAGTTTACCATTCTGTAAATAAGTTTGCTGTAATTTATTTGGACAGAGTTCATAGCTTTTCCTTCCTCAATCTGGTATCTATTTAATAGAGGAAGAACCTTTAAAATGGTTCTAATACTTGGATTTTCCCCTAGTTGCCGTTTCTGAAATTATGATAAACATGCTGCCTTCCTTGCCCATTTCTGGTGCTGTATCATGTTTGATAACTAAATAGGATTTTAGGATAATTTATGTAGATGTCAAGGAAGAAATTTTTTTTTATTTATTTAATTGAAAGCCTTGATGAGATGATTGCCATTGCTTTATCTGTTCATTTTCTGTTAGGGCTGTTGAGGCATTATTTCCTCTCCTCATAGTGATTCCCCCCTCCCCACAAAATTAGAATTTCTAAATTTCTCAAATAATTCATTTTATCCTTTAAAAAAATATTTATAGGCATTTTGATATCCTTTTTTAAATCACATCACAAAATTTAGAGAAGTGCAGAATCCAAAGGATGGCTGCGTTCTTTTCTGCATATTAGGTGCAGATCAGGTCAGTTTATATCAGAATTCCCACAGAAGTAATTCCTCTGTATCCCTAGGGATAAATGCACTGATCTCATTTTTGGACTTTTCTGTTTCTTTTCCTATCCCATGCACAATTAAAAGTTCTGGAGACTCAACAGCTTGCATGCTTTTTGGGAATTTGGGTTTGTTTTAATAAAGGTGGTGCACAGTTTAGGGTCTATTTTTTCCATATATGAGCATGGCTTCTTGGGGGGGGGGGGAATCCAATTTATTTAAGCAAATCAGATTCCATTGGGTTGCTGACATGGTTCCCCAGGGGCTGGTGGTGGGGAGACAAGAGTTACCTAAAAACCCACCTCCTCTAATAGTCTGCCATTCTGCCAGCACTGCATTTCTTGAGCGTGCTTGTTACACCAATTGTGTTGTCATGTCATCATGAACAAATCCAGAACCATTATAGGTTCTGTGGAGGGGGCACACACAGCAGGATGAGCTTGCTAGCCCTCCCTCCCTCCATTTTTGTTTTCATCATATGAAAGTGACAGTCTGTAGAGAGAGAGTATTGTAACTTGGGCTTTCCATGTAAGCCAAGATCTGTATTTTTTGTGGTTGCTTCACATGAAAAGCCTACATGGGTAAGAGCAGTCTTTTCCCTTCATACTGGTGATTTCCTATGTTTCAGATGATGATAGAGGGTAAGGCTTGTGTGCTGCCCTCATTGTGTGTGGTCTTCAGATTCTCTGAGAACAACTGAATAGAGCTAGAGTGTCTCAGCAAATGAAAATAAAGCAATCTCTTTTTCTCTTGGCTTCTCTGTAAATCTAATTTATATTTTCTTTTTGTACTTTTTAGCATGTCTTATTTTCTTTTCTTATTATTTAGAAATAATATTATGAAATATTTAAATAGATAATTTATTTTGAAAGATGAATAATCACTGTTTTTCTGTTCCCTTCCCTATTTTTAGGGAGGATTAGTGGGGCTTGTAGATTACCCTGATGATGACGATGAAGATGATGAAGAAAGCCTACCTTTGTCACAGAAAGCAAAGCTAGAGTCCTCATAATGACACCTGTGAAGATCAACATACAAGATACTGCTTGGGTGATAAACTAGGTTTCTAGGGGGTGGGACAGGCCATAATTAAAAACTGCAGTCTGTAGTGGATTACTGTGTGTAACACAGATCAGCTTTTTTTTAAAAAAAAAATGGAATTCTGCTAATCAAGTGCCAATTTGAAGGAGCAGAAGAAGAGGAAATACTACGCTTTATGGAAGACATGCCTTTGACCTCTCCAGCTTGGACCACGCATTGCCCTTTTCTCAGGGAAGGAAATGGAAAATATAAAGCCAACAGGGCAGGAATTTTGGTAGTGGAATTCTGGATTGGCTGTTCAGTTGTTAACAATCAGAATATGCTTTCTTGGACCATGTACAAGACTTTGAAGAAAAGGCTTTTCTGCCATAATTCTTCTCTCGCTAAGAATGCCAGCAGTTTCTTTGTATAAAGAGACCTCCCTTTAAACCATACATTCTGAACATTTTAGTCGAGCTACAACAGGTTTTAAAGAAAAAAACTCTTTGGGGGAGGGCTGAACATACGTTTCCTCTTTTTTTAAAATCTGTTCCCTTTGCCCTTTAAACTGCAGATTTTTGTTTGGAGGTGGGGGATTTGTCTATCCCTTGATTAAAAGATTGAATGGAATTCTTGATGTCACTTTTGTGTCATAATTTTATTTTTATTTGCCCCGAGTGTATGCTTAGTTGTTGAGTATATATTTGGGACCATTAAAATTTTTTGATGTAATATAATCTCACTGTTGTGCTGGTACCTGTTTCACCTGTGTAATTCTGTTCAGCATCACAGTTCTTGATATGTTTAGGATTTTATGGGAGATGGTATAGTTTTTATGGAAAAAAGCATATTAATCTTGCCACAATGTGCATACAAAAGCAATACTATTTTGTGACAAAATATTTTATATTAAATTTTACATCATCAACTGTCTTGAAGCAATTCAGGGAAATAGGTTTTTTTTTTAATTAATTCTTTTAAATAACATATAAATATGAAATTAGTATTCCAAAGAGATTTTGAAATTTCATAACTTGGAACTATGCTGGTACATTTAAATCAAATTTGAAATGGTTATTTAAGAGTACAAATACACTGACACATCTGAGTTTGGAAATAAAAAAGTTTAATTAAAAATGGAAACTACTGCATTAGTGGTATTTTTTAAAACTTCTGATTCCCTTTGGAATACCAGTTTTATGGTCTTGTATTATGCTGGATTTTTATTAGTTCATGTGATTACTTTCCTCTCAGGGCTGTAGATTGATACTTTATTAGTGTGCTGATGGCTATCTTGTCTGCTTATTGTAGACTGGCCTGATTTTAGTTCCTGCAAACTCAAAAACCACAAACAACCGAACCAGGATTGTTTTCCATAGCTTTCTTAAGGGATGCTGATTCCTTTAGAGTGGTAACCCTAGCTAATTTCTGCAGTGTTATGTAGAACAAGGCAGTCCTTAGCTCAGTCTCTAACAATACATACTTTGGACACTGAGGACTGCCTGTGAATAAGAGGATTATTGGAGGTTGAGTTAGAGTCAGTAAAGGCCAAGGAAACTCTAAAAAAATGTGAGGAATATAATAAGCAAGAATGTATTTTTGAGGAGAGAGGAAAAACCTAAATGACTGAATCAAGTTTCTGAGTATTGCTTTAAAATTTAAATCAGGTGTGCCCTGGGTGCATGGGATAGCAGAATTCTCCAATGGTTTCCCCCAGTTGATACCAGTGGAATCTCCAACCCTGATCTCTTAGACCATGATTTGGTATCACATAAGGGGTAAGCATAAGAAGCAATATCAGCAATTATAACTGTCATGTGGACTAAGTGGTGTAATGTTGTGGTTTACCATGGGTTTCAACAAAGACTGGCAGGTCTGGGGAATGCTGTAGAGAGTCATCTGGATTAGAACAACAATTGGAATAGGTGATGACAGCTAGAAGCCCACAATTAGTATTATATAAATGTATTTTCCTATGAGATGGGTTAGTATGGCTAAATACAGAGGATTTGCCACCTTTCAGGAGTTCCTAAAGTCTATAATCATCATATGAATTTGATTAAACAAATGCCATCCAGTGTTAAGTTGGTATCCATCCTGAGAAGCTGTCACTCCTTGTGAGATAGAAGCTACTGATAACTGAATTTTTAACTTTGAGAAGGATCTGAGTGTGCCTGATGTTATATGCAAGAGGAATTGAAGACCCCTCACCTGTAAGATGAGATGAGAAGCTTACAGTATTTTTTCCTATCTGGAAAAGATAGCAAGAACTCTTATTGGGGATATAAGTGTCAATTTTGCCATATTATTTTCTGAATACAAGTTATCTGATGTTTTCTGATAGATACAGGGCTGAATGGCTATTTCCACATGCTAGCCAACTTTGTTGCAGCAAAAGAAGAAAGCCTGTCCATCTGGAAGACAGCTGATTTATTGTAGCATTACCCTGTAGGAACACACAGTCCGTTTTTCCTAGAGTGAATATGTAATCTATATAGTTAGGGGTATGATACTGGCAGTAGAGCAAGAGCAAATTTAAATGAAGCATAATTAGCAATGACTTGCATAATTTCAGAAATGACATACATTTTAAGAATTGTCATTTACAGTAGGATCCTCATATATGTGAAGGATAGATTCCAAGCTCCCCTCCCCCACATGTGGTTTTGAGGAGTGCTTGAGCCACCTGCAACCTGTCCCATTGGAGGAAACAATTATTTAGCTCTGTCCCTTGAAACAGCCACTGGGAGAATGTGCCACCACTCCCTCACCTGAAAAAGCAGATGGGGAGATGACGAAGGGGTTGCCCTTCATTTTGGACCATGGTCAGCCACGGTTAAGTGAAACCGTGGTAACTGAAACAGTGGATATGGTACTGTACTAAAGTACTACTGTACTTTGCAATGTGTGTTAACCTCAGCAGAAGAAGCTTGAGAACTACTCTAATAGACAGCTGTGGCATCAGCTACACTGCTATTACCTGGATAGCTAGGATTCGAGGATAATATCCCATATATCATGTTCCTAAAAACCTTGCTGAAGTTTAGAATGCCTGCTAAAGGATATTAATTATTTCTGGGAACATAGTCAAGATTTTACCAAACTCTGTTTAATGCTAGTACATACTACACAAAAATTCAGGTTTGTGTATTTTTCAGAGCAGACCTTCAATTTGGTCTGATGGAAGGGCAGGAATGTTTCCAGTGATGGTTCTCAGCCAAAATAACTTCTTGTCTTCTCTGTTAAGAAGTTAACTTAACACTCTTAACAATGGTGAGCTTAGTCAGCTGTAGTATTGTGCCATGTGGCAAGTAAAATTTATACATCAGTGGATGTGTGGTCTATTTTAGAAATTGTCAGTTCTGTATTTCAGTCTCTCTACCCCAGCTAGATTTATAGTAAAAAGGAGATAAATCCCAATACAAACAGGTGATAAAATGGAGGGCTGACATGATTTAATTTTCTCATAAGTGCAAATAATCAGATTTTTCTGGTCAGCTGGCAGGGTGGTAATTAAACCAGGCTGCCCAGTGGCAGGTTTGTTCTTTTTTTATCTCATAAACTGACATTACCAATATTGCTGCGGTCTTCATCCCCAGGGTTGGATTCACAGGGTTTAACTGATTGTGTATGATAAGATGTGATGATCATGCTAGCTTTTGTTCATGCCACATGGATTATACAAATGTTCAAGCTCTATTTGAATACATTTTGGTAAAATTAGTCTAGCCTGAACAATGGGGGGGGGGGTGTCAATTTTTGTAGATCTGCTGTAGTGAAATACTCTTAGTAGATTTCAAAATATCTATTATCTCTTGCTTCTCAGGGCTTCTGAAGTTACCAGGAACAGAATTCCTCATGCTGCTTCTAAGCACTAAAAAAACAAGGGTGGCTTGCTAGACCTCTACCTTTTCTTCTTCCTATCATTTTGTAAAGCCAGCCTGTTTCTACCTTTCAAGAATTAACAGTTTGGGACAATTTATGAATGAGTAGGCTTTGTTGATGTTTCAGACGGTTGCTGGGAGATGGCTGGAAAGAGGCGAATCACTCTGTTTACAATTGGTGCTAAGTATATTTGAAAAGGTCTTCAGTTGGGAAATTCCAGCCTCCAACCATTTTGTTTCAGAGCTGCTTTCTTTTTAGGACATGACACTATTGGCACATTTAAGTCTTTTCAAGTGCAACATTTGCATTATTATTATTTTTAAAGAAAACATAATTTTCTCCACTGTTGTATTCTTGAATTTCTTTTGTTACCACACTTAACAAGACCTAGTAATCTTATAGGACACTCTGGTACTTTCTACTCAGACATAACCTCACTGTTTTAAATTAAGTTTAATTCTGGGTATGTGTGTATATAGACAAGTGCCATGATTGCAGAATGTTTGGTCCCCTGGCCTGTTAGCATCTGTGCAATGAGATGGGGATGTCCCCCAGTCTCCATTTGTATAGGGTATTTCTAATATGAATCAGTTTTCCATTATAGCTTTGTAACTTCTAGCCAAGCTGGGATAATTTTTAATATCTTCTGATTACATTATGAATTGCATCTTTCCTTTCCAAATATGATGCTCTGATTAACAACAACGAGAAGTGGAAACAATGGCAAATGGGGAGATCTGAAAACAGACAACATATAGCAGTCTAAGGCGGCTGTACAGTAATCTAGAAATGAAATGACTAAAACACCTGATAAAACAATACAATTAAGTCTTGGTGTATCTGGTCAGTTTCCAAGAGAAGCTTAGAAATCAGTGGTGCCATTGGGTTCTGCATCACTTAACTACATGTGTATTTCAACATTGGAAAAAAAATATTGTGAAACAAGAGCCATAGAAACAAAGTTCTGGACTGAATAATGCCTTTATTGGATCATTCATGATAAAGTTACAAACAAGGGAAGTTTTTGAGTTCTCCAAAATTCTTCATTAAGCAGATAGTATAATGTTTTAAACAAGCCCTATTCAGCAAGGACGTAACACATTAGAATTAACATGTTATTTTTATTTATTTATTTATTGGATTTCTATCCCGCCCATCTAGACCAAATGTCTACTCTGGGCGGTTTACAAATTTAAAAACAATAAAACCTAAAAACATATAGATCCAAGGTGGCGAAAGTATAAGAAATTAAGATACGGCAGGAGGGTTAATAAATTCTCAAAAATCAAATAGTAAAAAAACAGTATTTCAAAAGCATTAATGAGGGCTTTGCCTAAAATTCATTAGCTTGCTATGCTGTCTACAGAAGGCTTATTCCCCCTCTCCAAAGGGAAGGATTATTTGGAGCAAAACTACAAACTAGTAGCCTCTGTTCAAGATGAAGCTGGGATGATTTGCATGGTTCCTCTCCTGAAGTTCTCTGTAGACTGAAAAAGAATTTCCAGCCTATCGCCAAAGCTCTGCTTCCTATGGAAGCAGCAAAATTGTCGGAATGACAGGGAAAAAAAAGGATGGAAATGTGGGGGGAAAGCCTCTAGTGCTGCAAGAAGAGCCTCTAGTACAGAAGTACTAACTCAAATTAGGACTTCACATGTTTACTAATACCTCATACATACCTCATCGGACAGTGATGGCTCCTTACAAGCCATGTCTCTTTCAGTTCAGTTTCTGTTTTATTCAAACAGGCAGATCTGCAGGCACTCATGGGATGATTAAAAAAAACAACTCAGTGAACTCATTATGTAGTGGGTAAGGCATCTATATTTTCCAGATCCACAGTAGACCTGTATAGTTTCAGCAGTTGGCGGGGGGGATCCCTTCTTGTACCTATAGATACTTTTTGGAGGGAGGAGATTCACCCCCATGCCCCCCCAGGGGTGAGACATTCCTGTTGAACTGATTTGGGTGCAACAGGAATGGAAGCAATGGCTTCAGTAACCTGGGATGTGGTAAGGAAGGATGTGGAAAGGAGGCTCTGAGCCAGGTTCCCCAGAAGACTGTATTTCCAATCAAAACTTCTAATATGGCTTAGCTGAAGAAATGTAATTCAAAGTAATCAACTGTCTCTTGACAGAAGAAAAGGACTGTAATTTACAAATATGTGTTGCATGTTGTCAAGTCCTACTCACAACAATCCTAATAGGATTTCAAGGTAAGAGATATTTAAGGAATCATTTTCCCAGTGTCACTTCCCAGTGTCCATGGCCAAGCAGGGATTCAAACTCACTACACCCGAGTAGGTATCCATAATTCACTGAAGTTTTGCAAAATAACAACATAGATATTTTGCTATGTTAATTTAGGCTTCTTAGTGTGAACAGTCCACATACCTCTATTAGACCTAGTATAAATGTTGTTTGGAAAGGGAGCTATCAGTGGGTGCTTTTCCCTTTCGAAATTGGAAGTGTGTAGTCACAGGTACCCAAAAGTAACTTTGTAATTGCTGTATTAATAACATTAATTTAATGAGTTAAATTCAATGTTAAATGCCAATAGCATTGATTTTCTTACTCTGTGTGTTGTGTTTCGGGGGGGGGGGGTAGCCACTAGGTGGTGCACACATTCTTACATTGCAATGTCATTCATGCTTATTCAAGGGTAATAGACATACACACACTTTTCCCAGCCTTTTCCTCCCACAAGATTGACATTTCAGTGGCCAAACTGTCACATTAAATAATTTTTCACAGTTCTTGTTCCATGCCCCCACATCCACAGTGAAAAATAGGTCATGGTCTTCCCTCAAAGTAGGAAATAACACAGTTTACAGAAGCTGTAGGGTGCAATCCATGACATGGACCATTGCTAAACTGATATGATTAAACCACCTAAGGGCCTTCAAGCAGGTCCCATCCATTGCTGTTGTTGAGCTAATAACAGTCTTGCATGCACTATGTATCAGTGGGAGGAGCTATTCACAACCTAAGCTGATTGTCCTTTGCCACTAACCTATTGCTAAAGGTGTTTTTTCCTGTTTGAGGCAACCCCCCATCCCCTCTTCCTGATTGTTTGCTTTGCTTCTTTTGTTTCTTAGTCTCTCTCTGTCTCCTTTCTTGACTTTAGAGCATTTAGCAACCATGAAGAATGTCTTCAATGGCTCCAGGATGCTGCACCTAGACTCCTGACCAGAGCTAGTTACAGGAAGAACAAGCAGTCCTTATTACAGCACTTTCTAGAGATAGGATGTTTGTATTTTTTTGAACTATAACATCCAGAGGCTTACAGGAATTGTGACAGCTAGAATTCGGGTGGCTTTAGCCCCCACCTGAAACCTTCTCAAGTGATATAACTTACAGCTGGTGCATAAATGAGAAAAAAATTCCTCCATTTCTGAAGAACTGGCTGACCTCTGTGGCATTTGGGATATTATAGATTCCCCACCTATTAGGAGAAAGGTATGTAGAAATCAAATAAATAGGTTACTTGTCTCTGAAACACATAACTGTTCAAAACTAAGTATATACAGGATAAAACCCTCAAAGTATGACATCTGGAATCCAAACACTTGCTTTGCAGGTTGATGGAATTAGCTTCCAAGAGACAGAATTAGTTAAGTGTCTAATAGTAAAAACTGTCCTTAGTCACTAAGAAGTAAAACTGTTACCTTTTTAAAATGCAAGCCTATGTCTGTCTATTTGGAAGTAAATCCCATTATATTCATGCCTCTCAGTATATGTGTGCAGGACTTTATCAATAATAATAATAATAATAATGTACCACCAAGTCAGTTGACTCACGGTGATCCTTTTCCAGAGTTTTCCAGGTACAGAATACTCAGAAGCGGTTTGTCATTCCCTTATTCTGGGGGCATCCTGAGACTGTGCAGCTTGCCCAAGGCCACACAGCCCACACAGACTGGCTGTACTCACAGAAAGCACAGTGAGGAACTGAACTCCCAGTCTCTGGCTCTGCAACCAGATATTTAAACCATTGAGCTATACAACCACCAACTATCCTTACTAGAGTCAAAACAACAAGGAAAAGTCACATTTTTAAATTATTACTGTCCAAATCACTCAGCCAGCCTGAACAGTTAGTCTGAAAAAGTACTTGCTGTAGATGAAAACTGTAATACTTCCACATTCTGTTTCAATATAACTATTTATCTTAGGAGTGGGGAAGATTAATTTAAACCCAAGATGGGGGAACATGTGGCTCTTCAGATATCACACCCACTGCGTGCTAAGACTTGTGTAAGATGCAGTCCAGAAAATGTTGATTGCTATTCAAGCTCCACTCCTAATTAAAGACCTCCTCAGAGGTGGATGTGGCACCAGTCATTCTAACACAACTTCAGAAGTTAAAAGCTTTGCAGGACTCTGGAATGAGGAATTCAATCCACCATCATTACTTTAAAATGCACCCCTAGAAGCATAAAATTGGGAAATAATTTATGGGGTCCTACATGCCTAATTCCCCTAAATCTAAACCCACTGAGAGTACACAAAATTATAGAAAAGCTGAAACACTGATACCCTGGCTGGCTCTTCTTGGATTTAGCAAAAGCACTTTAGCAAAGATTCGTATCTCCAGCAGTGCTGACTTAGTGGAGTGTGTAGAGCTAATACTATATAAACAGGAAGTGATTTCCCACTTTAGTTAGCAGTCTTTAAGAGACCCGATGAATGAGATTCTCCTGCTGTCTCCCTAACAGACTGCGCACCTGTTTAGACACAGTGTTTTCCTTCAGTTCATTTGGAATTGTTTATTCCCAGAACCAAGAATGGTATTTTGGTTGGTCATTACAATACTGTGTATTGACTTACCAAGAGGTAAGTTTCTCTGTTAAAGAAATCTACCTCACTATTATGGTCAAAATTCAAATGGATCTAAACGGTATGGTTATTACAACTATTCTAGCAGTAGATATGTATCAGCCTGTTTTATGAGTTATACCAGCTTGATCATTTATTTTAAGTATGATTAGCCATTTTTAGGGCACTGTTAGCACAGAGTTAGATTATCCTGAAAGCACTAACAGGGACGTCTCTGCCAATGCTAAGGTCCAAGAAGACCCAGGATCCATAAAAGCCTCATTTGCAACCACAATGGGGTACGCTCATTTGTTCTTTTAAACCTGGAAGGTAACAATCACACCTTTTGAATGTGCAATTTTCCATCAAGGGCATTAGCATGTGGCTTGCACAGATCCCTTGTGTGTTTTAAAACAAGGCATATGAAAAATTTCCAAAGAGCTGAAATCCCTTTTTAAAAAGGTCTGTGATCTCCATGTAACTCGTTTTAAAGGAAAACTGCATGATGTTTTTCTGCCACTGACAAATTAGACGGTGGCAATAGGGATAGGTTAGCACCTCCCATGAATTAATAAGGTTCTGGCAAATTTCGGTTCACTGCATCCATATGAAATGGATACCTTTCATTTAAAAAAACTGCCCGTTTAAGTTTGCAGGGGTAGCTGGTTTGTCTACAACAAAGAGCCTTCCAGTCGGTTGAAGCAGAACAAATTAATGATGACATGGAATCTATTCCCCCCACCCCTAGGCTGGAGTGGGACCGGAGCCTACTTCCCTCAAATGTGAATCTAAAACCAGAGTTTGAGGTTGACACTCCTGTTAGAAAGTACAGTACAAACACTTCACTGACTCCTCGGTGTGGCTATAAAGGGCGCCAGCAAGTTCTTACTTGTTTGGTGTCTTCCGAAAAGTACCTGGCTCGTCGTTCTGAAGCGGCTGCGGCTTCAGTGTACATTGTTGTTGCTGTGGCGTGCCCTCAAGCCGCCTCCGACTTACGGCGACCCTATGAGTGCGCGCGCCTTTTGCGCCTTATAGCGACCCTAATACTGTAGAGCTTTCAAGGTAAAGGAGATCTTTAAGGAGTGGTTTTTAACCAACTCCACTCCCCCTAGGGAGTTTCCAAGGCTGAGCGGGGACCGGACCCCCGGTCTCCAGAGTCCTAGTCCGTCAATCTATCCACAACACCATCCTGGGAACCCCATGAAGGAGCGGTCCACCAAATGGCCTGTCCTCAGTATCCCACTAACGCCTGGTTAAATTCTTCCCCGAAGGTCGAAGCGGCCCGTCGCCCGGCTCCTTCTGCGTGCTGGACGTTTCTGGCATGAGTTCAAGTCTCCCTACCATGAGCCCGCCTGATGCCGCCGCCCTGTTCGCGAAAGGCCACCAACACACAAGAAAAACATCCTGTTAACTCTATCGGGAGGAAAGCCCCCCTCTCCTCCCCCCGCTTTCTGGGGCTCTTTATTGGACGGGATTGTTTTGCGCCCAAAACGACGGGCCGGAATTATCCTCTCCCCCCCCCCCCGCCCCGTCCCAATGCCGAGTTAAGCACCCGGCCGGAGCTGCCCTCTCCACCCGCCCCTCCTCCCGGATTCCCCGCGATCGTCTGAACGCGACTCGGGCTCTCTGGCCACCCTCCATGCCTGCACGCGGTGGGGGGGGGGGGGCTCCTTCCTGGCCGGGAAGGGCTCACGAGGGCCGAGCGCGAAGCCCAGGAGGGAGGGAGGGAAGGACTGCACGCTTAAGAGAGGCGCCCCCTTCCTCTTGCCTCTTCTGCTCGGCGTCTTTACTCCGGAGGCAAAGCAAGGAGATCCAATGGGACTCCTCGACTTCGGAAGGGCCGGGGAGCGCCCCGACCGCCTTCGGGCTTTCGCCTCGCCGACCCGTTAACACCTCCTCAGCCCCAAGAGACCCGAGGCCCCTTTCCATTGGCCCGCTTCGCTCCGCTCCCCCAGACTCTCATTTGCGACCGGCGACGTCGATCAAAGCAGTCCGGGTTGTTTTGGGTTGGTGTTTGTTTTTTTAACCCTCCGCCCCCCCCCGTTCCCACGCGCGCACCGCCCTCTCCGCCCCCCCCCCTCTTGGGTCGCCGGCGAAAGAGCCGCGCGCCGACCTGCTCCGGGTCGGAGTGACTCCCCGGGCCGCGAGCAAAGCGGAGGACGTCCCCGTCGCGCCGCTTCTTTTGCAGGAAGGGGGACAGGTAGGCGTGAGCGCGCAGCAGCCAGCCGGAGCCCGGCCGCGCGTTCCGCCCCTCGGTTTTGGTGGCAGGAGGAGAGGAGAAAGTTTCCGAGGCTGCTCTTGAGGACTCCTACTCAGTCCCCCCCCCTCTTTTTTGTTGTTGTTTCTTTTGCCTCCGCACACCCCACCCCACCCCGCGTGCCCAAAATCTGCCTCCTCCTGGGTAAAGGGCCGCGGGAGGAGACGTTGGCCGCGAGCGGAACTCGCAAGAGGAGAGGACGCCTGTGATCGGTCGCCCCCCCCCCCGCCACCGCCGGCGGCCCCAGCGCCACTCCTGCACCCGCTGCCTTCCCGCCTACAGTACCTCCTGCTCCGCAAGTTGCTGCCGAGGGCGCCGGGCGAGGAGGGCGTTTGCCAGACCGGAGGAGGAGAAGAGGGGACTGATCGCAACCCCGAGTGCGAGTGTGTGTGTGTTTGTGTGTGTGTCTCTCCCCCCTCCCTCCCTCCCCCCCTCCAGCCTAGGGGGAGGGGAAAAGAGATGAGCCGCGCATTGTTTCCCTAGCAGGCAACTCCTCTCGGGCCACCATGGGCTCCGCGCCTTTGTTTCCCGAGTGAGCCGGCGGGCGGGCGGGCCGGCCAGCCACCTCTTTTCTCCAGCCCCCCCCTCCCCCGTCCGTCGCTACCCATCCGAGTCAAAACAGAAGAAGAGCCACCACCCCCCGCCACCCCCGCGGGACAGCCATGGATGTGACCATTTCTGAACTCCTGGAGCTCTTTCTCCAGAGCCCTTTGGTGACCTGGGTGAGTTCGCCAAGCCAGCCGCGCGTCTGTTGAAGGGGTGCTACCGGGGGGTGTGTGTGGGGGGGGGAGCGCCTCGCCTGGGAAGGAAATCAAGGGCGCTGGGTGGCCTGCCCGATGCGCCCACCTTGCCTCGTGGAGCACCGGGCAGGCCACCCAGGCCAACGTGGTGTCTTGTGCCCGGAGGGGGGGGGGAGAAGAGGCGAGCTGCGGGCTGCAAGCGCCGAAAATAGGCGGTGCGCCCTTGGTGTTGGCTTTCCTGTTGAGTTCAGCTTGGAAAGCAGTTCAGGGGGGCTGAAAGCGTGGTGTTTGCGCAGGGGTGTGTGTGTTTGGTTTTAAAAAGAGCTTGCCTGGAGAAAAACAAATGGGTATGTGGATTTCGTTACGGCATCCGTTTTAGCCCGCCTGCCCGTGCTTAGACTTGCCAAATCAAACTGTGGAAACAATAAGGACGACAGAGCAAGGCATGCTTTCGAACTGGGCTGCTGGTTGCCAATAATACATCCATTGTATTCTGTGGAAAGGAGACATCCGTTCTGGGGGTCATCAGTGTTTCGGAATAAAAAACCCCTTCTGTTACAAGGGACCTGGCATCTTGAGCCCAGCAAGGTGTCGGAAGTTCCCTGAAGAAAGGAGAGACTTTGAAAGGGAGGAGGAGGGCAGAGCGTGGAGGGCAACCCTTGAGGTGGCTTCAGACCCAGCACTTGCTGTGCAACTAGTGCTCTGTGTAAAGCTCAGAGCCTTCAAACCATGTGTTAGGTTGAGTTACCATGGGTTACGGTGCATGCACAGGTCTCTGGCTACACTTGCTACCTCTTCAGAACCGGCAGTTCGCCATGGCTTCCTTCCCAGCTCCTCCTGTTCCCTCTGTGGCCACATGGTGCACTAAGTGTGTGTGAGCCCCCATCACATGTGTGGTGATCTCCTTGGTTTTTATGCCACATCCTCATCAGGTTGATGTAGAAAATCTGTTAGGTGGAGCACATATTCCCATCCTGGGATGCAAGATTCCTAGCAAAAGAGCCGTGAGATTTTGCTGATGTCGGGTCGTTTCTGAGCTTGCCATGAAGAAAAGTTTCAGAATTTACCATTGCAAACCCCCCAGCAAGGAGGCAGCCCAATAAAGAACTGTTGAGAAAGGAAGCACCTTTCTTACAGGCTTGAACAAGGGTTATGCAAAGAGAGCAGCATGTGCTTCCAAGACGGGCATCATCCATGCCTTTGCCTGCCTTGTTGGAATCAACGGGAGGAGAAAAATGCTTCACTTGGACTGGATTATGCCCAGTGAGTTTAGCGTTAAAGGAAACGAAAGCTAACCTACTTTCAGAAAGGTTGCTATGTTAGTCTATTTCAGTAACAACAAAAACAGAAGTATCCTGACACTTTTAAAACTAACTAGTTCAGTGTGAACTTTTGTGCATTATAGTCCTAATGCCTGAAAGTTCATGCTGAAATGAGTTTGTCTTAAAGCTATCATGATATTTTCGTGTTGCTCTTGCTGAAGGGCAGTATAGCACACCTTTCTGTCCTGTGTAAGATTCTTCTCTCTCTCTCACACACACACACCCTTTGCAGATGGACCTGTGCCAGCTATCTGTAGAACCAGAAAGCAATGGTAGAATGGAGGATACCACTTCAGGCTGCAGGGGAGGGATCAGCGCTTTGGGGTTTTTCTTCTACAGAGGCTCCCTGTCAATGGAGGACAGGCAGAGCTGTGGGAGGTGCAGGTTAAAATCCTTCTCCTTCCTATGCTTTTTACTCTGAGTTGCTACATAGAAGAGCATTGAAAAGCTGCTTGTCCTGCCTGCAGTGTGCCCAAGGTGTCATTTTGTGGTGTGTGTGGCTCGAGTTCCCATATCCGTTGATAGGTAGCCAGAAAATAATAGGATGCAGGCCTAGTGTTTTGTGCCGCATAAATCTAGAGAAAAATCCAATGTCTTGATCATCTGGTCATGTTGTTGTGGAAAACAAGATTGTTAAGATTTTTTAAAACTCCATTTCTTTTAAACCCATGCCTTGTCAAGTCTGTGTGGAGAATTGAAAATATGGATGAGGTTTTTGGATTAAAAAAAATCTCTACATAACCCTACGATCTGAATGGGTGTTTCTTTCCTAAACTCAGCAGACACTTGTTGCTGAGTTTAGGAAAGTTTAGCATTTCATCAAACTATTTATGTTTGCATTTTCTTTTCATTTTCAAAGATCATTTTCTAAAACAACTCTTCTTCCTTGCAGGTGAAAACATTTGGACCATTAGGGAACGAAAATGAAGACAAGCTTGCCATGTATATGGATCTAGCTGATGGAGTCTTTCTGAACAAAATAATGCTGCAAATGTGAGTTGCAGTTAAAGCCTTAGTGTGCGTGTGTGCGTGCGTGCGGGGGGGGGGAGTGATTAGTGTTCCGTTATGCTGCTAGTGTTGGTAGAATGGAAGCATTTGTATGGGAAATCGTTACTACGTATTGATTGGACACTCTTGTTTCTAGGCTGGTGGTGGTTGTCATTTCTGCCTTGGAAAATTTAATCTTAGTTCACCTCTGGCTTATGATTGTCACTGAAACTGCTCTTTTTGTGTATCACTATTGCAAGATTTTCAAAGTGTAAAATGTCTTTTAGTCCAACTGTAAAGCGAATGGTATTTTGAAAAACATACGGCATGACAAACGGTTGTGTTGTGGAGGCATTTTCTGTAAAATGGGCAACAAGCCTGTGGTTGTTCAGATGTTGCCCTTCAGCTTTCGTCAACCTCAGGAAGTATGTATAATGGGGTTTGTAGTCCAACAACATCTGGAGGAACCCCCTCTCCCACACCCACTTTAAAAAGAAGAAAAGAATTCCCATTACTTAGTAGTAGAGCAAATGTTCTATATGTATATAGAATCATGCAGTCTCCAGGCTATTTTTATACCCTTCTAGCAATGTTGGGGTCCAGACACCGCATTAAAAAATACTTAAGGTCCCCTTGTACCCTCTAGTAAATGTGACAAACCATGTTGCCATGTTATGAGGCGTACTTTGCACCCTGAGACACTACATGCTCCCCCATTTTTTTAAAAAAATGACAGTGTGCTTTTTCTGTGAAAACAATCCTTTTTTAAAGTTAAAACTCATTTTTTGATTCACAAACATCCATTGTAGCAACCTTTACAGTAGGATTGTGTGCTGCCTTAGGACAGGTGTGCAAAGCAAGATGGGCTTGAGGTACTTGGGCAATTCCGGAGTGACTACAGGGTGGCACATGTTGCTCCGTGAGGTGTTTCTCATTTGGCATTCATTAGGTTATAAAAGTGGTAAATTACTTAAAATGAGGAAAGGGGAAATGGAAAGTAATACAGTAGAGTGTGCTGGTGGTCCCAAAGGAGAAGGCAAGTGGAAGCTGAGCTCCGCGCCCAGTAAAGCTCATTGTCTCCTCTGGACGCTCCAAATTCTGAGGTGCTAGGTAGGGCTTAGAGATGTGTGTGTGTGTGTGTGTGTGTGTGTGTGTGTGTGTGTTTTCCAATGCAACTGCTCCACCAGCCCTTTCATGAAGCTGTAAAGCTAAGAGAAAGATCTGCTTTGCTGTTTAGACCTTTTTTTCATTCTAGAATATTCTTGTTGGTTTTTTTTTGTTCTCTCACTCAGCTTAGTTACTAAACTTTACCAAAACATTATTATGCTGTTAGAATGGTCTTTGTGCGTGATTGTGGAAGGATACTTGTTGTACAAGCTTTGGATGGACAAGTCACATAATTAGAATATTGTATAGCTCCAGGTCATAGCATTTACCGTTCCTGCCATTTGTGACATTAAAAAAACAACACACAAACATTTGGAGATCCAGAAATGCACAGATAATGCCACAGATTAGAGATCGGGGCATTCATTCGTATACGAATATGAATGGACTTAACAAGGGTTGTCTGGTGGTGGTGGCCCCGCTTATCCTTCCAATCGCACTTGGCGCACCACTGTCTTCCTGCTCGGCTACCAACTCAGCAGCCATGCAGGGAGACTCGTCCTCTCTCCCCCTGCCTGGAGTGGCCAGCTAAGCGGGAAGAGAGCGGCGCTCTGGGAGCGATTGGAAGGATGAGTGGAGCTGCCGCCGACGTGTGAGTGGATGGTCGGGCCCCGGGGGCAGGACCCTTGTTAAGTCCAGCTGTGCAGGGATATTCGAATACGAATACCCCCATCTCTACCACAGACTCAAGAATGGAGTGGGTCAGAATCTCTTCTAAAGGATCCAGGCTGGGTGGCCCAAATCTTTATGCTCTCTCTTTTTTTTTAACAGAGGGCATCAGCACATCCCTACTTTACAGTGTACAGTGATGCCTCGCAAGATGAATGCCTCGCGCAACGAAAAACTCGCAAGACGAAAGCGTTTTGCGATTTTTTTTGGTGACTCGCTGGACGAATTTTTCTATGGCCGTGCTTCGCAAGACGAATTTTTTTGCATTTTTTAAAAATTAAATTTCAATTCATTCCTATGGGAAACCGCGCTTCGCAAGACGAACTTTTTCGCAATACGATACGACTCGCAGAACGAATTAATTTCGTCTTGCGAGGCATCACTGTATAGCCAATGCATTTACATTGTTTAAAAAGTGAAAAAAAATAAGCATGCAAATTAAGGAGTGACATCCTTGGGCTGCTGGCAAATCTGAAAAATGGCTCTTGGATCCATTGAGGTCACACACACCCCGTCAGTAGAGACCCCGGTTCAAATCCTCACACTTTCAATTTAAGGAATTTCAAGGAGAGGACTGAAAGTTCTCTCCTTGAGACTGTGGTAAGCCATTGGCAATTGGTTTACGCCAGCCATATCCCAGATATTTTGGACTGCAATCCCCATTGTCCCATATAACCCATGCTGGAAGTGAAGGCATCTAGGCTGGGAATGTCAGGTGTAAACAATAATGAACTTACCGTGTTTCCCCGAAAATAAGACAGGGTCTTACATTAATTTTCGCTCCAAAAAACACATTAGGGCTTATTTTCAGGGGATGTTCTATCTTTTTTTCATGTACAACAATCTACATTTATTCAAATACAGTCATGTCATCATCTGGTTGCTGCACAATGGTGGAGGGTGTGGTTTCACTTAAATAGGGCTTATTTTTGGGGTAGGGCTTATATTACGAGCACCCTGAAAAATCATACTAGGGCTTATTTTCAGGTTAGGTCTTATTTTCGGGGAAACGGTATATATAACAGTACTGTGGACCAGTTGTTTGTATGATTTAGCTTCATCAGTTTATAAGGCCAAAGAGGTACATAGATGAAAATGGGGTGAGTTGGCTTTTGAAAATAAAAGGCACAAGGATGCCTTTTTTTTTTAAAAAAAAGTGAAACTTCAATATACTGTATGTCTTTGTCTGCTTATGGTGTGTGTCTGTAGCAGTTGCCTTATGTCTTGGCAATTCTGGTGGTATACTGTCTGTAAGCTTTTCCAAGCATATAGAGGCCCTTAGATTAGACGTTAACCTAAAATGGTAATGAAGAGAGAAGGAGGGAAGGAACGTTGAAATTTTTGAGTGTGCATAAGTAGCCTTTTTTTTCCTTTGAGTTCAGTTAAGCTTGACTTCAACCACATCCCTTCCTGTTGCAGAGTTGGTGACATGATGAAACAGCTTGCATTGTGTGAGCTTTGTGATTGCTTGGAAACAGATCTGTTTCAGAGAGATCCTTTGAACGGTACATTTTCACTTAGGCCTGCCCTGTGGGGGTGGGGGAATGCAGGAAAACTGCTTTTATTTTGCTTCACTCGTGCGGTCAGTGAGAAATGTTCATAGATTTCCAAAGATCCAAAGTTGGACAACTGGGACAGTTTGGGACATCTCGACAGAGTTGGTTTTCTTTTCCTCGAGTGTGTATGTGTGTCTTTTTTATTCTTTGTAGTCAGCCTTGACAGCTGCCCCTTGTTATACCTCAGGATTAATGAAACTAAAAACTTTCTCCAAAAGGGCTGAGCCTGTTTAACAAGAAATCTATACAGTCACTTTGGGGTGCCTCCAGCTTAGCCCTGCTGCAGAGGTGGTTGTGGCTACTGTTCCTCTCTTCCCCCTTTCCTTACCATCACAAAAGTGCTTACTGCGTAGCCTATAAAGAAGAGAGCCCTTTCCCTTTCACCCCCTCTTCCCACAATTGTTTTTTTTCCCCTCTCCATCCTGGAGCTTTCAAAAGAGAAGAGCAAAACTGTGTTTCTAGTGCAGACTCATCACTTTCCTTAGACCTGGTGTTAAATGGTCTTGTAAGTGTTCAGTATTTCCTTGTACTGCTATGTGCCACATTACATAGCACGTTTTGAGACTTACTAAGATGATATAGATTTTCTTGGCCTGCTGGCACACCCCTGCCGTCCTGCTTTGAGCATTGATGCATTAAATAGCCAGGTCCCTTTTCATAAATTGTCTGAACACTTATATATATATATAAGTGTATATATATATACACTTATATATATATATAAGTGTCTGAACACTTATATATATAAGAATATATATATTCTTATGCAAAATTAAGTCTGCCATTGTTCTGTTCCACAAAACATGGGGATGTAAACAGCAAGGGCATGTGACTTGATTTTATACCAAAATACCATTTGGATGAGCGATCTTGGGTTTCGGTGTTTCCCTGTGATAGCAGCTAGTGAAGAAGCTGCAGAGCCGTGTTTTCCAAAGACAGCCTGTAGACAAGGCAGTACTGTTGTTGTTATTGCTGCTATTGATTTGTGTGGGAGATGTGGTTTACTCTTTAAACTGGCTTCTAAACATTTCTACGGCATGGAGCAAGCCAGTTATTCTTGGTCATAAAAAGGGAGGGATGGAAAATACTGTCTTTTTCAGTCATAGCATGGTGAGAGATAAAACGTGTTTCCTGCTTTACTGTCAGGTGGAAAAGATCTTGTTGAGTGGCTGTTCTTGGATCACTTTGTATGGTCTGTCGTTGGATGAGGACTTGAACTTGGGGCCTTAACCAACATATGCTAGTGCCAACACTAAAACAGAGTGAATATTTTGATGTAATATCCAAATGTATAGTCGGATTGCATGGGATTTAAGGATGTATTATATTTAAAATAACTCAAGTAGATGGCTTGTAAAGTATACATAAATTTGTTTAATTCAGATTCTTGACTCAGAAGGATGCCTTTTATAGATTGAAATTCTGCTGCTTAGCATAGTACGTTGCACTAGAGTAGGGCTATTTAAACAGTGGGGATTTGGTGAGTTAGTTCAGTTTTATTGATTCAAATGGACCTACTCCAGTTGCAACTTAGAATCATAGAATCATAGAACAGTGAAGTTGAAAGGGCCATCAAGTTCAATCCCCTGCTCAATGCAGGAATAAAATCAAAGCATATCTGCCAGGTGATTATCTAAGTTACTACACTAATGTAAGTCACGACTAGAGTAGGTCCATTTGAATCAACAGAACTTACAGAGAAGTTGACTCACCAATTCACCACTGATTCAGTGTGCTATCTCTAGTGTCATGTATTACACTAATAAGCAACATGTTTTCAGCCACAGTATCTGACCATTGAGCCGCATGGCGCACTGTTGACAGTAACTGATATTGACTCCCAAGGTTTCAGACAGGCATATTTCTAGCCCTCTCTGGAAAGGATGAGAATTGAATCTAGGACCTTCTGCTTTCCAAGCAGATTGCCTAAGATATCTTTGAGCAAACTCCCCCCACAACCAATAACAAGTTTAAACTGATTGTCATGAGAAATAGTACATGTGAGTATTCTCCCTTACCCCATCACCACCTGCTAGGTTGACACACATTTGAATGTCTTTATCTCTTGCTGTTCGTTTAGACAGCTATTTTTAGGACACTGAGAGAAACATTTCCTGTCAAGACACAGCCAATTTTACCTACCTCCTCTTTGAGATGGTTTTATGGGCTAGTTAGAGAAGAATTCAAACTATGGCAGGTGGTAAGATAGAAGAGTACTGCAACAACACTGGAGCTTCAATAAGTTACTTTTTTGAGACTGTAATCACAGAATCCTCAAGCTAGTGTAGGCTTTGATCTTGAGGCCAAGAGATTATGGGAGTCCAAAAAAGTAATTTATTCATGCTCTATTTAAGAGTTGTCAAGATTTGGGACCTTCCAGTGGATTACCTAGCTATAACAGTTGTTGCCTGGATTTGTCTAATTACTTCTGGGATTTAAATTTGTTTATGGCTATTTCCATTTTAGTTGTGAAAGTACAGCATTTTTATTCTGCATTTTTAGTTTGCCGCATTGTCTGATGTGGAATTTTATGTGCATTTTTAGGAATGATGGCATCTTAAAGAAAAGTTGTGACTACAATTTACAAGTAACTAGCTAATTGTTTATTTGGTAAATAAAGATATTGAGTTCATAGCAGATAAATTGGAGTCAAATCTCCATTTAACCCCCATGAGTTGCATAATTAACACCAAAACATTAAAAACATTTAACCTCAGCTAATATTTGAAGCCTCAAGATACATGCACTTGGAGGGAATAATCTTTTACAGGAAAACCACTGTTTAGTGGCATTGTGTTCACCTTTTGTGACATCCACTGGTCTCTTTTACTTGGTGACAATTTATGCAGTCCCTTTAAAAATCAAACATTTGCTGCTTTGCATTTTATCTGCTTCCTTCAACCTTTGCTGGACATTCTCACCCATGTCATAAAAACCAAGGCCTTCCGTCTCTCCTCCCTCTTCCTACCAATGTAGTCCAGTAAACAACACTCTCAAGTTACTGCATTCAAGAACAATGGGCATCACATCTGGTCCAGTTTTATTTTTTTGTGGGGGGGACTAGTTGCTTCTTCTCCCCCCCCCCCCAAGTTTTATAGCATCTTTGCCTGATGAAAACTCCTGGAAGAACTCAAAAGCTTGCCTTTGTGCAATGTTTTAGTGATCTAGTAAATATATTCTCCAACCTGGAACTGTGTTTCTGTGGATGGATCCCATGGCCACTTCTTTTCTGTTTGCTGCTGAAAATACCATGATTAAGTTGCTTGCAGCAATTCCTACTGCAGGAGGAAGCATTTCCACACAATTACACCAGTGAGGATTGCATTTCCTCCAGCCACTAAGTAATACTGTCAATTTTCCTTTAATTTTATTTTTCACCTTAATCGGAATACCTAAATTTGATTTCCTATGTAGCTGACAGTAAGACTTCTATCTTGCTCCATGTATTTCTACTACAAGCCAACAAAGGGGTCTGTGTGCCTTACACAAGATCCACAACAGATCCACAGGGGGTCCATGTCAGACTGAGACTGTAAAATGACACCTTGACACCTCTGTCTCGAGCTGACTCTGCAAGCTCTCTTTTCTCTTGCCAGCACTCAGCATTCAAGAACATCTGGCCACATCAATAAAGGTATTGCTCAACCCAGAATTTTGTTTCTAGGGATGGCTCATACAGCTCCTTTCTGTGTTTAAGTTAACTGGGGTAGCATTATCCTTCTTGGTTCATGTGATGAACAGCAAAGAGCTCAACGAGAATCCTGGAAAAGTCTTTCGTAGAGCCTGTGTTCCTTTCCCTAAATGTTGGAGATGAAACCCCGAAAGGAAGAGTGACCCAGGAAGCAAGTTGACAAAATGTTAAGGTGGTTGTAAATATATAGGTGTTTGTAGATGAAGGTATTGCTTTTTGTCCTAAAACATGGTCATTTAGAGAAGTTGGCCCTTTAGTGAGATCAGGAGAATGAAAATAAGGACATTTGAAAGCATCTACTATGACATTAGCATCCATCATATTGGTGCTCATGTTGGTCCACACCTTGCAGCAAGAGTCGCCAGGGCTGACACCTTGCTGGACTCCAGTCTCAGGACCTATCACCATTTTACTGCCTGATGACACTCCAGCATCCACCAGACTCTCCACTTGTATTAACTCCATTGGCAGTTTATGTATCAGTAGCCCATTATCATGTCGGTGAGCACTTGGCTGGTGGCCACTCCAGTCCTTCACTCTTGTATATACTCATGGGCTTACCCAATAGCAGTCTTGTAAAGCACAGTGATGTTGGATGATCTTGCTTAAATGAGGGAGTAGATGCCCCAATTGCAGCATGATTGTGTGTACTGTTAGTCAACTAGGGACAGTCTGTCCATGCCACCACCAAAAGCTATAGCCTGGCTTGGTTTATGCAGTGGAACCTGGAACTGATTGCCCCAAGATTTGGTATCAGACCAGTAGCCAACAGAATTTCCATAAGGGTTGTTTTCTCTCTGTTGCAGCAAAAGTGGAAAGAGCAGCACCTTAAAAGATTTAAATCAGTTTTATTTGGAGTGCAAACCACTTCATTAGGTGCATCTCCTGGTTGCTTTAGCCTAAGTGGCTTTGTAAAATTCACAGTCTAAGAACATCCATTAGTCATAACAGCTGAGATTAGTACTTCTGAACATGACCTCATAGCTGGTTTCAGTATTGTTTAGAGGCTGTATGGTTTTAGACAGTTGTTTCCAGTTGCTCTCAGTGCCTACATGGCTATTACTGTCCAAGTCAGGAGGATAAATGAACGTGTTTTGTTCATGCCAGAGGGCACGTGTTATGGGAAACTCCTGTAAGCTTTATCAATCTGGAGGCGGGGGGGGGGGCGCAAACTCAATTTATATTGAATGCATTTGTTTGACTGTAGTGGAAAAGGGGAGGTTATGTAAGAATACTTGTGAATTTTGGATTCTCTGTCCTCTACTATCAAAGAATAGTTCTCCTGGGGGCAAACCAGGATGACTATTTCTCCACCATTCTGTGCTTCAGCTTGGGCATTTCTGAGAGTATTATAACATTGCAACGACATGGTCAGATACCATGGGATTTGCTTTGCTTACAAAATGGGTGAATTTGAAGTATTTTTTGTTTTTTCTGACCGCATGATGCAGAGGCTAATTTGAATCGGTCCAGCTCTCCCCCCCCCCCCCCCCAAGTGGCTTTTTTTCTCTGCTTGTTGAGGGCTTCTGCTTTTTCAAGATAGAATGCTTCAAATGGGCTTTCCCCCAGGTGGTAAATTGTGATACGTTCTTGTAAAGACAGGGAACATGTCTGTAGGTAGTGTTTTCGTGATGTGTACATGTCTGTAGGTAGTGTTTTCGTGATGCCTTGATATTCAGTACTGGGAAAACATGTTTCCACGTTCTTTCCTCTCCCCTGATCATTCTCTGATTTTTTTAAATTTTCTTTCATAAATGAGATTAGAGCCAGATCACCTTATCACTGGCCATCCTTATTATTATTTCCTGTATATACACCCCCATCAGTCCTCAGCCAAATCAGCAGAGGCAAGACCAGAGGAAGGAAGAATCAGCAGGGGCAGGGGCAGAGGAAGGAATGAAAGAGGGCTGGAATGTGAATTGTATCACATCCAGTATGAACAGTGAAATCCAGAATCAATCTGCAGCCCCTGTGTGAGCACTGGCTGCAATTTCAAATGTAATACAGGCTGCAGATCAAATTGCAGCAGTTTCCAGTTTAGTTGCATCCTTAGAGAGAATGGGCCTTTTTGATAGGCTAAAATGTTTGTTCTGAGCTAGTAACACCAATTTTTATATCTTCATCTGAAGAGAATTAGGTACATGGTCACTAAGCTGAGACTAAACAAAAGGTGAGCAGGCAAATTGATGCCTGTAAGATAATCTGCTCCTGACCCTCCCGTGTTTCATAGAGCTGTCTGCTTTCTTAGTCTCTGTCCTTAATATTTTATAAAGAGCTGTCCAGGTGGCAAGCTGAAGAATGAAAAATCCTTCATTGCTTCGGGGAAAGGGTCCATTCAACTCCCTTCATAGGACAGCTTAGCATTGTCTTCTCCCTTCTGTTCTTGTCTGACTAATAAAATACCTGTGCATTCAATGAGCCATTTTTGTAATTAGTTTTATCGATGAACATAGATGAAGGTGAACAGAACTGAGTCAGACTGGTGTTCTTGTATTCCCTTGCCACCCCACTCTGTGTACAGTTTATAGGAGTGGGGTTAGGGTTAGGACTGATCATGCTGGTAAATTTGCACACAAGTGATTGAGTGGCATAGGCAAACTTTGTTTAGCTGCAAAATGGACAGTTCGACCTGTAATGTTCTGAAGGGCCTTTTGGGCTCCAGGATTGTTCAGAATCTTGTAAGGGATTTACAGCAACATGAATGTAATTTCATAAATCATAGAAGTATAACTATGAAGTATTAACGAATTGCTACTTGCATGCCAAGTGGTGTGGCTCTCACACTAGCAGGAGCTTCTTCATTAGTGGTGCATTGCCATCACAATGTATGCAGTTTCACTTAACACTGGGATAAAATCTCAATGGGGGTCTCTACACAGTTTTATACATTTTTTTTCTTGGATAATGCTTTAAATCTGTTTATGAATGTTTTTAAGCCATTTTTTGTTTGTGTTTGTTTTTGTTTTGTTTTGTTTTGTTTTTTTGTTTTTTTTTTTTTGTTAAAATCTTTCAGAGCTGTTCTTGATTACTTTGGTTTTGTTGCAAACCATTCTGGGAGTCTTGTTGGGAAGAATGGTAGGGAACAAATTCTGAAGATACATAGATAAACCAAGGTTCTGCTATAGTTTGCAAAAGCTTTGTAAGACTCATGTAACAAGGATGGTTAGAGGGAAATGACTAAACTGTACGGCCTTTAAATAATGCTAAAACCAATGTGCTATGAGGCTACCAGCTGCTCATCACCAGATGCTAGATAACATGTTTTCAGCAGATCAACCACAAATGCTGTATTTAGAGGCCAGACCTCAAAGCACCTGCCCTTAAGCTTGGCCCAGGAAAATGCCTAGTGAGCTTGCCTGCCCACAGAATGAGAAATGCCGGCATGGGTAAGATGATCAGTAGGTTATATTTGAACATGTTAGGATGGAGGTTCGGTTTTTAAAATGTCCAGAATATTTTGCTCTTCCCCTGGGGAACCTGAAGATTCCTTGTAAGGCCAGCCCTACCATTAGGTGAAATAAAGCAGATGCCTCAAGTGCCAGCAGAGAGGGAGACTGCAGTGGTCCCAGGGTGTTTGAGGACACTGCTGTGCGGGCCACACCACCTTTTCTGAACCAGTCTGCAGCCTTTTGCTGACCAGATGCTATCTGGTTATGAGTGTTGAAGAGTCAGCTGTCAGCGTAGCTCTCTGTTTGGCTTCCACAGAGGGATATGGACTGGGAAAGGCTATTTTGTTCATTACCTTAGGCAGCAAAAGGCAGTGGGGGGAGCAACTAAGGCTGACCACTGCCCTTCATGAGCTAAGTTGGCGTGCTACAACATGACCTGGAATCTTATATAACATGTAGGGGTTCCATGGCAGATGAATCAGCATAGAAAGCGTTCCCTGAAACAGTGTTTGCACCTGCTTGAAAGCTTATCTGAGGTCTTTGAATAGAATCCATTACCTTACCTATTTGGTATTCCAGTTAATCTCTGCGTTTTTTAGCATAAAGGTTAGATGTAAGCTTGTTTTTCCATCATGTTCTCTCCAGGGCTTTACGCTGTGATGTAATTACAGGCAATAGAAAACCAGCCATCGGAAGTCATT
This sequence comes from Intellagama lesueurii, assembly GCA_037013535.1. NCBI lineage: Eukaryota > Metazoa > Chordata > Lepidosauria > Squamata > Agamidae > Intellagama > Intellagama lesueurii. Next base: position 26,692,022 of record JBAJHW010000001.1, read on the forward strand.
TGTCTTTCATCAGCAGCCAGTGCCAGTCATCTTCAAATCAGCCCCTCCCCCGCCCCACACCAATCCCAGACAGTGAACTAACAGGTCCTGCCTTTGTTTGGTAGCTAAATCTACTCACATACATTTGGAAAATATGGATTGCTATTGCAATGTATTCTCTGCTTGTTTTGATTTTGTCAAGTTTGGTCCCTTCTTTTTGCTTCTGGGATTCCAGAAGTGTACCTGGCATGACATAACAGGCTTCACAGCCTGAAAGTTTAGGCAGGGCTGTCCGGCTTCACCACTGAGAGCTGGACAGGCAGGCAGACTGTCTGGGAGTCTCTTTAAGGTCATCTGAACTTAAGACAAAATGCCCAGTGACTAAAATTGTTGTTCACAAGCACGTGGTAGTGTTTATTTAGTTTGCCAGTGAGCACATTCCCACGTTATGCCTTGTGGTGCCATTGTTCCTTCTGTTGTTCTTGTGACTCCCAGGGCATTGGCTGAGAGCATCTGGCTTTGCATTTCCTGTCTCTCCCTCTCCTGCCTGATTGAAAAGGAGAGTCGTGGAGGGGCGTCTCTGTTACCTCTGATCAGTGATGGGTGATAACAATAGGGATTTCTTTCACCTGGGAGCATATGAGAATGGGGCAGAGTTAAGAGTGAGTGGGTGACCTGGAAAGTTTTGTAGACCGGATTAGAGCTCTAGTAGGCATGCAAATAGAGGAATGCAGTATACAATCCAGGACCAACCTCCCTCTGCCCACCTTAAGTACGTACTTATTAGGAAAGCAGAGGTGCTTTTATTTATTCTACAGCTGCGGACCCACCATTGCCTGGGTCTCCCCCATTGCCTCTAATTGTCCGAATTTCTCTCTCGCTCTCATCCAGCTGCTACAGGTCATCAGAGTGGCTTTGGCTGACTCAAACCACTTTACCTACATTATAAAAACAGGAGTATACACTAAACGACTGTCTTTTCTCTTGTATTTGTACATTGGCAAAAGCTACTGGATATTCTCTTTCACAGCAGAGCTAAATGGTCCAGTTATTCTTTTCCCCCAGAGGCAGCATTAAGCAACGGGCATCCTTTCCCAAATCTCTGCCCTCAACTTTCCAGGTCAACACCACTGTTGCTTGTGCTCTTTGAAGCATAATCCAGGGGGAGCTGAGGAAGAATAGCATCCTTTTCTCCCAGCCCAAGCAATAGTTCCAATAGTTGCCTCATGAAAAAGAAGCGAGCGGGACTGTATCACGTAGCTGTTTCGTTGATAAAGCCTTCTGTTTTACTTGAGAAAAAGAGTTTCTTCGAGGTGCTTTTAAAATACAATTTCAGCTATCAGTTTGATGAGAAAATGATGCTGGAGCTTGAAACAATGTTTTCCAAAAGTAATTCAGTACTCATTAGCAACACACACCCTCGTGGTTATTTAAAAGAGTGGCACATTAGCAATGGATCCATTACTTTAATTAAAAAAGAAAAGAAAAAACAAAAATGGCCCCAAACTATCGCAAATGAACTCCCCCCAGGAATTTTTTAGGAAGAATGAGTAAACATTACCCATTACACAGTAATGACTGATGACATCACCAGTCATTACGTTGTTTCACAAAATTAATGTTGCCCTTATTACCGCAAAAGATAGTCACATATAATGTTCCTTCTAACATATTACTTCCATGTTAGATTATATAATTATACCTGTGTGTCTTCTTCCTTCTCCAATTTCTAAAAGGAATTGTTTATTGTTTGTTGTTACTGTTATGTGCCATCAAGTAACCTCCAGCTTATGGCAACCCTATGAATATGTGATCTCCAAAATGTCCTGTCCTCAACAGCCCTGCTCAGCTCTTGTAAACTCAATAATAATAATACGATCTGAAGAGAAACCAGAGTATTGTAAACTCAAGCTTGTGGCTTCCTTTAGGGAGTCAGTCCATCTCATGTTTGGTTTTCCTCTTTTCCTGTTGCCTTCAGCCTTTTCCAGTGTTATTGTCTTTTCCAGATAATCCTGCCGTCTCATGATGTACAAAAGGAATTGTAGCTGTATTCATAATGGACAGCCTCTGATATCCCTGTATGGGCAAAGGCTTAATTTGTCCTGTGCTGTAGGTTGCCCTTGGTCTTGCTCTATGATTCATTGGCTTCTCCTAAACTTTGAGCAATGTAATTTAATTATATCAGACAAAATAACTTGGGGTTACAGATTTTACTAGTGCAAGAGATGGATTATGGTTATTTGCTAATCATAATTCATTGATTGTCCAGCAGTAAAATATAATAGAGGTCATGAGTTCTAATCACTGTCGCACAAGAATTTCTTGTGTGTGTTGCAATGGTGCAAGTTTGGCCTACCTTTGGTACCTCAATTGAAACTGGCTGTGGAGGCGACACAAAAGAACTATCTCGTTTATGATATAAATCATGTCACTGCATAGGGATATTCATGTCTGGAAGATGGAGAGAGTTTATTAATTGGAAGCACAGTTCTTTGCAGACATGTGTGGAATCCATAGTACTCTGTCTTATTTACTCACCATCCTGGGCACACAGATGAGTTTGTGTTAGTGTGTCAGCATTTATTTGGAGGATTCTTTTTGAATGTATTCACATTCAAGCTTAAAGTTACATAGAAATTTGTAAGGGAGAAGTGCATCTGGATTTCATTTAATTTCCCATTAACACCTTAATTCAATTTCCTTAACAGCCTCCCAGTAGGTTAATAAATACTGTATATAATATTGGGGGGAAATCCAGTCATGTTGTAAAATCTTGTTGAATCATGATGCAGAATTGGAGACTGATAAATGTACTGGCAAATCACTAAAGTGAATATGAAACATATATTTACTTTGTTTACGTATATGCTGGTCCTCAAAAGTGATGCACGTTGACTGCCTTCTTAAAGGTTGGTGACATAATCTGGCAAGAGTGAAGCACCTTAAATTTCACTGGTGGACCTGGCTTTAAAACTAGGGGCGGGCAGCATGCAACTCATTGGCTCTTTGACACCTTGAAAAAAAGTTGGTCCCAAATGGTGATTGATAGCCCCAGCAGCTTCTAGGGGTTCAGAGTTGCCATTTTAATGTATTTTTGACCCTTCACCTATTTTGGGCCATAGCACCTTCCTTCCTTCCTTTTATTTTTAGAAAAACAAAAATGATTACCTGGTTACTTTTTGTTTTGAAAAAAGGCCTTTTCTGGTATAAAACAGGCTTGGGGGGAATTACATAAATATGACAAGTGGTGCTTTCTCCAAAGTTTTGTGGAGTTTTATTTGCAATTTTGGGCCCCAGTTGTTTTTAGGGATGGAAACTGCAGCCCGCCCGCCCCCGCCCCCAGAATGTGCACACCACTGCTTGACAGAAATTGTGTCTGTTATTGTTATGTTTATAAAAGGACATGTGCATGGTGTAGGTCTTGCTACTCAATTGATTGTGATACTTTTGCTTTGTTACATGTCTTTCGCTTGTACCAAAATTTCACCAAATTGCATTTGAGTCTTACTGCTGTATTGTAAAAAAGGAAAAGAAACAGGAGTGTGGTGCAGTGAATGTTAGATGGGGCAGGGCAAATAAGTAAATAAGGTGAAACCTAACCAAGCCAAAAGGGATATTCTATACCTTCTTTTGTAATGTTTGTTGAAAAAGGTTATTCATTCATTTCATAGGATTTGGTTTCAGCTTGTAATGTTTAGACATCAGTGATGCAGAAGGTCAGCTCTTCACCCTCTTCCATTTGGGAACCCTCTGGAACAGGTTTCTGCTATATACCTCCCCATACATGGCTATGATTAGTCATCTGTGGCACATTGATGGCCAAGCAAGGATGGACGCCAGGGTGTGAATTGTTTGTGGTTTTATGAGATGGATACTGGATTCTATTGCCTGTAAAAGGCCGTTTCCAAAGGGTGACTAAGAGACAGAAGGTGGGTGCAACGTATTTGGAGAAGGCTCTGATATTTCTGAAGGCTGGTTTATATAGGCTAGTTTGGACCTTGTTTGCTGTGTTTGTACACGTGCAGTTTTATCCCATCCTTCTCTAAAGAAGCTCAAAGTAATGTCCCTTCCCCCCCCCCATTGAACCCCACAGCATCCTTGTAGGATAGTATCAGTTTGATACGGTTTTATTATGACTTCACCCTACAGAATCCTGTGATTTATAGTTTGATGAGATACTTGATTTCTGTGCTATAGTTTAGGAAAGAGATCTAGTACTCTCAAGTGGAGAATTCTAAATGTATTAATGAACTATATGATGGCAGTACTAGTATCAAGCTGCTATCATTGTTTAGTGCAGATACACTTTTAAGTTTTACGTAGCAGAGAGATGACAACTACTCATGTCCATGGACCATGTCCTTCTCCTTACATGAAGCTGGTGAGCTTCCAAGACCTAAATCAGTCAATCAATAAAATAAAATAAAAAGGCTAGGGCAGAAGGAGAAGGAGGAAGAGGAAGTAGTAAGCAGGGGAAATGTTCAACACCACCTACCTTTCAGGGCCAGCTTGTTTTGTTGCCTGAGGTGCAGCAGGAAATGCCTGCCCCTCCCCGTCCACCCAAGTCAGGCCATGTACGTAATATCCACACCAGTCAAATTATATTTGGCAGGGGAGCCAGAAGATTTTAAAACACATTTCTCCATCCCTGGCAAAAGACTAATAACACACTAAATAACTACCAATCCACTGCCATTGCATGGAAATTAAAATCCGCTGCCGAAGGCCATCATCTCCTTGTGCCTAATGGTGGGACTGGACTTGTTAATTTTGCCCCTCTTTGGCAGTTTATCTTGCGTCCCACCTTGTTATAGAGATATGCCCTCATATACTTTGTTGTTGTTTAGTCGTTCAGTCGTGTCCGACTCTTCGTGACCCCTTGGACCAGAGCACGCCAGGCCCTCCTGTCTTCCACTGCCTCCCGGAGTTTGGTCAAATCCTCATATACTTAATGTATTGCAAATATTTCTATACTGACTTTCTGAGTCCAAAGCAAAATCACAACAATGTAGTAATCAAATGTGACTTAAGAAAGCATTAAGAAAGCTTTCTGTAGAAAGAAACATAATACACGGAATTATAAATCAGTATTTAAAGGTAAAGATCAGTTGTTGCTGTGTGTGTTTTGGGCCTTACTGGCTGGGATTAGATTGGAAAAACCTTCCCACGACTCCAGGAAGTGGAGTAATCTGTCCTTCACTGGCAATAGCAATTTGGAGTGAAAGGAATGCCCTTGCTCTTTTCGCTTCTGAATATTTCTAGGGGTGCAGGGATGGGTTGTGTCCAGAGTTTTCCGGCTGTTAAGTATGATGGAAGCATCAACACACACACACACGGCCTTCTTTCTAATGGCTTGAAGGCCATGTTTGCTTTTGGAAAAGATACAAGGGGGACAGCTTAGGAAATTAGGCCTTGCCCATGACAACGACCTGTCTGTACTTCTCTGCCTTTTCCCTGATTAGACACCTTGGTCCTTTTTACTAGCAGTTACAGATGGGAGTATTGGAGTGAGAAGGGAAACCTCAGACCTGGAGTTGATGAAAAGGTGTGCAGCTGAGGCCAACTCTGTTGCTTCAAGGCCAAACCCTGCCTTTTTGTTACAGAGCCAACTTAAGAGGCTGCACAGCCCAGAATTGAAAGGCTTTTGAGTTGTAATCTTTCCCAGACATCTTTGAAAGCCTCAAGCATATGTTTCTGCCATCACCTGTTGTAATTTTAAAAGTTATTACGATGCTAGTGATCCTTGGCTTGGAGGCAATTTGGAATGTGTGTCTTGTAAGGAGAACGTTTTTGGTGGTTGTTGGGGAGCAGCTGGTGGCTGATATATTGCTGAAGGTTTGCATATTTTGACCCATGCTACTGGGGCAGTGGGCTGTGGGCAGGGCAGGAAGCCAGTTCCACCAGTTGGCAGACATGAACATCTTCCCTAGATTGATGTGGCTGTAGCAGAATTCACAGTTACCACTTAAGGGAAAAATATCTGTGAGAGTTCTTATGTGTTTGGGTGGTCTCAGCTGATGTCTTCCTCACTTCTAGGCTAGAATGAGGCAGGGAGAGCAGTTTTTTTTTCTTGTCTAATTTTGCACAGAACTAGGGGCCTTTCTCCTTGAAAAACAATGCACATGTTAAAATGGGATTAAATTCATGTTTGTGTGGCTATGCTGCATAAGGCTGATGACATAATCAGCCACTGTGATATTTCCTATCCCCCTCCCCCCAAAAAGGTCCGAAGACTCCCATGGGTTCCCTTTCATCATGGAGAAGCTGCTGGTGGCTGTGGGATGGGGTAAGTCCTCCATCCTGTGTGACAGCTTTCCTGGTGCTTGCCATTATTGGAAATTAAATACTTCCTTCTATCCCATGGCCCCCAGTGGTTTCTTCACAACAAGAGGGCTCTAATGAGGGTCTTAGGATGTTCAAGGAGGGGGAATCGGAAGTGTTTTATTTCTGAAAAACCACTAAAGTTGATGATGCTTTCAATCTTATGCAGTGTCCCTATAGAAACAGTGACTGGCTGACTCTTTTAAAACCACGCCAACCTTTCCCAGATGGTTTAAGGTTTCTGGTCCTCGAAAGCCTTTGCAGCAAAGCAGCAGCTTACTGCCATTTCATGCCATTTGTGTTATTTCCATTTAAAGCATTATTTGGGCTGATTGTGTAGTTCTTGTGCGCTTCTTTTGTTAAGGATGCCACAAAATATCATGTTGTCTCATGGGGTGAGGAGAATACTGTAGCAGTTCCTGAAACAAGTCTTTACAGCCCCCCCTCCACCTGTTCATGGAAGCTGCCTCTTGTCCTGTCTGTGGTAACCTTTTTTCACCACCACTGGGGGCTTGGAACTGTTTGTGTGGATGGAGAATTTGTCAGCTTTAAATGGATTGTTAGGATGCACCTGATTTAATACACTTACCTGCTGTTTAAATTCTCTGGATGTATATGTGTTTCTGTTTCTGTCTAAACTATGGAGAGTGGTGCTGAGAAAACAGAGTACTGCCCTCACAGACCCATCTTGAATAAAAGGAATTGTGACACAGAAGTGCAGATGGGTTAGAGGTTTGCAGTGATTTCTGAGTCTTCTGAGATTTCTGAATTGTATCACTGGAAGGCAGAAAGGAGTGGAAGCCTAGGAAGGCTGAAGTGATAGACTGTTTTCAGTAAACATTGAGTCCCTAAATACCTTTACCTTCTCTAAAAGCTGATCTCCCTCCTTTAGAGATCCAAGACCAACAAACCAGCGTGTGAATGAACATGTTAACAACGATGTCAACCTGCGGATTCAAAACCTCACCATCTTGGTCAGAAACATCAAGACCTATTATCAGGTATATTTTCTGTACTCTTTATATCTGAGACATGGGGGGGCATGTTTCTTAACGAGACAAAGGGTTACCACAGAAAATAAAGCTGTGTTCGCTGAAATGTTTTCAGTTATGCTCTGATCTTTGTAGCATGAACTGACTTGCGGAATTTTAATTTTGTTCCTGTTCCAATAAATAAGTTTACTCCTTTGCAGGTTTTCAAGAGGTCTTGCGAGTTTGTCTGAGTCTACAGAATTTCAACACAGATTCACTTAACTGATGTTACAGAAGTTATATATTAGCTATATATATTAGCAGCATCTTAGTTTCTCACAATATTAAACCACTTAAAGGGTTTGTCCTTTTCTTGTAAGGTCTGTTGTGCTCTTGTGTATTTTCATGTGATGACCTCAAACCTGACAGTACATATGTTGCTTAATTGGGTTCAAGATCTGAGGCACAACATCACTCAGTCACCAAAACAACCTGCCCTCAAATGATTAAATGTGTTGTCCTTGGGACTTCTGGATACATCAGGAAGAAGTATATATTGTACTTTAGCCTCTGCAGCAGTTAACAGTATTTTTTAAAGGTATGGGCATTTAAAAAGAAAACAAATGCTTAGAAGTGCTCTTCTCTGCTGAAGGATGTTGATTTAATAGGCAAATAAAGAAACAAGGACTGCAAAATTAGAAGGTGCCAGACCTGTGCTAGTCTCTTGTCTCTGATATCAGAACTTTTGTTAATCTCAATTTTAATATTTAGTAACTTACTAATAAAAAGGGTAATTTAATTGCGACTTGTGATTGAAAAATTATTGAAGAAATGCTTTTAAAAAATCATCCTACACTATTGAAAGGGAGACAATGGGATCTGTAGTATGTGATGTGTTGAGGGGTTGATTTCTGAGTATCCTCAGTAATAATACTTGAATGTTGCCTATATGTGCAATAATTAGAGCAGCTTCCTTTGTGAAGTGCTTCCATTGTGTGATGTCTGGGAACTAGCCTTTATTGTTCATCTTTGGTTTGCTTGTGTTTTAAAAGTTCCCATAGCACGACAGAGATTGGCGGGTTGATGTTCCCCTTGGAAATTGCCAGTAGGCTGAGCTCTTAGTTGAGTGTGAATTGATTTTGGCTATCCAGTTGTGTCTGACTAGAAAGGTCAGGCATGTTTTATTGTTTGAGCAATTGAGGAGTAGCTTCATGGGTTGTACTGAGTCCTGGACCACACATTGTATTTCATAAAATATGTAGAAAAACAAAAAATTATTCCAGCACTTTACATGTGTAGCTGTTTTTAAGCTAAACAGCAGTGAGTGTCCTCATGTAAAATCTTATTGCAGATAAGCATCTGTAGCTAAGATGACTATTTTCACAGCCTAAATAACAATAAGTGTGTGCCATGAAGTCAGTTCCGACTTATGGCAGCCCTTTCCAGGGTTTTCTAGGTAGAGAACATACAGAAGTGGTTTACCATTTCCTTCTTCTGGGGGCATCCTGAGACTGTGCAGCTTGCCCATGACTTCACAGGCTGGTTCTTACCATAGGAGGCACAATGGGGAATCAAACTCCTAACCTTTGGCTCCACAACCAGATTCCTAACTCACTGGGCTATCCAGTTAGTGCTCAGCCTACATGACTACAAAATGAAGGTGCTTACAGATGTGAACGCTTCAGTCAAATACAGAAGCTTTGACTCTTTATCCCACGATGATTCTCTGCCCCAGAAACTGGCAGGCACATAAAAATGACACTGGAAATGAGAAAATATTACAAGCCATATGCTATATAAAAGTTCTATATGATATGGCTAGATAATCATTGATTGTTCAAGTGTGTTTCCAGGGGTTTGAGTCAGACAACTACAAAGCCAAAGAACTTGGAAACTGATGAAGGAAGGAGAGAGACTAAATCAGGCCTTTAACCTGTTCCAGCATCTTGCTAGGCTGTTGAATTTATTTTTACAGTCTCATAAATCTCATTCGTTACTATACAGCAAATAGTAAAAATTTGCATTTTGTAATGGTCGGAGGCCTAATAGCAAGACTGAGCATGTTTTTGTTTTTTTATATTCCCTCTCTGTCTCCAAATGTCTAATTATGTTGTTGCTTTGTCAGGTTAGTGCTTTTGTCTCTGGTCCAGGTTATACTGTTTCAGAGAGCAAATAAAAGCATTGTGGAAATCAAAACTGATTTTTTTTAAAGCTATGGCTGCTTGAAAAACAAGTAGAGCAGTTTAAGAATACTCTACATGGGTTTTGGAAGATACAAAGAGTAGATTAGACTCCATGACCAACATATGTCAAGACCAAAAACACAGTTTATGTAAATCTGTTCTACAGTCTGGTACAGTAGTTCTTAGAGCAATTGTTCTGATCTTCCTCCTTGTCTTTTAATGTGTATCTTATTCTTTTTAATAAATAAAACAACTCAGAACTTAAGCACAGAAGGTAAGCCAGGTTATCAGATGAAAATATGGTTGCTTTAAGTTGCAGGCTTGAAGCGGGGGGAGGGGGAGTTCCTGAATGCTTCTACAAGGAAAATGTGAACATCAGAATACTGTATGTTAGTGGTGATGCTTTTCATTTGTCCAGATTATTGTGAAATCAGTGTTTGCAAGAATGTGTCTTGGAAAAAGCACATGTGGCATGCTTAACGTTCTTATTCTCCAGAATTGAACTTGTGAAGTTGCCAGTTTTTAAATCCCCCTTTATTTAGTAATCCTTGAACTTGGGCTTCTTAAGAGAACACAGTTTTTTAAAGAATTAAGCTACATATGTGAAAAAGATATAGAATTTAATGCTGAGATTGCTTTGTTATCAATATATGAGAATGTGGAATATGACAAAATGACTAAAGAATTGATAACCAATTTATTAACAGCAGCTAGATTGATTATAGCTAGGCAATGGAAATCAAAAGTCGAATTGCAAATTGAAGAATGGTATAAAGAAATATGGAATATAGCAATAAATGATAAATTAACTTGTAACTTAAAGGTTAAGAAAGGAGAATTGAAAAAAAATAACTTTTATGATATATGGGGTAGATTTTTGGAATATGTATTAATAAGAGGAAAAGGGAAAGCTCCAAATCAAGAATCAATGCAGTTTTGGAGAAGAGGACAATAGAAGAAGAGGAAGAAGAAGACAATAAGGAAGAGGAAGATTATGGCAAGAGGTCCCGCATATGGTGGTGGGGAACACAGTTAAATTGTATTTTAGTTCGTATGTTATATGTTTTTGTTTATGTTATAGTTATATAATAATTAAAAATAAAAAAATTTTAAAAAAAGAAGAGAACACAATTAACAAACACTAGATTTCTCCTCCATCATACCTCTGCCTTTTTAAATTGCAGTAACACCCTTATTTCCAAACTGTACTGGACAGCCACTGCTAAATAAATAAATATTAAAATGAAATGTGTGATATAGATCATTGTGCCATGTTCTCAAGTGAGAAGCAGTGCATAAAATGAGGAGCTTAAACCAGCGTGGTTTCCCAGCAACTGTTATCTTATTAAACATTTATTAACACTGTAAATGTATGGTTTGCAAGGTGTGCTGGGGAAGGAGAAAAAAATATTCCCCAGATTTCCTGAAGTCTCACTGTCTACTTGAGGCAGGATGGACTTTGCAACAAAAAGATTGTTTTTCCTATGCTTGACTGTTGCTTGCAGGCCATGGTATACACTGTAAGTATAAATGAATGATTTTTTATAGCAAGAAATTATTATCCAGATAATAAAGGAACTCCTATTCTAGGAAACAGATATGAACACCAGTGTTTTATCCATGGACAAAAAACAAGGGAAAGCCAATGAAATAATAGCTTTCTACAATGGCATGGAAGGCTTCAGGCCTAAATGCACTTTGGAATCAAATGCTGTTGTAAATCGGCACTGTAAATAAAGCCAATTATTGCTCTAGTTTTGAGTGAAGCAGAAAAGTCAGAAAAAGATGTTGTGGCACCGTAAAGATTAACTGTTATATTTTAGTGTAAGATTTAGTGAAACATGTCCACTTCATCAGACATACGGGTCTGACAAAATGGGCTTGTTCCATGAAAGTTTAAATTAAAATATAGCAGTTATACCACCTTTGCTTTGTTTTGTGTTTCTTGTTGAAATGCTTGCATGGACTGACACAGCTTTTCTTGAGTCAAAAAGCAGAACATAAGTCAGAATCGGAGCGATGTCTAGCTTCACGTACAGTTCAATCAGATGCATGTTTATAGTGAGACATACTCCACAGTGCACTTTGGACTGCAGCTTTCGTTACTATTGTGGAAAGTCTTTACTGCTTGAGGTATAGGTAGAAACAAGCATGACTTAATGTATTCTCGAAGGCTTTCATGGCCGGGATCCGATGGTTGTTGTAGGTTTTCTGGGCTGTTTGGCCATGTTCTGGAGGTTTTTCTTCCTAACGTTTCTCCAGTCTCTGTGGCCGGCATCTTCAGAGGACAGGAGTTAGAACCAGGCCACAGAGACTGGAGAAACTCTAGGGAGAAAAACCTCCAGAACATGGCCAAACAATTCGGAAAACCTACAACAAGCATGACTTACTTCATGTACAAATATTCCCTGCATTGAAAACTAGATGTCATGGAGAATATTTCTGGATTAGTCTTCTCTCGGACATCCTAGCTTTCTATAGGGATGGAATTAGGCTGTATCTGTCATTTTCTCAGGGTGCTATAGGACTTTGGCCATTATCTGGTGGATTGTATCATAATATAATATATTAACAAATCTGACTGTCTGTTGCAAGTATTAGCATAGGGTTTTTTCGTACCAATTCTGAAAAAAAAATTCAGACCTGTTCTTCCAACTGATTCAGTCAGTGTGTAGCAGTGAAGGAAACCTGTGATGATGTGCCACTGGTTCATGATATATGCTGCATTGGTTGTGAGTAGGTACCAGAGCAGTTCCTGTCAGGTGCTTGCTGAATGTTTTGAATTACAGTGCCCAGCATTCCTGAGTATTGGCCATGCTATCAGGAGCTGGCAAGAGTTGAAATCCAAAATATCCAAATCCAGAGGGTGACAGGTTGTTTGTGCTTATGATTCAAATATTAGAGTGGGTACTCAGAATCATGCTGGTATAGCTCAGTGGGCTGGAACCCCCAGGTGTGAAGCCAAGAACTGGGAATTCACATCCCCACGGTGCCTCCCAGAGCATCTGTAGCTGCTGGGGTTAAGTGCCCTGCCACCTGTACAGCCTTGGGCAAGCTGCCTAGCCTCAGAGCACCATGAGAACAAGGGATAATTGACCTACTTTCAAGTATGTTAGACCTAGAAAACCCTGGGAAAGTCACTATAAATTGGAATCAACATGACAGCTCATATAATTAATTATTCTGAGGAATCATGTAATTGATCTTCTGCTACATGAAATTAAGTAGCTTGATGCTGCCATAGAATAGCCTTTTTCTACAGCTTCTTTGCATAAGATATCCACACAAACTGTTGCAACCTATCTTTATACTGAGTGAAGCCTTTGGTCAGTCTAGCCCACTATTGTGGATGCTAACTTGTAACAGTTCTTTGTTAGAATCTGTTGGGGGTTTTTTCTTAGCCTTACCTGGAGAGGCAGGCAATTCAACTTGGACATTGTATGTGCAAGGCAAATGGTTTGCCATTGAGTTCCACCGAGAGTAGGTCTTAGATGGTGAAATAAGTATTTCCTGCAGTGGTTTTCTCACCTCATATATATGTTTGGAATACAGTGCCCAGTATTTGGTCTATTTTAAGTTTCAAGGAGACTATTTGCTGTGATCTGGAGGCTTACAGAATGTAAGGATACAAAGTGTTTGGTTTAACTAGTTCTGACCCATAAAGTTATACCATTTGTGGACTGATTCCTAGCTGACATTAGAAAGTCAAACAATCATATGTTGCCAGATAGTTCGCAAAGTACTATTTCACTGATGCATGTCTTTTTATTTTATATTTTAAAAATTTTCCCCGCCCATCTAGTGGCTAGGCCACTACTCTGGGCAGCTTACATCAAAGTAGCATGGACATAAAATAAAATTCAATAATGCGTATCAATTTAAAACAGACAAAGAAAACTGATTGTATACTAACAGGAGTCCCATGGTGCAGTGGTTAAACTGCAGTACTGCAGCCGAAACTCTGCTCATGATTTAGGTTCAATCCCAGGTAGCTAGCTGGAGGTTCACTCAGCTTTGCATCCTTCCAAGGTTGGAAAATTGAGTACCCAGCTTGCTGGGAGGGCAGTATGTAGCCTGCATAATTAAATTGTGAACCACTCTGAGAGTGCTTTAAGCGCTATGGGACGGTATATAAGCAGCACACTTTGCTTTTATATAAAAAGCAGCTAATACAAAAGATGCTGGCAAAACAGAGACAATTAACCTAAAAATAACAGGATAAACTGTCTTGATTTAAGCTGACCAAACTGAGCTACTGTTTGCATGTAATTTACCAATTTTGTTTGTGAAAATAGAAGAAGGTGGGTGGACTTGCACATAGAGTTGTTAATATGTTGTATTATGATTGTAATTTGCAGAATAAAGGCCAAAGTCCTGTAGAACAGTGAGTGACAAAGTAAAAAGTCCCAACAACAGGGGCCTGGCAGGTGATGGGAACTCCAGTGGCAGCTGGAACAGCAGGAGGCCATTCACTGTCTGTAAAGCTGGCTCGGAACTCTGGGTGAATCAGTGGCTCCTCAGTTTTAGGGTCAGGAGGCAAAGCTTGTTATGTTTGTTCTTATGTGTTGTTGTTATTTTGTTACTTCCATTGTTGTTTCCATTTTTGTAAACCACCCAGAGTGGCCCTTGGCTACATGGATGGTGTAGAAATCAAATCAGATCAAATCAAATCAAACAGAGCAACAGTTGTCAGAACAGAGAACTGTTTGCACAAGAAGGTGTTGGAGACTTCCATGCAGAAGCTTCGAGAATATTAAACTGTTCATGCAGGAAAAAGCTGGATGGGTGTAATACCCCTGTGAGATACTGGCCAGTGAATTTTTAATGTGTGCCTAAGTGGATGAGACCCTTGACATCCGCTTTGGCAATTCTTAATTTCTAAATTTTCATTAGACCTAGCACTCTCTGTCTCTCTCTCAAATGGTAGTCAATATGGACATCTTTTCCAAGGTCATTATTCTTAGCGCTACTCAGGTAAAGTATGTGAAACATTTGAACTCTTTGAAGACCACTATAAATATTAAAGCAGAATTATTGCTACTTTTTTTAATTTTGGTTTTTTACTCTAACACCCAGCTTGATATGGGGAGCTTGTTAAGTAAAGCCATTAAACTCAGTCATGCTTTTAATCTGGCTAATAATGAATTTATTCAACAGACCGAAATGGTTTCCGTGGAGCTGTCATTGTCTCTCAGTCTTGCTGAACATGAGGTAGCAAAATCTAATTGTAGGGAAGCAGAGAAATCGGATAAAAACAAATAACCTTTAGTCACCCCACGTTGAAGCAAATGTGGGTTAATTCGTAAAACATTGCCCTGGTGGTGTCTGGGGTAAAGTCTTGAGTCGGTAGATACCAGGAGACCTGCAAAGCTGAGGCCATTTTGACAGTCATTGGGTTAGAGGAAGGAAAGGTCAGTTTGGGGTTAATGCTTGGCTTATTAGGAACAGCTGTGTTATGGTAGGGCTTAAAAGGCTGTGTTCCCATGGGCACATAACGAGCACAAAAAAGCAGGTGAATCTTCTTCTCATAGGTATTCATTGCCTTGTACAATAACATGCTTATTATATTCCAGATCTTGTACTAAGAAATATTAAGCAGTTCTTCAAAATCACCCTTAAAACCTCTGAGCAGAGTTGTTTGTTGTTGTTATGTGCCGCCAAGTCGCTTCCAACGTACGGCAACCCTGTGAATGAGTGACCTCCAAAATGTCCTGTCCTCAACTGCCCTGCTCAGCTCCTGTAAATTCAAGCCTGTGGATTCCTTTAAGGAGTCACTCCATCTCTTGTTCAGTCTTCCTTTTTTCCTGCTGCTTTCTACCTTTCCCAGCATTATTGTCTTTTCCAGAGAATCGTGCCTTCACATGATGTGGCCAAAGTAGGACAGCCTCAACTTCAACATTTTGGCCTCCAAATATAGTGCAGGCTTGATTTGATCTAAGACTTGCTTGTTCATCTTTCTGGCATTCCAGGGTGTTCACAAAGCTGTCTTTCAGCACCACATTTCAAATGAATTATTATTTTTTCCTTTCTGCTTTCTTTACTGTCCAGAAGGGAGGTGGGGAAGGAATGCAGCCAGACATTGAGAGAAGGTGAGGCCAGGGATCCCAGGGAGTTCTCCTAATCTGGCCTGTGCCCCTCAGCTAGTGAGAGGATGGCTTCCCCTCCCCTGTAGGAACCTGGACCTCAAGCTGACCCCCTCCTGGGAGCCCTCAGGCTTGCCCCCTCCAACCATCTCTGGCTGGAGCACCCGCCAAGAAGGGAGAGCATGGGAGGATGGGTGTGTGATATAGGCTGTGGGGGTGTCTCCTCCCTCCCCTTGCCTCCCCCTAGCAAACGTTTGCACTGGTTAGGAGGGTCAGGATCTTCCCCCACTGTGCACACTCCTGGGGCGGCCCTCCCCTCCCCACAGCTGCTTGGCCAGCAAGCTCCTTTGATGCCCCCATGGGCACTGAGGCAAAGGGTTCGGTGGGACCCGGGCTGGGTGCCGGTGTGGTGCGGAATCCTCCCAAAGGGGGATGAAAAGAAGAAATAAGTACCGATACCCCCACTAACACCCTCCCTGCTTTCTCTCTCCCCCTGCCACACCTTTCCCCGTTTAGTGGCCAGCAATCCACTGTATTCTGAGATTTAGGTTCCTAGCTTTCCCGCCTTCGTTCCTAATCTCAGCTAATGATCTGGGCCTAATTTTGGCACGCAGGGGTTGCATGGGTGCTCCATATGCCCCGCCTCCTTCTGCAGGTGCCCAGTCAGAGGCTACATCGTGGGCTTCCCTGCCCCAACTCCTCCTCTGATTGGGTGCCTGCATGAGGAGATAGGGCGGGGCATCTGGAGCACCCAAGCAATCCCTGTGGGCCCAAACCAGGCCCAGATCATTAGCTGAGATTAGAAACAAAGGCAGGAAGGTATGACCCTAAATCTCAAAATATAGTAGATTGTTGGGCACTAAACGAGGAAAAGGTATAAGGGGGGGGAGGGAGAGAAAAAGAAGGAGGTGGTGAGGGGGACCCCTGTTATATAAGAGTTTTTATTGCTCTGTACCTGCCTAGAGAAAAGCTTTCTGAACTGGAGACCCTCCTGTCTTGCAGTCCAGGACCCTGGAAGATCAGAGTTGCCAAATACTATGGAGAATCTTAACAGATAGTGGAGGCTTTCCTCTGGACTTGGTTGCTCTCTGTACATAGAGAACAACAAAAATGATGGTGGAGGGACAGGACTGCTATGCTCCCCCTTCTCATGCTTTATTCAGCACAGTTAAGGATGCCTGAAGGCTTTTGATGATGAGTTATCTTCGAGATGATCTTATCTTCAAGAAAAGCAGCAATGTTCATTTTGGAGATATAATTTAGTTCTGCAATCTGAGCATACGTATGTTGATGCTACACTTTTCCAACAATCCTCCTTATTACTGAATCACAAAGCAGCTTCTTTTCCATTTCCCACATCCGCTGCCCTTATCTCTGATCAGTTGTGGCTGGAGTTCCCCACCCAGTCTACTATCATCAGTCCCACTAGGGAAGATCCCTTACCTCCAGTCAGCAGTCGATAGGCAATAAGAGCATTTGCTGAGAAAGGTTTTTTTTTCTCAGTTCTCATTTCTGATCAGCTACTGAATGGATGGAGATAAAAACCTTTCACTTCCAAGAGAGGGCAGGAAGCCTGGGAAAGACGTTGGTAGGGCTGTATGAGGAATCAGTAAGGACTGTGGGCTGGAAATTCACAATGCCTAGTTTAAACCATGGTGGGAAGTTAGGCTTATTGTGTGGTGGAACTACAGTCTGTATAATGATTTATTTTATGCACTTCAACTTTATAAGTGGCTTAGGGCTGCATGTAGCCCTTTAATCTTTTAATTATGCTATTCAGCCATATACGTCAAGCGGTGTGGCTGCATTATTAGGGGGAAAATCGGTGCAAAGATTTGTTGTTGTTGTTTAGTTGTTCAGTCGTGTCCGACTTCGTGACCCCATGGACCAGAGCACGCCAGGCCCTCCTGTCTTCCACTGCCTCCCGGAGTTTGGTCAAATTCATGCTGGTAGCTTTGATGACACTGTCCAACCATCTCGTCCTCTGTCGTTCCCTTCTCCTCTTGCCTTCACACTTTCCCAACATCAGGTGCAAAGATACCAGGGACTAACCCTGTCTGAATGCTTCATGCCTCATGACATTAGCTGTCATGTCTCCCAAAAGTTAGTCAGTGATTGATGGGGAAACAATGCAGACATGGAATCACCATGGTTTCTGAAAAAGCTCAGGAGAAGTATTGTTTCTTTCAAGAAGTTTTCCAATCTACTCTAAGCTCATTCTAAATTGTAAGTGAAGGATAGCATGGGCTGGGCTGCAAACTCAATGACTATAATTACTACAAGTACAAAGAAGACTGTTTCTGTTCTGAACGTGTAAAAAGCACAGACTATGGGTTTTTTGACATTTGTCTGAAAGAGTCATAATTGGTCACTATGGTGTATCTGAATAGTGTATGCAAATATCTCTGGCTTTTAGAAGCAGAAGGTGATGCTGATAGGAGACATAATTAGAGATGGGGGTATTCGTAGATGAAAATTCCCTCCGCAATGGATTAGCCTCTCTGCGACCTGGCAGAGAGGCTTGCCATCCCGCCTCCAGCCAGGAGTGGCTAATCCATTGCGGAGCACAGCACGATACAAAGGCGCTCCTGTGCCCGTGGCAGCGGCTGAACAGTGAGTGGACGGTTATTTCCACCTGTGGGGGGATATTCGTCTTCGTCTATGAATACCCCATCTCTAGACATAATACAAAGAACAAGCACTTTCTAAAAGTGATGCTTGAACCTTTATTGGGAGTCTTATAGTTTTTGTCTTCTAATTTCAGAGATACTGGGGTTGGGGGAACTTCAACGTCCTACTTTCATTTCCTGTGCTGTTTTGAGCACTACGTTCTCAATGTGTCTTAGGCTTAGGCATAAGTGCTGTAGTTTATTTGGAATTTATAATTTAAAAGATTGGAGTCTCTTAACATAGTTGCTACACATGTTTTGCGGGGCAGTTCTTGCTCCTTCCCCCTTTCTTATGTGCTGAAGTGCATGACAGAATACCCAAATTACAGCCCTGGTTGGAGTGGCGAAAAGCAGATATGGGTGTCTTGATCTAAATCCTGTTGCTAGTCTCAAGTAGAAAAAGATCACTGATTCTGTAACTGAACAGATATGTAAATCCCACTGATTCTGTGGGTCTACTCGAGTTGGGACTACCATTTGGATTCCAGCCTATATGCTTTTGTTATTATAACATTTGTGTTCTCTGTTTCAATCCAACTGTAGAAATGTAATCCAGAAGCATTGTAATAATACTGGTTTAAGCAAAATAACCCTGGTGCAGGATGTTGATACAATGACAGGGGATGGGGTCTGTAGAAGCCAGCTTCATGTTCCAGTTTTCCAGGCCTGTGCGTTGCATCTTCAGTTTTCTTTTTAAATTGTGCTTCCAGTCCTATACTTAGAAAGAGAAGAAAAGATGCAGGTAGCATTCTACCATACTGGTCCATAAAAGCAGAAATGGTTCCCCTTTGGCAGGGAGCTTTGTTGACAATTTTATTAACATTACAAAAGATAATCAGCTTCTATTTTGAGTTCTGCTGTTTTGAATGGTCTTACGAGGATACCTTCATGCTCCTATGTACCAATGCCAGTATCGCCAAGGACTACAGCTTAGCTGTTTAGCAATAGCCTCATATGCAGAAAATTCTAAGTTCAATCTCCCATTAGCTCCATTATGAGAGAATCTTACCTGCAACCCTGGAGAATCACTACCCTGGTATAGAAAACAGAGAGCGGTAGACCACTGGCTAGACTCAGTTTAAGGAAGATTCTTCTGTGCCATGGCACAGAGCTTGGAAAAATTACTTATTTGGGCTAGAATCTTCAGAATCCTCAAGCCAACAAGGCCACCACAACATTTCTGGTTACAGGCCTGGTTGGAGATGGTTTTTACAACTGGATTTACATTTTACATTTTCACATGATTCAAATTGTATCCTTCTTAAATTGACATGTTTAAACTTTGCTCCAAGCTTTACAGGAAGACCCTCAGTGACTATTGTGCATAATTTGTGTAATTAATAGATAAACCGTGTGTGTGTGTCTGTCTGTCTATATCCCCTGTATAATACTTAAGAGAAAATCATCTGGTGGTTAACCCTGTGATGCCAACATTTGTAGGAACTCCCCATAGCCAGAGTTAGAATAGTCAAGTTTTTTCCCCCCCTTTCTCTAAAATGTAAACAGGTGAGATCTGCTGTTAGGTGGGATGAGATGGACACGTCAGGCAGCAGATTTTGAATGTTATAAAAGGGCATACAATTGCTATTTAGTTGTGAAGGTGGTTGTTGTTGCATTTTTACTGCCAGGGAAGAGAAGGAGAAATGCTTGTGGAATTTTTCTGTTTCATGTGCCAAAATAGTTTTGCTGGCTTCGGTTACTGTGCTCATTGACTTGGTTGTGTGCAGGGCCACCATGTGCAGTTCTGCATCAAGGAGCGAAATGTCTTTGGGTTGGCCTTGAGCTGTACTGTTGATTTGGAGAGATGTAAAGGGGCTCTGTGGTACCCAGTGTGGTGTAGTGGATAGAGTGCTGACCTAGGACTCTGGAGACCAGGATTCGAATCCCCACTCAGCCATGGAAACTCACTGTGGTAGTGGAACTGGTAAAACCACTCTTTAAATATTTCACATACCTTGAAAGCCCTCTTAGGGTTGCTATAAGTCAGTTCCAACTTGACAGCACATAACGAACAAAAGTGGATTTAACCTATGCATAGAGCAACCAATATTTTGCCTTGGCTGCCAAGGGAACAGAAGAGCTAAACTTGTTCCTGAAGTCTTGGCATAAATGATCTATCACATGTCCTACGTGTCCACATTAAGAAATCACTGCTTTCTCCATCACTGTTTGCTTTGGCTGTTTTGCTTGAAAAGCCTGTTGAAGATTTGGATCTGGACAACTGTAACTATTAGAGCATTTGTTTTTAGTAACCAATACAAAAACATCCTCAGTAATTTTTTCTGCTGGAGTGGTCAAAGTTGTTCCTTTTGTTCTGTTAAATATATACTTGGCAGCCACCCTATTGCAACAAAAATATTTTCATTTCATAATTGCTTGCATTTTCTAACAGATGTTGGCCCTATAGACATTGAGAGCATGTTGATTCCTTTCTGTTCTTCCTAGTCAGAATTCAGATCTGATTCCTGGCTTGTAGTTGGGGTAGATAGTTTTCCGGCAAGGCTTCAAATCTGCTGTTTTCATACTCCTTCCAGCATTATTATTACTATTGCCCTCCCCTGATAATAGCATGCAGGCAAACCCTTGCACATCCTAGAAAGGCCACTCTTGGCATTTGGACACCTCTTGACATATAGAGACTTCTTGCATGGTGCTGAATCTATTCTCAGTCCAGTTGGGTGATCAGAGACGTAACCTTCTAGCCACATCTTCGTATTCAACATAAGGATTGATCCGTCCCTCATCCAGTGAAAAAACGAAGGTACTTATATGTCCATTGTAGTATCAAATACAGTATAATGAATGAATGCAATGCACTTTATAGGTGTCATTCCCACTGCTTTTTCTGTTAAGGCAAATGAGCTAATTCAAAACAACAGCTGTGCTGATGAAGGATATTAAATATTCAGAAATGGTAGATGGGCCTCCTACTTGTTTATGTGTTAATAGGAGCTCGTTAAGTGGGGATTTTTTATGTGCTGCTTTATCATAGCCACTGAAAAGACCCCAAGAAAACAACAACTTCAGCTTCTAACCTCTGTTTTCATCTTTCTGAAGCAGATTCCACCTCCCCATCTTCAAAGAAGGTCTGTTCAAGTTGCCATCATAAAATGTATGGCACATGCCCTAAAGACAAAGAGGTGGCAGCATAGGATGCAGTGTTTGTGTGTTCTGCTTTGAATAAATGACTTAGATGTCATCCTCATTATATAGGGCTTCTCTGTTCCTATGTTGAGCATGTGTGAGAAACGTCCTGTTTGCTGTTAAGAAGAGAATCCTACACTGCCAAGCCTGTCTGCTATGCTGCCTGGCATTGCCCTTTGTGCAATGAAATTCAGAAAACGGGGAGCCTTGAAATAGCTGCTTTGGCTCTTGGTGGACTTTTCTTTTTAGTGTTTGGTGGATTGAGAATCTGTTTCATGCACTTTGCCTAATAGTTAAGTGGTTGAGCATCAGCAAGGCTGAACATTGTCTGTCACGCTCTGCTTATAAGAACAAAGCCTCTCTTTCATTGACGAAAGATATGTACAGACTAAACGTGTAAACACCAATAAATAAACCAAACAAACTTTAAAGTTGCCAATCATACCTATTTATATTTTTGTTGATTTTCTTCTACATAGGTATGCTGCCTTGCTGCCACAGGGCATTGTGTTCAACATCAGCATATTGAAATATCTGAAGGACTGCCACATAGATGATGAAAATGTTTTGTTCTTTTGCTCCAGGGAGTAGGACTGGAACCAATGGGTTCAAATTACACACACTGAAGAAGAATCTAGATTGTGAGTTGCAAAGAACTTCCTGGCAGTTTGAGTTATTCAACATTGGCACAGGTTGGCTCATCTAGTGGTAGATTCACTTTTTCTCACATTTATAAATCAGAGATTGTATGGGCACTTACCAGGGATGTGGAAATAATTTCCTGCATTGGCAGGGAATTGGACCTTTGGGGTTTTTCCAGCTCTGTGATTCGAGGCATTGAACAGTTTACAAGGTAAAATAATGGCGGGCCACTAAATATGGTGCTTCTCAGCCTTTAACTCTACAGATTGCTTGGATCGCATCTCCTTTCAGTATAAGCTTCATGGCTTCTGGCAGCTGAAGTCCAAAACATTTGAAGGACAGATCACCAAACATTAAAAACAGAGAAGAGAAGGATAAGAAAAAACAAGATGTAAACACCAGTCATTACATAACCGCTATTATGACCAGAATGACTGTACAAAAGAGCAGTCTAGCAGGTATACATCCAAAATAATTTGATCCCAGCCAGGTTGACAAAGTCACACTTTTTGTCACCCTCCTCAGATGCAGTTGTTGTTGTTCTGTCCCATCAATTTGGAACCAACTTATAATTGCCCTATTAGGGTTTTCAAGGTACAGTAGTACCTCGTTTTATGAACGCCTGGGTTAACATAATTCTCGGTTAACGAACGGAAGTCCATGGAAAATAATGCCTCGGTTTACGATTTTTTTCCACAATACGAAGCAAGTTTCCCCAGGATGCATTGTGCCTGGAGGTTTATAGTGCCGCCCCCATTCCTATGGCAAACCGTGTTTTGGTTTACTAATTTTTCGCATTACGTAATGTCCCGGAGAACACATTAAATTCGTAAACCGAGGTACGCCTGTAAGTGAGATACTTATGAAGTGGTTGTACCAGTTCCACTTCCCCATTGAGTTTCCATGGCTGAACAGGGATTTGAACCCAGGCCTCCTGAGTCCTAGTCCTTCATTCTATCTTCTGCACCACACTGGGTACCTCATACGCAATTAGATGGAGTATTTTGAGAGCAGGCTGGAGTAGCTGGTAAATCAGCTTGTCAACTGTACTGGGGACTTACAGACCACTTCTGTGATTTCCTTGTGAGCAATCTTCTGTATCTTTAGTGATACTTATTTTCAAGAACATATGCACAGAGTTGCAGCCTTCAAAAACTGAATGAAATTTGATAAATTTATCACAGTAGGTAGTCATTCCTCTTTCCTTGCAATCGATTCGACCTCTCTGTGTTCTGTATCACGAAAGATCATTTTTGTAATGTATAATGCCATGTCTATCTCTTGAATGAGGGAAATATATTTACAGACAGCTTAGCGTGTTTAAACCTACTGAGATTTGAGAATTATGTCCTGTAATTCAAACTCAATATCTATCACTCATGATGCCTTCTGGCAGAATTTCATCTGAAGCAGAAAAAGCTAATTCCTATGGCCTCTACAATTCCCGTAGATCTCTGGTTCCCCATCACCCATTCATTAAGTTGACTAATTCACAGCACTGCTGGGGAAAGAACAGGTTTGTCAAGGTAACGTGACACTTTGGCCATGGGTTTTGTTACACAGTAGCTTTATTGAGGGGATATAAAATGCCTGAACAAAACCAGAAGAATGCTGTGGCCTAACATTTCCTGGTTTTTGCCATGCAAATTTGTTTGTGTTTTTTTACGCCTTCCCATGTGTACTTATTTTTACCTCTTTGGATGGAAGATAGTTTTGATTCCTCTTTGCAAATACCGTACCAGGGTTCTGCCAGTTATATTGGCTTGTACTGTATGTGGTTTTCTGAACACTTTTGGAGGTCTCCTGGCCTTTTATTTCTGCATTTCTTCCCTTTGTTTCTTTGCTGTTTCTGTCTTTGTATGTGCTTTCTCGTTTTCAGTTCTGTATCCTCTAAGATCGATGAAGAAATCCATTTTCTTGCTGTTTTAAAGAAGCAGTTTTCAGAATTTTCAAAAACCTATCAAACTATTTAAAAAGTCATTATATGTTCAACAAAACTGGAAAAAACGGTAATGCTGCATTCATGAGACGTGGAAGGTTAAAAAAACGGCCTAGCAGAAGTTAATCTTGTGTGAATGTTAATGATTATATAGAGACAGGCCACCTTCACATCTGCGACAGATGGTAGGATAAAAGGATCTTACCGGTCTGAGCAGCACCTGTTAGTATTTTCTCCTTGTTTCCCCTGGAAAGTCCCAACGAAGGTATTAAATTTTATGATTTCTACGGTGTATTAATAAAGAGATGCACAGGAAGGAGAACAGAAACTTCATTCCCAACATTTTTTTAAAGGATGTTCCAACTTTCATAAATACCAGCAGTGTTTGGTTAGCTTAAAGGTTCAAATTGTAGGAAATGCGGTTTACCACATTGTAGAAGGAGAGGAGATATACTAAAGCTCCGCAAGTTAGTTTATGTTCACAGGTTTAGTTTTCAACGAGGTAGCTGTTTTAGGAGGTATCACAAAAAGAAAGACAAAACATATTGTGACACTTTAAAGACTAACCCATTTATTTCAGTGTGAGTTTTCATCAAATCCATAACAGCTAACACTAAAATCTGTTGGTCTTTGAATTGCCACAATACCTTCAATTTTTATTATTTGTTATATATATTGACAGACTTAGTTATATATGCAGTGCCCAATAGATTTAAAGGATAACTTTAAAGGCACACTTGCTTTTGTCTTCATTATATATGGCAGGGGTCATCAACCCCCGGTCCGCGGCCTGGTGCCGGTCCGTGGGCTTCCTTTAACTGGGCCGCGGACACGGATCTCCGCCCCCCCTGCACGCATGCACGGGGGCGTGTCGCGCTTGTGGAGGGGCGTGTCACGCTTGCGGAGGGGCATGTCGCACTTGTGCGCACGAGCGCAACACAGCCACCCGCAAGCGTGACACGCCCACCCACTCTCAAAATCTGCCTGGCTTCTAATTTCAGCCCAACCTGGAGCGGGAGCAGCAGCAGCGGCACCTACTTGGCGAGTGCGGGGCTTCCTCCCCGCCTCGTAGGGGCTGGGTCCCGCCTGCCCCCCCGAAGCGCCCACGCATCCAGAAGGGGAGCCCTCTCCCTCCCTGGCAGTCTTCTCCCTCAGGGGTTTGGCGCCACCGGGGCTTCTACTTTTAGTTCTCTCTCTCTCCCCCCCCCACTCTTCGCGGGTCACCTGGCGAGGCTGCTGCTGCTGTTGCCTCATCCTCTCTGCGGCTGAGGTGAAGGAGGGGCCCCACTCACAACCTGGCCGCGCACTTCTCCTTCCTCCCGCCTGGTGCTCCTCCGCTCCCTGCCCAGACGTGCCGTGGGAGGGGGTGATGCCGAGAGAACAGCTGTCTCACGCGCGCTCCCCTCCCCCCGGTTTCTATTCGCCAGGACCTCCTGTCTTCCACTGCCTTCCGGAGTTTGGTCAAATTCATGTTGGTAGCTTTGATGACACTGTCCAACCATCTCATCCTCTGTCGTCCCCTTCTCCTCTTGCCTTCACACTTTCCCAACATCAGGGTCTTTTCCAGGGAGTCTTCTCTTCTCATGAGATGGCCAAAGTACTGGAGCCTCAGCTTCAGAATCTGTCTTTCCAGTGAGCACTCAGGGTTGATTTCCTTCAGAATGGATAGGTTTGTTCTCCTTGCAGTCCAGGGGACTCTCAAGAGTCTCCTCCAGCACCACAATTCAAAAGCATCAATTCTTCGGTGCTCAGCCTTCTTTATGGTCCAGCTCTCACTTCCATACATCGCTACTGGAATAACCATAGCTTTGACTATGCGGACCTTTGTCAGCAAGGTGATGTCTCTGCTTTTTAAGATGCTGTCTAGGTTTGTCATCGCTTTCCTCCCAAGAAGCAGGGGTCTTTTAATTTCGTGGCTGCTGTCACCATCTGCAGTGATCATGGAGCCCAAGAAAGTAAAATCTGTCACTGCCTCCATATCTTCCCCTTCTATTTGCCAGGAGGTGATGGGACCAGTGGCCATGATCTTAGTTTTTTGGATGTTGAGCTTCAGACCATTTTTGGCGCTCTCCTCTTTCACCCTCATTAAGAGGTTCTTTAATTCCTCCTCACTTTCTTCCATCAGAGTGGTATCATCTGCATATCTGAGGTTGTTGATATTTCTTCCGGCAATCTTAATTCTGGCTTGGGATTCATCCAATCCAGCCTTTCGCATGATGTATTCTGCATATAAATTAAATAAGCAGGGAGGCAATACACAGCCTTGTCGTCCTCCTTTCCTAATTTTGAACCAATCAGTTGTTCCATATCCAGTTCTAACTGTTGCTTCCTGTCCCACATATAGATTTCTCAAGAGATAGATAAGATGGTCAGGCACTCCCATTTCTTTAAGAACTTGCCATAGTTTGTTGTGGTCCACACAGTCAAAGGTTTTTGCGTAGTCAATGAAGCAGAAGTAGATGTTTTTCTGGAACTCTCTGGCTTTCTCCATAATCCAGCGCATGTTAGCAATTTGGTCTGGGAGTTCTCGGTCCACATACTGCTGAAGCCTGTCTTGTAGGATTTTGAGCATAACCTTGCTAGCGTGTGAAATGAGTGCAATTGTACGGTAGTTGGAGCATTCTTTGGCACTGCCCTTCTTTGGGATTGGGATGTAGACTGATCTTTTCCAATCCTCTGGCCACTGCTGAGTTTTCCAAACTTGCTGGCATATTGAGTGTAGCACCTTAACAGCCTCATCTTTTAAGATTTTAAATAGTTCAACTGGAATGCCATCACCTCCACTGGCCTTGTTGTTAGCCATGCTTTCTAAGGCCCACTTGACTTCACTCTCCAGGATATCTGGCTCAAGGTCAGCAACCACACTACAGTGGGTGCCTCGACTTACGACCATAATCCATTCTAGAAGATGTGCATAACTCGAAATGGTCGTAATTCGAAGCACCATTTCCCATAGGAATACATAGAAACCCCATTAATCCGTTCTGGCCAGAAAAAAAAATACCAAAAAATAAATAAAATAAAAATAAAACACTGGAAGCCCCATAGGAATGTGCTGGGGCCAAAAAACAAACACACCAAAACAAACAAACAAACAAAAAACACAGCCAGCCCCAGCGGAACGCTATGGGGCTGGAAAAAAACACTCAAAAACCCCACACACACACACACACAGCCAGCCCCAGCGGAACGCCATGGGGCTGGGGGGAAAACACAATGCCCCCAAACACAGCCAGCCCCAGCGGAACACGATGGGGCTGGGGGAAAAAACACAACCCACACACACACAGCCAGCCTCAGCGGAATGCTATGGGGCTGGGGAAAAACACTCAAAAACAACCCCCCCCCCCACAGCCAGCCCCAGCGGAATGCCATGGGGCTGGGGGAAAATACACAAATCACACACACACACACACACACACACACACACAGAGCCAGCCCCAGCGGAACGCCATGGGGCTGGGGGGAAAAAAACACAAAAACACCCCCCACATACACACAGCTTGCCCGAATGCGATGGGGCTGTGAAAAAAACCACACCGAAACACAGAAAACATCACAGCACAGGAGGGAAGGCAGTAAAACTGGAAAAAATATACCAAAATTAGTTTTGATCCCTTACCTGGTCGGTGTCTTTACCTGTATAAGGAGGGAAGGTGGTAAAAATGGAAAAAAAAAAAACCAAAATTAGGTTTGATCTCTTACCTGGTCGGTGTCTTTACCTGTATAAGGAGGGAAGGTGGTAAAAATGGAAAAAATAAACCAAAATTAGTGTTGATTCCTTACCTGGTCAATGTCTTCACCTGTATAAGGAGGGAAGGTGGTAAAAATGGGGAAAAAAAACCAAAATTAGGTTTGATCTCCTACCTGGTCGGTGTCTTGGGCTGTATAGGGAGGCAAGGTTGTGAAAAGGGAAAAAATAAACCAAAATTAGATTTGATCTCTTACCTGGTTGGTGTCTTGACCTGTATGAGAAGGGAAGGTAGTAAAAAATAAATAAATCTAAATTGAGTTTTGATCCCTTACCTGGTCAGTGCCTAACCATAAGATATGTTGTTTTACCTAGAAGATAGTTATATGATACGTATTAACATTTATAAACCACTATCTCTTTAAATTTTGAGCAAGTAATTAACACTATTAATATGGAAATAAATACAAGAGAAATCAACCCAGAAAGAGAACTATTAAGCTGAACAAGTCAATAGATCCTGGCATATTAACACATTAAATGGGTAAGTATTTCAGACACAATAATCTTTGGAACCCTTCAGACTCAGAAACAATATGTAAAGAGGTCTGTTGTTCATTTCTGAACAACATAAACAAAAACTTTTTTTCTAATTATGGTTACTGAGGAAGGAGATTAACCAAACACAATCTAATGAATGCTAGGGATGAAATACACAGATTAATCATGCAGAATGGGCAAATGTTTCAGAAATGAAACATTTCTGTTTCATTTCCAACAACTACACCCACGGCTCCATCAGAAAGGGGGCACCCAGAAAAGGATCCCCACAAATGCTACTCTTTCCCATCTGTGTGGGAAGTCTGTTATTGAAATCCAGTTTACATCTGGCTGCCCCCTAACAAACCCATTTATCTCCATTAAAAAACAACAGCAACCTCTCAAAAGTACCACATCAACTGCCCTGCCAGACCTCACCACCTTAAACCTACACTACCCAGGCAACACCTTAATGTAGTTTCCAGAGCTATAGACAAAACAGGAAGCAATCCTGTCCGTTGATACAGAGTACATCTCTACAAACTATGAACCTGAATGGCTGAGAAAGTCCACGGTTAAGCCCGGATGAAAGGTAAATGTAAGTAATTTTGAAAAGCCAAGGTCTCTAACTCACTCTGCTCCCAATGGGTGTTGAGGCAGGAAAGCAGCAAGTGGGGAAAGACCAACTATCAAGAACTTAGAGCACTGTTGCTCCAGCAATCATGTGACCTCAGAGGTCATGTGACACCTTCACTCATTATGTCCTCAGCGGTATGTCAATAGTTATTTAAATGTCTCTCACACTCTTAAGCCCAACCAGGCTGCTTGCAAGAGTGAAATAAAAGTCTTGTCCTGTGGATCATAAATACTTCTGCATGGGCTGCTGTCAGGCTGTTTTGTTTTTGTTTTTCTTATAAGCTCATAAATGATAAGTAGTATCTCTAAATGAGCATCCATTAACTATCTTAGTTAATGACGTGGAGCCATTTACCTACTCCTTTTTAGGTCAAGAGTCAAGAATGGAATATTAGAAGATGTTGGAGAACTAATTGCCATTCAAAGCACTATTTATGTCACAGAACCCTGGTCCAAATTCAGAAAATGTTAGCACTAAAATCTTTCTTTTTCTCGTCCTGACTTAGGGCACAATCCTAACTAACCAGGCTGGCCTTAGGCTGGTTGAACCAGACTCTCACAATTAAGAGGGAGATGCCTGTTAAAGGTACAGTGTGCTATTTCCTCCAAATGCAAGTCCTTTCTGCAGCTGCCATGAAACCCATTGCAACACCAGTTTGCGCCGTAGAAGGCTAATCCCCTCCTAGTGCATCTGGTGCAGTCAGAGTGCCCCCATGACATCTGTCTTTCTCTCATTTAAACGTTCACCCACCCCACTGTCTGAGAGAACCACAGGAGGCAGCCAAAGAAAACTTCTGTTTATTGATCTATAGGATGGCCTCACATTACTCCCTCTTCCCCCTGCCCTAACTCATGATTAGTGGCAAGGTTAGTGACTAGAGCTGTGTAAAGTTATACTTCAGGCAAGAATTCTTAGGCTGTGCTTTCCAGGGATCCTATAGTATGTTGTCCATCTGACACAATTCTACACAACTCTACACAGTTCAAGGCCTGGCCCTTTCACTGTCCATCTTCCTGCTCTCCTTCCTGGTTGGGTAATGTTGAGTTTGCACTTGGACTCTCCCTTCTGTTTTTACTCATGATTGGGCAGCTTGGGTCCCTTCTACAATACTAAATTTGTGGCTTATTATTGGAGTGCCAGCTTGAATCCCTACCACTGTCAATCCACCTGCCCCTTACCTCCTGGTTCATGATTGGGGGGGGGGCAATTTGAATCCCTCCCACCCTCGCCTCTTGGCTCATGATTGGTGGGGCCAGCTTGTATCCATCCCAGTGATATCTTGCCCACCCCCTACCTCCTGACTGATGATTAGGGCACCAGCCTGTATCCATACCAGTGTCTTCCCAGCCCCCTCAGCCTCATGAGTCATCCCATTCACACAGCTCATGATTGGCAAACCATGCATTCCTTCCCACCCTTCCCATCATTATCAATGAAAATAGGGTTTGTGTCCCTCCCTTTTTCCTGCAATATCCTTCCCTAGGAGCATGGCCCTGAGCTACCTTGTCTAATAAAGAAACTTGACTCAGAGTTGTTGTACATAGCATTTTATTGAGCAGGTATCTCTCCTCAGAAGCACCCTTGTATCTTAGACAATGAGTAGACAGACAGCAGAGAGACATGTGCAAAGTGCTTTTGTGTAGCTGTGCTACAGCTGATGCATAGGTGTCTGACCTGACCAGCTGCAGGACTGCGGCAGTTCAGTGGCTGCAGTCACACATGGCTGGGTGCTTTTGGAGCTGCACCTGTAGCACAGCTGGCTGTTGATTCCAAATCCGGATCAAGGTGAGTGTACCGGCGAAAACCATCCTTGAGCCTCATCAGGAATTCATTTGGGGATTCCTTGGGTTTTTTTAACAATCTCATATACTCTGTGAAGGTTTCACAGCCTTTGGCACTCCTAGTTTGAGACCATGAATTACAGCATTTCTTGCTGCTTTCAGCAGGCAGGCCCCAGCAAGCTTATTAGGACTGGGATCAATAACTCGGGTTATGAGGGCTGCTGCTTCAGGCCAATCAACTGTTCCATTGCCATCGGCTATTTGTTGAACCCTATGAGTAGTATACCAGGCGTAGGTCTTAGCAAGAGCCTGGCATTTCTCATCTTTGCTTAGGAGGCTGCTCAGAAGAGTGATGAGTAGTAATGATCCGTTGGATAAAGTCCAGGTACTTCTGAAGGGCCTCTCAATATGGTGGAAGATCTTGTTTCCAGTTAAATAAATCAGCAGTGGGGAATTGGGTATGGGCCAGAACTAATTTATTTCCCATTGGAAGCTCCATTAAGGGGAGAACTTTCTCCACAGGTTTATGTGTAAAGCGATCTGGGGGCACTCCCTGTGTGGTTTAGATCAGGGGTCCCCAACCCCTGGTCCACGGCCCGGTGCCGGGCCGTGGGCTTCCTTCAACTGGGCCGCGGACACGGATCTCCACCCCCACGCACGCACGGGGGGGTGGCGCGCTTTCGCGGCTCCCCATTGGCTGGCCCGCCAGCCAGCGGTGCCTGCTACTGGCCGCTTTGTTCTCTCGGAAGGAACGTTCGTTCCCCCTTGTTGGCCGCGGCTCTTCGGCCCCGGCGGCAGCAGCAAACAAGCAGCAGCAGGAAAGGAAAAGGAAAGGAAGAGAGAGGGAGGGAACGAGCGACAGACCGTCAAGACCGATGGATGGACGGGCGCGAGCTTTCTGCGGCAGGCTGCGAATAGAAACCGGGGGGGAGGGGAGCGCGCGTGAGAAAGCTGTTCTCTCGGCATCACCCCCTCCCACGGCACGTCTGGGCAGGGAGCGGAGGAGCGCCAGGCGGGAGGAAGGAGCATGTGCATTTGAGATGGACACTTACTGCAGTTTGGTGGATTGGGCCCAAAGGTGTTGTGTGAGCATCTCAGATTCCGCTCCCTGCCTTGTCCCATGGGTGCCCACTCAGAGGTGGAGGTGGAGCAGGGAAGCTCATGTCACTGCTTCTGACAAGGCAGCCATGGGAGGAGGTGGACCATAGAATCCAAGGGACCCACACCACACCCGTGGGCCTGATCTGCCGAACCGCAGTAAGTGCCCATCTCTAATGTGTATGTTATGTGCTATCAAGTCAGAAATGACATATAATGAGTCTTATAGGTTTTCAAGGTAAATTAGGTGTTTAAAGAGTGGTTATATCAGTTCCATTTCCATTGAATTTCCAAGGCAGTGCCAAGGAATCGAACCCAGGTCTCCGTAGTCCTAGTCCCTTACTCTGTCCACTATACCACACTCAGTACCCCAAGCATGTGTACAGTGATCTGCAAATGAGATGGCACTGCAGCATCTGAAAAAGTTAGCAGTAAAGGTCAGGTCAGTAAGGCTTCTGAATCTTTATGGTGCCATTAAATGCTTTGACATTGGGTGATATCTGTAACTATAATTGCGTCAAAACAAGTGCCAGTCCAGTTTGACATCTCCCATACTTAGCTTCCGCTGCTCCTCAGTATTAATCCTTTTTAAACCTCTCTACCCAGTAGCTGGCATTTGGTTTCACCACTGTGGGCGACACTGTAGTAGGAAATGAGAGCTTTTAAATGCTGCTTTTTGTATTACAGCATACAGAATCCTTCATTGACCATGATGGCTGGAGGAGTCAACATTTCCAGCCTCAATTTCCTGTACACTTTTATTATGGTCGAAGATCCATTGGACTTGGGAGGTAGCCAAAAACCCTGTCGAGCTGTCTCTTGCTTTTGCTCATTGGCAAATCACATTGAAAGACTTGTTTCTCACACAGACTTGACCCAAACAGTGACAACATATTAACATTATATTTCATCTCCTACAAGGGCTACATATGTACTTTAAAAAAAAAAAAAGGAAGGAAGGAAGCTAGGAATCAGAGGTTGGTGATGATCTGAAATGGACACGGGGTGACATGCCTGGATTCCAGGGTAAAACCCATCAAACTAGGTAGTATCACAATCCTAGCCTTTGAGATTATGGAACTTAATTTCTCTTGAACAGATGGATTTAATTTATAGCCTCCTGCTGTAGTTTTAACAGTGCACCGTATTTGCTTACCAACTACAACAGAGAAACAACCACGGGACCATTTGGGAAGAAAAACCAATAAAAATCTAGCGTAATTTGTCTTGAGAGCAATATAAACACAAAGAGTTGCTCACACACAAATTTAGAGTGAGAAATCAATAGCTTTTTTATTATTTCCAGCAAGTGCTTGGATTAGTGAAACATGTTGCTGGCAATAAAAGCTAGAAAGCTTATGTTTCCACAACTGGGCTTCTTTTTGTAGAATAGCAAATATTTGATACAATGGGATTCAGCCCTGGGATTTAAGTAAATAACTAAATAGATCACACAAATGCAAGAGTAGGCAATACCTTTATTAGACCACTAAAAAAATCAAACAAACAGTGAGCGTTTACGGATAAAATTCCGCTTCTATAGGCTTATGCACCCGTATTTTATGGATACTGCAGAAAAATTGCAGATAAGAGTCAAAAAACTTCATGGCAAATGTCTGTGCCGAAAGTCGAACTGGATAGGTGTTATAATAAAATATTGAATTTGAAGGTGGTTTTGGCTTTGAGATTGTGTTTCCTTGCCAGTGGCCAATGCGTTGTAGAATTTTATTTTTGAAAACTGGTAAAACCTAAGCCTAATAACTTCTGAAAGTCTGTACCTTCCTAGCAGGGGAAGTTGGGGTGCAGCTACTTTTAAAAACTTCATGTTTTGCAGCAAAGTGCTAATCTGATATGCTCTTCTAGTGGTGTGTAAGACTTTAGGCAACAGAGGGAAAACAAATGCATATTACAGTTACTTGCTGTGTGCCTCATTTTAATAATTACACTTTTTAATGGCGAATTTTAAGGTTGCGCTCAACCCAGAATATCTAGTAAAATGTGCAGTTATTATCCCTGCATTGTGAGGTGGAAGGGCAACAGGTCAGTGCTTTCCATGCAAAAGGTCCAATTTTTTTTACAGCTTGTATTTTCATGTAAAAATGTGAATATTTTTTTTTTGCAACCTTAGAATTTGAAACTTGCAGTCTCTGTTCAACAACTCCGTTGCTTGCGATAGATTAGCTAGTCCTGGCAGAAGGCAGGATGACGAGCCTCTCTGCCAGGTCGCAGAGTGGCTAATCCATCACGAGCAGCAGAGCGATAGGAAGGCACCGCGGAGCTCACGGCAGTGGCAGAATCGTGAGTGGTCGGTCTGGCTCCAGGGGGCCGGACCTTCGTTATCTGCACCTGTGGGGGGATATTCGTATACGAATACCCCCATCTCTAATTATAACTGAATAGTGAATTGCAGTTGCAATTGGGTACTTGGTAATGTCACCCAGGCAATTAACAAATGGAGCTAACTTGGCAAAGGCATTGAATTACAATGGATACCTCTGTGAATTATTCATTTGATACCCATTTTTTCTATTGACACAAACTTGAAGTGTAATTTTTATGTTCTGTTTTTGCTGTAGTTTAAAAAGATGCATTTTGAAAACTAACAGAAGACATTGGGGTCTCATGGAGTTTGGAATGGGTTAACTATACAGAAGCAAGATATTGTTGCAGGTATCTTGACTAGGATAGTTGAAGTCTGAAGCTGAAACACTAGCACATGTTTGTGTAATTAATAGTATCTCCTCTTACGAGGAGTATCTCCTCTCGTATTAGCCTTCTCAGCTCAGGAGGTCTTCTGGTCGGTCCCATTGCCATTGCCAGTACACTTGATGGGGACACAGGAGGGGACCTTCTCTGTGGCAGTTCCCAGATTGTGGAATGCTCTCTTTCAGGAGATTAGGTTGGCCCTCCCCCATTTATCCTTCCACCGACAACTGAAGGCCATCTTTTCAGGCAGGCTTTTAACTTTAATTTCAACTTTAATAAGTAACTTTTAAAGTGAGACTCTGAATGCTGGTTCTAGCTTTTTACCTTGTTTGTTTTTATAATTAATGCTTTTAATTACTTGATATATTTGATTATTATAATAATTTAATTTGATTTTAATGTGTTATTTATTGTGTTTTAATTGTACTTGATTTAACCTTTTGAGCCACCTTGAGCCCTCTTATGGGGAGAAATGTGGCTTATATGAGACTTATTGACTAAATAAAATAATTAGAACAGTGTTGCTTTTGTATGCAGAGTCTGTTGTTTCTGAGATGCCAGTAGTCTTTAAAATAGTTAGGGTGTTACATCTTGAGCAGATGTCTATGGAAAACATGTCTGAGATTTGACTGAGTGTTCTTCAACTGACTTCTATAGTGCTATAAGTAGATTAAAATATGTACTTCAGTTGATCTGGTTAAAAGAAAATATATCAGCATGACTAAATTGGAGAGCAGAAAAGCAACAACCTTCAAGGAACCTGGCAACCAGAAGTGTACAAATCTGTCTTTGGGGGCTACAACTCCTAGAATTTCCTAGTCAGTGTGACACAGATCTGCACACCAATGCTGGCAACTGTAGATCAAGGTGGGCAACCTCCAGCTTATGGTATATTGCAATTCCTGTCCTCCTGCACCATTGGCAGCCTTGACTAAGGCTAGTAGAGTTACAATCAAGTAACATCTGGGGAGGAGGGCAGAAGTACCTCCTCTAAAAGTGGTAGCTGTAGAGTGGATTAAGAAGGTGATGTGTGACTCAATATAAACAATACAGGTGTATGTGGATTTATAAATGCAAAACATGAATGAAATGTGCGCCTGAATTTTATGCTATTTGCTTTTGTGAAATAAGAACATGACCCATAGGCCTTGGTTGAGGCCTGAGAAACGCAGCCTGTTTGTCAATGAATTGTAGTTCTCAAGCCTGTAACAATGCTTAGAAATTCATTTTGTTTAGTATAGGTCCCTGAGGGCTGAGGCATGAATTCCTGGACAGTTTTGTATATTCACATTTTTAGTCAAATATATCACCATAGGGAGAGCAACACGTGTCAGTGAGATACAACAGAATGGGACCTACTGAAAGACTTCTTTGGTTCTGAGAAAGAGGATGTCCATGTCAGTCCCCAACCTTTGATTCTTTGTAACCCTCAATTAGTGGGTTTCCTTTGTTTTCTAAATCATGACTCTGTTAAGAGAGAATACTGTAGGACTTAGGATCAGACGTGGGAGATGTGTTCTGGCATGGTTTGGTCTATATGACCCTTGGGGGCATGTTCTCTAACTGTACAATTTTATGATTCTAGGTGCTCCATAACTGTGGATTTGCTTTAACAAAAGTCCTTTGTTGCCATGACTTGTTCTCATATTTACTTACTAATATTTGCCTTAATCTATCAGTTTCATTTTATTTGCGATAATTGAGGAGGCAGGACTATGTCTTAGATTGTCCACCTCTGTACCACATCAGAAAAAGGAAGTGTGCAATCTATATATTTTTATAGCTTTTATTCCACCTTTCCCCCCTCCCTTTTTCTTGATTTGCTGCAGATATGCTGCAGATATATGCTTTTTAAAAATGGTGTGGGGCAAAACAGTGCAGTCCTTTGTGCCAGCAGCCTTAATTGCTTCTAGGTAAAAGATTTCCTGTTCTTGCAGTTTCAGAAAGGTGTTGGTCTGTTTCAACATACATAACAGAAGTGAAAGTATTCTAGCACCTTTATGAGTGACAAATTTAATACAGTTTTTCAAGGGAGGTGAGTTGTTCAAGGCAGTACTTGAAGCTCCCTTGACTTATTGGCAACTGGCAGTGGCTCTGCCAATACAATACTTTGGGTGAGGGGGAGAAGGGAGGGAGGAAGCTCAACTTGAATAGTACTTCAATGGATTCCATGGCACCCCTGGCTGGGTTTGGAGGCACCCCGGAGCACTGCAGCACACAGTTTGGGAACTGCTTGTTCAAAGAATGGTTTACCATTGCCACCCCACAGTGCGTTTCAGTGGCTGATCAGTGATTTTAAACCCAAGTGTCCTGCATCCTGGCCTCACATTTTATCCACCATACCATACTGGCTTTCATATGATAGCTGAAATCCTGGTGCTTAGCTTAGTAAGTCATATTTAAGCAGACCCATTGAATCAGTGGGAATTCGTAAGTCAGCTGCTCTGTAAGTTTCTTTGATTCAACTGAGCTTATTGTAGTTGTGACCACAGTAGGTCCATTTGAAGCAATGAAACTTAACAGAGAAGTTGGCTCATCAAATTCCCACTGATATAGTAGGTGTACCATAGTATGACTTACTACACAAAGCAACCGGATTTGAACTGGTGTAAAAAGGAAGTGACGTGTGTATTGTCTGGTAAAATATATTTTTCTCTCTCTTTCTGTGTGTGTGTGTGTGTTTGTGTGTGTGTGTGTGTAAAAGTAAAAGGAAGCTATATAAAACAATTTAAATCACAGGATATTTAAAGCAATTTAAAGTCAAATAATTTAAAACACAAAATAAAACACTAAAAACATTGAAGCTATTGAAACCAAATTCTAGTTGCTTGTATAAGCTGTGCTAGCAATAGGAACTCTTGGCAATGTGGAATAAAGTCCTGGCTTATCATCTGGGTAAGTGCCAAGCTGTATAGCATTTAGTTCCTCTGTTGAACTTATATTTCATAAGATTTACATGTTATTGTGTATTTTGTCACACCTTCTGTTTAAAACACTTTATTTGGCTCAAGTCTAATAAACTAACCTTCCCCAGCAACTACAAAAATGTTCATTCCCAAAATAAAAGGCACTGTGACAGGCTTTTAAATTAAATGGTTGAACAATATCTATTCTTAATCTGGTGACTGTATGTAACAAACAACCTTTAAAGGCTGTTTATCTTGTGGTTTTCCTGGATGCCAAGTAAAAATTGGACTATTGCCCTCATGTCCTCTCAGTTATGTTTTACCCAACTTTCTGTTTGCTAACTCGCTCTCTGACCTTTTAATCAGTTTCCCCAGGATATATTCAAGGCTGAGACTGACTTTAAAGCAAGTCTGCAGGGCAAATGTTGCTTCCTTAACCCTCTGACCCTAATTGACCTTGACTAGCCATGTTTAAATGGGCAGAAGACCTCTCTTGGTTTGCTTTATCTCTTGTCCCTTCGCTCTGCTTAGAGTTTTTCATTTCTATTTTTTATATGTTCTGTCACTTCCAGCTTAGGGGCCTATGAATTAATGACTTTCAGAAGGGTCTACCATTAACAGCCCTTCTCAGGTCTTGCCTGGCATGTTAGATACTTTGATTATCAAGGAGGTTTTCACAGGATGAGGTGCATCCATTGCACTTCTGGTATGCTGACCCCCTACAATTTCCTCAAATGCAGGAAAACTCAGCGATATAGTTTGTTGCATAACTAAATGCTGTGGCTTCCTTTATTGGATCAAATCTGTCTCATGTTAGTTCTTCTGTAATCATTTTTGTGAGTTTTGTTGCTGTCTGGGTATATAAATTAATTGCATGGGTATTATCTGTGTACAACTTGTAGCCAAGAGCTCTGTGCAGCCCCCTAAGGCTGTGTGGCTTCTAACAAATGCCCGAACCCCCTGACATCACACCAAGACCTCCTCCTCCTCCTAACAGTGAAGAAAAAGTCATATTTAAGGAAAAGGCTCTCCACTCCCACCCAGCAACAAAAGAAGATTGCTGACATGTAGGAGTGGATTAATATGTGTGCAACCCCAAGCCCACAGAAAATTGCTGAAGAGGTTGCAAACCCCTGATGTGCCACTTAATTTCTCCTTTGTGGCCATGATTTGTTCATTTGAGCTAATACTATTTAATAACCAGTTTTTACTGTTCTCTCTCACTCTTCCTCTCTTTTTAGGAGATCCTTCAGCAACTGATTATAATGAATTTGCCAAATGTCTTGATAGTTGGCAAAGATCCTCTGTCTGGTGAGTAGCCTTGTGACACTGTGTCCCACTCAAGTTTAAAAGAAAAGCTTTCATACCACTGCCTGCAGTTTGCCAAACTGATACTGGTTTGACACTGAGGAAGAGGGGAGGCTAAGCATTTACAGAGTGTGGAAATGTGCTGCTTCCATGGTATAACAGTACTACACCTATGCCTCAGAGTCATATGGTGGAAGAATATTTCCTAGGCCGTTGGCATTGTGATGCTGCAGTCATCCAAAAGGTAACAATGAGAGATTAAAGAGTTGTGATTTCAGCTGCGGGTCTTCTTCCCTCAGCTTTTTGCCAGCAATGCACAGGGCCATTGTCATAGTAGTCTGGAATTCTTGGCTTAGCTATCAGCTAAGGGCAAGTCCCAGGACAGTTTTTTTAACCATCTACGGGACCTTACTGAAAACAGAGGGAAAGCAGGTATGTTTTCCTGTGCTTCAAAAACAGGAAGCTGGTTCTAACAGGTTACACAGCAGTGGTCATTATCTGGTGGTTGCCTCCCTGTGCATCAATAGAAGGTGGGCCAGTACAGAACCAGCACTTCCATGTGTTTTTCCTGCAGTGAGGCCTTTGTTCAAACCTGTTCATTTCTGCATGAGTCCTAACAGAAAGCCACAGGGCAGGATTTAATGTTAAGCTAGAGTTTATTATGGCTAACCTACAGACTCTTTTGAGTTCCACCAGTTATCTGAAGAGTTTCTAAAGTTGATGTACGCATGTTGGCAAGATAGTGTGGCTGGTGTTTATATGGGTATGGTGTTGAAAATGCACTTTAAATCAATGAACCGTATGTTGGAACAAGAAGGGAGAAGGTGTTTGGCCGAGAGCTCTCTGCAGCACCAGCCAGTAAGGTCAATAGCAACGGACTATGAGAGTTTTCCAAAATGCTTGAGAAAACAAAGATTCCTTTGTTTTAGAGCATCCTGCAACCACATCAATGCATACCAGCTTGTTTAATACAGTTTTGTTGTTGTAAAAAGGCCTGTGGAACCTCTGTGGAGCCTGGGTGGGCTTCAAGTAGTTTTCAAGACAGTGGCATATATAAAAAAGAGCATTTTTAAGATACTAGGGTTGAAATGCTCATTTTCTTTCAGCCTCCTGCCCAGCTCTACCTGCTGCCTTTCCCGTCTCTCATTCTTCCTGATGTCAGCAGTGACACACCCTGTTCTTTCCAGGCATTTATATAGTGGGACTTTGTACCTCCTAACATGCGAGGTATTTTTCTCCTTGACACTTGCTTTGAGGATTCTGCCCGTTAGGGTCTTGCCTCAGGAGTTAGTTTTTCATTGGAATTTGGTGAGAGCCTGCTGACCTCTTAACTGTCAGCATGTTGTTGTTGTTTTACTTCCTCCCTTCCTTTCGAGCTTTCCTGATTGCTTCCGCTAGACATTCCTGGATCTTGCACTCCAACTAAATAACTGTTTTGTACTAAAAAATAAACTTTCCTCCCTTCATTTCTTTTAGTCATTTATTTCATTGATATCCTGTTTTTCTCACTCGTAAGACCCAAGGCAAGTTACAAACAGGTGCAACTAAAAACTCATAAATTACAATATTAAACACAATGAAGTACAGTATTGGAACAATACTAATACAGCATTCCTCTTTTGAGGGGAAAATTTTGGCAAGAGGTTTTTTCTTGTGGAGAGGGTTATACAGGTTACAATTAATTTCTTAGGTCCAGATCCATCTTTGGGAATTTTCTAACACAAAGTTGAGTGGCTGTAATATTGGTGTGGTATAATATGCATGCACAGACTGCACAGAAATAGGATATAATAAGTTCTCAACTTAGAAACATTACCTATCCATTCTGATGGGAGACTCTAAGATATGTTGTCTAAAGAA
This sequence comes from Intellagama lesueurii, assembly GCA_037013535.1. Taxonomy (NCBI): domain Eukaryota; kingdom Metazoa; phylum Chordata; class Lepidosauria; order Squamata; family Agamidae; genus Intellagama; species Intellagama lesueurii. Next base: position 26,732,480 of record JBAJHW010000001.1, read on the forward strand.
GTAGTCAAATATCTGTGGATAATACAAAGGGGAGTGTTTAAGCATGTGAAGAAAGTTTTCCTCCTTGCTGTTGTGAAATAATATCCAATCTCCAAACATGCAGCATGTGTGCCTTCTAACTTGACCCCCTAGGAATCTAATATACAGTGGTTCCCAACCGTGTGTCCCCAGATGTTCTTGGACCACAACTACCAGAAATTCTGGCCAGCAGAGGTAATGATGAAGGCTTCTGGGAGTTTTCATCCAGGAACACCTGGGGATCCAAGGTTGGGAGCCACTGTACTATGACATGGTTTGTCCCTCTTGCTTAGTTTCCATTGCTCTTTTTATCAGTATCTTGCTTATCCATAAAAGTACATAGAGTACAGGGGAGAAATGAGAAAGATATAAACCTATATAAGGAAGAGGACTTACTTTTTAAACTCACCTGAAGGTTAAAGAAATAAAGAGAGAGAGAGAGAGAGAACCAAAGCAGGAAAACAATGAAAATGTTGGCAGTAAATTCAGACCCATGCACTGATCCAGTTACTAAAAGCAAACATAATTCTGAGCTGTGTCTGTGTGTCCATTATGGTGGGAGCCCTCTTCTAGAGTATTAATTGAACTAATGCCCAAGTCCCAAGATCATTGTTGGGCCATAGCCAAGATAATGAAGCTGATCTCTCCCGGCATTCACATCTCTAAAGAATTAGAATTTGTTTGTAGTTTTCCTTGTAAAAGTATCGCCAGCAGAGTCTGTTTTACCATCAAACAAAGCATGTTAAAGTTAACAATGTCAAGTGCAATGTAAACAGTAGCCAGAAAAGGAACAAGACAAGACCATAACTACAGGCTGAGGCTAGTGGCAGGGATCTGGTCAGAATGTAAAGCTGCTCATTTGCTTGCTTGATCTTCTCTGGTGGCTAAAATAATGTCTTTTTAAGTACACGTATTAGTACAGCTTGCCCTGGGTAGAGAAGTAGTGGCAGAGTTTGTGGAAAGTGAGTGGCAAACTAATTGTTGGCCACCTTCTAATGGAATGTGTATGAGGAAGTAGTGGAATGACTGAAAGGAAGGAAGGTATGGGATCTGGCAAAGAAGTCTGTTGATTCTGGCTTGATTGGATGAGCTAGTTACTAGGGGATTTCCTGTTTGGAGTAGGTTATAGGGCACTTACATAGCAAGTGGCAGGTTTAGGTGCTATTCCAGATCAGGTTTGTTATATGTTTGCATATCTACCCTATGTTACATTGCATTGCAGGGTTCAGGCATTCTGGTGATTTCTGATTACTTGGGTGATTGTAGTAAAATCCTGTATGAAGAATCCTCTGCAGTCATAGGTACTGTTTTTACCCTTTTCTAATCACTGTGCAAGGACATCTGAGCAATCATGTTGCAAGCTTTAAATAAAAAAATATTGGAACATAGAAAGCCCTCTTCTGCTGAATCAGATCATTGGTCTGTCCAGCATAATATAATTGACACCAGCTCCTGAAGGATTCAGGTATGATTCTTTCTTAGTCCTGCCTAGAGTGGTCATGGATTAAACTTGGAACCTTTTGCTTGTAAATCATGTTGTTTTTTGGTTTGTTTGTTTGTTTTTTGTCACTGAGTTACACCTCTGCTAGACACAACGGAAAGCATCACAAGGTATGTGACTTGAGATCCTGCTTTTTGGATTTCAGCACGTTCTGAACATTATTTTTTTTTGTCCTCCTGTCATAGACTGTTTGGGGCTGGGAAGATACTGTATAAAACTCCTTCTGTGAGTGTACATTAACTGACACAGTTCTTTGAATTTTGAATGTTACTTGTCTATTACTATTGAAATGTCTGCATACAAATGTGGTTGGAGATATTAGTTACGTTATATTGACCTCTCCATTTGTGACCTAACATTGCAATGTACAAATCGCTTGATAACCCTGCTGCAGAATGGGAAGGCAGCAAAGCTGAAGCTTTACTGGGGTACGTATTACCTGGTGAGCAGCATTTTGTTTGGTGGACCACATATTATGGTAGCCTGCTTAGAAGTTCAGTCAAAAGATTTTGAATCTAGGCAAATGTTGATAACCTTTAGAACTGGTTGAAATCTATCTTCCTGTTCTGAGATGACTTAATTGTTCACAAACAAATCAACATTCCTTCCTCTTGAAACCATGTGAAAAATGAAGGGTTTCCACAGGTTTTTTCCCCCCACCCTGTGGTAATTAAAGATTTAAACTCCCACTGGTAAGTTTGTTTTTCACATCCAGTTTCCTTCCTCACTTTGCTTGGTAATTCTCTAAGGAGCCCCAAATGTAGTAAAGAATAAAACATCTGCATACATTTGAAATGAAAAATCAAATGGTAGCAAAAGTCTATTGATGCTCAAGAAGAATGAAGGACAAGATCTTGTGGCACCTTAAAGACTAATATTTGGTTCAATGCATAGCAAACTATGAGCACTCTATGTGTGCAAAGAAGTGGATTTTGATTCACAAAACCTTAAAAAAATCTGTTAGTCTTTAAAATAAAAATGCAAACTGCTTATATATTGCCCCATGGTGCTTAAGGCATTCTCAGGCAATGTACAATTTAATTATTCAGGCTACATAGACCCCCCCCCCCCGGGCAAGCTGGGTACTTGTCAAGATTTGGGGTGTGAAGATGGCTCCGAGACAAGTCAGTCTTCCAGGTTGACAGCAAAGAGACTCACAGAGACAGTTGGTTCCTTCACCAGCAGTGTATTTACAGACTATGTACAAGAGAACTATGTACATCAGTCAACAGACTCAATAATGCACTCTCAGTAAATAAACGGACAGCACTTCGTGCAGCAACTCTCCACAACAACACTCCACACATCACCATAGTGTGCAGCACTTATATAGTTTGAACAACCAATCACCGGGCACATCTCCTGATGTCTTCTCCCAGACATTACCTCATGTCCACTACGCATTTCATGGATTGCATCAGCTTCATGTGCTGACTCTGTGGCTGCACACCTGTTTTAAGATGGATGCCCATTAGCAAACTTTGGTTCATGTACTAAGAGTAAATTCTGTATCCTAATACCATAATAGTACTCAGTTTACTGACCTTGGAAGATGAAAGGCTGAGTGAACCTTGAGCCGGCTACTTGGTATTGAACGTGGATCATGGGCAGAGTTTAACAGTACAGCAGATTAACTACTGTGCCACAAGTCTCCTTAAGATACCACAATATTTTATCCTTTGATTTTTCCTCTCTTCTTCTCATTCGTTTTGTTTTTGTTTTCCCCCTTTAATTGAGCCAACAGACTGAGTTTAATGGTACTTAGTCCCAGGTAACAGTGACCCTCATAGGCAAATTTCCTTGGGAATAAACCTTCGAAGTAGCAATCTGCACTAATCCAGTGCCTTAATTTTCAGCCCTTGTTCTATTGCCTTCTCATTTCAGTGTTTCCAAGCACACTCCTATTGTTTTGCTGTTTCTGGTTTTATGTCTTTACCTTTTTATCTTTGTGTTGTTGGTCTCCTAATCTCTTTCCCTCCCTCCTTCCACAATCCCACCATCTGTTTCTCACCATCCCTTTCCTGTGTGAGTGTGGGAGGGTCCTGAGGGCCTGTATTGTCGAGAGGCTGCCATAGTACAGGTTTATTCCCTCATGACCTAAAGGCTTCAGCCCACAGTGGGGAGCAGATGGCCTTCCTACAAATCCCTAGGTTTAATGGCTCAGTGACCTAGTGTGACAGCGGCTGCCATGGAATTTTCAGAAAATAAGGGGAATGCCACTGTGTTAAAAATTTAAATAATACTCGCCTTTTCTAATGGTGTTTCTTCAGACCCAACTGGCCAAAGTTCTACTGTGCCTTAGTTTATTGTGGCTATATGGTTTTTGAAGGCAAGAGAAACCTTGTGTTATCAGATGCATGAAGCAAACAGAGAAGGGGCTCAGTGCATATTCTGTGTTGCCTGGGGTACTGTGCAAGCAAAGAATCAAATTAATAAAAGAAGGCCATAAAGATAATGCTGTATTATGTGGGTGCTTAAACTCCTCGTAATCTAAATGCAATCTGCCTTTTCTGGAACTGAAAAACATAGATACTGAAGAATGGATTTAACACAAAATAGAGGATGACCTGTTCATATGTTTTTGTAAAATAGTCAGCCATCACCCATGCTGAAACCATGGAAATACTGTGACAGCCTTTTGTAACTGATTGCAGTTTGCCAAATTCTCTTGAGCCATATTCAGGCATTCAGAACTAGGACTCGCTTGCCATAGGTAGATGGGTGTGCTAATATCCCACCCTCTCTGTTTCTGTTGCCTTCCTTCTCCTATATGTGGAGGGCAAAGAGTCTGAAGATATACTGTAGCTTTGGCTGTCCATGCATCAGAGTGCTGGTTTTCCAGAGTCCCAATTCATGTGAAATACTTCCACAGATATCAGAGTCGCTCTTCTTTCTATGCATCACTGTTGAAATGTAAAAGATAGCACTGGAAATGTGACAGTGCTCCTCTCTACCTGTGGTACATGTGAGTTCTGAATGCTTGAATAAAGGCTATGTGAACACTAGCTCACTTCTTTGTGTATGACTATCACAGCTTCAAGGCCATTACTGCTTCCATTTTTTACCTCCAATTAGTCAATAAAATAGAAATGCACAGAAATGTGTATATATGTGTGAGAGAAATATACCCACAGTCTGTGTTTTTTGATAACATAGACCCTATTTTTCATTATAAATATATTACTTAGGTCTAAATTTAATTGATAATCCTATATAGAGTGATTCATTGAGTCAAGAGGATTTTCATAAGTATTGATTCACAAGTAAGAAATCAATCAAATGACTCTATTCTGATTGGGACTAGCATTAACATGTAAGATTTAATCTCCTATTTTGGGATTCTTACCAACATTGCGTTGGTAACAACTTGTGCTTGGTTGTGATTTACAACATGATAGGTCTGTCATTTCAGTTTTCTTAAAAATTCTTATTTTTGTATTTTATCTATTTAAAGTATTTTTACCCCACCTTTCTCCTTAAAATAAGACTCAGGGTGGCTTACATCATTAAAAGACAACATTTAAAGCTAAAAACAGTAAGTATACAAATATTTTAAAAGAATCAAACAAATATCACACTAAGAAACAGTTAACACCCCCCACCACCACCAAAAACACATTCAAAGCAGTAAACACAACAGTTCATTTAAAAACACCACTCAGGCAATCAGTCACTGAGGGAAAGCTTGCCTGAAGAGGAAGGCCTTCACCTGCTTGCAGAAGGACATCAAAGATGGAACCAGCCTGTACTGCCTGTAGCTATCCATTTTCCATTTAGTTGAGCCTTAAGGGAATCAAGATGGACTCATTAGAAAGTGTGTCTGCCACCTGCTTGTTCTGCTGCTTTACTGAGAACTTAGTCCCTTGAGGTGCCTTCCTGACACCTTCCAATAAGACAACAGACACATAGTGATCATTTAATTATCCATATGGTTTTACCTTCTCAGCTGGACTATGAAGCAAGCATCTCAATCATGCAAATGTAGACATTAAAGGACAATGCAAACTATCTGCTGTGGCAGAGTTGTTCTCAGTTGATGGCTGGCATATGGTAGAGCCTAGAAAGGTGTTAGCCCAAGACACTCTGTCACTGAATCTTATTAATAGCTTTTCTGTGTGCTTGTTTGTCTTCATGTAAACAGGAGAAGATGAACCTGTTAACTTGATCCAGTGAGCTTTAATCCAAGAGTAACCTAAAGGAATGCTTTGTATAGGGTTGTATTTAAAAAAACTAACATAAAATAGGAGATTTAGCAGTAATCTTCTGCAGTGGGGCTCAATAAAGAAGCTTGATTCAACAGGGAAGCCATGGCCTTTATTGCATGAGGCATCAACAAGGTTGTTAATAGTAGGAACGTTTGGTGCTCATTAATTCTTACCATCATGATAACTGGAGCAACTTGATGATATATAACACATGCACAAAAATAAAAACATGCAGATGGGCCTACTGAAAGATAATTCTGTTACAATAAAAGCTTCCTGAAAGCCAATATATGAAATGCTGTTACTTTTTATGCAAGTAGAAGGCAAAAGGTGTAACATTCATTTACTCCTAGTTGGTAATTAACAAGTCACCACTTGTGGGGTGCATGTGCCCTAATGCTGCAATGAACTCCTGAATTGCTGGCTAGGAAGAAGTGAATTCAATTCTTTAGAAAAACTTCTGGTTTATGAATGTGGGATATGCTTATGTACCCATGATCCAAACACCCAGGAAACGGCCCGATATTGCTGCACAATATCGTGCCTGCTTCGCCAGCAAGAAAAAAGGATACCAAGCTTTACATAGCAAATGGCAGCCTGAATGTTGACAACACCAGTGACAGCAGTCACGATGGTCTACAGGATATTCTCTTGTGCTCACTACCATTCACAAAGTGACACCATGCAAGGGAAAATCCCAGAAGCTGACTCGTTTTTTCATCAGTTAATCACTTCTCACTCAAACACAAAGCAATTGTCAGGGCTGGGTTTTTGTTTTGTTTTACAAGTGTGAATGGTTGTTCTACTTTTACTTTTTTTAAAAATCATAGCTTGAAAACTCTTTGCCCAAATATCCCCAGATTTGGCACAGAGCAAAAGCAGACTGTCTTCTACTTCTGTGCTAATTTTTTTGTTGATCCAAGGTCCAGTTTCAAAGTTACAAGTTTTTGTTTGGAATACCCTAAGTTTTTGAATTGTCTGATGGAATACTGATTTGTTCTGTTACACAATATCTATTGCTGCACTCTTGTGCAGCGATAATGTCACACCTTTTGATTTCCACTTGTGTAACAGTGCAGCAGGATTTCAACCAGTAAGAAAAAATCAGTAGGAAGGAAGGAAAAAGTACTGAAGTTGGATGTTGTTGTTGTTTAGTTGTTAAGTTGTGTCCGACTCTTCATAACCCCATGGACCAGAGCACGCCAGGCCCTCCTGTCTTCCACTGCCTCCGGAGTTTGGTCAAATTCATGCTGGTCGCTTTGATGACACAGTCCAACCATCTTGTCCTCTGTCGTCCCCTTCTCCTCTTGCCCTCACACTTTCCCAACATCAGGGTCTTTTCCAGGGAGTCTTCTCTTCTCATGAGATAGCCAAAGTATTGGAGCCTCAGCTTCAGGATCTGTCCTTCCAGTGCGCACTCAGGGTTGATTTCCTGCAAAATGGATAGGTTTGTTCTCTTTGCAGTCCAGGGGACTCTCAAGAGTCTCCTCCAGCACCACAATTCAAAAGCATCAATTCTTCGGCGGTCAGCCTTCTTTATGGTCCAGCTCTCACTTCCATACATCGCTACTGGAAAAACCATAGCTTAGTCTATGTGGACCTTTGTCGGCAAGGTGATGTCTCTGCTTTTTAAGATGCTGTCTAGGTTTGTCATCGCTTTCCTTCCAAGAAGCAGGTGTCTTTTAATTTCGTGGCTGCTGTCACCATCTGCAGTGATCATGGAACCCAAGAAGGTAAACTCTGTCACTGCCTCCATATCTTTCCCTTCTATTTGCCAGGAGGTGATGGGGCCAGTGGCCATGATCTTAGTTTTTTTGATGTTGAGCTTCAGACTATTTTTGGTGCTCTCCTCTTTCACCCTCATTAAGAGGTTCTTTAATTCCTCCTCACTTTCTGCCATCAGAGTGGTATCATCTGCATATCTGAGGTTGTTGATATTTCTTCCGGCAATCTTAATTCCGGCTTGGGATTCATCCAGTCCAGCCTTTCGCATGATGTATACTGCATATAAGTTAAATAAGCAGGGGGACAATATACAGCCTTGTCGTCCTCCTTTCCTAATTTTGAACCTATCAGTTGTTCTATATCCAGTTCTAACTGTTGCTTCCTGTCCCACATATAGATTTCTTTTAAGGTTGTTCTTTTTTTCTTTTTTTTTTTGAAATTTTTTTTTTCCCTTTATTTTAAATTTAAACAAAAACATATAACATACAAACTAAAATACAATTTAACTGTGTTCCCCACCACCATATGCGGGACCTCTTGCCATAATCTTCCTCTTCCTTCTTCTTCTTCTTCTTCTTCCTCTTCTTCTATTGTCCTCTTCTCCAAAACTGCATTGATTCTTGATTTGGAGCTTTCCCTTTTCCTCTTATTAATACATATTCCAAAAATCTCCCCCATATATCATAAAAGTTATTTTTTTTCAACTCTCCTTTCTTAACCTTTAAGTTACAAGTTAATTTATCATTTATTGCTATATTCCATATTTCTTTATACCATTCTTCAATTTGCAATTCGACTTTTGATTTCCATTGCCTAGCTATAATCAATCTAGCTGCTGTTAATAAGTTGGTTATCAATTCTTTAGTCATTTTGTCATATTCCACATTCTCAAATATTGATAACAAAGCAATCTCAGCATTAAATTCTATATCTTTTTCACATATGTAGCTTAATTCTTTAAAAATTTGTTTCCAAAATCTTTGCACTTTTTCACATTCCCACCACATATGAAAGTATGTACCAATTTCCTTCTCACATTTCCAACAGACATTCGGATGATTGGCATTAATTTTATTTAATTTTGACGGTGTTAAATACCATCTTAAACTAAGTTTAAAAAAATTTTCCTTTATTCTTACTGACATAAATCTTAACACCCTCATTTTCCATATCATCCTCCATTCTTCTTCATTTATTCTTTTCCCAATATCTTGCTCCCACACTATTTTTAATCCTTCTTTCTCACTTTCCTCTTCCTCTAAATTAAGAAGAAGTAAGTAAATTTTGCTCACAGTACCTTTCACTGAGTCAGTCATCCGAATGTCCTCATATGACAATAACAATTGTTCGTATTTTGTATATTCTCTACCTTTATTATATTTATTTACCCATTCATTAGTCCATCTTTCTAATTGTATATAATTCAACCATGAAATGCTCCTATTCTGAAGAGTTTGTTTCATTTGATCTATCGATCTCATTTTATACAACCAATCTTTCAATCTAATCACTTTCTTTTCTTTAAATAGATCCACATATACTTTCATATTGGTAGGAAAATTTTCTATTTCTGTCACTAATCCAAGTGGGGAATATAATGAACATAAATTCTTTTTGCACTTATACCATATATTTAACAATGTCTTTAAAAATGGATTATTAATTTCCCTTATTTTATCTTTCTTAATTATACCAAATAAATATGTTTCTATATCTGCCTGTAATTCTGATGATTCCATCTCCCACCAAATTAGCCTTTCTGGATTATATATAATTTCCCCAATAAACCTCAATTGGTTAGCCAAATAATAATTTTTTATATTTGGTAAACCTATACCACCTTTTTGCTTTGTTCTATACCAATACTTTTTATTTATTCTAGATCTCTTCCCTTCATTACAGTATTTATTAATTATTCCTTGCCAAAATTTCAAATCATCCTCTGTTAACTGTATTGGTAGCATTCTAAATAAAAAATTAATTTTTGGTAAGATTTTCATTTTTATCAATGCAATCCTTCCAAACCAAGATAGCTTAAAGTTACTATATTCCTGTAATTTGTTTTTAATCACTTCCTTTAGTTTATTATAATTATATTCCTTTATTTTTTGAATATTTTTTGCTAGATCTATTCCTAAATATTTAATTGATTTGCATAATCTGAAATCATATTTTTCAACACACCTTTCTTGTTCTACTCTATTATGATTAAATAACATTAATTCAGATTTTTGCCAATTCACACATAATCCAGTTATTCTTCCAAATTTTTCTAAATGAGTTCTAATTTTATCTACACATTCTAACGGATTTTTCACTGTCAACAAGGAATCATCAGCAAATAAATTAATCTTTATTTTATTCTTTTTCCCCATACCTTCGATTAAATCATCATTCCTTATTACATTTGCCAACATTTCAATAATCAAACAAAACAGAACTGGAGAAAGAGGGCAACCTTGTCTAGTGCCTCGGCCTAAAGCTATTTGTTCTGTAATCCCATCATTAACTATTACTACAGAGGTATTCCCCAGATATAGTTGATCTATTATCCCCCTAAATTTCTTTCCAAAACCCCAACCTTTTAACAAAATCTTTAATGTTGGCCATTCCACGCAATCAAATGCCTTAAATATATCTAATGATAAAATACCTGCCTTCAATTTGTCTTTTTCTATATTGTATAAAATATTCAATACCCTCCTAGTCAAATTCTCCATTTGTCTACCCTTTAAAAAACCATTCTGATCCTCTTTAATATATTTTATAATAAATTTATTAATTCTATTCGCAAGTATTGCAGTAAAAATCTTTGCATCTTGATTTAATAGTGAAATGGGTCTATATGAACTTGGGTCTGTTAAGTCTTTATTAGGCTTTGGGATAAGAGTTATTAATGAATGTTTCCAAGAATCTGGTATTCTCTCTCCTTCCAATATTTCATTATAGAGCACTTTTAACTTAGGGATCAATATTGGTTTAAAAGTTTTATAATATTCTGATCCTAAACCGTCAAAACCTGGAGTTTTACCATTTTTTAATTTATTAATAATCTCTATAATCTCTTCCTCTTTTATCTCTTTATCTAAATCCTTTTTATCATTCTCTGATAATTTACTCTTAACATTTTCTTTAATATAATTTTCTATATCTTCTTTCGATACACTATTACCTTTATACAAATTTTGATAGAATTCATGTATTATCTTTAGTTTTTCTTTCATTAAGCTACAATTCTTTCCCGTTTTGTCTTTAATCACTCCAATTATATTTTTTGCTCTTTTAGTTTGAACTAATCTAGCTAAAAGTTTTGAATTTTTATTACTGTATTCGAAAAAATTCCTCCTAGCGTATATCAAGTCTCTCTGGACCTTTTCTAGCTCTATACCTTCTAATTCCTTTCTTTTAGCTTGGATCTCAATTAATTTTTTGTTATCTCTATCCATAAAATATTTGCTTTCTAAATCCTTTAATGATTCTACAATTCTATTTATATTTTCTTCTCTCAATTTTTTTAATCTACAGGATTCTCTTATGGCGATTCCTCTCATGACTGCTTTCATAGTGTCCCATAACACTCCTATTTTATTCCCACCTGCTTCATTAAATGACCATATTTCCAACCATTCTTTCTTAACTTTATCCACAACCTCTGTATGTTGAAAAATATTGGAGTCCATTCTCCATCTTCTAGCTTCTCTATAGTCCTTCTTAACTTTCATCTCCAACACCATCAACGCATGATCTGTTATTTTTATCACATTAATATTTGTATCTACTACTTTTGAAATTAAGTTTTGTGAAATAAACATAAAATCTATTCTAGAATAACTATTATGTACAGAAGAATAATATGTAAACCTTCTTTCATCTCCCTTTAATTCTCTCCATATATCTTTCAAATCCGTAGTGTTTAATATCTTACTCAGGAGGGTACCTCTTTTATTCAACTCATCTTTTTTACATGTGGATTTATCTTTCACCTTATCCAGAACCATATTAAAATCTCCTGCCATAATCACATATCCTTTCCTAACCTTTTCCATTTCTTCAATCACAGTTCTATAAAATTCTCCTTGATTCATGTTTGGTGCATACACATTTACTAATGTATAATCTTCCTCCCCCATTTGACCTTGAATTATCAAATATCTACCATTACTATCTTTTATTACTTCTTTCATCACAAATTCACAATGTTTAGATATTAATATTGCTACCCCTCTAGATTTAGAGGTCCCAAATGCTTTTTCATATATATGGATGTTTTGTAATTTCAATTCATTGACTCCATCCTTTAGTTGATGTGTCTCTTGTAAATAGATAATGTCAACTTTACTTTTCTTTAATAATAATTCTATCCTCCTTCTCTTTAACACAGACCCTAGGCCTTTCACATTTAAAGTCGCTACCCTTATGTTTTTCCCCATATCCGTTCCTTTCTCTGCCTCTTATGCGGTCCCTTTGTGCATCTCACATAACAAAAACAAAAACAAAAACAACTAAAAAAAATAAATTCACCAACCTCTAGTTTCCTATCCCTATCCTTCTTACCTACATATAAATTATTTTCCTCCCTCCCGTTTCCCCACGTCTCACTAATGTTCGGCGCGAGCTCTGGGAGGGGGGGAGACGTCACCCCCACCAGTCCGGACCCCAGCCAAACCCTCATCCCAATTTCACCCCACCTCATATTTTTATCTATATATATACTCAAATGCCTTCCCTCCTAACTTTTAACATCTCTTCTTCTTTCTACCACCCAAGTCTAATCAGGTAATCCAAAACAACAATGAGAAAAAAAAATAAAAATAAAAAAAGGAAAAGAAAAAAAAAATATGAAAAAAAATTTTTTTTAAAAAATTAAAAAAAATTTAAAAAGATCTTATTAATATTATAAAAAAATTTTTAATATTATAATAAAATGAGCAGAAAAGAAAAAGAAAAAAAAATCCCAACCCTCATTACAAAAAGAAAAATCAAAAATCAAAAAGAAAAAAGAAAAAAAAGAAAAAAAGGGAGGGTAAAGGAGAAAGAAAAAAAAAATTCTTCCGACATCCAGTAACGCCCAGTAATCTCTTCCAATTAAAGTATCTTCTCTCAAAAAATCTTCTCTTTCGGACTACCAGTCTTTACAAAGCTACTTGCTTGCTTGTCCCTTCACTCTCATCTTCTTGCCAAAGTCCCCAGGCTTTCATCAAATCCTTCCCATCTTCAAAGGAGTAGATTTTATGTAGGGTTCCATCCTTCCATATTTTCAAAAAGACAGGGTGGCCCCAGTTGTATCTCTTGCCGTTCTTAATTAAAATTGAAGTGATGGGCTTCATTGTTCTTCTCCACTGGCTGGTTTCGGGGCTTACATCCTGATAGATCTGAACTGAATTTGATCTATAAACTAGCAATTCAGGCTTTTCTTTAATGACCCTAAGAAACTGTTCTTTCTTCATATAGTTAAAAAATCTTAGTATTATGGGTCTTCTGGTTTTCTTTGGGTTCCCCACAAAATGTACTCTCTCAATATCTTCCTCAGCCACATGTTGGGATTTCATAACAGAATTAATCCAGTCCATCACTTCCCCCCTCAAATCCTTTTCTTTCTCATGTTCAAAATTCATTATTTTGATATTATTACGTCTTGAATTATCTTCTAAATAGATAACCTTTTTCTGAAGGTCATCAATCACTTGGTGCCGTTTTGATGCCACGCTCTGGAAATCTTCCAGCTGTTGCAACCTGCCTTCTGTTTTGCCTAAACTTGTCTTAATATCTGTCAATTCTCCCTGCAGTTTTTGTATATCTTGTCCCATCTGTTGGTTCCCTCTTATTAAAATGTCCATTTTAGAGAGTACCTGTCCAAGTTGTCCTTCCATTCCTTTCACGGAAGAGGCAAGCTCTGAAACTTTTTTTTCCATGTTGATTTCAGAAAGGAGGGGCTCCCCCTCTTCCAGCCTTTTTAAACGGGCGATACGCTCGACACTATTATCTGATGGTTTATGGGGTTGTCCACGAACCCAGCTCCTGATTTTATCTCTGCCTTTTCGCATGTATAGACCAAGCTAAGCAAAGATTTATAGCTCAAGGAGTCAAGCCGTGTTTAACAGGCCGTTTTCTGCCTCTCTAGCAGCCTCCGTCTTCTCAGGCAAAAACGAAAGTACATTCTTTAGATAGATAACAGCATGTTTACACTTCAAAAAGTGTTTCTATCTTTGCCTAAAGCTTTCATCAGAAGTTTAATCGCTATTTACTCACATTTCAGGCAGGGAGAAGGACATTTATCATCCTTTTTAGATTCCAGGGTGAAGAGATGAAAATTCAGCCGTACATTGCCATTCTAGCGGAAGTGACGTCTCCCCCCACATATAGATTTCTCAGGAGACGGATAAGGTGGTCAGGCACTCCCATTTCTTTAAGAACTTGCCATAGTTTGCTGTGGTCCACACAGTCAAAGGCTTTTGAAGCAGAAGTAGATGTTTTTCTGGAACTCTCTGGCTTTCTCCATAATCCAGTGCAATTTGGTCTCTAGTTCCTTTGCACCTTCGAAATCCAGCTTGTAGTTCTGGGAGTTCTCGGTCCACATACTGCTGAAGCCTACCTTGTAGGATTTTGAGCATAACCTTGCTAGCGTATGAAATGAGTGCAATTGTACGGTAGTTGGAGCATTCTTTGGCACTGCCCTTCTTTGGGATTGGGATGTAGACTGATCTTTTCCAATCCTCTGGCCACTGCTGAGTTTTCCAAACTTGCTGGCATATTGAGTGTAGCACCTTAACAGTCTCATCTTTTAAGATTTTAAATAGTTCAACTGGAATGCCATCACCTCCACTGGCCTTGTTGTTAGCCATGCTTTCTAAAGCCCACTTGACTTCGCTCTCCAGGATGTCTGGCTCAAGGTCAGCAACCACACTACAGTATCTGGGTTGTCCGGGACATCCAGATCTTTCTAGTATAATTCCTTTGTGTATTCTTGCCACCTCTTCTTGATGTCTTCTGCTTCTGTGAGGTCCCTACCATTTTTGTCCTTTATCATGTCCATCTTTGCACAAAATGTTCCTTTAACATCTCCAATTTTCTTGAACAGATCTCTGGTTTTTCCCTTTCTATTATTTTCCTCTATTTCTTTGCACTGTTTATTTAAGAAGGCCCTCTTGTCCCTCCTTGCTATTCTTTGGAAATCTGCATTCCATTTTCTGTAACTTTCCCTATCTCCCTTGCATTTTGTTTCCCTTCTCTTCTCTGCTATTTGTAAGGCTTCGTTGGACAGCCACTTTGCTTTCTTGCATTTCCTTTTCTTTGGGATGGGGCTTTTGTTGCTGTCTCCTGTACAATGTTACGAGCCTCCATCCATAGTTCTTCAGGCACGCTGTCCACCATATCTAGTTCCTTAAATCTGTTCTTCACTTCCACTGTGTATTCATAAGGGATTTGGTTTAGATTATACCTAACTAGCCCAGTGGTTTTTCCTAATTTCTTCAGTTTAAGCTTGAGTTTTGCTATAAGAAGCTGATGATCAGAGCCACAATCAGCTCTAGGTCTTCTTTTTGCTGACTGTATAGAGCTTCTCCATCTTTGGCTGCAGAGAATATAATCAATCTGATTTCGGTATTGCCCATCTGGTGATGTCCATGTGTAGAGTCGCCTCTTGTGTTGTTGGAAAAGAGTGTTTGTGATGACCAGCTTGTTCTCTTGACAAAACTCTATTAGCCTTTGCCCTGCTTCGTTTTGAACTCCAAGGCCAAACTTACCTGTTGTTCCTTTTATCTCTTGACTCCCTACTTTAGCATTCCAGTCCTCTATAATGACAAGAACATCTTTCTTTGGTGTCAGTTCTAGAAGGTGTTGTAAGTCTTCATAGAATTGGTCAATTTCAGCCTCTTCAGCATTGGTGGTTGGTGCATAAACTTGGATAACTGTGATGTTGAAAGGTCTGCCTTGGATTCGTATTAAAATCATTATATCATTTTTGAGATTGTATCCCAGTACAGCTTTTCCCACTCTTTTGTTGACTATGAGGGCTACTCCATTTCTTCTACGGGATTCTTGCCCACAATAGTAGATATGATAATCGTCTGAATTGAATTCGCCCATTCCCGTCCATTTTAGTTCACTGACGCCCAGGATGTCAATGTTTCTTCTTGCCATCTCCTGTTTGACCACATCCAGCTTACCAAGGTTCATAGATCTTACATTCCAGGTTCCTATGCAGTATTCTTCTTTGCAGCATCGGGCTTTCCTTTCACTTCCAGGCGCGTCTGCAGCTGAGCGTCCTTTCGGCTTTGGCCCAACCACTTCATTAGCTCTGGAGCTACTTGTCCTTGTCCTCCGCTCTTCCTCAGTAGCATGTTGGATGCCTTCCGAACTGAGGGGCTCATCTTCCAGCGTCATATCTTTTAGCCTTTTTTTCTGTCCATGGAGTTTTCTTGGCAAAGATACTGGAGTGGCTTGCCAGTTCCTGTTCCAGGTGGATCGCGTTTAGTCAGAACTCTCCACTATGACCTGTCCATTTTGGATGTCCCTGCACGGCATAGCCCATAGCTTCTCTGAATTACTCAAGCCCCTTCGCCACGACAAGGCAGCAATCCATGAAGGGGATGAGGTCTTTAATATTTTTCAGTTGCCACTGTGGATATATACATACTTCAAATATGTGT
This sequence comes from Intellagama lesueurii, assembly GCA_037013535.1. Classification (NCBI taxonomy): domain Eukaryota; kingdom Metazoa; phylum Chordata; class Lepidosauria; order Squamata; family Agamidae; genus Intellagama; species Intellagama lesueurii. The sequence continues at coordinate 26,748,577 of JBAJHW010000001.1, forward strand.
TTTGGTAAGTACACAGCTGAAGCAGGTAATAATAAATAACTACTAAAATAATAATATGTGAAGTCCATCTAAATTTTATTATCTGGAACATAATCCATTTCATCAGAATTGGGTCAGGCAACATATTTAAAGAACCACCAACAATCTCATCACATGCCTGCTGCATTTTTTACTTACCCATGAGTATCCCAAGTAATGACTAATACATTTTTTCTGCATCTGTCCTTCACTGAAAGGTGGAAAGAGTGATGGAGTTTTGTTTGTGGGAGAACTATACTGCACAGGACTTTCTGTTTAACACTAAACACTAACATTTGAATTCAGTATTATTATTCATTAAAAGGTTTATATCCTAATCTGTATGCAGAGATCTCTGTGTAGGGCATAAACAGTAAATGTAGCTTAAAGCAATTAGCCAAAACAAAACACCCTCTCTGAAGAATTTAAAACAATATAGCAGAATAAACAAATAGAAGACCCAACCCGCAGTCGGACTAGCCAGAAGCACTCCACAGTCATTGAGCCCCAAAAGCTTGGATGTATATCCAGATTTTAGCCAAAGTGAGCCCATCTCTGCCAATTTGACCTCAAAGAGGACACACTCAACTGAGGTGCCAAAGCAGTAAAATGTATTTGAACTCCCAGAGCTTATTGGTCAACTCAGTATCTTTATACTTCTTGATTTCCAGTGTTTCCAGCCAATGGGACCACCTTGTTAAGACAGGTGTTTTGTTCATGGTTGTTTTGTATCTTTTTTTATTATTATTAATAAGAAACATAAAACATAACAAGACATTATACACATAACAATACATTAAAAACCTTATGACACAAAAGTTCTAAACAATTGTAGCAAAAGTGTGTGTATTCCCCCAGGACTATTGAAGATGTAGTCAATTCTCTTCCCTTTATGGAGTCCCTTTCCCCTTCCAAAATTGTAGTGATTCTTGCGACAGTGCGCTTCCCATCCTCTTTATTAACACATAATCAAAGAATTATTCCCAGATATCTGTGAAAGTATAACTTTTTAACAATCGCTTCTCTACTTTAATATTACGTTAGCTTATCATTAATAGCTACGTATATTCCTTTCTTCTTTATACTATTCCTTTAACTGAAAATCATACATTCTCTTCCAAATTCTTAGCGATCATTAATCTTGATGCTGTTCATAAGTTCAAAATCAGTTCTCTAGTTTACTTTGTATCTCTAAGTGAAAATTGTAGAAGCTTGTGAATTGTAGAAGCCATTGGCATACAACAGAGTCAGCACAGTCTTCAGAGCAAGTGGGAATCTCACATGAGCCTTCTATGCCTATCTTGGGTTTTATGTTGCCTAGATGCATCATAGGTGAGCTTATAGCTGTGGATAAATTTATAGAAAAATTAGTATCTTAAGTCAGCAAATGTCTTTTCTAGATCTGTAATAATTAATATGTATTTGTTGAAAATAATTGAAGGGTAAAGTAAGAATGTAAAATCGAGGTATTTCCTCTAATTAAGGACTTCATATTGTGAAGGATCTTTTATTTGTTGGCTCTGATCCAGGAAACCTTTTAACAGATCTAGCCATCTCATCCACTGTTATATGACTACTTTTTTTCATTAGTTTTGCAGATGGTTAGATTCATTAGGAGAGCTCAAGTAGTTGGTGGAATTGAACATAATTACATATACAGGACGGTGGAATTCAATTTGTGTCTTTGTTTAGAGTAGGAAGAAGGTTTAAATTGGAATGTCTGTTGTTCATGCAAGTCCTGCTATGACATTCCCAGTAGTTCAGTTGTGTTGAAGATGCATTCTAAGCAAAAGAGGAGAGGAGAGAAGAAATACTCCTTCATAAAGTTTGTAGTTAAACTGTGGAATTCACTGCTCCAAGATGCAGTGATAGTCGTGAACCTGAATGATTTCAAAAGGAAATTAGGAAGCAACTGCAAGTTTTGTTACAGCTCATCATTGAAGGTATAATAAATAGGAAAAGACTTGGAGGGTGGAAAAGAACTTACTAGTTGAATGATTTCGAAAGGAAATTAAGAAGTAAATGTAGGTTACAGCTGATCATTGGAGGTAAAATAAATGGGGAAAAGACTTGCAGGCTGGGACAAAATGTTTAGAACCAGTATATCAAAAGTTCAAAAAAAAAGCCGTGATGACATTTTGCCTTTGATAGAAAGGAATAATAATCAGAATTCATGGAGGATACATTTGTCTATGATTGGGTAGCTATGAGTTGGAGCAGGGGTCAGGAATTCTATTACCCATTGTGACTTGTAGGAAAAGAGCCAGCCGGTGTGGTTTTCAGCAAGCTATACTGTCCCAGAGTGCCCCCACAGTCAGTGTATAGGACACCCGACTAGAATGACCCTGTAGTTTATTTAATGTAAGACAACTTTCATGTGCTCAGATCTCATGGAAGTACTCTTTCATGTAGATCAGAGTAGTCTCAATCTTTTATGAAACCTGTTTTGTTATATGGACAGAGTAAGGAAGTTGTAGTAGAGATTGAAATCTAGTTTAAAAATGGTCACACACTAAGTTAGTAGTTAATGAGTTAATAAAATTATGTCTACGCTACTGCACTAAAAAGCTTACCAGAATAAAGGTGAACAAGTCTCATCAGTGATTTTACTTCTCCCTTCCCCTTTGCCCCTGTTTTGAGATTTGGATAGAAGGATATAGCTACAAGAATTTTTGAAAATCCCATTTCTCACCCAGTCTCCCAAAATCCTTTCTCTTACTTTTCCTTTTTTCCCTCTCTTACAACCCCATCTCTTTATCCTTATCCTTTTAAAAGCTTATTTTAAGACTCTTCTTCATCAGGCTGGCTATGCAGATCCTGGAATGGAAAGATAAAGAAGGTTTCTACTATGTTCATTAATAGTCCTGTCACCAGGCAACAGCTTTCTTTCCTTGCACCATCTCATACCTGATTACTTATCATTGCAGAAACATTAATGTTAAAATGCCAAGTTAAATTAAAGACTAATTAAATGGCCCAATTACGCTTGAAGATGTCCAACTTAATAACTTAATTGATTGTAATACATTAGTGCCAATCTCTGGCTAGCAGTAATTTTAATTGCCTCTGCAGAAACTGTGCAAAAAGTGAGCAGGCTGTATTCTGAAGCTAAACATGGAAGAGACAACTGCTTTTTGCATAAGCATGTAGGATGCCCTGAAGAAAGGGAAATGCACAGCTGCAAAAATAAATAAATGCTGTACTGATTTGCATTAAGATTATGAAAACAAGAGTGTTTCTTCAGTTTAAGAAGTTATAACCACTTCAGCTTATATTCTCAAACAGATAAGCAAAAGTGCAAAACAAGATTGTAATATATATAGCATGTTCTACAGTGTAACTGAGGATATGTGTCCTAGAATCATATAATCATAGAGCTTGAAAGGACTTGTGGATCACTGAGTCAAACCTTCTGCCAAAGTAGGAAAACTATGAACAAGCTGTACTATTGAGCTGAACTTCTATATCATTTAGTTTCTATACTAACAGTCAGGTTTTTTTTCTTTTAGGTAAAAGCATGGATGAAATTAAAAAGCTGCTACTACTGGTGTTGGGCTGTGCTGTGCAGGTAAGGTTCCAAAACAGAGCACAGTTGGAATACTCATTGCCTAATAATTAACTATAATAATTTATTATAAGCAGTTTGGAAATTAGAGCTTTACTTGGTGTAAGCTTTTGAGGTATGTGAATTGCATACCTTTTTTTTGTCAGATACTGGTCTCTAAGGTGTCACAGTTCTATTTGCTTTTGCTGTAACAAAGTAACGCTCGTATACCTTTGGAAATTCTTAATGCATTAATTATCTGTACTAATTGTATAAGGCAGTGTGAACCAGTTTCCTTCCCAGGAGGTCACAGTCTGATCTGGCCACAGTGAAACGTGCCTTAGTTATATCCTGGTTGGATTACTGTAACATGTGCTCTATGTGGGACTTCCTTTGGAACGTGTTCAAAAACTTCAGCGGATCCCAAATGTTGCAGCCAGATTGTTAACAGGGGCTGGCTACAGGGATCACATAGCCCCCCTCTTAGAGCAGCTCCACTGGTTTTGGGTCCTTTTCCAGGAACTATTCAAAATAAAAATATTACTATCACCAGCAATATTTTCTTGTTAATATTTTAATACTGTTCTTTAATGTAAACATTTTAAAGGTGGAATATACAATTAAAAATAGCCAGGCATCATCATCATCATCATCATCATCATCAATTTAACAGATACTTAGGTTTTTGGTTAAAACTTGTATCTGTTATATAATACCAGTCAATGTTTTTATAATTTTGACTGTGCCTATTCTTTTTGAATCATCATCATCTCAGTAAAAATGATAAAAGAAGCAGCAGCAGCAATGAAATCTCTTCCAAAATAAGAATTAAAAGTATGTAGAAACGGGTTGTTACATGGTGCCAACCAAACAATGAAGACTGATCAGGGTGAACATCACTACATAGAGTGTTCCATAAAATAGAAAACTAGGGTACATTAACTAGAGCTTGTACTTGTTTGGGTGCCTATCTTGGCACCAGCTAGACTGGGAGGAAAGTTCCGATTTTTTCAGCATCCACAGCTGGGATGAGGCTAACCATATCCATTAAACCAAAGATCAAAAAGGCAAAGGTAAAATGCAGCAATCCAGGCTCAGCATGACGTGCAAGCATCATGGGCTTGGGAACTTTAGATGTACCCTGACTCAAAATATTTCTTTGGATCTTGCCTTCTTGCAAGCTCCTCCTCTGTTCATCATTGCTTCTTTGAGGTTCAGAATCCATTGAAATAATTGCACTGCCGTGTTGAGTCACACTAAATACTTACAGGTATGAAGTATATGCATCTATTTTCTTTCTCTTTACAGTGTGAAAGAAAAGAAGAATTCATTGACAAAATAAAACAGCTTGAAATTGAAACACAGGCAGCAATTGTTTCCCACATTCAAGAGGTAATATTAGCTGTTGCTAAAAGCTCCTTTTATTCTTTCTGGTGTCAGCAAAAAAGTTTGTGGTGGTGCTGATTGGAGTACAACATTCATAATCAGCATTATATTTTCCATTCCTATTGGCTTTGTTAACTAAACAACAGTGAGTGCTTGCCACCAAGAAGACCTGGACCACTATCCTATTGGACTTCTGCCTTTTAGAAAGTCTTCCCAGAACAGTAATGGAGGATTGTAGCACAAGCATAAATATTGTCATTGGCTATTCTTCTTGGAGATCACTGCTTGTGCAGTGGTAATGTTTATACAGACAACACAGTTTCATGTCACTAGACATTTTGGGACTATCTGCTCAAGGGAAACTCAATATGATAGTTGGCCAATGGCCTCTAAGAAACGTATGTATTAGTACCACCTTTCTGTAGTTTCTTAAGAGCTAGACCTGGTAGGCTTATGATCTAGATTATGCTTTTAGTCCATGGTTGGTTGAAACTGCCTTCAGTCTTGTAATTTAAGTTTCATGTTGCTCTTCCAATGAGTCTCATCCTGCATCTGTTATATTATATTTGTTTCTAAATGTAGTTGCTAACTGTACCATTAATATAATGTCTAGTTTAGTCTTGTGTTAGGGCCATAAGTGAAAGAAGGCAGAGAAGTGGTCATAAACAGACACACACAGACACTACAACTGAAACACCTTTCAGAAGTCCAGTAATTGTACCAGGCACTGTTTATTGTTGTGCATGGAGAACATGTAGATTATATTTGATTTATTTGCAGAAGTTTGCCGTATTTATAATAAAGTCATAGCCGTGCACAATTTTCAGAGTCTGGGGTTGTTAGGGTTTTGTTCTTTGTTTGGTCAATTTGTTCCTCTATCTAGAGCATGCTTGGTTCAGCTTCCCTACTTCCCTACTTGGGTGCCATCCAGACACGTTAGATTATACAGTCCTGTCACACACATCACACACGTCTGTAGGATGTCAAGTTTGGAGAAATTGCCCTACTTTGTTTGTTTGTTCTTGCATTAGGATTGCGTGTCAGGTGTTGAACTGAATTGATACCATTTGGAAATTGCAAACATGCCTCTCTCATATCCAAGTTTCCAGATACAGAAATGGAGTACTCATCCATAGTAGAAATCAGGGATTTTGCTGAACTTAACTTTCCTTCCTTCTTCAACAATGATAGCTGTTGGCAATCTGTAAATTGACTACTACTCCATCAGAATAAATTGACATAAGTGGTGTAAATGCTGAAACATGAATAAAGTCTGTGGTCTTAGTTTTAAGGCAGAAGGGGTTTTTTCAAAGCCAAATGGCAGGGCTTCCATGCAGGACTAAACCTTGGCAATTTGTCTTTTAACCCATTTAAATGGTTTTGCATCATCTGCAACAGTGCTCTGAGAATACAACCTTGAGTGCATTTGAAACTACATGTAAAGTTTATGATTGCATTCCTTCTGCACAGAGTCTGAAAAAATTATTCTTTAGATTACAACACCCAGAAGTCACCAGTTACTATAGTTAGGCTGCTGGGAGATTCTGCCACTTACACTCCTAACAAGTAACTTTCCCATGCTCTGCACATGTACCTCTCTTACACCGAATGTTGGAGTTCCAGACTGGAGGCATTCACATAGTTCATAATAAGAAAAAGAGGATAGTTATTGATTATCACATTGGTATGGGCAGATGTTAAGTTATTTCATGCACAAATTATTGTGGAAGTTCGTTGGGATGCAATTTTTTCTTAGCCTGCTGTCCTAGGCATCACTTACTGGAAGACGTCCTGTTAAGTGCAGAAGGACATAACACATCTGCATCAGCAGGAACAATGCTTAGTCAATGGAAATGGCAAGGATCAGTGAAATGCATTTTTCCGACAGAGCCCTCAAGATAAAAGCAGAGACATTTATTTTGTCACTGACAAAGTCAAAGTTTCCATCAATCAGAAATTACAAATAGATTAATCTCTGTGTTTTTTTGTGTTTTTCTTCTTGATTTTAGGTAACCCATAATCAGGAGAATGTATTTGACTTGCAGTGGCTAGAGCTCCCAGATGTGGCTCCAGAAGAACTAGAGTCTCTCTCCAGAAGTATGGTTTTCCATCTTAAGAGGCTGATTGATGAGAGAGATGAGTGCACAGAGGTAGAACTAATGTGGTCTAATATTCCTGTCATTTTCTCACGCTAGGCTACAACTAGATGCAGCAGCAGCAAAGTTGCCTCAAGGAGTGTCCCAGGGAAAAGTAATCAGCTGTACCAGTATATTAGAAGAGAGCATTTGTGTGAAAGTGCTTTTTTAAATGCACTTTTTAAAAGTGTGTTTACCAGGTTTTCATACTGTTTTCATGAAAAGCTGTCCCTTGAAAGCACATCTGTCCTGACCAAATAAGTATAATTACAATGAAGCATCATATATTCCAGTAGCTGATGCAGGCTTATGAAAAGAGAAGATCTGAGACTGCAACAGGATGCTTCAAAGCAGGAGGAAAAAAAATCAAAGCAGCTTAAGGGTGTGTGGGGTCACCGTAGTTCTGAAATTCACAAGGAAGCCAACCATTTCAACATTTTGCAAAATTCTTACATGGAAAATACTTCCTCTTAGAATTATGTACAGGATTTGGTGTGTGTTTGGTCTTTTGTGGATCATCAGATCTATTCATTGTGCATTATCAGTATTTAGACATACACTAAATTGACATGGTTAGGCACACTTGTCCTGTGTGTCCACACAAAAGTCTATGATAGTACATGTCTGTACATGGTGGAAATGATGTGCATATGCAGGACCATTGAACATGTCATTTTATCCTCTGGATACATCCTCTCCATGTCTAAATTTGTAATATTTAAGCCCCCTAAGTTGGTTCCTGTGACCAGCCCTAACCTGCTAATCACCTTTAAACTGCCCTTTACTTTTCCTGGGCTTACCTTAAGCCCAAATCATAAGAGTCCAAGCGGTTTTTAAACTGAAACATAAAAATAAAATTTTTATTGAAGTGTAACAACTAGTAAACTTGCACACTCTTGAGGTTACATGGATTATATGTGTCAAAATTTTCTATACCAGACCCAACTCTCCCTGTTACAAAGTAACTATGTCTTATGCAGTCTGCTTGAAACCCAAACTCCCCTTTCTTTGTTACAGTTTAACTCCTTCTCCTCTTGGTCCCCTTCAACTCTCTCTTTTTTACATTTCTTGCTGTCTTCTCTGGATTGGCTCTTCCAGCCAATCACATTTTCATCTGTTGTTACTAGGTGAAACAGGTGAGGGTTCTGTCACCGTTCCTAATGGAGGCCTGCGTTTGTCTATACATCATCTTCCTCAGGTTGTGCGAATGTATAGTCAAAATGAAGGGGCTGCAGATCTGAATTCCAAATATATCTCCTTCTGAAATTAACCTTTGGTCTCAAGAAATGAGAGTGGAAGTTCATAGTGCAAGTCATGAACTCCTTATGTATGCTGTATTGTTAGCAACTTCCCCTAAGGAAATCTTGACTGCAGACAAGAGAACTGAAGCCATATTCCCCCCCCCCCCAACCCTGGTTCTCTCGCGCACTCCTTCTTCCCCTGTCTCTACTAATTTGGTACTCAAATAGGTTTGTGGGGGTGGCATCCAAAACCCTAACTAGCAATTTTCCCAAAATCAACTTTGGGAAGAGCCACGGCAACAACAGTTCAAGAAAGAGTCCATAAACAGAAATATTGGCAGCTGGGTCAAAGCAGTACAAAAATGTGCTCCCAAACCAACCTTGTAATTCACTATGTGAAAAGAGTATGTGAGGTTAACTATAGCACTGAATCCTTCACAGAAGGATCAGCAGCATTGTGAAAGATACGAAAGCAAGAACAATACACACACATATTGTTCATCATACTGTATATTAATAAGCTGCCCTGCCCAGCCCAGAGGCCTGGTCTACTATGCCCTGGCTAGACCACGCTTCCTCTGCCACAGCAAAGCCAGATCTACTAGCTCTGACTGGGGTATAGTAAAAGGGACAGCCCTGAAATACTTGGATGAGATTTGAGGTTACCTTTAAAAAAAATTTTTAATTAATTTTTATTTTTTGCTAATGCCTGTCATTGTATCGTTGAGCAGCTGTGGCAAGTTTTAATATGTCAGTGCCAGGGAGATGACTTTCAACCACCCAAGGAGTGTGTGAAAAGTAGTGGAAAGGTGGTCACCTGGGGTGGAACATCACACACCTCTTTCTTTTGGTAAAGAACTAGTCACACTGAAGATGCTAAATACCGACAACACCTTAACCTATCCATTTTATTAGACTACTGGTTGTTATGACCATGGGTGAACTCTTTACAGTTCTATTGCCAATTTATTTAATGATCCTGCTGAATGCAGGGGGAACCAGACTGACCAGAAAACAACATCCAAAATTTAGTCTCTGTAATATGGAGTTAATGGGCTTGTGTCACTGAAACTTTCAGTGGCCGAATCTTTCCATATGGGCATTTGAGATCTTTTTTATGAATGGTCTGATGTGTGGGATGTACGTAGTCTTCTATCATGACATTGTGATTTCTCTTGCCTTGTTTTTCTTTCCAGCTAATTGTTGATCTCACGCAAGAGAGAGATTATCTCCAATCGCAACAGCCTCTGAGTCCTCTAAAAACATCAAGCCCAGCCTCTTCCCCAAACCCAACCAGCCGCCTTTCCAATGAGGACAAACAGCATCTGTCTGTGGAGCTTGCAGACACAAAGGCTAAACTAAGGAGGATCAGACAGGAGCTGTAAGTATGAACACTAAGCCCCTAGGTCTGCTAGGGAGCTGTTGCCTCTTTGTGTGTTTTGTTGATCATAGACCTGCATGCAGAACATGTAGTTTTTTGCTTCATTGATCTGCAGTGGCAGTTTTGCATTTAGACATCTTGCAGAATAGGGCCCTACAGTGGAGGCCCCGTTGCATGTCCCACCACCCCAAGAAGCTAAGTTGGGTAAGTATACGAGGGATATATTTCTCAGTACCAGCATCTCAGTTACCTGGAACTCCCTCCCAATAGAAATTAGATTAGCTCCATTGTCGATGAGCATCCCATGGATGGTTAGAACTGTAATATTCTATATGGTCTATGTTTATTAAAGCCTATTTTATAGGTGGCATTTAAAGGCATGTATCTGTTTTACATATATTTCAAATCCCTGATGGGCAAAAAAAAAAAAAGAATAGTTGATAAATATGACTGATAAAAAACTGACTAAAATGCCCCATCTTCTTCCTAAAAAATGATGATTTGTTTATGTCAGAAAGCCTGTGGCTACTCCACCACTTTGGAACTCATTGCTAAGAAGTTTGGGGTAGCCGCTTCATTGTTGTCCTCATGTAGTCTAAGCCACTTTATTCAGGCAGGCCTTCAACAATAGACATCCCAATGACAAGGAGTTTGGCACTAGGTATGCTGAATTTCTTACATGTAATATAAAGTCTGCCTTCCCCTTTCTTTACTGAGATGTTTTAAAATGTTTTAATGTTAGTTGCTTTTCAGTCTTATAATGGTTTCAATTATATTTCAATATTCATACTTACTGTCTTTTAGCTATACTTTTGTCTAAATTGCATTGTAATCTGAGTCAGAGTCAGTGCACCATTAATGTGCAAACAATCGGACTGTAATGATCAGAACCAAGACTTCAGGTGGCGTGGAACATTCTACTTGTATCCAAGTGAACATGAGTGGATATTCTTTAGACTTCTCTAGTCAACAAGGGGATGTCAGAGACTCGGAGGGGGGCAGGGATATGGAGACAAGATGCAGGATAGCATTCATGGCCCCAATCCTTCTACTCACTTGTAGCTATTAAGTATTTGAGCAACAGTAGATGGTGGGGAAAGTGTTCCCATTTTTGTGTGTCTCCGGAAAGAAGTTTAACTGTTTCACATTGCCAAAAGCAGCATCTTCTTGTCAAATTATCTCTCTCTACTTCTTAATGTGCTGTGTTGCTTACTATGTGTTACGAGGCCACCAAGTGCGTTTCTCTACACTTGCCAGAGGTAGCCCATGGTCTGGTATACTTGACTGCTCATGTGATTCAAAGATGTATGTCTTCCCCTGTTGTCAGCTGTTTCTCTGCATGCAGTTTAGAAAACTTACCAGAAGATGTAACACTCCTGGGCCACCCATACATTGGCTGCTCTGAGGCTTTGGAGCTCCCTGTCTTCTGGCCTCCTTGTTGTTATTATTGTTTTGCCAGCTGGCACAAACCTTCTATTTAGGCTGGTTTTTGGCAACTGGCTGCCTTCTGAGGAACGAGCTGTTAAGCAAGCAGATGCTATGTTTCCTTTATTTTCTTTATTGATATAAATATAAATTTTCTTTAGATATTTGGGTTTTTTTTAGTGTTTTAACTATATCTTCATTAATTTGTACAATTAAATGCCTTATTTTCAGACTGGAGGTCTAAATACAAATCTGATAAATAAACAAACAGCAGGTAGCTTTCTCTTGACCTCTTTTTCCTGACAGATTTCCTGCTTTTCTGTTTTCACTTCCCCCTTCTGCCTCTCCTAATTTCTCAGTGTCAGGTTGGGTTTGGTTTTAATATTATTTGTGCTTCATTGTGTGGCTTTTTTCAATGTACTTCTTTTTGTTCTGGTTTGGCAGAGGATCGTAGCTGACTCGGGAATATGAATATATATTATAAAAAACACAACTGTTTAAATAGCAAAGCCTGCTTTTTGTTGGCATGGGGTGCTTGTTATCTTGATAAATTAGCAGTAAGAAAACTTGAATCATGTTGCCATTTCTCATCAAGGCCTTGATATATATCTCACTAGAATGTTCACAGTGGATTCATGGTTTTCAAGACAGGCTTGGTAGTTTGTAACTATCTTTTATGAAATCCTCAGGGAAGAAAAATCAGAGCAACTTGTTGACACAAGACATGAAGTTGATCAGCTAGTCTTGGAACTGCAGAGAATAAAGCAGGAGGTAAGCATATATGTAATAAAAGAGAGCTGTTAAATTATACTGGAAGAAGATGTTGATGTAAAAGCATTTTAGAACTTTTCTTTTAGTATGTGAATGTGCAAGTATTCAGTTTCTCAGAACTTCAAAGTACTTCAGATAGTGCCAAAATGTAGGGTCTGTTTTTCAGTTTCACTAAGGAGCTTCAGGTATGCATAAGGAAATAGCCAAGAACAGAATCAAGTGTAGTTAGTTAATGAATATCTCACGTATGTTTAAAAGCAAGATGCTGATCTACTGATGGTCCCTTTTGGAAGCACACAGTTTATGGAATCAAGAAGACAGGGAAACAACATGGGGTAATAGCCCATTCAAAATCTGTTGCTCCCTTTCCCGTGAACCATTAATGGATCAAATGTATACCCCACCAATACAGTTTGCTTTCTTACTTTGCTTCCTGGAATTCAAAGTTCTTCAACCAAAGAGAGAGAGAGAGAAACCAAATGCTGTACCAACTATGCAAACATTCCCTGGTTTTCAGGCTGGTCTTCTCCATGGATAAATGAAAACATGCATTAAATGAGTTCTGAAATGTTTTCTGACCCCATGAGAATTCCAGTGCATTGAGAATAACAGTAGGATAACAGTTGTGTTTAGGGTTTAATGCACACATTATGTAATTCCTGAACTTGTTGAGAACCCCAGTGCAACTACTGGGGGCAAACCCACTGACAACCAGAATATGTTACGTATCAGCGTGGTTCACCAAAAAAAAAAAAGACATATGATTTATTTTGTCCTAACACATTACATTGTATAGAACAAAAGGCACCCCATGGTAAAAAGTTGTTGACTTGTTGGAATAAACAACTGTATAAATGGTAAATTGCTGGTACCTAAGAAACATTGTTTAGTACTCCTTAGATGACATTTTAGTAGATTGCCTATCTTGCAGGTCTAGTTTTCTGTGGAAAGTGACTATGGAAGATGAAAATATCCTGTCCTGTTAGGTGAGCATTATAGACTGACATGTTTTATTTGGTATAAGCTTTTATAGACTGCTTTATCAGTTTATCAGATGCAATAATAAAAACTTCCTTCGATGCGGTAATGGAAATTGAATCTTTAAGGTGCCACAAGATACCCCCTCTTTTATTTTCTACAACAGGCTAGCAGGGCTACCCTGCCTGAAGATATTATCAATAAACTGCTTAAAAATGTTGTTGTCCTGTTTTTATTTCATTCAGAACATAAATCTCATGGCAGATGCCCGCTCTGCTCGAGCCTATAGAGATGAATTGGATTCCTTAAGAGAAAAAGCAAACAGAGTAGAGAAACTTGAGATGGAGCTGGTTCGGTGTAAAGAGAAACTACATGATGTGGATTTCTACAGAGCACGGATGGAGGCAAGCTATGTTTTTAGTAAGGGAACTGTGGGGAAGCCAGCCACTTTACTATTTACTTGCCTGCAGAGATGTATATTCATTGACATAAGGATTGCTTTGTGTACTTTTGTGGTGGTTTATCACTGTCTTATTGAAAGCATATGGGTGCTATGTTGGGTACATCAGTACATACCAATTTTATTTATTTTCATTTGAAAACTGACAGTTTCATTTTTGCAAGTGATTTTGTTTAGATTAATTTAATGTACAATGTGTGAATGTTTGGGGGTTTGTTTTTGGGGTTGGTTGCCTTTTATCCTTAATTCCCAAGGATGATTTTTAAAAATATCGGCTTATCTTGTATTGTGTAATAAAAGCCTATAAAGCTGTTTCAGGGAATGGTCTGAAATAAGATTTGCAATGGTTAGTTTTTTAGAATCCTCCAGCCAGTGATGCCAATGTAGTTCCAAAATTCAACTTTCAAGTGCTGGTCTCAAGATTACATAAAGTGACACCTCTATTAAGCTATGTCTGGTCACTCCTGGGTAAGGGAGTCCTACATGAAAACCTGGAAAGCTGCTTCTGGCCAGTGTGAACAATACTGGGCTAAATGGACCAAGGGCCTGACTCATTCATTATAGGCAGCATCTTATTACCTATATGCCACCCACACCCAAACGTTCCTTAAAAACAGCTGCTACAAATAGACAATGAGGGTGAAGATATTGATGTTGATGTGCTGTTAAGTCACCACTGATTTACAGCAACTCTATGAAGGAGTAACCTCCAAAATGTCCTGTCACGTGTGCAGCTCTTGCAAATGCTAGAAAAATAGGAAATATTTTTTCTGCTGAGTTGTCTTCTCTACAAGCCTGTAGCCCCAAGTAAAGGCCCAGTTGCTATCTCTTCTTCTCCCCCAGGAACCAGAAGAGCTGTGGAGGAGACAAGGTGTCAGTGACCCTGTCTTCAACGTAGTGTACAATTTCTTAAAATTTCCTGTTGCATAGCGGAACTGGCTGACTCTAAAACCTATCTCCAGGTTTTCACTACTGTGTTTGGAACTGTGAAACATAGGTTGCATTGGCACAAAATGCTAAGTCAGAATTGCTGAGAATTCCACCTTATCAGTAAGGAACAAAATAGAAATTTAGCAGGGCAGAAAATCTTGTCCATATACTGGTCAGCCTCTTATAAGATGCCAGCTTTGCAATTTTAACTTGAGTATCCTTATGTAGTAAATAATCTTTACTTTGCCTTGAGGTTTCTGCACCTCTGCAAGTTGCAAATTAGCTTGCTTTTGTTTGGTCTTTGGTGCTCAGGAGGCAACCACAGGCCTCATTTGCAAGTTAACTGCACAGACATAGCAGCTTTGAAGGAATGCTTCTCTGGAGGGATGACATTTTATCACCTGCTAATGACTGATATAGTCTGACCCTCAGACTCTTAGCATGTCTCTCCTGTTAACAAGTCTGATCCATAAGCCAGCTCCCTGTCTTGAGATTTAGACTTGTCGGAAGAGGAAGTTTGGGTTCAGACATAATATGAAACTTTTCTGCTGTGGTGTGATTCTAGCTAGTTTAGATGCTTCCACTTGTACAAGGAGCAAGCAGGAGGGACCGGGCATTGTGAACCAACATGCTGCATGTTACTACTAAGACAGAATTCTCAGCCATTCTAGGTTAACTATTATTTGCAAATGTACTAATGTACCTTTTAAAAATTTAGTATTGAGCATTTCAAGATTCCAAGGAGCTCCTCCTGTAAAATATGTATGAGACTCATGCCTCAAGGGGCATGTTTGTCCCAAAACATTGCTGTGCTTTATTGAATACATGAACGTTTTCTATTCATAATTATTTGTTTTAAGAAAGAACCAGAGAGCTGTTTAATTTCCATGCCTGCTGGGTAGTCCCAGTGTTGTTACCAGTCTAGCAGTGCAAAAAAGAGCAGTATTAATAGGTTTCCTCTGAGTATTAATAAGTTTCTTCTAGTCCCTCATAAATCTTCCTCAACATTCCTCTCCTTTGACTAGTGTGCTGCTCTGGGAGATTTGATTCCTTCAGAAAATTGCTTGATTGTCTTTTCTCCTGCTAATGACCAAGAATCCCCCAAAGAAGTAGGAGGAAGGGGGTTGGGAACATAAAAATGAACAGGGTATGCAATTTTTAAGAATGCACCTATTTATGCTTTGACATTGTCCTTGAGCCCTCTCCTGCTGAGACTTAAGAAGTTAAATAGCTCCTCCAGCCACCTTGAAGCTGTGAAAAGCTGTTTGCACAGGATTTTTAGTTAACTATAGAAGAAGTTGTGTTTAATTGCCTCTTTTGTTAATTAAAGGGAATAAATCTTCATGTCTGCATTGTTTACTTTAACACAAATATGAGTCAGTGTCTTTTGAGGTCATTGCTATAGGGAATATTTTTCTCCTTTAGCCTCTAACATGAAGATTTACAGTTTGGTAAAACAATAGTTTCAATTAAAAGTGTTGCTTCTGGTAACAGTTTGAACAATGGGTACATTGTGTGGATGAGATGGGCTACCATGAGTAGAGTTTTTATTGTGCTTGAGGGTTTCACAGGGTTACACAGAGTGATCTTATGCATATGTTCTTGTCATGGGGAAGGATATGCTTTCTTGCACCAGAGTACCAGGCTGTTTGAGGAAGGGCCTGCTTTGAAAGTATGATGGGTATAAATATAACAGGTTGCATCTATTCTCTTTCACTTAGGCAGCTTTCTGAGGCAAATAGGTGAGCTGAAGGATTAGAGAGGTTGTCTACGCCATTATTCCATTGTGTTGTCAGAATTCAGCGGTTTATATTTAATAAAAGTGATGTGTCTTTATTTTCCTTATCGTTAGTGAACTAGCAAAGATAATCCATGGTTTAAGACATTGGTGTCAAGATGTACCCAGTTAATCGGGGGGGGGGGGGGGGAGAAACAGTTTATCAAGTGAATGAATGAATGAATAATCAATCAATCAGTCCTTCAGCATTGGCTGAGCTGGCTATGGCTGCTGCCTACCCCTGCTATAAAATAAGTCTGAGGCCATCGCCCCTTTGGGCTGAATGACAGACAGAACCCAAAAGGATGGTTCTCTCCACAGAAGGAAATTGAGTAGGTCAATCCCTCCCCCTTTCCTCTGCATCCCTCTTGCACATTCCCAAAATCTGGTCTAGTGGGTTTGGCAACACTCTGAAGTTGGTCTGGAAGTTGAGTCATGGCAACTTGACTTCTTTCTTATTAGGTTGAAACGTTTCGCTACTCATCCAGGTAGCTTCTTCAGTCTGAGGAGAGTTGGTAGGATAATCCTGATATATCCTCCGCGTTGGTTTCACTTCCCCCTGGTCTCAATAGGTACAGTATATCACAGAAGTAAGTACACCCCCTCACATTTTATAAATATTTTAGTATATCTTTTCATGTGGCAACACTGAAGAAATGACACTTGGCTACAATGTAAAGCAGTGAGTATACAGCTTGTATAACAGTGTAAATGTGCTGTCCCTTCAAAATAACGCAACACACAGCCATTAATGTCTAAACCGCTGGCAACAAAAGTGAGTACACCTCTAAGTGACAATGTCCAAATTGGGCACAAAGTGTCAATATTTTGTGTGGCCACCATTATTTTCCAGCACTGCCTTAACCCTCTTGGGCATAGAGTTCACCAGAGCTTCACAGGTTGCCACTGGAGTCTTTTTCCACTCCTCCATGACAACATCACAGAGCTGGTGGATGTTAGAGACCTTGCGCACCTCCACCTTCCATTTCAGGATGCCCCACAGATGCTCAATAGGGTTTAGGTCTGGAGACATGCTTGGCCACTCCATCACCTTTACCCTCAGCTTCTTTAGCAAGGCAGTGGTCGTTTTGGAGGTGGGTTTGGGGTCGTTATCATGTTGGAATACTGCCCTGTACTCCTCACCTGGTTGCCACCACACACACTTGACACCATCTGAACCTTTATCTTGGTATCATTGGACCACAGGACATGGTTCCAGAAATCCATGTCCTTCGTCTGCTTGTCTGCAGCAAATCGTATGCTGGCTTTCTTGTGCATCATCTTTAGAAGAGGTTTCATTCTGGGACGCCAGCCCTGGAGACCAATTTGATGCAGTGTGCGGCGTATGGTCTGAGCACTGACAGGCTGACCCCCCACCCCTTCAACCTCTGCTGCAATGTGGGCAGCACTCATACGTCTATTTCCCAAAGCCAGCCTCTGAATATGATGCTGAGCACGGGCACTCAACTTCTTTGGTCGACCATGGCGAGGCCTGTTCTGAGTGGAACCTGTCCTGTTAAACCGCTGTATGGTCTTGGCCACCGTGCTGCAGCTCAGTTTCAGGGTTTTGGAAATCTTCTTATAGCCTAGGCCATCTTTATGTAGAGCAACAATTCATTTTTTCAGATCCTCAGATAGTTCATTACCATGAGGTGCCATGTGGAACGTCCAGTGACCAGTCTGAGAGAGTGAGAGCGATAACACCTGCTCCCCTTCACACCTGAGACTTGTAACACTAATGGGTCTCATGACACCAGGGAGGGCAAATGGCTACTTGGGCCCAATTTGGACATTGTCACTTAGAGGTGTACTCACTTTTGTTGCCAGCGGTTTAGACATTAATGGCTGTGTGTTGTGTTATTTTGAGGGGACAGCACATGTACACTGTTGTACAAGCTGTATACTCACTGCTTTACATTGTAGCCAAGTGTCATTTGTTCAGTGTTGTCACATGAAAAGATATACTAAAATATTTATGAAATGTGAGGGGGTGTACTCACTTCTGTGATATACTGTATATTGCTCTGAAGCTGGTGTTCATGAAGCATGGAGGACTGCTGCCAAATGGAAGAGAGAAAGGAGTTGCTTTGTGCTGATGGTCAGCTCCCCACACAGTGTTGGTTTCAGGCTACTATTAATTCATCCATCCGTCCATTCTTTACATTTATATCACTTTTTCCCTACTTGAGCCACATGACAGTCATGTCAGGAAGAGTGAGCTGAGAAGGAATGACTGTCCTACAGTCGATCGCTCAGTGAGTTTCGTGGTTCAATAAGGACAGGAAGTCAGATCTTCCAGTCGAACACTCTCCAATCGTAACACCAAACTGGTGTATCTGGGAATAAGGTTATTTTGAAATTACCCAGACTTGCTTCTAAGGAGGATGTGTACAGGATCAGGTTGTAAAGGAGAATGTGGCCTGCATGGAACTTTAAGAAGATCATTTCCCATTGTAAACACCGCCATGAGAAGTGCTGGTCCCACCCTAATGTTGAAAATATGAAGCTGTGTGGGTACCAGGAGAATAGATTTCAACAGGAAAAGCAGCCAGGAAAGCCCTTTCCTCCCTATTGTTTTGGCTTAATATTTCTCATAAGAATAAAGCACAGATTTGAAGGTTGGGTCAATATCCTTTTGTTCTTAAAGACGGTATCAGTTAACATTAATGTTTTGTTTGCTCTCTAGTTACATCTTTGACATGATTTTGTTAATATAATTCCCTGCTCTGCATGATGTATGATTTTTCTCTTGACACAATTTCCATTTTAATAGTAACATGGACTTGCGACCCTAAAAGTCAAACATGAGCTATAAAAACTGTAGTATGCTGTTGCTACTGGTATTAAACTTAAGTATTTTAGAATTTTAACTGGCATTTGAAATCTTAATGAAATTGCCCTCAGTGTTACAAACACGTTATCTCCTTTTAAAAAAATTTGCAGGAGCTTAGAGAAGACAACATCATATTAATTGAAACAAAGACGATGCTAGAAGAACAGCTGATGATAGCAAGAGCTCGTGGTGATAAACTGCATGAAGTTGAAAAGGAGAACTTACAGTTGAAATCCAAACTTCATGACATAGAACTGGTACACTGTGATGTCACTTAATTATTGATGAGGATGCTGGTTTTACTATTACTGTTTTTAAGAATGATTTTTTTCAAGAAGTACAATCGTGTATGTTTCCCAGCAAGTGCAAGAATTCCCTTTGGAACAGAATGTAAAGTCTGAGAAAACTGAGAACTAAGCTGACAAGAGTGTTGCTCAATTACTCTAGTACAGGGGTTCCCAACCTTGGGTAACCTAGGTGTTCGTGGCCTGCAAGAGCATAATATTTTTCTACCAATCTGCTTGGTGGGAGAAAGGTGATGCTGTCATGGCAAGATAGGGGCTTCTTCCCATGAGCAGTAGTGAAATATTACAAGTCTCCACATTTTAACAAACCAGGATTGTTGGCCATCACTGGGCTCAATTCCCAGGTTAGTCCCACTTAGAGTAGGCAAACTGGCTCAGTGCAACTTAGATAAGTCCCATAAACAAGTCCCATTTATTCTATAGAGCTACTCTGTTTGTGAATAACAGTTGTTGTTTTTCCTCTGCCTTTAAGGAAACCTTCAAATTAGACTTTCCTTGGTTAATAATAAGCCAGCTTTCATTTCCTGTATGCTGCTTCTTCCATTAGGACAGGGATACTGATAAAAAGAGAATTGAAGAGCTCCTGGAAGAGAATATGGTGCTGGAGATTGCGCAGAAACAAAGCATGAATGAATCTGTACACTTGGGCAGGGAACTGGAGCAGTTGTCCAAGAGCACAGATCTCTCAGATAGTAAGTAAACATGGTGTGTATGTTTTTTTTGTCATCTGATGAAAGTTAAGCACTTTTCTGATCAACATGTTTTAATGCTGGCTTAGACAAATGAAAGACCAAAAATTTAAACAAAAATGAAAAACATTTTCATACTAAGCTTTATAAATACAAAAGGTAGTTTGTGTCTTATTCCTGTCATATCTGTTTCCTTCCTCTCTGTTTTCCTTTCTGATAGCCTTTCTGCTAGACAGGATAAAATGAGTTACTGCTTTGGGGCCTCCATTAAAGACCAGCAAATTGCCATTTATTTACCTCATTTTTTAAAGCAATGAGGTTGGCTCACCATTTGAATCAAATGGACAGTGCCTGCTTAAAATGACAATAATTAAAAGTTATTGTTGGACTATTATCTTACAATGGGCTTGCAAGGTTTTCTAGCCCTTGTCAGCTAGCACAAGGCACATCTTGATGTTGGCAAATTTGAGTCTTGGATTTTTAGCTAATGACCTAATCAGAAACCCTACAATTGTATAAACAGTGAGTCACAAAACATTTCTGTGTAATTTAGAATGAGATTAGTTCACTTTAATTTTTAGAAAAGAATTTGAACTTAAATGTGGAAGAGTGTTTTGCTTTGTTTAAATCCTGAGTTTCTCATTAATTTTTATGATGGTAGTGATCTAATGAACTGATGCATATCAAATGCTGATGGCCTACCAATCATCGTTAGTAAACTTAAGAGCCACGCTTGTTTTAAACAAGTCATCAGCCTCAACATTAAGCAAAACCAGACTATCCCTTAATGAAACATTAATCTCAGATTCTGTTTTCAAAAAAAGCTCTGGTTATTATTAATTGTGAGCCTGCCAGTGCTAAGGTAGAAATTCACCCTAGCAGTAGCACGAGCTGTATGGAGGAGGCTGCCCTTCCTGAGGTAATGCAGTAATGCAGCCCAGACTCTGCTCATGACCTGGATTCAATCCCAGGTAGCCGACTCAAGGTTCACTCAGTCTTCCATCCTTCTGAGGTTATTGAATTGAGTACCCAGCTTGCTTGGGGGGTGGGCAATGTGTAGCCTGCATAATTAAATTGTAAACCAACCAGAGAGTGCTTTAAGCACTATGGGATGGTATATAAGCAGCACACTTTGCTTTTAATTTTGCTATTTGTGGTTATCTTTATAATATTGTTAAAGTCAGCAGCATTTAAGATTATATGTATTTGGATTTTTGAGTTTGTAGATGAAAGGACACACCATTTCCAAAACTGAAGTAATGCAACTTGTGTTTGGGGGATATGCTTTTCTTATGTGCTGTCAAGTTTGGATTGACTTAATCGTCAACTGTCAAGTTAGAACTGACCCTAATAAGGCTTTCAAGGTAAATGAGGTCTTTAAGTAGTAGACCTCCCAGTGTGTTTTCATGGCTGAGCAGGAATTGGAACCCAGGTCGGTTGAATCCCAGGCTATCCCCACTGGATGGCGGAACAGTGTCCCCTTAATCTCTCCCCTTATTTTTCAAGGAATGGTACTTACACAAGTGGACTGATGCATGTGGGATTTAGAAATAGCTTTCTAATTATGGCTAGTTGGCTAGATAGCTCAGTGAATTGGATACTTGGGTGCAGAGCCAGAAGTTGGTGGTTCGATTCTCCACTGTGCCTACTGGAAGTAGAGCTACCTCATGTAGCCCTGGGTAAGCTGCACAATCTAAGAGCACCTCCAGAAAAAGGGAATGGTAAACCACTTCTGATTACTCTATACCAGCGATGGCGAACCTATGGCACGTGTGCCACAGCTGGCACGCAGAGCCCTCTCTGTGGGCACGCGAGCCATAAGTCGCTGGATCGCTACCCCTGGCAACCAAACCTGAGGAGGCGGCTGCAGCCGCGGTGCTAGCGCCCCAACAGGCGGCGGGCCAGGATCTGGAGCAGCTGGTGGTGGGCACGACTGGAGGCGGATCCAGAGTGGGATCTTCTGGAGGCACCTCAGTGCTCGGGATTCCCCCTTCCGCTGCCACTTCCGCTTACGACGACAACACCACCCGCTGGGTTGGGGTTTTTGTGTATATGTGTGGGGTTTTTTTTTCAGTTTGGGCACTCAGACTCAAAAAGGTTCTCCATCACTGCTCTATACCTACAACACCCTGGAAAGGGTTGCTACTGTTATTGTTGTTATTGTTGTTGTTATCTTGATAGTGGATCCTTGTTTATAAATCTGAGACAGCCGGATTTTTCTGGACATTATATTTCAACAGCAAGGAAATCTTTTGTCTTTGAACTGAATGAATGTGCATCAAGTCGCATCTTGAAGCTTGAAAAAGACAACCAGAGCTTGCAAAATATAATCCAGGAGCTCAGGGATGCATCTGTAACCACTGAAGAGAATAGTCTCAGATTTGTGGAAATGAAGAATGAGAATCAACAGCTTGGACAGAAAGTGGGTAACAACGTTAGTTGAATTTATCAAGAGTTGTCTGAATCCTGAAATGAACCTTCTGGTCAGTGTTAGCAACTCAGTTCAAGTTTTTATACCTATCCTACTTTCAAGTGTGTCAAATTTTTATTTTTGCTCATATAATTGCACTCTGTTGATTTCTTTGGTTTGTAAGACAAGGCAGAGCTGCTGCTGCTGCTCAAAGTAGAACTGTACTGGACAAGGTGGGCCTATGGTCCTAACATGGTATAAGATAGCTTTATTCATGTTCATATGAGTAACACAGAACTCTCTATTGACAGATCCAAAAGTTGATGGTTGGGGAGATACCCTGGGATAGATCATGTGTCATGGCAATGTGCCTGTGCCTAATCACTTTCAGTAATGTTAATTTTAATTTCCACAAGTCCTAATCATACATCCAAGTGACATATAAACCACTTGCCTTGAGCTAAATTGCTTTAATTTTTCATCCCAAATGTCTATAGAGAGGAAGAAAGCAAATTAAACAGACATCCCCATTTCATTTTTGGTCTCCTGGGAGACTCTTGTGAACAACAGTCATTACTCCAAAAGATTTATATTCTGGCATTCAGCTTACATCTCCCTGGGGACCAATGAAGCATGTTGCTGTTACATTTCTAAAGGTTAAATGGTTTTATCTACTTAATAGGAAGAACCATCTTATCTAATATAGGCTAATGTATACTTGTAATCTGGCAGCCTACACACACGTCTTTCTTGAATGCAGCCATATGTTGTCACTGACAGTATTGAGAACAGCTTAGTTAGCTTATTTTAGGTACAAATAATAATTTCAATAGGCTTGCTTAGATGCTGGGCAGAAGCTGGATACTCTTTGTCAGTGTCAAGCCTGATGCTGAAAATGCCTTCCTTTGTCCCTCCTCCACCCCACCACCAGCACTGACTTAGAATCAATCTCTCTCTCTCTCTCTCTCTCTCTCTCTCACACACACACACACACACACACACACACACACCCCTCTCTCTCTATAAAGACACACACACACACACACACACACACACACACACACACACACACACACACACCTCTCTATAAAGATAACCTGTCACTGATGAACATAGAAGTAGCAAATGTGGGACACAAGATTTTCACAACATGGAATTATAGAATTCTTCATGCTTTAGTTATAACCGTAACATCTACAGTATTGCCAACATCACTATTGGGTTTATATTGTTTATTATCTTTTTGTTTTACAGATACCATACTAACGAAATTTATATTGAACAGTTTTATTACAATGTCCAACTACTAATATTTATTATTTCTGTTGGCTTGTGTCTATTCCCAACAATACTACTGCAATGTTTAGGTTTTTTAAATTACCATAGATACCAAATATAATAACAGAATACTTGTAAACATTAAAATGTCCCTAGAAAAAGACAGGCTTTGTTTCTGCCCCTTTGTATTTGACGATGTAGTCACAGCCTTAATTCACTTTAGCTCTTAGAATCTTTAGCATCTAAGGGTGTATAAGTCTCCTTTAAAAATGTACCTCTTCTACAGGATCTGTATGCACGTTTTAACTTATCCATGGTCTTACTTTGACAAGAGTGATTGGTGGAAGATAAAGAAAGTTGAGAATTGCTTTTCTATCCAGCTTTTTTCTCTCCATTTCTGATGCTCTAGTTAGATTTATTTTTATTTTTAACTATGTCTGATTCTTTTAATTCTTGTGAGCCTACCTTAAGTCCTGTAAGGAAGAAATATGGGGTATAAATATAAAGTTTGGAAGCTATGTAATGGTTGGGGAAGGCCACCGAAGACAGATGGAGTAATGGAGATAAAAAAGCAAGAGGAGCTATGATGACTGATTCATTGGACACAATGATGAACCATGGCTCAGTGCTGAACAAGCCTCAGCTGTGAGAGGATTAGAAGCTTTTGTGTCATTTTATTCATAATTTAGCATTAAGGTCAGAACTGCAGGTAGCCTTAACAGTAGCTTAATGAAATAAGCCAACTTCAGGCATGGTTTATGAAATGGGCTTGTATTCAGCTGTAATTAATGTTAACTGTGGTATAGGCTTTGGATGTTAAACTAAACTTTGGTTGATAAAAAATGGAAGCCACATGTTTTGGTCTTTCATCATCACTCTAGTGAAGGGGAGAAAAAGGAGGACACCACAGCCTCTATGTGTTCAGTCACATAGAGCCTTACCATAGTTTTGTTCAGTGGTGGACAAAATGTGGCCCACAGACCACATGAAAGCTCCTCAGGGCTCCCGGTGAAACTTCCCAGATATGCCACCATAATCCTCCTCTCCCAGGTTTTAGTCTCAGAACTGCAACTGGGTTCTTCAAAAATTCTGTTGTTTGCCATATAAACATAATCTTGAATTTTAGGGTCTGTTTCAGGCCTTGTTGTTATGGTGTTGTCGCGGCTCCGTCTTTGAGGCTTTAATTTTATTCTTGGCCCTCACAAAGACCCAAGCTGCTTCTTCCTCCTCACGCTGCCACCAGATGTTTTTGGATTAAACATCAATCAATTCCGGGACACACAAGTTATTAAACACATTCAGTTTATTGATCAGGGTAGGGTTAATGATTGGTTGGAAATAACAGTGTCAATCACAGGAAGTAACTCACTTATATTAACTTGGGTTTATTTAATTCCTTCTATTAATTCAATCTATTTCCCAATCTCTGTTCTCTCATCTATCTCAATCAATCCCCTTCTCAAACCTCTGATCTCAATCACTCTTTTTCTCAAACCTCTCTCTGAACTCTTGTTCTCCCTTCAGACTCCTCCTTTTGTACCCCTCCTTCTTTCCTGACTCCGCCTTCCGTCTTCCTCATTGGCTCTCCTGCCAAGGTTCCACTGAGACGGACAGGTGATGACTGGGGTAACCGCTACATACCTCCCTCCTTAAAAAGTTGTTTCCTGGGGAGAAACCTACAGTGGTTAGCCCTAGGAACAACGCAGAGCTTAAAGGCATGTTATCATCAAACATAAATTAACATATTACATTTTAATCTTATTACTTTATGCTTCTCATCTTATTACTTTATGCATACAAACTTTTTACTTTTTGCATTTAAACATTTAGATAACCTTTGCATCTCCAATTGCATTTAAACTTAACATTTTTATTACATACAAACCACTTCAGTCACTTTTATCCTTACCTATCATTAGTTCATCTATAAATTGCAGTTTATTTTATTTCATATACCTATACACTTAGAATATTTATTTAGAACAATTTTAATACCATTAAAAGTTACATTTTCTTCGTTTCCGTCAGTCATTCTTCTGGTCTTCTGGATAAGGCGTCCTCGGCTACCACAGTTTGAGTTCCTTAGACTCTGGATCCCCAAAGTCACAGTCTTGTGGGGTATGGCCCACCTCATCAACTTCTTATTGTTCGCTCTGACAGTCCACAACCACAGCCGTGGGGAATGGTCTGTGCCTGGAACAAAATGTTTTCCCCATATGTACGGTCCTAGCTTTCGCAAAGACCATACAATCGCCAGACACTCACGGTATATGATGGAAATGTGTCTCTTGCCAGCCTACAGCTTCTCGCTCAGGAACGTCACCGGATGAAGGTCCCCGTTGTCGTCCTCCTGGCTCAGCACGGCTCGTAGTCCGATGTGGGATGCCTCTGTGAAGACGGTGCACCCTCGCTGGAAATCTGGTTCTCTCAGGGCAGGACCGGTCATCAGCGCAGTCTCCAACCTCTCAAAGGTCTCTTCACAGTTGCTCGACCACAGGATCTCGCCAGCTTTTCTTTTAGGGGTTAGGTCCGATAAAGGGGCCTCTATTTCGCTGAAGTTCTGGATAGAGCGCCTCTCATAGCTAGCTAACCCTAAGAAAGATCTGATCTTCTTTGCTGTTGTTCTAGGCCAGCTACTGATTTCTTTCATCTTCAGTGTTAGGGTTTTGATTATGGCTTCCCCAACAATATGGCCTAATTCTTTTAATTTGGAGTTACCCAGCTGGCATTTGCTAACATTCACTGTTAATTCAGCCTCATGTATTCTTAGTATCACTATTTCATTATGGTCTAGAGGATCTGTCCACGTCTGACTATAGGTCCTTATCTCATTTTTGTATACTACTGAGAATTCTCTACACTTGATCCAGTTCACATGGACCACTCTCTGACCTTCCTTTCCTTCCTCCTGAATTATGTAATTTATTTCATTCATCTTGGATTTTATTCTAACAGGATTTGCCCAGTTTATTTGCATCTTATTTCCTTTTATAGACCTCAGCCTCAGGGCTTCATCTCCAGGACTGAATGATCTTTCTCTGGCCTTTTTGTCAAAACCTAGTTTCTGCTTGCCTTGCTGTCTTTGTAAGTTTTCTGAAGTTAACTTCAGAGATAGTTTCAAGGGTTTCATTAACCTATTTATGTACAGGATCACTGACTTAGGCTTGGGTAAATTGGCCTTTTGACCCCCTTCTCTGACTTTAGCACATTGTGAAATGACATGGCCTCTCTCGCCGCATCCAAAACACGATTTGAAGATTCTTGGTTCTGGGCTAAGGGTTTCATCTCCCTCCCCTCCCCAGGGCTTGTATTCTGGCTGGCTCTGTTCTGTGGTCTTGCCTACAAAATAGCCGCCACTTGCCTGCAGGTTCTTAAGGTAACCTCTGGGATCCTTTTTATTGTCATCCCAGTTTTTCCTTCCCACTTTTACCTCAGAAAAACTTGGGTTTCTTATATGAGAAATAAAATCCGCGATTTCTCCTGGTTCTTGAACAATTTTGGGCTTAATCTTAGTTTCAGAATCATTAAACTTTTCTGCCTCAGCTTTGAGCTGTAAAGTTTTTTTTCTCAGCCCCTGCCCCTATTTTCCATTTCTCCTTAAGGTATAGCTCCATCTGTCTAAACTGGGATATCTGTTCCGATTTCCATTTTTCCAACTCTATTTGTCTTTTTCTCAGCTCACAGGACATTTGACTGGTCTCCTGCTTATCTTCGATCACTAATGTTTTCAATTTCAATTCCATTTGTAATTTCCATTTTTTGAATTTTTGAAATTCTAGGAGTCTTTTCCCCCTCGAGGTCTCCATTTCCCCCTCTGAGGTAATTCCTCCTTGAATTTCTTCCCCCTCCTGATCTGAGGCGTCTGAAACCTCAGGAGGCAACTCTGCCGCCTTTTTCCCTCGTGTGGAAGGCATGTTTATTTATTTATTGTCTTGTTTCAAAAGACAAACCTCAGTTTTAAAAGAGCACTTTTTTTTTCTTTGAGTCAGAGCGTATCTGTAAAACTGTAGCTTCCCTTGCTGCTACCAGCCTGTGTTATGCGTTACTTTGTTTTTCTCTCTGGCACCCAGCCAGTGCCAGTTCCTTGGTTTGAGACAAATTATCTGCTGCCTCTAGCCACCAACAGTAACCTTAAATATTTGTTTTCAAGTGTCCCAGCTTTTATGGCTTAAAGGTTCCTCAGCTTATTCTGACCCTGGCCTTCGCTTTGTCCCTTCAGTGCTCTCCACCTGGAGCCTCTGGACAGCTAGCCCACTGATCCTTCTTCAGCTTGAGGCAAACTATTGCCAGAAATGGTCCCCTCAGAGTTGTCCCTATCTTAGTCCCCGATCTGCGCTCAGGAGCCTCTCCACTAAGCCTTTCCCCTTGAAAAGCTCTGGAAAGTTACCCACTCCGTTCACGTCAGATCACCCTGACTAATAAAGACTTTTTCAACTCTGGACCTTTCGTTTATTTGGCGTCACTGGATTATCTTCGAATCCCGCCGCTGGTCACCACTTTGTCGCGGCTCCGTCTTTGAGGCTTTAATTTTATTCTTGGCCCTCACAAAGACCCAAGCTGCTTCTTCCTCCTCACGCTGCCACCAGATGTTTTTGGATTAAACATCAATCAATTCCGGGACACACAAGTTATTAAACACATTCAGTTTATTGATCAGGGTAGGGTTAATGATTGGTTGGAAATAACAGTGTCAATCACAGGAAGTAACTCACTTATATTAACTTGGGTTTATTTAATTCCTTCTATTAATTCAATCTATTTCCCAATCTCTGTTCTCTCATCTATCTCAATCAATCCCCTTCTCAAACCTCTGATCTCAATCACTCTTTTTCTCAAACCTCTCTCTGAACTCTTGTTCTCCCTTCAGACTCCTCCTTTTGTACCCCTCCTTCTTTCCTGACTCCGCCTTCCGTCTTCCTCATTGGCTCTCCTGCCAAGGTTCCACTGAGACGGACAGGTGACGACTGGGGTAACCGCTACAGGTGTTATGTGTCATCGTGTCGTCTCCAATCTATGCTGACATTTAGCTCATTGAAGTAGGTTCTTGGGTGTAGCACCACAGATTGGTAGTTTGATTCTCCACTGAGCCTTATAGGAGAAAAGTTAGCCTGTGTAGCCTTGGTCAATCTGCACAGTCCCCGAGTGTTCCTTGAATAAGGGCATGGTAAACCACTTCTGAGCATTATACCTAGAAAACCCTAGAAAGACTTGTCATTTTTTGATGGCACATTATTATTATTATGAATTACCTCCAAAATGCCCTGCTCAATTTTATATATATATTTCTTCTTTTCCAAGTGGCAGCTGTTGAAAGCAAACACTAATGTTTGACTGTGTGTATTTTATTTATCGTACCTTCTGTATCTACACACACAGACACACACACGGTCAAACATTAATGTTTGCTTTCAACAGTTGCCATTGGGAAGAGAAGGGAAGAAATCCTGTTCTAACGCATTGGTTACCTAAATTAGCAAAAAGCTTGGCCAGTTGTGACAGATGTTTAAGAAAGGAAGAAATTGTAATTACCTAGGGTTGAGTAGTTATTGTGCCGAATCAAGCCCATGGCATTATAAAGCATGTCAGGGGATGAGTGGATTGCTAATGCCAGAGGACGGGGGAGAGGAGGAGGAGACTAGCATCAGGACTGTGGTTTTTTCCTTCTTCATAATTCTCCTTCCTCCTGTAAAAGTTGTATTTATTATTGGAGAAGAAAATGGTTGCCTGATTTATTCCAGTTTGTACATCTACACTGCATAAAAAAAGATTTTTGAATATTGGTTTTAATTGTGAGGATGGAAACAGCCAATAATTCTGTGGCAGACCCCTTTTTATTTTATGGCAGCAGCATGGGTGCCACAATTATGCATCTCCCTCCTGCATTGCTGAGGATATGTAGAAAGAGTGTTCATGCTAAGAGCAGGAAGTTCTTTCCCAACCTGCATCACCCCATTTTCTTGAGAGATGGCGTTATAATGGCAATGACCTACAGAATGTCCTCCATCTACTGACCTAGCAGTTCAGCGAGTAGATCTGCTTGTACCAGTTCCCACTTGGACGTCATAGTGCAATGTGGGGCCATAGGTGTGCATTTTAAGTCTTGGCTGGGGCCTAATTACTGCAGCATGTGTCATGCTAGCAAGATCCCTTTTGAGGCAAGTCTTTTCTGAAAACAGTCCTGTAAACTTGTGCTGGAGTTCAAGGATCTGCAGTTTAGGATAAGGCAGAATTGTGAATCCTGCCACATTCATGGGTGCCCCTGCATGTATCAAACATATAGCCACTGGAGGAGCCTCGCTACTTAATATAACATATAGGAGATACACTAGCCATCCCCTTGTCCTGTTTACTCTTTTTGATTATACACTCCTTGGGGCAGAGTTTTCTTATTCCATTTTAACTTTTCTGTTCATAACCATATACAATGATGGAGCTATATAAATAAATGATAATAAATATAATAATTTAGAGCAGATGTTACTCTTCAGAATACTCTACCCTCATTGGTCTGTAACCATCACCATGGCTACAGTAGTCTTTTGTTCACTTCACAGCATCTTGAGAAAGTTGACAACCAAAATATTTTGCTTGTTGACATGTCAATATTTCCATTACTTTGATTTGGTTCAGGAAAAGTATCAATGCATTGGCACATTTTAAGTATCTACTTTCTCATAATGATTGTTTTATGTGAAGAATACTCATTCAGCTTGGCATATATGCTATATTATCTTAATCTTTTCCATGCAGATTGAGAAACTGCAAAACCAGATTGAAAGAGAGAAGCAAAGTAATCAAGACTTGGAGACTTTAAGTGAGGAACTCCTGAAAGAAAAGGAAGAGCTTCAGGGGAAGATGGAGACCTTGAAGGCAGACAAAGAGAGACAGGTGCAAAGATAGTCCTTGCAAGTTTCATCCCAGAACCATATTTGGTTGGCTTATAAAAGGAAGAGGATATAGATTATTATTCTTGCTCGAAAATTAATGCAAGGGCTGAGCATTAATTTCATTAATTTCACTTCATCTCATTAATCTCTACACAAATCTGTGTATTTTGAGGCACCTTTAGGTCTAAAGAGAAAATGCACTTCAAGTCACATATTGGCTGAAATCCTGTTGCTTGGCATAGTAAGTCATAACAAGAGTAGGTCCATTTGAATCAATGGAACATATGGAAAAGTTGATTCACCAAATCCCCATGATTCAGTGTGGACCTACCCTAGTATAACTTACTACACTAAGCAACTGTGATAGTACTGCATAAGAAGAGCACCAAAGGTTTTTAACCCGTGTACACAGTTTTTATACTTTGACATGCTGTGCTCTAATGCAGGTCATTATCTTCTGTATCTCACAAGATGGAACTAGAGTTTGAGATTACTTGATATCCATATTAGATTTCTGGTATTTGATTAGTCTTCATCTTTTTTTGTTCTGAATGCAGATAAAAGACTTGGAAAAAGAAAAGGACCACCTCAACCAAGTAGTTTTGTCTCTGAGGCAGCGGTCTCAAGTCAGTAGTGAGGCAAGGATGAAAGACATTGAAATGGAAAACAAAATACTACATGAGACAGTTACAGTGACTAGCAGTAAACTCAGCAAGCTTGAATTTGAGAAGAAGCAGTTGCAGAAGGACTTTGAGCAAGTTAAAGAAAAAGTGGAGAGAGTAGAAGAAATGGACAAAGAACTTCATCGTCTGGAGAGGGAGAATGAACAGCTCACAAAGAAAGTTGCAGCTATGAAAATTACCACAGAGAAAGTGGAGGTGCTTGAACAAGAAAATGGTAATCTGGAAACAGAGAATAGAAAGTTGAAAAAATCTCTAGATACTTTGCATAACGTTTCTGTCCGACTGGAGAGCCTGGAAAAGGACAACAAAGAACTAGATGAAGAGAACCTGGAACTGAGGAGAATGGTAGAGACGATGAGATTTACCAGTGTGAAAATGGCCCAGATTGAGGCAGAAAATAAAGAGTTGGAAAGGGAAAAAGAGGAGCTTAGGAAAAATGTAGAAATGTTAAAGATTTTGATCAAGAAATCCGAAAGGTTGGAGCTGAGTTATCAGAGTGTGAATGCAGAGAATGAAAGACTCCAACAGATTGTGGAGAATAATGGCAAGAAGATCCAGGAGTTGGAGAAAGAACTGCAGGGTGCTGAAAGTGAAAATCAAACCCTTCAGAGAAAGTTAGAGGAGCTGAAAGTCTCAAACAGGCGGATGGAGTGGTTGGAAAAGGAGAAGAAACTGTTGGAACAAGAGGCGTCTCAATTGGATAAAGACAAGAAGGTGCTGGAGAGGGAGGCCAAAAAACTTTGGCAGCAGGTGGAGCTGAAAGATGCAAATTTGGATGAGAATAGTGTCAGACTAGCAACAATGGAGAAGGAAAACAGGACACTAGAAAGAGAAGTTGCTAGATTTAAAGATTCGTTGAATAAGGTGAAAGAATTAGAAAAAGAGAATAAAGACCTTCTCAAGCAAGTTACCATTGATAAGAGAACACTAACAACATTGAGAGAGGCAAGCAAAGTCATATTAATATCTGTTGTCTGAACCATATGCATGCATGTCCCTTTCAACATCTAGTGTAGATACAGAAAATAGTACACATGATCTATAATCTAGATTCTAGATGAAGAATTGGGGAGCCACTGTGTGGTGGATAGGAGTATTACATATTGTTGTGACATTGAGAAAGTTTGAATCCTTATGGCAGCTTGTGTAAGTTGTAGTAAAGTCCTCCAGCACCTACAACCACTGAGTTGGTAAAATGATGTGAAACCTACTGCCTTAGTGCCTGCCTTGCTGATTGCTTACCCACAGAAATAAGAATCCTATTTCATAGTCTTAAATTGTACATTCAGGCACACAGGGCAGCAACATCTATGGTGACACAAGAAGGATTTACCCACTGAGGCCCAATTCAGACAAATGTGTCTCAGCTTCTCAAGCCAAGATGCACACAAATATTTATTCACTCATGAAGCCTCTCCACTCAAGCCCTGAGGAAACGAGCATGTCTCTAATTAACCACTGTTTCCTAAAATACTAGTTAGAAGAATAATAAGATTTAATGAGAGTTTAGCTATACTTGTGAAACCTGGTGGCATATTTTAGTTTATTTGCTTGCTCAAACAAATTTTGTACTCTATATTTCTTCCATGGAACAAAAGTAATGTACATAGAGTTCCCAGGTTCCTATCCAGGGACTGACAACACTTAGACTTCGATTGGCAGAGCATCAAGCACGGTTGTTGCAGCATGTATCTTCAGACCATCCCCTGTGCAAGCGCTGTATATATCCTGTGCAGCGTGCCGGCCTTGACTGTCATGTTTGCTATCCCCAAACGGTCCCTGCTGAAAACTGGCTATGCAAAAATAATAATAATAATAATAATAATAATAATAATAATAATAATAATAATAATAATAATAATAATAATAATAATAATAATAATAATAATTCTGGAACTTTCAAGGAGCAGTAGTTTTGTAGCAAAATAGACTACAAGGCCACAGTCCACAAAAATGAACACAAATATTGACTTCCAGCAGGAGTTCTTTTTGACGTATAAAAGTTTTGCTCATTTGAGGGGCTGGTGTGGCTCACAACAGGTCCTGGGAGCAGAAGCATTAATGCCCAAACCCACTGAATCTACCAACCATTATATCTTACAGGATATAAGATATATACAAACATACAGTAATTCAGAGTGTTTATAGGCATATTCCCAGCAGTCCATTTTCACTTACTAGCCTTCACAAATGTTAAGTTGTCACTGATGGTCATACGCAAAAAACATTATAATGACTAAGAAGCTGTGCAAGTTGAAACATAAGAACAGCAGCATAGGTCACATTTATTTGTCTTACGTTAGCTATGCACATCTGGTGATTACATAGTTTTTCTCCCCAACTGTCATCCCTTTGTACTGCTGAAATAGTATGAAGTGTAATCCAGAGGGCCTCCCGAATCTGCTGCTAAAGAGCATTTGTATGACATCGTTCTTATTATTATGCTAATTAATTAAGTTATTTGGTGTTTAGGATTTGGTTCTTGAGAAGTTAAAGAGTCAGAGGTTGTCTGATGATATGGGCAAGCTGGACCAGGAACTACAGAAGATCGGATTGAATAAGGAGTTACTCCTACAGAATGATAACAGCAATGATGACAAGTAAGAAAATTGCTTCTTTCTGATGGGGCTTTGGAAAGATTTTCTTCACCTTTTGTCATAACCTCTGGACATCTGTTCTCTAGATTCTGGCTGAAATCTTGTTCATTGAAGTTTTAAGGTTAAGGTTGAGGATGCCATCATCTAGGGCTTTTTTTTAAAAAAGGAATTAAACACATTGTCTTTCTGTCCCAATGCCCCCAAGGGTCCTGAGTAATCCCTTTCATCATCAAAAAGCCATGGGTGCCACAGAACAGGAGGAGGAAGTCTTTAATTGTGCAAAATTACCACCACCATTAAGTCATCCTGCTGGTGGTGAGTAATTAAAGACTTCATAATTCTGTTTCATGGCCCCCATGGCTTCCAGACAATGAAAGTTATTGCTTGGGAGCCTGGGTACAGGAGCAGCATGTGGTTAATTTTGAAAACATTGCCCCATCTGATGACATCTTCAGCCTTTCACTCCAGAACTTACATGAACAGGATATCAGCCTCTTGACACTTTTGTCAAAAGTAGATTGAAGGGTTGGTGACAGTTGAAACCGCCAATTCTGTTTTAGTGCTAAAAGATGGCACTTGATTGCTCATTCAGGAAGCATGTATGGGTAGAAGAAGCTCTTCAAGGAACATATGTGAGTAGAAGAAGCTCCCCTGTCACACTAAACAAGCTGCACAGGATCAGCAGCAGAGGTCTTTCAAGCCATAATGCAGAGATGAACAGGATGATGTATTCCATATATTTGGGGCTGCAGTTCCAACAGGAACTAATCAGTATATTCAGTGGCCAAAGCAAGGGAGGGTGAGTCATGGATAATAACTGGTGTCAGAACTGAGATGCTGTCTGTATAGTAGCATTGATCCATGAGCTCTGGTGTGTCTCCCACCAACCCCTCCTGCTCACCCAGGCACCACCCAGGGCTTTTTTCTTGAATTAATGTTTCTAATCCAAGAAATAACTTTTTGTATAGACTTATTTCAAACAGGTGTTGTATGAGATCTTTTCTAGCATGACAAAGAATGGCTTATATTTATCAAATGGCAGTATGTGTATGTTTTCTATTACTGATACGTTATCATTTGTATTGCACAGGACGTATAAGATCTTGGAAAGCAAAACCGAGTGTGTCCTAAAGATAACACTAGCCAATAAAGAAGAGAAAATTGCTTTATTGGAGACTCAAATACAGGACTTTCTTAACTTAAATCATCAGTTACAGAATGAATTAAATATGGTAAGAGGAAAAACCCAAGAGGGAGTGGGGTGGTGGAAAAGAGGGACATAAAGGGGGTGGCAGTGAAGGAGAAATGACTGCTGTCCTCTTTTGACTGTGGCCCCAACATGGGCAGCATAAAGGCCTCAACAGATTGCTTCTGAAAGAATGTGGCCCTCAACAGAAAAAAAAAATCTTCACCTGATTTTAAATGAATGCTTGGATCTCTTGGAAAAGAGCTCTGGATTAAGTTTTAAATAACTTAGTACGGTGGGTCATAGAGTTTTATTCAATGAAGCATTTTACAAAACCTGTGTCTACATTTACAGGTAAGAAAGGATTTTGAAGGTCTCAAGAAGAAGCAAGAGAATGGAAAGAATATGCAGAATTCATCAGAGCAGCCTACTGAAAATGTCATTTCCATTCATCAGGCAAAAGGGAAACGGGAAGAAGATCACAAAGAAGCAACAATGGAACTTTTGAAAGTGAAAGACAGAGCTATAGAACTGGAAAGGAATGTAAGCTTTCTCCTTTCAAGTACAGCCATAATGTGGAATTACTTGTGTCCTTACGAATTGATTAATAATGATCACCATACCAAGTGACTGCTAGGTTGTATATATTTATGTCTGCTTCTGCATCTGCCTGACCCATGACTATTTTGGGTGTGCAAACATGTATCCTAAATTTCATCAGACACACAAGCATAGGTCCAATGTCATCCAGGTACAGTACTGCCAGCAGAACAGGCCTTTCTTCTTCTGACCCCTGCATTCCTTGATACCAACTGGAAAACTGGATCTGGTGCTAGATGGTATGGTGGGGCAAGAAGATGACTACCCTTCCTGATTTTGCTGATCAGTGGAATGAATAGATGTCCCCTGTTGGATTTAGACCACATTTTCCTATATGTAGATTCTCACAGAAGCAAAATCATAAGGTGTGATGCATCATTTATGGATATGTAGTTTCCAGATATTTCCCTTATTGCCTTTGTATGTCATAAGAGCCATCAGTATCCTATAGGTGGAGAGAAGGCTTCTCTTTTAGAGTAGTTAGGTATTGAGGCCAGTGGTTTAAGCTCTTATTCTTCTTTCTAGAAGCTCTTCCTTCTAGAATGCCATGTTCCAGCTATGGAACATGCACATTTTGTGGAGAATCCTTTTTAAGGTGTATACATTTACACATGACAAGGCCCAGGTTTCCACTCTGTCTCTCACTCCAGGACAGGAAAGGTTCCCTAGAACAGCCATTCTCAAGGCGGGGCCACATGGCCCACTGTGGGGTCCTGGGCCACAAACTGAAAAATGTGAGAAGTTTCTGAAAGATATCTGTACATATTGTGTACTTGTTTGACAATGGATTCTGGAACCTGAAAAGAGCTCCTAAAAGGGCCGTGGCAAAAAGAGAGAGAGAGAGATGGAGAATGACTGCCCTAGAACATACTCAATTCTTTTCCATATTGGAAGGGAAGGCTATTGCAATGTGTAGCCTGCATAATTAAATTGTGAATCAATCCAAGAGAGCTTTGAGCACTGTGGGACAGTATATAAGCACACGCTTTGCTTTGCTTTTGTTATTATTAGTGCTGAGCGAATTACGTTCAAGGAACTTGCCTGCTATTGTTTACCTTCTCATTGAGGAATCTCTGGTAGGCTTTAAAGAGAAGTTCCTATTTTCTTCAGAACACCATTTGAAAGCCACTGACTTAAGGAACAGGAGGTGGAGCTTCACTTCTATTACTTGTTGCATTTTACAAGAGTTGCGGAGGGGGGGAGGAAGACAAACATGTTCTTTAACAGGCCAACGGATAGTTAGGTTGGCCTGCCTCTTGCCTTGAGATGCAACTGATCCTTGGCTGATTGGTTTTTCAGTTTGGTTCTCCAGCCGAAGTATGCTTCCCATCTGCTCTGGTCCCAGGGAGCTGGCAACTGGAATTTAATGTTCATTTTTAACAAGAAGGGGAAAAGCAAACACCCTGCAGCTGCTCCTTCTGTAGCAGATGGTGGAGGGTGGGTTGTCAGAGGTAGAGGATAGACACACACACACACAAACACACATACACACTGGTGTTCTTTGATTCCCTGGCACTACTGACCAGTTTAAGATCAGTAACTGAAAAGGCACTTACGAATTGTTCACTCTTGAGAGGTTTAAAAACAAGACAGACTCCCTTAGCATCATTGATAGTTTCAGAAAAGGTAGCAGTTTCATGTATTTGTCCTGTCTTTTCCATTATGCTTCTCTCTTAGAATGCAGCCCTGCAGGCAGAGAAGCAGCTTCTGAAGGAACAGCTCAGACATTTGGAAACTCAGAATGGCTCCTTCAGCAATCAGATCCTGACACTGCAGAAGCAGAATGCGTTCCTTCAAGAACACAACACAGCAATGCAGACGCAAACAGCCAAGCTCCAGGTCAGAGAAATTCTTAGAAGTTGCAAACAGGAACTGTCTAGGTGGCTTTATTTTAAAGAGGGCAGAACATAAACCCACTCCCTGTTATTTGGGGGGGTGTTGTTTTGTTTTGCATTGGTCTCATCATTTTTAAATGACTGTTGGGTTGAAAAGAAAAACAATCAGCACACCTCGACTCTAAAATCAGTGAAAATAGTGGACGGACTAGTTCTTGAGAATATTGAAAAGTGATTTTATATTATGTCAGGGCTTAGTTCTGTTGAAAAAGAAGGGAAACAGCACTCAGAAGCTGAATGTTGTACAGGAGTGCAATTGCAGTATTCTAATCAGTCTTCTCATTTTGATGTTGAGAAAAATATGAACTATTTGAATATGGAAATAGTTCAAATTACAGATTAGTCAGAAAATATAGCTACAATTTTAAATACGACACCACTTAGGGCTGCAATATTGGATCCATGAGAATGAAATTTAGGCTATATTCCACACTCCTGTTCCACTCCACGTGGAATCCCTTGGCTTTAGAACAGAAAATGGCCATAAAGTTCTTTTGAGCAGAGCTTTTAGTTTGGCCTTTTCCAAAAAGAAAAGACGTATGTCCCCCTTCAGCTAACTCACATGGTTACTGCAGCCTGCGGGAACAGAAAAGAATGAGTACGTAAGCACCAAACTCTGTCTCAGTAGCACCATGGAGATATGTTAATTAGTTGGCTGAATCAAGCCATACAGTGGAAAATTTGATGCTGAAGAGAAAGAATGGGACCAGGATTGGAAGGTGGTATTCTTTCCATGAACAGTAGAGCTAATCATGTCGTTTATTCTCTCCAGTGTTCAGAATAAGTAATGTTTTATACACATACATGCATATACACCCCAGGCTCAGAAAGATTCTAGATTTTGGTCTAGATAACAGAATGGGTACCTAGATTGGAATTTAGTAGATCATACACTTGCTTGCCCATAAAGTGCAGGTAAAAAGGTATCCAGTTCTGTCACTAAATGGCACTCATGAGGGAAGTGAGTGAAACCCAATTACCCCTCCCTACACTTCACTACTTTGATCTCCCTGGCCTGCTTTTTTCTAATAGTGGCAATTTGTTGGCTGGAGTTTATTTAAAAAAAACACCCTGGGAAGTAAGATGGAGACACAAAATAGTTATCCCTCCCCTGCCACTTCACGCTCCATGTAGTGATAAAAGCAGACTGTCTCATCCCAGCTCAGATGGAACAATTTGGGAAAAAATACATTTTTGGACTGCGGCTTCCAAAATGCTATTTGCCAGGTTGGCTAAAGGATTGTGGAAGTTCTGCTCCCAAAATTTAACATTTCCAACCTCAGTCTCTGCTTTGTAGCCAAAGCAAGAAGCTCATGTTTTAGAAGATGCCTACAGATCCATTTGAACCGAAATGAACTAATGGACTGGGTGCTTTCTTTGTGGTATATTGGTAAGAGGGACAAAAACAACAACAACTAATCATCATACAACTGAAATATAAAATGCTCGTCATTTTTGTCTTTGCCTTTTGCGGCATTTCCTTTAATATATTGCTGGTGTGTTAATGTGTTCCTTATGTTTCTTTTGGAAATGTTAGGTAGAGAATTCGACCTTAAATTCCCAGAGTGCCTCCTTGATGGCACAGAACACTTTGCTCCAAAACCAGCAGCTGGCCAAGGAGAATGAATATGACAACCTGCTAAAGCAGAAAGAGCAGCTCAAAGCGCAATACGAGTCCCTCCTTCAAGACCATGAGCAACTGACATCGTTGCACGAGCGGCAGTCGGTGGAGTATGAAACGCTGATCCAGCAGCACAGCTGCCTCAAAGCTCTGCACAAAAATCTTGACCTGGAACACAAAGATCTAGGAGAGAGGTAGGGGTTCTTGCATAGTATCTCAGATGAATAACTTTGTTTCAGCCAATGTGGAATTTTGTAGAAAGACAGATAGGGTAAACACATCCCTGCAGTAGAATAAGTACACTCATCAGGCTTTTGTTACAGTCTGTAAGATGGATGTTGGCAAAAAGGACTGGGGTCTGTTTTTGTGGGCTCCAGTACCTTTAGAGCTCCCAGGCTTCTAGACATCTTTAAAAACAAAGAAATTAACTTTTTTTTTCTGATCAGAAAATCTACCCCATTACCCCCCCCTTTTTATTTTTAACTTTTAATTTTCATAGATTTTCTTATTTTTTTAAAGGTTAAGTCCATTTCTCAGTTAGCAAAAGACCATTGCAGCAACCTTTACTTTAAAAAAAAGGTTTTAAAATGAAGTAAGCCAATTAATATCTTTGCTCACACCCCTCCCTCTTTAGTCTCTGCGTCTCAGGAGTGTGTGCCTGGAACTGCTGATAGATCTGAAAGTGACCCTTAGCCTTACTAAAGTCAATGACCTCTGCTCTAAGATGTGGATGGCAGCACTCTGTACCACCTGCCCAATCCAGTGCGCTAAATGTTCAGATTTGGCCCAGAGAGGGTCCTTTCCCCCTGCCAAAGCTACTCAGGCTTCACTCCTTCCTACCTTCTGATGGGCCAGGACATTTTACAGTTTGGGAGTTCAGCACTTTTAGATCATACTGATTGGAATGGGAGAGAATAAAGCAGATGCTTAGAAATGCTTGATGTTTTATAATAAACTATCAGAATTTTTGAGGCAAAGGACAGCTCTTATTTCTGGTTCTTGTCTTTATAGTGAGAAGCACTGAGGGAAAATAAAAGCTGTTCTTACTCTTCTTTGCAGATATAACAGCTTGGTACAACACAAAGCCAAACTGGAAGAACTAGAGATGTTTTTACAAACAGAAAAAGATATTTTACAGCAGGAAAAAAGAGCAAGCACTATAATGGCAGCAGAGAATCAGAAGCTGAGAGAAGAACTGGAAAGGTACCTGTCTTCTGAAATGGTGGCAGCCCTTTTTCTTAGACGATCCCATATTGCTGCTGGGAATGTATAAGAACCTGTGCAAATAGTTAATCATTCTTTAAAGAGCTGGCTGGATAGCTCAGTGAGTTAGGTATCTGGTTGCGGAGCCAGAGGTTGGGATTCCCCATTTTGCCTCCTGTGAGTAAAGTAAGTCTGTGTGGCCTTGGGCAAGCTGCACAGTCCCAGGGCACCCCCCACCCCCAGAAGAAGGGAATGATAAACCACTTCTGAGTATTCTCTACCTAGAAAACCCTGAAAAGGGTCAGCATAAGTCAGAATTGACTTGATGGCACATGATTGTTCAGTATTCATTCTATTTTTATTAGCATTCAGAAATGATTATTTGTAAAGTGTTGATAGTGTTTTCACTTTCACTTTTAACTCTTAACAGTGCTGCCTTTGTTTTCACTCTGGGCCCCCATCCACTCAATCACAAAAAGAAGTTTGAAAGCCTTTTACAAGATATTAAATAGTACCACTCTGAAAAATCATATAAAATGCAGATACTTGCGTTAAATGTACTATTAGTTTCAAATGACACAAACACCACAATTATGATTTTGACAGAAAAGGCATAATTATTGACATATATTCTGCTATATAAAATAGAATTAGCTTGATTCTTGCTTTTGAAAACAAACTTTTTAATCACTGAAATTTTAAATATTTTAATATTACGTATCTTGCATAAAGCTTTTGGTTGTTGTTGTTGTTGGGTTTTTTTGTTGTTGTTTTTTGTTACCAGCAAAAGGAACAGCCTCCTTCTTCACTATAGTAATAAAGGCTCAAAAGCTTTCTTTTAGAGTTCAGGGTTTTTAAAAAATCATTTCCTATTCTATAGTAAGACCAAATAGCTTAAGCTCTTTTGCTAGTTGAAGATTTAAATCCTACAAAGGTTGTATTAACATTGCTATTGGGTATTTGATTGATGAGATATTTAACTTTTCTAATTTCAGGGTGAATTTTTTAAATAGCAAGCTCAAGGCAGAGTATGAAGGGCTTCATATCCACACCAAGGAATTGAAAACCTCCCTGAATAATTCCCAGCTAGAATTGAACCGATGGCAGGCTCGCTATGATGAATTGAAAGAGCAGCATCAGACTATGGACATCTCCTTGACCAAATTGGACAACCACTGTGAGGTGAGATCTATGGACTGTGAAATACGAGTGGTTATTGGAGGCTCAGGAAAGTGTCATTTGTCTATAGGTAATATTTATAGTTTGTTAAAATCTATTTGCTCTTAATTGTCAGTTGTTGTTGGACAAGACCCACCGGTCATGACTGGGTTGTTGCTGAATCAAAGGGACCTGGGAGAATAACCATTCCTCTCTAGGTGATACTTCATCCTGTTCTGCAGAACTTCAGCATAGCCAAAGATGGGTCATGCACCACATCTCATTTATACTTTCACTCAGGCAATTGATTTCAACAGGACACAAGGATCCCTAAGCATCTGAAGGAGTGGGTGGATGTAGCAAGGATGGGTGGTGTTAGTGGTTTGGACATTCAGTGAACCTTAGGGGCTAGTGTAGTACAGAGCTGGGATTTGTAATAATCAAGGATTCATGTCTCAGTACCTTCCTGTGGGTATGTCAAGTTGTATTAATGGCCCGTAAGAGAGTGCAGGCAAAGAAAATTCACCTGTGTTGTGTCTGTGGCACAGCTGCTTGCTCGACTGAAAGGGAACTTGGAAGAAGAGAATCACCATCTCTTGAGTCAGATCCAGATGCTGAGCCAGCAGAACCAAATGTTGTTGGAGCAGAACATGGAGAACAAGGAGCAATATCATGAGGAGCAGAAGCAATATATGTAAGAACAGTGTTCTTCTTTACCTGTTTTTCTTGTATGTAGTGAACTTAATGTTGAATATGGCGGTGGAGAGACACAAAGACTTTCAAGGCAATGTCTGTGTCCCCTGAGACCTTCTAGAGTAGTCATAAGGTAAAGGTTCCCCTTGACATTTAGTCCAGTCGTGTCCGACTCTAGGGGGCGGTGCTCATCCCCGTTTCCAAGCCGTAGAGCCAGCGTTTGTCCGAAGACAGTTTCCGTGGTCACGTGGCCAGCGCGACTAGACACGGAACGCCGTTACCTTCCCACCGAGGTGGTACCTATTTATCTACTTGCATTTGCATGCTTTCAAACTGCTAGGTTGGCAGGAGCTGGGACAAGCGACAGGAGCTCACTCCGTCGCGTGGATTGGATCTTACAACTGCTGGTCTTCTGACCCTGCAGCACAGAGGCTTCTGCGGTTTAACCCACAGCGCCACCACGTCTCTAGAGAGTAGTCATAGAGCAATTTAAAAAGCTTCAGAGCAACTGTACAATTGCTTTGCAAACTCAAAGGTATTTATTATTTAAAATATTTTAAACCCCTCGCCTAGGCTTTCTCCATAGAAGTACCCAAGGCGGCTTACATCATTAAAAGACAATATTTAAAAGCTGAAAACAATAAGTATGCAAACACGAAAAAGCATCAAACTAATATCACATAAAAAGTGGTAAATAAAATCAAAAATAGATTCAAAGCAATAGGACACACCACTCCATTTAAAAGCCCTTCTCAGACAGCCAGTCACTTCTTCATCTGCTTGTCCTTGTTGGCCTCTGGTGCAGGAGACCAATTGGAAAATGGGCTGAAATGCTGGTTAGTTTGAATAACTGTAGCGTTAGAAGTAGAACATACATAAATGTTTAAATATTATTAGTATACTATAGATAAGAAAATTATTGGAAGTGTAACTGTATTTATAGGTAATTATTACTTTTTTCTTTTTTGTTATGTGACTAGAGGATTGTAACTTATTAATAATAATTAAAAAAATTAAAAAAAATTCATCTGCTTGTGGAAAGACATCAAAGATGGGGCCAGTCTAGCCACCTGTGGGAGGCAGTTCCAGAGTCTGGGTCTAGCAACAGAGAAGGGCCCCTTCCCATGTTCCCACCAAACACACCTATAAAGGTGGTGGGACCAAGAGAAAGACCTCCTTTTCCTGTATGCAACTTTCAGGAAGAACACAGCATGGCTCATAGGTCATACAAATTAGTAAGAGTCAACCTAAGCTGAGATAGAGACTTGCTTTCATTGAACAGAATATTCAGTGAGTTAATTCATGGACCTGTAGAGTTCTCCAAAAAAACTGACCAGAATCCTATTAGGGATTTGCACTGGTATAAGTTGACTAAATCACAGTGATGAATTTCCATGTTGCATTCCAGTCATGTGACTTGGCACACATCAGGAATGTGAACGGCAACTTCAGTGGCTAGCAGTTTGCTGCCACAATTTATACAATTACACGTAAGTCAGAATAAAGCCCCAAAAGGTTTCTGGCCAGTAAAAAACAAACTTTACAAGGATTTTAGCATTTTAGAATTCTTTTCGTTGCTCCAGGGATAGAGAGTTTTCTATTTTTGGAAAACTAATAGTTAGTTCATTAATTATACCAATTCTCAGCAAGTTGGGTCCTTTAAGTGATTATTTTTCCTCTGTTTCGTTCTCAACAGTGATAAACTAAACGCCTTAAGAAGACATAAAGAAAAACTGGAGG
Source organism: Intellagama lesueurii (assembly GCA_037013535.1). Taxonomy (NCBI): domain Eukaryota; kingdom Metazoa; phylum Chordata; class Lepidosauria; order Squamata; family Agamidae; genus Intellagama; species Intellagama lesueurii. Next base: position 26,792,401 of record JBAJHW010000001.1, read on the forward strand.
AGAAGATAATGGATCAATATAAGTTTTATGATCCAGCTCCAAAAAAGTAAGTATTATCAGTCTAAAATGGCTCATGGGCAAGCCAGTCTAATGCAGAAAAGCGCCCCTTCTGTGAGTGAAAGCAACTTTTATACAAGCCCTTTGAAAGTAGAAAGGTGATAGTAGATTCCATTCTCTTTATCACAGCTTAAGATTTTTATTGAGACTTAAGGGTTACAACCGATATTAACATGGAAGTAGATGGGCTCTGCCCTTAAAAATACTCCCATCTTTCTCCCAGATCGTTGTTAATCAACTGGAAGTCCAAAATGTTCCTTATGAGATTGTTAAAATGAGTACCCAGCTCAATGGAAGGCAAGTTGTTGTTTGCATAATTATGTTGTAAACCACCCAGAGAGTGTTCTAAGCACTTTTGTTGTTATGTGCTGTCAAGTGGCCTCCGACTTATGGCGACCCCATGAATAAGCAATCTCCAAAATTGCCTGTCCTCAACTGCCCTGCTCAACTCCTGTGAACTCAAGCCTATGGTTTCCTTTAGAGAGTCACTTGGTTTTCCTCTTTTCCTGCTGCCTTCAAGCTTTCCCAGCATTATTGTTTACTGCCTTCTCATGGTGTGCCTAGAGTAGCACTATGGAGCGATATATAAATCAAAACAACAAACAAACAAATAATATAGCTTTATGCCTACTGGGTGATTAAAAGTACCTACATCATGACTCTAAATCCAGTTTGTAGTTTCATGTATTGATGAAGATCAAGAAAATTAATAAAAATCTTGTGCTGCACTAATATTTCAAACAGCATTTTTAAAAACTGATTGTTCCATTGTTAACATTTTCCGATAATAGGAAAAACCATTGGATAGGAGCTAAAGCCTTGGTTAAACTCATAAAGCCTAAGAAAGAGGCTGCAAGAGAACAATTGAAATCGTCAGCAGAGAGCCCTCCATGGCACTCAGATAGCACAGAGACAGCCGGATCGCCATCTCCCTTGCAGCTGCCCAAGCAGCAGGAGAGTCTGGAGAGCACCTCGGCCGAGTCTGGTTCCATGGAGGGCAGAGAGCATAATAATGGACCTGCAAGCAAAGGTAAGTGTTGTTGGCTAATCCGCTTAGAAATGTTGTGATGTTGGAAAGGTTTTCTAGCCAAGAAAAGGTTAAGAGTACAGTTCAGCCAGATTTGAGCATTTCCAATATCTATCAAAACAGTGAGAAGCTGTTGAGAATTAAGCACATACTTTTAAAATATTTTTAGGCCTGCAAGTGTCAAGGTAAAATGTGTATTGGTGATATGGGTAGCCTCACCCCTGCATTTCAACCAGAAGAAGTCAGGCAGACTTTTATTTGTTCACCACAAAAATAGGCCAAAACAGTTGTAAGTGCATTCATAAGAACAGTGACACGTGTAAAGGTCTCCCTGACTTCAGGTGAGGAGGCAGGGAATGGGCACATATGTCCCTATCCTCCACCACAGTTGCAAGGTTATGTGCTTTTAGGGTTAGTGCCTGAATAGAGTTAGTGAGAATGGTGTTTTGGGGATAACAGGTCTTACCAGTTTTGGGAGCCTCACCCTCCACTCTTTGACTTTGCCCTGCAAAAATAAGCAAGCATTCAGGAATATACGTAGGTTGCATTTATATAAAGACCAGATACGTTATTTTGCATTTTATAATGTGCAGAGTCCATTTAGCAATTTCTGTCAACTGCTTATTAAAGTGGTAAATTGGATTTGGGGGGTCACTCTGTTACTGATAAGCTGTTAATAAAACCCAGCTTAAAAACAAGTTAAACTTCAATTGTATTCTTCTTCTTTTGTGTGGACTTCCTTGGAAGCCATGATGACTGAGAGGTGGTCAATAATAAATAAATCACTTCCCAGACTATTTATTCTGTTGCCATACATCCTAACAAATATGCTAGTTCTACATACTTATCGAATGGTTAAAGACATCTGCTTTGAAATTACATGCTTTGTCTTAAATGTTCTGAATGTACTGATAGAAATGTTTACTTTACGAGTACTTTCCAGTAAAGAAAACACAGACCAACGTAATTTGAGACTTTCCACTGTCTGGTCTGCCTTGGTAACAGCAGAGGGAGCAAGTGGAACAGAAACAATAGAACAGGTCCAGAGTTTATAGCTAAGTGAATGGTGGGGACAGAGATGTACAGGAGTAGCCTGTTTCATGGAACATGTTGGGTATATAATGATGCTGATTGGAGTTTTTCATGTTATAATCAGTTGTCTTGTAGTGTAAAACTGTAATATTTTGTCTTAAAGTGCAAGAAGTAATCGATTTATCTGGATAAAAGCAACTTTGCAGAAGCAACCTTGAGAAATAATTACATTTATTTGAAGGGCAGGAACGAAATCTCAATGTTTAGTAAAAGTGCAGTGATTACGTTCCTCAGGCAGGGCAATTCTGCATGCCAGTGCGGACAGTTTTGACACTGGAGCCTCTGACAGATCAAAAGCCCTGCCAACACAAACCCAGCACTGCAGAAAGCTTGGAAGTCTGACGTTCCTACATTCTCTTTCCCAGGGCCCTTTTTCTCCTTAAAAAGTTAAAAACAAGGGGAGAGGATTTATGTGAGCTAGAGGGATGGGGGTCACTCATCAGTCAATGGAGGGCAAGGTCTAGGGACCAGGAGAGTGAGTTGTGGCCTGCCTCATTCTTTCCTGACACGCCTCATTGGACCATTAACACCAGGCTTCCAGAATTCTGCAATAAGGAAGGAACCATTGCAGAAAATGCAGTGGAGGCCGGGGAAAAGGAGTGCAGGTTGGACCTCCGCTTCTGAAGCCAGAACTCTCCCCTCTTCCCCAAATCCTGTGGTCCTTGGGACACCTTTCCAGAGACCATAGGATTGCAGCCTTCATGTTTCTGTGCTGTAGTGGTATTTATGAAAGGAACAGATAGTGAAGATCCACCTGTGTTTATAGCATTATATAGGATTTGGAATAGATGGAAGGTTAATGACTTTCAAAAAAGGATCTTATTAGGAAGGCCTAGATCGTATTTAAAAATTATGAGAATTGAGTGCTTAACTGTGTGCTTGAATCCACCAAATTCAGTGTTACCTAGGAACACCTCACAGTTAATCCAATTCTGTGAAGAAAGAGTACTAATTTCTTATGTGAAATATTTGAACTCCGCCTCTAGACCCTAACGTGTGACTGTAGCACACAACAGCTTTTGTCTGCGTGCTGTGTGCCCGTATTGAGAACTTGCAGCTGATCATTTCTTCCCAGCGCTACTGTTCTTGGTTGTATTTTTCTACTGATACCTCTTTTTTTATCATTTTATTTGTAAAGGTAAAGGTTCCCCTTGACAATTTGTCCAGTCGTGTTCGACTCTAGGGGGCGGTGCTCATCCCCGTTTCCAAGCCATAGAGCCAATTTGGAAGAGCCATGTGAAAATTCCTGTATACAAAAATAAATTAAGGAGAATGCATGACAAGGGTAAAAAAATGGCAGCATCTCAATGCAACCATGTACCAGCTGTCTAGAGAGTCCTGCCTGCCCGCGTTTAAGTTCAAGCGGTGTGCTGAGAAATGTTCCCTTATCCCTCTTGCTTTAGCCCTAGGGCTTGGGGATGGGGTGGGTATAACAAAGATTTCTATTCTACGTATGAAGTGACAGTGTCTGTTTTAATCACAGATAATAGAAGTTGTTGCTACGCATTGTTCATATCTAATCCCTCGCCTAATTTAGTAGCTGCTGTAGAAATAATATAGCCCTTTTTCATGTGTTGCTAGTCTCTTAGTTTGAAATGCATTTTAGTTATTTCTGTTACCTTTTTTTCTTCTTCTTCTTTTTGGGATCTCTGGGTGATAACAATTAGCTGCTCAACGCAAAAAGATTGCCTTTTTGAGAAGCACAAGCAAGCCCAAAGAAAAGTCTCCTAAGTCTCCATCAAGTCATCCGTCTCTCTCTAATCGCCTCTGGTTCTGGTCGTCTTCTGACATCCCATCCTCTCCTAATGAGCCACTTTCTTTCTCGGAAACAGGAGACCTCTAACACTTTCTCTTACTATTCATTCTCAATGCCTTTCTGAAATACAGATTCAACTTAAGTAATATTAATATCTGCACGCACACACACACGCACACACACACACACACACACACACACACACACACACACACACACACACTCTTACAGGAATTAATCAAATCAAATCATTGACACAGACTAAATCCAAGAGCAGATCAAGTCAACACGGACTACCTTTTCCCTTCAGTGAAATGAAGGACCTTTATTATACAGTCGGGATCATTTCTGCAGTGCAGTACACTTTAATGACACCCATGAGATACAGTGCCCATATGTTTACAGTGCTATTGGTGGTGGTGCACATCTTAAGTAAGTGAACTTGCTATGTGCTTCAGTAATGTTTTGCAGTCACCAGTGTGCCTCATGTCCTGTCGAAATGTGGAAATAAGCTGATGTTGCTGTGTTGCCAACAATGCATTCTCCTTAATAATATCTGCTGATTCTGTACTGAGAATTCCGTATAGCCACTAGACCTTTTGCAATGTGCTCTGTTTCCAATATGCTATTTGTCTGTTTTCTGCTAATGCTGCAGTGCTGGAAATGCAGAGACACCTATTGCTAGCAAGGATTGTTTGACTCTGATCTTCCAGATCTTTTCATTTCTTAATCTGTGTGTCTCATTTTTGGAAAATGTCACATGCGTACTGCCATTACAAAGTGCAGTAAATCCTATTTCAGTTACGCAGTGAACAAAACACTATTGTAGTTGTGCAGGAAGCAAACGCCTTTGCAGCTACCCTTAGTGTTATCAAGCCACTTAATTTTCAAGCTGTACCCATTCTTCAGTACATAGGTGCTTAGCAGGCAGCATTATTAAAGAGCCCTGAATTTGTTTTTTGACTTTTGTTCAGCTAGAGGGGTATTGTTATGAGTAGTGCTTTATTGCAAAGCAAAGAGTAGGCTGCACTTTTCTTGCTTCAGGATTAGTAGAGAACTCTGCTCTACTAATCCTGAAGCAAGTTTGGTTTGCAAGTTTTTCTGTAGTTATTTTGGGGTGGAGAGATGATATAATCCTGATACTGAAAGACCTGCACTCCTTGGCAATTGCTTCCTGAGCCCGTTTCAAGATGTTGATTTCAGCCTTTTATGCCCTAAACTGCCTGGCTACCTGTGGGAGTGCCTTCCTGAACCTGCCAGATGTTAAGATCTTTAAAAATACCAATAGTTCCAGAGGCCTGCCTAATAAGCAGATGTGAGAGGGCCTTCTCCTGGATGGCTGTCAGACCGTGGAATGCACTCCCTTCTGAGTTATGATCTGTTTTCTCTCTAATTGGTTTTTAAAAGGGTATAAAGAAAACACATATTTTTAGGCAGGCTTCTGGAACTATTGTTTAGTTTAGCCTGCCCTGCTGTGTTGTTTTTAACTATACACTTTGTTGATCTTAATGGTTTTAATACATTTAGTTTATATTAATGGGCTGATTTTACTTGATTTTATGGTTTTACTTGTTTTTTACATCTTTCATGAAGGCTGTTAGCTACCTTGAGAAATACTTTCTAACAGAAAGGCAGGGTGTGCCTGTAACAGTGCAAACATTTTGCCGTTAGACGAAACACTTACAGGCAGATAAACAGCACACATCCTGACACTTACCTCACACTTTCTTTCATATACTTTGCAACTAATCTGTGCTTAATACTAATTTGTCCTTTTCTGTTGTCTGTGCCAGCTGTTTTGTTACTTTTAACACCATCCTATTTATTTTTCAGGCATGTTGCCAGTGTCCTCACAGAATTATTCTAGAAGCAATTAAAATAGAGAAGCGTTTTTCTCTTCAAAGCTCAGTTTTAAAATGTTGGTTTGCACATTTCCCATTTTCCCTTGGGTTCCTTTAGGCATTCAGTGCCTAAAATAATGAATTATTTAATAAATTCTACCCTATTACTATGGATTTTTTTTAATCTAATGCATTAGGTGACAGTTTGCATTTATAAATGAAAATCCCATCCTAATACCATGTTTAAAAACTTGTGCTAGAAAACAAAGCTCTGGAAGAACAGGATTTCTTGCAAAGTATTGTATAGGCCATTACAGCCTGAAATCCTGTTCTGTTGATATCAAATGTTGTTCATCTTTTAATGTTAAATTCAAATAAACAGCATTGGAACAATTAAATCCTATGCAAGTTTTCTTGAAATAAATCTTACTGAGTTCAGTGTGACTCTTGCATGAGTGCACGTAGTCTTGTAGCCATAGAGTGGTTCCAGTGGCTGCCTCCTGGCCCTTCCCCCAGTTGTGTATGATTCCATATGTGTAAAACACTGTCCTTGCTTCTGCTATCATTCGCCAGCCTTTTACTGAGTCATCTTCTGGTTGCAAAACTGGATGCAAATATATATGATCTTTGAGCATAAATGTCAGCTATGCGGCTTGCATAATGGTGCCTAATTTGTGCCACTGTCACGTGCCTGTTTGCTTCATTTCTAAAATAACAGGGGAAGTATGAGTCTGGTTCTTGTTTTATTGTCTCTTTGTTTTTCCATCTCCTCTCACTCAAATGTTAGTAGATTCAAAGCGGAAGAGAATTTCCCATTACGGAGGCAGCATTGACCACATTGAAAATGCAAACGACTCGACTCTTAAGCAGTGCCATGTGGAGCCAAGTTCCAGGACCCCCTCTGTCTCTGCCACCTTCTTGGCTGCTTCAGGTTCTGCTCCTCCCTCAAGACTACAAAGCAGACCCAAAGGTATGTGACCGCATTAACCTGGTTGGGATATGTGCCGTGGTAACCCTCCAATGTCTATTTGGAAAGCACATTTCATGTTCAAAAGGAGGAGAGTCCACAATGTCCAGGCATTTGTTCATAGCTTCACCAGGGCACTTTTTGACTGTCCTGTCTGTTTTACTAATCAGTAGATAGCAGCATTCTCGTATGTGGGAGTGGAAAAAGAGCCAAATCAGTAGGAAATGTAGTATGAAATTTAGTCTCTGTTTCAGCTAAATCTTTTCCTGAATCCAGATACGTTGGGCTTGGAGATTACACTTAAGGAAAGGGTGGGCAAGCTCCAGAGATCTGGGGACTGCAAATTGTAGCAGAGTTTTGTATTTTGGTAAAACTCCTCTAGCTGCATAGCCAGAACTACAGGGATTCTCAGGGCAGAATAGCTTTAAGTTCCACAGAATCTACCCCCTTTCCCCATCATGACCTGGCACTTACAGTCTCAATAACTGAGACATTAATAGTAGAAAGAATAAAAAGGTTTCATTACTTACAGTTGAACAGCTTAAACAGCAAACAAAACAAAAAAAGGCTACCTGCAGCAACAGGCCTCAACAGAGTCACTGCTTCCAGTAACTAAAGAGAGGAAAAGAGATACAGTGAGCAGAGAGGCAGGGCTGTCTTTGAATTCAAAGGCAGGGAAGGGACCATAGGTTAGTGCTGGATAGATTGATACTCAGCCCAGCCCAAAAAGGCCTCCCCCAGCCAAACCTATTAAGGGGAACATGCAAGGTTGAAAAAATCTCCAACACCAATTTCCATCCCTGGACATTGAATGGCTGCAGTGTCTCCACTGAGCCCCACCACTACGTTTCTCTTTTAAAAAGATGTTTTTATAATTATAGTTGGGATTTTTTTAAAAACTCTGAGATGAGAACCTGTCATCCCCATCCAGTAGCCTGCTGACCAGAGGTGATGAGAACTATCATTCAGCTCTTTAGTAAGATGAGGGTTGCGAAAGTCTAGGGTAACCCATGAGACAGGGGCTTCCTTCCTTGTTCTCCTTGTGCAGGTCAAGTATGTTACCAGTGGGTTGCCATCTTGAGGCACTTTGGTCCAGAAATGAGAAAAATGAGTTTTTTCCTCTCTCTCTGCATTGATTCTTGCCCTGTCTTAAGAACATGTATTGGGGCAATAATACCCTACACAGTGTAAGAATTTGAAGCAGTGCCACCCGACCCCATGTGCCCATCCCAGCCATGTATTCTGATTGCTATGTATTCTGTGGCCAGGGTTAGTTTTTGAGCTGGATGTTGGTAAGATGTTGGTAAAATTCCTTTCGCTGGAGTATTCCCTTTAGAACTAGTTCTGCCACACATATTCCAGCCTCCCAGTTTTGGCCTTTTATCATTTCTAAGGTTAAAAATCTTGGCTACACATGTTCTCTAAGAGGCACATTGCCATCTAATATATCTCATTCATCTATCCAGGCCATAATTCAGAGGGTGATCTATATGAAGACTTCCCTGAGGGAGAGCTTTCAAGCAAGCAGCACAGTAAGTGAATTAAGGTTTCCCCTTCATCTTTGATTCAGAGCACTGAAAACCCCTTTTCAGAGGGAGGGGCCTCCATTGGGTGGGAAGAGCCAGGAAAGCCTCACAATCCACAAGCTAAGTTGTATTCACACAGTCAGGATTGACTGCAAGATAACGGCGTGGATTTCTTAGTTGTATTATGAAAAAACATCGTGTTCTCTAATGAGGTTATTCCAGAGTGAAGATATAGCCCTTTTTCTTTTTAACTGGATGCAGCTGAAAGGTGGGACTTGTCCTAGGCTCTTATATCTTCTTTCATGTCTCTTCTTGCTCCCCAGAGTCCAGGCCCAACAGCTTAGAGAATAGTGAAAATGCATCCACCAGCAGTTCCCCTCTAAACATGAAAGGTAAAATATTTTCACAAATCTCTGGTGTATCATAGCCCAGTATATTTACTTAAATACTGCACTAAATTTCTGATAGACTAAATCGTAATTCCATTGGCAAAGCCCTCGTTACTTCCACCTGTCTATTGTTAAGTATCTGACTGGCATTAAATTAGCATCTGAAAGCATTAACTTTGCATCTTTGCATCCTCACTAAGGACACTTCGGTGGTGCTTAAAGCTAACTTCTTCATAAAGTAAATTTAAAAGAGAATAACACTGTTCTTTCTGAATCTTCTGATCCAGGACCTTTCGACCATATTCGTGGCAGATCAGAGAGTTTTAGCAGTGAAGACATGGTGCTAAGTAGAGACACGCCTAGTTACTCTAGAGATGGCCTGTTCTCTCCCATCTCTTCAGCTGTTGTGGGCTCCAGCACAAAGCTCAATGCCTCACTTACCAGAAATGGCTTCTCTTCATATGATATACCTCAGAAAAGCATCCAAACACAACCGCACTCTGTTAGGCACCGATCTGCTTCTCCGGGCAGTGAAATGGTGACCTTGGAGGAATTCCTTGAAGAAAGCAACAGCTTGTCTCCACCAAATGTAAGGAAATTCTCCAGAAAACGTTTCTTTTTATATGGAAGTGAGAGGGAGAGCAGAAAATGGCATTGTGAAAGTCCCCAGCTGGATTGGCTGCTAATTGATCCTGTCAGTGTTTCAATATTCTGTGTTTGGCTCCAGTGGCAGAATTTGTGCTCTTTAATATTATGTGGAACTTAATCTTTGAGTTTCTGAGGAATTTATTTTCCCCACATAAGAATCAGTGTGGTAACAGGAGGGAGTAATGTTCCGAATAATTGGCAGTAGAGGGAATAGCCTGCAGACCCTTGGGGGGAAAGAACATGCCTTCCCTCACCTCAGTATTTTGGAATAGGTCGCTAGCCTTAGGAGGCAGAAAACTGACCATTTTTAAATGAAAACTACTTTGAGCACATTTTTATTATTTTCACAACAAGATTTATTTATGTATTTATTTACTTTTACTAAAAGTTAATTGCCAGATGGTTTTTACACAAGCAGTGTTAGGAAACCACACTGTTTTTAAAATTATCATTCTAGGGTATCTAGAATAATAATGAGATTCTGTGCCCAAGACCTTCGCATTTAGGGTGTGCATTTTTGTATGCACATATTTCAATTTATTGCCGATTTGTATTGTTATTATTTGTTATCAATGCTGTCATTTCTTCTTTTGTAGGAGATTTCAACCAGAGATGACTTGGTGAGTGATTATTTCAGAAAAGCAAGTGAACATCCCTCTGTTGGAAACCAGTTTTCTCAGGCAAATCGGAAGGAGACAACCAAGACACCTACCAGCTACGTCACTCCAACGGTTAAGGTGCCTGGCACTGAGGAAGATGGAAGACTTGCTAAGCCAGGCCACTATGTCAAACCAAACCTTAGGCCAACAGAATCAGAATTTGTGGCAAACCCCTCAGGTGCCTACAAGCTCCCCCGTGCATCTCATAATCAACCCAGCAAGGAATCAAGGCAGACAACCCAGGCTCAGCAGTGCGGTACTGCTAGCAGACAGAGCACTTCTCTGAATCGTACCTTCAGTTTAGCTTCAGCAGACCTCCTCAGAGCTACCGGCCCAGAGGTATACAGACGTTATGATAGCCTTCCGAAGCCTGTGACAGCTGATACCCAAATACGCAAGGACTCCAGCAGCCAGCATTCCCACCTGTCTTTAGCCACTGGCTCTCAGGTCTCTCTGAGAGAGAGGCCTCAGTCTGCGAAAGTGGCAAGTTCTTTACAAAGTGTTGATTCTCGCTGTCGACAGCTTGATGTGAGGCGCCTCTCACTGGCACCTCCAAAAGATGAGAGATCACTCTTGTTACTGCCATTTTCCCACTCCCCCACTGCTTTGAAGGACGATGTGAACACTCAGCCACCAGAACGAGCAAAGACAAGTGTGGAGCAGCCTTCTTCCCCTCCTCAATACGCTGCTTCTAAAATGAAAGCCAAGCCAACCTCACGGTCTGGGGAGGTGGCTACAGTAACTCCTGTTAGAGTTGTCTCCAGCGGTTCAGAGGGGAGCAGTCCCCAAGTACCAGCTTCAAGTGACACTTCCTTTGCCAAATGCCAGAGCCGGTCACCAGAAAATAACAGTCTAGTAGGAGGCACTGAGGATGCAAACAGAGGGGTCAGTTCCAAAAACCCTTCAACATCACCAGATCCCCATGGTGATCAGCAGACTGTTTGGTATGAATATGGCTGTGTGTGATACTTTTTCTCACCCTCCACTTCTGTTCCCTAAGGGAGATATAAATTTGTGTTTCACTACTGAAAACTTGAAATGATGGTATCTCTAAACACAAAACCACCTATGTGTTGTCTTAATTGTCTTCTAGATGCTTACAGTGTACTGCGACAAACTGCATTGATACTCAAGAGGAGAAAGACTGAATTGCCAAATATGGCTGCACTTGTGCCTAGAACATCACATGAACAATTTAAACAGGTCCTCTTCTTCCTGTGCTCTCCCGAATCAAGGAATTACATTGAATTCTTGGAAGCATCAAGTTCTCACCATTTGCTTCCTTTCTTAAAAACCACTGTTCTTCATTAATTGGTAAATTGTGTACATGTATGTGCGTTTGACTACTGAACTTTAAACCTTACTGAAATATTACTTAGTTCAGCCGAGGCTTCCCTCTTTAAAATGCCAGGTTCTTTTGACTTACGTGCAAGTCTCTTCTTGGGTCTAGTTGAAACAGCTGCTCTTTGAAAATAAGATGACTAGGACATAAGGCAGGGTAAAGAACATGATCCTCCCGATGTTGTCGGACTGAAGTTCCCATCAACTCTAGATAACACAGCCTGTCATGAGGGAGAATGGGAGTCACAGTGCAATGACATCAGGACATACTTGCCCCACATCTCACATTTGCTTCAGCCCCCTCAGTCTGGTGACCACCCATCTTTAACTTGCCTATTAAATGTCTTGTTCTTTGTGGGTTTTTGTTTGTTTGATTGTTTGTTTGTTTGTTTGCTGCACTGTGGTGCAGTAGAGGTGCTGCCTTTTGATAAATCCTTTATGTTTTGTCAAAACTTAATAAAAACAAGAGAAACACTGGAACTGATTGCACCCTTATTGTGAGTCAGTGTCTCCCTTCAAATGAGGGCTCACCAGGCAACTGGCATTTTTACTACTACTGTATTCATTAGGTCGCATTAAAAGTGATTCTCTTTCTCCTAGAAAACAGTTACTGTCATTTTGCTTGCCTCAAAATGTAGAGTTGCTTGTATCCTATATGATACATAGCAGATTAATTTTATGACATTGGCGCTGCTGCATTCCTCAAACTAGTTTGTCCACTTGGAACACATTGAATCGTTGAGGATTTCAGGCCTGGCTTCTGACTCAGTCAGTTGGATCTGTGTAGAAACCAAAATGCATTTCTATGCACATTAAAGAAATGCTTTTTAAAATCCTATTTATGCCCAGATGAAGTCTTTTCACTTCATGGGGTTTGTTGACTGCTTTATGTATATCTTGTGCGTTTTTTGCTTGTAAAAGAGGCATTTTCTTTATAACAGATTAATGGAATTGTAAAACTTCTCTTGATTTTGTGATTTATTATAGTGAGAGAACACATATTCTGTAACAGTTGCACACGACCAGTGACTAGTGTGTGTCATAGCGTGTACCAATCACATTGTGAGAAAAGTCAGATTGTCTACAATAAAGGTTTTTTTAAATACATAATTGGTTTTGTTTTACCACCAAGATACAACTTTTGTAAAGGTTTCCCAACCCCTGTGGAGTTATATATTTCAACACGTTTTGATGGGTCATTTCTTCTTCAAGTTGTGTGTTTTTGTGTCTGTAGCACCCTCGTTATAAAATTAAGACTCTATATAAATCTATGTTGATTGGTTTATTAAAAACAATCCCTTGACCGAGCTCTTACCACATATAATAAATGGTAATCATGTGCCGTCAAGTCAGTTCTGACTTACAGAGACCTTTTGCAGGGTTTTCCAGATGGACGTAGTTTACCAGTCTCTTCTTCTGGTGGCATCTTGGGACTGTGCAGCTTTCCCAAGGCTCTACCCATAGGAGACATAGTGGGAAAGTCTCCAGTGGGGCAATGGGAGTAAAAAGAGGTAATAATAATTGCATGCCATCAAGTCAATTCCAACTTATCTTGGAATTGACTTGCCTCATCTTTTGTGGGCACTCCCAACCTCTGGCTCTGGAGCCAGATACCTAAACCACTGAGTTATTCAACCAGCTTGGGGTTTCATATAGGCCAAGGGAAAACAGAATGGAAGAAGTTATATTGTAGTTAAGGGAATCGTGCAGAGCTAATTCATGTTGCCTAATTGCAACACATTTTGTTAACAGCTGTATTGCACTTGAATGTAAACATGCCATTCTGATTTTCTTAGAGTCACACATTTTAAGTTAGGCTGAACTGACTTGACAGCACACAATAGGGCTGGGTTAGTAGCTCACTGAAATGGAGCATTTGGCTGTGGAGCCAGGGGGTTATTAGTTTGATTCCCTGCTGTGCCTCCTGGGAGAACAGCCAGCCTGTATGTCTTGGGCAAGCTGCACATTTCCAGGATGCCCCCAGAAGAAGGGAATGATAAACTACTGAGTACTCTATACCTGGAAAACGGCAGCATAAGTCAGAATCGGCTTGACGGCACACAGTTTTTGTCAAAAAAGGATGACATATATAAGGCTAGCCAACAAGGTTTGTGGCTCTGCAGAATTTTGTGACAAATCCCTGAAGCCACAAATCCCATGTTCATTATGCATTGAACCAAGGGTTGGAGAACATTTTTCAGCCAAGGGTCAAATTCAGTTTGAAGTTCTCAGGGGGAAGCAAAGCCAAAGTGTGGGGCAGAAAACACCGGCAAGTGTCATTTTGAGCTGTTACTGTCAGGTAAGTAGGACACACGTCAACCTTCTATTTTGTCTAGAAAACAGTATAGCTTTCCAGTTGCATATCCCTCTTCTCCCTAATTACATACAGGTCTTCTCATTTACCAAGAACAGAGAGGGTGGAGCTGCTTCATTCTCTTGACCTTTTAACATTGAAGAAAACATGCTTTAGATTATTAATTTAAAACAGAATCTAAAAACACGGTCCAGTTTACAAGCTCAAGAGAAACTATGCAGACAAGCCAACCTTGTAATAGTTAAAATATTTCTTGTAGCATGTTTCAGAATCTAAAACATAGCTGAAATTTCAACATGCCTTTTACCTTTATTGTTTTCCTATCCTTCCACCGCGCAACTGTTTTTTCTATGTTTATATTAACAGCCTTATCCATGGTAGCAGCAGTTGGCAAGCTTGCTTTTTATTAAATTAAGGCTGGCGTATAAGATTTGCAAAACTCATAGCAATATGCCCATGGTATGTGTTGGAATTTTCAGGAATGATTTTTACAAACTTAATGGTGGCACTGCCGTGCATCCAAAAATTGCGGAGGAGAGACCATTATGGCAACTGTATATTTGAATATGCTTATATACCTTAGCATGTGCAACTGGGGCTCTCTCTTGTCCTGTTGGCATTGCATTTTCTCTTTTTTGATTGTAAATAGTGCTTAATAGCTTCTGGTAATTATTCTTTCAGTGGCATTGCAGTAAAATACTTAAGTTCTAAGAAAGCCAGGATGTGACTTTACTATTTCTTTTGTATCTAATTGTAGACATTGCCTGTTTATCTTGCTTTTAAAAAGAATTCCAAGATAGTTTACAGAAGAAAATGAAACAGTACTAAAGTGATCAAAAATTAACCCGTTTCAAACAACACATAGTTTCAAATAACACATAGTCTCAAACTATGTAAAAACATGTCAGGATTGTAGTCTAGAATTCTCTTCCTTAAGTCAAGAGAACAGTAACCTAGTTTAATTTCAGTGGCTAAAGAGAAACGAGAAGAAAAATGGCAGTTTTGATGGTGATAAAGTGCATTTGGTTTGGGTTGTTTTTTGGTTTTCTTTTTAATCTTGGCATCAAAAATAAATATAGTGCTGTAGAGGCAGTATTTTGTGCAACTGCATTGCAGTAATCTAAAGATGAGCGACAAGAACAATGGAGTGTTCCAAAACAGGCTGTATTGTAATTTAGTATAAAGGCATTGCAATATGGGTGGATTTTTTCTTTATTCCTTCCCTAATAATCTCTTTTATGGATTCCCCCACTTTTCCATTCTCACAGTATGCCAGGATTGTATCTAATCTGCAGATATCTTGGGCAGCCACTGCTAGTTCACATCCACAGGGCAATTCTCTCCTGTTACTAATTCCAACTAAGAGTAGACCCACTGACTCAGTATCTGATTGGTAAATCAACACGTGTATAAGTTCCATTGCTCCATCCATAAGCTCTATGCTTAGGACATTGCTATATTGTGTGAGCCCTGCAAAACAAAGGAGAGAAGGAAGGAAGGTAGGTAGGTAAGTAGGTAGGTATTCTATATGCCAGTTAAGATCCATGGCATTGTACTATATGTTCTGGAATTGAATCTTGGTGAATCCATTTAAATTTCTGATAAAACCTACATAGATGTGTTAAATAAACAGAGGGGATATTGTAATGCTATAAAAGTCTGACCAAAGTTATAAATCAAGATGGTGGAACTTTCTTTGAGGAAAGGCTAAAACACTGGGACTTTTTGGTTCTTTGATAAAAGAAAATTTAAGTAGAGTGAGGTGTAATGATATAGAGGAAGTAAATATAGAATCTTTCCCCCCCTCATCCATCGTTCTAGAACTCTGGGTCATCCAATTAATTTGATTGGCAAGCAAAGGATAGTATTTGCCACATTACACGTTGTTATGTTATGGAAGATGTATCCTGTTCACTGTCTTTACAAAAGGACCAGCCACATTTATAGAGGAGAAGGTTGATCAACACATGGATGTTATCTATCCATGACGATTGATTGGATCTTCTGGTTCAGGAACAGTACACCAAATACCAGTTACTGGAGAATACCAGCAAGAGTAGATGTCGACAGCTAGCTATTTCAAACATGGACAATGTGCTTCTGGAATAGGGTCACCCCAAGACACCCCCAGAGGGCACATCCCATTCTATGTACAAAAGCCAGCCAGCCACATACAGGAGTTAACAATTAAAAGTTACTTCAAAGGTAGTGTTGAGGCAACATCCCCTCCCCACCCCCCAGCAACTGTGGGCAGCAGGCTAATTTTCAGACATGTTGCTTGTCCTCCTATAGACCGAAGTCACTAAGTGGCTCAGAAAATAAGCCAGGGAGTTTTTGCTATTCCAGAGCATTTACCACCTAAGATACTTGCCTCCTTCTGCCTAATGGTGAGACTAGTCCAGCTTTGGGAGTAACAAGAGGAGATCCTCTGTTAGTATCATCTCAAGTTTGTTCTTGGCTGTGACACTGACAAGAAGAGTAGCAGAGTGTAGTGTGATGTTGTGCTCCTCCTCCTCGGACTCACTGACAGTTTAGCTCTGTGCTGGGAGGAGGTTAGTCAGCCAAGAGCTTCAGACGAGACCAAGAGAAGCAGAAGCTCTGTGCTGCTTCAAAGGCAAGTAATTTTCACAGCTTCTTGGATAAGATGGTGCTTCCTTGCAGGTGAGCCTTTGCCACTCCGTTATTCTTTCTGTAAATCTCTCTGAAAATTGGCTAGCAGCAAATCTAAACTGTTTATCTATGTAGGTTTCTGATCCAATCAAATTCTTATTTTTTAAAGCTTTAAACAGAGAGGGCTTGGGTTAATACAACATCTGTGGTTAGGGGTCCTTTGAAGGAATCAGGCTCAGGTATTTAAGGAAATAAATTTGTTTCTGATGCATTTCTCTCTCCCTGATCCAGATGTGCAACTAGTTAGCAACTACTAAGGCTGCAGTGTTGGGGGCATTTGCTAGAGTGTGGGAAAGTACTGGTTTGAACTGTGTCTTTTGGAATCCCTGGATGGGACTCTCAGAGCTTAGAAAAGTAACTTTTCCAAACTTTGAATATAACGTGGGGCAAAACCTCATTGAACTCAGAGGGACTTCAGAGTTACTCCTGAGTATAAATGTTCCTTGTGTTTATATTGTAAATTCCTTGTTTAAAAGATGGGAGCAGGGACAATCCATAGGTAAGTCCTCCTTGTCAAACTACCTGTTGTTTTTATATCCGGAGCCAAACACAAGAATTTATTAACTTCAGGCTGCACTATCTCAATCAAATAAGAGCCCCAGGGTGTCAGATTCAGAATTAAGGATGTGGCAAATTGCCTTGAAAAAACAGTGAAGTGGGAAACAGACTTATGTGTATCCTCGTTCTCTACATTTTGGATGGCTGTCTGGGGATGGGGAATTGATAAGCTTCATTCCCCAATATCACAGCTCCTAAAAGTAGCTTCTTTCCATTCTTCCTAATGGAGCTGTAATTGGAGAAATCATGGGAATCACCTTTAGCAGTGATGTAGCTGTCCCAAGATGTAAATATTTGTGCAATAATTCTACTGCTATTTCAATGCTTAGGAAACACCCTTCCTTGGCCAGTTTGCCAAATTTCTTTCCTCACTGGACTCCTCCTTCAAACCAACTCCACCACACCACACTCAGTGAAAGATGGAGGCATTTATTTATTTGTTTATTTATTTATTTGGAGTTTGTTCTACACAGCCAGGAAGAACTGGCTGGTCCCTTGTGGGCAAACGCTATTGTTTCCATCTAATTGTGCTATCTAAAGCCTGCTTCAAAAAGTGACGCATTTCCTTCAGGAAAAACACTGGTATTGGTATAGGAAATATCAGGCAACTAACACGCATGTCTTCCAAGTGTGATGTTTTCACTCCTTGGTCCTTGCTACTATCCTGAGATCTGTGGGTGCTAGGCTGTCGTTAAATGCAGCTCCCTAGTGTGAGTCACCAGCAGATCACCCAGTAGTTTTTTTTTCCAATGTGGAAAAGGGCTAGTGTCATTCCTAGCCAGTGGCTGCTCCATCATCAGCAGATGCAGCTAGGTGTCAATTTCCCCTCCTGAGGGAGGAGCTCGTGGTGGGCTTGCAAGTGGCCTACTAAATCTGTGGCCTTTTAGCAGAAGTGAGGATGGACCTGTGGTAGCTGATGACAGCAGAAGGTGGCTGGAGGGTGAAAGGTCCCGTGCCACGATGCAAGTACGTATTACCATGGTTCATGTAAGGGCTAGTGCCATGCTGTTCTAATGACACCTTTCATATCCACTGGAGGTGGTGTTGCATTTGTTTGTTTGCTTCATAAATAAGGGCATAAACTGATGCATTTTGGGCTCAGGTGGACAGATTAAGGAGGAAGGGTTCCTTCAATGAGCTGAGTACCAAATTATAATATATTGAAATAATTCAAACAGGTAGCCACCAAAGCAAAGATACTTCTGATAAGACTATATATGTGCAGAAAAGTTGAGAGCTAGCAGATCAGATACATAACAGTACAGACGTACCAAAGACAGAGATTAAACGGTTTTCATAATGAAGTGAACATCGGATAGCACATACAGGATACGGTACATTAACTAATTAGGTTAAATTTAGAAGTTTGTCTCAGGTGGACACAGATGCAATGTGGGCTTCCCAATTAGAAATTGAATTGCCTTAAGAAATAAGTTACATTATCTTCCTATGTTGTTTTGGAGCTCCGTAAGTTGCAAATTAAGTTTACTTTTCTTTGGTGACTGATCACTAGGAAAATAAACACCAAGTCTTTGTTCGCAAACACAGCAATTCTGTGTCTCATGGCTGGTGTTGAGATATACTTTTAGATTTCCTCATTGACCCTTGTGTGAGGTCTGTTAAAGTCAATTTAGAAAACTCTTGAAGGGTGAATCAGTTCTCAGCGCCGAAGCAATTGTGAAAATCCATTACGCACTTATTTTTTTCTATTAAAGAACAAACATCCAGTGGCACAGCACTTCCTTGGTGGATCATGTCTGCAGCTGGGAAGTATGTTGAATCAGTATCGTCTTGGAAATGTTGCATCTGGAAATGTGAGCTGACACTGAGAAATGTTGAAGCTGTCCAGCCATTCCTAGCTTAGCAGCTGGCCTAACCTGTCAGGGGCAGCACAGTGCTAGTCTTCCAAATCCCTGTAGACATGTGTGGCTCTGTAAAGCTGCTAGTTTTATTCAAAGAGATTTCTGCAATTGACAGTCTGGCTTCATGTCCCGTACTGGCTATTGGAGCATACCAGAGAATTTCAGAAGAAAATTATTGTGTGTTTCATAGATTACAACAAAACTTTTTCTTGTCTGGAGCAAGCAACAGATTGCTAAAAAATAAATGGATGTGCCACCGCACTTGTGTGTCCTGATGTTTAACTTATACTCTGAATAAGAAGCTATTGGTAGGAAAGAATATGGCGGGAACCTATGGTTTTCCATTGGCAGAGCTGTCAGAGAAGGGTGTATTTTCCTGTCTTTTCTATCCATATACAGAAAATGTATGGAAATGGGGATTAGTCAGATGAAGGAGTGGAAAACGTGTTGAAAAATGAATGGTTTATGACTGATAATACAACACTACTGGCAGAAAAGAGTAATGACTTGAAATGATTGCTGAGGAAAATTAAAGAAGAACATGCAAATTTGGGATTACAATTTAATATTAAGACAGCAAAAATAATGACTAAGTAAGGCAGATAATTTTGAGGTTGACAATAGATAAATGGATAATGTTAAACATTTCTATTTTTTGCTTCAGTCATCAATCAATTCAAATGGAGTCTGCAGCTAAAAAATCAATAGACTAAGATTTGGAAGGGCAGCTATGAAGGACCTAGGAAAAGATCCAGGAGTCTAAAAAAATGTGACTCGAGAAAGCAAAAATAATCCATACTATAGTACTCCAAATAAGTGTATACAGGTAGATATAAAAGCTGGGCTGTGAAAAAGGTGGTAGTTTTAAAGAAAAATTCAGAATTCAATGTTGTGGTAGAGCTTTAGACCACCAGAAAGATAAATAAGTGGGTTCTAAATTTGATCATACCTCATTGAGTTGGGTAACTGGCTGCAGAGCCAGAAGCTGGAAGTTGGAAGTTCTTTTCCCCATTTTGCCTCCCTGGAGGAGAATCAGCCTGCATTGTGCTGGGCAAGCTGCACAGTCCTACAGGACCCCCAAAAGAAGGAGCCTTTCAGAGTACTAGGAGACCCTGGCATAAAACAGAATTGGCTTGACGCCATTGACATCCAGAGAGATGTAGTGGATAGAGGGAAGGTCTCTTAAGAGACCTGGGTTCAAATCTGCCCCTGGCCATGCAAATTCACTGAAGAGGGTGGAACTGATAAAACCTTTCACTCACCCCGAAAACCCTGTTAGGCTTGTTATAAATTGGTTTTGACTTGACAATACATAACACGTATAAATCCAATCAAGACTGAATACTCACAAGACGTTAAAATGCCTAACTGGCACTATTATACTTTCAAGATCTCACAAGAACGGAAGAGTCATAGGAAAAGACAAAAAATTCTAGGAAATGTAGAAGGCAATAGGCAGATTCAGATGGATTTTTGTGGTGGTATCAACAGAGATAAACTCCAACAGCCCTTTAAAGTATATTGTTTCATCAGCAGATTTGATTCCAAAAATATTCAGCTCTTCAAAGAGCAGAGAATTTGGAGATTTGAGGGGAAAAGGAGTAATATCGCAGGCAGATTCAGTTGAAAGAAATAATAAAAATGTATATTCTTCCTCCACTGACAGTACTAGGAAGCCCATCATATAAATCTTTGCTTTACCTAAATCAGTGGTCCCCAACCTTTTCCCAACTGCGGACTGATGGGGGGGGCGGGGTCCGTTTCCACGGGGGGGGTGGCACACTCGTAGGGGGCGCTTCACGCTCGTAGGGAGTGTGGTGCGCTTTCGGAGGGCATGGCACGCTTGTGTGGGGGTGTGGCGTGCTTGCGCGCATGTGCATGCTTGCGGGGGGGTTGCTCATGGGGGGCAGGAGACCTGTGTCCACGGCCCAGTCCTGCCTAGGCCACGGACCAGTGCAGGGTCGCAGACCGGGGGTTGGGGACCCCTGACCTAAATGATATTTTTTGTTTGCAAAGAGTATTATGCCATACATTTCTCAGTTACTGCCTGCCTGAGAGTTGTGCTGCTGTTTCCTTATCATTATCATTATTATTTTGTTTTGTTTTGTTATTTAGTTTTTACATTGTTTGTTTTTGATATTATATGCCACCTTGGCTCCTCTTCAGGGGAAAATAGGGGGTATAAATATTTGTTGTTATTGTTCCCCTTTATCTGTGTACATTTTATTTATTTATTTATTTATTTTTAGATTTCTACCCCGCCCCCCTAGACAACGTCCCTTGAATTTCACAAATATTGCAGAGTTGTGTAAATCCACACAGTACAATCCAATGTATGCTTACTTAGTGACATTGGATGGCAGTTCTTTTAAGTTAAACGGCTGCAGTTGCATTGTTAATGTTCTTTCATGTTTGATATTTTGATATCAGTTTGATATTTATGGAGCTGTTTGCTGCCTCCTGAAGGCCTTGTTCCACAACCTATTCAAATCAGTGCAGTAGATAATGTGGTTGTTTCCCACATTAATATTCTCCATTCAGTGCATCTGCCCTCAGATTTTTTTCACATAGCACGGAACTGATCTGTGCGATTTGCTACTGCAAGATCTGGTGACACTTTCTCATGGTCTCCTTCTTACATTTATGCCCACCCTCCCCCCGGCACACAGGCCAGTGGCAACAGCAGTGCTCTAAGCATAGCTGAAAGCTTGCATTTAAATTGCTCACAGTGCCCAGGGCATTCTGGGAAATTTAAGTAGTGCTTTACACCAAGCCATGTGGTAGGGTGTCTCCAGGAATGACTCCATCACTGGTGGGACCAGTTGGAGTCTTGGGATCTTCCCTGAGATGCCTGGTGCTAACATTTGAATTACTATGTACGATCTGATAGAGTTCTGCCCGTCTCATGCCTATGTGATTCTCTCCTGATCTAACTACATCTTGCTCTATGGCCACCCCTTCTTTTACTGGATTATATACTTTTGCCACTACCATTTGATTTTCACTCAGCCTGATCAGATCTACTATCTTTTGATCAAAGCTTTCCTTTTCCGAAGCCTCACCTGAACTTGCGTGTCTCGTTTGATATTTTCCATTCCTTGTATTTCATACCACCAATAGTGGAAAGGCATCAAAAGGTAAACATGCTAATAATTTAGTTAGTTAGTGACATTGGAAAAGGTACTTGGTTCAGTCTCAGTTCTTCATGTGCAGAAAGGGAGCAAGAACAATCTGCCCTTCAAGGTTTGTTGTGTAGAAAAACACAACAATTATTTCATGTATGGAAACTAAAGTACCATGCCTTTTCAGCAGCTGCAGTCTTGACCCCAGCTTGTCTAGGCAGAATTGACAAACACTGTAGAATTAATAAGCTACTTTTTTCCTTATGCTTTTTCTAGCTGTATTTGGACTTAATTCATGGTTCATGTTACAAATTGCAAACAGCCTTGCATCTGGTCCAGAGCTGAACTGAGAGGAAATTATTTGTTTGAACATAATAGCCACAGAGTCTGAAATAAATAGGTTGAAGAGAATCACATTGATCACTTCATTTTCAGATGGCAGTTTAACAATTGATTGGAAATATTTCCATTTTCTCTCTTGTAAGCATTGGACATTGATGTCTTTAACATGAGTCATATTTTCTACCTTGCATCTGGCATTTCAATAAGTAGTTGGCCAATTTTCAAACTCTATGTGTTCATCATACGTGTGAGGGTAGTAGAACCTGCTTTCCTTTTTCACAAGCTGCTTTTATCTTCTGAAAATGAGGAAAGAATTCTAGTGCCATGTTAGCTTTACTTTGACTTGCTTCTTGAGGGAAATCTTTTTTTATTCCTTATAACAAAAGTGACACAAAAATGGCAGCATAGCTAGCCTGGTGTGAGGAACCAAACACTGCTAATTAAAACAGTCCAAGAAACTACAGGTATCAGGGGAAAAGAAAGAAGCTGTATAGTCTTTGTATACATTCTGAAGATGTGGGTGAGTGATAGATTTATTAGATCCTTAAACTGAACTAAACATAAGCTCTGCAGGAGTCTTCATAAGGTTGGGCATTACTGAAATGTGGCAAACTATCAGAGAAGTAGGAAAAAATTAGACTACACACTAGGCAAGTCCAAATTAAAAATATTATCTCATAGTTGGAGGAAGGTGTTGTCCTCAGCCCTCACTCGCCCCACCCCCACCCCCGGGTAATAGTAAATGTTTTTGCTTGGTTGTAGATACTGCCCGGGTTGGCTATTCATGGTATCTTCCATAATCCAACAAAAAAAGAGATGAACGGGCAGGGAAAAGCTGTATGGTCTTCATACACGATACAAAGACAAGAGTGAGTGACACCTTTATTAGACCACTAAAATATCACAAACATAAGCTAAGCTTCCAACTCTTGAGGAGTCCTTCACAGCCCTGTCTGACCAACTTTTATCCGAACCTTTCTGATATGGGTTTGCCATGTTCCTCTGTTCCCACTAAAGAGGAACATGTTTCAATATAGGACAATGGGTTTGTGCTGAGTGACTGCTCACTCTTTGTCTTAACAATATTGGGAGTGATGTTATAATCTATACTCTAGAGATGAAATTTGAAAACTGCTTCCTGTTAACTGATTGCTATCCCCATTTTGGAGCTTGCTTTAAACAAAATAACCTGGCATGTACTTCGAGCCATGATTTTTTGAACTTTTATGTGTCTTTTTTTCTACTGTACCCCATAATGCCCAGTCTGATGAAAATGCCTGTGGAGTAGAAAGTTAGCTTATGTTTGTGTTATTTCAGTGAATCTAACAAGCTATCACGAACCCTTGTTGTCTTATAGGTATCAATATTCACTGAAGAACATAATAAACAGTGCAACTGGTTTTATAATTATGTCTGTTTGTTTATGTAGGCAAGCCTCTTGAGTGGAGATTTTCAAGAGGGGTAGCCATGTTGGTTTATTACAACAAAAACAACAAAGTCCTGTGGTATCTTAGAGATTTACAGATTGACTGTGCCATAGGTTTTCTAGTCCTCCTTATTCAGTACACAGAAACACTTTGCCTACCAGAATGTCAGGATTGGAGTATATCAGTATGGTGTAGTGGTTAGAGTGCTGGACTGTAGGATTGGGAAGACTTAAATACTCATGAACCCCATGAAACTTCTGTGATGACCTTGGTGTCCTTTCAGCCTACTCTATCTTACAGTGAAGTTGTGAAGACGTAGTGCGCACATAAGGGCCACTTTTTATCCTAAAATAAGCAGGTGCAACCCTGATCTGGACTGGGAGCAGTACATGAGGCTGGGAGAAAGTTTAAAACTTTCTTCCACCTCCTTTAAAAGAAAAGCTCAATTGGCACCAATCAGGTTTTTTACCTCTTTTTTAAAGAAAAAAAGTTAATTTCTACAAAGTGTGAGAATTTTTAAATAAAAGGCACATTAAAAACTCATTCATGTACTAGGACTCACCCAGATGGAGGCCACATGTACTAATTCTAAAGTTCAACAGGCTATCTTTAGTGGCAAACTACCTCCTTAGCATAGTAAGTACATTGTGTTCATGCCCCGGTGTTGTTCAACATCTTTATGTAGGATTTGGAAAGGGATTAATGGGGATGCTTATATTCGCAAATGACACAAACCAGGGGACATGATAGCGAATACTTCAGAAGACAGAATCAGGGTTTAAGATTATCTTCTGAGAACCAGGCAGAAGAAACAAAATGAATTTCAGTAGAGATAGGTGTAAAGTTCGACAATTAGGGAGGAAAAATCAGATGTACAGCCACAGGATGGATGACACCTGGATTGACAGCAGTACATTGTGAAAAGGATCTAGAGGTCTTAGTAGATTGCAAGCCAAACAAGAGTCAACGGTGTGACCCAGCATTATAAAATGCAATCACAGGCTGCAGTAATGGTTGTGTAAGGTCTACATCACTCAATAGTATTGATAGCAATCGTACCACTCTATTCTGATTTCGTTAAGACCTCTTCTGGAGAGCTGTGTTCGCCCTGGAAAACTCACACTAAAAACAATTTATATCAACAACTCTGTGCATGATCTGAGAGCAACCAAGCTGGGAAAGGGTCTTGAAACCAAGGCTTATTTGAAATAGTTGAGAGAGTTGAGCATATTTAGCCTGGAGAAAACAAAGAGCTATCGAATAGCTATCTTAAAATATTTCAAGGGCTGTCACATGAAAGATGAAGCAAGCTTGGTTTTGGGGTGGGTTATTTGTTTCGTTTTGTTACTCCAAAGGGTAGGATCTGAACCAATAGATTCAAATTAAACGACAGGTAAGTCTCACAAACTACTAGGAAGAATTTCCTGGTAATATGAGCCACTCAGGGATAGAATATCCTGCCTTGAAGGTGTGGCCTCTCTTTTAGTGATTAGATAGTCATTTATCAGGATGCTTTAGTTGTGGGTTCCTGCGCTGGCAAATAGTTGGGCTTGATAGCCCCAAAGATCCCCTCCAACTGGAGTTTTATGATTTCTTGGAGGTCATTTGAGACTTGGAAGGTTGGCGCTACTGGGATACTTGTTTGGTTTGCTTTTTTGTTTTTTCCCAGATAGGATGATGTTCATACATAGCTAGCCAGTCAAAGTTTGTTAGTCACAAGTGCTAGAGGTAAGATGACCCTAAAAATTAAATAAATAAATTTTTAAAAAAGCAAAGTGTGCTGCTTATGTACTGCCCCATAGTGCTTCAAGCACTCTCTGGGTGGTTTACAAGTTAATTATGCAGGCTACACATTCCCCCCCCCCCCCAGCGAGCTGGGTACTCATTTTACCGACCTTGGAAGGATAGAAGGCTGAGTCAACCTTGAGCTGGCTACCTGGGATAGTATAGGTCAAATTCTCCTTGCTAAATATCAAGACTCTATAAAAATAAACAGTTTCAGCCATCAGGACATACTTGCTTGGCAGATAAGGAAAGACTTTTATTCTATTTTCTGAAGCTTCTTTTGAAGATAATGTTCAAAAAAACATGGAAGGCTTTCAAAGCTTTTATTTATTATAGTAGTTTAAATTATCAAATACACAGCACAAGAGGATCATAACAAAAAAGATATCTCATGATAAGCAGTACAGAAGAAAGTCAAAGCCCCCACGCATTTATGAAGCTCACTATGTGGTGTGGTGCACGTTACAAGCTCTGAAACTCACCACTCCTTTAGAATAATATTTTCCCATCCAGATGTTGCTGAAATGTTACTCCTTCACACCATGATATTGGCCAAGCCAGCCATTAGATTTGGAGTTCAACAACATCTAGAAGGCCGTACGTTCCTCCACTGTGTTTCAGAATCTCAGGTTCAGTTGTGAAGATAAGCCATGATAACTCCATGTGTGCCGCCAAGAACTCCCTGGAGAAAGCATGAAAGCAATAAAATAAGAGAAGGAGAAATAAGACACAGGTAATTTGGATGATGAATAGTATAGGTCAAATTCTCCTTGCTAAATATCAAGCGATTTGTGGGTAAACCTGTTATTGCCCAAAATATAAATTTTCTATAGCAAAACCACACAACGTTTTGTTATTGCATTTGTGGTCAGCGCAGCAACTGGTAATGAAGATCTTAGAACAAATATCCTTAGGGGGAAGAATACGCTTACAGGACCAATAACAGTTATAACATGTGAATAACTCTGACAATCAATCAATACTAACCTTTCTTTGCCGCCTGAGACCTTCAGAAGTAACCGACAATTCTGGGTTAAACAAATATGTGAATGTGCTTAGATAGAATTGAACTGATGATGTTTGCATCATTAATGCTAAAAAGCTCTTAATATATTTGAAGATCTACAAAATGTATAGTTTGTACTTTTAAACAATTCTGCAGTAAATTCACTGAGATGCTTTTTGTGCCTTCATCATTGTATGTGAAAGACACATCCTATTCTCAAAAACATAGTTTCTAAATGTTTGCAACTTATTTCAAATCCATTGTTCAAGTTGCATTTACTAAAATAGTAATAGGGTTTGTTGTGAGGTAGCTTGTCTGTATTTTGTTTGCTGAGGTGGTTCAGCTGTTGTTGGCTTGTGCCCAGTTCTCTTTTTAGCTGGTTTCCTGTTTAACGTTGGTTATTTAATTGCATGTTAGGAGTTCAGCCTATGAACTGGTGCCTACTAAGTTCTGGGGATTGTTGGTTTGTGTGATTCAGAATAACTTATTTTCCAACAGCATAAACCTGTTTTTATATTTCAATATAGATTTTGGGGGATGGAAAGCAACACGAGGCAGAAAAAAAGACAACAGCATATATAATATTTGATATTATTGAATCTTATTCCTCTAACACCTCTTTTATCCTTACAACAATTCTGTGAAGCAGGCCATAGTGGGCAACAGGACCTGGCCTGTGGTCACCCACTGAGATGAACGGCCAGCTTGAATGTTGACCTTCCTAGTCAAAATATGGCACTGACAACACCACATTAGCTCTAAAATATGAGTTGTTTCCCTTTCTGTTTTTATTGCAAATGAACTGAATAAACATGTTTGTAAAGCTTTTGTAAAAAAACACAAAAAAAAAGTCTAATGCTATTGCAAAGATAATGATGGGGCAGCTGTCTTTTGGTGCCTTTTGCTTTCTTTTTCCTTTCCCTCATTGTCTATAGTGTAATTTGAGCAGAATGGAGGTTTTATGATCTAAAAATGTCAGAGAACCTTTGAAAAATTATGATCTGTTTGGTTTTAGATTGTAATCCATCTGTTAAAACCAGCGGATTGCACTAACTGAATTTAGATGTGGGTTGTTTTGACTATACTCAAGGATTATCAATTCAGCACAGTTCATAATTAGCAGAAGAAAAACTAGTGTGGGAACATGATTGATAGAGCTGTATTACTCTGTATAATAATAATAACAGTGTGTCGTCAAGTCAATTTGTGACCCTTTTCGCAGTTATCCAGGTAGAGAGTGTTGGAGTTTTTGCAACTTCGCATGCTGCCTTTAGTAGGTTTGGTGAGAGGGCCCTTTCTGGGCTGGGGTGACTGTTAATCTATCCAGCACTAACCTATGGTTCCTTCCCTGCCTCTGAATTCATAAAGAGCTCCAGCTCTCTGCTCTGCGGTTCCTTTCTCTCTCTCTCTCTAGTCTGATGAAGTATGTTGCTGAAAGCAGGCATATTTTATTCTTTCTCCTACAAAATGTCTCAGAGTGAGTTACTGAGACCTTAAGTGCCAGTTAATGAGAAAAGGGGTGGACTACTTTGGGGAGATTGACGCTATTTTTCTCTGTGAATCCCTGCACTCCTGCTACTTAGCTAAAGGAATTTAAGCAAAAACTTAAAAACTCTTCAGCAGATAATACTCAGAAGTAGTTTACCATTCCCTTCTTCTGGAGGCACCCTGGGACTGTGCAGCTTGCCCAAGGTCACACAGGCTGGCTGTACTCACAGAAGGCACAGTGGGGAATCAAACTCCCAACCTCTGGCTCCACAGCCTGTACCTAAACCACTGAGCTATCCAGCCAGCTATTACCCTATTTAAGTTTTATAAATTGTCCTACAATTTATAGCTAGAATGGTCACGTTAAGAACAGAGGGTATGAGAAAAGGAAGCCAAACAGACAAGGGAAATTCCAAGTGCAAATACATTCAGACTTCTGGTTGAAGTAATGAGTAATAATTAGTCATTATTAAGTAAGACATATTATCTGATTGTTTATGTTTCAATTAAATGTTGCAGTGTGTTTAAATTGATAGTTTAAGGAAACACATCGTTTTATTATTTTACAATGCAGCTGTAGTAGATTTCAGTGCCAAATGTACAGCTGTTGCTGGACAAGAAAGACTATCATAAATCTTGCCAAATCTGAGAGAGACTGCAGT
This sequence comes from Intellagama lesueurii, assembly GCA_037013535.1. Classification (NCBI taxonomy): domain Eukaryota; kingdom Metazoa; phylum Chordata; class Lepidosauria; order Squamata; family Agamidae; genus Intellagama; species Intellagama lesueurii. The sequence continues at coordinate 26,820,940 of JBAJHW010000001.1, forward strand.
TGGGGATCTCAAGATTGGAACACACAAGGTAAAAGTAGTTTCCTGTGTTCCTTCACATATTCCTGCCCTGCTTTGGTCCTAATCCAGCAATATTTCGTCATAACTGACCACAGCTTGGTACCTACCGTGTTTCCGTGAAAATAAGGCAGGGTCTTATATTAATTTTTGCTCCAAAAATGCATTAGGGCTTATTTTCAGGGGATGTTTTATTTTTTTCATGTACAACAATCTACATTTATTAAAATACAGTGATGCCATCTTCTTCTGGTTACTGCACAATGGTGGAGGTCGGGGTGTCACTTAACTGGGGCTTATTTTGGGGGTAGGGCTTATATTACCAGCATCCTGAAAAATCATACTAGGGCTTATTTACAGGTTAGGTCTTATTTTTGGGGAAACAGGGTAGCTATCTAAAGGACTACCTATCTCATCATGAACCTGCCCAGGCATGAAGAGCTGCACATATAACATGCTGCCTTCAGAATACCAGCCCCTCTGCAGGCCCACTTGATGGGCACATAGGAAGGGGGCACTCCTGTGTTGAGTATACTCCTCTTTTAGGAAGGTTGTAAACATGCAAACTGGCCTTTTATTACCATGTTAATTTTTGTACTGATCATGGTTTTACCATCTAGTTTGTTTTTAATCTGTTTTAATATTTAACTACCTTGAGCACACTTTTTGACTCAAAAGGTAGGACAGAAAGCTAATAAAATAAAGATGTGTCCAATTTAAGTACAATTCCCAGTTCCAGTTTAAGGACAATTACCTTTGATAGGACTTGGTCAGGTTTACTTTTGCAATACAGGAGCCATTGACTGTGTTACTGTTTGGCACTGATGGGAAAAGTCTTGTGGATCACACTCGGCTAAAACTCATACATGAGAGTTCTTTCTACATAGTTATTTCTTTGTCTATGGAGTCCAGAATAGCAAGATTTGGACAACTTTTCCAAGTACCTTTTTAGGAATAGGAACAGTTGTGTGGCTTTTCGAAGTCAACATTTTTCAGCATCAGTTGATTAGCACCCTCACCCAAACTAGAAATAATGTTGATATACTAAGAGCAATCTCAGTAATCTAAACATCGATCTTGAATCCAAACAATAGTAATTAAAAAGTCCCTTGATCTGAATTTTATATATCAACTAACAGCAATTACCAATTATCTGACAATTAATTGTAATTTGTATTTAGTAATAGTACAAGGACGTCAAATCTGTGACAATTATGCACTCCTTATGTTTCCATGCTTAAATTTTTTAACAAGCTACAAGTTGCTCTACAGCATGATGTAAACCTCTACTCAGAAGTAATACCTGTTGAATTCAATGGGATTAACTCCCAGGTAAGTGTGTATAGGTTATAGCCTTCATCTTATAGATGGATATGAAAAGACTATGGATTTTGTTGTTGGATTTCACTAGACTTGTCTTCATCATTTTCTTCCCTGCAGGTTTTTAAAAGTGACAACACTGGTGTGAAGAAAATAGAGAAATCATGAAATGGTAGATTAAAATTATGTCTGCACGGCCAGATCTTGTATGGTCATTGACTGCACAACATGGAGAACCTTTCAGGAGACATGGACAATAATACTCTGAATTGCTCTATTAATCACAACATACACCAGACATTATCACCAGTAATATATATACTTGTCTTTATAGTAGGGCTCCCAGCCAACTGTCTCTCCTTGTACTATGCCTACTTGCAAGTCAAGGTCAAGAATGAACTGGGAATCTACCTTTTCAATTTAACTGTAGCAGACTTGCTTTATATTTTCTCCCTGCCTTTTTGGCTCCAATATGTTTTGCAGCATGACAACTGGACCTATGATGAACTGTTGTGCAAGATCTGTGGCATCCTTCTGTACGAAAATATCTACATCAGTGTGGCCTTCCTCTGCTGCATCTCAATTGACCGTTACCTGGCCGTAGTGTACCCTTTTCGCTTCCATCAGTGTCGGACAATGAAAGCTGCTATTATAGTGAGCATTGCCATCTGGACCAAAGAAATCCTGACTTCCTGGATAATTTTTAGACACGGTGAAGTCAGTAAAGATGCAGAGAGCCATGTAGTCTGCTTTGAGCATTATCCCATAAAAAGCTGGGAACACAACATAAATTTTTACCGTTTCACTGCTGGTTTCCTATTTCCATTTTCTTTGCTCCTTTTTTCATACTATGGCATTCTGCGAGTTGTCCACAAGAGCCATGGCACCCAGACAAAGAAGAAGATTCAGATTAAACGTCTGGTTTCAAGCACAATTTCCATTTTCCTGATTTGTTTTGGACCTTATCATGTTCTATTGTTGATACGCAGCCTCTTTGAGAGAAGTTGTGAATTTGCTGTCAGAATCTTTAATATTTACCATATTTCACTTTTGCTGACCACTTTTAACTGTGTTGCAGACCCAGTATTGTATTGCTTTTCTAGTGAGAACACCTACCAGGATTTTGCTAAAATAGGAAACACCTGCTTAAAGTGTCTGAGATGTGGACAGATAGAAACCAAGGAATCCTATCCAATGAGTACTCCAGAAACTGTCAAGAAAATCAGAGACCAAACTGATCTAGATCCAAAGTTGTTAAATAAACTACATGTTGTTCAAGTAATAGAGGAACAATCACCTGACACTTTTCCTAAAGGAAGAATGATGTAAATGATGTAAAGTCTCCATCGATGTATTTGCTCACTTCCCTTTTTTAGGGTATAAATGTATAGGAATTAAGGCATTCTACAGTTAAAAATACCCCCAACTGTGCTATACTGACATTTTTTCCTCATGGGGAATTCCTTGCTTCCTGTAAAGTCATTCAGTAATTACAAATAAAACAGGCTAGTTATCATTTGCAGTTGATTATCACTATGCATATTAGCTCCAGTCATGGAGCACCTACTATTCTGTTTTCTTATAGAACTTGTGGAAATAAAGGTATTACTATTCTGCATATGTTTTATACTCTGCAAGTGACAAAGCATAACTTGAGAGTTGACTGTTTTTATTTCAAAAAGTAAACCACAGTACATGCTTAAAAACACACATTTGTCTATGGCGTATCATGTATATCAATCTGTGTATTTTAGACTTCTGAAACTGCCGTTTTTAAGTCAGTACCATTTATCATTACCACCTATTAATTATAAAAGCATACATGGAAGAGTTCATAACAAAATGGCACTCTGCAAAGCATGTCAATACCTTTTGTGTTTATTAATTATCTGTGGGCTATTAAATGCATGTGGCAAACAAGCTATAGTACTGCTTGTTTATTTTTAATTTCATTGAAATGTTACAACTGTGAATTCAACCTGGCAATGGCATCCTTCAGTCTTGAGAGGCTATGGTAATGTGCTCTGAATAGAGGTCTTGGAACAGCGTCTAGTGTGGCTGAGAAGGCCAATTCGAGAGTGACAATCCCTTCCACACTGAAGACAAATACAACCTGTCCCCTGTCCAGCTCCCTGATTTTGCTGGTTTCAGGACTGCCTCTTTGCCTCCGCCTGCTGAACAAGTGTCTCTTCAAATTGGGAGAGGCCATGCTGCACTGCCTGCCTCCAGGCTGAGCGCTCAGATGTCAATGCTTCCCATCTGTTGAGGTTCATTCCTAAGGCCTTCAGATCCCACTTGCAGATATCCTTGTATCACAGCTGTGGTCTCCCTCTGGGCCACTTTCCCTGCGCTAATTCTCCATACAGGAGATCTTTTGGAATCCGACCATCAGCCATTCTCACAACATGCCCAAGCCAACATAGATGTCGCTGTTTCAGTAACATATACATGCTAAAAATTCCAGCTCATTCTAGGACTACTCTATTTGGAACTTTGTCCTGCCAGGTGATACCAAAAATGCGTCAGAGACAGCACATATGGAACGTGTTCAACTTCCTCTCCTGCCGTGCACAAAGGGTCCAGGACTCATTGCAGTACAGGAGTGTACTCAGGACACAGGCTCTATAGACCTGAATCTTGGTATATGGAATTCAACTTAAGTCGTGCTTATATGGGATTTAATGTGGATTTAAATAGCAAAAGTGGTAAACAGTGCACTTAATTGACAGTTTAAAAAAGAGATAGAAGGAGATCCAAAGAAGTTTCATATTTTGTTACTGTGAAGACACAAAAAATATAGGTTCAAGTATAGGAATTAAGCTTGATGGAAGAAAAAGTGAATTTGATGAAATGTACAAAAATATGCATCCCAAAAATGAAGTATCTACCACTCTAGAAGCAGACACAACAGTTTGGGAGATGTGGCAAAAACAAAGTCTATCATACTCTATAAGAGGATTAGTTTTGTTTAGTGTAATACTCTATTTATTTAGCAGTTTTATGCTGCAAAGTTCTACTTTGGGTCTCAGTAACAAATCTGTTTTATTTGGCAGTTTATCCTTGCAGTTCTTCCTGCATTCTGCTCTGGCCTTAATATGTGTCTCAGGTCACAGGATGACATTCTTTGCATGCAAAGTAACTGAGTAAGAGCTGATGTTACAACACATGTTTAGCACAGTTGCTGATTTGGCAATGACCATGTATCAGGAACAGCCAAGCATTTAAAATTATGGAAGCCATTTGTGGACTTGACTGCATTCAGCTGCTGCCCAGCAGTAAAAACGCCATTACCTAAAGTATACTGCTATGGACAACATTATTAATTTTCAAAATTAGGTATTGGTGATGATCCATTATTTTGATTTATAATAATTACAATGATTATGTATTCCAGTCTTCATAATTGCATGGTTGGGCTCATCACCATGTTGCTTCTTCCACACTGAAAACTCTCTGTTCAAGACAGAGAGCTCCTCATACTAGTTGATTTGATGGGGCTCTGCAGCTTTTCTCTTTTTCTCCTTAACGGCTTTTTCCTAGTAAGGGAGGGGAAAAAGGAACCCAGAAAAAGGCATGGTAAAACAAGAGACGTTCCCGTTGTAACAATTAGACACATTTATCTCCTGAGATTCTCCAGATGTAAATAATTCAGGATGTAAATAATTAAGGAGGAGGATTTGTGAAACCCCTCTAAAACCTGCTAAATAAGGAAGCATGATAGTATAGTTTAAAAACTCATATGGGATGGCTCTCAAGGCCGAGTCAAGTGTTACAGGTAACCTGTCATGTACAAGAGGAGTATCTAACTGTTAAAACAAGGACTTTTTAAATCTTTGTTGCCAATTAGATTGCTTATCAAGTCTGACTTGAAATAGTTGTAGTTTTAGAAGAGGTAGCCACGTTGGTCTCTGCAAGCAGACCTTTTGTGGACTTGTCCACAAAAGTTCACATTAAAATATAACAGTTTAAGTGCCACAATGTTTTTGTTCTTTTTATTTGTTGTTATTATTTTTTGCCCGTCTGGTTTGAAAGACTGCCTGCATTATGTTTCACCAAATATGATTTCTGTTCCAATGACCGTTTGGACTTTAGCCCACTCTTAAGAATTCACATCAGTATTTAACACAGCAGGATTATGATTCTTATGTGTGATTGCTCAGAAGTGTGCACCAAAATGGGATTTATTTCAACATGCACAGGCTGCAGCCATTGATTATCCATTACTATATTACCACAGGCCAATAATTTTTGCCCAAATGAGAGTAAACATTATTTAAATGCTCATTAACTTGGTGATGTCCAAATATGTTAAAAAATGTACTCAAATTCAGCAATTTACCTGTTCGTATTGTTTTGTTCCGGGGAGGAATGAAGAGGAAAACCTTGATCAGACAAGTGGTACTGTCCTGTTTTGTCTTGGCTGGTAAGAAGAAGGGTATCAAATCGCTGCTGTTGTCATTATGTGCCATAAAGTTCCAACTTACGGTAAATCTATTAATTACTGCCCAAGTCCTGTTGGCAATAGCCCAGCTCAGTTTTTCCTAACCCAAGGCTGTGGTTTCCTTTATTGAGTCCATCTGTCCCTTATTTGGTCCTCTTCTTTTCCTGTTGCTTTCAATTTCTCGCAGCAACACTGTCTTTTCCAACAAGTCCTGTCTTCTCATAATGTGTCCAAAGTACAATAACTTCAGTTCATACATTTATGCTTCCAGGAAAGTTCTGGCTTGATACGATCTAGAACCCACTAATTGTCTTTCCGGTTCATTGTATCTGCAAAGCTCTCCTCCAACACTATGTTTTAAATGAATCAATTTCCCATCATCTTTCTCACTGTTCACCTCTCGCATCTATATGTAGTAAACAGGAATATTATAGCACTGACACACCCTTGCACTTGAGGACATTTTCTAGTTCCTTCACAGGCACCCTTCCAAGTCCCATGGCTACTGCCTTCATTACTGGCTCGAGCGTGAGTGCCTCCTGCAACAAAGTGCAGGGTAAGAACACAGCGAGTTTAGCAGCTGTGCAAGTTCAGCAGCAAGGCAAGAAAGCCAGGACCCCAGATACTGCCTGTCACTTCCCTTGAAAAGAGGTTTGGCAAGCTCTAAACAAATATCAGCATGCAGTCAGACAGACAGCAGTGGGTTGGGGGCACCGAGTGTCATATGTATGACTACATGCCTCTTGGGCAAAAGTCATGGGTGTGTCTTCATTGCGAGGAGTTACAAGAACTCAGGGAACAGGTTCGCTCCTTTGAGGTCTTGGTTGTGGACTGGGAGAAGCGGAGACAGGGAGAGAGGGACCACGGTGAGACTTCCAGTGACCTTCAGGCATCGTCCTACCCACAGATAAGCAGCCCCTCAGCTGCTGGGATTGGAAGTCTCCAGGCTGGAGGACGTCAATCTGGACAAGAGGGAAACCATCCCCTAGAGGGGACCCCTTCTACAGGTTATGGCCCCGTATCCAGTTGCACCAAGGATACTCCTTGTGGAGAGGGGGGAAGGGGGCTTCTGGAAGTGGGAGATTCGATTGTCAGGAACATAAAGCAAGGGGTCTGTGATGGTTGTGAGGACCGCAGGGTGACTTGCCTGCCTGGTGCAAAGGTTGTGGACATCACATCTCGTCTGGATAGGCTGGTAGAGAGTGCTGGGGACGAGGTAGCAGAGGTAGCAGTGGTGGTATATGTTGGCACCAACGACATGGGGAAATGTAGCCGCAAGGTCCTGGAGGCCAAATTTAGGTTGTTAGGGAGGAAGTTCAAAGCCAGGACCTCAAAGGTAGCGTTCTCGGAAGTGCTACCTGTTCTATGTGCAGGGCCAGCTAGGCAGGCGATTTTCACAATGGAGAGAGGTGAAAAGCGGTGTGCCCCAGCAGTCTGTCCTGGGACTGATGCTTTTAAACGTCTTCATAAATGACCTGGAGACAGGGATAAGCAGTGAGGTGGCCAAGTTTGCAGATGACATTAAACTTTTCCAGGTGGTGAAGACCAGAAGGGATTGTGAAGAGCTCCAGAAGGATCTCTCCAAACTGGGAGAATGGGCAGAAAAATGGCAAATGCCAAGAAAATGTAAAGTAATGCACATTGGGCCAAAAAATCAAAACTTTATTGTTATCAGCTAATGGGTTCACTTCTGAGCTCTCTGTGACGGATCAGGAAAGAGATCTTGGTGTGCTGGTAGACAGGTCAATGAAAGTGTAAACCCAGTGTGCGGTGGCAGTGAAGAAGGCCAATTTCAGGCTAGGTATCATTTAAAACGGGATTGAAAATAAAACAGCCAACATTATAATGCTATTGTACAAAACGCTGGTAAGGCCGCACCTGGAGTATTGCACACAATTCTGGTCGCAGCACCTAAAAAAAAGACATAGTGGAACTGGAAAAGGTGCAGAAGAGAGCGACTAAAATGATGACTGGGCTGGGGCACCTCCCTTATGAGGAAAGGCTACAGCGTTTGGGGCTCTTTAGACTAGAGTCCTAGTCCTGGGACGTGGTGGCGCTGCGGGTTAAACCGCAGAAGCCTCTGTGCTGTAAGATCTATAGATCTGCAGCTGTAAGATCGAATCCACGCGACGGAGTGAGCACCCGTCGCTTGTCCCAGCTCCCGCCAACCTAGCGGTTCGAAAGCATGCAAATGCAAGTAGATAAATAGGGACCACCTCGGTGGGAAGGTAACAGCGTTCCGTGTCTAAGTCGCACTGGCCATGTGACCACGGAAGATTGTCTTCGGACAAACGCTGGCTCTATGGCTTGGAAACGGGGATGAGCACCGCCCCCTAGAGTCGAACATGACTGGACAAATTGTCAAGGGGAACCTTTACCTTTAGACTAGAGCAGTGGCGGTGAATCTTTTTGGGTCTTCACCACCCGGAAGTGGCAGTGGAAGGTGGAATCCTGGGCATGGAGGTGCCTCGAGACCCCACTCCGGATCCGCCGCCAGCTGCTCTGGATCCTGGCCCGCCACCAGTCAAAGCGCCAGCACCACGGCTGCAGCTGCCTCCTGAGGTTTGGCTGCACGGGGGTGGGGGGAGTAGCAATCTGGCGATTTATGGCTCTGCGTGCCAGCTGTGGCACGAGTGCCATAGGTTCACCATCGCTGGTCTAGAGAAAATGCGCCTGAGGGGGGACATGATTGAGACATATAGAATTATGCAGGGAACGGATAAAACGGATAGAAGGAAGCTCTTTTCCCTCTCACGCAATACGAAAACCAGGGCACATGCGCTCAGATTGAGTGCTAGGAGAATGAGAACAGACAAAAGAAAATATTTCATTACCCAACGTGTTGTTAGTCTGTGGAACTCCTTGCCACAGGATGTGGTGATGGCATCTGGCCTTGAAAAGGGGATTGGACAGATTTCTGGAGGAAATGTCCATCGCAGGTTACAAGCCATGGTGGGGATGTATAATCTCCAGGCTTAAAAGGAAGGTACTTCAAAATGCCAGATGCAGGGGAGGGGTAACAGGAGACAGGTATCTAGTTGTCTCCTGTGCTCCCAGAGGCATCTAGTGGGAGAAAAGCTGTACTAGATGGGTCCTTGGCCTGATCCAGCAGGTATCTTCTTATGTTCTTATTTTCATGGACTAGGGAGAGAATGGCAAAAGCAGCAGAATGAAATGGTAATTTTCCTTTTTATTGTTTTTGGTGGGAGAAGGGAAAGAACTCCTCCGAGTCTAGTAAGAAGTTTCTGCAGCACACCAAAAAGAGAAAGAGGCACAATAACCCATTAAAAATAAATGAAAAATCACTAAGGAAAAAACTGATATGCTGTTATTATGGTGAGGCTATGGTGTTATTTCACAGCAGAGCAAATCAACATTCAACAAGGCAATTCTAAAAATGGGGGCAGCCAAAACTAAAAAATTATTCATTTCTTCAACAAACCTCTGGTTTATGAACATGGGATATTGTGCTTCTATACCCATGATTCAAAAAGCCAGGAAATGATACAATATTGCTCCACAATATTGTGTCCGCGTTGCCACCAGGAAAACAAATGCCAAATTTTATATACCAAAGGGCAGCCTGAATGTTGACACCACCGATGGCATCAGTCAGGATAGTCTACAGCAGTGGTCCCCAACCTTTTCCGAACCGCGGACTGGTTTAGTGCGCGGGCGGGGGTGTGTGTGGCATGCATGGGGGGGGGTGCGTGCAGGGGGCGTGAGATTTGTCTCTGCGGCCCGGTCCTGCCAAGGCCACGGTCCGGTACTGGGCCAGGGATTGGGGACCCCGGGTCTATAGGATCCCCTCTTCTATTCACTACCATTCACAAAGTGACACGATACAGGCGAAAATCCCAGAAGCTGACTCCTTTTTCTCATCAGTTAACTACTTCTCACCCAAATGCAAAGCAATTTTCAGGACTGTTTTTCAATGTGTGAATGGTGTTGAGCAGAAGAGGGTATCCTGTAGACCGTTCTGATTGCTGCCATTGACAACACCAATGCTAATAGTCAAGAGGGGTCTATATAGGATATCCTCTTGTGCTCTCTACCATTCACATGTGTTGAATAACAGCCCTGACAAGTGCTTTAAGTTTGGGTGAAAAGTGGTTCACTGATGAAAAAAGGAGTCAGCTTCTGGGATTTTCCCCTTTACACAAGAGCTCAAGAGGGTATCCTGCAGACCAGTGGTTCCCAATCTTGGGATCCCAGATGTTGTTGGACAAAAACTCCCAGAAATCCTGGCCAACATGGCTAGCAGTGAAGGGAACCGCTGCTGTAGACCATCTCGACTGCTACCATTGGTGCTGTCAACATTCAGGCTGCCCTTTGTTATGTAAAGATTAGCATCCTCTTCCCTGCTGGCAATGCAGGCACAATATTGTGCAGCAATACCAGACCATTTCCTTATATTTTGCATTGTGAACACAGAAGCACAATATCTCCCATTCAAAACCAATTTTTTTTTAATGAATTTAATCCTCAATAGTTTTTCTAGCATATTCCATTTCTACAGATGCCAGGCTGTGAGAAGATGAAATACAGAGATGTCCATTTGCCCTGAAGTGAGTTACTTTAAATGAATGGTTCATGCATGTAGCTACTTTACACAACAGAATTCTATACCTGTCTTCCACAATTCTATTTTAACATGTACAATTTTCTCTTATGGGTACTTTTCTTTTAAAGCTAACTAAAAACAGACCAGTATCCTACTTTTAGTCCCAACCCAAGCAGACCTTAGCTTGGGGACATAATACATTTCATTTCTGCTCCTAACTTTGCCTAAGTAGAACTGGGCTTCCATTTATGTAACTCTGAACCATAATTTACATCAGTCATATGAAGCCAATGTGTTTGTTTTATCTGTCTGAAATAAGAGGGAAAATAAACAGCTGAATTTCTCTAACAGATTTGAGAAGCTACAGCTGAATTTTTCCCCACATGAGATATGGCAGATGAAGACCCAGATGAATCATGTCTTTACTAAGTAAACCATATTCTGAATGAATTTATTGTTCATGATAAAGGACGCATCAGTACAAGTGGGTTTTAGGAAGATCATTTAGAAAGGCACAATTCTGAAACTACATTGTTCTCCACTGGAATACAATTACAAACTTTGGAGTCAACAGAATCTAATAAGATCATGGTGTGTCACTTACAGTGATGCTATATACAGTGGTGCCTTGACTTACGAACTTAATCCGTCCCAGAAGATGTTCGTAAGTCAAAACGTTCGTAAGTCAAATCAGCATTTCCCATAAGAATGCATTGAAACCCGATTAATCCGTTCTGGCTGTTTTTTGTTCTTATGTCAAGGCACGGTTTGTAAGTCAAAGCATTAGTTCCCATAGGACCTAATGCAAAACCAGTTAATCTGTCCTCTACCACTAGGGGGAGAATTTTTTTTTTAACCTAAGATGACTTAGGTTAAAAAAAAGGGCAGGAAAGGAGGGAGGGAGGGAGCGAACACCTTTTAAACAGAACACCTTTAAAACCAAGCAGCTTTAAACCAAACCAAGCACCTTTTAAACCAATTTTTACATTTTAAAATTACAGTACCAGGCAGTCCAAAGTCCATTTCCCGCTTTCCCTGCATTTTGTTCGTAAGTCAAAGCTCCGTTCGCAAGTCAAAGCAAAATTTTGCGAACGGAGCTGTTCGTAAGTCAAAATGTTCGTACATCGGGGCGTTTGTGAGTCAAGGCACCACTGTAATTGGGGGTCTAGCAGTGTTATGCAATGCTATACATTTATAGGTGTTACATTGTTACACATGTCTTTAGGAATGACCAATATTTCATGACTTGTTCAAGGAGGGCTATTTCAGGGTTTCCTCCAGCAGCCTCTCCAGTATAAGTGAATGGGCAGTGTAGAATGGCAGACCGTCCACTTCCAATTCTAAACTGGCGGTTAGTCCACTACGGACTTGGTTCTGCTGCAGTATGTTCAGCAACTTTTCTTCCTAAACAGTAAATTAGACAATGTTTGATCAAATACAAGATTTAGAGACTATTAAAGGAAAGCATGCTATTCTCTTAAGGTTCCAGTCATTATTTTTTATGAACATTACTAAAACAGGAGCAGAGATAGCTCAACACAGTCTGTGCAACCTGTGTGCTCTCCTAACATCATGCAATTTCTGTTGACACTCATGGTGATGGAGTATTTTTAAGAGGGAAAACTCATTTAATTGGACTGTTAAAAGAAAAACCCTATTCAAATAAAAACTAATTGGCTCCAATTAATTCAAATAAAAACTTGTCCAAGTCAATTGTATACTATCCCGACCTATGAGAGCTCTTGCAATACTTTATAATTATGGTATGCGAGATGATTTAATTTAAAAAGAGGATTAATTTCAGTAATTTATAAGAATATTGTAAATGATGAATATAGCAATTATATGGGAGTTAACACAGTTTGGGGGAAAACTTAAATATTAATATATCAGAAGACTCTTGGGCAAAAATATGGATTACTTAGCCATAGATTACATGGATTACATAATCAGTATTGGCCAAGTCCAAGGAAATGGTATTGAAAACAGTTCACAGATGGAAATTGTGCTCACAAAATGTCATAAAATTAATAAGATATCAGATTTGTGTTGGATAAATTATGTCTTGAAAGAATAACTGGAATATATGTGGGTCTCTTGTCCAAAAGTCAAGTTATTCTAGCATGAGCAGGTTAACACAGCAAAAGATAGTCCCTAATATAATTTGATATTGTTCTCATTATTTGCTAGAGAGAATGAGAATGTATCTAATAAGAGTTGGTGACGATCCTTGTAGGAGTGGCAAGAACTGAAATTGCTAGGGTTTGGAAAAATGCTCAAGGACTCTCCTTTTAAAGATATTTGAATAAGGCATGGGTAGTAGCTCTGATGGAGAAACTGACTACTCTCTTTAGACTGCTCAGAGGAGAAATAAACAAAGATAATTTCATTAACATTTGGTACCCTTTGCTGGTTTTTGGTTTGGATCTAAATGGGAAGGATGAGGTTTTGAAAACTTGGCTGGAGTACTGGCCTGCTATCATTTAAGCTTGGGTCCCCTTATTGGCAGAAAGGTGGCCTATAAATAAAATAAAATAAAATAAATTCAACAAAATGCATGCATTAATGGAATGTGAGGATGGACTATATTATTCATAGAGATAAATGTACTGTTGTATGTGTGATTGTATGAATAATGGATTATACAGATTGTATAGATCTTTAATAGTTTTTTTTCAAGATGTGTCAATAAACGTTTTAAAAAATTACAATTGAGTAGTGTGGAGTGTCACATGTGCCTCAAGAGAGCCTTAAAAGAAAGAACTAAGCTACCTTGCCAAATTCTTTTTGTCAAAAACATGTTTATAGAATTAATTACAAGTTATGCAGTTATATAATGACATATTTTCCAGCAAAGAATCGGGGTATAGACGGATTGTGGACTAAGAGGATACTGTGACACAAAAGAGCAAAATAAATTAGTATTTTAATCATAGCAAAACCAGTAAAGCACAGTGTACTGGAGAAGATAAAAAGAATGGGTGGGACTTCAAAGAGTAATTTTTGATTTGGATATTAAAAAATCAGTTGTTGGTAGTACAAAATTAATTTTGCCTAATCTTGTTTCTATCAGAAGAAATGCAAAAGAGTTTGGAGTGACAAGGAAGTGGGTCTCTCCAAGTGGCATATAATTGCATGTATGTAATTTGGTGCAGGATTAATTATTATTTATTTATTATTTTTATTTATTACATTTTTAGCCCACCCATCTAGTCATATAGACTACTCTGGGCGGGTAACAACATAACATATAACAATTTACAATTTAAATTGTTAATTTAAGATTAAGCTTTAGAGTCATGAAAATCAATTGCTGCTAATTTAGCAGGCCACCTAATTTATCTAGTACAGGTATGGAACAATTTTGCCACTGAATTCCAAGGGGAGTATACTTTATACTTTCATATACTTTAAGTGGACCCTAGCTTGTTCGTTCATATCTCCTCCCTTTCATATTCTAGCCTCTCTTCATTGTTACTATATTGCTATGAAATCAGAATGGTGCAAGAAAGAGCCTCAGTAATTAAGGGTAGCTTCTGAACACTTGACACTGAAATTATGGTGTCATGTTTCAACACTGTAAACAACATTACTGTGAAATCTGTTGTAGCTTAATGTTAATTTCAGAATGTACTGAAAGCAGTTTCACGCAGAATGATTCCCAAGATACTGCTTGTTTCCCAGTAACAGTAATTATATAGTAAAAAGACACTTTAAAGTTTTAGTGCAAAAATCTTTGTAGTTAATGTGAGCAGCTCTGCACAAAATTTTCCTGAAAAGATGGTTCTTATTCTGAACTCTAAATATGAATAGTGAATTTGTATTCCCGATCAGAAAAAAAGTAGACTTTGTTTGAAAAGGAAACAAAAATTCCATGCAATTTCTGTGAGGGGCCAAATATTTTTTTCAAATATATGTATCTCTGCTATGTTGGCGAAATGCCCATTTGAGATAATTTTACAGTTACAATTATCATCCTTATGTATCCTGAAGGTGCTACTTCAGAATACAGTTACAATTACAGTATCAATTATCATCCTTATTCTTTATGTGAATACATAAAGATTGTGCAGCAACCAGAAGATGACATGACTGTATTTGAATAAATGTAGATGGTAATCTCTATGTGGGACAGGAAGCAACAGTTAGAACTGGATATGGAACAACTGATTGGTTCAAAATTGGGAAAGGAGGACGACAAGGCTGTATATTATCTCCCTGCTTATTTAACTTATATGCAGAATACATCATGCGAAAGGCTGGACTGGATGAATCCCAAGCCAGAATTAAGATTGCCGGAAGAAATATCAACAACCTCCGATATGCAGATGATACCACTCTGATGGCAGAAAGTGAGGAGGAATGAAAGAACCTCGTAATGAGGGTGAAAGAGGAGAGCGCCAAAAATGGTCTGAAGCTCAACATCAAAAAAACTAAGATCATGGCCACTGGTCCCATCACCTCGTGGCAAATAGAAGGGGAAGATATGGAGGCAGTGACAGATTTTACTTTCTTGGGCTCCATGATCACTGCAGATGGTGACAGCAGCCACGAAATTAAAAGACGCCTGCTTCTTGGGAGGAAAGCGATGACAAACCTAGACAGCATCTTAAAAAGCAGAGACATCACCTTGCCGACAAAGGTCCGCATAGTCAAATCTATGGTTTTTCCAGTAGCGATGTACGGAAGTGAGAGCTGGACCATAAAGAAGGCTGACCGCCAAAGAATTGATGCTTTTGAACTGTGGTGCTGGAGGAGACTCTTGAGAGTCCCCTGGACTGCAAAGAGAACAAACCTATCCATTTTGAAGGAAATCAACCCTGAGTGCTCACTGGAAGGACAGATCCTGAAGCTGAGGCTCCAATACTTTGGCCATCTCATGAGAAGAGAAATCTTCCTGGAAAAGCCCCTGATGTTGGGAAAGTGTGAAGGCAAGAGGAGAAGGGGACGACAGAGGATGAGATGGTTGGACAGTGTCATCGAAGAGACGAACATGAATTTGACCCAACTCCGGGAGGCAGTGGAAGACAGGAGGGCCTGGCGTGCTCTGGTCCATGGGGTCACGAAGAGTCTGACACGACGAGTCGGACACGACTTAACGACTAAACAACAACAACAAAGATGGTTGTACATGAAAAAAATAAAACTTCCCCTGGAAATAAGCCCTTATGCGGGTTTTTTTGGAGGAAAAATTAATATAAGACCCTGTCTTATTTTTGGGGAAACACGGTAGTCACATATTCTCTGTAACTGTTATAATGTCTACATATGACTTTGGATTAAAGTAGAACAAGTGCCTACATGGGAGAGGTTCCATATACCATGACAATGTTTTGTATTTTATTCCAGAAAAATACCTTAGCCACAGAGGGTAATGCTGATGCCCAGTCCACTTTTTTGGACAATCTGGAAAATCCAACAGCTTTTCTCAGATAGCGATCATGTATTTCACATGTATTGAGAATATACAGTGCACAAGCCACAGCATAACCTCCCCAGTTAGAAACTCCTGTAAGATAAAAGTGCCATAAAAACAGAATTTAAGTTTAAACACCTATGGTAAACTTCTGTGAAACTTCCTTCTGAGGCTAGCTAGGCTGGTTCCTTCCCTGCTCTCCTGCCAGTGGCAAGGAAATATCTTTATACTTTAGCTATTAGCTGGCTATTGAGGAAGGCTCTTTTAGTGGATGCAGAATGTGTGTGCATATTTTTTTTATTGTTGAGTTTTATTTCTAAATATGCTTTAATTCTGTGCTTATCTTTGATAATTTAATTGATTGTGTTTTAATACAACATTGCATTTTTGGTTTGTTATTGGTTTATCACTGAGAGAGATATAAATGAGGCAAATAAATAATAAACATATATAGTACTCAAATATACACCAGCCAAAGGATTGCCAGTTTTTTTCTAGCAAGAATCCAGTGTCACAGATTCCTGTATGACAAAGGAAAATCTAGAATGTGTAGATTCCTTATCACCTCTTCAACATCATTTCCACGATAAAAATGTAGTTTGCAATCCTGATTTGGAGGGTTTCCTCTACAGTATAACATTCTGAACATAGTAATTAACTATGGTTCAATTAGTCCAGGAAATAACATATTTAACAATGGATTCAATGAAGTGAAGATGTAATGCAAGCCTGTAGTTTGTTCCCAGATTTCCAAAACATGGGCAAAATCCTCTTCTCTTCCTCATTTGTGTAAGGCCAAATTTGTAAATCTTTCTCTTCTTCTGGCAGGATCTCCTTTGTCCGAACAGGCAAGTACTGTTTGTGACGTCTGTCATGCTACCATTCATCTGAATGGTTGTGCAAAGAGCAGCATGCTGGAGGGGGAAGGGATAACTGTCCTTATGTTCACATAAAACCTGAATAGATTTTGGCCACGGTTAAGAGTTTGGTTCCTCCTGATCACCATTCCCTCCAGATATCTTATATCCATTTATCTAGACAGCACAGATAATAGCCATTAATGAAGACAGCTGTAAGCCAAAACATTTTGAGGGATGCAGAATTGTTTGAATGTATGCAGTGATGGCTCTCCCCTTCCAATGCCTCTACTTTTAAGTTTGTAAAGGATAGTCATATAGTTGTAGGATAAGATTGTCCAAAGTCCTGTTGCTTAGTTATGCCCACAGAAGGCAAACAATGTAACTCACAGCAGCTTCTTAATGGCAATTAACGAGTCTCTGCTTGGATTGTCAGGCACATTCTAAACCCGTGGTTATTATAGTAGAATGACTGTGACATGAAATGCACTGCCTATGATTCACTGGATCAAAGTACAACCCATATTATATACAGCCAAATTGCATCCAGATTAGTTCTGTTTTGTTTTGTTCTTGGAAGAAAAAGAATACTGACTATGTCACAATGTTCAGCAAGAAAAGTTAATATCCAGCAGAAGTGTTTCATTTTAATACAGTTGTTTTTCTTGTTCTTACCTGCAACTACTGCAAAATCAGCTTCCACATCACAAGCTATGACATCTCCATTTGCAATGTATTTCTTTACAGCTTCTTTTACTTTTCCCATACCCAATTCATTTCCTCCATCCCCGATGCCTAAATTAAAGTGGATAAGTTAGCATGAAATAACACATTAGTTCATAAGTGTAAAGTTAATAAAACATGTTGTAGCGTTCTCCTTTAAATGTGGTCATGGCTCAGGTTTAGTTAGAGTGAGTCATGCATATTTATGTTGCTGAGAGGCGGAGCCAAGGGGCAGAGTATAAGAGGCAGAGCCTGAGGGGGAAAAAGATCAGATCAGAGTTTTGGAAGGAGTTTGATTAGAGAGTTCAGAGATTTATGTGATTGTGATTAGACTGATGAAAATATAGTAGATCTGAGAAGTGATTGAC
This sequence comes from Intellagama lesueurii, assembly GCA_037013535.1. Taxonomy (NCBI): domain Eukaryota; kingdom Metazoa; phylum Chordata; class Lepidosauria; order Squamata; family Agamidae; genus Intellagama; species Intellagama lesueurii. The sequence continues at coordinate 26,838,644 of JBAJHW010000001.1, forward strand.
CAGTGACTGGAAGGGAGAAGGAATAGAACTGAATATTATAATACTGAAACAAATAAGCAAATAAACTAAAGATCTTTCTATTTCATTAAAGAGTGGACCTGATTCTTTCTAAAGGAGTTATGGGGATCTAGGGATCTCCTGGTGGCAGCAGTGGAAGAAAGGAAAGAGTTCAGTTTTGCCCTGGTGTGCTCTGAGGTCTGAGTCTAGGTGGACAGACCAAGGCACGAGTGGGTCCAACGCCACATAGGTTCCAGAGGTGTGGGATCCAAAAAGGGTCAAATCGCGACATTGGTGTCCAGCGGCGGGATACGAAGTAATCCAGTGAAGCCTATTGAAATAATCCAGTGAAACCTATTGAAGTAATCCAGTGAAGCCTTTATAAAAGAGTTTATTGAGTCAAGGGTACCTTTTAGACAGGATCTGTGGCAATGAGGTTTGGTTCCTGCTAGAGCTTTTGGGAAAAGCTTAGTAGCGGGGCCTCAGAACCCAGATCAGGGGGGTCTAAGATAGGGAATGACTCTGTGAGGAAATTTCTGAGTTTTACCTCAGGATCTGAGGATCAGAGGGCTTACTGTAAAATCCCAGGCTCTGAGATAGGAGAGCGCTGTGGATAAGGCAGAAGCCAGGTCATAGCAGATCTGAGGGAGAGAACCTAAGGAAAAGGCTTGAATTCTCTGAGAGGGAATTTCTGAGTTTACCTCAGGATCTGAGGATCAGAGGGCTTGCTGTGAAATCCCAGGCTCTGAGATAGGAGAGCGCTGTGGATAAGGCAGAAGCCAGGTCATAGCAGATCTGAGGGAAAGTACTAAAAGAAAAGGCTTAAAATAAATTTATATCAGTAACTGGAAGTAAAATTAAAAAAAAACAACAGGTCCTTTTAAAAATTTGTGAACGCTGCTCTAATCACCCCAGAAAGAAAAGATGCCTCCCAAACGTGCCACAAGGGGGAGTCCTGAGTCTGAAGAGTTACCTCAGGAATTGGAGGGAAATAAGGAATTAAGCCCTCAAGAATTTGAGAAATGGAAACTGGAACGGGAATTTAAATTTAAGGAACTACAGCTCAGAGCTGAGCAGGAGGCCAGACAATTTGAGCAGGAGGAGAGAAAAAGGGAAATGGATTTTCAACTACAGATGAGACAGCTAGAGATTTCTGCTCTAAACAATAATCTTAATAATAACAACAGTGTGGGAGGTGGAATCCTGTCAAAGATAGATTTGAAGAAGTTTCCCCAGTACAAAAGAGGGGACTGTCCTGAATCCTTCCTCATTGGTTTTGAACGCACCTGCAATGACTTTGAAATCAGAAATGAAGATAGAATGATGGTTTTAAGAGCACAGGTTAGCGGAGATCTGGCAGAAATATATGCCCAGATGAATCCCGAGAAGGCAAGAGATTTTGAGGCATATAAAAAGATGGTTTATTCAAGATTTTGTCTGAACTCTGAACACCTGAGGCGGAAATTTCGCTCTCTCTCTAAAAAGCAGGATGAATCGTACTCTCAGTTGGGAGCTAGATTGGCGCAGACTCTGGATAAGTGGATTGAAAGAGAGGAGATCACTTCTTTAGAACAGTTGAAGGATTTAATTGGGCTAGAACAGTTTTACTCCCTATTACCTGGAGAACTACGGTATTTAGTAAGGGACAAGAATCCTAAAAATTTATGGGAAGCGGGAGAACAAACTGATTTGATTAATGCTTACAGGAACCCTAGATTTTCAGAGCTGAGAGTAAATAAACCAAACTGGGACAATAACTATAAAAAGCCTTTTAATAAAAATTACCTCAGCAGGAATCCTGAGAGAGAAGGTCAGGGCGGGACTTCCCCAAAGTTGCCAAGGGCTAGCCCGCCAAAAACATCAAACCCTGAAGCACGGTTCACCAAAGTACCTCAGAATGACAAAAGGAATTTTAAATGTTTTAACTGTGGGCAACCAGGCCACTTACAATTCCAGTGTAGGCAACCATACCCCAACTTGGAGAGAAATGATTCACTAACCAAAAAGGTGTATTGTGTCAAGCAAGTGGAATCAGGGGAGGAAAATAGTAGACAGAGACCTGATCCCATAACCACCACCACTTCTACTGACCATGAGGAGGAAGATATTCCTATAGCCCAAGTAGTCCATTGTTTCTATATCAGCAATGACCAGACTCTTCTTAGAAACGCAGGTGAAGAGATAGTTGTGAAAGGAAAGAAGTACATTGCAATAAGAGATACAGGATCTCAAATCTCCATTGTCCATTCCGATTTAGTAGCCCAGGATGACATTATTCCTGGCAAAGAAATGTCTTTAAAGGGAATTGGGAAGGAAACCGTAGTTTTAAAAGTGGCTGAGATACCAGTAGAATACCAGAATTGGTCTGGAAAGTGGCAAGTAGCTGTGCCAGATGAAATACCAGCAGCTTTTCTCCTTGGTTGGGATTTAATAGAGCATGTCAAGAGTGCGTTAGTGCTTACCCGCTCAAAGGGGGGTCAAAACTCACCCTCTGCAGCTCAAACCGATACTGTAGCAGAGAGAGGCCTAGGAGCGGTTACCGTGGCAACCCAGCTTGATGATAGGGCTGAGGCAGAACTCATGCTACTACAGAATCCCAAAACAAATAACAATTTTGCCCAGGAGCAGAAGGAGGACATTAGCTTGGGAGTTTGCTTTGAAGCTGCCAGGACTCCCATTGTACTGTCTCCTGAGTGCCCTGAGAGCTTTAGCTTAACCAAAAACCTTCTGTACAGGGAAACGTTAGCTACTCCATACCGAGGAAAAGGGGAACCCCGAAAGCAATTAGTGGTCCCTAGTAAATACAGGGAGAAAATCATTAATCAAGCTCACAGCAGTTTATTTGGAGCTCACATGGGGATCACCAGAACCAAAAGACGGGTTGGCCAGAACTTCTTTTGGCCAGGTATGGGCAAACAGATTACTTGTTTCTGTAAAACGTGTGATGTCTGTCAGAGACGAGGGACTGGGCAGGACAGGACCAAAGCCAGAAAGAACTTAAGGGCTGCCCAGACTAAGCAGAAGACCTGGTATGACAAGAAAGCCCGTGAAAGAACTTTTGGGCCTGAAGATGAAGTTCTTTTGCTTAGGCCAGTCAAAGGTCACAAGCTACAATTAGCTTGGGAGGATCCCTATAAAGTAGTGACAAAATTGAACAATGTCAATTATGTGATACAGAAGGAGGAAGGCCCTGATGCCTTAAAGAGGGATGCATCTAAAGATGTTCGGGAGGAGAAGAGGGAACTGCCTACCCTTTCCCTAGCTGAGCAAGTGAAGCCCCGAGCCAGACTTAAAGATGACGTCACTATAAAACGACCAGCAGATGACATCCTGTGGACAACCGAGTGGCCGATGACCGCCAGTCGATGGAAAAGGGTGCGGAGGAAGGAGCCAGTGGTCAACAGAGGGACTCCTGAGTGCCAGCAGAGGTGTGTCCAGCTGAAGGAGATGACCACAACCGGACCAGTCCATGGTGCACCAGACTACTACGGAAAAGTGAGAGACTTGGACTTTGCAAATTTTGCCTTTGCAACAGAGACTCAGTTCTTGCCTCGAAAACCCACAACGTTGTCGCAGATGTGCTTTCCAGGAGGCTAGGTGAATGATACCAGGACTTTTATTATAAACTGAAATGGACTATAATTCACAGTTAATTATTTATGTAAAAGTTCAGGATCGTGATTTCTGTATGGTTGTAATTTCTGTAAAATGATAAGGTAATGTATATTATTGATTAGTAGATGAGAAGGTAAAGTATTGTATTGATTATTAAATGATAAGGTAAGGTATTTGGTTGATATTTAGTAAAAATGTGAAAGGTAAAATGTTTTGAGAAACTTAAAAAAAGTTTAAGCAATTGCACCTGTTTGTTCAGGAGGAAAAACGTGTTTCCCCTCCCAAACAAACCTAAGTAAGGGGGGAGGTCTGTAGCGTTCTCCTTTAAATGTGGTCATGGCTCAGGTTTAGTTAGAGTGAGTCATGCATATTTATGTTGCTGAGAGGCGGAGCCAAGGGGCAGAGTATAAGAGGCAGAGCCTGAGGGGGAAAAAGATCAGATCAGAGTTTTGGAAGGAGTTTGATTAGAGAGTTCAGAGATTTATGTGATTGTGATTAGACTGATGAAAATATAGTAGATCTGAGAAGTGATTGACCAGTGACTGGAAGGGAGAAGGAATAGAACTGAATATTATAATACTGAAACAAATAAGCAAATAAAATAAAGATCTTTCTATTTCATTAAAGAGTGGACCTGATTCTTTCTAAAGGAGTTATGGGGATCTAGGGATCTCCTGGTGGCAGCAGTGGAAGAAAGGAAAGAGTTCAGTTTTGCCCTGGTGTGCTCTGAGGTCTGAGTCTAGGTGGACAGACCAAGGCACGAGTGGGTCCAACGCCACATAGGTTCCAGAGGTGTGGGATCCAAAAAGGGTCAAAACGCGACACATGTGATTCTTTGCTTTATTCAGTGTTGTTTTAATGCTTGTATATTTTAGTTCATAACCCTATTAAGCCAAATGACTTATTCTGAAATTACATTTGTTATAGGGAATTTCAGAAAATGGCCTCTATGAAAAATCATGATGCACATATTTTCAGAATTGGACAGAACTGATTCTTAATGTGAAACTTAAATTTAACATAAGGAAAATAAGTAGGTAATTCCTCTCAGCCTATAGTTTAAACATTCTACTCCTGCTCTTATTACATTTTCCTTTTTATTACCCAGTTGTTTAGAATTATGGTCAAGTTCACGACAATACAGGAGTGATGCAGGCATTCTTTTTCACCACTGCCTAATTTAGTTGTACTAATTCTGTTGTTAAAGGACACTTCAACACTCCTCCATGCATTCCATCTGCCAACAGCTCTCCTTTTAGATATGACAGCACAATATTTAAGATGTCACAATTTATATATATACCTTTTCTATTTCTTTTAAAAATGCCCATGCTAATGTGAGACAACTTTTCCAGGCACCCCAGTTAAAGGTTCCGAAGTTAATATAGGCCCACATTTCACTTGAGTAAAATGAGGGCTACAGGCAGTCTTAATCCCCAAGGATTCTGACTTTTTGTCATCATCTGAGTTTAGTGAGCTCCATTCATTCTGCTGTGCCACTGGACTTTCCCCAAGATGAGTAAAAATGGCTATGGTGCTTTTGCCAATATTGAGGGGTAGGCCTCTTACGCTAATCTCACCAACACTCAAAATATCCAAATAAAATAAGCGCAGAAAGATGTGAACGTTTCTCTGCAGGGTGCTGGTACACGTTTGTAGAGACAGACTAGTTAAGAGAACTGGCCTGTAAAAAGATTATAACTAGTAAATCAAACAAGAATTAACAATAATATTAGAAATGTCAGGCTGTAGCATGAAGAGTATTTGAAAGAGATTTCAGCTATGCTTGCTTAGACATAAATGTCTAGTGAAAAAAACAGCATCTGATCCAAATATTTAACAACTGCAAGATGCAAATCAGAGCTAGTGTGGTGTAGTCATGGATACAGTTGTAAGCTAGGACTAAGTGACCTGGGTTCAAATGTCTCCTTGGCTGTGAAAACTCACTGGAAAATGAGCTTTTAGTGATCTATAAAGGTATTGCCTACTCCTCTATTGTACTGTGTAGGGACCACATGGCTCTCCTTGATTTCAACAGAACTATGAAGATAACAGGAATAGCCACCCACCGACCTATACCAACAGGAAGACAGTTGTGAAAGACTCCAAACTGAAGAAACTATTTCTAACCACTAGGTAATACTATTTTGACTTTAATTTGACTTCAGTTGGCTCTACTTAGTGGGTTTAAAAAACTTCCAATTCCTAGATGGGTTTTTTTTTGTGTCACCCTGTTCCCCAAGCCAAACAGAAACTTGTAGTTTCAAAGGAAGGCCATGTAGGAGGGTATATGTATAATGCCTGAGCTTCTTTGTTTGAATGCTGGGGTGTGATTTCCAGTCAACAGCTTCCTTAGTTGTAACTCTAAATTCAAACATCCAATACAGTCTGCGCCTTTCCTAACTTACATCTAAGAAACAAGCCTGGCAAATCCATCTCCCATGAACTTTTGGGAGTCTGCATTCTCTTTACTAATTACAAGACACTGGTGCATGCCTGGAGAACTGGGCATTAATCCATGAAAACTAGCAGACTGTATGGTTTTCTTACTGGTCTATAAAGGCAACGCCTACTTTTGCATCGTACCGTGTAAGGACCACACGGCTCTTTTCAATTCAATGGGAAGGTGGCAATGGTAAACCATTCCTTGAACATCTTACATACCTCAAAAACCACATCAGGTTTGCCATTAGTCAGAAATGATTTGATGGCAATTAACAAGATGCAGGTGGGTTGGATGAGCCATAGAAAAAGTGGACACCAAAATGAATATACATTTTTAAAATAGTATAATTTTCTAATACCAGATTACTATGCCTAGTGCTTAAGCTGTCTGAACTCAGTAAATGCAACGTACTGTACCATCATTAATCAGTCTGAAACCCATATTCTGAACAAGCACTTCCAAAAGAATTTATGTATGATATATTATTAATTTTTGGTAAGTAAGTGGCTGGTATGAGACATTTTGGTCTGGTATAAGGGTTTATTTGCATGATGAACTCAATTTGCCTGAAGAACTGAAGTTGACCCCCCTGCCAACCCACGAACCCTTCTAACCTGACTGCTGGGAGATAACTGAGGATGGCAGGACCTTTGTTGTTACCTGGGCATGTGATCACTAGATGATCCACATGTCATCTTAGATGAAGACAACCATGGCCTGTCCCTGAGCCAGGCAAACCTTATCTACTTTGACCCCAAGATCCAATCCATGGATTTCCCTCAGGTGTATCTGAGGTGCATTCTTATTATGCCCTAAGTATGAAAATGACTGAAGCTTGCAGCTGTCAGGTCTATGCCTGGAAACTGTGCTTCCTTGGCCAGCCTCAGCCTTCCCACTGTCTGGCTGCTTGCATGCAGCTCTTGCTGCCTTCTGAGAGCCACAGGGAATTTTGGAAGATATGCACTGCCATGTGGCTGCCACCATAACAGCTAGTGCCACTCTTCATGCCTGCCATGTCATTGCCAGGCTGCAAACAGGGCCCCTGGGTAAGTCCAGAGACCTGTGCTTTCTGATTTATCCAATAGGAAATATTGATCTGTCTTCCTGCAACCTTAAAAAAATTCAAGTACTACTTATGTAAGGCTGCATGCTGCTACCAACTTTGCCAGTCAACACCGATCTTAATGGTTTCAGCTAGTATGTGATAGTGATAGTAGATTCTTCAAGTCATGGTAGAAAAGAAGTCACACTTGCATGTTGTAGTAATTCCTGGGATCATTTTTGCAGCCAGAAAGAGTTCATCGATGGGATCTACTAGATGTTTAATGTTAATTTTTCTTGCATTATAATAATTGCCATCTGTAGCCATCCCAGCGCGCTCTATTGCTATCAGGTGATTAAATCTAGTTCAAGAATAAGAGAAAAAGAAAGTGGCGGCTCCAAAATTCAAATCAGATGCTCCTAATAGATAGCATGTTAAACGTGAAAGTCTGTGAGGGTATGGGTATGGCCTCCTCCGGTTTTAATAAAGACTCAGGATTCGTATTTTGTAGAAAATCAAAACTATGCTTTATTTGAACCCGGGACAACAGGTCCCTTTCTTCAACATCAACATCTCTTCCTTCTCTCACGGCCAACGGGTCCCACGAGGGCATCCACACATCCTTATCAAAGGGGTTATAATCCAAATTGTCCCAAGGACCCTTCAAAAATGGGTTACTGTCCTCTATGTCCACTGTTTCCGTCTCCGGGTCTAGTAACGGGGTGGTCTCTTCATCTCCCCCTTCTGCTCCCCGGAGATTCTCCTCTCCCCGGAAAGGAATCCACGGTCCATTAGGTATCCCCTCCTCTGGACCTCCTCCAGACGCCATAATCGGCGTTCTCTTTCCTCTCTTTCTACCGCCTCCTTTTCTTCCCGGAGTCGTCTGCGCCACTCCCGGGCTTCCGACTCACCCCAGTAGGACGGCCTCGGAGGTAGACCCCTTCTCCTCCGATAATCCGCCTCTTCTCTAGGGACTCGCACTCTCTCACACCGACCAGTCCATGGGTCCTCTACCCATATCATCTCCCAACCCCCTGGTATTGTATCCTCCGGTCTTTTTATATCCCCTATTCCCGCCTCCACCAGGGACCTTCCCCCTTTCTCTTTTCCCACCAAATCTACCCCGGTCTGGGTGGCTACTGACACCTTTGCCAGTTTCCTTTCTAATTCCCGGGTATCCACTCCCCGCTGTACAGTCTCGACGGGTGGCGTAGGTGGATCTGTCTGCACCTCCTGTTCTTTCCTGAGGGAGGACGACACTCCGGCGAGAGCTTCTACCCTCTCGCCTGGAGTCTCACAAAGTCTGACTGGCAAATTGGATAAAACTGGATTTAAAAATCAGTGTACAAATTTCTTGTATTCATGTTGCACACTGTGAAGAATGTTCTTCATTTGACATATACCGACCTACTCTTCAACTTGGGTTAGATTCCTCAGGTCACATTGGTTCCCAGACTTGTAGCCCTATACTGCCTGCAACAGTATACATTATTCTGGGTAAGGTAAAGGTTCCCTTGACAAATGTCCAGTCGTGTCCGACTCTAGGGCGCGGTGCTCATCCCCGTTTCCAAGCCATAGAGCCAGCGTTTATCCAAAGATAGTTTCCGTGGTCATGTGGCCAGCGCGACTAGACACGGAACGCTGTTACCTTCCCACAGTGGTGGTACCTATTTATCTACTTGCATTTACATGCTTTCAAACTGCTAGGTTGGCAGGAGCTGGGACAAGCGACGGGAGCTCACTCCGTCACGTGGATTTGATCTTACGACTGCTGGTCTTCTGACCTTGCAGTACAGAGGCTTCTGCAGTTTAACCCACAGTGCCACCACGTCCCTTTATTCTGGGTAGTTGGCACTAAATAAGACTATTCCGGAGAAATTAACTCCTGCTGTACTCAGTTTAAACAGACGTTTGCTTTTCTGATTACTTACTTGGGCTTGTTTGCATCTCCATCTTCACATAAAAACTCCAAAGCCGAATCTGTAGAATGACTACAGTAGCTAATTATGGGGATTGGTGTCTCCAGTATTCCTAAGGCATGTGGAAACAGAATATATTTAGAGGAAAAGCAAACCATCCAGGATCACGCAATAATAGTAGAATTTCTTAACACTTTTATTAACTGCTTATATGGGATTGTCTTTGACCAAACTCCGGGAGGCAGTGGAAGACAGGAGGGCCTGGTGTGCTCTGGTCCATGGAGTCACGAAGAGTCGGACATGACTTAACGACTAAACAACATATGGGATTGTCACAAGTTAGATGTTGTAAGTTAGGTACTTGAAGTTTTAGGTGTCCTTTGCTATAAAATATAAGGATCAATGTACAGTTTTAATTATGTAGGAATCATATAACTTGGAATCAAACCGGTGGTTTTTAGCTCTGCTCATAATTGGCCTGGGAAATGCTTAACTATATATCCATTTGGATTGAGCCAAAACAAAATACTTGTAAGGCCTACTGATTTCAGTGGGAGACAGCTTACGATACACATACTTTTCTTCAAATCAATTCTTAACTTTACCTGGATCAGAATTTAGAAGAAACCGTTAACTGTTATATACAGCAATGGTAGGGAACTGGGCTACACATTACACCTCCATTTGATACCCGGGGATGCCACTGCAAGTGGTATTCTCATGACATTCTCATGAATCACCACGTAATTCCTGTTTATATTCTTCATCTCCCTAACATTCATCTACTTGGAAGAATTCACAATGTGATGATGCCAGATCATGCAGAGAGCAAAATAATGGGTGAGTTCCCACCCCCAGCTTTTAAATTACATCAGTTTTAAAAGTTCCAAAGACATTTCTTACTGGGGATGTGAGCTGAGAATTGGGAATAAAGGCTGGCTAGTAGCATTCTCATTATAAACTAGGAATCAAATTTCAGTGTGGTTTTTTAGCTTAGCTCATAATTGGCCTGGAAAATTCTGAACTTAGGACATTTTGCTTCAAGTTTTTTGGTTCTAAAATTCATCAATCTCTCTAGTTTATCCCAAAGGTTCTGATAGCCACAGTTTCAGATTAAAAGCTGGAGAAACCAACTCTTTTGTGCATGAACCATTTATCTTTTCATGCCTCCTGAAAGAGCCAGACCAAGAACAGTAATTTATGCATGAGGTTATGCCTGATAAGAACAGGCATCTTGGCTCCATTTAAAGAATTAGAATAATCCAATCACACCTGAGGTAGAGATAAAGCAGAACAATCAGAATGCTGGAGGCATTCAAGAGAAAATCGGACAACCATCTGTCAGATCTGCTCTGATTTGGATTGCTACATTGAACAGAGGGTTGGACTCGATGGCCTTATAGGCCCCTTCCTACTCAATTATTCTATGTTTCTATGATTTTATCTACTCCAAGTGGAAACACTGTAAGAAGGCGAGGACAGAAACACAACTGGGAGACTCTGTAGGTGTTCACAAAAGCATGTAACTGTATAACTTGCTACAACAATCTTGTATAACTTGCAAACTGTATAACTTGCTACAACAATCTTGCAAAAACACACAAGCATGCCCCCAAGCCAATTTTGGGAATTAATGCCCAAGACGTACAGCAAGGAGAAAAAAATTCACAATGTGGATGCCATTTTTAGCAGCATCTCCTACTGAGTACATCTAGACCAGTTCAGATAAAAGAATGAATGTAGCTATTTTTAATCTCAAGAAATCTGAAGTATCTTTCTTGTATTTCACAGAGAACTAAATGCATTTTAACATAATCCAGTTGCAAGATAAATAAGACCATGTCATACCTTGTTCGACTGCCTCCTTGATTATCTTTTTATTCAAACTGAGAGCTCTTTGATCTGTTACTATAGAAACATTTTTCCCCAAGGCCTTCAACATGGCTCCCATTGCAATGGCTCCAGGAGGCCCATCGTTCTCTTCAGGCGGCTCATATTTGAAGTGGGTAGGAAATCCAGTAGCAATTAACACTGACTGTGCATGAGAAATGGATAGACATGCTCTCAGAAGTTCATTCTGAGAGCACAAATGTTTCACACCTCTGTTTCCTAAACAAAGAGAGAACAATTTCCTTTGAAGATTAAATTATCCAAGAGCATACGTTTTTACCATTAATGTTTTTGTTTATGGGTAAATTCAATTGTACCCTCCAAATACAGTCATGGCCAAAAATATTGGCACCCTTGCAATTTTGTCAGAAAATGCAACCTTTCTCAGAAAATTGTTGCAGTTGCAAATGTTTTGGTACTCACATGTTCATTTCTTTGGTTTGCGTTGGAACAACACAAAAAAACAGAGAAGAAAAGTCAAATCTGATACAATTCCACACAGAAACTCAAAAATGCACTGGCCAAAATTATTGGCACCCTTAACTTAATATTTGGTAGCATCCCCTTTGGAAAAAATAACTGAAATCAATCGCTTCCTGTAACCATGAATGAGTTTCTTACACCTCTCTACTGGAATTTTGGACCACTCTTCTTTTGCAAACTGCTCCAGGGGCTTCAGATTTGAATGATGCCTTCTCCCAACTGCTATTTTGAGATCTCTCCACAGGTATTCTATGGGATTCAGATCTGGACTCATTGCTGGCCATTTCAGAACTCTCCGGCGCTTTGTTTGTAACCATTTTTGAGTGCTTTTTGAAGTGTGTTTCGGGTCATTGTCTTGCTGGAAGACCCATGACCTCTGGTGGAGACGCAGCTTTCTGATACAGTGGTACCTCGACTTAAGAACTTAATCCATATTGGGACTGCGTTCTTAAGTCGAAACGTTCTTAAGTCGAAGCACCATTTCCCATAGGAATGCATTGAAAACCATTTAATCTGTATCTGCTGTTTTTCGTTCTTAAGTCGAGGCACTGTTCTTAAGTCGAAGCATTAGTTCCCATAGGAACTAATGCAAAGCCGGTTAATCCGTATCTACCACTAGGGGGCGAATTTTTTTCTTCCTTCTTTTGACCTAAGGTGAACTTAGGTCAAAAAAAGGGCAGGAAAGGTTTTTTTCTTCTTTTTTTGGTTCTTAAGTCGAGGCTCCGTTCTCAAGTCAAAGCAACTTTTTGCGAACGGAGCCGTTCTTAACTCAAATCGTTCTTATGTAGGGACGTTCTCAAGTCGAGGTACCACTGTACTGGCACTACGTTGCGCCCCAAAATTCTTTGGTAATCATCAGATTTCATGACACTGTTCGCACAGTCAAGGCATCCAGTGCCAGAAGCAGCAAAGCAAACCCAAAACGTCTTTGAACCTCCACCATGTTTGATTGTAGGGACTGTGTTCTTTTCTTGGAATGCCTCATTTCTTTTTCTGTAAACAGTTCCAAGATGTCCTTGACCAAAAAGCTCGACTTTTGTCTCATCTGTCCACAGTATGTTCCCCCAGGACTGTGGTTTTGTCACATAAGTTTTGGCATACTCCAGTCTTGCTTTTTTATGCCTTTGTGTCAGCAGTCGTATCCTCCTGGGTCACCTACCATAGCATCCCTTTTCATTCAGATGGCGACGGATAGTGCAAGCTGACACTGTTGTACACTGTGTCTGCAGATCAACTTGAATTTGTTGGGAAGTTAATCTGGGTTCTGTATCCACCATTCGAACAACCCTTCGTTGTAATTTTTCAGTAATTTTGCTCTTCCGTTCACGTCCAGGGAGGTTAGCTACAGTGCCATGGGCTGTAAACCTCTTGATGATATTGTGCACAGTGGACACAGGAACATTAAGATCTCTGGAGATGGACTTGTAGCCTTGAGATTGTCGATGTTTTTCCACAATTTTTTCTCTCAAATCCACAGACAACTCTTTACACTTAATTCTTTTCTCCATGCTCAGTGTCACACACAACACAAAGGTTGAGTCAACTCTTCTCCATCTTAACTGGTTGCAAGTGTGATTACTGTATTGCCCTGTAGCGTTCACCCTTATTATGCTAAATAAGTCATTTATTATTCATGTACTAGGCAAATGTGGTGGAGAGGCGGAGCCGAGAGAGAGGTTAAAAGGCGGAGCCTGAGAGGAGAAGAGTCAGTCAAGAGTCAGTCAAGAAAGAGAGAGAGTGAGAGTGAGTTAGTCAGAGTCAGAAGAGATAGAGATTGAGTTAGAGACTGGTTAAGATAAATAGATAGAGAAGGTAATTAATTATATGGCAAGAAGAAAGTATGTATAGAGAGACCTGTGAATGATTTGCTTGTGTACAATGAACATCTGAAGAACATCTGTGATTATTAATAACTTTGCTACTCTTCAATAAATAAGTTCTGTTTGCATTTACCAGACAAGTGTCTGATCAAACGTCTTTTATATTGTGGATAGAGGTAATCCACTGGTGGCAGTGAGGGAAACAAAGACTGGGACCTTTGTGAGGGCACAAAACGTAGGTGCTTCAAAGAGGTGATCGTCACATGCCCACACCTCTTACTTGTGACAGGTGTGTCTAAATACAAATTAAAGGAGCATCACATACTTGAAAAGCAATTATTTCTTACAATTTAGACAGGGTGCCAATAATTTTGGCCAGTGCATTTTTGGGTTTCTGTGTGGGATTGTATCAGATTTGACTTTTCTTCTATGTTGTTTTGTGTTCTTCCATGCAAACCAAAGAAATGAACATGTGAGTACCAAAACATTTGCGACTGCAACAATTTTCTGAGAGAAGGGTTGCATTTTCTGACAAAATTCAAGGGTGCCAATATTTTTGGCCATGACTGTAAGGACTACCCATACTCACCGTTGAAATGTAAGAATTTTCATATCAAGAAATTCTGATACTACAAGGTAACAGGAAATAAAATCTCAACATTATTTTGTTGTTCTTTTAGAGGTTATTAGATTTTTTTCCTGCTTTTCTACCCCTTTGTAAATGAACAATGGGAATTCCTTCCACACCTGTACCTTGGATAATGCAAAAGAAGGATACAGGTTATCCATTAGCCATCAATTTATAATTCTAGTGAATCTGACTCATTTATTTCTATTGACTTTGTAATAAACACTGAAATGAATGGCAACCAAGCATTCTTGGATTTTTCAGCAATTCTAAGCACTAGTTTGGAAAAGGACACACAGGCAGCTTCCAGTGTCTTGATTCTCCTTTGGATAAAACCATTAAAGTAAAATGGTACAATCTTTTAAGTACGAATTTCTGACTCAAAACAGGAGAATTTTCTGCTTTTGCTTTTACCTGGATCTATTCCTATCATGTCTTCTAGACATCTGATTTTTTGTACTGCTGTTGCTGATGCAATGCTATAATGCAAAGGATTCCACCCAATGCAACAAACTTCAGGAGGATCTCTACCACAAGCAGGTGCATCATCATCATCTTTCAAATCACTGATAAACATGCAGCCAGGAGAATGGGTAAAAGCCAGTGGAGATTCTGAAAGAGAGAAATTCTCAATAAAAAGCATAGAATTGAAGACACAGACATCTCTATTGGTTAAATCAGGGACATTTAAACACTCCCAAGAAGCTTCAACAGTATTTCCTATGTATGTTTTAGTACATTATCTGGGGCAGATGGGGCAGTCTCCCAACTGTCACCCAACGATTGACAGTTTAGATGCAGAATTAGAACAGATACGAAATACATGAGAAAAGCCTGTTCATGCTTTAATGCAAGCAGAACGGATGCTTTATTCAAAGTGAGCACATCTGACTTTCTTCTGCCATTTGGCTATTACTTTTGAACACTGGAATTAGCAGACATATGGACTGGATGACTGTCTATACGTGGAGAGGACAGGAAGAATTACTGTGATAACCTTCAGAGATAGTCTTTTAAATAAGACTACTGTTAATGATATTAAGCAACAGTAATCTGAGCAGCCTTAATATTTACGGGAAAGCTAACTGACTTACAGGTTTCACTACCCTCCATATTAAAGTTGTTTTTAATTCAATCCCAAATTCATTATTTTCTGTATTTATGGATCTAGGAAAATTACAGTAACTGGGCTTTGGCGAGTATATGTTTTCCAGTGATCTGTCTCCAGAGATTAGACTGTCTCAGCAATGCAGGCTGCTAAGCTTCAGATACAACCCATATAGCTTGTCCTTTGCAATCATTTGTAAAAATTAAAAGTGCATTGTACAATATTTTCAGTTCACTAGTTTTCCTTTCTGCTCTATACTTCATTTCCTTTAGTATAAATGACTGCAGAATGATCATTAACTCTAGGGGAAATGTGAGCTGACCAAATGTAATTGACACTCAGTGAGATAGGACTACACTTATCTCAAATTTTACATTTTATTTAACATGTTTCATCCATTTTAGCAGACAGAATAACATGATAAATATATGAAAAAAAAACAACTCAAAGATATACCACCAGCATAGCGTATAACAATTCAGTATTAAAAAAAATAAAAAATAAAAATTTGATAAGGCTGGGAAAATTAAAAGGTCTTTACTGAAAAAAATATAGGATTCAGCACCTCACAAGTCTACTTGGACAGGGATTTTCAAGACAGGCCATGACAAATTAAAAACCCATATCTCCAGCCAACATCTGCCTCATTTCTGAAGTCAGGAAATCTGGAAATTGGGTTGGATTTTACTATTGAAAGTATTGTAAATACAGTATTATTAAAACTCAGTCCTGTGCATCTTGTATGCTCAGAAGCAAATCTAAATGGGAATTACTTCCAAGTAAGTGTGCATGGGACTCACAGACTCAGTCTAAATTTTTATTTCTAGCATATATCAGATAATTTATATCCTGCTCTTTCACTGCATTTACCAGTTGTTCAGGGTGGTTAAATAAAATAACAAGTTAACCAATAAAAAAATAAGACACAGGTAAAGCAGATAAATGCAACTAAAACAAGTGTGTGTGTGTACCATCTCTCCCCCCCTTTCCCCCTTACACACACAAAGATGCACACACCACTCCACTACTCCCCCCCTCAGACAAATGGAAAAAGCCCTTTCCAATCTTTACGGCATGAAAAAAGTTCTAGCCTTTACCCAGGAATGAAAAAAGCCGGTTTGCAAGCCAAAAGGGCTAGACCGAGGCTGCAGTCATACCAGGGAAACGTTCCCCTGTTCTAACGATACTTTTCATACCTCTGTCGTACTGAATTGTGGTCATGTGGTATATATATCTGGATGAATGTACCAATGTGTTTTAACGTTACTTATTTATTTTCTCCTATTTGAATTGTAATGACTGGCTACACTGTGGTGCCAATTTATTTTCTCTCTTGTTTTCTGGGACACTGTAGCCCCTTACTTAAAATTTTAAGTTATTTTTTAACCATACATAGATATATCGGGTAGGGGTTCCTGTTTGGTAAAATTCCCTCTGTTGCATCAGCATCTCTGGAAGAACTGCATTGCACTCAATGGACCCAGCACCCGCATCCAGGGCTATGTCACTTGCCATACAGTAGGTGGAGTGATACAAAACCTACCAATGCCCTGGCATACCTGGCTGTTGACATATGTTTACCTATGTATTGACATACAGGCTGTGTTTTTTTTTTTTTTTAAAGTATGGCAGGGCAGCCGCGCAGCAGTAATGGCTGCCGCCTTCCTCGGTGACTTGGCTTCAGAAAATAATTGATAGAGTTGTGCACACTTGTCACACCACTAAGGAATGTATCGAAACACCATCGGAACAAAATAACAGAAGCCCCCTGGCAAGGGGGAAATAAACTGCAGGCTGGGTAAATGATTCAATAATGGCCGTCTGTTGTGTGACTGGAAATGTCTACAATGAGATCATTATACAACGAGATAACTAGAGAACATTTGCCTTGTGTGATCACGCCCTTGATTTAGCCTTTGTATCACGTGGGCAGGAAAAATTACTTCCATTTTACTCGTTTTATAAACAATCTCAAAGTATTTGATGGTGTAATCGCAGCCTGAACAGGGGACATAATAGAACAGAACAGAAGCCTGAGGGCAATCTAGAATAATGGCTCCACCAATGCCAATTTCTGGAAATGAAAACAAAGATTGGAGCTATTTAAAAGAAAAGAGTGCCTCCAAAGACCATTCCAGCCAGGTAATCAAGAAAGATGCTTGCAGCTGATAAGGACCATGATCAAGAAGTCCATCAAATCAAGCAATGACATTTCCCCTCAGTCTAGTTCCTTGTGTCAATAATCGATCAGGGTGACCCAAAGATCCCAGTCCATAAATCCAGGCTTATAGCAGAATTAAAATGTGTCTCAGTTGGGATGAGCAGCAGTCTGGGAGCCATTTGCTACCTTTGTCAAGTCCCACTGGGTTGCAGCAGCCTGACAAAACCTGTTACTTTGGGTTTCAAAAAATATGCTCTTTTCTCACTCTGCAGATGGGGGTGCTCTTTAAAAAAAAATCTGGACTGGAGATGGTGTCTGAGATTTATCGCACCAGAAAGTAAGGATTCTTTTAAGCTTGACATGGTGTGGGGGACTAGAGCTTTCTTAAAATACTTTCTGCAAATTGATTCTGAAAGAACAACATATTTGACAGTGCTTTGTGAGGTTGTATTTCAATTTTACTTAACTCCTATGATAAAACAGCAACTCCAATAAACTAACAATATACATACTGCAATTGCAGACAGCTTCTGCTCCTGTTACCCCGCAAGCCCAAAAGACTGGAACATCCCCAGGTTCAGCCTGTACTGTATCTCCATAACTGGGACTGGACAGATCTTTGATTCCTAAAAAATCTGTAATTCAAAGTGTATAAAACTGAATTAATATTGCAGCCATAGTAATTAAAAATCAATGGTACTGGGTTAAGATTCCATTCTCTGGGATGGGGTGCGTGCTCTGGACCTATACAGCTTGCTACACAGGCTGGCTCAGAGGGCACAGTGGAGAATTGAACTCCCAACCTCTGACTCTGCTGGCAGGTACCCAACTCACTGAGCTATCAGTTATTCCAAGGCTAGTCCTGAGTGGGAAATACTTTCTGCCCAGACAACCTGCGCCCTGTGACCCCTGCTTCCCTCAAGGACACACACAGACATTGTTATAAATTTACTTGTTATAAATATAAATATATTTAAAAAAAACACTGACCAGGACTACCAATGTGAACTGGTGCTCCATGGGATTTTTTCAGTGGATAGGTTGTTTGCACAGCAACTTCCAGTTTGTCTTTAGGAATAGGCCTCATGCTTACTACTAGATTACAGTTAAATTTTTCAGTACCATAGCAAGACACAGCAGTCTGGTAATGGTTTCAAAAGATATCAAGAGTTATTCAAATATATCTTCATTTCAGTGTATTACCTGCCCTTCAGAAATGTATAAAACTATAGTACAATGTATTCACAGCATTAAGAACAAATCCTCCTAATCACTTTTAAGGTAAAAGTGAAATCACAGTACACAGGATGCAGCCAGCTGATACATTTCTCATTCCAGGCTGTCTTAAGTCTTCCTCTACAGATATTTTATATGAAACAAAGGAGGCTGCAATGCAAATAAGCAGAAAACCTTGAGAAGCTGTGATAATCTATCTCTGAACTAATTCGTATACTTTGTTCTGTTGTTAATTTAAGCCAAATTTCTACCATTCTTCTTTGAAATCTTCCCACGACGTGCTTTAAAAATAACTGCAATATGGTCAGTCCCTTGGAAGTTTTATGGTCTGCCCTCAGTTAATGAAGTTACGATCTTCAGTTACCCACCTCCTCCTGAAACCCCTGTTGTACAGAACAGCCTAGAGCATGAGAAAATAAAAGATACTTTTCCTAAGTCCCAGAAGATCCCATTCCCAGCTGGCTAGTCATGAAGAGGAGCACTCCAGTAAGAACTGGAGATGCACTGTACAGTACTATGAAGATCTCCAAATGTTAGCTGTCTATTTATGGCTAGTTACATAGATTTTGGTGCCGGCACTTTCTGACATAACCTTACTGCTCTGTACTTGAATGCCGTTTTTCTTACCTTGTACATGCTCACGTTACATTTCTGTTCCACATTTCTTACAGGAACACCAGCTTTCTGGAGCAACTTTTCAAAGGTGAAACTACAGCCTAGGTAGAAAGTCACCATGTCTTTAAGCTGTTCAGAATATTCTTTCAGACTTTTCAGAAGACCTGTACATTCTCCATTCTCATACTTTCTGTACTGCAAACAGTCAGTTCTGTCAAATTAAATGAACATTATCACTGTGAGATTTCTCTGAAAGTAACTGTTTGAATTGGCCAACCAGATTCAGATTAAAATACTATACTCACTAACCTGGAACTTATGAGTTGACATGTGTAAGACTGTAGTGTCAATCACTTTGATTAAGGTTTCCAATTATTCACTTTAATTGCAAAAAGCCCTGTAGTTCTATATCTGCACGTAGGTAAGGATGAGAATCTCCTTCACCTAAACCAGAGATCCATAAACACAAGAGCACTCCCCATAACTCTTAACATTTGCAAGTATTAAGTACTTCCCTAAGAGCTGAGAGGTCCAAGAGAAGCAATACCACTATCTGGTGCTTTAATGTATTTGCATATAATATTTGCTGAAGAAGCAAAAAGGGGATAACTAGGGACAAGGAGAATGCTGCAAGGCAACAGATCCATATCCACTATAGATTTATTAGGGATGCTTCATTCCAAGGTCCTTCACTGATAGCCAATTTCTATATCTAGTTAGATATTAGTAGATTTTCCAAGTATTCTTCAAGGCAGACAAGACAAAGCACAGGACATTCATGTACAAATGGAAGAAAAGTGAAAAGCTAATACGGATTATTGAGGAAAGAGACATTTTTGTGGTAGTGACCTGCCAAGTGTGTGCAACGTTTGTCTGAGAACAACATGGAGTAGACAAAAAGCAAAAGCAAATTGACTGCACTGTTATGGAAGGAAAAGTGTGACATTCTGTCTAAGACTTTAAATCAATGAAAAGTCCTGTGGGATCCTGAAATCCAACACATTTATTATGTCATGCTTTTTTGGAGACACTGTCTCACTGGATACGTGAAGTGTTATTTTCAGATTGGCAGATTTATACCTACCTACCTACCTGGTTTCCCCGAAAATAAGCCATAGTATGATTTTTCAGGATGCTGGTAATATAAGCCCTACCCCCAAAATAAGCCCCAGTTAAGTGAAACCCTGCCCTCCACCATTGTGCAGCAACCAGAAGAAGATGACATGACTGTATTTGAATAAATGTAGATGGTTGTACATGAAAAATATAAAACATCCCCTGAAAATAAGCCCTAAGGCGTTTTTTGGAGCAAAAATTAATATAAGACCCTGACTTATTTTCGCGGAAACACGGTAGGTACCAAACTGTGGTCAGTTATGATGAAATATTGCTGGATTAGGACCAAAGCAGGGCAGGAATGTGTGAAGGAACACAGGAAACTACTTTTACCTTGTGTGTTCCAATCTTGAGATCCCCAACAAAAATTAATATAAGACCCTGTCTTATTTTCGGGGAAATATGGTACATACATACATATGTATGTATGGGGAAACACTGTACATACATACAGTGTTTCCCCCAAAATAAGACAGGGTCTTATATTAATTTTTGCTCCAAAAAACGCATAAGGGCTTATTTTCAGGAGATGTTTTATTTTTTTCATGTACAACAATCTAAACACGACTGCATTAAGTATGTCTGCTACAACACTATGCCAAAGGGCAGTTGGCCAAGGGGACACGAAGAAGAAAAAGAAGATGATGATGGAGGAGGAGGCAAGCTGGTGGCAAGAAGCAACGAAAGGAGAGGGAGCCGAACGAGAGGAGGGTTAAAAGAAGTTTTAAGTCTCTCTTGAAGGCTTGGAGGATTCCAGTGAGTCCCTGGTGGAGGGTGGGGTTTCACTTAACTAGGGCTTATTTTTGGGGTAGGGCTTGTATTACAAACATCTTGAAAAATCATACTAGGGCTTATTTTCGGGGAAACACAGTACACACACACACACGGTGCATGGAACTGTTAACAGTGAGATCAGAGAGAAATTAAATAGAGAAAGTACAGACAATGAGTACCTCAACACCAGCCCTTCACAAAACTGTCACTGGGTGACAACTAACATCACTGCACACATGAGCTAATTAAATGTATAGTCTGATCACAATCTTTGTCCTTGTTCAAACCATGAGACCTATACCATAATATATATGATCGTATTTAAGGTGCCACAGGACTCTTTCCTGGTTTTGGTGCAACAGAATAATACAGAATTTACCCATACGTAAATTCTCAGGGCTTTGAAAAGTTAGGAACAACAAAGCTGATAGAGTCCATTCTATGGAGTACAGGTATGACTATTATATTATTATTATTATATGATTCATATCAAGCCAAAACCAAAAGAAAGATAAAAAATAAAAATGACAAAACATTGTGGCACTTTAAAGACTAACTGCTATATTTTCATGTGAGTTTTTGTGGACAAGTCCACTTCCACAGACTTATATTGTTGTCTTCTTTATTTTGTATTTTTCTATTGTTTTTGGCCTGATATGGTAGCACATACTAACATGGCTACTTTCTTCTAATTCATACTTTGTCAAGAAGTCAGCAATTTTACAGTGTATTATGTTTATCTTCTTTTGAATGAGAGAGATCATTAGAGACTTTCAACATCTAGATCTGAAATTGAAAATGAAAAGTCAAATGTCTAAAATGAACTCCTATAAACACAATTATTTATCTATCAAAATAAATGGAATGTGCAGAATCCCAATTGTACAAAGAGAATATTTTCTGATAAGTGTCAATATTCCTTTCCCATAAACTTTAGATGCTATATATCAATGCATACCTAATATCAGAATTGTCACTCAACGATGGGCATTTCCATTCACCTGTATCACTTCTATACAGTAGTGGAAGTGGTCCATCATTTGCTCGGCAGAAATTTTCAAAGTCATCCGCAAGAGATTTATGCAGAATGATGATATTTGCTTGCTTAAAACCTGTTTTTATTTTAAAAACACAAATTGAATTTTATATACATGTCCTCAAATTTAAAAACTTCTTAATAATTAAACAACAAATTGAAATATCAAAGTGAAGACAAATATTTCTTATTTCTGAGTTGCATCCGATAATGCAGTCCACAAAAGTGTGTGCCAAATAAATCCTTTTAGCCTTTAAGGTGCCAGAAAACCCCTTTTTGATTTTGCAGTAGCAGATTACCATGGCTACCTTATCCCCAATATATAGTCTGATACATTTTGTCCTTATCTAGCAACATCATATTTTAAACCAGGTATTTTGTCTGATAATGGCTGAAATCCTGTTTAGTGTAGTATGTTGCACTAGAGTAGGCCAATTTGAATCAAATGAACTTACAGAGAAGCTGAGTCACCAAATTTTCAATGATACAACAGGGCTAATCTAGTGTGATTTACTACACTAAGCAACTGGATTTCAGCCATTGTTTGCTCAAACACATCTTGGAATGTCTGCTTCTCTTAGTGTAGTAAATCAGATCACAGCAGGCCCATTTAAATCAACTCCACTTTAATCCTTTATACTATTTTACAACAGCTAGATTTGGATCTATCAGGCCAATATTTCATGTTCTGCTTTGATGAGATTCAGCTTTGCCTCAGGTAAGCAGTGGCACAGATCAAGTATATGTAATCACTAAAGAAAATATAGTCATGCTGGCAATATTACCATGTTTTATACCATTCATAAGCCCAGTCCTCTAGATGCCCATTATATAAATCAATAAAATCTATTTATTATATTATATATATTATATTTCACTGTTTAACTGTTTTAACTTACAGTAGCTGGTTTTACCTTTGTATACATTTTTTGTCAAGAGTATATCTACTATACTTTGAAATACATAAACATGTACTAGCAGAAACATTTTAAGCTGATTCAAGAAAGAATGTGGCTCCCTGGAGAGAACTGGTGGAAACTTGACAGAATTCAGTGCTCTTCCTTTAACTCAGGATGCAAAACTTAAGACAGGCCAAACTTAGTTTAGAAAAATACTTTGTATTTACATATGTAACTTAAACAGCTTAACATGATAACATAACAGCATATAGTAACGGGATACTCACAACCCAGTACAATATAACAGTATGACTGCTCCTATACCAGAGCAACCTGACTGCTCCTGAACCAGAGCAGTAAAGTAATGCTCTCACAGAGAAAAAATTATTTTTATCCTATTAACCAGCAACAGGTGTATACTAGCTCTTTACATACAGTCTTTCTTACATATTTTACTAACATGAATACATTTCATATGTTCAAGACTTTAATTTACAATATAGACCTGCTCCATTACAAATAATCTTGACAACTTTGTATGTGATTTTTTTGTTTACTTGGTCAATGACTAGAAAAAGACAACTGCCAAAATCCTGTTACTTTTTTACACCACTGAAATGCAATTGGTGTAAATCTCAGCTGTCGACATGCCACAAGAAATCAGCATAGGTATTTGCTACTGCACACTGATTTTCGCTTGTGTATAATTAAAGTTATAGCATTTGAGCTTATGTCTAACTAAAAGCCTTGGGAAAATAAAAATATATTCCATGGTTCTGAAAAAAAGCACTACGTTGGCATTAAAGGACCCTCTCAAGGAAAAGGTGACACCACTCAAATGGCTCAGTTCACCTCATTACAAGGGAAAATTGACAATCAGCACTTTGGATTGGGCTGGAAATGGATTGTAAGCCAATACAGTAAGCTACTGGTTAGCAGCTCAGATGGCTCTTTGGGACTGGTACAAGGATGTAGATACCAAGAACTGTATTTAGTATGAATTTTCAGTAACAATCCAGAAAACATTTACTAAGGAGGAAATTTTATTAATCCAATGGGACTTACTTCTAAGTAAACACACAAAGGATTACACTACATGTCTTCACATGCTAAAATGAGCACATACTTTCAGTTGCATGTTTTCAACAATACCCATCTTTAGTTTCAAATTATTCTATTGAAAATATATATAAGGTTAAATCAAGAATCCAGGGCTGTGGTTTAGGATTGACATTACTGCTATAATACAAGCTTTCTGTTATTTTAAGATGGGAAAATATATATACTATAGAGTCATTTTAAAAAAATAATACCTGGTCTTGATATGCAATATTTTGGCAGAATCTTTTTACAGATGCTGTACATTTTTGGCATGTAATTGGTTTTCCAGCCTATTTGAATATTTTCAAAGTGAGGACAAAAAAAGGCAGAACAAATTACAAAGGTAAACAACTTTCTTTTTTTTTTTTTTTTTTTTTTTTTTTTTAGAAAGCTGCATTAGATTCATTTATTTTTTTTTTTGAAATTTTTTTTCCCTTTATTTTAAATTTAAACAAAAACATATAACATACAAACTAAAATACAATTTAACTGTGTTCCCCACCACCATATGCGGGACCTCTTGCCATAATCTTCCTCTTCCTTCTTCTTCTTCTTCTTCTTCCTCTTCTTCTATTGTCCTCTTCTCCAAAACTGCATTGATTCTTGATTTGGAGCTTTCCCTTTTCCTCTTATTAATACATATTCCAAAAATCTCCCCCATATATCATAAAAGTTATTTTTTTTCAACTCTCCTTTCTTAACCTTTAAGTTACAAGTTAATTTATCATTTATTGCTATATTCCATATTTCTTTATACCATTCTTCAATTTGCAATTCGACTTTTGATTTCCATTGCCTAGCTATAATCAATCTAGCTGCTGTTAATAAGTTGGTTATCAATTCTTTAGTCATTTTGTCATATTCCACATTCTCAAATATTGATAACAAAGCAATCTCAGCATTAAATTCTATATCTTTTTCACATATGTAGCTTAATTCTTTAAAAATTTGTTTCCAAAATCTTTGCACTTTTTCACATTCCCACCACATATGAAAGTATGTACCAATTTCCTTCTCACATTTCCAACAGACATTCGGATGATTGGCATTAATTTTATTTAATTTTGACGGTGTTAAATACCATCTTAAACTAAGTTTAAAAAAATTTTCCTTTATTCTTACTGACATAAATCTTAACACCCTCATTTTCCATATCATCCTCCATTCTTCTTCATTTATTCTTTTCCCAATATCTTGCTCCCACACTATTTTTAATCCTTCTTTCTCACTTTCCTCTTCCTCTAAATTAAGAAGAAGTAAGTAAATTTTGCTCACAGTACCTTTCACTGAGTCAGTCATCCGAATGTCCTCATATGACAATAACAATTGTTCGTATTTTGTATATTCTCTACCTTTATTATATTTATTTACCCATTCATTAGTCCATCTTTCTAATTGTATATAATTCAACCATGAAATGCTCCTATTCTGAAGAGTTTGTTTCATTTGATCTATCGATCTCATTTTATACAACCAATCTTTCAATCTAATCACTTTCTTTTCTTTAAATAGATCCACATATACTTTCATATTGGTAGGAAAATTTTCTATTTCTGTCACTAATCCAAGTGGGGAATATGATGAACATAAATTCTTTTTGCACTTATACCATATATTTAACAATGTCTTTAAAAATGGATTATTAATTTCCCTTATTTTATCTTTCTTAATTATACCAAATAAATATGTTTCTATATCTGCCTGTAATTCTGATGATTCCATCTCCCACCAAATTAGCCTTTCTGGATTATATATAATTTCCCCAATAAACCTCAATTGGTTAGCCAAATAATAATTTTTTATATTTGGTAAACCTATACCACCTTTTTGCTTTGTTCTATACCAATACTTTTTATTTATTCTAGATCTCTTCCCTTCATTACAGTATTTATTAATTATTCCTTGCCAAAATTTCAAATCATCCTCTGTTAACTGTATTGGTAGCATTCTAAATAAAAAATTAATTTTTGGTAAGATTTTCATTTTTATCAATGCAATCCTTCCAAACCAAGATAGCTTAAAGTTACTATATTCCTGTAATTTGTTTTTAATCACTTCCTTTAGTTTATTATAATTATATTCCTTTATTTTTTGAATATTTTTTGCTAGATCTATTCCTAAATATTTAATTGATTTGCATAATCTGAAATCATATTTTTCAACACACCTTTCTTGTTCTACTCTATTATGATTAAATAACATTAATTCAGATTTTTGCCAATTCACACATAATCCAGTTATTCTTCCAAATTTTTCTAAATGAGTTCTAATTTTATCTACGCATTCTAACGGATTTTTCACTGTCAACAAGGAATCATCAGCAAATAAATTAATCTTTATTTTATTCTTTTTCCCCATACCTTCGATTAAATCATCATTCCTTATTACATTTGCCAACATTTCAATAATCAAACAAAACAGAACTGGAGAAAGAGGGCAACCTTGTCTAGTGCCTCGGCCTAAAGCTATTTGTTCTGTAATCCCATCATTAACTATTACTACAGAGGTATTCCCCAGATATAGTTGATCTATTATCCCCCTAAATTTCTTTCCAAAACCCCAACCTTTTAACAAAATCTTTAATGTTGGCCATTCCACGCAATCAAATGCCTTAAATATATCTAATGATAAAATACCTGCCTTCAATTTGTCTTTTTCTATATTGTATAAAATATTCAATACCCTCCTAGTCAAATTCTCCATTTGTCTACCCTTTAAAAAACCATTCTGATCCTCTTTAATATATTTTATAATAAATTTATTAATTCTATTCGCAAGTATTGCAGTAAAAATCTTTGCATCTTGATTTAATAGTGAAATGGGTCTATATGAACTTGGGTCTGTTAAGTCTTTATTAGGCTTTGGGATAAGAGTTATTAATGAATGTTTCCAAGAATCTGGTATTCTCTCTCCTTCCAATATTTCATTATAGAGCACTTTTAACTTAGGGATCAATATTGGTTTAAAAGTTTTATAATATTCTGATCCTAAACCGTCAAAACCTGGAGTTTTACCATTTTTTAATTTATTAATAATCTCTATAATCTCTTCCTCTTTTATCTCTTTATCTAAATCCTTTTTATCATTCTCTGATAATTTACTCTTAACATTTTCTTTAATATAATTTTCTATATCCTCTTTCGATACACTATTACCTTTATACAAATTTTGATAGAATTCATGTATTATCTTTAGTTTTTCTTTCATTAAGCTACAATTCTTTCCCGTTTTGTCTTTAATCACTCCAATTATATTTTTTGCTCTTTTAGTTTGAACTAATCTAGCTAAAAGTTTTGAATTTTTATTACTGTATTCGAAAAAATTCCTCCTAGCGTATATCAAGTCTCTCTGGACCTTTTCTAGCTCTATACCTTCTAATTCCTTTCTTTTAGCTTGGATCTCAATTAATTTTTTATTATCTCTATCCATAAAATATTTGCTTTCTGAATCCTTTAATGATTCTACAATTCTATTTATATTTTCTTCTCTCAATTTTTTTAATCTACAGGATTCTCTTATGGCGATTCCTCTCATGACTGCTTTCATAGTGTCCCATAACACTCCTATTTTATTCCCACCTGCTTCATTAAATGACCATATTTCCAACCATTCTTTCTTAACTTTATCCACAACCTCTGTATGTTGAAAAATATTGGAGTCCATTCTCCATCTTCTAGCTTCTCTATAGTCCTTCTTAACTTTCATCTCTAACACCATCAACGCATGATCTGTTATTTTTATCACATTAATATTTGTATCTACTACTTTTGAAATTAAGTTTTGTGAAATAAACATAAAATCTATTCTAGAATAACTATTATGTACAGAAGAATAATATGTAAACCTTCTTTCATCTCCCTTTAATTCTCTCCATATATCTTTCAAATCCGTAGTGTTTAATATCTTACTCAGGAGGGTACCTCTTTTATTCAACTCATCTTTTTTACATGTGGATTTATCTTTCACCTTATCCAGAACCATATTAAAATCTCCTGCCATAATCACATATCCTTTCCTAACCTTTTCCATTTCTTCAATCACAGTTCTATAAAATTCTCCTTGATTCATGTTTGGTGCATACACATTTACTAATGTATAATCTTCCTCCCCCATTTGACCTTGAATTATCAAATATCTACCATTACTATCTTTTATTACTTCTTTCATCACAAATTCACAATGTTTAGATATTAATATTGCTACCCCTCTAGATTTAGAGGTCCCAAATGCTTTTTCATATATATGGATGTTTTGTAATTTCAATTCATTGACTCCATCCTTTAGTTGATGTGTCTCTTGTAAATAGATAATGTCAACTTTACTTTTCTTTAATAATAATTCTATCCTCCTTCTCTTTAACACAGACCCTAGGCCTTTCACATTTAAAGTCGCTACCCTTATGTTTTTCCCCATATCCGTTCCTTTCTCTGCCTCTTATGCGGTCCCTTTGTGCATCTCACATAACAAAAACAAAAACAAAAACAACTAAAAAAAATAAATTCACCAACCTCTAGTTTCCTATCCCTATCCTTCCTACCTACATATAAATTATTTTCCTCCCTCCCGTTTCCCCACGTCTCACTAATGTTCGGCGCGAGCTCTGGGAGGGGGGAAAGGTAAACAACTTTCAATAGCACCAACTAGTAGGTTTGCTATATTAAACCAGTGAGTCAATTTTTAGCTTATGCACTTTGTAAACAACCACAAGCCATAAACAGTGATGTCTGTAAGTGAAATTTCTGATATAAATAATACCAGTTTGTTTAAATAATACAAACAATAAGGTGATAAATAAATGTGTTTGGAATATAACCTTACATTCTGAAATTGCACTCATAAATTCCAACAAAATAAAATTTGAGCAGTAATAAACAAAACACGTAAGCAAATAAGGAATCTTTAATTTGATGCCAAAAGTAATACACGATCTCATGTCTGCTGCAGGGGAACTTGGTTGGGAGTTTATTTATTTATTTACCTGTATTAGAGCACTACAACATACAAGCTTTCTGCTTCTACATCATAGAAGCGCTGTATTAATATTCACGTAGAAGACATTAAAAAAACATTAAAAACATTACATGAGGATGCATATAAAATGTGATATATGGTTAAGCACATATTAGAAGAAATAAATTAAACAATTTTGGACCAAAATATTACTATATTAGAGATGAGCACAAACTGCTGGTTCAGCAGTTCAGCTCAGTTTGTTTATCAACAGGTGTTTCACAATTTAGCATCCTGTCTGCTCCGGCAGGTGCCCATTCAGAGGCAGTGCCCTGGCTTCCCGGCCCCGCCTCCTCTGGGCACTGCCTCTGAGTGCATGCCTGCTGGAGGGGGCAGGGCGCCAAACACCTGTTGGGCTGGTTAACTGTGCTGAAATGTGCCCCTCTCTATACTATGTCAATCACATTTTCTCTGCCCATGACAAGATCTTTTTCTATGCATTTTGCAGGACAATGAACATTGACACAGATGGTGTGCGGTTTGGTTTTTCTCAACATTTACGTTACTTCAGCAAATATCCTCATTTCTCTAAATTGTCCTCAGATCATTAAACACCACTTTGTAATCTATTCAGAGATTTCCACACATCCCAGCCAGCATTTATACCCTGGCATTAGCTGGTCAACTAGTTCCATCCATTCTGCTAGATGTGTAGTGGTAAGTCTTCATAGAATTAGTCTAGTCAAACTGTTAGTAATCTAGAAGTATTCAAGAATCTCTTTAAAGATTTAAGAATTTAAGAATCTCTTTGAAGATTTCTTCTACATGGAGGTTGCTGTTCATATAAAGGATGAGCTGCATTTTGTGCTACCTTACTTCTTGGGGAAGCAGAGACATCACCTTGCCGACAAAGGTCCGCATAGTCAAAGCTATGGTTTTTCCTGTAGCGATGTATGGAAGTGAGAGCTGGACCATAAAGAAGGCTTACCGCCTATCCATTTTGAAGGAAATCAACCCTGAGTGCTCACTGGAAGGACAGATCCTGAAGCTGAGGCTCCAATACTTTGGCCATCTCATGAGAAGAGAAGACTCCCTGGAAAAGACCCTGATGTTGGGAAAGTGTGAAGGCAAGAGGAGAAGGGGACGACAGAGGACGAGATGGTTGGACAGTGTCATCGAAGCTACCAACATGAATTTGACCCAACTCCAGGAGGCAGTGGAAGACAGGAGGGCCTGGCGTGTTCTGGTCCATGGGGTCACGAAGAGTCGGACACGACTGAACGACTAAACAACAACAACTTCTTACATTATTTGCTGTTACTTCCAGTCATACTTCATCTGGAGCAATACGTGACAGATAGTATACATTATCTATGGGAGTTGGCTTCATACTCCGGTAATAAGTCTGCAAGTCACCTTTACTGCTATATCTACATCTTGAGTATCCCTGAAAAAGGCCTTTCCTCCCTGGGTGGATAATGCACCTCTCTCACAGATGGAACTTTCAGAAGAGCTTCATCTGATGAGCTCAATCCAATGTAGGCTAGGTAACAAAAAGGTCCTGACAAAGTAGCAAATAGGAACAGATTTTTCTTGGGTCTGAGAATTTCATGTGCAATTTGTACTTGGTGAGGTTGAACTCTACCTGAAGTGCCCTCTCTCCTCAATTTCCTCCATCTGTCCTTTCCCCCTCATCTCCTCCATTGCCTCTCTTCTCCACTTACGACTGCCTGATAAACCTGTTAGGGTTTGATACTTCCTCTATTTAAGAGTGTAAGAGTTTAAGAGTGTTAAAACAATTATAGGGGTATAGAAATCACCATAAAATTGCCCTAAATATAAAGTACTTTTAAACATGTGGCATGGAGATATTGTTTACTACAAGTGTTCTCAAAACAATGAATTGGCTGCAGTGCCAGTACATTCATTGAAATAAAACCATTGTTGGCAATCTCCTATTCCATTTTGCTTCCTAATACATACATGAGAGTTACGAGAATAGTAAATACTGACAATTAATGAACAATTGGAACAAACATATTACTTGCTTATTAGCAGATGTCTGTGATGTCAGCATTGTTTTCTCTCTGCTTATAAGCAATAGCAAGCAGATAAATAACCCCACTTACCAACAAGGGTGCCTGCTGCTACTAGGCAGAATTAAGTAAACAAGGTCACTGAAACAATAGATAGCAGCTTCCTAGCATTGAGGTAAACAAAATTTGGAATATAAATAAACAGTTGTAGTTTTAGAAGAGCTAGCTGTGTTAGTCTGTGCAGGCATATCAGGTAAAATCCTGATATGTGCAAGCAAAGCAAGCAAAATCCAAAGAAACAAAACAAAACTAAACAAACAGACAAAAACATTGGAACCTTAAATCAAAGCTAATCAAAGCTGCCAGGCCAGTGATAACTGAATGGGCCACTGAAATAATAAATGGGTCTCTTCTTGAGGGCAAGGTTCCTCTTGCCCTTAAGGAAACACTCATTAGACCCATTAGAAAGAAACCGAGCTTGGTGGCGGACAACATTGGCAATTATAGGCCCGTCGCCAATGTTTCTTTTCTCAGCAAGGTAGTTGAGAGGGTGGTGGCCGACCAGCTTCAGGCTCTCTTGGATGAAACCGATGCCCTGGATCCGTTTCAGTCGGGCTTCAGGCCACGCCACGCCACGGAAACGGCATTGGTCGCCCTGCTGGATGACCTACTTAGGGAGGCCGACAGGGGCAAAATGTCCTTGCTCGTCCTCCTTGATATCTCATCCGCCTTTGATACCGTCAACCACAGCATCCTCCTGGGGAGGCTCTCCGAGTTGGGGATTGGTGGCCTTGCTCTCGCTTGGCTCCGGTCCTTCTTGGAGGGCCGTCCTCAGAGAGTGCAGCTTGGGGAGAATGTATCGGCCCCGTGGTCCCTCACTTGTGGGGTCCCACAGGGTTCGATCATCTCCCCAATGTTGTTTAACATCTATATGAGGCTGTTGGGGGGGGGGGTCATCCAGGGATGTGGAGCTTCGCGTCACCAATACGCTGATGACACTACATCTCCTTTATTCCATCTGCAGTGGATGCCGTTCCATCCCTTGGGTGCTGGCTGGAGGCCGTTCTGCAATGGATGCGGTCAAATGGACTAAGGTTGAACCCGGACAAGACGGAGGTCCTACGGGTGGCGGGCCCCGATGTCAGTGGTTTGGGGAACTCCCTCTCTTTTGGGGGGGTGACTCTCACCACAAAGAATACGGTTCGCAGTCTGGGGGTCCATCTTGACCCGGCGCTTACCATGGAGACCCAGGTAGTGTCCGTGGTTCGGTCTGCCCACTTACATCTTCGGCGGATCGCCCAGCTGCGTCCCTATCTAGACATGGGGGCGCTCACCACACTGGTCCATGTGCTCGTAGTCTCAAGAATAGACTACTGTAACGCTCTCTACATGGGGCTTCCTTTGAGACTGATGCGGAAGTTTCAGATGGTCCAGAACACGGCGGCCAGGCTATTAACAGGGGTGAAAAGATTTCACCATATTTCCCCCACTCTGGCCGCCTTACACTGGCTACCTATTCGCTTCCGCATTGATTTCAAGGTGTTAACCATTACATATAAAGCCCTTAACGGTTTAGGACCTCGATACCTGGCAGAGCGCCTTCTTCCGCCCAGTTCTACTCATATCACCCGTTACAGTCAGGCTGGGCGGCTGAGGGGCCTAACGCCAAGAGAGGCCCGGTGGGAAAACCCAGAAATCGGGCCTTCTCGGCAATGGCCCCTCGGCTTTGGAACAACTTACCTGCTGAGATCCGCCTGGCTCCCTCGCTGAGGGCCTTCAAGACTAACTTGAAGACATGGCTATACAGGCAGGCCTTCCCTACAGCCATTACCTAGCCTATCTCCCCTTTTTTCTTTTCTCTCCTTCTTCTTCTTCCTCTTCTTTTTTCCCCTTTTTCTTTTTCCTTTCCCATCTTCGATTAATCTGGATTTTATCTTAGTTTATTTTTTATATTATATGTAAACTGCCCAGAGTAGACCCGTTCTAGATGGGCAGTATATAAATCTAATAAATAAATAAATAATTATTAAAGACTAACTATTATATTTTAATTTAAGTTTTTGTGGACATGTTTTTGTCTTTGTTCTGTTCTGTTTTGTTTCTTTAAATAAACAGTGGTTTCTCATACTCCCATCACAAGATGAGAGGAATCAGAAAAGGAGAAGAAACAGCTGCAAGAGATGCCTTATCCAAGAGATAAGAGGAAGCAGCTCCAGAGAATGAAAAAATGGATTTCACTTAGTTTTATCTTTAACCTGGCAAAATGGGTGAGCTCTTTTAGAAATGATTTTTCTGTGTTTCTATATGCTTAGAGCTAAATAATGCTTTGTTTTTTTATTCTTAATAACTGTAATATTTTAAAAGATATAGCCCTTGCCTTAGACTGCATTTGAAATATTCACATTGTGTTTTTTTAATTTTAAGAGTCTTTACTCTTAAAATGAGATGCTCCTGTAATTTTAAGTAATGTATCTGTGACTTCTCAGAAGTTACAAGTTTTCATTATCACTGGATTTCATGTTATGCTGATGAAACATAGAAGCAATATAGATAAATAAAATGATTGTCTGATTTCATTCTGGTATTAACCCTTTACTGGAATAATGTCAGTTATGACCAACCAAGAAAACTTTCGTCAGCTATAAACAAAGTATAGGCTTCTGTGATTTGCCCATAGGTCTGCCTTTAGATTGGCTTGTAAGGGAGATAATATAGAGTGCCCCCAAGCAAGGCTTGACATATTCTCCTTTCCCCAATGCTTCTCTCTCTTCCATTTTGAATTTCTACAGATGGTCATGGTATCTGTGACACTGTCCATCAAGTCGTCAGGGCTGCACATGTTGTTACAATCGCTTCGCCATGCCATTGCAGAGAGAAGCCTGATGCCTGGCTTGATCACACTATGTAGGTTGGGAGCCATGCCAGCAGACTTTGTACGTCTGCCTCCAATACAAGGTCAGGGCAGGATGTATGGTGGTGGGACCAGATGCACTGTTACTCAGAGTTAAGACATATCTTCAACATAATCTTAACACCTGCTGAAGTTCTACCAAAGTGTCACTAGTGACCATTTGTATTAACACATCCTTTTATTTTCAACATGAAAACTTACCTTCTGCCATTCCAGAGGTATTGGTAATGCTGAGTTTATTTGTCCGAATTAGATTCCTGATTGTTCTTGGTAGAATAGTTTTCAGTTTTCCTGTAAAAATTATCTCTTCATCCTAACACAAGAGGAAAATGCAGTTTGTCAGAGTATGAAATTTACAGGCCTGAACAGAACAGAAGTATTAATGAGCTGCCATGATGATCAGGTGTGTCAAATGCTGAGTCACAGTGACTCAGGAGGGCTGGCACAAAGATGATGCAACACCTGCACTGATTGGATAAAGCCAGATTCATAAGTGTATATATATGTACTGTGTAGTGAAGATGTATCTCCTGCTATACTGATGAATTCATGGTGTCATGCTGTCGCTCTGTATACTTGTAAATATCCTGTAAATACACATGTGGTGCTGGAAGAAGCTGAACGTGTCTGAGTGAGTTATTGCCATCAGGACCTGAAAGCACTCTGTTCACGCACTAACACAGTTCTAGAAATTCTGAAAGAAAACATTAAATGATTTTATAACTTAGGAGTATTGGTTTTCTACTTCCTTTTCCTTCAAATGGTAAGCTGACCCATCCCATCAAGACTGCAATATTTTATGATTTATCAGGAAAGGAGGTATGGTTTATCAACCCAAAACAATGCAATGTATGTTTATCTTTTGCAGTATAAAATATATAAAGTAGCATGGTGACACTTTAACTATTCAATTCATACTTCTTTCATAACTTCACCAGAATTGTAAAAAGCTAGGCTAAACATATTTCCTTAAATTACATTACTTTGCTAAATTGCATTACTGTTTTCCTACTTTTGCTTTACAATGGAAGAGCAATCCTAGTAGTTTTTCCAACACTTTGTGAACAACAGCTCCAATCCCCAATTCTGGTAAGAAAATCAAATGATATCCAATTGCTTTACCGCCAAGTTGAATTTTGAGTCTTTTGAAGCCATTGCTATGAAAGAATTCAATTCCCAAAGAAGTAACAGTGGTTTTAAGCAATGGAAGATTCCCTGGCGGTGTTCTTTTAAAATTATTGAGTTAATATTCAACATGTAATTGTTATATATTTCTAGTAAATATTAATCCTTTCTTAACTATACATGGCATTTGCCAAATGAAGACTCCAACAGCAATGGAAGATTCCCTGGCAGTGTTCTTTTAAAATTATTGAGTTACTATTCAACATGTAATTGTTATATATTTCTAGTAAATATTAATCCTTTCTTAACTATACATGGCATTTGCCAAATGAAGACTCCAACAGATGTATGTTTATCTCTTTATGATGTAGGACAGATATTATTATGAATAACCACATTTTTAGTAATCTTTTTGTGGCATATTTTAGAGAGCCAATGGTGTGAGTCTGTGTGACTGGACAATGCTGTAACTCTACATCATAAGAAGGAGGAGGGGAAAAAAACAAGATAATATTTATCCTTCATTCTTTGTCAGCCACAAAGCGAATGCTTTAATTTCCTGCCTCCTTCCAATAAAACAATCAAAATTAACTTCTGTGACTTCACTGTGGAACCAGGTTAAGTCACTGTGGTTGGTGGGACAAGGCACTTAGGCACAAGGTAAAAAGCAAGGTATCAGACAAAAGTTAAACCAAGAATAACAAAAAAGATTTTACTAAACATTTGGAAAAGTAACAGTAGAATAATTTTTTTGAAGTTATTATCCAACTCTGTTGTTTCTCCCCCCTCATGAGCCTTGTTCTGTCATGTTTCAATATGTGTGGCATCAACAAATGTTGAGGGACTTACACTAGCCCTTCCCCCTCAATCATCTCATTAACCAAATAAATGTGATTGTTTGAAGAGGCCACTGTACCCATGGTTCTGATCTATGGGAAGAGACTAACCAGGTACAAAATTCTAATCTTTTCCACAAAGATACATTTCTGTGTTGAAAGTCATGAGGTGACTCATGACTAGGCAGGTGCTTCTTCCAAATTCTGGGGTAAGGTATTCTGCAATCATTGTATGAACAGTCATGATGTTATTTGCTAATTAGCTTGCTATGCTACATGACCAGTCTTCAAGAATTAAGCACAAGGTTGTTTTGGAGTCCAGCAGTCAACTACAGGCTATGAAACTGATATGAAAAAGAACATCTCTGTAAAACTAATTAAGGCTACTTTTCCATTTAAGCCAAAATCTCACAATAAAGATATTTTCCCAGCTCAGGTTGGACAAGACAGCTTCCAGCCTTCCCATTTTCAGTTTATCTCCCCCCCCCCCCCCTTAAACTCTGGAGGCTGAGTCTAATTGCAGGTTGTCTCAAACAACCTGTAAACTACCTAACAGCTTTACCTATATACAACATTATAACTCCCCCTAGTAGTCAATTAAAACAACATAGCTTTTTTTAAAAAAGCTTTTAAAGTTTCTTAGTCCCATTGTAAATGGTGAAGCCTAGTCAGCATTTAATATGCCATTAAGACTCTCTTTTGTGTTGCTCACATTATGTAAAAACAGGTTGCTTCATATGACATTTGTTCTTTGAGTAGTCATATATGCATTCAATCTAATGGATCTATACCTGTGCAGAGCTATCAGTATCAGAACCTTGTAGATCAAAAGCTTTCACTGTAGCCCTGCCCCCTCATTTACAGCACATACTCTAGCACGATTTTCAATTATTATAAATTCAGACAACATAATGGCATAGATCAGTTAAGCAGAGGTGCTGAAGAGGGGAGGAGGCTGGATTGTTGAATGCACAGATAACTACTTAAAAAACAATGCTACTAGAAGCAACTTTTCTTTTCTTTGTAATCTCTATGTATTCATGCTAACTGGTGATCTGACCTCCAAAAAGGCAGGCAGGTAGGCACCTGCAGTTATTGGTGCACTATGGAGATAGCTATGGTGCACTATGGAGCTGGAAGTTTTAGCATGTATACATTACTGAAACAGCGACGTCTACGTTGCTTTGGGCATGTTGTGAGAATGGCTGATGGTCGGATTCCGAAAGATCTCCTGTATGGAGAATTAGTGCAGGGAAAGCGCCCCAGAGGGAGACCACAGCTGCGATACAAGGATACAGTGGTGCCTCGACTTACGAACTTAATTGGTTCAGTAAGATGGTAGTAACTCGAAATGGTTGTAAGTTGAAGCACCATTCCCATAGGAATGCATTGAAATGCAATTAATCCGTTCCGGCTGAAGAAAAAAAAGAAAGGTTACCTACCTGTAACCATGGTTCTTCAAGTGGACCTCTGTGAATTCACACAATTGGGTTTAGACAGCGCCTGCGCTGGTCTTCTCGGAATCTTCTAGAGCTTTTGTATAAAAGTAACAAAGTTAGAATTGCCCCTATCGCACATGCTCCACCCGCCTCAGCCTTCAGTTCCATTTATCCGCCACAATAGCCTGAGCTTAGTATAGACATAGTTAGTGACGGATAGTGGGGAGGCCGGGCGGGATGTGTGAATTCACAGAGGTCCACTTGAAGAACCATGGTTACAGGTAGGTAACCTTTCTTTCTTCTTCGTGGCCTCTGTGAATGCACACAATTGGGTGACTAGCAAGCTCACTTACCGGAAGGAGGGCCGTCACTGAAGTACAGATGTCAAAACTGCTCTCCCAAAACTTGTCTCCTTTTTGGCCCGAAGGTCCAGTCTATAATGCGTCACGAAGGTGGACACATTAGACCATGTGGCTGCTCTGCAAATATCTGGAATATCCACACCACGCAGCAACGCTGTAGATGTTGCAACAGCTCTGGTGGAATGTGCTTTAAGACCCTCTGGTGGGGTCTTGCCTTGCAGTTCATAAGCTAGAGCAACAGTGGAGACAAGCCAACGAGAAACCGTTGAAGAGGAGACAGGGGATCCTTTATGTGATCCTTGGAAGCAGAGGAATAGCCTTGGGGCAGCACGAATGTCCTTAGTCCGTGAAACATAATATGCCAGGGCTCTTCGAACGTCCAGAGAGTGGAGTATGCGCTCGATGTCCGATGATGGGTGAGGAAACAAGGTTGGCAGCGTTAGTGATTGATTAAGGTGGAAATCAGACACAACCTTAGGCAAAAATGAGACATCAGGATATAGAACAACCTTGTCTTCAAAGAATTGTAGATAAGGAGCGTCTGATCGAAGAGCTGCCAACTCACTCGCTCTTCTTGCCGAAGTAATGGCAACCAGAAACAAAGTCTTAAATGACAGCAGACGCATGTCACAGGATGCCATGGGCTCAAAAGGGTGACGCGTAAGAGCGCGTAAAACGAGTTGTAAAGACCATTGAGGCACAGGAGGCTTAACAGGAGGTCGGATGTTAGACAGACCCTTCAAAAAGGCCTTGAGGGTAGGGTGAGAGAAAAGTCGTGACGATTCAGAGTCCCGAGGCTGAAAGGAAACAATTGCTGAAATATAAACCTTAAGGGTAGATAACGCCAAGCCTGCATCAAACAAGTAACGTAAATAAGTGAGCAGGGTTTGGAGAGAAACAGGAGAAGTCTGTAACTGCTTTTCTTGGGCAAACTTGAGAAAATTAGTCCATTTGTACTTGTACAGTAGGTTAGTAGAGGGCTTTCTCGCTTTGTCTAGCACCTCCTGTATGGATGGGTGAACCTCCAAGCTGTCAGATGTAATGATTGCAGATCGGGATGGAGGATGTTCCCTGAGTCCTGGGTGAGGAGATGAGGAACCATTGGCAATCTGACCACGTCCACCGCCATCTCCTTCAGGGTGGAAAACCAGGGTTGACGAGGCCACCATGGTGCAATGATAATTGCGTCTGCCCTCTGTTGTTGAGCTCTGACCAGGGTTCTCTGTATGAGCGGAATTGGTGGGAAGAGATACAGAAGTTCCGCTTCCCATGGGATCATGAAAGCATCCCCAAGCGCATCCTCGCCTCTGCCGGCACGGGAAGCATACGCTTTGCATTTCCTGTTGCTCTGAGTCGCAAACATGTCCACTGTGGGATGACCCCACCGGGCACAGAGCATGTGGAAGATGTCCTCGCTCAGCTCCCATTCGTGGGACTGTCCCGTGAGACGACTCAATCTGTCCGCCAGTTCGTTGTCGGTCGTGGATATGTGTAGAGCTACCGGGAAGACATGATGCTGGTAGCACCATTCCCATAGGTGTATGGACAAGTACAGGAGTGACATGGATCGTGTCCCTCCCTGTTTGTTGATGTAATACATGGTCGTGGTGTTGTCGGTGATTATCTGTACACCACGACCCTGTATCAGAGGGAGGAAGGACCGGAAGGCCTTTATTACCGCCAGCAT
Organism: Intellagama lesueurii; assembly: GCA_037013535.1. Taxonomy (NCBI): domain Eukaryota; kingdom Metazoa; phylum Chordata; class Lepidosauria; order Squamata; family Agamidae; genus Intellagama; species Intellagama lesueurii. The sequence goes on from JBAJHW010000001.1 coordinate 26,877,876, forward strand.
CTCGAGATGATTGATGTGGAGATGTCTGTCTTGATTGGACCACAGGGCATGTATCCTGTGGGGTCTGCAATGTGCACCCCATCCTGTGGGACTGGCATCTGTTGTCACTTGTATTGATAGTTGTAGAGGACGAAATGGGCGGCCGATCAGAAGATGTGGCAGATACGTCCACCACTGTAGTTGTTTTGACAGTTCTGATGTGACAGGCAGACGTTTCTTCGGGCTGTCCTGAAGGGGATCGAAGAGAGCCAGGAACCATGCCTGCAGAGAGCGCATCTTTAGGCGCGCATGTGTCACCGCAGATGTCGTATAGGCCATGAGGCCGAGCAAATGTTGCGCATGATGAGCTGAGACTTTTGAATGAGGTCGAAATTTGTGAACAGCTCTGCTTATCTTTTGTATGCGGTCTGGTGGAAGGAATATCCGCGCCTTGACTGAATCCAGTCTTGCACCTATATAGTCGACCACCCGGGATGGTATCAGATGGGACTTCTTCTCGTTTACTGCGAGACCGAGGCCTTTCAGAGTGTGTAGGACAAACTTTGTGTCTCGAATTGACTTTCGTCTGGATGATGAAACCACCAGCCAATCGTCTATATATGGGAATACTTGTATGCCATGTAGACGAAGAAAGGCTGCCACTGGGGCCATGCACTTTGTGAAAGTGCGAGGAGCTGTGGACAGTCCGAAGGGGAGGGCACAGAATTGGTAGGCGGTGTTTTGAAAAATGAAGCGGAGATATTTTCTGTGATGTGGATGAATTGAAATATGAAAATAGGCGTCCTTTAGATCTATTACCACGAACCAATCTTTTCTTTTTAGTAGGTGAATAATGGATTCCAATGTGATCATCCGGAAACGCCGTGGATGCAGGTAAGTGTTTAGATCTCTTAGGTCTAGAATGGGCCTGATCCCGCCGTCTTTCTTTGGTACAGTGAAGTAACGGGAGTAGAAGCCGTGTGGAATGTCCCGCGATGGCACTTGTTGAATAGCTTGTTTTTGGAGAAGAGTGAGAATTTCTTCTTCTAGTACAAGGTCGAAGGATGTAAACTTGATTTGTCCTAGAGGAGGAAGTTCTGCAAATTCTAATCGGTATCCGAATTGAATAATACTTAAGACCCAATAGTCTTTTGTGATGTTGACCCAGTTGTGAAAATAAGGGGCTAGTCGAGTGGGAGTGCATGGTTCGAATGACATTACTGTTAAGTCAAAGGTACTGCTTTGATTTCTTGGCAGGTGGTCTGTATGGTTGACGGCGTTGTGAAGAATTTTGCGGCCGGAAGGTGGAAGCAGAAGAAGAGGCTTGAAAGGGTCTAGTCTGGTTCTGATTCTTGAAGGGACGGTAAGACTGAGAGGCTGATTGTTGATAACGTTGTGGTTTGCGCCACTGATATCTGTTGAAACTGGGCTGCTGTTGGATTGTATAAGATTTAGCAGTCTTTTTGATTTTATGAAGGTTCTCTAGTGAGTCATCGGTTTTCTCATTGAAGAGACCTTTAGCATCAAACAGCAAGTCCTCTATACGAGTCTTGATGTCATCTATAATCCCTGAGGATCTGAGCCACGCATGCCGTCGTAAGGTGATGGCTGATGTCAGTGTTTTTGAAGCTGTGTCTGCTGAATGGCGAGCAGCCAGTCGCTGATGTTTAGAGACAGTAAGAGCCTCAGCATAGGTGTTCAAGAGGGCTTGTCTGGTGTCCTCTGGGGCTGCTTGAAGGGTCGGCAGGACCCTAGACCAGAGTTGTCTTTGGTAAGCCCCCATGGCAGCTTGGTAGTTTGCCACTCTGAGCAAAAACGTGGTGAAGGAATATATCTTCCTACCCAGCACATCTAGTTTCCTACCTTCCCTATTTGTAGGGGTAACTTGTGATTTTCCAGACGATTTAGACGAACTAGATTGGACAATTATGGAATTTGGGGCAGGGTGTTTGATGAGAAAATTAGTGTCATCCCCGTGGGTGCGGTACAAATTTTCAGTTCTACGAGTCACGGGCGCAGAAGTAGATGGTTTATCCCACGACTCTTTGATAAGGTCCATTAAAGTTGGAATGAACGCCAGGCTCAGTGGAGGAGTTCTTTCTTGATTAATGTCTCCGAATATGAGGTCTTCAGTAGGAGGGGCAGGCTGTTCAGTTTGTAACTTCAGCGTCTTAGCCATCCTAGAAATCATTTGAACAAATGATGAAAAATCCTCTGAGGGTGAGGATGGGTGGGGATCACCAGCATCTGACTCCACGTTGTCTCCCTCTATAGATGTTTCATCTGAGACCTCTGAGAAGACGTCCTCGTCTTGATATGAATCAGGAGATGTAAGTATGTCACCTTGATCGGAGGCGGGAGGTAACTGTGCAGATTTCTTTGATTTTCGCTTTTTGTTACCTGGGTCAGGTAAAGAATGTGTACGAGTCGAAGAGGTTTCAGGTGGAGCAGTCTTCGACGTCGATGTGGACTTAGTCCGCGTCGATACCTCCGTAGCCTTCTCCTTGCGCCTGGGCGCCCGTTGGATGTCGACGTCGAGATGTTGCCGGCGTCGACGTCGAGGTGGAGGCAAGGATGAAGAGGAAGACGGAGAGGCATATACGTATCTAATCCCCTTCTTCCTATGATATTCGTCGTCAGTCGACAAGGATTCGGTGTCCGAGTCGTCATATCGACGTCGACGACGGGACTTGTGACGATCGACCTCAACGTAAATGGGGTCGGCGTACGTCTTTCTATGTCGGCGTCGAGAAGGTCTAGGCAGAACCACTACCTCACGTCGTGGAGATCGGTGGCGATCCGGAGACAGATACTTTGTCTTCACCAACCGTTTACGGGGCGGAGAGACGGGTCTCGAGACAGTCGACGGCGAAGAAGGTGCCGGTGATGCCCGCCCGGTAGAAACAGGGCTATAATGGGCAGAAGCTGGGCTAGAGACTATGTCCACTAGCTGGCTAGGGCTCGGCGAGCCGTCAGGGCCGACAGGAGAAGTCTCGAGCTGCCGCGGAGGTAGAGAAGCGGCGGTTTCAGAGAAGGATTCCCGGTCCCGGGATGAATCCTCCAAGATCGGTGACGGCAACGAGGCTGAGACCGGGGGAATCCGTTTGCGACTGTCCTTTTTCTTATCTTTTTTGGTCTTCTCTGACACCTTCTTTTGTTTCAGGTGGTCTTTCGACGACGAGGCCGAAGAAGTCTTAGACGCCGAGGTAGGTTTCTTTGTCGACGTGGACGACTTCTTTGATAATTTGTTGACCGATTTCGATGTCGACGAGGGTGGAGGGGAGGCAATCCGTACCTCAGATCAGGGGGTAGCCGACGGCGTCGGAGTCGTTTCCATCTCGGACGGCTTCGACGAGGAAAGGGTTTTTTCCCACAAATAGAGTGTCAAACGTTGTTGTCGGGCTTTAAGGGCAGCCTTGGTGAAGGTTTTACAATGCCTACAAGAATGGGGCTGGTGGGACTCACCCAAACAAAATAGGCAGCGGTCGTGACCATCAGAAAAGGGTAGCTTGCGGGAGCACGACACGCACCTACTGAATGGTCCGGACAGGGACATAAAGTTGAATAGGTAAGTGTAGACTCACAATTGATTGATAGAAAGTCCGGAAATATTCAATTTCCCGAATCGTCAAAGAAGAAGAGTGAAAAAAAAGGGGTTATAGCGGTAGGCTATAAAAGGGCGGGAAAAACGGCGATTTGAAAAATACACCGTGAATCAAAGAATCGTCAGGCAGTCCGTGGTCGAGGGGCAATAGAAATATCCAATATCCGAAGAAAGTCCGAGTCAAAGGCCGAAATATCTTTAGGATTGATCGAAATACAAGCTCTTATACCGAGAAGTTCCAAGGACCAGAGGTGGTAAAATGGAACTGAAGGCTGAGGCGGGTGGAGCATGCGCGATAGGGGCAATTCTAACTTTGTTACTTTTATACAAAAGCTCTAGAAGATTCCGAGAAGACCAGCGCAGGCGCTGTCTAAACCCAATTGTGTGCATTCACAGAGGCCACGAAGAAGAATCACACACACACACAAAAAATCACTGCAAGACCGGTCGGAAACGCGATTAATCCCTTCCAGCCAAAGGGGGGGGGGGGAAGAAAAGCAATCAAGCGTGCAAGACCCATTGCAAATGCAAACAAGACAAAGCAAAAAGCAATCAAGTGTGCAAGACCCATTGCCAATGCAAACAAAGAGCTGACGATACTCAGCTCTACCTCTCGTTTTCCACCAATCCAGGTGAGGCGGTTTCTGTGCTGAACTCGTGTCTGGACCTGATAATGGACTGGATGAGGGTTAATAAATTGAAACTCAATCCAGACAAGACGGAAGTGCTGTTAGTGGGTGCTTCGCCGGACAGGCTGGAGGGCCATTTCCCTGCCCTGAATGGGGTTACACTCCCCCTAAGGGACAGGGTCCTCAGCTTGGGGGTGCTCCTGGACCCCAGTCTAACACTGGAAGCCCAGGTGGACTCGGTGGCCAGGGGCGCCTTCCTTCAGCTGCGGAAATTATACCAGCTACGGCCCTACCTGGACGAGCGGAGTCTCATGACAGTTACACATGCACTGGTAACATCTCGCATAGATTACTGCAATGCGCTCTACGTGGGGCTGCCTTTGAAGATGGTCCGGCGACTGCAACTGGTCCAGAATCGAGCTGCGCGGCTGGTGAGTGGTGGGGCCGCTAGGGAACACATCAAGCCGATTCTGTTTAAATTACATTGGCTACCAGTTGCTGCCCGGGCCCAATTCAAAGTGCTTGTTTTGACATATAAAGCCCTAAACGGCTTGGGCCCTGGATACCTGAAGGACCGCCTCCTTCCATATGAACCTACCCGTCAGTTAAGATCTAGCCAGGGGGCCCTTTTGAAAGAGCCGTCCCTCAAGGAGGTAAGAGGGATGGCTTGTAGACAAAGGGCCTTTTCGGCTGCTGCCCCCAGACTATGGAATGCCCTCCCGACTGAGATTCGTCTGGCGCTGACGCTGATGACATTTCGGCGCCAGGTTAAAACCTTCCTGTTCCAGAAGGCTTTTAATTGAAATAATATCAACTGTGGGTCCTGATGGCAATTTTTAGAGTATATATTTTAATTGCATTTTAATTGTTTTGTCTTTTTATTGTATTTTAACTGTTGTAAGCTGCCCAGAGACCTTTGGGTAGTGTGGGCGGCATATAAGTTAAATAAATAAATAAAAAATAAATAAATAAGACAAAGCAAAAAGCAATCAAGTTTGGAAGACCTATTGCAAATGCAAAGAAAACCAAAAACCAATCAACCGTGCAAGACGCATTGCAAATGCAAACAAGACAAAGCAAAAAGCAGAATTTATTTGGGTGACAGGGAGAAAATTTCCTCCACTCCTAAATATCTAGTCCTGCTGAAGTGGCATGTTCAACCTTTTTCTTCTTTCCAGTTGTCTCAATGACTTTGCCTATGCTGGTACTGGTACTGATGCTGAGACCTACTCAGATGGCCTGGCCAACTGTAACATTAAGCTGGCAGTTATGACTGACGGCACCGGGATCACCAGGAGCCTCAGGACCCTAGGTGATTTATGGATCAGCTCTATCTGAACTGAAGTGGTCGTAGTAATTACCAATAATGGCTTCTCAATCCAAAATTTGGGAGTATCCAAGTTGATACTCCCAAATTTTCCCTTTTAGGTTAAAAATCCTAAACAAATCTACAATGGATGGCTTTATGTTGCTCCTCTAAACAAATGAAAACTGATTATGGAGATCACTAAGCCAGATTTCCCCCCTATATGCTATGCAATGTATAGTGTTCAATACGTCCATGTTTTTCGGCATCCATGGGGGTGGGATTGGAACTGATCCCCCATGGTCCTACTGTATTTCAATATTTTTCCCCTAGCTGCACTATTATGGCTGAATAGTAGGTGGTATTTGAAAAAGTATGAGCACTGATTTCCCCCCTCCCCCACTATATAACCAAGATCCATCACAACTGCTATTCTGCTCTATTAAAAAGTGTTACATAAAATATTCAGTTTTTATTCTGCACAAAGAATTCATAGTCTTGTAATCTATGCATGTTTATACAGGAAACTGCATTAATCCCCAATGAAATTATTAAACCTTAAACATATCACACTCATGTCAGAAGGCAAATGTATAATTTGTCTAACATATGAAAGAACAGGTTATTTAATAAAGTTACATACACATAATAAAAATCATGGGATTATTTCCTTTATAGACATAGGTACCATAATAAGAATTTTGAGTTATAATCCACAAAGCCTAATTATTTAATTCTAGTGACATCGGACACAAAGGTAAGAATCCTATTCATTTATGTGATCACATAAGGGCAATTGTATACGTGAACCCCCTTGGCAAGCTCCCTTTCAAGCATTTGTTCTTGCACTGGAGGGATTCAGTGTGGCTCACTATCAGGCGAGTGAGTATACTGTTATATTTTTAGATAAGTGGTTTTCCTTGAGGGTCCTCAACGCATCAGTTCCAATATACAACTGCATAGCATCAATCTCTCCTGCACTTGGCAGTTCCAACAGGCAATTCTGTATGAGGGATTTCTCTTAAATTTTTGACTAGTTTTGACATTTAAGCCGTTACTATGTTAAACTACCAATTACTTCTGCTTTATCACACATAGCTGTCCTTTTTGTTCTTTATGAATGAATGTACTTCCAATATCATTTTGAGTTGAATTTGTCAGAAGTTGCATAGAATCGTGCCTTCAAAATACATCAGATATGTATGGATTCTAGATATATGAAAAAGGTTTCCATAAAAACAGATATGGTATTTTTTTTTAAATACCCCTAATGTTTAAAAAATCTGTTTTTGGTTTTTGCTGCACAATATCGTGTCCATGGTGCCAGCAGGAAAATAAGTGCCAAGCTTTACATAGCAAAGGACACACTGAATGTTGACAACATCAATGGCAGCAGTCAGGATGGCCTACAGGTTACCCTCTTCTGCTCACTACCATTCACACTTGTTGAAAAACAGTCCCGACAATTACTTTGTGATTGTGTAAGAAATGGTGAACTGGTGAAAAAAGGAGTCAATTTCTGGGATTTTCCCTTGCATGGTGTCACTTTGTGAATGGTAGTGGTGCTGGGGGATTCCTGTTCAACACCTTGACCATTAGCCTGTGGAGAGTCTCAGAGTTCCATGATTACTTATACTATTTCACATATACACAGAAAACCTGAAAGAGGCTGTCCAGAATTTTGTGGTCTGGTACCACCTAGACAGCATCTTAAAAAGCAGAGACATCACCTTGCCGACAAAGGTCCGCATAGTCAAAGCTATGGTTTTTCCAGTAGCGATGTATGGAAGTGAGAGCTGGACCATAAAGAAGGCTGACCGCCGAAGAATTGATGCTTTTGAATTGTGGTGCTGGAGGAGACTCTTGAGAGTCCCCTGGACTGCAAGAAGAACAAACCTATCCGTTCTGAAGGAAATCAACCCCGAGTGCTCACTGGAAGGACAGATCCTGAAGCTGAGGCTCCAATACTTTGGCCATCTCATGAGAAGAGAAGACTCCCTGGAAAAGACCCTGATGTTGGGAAAGTGTGAAGGCAAGAGGAGAAGGGGACGACAGAGGACAAGATGGTTGGACAGTGTCATCGAAGCTACCAACATGAATTTGACCCAACTCCGGGAGGCAGTGGAAGACAGGAGGGCTTGGTGTGCTCTGGTCCATGGGATCACGAAGAGTCAGACACCACTTAACGACTAAACAACAACAACCACCAGGGTGCTGATAACACCCAACTCCATCTGCTTTTTCAGATCTTCCAGGAGGCCCTTCTCTCAAGTCTCTCAGGCCCCACTATGTGGTCACCCAGCCCAACTTCACCATAAAAAGATGGGGCCTCCTGTGGGAGAGACTTCCATAATCTGGGGGAGGCAGTAGAGCAAATCTGGGGACATGGTTCTATATTTAACTGCTACCTCTACTATAGTAGATCCACTGAATCGAGTTTTGAATGGATCAGTCAAACCTTAAAAAAAATCTTTAATTGGAATCAACTTAAAAGTGGCCCTAATTAGGCTTTCAATGTAAGTGAAGTATTTAAGAAGTGATTTTACCAGTTCCACGTCTCCAGAGAGTTTCCGTGGCTGAGTCTATTCGGTCCACTACACCACACACAAAAGAGGACATGTTTCTGAGTAAAAGCCTATTAACTACAGTGGAGGGGGAATTCTGGGAGTTTTAGGTCAAAGAAGCAATTTCCCCCAAGCTCTGCCCATAACGGGAGACTCTCCTTCACTCTAACACACCTTTTTTTTTCACACTGAAGGCCATGATTAAAAGTGACAGATACCTGCTCTCTGTGCGTAGACTGGAGACACAGTCTGATTGGCCAGAATGCTATGCTATGCAAATACTGGAATTCTTAGAAGTTAGGTTTCCTGCACAGGGTGTATGTGTGTGTGTGTAAAAGTGTTATTTATTTTAAAAATCACAACTTGTGAGAACCGAGGCGAGAGGGTGGAAGCTCTCGCCGGAGTGTCGTCCTCCCTCAAAAAGGAACAAGAGGCACAAACAGACCCGCCTGCATCACCTGTCGAGACTAGACAGAAGGGAGTGGATACCCTGGATTTAGGGCGGGAACTGTCAAGGATGACGGTGGCCACTCAGACAGGGAATGATTTGGCGGGAAGAGAGGGAAGAGGGAGGTCCGTTGTAGAGGCGGGAATGGGTGATATAAAAAGGGAGGTAGACGTAATACCGGGTGGTTGGGAAATGATATGGACCCTTGGACCGGTAAATGGGAGAAGGTGCGAGCCCCCCGCGAAGAGGCAGATTACCGGCGGAGAAGGGGTCTACCGCAGCGCCCTTCCTATTGGGGAGAGTCAGAGGCCAGAGAGTGGCACAGACAAATCAGGGAACAAAAGGAGGTAGTAGATAGAGAGGAGAGCGGTGACTATGGCGTCTAGAAGAAGCCCAGAAGAAGGGCTACTTAATGGACCGTGGACCCCTTTGCGAAGAGAGGGCGACCATTATGAGGCGGGGGTACGAGACGAGGAGACCACCCCGCTATTGAATCCTGAGCTTAACCCTTATGAGTGGGAGAACACTAATCCATTCTTAAGAGGACCTTGGGACGAGTTGACTTGTAACCCATTTGACAAAGACGTTTGGATGCCCTCACCAGACCCGTTGGAGGCCAGAGAAATCACAGAAGCTGAATGTGGACAAAAAGATTTATTGTTGCATTTTCCAATAAAGAATAGTTTTGATTTTTCAACACGAGTCTCTCCAGAGTCTCTATTGAAACCGGAGGAGGGGAAGTTTGAACCCTCACACAACTCCAAAACCCTTTGCTCAAACATCAAAAATCTAGTACAGAGCAAGAGCAGACTTTTTGCTACATCCATGCCAGATTTGGTGCTGATCTGAGGTCCAGTTTCATAGTTATAATTTTTTGTTTAGGGCACTTCTATTTTTTGATTTGCCTTGCGGAATGCTGAATACTGCTAATACACAATATATTGGTACCCTCTCGGGCACCAATAATAAAAAATCTATGTAAGATATTATATAGATTTACATGAAGAACTGCTGCCAACCATTGTTGTATTTTTTAAAAACTTTATTGAAGTGTACTGTATGTTACTTTCCATTTCTAGATTTATATTAATTGTAGATATCCTTTTGAGCATCTATTAAATTGAAAGCTCAGCCAGTGTATAATAATGTGGGACCATGGCCTCCACATGGTGATCATCTCCATGAAGAAAACCTGCTCTTCTAGAGTGCAGCAGCAACTCTTGGACAAGCAGCATAATCCCATATTATTTTTGGGAGTTCCTGGGGTTAACAGGACTTTCTATGCAGTGGAGGTTCAATAGGATACTGGCCAATAATCTACTGCAAATCATTTTTTTATGTGTTTAGGCTATTTTAATACTGTACTACTACAAACAATTCTGCATCACTTCCTTTGTTTAGTATTTTCTTTACATATATTTTTTCATGTTCTGATTCTTATTGAGCCTTTTATGTAGAAGCAATTTAAACATCTTTCACTCATACCCTTGTTATGTTAAGAATGGAAGTCAACCATACATATGTTTTCCTGAATTAATTCTCTCTGAAAGCTACATGGAAAACGTGCATAGGATTGTGGAACATACATTGTAATGGTGGAGGGGGAGACTGAAGCAATGAATGTTCACTGCTCAGGAAGTATACAAATTGTTCTGTCCTCAAGCTCTGTCACACTGAATGTTCACTGCTCAGTAAGTAAATGAATTGTCCCATCCTCAGGATCTGTCACCTGCAGCAAGGAAACTAAATATACATACAGAACCGCCATTTCGGTAGTTGAGAGAATACTTAAATGCATATTGAACAGCTAAAGATTCAAGGAAATAATCTGTGGTTAAAAAATAGTAAAGTAGCTGAAATAATCAAGAAAAGCTGCAACAAATCAGCCTAGTTAATTTTTGCAAATAGGGTCCAGCAATCTAAGATTCAACTAATCTTACTTTCTCTCTCTCTCTAAACTCAAATCTGAAACTTCACTAGAATCAGGGTGGATAAAAATCAATGATTTTTTAAAATAAAATTTATTTAAACCATACTTTAAATCACAAAAAAATCCATTTTTTAATTTAAATTGTTATAAAGCCATCCTTCTATAAATAATGTATAGGTGATATCTGACACCACTAAGACTTCATCACATATGCATAGAAACATGGCAAAATGCAAAGACCATGGAATGTACTGTATGTCCACATGCGATGGACTTCTCTCAGTGTGATAAGTGAGGCAGTTTTGTGTGAACTGTGTAAAATTGAGAAACAGGATACTAAACAGACAAAAATGTTGTGGCACCTTAAAGACTAACTGCTATATTTTAACATGAGCTTTTGTGGATAAGACCATTTCCTCAGAGGAAGTGTCTGAGGAAGTGGGCTTGTCCACGAAAACTCACATTAAATTATAGCAGTTAGTCTTTAAGGTGCCACAACATTTCTGTCTTTATTTTTCTTTTCTTTTTGGCCTGATATGCTAGCACAGACTAACACGGCTACCTTTTCTAATGACACTAAATGCATTCCTAAATATTGTTTTAGTATTGCATTTGGACAATAACAATGTATTCCTTTTCCACAAAGGTTTAATTATTTTTGTGATGTTGAGTGTTCAGGTGGAAGTGGTGTAAGAAGTGAGATTCTTAGAGGATCTGTGGTAGGTGTGGTACTTTAATGTGCTGAAGTTAGGAGTGAGTAAAGAAGTGGCCAGGTTTCTGGATGACACCAAGTTAGGCATAGTGATAAAAACAGAAAGTAATTTCAAAGAACAAAAGGAGATTTATACTGAGGGAAATGGGTATTAAAATGGCAACTGTGATTCAGTGTAGGTCAATATAAAGTGATGTACACTGGAGCAAAAATCCTACCTTGACAAACACACTGATGGGATCTGAATTCAGCAACTAACCAGGAGACTGGAGTTCTGGCATATACTTTAAAGGAAACATAGATCAAGTATCCACCAACTCTAAAAAGGGATCGAGCAAATTCTTGGAGTATAAGCTATCAATGATTATTAGTCATGATGGATATTCAATGCCATCAGAAGCGGTGTGTCTCTGAGTTATCAACTACTGAATAAATGTCTTGCTTACAAGCTCCTTGTTGTTACTAATACTTGTAGTAATGCTGCATTAAAATGAATTGGGGGAGGATTCAGTACACCAGGTAACTACTAATTGATCATCTCTTTCCTCCAGAGTTAGTTTCCCTCACCCTTTTTCTCCAATGGAAGGTTGGCTATAAAACTGCTTCCATTTTGATTTTCAGGTTTTAATCTCAAATGACTTTTTTGGGAACAATAAATGTAAGTTTTTCTTTTTACCTTACCATGAGTATTCTGAGTCATTACTCCTAATTCATAACCATAAGGCCAGCATACTAGTGTGCTGTATCTATAAACATAACTATTAGAAATTTCTATACCCAGAGGCATCTGGTGGACACCTGTAAGAAATAGGACATTGGGCTAGATATGTCCTTGAATTAATCTAGTAGTGCTTTTCTTATAATTCTGTGTTACATTGCAAAAAGATGTGGCCAATTCAACTGGACAACAGTACCATTGGATTTGGAGGATGGCTTTACTTGAAATTTGACACACTCAGCTTTCAAGCTGACATGGAATCTTAATAAGCCAAAGGATCTTTTACACTACACAGCATCTCATATCAATGTGGATAATTTTGTTGCTAGACAGTTGTATTCTCAGGATGTGATAACACAGATGTGAATTTCTCTATATTGCACCTAACATTTCAATCGCTGCCATGGTTCAGACAGAAACATTTGATCCAGGGAAGGCCCATTTCAAATGTCTACACATCACCTACCTCTCTTCTCATTCTTCTCTACCATTATACCTCTTACCCACTCCTTTTGTCAGCATTTTTTTAATGTTTAACAATTAAAAACCTTTTTTTAATGTTTAACAAGTAAAATGGCAATGAATGTTTGGCAAGTAAAATGGCAATGAATGTTTGGCAAGTAAAATAGCACTGAACTGACAAAACATGGTAAGCATTTGAATTAGCACTATCAGCTTATTATTATAAACTAGGAGAAAAATATTTAAAAAAATACTATACAATTTACAAACTGCATCAAAGCTGTAGTATCTGTGTGAGCAAATACCAGGCAAGAGTAGAGTTCACTCCCACACCATGCCCCACTCTTCATTATCAGTGATGTAATCAGGACACACCTAGCAATGGCCCCAAATGACCAATACAGACCATCATGCAAGCTAAAAGCAAGACAAGACAATGCAACTGGAAATACTACAAAACAAACCACAAGCCCTGATGACCAAACAAAATATACTGTACTGCATACTTATGCCAAAAGATCAGAACTACTTGCAATTAATACTAATATCATGTAGTCAATGGAATAAATACTGAAAGAAACAGTGAGGAACATGGCACAAAGAGTGGAACAAACAACCATCTGGTCACTCCCTGAGCTACACTTCTGGAAAGCAATTATACACTGAAATTACTGCCCTCTGCTCCATTATTAGTTCTTAGTTTGTTTTCATCAATTCTTGATGTTTCTCTTCTTCTAATTATGTTTTGCTATGTTGCTTTTAACTATTTTTGTTCTTGACGAGTTAATCTCCAAAACCCTAATAAAAATACTCTATAATGCATACTGGAACCTTCAGCTGCCCTGAGACAATTACATGTAAGATGAAACATGTTGTTGTTTAGTCGTTAAGTGGTGTCCGACTCTTCGTGACCCCATGGACCAGAGCATGCCAGGCCCTCCTGTCTTCCACTGCCTCCCGGAGTTGGGTCAAATTCATGTTGGTATCAATACTCCATCAATACCCACCCATGCACAAAAATTAATACTCCTCACAATCTTCTACTAATCCATGTAATAATAATAAAATGTTTCAGAAATGAGTTTCTGACTTCATTTTCTATAGAAATTCTCATAATATCTTCTGTATTGATCTTCCTTGAGCAGGGATTCAGTCCTTCAGATGCTGTCCCAGTAAAACTCCTCATCCTTGACTAGCGTTTTTACTGGTAAGGTTTGGTGAGACGTGAAAGCCAACAACATTGGGGGGGGGGGGGTTTAGCAGCCCTGCGACCCTCAGGTATTACATCCTGAAACGTTTCGCAGCTCACTCTTCGACAACATCACCCTGCCAAATGTTCTGGTTCCACGTTTTCCTATATTCTTCATGTTCCCTCAAAAGAGTGGGTATTAAATACAGATCAGGGAATATATTTCGGAGGGAGCCACTCTATCAAGCTTCACTGCGGCGACGGGAAGAAAGTCAAGAGTTGTGATTTCCCCAGGAGCAGAAATGTCTGTATTTCATCGCTGTCCCCTTAATACCAAATTCTGCCCTCTCTGGTTATCCCAACGAGTGGTATGTTTGGAATGGCCCCTCGAAGTAGTCACACCTTGGCTGCATTTACTTCACCTTTTCCGCGCAAAAACAACCCAAGAAGTGTGTTTTGTATCAGCCCAACGGGCACTCTGCGCCATACGAACTTGGGGCTTAATGACCTTAATTATTACGACCGCTCTCCCAGACTGTCCAGCGGGTGTCCGTGTCAAGGACTTCAAGCCACTCACCGTCCATTTTTCCACACACACCCCCCCCCGGGTGTCTAAGCAACCGGGCTCTCTTCCTCTCTTCGACTCGGCTCACCCGAGGGGCGGGAGGACAATATTTACTCGCAAGTGGGAAGAAGGTAAAATTGCCCGGGGAAGAAAGGTGGGGAGAAGCAGAAGCGCCTCAGAGACTGACAAGAAAACGGCGCGGGACCGGGGGGGGGGGGGGAGGGAGAAATAGCGCGAGCCATTGGTGCAGACACTGAACCAATGGGAGCGCGCGCCTTTGGCGAACGGAGAGAAGGAGGGGTGGAACAGGCAACGGCCGCCGGCCAATCGTACGCCTGGTGTGTAGTCTCGCGGGCCAATGAGAGTTCGGTTGCCTCTTTCCCCCTCATTTACTTCAGTGAGGCGCGGCGGGGGGGGGGGAAGAAGAGTAGATAGAATCTCTCTAGAGAGCTTTTTCAAGCCTCCCCTCCGCACGTTTTACTTGGCTTTCCTGCCCCCTTTTGGAGCATTTCCCCCCCCCGCCCCCCCCCCGGTTCGGAATGGGGGACGGCGGGTAAATGACAGAAACCGGAGTTTCCAAGGGGAGGGATTATTAAACCCGCTCTTGTCAATGTAGGCGCCTTGTTTTTATTTTATTTTAAAGAATTTGGTTCCCAAAAAAGCATATTTTAAAAAGCGAACTCTTCAAACCATGGAAGAGGTTTCTAAGAAATAAAGTCATCCTCGTTTGTGGAGGGGGGGCGGCGGCAGTGGCAGCCAAACTCAAGGCCCCCCCCCCCTCTACCTCTCAGTCCCGGGCGAGGTGGGGGCAGAGCGGGGAAGAGAAGTGAGGGAGGGGGGAAAATTAGCCTGTGAGGAAATGGAGGGACCCTCGGGGTGCTCCGCGGAAGAAGGGGACGCGTCGCTTCTCACCGTCAAGCACGAGCTGAAGAACGGTAAGGTCGGGCGGGTTGGCGCCGGAGGAGCGGGGAAGGGGGGGGGGACGAGGAGGAAGGATGGCGGGGCTGGAAACCGGGGAGGGGGGGGGAGAGAGAGAGTCCCGAGCGGGAAGGGCGCGAGGAATGCCGTGGAAAAAGGGACAAGGAGGTTAAATGGGGTGGACGGGGCGGGGGCCCCTGCAGGGTCAGCAAGGGCGAAGCGTGGGAAAGGGAAGGATCCGGCCGTGGGGAGAACAGGGTGGCGGGTCCGTAGGAAGCCGAGGAAAGCAGAGAAGGGGATTGGGGGGGGGGGGCCGACGGACTGGGGCGCCGCGAGGCAACTCGCAGAGAGGACGTTGGCGTCGACGGACTGAGGGAAGACACGACTGAGGCCCAGGAGAAGGCGGTGGGGGGGGGGACGAGGAGGAGAGGAAGGGGAAAAGACACCCCCCCCACGGGATGGGGTGAATCGACTGTGTGGGGGGGGGGGTAAGGGGAAAATGTTCGCATGTGGGGAGGGGGTGGCGAGATGAACACGAGAGACCCGTCAGTGGAAGGAGAGACGAATCGCGTGGCGACTTGGTGAGTTTTCGCTTGAGATCTGAGAGGGCTGCTTGGAGGCTCTTGTGAAGCTTTGTAACTACAATAACTGCCTTTATGAAGCTGACACGCATAAAAACAGTAACTGTGTTTATGCAGGTGAAACTGGCTCAGATCATGATATTTTCCCGCTAATTTTTTTTCTTATCTTGTTTAAAATGCTGTACTTGGTTGTTTAGCCTCTTGTTGCTTATTCCATATACCTGTTAAAGACAATTATGATTACATTAGAAGACTGCTTAATTGTTTTGTCCTCTATCTTTATGATCTTACTGTTTGTGATGGCTTTTTTTGTGTGCTTCAAATAAGAATCCACTAAACTTTGCAGTTATGTGAACTGATGCTTACAGATACTAGGCATTGCAGAAGTGTGACAATACCATAAAGTCGTTGTCTCTTTAAAAAAAAACCCTCCACTAGATTTCTTTATAGCTGAATATTGTAAATCATTTGTGGACATCTGAAGGAACCATTGACATTATTTCACCAGAAGTATTATTTGAAGTGTGGACAGTTGGGAGGATAGTATTGATAGCAAAATCAGAGAAGTTGTATGAATTTTCAGTAGGTTAGCTATAGGCAAAATGTAGCACTGGCAACTAGGGGCTATAATGACCAAGTAATATCCACCAGACTCCTGGAAAAATCCACCAACATAATCACCATTCAAGTTTATGCTCCTAATACCAATGCTGAAGGGAAATCAAAGGGAAATTTAAGACTAGGTTAGGAATGCAGAATGATCAACAGGGGACCGCACTATCTGACCAGGAGAAAACAAAGAGCAGGTGGAAACTATGCTAAAGATCTATATGGAAGAGATAAAAGAATGAAAGATTCATTTGAAGAAGAGTCTTATTAGGAAGAACCTGCAGTTCTAGAAAGTGAAGCTGAAGGTGCTCTGAAAGCACAGGGAAGAAATAAATCACCAAGGGTAGATGGGAGACCGATAGAACTATTTCAAGCCATAGAGACCAACATCTGTCAAAATTATAACAAGAATGCAACAACGAATATGGAAAACAAAACAGTGGCCAACAAACAGTAAATGTTCAATATACATTCCAGTCCCTAAGAAAGGAGATGCCAAGGATTACAGTACATTTAGGACATTTGCTCTAATTTCCAATGCAAGCAGAGATCATATTGTGACTATCTGCTGGTTGCTGGAGCTCACCAAAGAATTTCAGAAGAAGATCAGTCTATGCTTTATAGATTACAGTAAAGCCTTTGACTGTGTGGATCATGGGAAGCTATAGGTTATTCTTAAAGAAATGAATGTGCCTCCCCACTTGATTGTCCTGATGTGTAACCCATATTATGGACAAGAAGCTACTGTTATGACAGAATATAGAGAGGCAGAATAGTTTCCTATAGGCAAAGTGTCAGACAAGGGTGCATTTTATCTCCCAGTCTATTCAGCCTTTATGCAGAACATATCATATGGAAAGCTGGGCTAGATTAAGATGAAGGAGGATTTAAAATTGGTGGAGGAAACATGAATAATTTAGTTTTAGGTCTGAGAAAGTTGACTTGTCCATGAAAGCTCACATTAAAATACAGCAGTTCAGCTTTAGGTAAAGGTTCCCCTTGACATTTAGTCCAGTCGTGTCCGACTCTAGGGCGCGGTGCTCATCCCCGTTTCCAAGCCATAGAGCCAGCGTTTGTCCGAAGACAGTTTCCGTGGTCACGTGGCCAGCGCAACTAGACACGGAACGCTTTTACCTTCCCACTGAGGTGGTACCCATTTATCTACTCGCATTTTTACATGCTTTCGAACTGCTAGGTTGGCAGGAGCTGGGACAAGCGACGGGAGCTCACTCCGTCGCGTGGATTCGATCTTACGACTGCTGGTCTTCTGACCTTGCAGCACAGAGGCTTCTGCGGTTTAACCCGCAACGCCACCACGTCCCTAATATCAGTTCAGCTTTAAGGTGCAACAATTTTTTTGTCTTCTTTATTTTTCTTTTGTTTCTGCCTGGCGGAAATCAGAAATGACTTTAAATGGCATTTACTGAAAGTAAAAGAAGAAAGTGCCAAAGCAGGATTGCAGTTGAACATTAGGATTGCAGTTGAACATTAGGAAGGCAAAAATTATGACTGCAGAAGAGCTACACAACTTTAACATTGACAAAGAATCAGAATTTTTAAAAATTTTGTATACCTTGGTTCAGTCATCTGTCCAAATGGAGATTGCAGCCAAGAAATCAGAAGAAGACTGAGACTTAGAGGGGCAGCAATGAATGAACTAGAAAAGATAATCGAGTTTAAGAATGTGCCACTGTAGCCCAAGGCCAAGATCATCCAAAGTACTGTATTCCTGATTGTTGTATACAGGTATTAAAGCTGGACATTAAAGAAGGCTAATAGGGAAAAAAATCATCTGAAATATGCTGGAGGAGAGCTTTGCAGTTACCCTGGACTGCAAGGAAGATGAACAAGTGGGTCATAGAACAAATCTTACCCAAACTATCTCTGGAGGCAAAAGTGACAAAACTGAAACTGTTCTACTTTGGAAATATCATCAGAAGGCAGGATTTTCTGGAATAGAGAATAATGCAAGGAAAAGTTGAAGGCAGCAGGAAAAGAGGAAGACCAAACATATAATGGACTTTCTTAAAGGAAGCCACATGCTTGAGTTTACAAGACCTGAGCAGGGCTGTTGAGGACAGGACATTTTGGAGATCACTCTTTCATAGGATTACTCTAAGTTGGAGGCGACTTGAGAGCATATAACAACAACAATAATATAATTTATCTTCTGATTCTTGGAAAGCATTAAATTTATCCACTGTATGAGAAGCTCAGAATTACTTCCTGTGTTTTTATTATTACGTGTTGATAAAGCCTTTATTCACCTGCAGTCAGCATTTGTTTTGGCCTGCTTTGCATTATTTAATTTTGGATATTAAAAAAATAAATCAGTCTGTGTTATTAATATTATTTACATTTTCTAAAGACCTAAAATTGAGACATAAAGTTGTAAGAAGAGTTAGAGTGCAGTCCTAACTAGCTGAGATGCCTGAGGTCTGGTTGAGCTGATGTAAAGCCAGCTGAGGCTGTGCTGAATCCAATCACCTTCCAGTCTAGCAGTGTTGGAAATTAAATAAAACTACCTTGTCTTTAATTAACTTTATGCCATTATAGTAGCTGTGAGTCTGGGCGGAGAGAGTTTTAGATCTCATGTAATTCATCTCTGTTTCTCTGCCTCCTTTTTTTTTTTTTTGGCTCCTCTGTCAGCTGACCTCAGCCAGCACAACAGTTGTGCCAGCAGATCTGAGATCAGCCCTCCCAAGGGTTGTGTGCCAGCATAAGCAAATTCTGCCCGTTCCAAACCCACTAAAATATGTGTACCTTTGAGTTTGGATTGCACTGTTTGCTCTTTATGTATGTCCAGGCAGGTATTTATGTTATACTTAACATAGTGTATTGCAGAATAACAAACAGTAAAGCAAGACCCCAGCAAAAGGAGCTTAATATTTTATACTTTGTTTCATTAACTTATGAGACCATTTATTATTGTTGTTTTAAGTTTCAATGTAATTTAAAATTGTTTGTAATGTTCTGTTGAGATATTCAAAGATAAAATGTTCAAATTGAGGATGTTAATGGTGGAAGCTGGAGCACTTGCATTTGAACTGTGGTTGAAATTGTGTGTCATAGAACAAATCTTACCCGATTGGGTACTGCCAAGTTATGTTTCTGGTATTTTTGGGAAGGAAAAGGTTTAGATGATACTCAAGGATTTCTGGCTCTACCAATCCTTTTATGGGGCAGAAACATAAGAAACAATAATAACGATGGCCCAGTGGTAAGATAATAGGGTGATCGAGTGCTGATCTCATATATGTAAGAACATTTTAAGAACTTGGAGGACAGGAAAGATTGCAGGAGCATTCCCTCCCCATCTTTACAAGAACGTATCAGAATTAAACACGCAAGAAAAAGCCTGTTTGAATTGTTCCAGCTTGAAAAAGCAGAAGCTCCTCTGGCAGAGGAAAAAAGCCCCTTTGGAAGCAAAAAGGGTGGACTTATTCAAACCAGCATCATGTGATCAGTAAAAAACAACAACTTTGAATTCAC
This sequence comes from Intellagama lesueurii, assembly GCA_037013535.1. Lineage (NCBI taxonomy): Eukaryota > Metazoa > Chordata > Lepidosauria > Squamata > Agamidae > Intellagama > Intellagama lesueurii. The sequence goes on from JBAJHW010000001.1 coordinate 26,897,582, forward strand.
CTATTTTATAAGCAGAGCAAATTCCTACTACATTTGACCATGTAGTAGCAGCCTAAGAGCATTCTTCTCCTTCTGCAGCCCTCAAATGCTCTGAAAATCAGCCCTGGAGGTTTCCGGGTCAGAACAAATTTTGTTGTGGTAAAGAAGAAAAGGAGAAGAAAATTCTGCTGAGTAAGCTCATGTCTGTTTTTTACCTAAAGTATTTTGGCTTGGATTGTTTTACGTTTGTGATAGCCTGTAAGTGTAGCTTGTTATGACAGAAGTAGTGCCATTGGTCTACGTCAAGCAAAGAAAGCACTCCTTGAAAGCACATGTCATGACTACCTTGCAAAAAACAGGACTGCAAGATATATGTGTGAAATCCTATGTTTGTGTAGGATGAAGTCTTTTAGAGTTAAATGCAGTGTACTCCCAAATAGGTATGAAAGGGAGATACCTTTGGCTACGTGGTGAATGAGTTTTTTGTTTTTTGTTGTTTTTTTAACAAAGAAATACATTAGGGAAGAAAAATGTAGGTTGAGGATATCTGAGTGCAGTATTCAGTATCTTGGTCTGAATATTACACTGATGATATATGGAAACTTAGACTGGTGTTACTTGTGTTACAGAGTGATGTAAAGTTGATTTTTTGACAGCTGATATGTGTAAGAGTTGCAGAGTGATATTTCATTTTTTAATTAAGGGGCAATATTGAATTATTTATTAATAATAATTGCATGCCATCAAGTCAATTCTGACTCATGCCTCCCCTTTTCAGGGTTTTCTAGGTAGAGAGTATTCAGAAGTGGTTTTCTATTCCCTTCTTCTGGGGGCATCCTGGACTGTGCAGCATGCCCAAGGCTGTACTGGCTTGCTCTGCAGGAGGCACAGTGAGAAATTGAACTCCTATACTCCTATACTTAAGTCACATTTAGCCAGCTACTGTGAAATGGTAATACTCCTACCAATTTAGTTTATGTACGCTGGATGCGGGGCAGGGGGAGAGAAAATACAGATTTTCTAATTCTTAATTTGTCATTTTTCCAAACAATGTTAATATATAAAAAACCTTTGATGAAGAATTCTGTACAGATATGTTACAGAAAACACAGATATGAGTCAAGATGTCACAAAGCTTTATAAACCTGGTCAGCCATAGAACTTTTTCTTCATCTGTGTTAAGCTATTAAAAACCCAGCAAGCGCATTGCAGTATGTTGTATACAAGTGATACTGCATGCAGTGTGGATTTGATTTTAAATCACGATTTAAATTTTTAAAATCTGATTTGTTGACAATTTAAATAAAAATGATTTTTAATATAAATTGTGATTTAAATCAATTTAATTTTTAAAAATTATTGATTTTTATCCATTCTAACTGCACGTGAAGTAAGTGAAATTCTGATTTTAAAATCTGTTTCCCCTGTCACAGAGGTAAGAATGCTTTTGAACAGAATTTCATGTATATATGTTGTTTCAGTAATCTGAAGAAGTCCCAGCTTCTAGAAAAGTAGATGTTTCTCCTGTGAGCATAAGCATGCAGAGGGTTCTGCCATATTTTGGAAACATAGGTTGATTTCTTGCCTTGTCTTTAATGTTGTTAAGCAACATATGAAACATAATAGTAAAATATCTAGTTAAGAGTTATAATAACTAAAATCCATTCCCATAGAAAGACAAAATATTCTGTCAAACTCAGAAAAGACTTTTTTTAAAACAATAGAGGCTTGAATCCTGAGTAGTTTTACATAAGCACTTCATCAATGGCACCTCCTTATCAGAGAGTACAGCATATTAAATCTGTATCTTAAGGGCAACTTTTCAGTTTAACCAATCACCATTTTAGGTACAAAAAAAGTACTGAGATCAAGGCCATGTGCACACAATCAAAACAAAATGAATTAGGATGTTTAGAGTCTCTGGCTGGCTGTAGTGTAAAAAGAATTCACAATATTCAGACCCTGTGCTACTTCAAATTTTATGTAACAGTACCTTTTATAGTACATCACTGAAGTTATAATAACATCTGCTTTCATAGATTACTCTGGGCTGAGTTATGTTGTCCAGCATTATGGGATGTCTTGAATTAGTTTGCACAATGCTTGCTGGTCTTTAATAAACTCTCCTCGGTCATTCTCTCTCAGGATAACATCACCATACTTAGATGGGAGTGAATAGTCTCCTTCTCAGTCTTTGTTTCTACGTCTAGAAAGTGACAGGACTGCAAGCAGGAACATCTTCCCGAAAAACTGTTATCTTCCATCTGTAGAAAGTAATGATGGAGAAGGTGAGGGAATAGTCATTTCCCTTTAAGCATGGCAGTTGTATTAAAGTAGGGAGTGACTGTACTTGGCTATAGGAGTCAGGATAAGATGTATACTGTAATGACATACAAAGAATATACCTATGACTGAAGTCTTCATTTCAAGTAATTTGTGGGAATGAATTACAGTGCAATCTTAACTCAAAGGCTCATTAGTTATAGTGGACTTGGAATGGATAGAAACCTCCTGTGTTGGCATAAATACCCTTGTGCCAGCAAAATTACTTTGTTGGGGCTGATCTCAGATATCAGGTAGCAGAAGGACTTACTGAGACAACTGTTGTGCTAGCTAAGTCTGAGAGTGGAAGAGCCAAAAAAGGTGCAGAAGAGGTGGCAAAGGAATATCTAAGTCATCCCAAAGCTGAAACCCTTCAACCCAGCAACACAGCTACTATGCAGGCCCTGTTTTAGGAATGAAGAAATAAATGGTGGCTGGAATCCTTTGCAGTAAAGGTTGTATAGCTCCCATTGCTAATTGTTAAGGTGCCCAGTTGCATCTTAGTTGGAGAGTTGGATGTGTGACTAGAAATGTGACTGAGATATGCCTCAGCATCTCATATACCTGCAGTTAGTTGTGCCAGGTCACATAGACCTTACATGAACACCTGTGGGGTTCTGACCAACATTCATGGAAATGTTCCAGTGTGAAGGATTAGCAGTAGCTGTGCTAACTCAAATAGTGCCTTAAGATCAGAGAAGAGATCCTTAGAAACAATTTTTTTTGTTTTTCATTTAGAAAAGTTAAATGAATGTATACGGATCCTGCAGATTTGGGAGTCTGATTTATTTTCCAAGGAGCATTTTCAGCAATCATTTCTGTAATTTTTATGATTGATTAGGAAACCAACATTGTTTTATCATGAAAGTCAAATGAATTTCAGATCTTTCCCTTGTAGTGCTTTCTCAGATGTGGTAATTCTTTATTCTGTCTTCAGAATAAAGTCTTCAGTTTTTCACTTGGTGTACTGTATGTTTTACAATAACTATTTCCTATGTGAAAATAACGTGAGAACTTGATGTATTCAGAAATAAATACATATATTGTCTCTGTTGACTTCTAAGGAATAGTATTACTCATTGATGAACTTCTGTTTAATTGTTGATTGTTTTTATTCCTCTGTGGAATTTGGAAATGTACATACTTTGAACAAGACTATGGCTGAAATCCAGAACCAGAGCTTATGCTGCATAAAACTGGAACTGGGATAGATCTTTTATTTCTAAAAATTGCTGTCAGTGGAAGATTTTACCAGCAGTAGTGATTTTTTGAAATTAAAGACTCCCTCCTCCCTTGCCCCCCAATGGCTTTCTGTTGATGAAAGGGATCCCAAGGGAGCATTGTGACCTTTACGTTGGGTGGCAGATCAGAAAAGTTTTAAATGCCACAGTTGATGGTGTAATTAGCCTTAATTGCTGTCAGTTCTGGTGCTGGATTTCAGCCATATTATTTCTAAAAGTATGTACATTTCCAGATTCCACTAAGGAATATAGATATCATCAGCCTTCTCTGGTGCAAGTTCAGCTATTGGGTTTCAGTCACTGGGTCAATCCAGATTAAGTGAGTTGCACTTTTTCAGTTTCATAGAATTGTAAGGATGCAAGGGACCCCAGGGATCCCATGGGCCACGGAGTCTAATCCCCTCACAGAGCAGGGAATTCTCAGCTAAAACATCTCTAACAGATGGCCATCCAGGAGATGGATCACTGCTATCCCTTGCCAATATCCTGTTGTATTTTCTGCATGTGTAACTGCAAAACCAAAAGCAGCTATGGTGATGCAGAGAGGTCTGGTTCTCTTCCTGCTTATGTGACTGGTTGTGCAACTGGGCAGATGATTGGACCTCTTTGCAATGTTGCTGCTGCTTCCCCATTTGCAGTTAGGTGTACAGGGAAGTAGGCTGGCCAGTTCTGGGCTTCGGGGCCAGGAATCAGTACCACCTGTGGTACTGGGCTTTGTTTCTAATACAAATGTACAAAACAACCATCTCTAGTCACCACTGTTCGCCTCAGTTCCTCTTTCTTTCCTCTGTACTGGAAGCTTCAGTACAAGTATGGGTAAGGGATTCAATCCCCTGCTTTGAACTGATTATGTATCTGACTCTCTCTACTGTAACTTCCTAGTTCTTCCTTCCATTAGCTTCCCTATCTCAAACTACCAGCACCAATGGGCACTAGCTGCCCTTGCTTCATTGGTCATATTCTTAGCCAACCTGAATAGGGTTACAGTCAGTTACAGTACTTTCTCAACTTGTTGAAGGAACTTTTCTATAGCTCATAATATATTTCTGCACCAAGACATAACTGGGATAGTTAATGCTCTGGAAATAAAGTCATGGAATAATTATTAATGTAAGGAGACTATTTCTTAAATTGTGCAATGGTCAGTGTATTAGGAGAGGATGGTTCACAAATTACTTTTTCCGGTAAAGAAAGAACTGTGTGAAGATGCTTTATATGTGGCACTTTGTCCAAATTAAAGAGAAGATCAATTCATGTTGATGTTGCCTAGCAACAAATGCAAATTACAGCCATATGTGGTATTACTGCTGGGGTATCTGAAAAGTGTTAGGAAATAATGTTGAATATAATTTGCATTAATCTCTTGATTACAATGTCCTTTAACCTTGCATGATTGCTGCAGGGCTATGGAAAAGACCTAGAATGAAAGTATGAATTAATATATTAACATAGGTATAATGCCTTAATAACAGCTGAAATCATTAGTAATTTAAAGTAGACAGTAAATGTGAGCAAGTTAGGGAGCCTAAAAAGTGGCTACATTGCTAAAGAAAGCCCTGTTTAATCAGGTTTTGTCTGTTTTGAGTTGCTGTAAAAATGGCTGAACACACAATATATATGTAAGGGCAGATTAATTTGACAGGGAATCATATATTTTTCTGGAGCGGCAGCAAGTTTTGTTGTTCCTGTGCCAGAGGTCCATTTATTTTAGCACAGATGTGAAATCAACTCATTTAAATTGACCCCCCTTATGTGAATGCCTCTGTCTGCATTAATCATCCGCTTGCCCCTGCTGTTGTTGTGTTAAAAGTGGGGAAGGGAGGGAGAAGCCCGGCCACCAAACAGCCTACAGGAGCCCTTGCTGCTGCTTCCAGTCTGAGGGTGAGTGGTGGTGGTGGTGGGTGGATAAGGCAAGATCAACCCAAGGAGGCATCTCTTCACTGAGCTGGTGCATAACCCACAAAACTAGAGTAGTGGAACATTCCCAGATGTTCCTGGACTAAAACTCCCAGAAGCTTTCTGGGAGTTGTAGTCCAAGAACATCTGGAAACCCAAGGGACTGCCAGGTGTTGGATTGCAATATGTATTATTGCTAGTCAACGTAGATAATGGAGAAGAATTCCCATAGACATCTATTTAGTGACTGTGGGAACAGAATGCTGGACTAGACCTTTGGTCTGATCTCGTATGGTTCCTCTAATGTTTTCAATATGTGACATTAGATATGGCCCACAGATGCAGGAATAGTGGCACATAGACATGTGTTGTTTACACTGTCTCATAGTGTTTTGTGTCAATTGCCTTATTGTGCCTGTTTAACTTGTGAAGTACTTGGAAATACGAGGAATCTCGTAGGAATTTGTATAATCTTGAAAATGGTTTAAAAATGCAATCAAAGGCATAGCAGTATTTTTTCTTTCGTTAATATTTTCAAATGAAGTGAATTATGCACTGAAACATCAATTAACTTGAGGTCAATCTGCACATTACAAAAATATATGTTTTGTTTTTCTAGCAAATTTGACAGGCCATGTAGAAAAGGTGGGCATTGAGAACTTTGAACTTCTGAAAGTTCTTGGAACAGGAGGTAAGAATTGGCTAATTTCACTAATAAAATGTGCAGCTACTGTTGCAGTAGAATTCAGTCACCAAACAGAATTCTATTTTATGGAAGGGGTTTGTTAGCTGGTGCACTGGCTACATTAAGCATTTTAGTTTCTTCTTGCAAATGCTTATGCTCTTAAGATCATCTGTAAAAAGAACACAATGCCAGCTTATTTTACAAGCCACAGTTAAAAGAACCATCCTCACTGCTCTGCAGAAAGCATGATTCTGGCCCTTTGAATATATGCCTATAACAGGAGTGGGAAAAGTGGAACCCTTCAAATGTTGTTGCATTGCAGTTCACATAAGCCCTAGCTAGCTTAGTAAAAAGTGCTGAGGAATGCTGTATTTCAACCTCTGGAGGACATCACTTTTCCCACCCCATTCTATACCATTTCTTGCTGTTCACTAGTGGCCAGAAACCCACTGCTAGCCATCATTTGTTTGTGTAATTTGTTTCAGCTAATTGCAACTCCTTGACCAGGTGCCATGTGTAGCTGGACTGCAAAAGAGTGAAGCCACATTTCAGTTGTGCAGTTTGCCTCATGAACAGGCACACGTTGCTCTTGTTTAGATGGACTGTTGTTGTTGTTTAGTCGTTAAGTTGTGTCCGACTCTTAGTGACCCCATGGACCAGAGCACGTCAGGCCCTCCTGTCTTCCACTGCCTCCCGGAGTTTGGTCAAATTCATGTTGGTAGCTTTGATGATACTGTCCAACCATCTCGTCCTCTGTCGTCCCCTTCTCCTCTTGCCTTCACACTTTCCCAACATCAGGGTCTTTTCCAGGGAGTCTTCTCTTCTCATGAGATGGCCAAAGTATTGGAGCCTCAGGATCTGTCCTTCCAGTGAGCACTCAGGGTTGATTTCCTTCAGAAGGGATAGGTTTCTTCTCTTTGCAGTCCAGGGGACTCTCAAGAGTCTCCTCCAGCACCACAATTCAAAAGCATCAATTCTTTGGCGGTCAGCCTTCTTTATGGTCCAGCTCTCACTTCCATACATCGCTACTGGAAAAACCATAGCTTTGACTATGCGTACCTTTGTCGGCAAGGTGATGTCTCTGCTTTTTAAGATGCTGTCTAGGTTTGTCATCGCTTTCCTCCCAAGAAGCAGGCGTCTTTTAATTTTGTGGCTGCTGTCACCATCTGCAGTGATCATGGAGCCCAAGAAGGTAAAATCTGTCACTGCCTCCATATCTTCCCCTTCTATTTGCCAGGAGGTGATGGGACCAGTGGCCATGATCTTAGTTTTTTTGATGTTGAGCTTCAGACCATTTTTTGCATTCTCCTCTTTCACCCTCATTAAGAGGTTCTTTAATTCCTCCTCACTTTCTGCCATCAGGGTGGTATCATCTGCATATCTGAGGTTGTTGATATTTCTTCCGGCAATCTTAATTCCAGCTTGGGATTCATCCAGTCCAGCCTTTCGCATGATGTATTCTGCATATAAGTTAAATAAGCAGGGAGACAATATACAGCCTTGTCCTCCTCCTTTCCCAATTTTGAACCAATCAGTTGTTCCATATCCAGTTCTAACTGTTGCTTCCTGTCCCACATATAGATTTCTCAGGAGATAGATAAGGTGGTCAGGCACTCCCATTTCTTTAAGAACTTGCCATAGTTTGCTGTGGTCCACACAGTCAAAGGCTTTTGCATAATCAATGAAGCAGAAGTAGATGTTTTTCTGGAACTCTCTGGCTTTCTCCATAATCCAGCGCATGTTAGCAATTTGGTCTCTAGTTCCTCTGCCCCTTCGAAATGCAGCTTGTACTTCTGGGAGTTCTCGGTCCACATACTGCTGAAGCCTACCTTGTAGGATTTTGAGCATAACCTTGCTAGCGTGTGAAATGAGTGCAATTGTACGGTAGTTGGAGCATTCTTTGGCATTGCCCTTCTTTGGGATTGGGATGTAGACTGATCTTTTCCAATCCTCTGGCCACTGCTGAGTTTTCCAAACTTGCTGGCATATTGAGTGTAGCACCTTAACAGCATCATCTTTAAAGATTTTAAATAGTTCCACTGGAATGCCATCACCTCCACTGGCCTTGTTGTTAGCCATGCTTTCTAAGGCCCACTTGACTTCAGTCTCCAGGATGTCTGGCTCAAGGTCAGCAACCACACTAACTGGGTTGTCCGGGACATCCAGATCTTTCTGGTATAATTCCTCTGTGTATTCTTGCCACCTCTTCTTGATATCTTCTGCTTCTGTGAGGTCCCTACCATTTTTGTCCTTTATCATGTCCATCTTTGCACAAAATGTTCCTTTAATGGCTCCAATTTTCTTGAACAGATCTCTGGTTTTTCCCTTTCTATTATTTTCCTCTATTTCTTTGCACTGTTCATTTAAGAAGGCCCTCTTGTCTCTCCTTGCTATTCTTTGGAAGTCTGCATTCCATTTTCTGTAACTTTCCCTATCTCCCTTGCATTTTGTTTCCCTTCTCTTCTCTGCTATTTGTAAGGCCTCGTTGGACAGCCACATAGTTCTTCAGGCACTCTGTCCACCAAATCTAGTTCCTTAAATCTGTTCTTCACTTCCACTGTGTATTCATAAGGGATTTGGTTTAGATTATACCTGACTAGCCCAGTGGTTTTTCCTACTTTCTTCAGTTTAAGCTTGAGTTTTGCTATAAGAAGCTGATGATCAGAGCCACAATCAGCTCCAGGTCTTGTTTTTGCTGACTGTACACAGCGTCTCCATCTTTGGCTGCAGAGAACATAATCAATCTGATTTCGGTCTTGCCCATCTGGTGATGTCCATGTGTAGAGTCGCCTCTTGTGTTGTTGGAAAAGAGTGTTTGTGATGACCAGCTTGTTCTCTTGACAAAACTCTTATTAGCCTTTGCCCTGCTTCGTTTTGAACTTCAAGGCCAAACATACCTGTTGTTCTTTTTATCTCTTGACTCCCTATGTTAGCATTCCAATCCCCTAGAATGAGAAGAACATCTTTCTTTGGTGTCAGTTCTAGAAGGTGTTGTAAGTCTTCATAGAATTGGTCAATTTCAGCCTCTTCAACATTGGTGGTTGGTGCAGAAACATGGATGACTGTGATGTTGAAAGGTCTGCCTTGGATTCGTATTGAAATCATTCTATCATGTTTGAGATTGTATCCCAGTACAGCTTTTTCCATTCTTTTGTTGACTATGAGGGCTACTCCATTTCTTCTACGGGATTCTTGCCCACAATAGTAGATATGATACTCGTCTGAATTGAATTCGCCCATTCCCGTCCATTTTAGTTCACTGACACCTAGGATGTCAAGGTTTATTCTTGCCATCTCCTGTTTGACCACATCCAGCTTACCAAGGTTCATAGATCTTATATTCCAGGTTCCTGTGCAGTATTTTTCTTTGCAGCATCGGACTTTCCTTTCACTTCCAGGTGCGTCCGCAGCTGAGCGTCCTTTCAGCTTTGGCCCAACTACTTCATTATCTCTGGAGCTGCTTGTACTTGTCCTCTGCTCTTCCTCAGTAACATGTTGGACGCCTTCTGACCTGAGGGGCTTATCTTCCAGCGTCATTATCTTTTAGCCTTTTGTTTCTGTCCATGGAGATTTCTTGGCAAAGATACTGGAGTGGCTTGCCAGTTCCTGCTCCAGGTGGATCGCGTTTAGTCAGAACTCTCCACTATGACCTGTCCGTCTTGGGTGTCCCTGCACGTCATAGCCCATAGCTTCTCTGAATTACTCAAGCCCCTTCGTCACGACAAGGCAGCAATCCATGAAGGGGCTAGATGGACTACTCACTAACTATAATTACTCTTTTAGCCTTGGTAAAAGGTGATGGCTGTATCCCGTGGATAGTGGATAGACTGATCGACTAGGATTCAGGAAATCTAGGTTTGACCATGGAAACTCACTAGGGGTGGGGGGAAGCTAGTAAAACCACTCCTTAAATATCTTACTTACCTCGAAAGTCCTATTAGGGTTCCTGTAAATCAGTTCTGATGGGATGTGGTGGCGCTGCAGGTTAAACCGCAGAAGCCTCTGTGCTGCAAGGTCAGAAGTCCAGCAGTCGTAAGATCGAATCCACGCGACGGAGTGAGCTCCCGTCGCTTGTCCCAGCTCCTGCCAACCTAGCAGTTCAAAAGCATGTAAATGGGAGTAGATAAATAGGTACCACCTCAGTGGGAAGGTAACGGCGTTCCGTGTCTAGTCGCGCTGGTCACGTGACCACGGAAACTGTCTACAGACAAACGCTGGCTCTACGGCTTGGAGACGGGGATGAGCACCGCGCCCTAGAGTCGGACACGACTGGACTAAATGTCAAGGGGAACCTTTACCTAAATCAGTTCTGACCTGACTGTATACAGCATGTATATTTTACATTTCTACAGCCTTCCTGTCAAGAGAGTTCAGATTTCTGATGATAGAGGCTACAGTCATATACTTACCTAGGATAATGGTCCGTCAAATTTAATGAAACTTCTAAACAGACATATGTAGACTTGTAGTGTAAATGTAAGGATTGAGGGTAGCATGTTTCTGATGTTTGAATTTTGCACATACACTAGTGGAAAGTTATTGGGTCATCTTATTCAAATTTCTTCAGCTGATTATTTTAAAGATATATTTTTAAAAAATTTGTTGAGATTTAATTCATGGTAACTGCAGTGGTCAAAGTCAATTCTTTTTTAAAATGCTTTGTGTAATTTTCAGCATATTTCTGTCATTCATTCTTTACATTTACGTCCAGCCTTTCCACTAAAATATATTGTTAAAGGAGGCTTACAGACTTTTAAAAGAATAAAAACAGATAAAATAACATTTAGTTAAAAAATAATAAATTCAAATAACCCACCCTACCATTAAAACTATTAAAATTAAACAGATACATTTTAAAAAGATTATCAAAAGATACAGATTAAAAACAACACAATAGTGCAGGTAAATATTATATCCCAATAAAAAGAGATGTGTTTTTACCTTCTTGAATCAATCAGAGTGGAAACAGATTAAAAAGGGCTTGGGTCCTTTTAAAGGAGAAAGGCGAGATAACAATATTTTAAATAAAAAATATAGAAATAAAATAATTCAGAAGTACATTCCGTACTCTAGGAGCTGCACAGTATACATTTCATGGGGCACAAAATATCATTTCTCAACATATTTGGTACTGAATTAGAACTTAATCTACTTTTTAAAATTTATAGATTTTAATGTGATTCACAAGTGTTTGGAAAAGGAACAATAGTAAAATTCTTAAGAGCATTTTTAACGTTATCGAAGTATTAGATAATGCAAGGCTAAACATGACAAAATGTGTACAGTGTCTCTTCCAGCTATAGATCTGTCAAATAAAAAATGCATTCTGAGGTTACTGAATTATTGTCTGAAAAGTTTTACACCCTGAATAAAGATGTATATTTTTTTGTTTTTGTTACTATCCACAGATAAGTATATTTTCTTCCTAGAATAACAGCAACATGTATGAATGTGACTAGATGTCACAACATTTTGTTACCTACTAAGAGAAGCAGGCCTGTTCAAAGTTCCAGTCATCCATTTTCTAGGACACTGTTACATTGTTTCTCCTTGTGTTTTTCTTTTCTAGTTTACACTTAATCCTGATTGGACTATTTTAGTGGGGGTTTTGTTCCCTCCTTTTAAAATACATTTGTCTTTTTGCAAACCTCAGCTTACCCAAATAAAAGGAGGTATTTGCCTGTTTCTTTGTTTTTCATTTTGACTCTAATTTTGTCAACTTTTTCTCCCTCAATTTGTTGTTAGAAGATCTGGAAGAGCCCTGAATTGTGCTGCTTCTAATAGGTTTTTGAAACACATATTTTGATCAACAAGATGAGGATATGACGAGGTTCACAGGCTGAAATCCTGTTGCTCAATGTAGTAAGTCACAGCTGGAATAAGCTTGTTGAGTCTGTAGAGATTTTTGTAAATCAACTCCTCCGTAAGTTCCATTGATCCTGTGAGCCTATTCTAATTGCTACTTACTATGGTAAGCAACAGGATGTCAGCCATAGATTTCAAAAATTATCATTGTCTTTGAAATAATTTTATGCAGGCACTTAGCTTTCTTGTAGAGGTGGAAGTCATATTGGGGATTTAATACTCTGATTCCAAATTAATCTTACAAATTACTATATTTTAAATCTGGTTTTAGCCTATGGAAAGGTGTTTCTGGTGAGAAAAATAAGTGGCCATGATGCTGGCAAATTGTATGCCATGAAGGTACTGAAGAAAGCAACAATAATTCAAAAAGCAAAAACAGCTGAACATACAAAGACTGAACGACAAGTACTAGAACACATTCGCCAGTCTCCTTTTCTGGTCACTTTGCATTATGCTTTCCAGACAGAAACAAAGCTTCATCTCATTTTGGGTAAGTTTTTTTTAAAAAAATACAGTGTTTCTTCATTAAAGGAAAGTAAAACAGTAATTAATTATTTGAATTTTAGATAGCAGTTATCATGAGCATGTCTGTTTCATAATGTTACATAGCACTGAGGCAATAAGGGGTGAAGTGTTAAGGAGTAGTAAGAGAGTGCAGATATAGTAGAATGTGGTTCGGTGAAACATGTTTCTTCAGTTGTCAAACAGCCTGTTAGCAGCATTCTATGGCAGATTAGGTAAGCATTCTGTCTTCAGTCTTGCTATACTCCAGTTCAGATTTCACAGTTGGAAGAGCACTCCATAAATGGGGATCATCGTCAAGAAGGTTCTTGTAGTCATCGTCTAGATCAGGCACAGACATTGTGGTACCTTAAAGACTAACTGCTATGTTTTAATGTGAGCTTTTGTGGGCAAGTCCACTCCCTCAGACCTTCCTCAGATTTGTCCACAAAAGCTCACATTAAAATATAGCAGTTAGTCTTTAAGCTGCCACATTTTTGTCTTTATTTTTTATTTTGCTTTTGCTTTTGCCTGACAGCTAGCACAGACTAATACAGCTACCCCTTCTAAAACCCTCTAGAAGGAGCTTCACACTGAAGGGGCAGTTGGAGGAAGACATTTGTAGATGACCTTAAGAATTATACACATTTTATTGGAAAAAAGGTGGGATTTAAATGAAGTAATACATATAATAAATAAAGAATAAATACATTTGAGTTCACACTAACAATGAGACAAAAGTCCCAGCAAGGGGGAAAGTTCAGTTTTTTTAAACCTGTAATTTGATCAGTCTTGTTGAAACCCTCTATCCAGAAGTGGTAGATAAATGGGCAGTTCTGGTATATGTCATATAAGCGCTTGTGTCAGTACAGTTCCTTCAGCATATAGCATTAATGAATGGATTATTGTAACTTAACTGGAGAAGGTTAAGGTGCAATCATTGCAGGACCTTTAACAAATGTTGCCTGGAGTGTGCTTAAGTTCAACAGAAGCGTCCTTTATTCCACTGTGCCTGCTTGCCAGATTACTACCATGTTTTGGTAGAAATCCATCAAATGCAGACTTGATACATTATGTACCCCTGAATGAAATATCCATTAACACACCTCAGAATTTGGAAGCTGTCCCATGCAGTTTTTCTGCTTCACAGAGAAGGAGGGATTCAAATGGGGAAGTGTTTGAGTCACATGAGATTTGATGAAGGGGGAGAGCTGTGGAATGCGTTTCTTGGAACAGTTGAAACCATTGATGCAAGTCAATAATTAATGGACTTCAGTGACTATTTCCAAAGTATAAGCATGAAAGTTATTTCTTTCTACGGTAACTTTAAAAAATTTTTAAATTACCATATAATACTAAATAGTGTTAACTTCCTGTATGCTAGATTATATATGTGGAGGAGAACTTTTTACCCATCTTTCACAAAGAGAACGATTTACTGAAGATGAGGTACAAATATACGTTGGGGAGATTGTGTTGGCACTGGAACACCTGCACAAGGTAAAACTGTTTCCAATTTTCCTGAACAATTCTGTTGTACTATTAAGTAGGACATAAAAGGGAAGAATACTTTCAGTGTAGTGTGAGTAAAAGAGTTCATTTGTAAATATGCAGAAACCAATATGTGCATATACAGTAGAACCTCTACTTACGAATGTCCCTACCTACGAACATTTCAACTTACGAACAGCTCCGTCCGCAAAATTTTGCTTCTACTTGCGAACAGAGCTTCAATTTACGAACCGGAAAAAAAGGTGTTCTGTTTAAAAGGTGTTCCCTCCCTCCCTCCCTCCTTTCCTGCCTTTTTTTTTAACCGAAGTCATCTTAGGTTAAAAAAAAAAATTCTCCCCCTAGTGGTAGAGTACGGATTAACCGGCTTTGCATTAGTTCCTATGGGAACTAATGCTTCAACGTAAGAACGGCGCCTCTACATAAGAACCAAAAACAGCCGGAACGGATTAATCGGTTTTCAATGCATTCCTATGGGAAATTTTGCTTCAACATACGAACGTTTCAACTTAAGAACATCTTCTGGGACGGATTAAGTTCGTAAATAGAGGTTCCACTGTAGTGAGACTTTCCGTGTTGCGATCTGTATTTCTGTTTAAACATTTTGGATTGCACTGTAGGACAGTTCTTCCCTTTTAGCTCTTTAATGTGAACAATAATCTCTATGTATTTTTACTTTCAAGTAGTTTGAACTTTAACTTTGTTGCAGAAATATATAGTAATATTTGTAAGAAAATGTTACATGCAAATGTATGAGGATATTTTAGTGCGCTAACTAGCATATCGTGATTTACACTTATTTTTCCAGTTAGGAATCATCTATCGTGATATAAAACTTGAAAATATTCTTCTTGATTCTGATGGCCATGTGGTTTTGACTGACTTTGGCCTGAGTAAGGAGTTCGTCAGTGATGAAGTGAGTATCTGCATATAAATTGACTGTATGGTTTGGGACCAGAATATTTGAAGGGAAAGCCTAGGCATGCATGTACTTGTTCTGGTGCTGAGATCAGCCACATTGGCCTCACTTCCATACCCATTGTTAAGACCAATTGGCAGACACAGTCAACAAGACTTTTTCAGTGTTGGTTTTGTCTCTGAAACGTACTCCCATGAAAAATAATTTTGTCCTTCTCCATAACTTTAAAAACAAACTGTTAAGACCTTTTTTTTTTTCAGTTTTCTTTAATTGCTAATAGTGGTCAGTAATTTTAAACCAGGAGTTGAGAAGTGTGGCCCTCCAGATTTTCATAGCAATTCCTTCCAATCTTAGCCAGCATCAACACTGCTGAGGAGTAACAAAAATTGCAGTGCAGCATCTGGGGGACAGGTGTTGTGTTTTCCAACTCTATCTCAAAATGTTAACAATTTGTATTGTACATTATATTTTTATTGTATGGCTTGCTGGACTAAATTCAATATTTATTTATGTCGTGGGTTTTCTTTTAATCATGTTTGTGTGTTTCACTTTGAAAGTGTTTATGTTTGGGTTTTGGGACACGCTTTGAAGAGGGTTCCTTTTGCCTGAAAAGTATTGTAAAAATATCATATATTTTTTATAATATATATAAATTTATATATATAAATGAGATTAGAACTTATGCAATTTAAAGTATTTGTTATTGAAATCTTTCCACAAGGTGCCCCACTGAGCTGATGCAGATGCGATGTTAACATGGGGCAAAAGAAACAGATTGTGAACATAGTGTATGCTTCCTAGTTGTCCTTCCCTGAAACATACACACTCATGCCCTAACCTTTCCCTTGTTATATTTTGCTGTTAACTGTGATAAAAACTATCCAAAGATGCGCTTAAATCATGTTTCAGAACATGCTCTTAGAGGTTTTGAGGGAGACTGGAAAATGTGCATATGTAGGAAGAAAGATAAGGTCCTAGTTTGTCTGTTTCAGACTATAAGCTTCCTAATTTTTTCTGTCTCATTCTTGTTCCTTACTCTTCCTGTGAAGAATGCTGTGTACTTGTGTTCATTTAGATTGTTTTCTGTTTTCTGATTGTTCAGTAATTATGGCCTTCTCACAGTATCCTCTTTACCCCCCTCTCCATTAATAGTTTGCTTGTGTAGAATTTGCTTCATCTCAATTTCTGCTTCTGAACTAGTTTTGCTGGAAAATATGCTTCACAATAAATACCCTCAGTATAAAGTGGAAGGTTGTGTTCAGAGCTTGAAAGGATTTTAAAAAGTAACATATTAGGTGCTACTTATCATTCTTGTTATTATTTTTCCCAAAGTAGTTTGCTACCATTGTCTACTACTCCATTGTTGTTGTTGGAGGTGTGCAGATTCATGTTTAGAACTACAACTCTTAGAATTCTGCAGGCAACATGATCATGACTTCTGAGAGTTGTTATCCAAAAAACCTACACACCTTTAATTAATGTACAAATGACATTTAAAATAACGATCCGTAATGTTTTAGAAGTACAGTGGTACCTTGGTTTATGAACGCCTCGGTTAACGTAATTTTCGGTTTACGAAGGAAAATCCATTGAAAATAATGCCTCAGTTTACGTTTTTTTTTCGCAGTATGAAGCAAGTTTCTCCAGGATGCATTGTGCCTGGAGGGGTATAGCGCCGTTCCTATGGCAATCCGCGTTTCGGTTTACGAATTTTTCGCATTACATAACATCCCGGAGAACGCATTAAATTCGTAAACTGAGGTACGCCTGTAATGCAGTCCTTCAAAAGCCTCTGGTTTGTGAGTGTGGGATATTGCTTCTGTATCCACAATTCTAAACATCAGGAAAACAACTGCTGAATAGCTCAGTGGTTTAGATATCTGGCTGCAGATCCAAAGGTGGGGAGTTTGATTCCCCACTGAGCCTCCTTGACAAGATCTGGACTTGATGATCCATAGGGTTCCTTCCAGCTCTGCAGTTCTATGATGATGACGATGACATGGTCCAACATCGCCTTGCTGTATTGTCCTGTGATACCAGCCTGACAAAGAAGGAAACCTTTACATAGCAAAAGCCAACCTGAATGTTGACAACACCAACATAATTCAAAAACAGATACCAATCAAGGGAAAATTCAAGAACCTGATCTCTTTTTTCATCAGTTAACTGCATTTCATCCAAACACAAATCAATTGACATGGCTATTTTTTCAACAAGTTTTCTAGATATTTATTGCTTGGGGCAGAAAATGGTCTGAATGCCTAAAAGAAATGCTGTGTCGACATATGGATATCTGAGCGATTGTCAGGTGCTGTGATCAAACCTCTGCTTGTAGTCACTAAATCAGTGGCTGAGTCACTCAGGTTATCTATCATGGATCAATAATAAACTGGCCTTTTCAGGTTTGTTCCCTTGGTTGGTGTCTGTTTGTGATGTCTGCCAGTGTACTCGGAAGGAAGCCTGACCAAGTTCAATGACACTCCCGTGGTAAGGCTGCAATCCTAATAAATCCTCTTGTCCTGAAGTAAGCCCCATTTATTTCAAAGAGATTTACTGCTGAGTTCAGAAGTGCACAACTGCAGGCCAGATTATTTTTTGGGAATAGCCCTGTTAAACTGCATAGGGCCTACTTTAAAGTACTCGGATACTGGCTTGCTCTGTCTAAATACCTGAGAAGGTAAGAATGGTAGTTGTAGTCCAAGAACCTCTGGAGTCCCAAGTTCCACAATCACTGACCTGCTATATTTCTATGATAATGAATGATGTACCTGTATCTTTGTAAATTACTTTAGATTTAATTTAAAGGATATCAGGTTTTATGCATGTTTTGTGTTCCAAGTGATAGATTTGTAATGTAGGAAGTAGCAACTGTTCTTAGAGATGTCACTTAGTACTGATGATCTAAATGCAAGGAGCTGTTAGTTGGCTTTTATATTATTCTCTCCCCCGCCCCCTCTTGACTGATGCCTGTAAGTGAATTGGCTTTTGTTCTTTCTCTTCATTTTTCAGAATGAGAGAGCTTATTCCTTCTGTGGAACTATAGAATATATGGCTCCAGATATTGTCAAAGGAGGGGAGGCAGGACATGATAAAGTATGTTTTGTCTTTGCTTTTGCTTTTACTTAACTGATAGATTTATCATGGAAATGAACTCAGCTCTGAAGTATGCAGAATGATTAGAAGTTTCCAAAATTAAAGTTAAATTTAAAGGAAGATAGTATGGGTTTATTTACAAATTAAAAGAAATTTTGAAATCTTACAGACTGTGTTTTTTAATGCCCAGTCTTTTAATTAGCTTAGCCTGCAATAACACAATTAGTGACTTGTTATGTTGTAATTGGTGCATGCTGGTGCTGTCCCTCGTAGCTCTCATGTACTATGGGATCCAGTAATATCATGATAGGATCCTTTACCAGCCTTCCAAATCCTTGTCAAGACAGCAGCCATCATTTAACACTGTGATTCCATGCAGTTAGTAGATGGAAATTGCCATAGGCTGTCATAGCAGCCCAACAGGCATATGTCATAGCAGCCTAACAACAAGGTTGGGATTGGAAGGTGTTGTTGGATTTACTGTATTTACTTGAATCAGGCCACCCATGAGCCATGGTATGGAGCTGGTTTGTTTCAAGTAATAGGTAAGATTAACTGTCATTTAATGAATTTAGCACCATGTTTTTTTTGAAATTGTAAGTAAATACTTCTAATCTCCTCCTGCATGTACTGATGGAAGAGCTTGGAGAATCTGAACTTAAAGCTGGTCCAGAGTCATTCCTGTCATGGCAGACTATTGTTATAAGAAAATGCAGGCAATTAAATTTCAATCTCACAACTTTTTTAAACATTGAAATGTATGCTAGACCACAATCTAACATTAAACTTGCATCTAATTACAATTTATGTCTGTTTTTAAAATTAATCTGTTGTTGTTTACACTTCTTCAAACAGCTGCTTGATTTACTACTTTTTTTATTTCCCATAGTAACTGTATCAGTTGCACGTCGTTTTCTAATCTTGTTCATATTTGGTTATTATTTCATAGGCTGTTGATTGGTGGAGTTTAGGTGTTCTCATGTATGAATTATTAACTGGAGCATCACCTTTTACAGTTGATGGGGAGAGAAATTCACAAGCTGAAATATCTAAGTAAGTTATAGAGTCTCCTCAGACTGACTGATACCCTTTACAAAACTTCACTGTACTTTTCTTGAAAATGTTATTTGGTATTATCCACATTTTCGTGTAGCAAAGTACATTCTTCCATATATAGATGGATATGGATATAGATATATAGATTTTTTGTACATTTTAAATTTTACTTCAAGCAAGTTGTGCAGTACATTTATCTGACAATGTTACCTTTTGCTCTTTTTATCACTGAGGGAGATAATTTATTTAAATTTTCTTCCCCAATCCCACCCCAAGTATTCAAGCTTCAGAGTGATGCCAGTTAGATTTTATGTACTGGTATCATATTTTTGCACTTTTTTTCTTCTGGTCTGACAGTTTGTGGTTTGACTTTGTTCTTACCATTTTATGGTCATATTTCTATATACATTCACACTATTTGCTGCTTATTTCACTAGATTGTGTTAAAGCAAATATTACTATTTCCTCTTTTCTTCAGGAGAATATTAAAAAGTGAACCTCCTTATCCCCAGGAAATGTCTACTTTAGCAAAAAATATAATTCAGTGTCTTCTAAAGAAAGATCCAAATAAAAGACTGGGTTGTGGTCCAGGTGGTGCTGATGAAATCAAGCAACATCCTTTCTTCCAGGTGAAACAAAACATGAATTCTCTTCCTATTGCTTTTGGCCACTTATACATTTCTGTTTATAAATACATCTGCTAAATGTTAAAGCTAGAGCTTTTTATGTGGTGGTATTCAAAGGACAGGATGCTGTCTTGGGGGAAAGATGTCAAAGGCATTCTTTTCCTATGTTTATACAGACTCTGATTATTCTTAAATGCTGTACTTGGAATTTGATGAATTGGTCTTTTATGACACTGCTTTGCCTATAAAAATATTTTATGGGTGCCAGAATTACGATGTATTGAACAGTGTAACTTTTGGAGTGTATAAGTGTACCAAAAGTTGTGCTGTTTTGCATTACCCCAGCATAACCAGACAAGAGGATTTTGGCAATAGTTTATTATTTTTTTCTTAATTCTGTACCTTGGCCAAAATCCTGTTATGCAACTTAAGGTTGCATTCCTGGTAGTTGCACTAGCGCTAAGGTGGAAGTGCAGTCTGCAAAGCACTTCTGTCAGTACATTGTGCAATCAGCCATGCCAGGGACTCATGGCTGATTACACAATTGCATAGTGCAGTAGCTTGTTGCTGGGCTTGTTGCCCAGCACATTTACACTGGTATAACTTTATGAGATTATATAGTATTTCCTTAATGTATGAGAAAGCCAGTTCACATCCACAAATATACACACAGAAATACATATTAGTTTTAAATGTGCCACAAAACTTTTTTCATTTTTGTCATATATGCTAAAACAGATTAACATTGCTAACTCTTAGAAAAATCATTTGGTTGGAAAACTTTATCTCCAGTATGTGGTCAATAAAGTAATGTATTCTCGAAGGCTTTCAGAGCACAGACAGAGTTCTGACTCCTGTCCTCTGAAGATGCCAGCCACAGAGACTGGCGAAACGTTAGGAAGAACAATCTTCAGAACACGGCCAAAGAGCCTGAAAAACCCACAACAATAAAGTAATTTGAAGTATGCATGAGTAATACTAATCAGTAAGGTTGCTCCTGTTCTTGACATATGTTAAGCATTTTTTTTGAATGATAATTCATAACGAATTTAAAAATTGATACTTTAAAAAAGAACATGTTTATATGTGGATGAACACACATATACACAAATATACTGTATAATTTAGAAAGTAGAGATATACAGTAATTTAAAATTGACATTGTTTAAAATTTAAAGAACAGATAGTAATACTTTCTGCAGTGCAGACATAAAATCTTGCTTGCTTCCTCTCCATTTAATACTTGACTGAGAATAAGACCCATTAAATTTAATGGGAACTATTTCTAAGTATAGTTGCATAGATTTGCACTATGAGTAATTTTCAAGCTTTCTTGAACAATTCACATTGGCAGTTGAAACACGTACCCTCAGGTTCTTGTTTCACTATGTCTTTAACATAATTTAATGTGTTGGTTTAGAATATAATTTGGAATGACTTGGCTGCCAAAAAAGTGCCAGCTCCATTTAAACCAGTAATCCGTGATGAATTGGATGTTAGCAACTTTGCAGAGGAGTTTACAGAGATGGACCCAACATATTCTCCAGCAACTACTCCACAGGCTGCAGACAAGCTTTTCCAGGTAATTGCCATATTATATGAATAAAGTGTGGGGAGGTTATTTAAAAATTAAGTAAATTGTTGTGATATTTCACAAGTAGATTATAGTGATATAAGAGTTTGCAGATATTTAAACAGAAAATTCTAATATGGATTGAATATTCTTCAAAATATTTTCCTCCGTGGTATCAATGGGGAGTAATACCTGTTTGGGGGACATATTCTGTTTAGTTGATGATGCTTAGTCTGCAAAATAATGTCAAAAAGGCAAGTGGTGATTTCAGGTTGGTCAAAAGATTACACAAGCATGATCTGTGAACTATTTGTGGTAAATGGTATTGATTTCAAAGTATTTAAGGATAAAGGTGAGTAAAGATTAGGTACTTGAACACAGTGATTAAGGCCATGTTCCATCTTCTTCCACCCCTATTTTCCTAGGAAATCATATTTTATAGCTGTATTGTCATTCCAGTATTGAATAAAAAGTCTACATATTGTAATGAATAACCTTCAAAAGAAATTGACAAAAAAGAAAGTTTAATTTCTTCTGCCCCTTCTTCCAGATTTACAAGTTGAAAAAATAGAAAACAGGAAATATTTTGATGTTATACCAAGTGCTCAAAAATTCAGTTTTCCATTTAGAGCCTCTTAGGGTAGGGGAAATTACCTTGGCTTCTTCAGTGTTGGTGCTTTTATGAGAAGAGTAGACTGAGATATCTCAGCAAGAGGTGGAAGTCAGAGGCAGTCTTGACAGATAAGGCATATGTGAAAAGAAGAACATGGTGCTACTTCAGAGAGGTTTACAGGATCTGGGGAAAAATTCGGAACAGCCTGGTTCAGTTAAAAAAGAATCTATGAACTGCATTTAATAGGGGCTTTACCACAGACGAGAGCTTTTGCTACTTTCCCTGTATTTTTAGACGGAGGAGGGCTAACAGCCAATTACAAGGTGAGGGAAAAGAAAATGTTGCTAAAGCTAGTTGGATACTGTTCTAAAGTGGTATAGAGGTTCAAGACATAGCTTTAGTCCTTCTTTAAAAGTCTATGGTTTACTATTGACAGGGGTACAATATAGGCTTTGGCCTATTTGAAAATCCATCATGCAAAGCGGCCCTATTATCAAATCACATGGAAGATTTAATTCATGTCAATGTGTGATTCAAAGAAGGCTCCACTCCTTAATGCAGTTCCCCACAACTATTTTTAGTATGTTGAAAAAGTATAAATGTAAAGTATAGTGGGGGGGGGGGGGGAAATTAAATCCTTCTTCGGTTGTCTACTTGAAGGCATAAGTGGAAAGGCAAGTAGGTGAACATACAATATGATAAACATAGCATTCAGAAGTCTTTTGCCACTTAATACTTTCCTAGATATAATTATCTGAACTTATGCATACCAGTCCTATGCATGTTTACTCAGGGGTATATTCTTATGACTTTAGCAGGATTTTCTTCCCAACTATTAGGCTAAGTTTTGCTGCCAAAACTGCAGCCCTAAATTTGCTCATTTGGGATTAAGCCATCCAGATGTAAGAGTAACCATGCTGCTTGAGACAGAAAGTTCGCCCGGCCCAGCATTCTGTTCCTCCAGTTGCCAGTTCTTACCCTAGGGTGCACATTAGAATAATCTATCATAGCTTTAATGTTTTACAATATTGTTTTGGATCAAACAAGTTATAAATTGTAACTTAACTTAGAGACGGAATTTAATGGCTGTATTCAAATATTACAATAAACTATGGTATATTAGGTTGCAAACAAGCCTTGCCCATCTCCTAGGCTTATGTACTCCACCATTGTCCTGCAGAACAGATTTCCTTTACATCTTGATTAGCCAAGTTGTATTGTGTTATCTGAACATGACAAATAATAATAATTGTAGCTATGGTTTGTTTAGCTGGCTGGATAGGCATCTGGCTGTGGAGCCAAAGGTTGGGAGTTCGATTCCTCATTGTGTCTCATGGGAGAACAGCCAAACCTCTGTGACCTTGGGCAAGCTGCACAGTCCCAGGGCACCTCTCAGAAGAAGGGAATGGTAAACCACTTCTAAGTATGCTGCCATACCTAGAAAACCCTTGAAAGGGTCGCCATAAGTCATAATTGACTTCAGAGCACACTGTTATTATTATTTATGGTTTGTTTAAAATGCCAACTTGAGTGTTGATGCTGTCTTATTTCAGAAAACACCAGTTGACCTTAAACAAAATGAAGTGTTCAAACAACATGTTAATCTGTGCTTAATCTAAAACATAAACAGTATCTTCCAGTTTCCTCACAACCACAGTTTAGAGTAGAGGTGACTACAGGAGACAGTGAGATTTGACCCCATCATGAGAAAACCATAGCCAGAATCATGTTGGTTAGTTATGCTGGCATAAATTACAGTGGCATATTGCCATTAGTTAAAGAATTGCTGCTTATATCTCTTGTCATGTACCGACTCATGTGAATGGCATTCCATTAGGATACAAGCAGTTATTTGTTAAGTAGTGTCAATTTACTGCTGCAGTTGTTGTGGTTTCACTTAATACTGGTTTAACAAACTGCTGGATTATAGGCCAGCAGGAAAAGCTTCAGCCACATCTACTTAAACTTATTTAATAATTTAGATAATCATTTGATTGTAATTTTGTAAAAGATTGATATCCATAATACAAAATCCTCTTGCTTAGCATAGAAAATTGCACAAGAGTAGGCCCACTGCTAAAGTAAGTCATAGTTAGAATGGGCACATTAAAAAAAAGTCGTTACAATGTAGTTGAGTCACCAAATCCCAATTGATTGAATATATCTATTCTATTGCAGTTTACTACTAAACAACAGGATTTCAACCATATAGTACAGAAAATCTCTGAAGTAAAAATGCAGTTCTCTTAATATATTTCAAAGTACTTTTATTAAGTAGTTAAAATTTAGGTGGGTTTGATTTTTGCTTTTTAAAATATGGCAGAGAATACATTTTCCTTATTTGTAGAACATCCTTGTGCTATTCTGTTTTGAATCTCCCTTGCTGGTTTTTGAGAGAGAGATTCTATCTTGCAGTGATGTCTTCGATGTGTGAGCATTAAACAGAATAATATAGTAATCAGAAGAGCCTATGGGAATAGAAGGGCACCTGCTCATGCTGGGTACCCCTCTCACTATTCTCTCGCCTTGCTTGCAGCTCATGTGCACATTATGTTATATTGCATATTCTCCTGACCCTCAGTTGGGGATGCTTGAAGAATTTTTCTTTCACAGTAACTGCACGAACTGACCTGATTCATATCTCCTAGCCTAATGTGTAGTTTGGAAATCAGTATCTTTCAGATTTCACAGTGCTCTGACTTTAGCACTGCAGTTCTTTAGTCAAAAATGTATAAAATGCATATTTGGATAAAATACTTTTTATCAGGCATGCATTGATGTTTAAAGAAAATACATCAATGTATGCCTGACAATGTATGTCCTTATATAATACTGTACATGAATATGAACATTCTGCATGGGATCTGTCCACTACTGTACAAGGAGATCTCTTCCTTCCACAAGGACCTGGTTTGAAAGCTGTCATCACTTGAATCCATTCCCTGGTTCCAGTACCTTTAAAAATAACTAGTTGTTGATCTTTAACATGCTATTTCAGGCCCAGGCCCACATAATATGTATGTATAGGTGTTCCTATGCACAAAGTAGTCTTGTTGAATTGAGTGTATGTGTATATTTTCATATGCTAGCAAAATGTTTGTATAAATATTTCCTCCAAAACAGGAAAATCTGTTATCCGACTACCTTGAATCTGATAATTCAAGGTAATTCCATTGACACTTCAGAATATGAAGCATTTTAACCAGGTGAAAAATATTTGACATTTGCCCAATCATAATATAAACTTGTTTGATACCTTAACTGTAGGTGTCTTGAGAAGCTAGCCAGTTTGACGTATGAACCTTTGTCACCAGTGAAAAAGCTGTGAGTCAGTTTTTTAAAGCCTTTCTCTACAATCTAATTTTTATTGATTTTTAATAATTTTTGGACCAGAACATTCTTTCAGGTAGGCTTGTTCTTTTGAAATAATTTGGAGTTCCGTCATTTCCTTGAATGGAATGGTTCTTGTTTACCTTATGTATTGATTTTTTTCTGTCTGAATTTTAAGTACCTTAATCAATGAAATTCTGACAAAATTTGAAAACTGTCAACTCTTTACATGATGGATGTTGCTCTTTTTTTAGGGATACTCTTTTGTTGCTCCTTCTATCTTATTCAAACGCAATGCAGCCACTGTGGATCCTGTTCAGCTTTTGACAGATGTTGACCGTCCTGGTGTTACAAGTATTGCCAGAAGTGCTATGATGAAGGTAGTATTAAGACCTTAACTGGCTACCAAAAGTTCTAATGAATACAGTGTTCCCTGTTTTACAGTGCAATCTGAGAACATGAGTTCATGAGGGAGACTTGGAAGAATTTTTGACATGCATGCAAGGACTGTATTTTTAACTGCTCACCTAATAGTGAAGTTCTGTACAAATTATGTAGATGGCATACTGTATCAGTCATTCAGAATCTTCCTGCTCATGGTTGCTCTACTGTCTACATGTGATCAGGGGTTCTTCTTCGTGGTCTCTGTGAGACACCCATGTGGGTTCTTTCTCCGCCTGCACAAAGCTCCCTCGGAACTTTTCAGAGCCTAAAAATCCTTTGGATTTACTCCCTGAACTGTCAGTGCACCTCCCAGCCTGTAGGGAATCTCCAGACCCCTTTTAGCCGCCACTGAGAAAACAGCTATTGGAATGTCTTAGAGCTTTCTATCAAAACAAAAATAAACAAACAAACAAACAGACAAAACCTTTATAGTTTATCTTCTCGTCATTGGTTTTCTTCCTGCCGTTCATTTTTAAAAAAATGTGTAGCCTTTAAACTTTTCATATGCATCATAACCAACACTGTTAGACTGATAGTATAGGTTTCAGTTTACATTTAAGATACTCTAAAATAAATTATATAAATAAAATAACACTTAGGCTGTAATGCAACATGCTTAACAAGGACTGAACCCCATTAAACTAAAACCGTTACTTCTGATAAACTTTAAAAGGTTTGTGTACTTTGTGAATCAAATTTGTGTTCATTTCTTTCTCAGACAAAAAAAGTGCACCAGGAAATATCAGGCAATTACAGTAGGACCACAGTATCCACAGGGGCTTAGTTTCAAGCCCTCCTCACGGATATCAAAAAACTGCAGAAGTATCGAACACTATACATTGCATGGGCTCTAGCTCCCTCTAGTGGCCAGTTCTGGTAAATACACCCAGATTTTTTTCTGAGGGGTTTTTATTTAGTGTTTTCAGGCAGTGGATAAGTGAATCAGCAGATAGTCATGCCTTGCATAGGGAGGGCCCTACTGTATATTATAAAAATTTAGGGCTAAGGAATAACTTACAGGCAATGTTGTTATTTGTTTTCTGATTTAGTTCATAAACACTGCTAAATATGGCCATTTTTCCTCCACAGGATTCTGCATTTTATCTTCACTATGAGTTGGATCTGAAGGAGAAACCACTGGGAGAAGGAAGTTTTTCCATCTGTCGAAAATGCACACATAAAAAAACTAGCCAGGAATATGCAGTAAAAATAATTAGTAAAAGGTATAAAGATAGATACCTAGTGTGGTGTAGTGTAAAGTAAAGGACTCAGGAGGCCTGGGTTTGAATTCCCGCTCAGCCATGGAAACTCATTGGGGTTTAAAACTGGTAAAACCACTCCTTAAATATCTCACATACCTTGAAAACCCTGTTAGGGTCACTATAAGTCAGTTTCGATTTGATGGCACATAACATAAGGTAACATAACATAACATAAGGACAGTAAATACATTCTTTTTTTATTGTAAAAATTGAATAATGAAAATATAGTTTATTAATTTAAGATTCTTACTAGAAATACTGCCAGGGTGGCTTATAGAAATAAAAGAACAACAACAAATACAATATAGTTATAAAATCTTAAAGCTTAAACACTGGATAGAAATTGGCAGCAATAAAATCATCAGAATTTAACCATAAAAACATGAGAGAGATATTTTACTGTCTGGTGCTAAAAATATAGCAAAGTAGAATCCTGACAGGCCTTTTTGGGAAGAATCCCATAAGTGGATAACCACAATTCAGAAGGCCCTTTTCTCAGTCTTCACCTACAGTTAGGTCCAGAAATAATTGGACACTGACACAAGTTTTGTTATATCAGCTGTTTACCAAAATAAATCTAAGTTACTTTGCGGGTATTCACATCCAAATTGAAGGAAAGGTTTAGGCATTACAGCTCTTTAATATGTAGCTCCCACTTTTTCAAAGGACGAAAAGTAATTAGACAGTTGACTCAAAAGCTGTTTCATGGACAGATGTGGGCTATTCCTTCATTATTTTAATCATCAGTTAAGCAGGTAAAAGGTCTGGAGTTGATTCTAGGTGTGGCATTCACATTTGGAAGCTATTGTTGTGATCACACAACATGCATTCAAAGGAGCTCTCAAAGCAAGTGAAACAGGCCATCCTTAGGCTACAAATAAAAGAGAAATCCATCAGAGAGATAGCAGGAACATTAGGAGTGGCCAAATCAACAGTTTGGTACATTCTGAGGGGAAAAAAAATGCACCGGTGAGCTCTGCAACACAAAAAGGCCTGGATGTCTGTGGAAGACGACAGTGGTGGATGATCATAGGATCCTATCCATGGTAAAGAAAAACCCCTTCACAACACCCAGCCTAGTGAAGAACACTCTCTAGAAGGTAGGCATATCATTATCATAAGTCTACCATAAAGAGAAGACTTCACGAGAACAGATACAGAAGGTTCACCACAAGGTGCAAACCATTCATAAGCCTCAAGAATAGAAAGGCCAGATTAGATTTGCCAAAAAATGTCTTAAAAAGCCAGCCCAGTTCTGGAACAGCATTCCTTGGACAGATGAAACCATGATCAACTTGTACCAGAATAATGGGAAGAAAAAAGTATGGAGAAGGCTTGGAACAAGCACACATCATATGTAAAACACATTGGAGGTAGTGTGATGACATGGGCATGCATGGCTTCCAATGACACTGGGTTGCTAGTGTTAATTGATGATGTGACAGAAGACAAAAGCAGCCGGATTAATTGTGAAGTGTATAGGGATATATTGTCTGCTCAGATTCAGCCAAATTCAGCAAAGCTGATTGGACGGCACTTTACTTTACAGATGGACAGTGACCCAAAACATACTGCGAAAGCAACCCAGGAGTTTGTAAGGCAAAGAAGTGGAATATTTTGCAATGGCCGAGTCAGTCACCTCATCTCAACCTGAGCAAGCATACATTTCACTTGCTGTAGACAAAACTTAAGGCAGAAAGACTCATGAACAAACAACAACTGAAGACACCTGCAGTAAAGGCTGTACAAACAACAACTGAAGACACCTGCAGTAAAGGCCTGGCAAAGCATCACAAAAGACAAAACCCAGCTTTTAGTGATGTCTATGATTTCCAGACTACAAGCAGTCATTGCCTGCAAAGGATTCTTGACAAAGTATAAGAAAATGAACATTTTATTTATGATTGTGTTAATTTATCCAGTTATATTTGGGACCCTGAAATAAGGGGACTATAGAAATGGTTGTGATTCCTAAACATTTCATACAATATTTTTGTTCAACCCCTTGAATTAAAGATGAAAGTCTGCACTTCAATTGTGTCTCGGTTGTTTCATTTCAAGTCCATTGTGGTGGCATACAGAGTCAGAGTTATGAAAATTGTGTCAGTGTTCAATTATTTCAGGATCTAACTGCATTTCTGATGGCAAGGCGCCCTGAGGAAAGATTTCCAGTGGTGATATCAATTATTTTAACACATAAGTGTTTGTCTTAAAAGAAGCGTAGCAATGTATTGTAGTATTTATCCTGAAAATATATATATTATAATTATTAATATTATAAATTATTATAAATATGGCAGAATTGTATATTATATTATATTATATTTTTTTAAAAGATGCTGCTTAGTTGAACGAAATTCTCACCTTGTTCAGAATACAGTGAAATGAAGCAGTGTTCATATATTGGTCTGCAGTTGACCATCTGTGTACATGAACAGTACAGAGTTAGAATTGTTTATATCTATTGGTGTACTTAAATGGTACAGATGTAGAGTTGTTTATATCCAAGGAAGCTTGTTAGTAATATTTCAAAACTCAAATAAAACAGTAAGAATGGATTACAACACTTGCAGTTCAGCAAATCTCTGTTAAATTATTAAGCACTGTCTTTTTAATTTCTAGGCTGGAAGCCAATACTCAGAGGGAAATAACAGCTTTAAAACTCTGTGAAGGACATCCCAATGTTGTGAAGCTGCATGAAGTTCATCATGACCAGGTATAACACGCACTATATATTATAAAACAGCTTTTCTTACAGAAGGACTAAACATATCCTACATATTAAGTGTATTTTAGATACATTGGCCAAAATCCTCTTACTTAGCATAGTAAGTTGCACTTAGAGTAGGTCTATTTGGATCTTTTGGAGGAGTTGATTTATCAAATCTTTATTTATTTAATCAACCTGTTGTAGTGCACTTTACTACACAAAGCAACAGGATTTGGGGCATTGTTGTGAAATAATTTTAGTGTGAAGAATTAGGCAAACTAATTCCTAATGTGACATGCTATTGAATATACTTGAAAGATAGAAATACTTTCTACTGGCACTACTTCTAATGTTTGTCAAATACTACAAGTGTAAAAAAAACACAACAACACAGCAAACCCCCCCCCCCCCAAATACGGCAGGATGTCTAAAATCCATTAGTAATTCACAACTAGAATGGGGCAATTGAATCATAGGTGTTGACTCAGCAAATTCCCACTGATTCGTTGGGCCTTCTCTAGTTGCAACTTACTGCTAGATTTTAGCCTTTCTATTAAACAACTGTAATAGATTTCTTAAAATAATATTTTAGTAATTTATTGAAACAATTTTAATTGGAGATTAATCTTGCTTATATTCATTAAAAGAGTTGTGCCAACATATTGGGTAACTGAAGATAAGATGATTCTAATCTTACTAACATTTTGGACTATGAGAGCTTATGTTCATTTTCTCCATCATACAGGCCAGAATTCTGTTGGTGATTTACATGTGCACAAGTTAAATTACATAATTGATTGGGGCAAACTGCTGCTAACGAGTGAGGAACAGGTTAGGTTACAAAGCATATCTCCCTTTGCACAACAGATGCATGCTAGTAATGCAACCTGTGCAACCTCATTTTTTAGTGGCAATTTGCTGTGGTAACTTACACAATTACATGTTACACAAGTAAATCACCAGCAGGATTGTGGCCATTAACTAGTAATTTCCTAAACTAGTAATTTCCAAACTGTGCATTGAATGGCATGAGTAGGATATGAGGGAACAGTTAAAAGTACTGTGAAAAATTACTTAATTAAAACGTAAGGTTCCTAGGAATTTACTCACCCCATCTCTGACAATGCACATTTTAATTATTTACTGCTCTGGTCTTGCCTGCCTCCAAGGTGCCTCTGCTGGGTATGGGTACTTTGGAGTGGCTTGGATAATAAGAGATAAAGCAGAACCTGCCCTGAAGAGAAGAGCACCTAGAAGAGTGACTCTTGTTTTTTTTTTAAAAAAAGATGAGACTTTGAGGGCAAATAGTTTTTGCATGCGCTAAATAAATATCTTGAGGTGTATAATTGAAGCATATTTAGGAGATACTCTGGTGTATTTGTCATGTGTTGTATTTTTTCTGTTTCCCACTTTATGGAGATCTTGAAGTATATGTACATAAAATGATGAGTACTATGTCCAGTTAATAATTATTGTTCCTCTTTATTTTGAAATACATTTTCTTAAAATAATTATGTTCATGCCAGTTTGTTGTTTCTAGCTCCATACATTTCTAGTAATGGAACTACTGAAAGGGGGAGAATTACTTGAACGCATCCAGAAAAAGAAATACTTCAGTGAAACTGAAGCTAGTTCTATCATGCGCAGACTTGTTTCAGCGGTGAGCCATATGCATGATGTTGGCGTAGTCCACAGAGACTTAAAACCGGAGGTAAGGTCTCAGTAAATGAGCAAGACCTGTGAACACCAACTCATACCCTCCCTTCTCTCCTTTGTCACCCCTTTAATTTGCCCCTTTGTTCCAGTTGTGTGTGTTGTGTTGATATATACTAAGAATAAAATGAATTATTAATAAAAACTCCTGAGGTACTTCTCTAAGATCCACCCAATGGATAGAATCCAATAGTTGTAATATTAATGTTTTATAATATTAATGTTTTTAATGTGTTAAAGCAGTGCATTCCTCTCATTAAGATGTTTATAAACTGTAATTCATTAATGGAAATGAAAAATCAGTGTGCTGAAATCATCTTTCACAGCTCCACATGTGCAATGGAATGATGTCGCCAGCAACAGCAAAGTGCTGCAGACTAAAGGTTTTCTTTGGTGATTTCAGGTTCAAAGCCATTTGCCGTCTGAAACTGCCAAAGGAGGCCTTTAGTCAGCATTGATTTACCACTTCTGGTGACATCACTCCTTTTGCACATGTGGAGCTGAGTGACAGTATTTCAGACAGTTTTCTATACTACTTCTCCATGCATAATTACTTTAGCCACTGTTTTCCCCTAATACTGCTTTGTGGTCTCATTAAAATTAGAGTTTTCACTACAAAGTTAAAATTGCCATCAGACCGTGTGAATATTTGGGTCTATCATGATTTGTTTAGGTCCTTCTGCTAAATTTTACTTACAGTTCTTTTAGCAGCCCAGCTTACTTTAGGAACTTTTCCAAATATATAATAAGTTGTAAGTTAGAGGAGTGCGGGGGGGGGGGGGGGACATGGAGGCTGCCAAAAAGGAGGAAGATCACTGGAAGGCATGCCCCTCTGATGGCAGCCTTCCAACCATTGGATTCTACCCACTGGGAAGATCTTAGAGACAGACCTTACACTGAGGTGGTAATCCATGTTACATTGGAAGGAAACAAAAACAACACCTTAGTCATATGATTGTTGTTGTTGATACTCATAATTCCTCTTCATGGACTCTGTGAATCACACATATGAGTGTTTCTGTGCCTGCATGAAACCTCATCAAAACCTAATTGATTCAAGTTTTATTATACCACTGATTACTTTTTACAGGATTGGGATCTGGACATTTCTGGATGATGACTACTTAGGCCTTAATGCACTTGGACATTCCATCTAGAGTAGATCCATGGAATAGTTGCTGAATGTAAATATTTATGTAAATTCCAGTGAGTCATTGGGTTTGCTCTAGTTTGATGACCAAGTACATTCACATCTTGATTTTCCTATATATATGATCTAAGTGACTTGAGGATATTACGAAGTCTAATAATTTAGGTGTTTTATTTTTATGCTTGCTTCCCCCCCTCATAATTTCTTGATGAGAATTTAATTCATAAGACGTACAAGACAATAGCGTATTTTTAAAAATGCTTTCCTGTGTACAAAAGACACAAACCCTAGTATAAGCAACATATATACATACACATTTCAGTATTATTGGTTGTTCTAACTGGAATTTTAAATTGAAAGCACAGTTTTTAAATCTAACATTAAGATTTTTTTTGCAGAACTTACTATTCACAGATGAAAGTGATAATTCAGAAATAAAAATAATAGATTTTGGATTTGCTCGATTAAAACCACCTGATAATCAGCCTCTTAAGACTCCATGTTTTACTCTTCATTATGCTGCTCCAGAGCTCTTAAATCATAATGGTTATGATGAATCCTGTGATCTGTGGAGTTTGGGAGTCATTTTGGTAAGTTAAATGCTGATTTTTCTACAGTTAACTTGATCAAATGGAATAGTTATCTGCATACAAATTAAAAACGTGAGCACAGTTTGAAGAAAATAGAGGTGCAATACTGGACTACTGCAGATATAGTATTGTCTCAGCCTTAAATACAGTTGGGAGATTGTGAGTGGGCCCTGGCATTGTAGCAGTTTTCATCATAGTCCAGTTTACCTTGATTTTGGGATTCAATTTCAAATAATCAAGGTAATCAAAAAATCTGGCATGCTTCCAGGTGGAGATTTCATAGCACAGGCAGCTATAAACTAACATGTAGCTGTTAGGCAGGATCTAACAGAAAAAATCAACTAGTGTAAGGCCATCAGCTTAAATTTTACTAGCAAACTGAAGCAAGTTAAAAAGTCAAAATAGACATTTGGTCATGCACTGGGTCACACGGCTGGTGTGCAACAGCAAATGCCTACACCAGCTTCTTAACTAGTGGCAATTCACCTCTGAGATTTACACTAATGGATTTATACGGATGGGCGTACATAACAGGATTTGGCCCATTCTGTGGTCCCTTCCTTAACAGAATTGTTCTGGTAAGAAAAAAGATGTAGGAAGCAGTGAAAAAATATGAGTGACTTGTAGGTTGTCTTGATGTGCTGCAAAATTGTACGAATTAGGCATGCTGGCATCAGACCAAAGGCCTGCATTGTTCAAAATTCTGTTTACATGTATTGACCAACCAGTTTCCTAGGACAAGGCTAGACGCAAGACATGAGTGAAAGATTACCCTCCCAGTTGGGCTCCCCAGGAATTGTTGTATATCCATCTTGATTTGCAGCCATTGCTAGCTTAATTTGTCTAAATCCCCTTTTAAAATTGCCAAATTGGTGACCATCCCTATACTTTTTGGTAAGGAACTCCACATTTTAGCTACGCCCTATTTGACAAAATACTTTTATTTGTTCTGAGTCTCCCACCATTCTCCTTCGGTTAATGATGTGAGAGAAGGAGAAGAGTTTCATCCTGTTCAATTTCTCTGGTATCTGGAACTCTACTATATTGCAGTAGTTCCCAGTCTTGGGTCCCCAGATGTTTTTGGACTGCAACTTCCAGAAGTCCTTGCCAGTACGGCTGGCGGTGAAGGCTTTAGGGAGTTGCACTCCAAGAATATCTGGAGAACCAAGGTTCGGAACCACTGGTGTATTGGATGGAGTGACAGACTAGAACTCAGGAGACCCAGGTTCAGGTTTCTGCTCAGCCCTAGAAACTCATGAGGGTTATGGTGGTGGAACTGGGAAAACATCTATTAAATATAGAGTTTAACAGAAGTACGTTGGTTTTGACTTGATGGCACATCACACACACAACCACACTTTTTTTTTTTTTGCACATAATTTTATATACCTTCATTATGTATCCCTCCACTTGTCTTTTTTACAAGCCAGTGTTGTAGCCTCTCCTCACAGGGAACTTGCTTCAGCCCCTTAATCATTGTGCTTTCCCTTTTTTACAACATTCCCAACTTGACAATATTTATTTTTAGGTATGATGAACAGAATTATCCATAGTATTCTTTGCAGTTCAGATTAATGTTGAGGCAAGGTGTTAGTGGCAGTTTTATTTTCTATTCCTTTTTTTTTTTTTTTTTTTTTTTTGGCTTATGCCCCAAATGGAATATGCCTTTCCAGTATCAGTTGCAAGCTGCCCGGTTCATCCTTTTCGAAGATATAGATAACATCTGCCCACCAATTGCTTGTTTTCTAAGAACTCTCAAAAACAGAGATTATATATACAGGTTCCTTTAGTAGCCTTGGACATAGTTCATCTGACACTGGAGACTTTTTCCCCACATGATGCCAGCCCTCCTTCCATGTTTCCAGTCATGGATTTCCTTGACAGGGATCCACAATCTATAAAAATAATGGAATTCCTCCTCCCTGCTTATTTAATTTTTTTCCTTTTGAATAGGTTATACCCATCAGTTATTACATTCCAGTTGTGAGTCTCATCCTACAAGGCTTCAGTAATGCTTGTTAAATCATATTAGATTTTCTCTGCTGAGAGTTCAAATTCATGCTGTTTATTTACCATGTTCTTGTTTATCTCCCATGTGAATTGGCATGGAGATGATGAAACAATAATGTAAATGTATAGAAGTTTGTCATCTTTTCCTTATGTAATTTGACAAGCCAAGCATATAAAATGCTACTAGCATTTTTCATGTTAAGTGTATGTGGTGTGCATTAATATTATATTATTATAATATTATTATATGTTATTATTTAAAATATTTATACACCACCCTTCTCCTCAAGAGGACCCAAGGCAGTTTACAGTGTTAAAAACAAAGTATATAAAAATGGGTAGGGGAGGGGAAAAACAAGACAGAACCAGCATCCCAACTTTTAAGCAGCCAATTGCTAAGGAAAAGCATGCTTGAAGAGATAAAAATATTTTGATTTAATATTTCCCCCCTTGAAAAGTATACGATGCTCTCAGGACAAGTACCCTTCCAGTCTCAAGATAAGAAGAGAACATGCACAAATGCACTGGAAATTATGAAGAATATCAAGCGAGGGGAGTTTTCTTTTGAAGGAGATGCTTGGAAGAATGTTTCTCAAGAAGCCAAAGATTTGATTCAAGGTATGTATTAACAAATAACTTCTTTATTACTTTCTCAGTAACTCCAGTAGGTGTCACTAATTTGATTCTTGGGGTTTCAAAATGATTTTTTAAAAAAAGCTTAAATAAGTCAGTGAGAGAGACTTTGAAGATGAAATAGTTGTGAAACATCTGAAGTACACACATTTCTGGATTATAGTTGTCATAAATCTAGCATGATTTCCTAGATAATATAAAATGATTCTGTGCGTTTTTTCTAAATACACAGTAACTGTGAACCGTTCCTTAGTGTAGATCTTCTGAGCATATAAAAGTCTGTAATTCAAACATTCTATTAAGGTTCATTTCTACAACTTTAAAATTTCATAAACTTTATCATTGTACAGTCATGAATAAAATTACAAACTTTTAAAATTTTGCTTGTAATACATGTTAAATAAGGACTTGATAAAGATAAACAATGGTTCATTGATTTAAAAATGTCTGCTGAATTCTTATTAGGACTTCTTACAGTGGATCCAAATAAGAGAATAAAGATGAACAGTTTGAGATACAACGAATGGCTTCAAGACGGTAGCCAACTGTCATCCAATCCATTAATGACTCCAGACAATTTAGGATCTTCAGGAGCTGCTGTACATAATTATGTCAAAGCAACATTTAATGTAAGCTCAGCAGTCATCAAATTATCATTTTAATTATAAAGGAATGTGCATTTTGGGGGACGTGGTGGCGCTGCGGGTTAAACCGCAGAAGCCTCTGTGCTGCAAGGTCAGAAGACCAGCAGTCGTAAGATCGAATCCACGCGATGGAGTGAGCTCCCGTCGCTTGTCCCAGCTCCTGCCAACTTAGCAGTTCGAAAGCATGTAAATGCGAGTAGATAAATAGGTACCACCACGGTGGGAAGGTAACTGCATTCCGTGTCTAGTCGCGCTGGCCACGTGACCACGGAAACTGTCTACGGACAAACGCTGGCTCTACGGCTTGGAGACGGGGATGAGCACCGCGCCCTAGAGTCGGACATGACTGGACTAAATGTCAAGGGGAACCTTTACCTTTACCTAATGTGCATTTTAGGTACATATCTGTTCAAAAGTACTTAATAGGTTATCTCAAGTTTAGTGTATTTCACCTTGGTACCCTATGTGAGGCACCTCTGGCTTCCTTCACAATTGCACTGGGCTGAATATGAAACTTTCTGTTAAAGCAATGGAATAGCGGGGGGTGGGGGGCAGAAATGGAAGATTTTCACTGGATGCCATCTGCTACTGCCTCTGTTATTGGAGAAAAATCTTATTATACCATGTCCCTGCTTTATGCCAGAAAAGGCTGTCTTTAGGACAATTTTTTCCAATTACAAAATTTCACTTCCTCTGTTGACCATAGCTAGGACTGTCCATTATGTAGGATGCTAAGAAGAAGATTATTTTAATCTTCTAAAGATCAAGGAAAACACTGGCCAAAGTCTTCACGTGCATAGTTGAAGGTTGTGTAATAGGTGTGCTATGCCCAAGATGGAAGTGCTATCCCTGAAGCATTTTTACTGGCACATTGTGCATTTAGCTATGTTGGGATGTGTGATTAACTGCGCAATTTGATAGTGCAATTCCTTGTTGCCAAACATAATGCTTGGCACATTTATGTCAGCATAACTTTGTTACGCCGGGATGAACAGGATACTGGCCAATATGTGAGAAATTACTCCATTCTGTTCCTGAGTTTAGCGCCAACATTAAGCAGAGGACATAGATATGCTAAAGAGAGCAGGCAAAGAAGTAAACAGAAATACCAAATCCCTTCCAAGGTCAGTTAATGTCCAAGAAAGTAGCTACTGTACCCCATCTTATTCTCCTCTTAGAAGCGAAATTTACCTGGAATTTAATCTTAATCTGTTTGAGTTTGTTTAGCCTTCAGATGGTTGGGACTTTCCAGCTGGTATCAGGCAAAATCCTGACACAACTGCTAGGGTCCCACCACTGAAGATTGTCCTGGATATCCCTCTCCATCATAAAATCAATTTTCTATACTTGGCAACTTGGTCGGGAAATTAAATCTTTTTAATTTCTCACAATGTTCTCAACTTAACTTCATTCTGGAACATTCTAGGATGGCAGCTCCATTGGCATGCTGCTGCTGGACTGGGCTTTGCAGAGTGTTCTTCGCTGGGAACCTATTTAAACTTTGAACCAGCCTATATTCTGATGAAGCATTTTGGAGGAGAAAGTGTAATGGGCTGGGCTGGATGCATATGGCATGGAGTTGTTGCTCTCTATTCTGTTAATTATGGTTACACCATTTTGACACAAGAAGAAGAGTCTAAGAAAATAAATATATCCTCCAGTTATCCTGTGTTCTGTTCTTCAGCAGTGTTAAATGATTGCTTTTTGTTGGAAATGCAGCCATGCATTACTCTTTTAAATGCATTTTAATTGTTTGTAATGTAATTACTCATGGAAAGTATTTTAATGCTTTTATTTTTCTAAACAGCTGCAGGAACTGAATGTGTTTTGAATGCACAAAATTCTGTTTGCCTTTTAAAATAGGCCTTTAACAAGTACAAAAGAGAAGGATTTTGCCTGCAGAATGTTGACAAGGCACCTCTTGCAAAAAGAAGGAAGATGAAAAAGACAAGCACAAGCACAGAAACTCGCAGCAGTTCCAGTGAAAGTTCTCATTCTTCCTCCTCTCATTCTCATGGTAAAATTACCCCTACAAAGACCCTGCAGCCTGCAAATCCCATGGACAGCAATAATCCTGAGAGCATCTTCCAGTTCTCTGACTGAGAAATCAGAGAGATTTACTCTGCTAACGCATACTTAATTGCCTGTAAACTTACTAAGATGTGTGCTCCTTTGAACACGAACATGTGTCACTTTTTAAAACATAACTCTAATATCATTCCTACAACAGTAGGTGTTAAATATTACTGTGTCCATAGTCAGAATCAAAGTTCAAAGAAAGGTGTTTGATAAGAGTTTTTATACATTGCTGGTAAGCTATCCCAAACACTTACTTTAAACTCTTGCGTAAATGCTGTATTCCAGTGGAGAACTCTGCATGTGGAAACTCGGATTTGCCATAGCTAATTTCTTTTATCCTTTCCTACCTAGAGATTGGATATCATCGTGGCTATTTTGATTTCAAAAGCAGCATCTCTCAGCAATAATGCTGTTTTGCATCCCACAAGAGTCCCCAAGGTTGTTCAGCCAGTATGTTCTCCTTCCTGCACTTCTTTTCCCATTGATTTTTACCTTGAATGGTGAGCTGCATAAGCTTTCAGAACATCTTCATTTACCAGCAATTAGAGCCCTGGGTGCATGCCTTTAGTTACACTTTTCTTTGGAATTTTCAATATATTAGAAAGATTACCAGGGTTGAAACATATTGGAAAGGAAGAAAAATATCTGCTTCCACAGATGCAGAAGCTTTTTTTCTTGAACAGGAAGCTTGTATAAGGAATAACAAAGTCACATCCAAATATCTACACATTCAGTGTGTAGAATGGATGCACAAGCACTTGCATAAGATATATGCAACAATTCACCTAGTGCAAGGGCTTGGTAACTGATATGAAGAACAGTATAATTTCTTCTAGTCTAGCTTTTGGCTATTTTCTTTTTTCTTGTTTGAAAGAATATTTGGGATTTTGAATAGCTTCAAAAATTGATTTGCTTGCCATTTCTCAAGCAGTCACTATTTGAAACACATGTAAAAGGTTTTTTTAAAAAAAACACCCACAAATGTTTATATTTATTTTCTATGTTTATGACTAGTTTTTAAGATTTAAAAAATAGTTTCTCTTAAGTGAGAATTCGTTATTATTGTTATTATATTGGTCTAAAAAATAAGTGTTGTGATATGTAATTGATTTGACGATTTGCTTTCTAGTTGTAGCATAATATTTGGAGGATTTTATTCCACAAAAAGCATCTGCATGGTTTAGTACACCTGTAATTGCATTTCGTAAGTAATGGGACAATGCAGTGAGTGCTTTTAGGAGATGCTTTGCAGCCTGCTTTAGCAATTCCAGTAAGAATTAATGAGCTTTTATTGCATATTCAACTGTGCAATACCAAGATTTTGTTTTCTTGTCTTTATTTCCATATCTATATGCAATACTTCTCAGATTTTGCCCCTTTTCATGTCGGGGTATGTTCTGACTTTAAACCACATGCACTGGGAGAACTAAAGGGATATTTTATCAAACACTGTGCTTCACATCTATACACTGTGTTTTATTACAACAAGGTATTTCTTCCTGCAGTCATGAAGTATTTGGAATCATAAATGTGATTCTTAACAATGCACTTAAATTGTAATATCTTAAATTGTGAAGCATAATTTATTTGCTCTGGTCTTGCAAAAAAAAAGGTTGAGTGGTCCTATTGTGAATTCAGTAGGGCAATATGTATAAAGTTAAGTTCGTACATAGATGTTTGCATGCTTAGAGTTCACCTCGAAGATTTTTAAAAGAATTTGCTGCATTGTAAACAAAATCTAAATCCTATGCAAATATATGTGTGTATGTGTGCGTATGTGTGTGTGTGTGCATATAGGAATTGTTTTTCTATTAATGGCTTGTTTACATAATTGCATCTTTTATCAGTGTTTTGGAAAACGTAATGTGGAGCTGTCTATGGAAACTAAAGGAACAAATTCCTGAAAAGAGCATGTGTTTACGTCTAGCTGTAGTATCACTGAGAGCATTTTCAGCAGAAGTGTGGTAAAAAGTGATCCAAACAATAGTTTGTGTGTGGCTTACTGAGTCCTTGTTAACATTTATGTCACCCAGTTTAACTTCAGGGGGAAATGTAATTCTAGCCCTTATTGTTAGGTAAGATTGAACATTTAGTAACAGGAGCTCAGAGGCTTATAATCAGACACCAGATATGCAATGTGATTTTATGCATGTTTATTCAGACGTAAGATCTGTTGAGTTCAACAAAACTTACTAGGTAGTAAACTAGAGTGCATAGGATCTCAACCTCACTTGTTTTCACCCCTCAAGTTACTAAAGTAACTTCATGATTTGAATTTTTAACTTGAGCTTTTTGACATTTGGGATTGTTAATTCAAGATACATACAGCACAAAAGTCACACATTGTGTCCACCAGACGTGCCTTGGCTTCCACACTGTGTTTAATTTACCTTTGTAGTCCATGTAACTGCAAACAGGAAAGACAGTTGCTTTGTTTTTCTTTAAGGCAGTTCAGTTGAAAATTCTTCTGACCCATTTTCGGTGTGATCCTGCTTCTAAGAACCTGAACACCTTTGAATCTGAGACTTTTAGAAATGAGGATTACTTAATATTGAAATCCTATGAACACTTAACTTGAGAGTAAATCCCTTTGAACTCAGTGGGATTTATTTCTCAGTAAATATGCATAGGATTGTGCTGCTAACTGAATGCTTTGACATGAGTTGCAGCGCAAGTTCTAAGCTAACTGAAAAAGTGAGAATTGTTACTATTTATATTACTCTGACCTTTATATTTTATAATTCCACATGATGATAGCACAAAGGATTTAAGGTATTTTATGCTAAGACTAAATGCCAGCATTTAATTTCATTTTACTTACCAGATCTCATAAAAAATATGACCTGTATAATGAAGCATTTTATTTCTGATAAATATGTCATAATTATACAGGGAGCACCAGCGAATAGATGCAAGTTAGCATTCAGTAAATTATTCTTTTCCCATTTGCTATTTGACTATGACGATTGCATAAAGTATTGTTTTCAATAAAATCGCAGTGGTTCCACGGATTAAATTACAAGGAATGAGCCCTGCTTTAAATTCTATTAAATATATAGTCACTTTTGGGGAAATTCAGAGACATTGTGTTTTATATTAGAATAACTACATTAATATTTGGTAGACTTTCATAAAATGCACAGAGTAAAGTAATGATCTACAATTTCTCAGGAGAAGGGAGATTTAATCCCCCACCCCATAGTTCTCTTACACTAGGCAGCTATTGTGAAATTTCATCAAGCTTTATTGTGGTGAAGGGATGCGACTCGGAAGCAGAGTTTCTTATGAGGCAAACATTAGTGAGCACAGAGTACAATTTACACCATTAGCATGATTTTATTCACAAAAACTTCACTTCAAGATTTTGAAGGTTACATTATATAATTTTGTCTATCACATTTTGTATAGTTAATGTGTTAGTTTGAAAAACTGTTACAGTGATAGTGAATAGAAATTGGTACAGGTATAGTTGTAATATCACAAGTGGATTTGTGTTACATTACTTAATCTGTTCCATTTATTGAAACAGATTATTTCTTTTGTTGATAGAGTAAAGAGTGAAAGAATGAGAGTGACTAGTTTATTTCCTGACTCTTGTTATTCAGTGCTGTGTCTTGTTGGCAAAGGCAAAGCTGAAGATTGATAATAACGGCGCTGCTAAGGGAAAGTGTGGATAACAAGTCAGTTAACACTAGGGCTTAACTGAGTCACTTAGATAACATGTAGATATGGGCATCCAGATTTGGTGCTATACTCTGCAGTCAATTCATTCTCTCAACAGACCAAGTTTTTACTTAGCCATTGGAGTAACACTTGGATGTCTTTGCTGCCAATTATTAGTATTATATTTCATTTCTCTGTCACCTTTCTCCTATAAATGGACTCAAGGCAGCTCACAATAATCATAATATAGGAATAGGTCACTGCTTCTGCTGCCACATTAGTATCTCAGCTATCATAAAGTTAAGCACCTTTATTAATTGAGGTGCTTGTTTTTAATATTTATTAATCTCACATAATTGTAAGACAGAAAGGACAAGAAAATAATTCATTCTATATCTCCATCCTAAATTAGGATACTTCAATTTCCAGTCATTGCTCATTAGATTATTAAAATAGCTGGGCATTGGTAGACCAAGATATACTATATGTCACACCTGATATATCTTTAAAATAAGAAGTAGGTTTTATTCACATAGTTGAAGGAAACTGTTGTCGAATTCTGGGAAATCTTGCTTTAATTTCACAAAAGGTGTAATTTATGTTGATAGAAAATCTTTGCTGGAGTATGCATTGCAACAGTGCAAGATGAGTTAGATGACAATGAAATGTGAATTTCAAAATTTAATAATTGTCATGATTAGTAAAATTTCCTTTATGAAAATAGGTACAAGCATTCGAATATTCATATGCTATGTATATACATATGTAAATAGTTAATTACATTGTCTATCTTACATAGTTACAAAGGTGCTAGTATTGTTGGACTGTGATATATTACAGATTTTTCCCCATAGTCTCTTACTGCTGAACCTGTTCCTTTCAATTGGTGTTTCCCCTTTGCTACTGTGTAACTGAATTTTAAATTTAACTGAACTGAAATCTTTAACATTTATTTACATATGAAGCTGCCTTAACTAAGTTGTTCTCTCTAGTTAAGAGTCTACTGTACTCCGCCTACCAAGCTGTCCAAGAGCTATAGCAGGCATGGACAAGCCAGGCCACATAAGGCTCCAAGTCTAACTCAACGCCCAACCTAACCCCATTATTTTTGTCCCAAGAATGCCCCCATTAAGGCCTCAGGGGGCACAATTTGCCATCTATGTACAATCACCATGTGGCCTATTTTAGGCCTTAAAATATCACTTTTCTAAAAAAACTGGAATTGACTGATTCTGCATTTTAGAGGCCAAGAACAAATTGTAGGGGATAGTAGTATAATTGGAGGGGGTGTAGCCATCCAGGCTCTGAGGGAGGGCACAAGTGGCCCCCAATCCTCAGAAGGTGCCGATTCCAGATCTGAAGTAAGGGTTTTTCCCCAGCCCTGCTAACATGACATCCTTTAATTGAGTTATAACACATGTCCCTTATAAATAAAATGATATTTTAGACACTGATGTAAAATAGAAATAAAACATTTGCAGCAGTTAACTATTTTGCAAGGTTTTTTAACAATAGCATTAGAAGAAAAACTCTTTTACAATACAGTAGTTCTAGATTTCAAGTTCATGCATTTTTATTACATAGCAATGTTTTTTTAAAATAATTCATAACAAAACAGCTTGCAAATGTTAAATGTACATACTAATTAGGCCCTTAAATTTTACACATTGTATAAAGCAACTTTTAACTTTTACTAGAAGTAAGTGCTCATGAAGAGCTGAAACGGAACAAACAAATGGAACAAAGTATTTTAAAAATAGTAAGGCCAGATATCACATGTTATTGTAGCCTTGCACAAAATAAAATGAAAGCTGTCTAGGTATGCAGTAAAACTAGTATGTCTCTACATAGATACATATACCTGGACAGTATGGGAGTGGATTTAGATTTAGGAGTGGCAACAGAGCTGATATAAGATAGAAGAAGACCTTTCCACCTCCGCCTCTCATAGTAGCCTCTCCAAAATGTTGCACAGAAAAGTACCTTAATGAATGGGGTGAGCTGTGATGAAGGTGGGGAACAGGATTCCCAGAAATTGGTTAGGCTTGCCTTCTATGAGCAAGACATTTCTACCAGCAGAAGTGATCCAGAAGACAGGAGACAACCTTGTGTACATTGTTAATATATTTTTATTAGCTGAAGAAGACTATATGCTTAAAAAGCACTTAGCTCTGTTACTTAGTCCACAGAAGGACTTAATGCACAGCTGATACTCTAAAAATGTGTTAGGCTTAAAGATGCTTTGTTGTTTTTGCTGCAATAGCCTGCCAGAGCCAACCCTTAGGAATTAGTTTAGTTTACTTTTTAAATTCAAGCAGCCTTATTTAGTTGTTTCATCTGTACTCATTTTGTTGGTAAATTTGTTTCTGTTCATCAGATAGTTCAGTAGCACATTCCATGTATTCGGTCCTACCTTATCTGTGCATGAATGTATGTTTGGCCAACATGGCAACATGGAATTTCTTGTAGGAATAGAAGGTGGCATGTACTGTATGCTTAAGTGGTAATTCGATGGCTGTGGTTGCTCTGGCAATATGTAGAGCAGACACTAAGGAGTCTATCCCTTCTACTATGTTTGGTTTAAACTTTCATGATGTGATTGTGGTTATGTGCCATTGCAAGGGCAGGAAATCAGTGGCCCTCTAGCTGTGGCTGGCCT
The DNA here is from genome assembly GCA_037013535.1 of Intellagama lesueurii. Taxonomy (NCBI): domain Eukaryota; kingdom Metazoa; phylum Chordata; class Lepidosauria; order Squamata; family Agamidae; genus Intellagama; species Intellagama lesueurii. Next base: position 26,942,347 of record JBAJHW010000001.1, read on the forward strand.
GCAATGCCATCATTTCTGGCCATTAAGCATCCATGGTGGCTCAGACCTAGAAGATTTTTAAGTCTAATGATATCTGGAAAACCACAGGTTGTCTGCCTTGCTATGAGAATTGCCTAAGGGCTGTTTGCATCCCCTCCTTCAGCCTCTAACTCTGTATTCTTTTCCCAGGTTGAATGCCCTAAATTCTTTCCCACTGACTAATAGGTAGGTTAGATTGTTCCTTTAACCAATAATGTCATAAATTCATCTCATTCAGTGACATCCTGCCTGTGTGAATGTGGTTCTCTGTGCCACTATAATTTACAGAGCATCAGAACATTCAGTAGAAATACGTATGTGGAAGAAATATGACCAGAATAATCAGTAGTCAAATTATTTTAATGAGGAAACGTTTTTCTTCTTAAAAATAAAGTATCTGCTTTGAACAAGGGAAGTATATGTTTAATAATTATTCAAATATAGAAAGGGAAAGAAGAGCAAAGAGCTTGTCAATTGGTAGAACTTTCAAGTGCTTAAAAACCTGATAGTTTACTTCAGTGATAAATCAGTACCATCTTCCTTCCAAACTGTGATCCTCTCTCTACATAGTATATATGAAGGAGGCAATTGTGGTGCAGTAGAAACTATTCCTGTGAGAGGAGAAATACACTACTGTTGAAGTATTTTTATATATGTCTGTATTTTGTTTGGAGAAGAAAAATGGTGTGCGGATGCTGCTGCTTTTGTTTTGCATACAGAAGGAGCACACAGTTAATTTACTGAAAGGAACAAAAACAATTCCTGGAATGAATTCTGTAATCAAGTCAGTCACATGACCAGAGATACAGTTAGTATCTGTATCTGCCTTTAACATCTGTTGTCCATTCCTCAAAACACCTGCAGTGACAATGGAGTTGGTCCGAGTCTAGGCTTGTAGGATATACTTCCTTTTTTTCAATAGACTTAGACACCCAAGGTTGGTTTGATAGATCTGTAGGAAAGGTATTCAGTTAGAATTAAAGCATTTTGAGTGGAAGAGTTCCAAGTATCAGAACTGAATAGAGGTCAGTCCTTTCACACAAAAATCCTCCCCTGGTTACAAAAGCTCACTCACACACACCCATCTTCTCATCAGCTTCTGATAACCTCTGTCTTTTGAGAATAATTTAATTTTCTAGGCAATATATTGTAATACAAGTACTGGAAAAACATTACATGCCGATAACCAAAGTGCCACCATAAGAGACAAATTCTGTTCTAAGCAACACAATATTAATCTCCCTCTCAACAGTTTTGAAAGATTCCTGTTCCTAAAATTTCATTTAAAATGGGATTCAGTGCTTAGCTTTTAGTGAGCCACTTGGTATATTTTGTTGACTAAGAATAAGTGAGTGATTAAATACTTTTTAATCAAGAATGTTTTAAACTGCTGTTCTGTGTATATATTTATTGTTTTTCATTCATTCTTCCCCCCCCCCCCCCCGTAAGTAAACTTTTTGTATACCCATTGCTGCTGCATTTTTATTTTCAGTATCTCAGGGTTCTGCTTCTTTTGTGTGTAATTTCTAGTAGTTCTTTAATTACTGATCTTAGAAGAACAGAGAGTACTTAGCTATTCAGAAAGGAAAATAGTGTGTGCAAGAGGTTTTTGTGTTAGTAGGTAGTATAGATTAAGATGGTCTACTCATATTGTAATTGTTATCCATGTCATGTTGAACTGGCTGGGCACATATTTTGAGAGTGCAGAAGGACCTTGTTCCCTTAGGTTGTTGATGTAATATATTAATTTGGTAGAGAATTATGTGTTATTCTTCTGTATAAATGTCGTATTTAACATGTTGTTCTCTGTCATGTCATTTCCCCCTTTTGTTTAAAGAAGTAAATTTGGCCTTTTTTTTGCAATCACTATAGACTAAAATGGCACAGCTTTACAATTACATTCCTTCAAGCATGGGCTGTCCATCTACATTAATTGTATGGCCAGGGTAATGGTTGTTTCATATTGTAAATGCTTTGATTTCATGTTAAGATTATTTGGTCAGGAATAAAAACTGAAAGGAAAAAGTAGATACATTACAATGATCTTGTCTCTTAGAATATGTTTAATTTTAAAATACTAGACAAAAAAGTAATAGGGTGATACTTCAAAATATAGTTTTATATGTGTAATGTCCTCTACAATTTTTACTGTACCCAATTTTTCTCCAAAGTAGAATAATTCCCACAATGTTTTGTTTTAAAAACACCTTAATAGTTCTTTATCATTGAGAATAAAGGTGATATCAGCGCTGGACTTCTGCTGATAGAACAGTGGATCCAATGTAAATGAGAGGGAGGTGAAACTGCATTTCCAGTGGAGCTACCCAAGCTCCTCAAAACTGATCCTATAGGGCTGAGAACCCCTCAGGAATTTGCTTTTGCAGATCTGCAGAGGGGAGGGGAAGGGAAGGCATTTTAGTTGCATTTGGTACTGCAGCACTAGTGTAACATTAGATTTATTTTATTTATTTATTTATTGTACTTCTATGCTGCCTTTCTCCTGGCAATGGAACTCAAAGCAGCTCACAGATCATTTAAAAGAAACAGGAATTTAAACAACATAGAAAAAACATCAAAATGATTAAAGATGGGAATATAAAATCATCATATAAAACAAATTAAGAGATATAAAAGTATTTAAAAATTCATTAAAAAACATATACTGGCAGCAAGCATAGGGCAACTAGGTATCTTAAAATTATATATTAACCTCAAAAACCTGTTAGAACAAAACTTTTCAGTTGCTGCCAAAAAGAGAGAAGAAAGTGGACCGGTCTAGACTCACATAGGAGGGCATTCCATAGCCTTAATAATAATAATGTGCCATCAGGTCAATTCTGACTTATGGCGACCCTTTTCAGGGTTTTCCAGGTAGAGCGTATTCAGAAGTGGTTTATCATTCCCTTCTTCTGGGGCCACCCTGGGACTGTGCAGCTTGGCCAAGGCCACACAGGCTGATGCTACGTATGGGAAACACAGCGGGAAATCAAACTCCTAACCTTTGGTTCCACAGCCAGATACCTAAACAACTGAGGTATCCAGTCAGCTCCTTGGGGCCCTCTAAATATTCTTTATTAATTTAAGTTAGCTTTCAAAATTTCTGCATTATTACGTATTTCAGATGTATATCTAGGAATAATGTATAATTGAAACTCAGAAGACATGTCCTAGTGTATTGTGGTAATATAACAAAACAATGGCAGAAATCCTATTATGCATCTCTGCACATGCAACAGAGATGATGATATGAATAAATTATCACTGAGTAAAGGTGATTTTGGGGTGTCCTGGTTTCCCTGCTCCGCCTCATCCACGCACTGCCTTTGAGTGGGCGCCTGCCCTAGCGGGTGAAGCACCAAACCATGGATCAGCTGTGTGGCCAGTATATGAACTGTGCTTAACTGCCAGACTGGTGGTCCATACTCATTTCTAGTCCTGAACCCTCTAACAAGGAGATCAGTGTGTTGCTTTCAGAGCAGATTGACTTGATAATAAACATTGGGTGATGTCTTCATTGTGTTTATTTGGTAAATGCATAAACAGTTAAAAGCTACTCAAAACCTTCTAGTAACAATAGCCTGCTGTGGAGAAAGAAGAGGGAATGGGATTTCAACTGAGGTAGTAGTCCTGATTCTTCTTATATGCTACAGAGGGACTAGCATGCCTTGATGTTTGTATACAGTATGTGTATCTTGAACCTAGGCCAATACCCAAATACCAAAGTTCAGTGAAATGATTTGCAAATATAATTTAGCAATTGTCTGGCTGTTCACTTTCAACAAGCAGCCCTGTCCACCTGGGTTTAAACCAAATTTCCTTCTTTGCTATGGATTTCCCAAATAAATTTGCTGTACTGATACGATTCTATTACTATCAGAAAAGAGAGATCTAGTGAATTTAGCTAGTTGATTCTTCCGGCCTTCTGCAAAGAGTACAGTTGGATGGTTTGTTTAACTGATCTGAATGTGTATTGGAAATATTGCAGAAAATAGTATAAAATGCATCTAAATACTGAGAATGCTGAAGCCTGTTGATGGAAGACTATATCGTGAGACACATCTTTTTGCTTTGCTCAAGGAAATGACCATTTAAAAACATTTAAAATAATGATCCTCATCATTTTCACTATGATTTTTTTTGTATACTTCTGAAACTCTTCTGATATTTTTAATATGTATTTCCTTTGTATGTTATCTATTTGTATTGCTGAAGTCTTAATAATATATAACATTTTGGGAAATACAGTAGAATTTAATGTACACATATCTGTTTTTTAAATATGCAAGCTTTTTAATTTCAGTTATTATTTACTGATTCCTATTGGGTATAGCAAAGGTTTTTTTTATTTTATTGCAAATCTAATATATATATATATGAAAAAGGCTTTTATTCAATCTTCTTCTTGAAGTGTAATATTTATATGGTTTCTATATAGATATATAAAAGCAAGAGTAGCTAAAAATATTGGGATTGTTTCATTCTAGCTGGGCTAGAATTTAAGTATTAACTTAATTGGGTAATCTGGAACAGGATCCTTTAGATTTATTTTAATGAAATACAAATGTTTTTCTCTCCTCTCTCGCTGTGGTTGTGTGTAGATAAAAATATGTATTAAGCTCCATTAATCTTTCCTGGATGCTTTATTGTTACAGTTGTTACAGTTGACACTGCCATTCACCAGTTCCTAGATATTAAAACTAAATATTATTTATTTACTTAGAACTGTCAGCAGGTATTTGTGTAAAAGTAACAAATATGCATGCTTTTTCCATGTTGTCTAATTTGCTTGTTCTGTATTTAGCAAGTCCTGAATTAGTTGTATCAACTTCAGAAAGGAAGGTGAAACTTGGCATTCATTAAAAAAGTTAATTATCTTAAGTCCTAGGATTTGCTAAAATGTTTTGTGTGTGGATTTAAAATTTAAAAGCAGCAAAGGGCTTACATTAAAATATATTTCTTCTGTTTTCAGAAAATAAAGTTTATATATATATATATGTATGTATATATACAAGTGCTACATGTATCATTGATTTCACTGCTAATGACACATTATTCTTCAGAGCATACACTTCATCAAAGTCTATAGCATTCTATATGCATCTAAGGGAAGGACCAAGATATTCAGGACTGGAGACCAAACAAATCTTGATCTTGGCCAAAGAGATGCAACATGAAATGGAAATGTTCATGTTTCATGTAGAAAAGCGTACTTTTCCCTCACTTTCCACATTTTTCCTGTAGAATCTTCACTCCACTGTGTTTCCCAGCATTGTGGTTCTGGATGTGCCTCTGTTATGCAAGCATACAGTTTGAAGACAGAGGAGTGCAGGAGAAATGTAGCATTTAATGCAAGGGTCAACCCCCATCTTCTGTGTTTTCACTTCAGTTTGCAAATGTTCTGCATCTGTTCACAGGGCACCTGGTTTTCCAAAATACAAGTCCATATTTTTGAGGATTTCATTATTGTTTCCTCCTGTGTGCCTATGGTTCCAGCTTTCACATAGTGAAATGGCACACTTTTTTCAGATGTACTATCTCAAGGACTTAGCTCAGAGAGAGAGAGATCCATTTGCTGCAGTAGCTAGGTATGTCCAGTGTTGATTGGCTGCTATAAGAACATCACTTCCCTAATTTCTCCATTGTGGTTTTTCCTCCAAAATATTAAAATAAATTAATATTTAATCAGTACAGTTCACCTGAAGCAGGGGGAAGGGTCAAAAGAGACTGCAACAACTTTCAGTTAACTAACCAGTACATATGTCATTGAATTCCAAATGCAGAGGAAGTCAAGCTCATCCTGGGGAAATACATTCTTCAACTCTGTGATTGGTTGGTTGGTTTGGGGGTAAATATTTAATCTGTTCCTTCCCTGACTGTAATAGGAGCAGCTGGTTGGGAGTTCCCACGTACTCTGAGGAAACCAAGGTTGTCAAATGCAATCTTGATTAACAGAGACTGTCCCCTCTTAATCTCTCCATTACTAAATATCTTGTAGTCTGCTGTTTATACCAGGATGGGCAGTTTCTGACCTTTGTTGGTGTTTTTGAGCTCCCATTAGCTCAAGCAAACATAGCAAATGATATTACATAACAGTAGTTCAAGAAGGCTTCATCCTGGATTTGTATTTAAGTATCTCCTTCATTTGAAACATAAATATCTAGGTCTTTAGCAGACACAAGACTCCTTTTTAAAGTTTGACATCAGCTGGGAAAGTTGGAAATAAACAGTTAATGTTTTTAGGAATGTGTTAGTAACCTTAATAAATTAAATGGAAGATGGTCTCACTTAAGTGTATAGCATTGGTGCCATTGAGTTCTTATGCTATGAATGTTTTGTTTTTTTGATGCCGATTTTAACCTGTTTCTAAACCACCTAGAATAGTGCTTTTGCACGATCATCATCATATAAATAAACAGACATAAACATATGGGCAGTTCCAGTAATTAGATACCCAGCTGGAATATTAGATTGGACTCAAAACGAATTAGAAGAATTGGATCGAAAAGCATGGAAACTAATGAACATGCATCATGCACTACATCCAAAAAGTGATGTGGACAGATTATATTTACCACAAAAAATTGAAGGCTGTGGATTACTTGCAAATACAGCAGGTAGTAGAGGTGGAAAAAAGAAGCCTAAATGATTATATCAGTACAAGCAGAGAAAAATTACTTAAGGCAGTGAAAATGGAGAGTATTTTGAAAACAACAGAAACAAAGGCTCAATATAAGAAACAACAATTTGAAAAGAAACAGCTGGAAAAACAAACCACTACATGGACAACACCTGAGAAACCTTGATGGAAAGCATGATAATAATTCAACATGGGCATGGCTAAAACTGAGGACCCTTAAAAAAGAAACTGAAGGCTTGATTTTTTCTGCACAACAACAAGCATTCCAAACCAACGTGATGAAAGCTAAGATCCAAGAAATTAGTGCTAACAGCAAATGTTGACTGTGCCGAGAAAAAGATGAAACTGTGTCACACCTCATCTGTGAATGTCCAAAGATTGCACAAACAGATTACAAAGTTAGACATGATAGGCAAAGTTAGTGCAAAGTTAGTAACTTGCCAGCCTCCAAAAACCCATGGGAACATCAGGTAGAGAAGGTGTCAGAAAATGAGCAAGTCAAGATCTTGTGGTATTTCTGGATCCAAATGGATAGACACCTTGAACATAACACACCAAACATAGAAGTAATAGAACAAAGAAATGTCTGGATCATTGACATTGCAATTCCAGGGGATGCCAGAGTTGAAAATAAAGAATTGGAAAAACTAACAAAGTACAGAGACCTGGCAATTGAAACATCTCACCTCTGGAAGAAACACACTTCCGTGGTCCCCGCAGTCATTGGGGCTTTGGGAAAAATATCAAGAAATTTCACACAGTACTATAAGCAGTTGCAAATCTCAGAAACCACACCATCAGAGCTACAAAAAACGGCAACATTAGGAACAGCATACATACTGCGCCGATATTTAACAGATATTTAGATTTTTGGTTAAAACTTGTATCTGTTATATAATACCAGTCAATGTTTTTATAATTTTCACTGTGCCTGGTGTTTTTGAATAATAATGATAATGATACAAAGTGGTTGACTCTGGAAATGACAAATCCAGAAGAAATGGAGTGGCTCTAATACTGAGGCAAGATGTAGCACAGGCAGTTAAGGGCTATAATGCAAGATCTGACTGAATAATACCAATCAGACTCCAGGAAGACCTATCAACACAATCACCATTCAGGTTTATGCTCCAGCTTCCTACACTGAAGAAGACAAATTGAAAGCTTGCACACAAGCATTCAAAAAGAAAGTGTGGTTATAATCATAGGTGGGTGGCATGAAAAAGCAGCAAGCAAAGCAGAACTAAATGTTACTGGAAATTTTGGGGACAAATTAAGTAGGAGAATGGCTCATAGAGTTCTGCGAAACCAACAATCTGTTTATTGCAAATACATGCTTCAAACAACTGAACAGATGGCTGTACACATGGACATCACCAGATGGTAGATACAAAAACCAAACAGATTATGTAATTGGAAGCAAGGGATGGAGAATTTGTATTCTCTTAACCAAAACAAGACCAGGAGTGGATTGTAGTATTGATCACAAACTGTTAATATCCAACATTAGATCAAAGCTGAAAAAAGAACACTAGAAGAATTATAATGTCAAAATATAATTCCAAAAATATTCCTGATGAATTTAAAGTCCACATAAGGAATAAACTTGCATTACTAAACCCAACTGACCATGAACCAGAAGAAGGCAAAAAGTGAATTCCTGTAGTAAAAAAAGAGGGGGGGAAACTAGATGGATGATGGAAGAAACACTTAAAATTGGAAAGGATGGGCGAGAAGCAAAAGTAAAAGATGACAGAAATAGGATCAGGACACTGCAGTTTTTCAGTGACTGTCACATAGAGACAAAGAACTATCACAAATAACCAGTGTAAAGAAATAGAGAAGAACAACAAATGGGGAAAACCAGGAGATCCCTTCCAGAAGATCCAAGAAATCAAAGGGAAATTTAAGCTTAGATTAGGAATGCTGAGTAAGCAATAGGGAAGCACACTATCTGACCAGGAGGAAATGAAGAGAAGGTGGAAACTGTATACTGAAGATCTGTATGGAAGAGATAAAAGGATTATAGATTCCTTTGAAGAAGAAGAATATGAACAACCTGCAGTTCTAGAAAGTGAAATGAAAGCTGCTCTGAAAGCACTGGGAATAAATAAATCACTGGGGTAGATGGGATACTGATAGAACTATTTCAAGACATAGAGACCAAACCTGTCAAACTCTTAACAAGAATATGCCTGCAAATATGGAATACAAAACGATGGTCCACAGAGTGGAAATTTTCAGTTTAAATGAGCTGGAACTCTTAGCCATTTTGTATGCTTTCCTACCACTTCTCAAGGGGAGCATGGTTCTGATGACCACGGACAACACAATCACCATGTATTATATCAACAAACAAGGCGGTACTCACTCTCTATGTCTCCCCTACATATCAATTCTCCTTTGGGAATGGTGCTTGGATGGTGCATCTTCCCCCTTGCTATCCACTTACCAGGAGTGGACAATGTGTTGACCGATTCTCTCAGTCGCCCCCAGTCTCAGTTTCACAAATGGGAGCTTGACACAACCATCTTTCGCTCCATCACCACCTGCTGGGGCCTCCCAGACGTCGACCTCTTCGCTACTTCCCAGAATACAAAATGCAGCCTTTTTCGTTCAAGGGGTGGCCTAGGACCCAACTCACGGGGACACCTTCACCCTCAGATGGAAGTGAAGGTTCTTCTATCTCCACCCCCACTCCCCCTACTACATAGGGTGACAACAGGTCTGGTTTGTGCCTCTCCTCCAGAGCTCTAGGTCCTACCTTCGCGTCCCAACCTTCCTGAACATCCTCTCTCAGAGCAACGGCCGGATCTTCCATCCAGACCCGCAGACGCCCTGATGGCCTGGAAGCTTTCCTCCAAGGCTCACAGCGTCCATCCACCAGGTGCTGCTATACCTATAAATGACAGAAATTTGTCTCCTTCACAGCCTCCAAAGGCTTCTCACCTCTTCAACTGCCCCTCCATCTTGTATGTGAGTTCTTCCTCACCTTAAAGAAAGAAGGGTTTTCCTTTTCTACTGTCAAAGTTTATTTCTCAGCCATTGTGGCCAATCAACCCTGGAAATCCCTGGCATCCCTCCTTTTCCAACATCCTACAATTAAACGATTCCTCAAGGAGTTCCATAACCTCTTTCCAGATGTCCGCCCTCTCTCCCCCCTCAGTGGTCTCTTCCCTTGGTTTTTGCTGACTCATGCAGTCTCCCTTTTAACCATTGGCAACTACTCACCTGCGTTTTCTGACCCTGAAGACAGTCTTCCTTGTTGCCATCACCTCTGCCAGGAGAGCTGGAGAACTCGCTGTGCTCCGCCACAATCCTCCCTTCCTTCAGTTCTACAAAGATAAGGTGGTGGCATTTCTGGACATCCCCTTTATTCCTATGGTGTACTCCCGCTTCCACCTCTCCTAGCCAATTGTCTTACCTGTCTTTTGCCCATCTCCTCTTTCCTCCTTGGAGAGATCTCTGCACTCGCTGGATGCAAGGTGCGCCCTAGCCTTCTGCACAACCAGGACACAGCCTTTCTGAAAGACTGACGGGCTCTTTGTAATCTACAGACAAGGCTCTGAGGGCTCTCCTGACTCGACACAGGGATTGGGCAGGTAGTTAGTTGATACCATCATGTTGGCATATGGCCTTTCCCATCGCCCTCTGCGTATGACAGTGCAAATACTTTCCACACATGCAGTGTCATCCTCAACAGCCTTCCTCAGGGGTGTCCCTCTTGAAGACATCTGTGCTGCTGCTACATGGGCACAACCTTCTACCCTAATTTCTCATTACTGCCTTGATACCCGTGAGCATTATTCTTCCACTATGGGTAGAGTGGTGTTGGCCTCTGTCCTTCCATGACAACCCGCCAGCTGGTAAGTGAGCTTACTATTCACCCATTAGTGTGCATTCATGGAGACCATGATGAAGGATAGGTATCATAATTATCATAATTATGGTTCTTTGAATGGATCTCCGTGAATTTACACATCCCTCCCTCCTTGCCCCTGTCACGCTGCTCCTTAGCAGCGACAGAGGAACTGAAGAGCGACTATTAGAGGTGTAAACAGGCAATATGTGGGGGGGCGCTAAGGATCTCCTGATTTTTCAGCTCTAGAAGGTTCCGAAGATCGCACATGCACAGAAGACTAACCCATTAGTGTGAATTCACAGAGATCCACTCAAAGAACCCATAGTTACAGTAAGTTACCTATCCATACATTTCAGGAGATACCAAGGAGTGCAGTAACTATAGGACTGTTGCTTTAATTTCCCACGCAAGCGGAGTGATGCTCATGGTGTTACATTAAAGGCTTTTTACCTTATATGAAGCAAAAAATGCCAGATGTCCAAGCTGGATTCCAAAAGGGAAGCAGCACTCGAGATTATATTGTAAATATTCGCTGGCTTACTGGAGTGCACCAGAGAATTTCAGAAGATCAGTCTATGCTTTACAGTAATGCATTGTGGATTATGGGAAACTATGGGTTGTTCTGAAAGAAATGAGTGTGTCTGAGCACTTGATTGTCCTGATGCATAACTTGTATTGCAGACAAGAAGCTACCGTTAGGAGAGAATGGTTTCTTATAGGCAAAGGTGTCACATGAGGGTGCATTTTATCCTCTTATCTGTTCAGTCTGTATGTAGAACATGCCAAAATCGATTAGATTCAGATGGAGGACTGAACATTGGTGAAAGAAACATCAATAATTTAAGATATGCAGATGACATAATCTTACTGGGAGAAAGCAGCAATGACCTGAAATGACTTAGTGAAAGATGAAAGTGTCGAAGCAGGACTGCTGTTGAATATTAGGAAGACGACAATGACTACACAAGAACTACACAACTTTAGTATTGACACTGAAGAAATTGAAAAAGTGAAAGATTTGTATACCTTGTTTCAGGCATCAATCCATGTGGAGATTGCAGCCAAGAAATCAGAAGACGACTCAGACTTGGAAGGGCAGCAGTAAAGGAATTAGAAAAGACCGTCAAGTATAAGGATGCTTCCCTGGAGACTTTAAAGGCAAACTATATTGTAGAGTAAAATTTGTATGGATTCATGTCTATATCATATATATACAGTATAATGAAGCTGGTAAGCATATACTGTACAGTATATGTATATATAATGTGTATAAAAGGGCAAAGATTTTCTACAGATAGAGCCCAGATTTTAAGAAAATACAAGGTGCACAGGCTGGCTTATCATACTTATTATACTTAAAATGTAGATGAACTGGCAGCCTCCAGTAGCTGCTGCTAATTAAACTAGGAGAACTGTACTAATGTATTGTTAGTTGCTGGTGTTTTGAAGCAGGTCTGCTCATTGTACTCATTTCTGTTTCAAACAAAAACACATCTACTGCAATCTTTCCTCCAAGTGGAAGGAGTGGAGTTTTACAAAACCCTACTGTGAATGCACAAGCATGTATGCTCAGTGAGATCTGCTATGCAGGGCAAGCACACAGGTTGCAGTTTTGTCTGTTCCACAAAGCAGCCATTTTGTTGTGCTTCACAGGACAATAAGAACACATAATGCAGTTGTTCCATTCCTTAGTTTCTCTCTCTCCTCCCACAGGTTCTGAGTCTCCCCAGGGATCCCAATTGACCTAGGGAAGTAAGCTTTGGTGCCCCAAAATTGCTGGCACTGGTCCCACCATCAGGATGAGTGTGGGGGCAATTTTCAGGGCATTAAATGCTCCCCTCACCTGCCCTAAAGCTCTCAAAGGCTTCACCAAGTCCACAGGGATCCCCTGTAAGCTTGGGAACCTGAAGAGGGGAATACGAAACTCTAAAATAAAGATTAATGACTGTAGCAATAATGTTATCAAGATTTATGTGCATACTGTTGTGTGACACCAGAAAAATGAGTACATTTTAAATCAGAGGAAGAAACTAAAATGCCTTGGTTTGGGGCATATCACAAAATTCACTGGAAATACAATAATGCTTTGGTAAAGTTGATGACAGTAGGAAAAGAGAAAAACCTAATGTGAGAAATTGAATTAATAAGGGAAACCACCACCTTTAGTCTGCAAGATCTGAGCAGGCCAGTTAACAATAGGATCTTATGGAGGTTTTTAATTAACATGGTCCCACCACCCAGTCTGGGAGAGGGCCTTCTCTGTTGCTGCTCCCAGACTCTGGAACGGGAAGCTAGGCTGGCCCCATCTTTGCTGTCCTTCCTCAACCAGGCGAAGACCTTTCTCTTCAGGCAGGCTTTTCCTTAGTGACCTGGCTGAAAGGTTTTTCAATGGGACGATTTGTATTCTTGTTGCTTTTAAATGTTTTAGTCGTGCTTTTTACCTAACATGTTAATTTGTATGTTTAATTATTTTTTTTAATATTTTGATTAATTTAATGTTTATAGCTTTTAATGTTGTATTTTTAATGATGTGAGCTGTCTTTTTTAGAAGAATGGCAGAGTAAAATATTTTCAATAAATAAATACTTTTAATTCCTTGAAATTCAGAAGCAATTCTGGCATTAATTTAATGTTTATAGCTTTTAATATTGTATTTTTAATGATGTGAGCTGTCTTTTTTAGAAGAATGGCAGAGTAAAATATTTTCAATAAATAAATAAAGTCTTTTAATTCCTTGAGATTCAGAAGCAATTCCGGCTGTTCAATAGGATTTACACCCGAGTGCAATGGTTCTCAACCTTGGGTTCCCTGCTGTTCTTGGACTATAACTCCGAGAAGCCTTCACCCCTAAGCTGTGCTGGCGAGGATTTCTGGGAGTTGTAGTCCAAGAACATCTGGGGAATCCAAGGTTAGCAACCATTGCCCTAGTATTTTAGGGTCTTCCATCCTCTGAAATGATGCCAGACAGTGATGTGCCACAGATTACTCCTGCTAGGAAAAGAATCATTGAAGTAATTTAATAACTAGAACACCAAGGAGTTTCCGTTTATTTCTTGACGGCTTGGCTGGCCGGCTTGCACTAGTTGTTCCACAGAAGAACTCGTCCGTATTTCACCAACGCCACATCCCGTTCGTCTGAAAGCCTTCTAAAAGGAAACGAGTGCAGCATCAGGGCGAGCCCCGACGCCCTCCGGCCTGGCTCTCTCTCTCTCTCTCTCCTCCCGGTCGTTTTCCCGCCCAAAGAGCTCTCAGGAGCCGCTCTTTCCCTCCTTTCTCTTTTTCCTCCGCCCGCCCGGCCCCCGCCTCCTTCCGCCGACAGCCGGCAGGTGGCGCTGCAGGTAGCGGCGTTCAGCAGCCCCTCCGGTTCCCGTTCCGGGGCCGCAGCCCGGCTCGTTCCGCCGCCGAAAAGGCGCCCGCTGCTCCTGTTGCTGCCGTGCCGCGCCGCGCCCCTGCCATCGCGGGGGTGCCCGGCGGGTCCCGTCTCGCCATGGCCACCAAGAAAGGGGGGTCGCGGCTGGAGATCGAGATCGAGCGGTGCCGTTCCGAGTGCCAGTGGGAGCGGATCCCCGAGCTCGTCAAGCAGCTCTCGGCCAAGCTCATCGCTAACGGTGCGGCCCGCCGGGTGAGGTGGGATAGCGGGGGAAGGACCGGGACGCCGGGGGCGGGAAGCGGACGCTCCCCTCTCGGTGCAAGGCGGACGATGGCTTTGGCCGCAGGTGCCTCGGGGGCGGGCGGGGGACGGATGCCGCTAAGGGGGAAGGAGCTGCGGCGAGTCCCGGGGACGAGCCGAACATCCCGAAGCCTCTTTAATGCCAGGAGTTAGCGCTGTTTGTTGTTTACATACGAGGCAAACCTAATCAAACAGGGGGTGCCTCTGGGCATGTGCAGAATGCCCCCCTCCATCCGGTTCCTGAGCGATTAAAAGCCGCAGCCGGACCGCCTCCTCAGAACCAAGTGTCAAGGATGAAGAAGGAATTTCAGATTAGAGGAATATTTTGTCTGTAAAGCCGCCTTCCCACACACCTGCTCGTGAGGAACTTGTGCGTTAAAGGGTTAAACTGGGAGGTCGCAGAGCCCCCTTCCGTGTCAGCAATCTGTTTCCGGAGGCCACCTGTGTTACCTGAACCCAGGTGTGTGCTGCACTAGCTGAGTGATGCAAGACGGGCCAGGTCCTCATAGTTTGGCTCACTCTCTTGTTTACCAGCGTTTCTTACAGCCAGGGCTGAACCTTGATATTTTAAGGGGGTGGGGAAGTTATAGGGTTAAGCTGTTGCTCTGCTGGGCAATGTGGGTGATGAACCGAGAGTGGCTTTCGCCATCAAGTTCGGTAGTAAACTGTTTCATTGCATGTGCATGAAGACAACAGTTCTGCATAAGATGTTTTCTCTGTTCCTAGCAGGGATAAAGATGCTGAAATAATGTGTGTGTAGGGGAATTAAATCTGATCAAGACCTCAAGGGTGTCTGTCAGGTGCTAGGGCTTAGCTTCTCCTGGAGTAAGAGAGAATGCCTCTGCAGAGCTTTCTCTCACCACCGAATAACCAGAACTGGTGGCTATATTGTCCAGCACTCTAGGAAAAAGACTTTCAAGAAGGCCCCATGACTCTCTTCCTAGCATTAAGTTGTTGATAGGAAGCAGCATAAACTCTCCTTAATGCGGGCATGTAATTACGAGATAAGCAGCAGGGTAAGGAAAGTGTGTGTGCTTGTAGAACTTAATGGATTTAGGGCTTGGGCTTGGTACTTATGCCTAATACTGGTGCTCAGACCTAGCACATGAAAACAATACAAAGGAAAAGTGTGTACTCATCTCCATTTCACCAAAAGGAAATGGTTACACATCACAGGATGAAGTTTCAGCTGTTTTTTTGACAGAGTCATTGTAGACCAAGTACATATTTTTAGAACGTACTGTTCTGTCCCAGTCTGTTCAGGTTAAATTTCTTTCAGGTGTATGCATTTTAGAGCATTTCCAGAGGGAGAGTTTGTCAGATATGCATTTGAAAATTGCAAACCACACGTGGGCTGAATGCTAGTCCAGATGGCACTCTGGAATGAAAAGTGGAATCAGGTGACTCATTCCAGACAAGGTGTTGCTAAGAGCAGTGGTTCTCAATCTTTGGCCCCCAGATTAGACTGCCAGGCCCCCAAAACAGCATGACTAACAGCCAGAGATTGTGGGAGCTGAAGTCCAAAACATGGCAGGCCAATGATTAAAAGTCACTAGTCTTGGGCGTCTTGTGCAAGACCATGTACAGCTTTACTTACTCTCATGTCTGTGTTTTTCACACTATAAGAAGGTATATAGTTATCAATAATATTGAAATTCACATACAACAGGATTTGTGTAATATAAACACACAAATGTGTGAATCTTGGAATAGGAACATTTGTAGTAGAAATATTTACTTTACATTTTCAGAGAGGTAGCTATGTTAGTCTGTTTCAACATGTATAAAAAAAGTATTGTGGTGCCTTCAACACTAACAGGTTTATTTTATTGTGGTTTATAGTCTGCTTCATCAGACAAAAAGGAATGGCAGGTTATATACTATCAGGCTTCATAAAAGTAAGCTTGCTTGAAGAGGATGAAGCTGAGGTGGCATATGCTAAGATCCATGAGAGCTGTAAGGGATGAGGGGACTTGTAGTTTTTTTCAGAGGCACCCTGTACAGAAGCTGTTGAGCAGAGAGGCTACTAGCCTCCCAATCCTGTGTACCTCCCATGAAGCTTAGCCAGTCCTACCCACTTTCTTCCTCTTCAGGTTGATGGTGATTGCTATAGAGAAGGATTGACTGGACTACAATTATGTGTGATGAAATTCTTCTGAGAACTTGGATTTTTTTGGCTACAGCGGCCAGAATTCTTGCTGAGAGGATTCCTGGTGAACTCTGGCAGCTGTAGTGAAAAATGTCAGAAAATCTCATGCCCATTTTCTAGCTCTTTTATGGGTTATTAAAAAGTAGGAGCACAGGATGGGTGGTTTGCATTTTTGGAGATAACTAGGCAGTCCTTTTATGCTTGTCACGTGTGTGTACTTGGATTTACAAAGGTACTAATGTTGACATATAAAGCCTTCTCTCAGTCCACTATCCCATTCTGCATTTCTATGTGCAGAGCTCCAGTTTCAGAAGATGTCCAGGCAATCTGAGAAGGTGCTGAGTACACATGGTTACATGCCTGGTTGTATGATAGGGTGATCCAGTCAGATATGTGGCTGGCACTAATTGTGGCATCCACAGCTGATGCTCCAGCTACATACCTATTGAACAAGACTTTGGTGTCCTTTCTTTCATGTTGGAGGCAGGATTTCTCAGAGCAGCTTGATGGTTTTCAGTGGGCTGCATTATTGCATGGCGAAAGCTTGTTTTGAGCATTAAAAGGGTGCTGGTAATTTTTTGTCACATTTCTAGTTCATGCGGACACATGTACTCACATCTGTATATGCACACACACATTCTTTTACCACAAGGGAAGAAGTATAGTGATTACGGTTGAAAATGTCAAATTGCAGCTGTAGGTGTGCTCTTAGTGGTGGTGCAAATTTTATATTGAAAATAGGGCTCAAGTACCTCTGCAGAGAGTTCTGTAGAAATAGTTGAAAAACTGGAGGGAGAAAGAGGTCTTAATGTGATTTCCATCAAGTTATAGTAATTTTTACCACAAATCCTTGTGCATTTTTGTGTACATATGCCACTACGCTTCTCCCATAGGCAGGTTCTCTTCTTTACTTCTTGCACTTAATCATTTGACAATTGTTTCAGAACACAAGCACCAGATGTGGTATCAATAGAGTGTGTATAGATGGAAGTATATTCATTTTCCATTATTGTGTGACTCCGACTATAAGCTTTGTTTGGTTCAGTTAAGAATTCCAAACCCTCAATGTTTGCAGTGATGTTTCAAGGATTTTTCTACTGCCCATGATTCTTATGCCAGTGGCTTGAAGGGATTTAGCATTTTAGAGGGTATTTGAGGTACCACATTTGTTCTGTAGCAAAGCACTCTATGGTATGCCAGTACTGCTCTCTGTTTATTCATTATATTCCTCTAGGCATTCTTTTAATTAGCCTTCTCTACTCATGATTGGGAGGAAAGGGAACTATGGTAAATAGTAATGAAAATGTGGTGTGCGTAAAAAAAAAATTATGTGCACACTGTCAGTTAGAAAGAAGGGTTAAAAGAAGCATGACTGGCGTGCTCTACATTCTTTTGAAAGTACATACAATGCTCACCCCTCCAAAACAAAAAAACCCAGCCACCCCCACCAAACAGTGCTAGCTCAGGCTTAAAAGAAGGTAATGGATCTCAGGCTTAAAAGAAGGTAATGGATTAAGCTCAGGCTTAAAAGAAGGTAATGCAAAACAACAAAACATGAATGTTTTGTTGTTTTGCATTACTTCAGAAGAGTGCTGCTTGTGGGATGCTCTCACAACCAGAGGTGAGAAGAGGTACCTTTCATTCATCCTCGATTTCTTGCAGCCTCCTCTGTTCTCCTATACCTGCCCTTTCAACCTAATTCACCTGAATTGTTATGAGCATAAAGCTCTATCCGGTTCTGTTCCTTGAACAATTAGCATGGAGGGCGTAATTTTAATATGAAAAACATTATAAAGAATTAGAATGTAAAGGGGAAATTCTGTTGAATGTGCTGGGCATATGTGAAAGGATTAGGCCTAGTTCTGATACAACAGAGAACACATGAGAATGTGCTGTGGCAAGTCTTGGGTTCCTTTGCTTCCACATCCTCTCTCCCTCTTTGTGTCTCTGAGAAGCAGGACAAAATCTTTCGGTTTCATGTTTAAATTAGTGTCAGTTCCACAGGTCATCAAAACGTGATGTGTTTCAATTACAGATAGTTTCAGATCTTTGTTTGCTCTCACCTGCTGTCTCTAAAACAAACCACAGTTTCCCAACTTCACAGATCATGAGGACCTATGTTTAGCTTAAAATTGAAAACTGAACCTGTTGCCGTTCTCATGGATGAGAGATGTGAAAGCCACACTATAGCTGTGCTTCAGCATATTTTGTCTGAGCAGGCTACAAAAGTTGTTGGCCACATAATTATCTCCTTTACGTGTTAGTCACTCTTGTCACTCTCAAAGGGAGAAAATAATCAACTTGCTCCCAGTTTGCATGAATTTCCCTGATTGTTCGCACTGATGTGAATCACATCTGCCTGATGGTGAAAAGAACAGATTACTTGTCATATATCCCCAGTCTTCACTCATCTGCACTGGCTGCCAGTATGCTTCCATGCCAAATTCAAGGTACTAATGTTGACATATAAAGCCCTGAATGGTTTGGGACCTCAGTACATGTTGGAGTGCCTCTCCTTGAGATCTACCACACAAACTGCTCATACTTCACAGGTTTCGATGCTGTGGGTGGCCACCCTGGGGGAGGCCAGGAAGCCTGTGACTAGGAGCCAGGCCTTCTTGGTAGTGGCTTCTTCTTTGCTCTACCTGTGAAGATGCTCCAGGCCCCTACCCTCCTGACATTTAGAAAGCACATAAACACCTGCTTTTCAGAGAGGCATTTCAGGACATCCTCCCTTTGTAATTGCTTTTTCTGATTTTATTCATTTTTCTATGTTTATTGTTCTTGTGTCCATGGCTGCTATCTTGTCCTCTTCATGAGTTGCCTTTTAGATATTGTTGGAAACAGCCCAAAGTAGTGGCATGCCACTAGATGGTGCAATATAGAAATTTAATAAATAAAATAAATGTCTGCATCTGTAATTTTATTCCAGTGGTCCTCTCCAAAACTGAAAAAGAGTATCTGCTGAGGCAGTTGAGATTGTACATGTATGTGTGTGTGTGAGAGAGATCCTTAATCCTTTCTTGTCCATGATTTCCCTGGTCCAGACTGCTCTCCAAAGTGGTTCCCCCTCAAAGGTTTCTATGCATGCCCCACATTTATGCCCTTGGAGGAAGAAAGGCCACCATGGAAGCACTTAAGAAGGTGAAGAACTACCAAGAGCTCTTCACCTCTAATTCTTACTATGGTTTCAAAGGAATCCTACTGAATTAAACATAGGAGTTACGTTGTAATACATATGCATTCCTATAATACAATATTATATGTGTCTACTTTAATGAAAATCTTAATGGCTCAAATCCTGTTGGCATCTCCAACAGAGGAAAATTGCCAGTACTTCAAGAGTTCCTGCATTGATCTTGGGGCTTGCCCACAGTTCACCCACAGTCAGTCTGATTGCTGACAAAACAGAGAACCCCCAGGATTGAAGCAGGAGCTCTTTAATTTCTGGGCAGTTTCCCTCTGCCAATTGCATCATCACCTTTAAGGGTTTAAAAAGTAATTTCTGATAGAAGCTCAGCATTTACTGTAATTAGACCCGGCTCCACTATTCTACAGAATTAGAGAACAAATGCTGAGCTACTATGTTGTTGTTGTTGTTGTTGTTGTGTGCCATCACGTTATCTCCAACTTAAGGCAACCCTGTGGATGAGTGATCTCCAAAATGTCCTGTCCTCAGCAGCCCTTCTTAGCTCCTTGCAGACTCAAGTCTCTTTCTTCTTTATGGAGTCAATTTATCTCATATTTGGTCTTTCTCTTTTCCTGTTGCCTCACATCTTTCCCAGCATTATTGTCTTTTCCAGAGAATCCTGCCTTCTTGTGATGTGCCCAAAGTAGGACAGCCTTGATTTCATCATTTTTGCCTCCAGAGATAGTTCAGGCTTGATTTGATCTAGGACCCACCTGTTTGTCTTTCTGGCAGTCCAGAGTATCCACAAAGCTCTTCTCCACCACCACATTTCAAATAAATAATTTTTTCCCTGTCAGCTTTCTTTACTGTCCTGCTTTCACACCCATACATGGTGATTGGAAATAACAGGAGTGTGGATGGTCTTGGTCTCCAGTAACACATCCTTACACTTGATTATCTTTTCTAGTTCCTTCATTGCTGCCCTTTCAAGCTACTATGCAAGGACACAAATTCCCAATTATTTAGATGTTTGTTTTATTATTAATAGTGAGTGCATCCCATTCTTGGGCCATCTTGATTTGTATTTAAGAGAAAGAAGATCATTTTCTGAAGCCTTATGTATAGGAAGCTGCCTTACTGTAGGTTAGACCATTACTCTGTCAGTCCAGTGCACTTTGCTCTGACTGGGAGTAACGTTCCCAAGTCTCTGTCTAGATTTATTGCATGTGAAGTGGCAATCATACTCCCTAGAGTCCCAGCTAATCAGCAATTTAACCTCACCAGACACTACTAGAAAGTATATTCTCATCCCACAGGGGTCTGGCAAAGTGCAGTCCTCCCAATGTTGTTCACCTGCAACTTCCATCACTGCTAACTGGCGGAATGAATAGTAAGAAATGCTGAGCATTGTGTCCCAGCGCTGTCAGGAGGGCCACAATCTCCCCACACTGTTTGTTGTGAGATTAATCTTCTTTTGTCCCACCCCACCATATCTGCAGATATAGGTTTGAGATAATCCTAAAGATTGCCATCATGGTAAGGGGAAACATTTCTTGAGAATTTTGTAAAATCGCAAAACAACTTTCTCAGTTATTTGTGGGGATACGAGCATTAATGTATATCTTACTGAATAATTCTTATTAACTAGACACCAACATTAGGAAGCTTTTTCCTGCGTTTACAAGTCATGTAATAATTCTTTAGGATTCCAGTTTCCTTTTGCTAAATAATGTTCTTGTATTATGAAACAGTTATTCAGATCTCTTAGCAACTAATTCAAAAATAGCTTGTCCTCCTGTCTGCTATTTCTTAACACGGTAAAATGGTGGATTCCCTCCCCCCTTCCTCTTGGCTGTGTCTGATTAAACAATATTCAAGTATTTTAGAACTTAAGTACAGTAGTTATTCCATAATATCGGTGCTCTGAAGCATTGTTGCAAATTTGTTATTTCTGTTTCCAATGAGACCTCTCCCTAACAGAAAACTGTATTTCCTTATCTCTTCCTCTCTTCTAGTATGTCTGTGCTGTATCATGAGCTGTATCCTGTTTTTCTCCACTTAATATTCTTTGTTTAGTTGTCTTGTAATGAACAGTAGTGTTCTCTGTTTTTGTCTTCTTTTCTAGTTAGGTATCTTCCAGTTAATAGGGTTACACCCTGGTATGTGCAGTGCCAGGGAAATGAAGCTGTTCTGGAAGCAGAATGAGAATACAGTGAGGGATGGGATCTGCTAATGTGGAGTGGAAAGCAGCCACCTGTATTGTGCACTGTAAAGATAGGTTCTCCAATGCTGCGAATATTTATATTTAAAAACTTCTTTTAGACAACGAGTTTTTCGATACATTTTAAAGTTTTTAACTAGTTTGGTATACAGAGAAATGTTTTTCCTCCAAACTTCTCTTTATCTACAACCTGATGAGAAGTATTCTTCAGTAAATAAAATGTGACTTCTTCATTGAAATTCTGTCATTTTTTAGTAGCATGCCCCACAAAAGCCAATTATTTATTAATTTATTGTATTTATAGGCTGCTTTTCTCCTGCTTTTCTCCCAAGATGGCTCACAATGTTAAAACAAGTCACACTAAAAATATGATGAATTAAAAAGTTAAAAAACAATGAGATATACAATAACAATAAAAGATAAATTGATTATATAATAGTAATTTAACAAGCATTTAAAACTTTAAATATACATCTAGAAGAATAAAAACCGTGCATCCTAGGACTTAATTGCAGTTAAGAAAAGTCTGCCTGAAGAAGCAGGTTTTCAATTGTTGATGAAAGGGAAAAAGCCAGGCTGACCTCCTGAGGCAGAGCATTCTGCAACTTGGGAGCAGCCATATAGTAAGCCCTCTCTCATGTCGCCGTCAAATGCACTTGGGATGGCAGTCAGACTGAGAGAAGTCCTTAAGGGTCAGGAAGGCTTATAAGGAGAGATATAATTCTTCAGGTACTCTGGACTCCGCCATATAGAACTTTATAGGTCATAACCAGCGTTGGTTATGACCTATTTGAATTGGGCCTGGATGTGGACTGGTGGCCAATGCAGTTGTTGTAGCAGAGGAGTTATATACTCCCTGTAAGTGGCTCCAGCCTGCAGTCTGGCTGTTACATTTTGAACCTGCTGAAATTTCTGGACTGTGTTCAAAGCCATCTCCACGTGTTACAGTAATCCAGGTGGGGTGTACCTAAGATATGTGTCACTGTAGGCAAATTAGACATCTCAACGAACTGGTGCAGTTTTAATTGTGCAAATGTATTCCTGGCCACTGCCGATTCTTGCATTGAGCAGGGGTTTGGACCCGATGGCCTTATAGGCCCCTTCCAACTCTCATTCTATGATTCTATGAACCCTGGGCATCTAAGTTCAGGATGAGCCAATCTGTGTAGGGTGTAATAGTCCAGTAAGTTTGACTTTGTATTCTGAGCTTTCTGTACACTATAAATGGTAAGGAATCATCTGAGGTCTGCCTTTGTACTAAGATCACATCCAATATCTATTATTTGGTGTAGGCTGATTAGTGCCTCGCTTTATCAATTACAATGCAGGTACAGTTTATTGAATAATAACTAGGGGTGTGGTCTTTCATGTTTTTAGACTACAACCCCCAGAATTCTACAGGCAGGTTCTGGGAGTTGCAGCCCACAAAAACAATTCTAGAGGTCTATAGATTCTGTCTCCCTTCCCAGAGAAGGACCTGGCCCCCACTGATTGGTCATCCATTCCTGCTGAATTTGACCCACCAATGGGGTCCCTCCTGACTGCAGAAGATACTGAGAGTCATTGTCTCATTGCTCATTAGGCTCTATAGAGGGTGCCTCCTAAGGAACTGAAACTCCCAGGAAGCACCATGCAGCTTTCTTTCTTTAAAAACATTACCAACTGAAGGGAATGGCTTGACAAGTTGATGGAGTTCTGTGTCAGAAGTAAATATCCTAAAAGCCCTTCTCTAAGGAGGCGAAATCTAGAGGTCTACAGATGGAAAGGCAGATAAGCAGATTCAGATACCAACGTTTGCCTGAATAATTGTAAATAAAGTTGGTTAAGTGTGCTTAGTTAATATGTGCTATGCAAATTGATGGTCTCTGTGTTGCCTTCTGCTGCAAAAATACATTCTTTTAATGTGGGCAGATGGAGAGAATGGAATATGAGTAGGAAGATTGATTATTGCTAGGAATTGGAAAACAGTGTTTAATTTCCAGTTAAGTGATTGATACAGAGATGTTTGGAACATAACTATTAATGTTGAGTTTACATTAAGAGGAAAGTAATAGGCAAAGATGAATTCATAGATATATTGGGGAATATGAGTACAGTATGGGTAGAGGCAAAGCCCGTTACCAGAATCAATGCAATTCTGGAAGGTGATGGAGCTGCACAAGAGTAGATTATATAGGTTGCTATTCCCAAATGGTTCCAGTGGGAGAGAGCTATACACTGTGCTACACAATACATGTTTTCATGCAGTATTCTCATAAGCTGCAGTAATGGGATCGAAACATGCAGTAGCAAACAGAATGAGTAAAAATCCTGTATTCAGCGTTGTATTAGTCATTATGTTATACAAGTATGTTATACAAATGTGTCAGCTCTGTTAAAGCTGCAGAAGCTAATCTGGATTTTCTCAATACCAACACACATAAACTGTGCCCAACTGATTCTTCTTCTTGAAAATACTCCACAGCTAAAACTATGGCAACTGCCATCTTATCACACTTTGCCAACTCCAGTCTGGAGAGTACTGAACCATATGGTTACCCTCCCTGAGCAGCATAAATAGTTAAATATTCCCCATACTCCAGGTGCTTAGAGAGTCTGAAAAGGGGGAAAAAACCCAAAGTGGAATAACAGTCTAAATGTTACATTTAAATTATATTCCATTTTCTTAAAATAAATGTTGGTATTTGGGGGGGAAAGAATCAGCAATTTACAGGAGCTTATTTCATCTTCTCTGAGCAAAATTTGAAGAGCAAAACAGGCTTGAATTAGAGATAGTTTTGAAAATACATAAAAGACTGCGTGAAGATTCTGGAAGGTGTGTATGTAGAGCCTAAGGTGAGGATTTGGGGGGGGGGGGGAAGTAGCAAAACTGTTGGAATTATCATGAAGGCAAATAATTTTATCTCGAAATGGAATTGGCTTTTCAATTTGTCTGCTGTTTAGATTAAACATTTACAATACAATCTTTTGTAAAGCTAGTGTGAAGTTCTGGGATGATGATGATAGATGGTTTAGCATAATGGATGCTTCTGCCTTGCATAGTACTTTCAGACTGGCTCGGTGGAGTAGGATGTACTTGTCCCCCTTAGGTTCAAAAATCATCTTAGCCTGTTACAAAAGTGCCATTGGGTCACACTACAAAAAATCATCTCCTGAAAAAAATAAAAACACTGACCTGGAATTTGCACTTGTATGTCTCACTTTCATAGAAAATTGACTAAAAGGGAGAGCGAGTCAAACAACTTATGCTCCTGCCTTTGTTAGCTGCAGATCTCCCTCCTCCTGAAGGTGCTTTGCAAGAAAGAAACAGCTGTTGGATTAAAGTTGCATTCAGCTGCATTGCAACATTTTAGTTTGGACAACTAGAGCCATGCATGTCAGAATGATTTACTGTTAGATTTGCCCTCATTTCCCCCCACCCCCAGTGGCTGCAGAAGTCATTCTTAGAGCCAAACATTGCACAAGTCTCCCCAACAATATGTGCTAGCTCAAATATCTTAATTTATATTAGAGATGGGGATATTCGTGTTTGTAAATAAATATGAATATCCCCGTCCCAGCTGCAACTAATGCAGGTCCGCCCCCCCCCCCCCCCGGAACTGGCCCATCCACTCATGCATCCCAGTGCTATCATCCCTCTCTTCCCGCCAGTTGTGGAACTAGCTCTTCCATCTCCCTCCTCGACTGGCCACTCCAGGCAGGGGTGGGAGGACGAGTCTTCCCGCAGGGCTGATGAGTGGCCAGCCAAGCAGGGAGATGGAGGAGCTACTTCCACTGGCGGTGCCAGGATGCAGGAGTGGACGGGCTGGTTCCAGGGGCCAGACCCGCATTAGTTGCAGCTGGGAGGGGGATATTTGTATTCATTTATGAATATGAACATACCCATCTCTAATTTATATCTTAATTTATACTTAACCAAATGGTTACTCGAAATCCTAACTACTCCTTATGACCGAAGGAAGAGAAGACTAGCAATGTTTACAGATGTAACAGAGCACAACTTGCTTTCATGTTCTTGTAATATGCAAACAGCAATTCCTGTTGCCCCTCTAATTACTTCACATGGATGTCTTAAGGCTGCAATATACACCTTTAACAAGATATGGATTTATGGCTTTGTTTACCTACAAATCAGACAGGAGTTTGCTGAATGTGCTTCTTCCAGATTCCTGGTGAGTAGGCATGGACATAAATCTTTCAGCTTCTACAGATTTTATGAAGCAAAAATTCCTCTGGTGGACAGTTGAAGTGTTAAAAGTGTCTGCTAGCAGTGTGTGGTTACAGACAGTTGTCTAAGATTGTGTGCTGTGTAAATCAATATTATTCTGAATTTTCCCCTGTCTAGGATCTTATTACCTCTAGATTAGATATACTGACAATAATGTTACTGACACATCAGGCAGTGACATGGGGAAAAACTTTATTTGCTGTAAGGTTAGTTGGGGAATTAAACATACATATAGTTAGTGTTGTTTATCACACAACACTTAACATTTTATACTTGTCGTACAGAAATAAAAAGGAAAGACAGGCCCTGCCTGAAGGCCCACTACCTAATGGAAAGGATGCAAATGGGAAGGCAGATAAGCAAATTCAGGTACCAGCATTAACCCCGTTATGTTTTATTGCCTTCTGCTGAGAAAATACACTGTTCTAATGTGGGCAGATGGAGAGAATAGGATATATAAGTACAGAGGTACTACTGTGTTTCCCCGAAAATAAGACAGGGTCTTATATTAATTTTTGCTCCAAAAAACGCATTAGGGCTTATTTTCAGGGGATGTTTTTTCCCCATGTACAACAATCTACATTTATGCAAATACAGTCATGTCATCTTCTTCTGGTTGCTGCACAATGGTGGAGGGTGGGGTTTCACTGAACTGGGGCTTATTTTGGGGGTAGGGCTTATATTAGGAGCATCCTGAAAAATCATACTAGGGCTTATTTTCAGGGTAGATCTTATTTTCGGGGAAACAGGGTACAAATAGTGAAAAGGGTGACCATTCCCTGGACATGCAGACATACACACAATCTAGTAGCTTGGCAGGCTTTTGAGCCACTTCTAGTGAGGGTGGTTGTGATGGAGAAAGGTGAAGGCAAAGATGCTTCTGTGCTTCATTAATTGATTTTTCCTGTTGCAGGAGGGATGGTGAGCTACTGCTATTTGTTTTCTGCATGTTTGTTTGTTTATTTATTCAATTTGTATCCTGCTCCCATTAGTGTCACAGCATTACTCTTACAACTCATAAAATAGGAAACAAAGATAAAAATAGAGATATTAAAACTAATAGCAAGAACCCTAAAAACAAAACAAAAAAACAAAAAAAAAGATGGTACCAACTAATCCCAGAGCAGATGGATGAAAAGAGGGGAGGGAAGTAGAGGAAGGGAAAGAAAAAGGGGAGAAGGTAATCAGCTGGGGTCAGTGTGGAAAGCCTCCCTGAAAAGCAGTGTCTTTAATTGTTTCCTAAAAGTCCACAGGGAGAGGGCTAGGCGGAGCTCCTCCTGAAGTTGGTTCCATAAAGCTGAAGCCACCGCAAAGAAGGCCCTCCCTCTTGTAGAGGATTTATGGGGGCCCCTCAGGGTGGCCACCCAGAGGAGCCTCGACTGAGATGATCTTCTGGGTTGGGTAGATGACATTAAGGAGAGGGGCTCTGACAAGTAACATGGGCCCAAACTGTGGAGGCTTTTGTATGTGAGTGTCAAAACCTTGAACCTGAACAAGGATGCCACAGGTACGCGGTGGAGGCGAGCCAGAACTTGAGTGATGTGGTCAAATTTAATTGCACCAACCACCAGTCTGACTGCTGCATTTTGGCCCCGCTGAAGTCTCCAGATCAGGTTCAAGGGGAGCCCCACATAGAGGGCATTGCAGTAGTTGATCCAGGAGATGACCAGGGCCTGCACCAAAGTCCTGAGGGAGTCCTCGTCTAGGTGGGGCGAAGTTGGGTGATTAACCTAAGCTGGTTGAAGGCTGATCTGGACACAGCTGCAATCTGGGACGCCCAAGAAAGATCTGGGTCGAGAAGAATGCCCAAATTATGCACTTGGTCCCTAAACTGGAGGGGAATACCATCCAGCCTAGGTGTACAACAAGGTGGATTTCTAAGGAGGGCAGATGGGCTTAAGGTGGATGAGTCATTAATGAGAGTTTGCTTCAGCTTCTAACGCTATAGGCTTCCTGTGCCATATTATAATAGTTTTACTGGTACCAGCCACCAATCTACTTAATAATTTTGTTTCTTTTCATAGATGATATGGGAGAGTTGCTCCTTGGAGAATCCAAGCTAGAAATTTTTCTGAAGGAAAACCCTTTAAAACAAGGTGCTAGTCCCTGTGGTCCTCGGCCAAAGTTGATTGAAGTCAAGAAGCATCTCACTGCAGCTCTTGATCGAGGAAATTTAAAGGTACTTGCTACATCTAGAGCAGTAACTGGAAATCAATGATATACTTAGAATTTGAAAAAATGCCAAATGTGCAAGGATTGATACTGTCTGGGATGTAGGAGTGTCTGTCCCTTTGTTTGAGATATATGAAAGTATATATATTTTCAGATGCGTAAAGTTTTAAGTTGTTTTAAACAAATTTACAGTAACTATTCACTGTTTAGCAGTTGTAATTTGCTGCATTTATTGCAAATCTTACACACTGCTCATCTGTCAAAATGATAGTGCCCAAGCTTCCACTTTATACCCCCTATATTACTGAACACATTAGCATAGCCTTCTCTAACCTGGTCCTTGAGCTAAAGGAAAGCTGTTAGCGTGTACTTAAGACATGCAAAATGATGCCCATCAAAAGCCTATACAGCAAACAATATAAATACATAAACATTGCTACTACAATGTTTCTTGGCTGAATAAGTGTTGGGTGCTTCCTAGCCCCGCCTCCTCCAATAGGTGCCCACTCAGAGGCAGCACCTGGAGGAGGCAGAACAGGGAAGGCGGGTCGCTGCCTCTGAGTGGGCGGCTGCTGGAGGAGGCAGGACTGGGAAGCGCTGAATACCTCTTTGGCCGAGAAATGAACCACGGAACTGGCAGTTCGTGCCCATCTCTATTCAAGATCCATATGTGACTTCATGGATGACTACTCAAAGAACTACAGTTATAACTTACAGGTAAGCCAACTGTCCTTCTCCATCTTACTTGTGGAGGTACCACTTGGGTAAGAAATCTGCCAAAAAATAATGAGTGCAGATGGCCACTTTTTTCTTCTTCCAGCTGTTGTGGTCAGTCCTTCTAAAGAACCATTTGGTGCTGTTCAGCTGATTGTTCTGGCCATTTAATAGGTGCCTGTCTCTGCAGTGGAGTATGTAGGTGTGTAATATTTCCTGTATGTGCAGGACTTTTCTTCGAAAGCCAATCTGCATGTGGAAAACTATCTTCACAAACTGATTACACTTATTGAATTAAGTATAATTGTGTTGTTACTTTAGGGGATTGTTAGAAATAGATAAAATTAATAGTAGCATTATTTATGTATTTATTTGTTTGCTGTATAAATATGCTGCTTAGAGGTTGCCCTAAAATTAGTGGCAGTAGCTTTCCTTTCCTTTCTTGCATTAATAACCTGCCTTTCTTCCTTGCAGGATCCGAGGTGGCCTAAAACATAACATTTTAAAAAGAGACACAGCTAGAGGCATAGTGCATTACACTATTAAAATAATATTAACCAGGTTGTCGCATTAAAATAAACAGTGAATTCATTCAATTTTCAGATAATTTAAAGATAGTAACAACAAAAAGAATAGCATTCACCAGTAAAAAGAGTCTTTCTCAGTCAGGTTTAGGCCCGTCTGAATAAAAATGACTTTGCCTGCTGGTGGAGGAACAGTAGGGAGGGTACTAACCTGCACTCCTCTAGAAGGGAATTCCGTAGTCTGGGACATGGAAAATTTCTCTCTCTTGTGTCTTCACAAAATGTGCCTGTAAAGCCAGTTGAATAGAAGAGACCTGAAGAGGCTCATATGTGGAGGTAGGGTCCTTTGGGTAACCTGTACAGCATCCCACAGTAAAATTCAGTTGTCCAGTTCAGTTATTAAAAGCCTACCTAAAAAGAAAGAGGCATTCTGCAACACTTGCATCATTGCTGGCTGTGTTTGTGAAGATGATAGAACTGAGAGAAGGGTCTCTTCTAAAGATCTTATCAAGCCAGGGGTCCTCCAGTACTACCTTCTGTGATCTCCTTTCCAGGAAGGATGGGAGCCCATGTGATAGAAGCCCCATCCCAGAGAGAAAGCGTGAAAGGATACCACAATAAATGAGAGGTCAAGCAGGAAGCCATTGAGAGGTCAAACAGATTGAGCAGGAACGTGTTTCCCCATGCAGGTCCTGATATAAATTATCCAAATTTGTGTCCATCCTATAACCAGACCTGAGGCCAACTTGAAATAGATGTAGATAATCCATTTTATGCAGAAAGCCTTGGAGCTGAAGAAGTCACCATATATTACAATACTGTTTTGGAAAGAAAAGTTTTGTGTTTTATGCTCCCTCTCCAGCTTGATGTTTTTATTTCTCCTGGATGACTTTGTGCTGGCTGGATAGCTCAATAGTTTAGGTATCTGACTGTGGAGCCAGAGGTTGGGAGTTGGATTCCTCACTGTGGTACCTGCAAGAAGAGCTAGCCTGTGTAGTCTTGGGCAAGCTGCACAGTCCCAGAATACCCCCAGAAGAAGGGAATGGTAAACCATTTCTGTGTGTTCTCTACCTAGGAAACCCTGGAAAGGGTCACTGTAAGTTAGAATCGATTGGATGCCATTGTAAGTTGGAGTCAGTAGTTATAATTGTACCACTTTGTACAGTTGTATCTTTGCTATATGGCTACAAAATTCTTCAGTATTTCTGTGATTGTGATAAAATAAGTACAGTAAGTAAAACATACATAAGTAAAATAAAAGCATACATATATCTGTAAATAAATAAATATAAATGGCCACAAATCTTTTTGGTGTTCATAAGGGTTGAGTAACTTTTTGTGGCTAATTGTAATAATTAACAAGGTTCCAGGGTGCTGGTCATGTGACCAGCTATACAACTGAAATACACAAATACACGTCCACAAGTAGCTGCAATTGGCTGTAAAAAGCTGCACAAACCTTACATGAATACTGGTAAAATTCCAGTCAATATATATAAGCAAACAAAGTGAATTTCATTTGCATAGCTGCTTTTTGTTTCTAGTTGCAACAATTCTTTTTTAAAACTATATGCCAGTGCTACTCTTACTATATTCAAAAAGAGGTGTTTTTTTAGAAATTTAAACAGCAAGCTTTTCATGTGAGCCTAAAATAACAATGTAAGAAAGCTGATTATATTCTTACAATGGATTATACTTCCAATTTCCATTTTTTTTTCTAGCCAGAGTTCTTACAAGAAGCCAACTTAGTAATGGCCAAACTAAATTATGTGGAAGGTGATTACAAAGAAGCCCTTAATATATATGCAAGAGTGGGCACTGATGACTTACAGCTTGTTGCTGTCCCTCCTTATCGGTTGAGAATGATTGCTGAAGCATATTCTACCAAAGGTAAGATAGCTTTCAGTATATTTGTGATTTTTCCCTTCCCTTTTCAGAAAAAAAAATATCAGAATTTTATTGGTAATTTATGCTTGCATAAGGAAATAGGATAAGTTGTGGCAGCAAATTGCAACTCATTAATAAGTTGCTGGTGGCTTTTCAGAGTGTACATGCAGTGGTTCGGTTGGGTATACACACAGGAATGCAGCCAGCACCTTATTAATGGGTAGCAGTTTGCCATTGCAATTTACACTGTTTCCATAATACAAGTGCAAACTGTGAATAGGGGACTGGCCAATATATTTTACATTTGACCAGAAAGCAACCTTGTCATATTAAATTCTGTAAATATTTTGGCAGTGTATGAGGTAGCATTATACTATCAAGAAATTAGATAAAATATTTTTAGGAAATTAGAATTGTATGTGTACAAACTGCGTATATATACTCTGCACTGCTTTTTTCCAACCTTCATTTTCTCTGTTCAGTTCACTCAAAAGGCATCATGTTTCATTGTGACAGTAAAGCCAGCTCTAACCATCCTCTGCTTGAGTGAACAGTGTAATAGGAGCCAGAAATTCACGTGGTATCATCTTTTCTTTTCTTTTCTTTTTTTTTTGAACTGGAAAGTTGCAACTTGTGATATTTTTCTTACCAAAGAGGAGCCATAGTCTTATGCAACTTCAGGGCTCTGATGATTCATGGGAAAAGGTCATTTTTAAGATAGTGATTAATATGCCTTTGCACATTATGGAAGTAAGAACAGTATTCACAATTACATCATTGCAAATTAGTGTTTTTTTATGATTAACTTCTGATGGTTTATTTGGTGCTTATTTCTTATATTAGTTAGTTCCAGAAATAGGCATGGGTAGATTTCTTGCAGGAATAGATTGTCTGATCCAATTTTAATCTTATGATTTTGGGATATATGCCTGGATTTTCAGCAAAACCATTGAAATAGAAGTGACACTTGTATATTTTCAGGGCTTCCTAAAAGCATTCCGTAAAGGGATGTTGTCGACCTTAGCTAACACAATTTTTAATGTATCTTAATATTTCAAATATTTTCTGCCATTTTTTTTTAGTAATAGCTTTGTTTACTTTCTAGATTTCTGGTTATAGTTGTAAAGATAAGGAGAGGTTTCAGTCCTTGTGCAGTGCTGATATAGTTTCTATAGATGGCAGTGTTGATTCAGTGTCAGCATGAATTCAGCACTGTGTGCATGCACGAAGCAAAGCTAGGTCAGTATTTTGAGAACACTGCTTTTTATGTTCATTGGGGTATAGCGTCTTGTATGCTTGGGTGCTTTTGCTAGCATTGGGTATTGTTTCGTTTGTCTGGAAGAGTAAACAAATGCCATCTATGCAGCTTGTTTTACTTTAGAAGGAGCAAACTTAGTGGCAGCATTGACAAGTGCTTCTAAATAATCTCTGAAATTAATCTGAGGAAGAATAATCTTCTGACAGTTGTGTCCCCTGCAGACTCCAGTTGAAGTGCTACTCATGTAGCAGTGAGGGAATTTTACTCTTTGGCAGGGTAGGAGGGAAAAGATTCTACAGAGCCTTCCTCTAGTATAAACATATGACTCTCATTGGACAAGCTGATAATAAAATTAGTAGTGGTCCACCACTAGAAGGGCAGGATGTAAGTCCATACAACAACAACAAAGCTACAAAGAACGACAATATTGGGAACAGCATACGTACATACTGTGCCAATATTTAATATAGATACTTAGGTTTAAATTAAAACATGTATCTGTTATATAGTACCAGTCAATGTTTTTATAATCTTGATTGACTGTGTTTGGCAATTTTGAAGAATAAGAATAAGAATAAATATTATACTTTTTTGACCAAGATGGTTTTCTATCATCTATACAATATTTATTTATTTAATTTTGAAATTTATACACTGTCCATCTAGCAAATTGCTACTCTGGGCAGTGTAAAAACAAAACAAACGAAGCATGTATTATAAAAGTACTCTAAAAACACTAAACTGTCACAAAAATAAATGGGAATGGAAGCATACTTTGCCTTATAATCGTACCCCACCGCAGGTCAAAAGCCCTTGTAACTTTGCATGTTGGCAGAAAGACATTTTTAGAGGGGGAAAATCTGCTCTTTCGTGCAAGGAACAAAATGCATTCAAATAGATCATAGTCTCATTGACGCCAATCACCCTAACACAACTGGGCAAAACAGATGTAGGTTGCCGGGCGTGGAAATGCAGACGTCATGACAGTTTAGTGCTTGGCACTGATTTGATGTTACAAGGGCATTTCCTCCTGACTCCTTGGTTCATGTGGAGAATTTTGCTGAATTATGTGTTTCTTGGAGCCCCCTGTGCCCTGTCTAAGTGCTTGTATTTCATGCCAGAAACTGAGTATCTGTTGTTGCCTTGCAAATATTAGTTGGGAAGAGACTCCCATGCCCTGCTCCTGTGCTTGTCATCTCTACTTGTATCTGTGAGTTGGAATAGTACCAAGCCTGGAGAAGTTACATTTTAAAGACTACAATTTCTAGAATCTCCGAACTGGTATAGCTAGTAGCTATACTGGTTGGAAGGTTCAAGGAGTCATTGGTTAAAAAGTCACACTTCCCAGGTGTGAGTCATGCCATATTGGTACATTTGCCCATCTTTCTAGTGGTCTTAAAAGACTCTTCGCTTTGATGTAGAGATGGAGATATTCATATTCGTAAATGAAAACGAATTTCCCCGTCCCACCTGGACCTAATGAGGGTCTGGCCCCCAGGACCAGACCATCCACTTGTGTGTTCCAGCTCCGCGAAGGTCCAGCTCTTCCCACCAATGGCGCCAGGGGCTCCACTGTTTCCTTCCTCGGCTGGCTACTCCAGGCAGGGGGCGGGAGGATGAGTCTCCCCGCATGGCTGCTAAGTGGCTAGCCGAGCAAGGAGATTGCAGATCTTTTGGTGCCATTGGTGGGAAGAACAGGACTTTTGCGGCGCCAGGACATGTGAGTGGGTGGTACAGTCCCAGCGGCTGAACCCTCATTAGGTCCAGCTGGGACAGGGATATTTGTATTTGTTTATGAATACGAATATCCCCATCTCTACTTTGTTTCTGTACTAATTTTTTTTTCATCCAAATACCATCAGAATAGTTTCATTCAGTTTCCTTTCCTTTCAGATTTATTACTTATTCAGTTTGAATGCTATTGTGATAGATTAAAATACTTATTATTCTTCGTGGTCTCTGTGAATGCACACGAATGGGTTAAACTGCACCAGCGCAGGACTCTTCGGAATCTTCTAGAGCTTAAACAACTGACCAATAGAACGTTTCCCCGTGGTGCGCATGCTCCGCCTGCCCGTGATACCTCAGTTCCTTTTTGCCGCTGCTGCAATTGGACTCTTTCGTGACGCCTAGAGCTGTTTTCAATTCTTTCAAGTCTTCTGGTTTTAATTCTGGCCTGGTTTCTTGACTACGTTTCTGATCTCTGGAGTATTTTGACTTGGACTGTCTCGATTTACGATTCTTGGATTTTGGATTGGCTACCGTTGTTGTGTCTGGTTTTTTTGACCTTTGGACTGGTTACCGTTTGCGATTTGGATTATGGACTTTGTCTTGATAATTTTGGTCTCTTGTCTTCTCGGTTTTTTGATCCTGGACTGCAATCGTTAACGTTTTCCCATGAGTTCTTTCCTTTTTTCCTTTCCCCCCGTCCTTCCACCTGTTCCCGCCAAATTTTATGGCCTCGTCAGGCCCTTTCAAACGCTGTACGTCGTGTGCCAACAAGATCCCCTTCACGGACAGCCCCGACCACTGTTTATTCTGTTTGGGGGAAAGACACTCCTGTCCGGAGTGTAAAAAGTTAACCAAACGTGCCCTTAAGCTCTGCTTACAGCGGCTCTGCTCATATCTTTGGGAGAAATCATCAACACCCTCGAGCTCGGCAGCCATGGAACCTACCGTGACTCCTGCTCCTCCCACTTCTCGGCCCGAACCCACTGCTTCGCCGGCTCCTGCTACCCCTTCTTCGAGAGCTTCTTCGAAGGCGTCCAAGTCGAAGAAGTCGTTGACATCGATGTCGGCATCAATGTCGAAATCACCATCTGTTAAAGACCCCAAGAAAAAGAAGGAGGTGGTTAAGCATAAGAAGGCTAAACAGTCTTCTAAGTCTATGCAACCTAAGGAACTCCCTCCAGTTCGAGTTTCCCTGCCTTCACCGATACTTGAGGAATCATCCAGGGAGCTTCCTGATCCTGACTCACTTTCTGAAGGGGACAGCTCTGTACTACCACCGCAGAACGCAGGCTTCGGTATCGATTCCGAGCCTGTCTCCAAATCATGGCCTTTCTGAGGCTGATGCAATCTCCAGCCCGGCCTCAGCCCATTCAAGCCCTATGTCAATCGGGCGGGCTACAGTGATTCAACTGTCGAACTCGGAGGTGTCACCACAGCAATCCCCTCTGTGTAAACGTCTGGCGAAACGTCGGCATGTTTCTCCAGGCCGACAGTTCCCTCAGCATCGGGAGGTCATAGTTCTTCCGCGTCCATCTCGACGTCATGCTTTCGCTGAGTATGAAGAGCCACTTTATGTAGAATTTGATCGGCATGGTGGTCGACGTCGGTACCATGGGGACCATCTCAATCCCTTATACAACACCGACGATTATGTCAGACCCAAGAGAGTGCGATATGTCTATGCCTCCCCGTCTGGATCATCTCCATTGCCTTTACCGCCTCGGCGTCGGCATCGAGCCTATTTCCAGCTCGACCCTATGACATCGAAGCCTGCTACTAAGCGCCACTTACCGCAGCAGGATCAACAAGTATGCCATCCTACGAAGAGTTCTCGGGCCTCATCGATACCGTCACCCTTGGTATCCCACCCGAAAGCGTATCACGCTCAGTCATCTTGTCAGACTGCGTCTTCTAGAGCCGCGCATCCACCTGAAATAGAGACGTCCATACCGATTCCCCGAGCTTCAGCCTCCATATCAAGAAGTCATCCTCGCTCACCTTCACCGCCTCTGTCTTTTAACAGAGGTTCCTCGGTTTCATCGGTCTCTGAGCAAGATCCACCTTCGGAAGCATCCAGGGAATCCCCTTCAAATTTACCAACGCCGGATTCAGATGTTGCTGATCTTCATCCCCCATCTCCATCTGAGGACTTTACATCGTACTCGCAGTTAATTCTCCGCATGGCTAAAACCTTGGAACTTGATATAGAGCAACCTCCTCCTCCCCTTGTTTTCGATGATATAAACCAAGATAAGTCCCCCCCCCCCCCCGTTGAGTTTGGCTTTCATTCCAGCTATGTTGGACCTCATAAAGGAATCATGGAATCAACCGTCTACGTCTCTTCAAATCTCTAGATGTGTTGAAAATCATTATAGGACACATGGCAGCGACACTACCTTCCTCACTAAGCACCCTGCACCGAATTCCATTATAGTGCAATCCAATCAATCAAGGGCTGGAAATCATTCTAAGGTGACTCCTACCAACAGGGAAGGCTGGAAACTGGATGTCTTGGGCCGTCGCCTCTACTCTCTGGCTTCATTTGTCATGAGATTTTCAAACTACCAGGCAGCTATGGGGGCCTATCAGAGGCAATTATGGAACAAGGTTTTACCAGTTCTTCAAGCCGCTCCTGAGGAAACTAGGACCACTGCACTCAACGCTCACCTGGAAACAACGACACTGGCTAAACAACAACATTTAGCATCCCGTCATACGGCTGATGCAGCATCCAAGGCCATGACATCAGCTATTGCTCTCAGGAGGCATGCTTGGCTGCGTTCAGCGGGAATCAGTGACGATGCTAGGTCCTGTATTGAAGAACTCCCGTTTGATGGCGTCGGTCTATTTAATGAGAAAACGGATGAGGTGATGGACAATTTACATAAGATCCAAAAGACAGCTTGCTCTTATTATGTCCAGCAGCCCCGATACCAACGTTACCAGTGGTGTAGGCCTTTCACCTCACAGCAATCTTATCAACAACCCTACCATCAAACCTATCGCCGTTACAAACCTCCTACTCAGGAAAGATCAAATCCTCCTCCATCATCTTCTGCTACCACCTCTTTCTGGTCACAGGCTTCTGGTCAATGTTGCCAATCTTTCCGTCATCCTGCAAAGAAGAATAAACAATATATTTGACTCTCCTCGTCTGAATCCTTCTATTGACCTATCCCACCTTCCCCGGCTAGCCCCTTTCTTCGACAAGTGGTCTATTGTCACCAAAGACACTTGGGTGCTCACCAGCATACGTTTTGGTTACCTTCTGGAGTTCTCAGACCTTCCTCCCGTCGGTCACCTCAAAATCACAGCTTACTCACCGGCTCTAGAAAACGAAGTCTCTGTTCTTCTCCAGAAGCATGCTATTCAACGCGTTTCTTCTCAAGCACTAGACGGCTTCTATTCCCGCTATTTTATGGTTCCCAAGAAAGATGGCGGACTATGACCAATCTTAGATCTCAGGCTCCTCAATACTTACCTTCGTCCAAGGCGTTTCCGAATGGTTACCTTAGAGTTGGTCATTCCGCTTCTTTCTCTAGGTGATTGGTTTGTGGTGATAGATTTACAGGATGCTTACTTTCATATTTCCATCCACGAGCATCATCGCAAATATCTCCGCTTCGTCTTCATGGAGTCAGCGTACCAATTTGGCGCCCTACCATTCGGGCTTGCCACCGCCCCAAGGACCTTCACAAAGTGTTTGGCTCCAGTAGCAGCCTACCTGCGTCTGCACAATATCATGGTCTTTCCTTATATAGACAACTGGTTGATCGTCGCTGGCTCTTACACCAAGGCGCAAGAGGATACAAGTTTTGCTCTACAGACTCTGGCAGATCTAGGCCTCCAGGTCAACTTTGCGAAGTCCCATCTCCAACCGTCTCAGACCATGGACTACATTGGTGCCCACCTGGATTCCAACAGAGCCAGGGTCTTCCTTCCTTCCGAAAGGATTCACAAATTGAGTCGGGCTATTCATCCGTTCTGCCCATACGCCAAGGTTTCTGCTCATCACACGCAGCATCTTTTAGGCCTCATGGCTTCCACCACGTCTGTTCTTCCTCACGCTCGGTTGAAGATGCGCTCTCAACAGGCGTGGTACCTGTCTCGGTTCAATCCTCTATTAGACAATCCTGCCAAACACCTACGTGTGACTCCAGAGTTAGCAAGTCAACTGACGTGGTGGACTTTTGTTCCGCATCTTCTAGTTGGCCGACCTTTCAGGCCCCTTCAGCTGACAGTCCAGGTCACGACGGACCCCAGCCCAACGGGTTGGGGCGCACATTGTGGCACTTATGAGATCCACGCCCTGTGGTCCTGCTCAGAGAAGCTGCTACACGTCAACCATCTCGAGATGTTGGCAGTTATCAAGGCTCTTCTCGCTTTCTATCCTCTTGTGGTTGGTCGTGGAGTACAGGTAGCCACGGACAACATGACCGCTCTGTATTACATAAACAAGCAGGGAGGCACTCACTCTTTGTCCCTTCTGTATTTAGCGATCACCTTTGGGAG
This sequence comes from Intellagama lesueurii, assembly GCA_037013535.1. Lineage (NCBI taxonomy): Eukaryota > Metazoa > Chordata > Lepidosauria > Squamata > Agamidae > Intellagama > Intellagama lesueurii. Next base: position 26,981,060 of record JBAJHW010000001.1, read on the forward strand.
TGGTGCTACGATCACCACATATTTCCGGTCGCCATCCACGTGTCAACAGAGGACAACAATGTGGCCGATCGTCTGAGCCAACTAACCACTCAAACTCACGAGTGGGTTCTCGACGACTCTGTGTTCTCCCATATCTGCAACAGGTGGGGCACACCAGCCATCGACGTCTTTGCTACTCAGATCAACACAAAATGCAGAAAATTTTGTTCTCGAGCAGGGAGAGACACGGGCTCTTTGGGCGATGCCTTCATGCTGACTTGGGATGCTGTCCTTCTTTATCTTTTTTCTCCCATCCTGCTCATTCAACGGACGATTATCAGGATCCACCAGTTGCGAGCCAATGCCATCCTGGTAGCTCCATGGTGGCCTCGGCATTTCCTGAGCCAATGCCATTTCCTGATTTCCTGAGGCTGCCTCCCCAACCATTCTTCCTATCTCAGGACGGAGGCAAGGTCTGTCACCCCGACATCGAGTCACAGTATGGAGGATTCTCCCAGTATAAAGGAAGTGTTGGACAGAGCTAGGAAACCTTCAACCAAATTATTATATTCTTATAAGTGGTCTGTTTTTACCAAAGGTTTTTTGGTTGTTCCAGCTTTGTTAGATACTCTTCTCGCTTTCCTACGTTATCTGTTTGATCGAGGGCTGGCACATTCTACAGTGAAGGTTTATATTTCAGCTATTGTATCTTATCAGCCTGTGGGTTCAGACGCTTCCCGCTTATTCTTGCACCCGACCATGAAGAGGTTCCTTCAGGGTCTGCGTAACATTCGTCCACCTGTACGGCCTCCAATCCCTCAGTGGTCTCTTCAGACTGTTTTGGGGGCTCTTGCGCGCCCGCCATTCAAACCTATGGCTTCTGCTCCTCTAAAACTTCTTTCGATTAAGACTTTGTTTCTTGTGGCTGTTACGTCTGCACGGAGAGCAAGTGAGTTGGCTGTCCTACGGTCTGATGCCCCATATATACAGTTTCACCCGGACAAGGTTGTCTTATATCCTGATGTGTCCTTTCTCCCTAAGGTGATTTTCGGTTTCCACGTTAATCAACCTCTGATTCTCCCAACGTTGTTTCCTAATCCCTCTTCCAATGTTGAGCGCATGCTCCATTCCCTTGATGTTTGTCGTGCTTTGGCCTTTTACATTTCTAGAACTAAGGACTTCTGCAAATCTCCTAGACTGTTTGTTTGCTTCCACGGTCCACGCAAAGGTTATCCGGTCTCTTCTCAGGCAGTTTCCAGATGGATAGTTTCTGCCATCGCTTTAGCCTATGAGCTGGCTGGCAAGGCTCCGCCAGATGTATTGAAGGCACATTCCACTAGAGCTGTGGCTACCTCTACTGCCTGGCTGCGTGGCATTGAAGTCTCTGACATTTATTGATCAGCTACTTGGTCTACACCATCGACCTTTGTGACACATTACAGGCTGGATGTCAGAGCCAAAAAGGAAGCAAGTTTTGGAAGGGCTGTGCTGACTTCAGTTTTACCGTGACGGCCCTCCTTCCGGTAAGTGAGCTTGCTAGTCACCCATTCGTGTGCATTCACAGAGACCACGAAGAAGAAAGAGAGGTTACTTACCTGTAACCATGGTTCTTTGAGTGGTACTCTGTGAATCCACACGTTCCGCTCAACCTCCCCGCTGTCCGTCACGGGTTGTCTAGAGCTTTGTAATTATCAGAGCTATGACAGCGGCGGACGTTCGGAACTGAAGTATCACGGGCGGGCAGAGCATGTGCACCATGGGGAAACGTTCTATTGGTCAGTTGTTTAAGCTCTAGAAGATTCCGAAAAGTCCTGCGCAGGCGCAGTTTAACCCATTCGTGTGGATTCACAGAGTACCACTCGAAGAACCATGGTTACAGGTAAGTAACCTCTCTTTTTCTGACATTTTTAAATGTTAGATTAATACACACTGAAAATTTCTCTCTTATATCCACTTCCCATTTGTTTCACAGTACCAGGCTGCAGTTGGATCCTCTAAAGTCCTAGCTGGAAATTAAAGTATAATTGTATTTCAAGATAAGTCATGTTTAAAAGAAGACAAAGGTTCTTTTTTTAAAAAATGTAGGCTGTTGGGATGCAGTGGACCTCTCATTGTCCGCAAGAAAAGTCAAGGCGAAAACCAAATGATGCCTAGAACTCATAGCCAATAATGGGAAGGAGTCTACTCTTCTAGTAGCCTAATACAGTGGTGCCTCGCTAGACGATTGCCTCGCAGGACGAGGAAATCGCTAGACGATGCCTTTTTGCGATCGCTACTGCGCTTCGCAAAACGATGGTCTCCTATGGGGAATTTTCGCTAGACGATGAGGTTTCCCCATAGGAATGCGCCGACTAGTGGTCAAAAGCTGTCAGTGCATTCCGACGGGGACCCGTGCTCGCTAGACGATGTTTCCCTATGGGAGATTTTCGCAAGACGACTGAGTTTTCCCTTGGAACGCATTGAAGAGATTTCAATGCATTCCAATGGGAAAACGTGCTTCGCTAGACGATGTTTTCGCTAGACAGCGATCTTCGCGGAACGGATTAACATCGTCTAGCGAGGCACCACTGTAGTTCTTTCTGTGTACAAATAAACCATTAGAAATAAGAAATCAGGGTTGGATATTTGCAATATGAGAGTGTAAACTCTTGCTCATGACAAAAGCCCACTTGAAATTAGAGATGTAATCCCTGGGATAATTTTTTTTGTCCAGGAGTTTATTGGATCTCTGCAATCCTCCTTAATTTTCCCCTACAATGAAATGTAAAGTTTTTTTTTTAAATAAAGGAAATTAGCTGCTTCCTATGGCTGAATTAAAGAAAAAATAAAATTTATGGTATAGATACAACACAAGAGGGTTTTTTTACTCATTAGACAGACAGACAGACTGACTGACTGACTGACTGATTGATGGGGACAGAGTAGATCATACTTAACTTTCGATCCTTTGCAAGTGGAAATTGCACCCTTGATTGCTTAGTGATTTAAACAACATTTTTTTTTAAAAAAATGGAAAAGGTAAGATGGAGGAAACACCACAGAGCACCTGATGCATAATTCTTGAGGACTAAATGGAGTATGAATTAGTTCATAATTGCAAAAATAAAACTTCCACTTGCATAGAAGATTTATCTATAAGAACGTGATTTCTCTCTTGGACTATGTACAGCATTGTGTTCTTACCCCCAAAACTTAATAAAAAATAGTATGTTCTACTTCGACTAGCAAATGAACATTCCAAAATAGATATTCAATTGTGCATTTTGGCCTTAATTCTATGAGCTTCATATATATTCAAACAGCAGGCCTGCCACTGCTTCTGGGGGAAGGAAAAATGGTCAGTATACTCCTGGAACTATCTGTTTTCTCAACAGAGTTACAGATATGGCTTCTCTGGCTTCTACAACCTCCCTGATGTCCTTACAATTCTGAAAAACTGCTGTGTTGGTCTGGGAAACTTTGGAATTCATATAAGAGAGGGTTGCAAGGGAGAGGTGACAAAAATGCCTAAACTATCATAAATATCACACTGGTTTTAGACCTCTGTAAGATACAAGAGTGTGCAGTTATGTTTTCCCAGTTATGTTAGGTAAGTATAAAGAGATGGGTTTAATACCAAACTGCTTTCTTAAATTAAAATGCCTTTGTTTTCAGGTCTTTGTCTAGAAAAGTTGCCAGTTTCTTCATCAACAAGTAACCTCCGTGCAGATCGTGAACAAGATATCATTATGTGTTATGAAAAGGCTGGGGATATAGCCCTTCTGTATCTCCAGGAGATAGAAAGGGTAAGCTTCTTTGTCTAGTTGAGTGCTGATGCATACCTGATCTTGTGTATGCATTTCTTGTCTATGCATTAATTTCTTCATTCAGTCACCAGGTTGACTAACAGTATAGTCTTCTGCATATCTTTTCAGAAGTAAGTTCCACTCAACCTAATGGGATGTATGCAAAGAATAGCAGCACCAGGAAAGCCACTGTCTGCCGGCTGTAAGCATTATGGAGAAAATATATGTGAAGCACTTTAAATGGTGTAAAATTAAATGGGATTTCATCCCTTCTATTTGAAACTGGTTAGGCCTCATCTTGAGTACTTTGTCCAGCTCTAGATACTATACTTTAAGAAGGATGCTGACAAACTGGAACAGGTTCAGAGGAAAGCAACAAGGATGATCAGGAAACTGGAAAGCAAGTCTTATGATAAAAGACTGAAAGAACTGGGCATGTTTAGCCTTGAGAAAAGAAGACTAGGGGGTGGGATATGATAGCACTTTTCAAATACTTGAAAGTTAGTCATACAGAGAAGGGGCAGGATCTGTTCTCAATCATCCCAGAGTGCAGGGCATGTAATAATGGATTCATGTTACAGGAAGCCAGAGTTCATTTGAATACAGGAAAACTTCCTAACTATTAGAGCAGTATGACAGTGGAACCAGTTACCTTGGGAGGTGCTGAGCGCTACCATGCTGGAGGCATTCAGGAGAAAATTGGACAACAATCGGTCAGATATACTTTGATTTGGATTGATTTAGGGGTTGGACTCAATGGCCTTATAGGCCCCTTCCAACTGCAATATTCTGCGATTCTATAACACTTCTGCAAGAAATATCTTGATGAGTGACAAGCAAAATTTATGTGTGTTTATACAGTTGACTTTAATATAAATATAGAAAATAAATATAAATAAGTAATACATATGATTTAATGTGGACAAGAAGCTACCATTAGGTAGACAGAATGGTTATATTTGTTTAATGTTGTAAACTGTCCAGAGTGGTCTTGGCAACCAGATGGGTGGTATAAAAGACAGACAGATAGATAGATATGGTTTTCTACAGGCAAAGGTGTCAGACAAGGGTGCATTTTATCCCCTTATTTATTCACCTTTATATAGAAAGCAAGAATAGATTCAGATGAGGAAGTAGTGGAAGAAACATTGCTCAGTTAAGGGATGCAGATGACCACCTTACTGGAAGTAGCAGTGACTTTAAATGACTTTTAGTGAAAGTGGAAGAAGAAAGTGCCAAAGCAGGACTGCAGTTTAACATGAAGAAGACAAAAATCATAACTACAGAAGAACTATACAATTTAATGTCACAATAAAGAAACTGAAATAGTTAAAAGAGCAAACCAAGCCTGAACTATCTCTGGAGACAAAAATGATGAAACTGAGCCTGTTCTGTTTTGGGCACATAAGAAGACAGGATTCTCTGGGGAAGAAATAATGCTGGGGAAGATGGGAGGCAGCAGAAGAGGAAGACCAAATCCAAGATGGATTGACTGTAGAGATGGGCACAAACCATTGGTTTGGAAGTTCATGCTGGGTGCATCCTTTAGATGAACTGGAATTTGGTGGTTCTTAACCCCACCTCCTCCGGCAGACACCCACTTAGAGCCAATGCCTAGACTTCCCTGCCCTGCCTCCTCCAGGTGCTGCCTCTGAGTGGGCATCCACCAGAGTAGGTGGGGCTGGGAAGCACCAAATACCTGTTTGTCTGAAGGACAAACCAGCACAAACTAGGTTGTGCCCATCTGTAATTGACTCCATAAAGCGAAAGAAAAATCAAAGTGTGCTGCTTATATACTGCCCCATAGTGCTTAAAGCACTCTCTGGGTGGTTTACAAGTTAATTATGAGGGCTACACATAAAGGAAGCAACAAGCTTGAGTTTGCGAGAGTTGAGCAGGACTGTTGAGGACAGGACATATTGGAGATCACTCATTCATGGGGTTATCATTCAAAGGCGATTTGACGGCACTTAACAACAAGAATGGGATAGCTGTAATGTCACCATTCTGATTTTACTAGTTTGGATGTTATTGTTAACTGATGGCACATAACAACAAGAAAAATATAATAAATTTTGAAGTATAATTATAATAAATAAGTGTATTAAATGTAAAACATAAATACATAAATTAGATTTTTTAAAATGAATCAGTTTATATAAATACAAATAAATATAGTGAATTTAAATAATTTCTATTGTATATATTGTGGTCAGTTCAGCTTCTTTACTAAGGAGGTGGTCCTCCTTACACTTGAGGGCAGAAAGAGTATCCAACAGAGCAAGCAGCATCAGCTATTTGCAAAGTGCTTTGTGTATAAAGCTACTGGCATGTGCTTTGCTTTGAATTCCAGGCTGAAAACAAATGTAGGTGAGATATTTGATGGAAGGACTTAATTTTGCGTTACTTGAGTATGTGGGCGAGTTGGTTGTAGTGTGAGGTCAAACACATGTTTGTTGACCTGGTGTCTGTCTTGATTTATAAAAATTACCAGAGGAGGGATGGCCAAGTGGGTGATGGAAATTGTCGATACTTCATACACATAACACCATCACACACAGACGCACGCGCGCGCCGGAGCATCTTTTGTTTCTTGATTCCATGACATTTCAAGTTTCAAGATGCTAGAGTAGACAAGCCTTTAGTCTGATTCAGTGTGGTTCTCCTTATGTTCTTAAATAATGGAGACTCCTCTGCGACCAAACAGATAATGAAAGGGCATTTCTGAGTGTGGCAGTAACTTGACATATATACATTACATTAAGTCTTTGATTTAAGTGTGATCACTACTAGAGGTAATATGCAGTACACTTCTGCATATTCATTTTATTTTCTCTTGAAATCACTGCTTTCTGCAGTATGTCACCTCTGCCACTTTAAATAAAACATTAAGTTAGAGCTTAGATGCATAATTCACTGTTTGGAGATATTTAGTGAAGATTAAATAGCCCATTCTTTGACCTCTGCATGCATTATTTTAACAGATTGGTAGATCCTTTATGCGGCTTGCCAGAATAGGATATCCCATTATTTTCTGGAACTCAATATTTTATATTGATGACTAATAGACATTCCAGCTGAAAATAATCCAGCATCATGTGCTGTTCTGTACTTTCCGTTCACAGTGCTGTGACTCTCTTTATCACTGTCTCAAGGTTTATGACAGTATGGCTTGCATAATACAGGAGAAAATCTCCTTTGGTAACAGCAATCTTTCACAAAAATTTACCAAGCATGTGGTGAAGCTTTGTTCTTCATAAAAACTGCTGTTCCTTAGCAGCTTATTAGTTGTATAATCATTGCATTATAACACAGAATTTGAGGTCTTGGAATAGATGCAGCTTGTGGACGTTCTTTATGTTCCTTGAGTTTTTGCATCTATTCTTTTCTGAATTGTCAGCAATTCTCTCTACATTTTCAAATAATTGGTTTTGGGATTGTTCCTTCTTTTATTTACAGCACTTATACCCTCCTTTTGCCAGATGACCTCAAGGTAGCTTATATGTGCAACCCTTAAATGAAGTAAAATATTACGGCTGTACAGAGAGTGAAATAAAAACAGATAAAATAGTGGAACCACATTTCTGAGCCGAAGCATTTTGGGCTAGTGAGGACAGCAGAATGAAAGATACAAATAAAATCAAAGAGGTTAAGAGAAGAAGGAACTGATGAAGCGCAATAACGTGTGTGTAGTCTGAAGTGAAGAAACTAGTGCATGGAGAATAAGGTACTTGGTGAGTTTGATCTATTTCTTTCTGTTATCTCGTAGGTAATGATTACCAATATGCAGAACAGAAGCCCTAAGCCAGGGCCTGCAGCACATGAACAAGAACTTGGATATTTTTTAGAAACAGGACTTCAGAGGGCCCATGTCTTATACTTCAAAAATGGGTAAGAGCTGGTTTAATATGCTCCTTGGGGAAAAAAACTATAAGAAAATGAACTAAGGTAGCTCTGAGTAATACGTTATAAAACTAAAGGTATTCTGCAAATTTAATTCTTTTCTTCTGGCAGTAAATTTTCCAATGCACTTAATTTAAGTTGTGTGCAGATAGATTTTGGGGAATATACTTTCTTACAAATTCCTTTTAAATTTCTCAATCTTGCGGTGTAGCTTTCATATTGACAAATAGGAGGGAAGAAACAAAGAAAAAATGGTTGATCTTAAAATATTTTCTTCCAAATCTCTTCAGTTACCACTTATTTTAACATTGTGCTGCAGGATAAACATTCATGAAGATCAACAGTATGTATACACGTATTTTTATTTGTGACTACTTAGTAGATCCTTGTAGACTATGCATGAGAGGTCATTCATAATTTTTTAATAACCCTTTCTAAGAGTAGCTTACTAAAGACAGGTGTACAAGAAGTCCAAACAATGCAGAAAATGAAGAAAGGAATTCAAGCCTCTGTTCATTTTTAAAGGCTTCAAAACTTGGTGCACTAGTTTTAGATTAGTTGCTGCTGTACCTGTCTCTTAAAAATATGTTATTATAATAACCATTCAGATTTAAAAGAGCTTATAGAGGAAGAATAGAACAATGTGTTGCATTGGTAAACTGAGTGTCATCTAAATGTTGTAGTTGAGAAAAAGCACTCCAAGTTTTGAAACTGTTTCAGCCGGGTCAGCATGTAATTGGTTTTATAGGTTCCATTGTTAGTTTTGAGAAACTATTTGGAATAATGCATGACCTCTGAGTTCTACTGTAGTTCTGCTCTCACTACTTAATTAGAAGAAAAATGGAATGTCAAGATTTCATTTTTCAAATGTCCTAGTGGTAAAGCGGGGGGGGGGGGGGTGTCGGAGAGATATGTTGTGCCTGTTCTGTCTTCCCTGTCTTCCATGGCAAATGCTGAAAAAGAATGAGCTATAAAATGCATGCTCCTAAAATTTTATCTAGGAGAAATATGCAAATCATTGTATTTCAGGGGACAAAGAATTTTGTGGTCTGATTTTAGATGTTGTGGGTAGATCACAGTGAAGTTTGAAGTTAGCGTCTTCTAACAGCAAGTGGACAAACCAGTGCTGAGCCCTTTTCTTTCTAAGTGTTGTGCACTGCAGAATGTTATCCCTTCCAATGCTGAGCTAGTCTCTGTAAGTGGTGGGTGTTGCTCACATGTCTGTGGTGTGACTAGGCCTTTAGAGCTTCAAGCTGAGAGCAGACTGAGCAGCAGTTTTACCTAGTCCAGGGAGGGCAGCACAAGAAGTAAAGAGGTTGGACAGCAGGCTGTGTGAGACTCAGAGAACCCGAAGGAGTCCTTACTAAGACCGTATATTAGGAATCTGGGATATTCCCTCTGTGTGGAAAGTATTTCTAGCTTAGTTCATTAAATCAGTTGAAAAATATATAACCTTGGAAGGCTGATACCACAGTGATAATGATCATTTATGTTACTTAATCCTTTTCTTTCTTTCTTTCTTTCTTTCTTTCTTTCTTTCTTTCTTTCTTTCTTTCTTTCTTTCTTTCTTTCTTTCTTTCTTTCTTTCTTTCTTTCTTTCTTTCTTTCTTTCCACGTGTCTTCATGGCTCCATACATAACTGTAATTGTTAGTTCTAGTTAGAGTGGATGCATTGAATCAATAGGACTTACCTAGGTGTCGACCTTAGAAGTTCCATTTATTCTTTGAGTCTAATCACAGTTGGACTAACAATTGGATTATACATTGTGTAATTATATAATGATACCTAATGTGGTTTAGTGGATAGAGTGACGGACTAGGACTCAGGAGGCCTAGATTGGAATCCCTGCTCGGCCATGGAAACCCACTGGGGATGTAGAACTGGTAAAGCCGTTCCTTAAATATCTCACTTACCTTGAAAGCTGTGTAAGGGTCACTGGTTCTGACTTGACAGCATATAACTACAGCAATGATATGTAGTTCTATTTTTAAGGCATGTGTTTCAGCTGTGTCTATAAAAGAAGCAGATCTGCCAAAATAGGGCATATTTCAAACCATTTATATGGGCAATAAATATCTGCATTTACCGCTCCATACTGTCAGAAGAAGCCGTTCATGTTCTCTCAGACAGATGTGTATTTCACCAGTGTAAGCAGTTGAAACTTCCATGAATGTAGTGAGATTTTTAAAGGTGTAAATGGTGGGTTTTCTTACAACTGAAAACTGTTAGATTTCTCACAGAATACAGTTTTTAGAGTTTTGGGGGGCAAAGGCACAGCAGCTGTTGAAGAATATACTTCAGATAATTTCCTTTTCTGGTTACCTTTGGGTATGTTTGTGCTTCACCCTATTGTTATCACTCTTGTTGTTTAAACATTGGTGTATATGATACAATGGTGGTTTATTGAAGCAGAACAATTTCATTTATGTTGGACCAACTGGTCTAGTTAATCTGTTGTATTATTCACTGTTTCCACCAGGGGTTTCTTTTAAACAAAAATCTTGAGCTATTTTAGAGACAACTGTGAAACTCAGAAATTCCATTATCTAGTAGATAAACTGAAACAAAAAGTAAGGGACTTCATAAGAGACATGCAAAGGCAATTACCCTTCCATAATCTGACCTTATTTTATGATTAAATTTAATTTTGCGCTGCTTACAAGTCAATTTATCATGAATGTCTTCTCCCAAAAGAAGAGAGAAATTCTATTTTGACTGTGTTATAAATAGTGTTGTATGTTACTTGGAAACAGAGGACTGTCTCTTGCATAATAACAAGCAGACTGTTCTGAATATAAAAATAAATTATGCTCAAGGACTATTAAAAGAATTATTGATATGAAATTACTTTTCTTGGTTGGTTATCCACCTGTCTTTCTATGTCTTCCCTTTCCTAGCTTGAAAGAAGGGATGTTTCAGTTTGGATCTCTGCAGTAGTCACACAGGTTGCATGCTGTTGCTTTAAATGAAATCCTTTAGATGGTATCTAAAGAGTTATATAAATGATGAATATTAATAATATTTATATTTAGAGATCAAACATTTTTTGGGTATGATCCTTTTCCACATGAGGGACCTATGAGGATCATGCACCTATGAATAGATGAATAGCAGCTTCTCTGGCACCACCTACAAGGAAGCAACTCACAAGAGTAGTGTAGAAAATGGGAAGCCTGTATGTACTTTCCTGTAATTCCAGCAGCTCAAGAGAAAAGCAGGATGGCCATACAGGAGGAAGGTACCCAGAGGAGGTGGTCTGTTCCCTCCACTGTTCTTGCAGATACTGGGAAGGGGAGAAGGCTCAGCTGAGCCCTGTGAGCCAGAAAAAGGTTCAACTTACAGTAATAAGTATCCAAATGACTAGTTGCAGATGCATTCACATGCTTTGCAGTCTTCCAGGCCGTTTATTTTAGAGCACTTTATTCTGAATAGGCATTTTGAGGATTGGAAGGCAGCAGTGGGGCAGGACCACAGTTCTCCACATGATGACCCAGACTCAATTCACCCTTCTACACTCGTTCACTTAAAAAAAATCTACATACAGTAGCATTCCCGAACCTCAACCAGGTTTTTAAAAAGGCGTCGTTGACGCAGGTGGAGGTGTTAAGAGTCATTGCAGTGGGGGAGGCGGTTTTTAGGAGCACAGTGTTGGGAATGGGAGGGTTAGTTCTCCCTGCACTGCAGCACACCTCATGAAAATCCCACCCCCCCCCCATGCTTCAGTTAGGTTTTTCTAAAAACACTTTTGTGGCACTATTTAAGGCTCTTCAGAGCACAGGATAGCATATGAATGATGATCTTTCTGGTGTGGAAGCATAGTGTTCTGGAGAGAGTATTAGCCCGTATTCTTCCAGCTGCCCTCTCCAGAAAATGCCCTTCTCTTTAAAAGGCCTTCACTGGAGGCAATGCAAGAGGGAGAAGGGTGCATCCCATATTTCTGACCACTGATTAGAGAGAATGGATTTTCGGCAGAGAAGTTGGTGGGCCAAATAGAAACGTCTCATTGGTATTCCATTCCAAAATCAGAGCTTTAGACGACACCCTTGCAAAACACCCATTTACTCTCTGTGTTCATTCACTCCTGCTCACAAGCAGGCAGGGATGAAGGGCAGCTTTAGAGCTAGTGGTTGTCAGCCCCACCTCCCACCAAGTTAGTTACTCACTTCTCAACACTCACGTCCTCCTAGCAGCAGATCCTCCCCTGAACATATGGCAGCAGTCAAACAGAGAGCTGAAAACATCAGGGAGACCTCCAGACAGCTCAGACGAGCGACCGGTCCAAAGGGCACAATGTTCCTTCCATCAATCTCATGCAAAAGGCCCCCCCCCCGCCCCCATCTACTCTCCCTGTCGATCCGCTGCTGCTCACACAATTGCAGGGACTGAAGGCAGCTTTAGAACTAGTGGCCGTTTATTTCAGCTTACTTTTTAAGTGGTTCTGCACATCTCTAGTTTGTAGTGTCCTAGTTTGCATTACCCATGATTTGTGTATACATGCAAGATGGAGCTGTTGTTAATTTCAGGGCAGGAGGAAAGAGAGGGAAGGGAGAAGGGTATGTGTACATAGGACTTGGTCTTGTACCCTGTCTGCAGCCGATATTATCGACCTGCATGCTCTCCTTTTGCTCTCAGCACCAAACTTGTTTCTCCCTTCTGACCATTACATAAATGCCTAGCATCATTTCTGATTTCTTGATGCTTTTAAGTATACGGACTCAGGCTTAAAATTGTCTTTTCTTCCTATGCCATAGGCCCTGTGACCTATTAAAAAGATTAATTGCCGCTCCTGGGGTGGTAGTTCACCTTTTTTGGCAGACCCGGAATGCTGCAGGCAGCCAAGGGCTGCAATTTCTCCACCTCTGCTTTCAAAGAAAGCATTAATTAGCCTGGTGTTTATTTATTTGTTGAGCCATATTTCCCTGAACATTCCTGCCAATAAAGACATCTTAAACTGCACTTTTGTCCCAGGAGCTACGGCAGCTATGTTTGTGACTGTGTTTGTCGCAAGCCCGCCTTAAAGAAATTGCATTCTGCCTTAATGAAGATAAATTTTATTGGATGCTCAAGAATACCAAAAGGACACTGTGACAGTCTAGCATGCCAGTTATTCAGAATGTAACATTTGAGTTCTCCTCAATTTTGGTTGCCAAGTTGCATTTAAATTACATTCAGTTCTCCTTAAATCCTCAGTCCAAACTATCTAAAAATACCAACTGTGTGGGACGATAAAGCAGTATAGGGAGGCAGTTTGGAGTACATGGATGTCCTGAAGCCTAATGTTTGATTTCAAAAGTCCGTCCTAAAATTAGCAAATGTTTGCTCTGATCCCATTTAGTCAAAGAATTTCAGTTATTTTAAAAATATGTTCAATTCCTACAGCAACTAATGCATTTTAAAATATTTATATAGGATATCCCTTTGGTGAGTATTTTGTCTCATATGTAAATAGTTTAAAGAGATTGACAATACATCTTAAATATTAAAATATGTAAACAAATTTAACTATTTTATTTTATATTACTTTTATATGATGATTATATGTTTTAACTTGCTGTAAACTGCCAAAATAGTGCATTGTACTAACAGGGCAATTGATTGATTAATTGATTGATTGATTGTCTGTCTGGCAATCAGTCAATCAATCAAACAAACAAACAAACAAACAAATAAATGCAAATATTTCAATTTAGTATTGATCAACAGAACTGTTACCAAGGTTAATATCTAAACAAATTTAGTTAGGGACTATCCAGAGGCTGTAGCCAAAGGAACTGCAAGTTTAATCATAGTTGAACCTTTTTTTGGGAAAGTCAGTACAATCCTTGAAACTTTAAAGCAGGGCAAGTGTGGTCATCCAGATATTTTGGTTCAGTAACTACATAATCCCTCACCATTGACTCTGCTGACCACACTTGCATTACAGCGTAACTGCCTTCACTGCAAAGCTTTTTAAAAGTGGTGATCAGGTACCGTGGTCTGTACGGGCAGGAGCACCAGCATAACAACCACTTAGGCCCCTTCCAATGTTATCTGAGCATCATGGAAGCTGCTACAGAGTATTTCCTTCCTGTGCAAGTCTGGTTGTATCTGAATTTCCTTGTTTTGGGAGGAAGTTAAAAGGTAATAGCTACTTAGGCTAGTGTTGCCTCTCCAGAGGATGGGTGAGTTAATGCTGGAAAGACACACTCCTCTCGCATGATTTTAGCTTTTATCACATTGGGACAGCCAGAAAGAAGACATGCTCTAATACAAGGAAGGGGTTTTGTGCCCTCTAACTCTTTAGAACTTCAGCCCTAAAGCCTGACCATTGGACATACTGGCTAGGTCTTATGGGAATTGTAGTCCCCAACATTGGGAAGATACTGGTTTGTATACCAGTGACTCTAATGGTTCCTACATTGCTAAGGTAATGTTGGAAGGGTCCTTAGCTTTTAAAATGATTCTACTGCACTGCTTATAAACTTTTTTGCTGAGCCTATTGGCTCTGTTTCATACCCAGAATTTATTTGTAGCCATGAGAGAAAGTGCGGAGTAGTTGCTAAAAGGGCCATGGCACAGTATTAGAATTTTATGGCAGACTAGAGCAACAACTGTATAGATAGGTAAACATCAGCAAAGCATTACAAGGGCATCTGATCGTCTACAGCTATTATTGTGAAAGGTGTGTTGGAAGTGTAGGTGCAACTTTCAGTGAAGTTGCATGTATAAGTATGGTGGAGGGAGGAGAGAGATCTCTACAGGTTCCTTAGACTGTCCTTGCCAGCTTTCACCCAAGGTGACCTTCTTTATGATTCTGTACTGAAATTCTTAAGGTTGCAGACCTCATTTCCTCTTTCTTATATTCTTGGAACCCAAACAAGCCTTCAGCAGATCCAGACCTGCATACATTCAACCAGGGCTACTGTATCAAATAACTTCACATCTAGTCCTTAAACCTTTGCTTTCTCTTGTTATTTTTCTTCCACCCTCTCCTTGAATATATATGTTACTGTCCTTTACCCTGTTTCCCCAAAAATAAGACCTAACCTGAAATTAAGCCCTGTTATGATTTTTCAGGATGCTCGTAATATAAGCCCTACCCCAAAAATAAGCCCCAGTTAAGTGAAACCCGGCCCTCCACCATTGTGCAGCAACCAGAAGAAGATGACATGACTGTATTTGAATACAGATTGTTGTACATGAAAAAAATAAAACATCCCCTGAAAATAAGCCCTAATGCGTTTTTTAGAGCAAAAATTAATATAAGACCCTGTCTTATTTTCGCGGAAACACGGTAGGAGTACCAGCCTTCACACATATGGTAAGAAATGAAATACAGAACGAATTACAGAAATCACCAGTAAAACATGCAAAACGTTCATTGGCCTAAGAATCATGGGTGTGTGGTTACATCTCATGTGCAGTAATTTATGGCCTTTTTGGTGTTAAGTTCTATTGTAAACATTCCCACAGGAGATAGAAAGCAGATAACCAGGCAAGAGCAAAACAGGGAGGAAGGGGGCTGGTGGTATAGTTAAGACCAACTGTGAGCAGTACAGTATTGAAGGGTATCAGTCAAAAACTCAAGGGGAAGAGGGGGAGAAAAAAATATAAATAAAAGTAAAAGAATAGAACAATAACCCTAATTACACAGATACGGTAAATAGCTTTGCTTGAAAGCAACAGGAGGGATAAGACTGAAGTTATATCAGTAGGAAAGGATAGAACCAGCCAGTATGCACTTCTCCCCTCCTCCTCTTCACCTGTTCAACCCATCCCCGGCAGGAGCACAGGTTTGCTTATCCTGCCTCCTTGTCTGAGTGGGCAAGCAGCCAAGGAGGTGGGGCAGGGAAGCCCATGCTCCTGCCGGAAACTGCTCAAACACCCAAAGAGGGGGAGGAGAGTAGCGCGCACTGTCTGGTGAGTAGGGGATCCATCCAAGAAGGTGGGGGAAGGGAATGCATGGCATGAACCTCCAAATCAAGGCGCCCATCTCTAGACCAAAGCATTAACTGTCGCCCTTTTAAAAATCAAATCCAAAGTGTTGCTTGATTCTTTGAAATTTTTATTTATTGTTGCTTGATGTCAATTAAGTCATTATACAGCTATTACACTGGTGTAAATTATCCATACAGTGGTACCTCGACTTATGAACGTCTCCACTTGCGAACGATTCGAGTTACGAACGGCTCCATTCACAAAAAGTTGCTTCGACTTGCGAACGGAGCCTCGACTTACGAACCAAAAAGAAAAAGAAAAAAAACCTTTCCTGCCCTTTTTTTGACCTAAGTTCATCTTAGGTCAAAAGAAGAAAAAATTAAAAAAAAATCGCCCCCTAGTGGTAGATACGGATTAACCGGCTTTGCATTAGTTCCTATGGGAACTAATGCTTCGACTTAAGAACAGCGCCTCGACTTAAGAACGAAAAACAGCCGGTACGGATTAAATGGTTTTCAATGCATTCCTATGGAAAAGTTTGCCTCGACTTACGAACTTTTTGACATACGAACGCTGTTCCAATACGGATTAAGTTCGTAAGTCGAGGTACCACTGTATTTGGAATGCAGAGAAAAGAGAGCTACAGCTATCAGTTTATCTGGAAGTTGAGTCATGGCAACTGGAGTTCTTTCTTATTAGGTTGAAACGTTTAGCTATTCATCCAAGTAGCTTCTTCAGTCTGAGGAGAATTGTAGGTGACCCCTGATATATCCTCTACGTACTTCTGAATAGGTTCATTAGATGGACAAAGGACGGGGGTGGGTGAAAATCCCTTGTCTTCGGTCCTTCTCCACCCATTGCCATGGGTTGTTAACAGTGGTCTTTCTGGTGGGTGTGGTCCTGATCCTTCTGGGGACTGACGAAAGGGCAGCATGATAAATAGGAGACGGATTGTATCTAAGGCCTCCAGCCCTGTTGAGTGAGGGATTGTCTATATGCACATGTATGGCCTCCCTGCCCAACTCTCCTCAGACTGAAGAAACTACTTGGATGAGTAGCGAAATGTTTCAACCTAATAAGAAAGAAGTCCAGTTGCCATGACTCATCTTCCAGATAACCTCACCTGGATGACTGAGAATCTTCACAGCTATCATTTGTGAACTGTGTTTCTGATTAACTCAAGGATTACCTATAGCCTTATTCAAATGTTATATTTGAAAGCATGTACAGGACTAAATGGGTGGCAGGAACACATGGAAAGCGGCTTCCTAACTCCAATACCCCATGTATCTAGCCAGACCTTTGGGTGTTCCATGTAGAGCTCCGTGGAGAAGCTTGTAAGCAAGCTCATTGTGAATATTTGTCCAAAGGCTGCAGTTTAGATAAGTTTGCATTAAAATGGGAGCCAAACAGATTTCTCCCCCATCCCCTCCTGCTACTTGATCTTTTTAAAGTAGAGATGCTAGGGATTAAATCTGGTATCTACTATATGCTAGGCATGTGTTCTCCTTCTGTACTGTGGTTAATCCTTATCAAGCCATCAGGAAAGTAAAATCTGCCAGTTCTGTTATTTGTTTTGTTTTTAAACTTGTTTTGCTTAGCATTAAAAAAAGTAGAAGACAGTATTTTCTAACTATGGTTTCTTTAAAAGGGGCATCTGTTATGCTCTTCAGAGTTGTGTTCTAGGAGAAGGAACAAAATAGACAATTTTGATTGAAATATATTTCTTGAGTGATATTTCTGGATTATCAGTGTGGAAATGGCACTTTTTAAATCTATATAACAGCAGCTGATGAGAACAAAATATTAATCTAGACTGACATATCTAATGGATTACACTTGAAGTCCTGCGTCTTTACATTTCTGTAGTGGCCTCCACTTTGCCCTTGCTATATTTCTGTTATCCCTTTATCCACAATGCTGAAATGTACAGAAAGTTGGAGCAGATATGTTAGGGTTATAGAGCAGGTGAGATATTTAACAGATTAATGCCATTATTAATAAATTTCTGGAGTAGTACAGGAGCAATTTGGTCCCAAATTTTAAAATTATTATGCAACTCTGCATTGAGAAGTTTAATAAAGCAATGCAGAGGCATTGCAGAAGAAAGTAATGTGAGCCCTGACATTATGCCAAAGTGCACTGAACTGCATTTTTTACCCTGGCAAGAGTGCTGATTAACTGACTTGTAATGCATTTTAATCTCACATCATTGCACGGACTGGGTCACAGGTGTCCTGGATAATATAAATCATTATTTATTGTGCTAGAGTGTAATTTTCTCAGCCAAATAGAGTAAGCGTGCTGGGCCATTAACTGAGGTAGAATTGTGCATTTCTCCTCTGACTTATTCAGCCATTTAGATAGCTGTCTGCTTTGCTAATCAATGTTATTATTTGTATCATCTTTACAATGCAAGCATCTTCTTATTTTGCACAAACATTTCTTATCATAAGCATAGGGAAACTGCATCATTAGTTTGTTTCTTGACTGTTCAAATCACTGTTATCCAGTGTATGAATATTTCTGTCAACACCATCTATTTTTCTTCTGGTTCTTTTGATAAAATAATGCCGACAAATGGTACTGTGAAAATAAATGTGCATCTTTACTGTACATATTTGCTTGGGCAAGATCACATGTGCAACCACAGCCATGGAAACAGTTTGCACCCATTTGCATAGCTGCTGCGTGGCAGATGCCCAGCTAGACCATGGCTTTTCAACCTGTAGGTTGTGACCCCCTAAGGGGGGGGGTCACTGAGTGTTCTCTGGGAGCGGGGTCATTGTGGCTCCAGCTGTACAATCCAACATGGCAGGGTGCAAGGCATGGGAGAAATCAAACAACCCTGTTCTGGAGGGAAGTGTGAGGGGCTCTAGCCTTATAAACCGGCTTAAGAAAGAGCAGCTAGCATTCTTCCAAAGGACTTGCCCTCACAGCCACCTCTTCTGCTTTCTCACTCAGCTCTCCCTTTCTGCCCCCCCCCCCCCGCCTTTCCTTCTCTGTTGACCTGGGGAGGAGGAAGAGGAGGGGAAAGAAAAAGGAAGAGAAAGCAATTTTGGGGGGCGGTGGTAGTGCTGCTTTTTTGGTTGCTCTTTCACAGCTGCAGCAGGCAGAAAGAAGCTGAAGTGCAGTGCTGTTTGTGGCCTACGTCTTAAATATTTAAATCCTTAAATAGTTTACCAGGCTGGTAAAGTCGGATTCTTTAGCTTTCATCAGAGAAGTGGTGGCGTCAGTGGTGATGGCAGCAGCGGTCATCTGGGAAGTATCAGACAGTTTGTTTGTACTACCTTCTAGTGGAAAAATCAGACCTGCAGCGATGGGCCCAACATGTTTTATAGGGAGACGTGCCAAATTTACCAGCAAAAAACAACCAATGATGTGGCAGAGGGTTGTAGAAGAGTTGCAGATTACTTGGCTAATATAAAAGGGAGTCATGATTTGAAAAAGGTTAGGAAAAATTGTGCTAGAGAGTATCAACTGTTTGCATGATTTCTGTTATATATGTAGGTTTTTTCCAACAGGATTCTGTCATTAGAGGCCACCCATAGGAAAATGAGAAGCCCTAACCCTTTACAAATACATATTATAAAACCTTTGAGACTTAAAATGGAAAAAGTAAAGCACATTAAAATTGGCTATTCCAGGATGGGGACTTGCGAATTGAGACTTGCTGTCGAGTTGCACTTTAGTCACACTCAACTTTGACTTGACTTGAGGTTTTTCCCCAATGACTTGCACTCAACTTGTGGCTCCCCCCACCCCTCCCACACCCAGCTGCTCCTACCACCACCGTGCACCACATTGTCCTCAGAAGCAAGCAGGCTTGATTTCCCTTCCAGAAGCCAGGTCCACCACTTCTGGGCATGCTCAGACTTTTCAGCGTGCCCAGAAGTGGCATGCTTGGCTCCTGGAAGAGAATCTGAGCTTGCTGTTTGCTTCTGAGGACAGTGGTGTGGGGCAGCAGGAGCAGCTAGGCAGTGGGTGGTGGCAGTGAGGTGGTGTGGTAGTGGCAGGTAGGCAGTGGCGGGGCAGTGGCAGGAGCAGGTAGGCAGTGGGGGGGGTACAGGCGAGGCCCCTGTTTCTGTGCATGCACATGTCCCCTCCTGGCCTCCATCCGAGACTTGGGATTCAGACTCGAGGCCTGGGACTTGGGACCAAAGAATCGGGACTTGACTCCAGTCCTGTTACCAAAGACTTGGACTTGGACGATAATATGGGAGGGAAGAATTATATCAATCTGAGGATGGGCAGGGTGTAAATGTATCTAAATGTACTGGAAAACAATAAAGTTAATCGTATAGGAAGATCATTGATATGGGCCTCATGAGAATTGCAGCAGGGGGCAGGAAGGAGCACCCTGTTCCTCAGACCTATCAACTCTGGCAGAGAAAATTCTGGCAGAGGGAGCTCTGCTACATTTCTTTTTGCATTAATGATTAAGGAAGCAATCCTTTATTCTCTTAGTGGGATGTCAGTGCTAGTGAACTCAGTGGGAATTATTTCTGAGCGGACATACCTAAGATTGCTCTGTAAATGAACGAGAAGAGGATATTTGGCAGTAAGGCCTTTCCAGGAACAAGGAAATGTACTGATATGGGCTTATACTTGCACAGCAGAACATCCTTGGCAATACAAGTGGTGTGTTTCTGCTATACAGTGCTTAGCTATGTTGCCATCCACACTATGGAAGTTGATGAATGGAAGTGGTGCTGTAGATGGAAGAGCAAGCTCTTATTATTTTCTTCACTCTTTCTACTAAAAAGCAATAGTCATGGACTTTGTCATGTACTGTCTTCTCATGGCAACTAGAATGTGAAACAGAGCTTTAAAAAGCTTGTCTTTTTTTATTACCATTTCCAGACTCCCCCAGCCAGCATGACCAGTTCTAGGGTTCATGCAGCTGTTCTTTAAAACTTTAAAAGTAAGGTTTCCAAGCTCTGCTGTAGGACTATGACCAGTCTTCAACAGTCTTAGCTCCAGCAATTACACTGAAAGAACTGCCACTAGAATGGGTTGATTTAATTTTACTCACCAAGAGAAAATAGACCAACATAATCATTGATTTAAAACAAGTTTCATGGTTGGAATGCCATATGTTTTATGAGTATGTATGCAATTATTCTGTTCATAGACATGGCCACTTTGTATTCATTTCCCTGGAGAAACAAATACGAACGTGGCCTGCTCCCACCCCCCAGAACTGGCTGGGTCACTTACCAGGCTCTGCGCGGCGCTCATCTCTGTAGTCATTATCATTGCACCAATCCTGGCAGGAGCCTAGCCAGCCCTTCCCAGCCTCCCTGCGCAGGCAACCACTGTATGCATGCAAAGGTTCCAAGAATTATCATTACACACACACATTCAGAAATATTTCCTTTTGGGAAATTAGGATCTCATTTCTACTTTAAAGATGCTTGGACCAAATTATAATATTAACTACATCATATATTGGAAGAGCCAGTATATATTGAATAAAATATTTTTAAAAATGAAATAGTTAGTCATAAATATTCACAATTTGTGTATGGAATATATTAGAGACATCAGGTGGTTATAATGTTTTAACATATGAGTAGAAGATAATGCTCTTGGGCTTCGTGAATGATTCTGATGGTATACAAATGGCATCTCCTGCATTCTAGCAAGAGTGAAGAGTAGCTAGTTCCCAGGTCCAGTAATAGCCTCTAGTAATATGATAATTTGATGCTGCTTTGAAAAAATATGTGATAATATACTTAATTAAAATCCGTATTATTTTATTGTGTGGTTCAGAAGGTGAAAGTGAAGAAAGGGAAATAAATGTTTGTGAATTAACAGGTTTGGATTCAGGGCAGTGGCTGAAATCCTGTTACTTGGCATAGTAAGTTGCACTAGAGCAGACCCATTGAATCAGGAGATTTGGTGAGTCAACTGCTCTGCAAGTTCCATTAATTCAAATAGGCCTACTGTAGTTGTAGCTTACATTAACACAGTAAACTGCAACTAGACTAGGCCCATTTCAGTCAGTGGAACTTGCAGAGAAGATGACTCATCAAATCCCCACTGATTCAATGGACCTACTCTGGTGCAACTTACAATGACTTATTATAGGATTTACTTATATAGCACCCAGCAAATAAATGGAAATGCACTAAGCAACAGGATTTCAGCCAGCATGTGGTATTCTGTCTCCTTTTATGTATTATGACATACCTTGAAATGCTTGGAAGAAATGGTGTCACATTTTGACAATTCCAAAACATGCATTTGGAATTGCATGTTTTATTGAAAAAGTTCAGCGTTGAGACCTGCTGCTTCCCAGTTCAGTTCTCCCTAACTGTGAAACTTGGCTTTTCATGTGTCTACTTCTCAGGCTCACTTCAGAAAAAGGTTATTTTTATTTGGATTGAGACATGCATTTCTTGGGCTCATTCGGTCCCTCATTAACTTCCCTTTATTTTAGCACTACTGGGAAATATTCTTTTTTGTGAGAAGAAATGGTAATAGACTTTCTTTAAGTAAAAGAAAGTAAAAATAATGGAAGGATGCAGTGACCTTCTTCTGCTCACCCCCTTACCCGTGTTTAAACATTACACTGTTAAGTTGAATTTAAAACTATTTTCACAATGTGTATCTATTGAAGTTTTGTATGCTGTTTGTCCAGTTTTTTTGCTTTCTTATTTCCCTTTTATGGCCTCCAGCCTTAATGATTTCTTTACATGGAGGTGGGTGGCAGAGGTGAGGTTGAAAAAAAAAGTCTGTGCAGATTTACTGTCTAGAGCAGTGGTTGCAACCTTGGGTTCCCAGATGTTTTTAGACCAACACTCCCAGAAACCTTCGCCAATAGCTGTGCTAGTGAGGATTTCTGGGAGTTGTAGTCCAAGAACATCTGGGACCCAAGGTTGGGAGCCACTGGTCTAGAGGATACCAGAACAATGGCCAAGATAGTAACAAAATAAAGAAAACTGCTTTGGTGTCCCGTGACTATTCAGTTGTAACGGGGAGAGCAGCCTAATCAGGATTATTTCCGTAAGATCCAGTGGCAAGAAACTAATTGGCCTTGCCAATTTCTTTCAGAAAAATACATTTTATACGTTTCATTCAGTACAATTGAAATGAATTTTTATGGTGTTTGATCTAGTCATGTCTCTCTACCAACAGAAAGGCCCAAACTGCAGTAAACAAGTGGGGGGAGGGGAGTCATTTGGTCCTCACTAGAAAAAGGTGGGAATAGGTGATTCGTCATGAATTTCTCCTGCTGCCCCCATGCATACTTTATTTGCTGTTTCAGAGAATCCTCTGACTTTCTAGAACAGCTTAATGGAGAGAAGAAGGCAGCAGTGGTGGTGGGGATTGGTGAAAATTGCCTCCCTCCTTCCTTTAGGAAGAATCTCCCGGGAGTCAAGTTCTCCAGATGGGCAGTCTAGATCCAAATTTTAATCTGGAGTGAACGATTGCTTAGTCTTTATGAAGTCTTTATGAAGATAGCCTTTAGTCTCTATCAAGAGATATTATACTAGGTTCAGTAAATGTGAGAGGTGGGGAAAGCTGCTTCTTTCTTATGCCATAATGTATAAAATTTTGAAGTATTAGCTGGAAATGTTGAATTCTGTGTATGTATACAGGAATTTGACAAGAGGAGTCGGTAGATTTAGAGAGATTCTAAGAGCTGTTGAAACCAGAACAACACAAAATCTACGCATGGTAAGTTTATTTTAACTACAATTAGTAAACACTTACAATGAGGTATTAACTGTGAAGTCTACAATCTTTCATCCCTTTGTCTGGGAGCATGTCCCATTGAAAACAATGGGATTTATTTGTCAGTCAGGATACACAGGATTGCACTTTAGTAATGTAGGCACATAGTTTTTTGGGTGACCATTGCTATAATTAAATAAATATTACAAAATGATTAGTAGTTAATACAACAGCACGAGTAGTAGTTAATATGCATACCTGTGCAAAATTAATATAAGAGTGAGTAATTTGGAAGACTAACCAATGTATATATATTGGTCTGGTTTCTGCATAATGCTAAACCATGGATTAATGCTTCATCCAATAAATAAATAAATAAAAAAAATACATATCCAAGCAGCAAGTCAAGTCTGCAAACTCTACTCTCTGCTTACATCTCCAAGAGAGAAACTTACTTCCCTAGCATTTAGTTTAATTTTTTAAAGAGTCACAGTCCTCCGATATGTATGGACCAGTGATTATGGTTTAAAAATAAATGCTATTCAGTTGAACAAGCTAGTTTTGTAACTCGTAGTTTAAATTTGGCTTGTTAGAAGTTGGCCTTTTCTCAGTTGTGTGTGAGGGTGGGGAGCGTATGAGCCTGAGGCTTCATTTGGGCTCATTCTTGTTTGTATAGATAATAATAAAATTGATTCCATATTATGTATAAGCCACTTAATTAGAATTTTGACAAATAGGGCCCTCAATGAACTATTACGGTGTGGCGTGTTCTTGTACTGGTTTCTAGACATTCCATTCCCTCACTCACTCCATTTTTCATCTCCAGCAAGCACTCGGTCAGACTTTGCATCCATTGAGCATGGTAAATTCTCATTGGTTTAGTTTCTTCTAAAGTGTTTTGTGTTGCACTTTTTTTATTACAAAAAATTACATGTTTTTTGTAATTATGCTAACTTTCTTCTAAGTCAACTTATGCCTTCCTATTGAGTACTGATGGTGCTATTTTGACTATAAAAAACACCCAGGGAGTTCGTATATATATATTTGGTTGTCATAGTAAAGTTATGGATCTGAACAATACTTATAGCTTATTATGATCTTGTGTAGAATTTAATGTAACTTTATTCACACTCCTACTTATGCATTTTGTTTGCATGCACCCTTATCTGAGGAAAATATTTTTCTTTGACAGACAATAGCAAGGCAGTTAGCTGAAATCTTGCTACGAGGCATGTGTGAACAGAGTTACTGGAATCCGTTAGATGATCCTCCCCATCAGTCACCCCTCAATGATCCTCTCTGGAAGGGTGCAAACACTAAAAGTTATGCACTTAGCCGAAGACCACGAGTATACTCAGGAGAAAAGTAAGCTGTTCATCTGATTTATTAATGTAAATAATTATAGTGTTACTAATAATTTAAACTGGACTAACAGAAGGTGGAGACAAAGGAGTAGGAAATCTGAGGCCCTGGGCCCAAATATGTCCCGAGTTCAAATGTGGTCCTCTTGGGGTCCCCATCCAGTTCTTTGGGTTCTCTAGACTACTAGGTCCTTTTTCCTATGATACTGTTCCTTGATGTTTTCTTGGGTTTTGTGCCTGTTTTGCCCATTGTGAAAAACTGCAGTGACTTCTCTAAAGCTTAATTGAAGAGCCGGTGTGGTGCACTTGAGGTCCAACCATTACTAGAATATGGTCACAGAGAATTTATCTGAAATTTGGCCGTTGGGTTGAAAGAAGTTCCCCATCCTTGCCTTAAATATAGTCAGTGTGTCTGAGAGAGAAATAGAAATCAAGTGCAAAGACAGAAGAAGAAATAATTCTAAGATTATGATTATAGAACCATAGAACCATATAATAATGAAGTTAGAAGGGGCCTATAAGGCCACTGAGTCCAACTCCCTGCTCAATGCAGGAATCCAAATCAAAGGATATCTGCCGGGTGGCTGTCTAAATTTCTCTTGAATGCCTCCAGTGTTGGAACACTCACCACCTATCAAGGTAATTGATTCCATTGCCATACTGCTCTAACGGTTAGGAGGTTTTTCCTGATATTCAAACAAAATTTGGCTTCCTGTAACTTGAGCCCATTATTGCGTGCCCTGCATTCTGGGATTATTATTATTAGTAGTAGTTTTATTTGTATGCCACATTTCTCCCAACAAAGGGACCCAAGGCGGCTCACAGCATTAAAATTCACACAATTAAAACCCAATAAGTTAAATATTAAAAGACAAATTAAACAATATATGATTTAAAATAAAATTAAAAGATTAAAACATGGAAACATGGATGATTAGAACAGATCCTGCCCCTCCTCTGAATGGCAGCCTTTCAAGTATTTGAAATGTGCTATCATATTTATTAGTTTTATTTATATGCCACATTTCTCCGAACAAGGGACCCAAAGCGGCTCACAACATTAAAATTCACACAATTTAAAAACACAATAAGTTAAATATTAAAAGATAAATTAAACAATATATGGTTTAAAATACAATTAAAAGATTAAAACATGAAAACATAAAAATGATTAAAATTATCTGCTAAAAACATATCTCCCCTCAGTCTTCTTTTCTCAAGGCTAAACATGCCCAGTTCTTTCATGATTAAATGTATGTTCTTATTGATTCAAATATTTAATATTCAGTTTTCTGAAAATCTGTTATGGAGTAAACATTGATAAGGGCATTACACCTGTTACCTAAGAAAGAGTATCTAAATTGATATTGAAAATGTAGCATACTGTGTTATTTCTAAGCTTTTTTACATTGTTTCAAAGGTAGAGGCATTGAGAGTAAGCATTAAGTTCATGATATACAATATTTGGTAACCCACAAACTGCTTAAAGCAGTGGTCCCCAACCTTTTTAACACCGTGGACTGGTTAAGGAAGGCGGGGCACCCCCCGCTCATGCGCATGTGCGAAGGGGCGTGGGTGTGCGTGCGTGTGCACACTCGCACGCATGCGCAAAGGTGGGGGGCGCTCGGGGGGCACTCGTGCGCATGCATGAAGGGTGGGGGCACTCGGGGGGACTCATGCGCATGCGCGAAGGGGTGGGGGCACTGGTGCGGGCGCACTTGTGCACATGAGCGAAGGGGCTGTGCGGGGGGAGTGTGGGCGGGGTGGGTGGGAGATCTGTCTCCACGGCCCGGTCCGGCCCAGGCCACGGACTGGCATGGGGTCGCGGACCGGGGGTTGGGGACCCCTGGCTTAAAGGATTCCCAGCATGCTTCCCAGCTGAGTGCTATGTATCTATTTGTTTAGAAGAGAATAAAAATTTGGATGCCATGCTTGTGTTGTGCCTCATGGCACAGTGGTTAAACTGCAGTACTGAAATGAAGACTGCTCACGACATGAGTTTGGTCATGGGGTCAGGTAGCTGGTTTGAGGTTGACTCCACCTTCCATCTTTCTGAGGTTAAATTGAATACTCAGTTCAGGGGGCAGCGACGATGTAGCATGCATAATTAAATTTCAATCCACCCAGAGAGAGCTTTAAGCACTATGGGGTAGTATACAGTGGTGCCTCGACTTACAACCATAATCCGTTCCAGAAGATGGACGTAACTCGAAATGGTCATAAGTCGAAGCATCATTTCCCATTGAAATGCATTGGAACACGATTAATCCGTTCCAGAAGAAAAAATAATACCCCCAAAAAATAAAATAAAAATAAAACACTGCAAGCCCCACAGGAACACGTTGGGGCTGAAAAAACAAACAAACCAAAAATAAACAATGGAGCAAGCCCCGAAGGTGCTGTGGCTTTAAAAAAAAAAACCAAACCAAAAATAAACAACGGAGCAAGCCCCATCGGAAGGTGCTGGGGCAGCAAAAAAAAAATTCACCAAAAAACAAAACAACAACACAGCACAGAAACATAACCCCCCCCAGCCCAAACCCACCCTGCAAAACCCACCCAGAACAGTTTTTAAAAAGCAGAAAGGAGCACCTTACCTTACCAGGCAGTCCCAAGCCTCCTCCAACGCACTCACTCTAACTGTTGGGGTGAAAGAGCTGCAAAGAAGCAGCCTCTTCGCCTACCAACGGTTAGCAAGTTTGAATTCCCTGCCTTTTTTCCCTGCCTTTTTCCGGTTGTAGCTCGAAGCTCCGGCCGCAAGTCGAAGCAAAATTTTGCAGCCGGAGCTGGTTGTAACTCGAAATGGTCGTAAGTTGGGACGTTCGTAAGTCGAGGCACCACTGTATAAGCAGCACACTTTGCTTTGCTTTATGGAAAGATGCTTTAAGTAGGCTATACTAAAATAGCTTAAAAAGAGAAAGTCCTTCAATGGCTTGGTCTTGCATCCTTGAGAATTCATCATTATCTTTTTCTCATAGTTTCCAAAGAGGTATTTTCTCCCCTTTCTAATGATCTTTAAAATTGACAAGAATAATAGCTTGAACACTTCATCTACTTCACAGGTTACTGTAGCATTTAACAGCAAGTCCCATGGACACTTGTCCCAATTTGAGCATCACTGAGAAGTGGCATTTTCTGCCATTACATTATCTGTATTATTTGTGATCCTTCAAAATTATGACAGCCCTTTACGCTAAGCTCTATGAAATGACAACATTGTAAAAATACTTTAATTCTGTATTTTGCTGCTATAGTACAGTACTAATGAGAATTCTGTGCACAGCCACCTGCTTTTAAGAAAATACTGAACTCTGTGTACATGTTTGCATGTTCATGTGCCCATGTGTCTTTTTAAAAATACTGTACACAGGAATAATCACAATGTACAATTACAATACCAGTTTTAAATGACAGGAACAAGAGAGGGACCTTATATCAATCTTCATCACTCTAATGTGATGGAAATTTCAAAATGCGAAAATTTACAGGGAGAAATTGTTTTATGTATTCCTTTTAGCTTCAGACTGTATGATTTTTATTTTGCATGTGTAAATGCACTTTCCTTTCATTTAGTATTGTGGACATGGTATGTGGAATAAATTTCAGTCTGTTGGACTTGTATACTGAATTATGCATAGATTGCAATATTAGTGGAGTAGGTGATAACAAAACTAATTTCCTAAAGGAAGAAAAAAATGTTCTTATGTTATTTCTTATATAATAAAGCATGTTTTATACATTTAAGAGAAGCAGAACAATCCAGTTTCATTAGTGTTAGAAACCCCCCCTTTCCCCCCCCTCACCACTAACCCAGTGCTCTTGCACTTTCTTATTGGTTTTTACTTCCGTTTATGGTAGCACTCATTCAGTCTTTCTCTCGGCTCTGCCCCTGCCCCAAAGCAGCACTGTATCTTCCCCGCCCCATCTTCTAATTGATTGAAGAACTCAAGATCCTGCAGTGGGAGACACAAATGAAGCTACGTAGATGCTCTCGGAGTAGTAAATGTCCAAGGCCTGAAACAGTTTTATCTCTAGTGAAGATTAAGGAAGTCTGCCATGTACTGATAGATGACGTTGCTGCAGTTTACCAGTTTTAATTTTTCAGTCTTAAAAATGAAACAACCTGAAGTGCACACCCCTCTGATCACTGTACCAACTTGCAGGGCTAATTATGGATCTATAATGGAGATGAAAACACAACCAGGCACATATTCTCTTGTTATAGACTTAATGAGATTCTTAAATACCTATAATCCTTAATCTTAGTATTTTGGAAAACTTGGCTCTGGTTAATATTCTGGAAAATATTAATATTTTGGGAAGAAGCCTGAAAATAGGGGCAGAAGAAGCTATCTTACACCAAGTCATATCATTTGTTCATCTAGCCTGCTGTGACTGCTAGGAGTCCTTTATGGTCTTATGCACAGGTCTTTCATATTACTTATTGTCTAATACCTTTTTGGTAGAGATGCCAGGGATTGCATTTGGGACCTTGTACGGGAAAAGCACATACATGCTCAGTCATTGATCTTTGTTCTCCAAACCACTCATCACTCTATAAAAGGAAATGACTTTGTACAAGCAGTTCTTCTAAACCCTCAAGAGTGAGGGACAGGGGAACGCTACATCATGTACAGTCTCTCCAGAGTACCTTGTTTCTTTTATGGACATGCCAGAAAGATCGATTAAGCAGTGATGCTTGACTGCTGTATTACCACTGATGTGAAAGCTGACTGGAGTTGGCTATGTTAAAAAAAAATTGTAGAGAGATTAACATTAATTCAGCCACATGCATACTATTAAGTGTGTTAGAAATTAATTAAAAAACAATGAATTGTGAACCAGGTATAGGAAACCAATCAAGAAAATGTATTCTTCAGCCCACTGAGTACGTATTGGTATACATGCAAAAACATGCATTTGTACTGAAAGTTTCTATTTATAATTGTCAAATGAGTAATTTCTTTTCAGGCTGTTCCCCCCCCCCCCCCCCGTGAATCCTAATTACTTATTGGTACAATGATCCTTGTTGCAATTGAAGCATCTGTTTGAAAAAATAGCTTTATTTCCATAATTTGATCTGCTATGAAAATGGAAATGAGTTTTGTCATGTACTGTTCATAAATCATGACTAGTGCAAAATGTGGCACTGCTGTTAACTATTGTATGTAAATGAACATTGAGTAACTTTATTTTAAAAGTAATGAATACTCAATTTTTAACAGCATTTTCTGTCCTCAAGAGAATACTGAAGAAGCTCTCTTGCTGCTGCTAATTAGTGAGTCTATGGTAAGTGGACCTGCTTTCTATATAAATGGAATTTACATTGTGTGCTGCTACTGTTTGTTTAAGCCAGAATGCTGTTGCTTAATATACAATGCTCAACATGCCTCTGAGCATGTGCAAAATGTATTTCTCTTTTTAGAAAGCGAGTGTAGTGTGCCTTCAGCTGCACATATTTAGAAAGAAAGTCTTTGAGATTTATGACAAAATTCTACATTTGTCTAGATTCTTGTATATCTCTCTCTCTCTCTCTTCATTTATTTATGTTATTTATATGGCGCCTTTCTCTCCATAGGGGTTCCAAAGTTGATCACAACAATTAAAACTAGGTAATAATCACATATTTAAAAACACAATTAAAATACTAAAAAATAACCATTTATCAAAATTAAAAACCATTTAAAAATATTAGCTATTGCTATTAAAAGTGGCTATATCGTTGTTCCAGTGTATTTACCCTGTTTCCCCAAAAATAAGACCTAACCTGAAAATAAGCCCTAGTATGAAACCCCGCCCTCCACCATTGTGCAGCAACCAGAAGATGATGACATGACTGTATTTGAATAAATGTAGATCGTTGTACATGAAAAAAATTAAACATCCCCTGAAAATAAGCCCTAATGTGTTTTTTGGAGCAAAAAGTAATATAAGACCCTGTCTTATTTTCAGGGAAACACGGTATATATAGAGAAAAGAGAAGTATTTTTCTCTTACTATGCAAATCCCAATATTTTCCACTTTTTCCCAACAAAAATAGGTCTTTCCCCATGGAAACAAGTCTTCATAAAAATATTTCTTAATGAATCAGAAATCTATATACAGGCAGAGTTTCTTACATCCACCCATATGCAGAGCTTCATTTGTCCCAGTGTACCACTGAAGTCACAGACACTGAATGGGCGTGCCTCAGTACTTGATTGTCCTGGTGCATAACCCGCATTGTGGGCAAGAAGTTACTGTTATGACAGACTATGGAGAGACAGAATGGTTTTCTATAGGCAAAAGTGTCAGACAAGGGTGTATTTTATCTACTCGTCTGTTTAATCCTTACACAGAACATATATACAGAAAGTCAGTCTAGATTCAGATAAAGGAGGAATGAAAATTGGTGAGAGAAACATCAATAATTTAAGGTATGCATCTTACTGGAAGAAAGCAGTAATGATTTGAAACGACTTTTAGTGAAAGCGAAAGACGAAAGTGCTAAAGCAGAACTGCAGTTGAACACGAAGAAGGGAAAAATTACTACAGAACTACACAACATTAATTTCAACAATGAAGAAACTGAAAGAGTGAAAGATTTTGTATATTTTGGTTCAATCATTAATCCAGGGGAAAACTGATTCATTTGAAATAGAGATAGGCATGAACCACTCTTGAGACTTCCAGGAGCAGAAATAAAGCTCTCTTTTTTCACAACAATGTTTAGTATTTATAAATGGGACGTTGTTTGGTGGGCATGAGGGCTGCAAAAATGCCTCAACCTACGCACTAGGCTCTTCCTGGCCAAGATGGAAGACTTTCTGAAGTGCCAAATCTTGTACTGCATGGCACATAACTTGCCGAATCACTATTGCCACTGGTATTGCCCTCATTGTATATGCGACTGTGCATGTTTTTCAGGCTTTCAAAACATGTCAGAAATGAAATTTTAATCATATTGAAAAGGAATTGTGTTCTTGCTATATGGGTATGTGGGTTGCAAGGCAGCATCTGAGTAGTTATTGTCATAAAAGTATAATGCTTGTGTGTATAATGCTCATCTCATCGAACACATGAAAATCCACCCCTTGGAGACTGATTAGCCATCTTTTACTTACTGAAATCTTTAGAACCTAAAATGTCAAACAGCTATCAGAGGGGGAGAGGGTTTTTTGGAATCTAAAGGGCATGATGCTCTTCAACGTGATCAGAAATCAAAGTTAATTATACACTAATTTGCATCTAAATAACTACAAGGAAATGGGTTTAGACCCATTTGTCTCTATTGCTTTAGAGAAAATCTCTGTAGCATTTTTCCATTTTTCAACAGTCTTTTGTATTAATTTCCTATTTCAGGTACTTATCATAATTATGATACAGCATTTCTAAGGAAGTGCTTATCATCCAAAGCCATAAAACTTTATGTTATGTTCTGACAGCACCACACATGAGACTGTTTTTCTTTTATGTCTGATCTTCTGTTCTTATTCTTGATCTTGCTTTCTAGGCTAATCGTGATGCTGTACTGAGCAGAATACCAGAACACAAAAATGACCGCATCATCAGTTTGCAAAGTGCATCTGTGGTCTACGACTTGCTTACAATTGCCTTAGGAAGAAGAGGTCAATATGAAATGCTGTCAGAGGTAAGTTATGATTGTTGAACAGGAATACCAATGGCTTGATAATATTGTTTGGTTGGTAATACTGTGTTTTCCTGAAAATAAGACAGGGTCTTATATTACTTTTTGCTCCAAAAAACACATTAGGGCTTATTTTCAGGGGATGTTTAATTTTTTTCATGTACAGCAATCTACATTTATTCAAATACAGTCATGTCATCTTCTTCTGGTTGTTGCACAATGGTGGAGGGCGGGGTTTCACTTAACGGGCTTATTTTTGGGGTAGGGCTTACATTACGAGCATCCTGAAAACCCTTACTAGGGGCTTATTTTCAGGTTAGGTCTTATTTTTGGGGAAACGGTATATTAAAAAAATTGATTCAAAATAGCACTATAGTTGAAGATTAAATGTTTTTTGGTGAAGCTACAACTGTTAGTTTTCAAGATTTGAGCAGAAATTAATGGAAAAGACAATATTGCTAGGAAGCGGGGGGGAGGGGGAGAGAACAACCTAACATGAGATATTGTTGGTTTGCAAGATCTGAGCAGAGCTGTTAATGATAGGACATTTTTAAAGTCACTACACATCAGAAGTGACTTGATGGCACATAACACCTTTGGTATTTTTTCCTTAATGGAAAAACAATGGTACAGTAACAGTATGGATGGAACAGGCACCCAAGCTCTGCTAAGATCAAGTAAGACCATCCCCAGCCACAAAACAAAAAATAATAATTTCACAGCTTAAATGAGTGAGCTTCTGAATATTTATTCTCTTTTAAAATAAATTAATTTTAAATATTTTTACACCAGAAATAGAAACTCTTTTTAATGTTTGTTTGGCCAGGAAGGAGTTAAAAAGTTCTCCTGAGAGTAATTTAATTTGCTCATGACTGGCAGGGTCAAAAGTTCAGATCTCCTCCCCCTCCCTTGCAATAATGTTTACATTTAGTTCTGTGGTGATAAGAAAGCCAGAAACTCAGAGGGTTTTTTGCCTCTCAAATGGCTTTTTTGAAAATCAGTATTTCCCCCCCCCCCCCCACCGCAGCCTAGATTCTTTACAAGTAATAACCATTCTCTGTGAAGATAAGCAAATTTGGTATTTTCAATGTATTTGATTTGTTTTAAATCTTCAGATAGAGAATGTTTCCATTCGTGCATGGGGGTAAAATCAGACATCCTCAAGTTTGGCACAGAGTAAGAGCAGACTCTTGTTACATTTGTGGCAAATTTGGTGCTGATCTAGGTTCCAGAGGTCCAGTTTCAAAGTTATAATTATTTTGTTTTGGCATGTTCTCCACACACACACACACACAGTTTTTGAGGCCCTTTTCTATGTGGCTTGAGTTTTTAAAAAAATGTAACTTGGCAGATAAATATCTTTCTGCAAGTTCTATAAATACCAGCAGAATTGCGACTTCTAAAACATGTTACTTTAATAGAGTTCCTGTGCTTTTATTGCTACGATGAGTCATCATGTGTCTGACATTTATTTCGTGGCAACTACTATCCTGATTCAAAATCTCATTTAAGAAGAAATCATTACTGATATATGCAAAACAAAGTTGATTGTTTTCATTGTTGTTCTGTAATTAGGTTCTATAATCAAAATTCTATCTGTGTATGACTGTATCTCTATCTGTATGTGTGAGTATTTTTAAGAACAGAATCCTGAGTAGGAGTTGGTTTCTGCTAAGTATTACTGAGTTTTTTAAAAGTGTAAAATCATATACACGCTTATTTGGAAGTGACTTCCAGTGGGGAATACTTTTGAACGTGCATGTAAATGATTGCACCATTAAGAAGTATTTAAAGAAATTTTAATATAAAAATATTCCAGCTAAGGTACAAAAGAAAATATAAACTGCATCTTAAAAAGTTGATGCTATGAAATACAGTGGTGCCTCGCTAGACGATTGCCTCACAGGACGAGGAAATCGCTAGACGATGCCTTTTTGCGAGCGCTACTGCGCTTCGCAAAACGATGTTTCCCTATTGGGAATTTCGCTAGACGATGAGGTTTCCCCATAGGAGTGCGCCGACTAGTGGTCAAAAGCTGTCAGTGCAGCTGTCAGTGCATTCCTATGGGGACCCTCACTCGCTAGACGAGGTTTCCCTATGGGAAATTTCGCAAGACAACTGCGTTTTCCCTTGGAACGCATTGAAGCGATTTCAATGCATTCCAATGGGAAAACGTGCTTCGCTAGACGATGTTTTCGCTAGACAGCGATCCTCGTGGAACGGATTAACGTCGTCTAGCGAGGCACCACTGTACATAAAGATAGACCAAATTAAAATTAATTTAATTGACTAGAATTCTCAGAGGAGAAGAGAGATGTGTCTGTTGCATACGTCAATAATACTTTGAGTCACCATATTGTTAAACTACTGTGTAAAAACACAGCTGTGGAACACCAGAGGTAATTCTGTTTATGATTGTTTAAGAAGGTTCAGTTAACAAGATGTGCAGGAAATGACTATATAAGATCAGAAAGTACTGATGGTCCCAGTTCTTTCTAGGCTGATCTAAAACATGCATGCAGATTTTTGCTGTGTCAGTGATTCAGTCCTGATTCTTTAGCAGTGCATAATAAAATCACCTGTCTGAGAGCAAGTGCCACTGGATTTGATTAGACCTATATAGACTGTGTAGGAGAATTC
This sequence comes from Intellagama lesueurii, assembly GCA_037013535.1. NCBI lineage: Eukaryota > Metazoa > Chordata > Lepidosauria > Squamata > Agamidae > Intellagama > Intellagama lesueurii. The sequence goes on from JBAJHW010000001.1 coordinate 27,015,956, forward strand.
AGTTGTAAAATGGTACCGTGTTTCCCTGAAAATAAGACAGGGTCTTATATTAATTTTTGCTCCAAAAAACGCATTAGGGCTTATTTTCAGGGGATTTTTTGTTTTTTTTCATGTACAACAATCTACATTTATTCAAATAGAGTCATGTCATCTTCTTCTGGTTGCTGCACAATGGTGGAGGGCGGGGTTTCAATTAACTGGGGCTTATTTTTGGGGTAGGGTTTATATTACGAGCATCCTGAAAAATCATACTAGGGCTTATTTTCAGGTTAGGTCTTATTTTCAGGGAAACAGGATATTACATATTCTGCTTCTTAGTTTTTCCATTGGTTAGCTGACATGATCTTCTCTCTGCTTCCCCTGCTGTATTTCCTTTTCATACGACTTTGCTCCACTACCCCTCTCTTTACCAACTTGTTCCTTTTCTATGATTCATGTTTTGTTAATTTTTTATCTACTTAAATAACCATGAGCCATCAAATCAATTCTGACTTATGGTGACCCTTTTCAGGGTATCCTAGGTAGAGAGTACTCAGAAGTGGTTTACCGTTCCTTTCTTCTGGGGGCATCCTGTGATTGTAGGGCTTGCCCAAGGCCACACAGGCTGGCTCTGCTCACAGGAGGCACTGTGGGGAATCAAACTCCCAACCTCTGGGTCCACTCCCAGATAACTAAACTACTGAGCTATCCAGTAGTTTATCTACTTAATAACAAGTAATTTAAAGTCATTCTGGAATTCTCAAAATACTGCATCTATAAGGTACACCCATTGGCCAAAATCCTTTGGCGTAGCTGTGCAAGTAGTGTTACTTCTGAAGGTGAATTGCCTCAAGTTAAGAAATCACCATGGGTATTATCAGTTACATGTTGAACTACATAATTCACTATGCAACAGCTAATGACTTTGGTGATTTCTTAACTTAAGGCAGTTCACCTCCAAAATTTATGCCACTTGCGTTATGTCAGCATAACCAGGCAAGAGGATTTGGGTCATTGTTTAAAATACACCATATTTGTACAGAAAGCAAACCCAGTATATTGAGATAGAACCATTACTATACTGTAGCATTTGACAAAAACTGAGAAAGTTAATCGAGGTTGTGTTTAAATAAATTCTCCAATTTTGCATTGAAGTATTGAAAATTCTTACTCAGGGATCTCTGTGTGTATTATAGTAGCCTGCTTCCATTGTGTAAGAATATGTTAGAGAAATTACACAATCCATCGAGCTTTGATCTTCTAGTGTATACTTTGCTTTGAAAGGTTGTATTTGTGACTTCAGACCTGCTTCGGAACTCTCTGTTATACTTTCATTGACTTTACCTTTACTTTGCTCTTTTTATAGATGCAGATAAAGGTAGCCTGTGCTTTGTCTGCCTGTTTCGTGATTCAGTACCCTTGATCAGTAGAGCTTTTGATCTAGAGTAAATCAGAGGTCTCAGAAGCCATGCACTTTGTAACCTAATGTGCCTTTTTGACTGCTTCAAAGCAGAACACATACAGAGGGAAAAAAATTAGATCTTTCTAGTCAGTGGAATAATAAGTGTAAGTTTCCTTTAAATGTAAAATTAAAGAGAAGTGGGACTCTATTTGCATTCCTTTGCATTTGGCAAACTTCAATCCCTCTTAATTTTACAGAGTCTTCCCAAACATAAGGAAAAAGAGATGGAGTAGAAAGGATGAGTAGGATATGTTTGGAAAGCTTAGGTTGAGTTGTACTGCAGGGTGGCTCGGTGTTGCAAAAAAGGTTTGCGGATCACACAGTTACCAGGTTTTATATGGAATGCCGGCACAACAGGGCTGGGCTCACATGGCATCCTGTGCAGAAACATTTTGGAAAGTCAAAGAGAGGTGTTGTGCAATGATTACTTTCTTCAACAATGTTCCTTTCTCTTGTGTATACAAACTGCACATTATTCTAGTTGCATTGTCATGTTAGTTAACTTGTCACAGGCCTGAATGACACAGTGCCCAAATCAAGGAGAGGTGCTTTGTAATGCCTTGCTTTCATTACCAGTGTTTCCCTGTGTTTTAGACTATACATTGCAAATGTAAGTTGCAAATTATTTTAATGATGTTGTCTGTGTTCTGGAACAGAAGGAGCAGCAAGGAGGATGCTGTTTTTGCCAGGTGACTGTTGGATGTGTTCATGGTCCTCACATTTGTTGAGGAGGCTACTTTACTACGTCACCTGGGTTGCCTTATAGCATACTTGTACAACATAGTGCCTCCATTTTCCTTCCTGAATATTTTTATTCCCACAGAAGGATTTTTTAAAACCTTTTTTTTACTGCCCTTGCCCGCAAGAACATCCAAGCCCATAAAAATCAGGGATTCAGAAGAAAGAATGCCTACTTCACTCTCATCTGCATTGCATTCATAGATATACAGTGACAGGAGGTAGTGCTACTTTTTCCTCATGTGGCACCTAGAATTTTTTCAGTAGCGTGAATTGCTGGGAACAACTAGCATGCTGTTTCCCACCAAACTAAACCTCTGAGATGGAGCAGAGATAGAGATGGGGAAGGGAGGAAAGAATGAAGGAGGAAACCGGGGCAATAAGTACTAGGATGCAGAGAGCAAAGGAAAAACAAGCAACAGGGATTCCAAGAGATCAGTGGTGGTGGAGAAACAGGCAAGCTTTGTGTGATAGTGCTGACACCAGGTTTTTGTGAGCCCCCATCATGAGTCCTCCTGTGTGTCAGTCTCCTAGTGTTTTAGCATGTATGGCTGTAGAGCCATTGCAGAAGATTATCGTATCCCGAGGAGGTGTAGTGGTGTGTGCCAGTTTTTCTCTATGCCCAAGCTGTATTCCTAAGATTACTTACATAGAGATATTGACTTGCATGTGTAAATCTCCATTTGGTATAAGCCTTTCTTAGCTTGAGTAGAAGCTAAGATCTCTGTCCCATCCTATTATTTTGCAGTTTTTTGTTGTTTTGTTTGTTTGTTTGTTTGTTTGCTTGTTTTACATGTCCTTTCCTTGACCTGACAGATTGTTTATCATGAAGACATGTGGTTATCATTTGGGAAAGGAATTTTTTTATACAGCTGAGCTGGCCAAGGTCAGTGGTATCAGACAGCTGTGTCTGGGATCTCAATGTTTTATCAATTTGCCAATTAGGGAGGACTTGCCTTATCAACGTGCCAACTAGTGGTTACTCTTAAAAGGTTTTGCGAGTTAAGAAAATGTGTGCTCTGATCCTAGCCAGGGGCCAGGTGTTAGCTGCTTTAAAGATATAAAGGGGCCAGGATTTAGGGCAGTTGTTGAGATTTAGCGCAGGCCAGTTTGGAATGAGTAGTGCCGTCCACATGGCTGTGAACCCCACAAGATGTGACGATTTGGAGCAGAATTTCTCCATCACTGTTTCCAAGGGCTCCCAGTGGCTGAAGTGGTTTTAGATCTTTGCTTTATTCTGTTCTTTTCTGCAATATTTCTTTATATTATTCTGTACTCAATTTATTCTGTGCTTCTCTTTCTTCTCTCATAAAGTTTTGTAGCAGTCACTCATTGATGTGGTCATTCTTTCCAAAAGGATCTATTCCCCTTAGCAAGACAATACCCCATTTTCCCTGCATTGTCATAAACATATACACAGTGTGGCGTCCTCAGACATACAGTACAAAGAAATGGGATTGACACTCATTCTTTCATTCACTCTCTCAAACCTGGGACATGGATGAACTTTTGTTACAGTTACAAATAGACAAGATGGCCGACTTTAGCAGGTAGATTGTATAGGTCATCACATAACTGAGGAGGTGCTGGCTTGAGTTTATGGCCTCCGCTTTCTTCCAACGTCTGTACTGCTAAAAGTGCAGAAACTGGGGAAGGCAGGAAAAGAGGTCTGAGTGTAATTTCTGGGAACTCTGCTGCACCATTCAGACCCTTCCAGCGTCTTTGCTGTTAGGACCTGATAATGGTGTAATGGTGCAGAGCAGGGATGGCAACATTGGCAGGCCTGGAAACCCATTTTCACTCTCAGAACCCACCTCAGACCTCACCAGGCCCAGAAGTGGCTACTGCCACACACACACAAAGGAAGGGGGAGGGGGAAGCACAAATGTTATTTCCCTGAAACAGAAACTGCTACTCCTACAGGCCTCCAGTGGCTGAAAAAAAAACAGGTTTTCCAGGGGTTTGCATTGGGGATTCTGGGGTGGGAAAAAAAAATCCTTGGATGGTCACTATGCCCCACAGGCTGCGTTTTGCTCTCCCCCATACAGACAGTGAAGGAGTGCAATCTGTGGGGTGCAGAGAGAGCAGAGTGGGCACTTTATTATCATGGCAAAAGAAAAGGAGAGGTGAACCATAGTGCTGCAGGGAAGGAGAGTGATGGTTTACCATGAAAGAAAATGGAGGGAAAAAGAAATACAAAATATATTAGAAAGACAATGCTGGGTTAAGTATTTGAGAACCTCGCTTTCCGTGGGTTAACAGTGAAATGCAAAACTTCATGAGTTACAGAAATGTAAAAGAAGCTCTCACCTATTTGCATTGAGCACTCTGGCTTGGAATACTATGATGTTTGGAGTTGTTGCTGACTAACTAGTATAGCAGTTTTAAAAAGCAACGTGCTTTATAATCTTCGTCCTGCTTGCTGTGGACAATACTGACCAAAAAAGTATGCACATTGCTTGTTTATATAATTGACAATGGGTATTTTTGTTTGTTTGTTCTTGTTTTAGTGCTTAGAAAGAGCCATGAAGTTTGCCTTTGAAGAATTCCACCTTTGGTATCAATTTGCACTTTCTTTAATGGCTGCAGGAAAAGTAGGTTTATTTGCAGATTTTGGATTGTTTGTGTGACTTTTTAAAATGGATGCTAATGATAATACTGTGGGTTGCAGTCCTGTACATACGGATTTAACATCTGCTAACTGGTACAGGATTACAACTGTAGCTTGATTTATCATCAGAGGACTGAATGCCACATTCCTTGAGTTGTATAAAAACTCAGTCTGGGTAAACTGTAACAGATTTGTTATTGGTCTTGCCACACCATAAAATGTAGCTTAATTGTCCATTTTGCTCACTTTGCTTTTTGCCCTTTTCCTATGAAGTGTGGCTTAAAATTATTTTAACATGTTAAACAACATGCTAGGTGAATCCCAGCCTGAGCTGTGGTTACAGAAAACCAATCACTAGAAGGAATTCCTCAGGTACAGATTGTGTGTTTATCATAGCAGGAGTTTTCCATAGCTTCCCACAATTAAAAAAAAAAACACCTTTGTATGTTCTGTGGTTGGTCTTAAATCCAAAAGCATGTTCTTGTTAAGTGTCTTTTCTCAGACCCTCAGTCACATCTCTGGAATACTAATGTGATTTCAACAGTGATAATAGGTTATCTGTAACATGAAGCTTGTCCTGTGTTGGGTTCTTCTCTTTCAATATAACAAAATGGGTAGAATTGCTGTGCTTAAATTCATTTGTTCCCTCACTAAAATATTTTTCTTTCTATTCCCCTACCTATTCTTGTGGGGGAGGGGGGAGGCAATGTCTTTTCCCCCCAAAGAAAAGAAAAGGAACAAATGCTACACTAGGAAAACAGAGTGATAGTCAAGGAAGTGGTAGTAGGCTGAAAGAAGACTGTGAAGTTATTAATAATCTTTTCTCCATTTTGGGCCAAACCCACTGTTATATCAAATTTTTGCAAAGGAGATTTCATCCCCTACTCCCTACAAGCCTTGCACCACTCAGTAATTGGTTCTGGGGAGTCTCCTAGCCTTGCAGAGACAATTTTCAGGACACACAGTATAGTGTTATAGTGTAGGTAGTGTCTCATATTTCATCTGGATTCTGTTATTCCACCATAAAAGTCCACCTACCAGTTTTGGCCTTGCTTAGCATGTACTGCCTGTTTTTGACTGTGATTTTGTTGCATGTCTTGTGGCAGTTTCTGTGGAATTATACACATCGCATGGGACTTGACACATTTGCTAAGTTCCTTCTGTTGCACAGTAAGCAGTAGTTGTTACTTGGTCTGAAAAATGAGTAGCCTATTTGAAGTTGCTGATCCAATTGAGTAATCAGACCCTTGACACTTCATTTGAAAATTGTCCAGCAGTTGTTTATTACATCTTGGAAGGAGTTAGTAGCGCATTGCAAAATTCTTACTGTAATCTGCTACCCTGGTTGTCTTATCCCGAGACATGTTTTTGTGCAGTCTGCTCGAGCTGTGAAGGTCTTGAAAGAGTGTATTCGATTGAAACCAGATGATCCAACAATCCCACTTCTTGCTGCCAAATTATGTATGGGATCCCTCCACTGGGTAAGTCTCTGAGTCAGTAAAAGTGAATATTTAAAGATACACAAGCAGCTGCTGACTAAATAAACTTTTTCTAAAATTTCTGTGCCATTCACATGTGGGATTCCCAAAAAAACTCAGGTTTCTTGGAGGAGGATGAACTTGGGTTAAATAGGCAACTGATTAAAAATTACAATTGTTATTGGAGAATACTTTTTATAAGTGTTGTTCAGGTTTTGAACTTGCCTGTCGTTACTGTACATGCATAACTCCTTTGTGAAATACATACTTTTTCTCAAACATTGTTATATACAGTGAAGGAATGAGAGTCTGTTTCCTATGTAAGTACAGGATTTTTAAAATTAGACTAATGATATTACAGGATTTTTTTACACCTTCCAATCTCCCCAGCCTTTTGATTGATGGATGGATGGATTGTTAGTTATGTATATTGGCTGAAATCCTATTGTGCACTAGAGTAGGCTGATTAAATCAATTTGATTGATTGGCAGTTTGGTGAGTCAACTCCTCCATAAATGCCATTGATTCAAATAGACCTAATATAGTTGCAACTTACTTTAGCATAGTAAGTAGCAGTTAGAGTAGGTCCATTGGAATTTATGGCACTTACAGAAGAGTTGACTCACCAAGTCCCTATTGATTCAATCGGTCTAGTCCAGTTCACTTAAAATGCTAAGCAACAGTAATTTTTGTAGGTTAGTTAGGCTGTTTTTTGCAAGGCAGAGTTTTTCCGTAGTCGAAAAATTTGAAGATTTCATATACCTGTAACAGATAGTTGAGTCATAATTTACTTTGAACTTGATGGTTCCTTGCCTGTTTGATTGATCTAGTCAGATTTTGGAGCCAGACTGTTTTTCTGTAACTGTTCTACATTCCCATTATATACCATACTATGGGATATATAAGTCAAATCAACAACAATACTGACGTCCTTATCCCCCCCCCCCCCCAACATGAAGTATAGTTAATATATACGTAGTGGAGGCCTCTTTAGCTGTTACACCAAGATTTGGGCCCCATCCTTTAAACGAAGCAACCATATTTTTCTGTCAGTTTTTAAGGTAAAGGTAAAGGTTCCCCTTGACATTTAGTCCAGTCATGTCCGACTCTAGGGCACGGTGTTTCCAAGCCATAGAGCCAGCGTTTTGTCCGAAGACAGTTTCCGTGGTCACGTGGCCAGTGCAACTAGACACGGAACGCCGTTACCTTCCCACTGAGGTGGTACCTATTTATCTACTCGTACTTTTACATGCTTTCGAACTGCTAGGTTGGCAGGAGCTGGGACAAGCGACGGGAGCTCACTCCGTTGCGTGGATTCGATCTTACGACTGCTGGTCTTCTGACCGTGCAGCACAGAGGCTTCTGCGGTTTAACCCGCAGCGCCAACTGGATATCTTGTTTCTGAGGGACTTCAGCTTTGTTCTTCTGATCAGGGTGTTCTTGATGATGGCTGCCTTTTTATCTCTCCATTAAATGCTCCTCTTGTATGATTTATGTTTTAATTTTTTAATTGTATTTTATAACATTTATGTACTTCCAGGGGCAATTTTTGTTTAAAAAAACAAAACCTAGATCTCTCAGCAGTCTGGGCTGATTCTCTTTTGGATTTCTGGCAGACATTAGTCAATATTGAATCACTTCTAGGACAGGGTAACCATCCATTAGACAGGGCAGGTGCATGCTTCTTATCACTAGTTTCATAGAAATCTGCACTTTTGTTTATAGTTAGAAGAAGCAGAACGGTTTGCCAGAATGGTGGTTGATGCAGGAGACAAAACATCAGAGTTCAAAGCCAAAGGTTTTTTAGCCCTGGGACTGACTTACAGCCTACAAGCTACAGATGGTAAGTGGGCTGCATACATTCATTTATAAGGACAGTGTATAATATAGTATCTAGAAACATATCAAACAGTAGAAATAGTGCATATTGGGGTTTTTTGTGCAAGTTTAAAATATTAAATGTGTGTTAGGGAGCCTGTGTTTAAATATCACTAATTAAAATTTTGTTTTTAGCTTCTTTGCGAGGGATACAAGAAGTCCTTCAACGAAAGGCTCTTCTTGCATTTCAGAGGTGAGTGGATGTTAATCTTTTCATTCAGCTGTAGGTAATGAGAAACCTTATGTGTATTTTTAAAAAGGAGATATTTATAAATGATTATGTAATATGGATTTTACATCTGGGAGTCTTTCTTGCACGAGTACAGAACATATTGCATTAACATGTGCTTCATCAAGTAGTGCTGGCAAATCCAGTCTGATTCCTAAGGATTTCCCCTTATTTCATTATTAAAGATACTTTTGTTATCAGCTAGTAGAGAATAACATTTGTTCAACATCTGTTTAAAGAACTGTTCTTTGTCTGAATTCTCATTTTCTCCTTCTAAAAGAAAACACAGCTCTGAATACCAGAGGCTGGTAAAGAATATGCAGTATGGATGCCATTAGATTAGTTTTGCTACAAGCATTATAAACTTGTTCAGGGGCTTTTATCCTCAAAACAGTTGTGGGAAAGTACTCTGACTTCACCATGACACACAGGTGGATCATGAATTTTCACAAGTACTAAGCATGAAGGTTGAAATAACATATTAGCTCTAATAGAGCTGTGCTTTCAGTAACCAAGGATTCTTGAAACTTGGGGTTACATACAGTTCTCACCTAGCTTCTTAGTGATTGAGAAATACCTAATTATCTTTCACCATCCCTGGAAAAAATAAATAAAAAGAGAGCCTTCTCTCACAGTTCTAAACCTGATTAATATAAAACTAAAAGAAAAGAATTATTCTAACAAAAAGAGGAACCAAGAGGAATAATACACAACAATGTAAGGGTTAGGCTAATTACCGAAAAGTATTGGGTCCATTAGTCTCTAAAAATGCTTACAATCAGACCCTCAGGATATCTGATTCTGAGACTTGTAAGTGCTGCAAGATCCATGACTTCATGTACAGTAGATATGTAATCACTTGCTGTCTAGTGGTAAAGCTGGTGGAGGAAGTTGCTGTTGATTTGGTGTCTTTTTAAATAACTCCTATCTGGATGTAGTGACAATAGGGAAGTTCGTGTGTTTCAGAATAAAAGGGAACAAGTTGCTTGTAGCATGTTTATTTTTGTATTGTATAGTATTATCTCTGTAGGAAGTAACAACCTTTTCTTCAGTTATCCATACAGACATAATCTTGTGACCCACTTGGCTGTTGGCCTGTATTACTGTGTTACGTTAAGTTATATTCTTACAACAAGGAAGCTGAATGTTATATTTTTCAGTGCTGGGCAACAGATGACCTGAAAATGTATTGCAAATCTATAATGGTAACTTTTGCTGGGAGGTCATGGATAAATAAAAATGCCTCTTCACTCTTAATTCACCTTTGCTTTTGTATTAGAGCACCCCCAGCAGGGTTCCCTCTAAGGTGTGCAGTTGCGCGAGTCAGCATGACTCTGCCCCTTCCGTGCACGGCTTCTCCTCCTCCACACACCCACAGTGATAGTTTCCAGCTCCTTTGGTTCCAGTTGTGATGGAACCCCACGCGGTGGGGTAGAGTCACGCATGCGGGGGGAGCAGAGTCGTGTGCACGAGAGGCAGAGCCCTGCCCAGTGGGGCTGAACATTCAAGGTAACCTTGACCTCCAGTATTATTATAGTGTTTCTTCCTAATTTTTCAACATCTGCTATTTTAAAAAAAACCTGTGAGTAGGATAATATTTTGAGATAATGCTAGGTAGTTCAAGAATTAGAGCTGACCGGCTCTTCAAGATCAATGCAGAATTCCGCTAGTGTATGAGTTATCTGTGAAATGGAAATGGTGCTGGCTTTGAAAGTAAGGTCTTTTCCAGGGTGCTTCAATACAACTGGCAATAGCAGAGGAAGAGCTACACATTTAAAGTGTACTGAAGCACTGAATGTCTTTAAATGTTTTTCAGGGCACATACATTGTCTCCAACTGATCACCTGGCTGCATTTTACCTAGCTCTGCAGTTTGCCATATCCCGGCAGGTTAGTTTAAACGTTACATGTTTTTATAAGGTGTGTTGATTATGGCAGTTACTAAACAGCTGATTTACCTTTGTTTTCTACCATATGTTAAGGTATCTGTTCAAAAGCTGCACATTAACAGGTGGGCATTTATGTATCTCCTTAGAATACCTCTACAAAATATAAGAATGTATAAAGAATAGCTGTATTGATTAGTGCTCATATTCATTCTTTATCATTCTACTAATACAATGGATCAAGAAACAGAAAGAAAATTTGCAAGTGGCTTTTATCTAGGAACCAAGGGTCTGTCACTAAGAGAGAGAGAGAGAGAGAGAGAGAGAGAGCATGCAAATTACAATCCAGGTGTGTTAAGACTTCATTTCACATTTGTCCTTCTCTGCCCGCCTCCACACCTGATCTACATCTCCAAATGAATTCTAGTGCCATTTTGTTTGTTGCTTATCAGTGTTTACCATTCTGCTGGATGGCTTTCTAAAACTGCATTAGAAACATTGGAAGCTTCCATGCCCGTTGTTGTTGAAGAAAATGTATTAACAGGACAGGAGTAAAGAAAGTATGTGGACCTTCATGGCCATAAATGGCAATGGTGTTCTGATGCACTTATTGCTATGGCAAGTGCTGGAACCACTGAATGGCTCCATCTGCTGTAGAAGTAGTGAGCACCATTCATATTCCTGGTATCACTATTTATAATATCAGGCTCCTCCCCAACTTTGTTCTGGATTTGGAAGCATTCCAAATTCCAGATGATCTCAAAAAGAAGACCTCACTGCTACTGTAGATGAGTGACAAGACCAACCAAATTGTTGACCGTTCAGTAATTAATGTTACATTTATTCAGCTTTATTCAGGCTTCTGGGCTGGATAGTTCAGAGAGCTAGTTACCCGGCTACAGAACCAAAGGTCAGGAGGCCATTTCCTCACTATGCCTTGCCGAAGAGCCATCCTGTGTAGACCATGGTCCCAGAGTGCCCCCAGAAGAAGTGTGTGGTAAACCACTTTTGACTGATCAATACCTAAGAAACACTGGAAATGGCACCATGAGTCAAAATTGACTTGGCAACATGTAATTATTATTCTCATTAGCTGAGCAATGTATGTTACACAAATATATAAGTTTGATTTAATGGAAAGAAAATCTTTTTATGTTGCAAGAATCTTGATTTCTCTTTTCATTTCTTGCTTTTTGAAAATATTGAGCTATTTTCTTTTTCCAAACAAAGATAAAATTTTAAAATTCATTTTAGAAAACTGATTTGAACAGTTTGTAGTAATTCATGCACTTCGGAAGGAAAAAGCAGCTAGATATTTTTGAAAAACAAGAAATATATTCTAGACATACATCCTTAATATTTTACTACATTATTACCTATATGAGCCAAAAACCTCAATTGGATTTTGGCCATTATAGAGAAAGATACATACACACATTGTGTATATGCATATATAAACTGACTGAAATCCAGTTGTAAGTCGCAACTAGAGTAGGCCCATTGAATCAATGGGGATTTGATGTGTCAGCTTTTTAAGTTCCATTGATTCAATGGGCCTAATCTAGTTGCAATTTACAACTGGATTTCAGCCATCTTGCTCTCAGGTAAGTGCTCTTCCTTCTCAATTTTTTCATAATCTGCACATTATAACAAAATTATTCTAGGAAGTACATTTGTGGTAATAACTCCTTTCAGTTTTCTTCCCAAATAGATACCAGAAGCTTTGGGTTATGTTCGTCAAGCTCTACAGCTCCAAGGAGATGATGCCAACTCCTTGCATCTCCTTGCCCTCTTGCTGTCAGCACAGAAACACTACCATGATGCTCTGAATATCATTGATATGGCCTTGAGTGAATACCCAGAAAACTTTATGTGAGTAATTCTTGTCATTTCCTTGCGTCTGGCTGCTCAGTGTTATTGAACTTTTTGTCACTGAATCTTTCTTTCTTTCTTTCTTTCTTTCTTTCTTTCTTTCTTTCTTTCTTTCTTTTTTGCTTCCTTGTTTCCTCCCCCCCTTTGCCTTCCTAATTCAAATCAAATCAAGTATGCTTCTTCTATGCCACCCCATAGCATGCAAAGCACTCTGTGGGCAGCTTACAATTTAGTTATGCAGACTAGATACTCAATTTACTGACAGTGGAAGCCTGAGTGGACCTTGAGCTGGCTACCTGAGCTTGTTAGGATCAAACTCAGGTTGTGAGCAGAATCTTGATTGCAGTGTTGCAGTTTAACCACTGCGTCACAAGGCTTCTATATAATGTCTCCTTTCTAGACATTAATTTATATAGGGCTGATACCAGGGTCCAAGACCCTCTTCCAGGTGCCCTCTACTTGAGACTAGGCTAGTCATTACAAGAGAGACTATATTTTACATGCTGGTGCCTTTTCTGTGTAATGCCTTTTCCAGAGGGGTCTTGTCATCATTGTGTTGAGACTTACTTAGTTTACCATGTATTTTTAAGAACTGGGTTTAATGCTTTTTTTTCTGTTGGATTTACCGTGTGTTTATGTGTTTTCACTGTTTTTATCTTCTTGCTACTGGTTGTATTTTATATGTTGCTTTTACCATTATTTTATGTTTGCATTTTATGTTTTCAGCATGTTATCAATTTACTAATGTGCTGCCCAGAGAATTATATTTATGGTTATTGGGTTGCTTCAAAATAAAATAAATTAATAAATAAAATGCCAGTTAAAATAATAATGAAGTGGTAGTAACCTCGTTCTACTAATTTTATTTTTAAAGGGAATTTCATAATCTCTGCTTGCTGAACTGATGTGTATGTAGCATAATTTATCTTGCCATTTTTGTTCCTCGTATCAGGGTCAATAATAGGGAATAAAGAACTGTATTACCTGAAGTGGAAATAACACATGAGGTGAAAATAACATGCATTGAGGAAAACTTACCATGTAAACTGTTTTTCATGTTGGTCACAAAATGACACTGGTTCCAAATATTTTGTAAAAAGAATTGGTGCTGCATAATGGCAGCTTACATGAGTTGTAAATAGGAAGTCCATGGTTCAAATTTCAGCTTCACAGTGAATTCATTGATTAATGCAGATGACTTTCACACCATCTTTCCCAGTCTGGAGGGTGCCAATGAACACCAGTCTACCTTAAAGAATGCTCTAGTCATTACAAGATAATATATGTGACACACTTTGATTGCTGAGGAAAAAGCTAAACTCGTTGATAGTGTCATTATTAAAATAAGTTAAACACTGAGTTGATTGATACTTTTCCTTTGGTCTACTTGCAAATAAATGATATTTTGACTTGGGAAGTCTGAACTAGATATTTGATTGCAGTGTTAACACTGTACTGGGTGATTGCCACCAAACAGCTACGAAAGAATAGGGAGGGATGCAGTTTTTAGGGAAAAGTCTGGGCAGAAATTCCTTAACATTTTTTCCCCTCATTATTTTCCCCCTGCAATTCTCTCCCCAGCTACACCTCTCCTAGATGGATTTCCCTGACCTCTAGTTGCCATTTTAAAAAGGAAGGGGCAGACTATTGGTGGAGTTACAGTTTCCATTGCCCCTCATAGTTGTGGTAAAGAATGACAGGAGCTGTAGTCTGGAAAAATTGGAAGGCCACAGTTGGCCCACCTCTGACAGAGGAAAATATAGGGAAGTACCAAGGAAAAAATACTCAACTGCTCTTCTGATCTGGAAAATGCTTTCTTCTTTTGCTACCTTGAAGTTGCTTAGGAACCAGGGTTGCAGATACTATGTATTTGTTATCAAAGACCTAGTTTGTCCCCAAGGCCACAGTCTTTTCAGCATGAACTCCTAAACCAAGTTCCTTGTTATATTCTGACAATATGCTACATTTTAAATGTGCCTGTCTTCATTGCGTTTCGGATGCATTAAAAGAAAACTTGCTCAAGAGTAAGTGTTGGCCAGTTAATTAGTGTGTCACATCTTGATTATGTTCTCAAGCTCACTTTGGTCCTTCCAGGTGTTTAGTTCATTTTTCGGAGGTCAGTGATGTCTTATGGCATTTTAAATTGTAACTGAGGGCTTGTCCAGATGAGCCCAGTTCCAAAAACAAATGAACAAATGTGCTAAAGGAGACCAGGACTTCCTGGCATTTGGTTTGTGCTGCACTGGAAAGCCAATTTTTGAAAAATGCTTCAATTTCTCTGCTGCAGCTTTGTCTCTGGAATTTTTTTAAAAATGCTTTAAATGTTTCCAAATGGAAGCCTCTGATGTGGAAATTAACTCTCCGTAGGAAGCACTGGAGAATTAAGTTCTATCTCCCACAATAAAGACTGGTACAAAATGACGAAGGAATAAAAATAAAAACAGAAGGGCAAGGGCAAAAGCACCAATCATATTAGATGAGGCCTTTTATCATCTGGACTAACAGAAATGTTTTCTTAGCTCTCTTAACTTCCTGTATGTGCCTCTCTATCCTCCCATTTGATTGAAGATGGAAGGGAACTGAAAGAGTATGTCTGATACTTGACAGTGAATGCTTGCTTCTTCTCATTTGCAAAAGATGGGCCATCGTCATGTAAAGAAAGCATAGAGTAAATCTGTTGGAGAGCATTTATTGTAGCCTCTGCTGTAATCTTCTTTTGTGGACATGCTATGGTAGATCCAGTTGCAGCATCTATGGCCATTAATAGATATTTATATCCGTGTGAACTAGGTAAACGCCCCACATGATCAGTGTGTAAAATTTCTAAACCTGGCAGTTTTCCTTCAGAAGAAATAGAAAGGTGTGAGGTTTGAGGCATTGTTGGCAGATTAGACATGCTTTTACTCCTTGTTTACAGTCTTATTTTAATTTAGGCCACCAATAAATGCATGCCATCTTTTAAGTGTAAGGTAGAGAATACATCAAGTATTGTCTTTTCTGAAGGACATTTGTATGGATCTTCTCCATCTTCCTTCCATACATGGATAGAGTCACTACTCAAGGAAATAAGTAAAAGTAGTTTGATATACAGGAACTTTTTTTCCCTTCCAGCACTGAATTCTAAGACATAACTGTAGATCTTCTGGTTACACATCTTATGGGTTTTGAAGAAGACCCACCTTTCTCTTGTTAACACAGCCCATGTGTTGAATCAGGGACTTCTGGTGAAGCTTTGTTCCATCTGGACAAGCCCTAAGATTATTTCCACATATGCAGATTGAGCATATACTAAGCTTGAACATACAGACAAAGTTCACTTCTTCACCTTCAGACCTCTCAAAATAGAAAGCCAAAACCATAAAATAATACCAGTGAGGAGAGGGGTTATTTCTTCCCACCCCCAGATATTGACCCATTGATCTGAGGAATATATACTGTACATTAGTTATGAAAACACATCTCGTGTTGCTTCCCCAGCAAAAAGAGGTGCTTGGCAAGTTTTATTGTGGGACTATCCAAAACAATTGGAGTCATTCTGAAATCACAAATGCATCTGAACAAATCCCTGAACTTCAGAAATCATTAAAATATGAAGAAGTCAAAAAATGTAAAGAAAGCCAATAGAATAATTGGTTGCAAGTCTGCTGTGGGACAAAACCTCTTATTGGAGGTTTTGTCCCAGTCAGAGGTCATATTCTTTGAGTAGTGGTGCAAACAGCCTTTATGTAATAAAAAGTTTGTTGTATAGATGGACCACTCCCAGAAATGCTGGCTAGCACAGTTAGTAGCAAAGGCTTCTGAAAGTTTTAGTCCAAGAACATCTGGGGGCCGAAGTTTGGGAACCACTGATGTAGCAGCCATAAAACTAACTAGTTTTTATTTTTCACAAGCTTTCATGTGTCCAAGCACACTTCTTCAGGTGAATAGGGTGGTTTTATACTTCCCCCAGAGACATAGCCACTCTATTATTCATCTGAAGAAGAATGCAAGGACACACAAAAAGGTCTGGGAGTCAAAATTCTGGTCCTAAGATCTGCCAAAGGCTACATGGGCCACCAAACATGGGAGCAGATTTACAGAACAAAACCAGAAGTCTCTAGAAGTCCACTTCCAGTATTGATACAAAAATGTTTTTATGCTAAGGTGCTTCAGGGCTCCCCTGCCCTATTTCTGCTCCTGCGAATTTTCAACAATAGTAATTCAGCCTTTTTTGCTAGAGAAGCTTCTTTTTGGCAGGAGTTGTAGAGTCTTATGGATGTGGCCACAGAAACAACCTTGTGCCACATGCAGTTTCCAGGCTTTACTCAAGGGTCTCAGTCCTTAATAATGGGAAATTTTTGTATACTTGATCACTTTGAACACCTGTTAGACAGTTGAACTGCATTTTTGATATAATGATTGATAACCATACACTGTATGTGTATGGTGGTCTAATACACTGTAATAGAATTTAAGCCAGTTGACAGAGGCATAAATGACAGAGGTCGTGGGGTCACACTGAGCACTCACTATGACAGGAGTACTACCTAAAAATCCCCAGAGAGTTAGTTCTCTTTCATCCAATTTTTTTTTCCAATTTACAGCACAAAATCTTCAATTAAAAAAACACCTGTTCAGTAAGCAAAATAAACTGTTGCATTATTCAAGGATACTTTCTTCAGGGCTTTAATTGTTCTCTTTTCACTGCTTATAAAGCTTAAGAGGAAATTTGTCAGACAAGGTCTTTAAAAGTAGAATGCACAAATATGTTTAGATTTGGTTCCACTTTCAGAAAGTACTTTAAAAAATTGTGTTGGCACTCATTTGCTTTTGAGAAACAGAATGTCTGGCTCCATAGTCTTTAGAACAAGGATTTGCAATATATTTTCAGGGAAACCTTTTCTGTAATTACTCGTATATAGAGAAACTTCATCGCATACATGTGTCACATACCTCCTAGCCATTGCTGACTAATTGGGGGAGCCTTAACCAGGCTTCAGGGGGCTTATTGTTACTCTGCCTGAACTGAGGCTGTGCTCTGGGACACTGTGCGAAGGAGCGGGCACGCGCACACGCGAAGGGTGGGGGGTTGCTCAGGGGATACTCGCGCACACTCGCGAAGGGGTGGGGGCACTCGCACGCACTCGCGCGCATACGCAAACGGGCTGTGCGGGGGGCGGGAGTGCGTGCGGGGGGGTGGGAGATCCATCTCTGCGGCCTGGTCTGGCCCAGACCACAGACCGGCACCAGGCCGTGGACCGGGGGTTGGAGACCCCAGGTTTAAGACAGGAATAACATTTATTCTTAACAACATGATTGCCATTTAATTTGTCTGTGTGTTTTGCAATTGCCGTAGTAGTAAAAATCACACTCAACCATATTATTAATTTTCAGTTAGTGGAATCATATTTTGCGTGTTTACTTGCCAACAGTGCTACTGCTGTTTTAATATACTTGAAGTGTAAATGATAAATATAATGACTAAAGGGTTGTAAACATATAAATGTGCTAATGGGGGGGGGGGGAATACACTTTTTGTTTCTATCATGATTGTGTCCAGATTCTGTTACAGAGTGTTTAGTGGGAAATGAGATATAGGCCTTATGACCACATCCTGTGTTGTCTGTTGTAGCTCCCAGTTGCTGGAGCACATTAAGAGTGTTGGGAAAGCTTTCTCTTTGGAAGAATCATCTGCTGTTAGCCAGATAAATGCATACTGTATGCTGAAACAGTTCTCTGTATCCACCTTTCTACAAACAGAAAAGAGAACATTAATATACGTCATACACAGGCTATTTATGATAGTTTTATCCTCTACATTTGTTTTTTTTTACACATGTGATAGGAATGGCATAAATCTTTTCCCCCTTAATGTATGCCTATAGGTCTTTTACTGTTCCTTGAGTATGATTTTTAATCATCTCATCTCATCAGCGCTGTACTTTGAATCAGGTGATTGCTCAGCAAAATAAGAGCAAGTCTGTCTCCAGATTAAATGCTCACTAAAAGAGGAAGAGTTTCATAGAATCATAGAAAACTGAAGCTGGAAGGGGCCTACAAGGCCATCAAGTCCAACCCCCTGCTCAATGCAGGAATACAATCAAAGTGTATCTGCCAGGTGATTATCTAAGTTTTTCTTGAATGCCTCCAGTGTTGGAACACTCACCAACTCCCGAGGTAACTGGTTCCACTGTTGTACTGCTCTTAACAGTTAGGAAGTTTTTCCTGATATTCAGCCGAAATCTGGCTTCCTTTAACTTGAGCCCATTGTTGTGTGTCCTGCACTCTGGGATGATCGAGAACAGATCTTGCCCCTCCTCTGTATGACAGCCTTTCAAATATTTGAAAAGTGCTATCATATCACCCCTCAGTCTTCTTTTCTAAAGGCTAAACATGCCCAGGTTTTTCAGCCTTTCCTCATAAGGCTTGGTTTCCAGCCCCCTGATCATCCTTGTCGCCTTCCTCTGAACTTGTTCCAATTTGTTAGCATCCTTCTTGAAGTGTGGTGTCCAGAACTGGACACAATACTCGAGGTGAGGCCTAACCAGTGCTGAATAGAGGGGGACTAGCACCTTGCAGGATTTGGAAACTATACTTCTATTAATGCAGCCTAAAATAGTATTTGCCCTTTTTGTAGCCACATCACACTGTTGGCTCATATTTAGCTTGTGATGTACGACAATTCCAAGATCCTTCTCGCTCGTAGTTTTGTGGAGCCAGGTATCCTCCATCTTGTTACTGTGCAATTGGTTTCTTTTTCTGAGGTGCAGTGCTTTGCACTTATCCCTATCCTATTAACTCTGTAATAGTGATCTTTAATACTATAACAGTGTAACTTTTTTAGCTGATGTAACAGTGCCCTAAGAAATTCTCATTCCCTCTATCGAAAGAACAATGCAGACATTCAATATTACTCGTTACATGGAGGCATGAAGATGGAACTGTGTTTCCTGGTGTATTATAATTCTTTAATTTCTTGTTTTCTGTCTCAGATTGCTCTTTTCAAAAGTCAAATTGGAATCCCTCTGCAGGGGCCCAGATGAGGCACTCCTTACCTGTAAACACATGTTGCAGATCTGGAAATCCTGTTACAACCTAACTAATCCCAGGTAAGACAATATGGGACCAACAATGTACATTGCAAACCTGATTAATGCAAAAAAAAAAAAAAGTCATGTAAACATAGTTGGTTTCTGGCAAATAATGTTAGTCTAGTTTATATTTAGTATGAGTTTTAAAAACACTTCTTTTTCCGTCTGGGGTATGATGTAGGTGAGCAGGGGTATCATATGCATGACCTAATTTCTATATTTTAAGATATAAAATCTGAACTATTCAGAACTGACTAAAGTCTTAATGTTTACTGCCAAAGCTGATCTGTTCAGTTAGAGTAGCTGTAGGAAAAAAACACAAAAGTTGTCTTCAGTACTTGGGAAGACGGTGAAAACTCTCTGCGGGGTAGATGTTAGCTTCATAATCAGAAGCAGTGTTTCCTTTAGAGGTAAAAGATGTTTATATTATATTTTACTCTGATGTAGCAAGTTGCAAATGTGGTGATTGGAAGCTAATCATTGTATAGTAGGACTGCCCTATCTGTGGGATCAGTATCTAATGATTCACTTATCCACTGTCTGAAAATCCTAAATAGCTCCCCCCGCCCCCCAGAAATACCTATTTATATGTATTTCCAGGTGTATTAAGCAGAACTGGCTGCTAGAGGAAACCAGAGACCTTGCAATGTATAGCATTCCATACTTCTGCGTTTTTCAGCATCTGAGGTGGGGGGACACTTGGAACTGATCCCCTGCGGATACTATGTTCCTGCTGTATTTCCTTTGCAAGTTAATTTCACAGACGTGACGGAGTGTACCTCTGTGGTGGATCATGTTTTATTTATGAAGATGGTATCTCATATAGTTTGGCCCTGCAATATTGATGGGGCAGTGTGAAACCTATGGAGGTCATGCACTGTCCTCCTGACCCAGTTTTGGAGCCCTTGGAACTTCCAACCTCATCCAATTTTTTTAAAAAAAGCAAAGAAGGAAGACTCTCCTGGAGACCTATGTTCAGGAGCGCCTCTCCTTAATGTCATCTGCCTAACCCACAAGATCATCCCAGTTGAGGCTGCTCCGGGTGGCCACCCCAAGGGAGGCCCATAAATCCTCTACAAAAGGTAGGGCCTTCTTCGCGGTGGGTCCAACTTTATGGAACCAACTTCAGGAGGAGCTCCACCTAGCCCCCTCCCTGTGTATTTTTAAAAAGCAATTAAAGACATTGCTTTTCAGGGAGGCTTTCCACACCGACCCCAGGTGACCACCTTCCACTCTTTTTCTTTCCCCTCCTCTTCTTCTCTCCCCGCTTTGCCTCCATCCACTTTGGGAATTAGTCGGTCCCATCTGTTTTTTTAGGGTTATTGTTGCTGGTTTTAATGTTTCCATTTTTATTTTTTTTCCTATTATATGTGTTGTAACCCTCCCAGAGTAGTGCTGTGACACTAATGAGAGCAGTATAATAAATAAATAAATAAATATCTCCCCAAAATTAGTTTTATGAAACTGAAAGTATATCTGGTTTTGTTGGAAGAACAGTTAACAGGTGAAAGCTTGTCCAGCCTGTGTCTAAAGTATAAGTGAAATAAATTTTGTACCACAATCCTTTGCTAGTCAGAAACACCTTTACTATTACTTCAGTACAAATAAATGGAGATTCTAACTGGCTTTAGTTAAAAGACTATAGAATCAAAAGTTTAATCAAGCTTTTCTTGGCAATATGAGAGTTTCAATAATGGAAGATCTTCTTTTGGTGCTACCTATATTTATCCTGACTTCCAATCAAGTATGTTTTTTAAAATTCCTAAAGCTCAGATTGCATACACATGTAAACTGAAGGGTTCCTGTGAATTTATGGTTTAAAAGGAAGTGCAAAGATAGAGCAAGACTGCACCATAGCATTTCAGAATAGTAATCCATCCCATGAGACACAATCAGCAACAAGTTACTCCATGTAGTGTATCACATTTCTCTTTTCAAATTCTCTGAGAGCTATTCTGTAATAGTTCTTGTCCTGCTGGGAGTTAACCGCCTTCATGTGGTGCTGTCTTGATGTCAGCTGAGATCTGCCTTGCAGTTAATGTTTGCACATACATCTTCCTCAACAGGAGTACTGTTAGCAGCCTTGCTAGATGTCACTCACAGCTAGCCATAATTCCTTTGATTGACTAATACAATTGATAAGTCACTAAGGAATTTTAGACCATTTAGACTTTAGTATATAAACCCTAGTGTTGCATACAGAACCCTTGAGCTTACAGTCAAAGTCTTCAGAAGGAGCTTGGGGAAAACAGAGGCACTTCTTTGAATGCTGAATCATTTTTCTCCCACAGTCACTTCTACCCCAACGAGTGGTCCTTCCACGAGTTGAAGTGATTTCACCATTATTAAATCATGTCATACCGTTATTAACCCAGGTTAAAATTAAGTGGGGAGGAAGAAGCTCAGGGACCACACATGCTTCCAGGTGAAGCTATAGTTGTGGAATTTTATGGGGGGTGCTGATTATGTTTTCTACATGTAATCTTTCAATATATTCCAGAATTAACGACAACAAAAGCAACAGTAACAACATATTTTCAGTCTTCAGTTATCTCACATTTTATATATAACTTTTAGTTACGAGAAAATACTTACAGGAGTATGTTTTAAATTAAGCACTCCAATTTATTATTATTTTTAAGTGAGATTTCCAAAAGTGTAAAATACAATCCTCTAATTACTGGTACATCCCTAAAAGAAAATGTTTATTTCAACCATACTTAAGCCTATAATGTATGTCTTCATTAAGTTAAAAGTGGTTTGGAGTCATTGCTCAAAGGTGGAGTTTACTGATAGTATCACAAGGCTCTCAAGCAGCACTTTTTCATCTTGAGACACGTTTTGAACCTATTTCCCTCTTCTGTTGTTGGTGAAACGCTCTGCTTATCTGAATTTCCAGAGTGCTGATCAGAATTTCCGGAATGCTGATTTGAGTGCCATGCTAGCAGTTTTATTTTACACTTAATTTCAGCCTGCTATCTGTGTGCACACAACTGCAGTAATATGTTTCTACCATCAGCATTTGTACTTAATGTTGGAACAGGACTGATTCATGTTCTGTCATCCCTTTACCGATGAGCATTACGGAGTCATACCTAAAATTTATTTTTTGTAATGATTATACTGGGCAGTGATGTGAATGTTTGACTTGTTCTGTAGTAGTAAAGTTATATTTGATGTTAGAAGGGAACATATATAGTTTTTGAATGGCATAATGGGATAACTGTCTTGTTAGCTCTCTGTTTCTACTAGTTTGGATGTAATTGTTACTATAGTTCTTTTTTTAATTCAACCCTAAATTTTTGACAGATCCCTTCAGAAAAGCTTCAGGAACTCAGTTATTAGAAATCAAGCAACATTTAATGCCTTAACTATGACAGCAATAAAGGAGATTTGCACACATATAAGGAATTGGTTTTGCTGGATTATGTGTATAAAGTAGTCATGATGATGTCTGTTTGTCCAGTGCTGAGATGTTTTTGTGCATATGTATTCCTATGAAGTGGATTTGCAAAAATGATTTTTTTAAAATCAAATCTTAAAAAGAAGCCTACCCATAAATATACCAGAATAATGCAGAGTGAAGAAAACAAATATAGTTTGTGCATTACTTAAATAAATTCTAGAGACAGTGGTCCAGTATAGGCAGGCAGTGCTTTCCCTCTTCTTTCTCAGTCCAAAGTAAGATATTGGAGCTTCTTCCTCTTTAATGCAGATCAGATGTCCCTGTTATATCTGAATTTGAAGAGCTATGCTTTGCTTGAACTCAGCCTGGATCAGATCTTATTTTCAGATCAGAGAATATCAATTTTCTCCAGATATTGTATCTTTAACTGCTTTTTCCAGGCAGTTATTGGAATGGCAGACCCCAGTATGATGCATGTACAAGCACATCAACGTGTTTCTGAGATTCCTATTCCTAAACTCTATCCACAGACTGTTAAAAAAATCAGCCTCTATAGAACATGGTTGATGTGGTGCCATCTGAGTCCATAGAAGCTATTTTGTGACTGACTATGTTCCCGACCAACTATTTGGTGACTTTTCCAAAACACTTGCTTAAAAATACCTTGTGTGCGCACAGATCCAGAAAGGTTACAGAGCCTTCCTGCAAAAGTAATTAAACAGTTCTCAAGGATTATCTAGGTAATGAACATATCTCTATTTGTGGATCTCAACCTGTACTGCTTACTACTTGAGAAGATTTGAGAATATGACCTGCCACACATCGCTGGAGGTTTTCAAGAAAAGATTGGACAGACATCTGTCTGGGATGGTATGAGGTTCGGGATGGTATGAAGTCTCCTGCCTTGGGCAGGGGGTTGGACTAGAAGACCTCCAAGGTCCCTTCCAACCCTACGACGATTCTATGATTCTATAATTATGTGCCATCAAGTCAATCTGGCACCAGGATACTATTTCTAGGATTTCCTAGGTACAGAGTAATATTCTGGGTGTGCTTTGGGACCATGTGGCTTATCCAAGACATAGAGTCTGACTCTTCTCTTACTAGGCACAGTGAAGTATCAAATTTTTAAGCCTTAGCTCTGCAGTGCTTCAGCTTACTGAGCTATCCAACCACCTGACCTGCCACATACTTTGAGTGTATTATTGCTACTGCCACCATGTAGCTCTGAGCTACTGCTCTTAAGG
This sequence comes from Intellagama lesueurii, assembly GCA_037013535.1. Lineage (NCBI taxonomy): Eukaryota > Metazoa > Chordata > Lepidosauria > Squamata > Agamidae > Intellagama > Intellagama lesueurii. Next base: position 27,039,811 of record JBAJHW010000001.1, read on the forward strand.
GGAGATTGTGAACATTGATGCCCTGCTGAGAATGAGTAGACTGAGTCAGTCACTTTCAGCTGAGTGCAGAATCCCTGTTTTGTTCTTATCACAGTTCTGTCTACCCATATTTACAGTGGAGTACATACATAAATGGGTGCCTAATAAGTAATATCATGTTCCTGAAGACCACTACAAAATCAGGGTGACCACTGATTAATTCCATAATACTGCTATATGGGGTATCCAGCTAGAAGCCACTGGAACCAAGCAACTAAATCTTTGAAAAGCCTACATCACCTCATTTCCTCCTTACAGATGTTTGTACAACATCACTCACGTATCAAGGAAGTAATTAACTGAGCATTTTCCAGGAAGTGTGTGCTGACTGATATAATAGTTATTGCTTGATAAAATGGACTGGGGCGTCTGTTTCCTGTGGATTATTTTTTACTGTATCGTTACATATAAATTAGCAATCCAGCAATTTTGACTTGCAGAATCTTCCACGCCATTTTCACAGCAGTTGAACAAAGGGGGGGGGGGATTTCCTTCTTTATACAGAATATGCTACTCTAAAACTTATTTCAAAGGTTCACTGAAAGGAAATTGCCATGAGTTCTTTCTGATTCAAAACTGGCATTTTACAGATGATATCAGATGTGAAAAATCAGAATTTCCTCCAGTCTTGCATAATTTTACAGCAATCAGATGTTTTGTGAACAGTTTCAGTGCTGCTGCAACCAGAGCCATAAAGCAGCATTATCTTTGTGACAGAAAAAGGATCTTGTGAAAAATGATAGTTAAGGAGTATCAAAAACAAAATCATGCAACATCCATATTAAAATTGACTTTCCTAAAATCCATCATACACATGCAGCTACACTCTGATTTTGTTTCCTTTGAAATCGAGAATTCAAGTAGAACATGGTCACTTTCCCTCAGAGTTCCCTTTACTGCCCCTTCTTCCACCAAATCATTTCTATTGGTTAGAATTAAGTCAAAGAGAGCTAGTTTCTTCTTCGACTTTTTTTAAAATGAGAAAATTACCAGCCGGACAAGCCAGGAATTTCTTGGAAGGATCATATTTGACAGAATTTACCACCCAGTAGATATCAGGATCATTAAACCCCAACCCTGCTGCTACATGGTATCTCTTTGAAATTCTCACCATTTGTTTTTCAAAGATTTCATCCGCATCTCCTCCTTGATTGTGTGGTTGGTAGTAAACTCCCACTACAGTGGTGCCTTGACTTACGAACTTAATCCATCCCAGAAGATGTTCGTAAGTCAAAACGTCCGTAAATCAAATCAGCATTTCCCATAGGAATGCATTGAAAACTGATTAATCCGTTCCGGCTGTTTTTTGTTCTTATGTCGAGGCGCCGTTTGTAAGTCAAAGCATTAGTTCCCATAGGAACTAATGCAAAACCGGTTAATCCGTCCTCTACCACTAGGGGGAGAAATTTTTTTAAAAAACCTAAGATGACTTAGGTTAAAAAAAAGGGCAGGAAAGGAGGGAGGGAGGGAACGAACACCTTTTAAACAGAACACCTTTAAAACCAAGCAGCTTTAAACCAAACCAAGCACCTTTTAAACCAACTTTTACATTTTAAAATTACAGTACCAGGCAGTACCAGGCAGTCCAAAGTCCATTTCCCGCTTTCCCCGCGGTTTTTTTTTTGTTCATAAGTCAAAGCTCCGTTCGCAAGTCAAAGCAAACTTTTGCGAACGGAGCTGTTCGTAAGTCAAAATGTTCATACGTCGGGGCGTTCGTAAGTCAAGGCACCACTGTACCATGTTCTTTTTGTTTTTCACTCCACTTATTCATTCATTCAGAACCTTTATTAGGCATATACAGAATATCAATTTAACATATACGTCAAAATTAGAATTAGGCAAAATATAAATAAGCTCTGCGTTCCTTTATATAATGTTCCTGAGTAGTCCGCAGTTATACGTGCTTGTCTGTTTGATCAATTAACTCCCTGGTTGCTCAGTCGTGAGTTTGTACCTTGTAGTATGTTGGCTCATCAGATTTTGCTCTTTTCCTCGTTAGGACGGCGTTAAGAAAGAGCGCCACCTTAGTGATAGTCTCCATGTTCGTAGACGACAACAGATAGAACAAAATGTTATTCGGGCTAACTCCTGGGGGTCCCATGACTAATGGAGTAATATAATTTGCCCTCAGGTCCTTGTAACTGGGGCAGCTACATATTAGGTGCTCCAGGGTTTCGGGGGTATTCCTAGTACAGTCTCGGCACCAGTTTGAGCTTACATTGTGAGAAAATGAAGCAGCCAGCTCTTGTGTTGGCATGACGTTGCATCTTGCTAAAGTAAAGGCACGTCGCAGCTGGGGATTTTCCAGGAGAGCTAAGTACCTGGGCATCTGTCCAATTGTAAACGGTAGTTCGAAAAAAAGAGGAGAGCGTGTTCTAATGGCGTGAGCGTGTTCATCCACCTACATTCCAAGAAAGCAACCTCAAACTGGGTTGGGGGGATGCAATGTCAGGGATGGGAATGGTAAGTCAATCCGAGATAACTGAACAGTCCGGGTGTACATTAGAACTCCACTTATAATAATCTAGATGCTTTCGAAGGAACAACCAAGCTCATCCTCCTGTATTTCTGTGCAGGAATATATATTTTTCACATATACCGTGACTCCACCTCCCTTTCTATTCTGTCTGTTTGGAACAATTGACATCTTTCTATTGATGTATTCAAGTCACGGAAGTCATCCCAATAAATTTCAGTTATTGCTATCAAGTCATATTTACCCTCCTGAGCTAAGATTTCCAGTTATTCTTGTTTGTTTCCCATAGTCATGGCATTTGTATTGGAGTGTGTGTGATTTGTGGCCTGCTTTCCTTCCTACATTTTTATGAAGTTTATTGGGCCGCCCGCATTAGAGCTGCTCAGTCTGCTCCTCTTACTATGCATAAGCCTTCATCTGTCTTTATCTCTGAGCTTGCGTCTCCCAACCCCACTCTTATGGTTGTGTAATCTTGGGGACCATACGACCATTTTCTAGTCCTTTCTGACTTCTACAGATGTTTCTATGATGTTGGCATTGAGTTTAATGTTTTAAGATTTTGTCTTGCCTTGTACAAGGTCTTGGCTATGTCTGTATGTTTTGTAAATGTAAATAAATCCATATTAATGAATTTAACAGCCAAATTCTATTGGGTCTAATCAAACCTTGATTCATAAATGCCATCAGTGGTATGATAGCCACGTTGTTCTGGTTCCATTTAAAAGTCACCATCAACGGAGTGGGAATAACAGCTTGATAACTTTGCATTCTATACTTCTACATATGTGCAAACACTGGACCCTGTATGGTCATGTGTGAGGTTCAAATCTTCTGAAGTACTTAGAAAATTAGTGTGAAAATACTTCAGTCACTGTAAAATATTCCATTTCTGGTGGGATGTTTGACTTCTATCTGTCCTGTTAGTACATAATATATATTAAATATATAAATATATATATATAAATAAACATAGATCAGGGCTATATAAATATATTTGTTAGGAGCTATGGTGTAACTGAACCATCAGCATTTATTATTTAAAGTTTTAAATAACTTGTTCCTTGTATTGTTTCCTGCAGTGATTCTGGACGGGGCAGCAGTTTGTTAGATAGAGCCATTGCTGACAGGAGACAGCTTAATACAATTACTTTGCCAGACTTCAGTGATCCTGAAACAGGTGAGGATTCGTGCCTACAACAATAAAGTGTTAGACACAAAATGCATTTCTTTTAGATGTGAGAATCTTATCTAGTCAGAGTGTTTGAGGTAGGGCGTGAACAGTTTCACTGTAATTCAGTTTTTAAAGCACACTTCTACGGGAAGCATCTCACTTGTAGTCTGCAATTTGTATATTCATTAACCTTTCCTCATCCTTTATTATAAAATTTCTGTCGCTAGCTAGCTATGCAAAATTTCTGCACTGTTTGTTTTGGGAAGCCACATAAGCTAAGTAGGAAGTAAGGAAAAGTATATTTCTGGGTCAGCACCATTTTACCTCTTAATAAGTACTCAGCAGGATGAGAATCTAACCTAGCTTTTTCATGAGGTGTCTGCTATACATATCCAATATGTATGGCAGTTCTGATGTTACAAATCGGTGGTACCCAGTCTTGAGTCCCTAGATATTGTTGTATTGGATTTCCAAGAGGCCCTGAACACGGTCAGCACTGATTTCGACTTTTGGAACTTGAAGCCTGAAGTATCTGTGGACCCACATTTGAGAACAGCTGTTGAAAGTGAACAACTTCAGACACTGTGTAATACTTGAGAGATGCTTTCTGTCCATTCATGTTCTCTTTCTCCTTACCTGATGAAAATTTCTTACCACTGTAGAGTTCTTGTTCTATAAATCTGTATTTGTCGATACAGATTTGTTACTTCCCATTGTACAAACTTGTGTCATTTGATTTTTCAGAATTCCTGCACATTTCTTATGGTTGGTCCAGCAAAATATTTCCAACAGTTCCTTGCTTCAGTGAAGTGACCATCTAATTGTCTTGATTTATTTTCCTCGTCATTTGACATAGAAACAAACAGCTTATCCACAGTAATAGAAATGCACTCACACCCGTGTGCGCACACACAGATACAGTACATATACACACACACTTCTGTATGTATACCAACATATGTGTGATGACATTTATACAAATAGAGCAGCTGCAGGGATCTACTGCACATCTTACGCTTTTCACTGTTTTGTGTTTGATGTAAATAATCATACATGCTGAGGACCCAAAGATGGCAATCCAGATAACAGTGTGAAATGTATACCTAAAATATAAAATATGAATGTGAAAATAGATGCTTGGGATCCATTTGTATTACCTAGGTGATTGCAAACTATTTTTAATAAGGTTTTAAAAAATGAACTGCCCATATTATTTAGATAAGACAAAAATAAGTCTTTATCTAAATAATATTCAATAATATATACTTTATATTTTTGCAAAAATAAGGCTGCTGTTCTATAGGCAAATCTGGTGTTAAGCTTTTCTGGATTGTATAGGGAGTCTGAGCCAACCAGATAGCATTGTACTGTCAGAAACAATTGGTTACTCCCTTATTGCCATCTTTTTTTCTCTGGAATATAAATTATGTTATATCTTCATAGACACATATTGTTGGGCCTTACTGGCAAAAAAGTTCTTTTTTCTTTTCAAAGATAAAATGTGGAAAGAAATGAAATCTAAGGTGCATTGTTTTACATGAAAATAGTTAACATTTATAAAAGACCACTATTTTGTCTTTCCCTTCTCTTTTCTTTTTCTAACCAATCACGTGGCAGTAGTTTATGCTCAATCTAATAGGAGAATTGTTATATAAATAAGTTAATGTTAAGCAAACTTCAATACTAATTCTTTCTATAGTCAGTAATGCCTTTATGCAGTGGGTGTATCCAGATCACAAGGCCAAAAGAGTTGGACTATTCAATAAGTATTTATATTAGAGATGGGGGTATTCGTATACGAATATCTCCACGCAGCTGGAGTTAACAAGGGTCCGGCCCCTAGGGCTGGACCGTCCATTCGCATGTCCGGCAGCGACAGTGGCCCCTCTCTTCCTTCCAATCGCTCCGGAGCGCTGCTCAGCTAGCCACTCAGCAGCCTTGCAAGAAAACTCGTCCTCCCTTCCTCTGCCAGGAGTGGCTAGCCGACTGGGAAGAGAGCGTCGCTCCGGGAGCAATTGGAAGGATGAGTGGGGCTGACGGCAGAGATGTGAGTGGACCGTCCGGTCCCAAGGGCTGGACCCTCGTTAACTCCAGCTGTGCAGGGATATTCATATATGAATACCCCCATCTCTAATTTATATTGGTACAAGACTGTTCAGGACTGGAAAATTGCATTGTTATTCTTTTTTAATTGATTCAGATGGAAATCAATTCTAAATTTTGAGTATTCAGAATTGAAGTATAGAATGTGGTGTATCTTTTTTTGTTAATGATTATATTAAAAAAGCTATGTCTGTCATGTATACACTTCAAGAAACAACCATAATTAAAATACGGGAATGTAGATACTTCTGTGCATTTGAGTCTAAGTACAATTGAGTAAAACAGACTATGACAAAAGAGGTGTATTTTAATGCTTCCGGTCAGTGATAGAAGATGCTGAGGTGCTCTGTGGGGAGCTTCATTTTTTTCCTTTTTCAGTCTGCAGCTAGAAACAATTTGCCACATTTCTCACTAGGAAGTGGGGACAGCATCCTTCCCCAATCATTTCCTTTCTTTGTCTATTTCTGCCGTTTTTCATTGTCCTTTCATGCTTCTTCACTCAGTCTACTAATCAAAGATTCTAGTGGCCTTCCTTCCCTGATGGATCTTGTCTACACCCAACTGGGCCAAATGTGTTGAAAAACCGCTGCTTTTTAAAAAGACCATTCAGCCACCCAAACGTATACCTGCCCCTTTCACCTACAGGGACTTCAGTGCTTGCAGCAAATCCATATCTAACCCTCTTCCTTTCGTTAGCTCATATTGACTCAGGCTGTACTCAGGATACTATTCAGCATCAGAGCTTTTAAAAGAGAGAGATTTGCTGTGTTTAGGTTCAGGGTTTTTTGTCTTCAAGAAGACAAAAATGTGGCATCTTAAAAACTTGTTATGTGCCACTTCCAACTTATGGCAACCTTATGAATGAGTGATCTCCAAAATGTCCTGTCCTCAACAGCCCAGCTCAGCTCTTGTAGACTCAAGCCTAACTGCTGTGTTTTATTGTGCACAAGTCTGAGGAAGTGGACTTGTCCACAAAAGCTCACATAAAAATATAGCACTTAGTCTTTAAGGTGCCACAATAATCTTGTCTTCTTTATTTTTTTTTATTTTTCTTTTGTTTTTGGCCTTTCCCTTTTGAATACAAATAATCTGTGATGCTTCATTAGGGAGTAGTAACTTTGATCCGGGTCAGCAGCTTGATGTCACAATATGCCAATGGACAGGGCAAAGTTCTTTTACTAAGGATTGTTGATTAACCATCTATTACATCCCCCTTCCCCCTTTTCTAATTTGGCACATGTCCAGGTCTTCTCTTACTTCCTTTCAGACTAAGGGTAGAGATGTCATCCAGATTCTAGAATTTGGCAGTCCCTTTCTGGATTCCATATAAGCCGAGGCTAGTTCTTCGTTTAGAGGCCAGATTACCTCTAAATGTTAGGTCCCTCCTGTGATAGATCTAATCCTGAATCTTTTACATCTCTGTGAAACGCAATTTGGCAACTGCTTTGCTTAATTTTACCATCAATTCCATGGCCATCCCAGCTAGATGATATCGGGGATACAGCCACATGTCTTTGGCTCCCATGCTGAAGCATGCGGGGAAGGTGATGTTGAACAAAACCAGGTGCAGCCATTTGGCACTTTGAGGGCTGAATGAGTCCAGAGTTTGCAACCCAGATAGCTCCTAGAGTACAGGAATACTGTACCTCTCTCCCTTCTCCACATCAGGAAGGCAACAGGAATGCTTAGCCAACTCTCTGAGACTCCAATTTCAGCACTTTCTCTCTCCTGCCCCATCTCCATTCTGAGGGGTTGAGGTTTTGGAAAAGAGTGACTAAAACCCTTTGCAGGTCAAATTGAAGATCCAGTGGGCCAGGACACTTCTCCCCTAATCTAAGGGTTGCCAGTCTCAAAGCAGATTTCCAAGTTAGGCGAAAAAATCTTTTTACCAGTCTTTTGTGATGCCAGTTGCTCACCAGAAAAGAATTCCTGCATATTTACCTTTCAGCAAAGAGTAGCTGACTGCAAATCCATTCTTTAATTGCTTTCTTCTGGTCTTCATTAAGAGTCCAGTTATTAGAGCCATAACAGGTCCAGTTCTGAAACTCGATCATTGCCAGGTTGCTCTGCTCGTATTTGCATTGCAGAATAGCCATCCTACTGCTTAATCAGTATTGTGATTTCCTGATCATAAGTGATCACTTTACTTCCTGGATGCCATTTAGATGTTTTCTTCAAAATGATGCTGCAAGAATGGCAGTGGTTATGATGGCTCTCCACCCCCGCTCTGGCTACAGCATCTGCAAAAAGTCAACCAGTATAGCTGTTTTCAGTGGTGTGCAGCCCAATAAATCCAGCCTCTTTTCACACACTTATGCTCTACCAGCTGTGACATGTTTTCCACCTCCTTTTCAAATAGAATGGCTCATATAAGGTGGGAAGCAGACAAGTCCCACTACATAATTTAAATTACAGAAGAAAATTAGAGTTATTTGTGGCAACACTCTAGTTCAACCTATTTGCATAAAATATAATATAATCTTAGAAGTACACTTCTGGGACACTTATGGATCATTGAGCTCAGCCCCCATCAAGGAGGCACAGTGGGGAATTGAACTCCCAACCTCTGGCTTCAAAGCCAGATACATAAAACCACTGAGCTATCCAGCAGTTCTTTAAATGATACAATTCCCTGAATGCTTCCTACTTCCTGGGTGGAAGGATAATACATAGATAGGTAGGTACTTATGTACTACATAATGTTATCTTTCATATTGCCTAACAGTGCAAGAAGGAATTTGTAACAACCAGTGTTTGAACAGGATCCAAACACACCAATTTGGGTGCTTGTAAGTTGGATGACAGTGATACAGGTGTGGGATGATGAAGATGGCTTTTTGTCTGCTGTCAGTCAAAGATAATTTTAAAATGGAAAACATGATGCCAAACACCCAGACGTTTAGCAGCTTGAGGCACTCAAAACAATTGATTTCTGGCATATCTATTTCTGTTGCATATCTCAAATTGTATGCCTTACAAATGCTTTCATAACCATTTTCCCTTCCAAAATTAACTGAGTTAACTGACATTAGTTTTGTTGTCACCCCCCCACTGTCCGTTCTCAGTAAACATTTTAGTACACATTTCTTTGTAGACAAAACCTGACTTTTTCAGTGATTCAAGGAAAATCATTGTATTTTCTGTAGGAAAACTGTTGCATATCTATGCAGTGGTGATTAAATGGGCTGTACTTTCTCTCTCTCTCTCTCTTTCTTTTTTTTAAATCTATGAATCCATTTAAATCCTGTGTGTAGCTTTTTTGATATATAATTGTTCTTTTTTACTTTTTTTAGCTTCTGATTCCTCCACATCTTCATCTCTCTCAAGAACCGAATCTCTTCTCCACCTGTTTATGTCTCCTCAGTCTCCTCACCCTCATCCCAAAACTGACTCCTCTTTCTGGCCCCATGCAGCCAATCCATACAGTGACCACGTTCCTGGGCCCTGCGAACCTTCACTCTGTAAACTTGTTTTCCTCTTTCTGATAGGCGTGTTAGCTTGCTCTGTTTGTGCTTCTGATAATCTCCATAACTGTTAAGCACCAGTTGCACTCACATGTTGAGCATCAGGTTGTTTGGTGTGACTGCAATCTCCTTGTTTTGATACATTTTTTAAAAATTAAATGATAAGGGTATGTAGGAATGCCAGGGTTTTCGTCTGCAATGCTATGTTTCTGCAGGAACATGTTGATAATTTTATGTCAGTATAGTGTTCAATTGCCTTCCCAGTTCTTCCAGCAGTCTAGAAGCTAGTCTCATACAATTTTTCATACAGGGTCCACTAGGGGGCCCCATTGCCTCCCTGACAGGATAGAAGAAGTACTACTGACATAAAGTGTTTCTGCCAGAGATGTGCAGATTTCTGGTTTTTGGACTACACTTCCCAGATTTCCCCAGGCAGCTATACACATCTCCAGTTACTTCAATGTTGTGTTGAGTCAACGCACCTGCTAACACTGCAGTACCAACTGTCTTATTGCACAGGATTGGTTCCTCATGTCAGCATCGTGCAACGAAGCTATAGTGTTCCCAACATTGGAAGACTAGTGACTAATCCTGACTACCAAATGTTGTGTGTTTAGAGGAATGCACACACACAGTATTTTATTTAGGTGTGTACCAAATATATGTAAAGTATATATATATCCAGGGAAACACTGTCATCTTATAGGTACCTGGTGCTGTGAAAGTAGCATTGCGTCAGGGGGTGCCCTGGGATGAAGATGGCTCCATGTCTTGGCTGTGAACTTAATGTCTAGATCTGGGGAGGAGAAGGAACTTTTTGACACCTATTTTAATCTTAACTGTTTCCACCTAGATCTGAAGCTTTAAGCTAGGAAGACCCTGGGTGGGGTCTTACTGGTGCTTCTACATCCATATGCATTTCCATCTCATAATGCATGACATACACTCAGAAAGTAAGAAATCTGTATAGTTGCCAATACTAAGTCCGTGCATCACGCTCCAAATTTGTTAGTTTGTTGTGATGTAAAAGCAGCGGAATGACAGTGTTGATTTATATTTCCTTTATCGTCTCTCTCTCTCTTTTTTTATTTTTGCCATGAAGTGAGTTATCTCCTGATCTTTCTATGATAGAAATGCAGTCATTTTCAACACCTTTATTACGGATGCTCCTCTTTTTTTATTGGAGTTGTTCTCTTCCATGCAATTAACTCATTTTGAAATGTTAGGACCTTTAGTTGACAGAATTAAACATAAATGGAAATAATTTTCATTCCAAGACATTTGCTTCAAGACAGGAAATATTTTATTCTTGTGCTCAGTGTTTTTCCCCCTATTATAAATTGGTTTAATCTTTTCATTTGAGTGGAGTTGTGTGGTAAATCCATGTCTCTGGCACAGAATTAGATGACAGGTGCTAGAAAATAAGTAGCAAAAGAGTGCAAATTAATCAGGTCACAGTGTAGTTGGATCTTGTTTCAAATATTCTGTGAAAGACTAGCTTTTGTGCTCTTACATTAATGCTTGTATCTACTTGTTTGTGGAGCGCCATCTGTGACCCCTTTTCTTGACTATGACAGTTCAGAAACATAGTGCTTCTAAGGTAGAATGGGTAACATGTGAGCACAGGCTTCATGTGACTCATGAAGGACATTTTTACCACACCCAAAACCACATGAAAAGCCTCCATTAAAAAAAATTAAAATAAATGAGTGGGTCAAAAAACTATGTTTTACATCTTGGATGCCTCCAGGAGTGGTGGGTTTTCTGGGGGGGGGGAGGCACTTTGAGGGGTCCCCCAGCCCCCATTAAACCCTCCAAAAATTAGAAAGTGAAATTAGAAGTGCTCTTTTGAGCACATCTTATCTTCATTTATTTAAAAAAATAGGACAGAATTATTGATATAGCCCACAATAGGATCAAAAATTCTCACTCTAAAAGGCTATGGTAGAATTCTGGACTGTACCAGTTGGGATTGTAGGAAATAGCATATTTGAAAGAGTATTGTGCCAGTCCTATTTCTCTGTGCCAATTTGTTACACACAGTGATTTGTTTTTCTTTTTGCATGGGGAGGATTAAAGGGGGGAGCACCTTTGGCTGCCATCTGAAATGGTGTGGTCCAGAATTTATAGTACTGTATGGTATTTGGTCTTTCTGTAATTTATAGTATGGTATTTGGTCTTTATTATGGGTCTCTGATGGATCACTGTTGGAATTGGTGCTCCAGGGGATGAGAATCTATGTCAGCACAATCAAAGTAGAGCAATTAATTAAAAGTTGGATGCTGATCTGAACTTTTCAGAGATCTTTTCCTATAATGTCTTAAGGATTTGGGGACTAGCTTTTGCTCTGAATAGGGCTGGCCTTATTATTATAGAAAGGGGATAGGACTGCTTTAAGTGGCATATGCTAGGGCAGCAGCAGGGGCACACACACACACACAAACACCATCCTCTTGAACAAATGCTTCAGTGGCAGTTATCCTTTCTTGTTGCTAGCTGGCTGTTTTGCATAATTGCCTTCTCCCAACACATGAGTGACAGAGGAATGACAAAGGTCCCTAGCTAAGTAAGTAGGCAGACAAGCAGGGACACATTTAGACACCCAGCAAGGCTTTCTGCACACACTGCTCTGCTCACATGTCCCGTGCCAATGCCCCCACTGTTGCATTAGATATGAGTAGTCAGTGAGGGAACATCTGGTTCAATGATGAGTGAGTGGTATTCTGTGTAAGCCGTCAAAGGCTCACTGGTGTTTGTCACACTACCTGCCTAAGTAAGTCTATTTGTTTCAGGTGGAGGATGCCATTCCACTCACTGCCAGTGTTGTAGTAAGATTCCTTAGTTAGTCTGATTTGCTTCTGGATGGAAAATAAGAGAGGAGTAAAGCTGTCGTGTCCTTCGACTCAAGCAGCAAAATGACTTGGACCACTCTACTGGTGAATGCCGACAGTTGATGAATCTTGGCAGACAATTTCTTTTTTAACGATTGAGCCTATGTAGAGCATGGCACTATAATGAACCATGGCCTCTGTGCCATTAAATAGTTCATTCTGATTAAGCTGTGACTCACATGTCCACAGAGATACCTGAACAGTTGCAGAAATGAAAACAGTGAAGTAAGCTGTGAATTTTCTATCTCCAGTGAAAATTATCTGAGATTTTTATTTTATTTTCTACAGTATGTGTTGATTCTACTGTAACCTCCTCGTCAGATCTTAGTTGTCCTAAAACTAGATTCTCACATTGCTCATGCATTGAAAAAAGCTGTGTTACTTCCTTTTCTATTCATCAAAGAAAAAATGGTCCAGGCTCTACCAGTATGTGTACTTTGTTATTTTTCTGTATTTCCCTTTGGATATTAATGTGACCGGGAATGGATTTAACCAGTATTTTCTCTAAATTCTTACAGAAAAATTGTCGAATTTGAACTCGTTAGAAATGTTTATAGTTCTTTTGAAAACAACAAAATTAGCTTACAGTTTCAAGGTTATCAGAAGTGTATTTGCTTTCTGTGCAATTCTGTTTTATAGCTGTTACCTTTTGTGATTTTAATTTGTGGTTTGATCTGTTATTTAAAGGCAACCCTCCAGATGCTTACTTTCATGGTTTTTTCTCCCTTTTTTCAGTTTGTAAGTAGTATTTACTATACAGGTCTATTTTTAAATTTCTAAAGACTTAGTAATAACACTCTCTCTTCACCACCAAATGTTAATGTTACCCATTCGTCATGGAGGTTTGACAGTATGCAAAGCAAGGCTGCTGCTCTTTACCAAGTCACCCTGTGGCTGTAATCCTGTGAGATCTGAATGCACTCGCCTAGTGTTCAGGTTCAGCTTCTAAAGAGGCAGTATTAACTTCTGGAGGGCTGCAGATAAAGGTCTTTTGGAAGCGGAGGCTAATTTGGGCATTTATTTATTCATTTATTAGTCTTTTGGCTAACAGAAAAAGAGATTCTGGGGAAGATCATGCGGTCAAAATATCATAAAAGAAACTGAAAATATTTGAAAGATGATTCCCCACTGAGCATTATTGTTGGTTCAACACCTATTGTGAGAAATTTTAAGTCCAGCATTTAATTACTAGCCATTTGTGTGGACTGTCACCGCTCAGATACTATATTGCAGCAGATTTTTGCCTATAGATGGTGATGTTCTGTTAATTAATAAAAAGAGGATGTGACTGCTTCATGCACCAATCCTGTGTCTAAGTAGATAACATAACACAGTACATAGCATAGCATAGCAAGCCAAAAGCTTCACAGACTACTTTATGTTAACAGTATAGAAAACCAAAAGCTTCACTCTTCTGATAAAGGCAAATCTTTTCCCCAAACGTTAGCAAACATAGCCCTAGTTAGGACAGACCCATGTACTCAGTTGGATTTACATAAATATTGACTCGCTCAGCAGTCGATTCAGTGAGACAGATGAATTATAATACTAATAAAGTCAAGTGGGATTTAGCAGTAGGCATACCTCATTTATGTAGTCCTGCAGAAGGTACTGTCTCTTAACCAATAAAGTGTTTCGCTTGCACTGTCTTACAGATCTCTGCATGTTCCATATTTTGGTATTCTTACATGCTTTGATGCCTGCTATTTTATTTTATATTTTGAGCATGTGAAAACTAATCTGTGTTTTCACCTTGCATGATTTTGGTCAGTTTCATTACTTTCCTTTCCTTTCCTTTGATTGACATTATTCTCATGAAATTTGATTGAAAAACCACTCTCCATTTTGCAGCAAGGAAAGGGTGAGCCTTTGAAGGATTTGTATTATGTCAAGTTATTTACCATTTCATCATTCATTTGACAGTCTTATAGGAGAACACAAGGGAAGGAGCAGCATGCTTACTGTACTAAGACATGGTTATTTCTCATAAACCATCAAATAGAAAAGCAAAACAGAATTGAGGCCATGGCCCCTTTTTCTGTCTTTGCTGAAATCAGCCAACATATCAACTGTAAAGTAGTGAAAGTCCCTCTCAAAGTAAATACCTGAAAAAATGCTGACAGATTTAGTAATCACCTTGTCACAATGACAGGCTTCCTTTGTTAGTTCTTCAAATTATGGTGGATGCCTCTTGTTGAATTAAAGGCTTATGAAATTAAGCTATTCAAACAAAGCACAGTTTCATCCTGGTGAATGAAATGTCAGCTCAATGACTTTCATTAAGTTCAGTAATAATTCCTGGAACAGGTACAGACTCAGATGTGAAATAATCCCTCTGGCCTACACAAATTGGTGTGAACTGTAATAAAAAAGTGAGATAGAAAATATTGTTGCTTAGGCAGTAGTTCAATATCTGTTTCTTATTATTTTCAAGAAGTTATGTGTTGACTCAAATAAGTATTCTGGAGTACATTCAACAGCAAACAAGCAGAGTAGTCTCTAATTGATACTGGAATAAGAAAGGATTAAACAAGAAGTACCTGCTTGTAAGTAGATATCACAACAGAGCTACTGTTGATGTTTGTATGGAAGTTTGGCAAAGAGCCAGTAGTGTTCATATTCCTCATTTTCACTGAAAGGGCAAATCTGTGGTAGGACTGTACCACTTGGGATTATGTTTGAGAGCCCACTTGACTCATTGCTCCTTCAGACAAAATAGTTCTTTCCACTTACAAAGCCTGCATTTAGGAAGGAGAGAACACTTTCTCCTGACATTTGTTTTTGTACATTCAGTTCTTTTCGTTGCTGCTCCATTCTGTCCTAGGGGGTACAAAAAAAGTTAAAACCTAATGTGTCCAGCCCAAGAGCGAATCTGGAGAATAGTTTTCTGTTCCCGAGACCCTCCAAGTTTTCTGTTTGTTTGTTTGTTTGTTTATATTCCACCTTTCTCCCCATAGGGACCTGAGGCAGCTCACAACAATTAAAGCTGTATAATAATCAACAGTTGTAAAATACCGGAAAAACCAGATTAAAAAACAATTAAACATTCATGAATATTAAAACCAATAGTTAAAATCATTTTTAAAACATTTTAAAATCTCTAAATAAATAAAGCATTTCTGAGCCTCCCACTTACTACTTATTGTTCTTTGGATCTACCTAGAAGTATCCTTGTAGTTCTGGAAAATGGATATTTGGGATGATTAAATGGTGCTGAGGGCATGGTGACCAATATATGGATCACCATTCCTGTAGGCTTCCAAGAGCTGCAGTTTGTTTTCTCTTGCTGGCGAAAACACAAAAACGATCTTCGGGCAAAATGAGCCTCAGGGACATTCTTTGTACATCGTTGGTCTCACTCTGTATTGTATATTCTGACCGGGAGCTGCTCCTTAGGGTTTTAAGCAGAGGTTGTTTTGAGTACACGCCTCTAGACTGATCCAGTTCTGATAAATATTTGTAGTGGGAGAACTTACTATAATATCAATATGCCTTGGGTTTTAGGCATACAGGAGGGGCCAAGCATCACCAGTTTCAGGAAAGGTATAACATTTCCAAGTATTCAAAGATTGCAATTGAAAATATCTGGAAGGTACTGAGTTTAGTTCCTCCTGCTTTAAGTCTTGAAATCCCAGGAAGGGCAAGAATTGCCCATAAGAATTAGACGAAACCAAGCACTAGTACGACACTGAATTTTTTCTAGCTTGTTGATACTTAATTCTCTGTTGAAATAAACACTTATGAGAGAAAACAATACAGAGTGATTACTTAATTGCAGACACCTTTGGGAACTCAAGTGACTGCTATGCTATTTTTGCTAGGAAGAAGCAAGGACTAGAGCATTTGGTATATTAAGAAGCAATCATTTTTCACTGAAGAATCATAGAATTATAGAGTTGTTGAGCTGGAGGAGATCCCAAGGGTCGTAGAATCATGGAATAATTGAGTTGGAAGGGGCCTATATGGCCATAGAGCTCAACCCCTGCTCAATGCAGGAATCCAAATAAAAGCTGATCAGACAGATGGTTGTCCCATTTTCTCTTGAATGCCTCCAGCATTGGAGCGCTTACCACCTTCTGAAGTCATTGGTTCTATTGTTGTACTGCTCTAACAGTTAAGAAGTTTTCCCAGCTACAGGAAAAAAACAAAAGTTTCAGTGCAAATGTCCAGGAAAAAAACTTATTATACACTGAAGCTGAATGTACTAAATAATCATAGGTGACTGAGTATGTAATGAGAAATAGAAGATGGAGAAACTATATTCTCTCTGCCAATACAAGTCTAGGAGCAGACTGTGATATAAAATATGAACTGTTATCAAAAATTAGAGCAAAGCTGAAAAAGAATATAAAACCATCATAGTGCCAAAGTATAATTGAAATCATTGATGGATTTAAAGCCATATAAAGAATATATTGCAAATTGCAGTTTTCCAGTTAGACTCACATAGGAACAAAAAAGAACTATTACAATACATAGGCTGAAATCCTCTTGCTTAGCATAAGCCAAGTTGGAATTTTCAGTCTGTTCCTCCCTCTCCCTGGTAAATAAAGTGTCCCCACCATGATTCACAGGGCCTGTATGGACACTCACCAAGCTAGCATTTGCATGACTGCAGAGAATCACGGCAGGAAGGGTTTGTTTACTGGGGAAGAAGAGAACAGGAGTTGCTATTTGGCTTATGATAAGCAACAGGACTCTGGCCAAAGAAATAAAAAAGAACAAGAGGGCAATTTTAATGAAGACTGGGGTGTCGAATGATCAGCAGGGTATATATTACATGATCAGGATAAACTTAAAGGAAGATGGAAACAACATACCAAAGAACTATGTAAAGAGATGCAAGGATGACAGATCCTTTTGAAGAAGTGTCCTGTGATGAACAATCTGGGATTTTAGAGTAAAAGCCCCTGTCATTTTTATTTATTTATTTATTCTATTAGATTTCTACCCCGCCCATCTAGACCAAAGGTCTACTCTGTCAGAACCACTGGGAGAAATAGATCATCAGGAGTAAATGGGATACCAGTAGAACTGTTGCAGGCTATAGAGACTGAATCTATCAAAATCCTAACAAAAGTATGCCAAGAATTATGGGAAATAAAACAATGTTCCACATATTGGAAATGTTTATTATGTATGCCAGTAGAGCTCAGGTGAGCAGAGTCTTTGACTGCAGTACTGCAGTTTAACCACAATGCCGCAAGCCTCCTATAATCTGTATATATAGTGGCAGCGTACACATTTGGGCCATGTTTACATATTTTATACATTTCTTTCCCCCCAAAGTGTCTGATATTTAAGTAACATTTATATACCTAACATAAAACAAACTGTGTATGACAAAAGCATTCTTAAAATGTTGCAAAGAAATTGAGGCCATACACTGTACCAGTGTAAATGAAATATACCTGATTTGTAGGCAGTTGGGAGTGACGTGAGGATGTATGCACTCCTCCCCTAGCTCCTCAGGAGTAAATACTGACCACATTCTTCCCTTTCTGGCTTAGCATCATTTAAGTATTACATCAGTCCTAACATTAACATTAAGGTGAGTCAACATGTACTAAATCAAGGTTTGAAGCCAGTTGTGAAGAAATCTTATTAGTCTTATCTAAAGTTAATGTTGGTTCCTATATAATTCTTGATGGCAGTTAAAGCCAGAAAGGGGAGGATAAAGGGAATGTGCCAGTATGAATATATGTCCTCTCACGGAGGTTCCTCTTACAGTAAATATAAGAGAGAGAAATTAAGTACATATTAGCTTGGATTCCTAGCAGAGAGGATGACAGGTCTGCTCATCTTTAGTAAGTTTGCCATTTCCCTGTTTCCCTATCTGTACCCTCACAGTTTATTGCATAATGTTTTAGCAGGACCCCTTGCTTTCAGAAAAGACTCCTGGGGTACAAAGAGATTTCAACAAGAACTAGGGTGGGAAGGCTCTGGTAAACAGATGGAGGATGCAGCAGATGGCTCACACTCAGATCCTAAACACACTTATTAAAAGGAAATGTTGCTGGAATAAATGTGGCTTCCTTTAAAGTGTGTATGTCACGAATCAAGGTATGTGGGGATGAAAAGAAACTCAGCTTCTCTGAAAGAAAGTGAAAGGAGTGTGTGACTCTGTGGATGAAGTTGCTTGAGCCTCCATCAGACAAATTTTAGCATTTGCATTGTTTGAGATGGAGAGTTCGGCCGCTGCTGTGCAGTTGTGAGGCAAGCAGAAATACAGCAGATGGCACTTTCTCGTTCTGCATGGCAGGATAGGTTTCAGCTCTTTTAATTTCTCCTTGTCAGAAAGCCATTAAAGCCCAGGAGCACTGCCAGTCAATAAAGTTAATAACTCTTGAGTAGATGTATTCTCTATGAAAGCTTATAAATAAGATGTTCCAATATAAACATTTTACATTACTTTGGACAAAAATACAGTACATTTGAACTCTGTTCCAGAATTGCCACGAAGGAAGTGAACGAAAATGAATGGGTTAGGTGCCATTTTACGAAACGTTTGACAGAGGAGGTGTTTATCTTTTTGTAAACACTTCTGATGCTTCTGTCTCCTCTTATATTCATTGCAGAGCTCAGCTGTTGTGAAATGTGCATATATATTTCAAAAAGCTGTTCATTTTGTGTCATGTTCATTCAGAAAGATACACTGAACATCTAGTATGATGATAAATTGCAGAAAAGTATTCCATTTCAAACTTTTTAACCTTATAGAAGGAGTCAGGAGCTTTTTTGTACACCACTTTGTACATAGAAAGGTAGCCAGGTTTAATAACAAACAGCAATGGATAAGAAATATTAAGGCAAAAAAGTAGGTGTAATGCAGGTTAGAATTTTTTTTAATTTTTTATTTTTTTGTCTTATTTGTGGCTCCGTTTTGGACGAGGCATCTGTTCTGTTCATTTCTCCAGCTATTAACATCAGTGATTAAGTGAACTTTGTAGTCTCAGCACTTTAAATGGTTTCTGTCCAGGGAAATGTTGAGATCATTCTGTGTATATTAGTCTATTTTAGTCTATTATTATCTCTCAGGTAGTCCTCTAATTACACCTCTTGGGGAGGGGGAAGCACAGCAGTGATGAGCACTGAATAGCAAATAGTAAAATGTTACATCATATTGTGTCATCCCCAAACTCCCTGGATCTTTTGAGCTTGTTTGTGTGTACATGCACTGCAGTTGGTAGTTGAAAGCTTTGTGTTTCCCACTGGCTGCTCCAATCTCTTCTGTCATTTCTGCTAATAGTAAGCTGGGCTTTGACTGCAGGTTCGCTAACACTAACATCTTGGTTCTTGTTGGGGAGCACGGATTGGAGCCTGACAAATTCTCTGCAGTGTAGATGTTTTAGGATTCGGTCACACTTTTATATTGTACAGAGATTTGAGATGGAGAATTGAAAACAGCATGTAAGAGCGCCGATTTATTTCCTCCTTTCTAATAATACCCATTATTTCTCATTGTGTCCCCAGGTTCCGTCCATGCAACGTCAATAGCAGCCTCTCGGGTAGAGCAGGCCCTGTCTGAGGTTGCCTCCTCTTTGCAGAGCAGTACTCCAAAGCAAGGACCTCTGCATCCTTGGATGACTCTGGCTCAAATCTGGCTTCATGCAGGTAATGGGGCGCAGCTGCTGTTTTCTTTTCCTGCTCATTAGCTTCCGGAGTTTTTGTATTCATTGCATTCAGCTGGCTGGAATGCTTTATTGTATGTCAGCTAAAAGCTCTGCTTTTAAGGACACTTCTTCAGAATGTGGCATTTTCCTGCATTTCAAGACAAGAACATTGTATGTTTAATTTATGAAACAGCGGTCTATGGGAGGATGGCATTTAGTATTTAACAACCCTGTCAGAAGATTAACTTGTTCTCCTTTCTCCAAGCCATGCTTAGGTTGTGTGAAGTTGTGGAACTTTAAAGTGTCTATTAGCATAACGTTTTTGTAGTGATCTTTAATCTGGAGATGTAGAATTGGAACAGGAGCAGGTAAAACCATGAATTTTACACACCAAAAGTAGAAGAAGAATCAGCTGAAATTAAGTCTTTTTAGTTTGCTTTCAAACTAAGACAATAATGGTTAAAACTAGTTCCTAGGAGAGAAAAGTTTGAGATGTTTCAAAATATTTTAGGAGGGTAGAAGAATGTTTAGTTGGATTTTCTGATCTCAAAACTTGAGTGACTCTAATTTTTTTTCCAATGTTTTGCATTGTTAATTTAGGAGTACAATCACTTTGAATCAAAAAAAGAAGCACTGCATAGTGTATGGGTTGCTGGGCTATATAATTTCAGACAGGAAATAGGGGAGTGAATCTGGAAAAATGCCTCACTCACATAGAATATTACTTGTACATGAAATCTATCAGGTTGAGGAGAACATGATTAGGTGAATACTTTCAATAACATGTTAGTTTTAGAAATGTGTGTGTTTTATGTAGGGGAACAAATATAGTCCTCTGTTAGCAATCAAAACTGGTGCAGAGCAGTAATGGATATGTCATCTGGTATCTGTTTATCTGTTTTGCCACAGACAGATGCCTCTATGCACTTTTACTTTAGGGAGCTTATCTTTCACCAAAGTGGTGTAGTGGTGCAGCAACGATTGGATGAGGGAAACAGAGGTTTTAATCTTTATGCACCCATTATCATAATCTGCATTACAAGTTGATTGTGAGAAAAAAGGGGAGCATGAATACTGTTCTGAGAGTAAACATTACAAAAAAATGATTTTAATGTATAATAATATACTACTGTATTGTGGCAACAGCAGCAACAATTGGAAACCTCCATTATTTGTATGTATGTATGTATGTATGTATGTATGTATGTATGTATGTATGTATGTATGTATGTATGTATGTGCTTGCCTCCTACTTTTATTCTCAGCATGCAATATCTAAAATTCTCAGGGCAATTTATAATTATTTTTTTCAGTTAAATATTCCCAAGTCAAGTATACATAGGTTTGCAACACTTGCCTGCTTTCAGAAATATGTGGAAAGTAAGAATATGCTTTTTTAAAACTGGAACTAGCCCCTGAGGTCAGGGGAGTGAACCTGTGGTTTGTTTTGCCCTATGTGACCTTAAACTTGTATGTACTTTTCCTGTCTTGGCTACTATCAACTTATGGAGGCTGCTGAATTTGCCCATTTCTGAGAAGCTAAATGTGATTTAAATCTGTCTGTTTGGAAAGTGTTTTATAGAAGGTTTTATAGAAACCAAACTCCCAGATAAGAAAGAGAAGGCTGTTTCCCTTGCCCCCAGTTAATCTTTTTGTCATTAGTTAGACAGGCTTTTGCATGTACACTGTATAATAGTGGAAAGGAAGAGGCTGTTGTTTCTTTTTATTAATGAGTTTTACATCAGTCTTTACTATTTTTGAAATAGTATTTGCTTTCATTTGAATCTTGCTGTTGGTAGCTGCCACGAATGCCTTTTTTTTTTTTGCAGAAAAATCTTCTTTTCAGTGAGTATCAGAGACTTACTTAAAACTTAGTTGATGCCTGAGACAGTGGCCTCCAACCAGAGGAACTGTTTATTCAGTTGTTAAAATTGCATCCAGCCTTACTACCGAATGGCACTTAAGACAGCATACAGGAAAAATGCACGTTCACCAATATACAAGGGAAAAACCGTGAAACAGAAAGTAAAATTTCCAACATATTGACTCATGGGCCAGCCAAGGCCTGTCAAAATATTAACGTATTCACTGGCATAGGTGGACACAGCCTCTGTTGGAGTGAAGTTCTTGAGGCTGGGGGCAGATACTGAAAACCCTGTTCTTTTTCTCAAAATTGCTTCAGATTTTGGCTGGTAACAAAGAATGGCTTCTCTAGATTCTAGAGAATATAGAGAAGCCATCTAGAGAGTTCTAGAGTCTAGAACAACAGAAAACAGTTTTGTAGGCCAAGTAGTTGAAAGGAGATAGGAAACATAGAGTGTCAATCAATGGGAAAACGAAATACATGGAGCCATTCTTGAAATAAAGCAGGCTGCAGCTGTATTGGTTATAGCTGAGAGACTTGGTACAATTCAGGTCAGAGAATTTAGGCACTGGATGACCCATCTGCCATCAGATGATACCCTCCCCCAGCCTGATTACTGGAGACTCATAGAATGAGAAGAAGAAGAAACCACATGGGTGCTTGTCCAGTGCCTGGATCCCCCATCATCTGGGAGTAAGGCAGGTGCAGCAGCTTCCAAGTTGAAATGAGGGATACAGGCATGAGATCCTACCCCGCAAACTGGATCTGTCCCTATGCTCAAAATAACTGAGCTGAGGTATGATAAAGAAGCAGAGAAGGTAAAAAGCACAATAAACAGGGGAAACCCTTCTTCAAATACCAAAGCATGACGCTAGCTCATAGAGGGCAGGAAGCTGGAAAACTCCATGTAGACTGGTTTGGAAGGCTGGTGCTACCCGGTCACATCGTCTGCTCTGGCAGGGTGTGGGTGCTCCAACCAGAGCTCAATTTTGATTGCCTTGCTGCTGGCAGACATAGCAAGGCCCTGCAAAAGCTGTGAGCACCTGTGAAGAACAGAAATGAGAACTCACTGGATTACACAAACACATACAGAGCGAGAGAGAGAGGACAGAAAACTAGGCCACCATAAGCCACTGGCCTTTGTTAAATTACAACTAGAGAGAGAGAGAGAGAGAGAGAGTTCTGTATATTTGAAGAAAGCCATTTTTATGAGAGAAGTGAGCAGTTAAGGTTGAGCAGTACTATGATGATGGACATGCAAGTAACTAACTAGCCCCATACAAGCCCAGAAGATAAGGAAACAATGGGGACAGTTTGACCCATCCTGGGCACATTGGGGTGTTGGGCTTTTTACATACTTCCTTTCTCATTTCTTTATTTGTACACCCTTTATTCTTCTTAAGTTCTTTAGCTGCTTGTTTGACCAGACATTTTGGTCTTGACTGAGACCTTCCAAATTGACATGGAAATATTAAATGCTTTCAATTTTGTCTTCAGTGTATTGTTGAGCCATTTCTTTTGTCCACCACATAGTCGAGCACCTGCAACAGGCCCTCCATAGAAAATACATTTTGGGAGATGATCATCTGACATCCTGAGAACACGGGCAGCCCATAACAAGTACTTTCAGTAATATCTAGAAATGGACAAATAGGCAATGAAATGACTTCATCTGTTTCTCTGTAGAGTTTATATGAAACTCTTTTAGTAGGATATAGATTTAATTTAAGACTAGTATATTCAAACATACATTGACACCAAGAATGTTAAAGGATAGTATGTTTTACAACCTTGACTGCATCCTGTTTTCCATTTGAAAAACTAATATGATGTTATATGTATATTTTAGCATTCATACTCATGCACACTGTGTTTCCTTTATTAATGGATAAAAGGGGTAATCGCAGTTTCCATTCTAATAAGTAATTTATCCATCATAATATGCCATTTATCAAATGTCACTCAGTTGTTCCTTGGCATTAATTTAAAATAATGTTTCAGTAGATCATCTACCTAAGAGTAAAAGGCCAGTTGGACTATCACATTTATTGTTACTTAGTTTGAATTCTGTAGCCTTCATATGCATTATATTAGACAGTGTTTAAAATCAGTATTGCCCTGTTTTAAGTACTCTAAAAGAACAAAAGACAACTGAGGGTGGATTTGAACAGGCAAAATTGACGGGTTCCTTTTGCCACGGGCCATATGATTCCTCTAATTCAAATTTTTCCCTATGATGCTCTCCAGATTTTGGATTGCAACTCCCATTGCTCCATCTAGTATGGCAAGTAGTTAAGGTTGATAGGAGTTGTAATCCAATATCTCTGAGAGGTAGCCATTTGTGTGGCACTATACAGAACAGGTAGTGCTTCTGATAGGATCCTAAGGGTTGGTCAAAAACCTGATTATGAATGTGGGATATTGTGCTTCTGTATCCATGATTCAAAATGCCAGGAAATGGCCCCATAGTACTGCACAATATTGTGCCTGCTTTGCCAGCAGGAAAAAGGATGTCAGGCTTTGAATAGTGACAACACCATTGGCAACAGTCAGGATGGTCTACAGGGTACCCTCTTGTGCTCACTACCATTCACAAGGTGACATCAGGCAAGGGAGGATCCCAGAAGCTGGCTCCTTTTTTCCCCTCAGTTAATCACTTCTCACCCAAACACAAAGCAATTGTCACAGCTATTTTTTAACAAATGTGAATGGTAGCAATCAAGAGGATATCCTGTAGTGTAGACCATCTTTTCTGCTGCCATTGGTGGTGTCAACTTTCAGGCTGCCCTTTACTATATAAAGCTTAGCATCCTTTTTCCTCCTGGCAATGCAGGCATGATACTGTACAGCAATATGGGGCCATTTCCTGGAGTTTTGAATTGTGGATACAGAAGCACAATATCCTACATTCATAAATTGGAGGTCTTTTTTTTAAGAATAGAATTTCCTGGCTTTTTGAAATGGAAGATTAAGTACAGGCATACCTTGGTTTACGAATTTAATGCGTGCTCCAGGACGTTACGTAATGTGAAAAATTCGTAAACCGAAACGCGGTTTACCATAGGAACGGGGGAAGCACTATAAACCTCCAGGCACAATGCATCCTGGGGAAACTTGCTTCGTACTGCGGAAAAAAATTGTAATCCAAGGCATTATTTTCAATGGATTTCCGTTCGTAAACTGAAAATTACGTTAACCGAGGCGTTCGTAAACCGAGGTACTACTGTATAGTACACTACATA
Organism: Intellagama lesueurii; assembly: GCA_037013535.1. Taxonomy (NCBI): domain Eukaryota; kingdom Metazoa; phylum Chordata; class Lepidosauria; order Squamata; family Agamidae; genus Intellagama; species Intellagama lesueurii. Next base: position 27,064,674 of record JBAJHW010000001.1, read on the forward strand.
CAAATTTCAACAGAAACGTATCTGATGTAGAATTACCCAGTGCAAGGGGATCCCAGAAGATGAGCACATGATTTGTACTATGGTTGTTGGGGGAGGACACAAGCAAGAACAGCTTGTATGTGGCCGTAGTCCCTCTGTGCCAAAATATTTTGAAGGGCTGTTTTGGATTTAATGAAATGGTGAAGCAAAGGTGTGAGTAGATACAACATATACAATGTTGTAAGTGTATGTTGTATAAACATACACACCTTTTAACCTCTCATGTAAACTAATGTTTACTGTGCCCATTCTGCAGAATGCAGACTAGAAGGCCAATGTCTTAACTAGAGATGGGAACAAATCACCAAAATGGCAGTTCATCTTGGTTCGTGGGTCATCAAAGTTGACGCCCCCATGATCCATGAATTTGCCTCCGGTGACTCGACAAACTATAAATTGATTTGTCAGTTCGTTGGGTCTTTTTAAACTGGGCCCCCCGCCCCCACCCCACTGCTGTGTCACTTCTCAATCCCTGCCTTATCCTGCTACCTCCTCCTGCTCCGCTGTCACTGCTGCCTCCGCTGGAACAGAGGTTGGGCTGCCAGAACAGCAGTTTCTGTTCCAGTAGCCTAGCTTCCATTCCATTGCAAACAGCAGTGGCGGGGGTATTCTGTTCAGTCAGGCTTCCACTCTCTGCCTATGACTGCATGGGCATAGGCAAACAGTGGAAGTCTGACTGAACAGAATCTCCCTTCCCCACTGTTTGCAATGACCACAGGGCCAATTGCAATCCACATAACATTTCTGGAGGTTTTTTTTAATATACTAAACAATTGTATAGTGACAAGACAAGTGGGATGGATGAGACTATGAAAGGATATAGACACCAAAGGTCTGATAACATCAAGGAAAACCCAGCCACAAAGCCAAAAAAAAAAAAGGAATTTCACAGGTTAAATTAGTAAATTTCTTAAGATTTGTTCTCTATTTTTTCTTAAATATCTTTTAAAATATTTTTTTTACAATGAGACACAGAATCCCTTTGGCAGCATGAATCTCTGTCTGGCCAGAAAGGAGTTAAAACGTTTTCCTCCTGAGTGTCAGCTAATTCGGTCCTGAGTGACAGGGTCAAAAGTTCAGATTGCCCCAGACCTGGAACTGATTTCCCCTTTGAAAACTTGTGTCAGGAGCCTGGTCTCAGAAATCCTGAGATAATGTTTACTGAAAGTGCTCAAGGCTGGAACAAATGCAACCGCTTTTGAAATACAGAAATAATTGGAATATGCCTTACAAAATTGTATGCTAATTCCCTGGAGATACTTGGCAAAATTTCCCTTTATGGAGCACTGTCAATTCATTAAAGCAAGTCTAGGATATTTTTTTGACTCCTCAAAGAAAACCTGTCTTGTGACTGTTTCTGTGACCTTTCATTGCCCTCCAAACATCTCCTTTCTTGATCCATGAAGCGGCAACAATATATCTACTTTAGAACACTCTTACTGGTAAGCTAACTCCATGCATGCTCAGTAACAAGGTCACTGTTTTCCCCATTTGAAAGGCCTTTTTTGAGGAGCAGTATTTCAGCCCCTGCAGCCAGACTCTTTTCAAATTGAAAGTGAATGGGAGGCGAGACCAACCATTTGCTTTCAAGATAAGCAAGATAGATTTTTTTTCAACTTATATGAGCTATTTGAAATGTAGGAGTGGCTAGGGTCAACTATTTCTGTTACCCAGACTTCCTCAAATTTGGAACAGACCAGGATCAGACAGTATGAAGCCCAGTTTCAAAGTTATAATTTTTGTTTGGGCTTCACCCATTTTTAGGATTTCGTGTAGAATGTTGATTTGCTCTGGTGAACAATGACAGTTTCCTTTGTTCCTGTGTCTTATCGACCAGACCGTCTCTTCCACCTCAATTTGTAGTACTGAAGGCTATCCTTCACCTATAGCCAGGATTTCATGTCAGTAGAATAAAAACAGAGCAGTGTAGTTGAGTTAAATTTCTCTCCTCCACCCACCAATTCTCATTTGAACAACAGGGGCTGTGACTTGAATGCTAGAACCACGAGTGTGTCGGGGGGGGGGGGAAACGCTTTGAGGGGAATTTGCCCTCAGAAAGACTAGGCTAAAGAGTACAAATGTATGTTGCTTTCAGTTGCCCTAAGCACTGTGACTGCAGTGGGAGGCAAGAATATACATTCCACTGTTTTCATAAATGCTTCTGTGGTACACAATAATTGGTTATTTGGATCCAGACATTAGCTTTTTCTTTTATTACTATATATTTGCTGATATTAAATAGTGCCTAGGCATCATAGATGGGAAGCAGTTTTTCTATACTATTCACCTTATTTTGCAGAGATGGGATTAATAGAACAAACTCTTGTGGTACTTAAATTCCTTTTTTAAAAAAAGGTGTTGCTATAGTTATTATAGTTGCTATAGTTATTGTAGAAGAGGAGGGGTGCATAGGGGAAAATAAATCAGCATGTATACTACTACTGTGAGAATTGAAGTAGTTTGAATTGTGTCAGATAAAATTTGGGAGAGAGAAAAAACTACTGTTGAAACAAATTACATGCCCCTTATCACTGAAAATTCATTGAATTATAAATGTACACTGTTTCCCCGAAAATAAGACCTAACCTGAAAATAAACCCTAGTATGATTTTTCAGGATGCTCATAATATAAGCCCCAGTTAAGTGAAACCCCACCCTCCACCATTGTGCAGCAACCAGAAGATGATGACATGACTGTAAAATAAAACATCCCCTGAAAATAAGCCCTATTGTGTTTTTTAGAGCAAAAATAAATGTAAGACCCTGTCTTATTTTCGGGGAAACACGGTAACTACTGATCTGAGTCAAAGTACAAGACATTTCATTCAGCAACCCAACTGTTACTTATTTAAACAAAACCTTTTCTAATTACCTGATGCTTTTTGGGATGCTTGGTGTTTTTATGTAGTATTGGAATGGCTGCATTAAACCTTTTCTTCTTAATCTGCTATTTTTCTCTCGATGCTAAAATACTTGTCTGCACATTTGTTTGAAATAATGCTTACTGACTGGCAGGGATTTTAAAAAAAAGCTTCTCCAAAGACTTACATGCATTCCTTAGCATTTTTTTTTTACTCTCCACCTGACTTTGAGCAGCATCTCTCCTGCCCCAGTTCTATATCTCAAACTGTTTTTGAAACTTTATTCTATACTTGAGAGATGAACAGCATAGAAATTGGGGAGAGTGAGAAAGAATACCATCATCTGAAATAAATTAGCTAGAAATTCCATCAAATATTGCAAGTATGAAAGGAATAGAATATAAGATAGTGTGTTGAAAAGACCAGAGGAAGACATACATACATACATATTATGGCAAAAATTCATAGTATTTTAAAAGCCCCTTAAACTGTTTTTATTCCATATTATCAGTTCTAATTGTCTGGGTTCTGATCCTTTTACTTTAAAGTGACTTTATAGAAAAAAGGGATACCCGTAAGGCTGTGGTGGGTGAATGGAGGGTGACCAGTGAGGAAAGTCAGATTCGAAATCTATCTATTTCATTCTTGTTTTATATTGTTCGGACTATAAGCCGCCCAGAGTAGATTTGTTTGAATCTAGATGGGCGCGGGGTAAAAGCCAAATAAATAAATTAAATAAATAAATAAATATCTCTTACTTGATCCAACAGTGTTAGTAAAGCTGTACACTTCGAGTGTTGTTTAGGTAGAGTTGGGAGGTGAGAGTTTGCAAATGACCAACCAAAACCAACTGGTTCTTCTTCGTGGCCTCTGTGAATGCACACAATTGGGTTTAGACAGCGCCTGCGCTGGTCTTCTCGGAATCTTCTAGAGCTTTTGTAAAAAGTAACAAGTTTAGAGTTGCCCCTATCGCGCATGCTCCACCCTCCTCAGCCTTCAGTTCCATTTTACCGCCTTTGCGATCGGAACTTCTCGGAATAGAGCTCTCAATATACAATTCTATTTGGATCATTACTGGCTTTTGGACACGGATTTTGGACTTTGGACTTTGAATTCTCTCTGTTGCCCCTTGCTTCGGACTGTGTGATTATTCTTTGCTTGACGATTTGACTTCCCGCGCTTTTCGAAAGCCTCGCTTGGCTATTGCTGCGGCAAGGCCATTCCCGGTCGTTCAGTACTCCGTTTATCTGATCGGAAACCTCTTCGTTTTCCTGGAGTCTTCCCGTGAGTCTCTTTTTCCCCCTTTTTTCCTTTCTACTTTATGTCCCCCTCAGGACCATTTAGCAGGTGCGTGTCGTGCTCCCGTAAATTACCATTCTCAGATGGTCACGACCACTGCCTTTTTTGTTTAGGGGATACCCACCAACCCCAATCTTGCAGACATTGCAAAAAATTTACTAAGGCGGCGCTAAAAGCTCGTCAGCAGCGACTAAAAATTTATCTTTGGGACAAGACTCTTTCGGCGTCGAAGCCTTCAGAAATGGAAACTGCTTCCAACCCCTCCGCTACACCTCGTTCTGAGGTAAATGTCGCTTCTCCTTCTTTGTCGACGTCTAGACCAGTCGACAAATCATCTAAAAAGTCTTCGACATCGACCTCCAAAAAGACCTCATCGACCGGTTCATCGAAAGAGACGGAGAAACAGAAAAAGACGGCGTCGACAGACAAGAAGAAAAAACCTGAAGAACATCGTATTCCTCCTGTCTCGGCGTCGTTGCCGTCGCCGATCCTCGAAGATTCCTCTCGGGATCGGGAGTCTCTTTCGGAAGCGGCGACTTCCCTGCCTCCACGCCGTATGGAAGCTTCACCGGTTCGGCTCGACCGCTCACCGAGCCCTGGTCAGCTAGAAGGGGCGGCCCTATCTAGCCAAACCTCTGCCCATTATAGCCCTGTTTCCACCGGGCGGGCGTCACTGATACCTCTTTCGCCGTCAGCCTCATCGAGGCAAGACTCTCCACCTCGAAAAAGGACGGCCAAGAGAAAGCATATTTCTCCGGATCGACGTCGATCTCCACGGAGAGAGGTGGTAGTGATACCCAGGTCTTCTCGACACCGTAGGAAGGGTAAACGTGACGATCCGATCTATGTCCAGATCGATCGAAAAAGATCTCACCATCGACGTCGATGCGACGACTCCGACACTGACTCGTCGATGACATCGGAGGACTACCATAGACGTAAGAAAATTCGCTACGTCTACGCTTCGACGTCGTCATCGTCTTCTCCATCTCCTCCTCGACGTCGACACCGACACGACGTCGACATCCACATTCAACCAAAGGCAGGTACTAAGACTACCTCCAAACGTGTTGACCCTTTGAAGTCGGGTCATAAACAAGCTAAAACATCTGGACAGGTTAAACAAAAACCTAGGAAAGACATTCACTTACCATCCCCTTCTGAACAAGAGGAGAATTTCTCTTCCCTTTCTTCTTGCAATGAGGACGAATCCCTCTCTCCTGCTCCAGCCGAAACACCTGTGGAAGGAGAGTCATTCGATTCGGATGCTGGAGACCCACATCCATCTTCTCCTTCGGAAGATTTTTCTTCGTATGTCCAGATGATTTCGAGGATGGCTAAGACTCTTAAACTTCAAACAGAACAACCTTCTCCTTCCAAAGAAGATCTGATTTTTGGTGACATTGACCAAGAGAGGTCACCACCTCTAAGCCTAGCTTTCATCCCGGCCCTTATGTCCCTTGTCAAGGAATCATGGAACCAACCCTCTACTTCTCAACCGGTTGCACGTAGAACGGAAAATCTATATCGCACACATGGCGATGATACAAGCTTCCTCGTTAAACACCCAGTGCCAAATTCCATCATTGTACAATCGAATTCATCTAGAACTTCTGGAAAGGCACATGTCACGCCTACAAATAGAGAGGGGAGAAAGCTAGATGTCTTAGGGAGAAAAATTTATTCATTTACCACGTTTATGCTACGAGTGGCAAATTACCAAACGGCCATGGGGGCCTATCAGAGGCAGCTCTGGTCTAGAGTCCTCCCAGCCCTAGAAGCAGCCCCTGATGATACACGTCGGGGCCTCTTGAACACCTACGCAGAGGCTCTTACAGTAGCGAAGCACCAGCGGCTAGCCTCACGACATTCAGCGGACATCGCTTCTAAAACACTGACATCTGCCATCGCTTTACGACGTCACGCTTGGCTTCAATCCTCCGGCATCATAGAGGATGTCAAAACGCGGATTGAGGACTTACCCTTTGATGCCAAGGGTCTCTTCAACGAGAAGACCGACGATTCTCTGGAAAATCTGCACAAAATAAAAAAGACGGCTAAATCCTACACTATTCACCAACAACCGAAATTCCAAAGAAACCAATGGCGTAAGCAATATCCACAACGGCAATACCAACAACAGTCTTCCCAGTCTTACCGACCCTTCAAGCAGGCCCAAGGTAGATATTCTCAAGCTTCCTCTTCTGCTCCATCCTACAGACCTCAAGCATCTTTTCAAAAACGCCAACCATACTGACCGCCTGCCAAGAAAACAAAACAGTACCTTTGACTTCCATGTTCTATCTTCCATACCTTCACAAGATACTCGTTTGGCTCCATTCTATCAAAATTGGTCCCTTATTACAAAAGACTCACGGGTTCTAAGTATCATCCAATTCGGCTACCGTTTAGAATTCTTAGAGCTTCCTCCTCTAGGACAAATCCATTTTACATCCTTCGACTCTGCCCTAGAAGAAGAAGTTCTCACTCTTCTTCAAAAACAAGCTATCCAACGTGTACCACATCGAGACGTGTCCAACGGTTTTTATTCATGTTATTTTGCCGTACCAAAAAAGGACGGCGGAATCAGGCCCATTCTGGACTTACGAAACTTGAACACTTACCTGCATCCACGAAGATTCCGGATGGTCACACTGGAGGCCATTGTTCACCTTCTGAAACACAAAGACTGGTTTATAGTAATAGACCTAAAGGACGCATACTTTCACATATCAATTCACCAACACCACAGAAAATATCTCAGGTTCATTTTTCAGAATATGATTTACCAATTTTCGCCCTTCCTTTCGGACTATCCACAGCTCCACGCACGTTCACAAAGTGCATGGCCCCTGTAGCAGCATTCCTCCGTCTCCACGGTGTACAAGTCTTTCCGTATATAGACGACTGGCTGGTAGTTGCCCCATCCAGACAAAAGGCCTTGCAAGACACAAAGTTTGTTCTGAATACTCTGCAAAGCCTAGGCTTAATGGTGAATCTCAAAAAGTCAACCCTTGTACCATCTCAAGTCATCGACTATATAGGAGCAAGGTTAGACTCGGTCAAAGCTCGAATATTTCTTCCACCAGACCGGATTTTGAAGCTGCTGAAGGCTGTTCGGAAATTTCATCCCCGCTGAGACGTCTCAGCTCATCGTGCGCAACATCTCCTCGCCTCATGGCCTCTACAACGTCAGCGTTGACACACGCACGCCTGAAGATGCGATCCCTTCAGGCGTGGTTTCTGGCTCTCTTCGACCCTCTTCAGGACAGCCCACGAAAACGTTTACTGGTCACCCCAGAACTGGCGAAACAATTACAGTGGTGGACTTTCATTCCACATCTGTTGGTCGGCCGTCTCTTTCGACCGCTACAACTATCTGTTCAAGTGACAACAGATGCCAGTCCCACGGGATGGGGGGCACACTGCGGACCACACAAGATCCATGCCCTATGGTCTCATCAAGACAGGTGCCTCCATATCAATCATCTCGAAATGCTTGCTATCATAAAAGCCTTCAGAGCATTCCTGCCGCTGATACAGGGTCATGGTGTTCAAGTGATCACCGACAACACCACGACCATGTTCTACATCAACAAGCAGGGAGGGACGAGATCAATGTCTCTCCTGTATCTATCCATACATCTGTGGGAATGGTGCTACCTCCACCATGTGTTTCCAGTAGCTCTCCATATATCAACAAGCAACAACCAGCTTGCAGACAAACTGAGTCGGCTAACAGGTCAGTCCCATGAATGGGAACTGAACGAGGACACCTTCCTACTGCTCTGCAACCGGTGGGGTCGACCGTCAATAGACATGTTTGCGACAAACATCAACAAGAAGTGCACGAAATATGCATCTCGTGCAGGCAGAGGTGTGGATTCGCTTGGGGACGCATTCATGATTCCATGGGAGTCACATCTCCTGTATCTCTTCCCACCAATCCCACTCATACAAAGGACTTTGGTCAGGGCCCGGCAGCTAATGACAGATGCCATCCTCATTGCGCCATGGTGGCCTCAACAACCTTGGTTTTCCGCCCTCAAGGAGATGGCTGTGGATGCTTTCAGGTTACCAATGATTCCACACCTCCTTACCCAGAACTCAGGCAACATCCTTCATCCGGACCTACAGTCACTACACTTGACGGCGTGGAGGATTTGCCATCCATCCGGGAGGTTTTAGACAAGGCTAGAAAGCCATCTACCACTATTCTCTATAAATATAAATGGAATAATTTTCTGAAATTTACTCAATCAAAACATTTACAAGCTTCTCCTGTCTCACTCCAAACCTTGCTCACGTATTTACGTTACTTGTTTGATTCAGGTTTGACTTTATCCACCCTTAAAGTTTACATTTCAGCAATAGTCTCCTTCCAACCTCGGAACTCTGAGTCAGCACGTCTTTTTTCTCACCCAACACTTAAATCATTTTTGAAAGGACTGTCAAACATTCGACCTCCGGTCAAACCTCCATTACCCCAGTGGTCTCTTACACTTGTTTTACGGGCACTCATGCGTCACCCTTTTGAACCCTTGGCTTCCTGTGATATACGTTTACTGTCGTTCAAAACTCTTATTTCTAGTTGCAGTTACGTCTGCAAGAAGGGCTAGTGAGTTGGCAGCTCTCAGATCAGACGATCCTTACCTGCAATTCTTTAAAGACAAGGTTATTTTATATCCAGATGCGTCGTTTTTGCCTAAGGTTGTCTCGGATTTCCATCTTAACCAACCCTTATCATTACCAACGTTATTTCCTCAACCTTCTTCGGATATCGAGCACATGCTCCATTCTCTGGACGTTAAAAGAGCTTTGGTTTATTACACCTCAAGGACTAAAGGCTTCCGTGCCGCCCAGAGGCTCTTTCTCTGTTTCCAGGGATCACACAAGGGCTTACCTGCCTCGTCTTCCACTATATCTAGGTGGCTTGTCTCCACAATTACTTTGGCTTACGAACTCCAAGGCAAGGCTGCCCCAGAAGGCTTGAAGGGACACTCCACCAGAGCTGTTGCAACGTCTACAGCATTGCTACGTGGTGTTGATGTTCCAGAAATATGCAGAGCGGCCACCTGGTCTACTGCGTCCACCTTTGTGACGCACTACAGGTTGGACCTTCGAGCCAAAAAGGAGACAAGTTTTGGCAGGGCAGTTTTGACGTCTGTTCTGCAGTGACGGCCCTCCTTCCGGTAAGTGAGCTTGCTAGTCACCCAATTGTGTGCATTCACAGAGGCCACGAAGAAGAAAGACAGGTTACTTACCTGTAACCATGGTTCTTCAAGTGGACCTCTGTGAATTCACACATCCCACCCAGCCTCCCCACTATCCGTCACTGATTATGTCTCCGATAGGTTCGGGCTTTGTGGCGGATAAATGGAACTGAAGGCTGAGGAGGATGGAGCATGCGCGATAGGGGCAACTCTAAACTTGTTACTTTTTACAAAAGCTCTAGAAGATTCCGAGAAGACCAGCGCAGGCACTGTCTAAACCCAATTGTGTGAATTCACAGAGGTCCACTTGAAGAACCATGGTTACAGGTAAGTAACCTGTCTATTTTCTGGAGAATCATTGTCTCAATTAATGTATGTTATCTGAATCCTGTATCTTCTTATTTCAGTATCATACTTTTGCAAAAACATTGTAGAGCTGATGCAGACTTCCGGTACAAGTTAGGAACCGAACCAAGTGGTTCTAATTTTTTGTCTTTCATTTTTGTTTCAGCTTTGTGTACATGATGCAGATGCCTTATCAGGCAAGCGAATTCACTGCGTCACTGCAGGTGATAGGCTAGGCAGTATGCACAGATATTTTTTCACCTTAAATTCCTGCCATATGCCCTGTATTTTCTTTTTCTTTCCCCTAAGGCTCAAAAACTAATCAAAATCCTTGTTTAATCAAGTGCATGAAAACCTTTTTTATTAATATAGCCCAAATACAATCTCAGTTTATTGATATGTTTGAGTCAGAGCAGTGTCATTGATGAAATTGTTTGAAAAACAGAGGAACTAAATTGTAATTGTAATTTTAAAAGCGAAATTGGATGTAATATACAGGAAATAGGAATTCACATGCTGTTTAAAATAAAAAGAAGGAAATACTTCAAAGGAAAACAAAAACTTTTAAAAAATGAAATACAATAATCTGGAGGCAAAATCCTTCTGCGTTGCACATACAAGTGTGGAAATATATCCAAAAGAAAGATTTCAGCTGTGTGTTTGGCTTCAGAATTTGAGAGTTTGTCAGGTTAATTAAGTTGACTAAATACAGTGGTGCCTCGCTAGACGATTGCCTCGCAGGACGAGGAAATCGCTAGACGATGGCTTTTTGCGATCGCTAATGCGCTTCGCAAAACGATGGTGTCCTATGGGCGATTTTCGCTAGACGACGAGGTTTCCCCATTGGAATGCATTGACTAGCGGTCAATAGCTGTCAGTGCATTCCAACGGGGACCCGCGCTCGCTAGACGAGGTTTCCCTATGGACGATCTCCGCAAGATGACGACTTTTCCGTTGGAACGCATTGAAGAGATTTCAATGCATTCCAATGGGAAAACGTGCTTCGCTAGACAATGTTTTCGCAAGACAGCGATTTCCGCGGAATGGATTAACATCGTCTAGCGAGGCACCACTGTATCTGTGAAGATTCTCAGTCATCCAGGTGTGGTTATCTGGAAGCTGAGTCATGGCAGTCTGAAGAAGCTGCTTGGATGAGTAGCGAAACGTTTCAGCCTAACAAGAAATAAGTCCAGTTGCCATGACTCAACTTCCAGATACGTTGACTAAACTTAAGAAATCTATTCAATCCCATCACATCTATCAATAAGGATAATTAGATAATATTCTACATACAAATGTGTCCCTCAACAAACAGAAATAGCAGGGGCTGGGATCAAAGCAACATATGCAACCTCATAATCTGTTCAGTTCCTGTCTCTTAGCCTCTCCACTAAAATTAAGCTCATGCTGTTTGCTTTCCCATACTTACCCTTTATGCTGTTGCATTCACAAAAACTGGTGTTTGAAGAATATAATGTAATGTGACATCCTGTTGAAGAGAAATCTGTGCCTGGAGGTAGCTTCCTCGAGAAACTAAGTTATAAGATAAACAAGACAGAAATATTAATTCATTCATTATTCCTTCTTCCTCTTCCACACAGCTGAAGTATACATAGGAATTGGAAAACCAGCAGAAGCCACTGCGTGTACTCAGGAAGCTGCTAATCTCTTTCCAATGTCTCACAATGTTCTCTACATGAGAGGTCAGGTGGCAGAACTTCGGGGAAATATTGATGAAGCCAGACGTTGGTATGAAGAGGCCTTATCTATCAGCCCTACACATGTCAAAAGTATGCAGAGACTGGTAAGTTCAGTTTACACAGTACTATGCATAGGAAATGTTTTGAATACTCAAGAGTTCATCAAATAATAGACTTTGTTTAGCAGAGTGCAAAACAGTGTGCTTTTGTATTACAACTCCCAGAATTTCCCAAGTAGCATGACCATGTGCCACGCTGCCTGGGGCATTCTAGGAGGCATAGTCCAAAAACTCACATCTACACACATCTAGTTCTCTTATTATTACTATTCTTACTAGTACTGCTGCACTTGTCCTGAGATAGGCAGATAATCAAAAGCATTTGGCATTGATGTATCATATATTAGTCTCCAAAGGATAGGATACCACCTGTATTGGCATCATGACGGTTTTTCAAAAAGAAGGAAAGAGAATTTGGAATGTCAGGTAGATATTGGTAAAAATAAAATGATATGCCTTATTGGAAGTGCTCTTGTGTTGCAGATTAGTGCTAAAGAGGAAATATTCCCCAGTTTGTTGTTGCATGCTTTCACATTGCTGCCAATTTATGGCAATCCTATGAATGAGAGACCTCCCAAAAAGGTCCTGTTGTTAAAAGCCATGCTCACCTCTTGCAGTCTCAAGGCCATGGCTTCCTTTTTTGAGTCAATCTATCTCACATTTGTCTTCTTCTTTACCTACTGCCTTCAACCTTTCCCAGCATTATTGACTTTTCTAGTGAGTCTTGTCTTCTCGTTATGTGCCCAAAGTATAGTAGCGTCTGGTTTTTTATTTTTGCTTTAAAACTGATTATAATTTAATGTATGATGGCCAACAGTGGATTTGAGTAGCCAATGTGTATTTTTTAATTTTATTTTATGAAAGATCCCAAGTACATTTATTGCGGGGGGGGGGGGGGATTGGCCATTTACTTCTAGCATTATAACTATGCAGTGTGCTTTGTAGTTATTACTTCATTTGCCTTCCCAGTTGTGGTGAGCTAGGATATTATTTTTGTTCTTTAATGTCAGTGGGAGCCTTTGAACCCATTATTGATATCAGTGGGAAAGTGTTGAACCTCTGTTTCCCCCCCCCCTCCCCATGTCAAGGATCCTGTGTGACTAGGAGTGGGTTGCCCGCATTTTAAAAAAAATGTGAAAAGGCTAAAGAGATAAGTAACATCACACCTAATCTGTTCAAAAGCTATTTTGTTGTGTGATATCTCCAGCTCCTAATGTTGAGCCTCTGCAAGAATTCCTATCTTGAAAAGCATTTCAGTGCATTGCAAAGTTGACAAATTGGTAATTGAACTATGATCTGACTCATTAAAATTTTTGTTACAAATTAGTCTGTTCAGTGTAATTTTAGCAGTATTCAGGCAACTCTGCCTCCTATGTTGTTGCTCTGTTCGTGTGGAAAAGAACCATCTGAAAAATCACTATTCCCAAAAGCATGGAGGGCATGATGTATACCAGGGGGTTTCCTTTTCAGACTGTAGTTCTCCATATGAAAAGAGCAAACCCTTTTCTCAGCACCTGAATAGGGTTTTTGTTGTGCAAAGAAACCATTTTAACATACCTGTTAAAATTACCCCTGCTGCTTGTGGAGCTCAACCGAAGAATTATAATCCCCTGCTTGTACCCAACATCTTTATTCAAAAGTAAGAGCTTGTTTCTGCCTGGGTCCCTATAAATTATTCAGAGAGGTTTTTCCTCATGCATCCCTAAGGGGCTACATAAAACAAAATACTAGAAAGGAACATGAATTGGGGGGAATATTATTGTTTTACTTTTTGGCTTTTCAAGATAATTGAACATGCTGACAAATGCCAAAAGGTAGTTTGTAAAATTGTGGGTGGTGAACCAAAAGTAGCACACTTTTCATTAAATAAAAGTTATGTATTAAATTTCCCACTTGAATTTATTTAAAATGAATGACCTCTACACACTTTGACCAAAACCCTCGTGTGTAAATTTACACCAGTGAAAGCCCGATGATGTCTTCATCCAGTGCTGGTAAAATTTAATTTAAATGAATTGAAAGCTTACTATCCCCCCCCCTTTTTTTTTTTTTTTTTTTAGTTCCAAGGCTCCCTAGAGCTCCCTTTTGCCTTGGGGAAACATTTGGGAGCTTTGCGATGGAGGAAACCTTTAATAGTCAAAGGTTGCTGCAGCTGTGGTTAGGACCACTGGCAGCAATCCAGCAGCAATTTTTGGCTGTTAAAGGCTCCCCACCACATCGCAAGGCTCCCAAAGGCTTCACAAGGGCAAAATGGAACCCTAAGGAGCCCTAGAATCTGGAAGGGGGGCTAGGAAGTTTTCGATTCATTTAAATTAAATTTTGCAGGTGCAGGATGATGATGACAATGATGATGTCATCTGGCTTCTGTTGGCTTAAATTTACATGAATAGGATTTTTGCCATTGTGTTCCCAGTAGAAGCATCCTAGTATTTGTTTATTTATTATTATTAGAAGTATGTTTACACCACTTATCTCATGCACAAAATCTCAAAGTAATTTACAACACCATAAAACATCCCCCCCTTTTTTTTAAAGAGGTGGAGAATAGAGGTTTCTAATCCCATACAAGAAACTGATTTCTCTTTCTCTTAAGGCTATAAAAATAGTCCATGTAACAGACTTCTTAGTTCTTTGCCTCAAGAGAATGAGATAAACTATTCTATGTGTTGGCGTTTTCTTCATGTTTTTATTTAATTATTTTTTTAACATTTTAAACCACTTCCAATAGTACCTTCTATTTTCAGTTTCATCTTTTTTACAATATATTCAAAGCTATACCGTATTTGCTGACGTATAAGACTACATTTTTGCCCTGAAAAACATGCCTCCAAGTGGGGGGGGTCGTCTTATCCGCCGGGTGCAAGTGGTGGCTTGCAAGATCGTCTTCCAAAACGCGGTTCCCCATAGGAACGCATTGAAATCTACCGTATTGGGGAAAAGCAACCCCCACACCTGCCCTGCCCTTGGAAATGCAGTGGGTCTGAGATAGCCTTCCCCCTCTTTCTCTCCAGCAGCAAAGAAAGAGGGTGAAAGGAGTCAAAGCAGCCCCCTGATGACTCCTTTTGCCCTGATCCTTTGCCAGTTGGGAGAAAAAGAGGGGGAATGCAATACAGTACAAGCCATCACCAGGACTTGCTGCCTTAGCAATAGGTCCTGATGAGGGAAAAAAGATCAGGGAAAGCATAAATGCAATCCCCCATTACCACAAACTATGCAGTTGAGTTCTCCACATTTGGGGAAATCACAGGGATCAGCACACCCGAAGTGCAATGGATGAGCCTCACCCTGGGGAAAACCACTTTCATGACCATGGTATTTCCCCTGCAAGGTATGAGTTGGAGTGGCCCTTGCACCTCCTGCCCCCTTCTGTGCCCTGCCCCCCCCAAGGCATGGTGACCCCCTGGCTGCACCTCCCGCTCAGAACAGGGCTGCACAGCCCCAGTCACCCCAGAGGCCAAGAGAGCTCCTCAGTGTTTTGGGGTGCCCCGCGGGACCCCCATCAGGGGCTAGGTGTTCCTCCCACAATCCTCTAGTGCACAGCTATTAGCATAAGGTATTAGCAGATCCTGGAAAGCCAGTAGCTCAGATGATAGAGCAGCAGGTCCAATGCAAAGAGGGCGTAGTCTTATACAGCAAGTATATAATAAACTCTATATTTTGAGTGGAAATGTTGGGGGGTCGTCTTATATGCCGGCAAATACGGTAAACTGTTATTAAGTGCTTGTGGTTATATGTGTATGCAAATGTATTTTCATATACAGTGGTGCCTCGCTAGACGATGTTAATCCGTTCCACGAAGATCGCTGTCTAGCGAAAACATCGTCTAGCGAAGCACGTTTTCCCATTGGAATGCATTGAAATCTCTTCAATGCGTTCCAAAGGGAAAACTCGTCGTCTTGCGAAATCTCCCATAGGGAAACATCGTCTAGCGAGTGAGGGTCCCCGTCGGAATGCACTGACAGCTGCACTGACAGCTTTTCACCACTAGTCAGCACATTCCTATGGGGAAACCTCATCGTCTAGCGAAAATTCCCCATAGAGAGACATCGTTTTGCGAAGCGCAGTAGCGATCGCAAAAAGGCATCGTCTAGCGATTTCCTCGTCCTGCGAGACAATCGTCTAGCGAGGCACCACTGTACATTTTATGTGTACGTATTGTTATTCAGTGCCATTGTTTTCATGATCATGTAAACTCACATGAATATAGGGATCTTTTGCATAGATATGGTATGCACTGTACTTTGATAAAATAGGGAAATTTGCTCACTGAAAAAGATAATAAAGAAAGGGCACAGCTTTGTGTTACCATAATTGTTTACATGAATGAGTGTGTCAATCCCAGTTTAAAATACTGGCAGATTGTCCACAGTAGCAGTGGTGGAGATGGAGAACACTGCAGGCAGATAATTAATGTTTTCCAGATAAGAAGCAAGTTGGGCTCCGGACCAGTGGATGGGAACCTCAGCCCACCTGCCCCGATATGACCTCTGGCTTGCCATGAGTCCTGGGAACCCAGATGTATAGGTGTGCTGCTAGACTGCCAATAGCAATCTCTCTTATCCCCTATCTCTCTATTGAGACCTTGAAGCCTCCCATGTCCGTTACAGCAACCTTCTCTGAAAGCCAATTAATGATTGACCCTAGTTCAAAAAGTGTGCAGATATAATGGGAAATATAACATAGCACCATCAGTTGCACAGTTCTCTCATTTAACCACCAAAATCATAATCAGGAGTTATGTGGTCTGTTTTCTATGTTTATGGCAGGTATACCTGCCTAGTTCAGCACATGTGTGCATTTTTATATTTGACAGCAACAAGCAGATATTTCCAAATTTAATATTCCATTCTGTTACCTGAGCTTTTAAAAATATTTCCAAAAGTACCTCCAGCTATTGTAAATATGTCATGATTTATGCCAACTTCAAGAGACAGTGGGGAGGCAGACTGTTCCACATAGCACTGCAAGATTAAATTGTGCCTGTGTTGTACATGCACATAAATTATCAGTGCATCAGAAGAACACCGTTTAAAGCAGAGGGAATTGTGAAGCGGCAGAGAGAACCATCACTAACAGCGATATCCGTGATCTTAATGAGCTCTTACAATTCCTGCTCATGGTACACTTATTAATTCGTATACAGACAGTAATGATCTCAAATTGTTTTTCATCTCTTTATAATGAGCACTTATTCTAATGTGTTATGAAAAAAGATATTTAGATCTCAACATCAATGTGGCTTTTATTTACTTTGCCTTTTTTTGGTAAGGGCTGGATCAATGATCAACATGGTATTCTACTCTCATTGATTTTTTTTTTAATGAGCATATTGCTTCATGTTCCATTCCTGACTTCATTACAAAAGGTATTACTTAACATTGTGACTTACTTGGAAAACTGGCATCAAAGTGAAAAAGAATACTAACACACCATTCTGTATTATACATCTTGCTAATATGTCAAAAGTGTTGTTATATCATTATTATATATATTATATAGTATATTATATACCATGGAAACTCAGGTGGCGTCAGTGGTCCGCACCGCCTATTTCCACCTTTGGCGGATTGCCCAGCTGTGTCCCTATCTTGATGTTGGGTCGCTCACCACTCTGGTCCATGCGCTCGTAATCTCGAGATTAGACCACTGTAATGCGCTCTACGTGGGGCTACCTTTGAGATTGATGCGAAAACTCCAAATGGTGCAGAATGCGGCGGCCAGACTTCTTAGTGGGGTGAGGAAACACCAACATATCACTCCCACCCTGGCCGCCTTGCATTGGCTGCCCGTTCGGTTCCGCGTTGATTTCAAAGTATTAATGATTACATACAAAGCCCTAAACAGTTTAGGACCTCGATACTTGGCGGAACGCCTCCTCCCACCTAGATCTACTCGTATCACCCGTTCTAGTCAGGAGGGGCGACTGAGGAGCCTAACGCCGAGGGAGGTCCGGAAAGAAAGAACGAGACACCGGGCCTTCTCGGCTGTGGCTCCCTGTCTCATGGAACAAACTCCCCTCCGAGATCCGTTTGGCCCCCTCGCTGGGCATTTTTAAAAACCAATTTTAAGACCCTGGTTATTCAGACAGGCCTTCCCTCCGGGCACTACTTAATTTTTCTTTTTATTCTCTTCATCTTGAATTATTGTCTATGTGCTGGTTAACTGCTATTTTATTTTAATTGTTTTACTTTGTGTTCTGTGAGCCGCCCAGAGTAGACTATGTCTAGATGGGCGGCATACAAGTTCAAGAAATAAAATAAATAAAAATATGCTTCGAATCGAATGTTGCCCCCAATCACTATATTTTTATTGTATTTTTAATGAGGTTTTGTTACAGGAGGGACTGTGGTTCTTTCAGTTTGATGATATTTACGGAACTATTGCTAAGCCTGGTAATGACATAAAGACTATGAAGATTTGCTAGGAAAAAAATGTTTTATTACTAACTAAATTATATCTTGCCTTTTATAGGGTTTGAGATAAAATCAAAATTAGAATTGAAACATGGCAATAAATCCTTTAAAACATGTCAGTAAAAAAGAAATAAATAACCAACTGAAATATCATCCAGCAACACATTCGCTTAAAAAAAACAATGACTTGTTTGAATAAAAGTATCTATGCATCCAGCAGAAGCATTAACAAATGAAATGAAATGGAAATACAAATAATAGCAGCGGTTAAGTGACAGTCAAGCAGAGGGCAGCTAATTCACAAATTCTGCTCATATTTTAACTGTCAGCAGTACGAGGTATGCAACCAGACATACAACAAGAGTAAACTGCAGTGACATCCAGGGTGGACCCTCGACTTACGGAATTAATCCGTATTGGAACGGTGGCCGCAGGTCGAAAAGTCCGTATGTCGAGGGTCCATTTCCCATAGGAATGCATTGAAAAACCATTTAATCCGTTCCAGCCAAAGAAAAAAAATCCCGGGCTTCCAAAGCTGCACCCGCTGTCCTCTGCCTTCTGTCCCCGCTGCCCTCTGCCTCCCATCCCTGCGGGAACAAGAGGCAGAGGGGCACCGGGGACAGGAGGCAGAGGGCAGCAGGTGAAGCTTTGGAAGCCCGGCAAGCCAAAAGCCGCTCCGCGCCCGCTGCCAGCTTCCGGCTTCCCAGGCTTCCAAACACCCTTCCGCTGCCCTCTGTCTCCCGTCCCCGGTGCCCTCTGTCTCCCGTCTCCGGTGCCCTCTGCCTCCTGTCCCCGGTGCCCTCTGCCTCCTGTCCCCGTGGACAGGAGGCAGAGGGCAGCGGGTGCAGCTTTCGAAGCCCGGCAAGCCGAAAGCCGGCAGCGGGCGCGGAGGTCGGGGCAGCTTTTGGCTTGCCGGGATTCCAAAGCTGCCCCCACTGCCCTCTGCCTCCTGTCCCCGCGGGGATGGGAGGCAGAGGGCAGCGGGGAACGGGAGGCAGAGGGGCAGCGGGGACGGCTTTGAATTTCCCGCCCCTTTCCCCCTGCCTTTCGTAGGTCGAAGCTCCGGCCGCAAGTCGAACCAAAATTTTGCCGCCGGAGCTTTTCATACCTCGAAATTTTCGTTAAGTAGGGACCTTCGTAAGTCGAGGGTCCACTGTATATGACATCATCACTGTAATTTGCTCATGATGCATGTTTGTTTAAAATAGTACTGTTCACTGACTTCCTTTAAAGAGAAATGTTCTGTTTTAGATGAATAATATAGAGTATTTTATTAACTTAAAATTTTGTTAGATTGTGTATATTGATTAATAATATGCTGTCTGAAAGGAGAAACAGATGCAAGAAGCTCAGATGATTTCTTAGAATACGAAGAGTTGCTGAATCCTTATTACTTATACTAATGATACAACCAACATTTTAACACACTGGCCTTTGTGATAACACACTAATTTTGTATCTGCTCCTCTATTTTTATTTTTGTTTTAGTTACAGTACTTTGCTATATGTCAATTTACCGAGCACCTGTACAGTTCTTCTGGGACAGCAGGAAATTAATTAAAATATATTTTCCTTTATAGCTTACCTATGCATATTTTTTCTGTCTTTGTCATTGTTTAAGTCTACAGTTTTTACTCTTTGATCATTGTTAATTCTGCATCATATTTAAATGCTCCTTGTTATATATTAGCTAATATGCCAGAGTAGAGCAGAATAGGTATCCTGTTTAATTCTTTAGTGGCTTTAGCTGACACTAAAGCCATTCTCAAGGCACTTGTTTCTCTTTACATAAAAAAGGATGAAGACAATTAACATTAGCAGAGCAAGCAGCTCTGGGCAGCAGCTAAGTCACTTCCACACTGATTCTAGAAAACTAAAGCTAGTGTTTATCAGAGAAATACACCAAGATGAGAATGATAATAAGTGTCTAGTTCTAGCTAAATAAGGTGGAGATGCAGGGAGCCATGACTGTGCCCTCTGCTTTTGAGAAGGATTACAAGATATTCTTTTGTCTTCTCCTAGTGAGAGTCAAGAAAGAAATATGAGAAGGATGGAAGTGACACTAGAAACCCTAAGAGTACCAGACTATGTTAAAGGAAGGTCAGCATGGGCAGGAGCAGGTAAAGGACAATCTTGGAAACCTCAGGATGTCCTTCTTTCTGTATCTGCTCCTCTGCCTCATGCAAACACATGCACCTTGATCAGAGTAACCTAAGTTGCACCCATTTATCTCCAATAAGAGGTAGGGTCCTTTCAGCAGTAGTGCCTCTTTGTGAAATGTGCTGTCCCTTATGATCTTCAGAATTTTGTCAGATTATGTATATTGAATAACAATATGCTGTCTGAAAGGAGAAACAGATGCAAGAACCTCAGACGATTTCTTAGAATATTAAGAGTTGCTGAATACAAGAAGGTTCCTGTTTGTAGGGGACTCGTGAAAAGTGATTCAAACTCTTTGTTTTAGAAAACCAGCGCCACACAAGAAGACCTCTTGCATGATGGATTTTTTTACCACCCCTCTCATCCCCCTCATATCCCTTGTTCCTCCAGATCTGCTCTTGGGGTCTTCCAATCCCCTTGAATGAATGTTGAGGATACACAAGGATCTCAAAGGCAACAGGAGATTCATCCCACTTGTTTTTCCACTGACTAATGCTGTTCCATCAGTGGGAAGCATTAAATGACCAAATTAATAACCTATTTGCAATTTTTAGCATTTGGGGAGTAGCATTGCAATTATCTTTTTAAAAATTCAGTGACAATCACTTCATACTAGTAAACCCCTTCTCCACATCTGGACTCTTTTGTGGTCTCCATGCCCAAAATGGAGATGTATTGATGGACATAGGGAAATACCAAAATTTTCATAGGTACAAAAAAAAAAAAAAACCATGAGGGGGATAGAGAACCCAAACAATTCCAATAAAAAGCTGAGAGTCTTCAGTAAGTACGGGAAGATGACTCACGGTTGTGGCGTAGAATAGAGTATTGTGGAAATGGGCAAGCAGGCTGGTACCTTGAACGGGAACATTGTACAAACTGTAACACTGTATCAGTGTCCCAACTGTTGTGTTTATTATTAATATGAAAGGAACCAAAGAGTTAATTAAATATTTCTCCCACAGCTCTCACTACTGACTATCAGCCTAGCAAGTTGTGTGACTAAAGTGAATTGAGATTGGAAGTGTGGCCATTCTGTCAGCCTTATCAAAAGATGACTTGCTTTTCCCTCTTTTCCCTCCTCTTTTCTATTTGTATCATGCCTTTTTAGATTATAAGCATCTTGGCAGGACTTTTAGTGAGGGATGGGCTGTACATAAACCTGCTCCAGAGCCTTTTTGGCTGAGAAGCAAGATAAAAACACTGTGAGATAAAAACACTATAAAAACACTATAAGCAGCCAAAGAGCTTTCTCTTCAGACAGGTTTTCCCTTTGTGGCTGGATATCTGAGAGGGGTTTTAAATGGAATGTTATGCCTTGTTTCTTTGAATCAGTTTTTGGTGTTAATTTTGTTTACCATTTCTAGTGTGGTATTTGTTTGATTCTTTTTAAATATCTTTAAACTTACTGTTTCTAACTTTTAAACATTGTCATTCAACGATGTAAGACACCTTGGATCCCTTTTAAAGAGAAAGGCAGGATAATAATATTTTAAGTAAGTAGCTAATAAAATCAGTCTTCAAAATACAGTGACCTGCCTTGGGGACATATTTGGCCATATCTTATGTGACTATAAGAACAATATTGCTAGGTGATACATTTCCCGTGTGAAAACAGGACAAATTAATGGTGGTTTGTCAAGTTCAGTTGAATTATGCACATCTAAATCCCATAGACAATTACAGAGAAGGCCAATTGATTTCCATGCAGCATAATCCCAAGTAACCAGATAGCAGTGTTAATATACATTTCACAGTGAGACTTTCAGATAGTTCAGTGGTTTAGGTATCTGGCTGCGGAGCCAGAGGTTGGGAATTCAATTCCCCTTTCCATTTTTTCCAGAAAAAAAACCAGGGGAAAAAAACTTTTTTTTTCCAGAAAAAAAATGGGAATTTTTGGAAATTTTACATCTCTAGGCTGGACTAGATAATCCATTAGGGTCCCTTCCAGCTCTGCAGTTTGAAGATTATTATTATTAAACTGGGAATGAGTATTGTCTGTCTGTCTTTCTGGGAACCACAGTGATCTGGCAGTGATAAGTTTGTAATGTTTGCTAGGGAAAAAAAAAAGGAAAAAAAGTATGCATAGCCAGGATTAATTGTTACCAAATCTGTGTTAAGTGACCCTGCATAAGAGTACTGCAGGGCTAGACGTGGCTCAACCTTCTCCTCTGGCTGGGTGGTCTAGCTGCATGATCCATTGGAAACTGCCCAGTGGTCCACCAGTAGATGTCCTACCTTCTTCTTGTCCAAGGGAGATATCCCAAAAGTGCTACTGCAGTACTTCCGAAAAGCAAAGAAAACGTGCTATTTGAGAGTCTTTGGGTTTTTTTAACATATGTTTGGAAAGATAGCTTTGCATTATTGTTCTGAGTAGCATAAAAATTGGATAACTGGTTAAAAAGAAGCTACACTGAGAAAGACTGGAAATGTTAAAATGAAGTTTCGATGCCCACGGATGCATTTCTTCACATAAAGCATTTGACCTGGAAGTAAGGCTGTTGTATGCAGCCATTTACTTATGGCCAAATATTAAAGCAGGCTCTTAGCAAACCACTAGTCTCAAAGTAACACAAAGACAAAGGGCCCTGTTGTCATTACAACTGAGTTAAAAGCTTAAGCCGTACATCACCCACGCCTCTTTCGGGAAATAGTAGAAGGTGTAACATAAGGGAAGCACTTGAGTTGTGTGCACAGTTTTTTTACACCTTTGCATTGGGGAAGAAATGTGTTTTACATGTAAGTGGTTAATAATGAAACAAGTGTCTCAAGTATATATTTATATATTCCTCATTCATGGCCTAAGTTGCCAAGGAGTCATTCTTGTATCTTCTCTTTGTAACACCACCACCTCAGTCACATGGCAACTGGGGCAAAGGCTTTCTCTACTCGACATTCTACCCAGAAAGACTTGCCTGGGACTGGTAGGTGAATAGACAACATATTTTCCCAGGCTTTTCCCACCTGAGGGAGTTTTCTTCATGAATGTGCACTAATATAGACTAGGACGTAGGAGGCCTGAGTTCAAATCCCTGTTGAGCCATGGAAGCTACTGGGATGTGTGGAACTGGTAAGACCACACCATAAATATCTAACTTAACTTGAAAGCCGTAACAACAGCAGCAACAACATCTTGCTGTGGATCGAACACACTTCAGTGGTCCCTGTAGTCATTGGGGCTTTGGGAACAAAATCAAGAAATTTAATATAGTATTATAAGCAGTTGCAGATCTCAGAAATAACACCATCAGAGCTACAAAAAAACAACAATATTAGGAACAGCATACATATTGTGCCAATATTTTACAGATACTTAGGTTTTTTGTTAAAACTTGTATCTGTTATATAATACCAGCCAATGTTTTTATTATCTTGATTGACTGTATCTGGTGTTTTTGACTCATAATAATAGTTTGCCAAGTCGATTCTGACTTCTAACAACCCTTTTCAGGATTTTCTAAGTAGAGAGTACTCAGAAGTACCTTACCATTCCCTTCTTCTGGGGGGCACCCTGGGACTGTGCAGCTTGCCCGAGGCCACACAGGCTGGCTCTGCTCCCAGGAGGCCCTGTGGGGGATCAAACTCCCAGCTGCTAGCTCTGCAGCCACAAACCTTACTCACTGAGCTATACAGCCAGCTTGAAAGCCCTATTAGGATTGCTGTAAGTTCTTTATTGACAGTACCGAACATAAACATGTTGAATGACTTTGCTGGGATTTTATACTATTTTCCACTTTCAATTGTATATTGAAGGGCAGTTGAAAATGGGATTAACAGTGAGCAAATTAATAAATAAGAACAATAGGACATTAGGTCACTCTATTTCTCCATCTTGCCTAGTATTTTCTGCTCTGACTAGCAGAGAGAGACTGACTAAATGGACTTTTAGCCCACTGTTTGAAGCACTGCAGAAACTACTTCCCATAGTAAGCTAAGATGGCCCCATCTTTGCTGTCTTTCTGCAAAGACCTTTCTCTTCAGGCAAGCTTTCCCTCAGTGACTGGCTGCCTGAGTAGAGTTTTTAATGGATTGTTGTGCCTTACTGCTTTGAATGTGTTGCTGGTGTTGCTTTTGTTTACTGTTTTTAGTGTGATATCTGATTGATCCTTTTTACTATTTGTATACAGGAGGGGAGCCCCCATCTGCTGGGTAATGGTTCCAAGCCCCACTGTAGATACTGAGAACCATGGATAACAGTGAACACTATATATATATATAGAATGGTAAAAGGGAAAAAACTCAGAAAAATATTTTCACATGTATTACACTAACAAGTATTCTTAGCACAGTCTTTGGCTCCCTCTAGTGGCCTGTTCTGGTAATACATGTAAATAGATTTTTCTAGATTTTTTCTTTTAATATTTTTAATATTTTCAGAGACGTATAAGTGAAACCGCAGATACTAATCCTGCGGATACAGGGGTCCTACTTTACTTACAGTGTTTAGCTTCTAATATTGTCATTTAATGGTGTAAACTGCCTTGGACCTTTTTAAAGGAGAAAGGTGGAGGAAAAATATTTTAAGTAAATAAATAAGCTTTGGCAGGCCATATGTTTTGGACTTCAAGGATGCTGTGAATTGAAGTCCAAAATATTGATCCCTGTGGTACAGTAGTTAAATTGCAGTACTGCAAGTCATGCCTCTGCTCATGATCTGAGTTCAATCCTGATGGATTCAGATAGCCAGCTCAAGGTTAACTCAGTCTTCCATCCTCCCAAGCTCACTGGGGGGCAAAGTATTCCTTGCATAATTATGTTGTAAACTGCCCAGAGAGTGTTCAGCCATTGCAGAGAAATTTTGCCTAAGTAAAAGCAAAAGTTTCATCTGTTAATAATATTTAAAACAAGTTGTGCATGCTTACACTGGCACTTTCATGATTACCCTTCAGAAAGCCTCATTACGATTGGCATGTGTGTTAGAGGATGGTAGCAAAAATCAGCTGAATCATTAATTTAGTTGAAAATTGGTGCATAGCTATCATTATGGTACTTTAATTGAAATGAATCATGGGTATATTATTTTGTTACAGAATAGGTACAAGTAGGAGAAAAAATAGTGCCTTTTCTTGCCATTTTTTGTATATCTTGTTCATGGATTATCTAAGTTGTTACAGAGAAATGTAATAATGGAATCACTAGCATCGTGGTTACCCAGAATTGCAGAATAATACTTGGGGAAGTGTGGGGAGCTTATATAGAGCAGATAGCATGCAGGAGACATGGTTCCATGTCCTTGTATTTCTTAATTATTATTCATGTTTTCATATTTGTATAATCACCCAGTTATATTCTCTGGGCAGCTTACAGAATGAATTGCATGCCCATTCAGTTCATTGTGTAACCGTATGTAAAGTTGCTCTGTCTAATCAGCCTAAAGAAATAAAAAGAGAACAATTGTAACGTATTTTAGGTGGTGGTGATCATAATCATGATGATCATGATCTCCTTTATAAGATGGCTATTAGAGATGGGGATATTCGTATGCGAATATCCCCACACAGCTGGACTTAACGAGGGTCCAGCCCCTGGAGCCGGACCGTCCACTTACATGTCCGGTGGCGGCAGTGGTGGCCCACTCATTCTTCCAATTGCTCCTGGAGCACCGCTTTCTTCCTGCTCGGCTACCAACTCAGGAGCCATGCAGGGAGACTCGTCCTCCCCCTGCGTGGAGTGGCCAGCCGTGCGGGAAGAGAGCAGCACTCCAGGAGAGATTGGAAGGATGAACGGGGCTGCCGCCAGATTCGTGAGTGGATGGTCCAACCCCAGGGGCCGGACCCTCATTAAATCCAGCTGTTATGGATATTCGTATGCGAATATGAATACCCCCATCTCTAATGGCTATAGTATCATGGTAGTAGGGCATATAGTAGGCTGACTGGCTTATACTGGTAAATTATAGTTTTGTACTATGTGCATGAACTGGAATAAGGCTGACTCAAACTTCAGGCTCATATGCTTCTCTTTCCTTCTCCTTTGTTGGCATTAGAATGATTTCTAATGTGTTTATAATAATAATAATAGCTGGCAAACCACAGATTGAAAACAGCTGTTGCAGTGTTTAGTTTCACTTTCCATGAATCGTGGCCCCTTTTTATGTGTGATCCAGCAGTCATGGTTTAAATCAAACTCATGACACAAGGCTTCATAATCCCTAGTCTGAGGCTGCCTTCTATTTAAAAAAAAATTGACCAGAGTTTATTTTCAACCATGCTTTCTTGTTCATATCCAGAAAATGACAGGATTCATGGAAAGTGAACTTGAAGGCAGCAGAAAACCTCACTGCAGAAGTGAAAGAGAAGGGGCGGGAGACATAGACCTCAGACCAGCTCCTGCACGTAGTGCTAAACTGTGGCTTAGTTTTACATCTGAATTAGCTAGCACGTGGTCTCCAAATGGCTTATAACAATATTAATTCAGTGCATTTTCTTTATTGTAAGATAAAAGATGCTTTTGCAAACAGCTTATCTAAGGATTATCTTATTTTATAAGAGGCATTCTTAATAAATGTCCATCGTGTTTATCCAGGCCATGGTTAGTGATTTCCATATCAATGTTATTTACATTCACGCTTCTCTTTTGAAATGTTCCAATTTAGAGTAGATTGGCAAAGCATGTATAGATGTTTCTTTTCTCCACTTAACTACCTCACTCTAAAAAAGGAGGTAGTTAAGGCTTGTGTTGCCAGCATTGTCTTTAAACAGGTGGCTAAAAATATGAACATGGTGGTTTATTTTGTTGTATTTTTTCCAACTAAAAATAGCTAAACAGTTAGGTCTTACCAAATGTACTTGTGAAATAAATTGCTGTTAATCATTTATGAGCATTTATGTATAACATACTTAGTAGGATGAGCAGCAGTTGGGAAAGGGGAATTACAACAAGAGAACTATGCTGAGGTGGATATGTAATTGTCTTCCTTGACCTGTTACAGATGACTCTTGTTTCCAGCTTTACCATTGAAGTTCAAAACCTAATTGAGGCTGCCATACAATTAATTAATTGTGCACAGCATTCTACATAGGCCGCTTTTAGTGCTATCGCTCAAAAATAGACAGAGGGGGGCAGCCATGTTTAATCTATCCACATAAGTGCATCATTATGTTTGATGAGGGTATTTTGTCTGGAAGAAAGGAGAGCAAAATCTGCCCCATCCCATTCTCCATTGAAGTAAATAATTTTCTTCCAGTCTAGTTCAATTGCCAATTACATAAAAGCATAGATCATTGCAAACATGAAAGCTAAGTGAAAAGATTGTTACAACTCAACATGGATTTCTTACAGCTATGTCAGTTCCATTTCTGCCTGCACAAAGCTAGTTTGTTGAAAAAATATATACAGATCAGTTTTCTCCAGCCTGGTATCCTCCAGGTGGGTTGGGAAATAAGCCCATCTGCCCCTAGCCAACGTGGTCATTTCCCATGCTGACGGAAAATTGAAAGGCGTTGTGATGCCATTAGGCTGGGAATGATTATTTTAATTTTTATCCCATCTTCCTCCCTCAGTTTATTTTACTTAGTTTGATTTGGTTTTTATTTTATTTCTATCTTGCCCTTCTCCCAGTAGAGCGATCCAAGGTGACTTTCCCAGCCAACCTTTCTACAGAACTCATGTTCTCGTAAATTATAGAAATGTTCAACCGAAGTGAACATATAACGACTGCCACTGCCATATAGTTTTTCTTGTGCTAATAGTGGCTTACAAGAAATTGTCAGATCATTGCCCTGCTGATTTGGGGTGATGACCTTTCAGCTGGTACAGAAGTGGAAGAATTGACTTTCATATTGCTATCTTGTAGCACTAGTGACAGTGGTTGGAATTTGGTGAAGCAGATTTTCTGAAGATTTTTTTTATTCCTAAAAAAACAAATTCCTAGTTTAGATAGTTGCAGAAATGCATTTTAAAGCATGTATGAATCAGGCCTCATGCAGCTGAGTTGTGTGGGTGGAAGCAACCTGTACTGACAGAGAAGTTATGATTTAACTAGAAATAGAACTCTGGGGTGATAAACAGTGGGTTGTGTGTTCTTATAAGAACTGAAGGTAATCTACCAAAGCCTATTATCTATACAAATTGTTATTGTTGTTTAACACCGCAATCACTTCTCTGATTGAACTGTGAGGGTCTTTCCAGATTGTAGATCTTGAGTAAGGAGCTTCTTAAAGATAGCTGTTGATTTGAAATTTTGACTTTGTCACATTTGCTTAAATGTAGAAGTACTTAACTTAGAGTATACATAAGTAGACAGCCTAAACATAACATCACCTAAAGACCTAATGTGGACCAGTTTCAATTGTAGTGTGCTCTTGTTATTTAAAAGTTACTGCTTCATTAACCCTAATTCTTGAAAGATTAAAACTTATCCAATCAATCAAGATCCTAAGCCA
Organism: Intellagama lesueurii; assembly: GCA_037013535.1. NCBI lineage: Eukaryota > Metazoa > Chordata > Lepidosauria > Squamata > Agamidae > Intellagama > Intellagama lesueurii. Next base: position 27,093,147 of record JBAJHW010000001.1, read on the forward strand.
AGAAAAAACAAGTTTTACAGCCTGTATAAATTGTGCAAATTGACAAAGGGGTCTTCTAAGTGGAACATGTGAGCTGGCCCAGCCTCATTCTGTGCTCCATTGTAATTGCAGCTTTCTTACAGCTGTGCTTTCATCTGTGTGTTTTATTGAACCAATGTAAAACAGATTAACATCCGATGAACCAGTACGATCATAGGAAGGGTATGAACTCAGGAAGCTTCCATACATCAAGTTGTTAGCCTGATGTATTTGCTATGTCTACACTGAGAGGTAATATTTCTCTGTGAGTCTTTTCCAGCCCTAATTGTGTATGCTGGGATTTAACCTTTTGCACACAGCACGTGTACTGCCGAGTTACCATCCCTCTCTGTAATTAGATTGCCATCAGTGCCTTCTTTTTTTCAGTAAAATATATCTGCCTCCCTTTTCGTGTTTTATGAAATTGGTCTAGGAAGTTCAGCTGAAATTAGTGGAAATATTGACACACATAATTGTCCTCCTGAAGCACTTGAGAATAAAAACAGTGAACAAGGGTCATTTTCTGTTTCAAATGTTTTTTCCTTTATGAATGGAATTCTGATACAGATTCTGTTTTTTCTGCAATGATGCAGTTTCATCTTAAGGACTTTGAGAATTGCACTAATTGTCTCTTGCCTCCATTATCATATTGGAAGAGTATAAAGGTCAGTAAGTGGGAACACCAAAACTGACCTTTTCAAAACTTTGTTGCCAGGCAGAAGAGCATTTTCCCTTAGCAACAATTGTTTTGGAGCAGGGTAGAGCAGTTGTGTACGTCAGAGGTTTGTTTGTAGCAGGGAAAGGAGTGGAAGGAGTGGAAACTTAGCTATTTCATGAGTTTACACAGCTGAATTTATATAGTGTACAAGAGGTTGCATTGTACAATCAAAAGGGCAGGAATAGACATGCAAAGTAAGCAGAATAACATTAATATATTAATAGAGTGTTTTATCATCCGCTTCTGACTATTAATTTACAGCAGCATCACATTTAATTAATTTTATATGGTACCTTTTCTGAAGACTCCCGTCTTTGTCTTCAGAAGAAGCACCAATAATTATTCCTGCATATTCTGATTTAAAAATTGAAAAACAAGAGTGGGCACTATCTTTATAGTACTATTATTGAACCTAAAGGTAAATAATTCAGTTGAGGCAACTGAAATACCAATTACAAAAGGCTTGTTTTCTAAACAAATTATAATCTAAAAATGATCCTTAAACACTTATAATAAGTGGAGGTAGATATATTTTTCAAGCATCCACTGTTCCAAAACTCATTATAGAAGGTCTAAATAAAGCTTGCAGCTGTATCCAAATCCCAAAACATTAGGAGTATAGCCGAGAACCATTCAATCAATTTTACTTTTGCCATTATTTGAAAATGAAGCATGAACTATATAAACCTTTATTAATGCCAAATAATGTAAAGAGCTCCCCCCTACCACCCAATTTAATAAAATGTTTGTATTTGGATTCAGAATGGTTGTTGCATTACAAAGCTCCTTTAAGCCTTAAATGGCTCCAAAATATAGCTTGATGCCCTATTAAATTTTTGTCATCTTACTGAAAAATTTATTTATTTTGATTCAAGTGAAAAACAACCGTTAACAGGAAGTGTTTGTATTGGAAAACCATTTTTCGGGTGAACAATACACTAGGGTCTAATTTGTGGCCAGTAGCTTGTCTTCATCAATCCATAATTTCCTGTCTCAGTGAGTATTTAAGATTTAATCTCATTTGCACAAGTCACCTGATTATGCTAAACAGGTTAAAACATGCTCTTCCTCCAAAAGTCAACACTAATTCTTCCTTCAAAGAAGTAAGCACTCCTACTATAAATTAATCAATGGTGATGACAATGACATTTGAAGAATGTAGAGATATGTGGAAGAGTGTGGCATTTGTTTGATCCTTTTTAGTATTTGTATACTTACCGTTTTTAGCTTCTAATATTGTCTTTTAAAGATGTAAACTGCCTTGGATCCTTTTTAAGGAGAAAGGCAGGGTAAAAATATTCTAAATAATAAAATAAATAAATTTATAACTTTTACCCTTCTGAAAAGCTTCTGAAACAATGGGCTTCATCTTTCTTTAAACCAAGCTGCTCTTGACAGCCAAGTGTTCACGGTTAGATTAGATAGTATAGTACAGTTAAGAGTATGCTTAAAGTGGAATATAATAAATAAAGCTAGCAAGAAGGAGTAAATGTGTTATGTTTGGATATTTATAGGGAATGAATTGCTCAGAAAATTTGCATTATATTTATTTACCAGTCAACAAATCCTGCCACACTGATCTGATCTCATTTTTTGATTGGGTAACCTCCCTGATAGACAAAGGGAATGCTGTTGACATAGTATATCTTGACTTTATCAAAACTTTTGACAAAGTGCCCTATTATATCCTGATTAGCAAGCTAACTAGGTGTGGGCTGGATAAATCAAGTGTCAGGTGGATGCACAATTGGTTGGAGAATCATATTCAGAAAGTGATGATTAATGGCCCCTTTTCCAACTGGGAGGAGGTAACAAGTGGGGTACCCTAAGGCACAGTCCTGGGTCCAGTGCTCAACATTTTTATTAATGATTTGGGTGGAGGAGTACAGGGGATGCTTGTCAAATTTGCAGATGACACAAAATTGGGTGGAATAGCTAATACCCTGGAAACAAAAATCAAAATGATCTTGATAGGCTGAAAACAACAGAATGAAATTCAACAGGGATAAGTTCAAAGTACTGCACCTCGGATAAAGAAACCAAATGCACAGTTAAAAGATGGGGGATACCTGGCTTAGCAATACTGCAAGTGAGTAGTCACATAACTTTGACCTGTGGAAAAGTAATGACACCATTAACAGAGTATGATTTTCTGTAATTATAAATTTTCTACTTCTGTCTTGCAGCTTTTCTGACTCCCATGTAATCCCTTTCATCATTGAAGCTGTGGGAGTTGCAGGACCAAAGAGCGATGTCTTTAATTACAGAAAGTCTCCACCTGCTGGTAATGCCATCTGGCAGCAACAATTTTCAGTAATGAAAGACTTCCTCCTCCCATTCCACTGCTCCCACATGATAAAAGGGATTACATGGGAATTGGGAAAGACACAGAACAGAAGTAGTAAATTTTTAATTACTGAAAATCAGTCCTGCTAATGAGATCATCGCCTTTCTGCACAAGTTACACAGCAGGATCTTAGCCACTAATTACAACAAACAAACATTACAACAGTTTCATGTTTGTAGCCCTTACCATTTCAGGTATCTTTGGGGACAATGTTTCTAAATTAATTCTACTGTAAGATGTTAGTACTTTCTTATTCAGCATTATAGTCATTACTAGAGCAAGAAACTAACTAACGGCAAAGCCACTGGTGTAAAATTAAGATTACTCTGCTTTTCATAAAGATCTTGATTTGCTTAAAAGAAAAGAGCAAGTGATCTCAAGCCATTCTAGGAAAATAAGCAGTATCTGCTATAAAGGTTATTTAACCAAAAAGAGCTGATTTGAGTGGTCAAGATGAAGATGCTGGTATGCTCCTTCAAAAAAGTTTCTTCTAGCAATTCAGTTTCAGCTTCCGTCTCCTGTTCTTCTCCATTACCTTTCAATTACCTCTTTATCTCTTCTGTTCTTTTCCAGGAAGAAGTATTTGCCTCACATAGAACTCAGATTTCGGAGGGGGGAACCTTTCCATTTAAACATGTATAGAATCTAGATATATTCAGTGGTGGTCTAGTCCTGACTTTTGCAGGTCCTGCTGTCTTATCAAGCGTTTTTGTGAATATGTCAGTTGTGATGCAGTTTACACTGTCTTCTTCTTTTTAAGTTCACAACATCTCATTGCCCTTTCTTGAACCCTTCCCCCCCCCCTTTCTTGCCATTCTTTGCAGGCTCTGATACTTCACCAGCTTGGAAGGTACAGCTTGGCTGAGAAGATCCTTAGGGATGCTGTCCAGGTGAACTCAACAGCCCATGAGGTTTGGAATGGCCTCGGGGTGGTTCTGCAAGCTCAGGGTAATGACGATGCAGCAACCGAGTGTTTCCTAACAGCACTGGAGCTTGAAGCCAGCAGCCCCATCGTCCCTTTCACCATCATTCCCCGAGTCCTCTGAAGGCTGGTAAACAGGCAGTTCATCATGCTTCAGCTGAACACAGGAATGTTAGGAAGCAAATTGCATAAGCCTTCCTTCTGATTCCAAGGGTGGCTCTTCAAGCTGAGAGGTAGTACCACAAAGCAGGCAATCTGGCCAGTTCTATGAGGGGATTCTGGTACATGGAAGTAATATGGCATATTAATGTTAATGAAGAAAAAATGGCTAGCCAGAAGGAAAAACACACACCAAAACCAAACCACCACCTGTGTATTGCCTACATCTTTGCCCCCATAGTACTTTGACAGCCTGATGCTATTGTTCAAATGGGTATTGTGCCATATTTTATTAGGTGACATCTGAGTGTTATGTAAATCTCTAAATAGAATCAAACAGCAACTGTAGAATAATAGATGCAAGTTAAAATTCAGTGGCAGAGCAGTTTATTTTTATCCAAGCCTGTCAAAGACCTGTTCTTGTCATGTCTTTCAACCTCTCTCGGCCCAGGGAGAAAAAAATGAAATTTGCTGTGTTACATCTCTCTACCAGTTACCTAGGCCAGCAAAATCAGCTGAAAGGTTTATGTTTTTAGATGTGAATAACTGTGATGTGTAGCTAATTGTTATTCTCTTTATTTAGAAGAAAGGTTGTGTACAAGAATATTTATATTTTACCAATGTATGCCTGTTGAAAAAAAGCAAATGAAAAGAAGATATTAGTTATTTAAGTTTAACTTTTTTATGTGAATCCAGAGTTTATTTATCAATGGAAATATGTAAAAAGATGCTAAAGATGGAATATTTACCGACATTCCTTATGCATTATACACCCACTTGGCTCTATGGGAAGATTATGTTAATAATAAAATGATTTTTGAATGGATACAGTGCTTCTCATTTTTGTTTTGAAAGCAGCAGTGCTCTTGGAACTTGTTCCTGTCTCATCACTCTACAGAATAAAAAATGAAATTTTCATGGATGTACTGTATGATCACCTAGCAGTTTTATCATTCCTTTTTGTATCAAACAACATTGGATTGGATTGATGGAGCCCTCTGCTGTGCCATGAGAGGCATGCAGAAAACCATGCTTTTACTAATGCACAACACAACCTGTGCCATCCTTCACATCACAGTTAAATCCTATCGTGTTCAGTATGGCTTCTTCCCAAGTAAATGCCCAGAGGATTGCAATCTTGAAAAACATTTGGAAAGTGGGTAGGAACAAACATTGGTAATGCAGTCAGTTCGGAATGCTTACTTTTTATGCCTCCTCATCTCTCAAACTCAGGGCAGATGTCTGCTCTGGGAAAAGGTCCAGTTCCATCATTAAATCAGAAGCTCGAAGGTACTTACACAAAACATGCTGGTTCAGTCTGTCCAAGCCCTCCAAGAAGTGGCTTTCGGGTTATCCATCTGAGGCTGGCTAATCTCTTTGACAAACAGCAGCTAGTTGTTGGCTATGCTTTCTCTTGGCTCTTGGAGCACAATTTGCTGTCTTGCGTACTTTTCATTTGGTTTATTATCCTTGATTGAAGCAGATCCTTCCTTTATGCTTAAGTGAAGATTGGGTGGTCTACTAATGCACTATAAACTGGTATATGGGAGATTTTCTTCAGAGGGCCAGACATGCTATGTGAAATCCTTATTTAAGGGAAAGCAGCAACTCAGATAGACATATTCTGTTGCACAGCAAAAGGTAGCCAGCTCAGAACCCAGAGTAGAGTTGTCTAGATGGGCGGTATAAAAGCCAAACAAACAAACTTGGTTGAGAGTCATGTGAATTTTGAATTCTCTTCAGTTTGAGAGAAACTATTAAAAAGTATGCTCAGGTGAACCACTGAGTTACTCAGGATGTGGTCTTTTCCTTGCTATGTATAGTTGTAATTTCCAGGCTTTAATTCTGAGAAGTTGCTGGCACAGTGTGCCATTATCTGATCAGGATGCTCTGATATGTGAGACTAATACTAACATGATGGCATTACTTGTAATGCTGTGGTGCTAATAGCTAATAGCCACTTACGTTTCTATAATAAGTCCTAAGGAAGAACTGTAAATTTCTCTTAGACCTGCCATGCATTACTTGGAGCAGATAAACAGGTTACATTAGTACAAAGCATTATTAAAGGTAAAATTATCAAGCACATAAAAGGACATGTCTCTCTGAAGAATATTCAGCATGGGTTCTGCAAAGGTAAGTACTGTTTCATTAACCTTTTAGAGTTCTTGAAAGCGATGGGAAATTTGGGTAGGGATCTTCTGTTAGATATTATTTTCTTAGACTTCTAGAAGGCTCACACCTGGGTGCCAGGAAATTCTTTGCATCAATACCAAATGCAGCTCAAGGAAGAGGAAGTGCAATGAGGCCCATTGGTGCAAAGGGCTCCTGAGCAAACTTAGAAGTCAGGATTTAAGGGATGAGATCCTTTTATAAATAGATAGCTAGTTAAAGAACAAGAAGGAGCAAGTAGGAGTAAGTGTACAATTCTGATGACAAGGGGATATGCCAAGAACACATGATACTTCTTAACGTGTTCAGATATGACATGAAGTTAGGGCTGAGCAGTGTGGTGTCCAAAGTTGCTAACTTCACAAAATTATTTATGAGGGTTCAAACAAGAGCCAATAGGGAGGAGTGCCAGAAGGATTTCTGCATACTGGGGGAATGAGCATCAAGATACTAAACGCAATTCAAGGAAGATGAGGTGAAGTGATCCATATTGAGGCAAAAAAAAATTCCTCATTTTAGATTAGGCATCCTTCAGTCTCAGGAGCCTATGTTAACGTGCTCTGAATAGAGGACTTGGAACAGCGTCTAGTGTGGCTAAGAAGGCCAATACGAGAGTGACAATCCCTTCCACACTGAAGACAAATACAATCTGTCCCCTGTCCAGCTCCCTGATTTTGCTGGTTTCGGGACTGCCTCTTTGCCTCGGCCTGCTGGACAAGTGTCTCTTCAAAATGGGAGAGGCCATGATGCACCGCCTGCCTCCAGGCTGAACGCTCAGAGGTCAAAGTTTCCCATCTGTTGAGGTCCATTCCTAAGGCCTTCAGATCCCACTTGCAGATATCCTTGTATCATAGCTGTGGTCTCCCTCTGGGGTGCTTTCCCTGCACTAATTCTCCATACAGGAGATCTTTTTGAATCTGACCGTCAGCCATTCTCACGACATGCCCAAGCCAACGTAGATGTCGCTGTTTCTGTAATGTATACATGCTAAAAATTCCAGCTCGTTCTAGGACTACTCTATTTGGAACTTTGTCCTGCCAGGTGATAGCAAAAATGCGTCAGAGACAACGCATATGGAACGTGTTCAGCTTCCTCTCCTGCCGTGCACAAAGGGTCCAGGACTCACTGCAGTACAGGAGTGTACTCAGGACACAGGCTCTATAGACCTGGATCTTGGTATATGCCATTGTGAGGGTTCAACTTTAGGCTCCTTTCTTCGTTCAAATAAATCAGGAGATTTTTGTAATTTTGAAACGGGTGAGGTTTATTGGAGTATTTAACAGAGAACCGGTGTCAACGAAATTGTCCCATCGTTTCTCTCCTGCCGACAACGGGTCAGTCAGGGGCTTCCATCCTTCAACTAGGAACGGGTTCCCTTCACCCGAGTTCCACGGGCCCGGCCAGTCCACTGACGCATTAGGGTTCATCGTCTGTCCTGCCTCTCCCAGCAGGGGAACAGTGTCATCGTCCCGATTGTCCATCCACCGGGCATGTCCGATCAATGTGGGGGTCGCCCAGGGTCCTCCCTGTATCCCTTCCTCCTCATCTCGCTCACCCTCCATTCTATTCTCTCCCTCCTTTCTCTTTCCACTCTCTCCTTTTCCTCTCTTAGCTTTCTCCGCCACTCCCTGGCTTCAGCTTCTCCCCAATAAGAGGGTCTCGGGGGAATCTCTCTTCTCCGCCTGTAATCAGCCTCTTCCTTCCGGACTCTTAATCTTTCCCATGCGCCAGTCCAGGGGTCCTCCATCCAGACCCATTCCCAACCTGGCAGCAACTGTTCCTCCTTCCTCTTTATATCTGCTGCCCCCACCTCTATCTCCACCCTTTTTCTCCGCTCTACTCCCGCCGTTTTCCCCTCAGTTCCTTTGACAGTTAACTTTCGTATTTCTCCCTCCATTTCCTGTGTGTCTGTCCCTCGCTGCTCCATTCTCTCAGGAGATGAGGTGGGCAAGGTCTGTACCTCTTTCTCGACTGTGAGGGGGAGGGACGGCACTCTGGCGAGAGAGCTACCACTCTCGCCCCCTGTCTCATAGCCATCAGCTTCTTATTAAGCCATACTCTCTTTGTGAGTCTAGAGAACATGGTAGCTGCTTTGCCAGTGCGTTTATCCAGCTTGACATCTAAGGAGAGAGTGTCAGAGATCATTGAGCCAAGGTTCATGACACAAAGTCATGAACAACCTCCAATTCTTGTGTGGAGATGGTAATAGAGGGAGGTGAGTCCACGCCCTGGCTCATGACTTGTGTTTTCTTCAGGCTGAAGAAAAACACAATCCTCATTTTACATATATGCAAATAGGATCTGTGTGATCCAAGAAAGGACCTTGCCACAGGTAGCTTTGTGAAAATACCAAACCAGAGTAGAGCTGTATTGAAAAAGGCAAGTTCTAGGCAGGAATTGATGAGAAAGGAAATGAAAATAAAACATAATATGTTTACACAAGATTGTAATGCATTTATACATATACAGAACAGTTTTGAATTGCTTTGTCCTGCTGTGTAAAGACAAGACAAGCAAACATTTCCATTCCTACCTGAGAAGTTTAACCTTTGTGAGTTCCAGACCAAGGATCTGATCCAGACTGATATATGGATCAGAAATATACTGCCCCCAGGAGAAGGGAAAGACAAACCTCTACTGAGTATACCTAGAAAACCTTGGAAAGGGTCACCATGAGTTGGAATCAACTAGATGGCTTGTCATTATCATCATTATTACTATTATGCTTTTGGTGGTCATTTTCTCAAGCTGCACAAAGAAATTCTCAGCTCAAAACAAAACATACCAGCATGCATTTAAAAAAAAGATCAGTTAAAATGCCTTTAGAAATTTATATTTTATAAGGAAATATGTTCAAAAATGTACATTTCAAGAAACATTTTCATACAGGTTTTTGTTTCAAATCACAGCTTAATCTCAACAGAATACATACAAATTAAGACACATGAGGCTGATACAGACTAGAAATAGACAGATCCCTCCATCTCTAATAAACTGACGTAAACGTCATATGAGCATCTGACAGGCACTTAAGATGTGTGGCTTCTTTGGTTTTCCTCTAACTTTTCTTTGGTCATTATTTTCCCTTGATCTTTGCCTGCATTTTTATACTTTATAGGTGAGTAAGTGTCACAGGTGAAGAATACTTCTCAAACATGGCCTAGGTAAACCATGGGCCTGGCAGCCTGTCCAGCTGTGAAACTGTGTGGTCAAAAAGGTATTTGGCCATCACCAGATTTTTTTAAAAAAATCATCCAGCTTGCCTCAAAATTTCTGCTGAATTAGGCTCTAGTGGGGACCACTCCTCAAAAGCGTTTGAGCTTGCAGTTCAACCCTATGATGCTGAATACTACAAGAGAGGACATAGGGAGTTATTGCACTGTCAGCATTGATTACATTTGCCCAGTTGTACAGATTCCTCAGCCAAAACAGGACTGTTTGTTAATTTACGGTCTAGGTAGCAATTAGGAAATTAACTACAAATGTACTTTTCTAGTTCTATAGTTCAGTTGCAATTCATATTTGCTGGGTCATCATGAATCAGGATTTGGCACCGTGTTGGTTGATTAGATCGTTCCTCTTGACTGGAACACTCAACCTTGCCATTTTGCCTTTGAAAAAGAATTACTAACTAGGTATGAAATCCATAAAAGTTTACATTACAAACCCCATGTTTAATAACTTCTTAATGGTTCATGTTTTGTGTCTTAATCCTTTGTTTGCTTTAGTGATCTGTGAGCCACTTTGAGTCCTTTCCCTGAGAGAAAGGTGGCATAAAAGTGCAATCAGCCAATCAACAAAATTTAATAGTAACAGCTACCAGCTTTGACCCCTTCATGGATTGCTGCCTTGTCATGGCAAAGGGACTTGAGTAATTCAGAGAAGCTATGGGCATGATGTATTCATGATCCCTATGCAGGGACACCCAAGACAGACAGATCATAGTGGAGAGTTCTGACTAAACGCGATCCATCTGGAGCAGGAACTGGCAAGCCACTCCAGTATATTTGCCAAGAAAACTCCATGGACAGAAACAAAAGGCTAAAAGATATGACGCTGGAAGATGAGCCCCTCAGGTTGCAAGGCGTCCAACATGCTACTGAGGAAGAGCGGAGGACAAGTACAAGTACATCCAGAGCTAATGAAGTGGTTGGGCCAAAGCCGAAAGGATGCTCAGCTGCGGACGTGCGTGGAAGTGAAAGGAAAGTCCAATGCTGCAAAGAAAAATACTGCATAGGAACCTGGAATGTAAGATCTATGAACCTTGGAAAGCTGGATGTGGTCAAACAGGAGATGGCAAGAATAAACTGACATCCTGGGCATCAGTAAACTAAAATGAATGGGAATGGGCGAATTCAATTCAGACGAGTATCATATCTACTATTGTGGGCACGAATCCCGTAGAAGAAATGGAGTAACCCTCATAGTCAACAAAAGAGTGGGAAAAGCTGTACTGGGATATAATCTCAAAAATGAGAGAATGATTTCAATACGAATCCAAGGCAGACCTTTCAACATCACAGTAATCCAAGTTTATGCACCAACCACCAATGCTGAAGAGGCTGAAATTAACCAATTCTAAGAAGACTTACAACACCTTCTAGAACTGACACCAAAGAAAGATGTTCTTCTCATTCTAGGGGATTGGAATGCTAACATAGGGAGTCAAGAGATAAAAGGAATAACAGGTAAGTTTGGCCTTGGAGTTCAAAACGAAGCAGGGCAAAGGCTAATAGAGTTTTGTCAAGAGAACAAGCTGGTCATCACAAACACTCTTTTCCAACAACACAAGAGGCAACTCTACACACGGACATGACCAGACGGGCAATACTGAAATCAGATTGATTATGTTTTCTGCAGCCAAAGATGGAGAAGCTCTATACAGTCAGCAAAAACAAGACCTGGAGCTGGTTGTGGCTCTGATCTTCAGCTTCTTATAGCAAAACTCAAGCTTAAACTGAACAAAGTAGGAAAAACCACTGGGCTAGTCAGGTATAATCTAAACCAAATCCCTTATGAATACACAGTGGAAGTGAAGAACAGATTTAAGGAACTAGATTGGGTGGACAGAGTGCCTGAAGAACTATGGATGGAGGCTCGTAACATTGTACAGGAGGCAGCAACAAAAACCACCCCAAAGAAAAGGAAATGCAAGAAAGCAAAGTGGCTGTCCAACGAGGCCTTACAAATAGCAGAGAAGAGAAGGGAAACCAAATGCAAGGGAGATAGGGAAAGTTACAGAAAATGGAATGCAGACTTCCAAAGAATAGCAAGCAGAGACAAGACGGACTTCTTAAATGAACAGTACAAAGAAATAGAGGAAAATAATAGAAAGGGAAAAACCAGAGATCTGTTCAAGAAAATTGGAGATATTAAAGGAACCTTTTGTGCAAAGATGGACATGATAAAGGACAAAAATGGTAGGGACCTTACAGAAGCAGAAGACATCAAGAAGAGGTGGCAAGAATACACAGAGGAATTATACCAGAAAGATCTGGATGTCCCGGACAACCCAGATAGTGTGGTTGCTGACCTTGAGCCAGACATCCTGGAGAGTGAAGTCAAGTGGGCCTTAGAAAGCATGGCTAACAACAAGGCCAGTGGAGGTGATGGCATTCCAGTGGAACTATTTAAAATCTTAAAAGATGACGCTGTTAAGGTGCTACACTCAATATGCCAGCAAGTTTGGAAAACTCAGCAGTGGCCAGAGGATTGGAAAAGATCAGTCTACATCCCAATCCCAAAGAAGGGCAGTGCCAAAGAATGCTCCAACTACCGTACAATTTTACTCATTTCACACGCTAGCAAGGTTATGCTCAAAATCCTACAAGGTAGGCTTCAGCAGTATGTGGACCGAGAACTCCCAGAAGTACAAGCTGGATTTCGAAGGGGCAGAGGAACTAGAGACCAAATTGCTAACATGCGAGAAAGCCAGAGAGTTCCAGAAAAACATCTACTTCTGCTTCATTGACTACGCAAAAGCCTTTGACTGTGTGGACCACAGCAAACTATGGCAAGTCCTTAAAGAAATGGGAGTACCTGATCACCTTATCTATCTCCTGAGAAATCTATACGTGGGACAGGAAGCAACAGTTAGAACTGGATATGGAGCAACTGATTGCTTCAAAATTGGGAAAGGAGTACGACAAGGCTGTATATTGTCTCCCTGCTTATTTAACTTATATGCAGAATACATCATGCGAAAGGCAGGACTGGATGAATCCCAAGCCAGAATTAAGATTGCCGGAAGAAATATCAACAACCTCAGATATGCAGATGATACCACTCTGATGGCAGAAAGTGAGGAGGAATTAAAGAACCTCTTAATGAGGGTGAAAGAGGAGAGCGCAAAAAATGGTCTGAAGCTCAACATCCAAAAAACTAAGATCATGGCCACTGGCCCCATCACCTCCTGGCAAGTAGAAGGGGAAGATATGGAGGCAGTGACAGATTTTACTTTCTTGGGCTCCACGATCACTGCAGATGGTGACAGCAGCCACGAAATTAAAAGACGCCTCCTTCTTGGGAGGAAAGCAATGACAAACCTAGACAGCATCTTAAAAAGCAGAGACATCACCTTGCCGACAAAGGTCCACATAGTCAAAGCTATGGTTTTTCCAGTAGCGATATATGGAAGTGAGAACTGGACCATAAAGAAGGCTGACCGCCGAAGAATTGATGCTTTTGAATTGTGGTGCTGGAGGAGACTCTTGAGAGTCCCCTGGACTGCAAAGAGAACAAACCTATCCATTTTGAAGGAAATCAACCCTGAGTGCTCACTGGAAGGACAGATCCTGAAGCTGAGGCTCCAATACTTTGGCCATCTCATGAGAAGAGAAGACTCCCTGGAAAAGACCCTGATGTTGGGAAAGTGTGAAGGCAAGAGGAGAAGGGGACGACAGAGGACGAGATGGTTGGACAATGTCACCAAAGCGACCAACATGAATTTGACCAAACTCCGGGAGGCAGTGGAAGACAGGAGGGCCTGGCGTGCTCTGGTCCATGGGGTCACGAAGAGTCGGACACGACTTAACGACTAAACAACAACAACAACCACCAGCTTTGAAGAGTGCTTTTTTGGGGAGGGGGGAATATTTTCTATTCACTTAGGAATATGTTATATTAATCCTAAGAGAAAGATGAGATCAGCTTGGTTTAATATAGTGATCTGTTACTGTGCATTTTATGCTCCTTTGATGCAAGGCCAAAACAAAACATGTTTTTCTCGTGCTGCTTGGTGAGCATATAGAGTAGCAAGAACAAGGTGTTTTCCTTGCCCATAGATGCATCCCTCTGGGAGACAAAGAACAATGCCATGCAGACATCTACAAAATCCATGTTGTGGTGATACCTTTATTGTTATTGTCAGGTTCTGCCAGGTTGTTTCCTATTTGCATTGACCCTATGAATTAATGATTCCTGAAAGGACCCGTCATTAACAGCTCTGCTCAAGTCTTGCAAAGTAAAAGACGGATGAGTACTTAATTGAATCAACTTACATCATGTTCAGTCTTCCTCTTCTTCTTTTTCTTAACTTTTCCGAGCATTATTGTCTTTTTAGGAGAGTCTTGTCTTCTCCAGATGTGCCTAAAGTACAATCGCCTTCATTTAATAATTTTTTGCTTCTAAACAGAGGCCTTTTTAGCTGGCCAAGTATCACCTCAATACAGATTTTGAAATTTGCCCTATGGCCAGCCTAGCTTCCCCATGGTATGCTGCTTTTTGTAACTTTTCAGTCCGTCATGAGTTAACCTCTCCCATTTTGCTGTTAGCTTTTCCCTGCTGAGCATGTACATAATCCACAGAATTTGGAGTTGCTGTTTTGTTAGCTACAACTCAGAACAGTGTAACTTTCTGAATCACAGTAGCACTGAAGAGGAACATATATCTTTGTGTGTGTGTGTGTGTGTGTGTGTGTGTGCACACGCGCACGCACACACATACACGCACACAGCCTTGATATTTGAAAAGCATCCTGCTTTTCCTCTCTCCCCTCTCCTTCGCTTAGTATCCAGAAAATGCTGACAAGATCACTGCTGGCTGTCCATCCAAATCAGCATTGACCTAGAGACTGGGAGCAGCAGGAGCAGGAGAGGGTGGACAAGGAAGGACACCATATTTGTTTTGCTAAAAAGGAAAGGTTGATCGGCAGCATCTTGGCCATGTTAAAGCAGCTGCTTCTCCAAAGAAATGCTAGAAGGAGGATCTCTGCTTAAGCAAGCCATGGGGTTAATACTCACTTGGGTATACATCTGTGTGCCTGTCTTCTCTCACCGCCCTAATTTGTATCTTCATGCCCTTGGCTCAAATCTGCAGTCCAAACGCACAAATGCTGAAGTTGCCCGAAAGCTTTCTCTTGAATTGGCAATGCAGTTCCCTGTGGCTGCTGCTGTAGCATTTGATTAAGATGTTTAGCAGCCCAGATGGTGAAATGATGCCTACCTAAGCAGGATTAACACAAAAGCAACTGCACAAAGACTTTATAGATGAGCTGCTTGTTTACCTCCATGTCACAGTGAAAAAGGTTCTTGGTATATTTGTCATTGGTGGGTTTCCATCCACATTCCCTGTCTTCCTTCTTCCATCCAGTTTACCTACATTGGAACTATAGAGAAAAGCATATTCCAGTATAAGGCAGCAAAGCATGAGGGGAAGAGTGCAATCACTGTATGAAAGATTGTGGCTGAATTGATCTAAATTAAGGCAACTTGATCTAAATTAAGACAGGAATTTGAAATATGGAGACAAGCTAACTCCGCTGAAATGGATAGCACTTACTGTTCGGTTTCCCATAATTATTTATCTAGAATCAACATGTTTTTCACTACTGGCCAAGGGAGCCTTCAAACCTGGAGTAGAGGCACAGCTACTGCATCTGGCTGTTCCTTTTTTGATTTATAAGGAAAAAAGATAGACCATCCCAGGAAACAAATGGCCCACTTATCAGTACTATGAAGTACTATGGCGTTGAAGGCAAGATAAATGGTTGTAGTGACCAAATCAGAACAGGATTTGAGGCAGATTTAATGTATACACTACCCCAAAGCAATTCCTTGTATTGAAATGGACTGAAGCAGCTTCAGTGGGATTGCATTTGATTTTCATTTGTTTTATTTTCATTTATTTAAGTTGTCAACTATCTTGGGTGTTCCTTCTTTTTTCAAAGATGAGAGAGAGAAATAGTAGACATTCCCAGTTTAAGGCATGGTTAGGGAAGTTGTGGTAGTGAAAATATTGATGGGGTCTAATCCACGTCTGCCTCAGTTACAGTTTGGAAGTGCTTAAAAAATGGACTACAACTCCCAGAACTCCTTAGCAGGCTGGCTAAGAAATTATGGGAATTATAGTCCCTAAAGCAGGCCTTCCAAGCTTGGCCCAACTGTCAGGGATCGTAGGAATTGCATTTCAGCAAAATATTGATAACTACAGGTTCCCTAAACCTGTTCCAAAGGCTATTCAACCAAAGGTGAGCAGCCCTCTGAAAATCAGCCCAACCATCACTGACCGTTAAGCATGCTGCCTGGGGATGATGGAGGTGGGAATTCAATCACATTTAGAAGGCCTCCTATACGCCACCCCATCAAAGTGCCATCCAGCAGATCAGAGTTTGACAAAACACTGGAGCTCCATTGGATTTCTTCTTCAGAACAAGTGATGTACCACCTGTTTACATCTTTTCAAACAGTCCCCATCTCATTTATGTGCTGTTCTCGTTGCCCAAATAAATGCTATGCCTCTCTGGCTTCTGCTTTCAGCAGACCTAATTGCCCCAGTGAGACCTTTCCAGTGCTCTTTTGAAAGCATTCTTTCCCCACAGGCTCGCGCTGTCATTGGTAACAGCGGAGAAACAGCAACACTCCTTTGAATCCAACACACTCTTTTCTTTCTCTTAGCAAGAAGAATGTCATTGTTCTAAGGAGCCACTCGCTCGTGTTCCCAGTCACGTTACACAGAAGCTTGTCGGTTATGAATTAATCATGGAAATAAAATATGTACGTGTTTTCTCAAAATGAGGCAATGCATTCACAAGCAGCCCTATTTGTTTGGTATTTACACAGCATGGAAGTCCTGGAGGGGTTTGTTGTGGTTGAAAGTCAAATGATGTAATTGTGCTTGAAATCCAGGGGGATGCGGTAGAGAGGAGAGGTGGTGGCTTGAACAAAAGGAAGTACGAAATTGCCTTGCTTAATTACAGAACAGAAGTCCTGCGTTGTTGTTGTTTTTAACTTTCAACAGCCCAAGACATCTGGAAAGTTTAAAGGGGGCCTTGAAGTTAATGTCATCTTTCATTGCTTGGAAATTTTCCTTTTTGGATCAAAACTCTGAGAATCCCCCAACTAGCATCGCCACTGGCCATGCTGGCTGGGGGATTCTGGGAATTTGTTGTAGATTCATGGCATGGCCCTGTTTCATATCACTATCTCAGTTCCTTTGCTATAGAAAAGGAATATCAGTGCACCTTGCAGACTTGTTACGAAGCATAAACATCCAGTTTCAATCTTAGCCACTCCCCACACTGGAGCTTAGCCCATGGAATTCCTTTCTGCCTGCAATAAAGAATGTATATAACCATGCGTAGATTACTCATCACAGAGCAACAACCCATCCTTTAATACCTTGGAGACAGAACCTCTTGATCAAGAGGAATGGCTTTCAGGTCATGTTGAGTTCTGGCATCTCTTGGCAAATGCAATCAATGTTGTATACACCTTTAAAAATAAATGGTGGTGATCAATAGTAGCCACCTGTAAAATGTGGAAGGAGAAAAGATTTAGGATTTTGCACTTTAAATCAACCTTTTTCTTGCATTCTCTGGCACAGAGTTGTGGTACCCTCTCCTGAACTACATCAGAGAGTTCTAAGTCCCTCACCAGACTACAAATCCCAGAATTCCATGGGAGGGAGCCATGGCAGTTGCAGTGTTATCAAGCTTATTTAATTGTGTGGCACAGATACCCCTTGATTCCTAGTTGAGAGGGGAGGGGGAATCAAGGGGAATCAAATGTAGGATCCTGGAAGATGGGAAGTTACAGTTCTGGACCACAATTTATTTATTTAAAATATTTTTTACCTCACTTTTCTTCTTAAAAAGGACCTATGGTGGCTTACATCATTAAAGACACAATATTAACAACTAAAACAGTAAATTATTCAAATATTTTAAAAGAATTAATAATGTTATATTTTAAAAGTTAGGTAAAAGCATTACTAGAACAGATTTAGAAGCAACAAAACACAAACCAACAAAACACAAACCATCCAAAACCATCTCTCCTAGCCAATCTGTCACTAAGGGGCAGGATCTGTTCTCAGTCCTACCAGAGTGAAAGACACGCAACAATGGACTCAAGCTACAGGAAGCCAGATTTCAACTGGATATCAGGAAAAACGTCCTAACTGTTAGAGCAGCACAGCAATGCAATCAATTATCTCAAGAGGTGGTGAGTGCTCCAACACTAGAGGCATTCAAGAGAAATTTAGACAACCACCTGGCAGATCTTCTTTGATTTGTATTCCTGCATTGAGCAGGGGGTTGGATTTGATGGCCTTGTAGGCCCCTTCCAACTTTGCTATTCTATGATTCTAAGGGAAAGCTTGCCTGAAGAGAAAGGTCTTAACTTGATTGCATAAGGACAGCAAAAATGGGGCAGCCTGGCCTCCTGTGGGAGGGAGTTCCACAATTCCCAGAGTAGCCAGTGACTTTTTGACCTTATGTTATACTCTGGCAGCGCTTGTCATGCTTTTCAAATGCCATTCACCAGAGTTTCAAAGTGCTGCTCACTCAGCATTTCAAGCATGTTTTGATAACCCTCTAAGACATGCCCTCTACCTTTTGGCTGCCAAAGCACAATGTTCCCTCACTGGGGCATGGTTGGTCATGGCCTCTCCTGTCCACTTCGCTGGGCTCAGCATAAACACATTTCTATTGATGGTTCTGAAAGCCAAAAAGGATGCTGTGGGAGAATGTTAATTGCCTTTTTGTTTGTGAGTCCCAAACGCAGGAGAGGATTCATTTAGGCAATTAAAAAATCAGAGCATATGCAATGAACTATTAAGAGTTAGCTCTTGGATACAGCAGGCATCACTCTTTACTGAATACTATGTGAGCCCTGGTAAGGCCTGTTTCCTTTGAGTATGGAAGATACATGGGCCATGGAGAGCCAGGGGAAAGTGCAGCATTTGGGCTAGTTGTAAACTCCATTATACAGGGAGCCTGATTTTAATTCACTGAGGTCGCCCTTGTGGGTACAGTCCCAATCCAGCTGTGTGGGTGAGGGGGCTGGATAAGATAATTTTGTGCAGGAGGCACAAAACAGCACATCACCTCCCACAGATTAACAAGTGGACACATTTTCCTGTACATTCCTCAGTAAAATTAAGGAGCTTTTCTGCAGCTGTTGTTCATGTTAGTGGGGCACACACAGACCTGAAACTGTGCCCGATGGATCTGAGTAGTCTTCCCCTCCTACTCTGCTGAGTCCTGAGATGGCTACTTCTGCTTGTACCCTAAGCATCCCTCTCTCCCGCTACTACTCGGGAGAGGTAAAATTTGCTTACTGATTTGGGATGGTTAAATCCCTGGCTATAAGCCTCCAGCCTTCAATTAATGGTTTACAAAGAACATTGCTTTCCCAAAGGGAAAGACATTACTTATGCAGGTCTAATATATCTAATAGCTAATAAACACTGGCCAAAAAGAACCCTTTTGTTCTGGCAGAGTGCACAGATAACCTGAGACACACACACCCTTGAGCAGCACAAACTAGAATTCTCCAAGGTCAGCCAAATGTCGAGTAGCGCCAGGTCCTCTCTTGCTTACCTGAGCCACATCTATAGAGTTCTCTTAAAATGTCAGACAGTGCTTCCTAAACTTGGATAACCCAGATGTTATTGAACTACAACTCCCAGGAATCCTGGCTAGCACAGCTAGTGGTGAAGGCTTCTGGGAGTTTTAATCCAAGAACACCAGGGAACTCAAGGTTGGGAACCACTGGACTACAGCAATGGTTTTGAACAAGTTATACGTGTGCCACCAGTGAGACACTGAAATGTTCTAGGATGGGACTCAAGAGTTTTTATTAAAAAATTACCAAGAATTTGCTGTCCCTTAATCCCTACCTCCTCCTGCAAGTATAATGTACTATCCCCTACCAACTCAGTCATAGATTATCTACCTGCAACATTTTGGCACACTAGTAAAAACTTTGGACATTCTGTGTTTCTCGTAATCCCCTATTCTGCCTGCCCACCAGCTTACTGCAAATGATAAACATAATAACAGAATGCCTGTAAACATATAAATGCCCCTTCTCAGAGAAAATTACTTCTTTGGTTCCTATCATGGTGGAATGCAGATACAGGAACAACAGAAAAACATTGTGCTAGGGAAAATTTCTACATATGCTCAGTGGAGAACTGACGAGTGGAGCATCCACCATCTTGGGCAGAGAGTGGACTCCCAAAAGGCTAGTGGGTTCCATGCCCAGCAAAGTCTGGGGTTTGTCGTTAAACACAAAAAGATGGAGACTGCTTAATTCCCTTCATCAGTATCTTTAACCCACAGGACCAGGGCCTGTGGCATTTGCTTCTGTGAGAAATCGTCTGGAGGCAGGGGAGAAGACTGGCAAACTGATAGGATTATATTCAGATTTCTGCTTCTGGGCCTGGACTTGCAATTAACACTTCCACATTCCTCTCATTGCAGGGCGCCCAGCAGTTAACCAGCTGAGAATTTGGGGTCTGTCCAAAAGATTTTGAAGCCTTGGCAAAAGGGTTTGAACACTGGCAAAAGGCTGTCAATAGTTTTAGCTAATGCTTTGGAGATAACAATTTATTTTCCCCAGTAGTGTGATGGTAAATCTGAAAGTACAGAAGCTCATTATGACAGTCCCCACAGCCAGTGCACCCCCACATAATGAGAATCCAAAGACAGAAACAGCTGGATTGGTCCATACCAACAAATAAGGAGCAGGTCTTTTGTAAAGTCAACAGCTCTTAAATGCTCATTGAAGAACAAACTACTTTCAAATAAATTGCAAGACAACAAGGGTACCTTATGCCTTTTCCACAGTCCTTTCAGTCTTGAAAAGTTATAATTATTTCTGGTTCAGCTCTGAAAGGATAAGGAAGAGGAGTAACTATCCTCCTACATAATGACCTGGCCTTTACAGTCACTAAAATTTAGTGAGATCCTAAGGGCTGTTTTTTGTTGAACAGGTTTATAATAATTTAATTGCATTAGTACCTGCCTCAATTTAGACAGCTCTCTTTTTTGTATAGTGCTGTTCTGGTCTCTGAAAAAGTTTATGCAGAGAGATTATAATTGGAAGTGATATGAACATAAACATGCAGGATATGGATTCACATACTTCATGTGGGTGCCAAGGTAAAAGGGCAGAATCATACATGGAAAGGACTAAGAAGTGCTTTAAAACTCACAAATATGCTTAACTTCCATGACCTGTGTGAGGTCTGAACAGAATGCAGCCCTAGAGATTATAGCCACTGAAGGAACCTGAAGGGGGTGGTAGATGATGTTATAGCTCCTGCTACTCAGAAAGTACCAGCTCGACTACATCACGGCTTTCCACAGCATTGGTCATAATAATGTAAAGAAAGGGTGCCTGTGGATTACACCGTTGAGAATATCCCTTAAAGGTTAGAAAGAGGAGATGAATATCATACAGTTCTTTGCATCCAAGGGGGGAAGTGAAAGAGAAAGATGCTGACTTCTTACACACTCTGAATCCTGTTTAAAGACTGAACTGTGGACTTAAGGCAAAGCTATGAAGATCTTAAGGGGGATTTACCATTTGCTAATCTTGCCATAGAACTTATCCAGAACGACTGCATCTCTGAGACCACAACAATCATCGGCAAAAGATAAATTGCTAAATGAGTTGATTTCAAAACAACTCTCTTGAGTCACAGGGCACCAAATGCAAAAGCAAACGAGGACGCCAGCATGAGACAATTAAAGGAGAGAGTCTACTGCTGAAAGATGGCTTCTTATGATAATGAAGGCTATTGAATCTATCTGTTTGAATGCAATGAATTACTAAACATACTGGGGGAGTTATTTTTTTTAAAATTTAAAAGGTGGTTCACATGCTGGACAGGATGGTCAGCAAGTGATGGTACTCAGCATGGTCCTCAAATACATAGGTCAACCACACTGTATAGAAAAATTTCTCCAAAAAGTGGTTAGGAAAACTGGGGTCCACAAACCAAAATAAGAGTAAAAATATTAAAAATGGTAAAACGGTAAAGGATAAACATTGTAAGACAATGGAGTTTGAGACTATTTTCAAATTAACGGGATCGACACTCATTTTTATTCAAGGTGACAGAGCTAAGTCAGAGGGAGGTGGCAGACAGTAATAACTGGAATCTAGTTTTGATTGCTCAAATGTTAGTGGCTGGGATCGATCTGAAAAATTATACTGGTATTAACTCCATAAATGTCACCTGAAAATTTCCACATGGTAATAAGTCAATGTAGGTGTTGGCTGTCATACACCAGATCACACAACTAGCATGCAATAGCAAATGCCGACATTGACCTCTTAACTGACAGTAATTCACAGCTGAGATTTGCCCTGATGGAGCAATACGAGAGCGCATAAGTAATAAGAATCAAACCAGCACCATCTAATTATCCTAAAGTGAAGGGGTTCCTAATTCAGAATTAATATAAATAGCATCTACTGCAGATTCTGAACACGGTGTTTCCAGATCATTAATACAGCTGACACAGTTTACATGGAATACATGCCACACTGGACACCACACACTTCAAGAACAAACTGGAGCAAGTTCAGAGGGGGGCAACGAGGATAATCAAGGGACTGGAAACCAAGCCCTATGAGGAAAGACTGAAAGAACTGGGCATGTTTAGCCTTGAGAAAAGAAGGTTGAGGGGAGAGATGATGACATTTTTCAAATACTTGAAAGGTAGCCATACAGAGGAAGGGCAGGATCTGATCTCAATCATCCCAGAGTGCAGGATATGTCATAATGGGCTCACGCTACAGAATGCTAGATTTAAGCTGAATATCGGGAAGAACTTCTTAACTGTTAGAGCAGTGTGACAATGGAACCAATTGCCTTGGGAGGTGGTGAGCGTTCCAATGCTGGAGGTATTCCAGAGAAATTTGGACAGCCATCTGTCAGATCTGCTTTGATTTGGCTTCCTGCATTGAACAAGGGATTGGATTAGATGGCCTTGTACACCCTTCCTAACTCAGTGGTTCTATGGTTCTATACTTTATAACAGTATATTAGTAGAGGTCACACAGAGAGATCAAGGTTTGGCTCATTTGTATTCAATAGCAGGGATGTTTTTGCTCAAGATAGTGTATTGGTCCCCAGATCCTTTGAGAACTTGACTCCTCTGATGAATATTCATTAACAGTGCAGTATATGCCCCCCCCCAAAAAAACAATCCAACAGTGGAGAATGGTAGCATTAAGAATTTAAATGATTTAAATGAATCCCAACAAATTTGTGTCTTTCATAAAAATTCTGCCAGCCATAAGCAAAAATTAAAAGATCTTGTTGGGATCAAGACTGATAACAAAAATAATGTAAGAGTAGCATACAATGGTGATCCTTGCTTCTGGCAGGCCTATGTACTTAAGTAAACAATATAGGATGTGGCTGGAATCTTATCATAGTCGTATCAATATTCTAGAGAGGTAACGGTGAAGAGAGCCACTGGGGAGTAGTGGATAGAGTATTGAACCAGGACTCAGAACACCTGGGTTCAAATCCTCATATGGTGACAGAAAGACATTTGTGTGTGCATGTGTGTATAGCACACACACCAACCATTGATGGGTAAACCATTACTCAAACATTTCACATATCTTGAAAACCCTAGTAGGAGCACCATAACCCAGGAAAGACTTAACAATACATAACAAAAAGAACACAGAGAAGACCCTAAGAACTGATAGACCCATCAGTCCGATTGATATTTATTTATTTATTTATTTATTATCAAATTTGTATACAGCCCCATTAGTGCGAAAGCACCACTCTGGGCAGATTACAATCATAAAACAATGAATATGAATATTCAAGCTAAAATCTATTATTCCATCCCCAAAAACAGAATTCGGCAATCATCATCATCATCATCATCTGGCCAAATAACAGGTATATTTCAGAAAAGGAGGCTCTTATTAATCCTTAATACACCAACAATGTGGATGATAGTTTGCTGCTTTTGGTAGATTTAATCACAGCATTCAACTCCATAAATAGATGTCTCTGTTAAAAAAATGTTAAATACAAACATAGACTTGAGACTTTTGTGCCTAATGAAAATCCTATACTCATAAACCACTTTGAAGTTTCAAAGGAATTTAACTTACTGTATTTTTCCATGTATAAGACACTACTTTTTCCTAAAATAATTACACTAAAATTGAGGGGTGTCCTTTACACGGAAGTAAGCTGGAATAGCTGAGGAGAGAACAAAATGGCACATACCTTGCCTCTGTAAACACGCTTCCTTCAGTCACGAGGCTTAGTTTCCTCCAATCAGGAGCCTTATGGAACTGACGTCAGCTGAAACCAATTGGAACACACCTCGTTGGAGGTGGAGCCTGTAGGCTCAGATTCAACAGGGACTCGTAATGTCCGATGTTCTGAGCCCAGAGGCTGAATACAAATATTGTGACAAATATTAAATTTGTTTTGTTCCTTAAGATAAATTGTATCTCTATTTGCTTTTTGTGACATGCAGAGCTATTTGGGCTTATTTCAATCGTAAAATATTTTACAATATTTTTTTGTTTATTTTTAGTTTTAAATTATGAATGGATGTTTTAAAAGAGGCTGGGTGATGAGGAGAGGTGGGTAGGCTTGTGTGTTTCTACAAAATCAGTAGGTTGTGTGTGATGCCAAAAAGAGCCACTGGCCTAGATCCTTATACCACACGTCCAGTTAGAGAGAACCCTGTAATAAGAATAGTAGCTTTGTAATACATAAAAGTCAGATTGAAAATGGAGCAACTACACTGCTACACCCAGAGCCCATTTTGCTATATTTAGTTGTTGTTGTATGTCGTCAAGTCAGAATGGAATTAAATCAACCCTAATAAAGCTTTCAAGGTAAGTGAGATATTTAAGGAGTTATTTTACCAATGCCTCACATCCAGTGAGTTTCCATGGCTTCGTGGGGCTTCCAACCCAGGCCTCCTGAGTCCAGGTTTGTCACTCTATCCACTATATTGCACTAGGTATCTTGTTATCTAGCAGTAGATCATTATTTTCTGTATATTTATTAACCTTAGTAAATCTACAAATAAGTAGCGCTAGAGCATAAGACTAATGGTTCCACTCAGCCCAGCAGCCTATTCCTTATTGTGTGCAACCAGATTCTTTTTCTTCCAGAGTAAATAACAGGCACCCAGATTTTCTATAAACTATGCCTTGATCCAGGGAATATTTTGTCCTTGATACAGCCAGGATGATTGAAAGGCAAGCTACGTATTGCAAATTTTCTGGGATGTGCCATGGAGGATGTGACAAACCCTCTAGGCCTATCAGAGGTCTTGCTCAAATTGAGAATATCACTTCCTGGAACACACTCAAGATTTTTGTCAGTAATATATTTCAAGAAAAGACTGGTGGTGATGGTCATTGAAGCCCAGGTTTCCTCGAGAGTTGCTGGCCACTGCTCTAGTCACATAAAGGAAGACAGATTGCACCATAAAGGATGACATTTTGCATTAAAATTTGCATATGCTAATTCAAATTAATATAAGCAATTATTATCACAGTTGTACATTGTTACTATAATTTAAATGGAAATACATTATTAGTACGATATTGCTTAAGACCATGACTAGGTGACCACCTTGGGACACAGCAGCACTGAGATAAAGAGAGGATATAAATCAAATAAATAAATGAGGCATAATATTTAATATCTTCCTGAAATATTCGATGCTTTGTATTTTTTGCAGATTAATGAAATTGATTACATATAGAAAGAAAGCCAGAGGTCCCTGTAGTTTGGTTGAAATATCTAGCTAAGCAACGGTCAGTTTATGTCAGAATAAAGGTCTGAACGGTGCTTTCTGAATGTCCATTCCTAGGGACTGAGCTCACATCTGAAATTCGTTCAGAGGTGACAGGCCCTGCCCTGCCACATCCTTCCCACCCACCCCGAAACCATTTTACTTAAAAAAAAAATGAGAGAGGACTAATGAGATACATTAACCCATCAAAGTCTCTACTTTCCCTGATTGGCCTGAGAAATACACGGTGGAGTAGGGTGGCCACTTATGCATCAGCCAAAAGGAGAACAGCTCTCCAAATGGAGGACCCTCCACCCTGAAGGAGAACATATGGCCACTTAACAGGGTATGTAGTGCTGGGGCACTCCTGCATTTTGGCCCATTTGGTAAAATATAAGAGTGTTCCCTGTTCCCATACCGTGAGGGAAGCTTTTTTCAGGGGAGGGGATCTCAGGTTGACTCAGCATCTCTCAGCGGCCTTCGTGCAAAAAAGAAGCAAAGAGAGAGCAAATTAGCAACCAAGTGTGTGACATTGTTTGTCTTTCTCCTGACAGATAAGCAACAACACCCCTTCCCATTTTGCTTTCTTTTCAAGTAAGAGTTGGCTGCACTTTCTTTTTAATGAGTTTTTGGAGGAGAGCCCAATTCCTGATAAAAGCAACTAAAATAAAGAGAAAGGTGGGAGAGATGCTGCCTTTTAAGCGAAAGAAAATTGGCACCTCTATATTATTGCAGAGAATGCCAATAATGCTGATTAATCCTTCTGCTGTACTTTTTGCAGTGGAGATCTGGCTTGCCAACGAAGGTCCTCCATCTCCTGGCATTTTCCTGCAGTCCTTGGAGGATGCAACAGATCCTTGGTGAACAGAAGGGTCTTTCTTCCTGACAAACAAAGCAGTCACTGCGGGGGTTGGGAGAGAGTTTGGAAGCCTACCTGCAAATTATTTTTCAGTTCTTGTGCAGGGCTCTGGGTACAGCCAACATAATCTTAAAATGACAGCTGTAGCTGGGGGAATAGAAGCTTTAGGAACGGTTGGGAGGACTTGGTGCCAAAAGGGGACAGGATTAAAATCCTGTTTTCAAGGATTAAGAGCTGGGAAACAGAAGCAAAACCATTACAGAAAGAGAGCAAAAGAGACTGACAGGCAAGTGGGAAACTGAGCTAAGGAATGAGGGTGGGGACCCACACCAAACAGTCAACCCCAGATTTGCATTTTGCAATGGGTGGCATGATCCAGCAAGGGGGACCCACCCATGTACACACCACAATGCTTATGAGGTCCCTGTGGCATTAGAAGGATACATCTGATGCAGAGCAGGATGTATCTTGCCATTTGCGACTCCCTAGTCACTTGAAACTGAGCATGACTACAGCTGCATTCCAAGAACTGGCTCCCTTCCTCAATCTGTCAACAAAGCTGTGGGCCTCACAGAAATTCTAGGTTTCCTTGAATTTAAAATAGGGTTCAGCGTGACTTCACTAGCTTAGAATCTCTCAAAAAACTGGCAAAGGTAGGAGGCAACTGTCATTTGGCCAGATTTAACCTAACCTAGTCTCAAGTGCTCTATATCATCCTCCTGTGCCCTATTTCCAGTGTGGTGTGGAAGCCAGAACACTGAACCTAAGAACAGGGAAGCCAACTCTCCATCCCAGCACAGCTTTTTGCAACCTCTCATGCTGCGTTTAGTAGGTTTGGCTGGAAGGGCCCTTTCTGGGCTGGAGTGACTGATGATCTATCCAGCACTATCCAATCATTCCTTCCCTGGCTCTGAATTCAAAGACAGTCCAGTCTCTCTGCTCTGTGTCTTTTCCCCTCTGTTTAGTCTGTTGGAATCACTCAGTCTGTTGAGGTCTGTTGTTGAAAGCAGGCATGTTTGTCAGTTTGCTGTTTGATCTGTTCAACTGCAAGTAAATGAAAATGGCTTTTTATTCTTTTTACTACTAATGTCTCAGAATGTGTTATTGAGACTAAGTGCCAGTTAATGAGAAAAGAGGTGAATTACTCTGGGGAACCTGAAGCTATTCTGCTCTGTAAATCCCTGCACTATGCAGCTAGAGAAAGTTAACTAAAAATTTATAACTTTGAAACAGCTTGTTAGGTATATTTGGGCGAGTCAAAAAAGCCCTACTGAGGCATTCAAAGGGGGTAAATTTGAAAGTGTGACACACACACACACCCCCCCCGCATCTGTTGCATCTCCCAGTAGAGAAGGAAATTATGAAGAGCAAATAGATTGCTACACAGGGGGCCTCTCTATGCCACTGGGAGATTTGGTTTTTCAGGGTCCTCAACTGTGTGGAGAGATGGCATATACAGCAGACCTATTCCACTTCATACTGTTCTCTGTCCTTGAGGAGACAGTGGCAGAGAGGGGCCAGAGCAAGAAATTCTCTTTCTTCATTCTTTCAAGTAACTCTTTTTGGAACAGGAGAACAGGCTATTGATATTATGTGCCATCAAGGCAGAACTGACTTATAGCAACCTGAATAGGGTTTTCATGGTAAAAGGGGTATTTAAGGGGTGGTTTTACCATTCCACACCCCCAGTGAGGCTCCATGGCATTGATGGAGAACTGAACCCAGGACTTCTGAGTTCTAGACCCTTATTGTTTCCTCTACACCATATTGGGCTAGATAGGGCTATACTCTCTAAGCTAATCTTCCTGAGAGTGCTGTATAATTAAAATTAAAGTAGGACTGAGTCCTCTTTTAAGGGAGGAGTAAGGTTGTTGTTTTTCAAAGTGTTAAAGTACTCACAGAACATCCCAAGACACGGTGTTGCCTGAGGCAAAGAACAAGATGCTCCTTACCTTCACAAATAAACCAGCTGAGTGGCAGCAGAATCGTATTTACTGCTTAAGGGCAGAAGGCTACCTGGAGAGGCAAAGGAGAGGCTGCATGAAAGTCCTTTCCAACATCAGGCCATATTTCACACCCCCAATTGCTGACTGAGGTGCCTTCCTCATCTGTCTAATGACAGGGCCAGCCCGGACTACTTATTTTAGATCCTTCACCCTACTCTGGTTTGCTGCCTTGTCTGTCAGAAACAAAGAAAAAGAGAATTCTTCTAAGGAAGGAATCTCAAATACAATGTGTACCATTTAAACATACCTCTGTAGTAGAACACATAGTAACACATATTGATAGTAACACAGTATTTTTGTAACGATTGCTGCTGTTTAGCCTTTTCCCTTCCAAACATAATTTTTCTTTGTCTACAAGCAATAGGAAAAATTAAAGTCAGCCAGATCTTATTTTACTGTACTTTTTGAAAGTGTTCATTCGATTATATTTTGATTTGGATTAATTGTTAGTATTGGTATTTTGCTTCATGGCAGCAATAATTAAAAAACACACAATATAAAGTGAAAGAAGCAAAAAAAAGTGCAATAATTAAATATGCTTAAAGATATATTGACTTATCTTGAGCATTACAGTAGTGGATTGAGGGCTGCTTCACAATTACAAGTTAAATAAGGTAGCATAGCGACTTGGTGATCACAGTTAGTCATGTGATATGTACGCAATTATATTATTGATCACACATACCTAAGGATCATTTAGAGATGGTTGGAAAGTTAGAGGTAAAGGTGTTGTTGTTTCTTGCCTCCCACTCCCTCTAAGAGGAAATACTAATAGCAGTATGGAAGCTACATGTGTGTCCATTAAAAAAGTGTAGTTGGATGAAACATGGAGAATGACAGTGAAAGAGAATGTATGGAGACCTTTAGGAGGAAGAACGGTCAGTAAACATGCCAGGTTATGAGAACTCCTGTAAACATGCAAAGAGAGAAAATCCCCTTAAGATCTGTGGCTGCCATTTCATCTGAAGAAATGATGCCCGACCAGAAACCTCTCTGGTACCAGTTAGTCCAAAGGAGAGTAACAATACTGTTGACATAAATGTTGTACAGAAAAGTGTGAAAACAGAAATACAGTCAAAAGCTTTGGAAAATTCAATTTGATAAAGCAAATCTCTACAGTCTTAGACTCCTACTCCACCCCCGAGAAGTAAAGAGTTTAGTTGTTGTTGACTAATTGTACTTTGTACCAATGAAGCTTATACCTGAGGCAATAGTCCCTCCTGTAAGGTAACTGCATAACAGTTTGTATGGTTAAATTACTCTTCTGCAACCCACAGTGAGGTAAATCTCCAACAACTTGTACTATGGCTCAAAGTATTAATACAGGTGGGATGTCTTTAGAAAATAGAATTCCTTATATGCTGGAAAGAAATCTGATTGTCACAGCATGACCTCTTCTGTGAATATTTTGCAAATTAGTTCACTTCATTTTGTAACTGATGACTGAAAGGTAAACATGAGCTTTAGTGTCAATCTCCTCAAGCACAAATCTTGGGGAAATTGTTTCTAATGGCACAGTATTTTTATCCTCCGATATGAACTTGAGCAGCCACTTCACACACTGCTCTCCCCAAAAGATAAGGCACCACATTATATTCACCCTCACCTCTTGAAGCTCAAGTAGCTTCAGCAGCGTGTGCAATGCATTTTTGCTGTAACTTCTAACCATGCCTACTCAACATTAATTCCTTGTGTAGTTTGAAATGCAAATTCTTTAACAGAAAGAAGCAGGGGGGGAAAACCAACCTTACCATCATGAAATGAAATGTTCAAAGCAAATGTAGGCAAACAGATTGAATGGTAAAAGAGAGTAATCCAATCTATATAGCCATATATTAAAGCCAGATTAAATAACCCCCTATATCGTATTCCATCAAGAGACATACAAAAGGTTACCGGTGCCAATATTTCTCCTAACCATACATAACCACATAACTCATACTACAAAGCAGTCAATGCAGCTTCCAATATTTGATTTCTTAATTTGTTCCAAAACAAATTTATATTCCTCTGATTGTGGCATCTGACTGTTTAAATGGAAAACCCCATTATAACTAATTCTGTTTTCAATGAAGGTGTAATGGCAAACCACAAAGCTCTATGTATATTTGAGCTGCAATTCTATGTAAACTCTTCATTTGCCATTTGGATTATTGTAATATGATCTATGTGATGCTGCCTTTCAGAAGGGTTTGGAAACTTCAGCATCTGGCTGATGCTGCAGCTGGACAAACCTGGTTACAGGGAGAATAGAAATTATTGGAGGCAACAACCTCACTGACTACCAGTTCCCTTCCAGGCACAGTTCAAAGTGCTAATTTTGATCAGTAAGGCCCTAAAGAAATAACCATAAAAGATAAATAAAATATAAATAGATCTTCTGTGGTGGCCTTTCTTCCATTCCCACTGCCTCACTGGCAGGCTTGGGGTGGGCATGAAAAAGCGTATTTTGATGGTTGCTCCCAGCACGTGGAACTCCTTTCCAGAGAAGCACAGGTTGATCCCTCCCTGGGGTCCTTCCACAGCAGGTAATGGCTTTTATTTTTACAGCTTTTTACAGTAATAAGGAGAAGGGCCTCTGCCTGTCATGGAAGGATGACAGGGAAGGGCCAGCCTGGTCTCCCACAGCAAGCTGACTAGATAGCTCAATGAAATGAAATACCTGCAGCACCAGAAGTTGGGAGTTCAATCCCCCCACTGTAACTTGTAAGAGAAGAGCCAGGCTGTGTGGTCTTGGGCAATCTATACAGTCCTAGAGTGCCTCCAGAAGATAGGAATGTTAAACTACTCTATACCTAGAAAGCCCTGGAAAGGATTGCTATAAGTTGAATTAATTTACTAGCACACAATTACTATTACAATAAGTACCCTGTTTCCCGGAAAATAAGACCTAACCTGAAAATAAGCCCTAGGACAGCGATGGCAAACCTATGGCACGCATGCCACAGCTGGCACGCGGAGCCCTTTCTGCCGGCACGCAAGCCATAACTCACCAGATCGCTACTCCCCCCCCCCATAGCCAAACCTCAGAAGGTGGCTGCAGCCGTGGTGCTGGCGCTTTGGCAGGCAGATCCGGAGCAGCTGGTGCTGGCAGTGGATCCGGAGTGGGGTCTCAAGGCACCTCCGTGCCGGGATTCCCCCTTCCGCCACCACTTCCGGTTCCGCCACGGTGGCGGCACACCACCCGCTGTTTTTTTTCCCCCAGTTTGGGCACGCGAGCCCAAAAAGGTTTGCCACCACTGCCCTAGGATGATTTTTCAGGATGCTCGTAATATAAGCCCTACCCCCAAAATAAGCCCCAGATAAGTGAAACTCCACCCTCCACCATTGTGCAGCAACCAGAAGAAGATGACATGACTGTAAAATAAAACATCTCCTGAAAATAAGCCCTAGTGTGGTTTTTTAGAGCAAAAATTAATATAAGACCCTGTCTTATTTTCGGGGAAACACGGTAAATTGCTGCTAAGAAAAAGGTTTTGGTGGGTAAATTGTGTCCTTTATCTTTTAAAGTGTGTTTTAAAACTGGTTTTGCCAATATTTGAAATGTTGTATGCACTGAGTGTTAAAATACAGTTGGGGTGCAGAAAAAGTTGCCTTGAAATTGAAAGTACATTTAAAAATATAACTTGAAAATAGTTCACTACCATATGTCATTGCAAAACAATGACCAAAAAGCTACAGCTGAGCAAGGTCACTGAATCATAAACATCCTGGCAGCTGAATTATGTTTTGGTTATGACTTGTAAATATAGTTATATGATGTATGCATATCTGATACTTTGCATTTTTTGTATTTACAATGTCTTTATATTGCAATATTCAGTTTTTCCAGGATTCTAGGTATTCAAATCTTTGATGCTATAAGACTATGTTCATACAGGCTCTGAAAAAATGTTAGTCAAAACAAACAGAAAATCAGTAGCTTGCCAGATTATAGATTACAGACCATATATGCAACAACAATACAATTTCTCACTGATAGTTTATTCCTGGATTTTTAAGCATTTGGGTTCTGCAGAGAAGGCACAAAAGACACAAAAGTAATGGATTTTCCTCCATTGATTTTAACTGGTAGATGGCTGGGTGAGCATTTAGAAAATCTATTATTATTCTCTCTGTGTTATTAAAATGCGTAGAAGCTACAAAAGTCATTTACTTCATATATTTTGTATTTGAATGTACTTTTGTCTTGAACTTCTCATAGTTGTATGAATTTTTGATGGCAATCATACCTGTATCTTTTCACAAGTTGCAAGGATATGTTTTTAAGTATTTGGGCCTACAGGTTTCTACATAGTTGTAAGGCTTTTGTATTTTTATGGTAACTTTGAAGTATTTTTGTGCATATGGAATATGGAAGCAATACAGATGAATAAAGCTTGCAGAATTAGACAAGCTGATGTTGCCTGGAATCACTGCAACAATGAAAAAAATTATCACATGATATTCAAATTAATTTTGATATGATTGCCAGTGATTGTTTGGTTTCATTTGGAGTTAACCCTTTTTGGGGGGTAAATGCCAGTTGTGACAAACACAGGTTTTATGATTATGATTATGATTGTTGTTGTTGTTGTTAGCAATGATTTTTGGATATTAAAGGCTCCCCTACCCACAATTCCTGAGGCTCTCAAGCAAGAGGGATCCTAGGGAGCCTCGGAACCAGAGGGAGGGGGGAATCAAAAACTTTAAAATTAAAATTATTGGTGGTGTCTGATGACATCATCAGCATTTATGACTGTGCAATTCTGTCAACAAGATTCCAGCCAATACATTACAAAAGTATGTAGAAGGGAGGGGGAGGCTTTATTTTTATGTTCTTGTAGTCTACACGTTGTCTTGAGAAGTAATGCAGAAGACAGAACACAAATATATCATAAGTAAATACAATGGTGGTAAATTTCAGCAATGGTAGACCATATTCTACCATATGCTTCTACCTCCATTTTGAGAGATGGAAAGTTGGAAGTATTCTTAACTGTAACGTAAAAGCAGTCTCATTTTTTCCCATCCATCACAGCAAATTAATCTAAAACTTATCCCTCAAGAAGGTAAACAACAGTCTCTGTTCCTCCAGATAACGTTTTGCCACTATGTTTTCTGTTCTTGTTTAACTTTTCAATTCTATCAGTTGTTTTACCTAATCCTAACCAGATTAATAGTTTTTTTGTTCCAATATTTCTTGTTTGACAGTTAATCTCAACTGTGCTCCTTACGTTTTGAAATCTTCCTGTCACAGATTTCTCTACCTTTATATGTAACTTCAATCTTCATATCTACATGCTTTAAGTTTTAAGTTTTAGACTCAAGTGTAAGAGCCCTTTAGTTGTTATCAGATAGATTAGGACTAAAACCAATGACATTCTGTAATATTTTGGCTCTGATTATTTAGAGAGCATCAACATTAGGATTTCAGATCAAAGCAGATTATCTCCCTGAAATGCACTATCCAGGGGTGAAAGAACATGGCCAGTTTGTGAGAATTGCAAGTCAAGCAAACATGACAATTTACTTATTCTGAAAGCATAAGGGAGCTACTAGAACAAGTTACAAATTAGCTCAGCAAAAGGACCCACGTGGTCTAGGAAAGCAAATTAAAATAAGCTAAAAAGATTTTGGCTGCAAAACTAAGAGCATTGAAATATCTTTCTGAAGGAATTGGCTAGCAATCCAGTTTGCAATCTCTGTGCATACTAAACAAGGCTGAGCCAATCCAGCCACCTTCCAATATTATCACTCATAGGGCTTCCCCCCAAAACAGGGCTGTATGAGAAGCCATTTGTCAGAAATAGCACCACTTAATGTCTAGACCAATGAAACTCTTAGGAGTACGGGTGGCAGTGGTGGTACTGTTCCAAATACATTTGGTACAGTACTCAAATTATTGTCAGGGGAGGGAAACTTACAAGCTGCACTCCTGACTTAGCCCAGTTTTAAACAAGCTCTGAATCTTCTTTGAAATGAGTGCTACAGAGATGGCAGAAAAAGTATGGGTCCCGTCTCCCTGTCCTCCCATGAGAGCACTGTTCTGAACCCTCACCAAATGAGGCTATAGGAAAGGATGCTACCGTGTGCTTTGATTTAAAGTAGGGTGGGAAACACTTCATCTTGGATGCATAGCAATTCTGTGAGTGAGGTTCATTAGAGGAAGGTGGAGCTAAAGCTAGCTTGTTGCCCCAATCTGAGGAAAAAGATTGGATCAGGAAAAATACAGATCAGTATTCAGATGTTTAAATTGATTGGTTAGTGTCTGTATGTTAGAAGTTACAGATAACCCATCACTAGATGAAGAAATTCCTTAACTGTTGAAAGTATCTGGATTTTAAAAGCTTTTCTCTCTTTCTTTCATTTGCAAATTAGCTTGCTTTGTTTTGTGATTGGTCCTCAGAGGAAAGTATAACGTTGTTTGCAAGCCTGATTCGTCAGACATGAAAATTTGTCCCAATTGCGTCTCTGGATCTCTAATGTTATTTCAGCATTAATGATGGGTTAGCTGTAACACATAAACTGGCTCTTATGGAGAATTTGTGAAATTAGTCTGAGGGCTGCAAGTTGTCCAATCTGATTTAAATGATTTATAGGTTGGAATCCAATTATCAAGGTGTGACGCAAAGATACTAAATTGTAACTGTGTTGGGGGGTTCTGCCCTGGCAACAAGGACCGTGAAAGGTGATTGCATAATTGGTTGTGTGGTTCACATTTGATTTATTGTGCAATGTGCAAGCAGAAGGACATGACAGATAGCATTTCTGCCTTGTCGAGAATGTAGCTACCACAGTGCAACATTGAGTTACATCCACATAGCTATGCAACTGAATTTCAACCATAGTTTGTTAGCATTTATATGCACTGAATATATATATTTTATAGTGTGCTGCTTATATACCACCCCATAGTGCTTAAAGCACTCTCTGGGCAATTTACAATTTAATTATGGAGGCTACGCATTCCCCCCACCCCAGAAAGCTGGATACTCAATTTACCAACCTTGGAACGATGGAAGGCTGAATCAACCTCGAGCCAACTACCTGAGCCCATTAGGATGGAACTCAGGTTGTGAGCAGAGTCTTGACTGCACTACTGCAGTTTCAACCACTGCACCACAAGACTTAGTCTCTAGCTATTATAGACACTAATCTTTTATTTCAATATCCACAGAGCCCACAGAGGACACAATTGTAGAGAAATTCTGTGAACCTACAACTTCTCCACTCTGCAAATATGCCCCCAGAACAACAGCAGAATTATCCCTGGAATTGGTGTAATCTGATTCCTTCTGATTGAAATTACGGGGGGTCAGGGATGGATTTGTGAAAACAAACCACATGGATTGTTACATCAGAGTTCACTCCATCCATTGGCCAATTTCAAAATTCAAAACCCCACCTATTTATGTGTTTATCTTCATGCATTTGTACAGACAATTAATTCCACATTCCATTTGGAGACATCTTTCCACAGATGGAGTGTTAATGCTGTGCCATGAATTTCACAGCCAGTCGAATCTTTAGCCCCCAAGACCTGTGCATGATCTCTCAGTCTGGATTATCTTTAGTCACAGAATATAGCAAACAAGCATACATTGTTCCCCAGCCTCAAACAAGAATGAGATTTGATCAGATTTCTCACTAGCCACAAATCTTAATTATCTCTTCTGCATGAAGCAACATCTGTTGACTGTGCCTGTTACACATGACCCAGTTGTGAGACTGCCTGGTTTAACTCTGTCTTGGCAGGCTTGTTTTGTTAGTTTATTTCCCCATCAAAAATTGCATCCTTCTTGTAGATCTATTTTGCACAGTACTGTGTTTTTTTTGTCTGTGATTCAATTTGTGACCCTGTTATGGGATCCCATTTTGCCAAAGCAAAATGAAGCGCCAAACATTTTCCCCCTTGTCACTTTGTTTTGCTTCTGCAAAAAAATCATAACTGCAGGTTGGTGTAAAAGAGTACTTGACTTACAAAAAGGGGCTTACTTAAATTCATGCCTACAGATTTCTAACTAAATCACATACACACCACACACCAATTTTCCACTGTTAAGGAGACTGGGAAAGGCAGAGAGGTTTCAGGTTAATTTAAACCCTGATTAGTTAAGTAGACTTCATATGATCTATTCAACATGATGGCTATCACATGACAAACATTTAGTATGGCCTTCTTGCTTCATGGTGACTTATGTTTACAGATAATGAAAAGGCTTTATCTGTGATAGCTAAAGCGTGAAGGAACTTTCCAGTCACTAGGTTTCAGTTTGATAGAGGCAATCAGCATAGAAAGACAAGAGAAAATATGAGCTACTATGCTTAGGCCCAGTTAGGAAAGAAAGCTGAGAGGGGGAAAAGGTGATTCATCTGAAATGTGGTGTTGGAGGAGAGCTCTGAGGATGCCATGGACTGGCAGGAAGACAAATAAGTGGGTTCTAAATCAAATCAAGCCAGAACTCTCCCTAGAAGTAAAAATGACTAAACTGAGCCTATTGTTCTTTAGGCACGTAATGAGAAGACAAGACTCACTGGAAAAGACAATAACAGGGAAAGCTGAAGGAAAACAGGAAGACCAAATAAGAGGTGGGATGATTTAATTAAGGAAGCCAATAGGAGTTGTTGGAGGTCACTGATTCATAAAGTAAGAGGCAACTTGATGGCACATAACAATAACAAAATGCTTAGTCTTCAAACAAACTGTCCTGTTTTATTCCTTATATAATGAGAAAGGCAATTGGAAGTGTATCTCATTTTAGTAAATCCAGAAATAGGTGGAAAGGAGGTGCTATAGTGTTTTGGAAGCTTTTTTTAAAAAAAGCTTCATGCTTCCCCTGCATCAACCCAGTTTCCCATGTCTGTGAAAAATACCACCCAGAACTTGGATAAATTATGTTTTACTATAACTCCCAGAATCCCGTAGGCAGCATAACCATGGCTATAAGAGTAAACCATCACCATGGTGATGCTGGCTGGGGAATTCTGGGGGTTGAGCTTTCAAAATAACATTCCCAAACTATGCAGAATCTGAATTGCAATGTAACTGAGAGCAAACAAAGAAGGAATGAGAATATAAGAACTGCCTTGGTGGGAAAGACCAAATATCAATCTAATCCAGAAACCAGAATTCTAATGGTATGAGTCTTATATCACTACTATTGCAATTGAAGTGAGCAAAGCAAAGTCCCCAGGATGGCCCCACATCACCTCCTAAATTACAAAAAATGATTTTAACCCCCCTTGAACAATCAGGAGGGTGAAGGGCCAATGTTACCATGTTCCCCACCAACTCCTTCCATCTTTTACGTCCATGGAAGTCTTCTTCCCAGAAAACCAGAAGTAACATCCAATCACTTCTGGTTTAACTAGGACTAAAACAAACCAGGGAGCAAAACATGTATTTTATAGCAAGAAAATCATGAAGGCACCTAGGGCCTTTTTTTTTTTTTTTTAAAGAATCAAACATATTTTGAGAATGTTGGGGAGTGCAGAGTTAGTAGAGGACAGGGGAGTCGAATAGGTCTTAGATCCTCAGCACACAGCTACTTACCCTATCTCCTGTAACAGGATAAGACAGAACCACGCCTGTAACAGGAACAGATGATGGAGTCATGTTGAGTGGTTTGTTGGGAAGTACAGGTCCTCATTATAGGAACCCCACAGCCAGTTTTCCCCCAGAAGAGCCCAGAAACAGAATTTCTGGATAGGTCAGTGGTTTAGATATCTGGCTGTGGAGCCAGAGATCAGGTGTTCAATTCCACACTGTGCCTCCTTGATAGGGGCTGAACTCAATGATCCATAGGGTCCCTTCCAGCTCTGCAGTTCGAAGATGATGATGAAAATGCAGGACACTGGATGCATATCAACAAATGAGGAGTAGGCTTGTTATAAAGTTAATAGTTCTTAATTCCCTAGTCAGGAGCACCTTCAAATAAATTGCATTACAGCAGGAACAGTTTGTAACAAGATGCTGTGGGTGAGAAAATACATTTCATTTGCAGCTATGGTGAAGATTGCAGTTAAGCTTAGAGGGAACAGGGAGGCCTGAGAGGTGGGGCAGATGATATTCACAGGGCCTTGACCCTGTGAATCCTGGCTCCATGACATGTCAAAGACCTCAAGCAATATAACATAACAACACAGCAGCATGTTGTGTCTCCCTAGTAGTTTGGTGTCACACTCCCTCCCTTCCCGAAAATAAGAGCCATAGGAAGCGGCAATCAGGATTGGATTGTAATCCTAATCGGGATCCATTAGTGTGGATATGAGAGTGGAATTTCTCCTTTTCATCCCACTGGGGTACAGAATAAGGCATGACTTTTCAGCCCTTTCTCCTTTTTTAATTCCTCATACTAATGCTCCAGAAACATCTGTAAACAGCCAGGGGTACAGCAGGCAGCACCACCTTTTCTGTAGTACATTCCTTCACAATAGAATAGTTAGTCATGACTGGATAAAGGACACTTGCTAGTTAGGTTCGTCAGAATGGTTGTCGAGGATAACAAGGACTTGAAAAAATTGCCAGCAGCTATTATATGCTAAATATATTGGGATGGTGGTGGAAAGAGCATCAGGGTACCTGTACATCTTGCTACTTTTGCCAAATTCCAGCAAGTTCTCTTCATCCAAGCTCTGGAC
Source organism: Intellagama lesueurii (assembly GCA_037013535.1). Lineage (NCBI taxonomy): Eukaryota > Metazoa > Chordata > Lepidosauria > Squamata > Agamidae > Intellagama > Intellagama lesueurii. Next base: position 27,132,001 of record JBAJHW010000001.1, read on the forward strand.
TAAGAGCTTCAAAGTGGTGTTCTTTCTTTCCAATAGAAACAAAGCTAACATCTTGCAAGATAATACAGTAAGCTCATCCTTTCCCTTTCTTGTCTTCACTTGCAGTAAAGCTCATATAATCCTTACCATCTTTTTCATCTAGGCTGGAATCTCCTCCTCACCCAGCAAATTAGATCAGCATGTTTGAATTCACAGCAAATGTTGCTTCTTGTTTCTGCTTTCTTCTCTTCTTTCCCTGCAACCCGCCTCAAAAGTGCCCACATGATTTTTTCCTGGTCACGGAGGGTAAAACTGCATCATTGTATATTCACATAATTTGTGCACATAGCTGCTACAACACTATATGTCTTTCTGTCTGCATTAAAATAATAAAGCCATCATCATAATAAATAAATTTAGGATTCCAATATGGAAGACACCCCACACACCCCATTATCATCCCATGGACACCTATAACTACCACCAAGAATGAAGGAGGGGGGAGAAAATAAAAAGAGTGAAAGGAAGAGGAAAAAAGGGAGAAAAAACAGAAAGGAAGAATGAAAGAAAAGAAAGGGGAAGAAAGGGGAAGAAAAGATCAAAGAATCATAGACATTGGAGTTGAATGGTAATAGGGATTTATGTTCTTTTGCAATTTAAACAGAAATTACCATATCAATATTACACTTCTGTAGTTGGGGGCACTAGGGAAAAAGGAAATATTTTAACAGACTCCAATGCATTATTAACCATTTAAGGTTAAGAGCAGGTGGTGAACCAGAACGCCAGATACAACAAAGCTGAAAGGCCTGAAAGCTGCATGAGAGGCCATGCGACAACATGAGGGACCAGGATTTGGTTTGCACGTGTTAGGATCTATGTATATTTATTTATGCAATTTTTGAAAAATATGCCTACAGCTGAGTATGTAAACTTCTCCATGTGCTTTGTCAGAAAAAAAACCAAGGTAATGAAAAAAGAAAAACAAAACAACATAAAACATTAAAACAGGATAGATCAAGCCACAGCATAGAACCAGCATGAAAGCAAGTGACAACTAGCAGCATCTGTGCAAGAATAAAAGCTTAAGAGTCGAAGAAAAAGGTATTAAGATTGGAAAGCGTTTTGAGAAAATACAACAGCCTTCACCTAGTGCTGAAAGGAACACGACATAGGTAGCGCATGAGCCTCCCTAGGTGGCTACTTCACTTCTGGAGTACCACCAGAGATGTTTGACAACTCTGATTTCTGAGGAGTGGTGAATCTGCTTTAGATTTAGTCTGGATTGTAAGGAGCTATCCAAAGTATTGAACCTATTTTGGGAAAGGGCCTCAATACCTGGGATAACTCTTTATTTAGTACAGGCTAAATCCTGGAGCACCTTCGTTACTCTTTGCAAAATGGGAGTCACTAGCTTCCACTGGCCTCTACTGATGGAAAGGATCTGTACATTGTAATCATCAAACCTCCCCTCATTTGGCAAGGCACTGGGAGGACATCACAATGTTACCTTCACATCAAGAAGCGAGACTGGTGTGGGGCCAGATATACAACTAGGGAAAGTGAGACAGTAACCTCAGGCAGCAGATGAAGCTGGCAGTGAGAGGCTGGAGGACAGTAAAACACAACCAAGGTCCTAATGTTTTTACTGCCAAAAGTGCACACTATTAACCACACAGCATGGGACAAAACTACATGGTGATATTTGGCGTAAGTGCTGCAAGTGCAGCTGCAAAATTCTTTGACAGAATCCTGGTCCTCATGATTAACATAATGTCTGGCTTGGGCATAAGATACATTTTTTCAGCAATGAATTACTGTAATGATAGACCTATTGAGTAGTTTCACTACTTTACCATGGCAGTATCTTATAATTATCAGTGAACATCACTGAAATACACAAAAATGAATAAACAGTTGGCCTCTTCTAAATAAACATTTATTTATTATATTTGTTTCATTTCTAGACCACCTTTCTCCTGGTGAGGGAAAACAAGGCAGCTCACAAGGATTAAAGCAAGTTTAGGCTAAACCCATAAATTACCAAGTTAAAAAAACAATTAAACATAAAATAATAATTAGAAAGATTATCTAGAATTTAAAAACTAAAAGCACACTTAAAATGAAAAACAAAACAAAACACCAAAATGTGCTGTTTGAATGTGAAGAATGTGGATGTGAATGAGAGGAATGTGTTTTATGTGTAATGTGCTATGTTTTCATGTTATGGATGCTATGTTCTTGTGTGTTTTATCATTATGTGTACTGGAGATGGCATTTAATTTCGTTGTACGGAAGTACAATGACAAAAAAGTAAATTCTATTCTATTGTACACCTCCCCACAACACTTAAAACACTCTCTTGACAGTTTACAATTTAATTATTATGCAGGCTACGCAAGCAGCCCCATCTGTGCAAGCTGGATACTCAGTTTAATGACCTTGGAAGGATGGAAGGCTGAGTGAAACTTCAGCTGGCTACCTGAGATTGAACCCAGGTCATAGCTGCCTGAGTGGGATTTTTAGGTGGATTGTTATGCATTACTTCTTTGACTGTGTTTTTTAGTATTACTTGTGTTTACCATTTTGCAGAGTGGTATTTGTTTGTTCCCTTTTAATATTTGTATACGTATTGTTTTTATCTTCAAATATTGTCTTTCAGTGATGTAAGCCACCTTTGTATACTCATTGTTTTTATCTTCAAATATGGTCTTTCAGTGATGTAAGCTGCCTTGGGTCCTTTTTAAGGAGAAAGATGGGATAAAAATATCTTAAATAAATAAATTTTGGCTGCAGTACTGCAGTTAAACCACTACACCATGAGGCTTATCTAGGAGGGGCTCAATCTTAGTTATTAAGAGCCTTTAACTGTTGACAAAAGGATTTAAAAGGAAGGCAGCCAATCTAACTTTCCAAGGGAGAGCATTCTACCAACCTGGGAGCAGCCACAGAGAAGGCCCTCTCTAGTGTCCTCATCAAACATGGCAGTGATGACAATGGGACCGAGATCTGTGCTCCTGACTTATCAGTAGGGGGAGGATTTCTATAACATTTCACCTTTTCTCTGAAACCTACATTTGAACCCATAAGCAAGTTTGAACATATTTATGAGTAATCTGGCCTTTCTCACCAGATTATTCATAAACATGTTCAAACCCACCCATAAGCTCAAACTAGGTTGCAGAAAAAAAAATGAAATGTCATAGAAATCCTCCCCCACCACCACCACTTATGAGTAATTATTTTTCTGGATTTCCTCTTCATCTCCTCTCCTCTGGTTGTTGTTGTTGTTTGGCACATCACGTAGGGGAAGACTTTAATTTCTAAAAATCACCACTGCCAGCAAAGTAATCTTGGCAGTAGAATTTTTTTTAAGACTTCCTCCCATCTCAAGGCCCCCAACAGTTGCCCACAATGAAAGTGATTCATGAGGAGCTTTGCAACCTTCAGAGGTGATCAGAATTTTTTTATTTCCAAAAAGTCGCTGATGATTATGACATTTTCAGCCTTCTGCAGCAAAGTTTTGCAAACAGGATTTCAGCTAGTAAGCTTTTGAATGTTACCATATTTTTCCATGTACAAGATGCCCCCACGTATAAGACCCCTTTTCTAACCCAGAATTTATTTCGCAAGAAAGTGGAGGGGGAAGGCAGGGATCAAAGTGCTTTGATTCCTGCTTTCCCCCTCCACCTTCCAGCAAGGAAAGTGCTTTCCCCCTCCACCCCCTTCCGAAGAAAGTGGAGGGGGAAAGCACTTCCCGTGAAAGAAAGCACTTTTCTGCAAAGTGCTTTCCCCCTCCACCTTCCCTGCAACAAAGCACTTTCTTGCGAGGAAAGTGGAGGGGAAAAGCACTTTCCTCACAAGAAAGCACTGCACTGTGAGGAAAGTGCTTTTCCCCTCCACCCCCTTCCAAAGAAAGTGGAGGGGGAAAGCACCCTCCCTGCAAGAAAGAACTTTCTTGCAAGGAAGGTGGAGGAGGAAATCACTTTCTTGTGGAGAAAGTGGAGGCGGAAAGCGCTTTCTTGTGAGGAAAGTGGAGGGGGAAAGCACCCCCCCTCGCAAGAAAGCACCCCACTGCAAGGAAAGTGCTTTCCCCCTTCACCTCCCTCGGAAGAAAGTGGAGGGGGAAAGCACCCCCCTCACAACAAAGCGCCTTCTCGTGAGGAAAGTGGAGGGGGAAAGCGCCTTCTCGCGAGGAAAGTGGAGGGGAAAAGCACTTTCTTGCGAGGAAAGTGGAGGGGAAACCACCCCCTCGCAAGAAAGCACCTTCTCGTGAGGAAAGTGGAGGGGGGAAAGCACTTTCTTGCGAGGAAAGTGGAGGGGGAAAGCACCCCCTTGCAAGAAAGCACCCCACTGCAAGGAAAGTGCTTTCCCCTTCCACCTCTTTCAGAAGAAAGTGGAGGGGGAAAGCACCCCCCTCACAAGAAAGTGCCTTCTCGTGAGGAAAGTGGATGGGGAAAGCACCTCCTTGCAAGAAAGCGCCTTTTGCATTTCTGAAGGGTCTTGCACAGTTTGTTTGCTTTTCTTTTCTTTTTTCCCCTTCGGCCGGAACGGATTAATCGCGTTTCCGATGGGTCTTGCAGTGCTTGTTGTTGTTTTTTTGGTGATTTTTTCCCCGGCCGGAACAGATTAATTGCATTTCAATGCATTCCTATGGGAAATGGTGCTTCAACTTACGACCATTTCGAGTTACGACCGGAGTTCCGGAACCAATTAAGTTCGTAAGTCAAGGCACCACTGTATATATATGAGTCAAAGATCTCTGTCTTTTCCCTTCCAGCACTAATCAGCTTTTGCCAGCAATCATTAAGGTCAGGATGTTGTTGTCGTTGTTTTAAACAATGACAACTGCAATATGGCAGCAAAACCGGAACATAGATTCTGTGCCCATTCAAAGGAAAGCATTATTCTCATTCATGCTACAGTATTTCCCATGGAAAATGCATGGGTCCCCCCCCCCCCCCCGGATAACTATTTGATATACTTTGGCTGCAAAAAATAAATGAAAAATAGAAGCCAAAAGCCAAGTCTCAAGTGTCTGCTTATGACTGCAGTCTTCATCTGTTAATACTGGGAAATTTCATAAAATTGCCTGAACTTATTGTCTAGCCATATTCTCTACAACATTATTACACTGTCTGCAGTTCCATGTGTTCAATATGGTCAGCTCCTCCAAGTACAATTAGAAATAACGAATAAGCTTACAGCTAAATTAAGGGATCCTGATCAGGCTGCCTCTGGGAGCTCACTGTAATAACAGTCATACAGTTTTTACTATTTGACACACAGCTTTCAACCTACGTGGATATAAGCAAGTTTTCATCCTCTGCACGTATACAAGCCCAGCTGCAGCAGAGGCAAGAAATTTCCCCGTGGAACCCAGATGCTCTTTCTTTTATATCCGAAAGAGATTCATAATGGTGTTAATGGACGCATTGTGCCAACATGTCCTTTCCCTGTTTGGTGTGAACTGAAAGGTTATGTTACACCCGTCCGGCCTGCAGAATGTTGTATCCCTCTTCCATAGCTATTCTGTGCCATTTCCTATTCCAAAGGCATAATGTGTTTAAAGAGTGTGTCATGCTCCTTTATTGCTATAATAAAAGACCCGACTGTGAGCCAACCTCCCGTTTCAGCGTCATAAATGAGAGGAGGTGACCCCATTGTACCCCCTGTTAATCTCCGTTGGGCTCATCACTTTGTTAATTGGTTTCATCTACTCAGGGCTCTATTATCTTTGCCCTTTATATCAAGCAGGGGTCGAAGATGCCATGTCACTCAACACTGACTGGGCTACATTATACCTAATTCTAAACATGAATGGAAGTTGTCTGCTGCAGTTTCAGCTCTTCATCATCTGTTTTCTTCTGAAATCAAAGTTCTAACATCTGCTTGCTTCCCATTGTTGGAGCTGTTTCCAAAGAAGTACTCAATTCGGTTAGTCTTTCTCAACATGTTGGCAAAAGACTTTTAAAAAGGCAAAATATTGTTTTTTAAAAACTCTTAACTTTTATTTCAGTGAGAAATTGCAGGGATCAGAATCTACTTCTTCAGACACAGGAACGCAAATATATATCCTCTATATTTATACCATAGTGGTCAGATTCATGTCCAGGTGAAGATACAGATAACAGACACAGTGACAATGGTTTATTAACACAAGAATGAGACTATCAAGATGTTGTTGCTGTCCATATAATCCAGGCTGGTATCCCAGGTAAATTATTCTATCTGCAACCTGACAGATACAAAACCAATCAGCTCATGACTGCAAGTTCTGCTAACTCACTAATACTTTGAATGGAATATTCTGGAGAAGGCTTGGGAGGGTTGATAAACAAATCTTTCCTTTGTCCTCCTGGTTGCTGTATGTATGAATGTATTTGCTCAGTGTTAGTAACTAGGAAGTGCCTGGAGCTACCATGCTCAGCATGTGTAGCAACTCCATAAAGATCACATTATTTTCTCTACTGTACTCATTATAAGTCTTTATATCCTGTGATGTGCATAAGTGAAATTACTCTCTGTTTATCTTTTGTCCAAATATTTCTTTTTTTTAATTGATTATTTCCAGTTAGTCATATCGATTTAAATTTATTTCACTTTCCCATTTCTTTAGCAGTGTCATGTGTCAGGAATTTTCTGTGGATGTATAGGATTTGTGTACAAATATCCTGATTTGAACATTACAGTAGACTAGATCTGGGATACTTGGAGAGAATTTGTTCCACTGCATTAGGTTTCTATCACAGGGTCCTCATTGGATTAATAGCCAGATGAAGCTATGAAGACGACATCAAGAAGAGGGCCTTTTGGGTGGCTTAATGTGACCTACCAAATAACATCTCACGATCATTTTAAAAAACTCATTTCAATGGTTTTATTTCAAAAGTCTTTTGTAGTCTTTCAAATCTAGGTTAAATTAATGTTTAGCCACAATGTGATCTTGACTTAGTTCTAGTACCTTTATTGATTCACTAAAAGGTTGCAAATAAAGTGAGCTTTCAAGTTGCCCACAGTCCTTCAGCAAGCAAAGATGAGACAAAATGGACCAGATATAATTGCTCCTTGAAACTAGAATGCTAGCAAAATAAAATGGAATTTGGAGAGTCCACACGAGAGAGAGAGTATGTAAACATACTCATTTATAGTATTTAAACAGCTTGGGACCAAGCTATCTAAAAGATCGCATCTCCCTCTATGAGCCTGCCTGGGCAATAAGATCATCAGGAGAGGCCTTTCTCTCAGTCCCACCACCCTCACAGGGGCACTTGGTGGGGACACGGGAGAGGGCCTTCTCTGTTGCTGCTCCCAGACTCCGGAACTCCCTCCCATGGGAAGCCAGGCTGGCCCCATCTTTGCTGTCCTTCCGCAGGCAGGCAAAGACCTTTCTCTTCAGGAATGCTTTTCCCTATTGACTGGCTGCCAGAGAGGGGTTTTTGTATAGATTGTTGTGCTCTGTTGCTTTTAAATGTGTTTTTAGAGTTGATTTTAATTACCGTTTTTCATATAATATTTGTTTAATTCTTTTTTAATATTTGTAAACTCATTGCTTTAAGCTTTTAAATATTTTCTTTTTAATGATGTAAGGCCTTGGGTCTTTTTAAGGAGAAAGACGGAGTAAAAATAGTTTAAATAGAAAACAAAAAATAGTTGCTCTTCTCTCTGCAGACAAAAACCTGGCTCCTTCTCAATCTATCAATTGTCTATGAAGATGTCTGTTGTGTTGCCCGAGGCAATTGACAGATAAGGAGGGTCAATGAGATTATAACAGAAAATATTAACCAACCTAGAATTTTCTTTTCAGGAATGGATCACATGCCTGCTATTCCTATGTGGTTTTGACTGTGCTTGTTGGAATGATCTTTGGTATCTCTGTGAATTTCTGCTGATTTTACTGACGTTGATTTGGATTGCTGGCTGAAGCTCCAGAAGATTGCTATGTTCCTCGAAGTCTTCAGGCAAAGAGACAAATTCAGGGTGAGCATTGTTGGAGGGGGGGAGGAGGCTTACAATTTTAAGTGCCCATCTCTAGCTCTTCCCTGGGACCTGGCCTCACTGACTCATCACAAAAGTGTTTGTGTGCTGCATTTGTGCAAGGCCAATGTAACAAATAGCCAAGAGTCAGAGGAGGGGACTGGCAAGGAAGACAATGGGTGCACACACTTGGGTACATTGTGCAATTTGGAATAAGCCTGGGGATGGAGTGGCAGCACCATGACTTACCAGTCTTCTTGTTGCTTCATCCCTCACTGCACTGGTACAGAACATGGAAAAATCATCCAATGGGCTGGCGATGAGTCTTCTTCAACTGAAACCAGAATTTGTCATTATTGCCATCAATGTATGTAAAATGTTCAAGAAGTGGTTTTACTATTGCTATTCCCCCCCACCAGAGGATGAGCAGGGATTTAAACCCAGGTCTCCTGAGTCCCAGTCCAACACTCCATCTGCTACACCAGGAAATCAGAAAAATGTCCCTTCTGTCATGTGTGCTCTAGATAAGGCACCATGAGAATAGTGGCAATCACTATAGTTGGTGGGTGCATTTTGCTGACTGCCCAATTGCCATTTCCCCACTGCCATCTCTGGGTTGCCATATCGTCTAGGTCTTACTTGGATTTTGGAGTCAGATTAGGGTCCTAACAAATCACTCCCTATTTCATTGATCCTATTTTAAATACTCAGGATAAGCCCTAACTAAAAAAGTGACTTCAGTGGTGTTGCTCACAGCTTGACAATTCTGTTTGCAGTTATTCGCATATTTAAAATATTCTGGATACCTTCATAAAATGTATTCCTGCTTTTGAACAGGGAAAATGAGTAGCACAAGACTCATTTATGTATTTTAAAGTCTCTTTTACTGAGACAGCTAAGATTGCAAAAATATAAATTCTAAAAACAACATATTAAAAATATAAAATATAAAAGCAGTACATCAAAAATATAAAATTCTAGCTACTTGTATATAAACCATTTTGGGTACTTTTGTTATTGTTTTGTGTGATTTGATCATGTGTTAACTGCTCAGAGTAGTGCAGTGCACTACAAAATTAGATAGATAGATAGATAGATAGATAGATAGATAGATAGATAGATAGATAGATAGATAGATAGATAGATAGATAGATAGATAGATAGATAGATAGATAGATAGATAGTTGTTGTTTAGTCGTTAAGTCGTGTCCGACTCTTCGTGACCCCATGGACCAGAGCACGCCAGGCCCTCCTGTCTTCCACTGCCTCCCGGAGTTTGGTCAATTCATGTTGGTAGCTTCCATGACACTGTCCAACCATCTTGTCCTCTGTCGTCCACTTCTCCTCTTGCCTTCACACTTTCCCAACATCAGGGTCTTTTCCAGGGAGTCTTCTCTTCTCATGAGATGGCCAAAGTATTGGAGCCTCAGCTTCAGCATCTGTCCTTCCAGTGAGCACTCAGGGTTGATTTCCTTCAAAATTGATAGGTTTGTTCTCTTTGTAGTCCAGGGGACTCTCAAGAGTCTCCTCCAGGACCACAATTCAAAAGCATCAATTCTTCGGCGGTCAGCCTTCTTTATGGTCCAGCTTTCACTTCCATACATCGCTACTGGAAAAAACAGAGCTTTGACTATGCGGACCTTTGTCAGCAAGGTGATGTCTCTGCTTTTTAAGATGCTGTCTAGGTTTGTAATCACTTTCCTCCCCAGAAGCAGGCGTCTTTTAATTTCGTGGCTGCTGTCACCATCTGCAGTGATCATGGAGCCCAAGAAGGTAAAATCTGTCACTGCCTCCATATCTTCCCCTTCTATTTGCCAGGAGGTGATGGGACCAGTGGCCATGATCTTAGTTTTTTTTTTATGTTCAGCTTCAGACCATTTTTTGCGCTCTCCTCTTTCACCCTCATTAAGAGGTTCTTTAATTCCTCCTCACTTTCTGCCATCAGAGTGGTATCGTCTGCATATCTGAGGTTGTTGATATTTCTTCCGGCAATCTTAATTCTGGCTTGGGATTCATCCAGTCCTGCCTTTCGCATGATGTATTCTGCATATAAGTTAAATAAGCAGGGAGACAATATACAGCCTTGTCGTACTCCTTTCCCAAATTTGAACCAATCAGTTGTTCCATATCCAGTTCTAACTGTTGCTTCCTGTCCCACATATAGATTTCTCAGGAGATAGATAGATAGATATTATTCATCTAAAATATCCAGAAGCAACTAAAACGTAATACAATAGGTGGAATATAGTGCCTGGTTATATAGCATCTAAACATTCTTAAATTTGCTTTCTTCTTCTTCTAATTTATTTATTTATTTATTTATTGTATTTTTACCCCGCCTATCTGGTCAGACGACCACTCTAGGCGGCTTCTAACTCCTTAAATGCACTTTATTTATATCCATTTATTCAGTGCTTTGTCTACTAGCTCTTTCTGTCAATAAGCATCTTCAGATATGTCCTTCTGTTGCCAAAACTTGCTTATAAGGCAGGAATTCTAAACAAATCTCTACACTGCTATTAATCAAAATACCTTTATTCTGCCTGAAAAGCACCTTACTTTGACCATGCCTGGTATCTTGCTTAACTAGCATATTGCCACACCCTTTCTCTATGATATTGATGTCAAATCTCCCTTTGCGTTGTCACTTGGCAATTGAAGTAATAGTCCCTTTAAATTACCACAGGAATAAATATGTTTTATTTAATAAACTTCAGTTATTTCTTCTCTTCCTTTTTTGCTGCCATCATCCTTTAACTGTTTCATTGTATATTTGCCCCTTTACTCAGGCCTTTATAACACTCTTCACATAGCCAGCCCTCAGGTATTGAACTCAGCACTATTCAGATTGAACAGAACAAATTAGGTTTTGTTAAAATAGTGGTGTTAAAAGAACATCATTTATTCCTAGGCTTTAAGTTTATTCAGCACAAATTTTCATCCTCTTCTATTAGTTCTCTCTATCTGACTTCTCTCTCAGATCCCACCCACCCAACAGATCTAACACACACATGTTATCTAGTTTCTCTCCCAGCCAATGAAAACCATCCTTACCAACATTCCATGCTCCTCATTCACCCTCTCCTACCATATACTTACCAAACCAATGCTTCTCAAACAACACGCCTACCATCACAACAGAAACAGAACATTTAAGTATAACCAGGCATCATTCATATATAAACACATTATTATCAGAGATTTAGTCTAAACAAGCAGTTTATCTTTATAGGTTTGCCATCCAAACAGCTAACAAAATATAAACTTACTATACATGCTTGCCATTCAAGTTTGCAGTGCAAACTGAAGTGCAAATGCCAACAAACAAACAAACGAACAAACAAATCACAAGGTTCTGCTGTCTTCTAGGAGTCTTTTCAGTTCCAAAAAAAGTCACCGTTGACATTGGGACCATTTACAAATGCCCATTGTGTCTGTTTCCATAATCAGCTGCTCAGAAACAATTCTGCCTTCCCTCAACTTTTGTTCACCTGGTTCCCGGGTCATCAGAGGCTTCAGAATTTGGCCCTGAAATCTCAGCCGATGGTACACTGCTGATGTGAAAACCCTCCATGTCACGGGGAGCAGATGCACTTGTTCTCCAAAAAGCACCCACTTTGTCTCTGAGGATATAATTCCCCCCCCCCCAGCTCTGTAAATGGTTTAAACACTTCAGTCAGTATTTTTAGTTGCAGAATCTGTGCCTTTTTGGACTATTTTTGTCCTCCTGAAGACATTGTTTATTCTGTTTCTATTTGTTTGAGACTATTTGTTTTATTTGTTTAAGGCTAAATTAAATGTCTTTCCTTCTTTCCTGTCTTCGTCCCATTTGCTTTCCACCTGCCCCTGTGAACCCAGGCTGCTATCTTATCATGCATCCCCACACTATTCTCTTGTGAGGCACCCAGCCATGCTCCTTCACCCCACTGCTGCCTACTTGCTTTTTTGGTTTTCTCCGAAAAGCTTAACAGTTTGGAAGCTAACAATACTGACCAAAATAGTGAAGTTACACACTCCTTCTAAACAGAAGACTCAGAACAACCTTTACAAGTGACCCATGAAAGGAGTGCAGTTGTCTTGTTAGTTTACAGAATTATATAGATAATTCATTCTAGGAAATAATAATTAATAATAAATAATAATATGATTTGAAACTTAAGTCCAAACATGGGTAAGCAATTATAACAAACTGCTCAAAGGCATGAGCACTTACTATGAAATAAACCTTTCATCTATCTATCTATCTATCTATCTATCTATCTATCTATCTATCTATCTATCTATCTATCTATCTATCTAATGGCCTACTTACCTGTCCCTGACTCACAGGAGAATCCAGCCAAGCAATGAACACATACCAAAGATAGATACTTCACAGCCCTCCCACTTTCATGATGGTTCAGTGAGTTGTGAAGACCCTGTGAGTCCTGTATACATTTAATTCTAGGCAGACTGGTGCTGCAGGCACCTAGATAGTAGCAATACCCATTGACTGAAAACCAATACAGTGATGCCTCGCCTGACGAAAAACTCGCAAGACGGAAGCGTTTTGCAATTGTTTTGGTGACTCGCAAGATGACTTTTTCTATGGCTGTGCTTTGCAAGACGATTTTTTTTTCGCAAGAGCGATGCCTCGCAAGACGAAAATAATTCGTTCGTCTTGTGAGGTTTCCCATAGGAATGCATTGCAATGCATTCCTATGGGAAACCGCGCTTTCGCAAGACAAAAATTTCACAATACGACGCTACTCGCGGAATGAATTACTTTCGTCTTGCGAGGCATCACTGTACCAGGAATATCTCCATACCCTAGAAGTTATTCTGGTGGGTTTGGCTGCCACAGAGCTTCAGAACAAACTCTGCATGAACCTTGACTCATTTTTTTTTCAAGTCTGTAATTAAAAGCTTTCTGGCCTTGGGCTATTCCTGCTTGAACCTTTAAAAGAACAATTACTACATTTTTCTTTGTTCAAAAATAATACAGTTTCTTGGACTATTTATTTTAGCAAGCAAGCAAATCAAGGTATATATTCATTGTCAGATATAGTGGCTGGTCACTGTGGGTATTGGTGGCATAATATGTACGTATAGCAGACTGTTTTCTTAATCCAGACCAGATTTTCTAGAATATTCTTAACAAAGTATCAATAGTCAACCCCAGGTTTTCTGTTTATGTTGTTAAGATGGTGAAATTTCTTGTGGTTTGTCTCGATACAACAGTGGGAAGATAAATCCCTTGTCTGGTTCCCTCCCTCCCATCTCCTCTTCTTATATTACATGAAGGGAAATGTTCTGGGTGCGGGGGATGCCCGTTCTGAGACAGCATCCTTTGCCAATACTGTAGTCTTTCAATTGTGGCATTAGCTTTGAATTAGTGGATTATTCTGTACTGTAGTAATATCATGCTGTGGCCCCACAGTTTGTAAGGCATAGTATGGATTATGTTGCAGAGTTTAGCCATTTCACTAATGCACACCCAGACTGGACCACTGTGCGAATTCATGTGACATTCCTGAACTAAGCAAAGTGTGCTGCTTATATACTGTCCCATAGCGCTTAAAGCACTCTCCGGGCAGTTTACAATTTAATTTTGCAGACTATACATTGCGCCTCTGCCCCAGCTTGCTGGGTCCTCAATTTACCGACCTCAGAAGGATAGAAGGCTGATGGACCCTGAGCTGGCTACCTGGAATTGAACTCCTGTCATGAGCAGAGTTTTGGCTGCAGTGCTGCGGTTTAACCCCTGATTCATGAGGCTCAGCTAAAATGAAGGAGTATATTTAAAAATAGCAATCCGGAGTGCTAGAAAGTCATAAATGTTTTGTTTTGCCACTTTCTGGCTGGCCCTCAATTGTGGATGAAGGGGGAATTCTTTGCCCGAAATGCAGGGGGTGAACACATGTCAATAAATCTTCTGCTGTGTATTTATTCTGGCCTACTGCATTGTTCCTGCCATCCCCCCATTTCATGGTGGTTAAATAAGCTGCTATGAATTAGAAGAAGGTCATCATTTGATTGTGTGTTCTATCCTACAGTATTATAATGTTAAAAAAGGATATGCTAACTTAAATGCCAGTTCAAATAACAACACTAATGTGCAGTCGCATCAGAGGCAAAAGCAAATGCATAATAAAGGGTGGCAATAAAAAAAAAATACAATCATAAATGGATGGAATTTTTTTTTTTTTAAGCAGCCTCACTGGACCAGAAAGTACAAGGGCAGGATGTGGGTGTGGGTCAGGCATGCCAAACAAAATGACTGTGCAAATAAAACAGGAGCAATGGGGTGGGTGGAGATTGCTCAGGAGTGTGAGCACTTCAGAGTAGTGCGTGAAACCAGGTCTCAATATTTTTGCTGCAGTATCAGGTCATTCCTTAATGCTGCACTGAGCTCTCAGTTTGAACAGGAATAATATCTTATTCCCAGCAAATAAGAATTTACAGCAATACGTTTTACACAGGCAACACTGCTCATGACTTTCCCCCCTTGATCTGATAGAATGTTACAGAACAGCACAGAATGAGAACTCCTTGAAACTTACTCTCTCTTTTCTTCTTTCCCCTGCACACATACTGTGCTTGCCTAAGGATTGTTCAGATCAAAAGCATTTAGTCTTAAGAAAGCTTGGTTGGAAAATCAGTCTGTCAGATCTGTCCACCAGATTAATAGCACCATTTCTCTCTTTCTCTCTCTTTTTTTAAAGGAGTAATGAAAGATGAGTATGTTGTCTCCTCTGTCCAGCATGGTCTCCATCTTAGCCCTAATGTGTTGACACCTCTTGCTACCTAATAATTTGATGGCTCTTAGCTTGTACATTAATATGACTGTCTGGCATTACAGTGCCCACACGGGCTTACTCAAGAAAGAGCATAAAACAGGCTATGCATTTGCATCAAATTTGCAATGATTATTTTTGGCCTTTTTAAATTTGATGGGGCGCCTTTGATCAGTTGAGAAGAGGCAGTACCTTCACCTCTTACAGTACTACCTATGTACCCTCAAAATCATCTCGAGAGAGCTTGAAAACTCTCCAGATTAGATTTTGAAATGAAACAATAGACTACAGGAGGCAGGGGAGAAGAGCAATGTTGACTTTAAACCTTGTTGTTGTTGTTATGTGCCGTCACATTGCCTCCGAATCATGGCAACGCTATGAATGAGCAATCTCCAAAAGGTCCTGTTTTCAACCACCCTCCTCATCTCTTGTAAACTCAAGACTGTGGTTCTTTTAGGGAGTCAATCCATCTCATATTTTTCTTTTCCTTCTGCCTTCCATCATCCCAGCTTTAAACCTACACATTTAGACATTTAGAAATAATGGCTTGAATCCTTTCTCATGCACAGCATCCCAGTTGCACACATTGTTGCCAAAATATGATCACCGTGCAAAGGCATATTCACTACCACTTGTGTCAAGAGTAAGCCACATTATTTCCAATGGGAGCTTCTCCATCTTACATATCTGCAAGAAGGACAACCCTTGAGAAGTTATGCTCTGCTGTTATGAATAGGAGTCTGGCTATCAACTATAATTTAAATATATTACCATACAGAGAATTCTATGACTTAGATGACCTATGTGCTCACTTCATTTACTGTCCAGGTGTTACTTATTCATGGACAACCTCTTTTTGGTTCTTTATTGTGAACTGGACTGGAGTAGACAAATCTTTAATCAAAGATTGCCTTCAAATATCATACTACCCTTTCACTAGCCTTCAGACTGAGCACTGTCCTCTGTAAGGCAGGAGAGATGGCTGTTCTACCACACATCCACAATATCATATGAAGGACCATAAGGTAGCAACCTGCTGAACCATGAAAATTTAAGATCTGGCTAATGCTTGGCTGGGGTCAGCCTGGAAACACAGTAGATAAAAGTAATAAATAATATCCATGTAGAGATCATCACAGGCATTATCTGTTTGTTTGCTTACTAACTGAAGCATCACCCAATCTTTCCATAGATAACCAAGCCACCATAGATAAGCAATGTCTGTAATTCACGTGCATGCTGTCTTTAAACAGAATTTTCCACATCACCTTCTGCCAAGACAAATACAATGATTTCCAGAGACACCAAATGATGAATTTGAAGATATGAATTGGCCCATACATTTATGATGGCTCTCAGTAAGCAGGAAATGGTTGTATCTATGCTGGCTGGATCTTACTCACTGGGTTGGATCCATGTTTATTTGTGCTCTGCAAGGTACTGAAACACACCTTTAGGTCTTTCTATTGCATGGCCCCTATGATTTAATTAGCAAAAAATTAAGAATAAAAACCTTTATATCTTGTTTGTCTGTCAATCTATCTATGTGTTCTTGGCATTTAGGTTACATGTACTTGCTCACTTTGGGGGACCACTTCCTGCATCTCATCTCATCTGAGCTGTCAAAGTCTTTATTGTTGTCAATGTTGTAATAGGATTACTTTCCCCTTGTGGTTGCATATTAGAAGGGAACATTAGCAGTTGAAAGGCAAGTTCTTTTTTATCTTGTCTGCCATTATTAGAGTAGACCTTTGGTTTAGATGGGCGGGATAGAAATCTAATAAATAAATAAATTATTGAGTACCCCTTGATAGCAAGGTGGCTTGTCAACTCTGTTGTATGTGAGTCTCCTCCATAAGAAGCCAAGTATGCTTGACGGGTTTTCACAGCTCCTTGGGATACAACATAAAAGCAGCAATGGTTAGAAAAGTTTTTTTTTAATTACAACTCCCAGAATCCCTTAGCCTCTATGGCTAGTATCCTTACTGGCTAGAGATTCTGGGAACTGTAGGTTTCAGAAGTAACTTTTCCTAGATCTGTGTGAAAGCCACATATATACCTTATTCAGTAAGTATTGTCAGACTCATATCAATGTAAAGGCACTTTCAAGCTAGGTAGCCTTCAAGTTTCTTTCACCCTTAATATTTGATGGTTCTATGACTGAATCTCTGAGATTAGGCTTGTAAATAGTGATCCACCCAAGGTGTGGCATTTCCTAGCAATTAATGTAACTGTACTGTCAGGGTTACAACTCAAATAAGTGCTCCTACAATTAAGAGCACTGGCAGTGAGTATGTTATATAATAATTCTCTTCATTCCAAGGAGCCAGTGGATTGACGAAAACATTTTTCCCACATGACTCATGCTAGTAAATAGATAACTCCCTCCGTAGTATATTTCTAAGGGAAACTCCTAGCATTATGAATGCAATCCAACACATCTCTACTCAACTGTAATCTCACAGACTTCTGCAGTTTTGTTTTTTAAGAGACACATTGGTTCTTAGTGAAACTACAATACTTATACTGTACTACAAGCATGTAAAAATAAAACAGGTGCCAAAATATGTATATTTACTAGCAGTTCCAGAGCAGACTTAATGTTTAGAAAACAAATCATGTGTGCATATGCTCACATTACATCAGAATACCTAGTTTCTTGAGATGCAAACTGAAGACTCCACATCCACAAAACCCATTGGATGACCTTGGACCATTCACACAGTCTCAGCAAAACCGACTTAGCATTGATGTTGTGAGGAAAGGAAGAGAGCCATGTACACCATCTGAAAGAAAGGGGGATAAATTTAACAAATCACATGGGAGAAGTTTGATGCACATGTAATAACAAAGTATCCCAATGGAGATTGATTTCCCCTGCTTCTCTTTACTGATGGTAATTCTAATTTTTGTGTGTGTGTGTTTTATTTTTCTGTTGTTTCATTGTTCAGGTGGTTTATTATGCCCTTTGCAGTAGAAAGGAGGGAGAGAGAAAAAGAAATGTTCATTAAAAAGCAAAAAAGCAAAAGTGTGCTGCTTAGATATCATCCATGGCACTCAAAGCATTATCTGGGCAGTTTACAATTTAATTATGCAGGCTACACATTGCCTCCTCCCACCAAAATTTACTGACCTGAGAAGGCTGGAAAGCTGAGTGAACCTCAAGCCGGCTACCTGGCATTGAACCCCGGGCTGTGAGCAGAGTATTGGCTGCAGTAGTGCAGTTTAACCATTTTATCATGACACAACACTATTGTAGAAACATTAAGTCAGATAAAAGTAAAGAAACATTGCATGTTATGTATTTCAAAAGTCCTGTTACTGCATCTTATGAAGTGGACCCTAGGTGTTTGTGAAAAACGCCACAAAGAATTGTTTAGGGTTCACCTTATTATTACACAAAGCCAAGGGTGGAAAACACTGTTACTGTATCAGGAAACTGTTTAAAACTGGGGAGCATTGGAGTCCAGCAGGGCTCTCCTTCAGGCTGGGCATTGCAGAGTTATTGGGGGGGGGGGGAAGAGTACAAAAATCATCCTGACCTTACCATATCTAATAGCAATTCTTACACAGGAACTTCTGGTCAGGCTGATTCTTGGACTTCTCACATTCTCCTCCCCATATGATGCCATGCCCATCCTGCTGGACTTGAATATTTCAATATTTTAGTGACCCACAGTTATTTTTGGATTGTATGCAAGGACCAAGAAGGATCCCCTCTCCCACCATTCTTGTCTTATTTTTGTGACCTAACCACTCCCATTTACTCAGTCTTTTTCATTTTTTCATTTTTGCTCACTGACATTCAAACAAACAAACAAACGAATAAAGATACAACTTAAAAGAGTCCAGCAGTTTTGAAATGTGCCCTCCCCCGATGCCCTCCCCAAACATTAGGTGGCACACAATTATCAGTGTGCATAAATATTACATAAATGTCCTTCACATAATTGAGGATGACAGTGCACTATGCCAATATGATAGGGTGTGTGTGACAAAAAATGCAGCAGGACCAGCAATGACCAGAAATAGCTCACCTTGATGTGTCTACATTAGCAGTAGAAAGAGTGTTGTTAGAGCTATACCAAATCGACAAGGCCTATTTATCAGCCTTTCCTCCCCTCAGCCCAAACTGGGAATTGAGTAGTTGGGTATTAGTTGTATTTGGGGATGAAGTAAGCTCCTTGGGAAAAAGAGAATGCTATTAACCGCCATTTTGTTTTCTCCAGAGAGTCTGTTTTGAGGTATTTTTGACTTCTAAGAAATTCACACAGCTGCCCCCATAAGACACAGATTATCCCAGGCCATAAAACCACAAGTGGAAGTTATTTTATATGGATTGGCGAATCATGGCTAGTGAACTGCATACACTCCTAGCCTGTTTTTGTGAACCACCACCACCCTTGAAGATGCTGCCATGCTGCCAAATGTTGGCTTTAAATAAAGAAAAGAGGACACTCCTCATTTTTTAAAGATGAGTCATGTTTTTGAAAGCCTCCTGGCACGATTCTGCTTCAAAACAAGTCTCATGCTGTTCATCCACTTTGTTTTCAAAGGAGACTGCACTTTTTGTGCTGCTGTTGCAACAGTAAATCCGGAGCCATGGAGCAAGGTGCTGCCCCCAGAGGGTGAAATGGGGTCTGATGTAGGCTGCTGCTCCCAGTGAGAGGTCCCTGCCCCTGATTTACATAGGCACCCTAGTTTAACGAAACCAAACATAGAGAAGTCCAGTGATGTATATGTATGCATAAACAAACACACACAGCTCTGGAGAGGAGGCTTCCTTCACAGGGTTGTTGGAAGGAGAGTGTGCATGTGAATTACCCACTGCATTCCCACTTTTGATCTGAGCAGGGATACTGTATATCATGAGGCTTCGGCCTTCTGAAACCTGACTGCCTGTTATACAAAGCACATCCTCTTCCATGTGGTAGAGATTCTATGGAAATCTCATCCTAAGGGGTTTGATTTGTCAGCACGGAAAAGCAGAAAAGCCATGTTGTGTTCCATAAAGCAAGGGTAGAAACCTGTAGCCCTCCAGATGTTTTCGGCTTACACTCCCTAAATCTCCAGCAAGAAATGCCAATTGTATAGGCTTATGAAAAATACAGTCCAAAATATCTGGAAGATTCCCTTGGTTGGAAGCCTGAATCTTATTTAATATATATTTGTACATGCTGAAATAACTCAGCAGTAAAAGCAATTCACAAAAAAGTATGAAATAAAATAAAGTTAAACAAACAAACAAACAAACAAACTGTGTGTAGTCATTTGTTATTATTTATTTATTTTGTCTTTACTGTATTTTGTGCTTTATTTTTAATTGTCTTTACTGCTGAGTTATTTTGGTTTGTACATATATGAATTTTAAACAGTATACATGAGCAGATATATTTTGCATATTTTATTTCATTATCAATCTTAGAAAGCTGTGGTAAACATCTGCATCTGTAGTTTGCTGCAGGATTATTCCAACATAGCTCATACACCCTAAGTGTCCTTTCAAAACAGCTGAATTGTTTTGTTTTTCAGAGAGAGAGAGAAAGACCCACGAACCCTGTAAGAAACAAAAGGGCCACAGAAGGTATGGCTCAGCATGGAAGAGTTAATCCCTCTTCTGAAACTGAAACTATAGTCAGAGATTCACACTCTCCTTAGCTCTGTTGTGTGGCAGAACAATTTCAGCCTAATTAAACACTGGAGACAACTTTAGAACTGGGGATTGGCAGCAAGAGGCTTTCTGAAGATGAAATCCAAGATAAAAGTCACAAATGTGGGCATAAGGGAAATACCATTAAAGGCGGTATTAAGAACTTTTCAAGTGAAAACTGATTATAAAGCACTCTGGATTTTTGCCTCAGGGTGTACACCATGCAAGACAAAAGGTATCTTACCACATCACCAGAGGCTTTCTCCTATAAAGAAAAAGTAGCTATAAGAGCTTTTTTTTTTTCCTTTTTTTGAGTCTGAAGTTCTTAGATTTCCCTGTTTTGAGGATTCTGGGAATTTAAATCAAAAAAAGTAAGTTTTCCAAATTTCTGGCTAGGAAAAGAAGAACAGTTTGTGGTAGGCTGTTCTGGAGCTTGAAGAGCTATAGGGTCAATTGAAGGCACTGTATATGTAGTCCTCAACATTTTGTAAGTTTTGCATCCTGGCCCAACCAACTAGCATGACTTTAATCGTCCAGTCTATTACTAGTTAATTAAGCATGTCTTTATAAATATGATCATAGTTATATAATCTGGGCAGGAACTTGGTGTTGAAAGTCCAGGGACCAACTCACCAGAATGAGCAGGAGGGCCCTCAGATACTGTACTTACTACATGTGGGGGGAAAATGAAGTATTTTTTTCCTGGAAGTTTTGCTCTAGGGTTTACTATTCGTATTCTATAGTAGTTTTGTGCCAGGGTTCTATACTTTCCCTATTTAATGTCTATATTTATGTCTGCATCTGTCTACATGAAGTCATAGTGAAGCTCTGGATGTCCTTTATCAGTGTTTGTGAATAGAAATGGCTGAACAAAATGAATCTCAACCAGAAAAAGGTGGAGGCCAGCCATAAGTGATTTGTTCATCAGGATAAGTATTGTTCAACTTGTTCTGGAAAGGATAGCATTTTCCCAGAAGCAGGAGTTAACAGTCTGAGGTCCTCCAGATGTTGAGGCTGGATTACAAACAACGTTCCCTCTAAGCTGAGCACGTTCACACTCACGCTTGCCTAGAGTTCCATTGGGGCTGTGCACAGGCACCCGGCAGCCAGTTTGGTGACTTCCCATTTTGAATGACACCCCCCCCCCCCATGTGCACGGAGTGAGGCTCCCACAAAGCGGGAGAGAAAATTAGACGGAATGTTGATTACAACTCCACCATTCCTGACCATTGGCCATAGCAGATTTGGTGCATGGAAACTGCACTTTGAAATATTTGGAGGGCAGCAAATTGCATACATCTTCAGGGCCTACATTTGCCCCAAAGAGTCAGGGTCACAGTCTGGTGGTGCTCTTTGAAACAGTACTGTCCAGTGGCCTCCATAGCTCAAATAATCTTTTACCAGATCTAGCTTCTACATAAATTCTACTGTGACTGTACTCAGATGGTGACTTCTACTTACAGTTAACTCATTTCATTATAATCGTTTGTTTCCATTACTGCAGTGCGGACGGGGGCACTAACATGCATTTATTTTGTTACTAGAAATGGCTACATTATCTGGGGATTATGAGCTCAAGAAAAAAAGCTGGACAGACACATAAAGGTCATAGGCAACTTGTGAACTGAGCCAGGGAGGTGCCTTGCTGTCATCTTTAGGAGTACTTTCCCCTGTGGTCATAAGCTGACCTTGGTAGTGTGCATGCAGTTATGTGTGATCTGATGAAAGCAGATCTTCAGCACATAGTTCCTCTCCTATTCTCAAACTCAAGGTCATCCATGAAGCTGAAAAGCTGGAGATTCAGACAGAGTGGTTAGCACTTTGATAGTGGCTATAGCACAGACTAACACCCTGAGCACTCTCACCTATACCCCTAAACTTGGAGCCACAGCCTCCTCTGCTTCCCATTTTGCCTTCAAACACCCCACTTCCTGCTAATGCTCCTTTCTAAGCACTGTATGTATCCTTACAATCTCCTCCTACTGCAAAGCTGACTACTTATCTGTTCTGGCCCTGAGTGGAGGCACTTTGGAGGCTGGCTAGCATCTTCTTTGTCATCTTCCCCAAGCTGGAAGAATCACATTTTATTAACCCAAACCTTTTAAATAACTTAATTTTAAACAAACAAAGCCTTTCTGGATAAGTTGTGTTTGGTGATTTGCGCTGCTGAGTGAGGCATTTTCCTTCACCAGAGAGGAATGTTTGATGCATTTTAAAACATGTTTAAATTATTGCTCTATATTTTATTTTATTGTATAAGTCAGAGAAGGAAAGCATATTTATGGGCAATCAGACAACTGTAATTAGTAATAGCAGGAAGAAGATAACGAAGATAAAGATAAAAATGAGGAAGAAGAATCTGTATTATGTCCTAAAGAAAGGTCCCTTGCAACACAATTAATTTGCCATCGTAGGAGCTATAATAAACCAAAACATCTGGGGGGCAAAATGTTCTCCATTCCTGTTCTACCACATATCTGGATGAGATACAGGAACCTAGAAAGTTGTCTTACATTGAGCAAGACCATTGGTTCATCCACCCCACTATTGGCTCATTTAGCTCAAACTAGCAATAGTTCCTTCAGGGTTTCAAGCTGTATTCTCCCCTAGTCCTACTTAGAGAACTACGGTGTGTGATTACCCATCCAAGTACTAACCAGAGCCAGAGTCGCTTGGCTTCTAAAATCAGTCAAGAATGTGTGTGCTAAGTCCAGACTGCAGTATGAAATCCAATGGCCAGTGCCCTGTTCAATACTAGTACACAGAGACTTCCAGCTGCAGAAGCTGCTGTTGTGGCAAACTAATGAGGTGCCATTGATGTACAGTAGTATGCCTGGTCATGTGAATGGATCACAAAATGAGGCATACAACTTCACATAGCTGGCATCTTGTCAAATCACTGAAGCAGCTTCTGCATAAACGTGCATAAACTGTGAGTAAGATACTGCCAAATCCTCTAGCATTAAGTCCAGAGCCTCAACATTTTTATTAAAGCTTGAGATTGTCTGATTGCTTGTTGTCAGAATTCACAACTCTGTGAACAGGGGGGGAGGGGAAGAGTGGGAGATTCTTCCTTGTATTTGCCTTGGCCATACATCTAGTGTTCATGCATCTTTGAACTCTGCCTTTCGCACCGAAATGCAGTTACAACTTGTAGTCTTTCAATACCCAGATTTAAGGGATCAGCTAAGCATATTTACCAAGCATGGATTAAATAGATCGGAATGTAATCATTTTATCTTCATCTAACGTGTTACAGGATTGTAAATAAACCCAGGAAGGCTAATTTCAGTGTATACAAACACAGTTCTTCCGGAAAGAAAGAATGAAAGAAAGAAGGGGGAGAGAAACCCATTCACCTCAGCAATGTCCATCAATTAATTTATGTAAAAAGAAACATGGGTCTGAACTAAAACTATTAAAATTAATTTGGCTCAGTGAGCTGAAAGCCGGAGGGAGGAGATGGATAAGGGTGAGGGAATCTTGAGCCAATTCCAGACCTCAGCTTGGTTTCCCCTTTGAAGACTGTGTCCTTGATCAACCTTCCTTCTTATTTTAGTCATCTAGTTATTGCTATCAGTCTCGAGGCAATTTAGGAAAAATACATAAATGATCTAAAATTTGCTACTTAAACCGATACACAATGAAAAAATAAAATCAACAAATAAAAATAAAAGCAGCAAATAAAAATAAAAATAAACTCAACAAATAAATTAAAAACAATAAAATTAGAAGCATCAGCATGCACATTTAAGAACATAAAGAATTGGACAAACCTGGAGAAGTGCTTAATTTTTTAAAAGGCTCCACCATCAGATAAAACAGAGAATGGTGAAAAATTAAATGGAGCCTCCATCTTCAAGAACACTGTATCACTGGCTGAAATCCTGTTGCTTAGCATAGTAATTCATACTAGAATAGGCCCATTGAATCAATCAGGATTTGGTGAGTCAACTCCTTCATAAGTTCCAATGATTCAAATACTTTAGCATGGTAAGTCACAAATAGGGTAGGCCCTTTTGAATCAATGTAACTTATGGAGGAATTGACTTGCTAAATCCCCACTAATGTAATGGGCCTACTCTAGCACAACTTACTACACTAAGCAACTGGATTTCACAAAATTAATACAATTTGCTGGGGTGCAGCAATGTGATAGCCATAGTATCCCTTCCTCTGGGCTGGTCACCATTCTATTCATTCATTCATTTAATTTTACCCTGCTAGAAGAAGTCCAGGCAGCTTGCAAATGATAGACAGGATGCTGGATCGGATAGATATTGGGCAATAGAAGTGCTCTTGTTATATCCCAGCCTCCTTAAAGAGATCTTGCACATTGATGAAGCCACACTGGGAATGCCCTGCTCTTTACATTCCTTGACTGCAGGCCTCCGAACTATGTCACATGCCAAGCACAGAATTGTAGCACTGGAAGAGGTCCCAAAGATCATTAAGTCCAACTTCCTGACAAAGCAGGAAATCTACAACTAAAGAACCCCCAACAGCCACCCACCACTGTCTAAAAACCTCTAATGAAAGAAAGATGACTACTTCCAAGGCAGGCCATTGCCTTGTCAAACAGCATTCATTATCAGGAAGTTGTTGCTAATATTAGCTGACATCTCCTTTCTTCTAATTTGAATCCATTAATTCAGGCCGTACCCTCTAGGGTTGTTAAAAAAAAAAAGGCCAAACCTGCTCCATCTTCCACATCACATGTCTTTAAATATTTAAAGGTGGCTTTCATATCTCTCCCCTTCACGGATTGCTGCCTTGTTGTGGCGAAGGGGCTTGAGTAATTCAGAGAAGCTATGGGCTATGCTGTGCAGGGACACCCAAGACGGACAGGTCATAGTGGAGAGTTCTGACTAAACACGATCCAACTGGAGCAGGAACTGGCAAGCCACTCCAGTATCTTTGCCAAGAAAACTCCATGGACAGAAACAAAAGGCTAAAAGATATGACGCTGGAAGATGAGCCGCTCAGGTCGGAAGGCGTCCAACATGCTACTGAGGAAGAGCAGAGGACAAGTACAAGTAGCTCCAGAGCTAATGAAGTGGTTGGGCCAAAGCCGAAAGGACGCTCAGCTGTGGACGCGCCTGGGAGTGAAAGGAAAGTCCGATGCTGCAAAGAAAAATACTGCATAGGAACCTGGAATGTAAGATCTATGAACCTTGGTAAGCTGGATATGGTCAAACAGGAGATGGCAAGAATAAACATTGACATCCTGGGCGTCAGTGAACTAAAATGGACGGGAATGGGCGAATTCAATTCAGACGAATATCATATCTACTATTGTGGGCACGAATCTTGTAGAAGAAATGGAGTAGCCCTCATAGTCAACAAAAGAATGGGAAAAGCTGTACTGGGATACAATCTCAAAAATGATAGAATGATTTCAATACGAATCCAAGGCAGACCTTTCAACATCACAGTCATCCAAGTTTATGCACCAACCACCAATGCTGAAGAGGCTGAAATTGACCATTTCTATGAAGACTTACAACACCTTCTGGAACTGACACCAAAGAAAGATGTTCTTGTCATTATAGGGGATTGGAATGCTAAAGTAGGGAGTCAAGAGATAAAAGGAACAAGAGGTAAGTTTGGCCTTGGAGTTCAAAACGAAGCAGGGCAAAGGCTAATAGAGTTTTGTCAAGAGAACAAGCTGGTCATCATAAACTCTGTTTTCCAACAACACAAGAGGCGACTCTACACATGGACATCACCAGATGGGCAATACCGAAATCAGATTCATTATGTTCTCTGCAGCCAAAGATGGAGAAGCTCTATACAGTCAGCAAAAACAAGATCTGGAGCTGATTGTGGCTCTGATCATCAGCTTCTTATAGCAAAACTCAAGCTTAAACAGAAGAAAGTAGGAAAAACCACTGGGCTAGTCAGGTATAATCTAAACCAAATCCCTTATGAATACACAGTGGAAGTGAAGAACAGATTTAAGGAACTAGATTTGGTGGACAGAGTGCCTGAAGAACTATGGATGGAGGCTCATAACATTGTACAGGAGGCAGCAACAAAAACCATCCCAAAGAAAAGGAAATGCAAGAAAGCAAAGTGGCTGTCCAACGAGGCCTTACAAATAGCAGAGAAGAGAAGGGAAACCAAATGCAAGGGAGATAGGGAAAGTTACAGAAAATGGAATGCAGACTTCCAAAGAATAGCAAGGAGAGACAAGAGGGCCTTCTTAAATGAACAGTGCAAAGAAATAGAGGAAAATAATAGAAAGGGAAAAACCAGAGATCTGTTCAAGAAAATTGGAGATGTTAAAGGAACATTTCGTGCAAAGATGGACATGATAAAGGACAAAAATGGTAGGGACCTTACAGAAGCAGAAGACATCAAGAAGAGGTGGCAAGAATACACAGAGGAATTATACCAGAAAGATTTGGATGTCTCGGACAACCCAGATAGTGTGGTTGCTGACCTTGAGCCAGACATCCTGGAGAGTGAAGTCAAGTGGGCCTTAGAAAGCATGGCTAACAACAAGGCCAGTGGAGGTGATGGCATTCCAGTGGAACTATTTAAAATCTTAAAAGATGACGCTGTCAAGGTGCTACACTCTATTGCCAGCAAGTCTGGAAAACTCAGCAGTGGCCAGAGGATTGGAAAAGATCAGTCTACATCCCAATCCCAAAGAAGGGCAGTGCCAAAGAATGCTCCAACTACCGTACAATTGCACTCATTTAACATGCTAGCAAGGTTATGCTCAAAATCCTACAAGGTAGGCTTCAGCAGTATGTGGACCGAGAACTCTCAGAAGTACAAGCTGGATTTCGAAGGGGCAGAGGAACTAGAGACCAAATTGCTAACATGTGCTGGATTATGAAGAAAGCCAGAGAGTTCCAGAAAAACATCTACTTCTGCTTCATTGACTACGCAAAAGCCTTTGACTGTGTGGACCACAAACTATGGCAAGTTCTTAAAGAAATGGGAGTGCCTGAGCACCTTATCTATCTCCTGAGAAATCTATATGTGGGACAGGAAGCAACAGTTAGAACTGGATATGGAACAACTGATTGGTTCAAAATTGGGAAAGGAGTACGGCAAGGCTGTATATTGTCCCCCTGCTTATTTAACTTATATGCAGAATACATCATGCGAAAGGCTGGACTGGAGGAATCCCAAACCAGAATTAAGATTGCCGGAAGAAATATCAACAACCTCAGATATGCAGACGATACCACTCTGATGGCAGAAAGTGAGGAGGAATTAAAGAACCTCTTAATGAGGGTGAAAGGGGAGAGCGCAAAAAATGGTCTGAAGCTCAACATCAAAAAAACTAAGATCATGGCCACTGGTCCCATCACCTCCTTGCAAATAGAAGGGGAAGATATGGAGGCAATGACAGATTTTACTTTCTTGGGCTCCATGATCACTGCAGATGGTGACAGCAGCCATGAAATTAAAAGACGGCTGCTTCTGGGGAGGAAAGCGATGACAAACCTAGACAGCATCTTAAAAAGCAGAAACATCACCTTGCCGACAAAGGTCCGCATAGTCAAAGCTATGGTTTTTCCAGTAGCGATGTATGGAAGTGAGAGCTGGACCATAAAGAAGGCTGGCCGCCAAATAATTGATGCTTTTGAATTGTGGTGCTGGAGGAGACTCTTGAGAGTCCCCTGGACTGCAAGGGGAACAAACCTATCCATTCTGAAGGAAATCAACCCTGAGTGCTCACTGGAAGGACAGATCCTGAAACTGAGGCTCCAATACTTTGGCCATCTCATGAGAAGAGAAGACTCCCTGGAAAAGACCCTGATGTTGGGAAAGTGTGAAGGCAAGAGGAGAAGGGGACAACAGAGGACGAGATGGTTGGACAGTGTCATCAAAGCTACCAACATGAATTTGACCAAACTCCGGGAGGCAGTGGAAGACAGGAGGGCCTGGCGTGTTCTGGTCCTTGGGGTCACGAAGAGTCGGACACGAGTTAACGACTAAACAACAACAACAACAATAATCATATCTCTTCATAGCCTTTCCTTCTCTAGGCTAAGCATACCACACTCCCTCAACTGCTCCTCATAGAGCTTGGTCTCCAAGCCGTTTACCATCATGGTCACCCTCCTCTGGACATGTGCAAGCTTATCAATATTCTTCTTACACTGTAGTGCCCAGAACAGCATTTAGTATTCCAAGTGAGGTCTCACAAAAGCAGAATAGAGTGCTACCATGAACTGGCACTATCTAATTTGTTGATACCACTTTAATATTGCATTAGCTTTATTTGTAGCTGCATCACAGGGTTGCCTCATTTTTAATTTGTAATCTAGAAGAACTCTAGATCAACCATTCCCAACCTTTTTTTGACCATGGTCATAAACACAATATGAAAGAAATATAGGCTGAATCAGCATTTTACAAACTGTATAATGAACCTTATGAGATGTTGTATGAAGAATTGTTTCCGTTCTGTGTTCCCTTCCCTTCAAATGTGCTAGGGGCCCCCAGGGGGCCATATGGCCCCTGTTGAGAATGGCTGCTCTGGATCATTTTCATGTAGACTACTGCCAAGCTAAGTGCCACTTGATTTCAGTTTCTTTTCTTCCCACCAAAATATAGAACTTTACACTGTTCCTTGTTGAAACTAATTTTCTTTGTTTTGGATCAGTTCTGTTAAAACCACCCTGAATCTTGATTCTGTATTCTGCAGTAACAGCTTGATTTCCCAGTTTAGTGTCACTTGCAGATTTGATGTGATATCCTCTACTGCCTTAACCAAGTCATTTATAAAGGTGTTAAACATCTCTGAGGCCAAAACAGAACCACGTGGCTCCCTTCTTATCACTTTTCTCAAGGACAAGAAATCATTGATGAACACTCTCTGCCTATAACCCATCAACCAGCTAAAAGTAGCATGGTCTAGCCCACATTTTACTGGCTTGGCCACATCAGTATCATAGAAGGCTTTTCAAAAACCGTGCTGAAATCAAGACATACTATATCCACAGAATTTCCCCCATCTACCAAGCTTGTAACTCTATTTTTTTTTTTTAAGTTATGTTCAGTCTGGTTTATTTTGGAGAAACCTGTGCTGGGTCTTAAAAATATTTTCTAAGTGTTCAGAGATTGACTGTTTAATTGTCCTTTCTAGAACTTTCCTGGTAAAGGTGACAAGCTGAAGGTTGGTAGCTACTTGGATCCTCTTCACCCACACAAACATTTTGAAAACAGGGACAACATTTCCTCTCTTCCATTCCTCAGAAATCTCCTTCGGTTTTCAAGATTTCTCAAAGTTATAGTCAGAGCTGCTGAGAGCACTTCTGCAAGTTGATTTAGTACTCTTGGATGTTGTTCCTCTTGCCTTGAAACTTAAATTCATTTAGTGTAGCTAGGAGTTAATCTAGCTACACTATCTTTGCCTATCTTGGTCAGAAACCCTCTGATTGCCTCCTTTCTTCTACTTGTACTAGTTTGAGTAATGTTTGTTTAGCTTGGAGAAAAGAGTGATCAGTCACTCAAGCATACCTCTTCCTCCCCCCCCCCCCCCACTATCAACATTTTCATGTAAATGAAACCTAGGTAAAGGTTCCCCTTGACATTTAGTTCAGTTGTGTCTGACTCTAGGGGGCGGTACTCATCCCCGTTTCCAAGCCATAGAGCCAGTGTTTGTCCGCAGACAGTTTCCATGGTCACATGGCCAGTGCGACTTAGACACGGAAAAGAGGTTACCTACCTGTAACTCTGGTTCTTCGAGTAGTCCTCTGTGAATTCACACTAATGGGTTAATCTGCGCCTGAGCAGAGCAGCCTCCGGAAACTTCCACAGCTTTAAGCACTTAGTGCTGGGACCTCCCCTACACCTGGCTATATAACTCCGCCCCCAGCCCAGTGCTTCAGTTCTTAAAGAACCGACCGCCGCTGCCCAACATGCCATGGCACACGTGACGGACAGCGGGGAGGAGGGCGGGACGTGTGAATTCACAGAGGACTACTCGAAGAACCAGAGTTACAGGTAGGTAACCTCTTTTCTCCTTCGTGTCCTCTGTGAATACACACTAATGGGTGACTGGCAAGCTGACCAACCAGGAGGAGGGACGTCACGAAAGTGCAGAGCCAGGACAGCTCGCCCTACTGCAGCCTGAGCATTCGGCCGGACTACCAGGCGGTAGGGCGAGATCAAGGGAGACGGAGTGGCACACGTGGCAGCGCGGCAGACATCTGCGACGTCCACGTGATAGAGAAAGGCCATTGAGGATGCCACAGCTCCAGTAGAGTGAGCTCTTACTGATTTTGGAAGAAGAGTCTCTGCCAAATCATAAGGAAGGCGGATGGACTGGACCATCCAGCTAGACGTGGTCTGAGAGGAAGCCGGTACTCCAAAGGAGAGCCAGCAAAGGTGACAGACGTTGTGAGACAGAGCACGCTTCACGTCTAGAGCGTGCAGAGCTGTTTCAAGCAATGAAGATGGTGTGGGAAAGAGACCAGGAAGGACAGCTGGCTGGTTGAAATGGAAGGCAGAAAATACCTTAGGCAAGAAGGTAAGGCCTGGCCGTAAGGATGCTTTGCAGAAAAGGAGGACCGGCTCTTAGTGTAGCCGGCCCTGCAAGCTAAGGATAGTGCCAGGAGCAAGGCAGCCTGGAGGGTTGCCAAAGAATTAACTGGAAAGACCACTGAGGTGTCAGTGGTCTATAGGCAGGGCGCATATTCTCCGGGCCACGGAGAAATAGCGTGCAGGTAGAACGGGCCAGTCCCAGGCAAACAAGTGAAGGAGAAACCGAAGGAGTGCGTCCAGAGACATTGGCCTAGTAGGCCAATGTTGTCGTGATGCAAAGGGACAGAACGCCTACCCATGAAAGGAGTAGGTCAAGGTGGTAAAAGGTGTGCAAGCATGATGGAGCACGTCCATTACTGTCGGGGAAGACTCCAAGCCGATAGGTAGGGGAACCCGAGGTCCGGATGAAACCTCCGACCCCTGTCCCGAGGCAGTAGGTGAGGAACCAGGTGCAGCGTGATGTATTCTGCAGGTCCCGGGAGCAGGATCGAGAACCATGGCTAGCGAGGCAACCAAGCATGACGGTCGCACACTCATGGTGGACTTGAACAACAGGCCTTTGAAGAAGGGGAAAAGGTTGAATCTGTAAAGGAGGCCCCATGACCAATAGGTCAGGAAGGCATCCCCTAGGGAGGCGCGGCCGACACCGGCTCGGGAGCCGAACATGGTACACTTCTTGTCCATTCAAGAAGCGAAAGCATCCATGCCTGGAGTCCCCCACCAGCGACAGAGGCAACGAAAGATGGTATCGTCGAGAGCCCGCTCGTGAGAGCAGGACTGGTCTGCCGAGATGGAGTGCCATGGAAGTGTTCTTGCCTGCCAAATGTACAGCCACTCGATAAATGTGGCGAGCATAACACCATCTCGAAAGGTAGATGGTGTGAAAAAGAAGGCGTAACGAGTGAGTGCCGCCCTGCTTGTTTATATAATAAACTGCAGTGGCATTGCCTAATGCGACCTGGACCACCCGACCCCGGAGCAGGGACTCAGAGGCCTAAAATGCATTGGTGAGTGCCAGGAGCTCCAGCACAATGATATGCAGGCTGGCTACTACCATGAACCAGCGGCGAAGGGCCACGTGGTGGCGTGGACAAACCCCCCCGCAGTGTGGCGGGCTGGTATCCAACAGTGACCGAACCAACTGGGTCAAGAGACCAGAGGGTCCCCCTGTCCGTAGGGTGTGGGGGCAGGGGGGTTCCACCCATCCAGTTGAGCAGCGTGTTCCGGAGTCACCTGGAGCAACATGGATGGACGGTCGCAAGATATCTGAAAGAGTGAGAGAAACCAGGCTTAAAGGGACTGCATCCTCGTTCGAGCAAGCTGTCCCACATCTGCAGTATATGTCATCAGCTCCAGGAGTTGCTGGACCTGTAGGGTAGGGAACCAAGCGCCTGAATAAAAAGGGAGCATAACAAATTATGCATTGTCACAGACTTGATGGCAGAGGAAAAAGCCTGCTTCAAGAGAGCATCCAAAGTCACATTAACACAGTTTACACAGTGTGTAGGTGGTAACGTCAACTTCACTATGTTGACCTATAGTCCTAACGCTGACGAAAGGGACAGTGCCAAGGACGTATGCTTACCAGCCTGTGAATTGGACCCCGCGACCGGGAGCCAGGTATCCAACCATGGGTAAACAGTGATTCCCTCAAGTGAAACCCTGAGAAAGCGATGACGGTCTAACCAGATGCCCCCATGAAAGGGAGCATCTTACGAAAAACCAACCCCCTGGACGTAACCAGTGAATAACAGAGTCCAAGGAAGCCATATGGAAACTATGCATAGTAATAAAAGAATTCAGGCTTCCAACCCCAAGGACGGGTCACAGGCCTCCATCCTTTTTTTTTTTTTTTTTGGGTGGGGTTAGGGGTGGAGGCGGCCATAACACGGCCTGTGACAGGGGCACATCGAATTCAGTGGCATAGCTGGGAAGACAAGGAGTCAAACGGACTAACTGGTCAATGACAGAGAAGTAAAGAGACCGCTCAGTCTTGCGGTCCTGCCTGCAATCCTGCCGGTCAGGGCACTGCCTGCCCACATGTCTAGGGGCGGCGGCTGGTAACTTTGGGGTTGAGGCCATAGACATTCCCGTGATGCCCTAGGCTGATAGGACCATCGTCAGGCTCTTGCGGTTGTTACGCCGCAAATAACTGTGCCGCCGGCTAAAGCTTGAGCAGGTTATCAAGAATAACAAACGGCAGGTCCCGACCCGCCAGTTGTTTAGATGCTGGCTTAAAGGCGTAACGAGCAGCAGTGCGCTCGTGAGGACCAGCAACAGTGCCTCCTAATGACGTGGGAGGCGTGAACTGTAAAGGTGCACAGGAGCTACCTGCAGAATGGGCAGCACCAAACTCCATAAGTGGTGAAGATAAGCCCCCATGGCAGAGGAGTAAGTGGCTACATGGCGGCCAAAGAACTCCTCATCTGTTAATAGGAAAGGAGGGTGACCCTTTGTGACAACTGAGAGGGGTGTAGGAAGATTGGTTGGGAAAACTTCCTCCCCCTGTGACTCCCAATCTTGAATAAGGTAAGCCCTTCTGACGAACAAGGGAGAAGACTTCCCTAGCACGAGCCCGACCAAGCTCAGGCTCAACACAGTTGCCAGAACGGAGAAGCCGAAAGGGTTAACAGCAGGTTTGGTTGAACCTGCGAACACTGTGCTGCTGGAGCCGAGTTCGAGGGAGCACTACACCAGTGAAGCGTATGTGGAGGCGTACAGCACTCCATAGCCCGTGGCTCAGAACGATGCCAGGCGGAGCGGGATGGTGGCGGTGGCAGAGAGCTCATAGCTCCTATACTGGATAAAGGGACTGGTCCTACACAACTTGTCAGCGTGAGAGGACCTACCTGAGGAAAATTTACCCACCAGCGGCAGGGTTCTAGGGTGGACTCCTGTGAGTCCTTTACCTATGAGCCTATACTGGCACCGGCAGCTGAGGCAGGGCCGCAGGCTACTGCGTAAACCAGCCCATTGATAAAGAGGGCTGTTTTGTGCCAAATTATCAGCCACCAAATAGGTGCTACCCCAGCCAGGGATATCACCGACTAGCAGGGCTAGCGGTGGGAGTTGCAGCCCCCCCCTTTTCAGAGGCAAAGCTAGGGCTGTTAATGTTGCCAGAAAGCTCTTGCCTTGGCACCTAACTGATTTTGGAAATAGCAGCTGCGTGAACAAGCCCCTTGATAAATGAGGGCTGTTTCATGCCAAACCACCCAAGGGTGTTAACCCAGTCAGGCATATCACTGACACGTAGGGCTAGCTGCGGGAGCTGAAGGGGCCCATACCATCCCCCAAGGCTTACCGCATGTCGCCGGAACATCTACAGCCTCGGCGTGCAGCTCTATCCGGAATCGGGTGCGGCATGAACGCGCCCACGAAGGAGGGCTGTCGTGCGCCAATCACACGCAGAGGCTTTGCTCCATGTCAGGAGAATCACTGACAGGTGGGGGAGGCGACCGGCGCTGCAGGAGGCCCTTTCCTCTTCAAGGGCAGGGCTCCAGATGCCCAACTCACTGCAGGTTAACAGCTGTATGAACGAGCCCCTTGAAACAAGAGGGCTGTTCCGCACCAACCTCCGAAGAGGCTGTACCCCACTGACGAGCGGGGAGCAGGAGCTACGGAGGCCCTTTCTTCTTCCAAGGGCAATCCTAGGCCGCGCAGAAGCCCAGCTCACTGCGAAACAGCTGTAAGAACGAGCCCCTTGAAACAAGAGGGCTGTTCCATGCCAAACTCCGGAGAGGCTCTTCCCCTGTCAGGAGAATCACTGACATGCGGGGAAGGTGACCAGCGCTGCAGGAGGCCCTTTCTTCTCCAAGGGACAGGGCGACAGAGCCCTAACTCGCTGCGGGGTCAACAGCTGTATGAACGAGCCCCTTGAAACAAGAGGGCTGTTCCTGCGCCAACCTCCAAAGAGGCTGTACCCCACTGACGAGTGGGGAGCAGGAGCTACGGAGGCCCTTTCTTCTTCCAAGGGCAATCCTAGGCTGTGCAGAAGCCCAGCTCACTGCAAAACAGCTGTAAGAACGAGCCCCTTGAAACAAGAGGGCTGTTCTATGCCAAACTCCGGAGAGGCTGTACCTCAGTCAGGAGAATCATTGACAGGCGGGGCAAAGCTCAGAAGCCATCCTCTTCAAACCTGCTAGGAAGAGGAAATTGCAAACAGACAGAAAACTGTTACTCTTAAGCCTGGGGGTAATTTTATAAAGAAGGTAAAAGAGACCTTATGTCTTTAAGAAAAAAGCCCTGAGGGCTGCAAAGCCGGCTTTGTAAAGGCTTTGTAAAGTTTTACAAGGAACAACTAATGCCGGCTAATACCTTATCCCCAGGCAAAAGAATCAACTTGTTACAGAAGAAAGAACAAAGGGAGGTCAAAGAAAGGAACAGAATCATTTCTACTTGCGAAGTTCCAATGCGAAGTTCCAAACGAAGCTGCTGCTACAGCAAAGCTGCTGCTACAGCGGCGGTCAAAAAAGAACTGAAGCACTGGGCTGGGGGCGGAGTTATATAGCCAGGTGTAGGGGAGGTCCCAGCACTAAGTGCTTAAAGCTGTGGAAGTTTCCGGAGGCTGCTCTGCTCAGGCGCAGATTAACCCATTAGTGTGTATTCACAGAGGACACGAAGGAGAACGCTGTTACCTTCCCACCATGGTGGTACCTATTTATCTACTCGCATTTGCATGCTTTCGAACTGCTAGGTTGGCAGGAGCTGGGACAAGCGACGGGAGCTCACTCCGTTGCGTGGATTCGATCTTACGACTGCTGGTCTTCTGACCTTGTAGCACAGAGGCTTCTGCGGTTTAACCCAGAGCGCCACCCACATCCCTTGACCCTAATTGTTGTTGCTATTGGTACTGGTTTCCTCTCTGTTGTAAAAGCTGTGTCAGTCAAGAAACTTCAGCTGACATTGGGAGGCGGGGCTACGTCGCGGTGCTGCCAGCAGCTTCAGGGAACAGCTCCCGGGAAAAGCTGGAACCGCCCGGTCTGGGGTCCCTCTAGAAATGGGGGATCGAAGGAGAGACTAGGAGAGGTCTCTCTGAAGCAGTTGGTAAGCAACAGAAGGAGGAATATTGGGCAGCAACCCGGTATTTCTCTCCTCTGAAATTTCACCCGAGCACAGATCGGATGCGGGAGCCATTTTGGCAATGAGCTGTGAGCAAACCCCCCCCCCCCCGAGGAGAGGAGAACAAGCAATATGGCGTTGAAAATATATAATAACAAAGTAAGTTGAAGCCTTTGATTTATGAACAACCCCATTAAGCTGAAAAAGAAATCAGAGTGAAAATATTTGACTGAAAGAAGACAAGGAGCGGCGAGTTCTGCTTACCAGCCTGCTTATCAGCCTGCTTTTTCAAAAACGAAACTCTCTTAAACAGCAGGCTGGTTCAAGGCTGAAAGAGAGACAGTGAGACGGAAATTTTTTTTTTGTTTCTGGAAAAAATCCCAGAGTGAAATACCACTGGACAGGATTTAAGAGACTGAAATTTTGTGAATGCTGTTTAGCCTGGACCTTTCTCCCTAGACTGTGTGGGTCGCTGATAATAGAATTTTCTTAGGTTTTTGGAGAAGAAGGAATAAGCTTGTAGAAGCAAGAAAACAGACTGAGAATCATCGAGATGACGTGGGTGACTGGACTGAGGAGCTAGGAAAACCAGGACTGGAGTTATTTTTTTAATTTAATCTTTGGATTAATGGAAAGAACAATAGACGGATTATAAGGATATCTATTGGAAAGACTGACCCCCTGTGACTGCTGTTTGGCCTGGATTTTCTTTGGCTGGACTGTGTGGGACTCTGATAAAAGAATTTTGTTAGGTTTCTGGAGAAAAAGGGATATTTTTGCCACGGTTGTATTTAAAAGTTGATTTATACATTATAATATTGGTGTAAGGATGGGAGGAAGAACCTAGGGGAGGTTTATGATTGTGGCTTTGGTTTGTTGATAAAATAGTGGAAATGGCCTCCGAAAAATTAAAATATCAAATGTTGGGGAATATGTCTGCCCAATCTCAAAATTTGGGAATAGTGGCACAAAAATCAGACAAAGAATGGCAGACGACCATGCAAAAGATAATAACAGCAGGATTTCAGCAAGTAAATGAACGTCTTAGCCAGATAGAAGATCTGATGAAAGAGAAGTTATCAGATGTTAAACAACAGTTAAATGAAGCTGCATTAACTCCAGAACTGCTTTTATTGAGTACGATACCAGGTAACATAGATGGGATAAAGAGTTACCCAGTGAGCTATTTAGCTACTACAGCTAGAAAATGTTATGTTAAAAATTGGACTGCTGTCCTGGATTCATCCTTCTCTTCCAAAAATTGGAAGAAAGAAGAGTTACGGAAGCAAGAGGAGCTTACTGAGAAAATATGGGAAGTGACAGAAATGGATACTCTTTCAGACGTGCTGAATGACTGTCCAAATCAAAAGGAAATTGAACGATGGGATTTATTATACAAATGGTTTTGGTTCCCTGATAGTGTTGGAGTAACTTAGATTTAAACTAAAACATAACTGTAAGTTGATAGCTGGAGGGTAATCAAACAGTAAAAGAAAAAAAAGCAGAAAGTTGATTTGTTATTGAAATATGAATAGATTGGATGATTGCATACTTTGTGTTCTCCTATCCCCCAAACCCTTCCCCTTTCCCCCCATTTCCTTTTACCTTTTGTATTCCCTACCCTATTCTTAGTTGTTAAAAAATAAATATTATATAAAAAAAGAAACTTCAGCTGACATTCATGTTTAGTTCTATCAGCTTTAGAGGAAAGCCACCTTCATCCCAAGAACCATTTCACCCAGTCTAAAATAACCAATGGAACCATTTTATTTGATTCAAACTTTGGGCTTCATTTACATCCAGTGTAACTTCCTATCACCTACCTCACATGGGTGTGGGAATAAGGAAATGTGAGGATTCCATATTTACTACTGTAAGTTCCTTAGAGATTAAGTGAGGTAAAAGCTACAATTACATCAATAAATGTTGTACCAATAAATTCTGAAAGGCTGAACTGTTCAGGTTCATACTAAACCAGGAGCCTTATGGCGCAGTGGTTAAAATGTAGTACAGTACTGCAATCAGGACTCTGCACACCACCTGAGTTTGATCCCAACGGGCTCAGAGTTGCAAGCTCGAGGTTGACTTAGTCTTCCATCCTCCCAACGTTGGTAAAATGAGTACCCAGCTCAATGGGGTGGGGTGTAGTGTAGTCTGCATAATTAAATTGTAAAGCACCCAAAAAGAGCTTTAAGTACTATGGGGAAGTATATAAGCAGCACACTTTTAAACCTCAGCAAGAAAATTCTTCTACATGCATGCACACACACAGAGTCCCTTGTGGTAAAGTTGTTTCCCCACATCATATCACAGCTAGCATGAGAGTAGGTAGCTGTGACGTTCGCCCTCATGGCCCCTGTTTGTCTCACCAAACACAGAGCTCACAAAGGCAAACCAAAACACCTCTTGACACGCTGCCACCAGTTGATCTCCTTATCAACGTACTTTACTCAGAAAAGATGAAGGTCCATTCAGTACTGACTTTTTAATAAAACAGGTTTATTGATTACAGATGGTTTCTAGAATAATTCATAAGCATATACCTTCAGTTTCACCAAGCATCAATATTAATCTTCTATATTAAATATCACAGGTTACTAATCACTCCTCAGACTAATCACTCCTCAGATCCCCCAAACTATCTCTCTCTCTCTCTCCGATTCTTAACACCCTCTCCAGACTGACTTAACTTAACTGACTCCTCCTCTCAGGCTCCACCTTTTAACATCTCTCTCGGCCCCACCTCTTAACCACATTAACATATACTATGAATAATTCATAACTTATAATGTATAACTTAGGGTGTTCGCCACAGTAGCTATCCAAAAAGCCTTGAAAATAATTGCAGAGCTTATAAAAGCTATTTTCTGAGACTATATGTCCCAGATGTAGTCCAGAAAATAACTACTCCAGTCTCTGAAAATAACTCAGGCTCACAGCCAAACTGTGGTAACTTGGTGACTCTAAAAATATCAACAGGTGTAATAAATGGTCCTCCCTTCCATCAGATTGTAGTGGAGTTGGGGCAGAGGGCTACATGGTCTTGCTCATATCTTCCAGAAAGAGATCTTCTTATGCTTAAGTAGCAGTGGTTCTAAAGCATTTTTCTAGGCAGATTGGGTAAGTTTCATGAGAAACCTCCAAATAAACCTAGAAAGTGGATCTGGGGAAGGTGGTATGCCAGAAGCTTTGGAAATGTTCACAGAGTTGTACCTGCAAGCCAAGGATCTCTTCAGAATATTAACACCTGATTCCCTTTCCTCATTCATTACTCATGGATCTCTCACTTTGTTGCATCTAGAGATGTTCTAGAAAAAGGACCATCAAAATTCCAGAATTTCTTCTCTGCTTCGGAGATGTTCAAGGCCATATTCTGAGCTTGCCTTTGCACTAGGCGCTCCACTTTATCTCATGCACAGTTCTGTTCCTCCCCTGTCATGCTGGGCCAAGGGAAATGTTTGTATTGTGACACACCACAAATTGCTCAAGCTGGGCGGGGGGGGGGGAACGCTTTTTATTTTTAAGCCACAACTCCCTGTGAAATCCTAGTAACTATAGTCCAGAAAGTAACTTTTCCAAGCTATGCTGACAATATTGCAGTTCGAAAAAGTGGGATAAGATTCAGCACAGCTCATTTCTATTCGTTAATAGATGGAAAGGATAAAATATAGCAGAGTTTCCATGTGCTTAATAATAGGATCTGAGTGCTTGTTATGTAAATTAGATTTCTGTTAAAGTTCAGTTGTGAAGAAAGACTGAGTACCTATTTAATTGAGCCCAGTGCCATAAATGCTTCTGTAAAATTCCATTCAGTCAATGAGACAGGCCACTCTATCAGAGAAGGAAGGAGGGGGAAGGAAGCACTGAAAATCCAATTTAGAAAATAGGCCTGTATTTTCCATATTAGAACATGCAATATTTAAGCTGCAGGGCTTTTTTAAAGCATTTCCTTTTCAAACATAAATGTTCGCTTTACTAGTCCCATAGCCAGGATCTATTCTGTTAACGGACTAATAACCTACACTGATATTGTTTTGCTCTGGAAATCCTTTATGAATTCTTTAGCAAAGTATTTTTTCTTCTAAATACAAGGCATAAAAGGAAGAGCTTCCCAGTGGATGCAGATGTTCTCTGCAGAAAAGTGCACAGAGCACTCTGAATTACCTACCTCATCCTGGCACAGAGATCTATCTAATTACATTGTTTTCACTACCTAATCAAATAAAGTCCCCAAGAGTGGAATATGTGAGGCATTTATAAGAGGCAGGCAACTTACTCAATGCTGAACACTGTAATCCAGCTAAGAAGAGGCCTCACACACTTATCTGTGAAGAAGACAGAGCAAAACCGCTCTTGGGCTGAAATCTTGTGATGCCTTTCAACAGACAGAATTGCTTCTGTCAGCAGAAGGGGGATTGTGATATCTCCTATAGCACAATCAGTTTCCCAGGGCTGGGACAGCTTGTCACAAGGAACAGAGAACCAATAATGAGTTACTGTTTGAGTAATGACTTATCTAACTACAAGTTACAAAGTTATTTTTTAGGTGTAACAAGCAACCTCTAGGGCCCACTTGCTGTTTTTATATGATGTCAAGTTGGAACTGACCTGTTTTCAAGGGAATTGAGGCATTTAAGGAGTGGTTTTACCAGTTCCATCCACCCCCTCAGTGAATTTCCAAGGCAGAGTAGGGAAATTAAACCCAGGTCTCCTGAGTCCGAGTCTGTTACTCTGCCTGCTACACCATACTGTGTACCCAGACATGCTTAGGTGTACTTAAATATAATAAGTAACATGAGGTTACTTTCAAATGTTACTAAGGGCATTCTAAGGGCATTTTAAGGCACTCTAAATAGCATTTTTAGTAGCATTTACAGTATCTGGTTTTATGCAGTTGTGTTTATTTATTTATTTACAAGTTTTTTTAGTCGCGCCTTTACCAATAGTCTCAGAGCGGCATTAAGTGGCAAAAGTGTATTCTTCGCTTAGGTATTTGTATTTCTTATAGATATTTTCCAAGATGCAATGTCAGAATCAGCCAGTAGAAGGAATGTGTTAATAATGTGCATGTCATGTTCCCGCCTGTCCCTTGATTGTTTCACCAATCAAAGGGCATAAGCTACGTGTTGCGTCGCTGCCACCAGTTGATTACATCAACATTATGTATTATTAATAATAGAGGTCTAGGCAATATGTCATTTTAAATAGAACCAAATAGAAGTTGTTTATTTTTACAGGTGATGAAGGTACAATCAATGTCCTTAACTCTTAACAAAACGTCCTACTTCATCCACTCTCAACCGCCAACCCTCTCTCTCCACCCCAAACTCCAAAACCACCAATCCTCTCATCCAAAATTCTCAGTATCCCAATCTAAACTCCTCTTTCTCCTGCAGAGACTCTTATATCTCGTGACTCCGTCTCTCCAGCACTCTGATTGGTTCATGCAGATAGCATATTAATATTCATGACCTGAGCGGATGCCACAGTGCAACATTACAAATTCCTTGTGTGATCAGAGCAAAGATAACAGTAAAGGCAGCCTTGTTACAAGAAGTAACAAGCAACGCAGCAAGTTCCTTTTCAGTGTAACATTCTGAACCCTGGAATTGGTGGACCCTGTAGATGGAGGGAATACGGGACTGCAGAAGAAGGAGAAGGGCCTGTTGCTTGAGTGGGCTTCTGCTTAGGTTATATTGTTCTCCGCCCATTATACTGTGAGACTCATTGTTTGTAAGAATAGTCAGACATAAAGGAGGACACAGAACTGTTTGTTGTAGAGAAAAGTGCACCCTATCACCAATAATGATCGATTATTACTTACTAAAATTTAAAAATCCACCATTTCATTGCCATAGGGTAACTTCCAACAACATAGAAATATACCAGAAGAATCCAGCAAAAACAATTAAGAAATTCAAAAGTAATTTATGTACCTCCTGAAGGCTGGATATATTAACATTTGTTATATCAACATTAGTGTGACCAAATACAAAGGAAGATGTACAGTACTGCGGAGAACACATAATGGACGATACATCTAAAGCTAAGCAGCCTTAGGGGAGAAGAGCATATTGCCTACATCCTAAATTGGTCTTCTCCCATGTGCTGTAGCTATGGAGGGTCTTGAAAGTGTCTCTTTCCCCTCCTCTCTATTTTCCCCCCTTTCCTAAGGCCTCTCATTCTCCTTTGGGTTCACACTAGGAGGTGGGGCTTGGGGAATTAATTGACATCATCATTCTTGTCAGATTCATTCTACTTCCCTGTACCAAAAAGGTTTCCCATTTTTTGGTCAAACTTTGGGAACCACTGAGTAGGAAGTCCCTGGAGAGGCCATCTTCATGTCTGTGCCACCAACTAAGGGCACAGATTATGACAGGAAGATATGGAGAAGGAGAGGGAGAAGGAGGAAGAATCAAAGGAAGAGCAGTGTTCTATACCTCCTTCCCCCTTGGCATGTCCTCATTTTCTTCCCATCATGAAAGCAAGGGAACCCATGTTTCTCTGTCAAATGTTGAGCCGTGAGATCAGAGTCCTCAAAGAACCAATTTAACTGAAATCAAGAAGATTTGGTCCCGAGCAAGTAGTTTGAAAATAATGGACATATCCTTAAACTCAAAGCCTATTTTTAAGGTCATGAAACACCTCTCAATACGTTTTCATACATGGCTGATTGGTACAATGGGATATAGAACAGGAAATGCTCCTGTGAATTAATCAGTCTTCTCATGAAGAAACAGATATTTTCTTCTGGGTGCTAGACCAGGGAGATAGACCTGTGGACTTCTGCATGTCGAGAGAAAATATTTATTTCCTGTGACTCCACATCTGGGTGAACTTTATTGCTTAGCCTGTTGAGTCAGATTCCACTTCTCTCCGTTAATGAGGAATCATGCTGGCAGGCTGATCTTGAGGCACAGTCTACTTTCAGACCAGTTTCCTTTTTCCTGATTTTGCCATTATCTCATGAACATTCCGCCCAATTATGGGAAACAAAAGAACCAGGGGAGTGGGGGGGGGGAGTGGCATGTTGGAAACTGAAGGGTGGAAATTGAATAGATGTAGGAAAAATATAATAGGTAGGGGGTCATATTTGTTTTTCTGTGTCTGGTGCACCTCTATTGTTCAAAGCAGGAGATACCCCTTGAAAGGAAGGGTGTACACGTTGTCACTCTTCTCTTGTTTTTCAGCCAGGACCTGATTAATCCTCATAACTGGATAGATCTATACTGCTGCTTTAGTCTTGGTTTTAAATCTGACAATTTTGAGAAATAATAAACATCTCTATATAGTAGTACATTGAGGGTAGAAATGTCTTTGCCTAAAACCAAAGTGTGTGTGAGGGGACACAATTTAATGTCAATGACAATGCATAATTGAATTGAATTGAATTGAATTTACTTTATTGTCATTGTACTTCCGTACAACGAAATTAAATGCCATCTCCAGTACACATAATAATAAAACACACAAGAACATAGCATCCATAACATGAAAACATAGCACATTACACATAAAACACATACCTCTCATTCACATCCACATCCTTCACATTCAATTTCCCATTGCACAACACATTAATATTGCACTATATAGTGGAATTCAATATAGCTGCAGCTCTGGGACAGAAACTGTTTTTCAACCTATTTGTCTTTGTTTTAATTATCCTAAACCGCCTTGTTGTTGTTTAGTCGTTAAGTCGTGTCCGACTCTTCGTGACCCCATGGACCAGAGCACGCCAGGCCCTCCTGTCTTCCACTGCCTCCCGGAGTTGGGTCAAATTCATGTTGGTCGCATCGATGACCCTGTCCATCCATCTCGTCCTCTGTCGTCCCCTTCTCCTCTTGCCTTCACACTTTCCCAACATCAGGGTCTTTTCCAGGGAGTCTTCTCTTCACATGAGATGGCCAAAGTATTGGAGCCTCAGCTTCAGGATCTGTCCTTCCAGTGAGCACTCAGGATTGATTTCCTTCAAAATGGATAGGTTTGTTCTCTTTGCAGTCCAGGGGACTCTCAAGAGTCTCCTCCAGCACCACAGTTCAAAAGCATCAATTCTTCGGTGGTCAGCCTTCTTTATGGTCCAGCTCTTACTTCCATACATCGCTACTGGAAAAACCATAGCTTTGAATATGTGGACCTTTGTTGGCAAGGTGATGTCTCTGCTTTTTAAGATGCTGTCTAGGTTTGTCATCGCTTTCCTCCCCAGAAGCAGGCGTCTTTTAATTTCGTGGCTGCTGTCACCATCTGCAGTGATCATGGAGCCCAAGAAAGTAAAATCTGTCACTGCCTACCAGATGGTAACAATTGAAAGAGGGAATGGCCCGAGTGTGATGGATCGTTGAGAATATTTTGGGCTTTCTTAAGACATCGGGAATTATAGAGATCTTCCAAACAGGTAAGAGGGCAGCCAATGATCCTCTGGGCCATTGTAATAATCCTCTGGAGTGTTTTCCTATCTGCCATTGTACAGTTGGCAAACCATATACCATAATTATTCTGAGATGTGCAAAAATAATCATAACACATGCTCACAAACACATATTCTGGGCTCATATGATTTGTTTATGTTTGGTAACCCAAGGGTAGGAATTTGGATCTTCTCCCTACTAAAATCTCTTCTTGAAATCTAAAATGGCACCCAATAGAATATTATTGGCATTTGCGTTTGTATTTTTAAAATTTGATATGTAAATTTATGGGCAGGAGTGCATTTGCACAATTAAAACTAGTGCACCAGCTATGTCCATTTCTTGAGAGATCTGATCTGGCCACTGTGATACACACCCTAGTTACTTCCCGGCTGGATTACTGTAATGCACTCGATGTGGGGCTGCCAATGGAAAGTGTCAGGAACGTCAACAGGTCCAAAATGCAGCAGTCATATTGCTGAATGGGGCTGGTACAGGGATCACATCACCCCTAATGGCTGCCGACCAGTTTCCAGGCAGAATTCAAAGTGCTGGTTTTAACCTACAAAACCCTAAATGGCCTGGGTCCAAGCTATCTCAAATACCATTTCTCACATTATGAGCCAG
Source organism: Intellagama lesueurii (assembly GCA_037013535.1). NCBI lineage: Eukaryota > Metazoa > Chordata > Lepidosauria > Squamata > Agamidae > Intellagama > Intellagama lesueurii. Next base: position 27,176,988 of record JBAJHW010000001.1, read on the forward strand.
CTCAGGTGGTAAGATCATCAAGAGGGCTTTCTCTTGGTCCCACCACCTTCACAGGTGAGTCTGATGGGGACACAGGAGAGAACTTTCTCTATTCCTGCTCCCAGTCTTTGGAACTCCCTCCCACAGGAACCTAGGCTGGCCCCATTTTTGCTGTCCTTCCGTAAGCAGGCAAAGACCTTTCTCTTCAGGCAAGCCTTCTCTCAGTAACCAGCTACCTGTGTGTGACTTTTAGATAGGTCGCTATGCATTACTGCTTTGATTAGATTCTTAATACTATTTGTATTTTCCATTTTTGTGTTTTCCATTTCTCAGAGTGTAATTTTTTAAAAATTGTGTACTTATTGATCTTTGCCTTAATATTGTCTGTGAATTACATAAAATGTTTCTTTCTTCATCATTTGTAGTTTTAAATATTCTCTTTAAATTATGTTATACTAATTGTTTTCAACTTTAAATATTGTCTTTCATTGTCGTAAGCCTCCTTGGGTCCTTTTCAAGGAGAAAGGTGAGGTAAAAATATTTTAAATAAGTAAATAAATAAATAATTGTTCTGCCATTTGATGACTTCTCTATTTCAAATGAGGAAATAGCAGTTCTTCATCTACCAGTCTGTCCCTACTGGTGGCTCTTCAGCTGCACTCAACCACAGCTCCCATGATCTTCAGCCAGTATGACTATCTAGACAGGGCCAGGTAGTGAAAGAATATATCGGCATATAATAATAATATAATAATTCCAGATTATAGGTAAGGATCGTTCTTACTACAGGCCTAGTCAGACTTCATTATAAAGGCATCCACGTTAAATTTATAGTAATATGCAAATCAGCTTAATAAACCTTTCAGCAACACGTTTTCAGCAACACAAAATGCCCCTTTAAAAAATGTTAGCAGAACAAATAGTTAACTCCATCTAGTCCAGGGGACTTGATTTACCAGAAGCAGGAATGGCAGATTAAAAACCCATATTTAGGGCATGTGCTTATTTTATTGTGCCACACTCCTTGTGTGTGAGAACAGTGCATAGCACACAACATAATTAAAAACTAATACATGTAATATGTTTGGCATGTTTTTATGTTCTCTGGTTGTGGAATACCCTCCCACTGCTTTTTAAATTAGTGTTTTGTTTTATTTATTTATTTATTTATTTATTTATTTATTTATTTATTTATTTATTTAACTTATATGCCGCCCATTCTACCCAAAGGTCTCTGGGCGGCTTACAACAATTAAAATACAATAAAAATACAATAAAAAGATAAAACAATTAAAATACAATTAAAATAGATACTCTAAAAATTGCCATCAGGACCCACAGTTGATATTATTTCAATTAAGAGCCTTCTGGAACAGGAACAGTTTTGTTTTACTATTGTGATGTTTTGTGCCAACAAGTTGCTTGCAACCCTGTACATTAAAGCAAAAGCAAAGTGTGTTACTCTTATACCACCCCATAATGCTTAAAACACTTGCTGGGCAATTTGCAATTTAATTATACTGGCTACATGTGTGTCCCCCCCGCCCCATGAGCTTGGTACTTATTTTACTGACCTTGGAAGGATGGAAGACTGAGTCACCCTCGAGCTAGCTACCAGAGCCCCTCAGGACTGAACTCAGGTCATGAGCAGAGGCTTGACTGCAGTGCTTCAGTTTAACCGCTGTGCCACGAGGCGCTCATTAGTCACCTCCAAAATGTCCTGTCATTAGTAGCCATGCTCACAACTCACAGACAGGCTGTGGCTTCCTTTGAGTCAATCTTTCTCATATTTGATCTTCCTCTTTCCCTGCCACTTCTTTGGTCTTCCTTTTTCCCAGATGTGTTTTCAAGTGAGTCTTGTCTTCTCATGACGTGCCCAGACTACAATAGCCTCCATTTAGTCATGCTTGCTTCTAGAGAGAGTTCAGGGTTGCTTGGCTTTAGGACCTAGTTATTTGTCTTTGTGGCAATCCACGGTGTCTGTAAAGCTCTCCTCAAATACTGCATTTCAAATAAGCCTTTTTGTTTCCTGTGAGGTTTCTTTACTGTCCGGCTCTCACATCTGTACATAACACAAGAGGAACTACTATTTTGTGCAGAATTGTATTTTCAATTTTATAATTTGTTGTATGTTAAATTTTATCTGTTCTTTAAAACTTATGAGCTGCCTTGGAACCCTAAATAGAAAGAAATGTGGGATAGAAGTGAAATTAAATAAATAAATAAATAAAAATTAGGTTATCTCCCTTCGTCCTCTGCTACTGTCACCTCCCTATCTTATCTATTATTTACCACATTTACAATCTGTCTTTCCACACAGGAGGTGTCCCACTCACTTTGTAAGGTGAGGGGCGTGAGAAGAGAAAGCCAAACAGAGAGAGACAGAGACATTAGCCCGTGGTTGTCCAGTAGGTTCCGTGACCGAACAGAACCTGAATTGAGATCTCTCTTGTTCATGTTTTTTATATACTATTTTTAATAGATTTGCTTGCTTCTTTTTTACTATTGCAATAATTTATTGTTTTTAGCTGTAAATGGCCTTGAGTCTTTTTTCGAAGAAATAAATAAATAAATAAATTTTTAACATTGCACTATACTAAAGAATGGATTATACTGCTGCTGCTGCCACTTTTAGATTATGTAACAAGTCATTCACAAGTTAGTATGGGGGTTATGCTAATTGTGTTAAAAAGTTTGCATGGGCAATGCTAACATTAGTGCATGTTTTCACTAATAAAATAGAGAGGAGCAATGCTAACATAGCTTAAATGTAAAATGGTGGAGATATTCTTTCCTTTTACAGAGCCCCGGGCTGTTAACGCTAATGAACTGACCGAAAATCCAGAAGTAGGTCATCACTGTTAATATCCAGGGGATGCTTTGTTAGAGCAATTTTATTCTCCCTCTCCCAAGTGCACACAGGGCTTTGCTTTCACTCTGTATCGCACACACGCGCGCGCGCACACACACGCGCGCACACGCACACAGAGTGTGTGTAGATGCTGTACATCTGGCTTCACCTCATGGACTTTCAAAGAGCTTCTTTCTACCCTTTTGCCCTGATGCCGCTAAGATTAGACTCTGCAGTACATTCTGGGTTAGGCATGTGCCATGGAAAGCAGAGAAGTGAACTGCAGGGCACCACTGGCCCTCTGCTGCACCTTATCCATCAAAGTGGCCTGTCCCCTGCCATGCTGTATCAGCTCCTCCTTTGAAAGACTGACAAGAGAGGCTTCCAGTGTTGCCTATGAAACCTATCCAGGGATTTGGCACAGCAGGAGAGCTCTGTGCCTGCGTTTGATGTGCACAGGGAAGAGGCTAAGGAGAACCACCCCCAGGCAGCTGCTGCTAGAGAGAACTGGATAAATTAAGAGCAGCACGAGGAGAGTGATTTGGTGTCTTTTCAATCCCTGTGCCCTACATACAGCCAAATGCAGTCTATGTAGCGTTCGCTTCTGCTAGCTGCCCTCAAAGCCAGTTTGGAATGGATAACAGGACAGAGAGAGATCCTGGCAACCATCTCTAATCAGATCAAGATGATAAAAAGTAGGGACACATCAAATTGGAAAGGTTCCATGTTTCATTTTTATTTCATTTCATTTAAAAAAAAATTAGTTTGGGAAAGCTGGTGACTCTTGATCAGAACTTACTGAATTATTTTTTTAATTTAATTTTATGCATATTGAAACACTGCAGGTGAATAAAGCTTGTAGAAATAAGCTAATGTTGACTGGAATCATTGTAACAAGGAAATAACTTAATTTACGTTGATACCCACATGAATTTTGATGTGGTTGGAAATGGTTATCTGATTCAGACTGGATAAATGCCTGTTGCGACAAGCACAGGCTTCTATTTTTTCCTAGAGGTCTATGGAGTTCTGTAAGGTTCTTAGGGAGATGTTCAAGCGTCAAGCTTTTTAACCTGACAGAACCACAGCCCCCTCAGGCATCAATGGTTCTTGCTAGCCCTCTATGACTAGCAGATCCCGTTAAGTCTGCTTCTGCAGGGGAAGTGAATCTAACACAGCTGGGGTATTTCTAAAACAAAATACAAAATGTTACAGCCAAAGTTAACATAAATCCCCAGCTAAGACTTTGCCGTGACTTTAACTCAAACCGGGGTTGCATGCAGCACAAAACTGTACCACTAATGATAAGCCCTTAGGTTTAGATCTTGTATATGAAGAGCAGTTATCCTGACACTCACATGAGGCAGCAACTGATGCTTTGCTTAGTACCAAGGAAAATGGACCCAAATTTACAGGAATAAGTCCTGCCTGTTATACTGGTGGTTTGCCTGGAAGGGGACAACACCATGGACTGCCTTCTTCTCCATGCCCTATGTTGTTGTTGTTGTTTGTTGTTGTTTAGTCGTTAAGTCGTGTCCGACTCTTCATGACCCCATGGACCAGAGCACGCCAGGCCCTCCTGTCTTCCACTCCTGTCTTCCATACATGCCCTATGTAACACATGCCTAACAAAGTTATCTCCTGGAATGTTGCAGGATGGCCTTCCAAATCGATAGATAAAGACTTTAAAGATTTTTGCTCCAAATTTGAAGTTAGTTTTACTCAACAAATGTGGGTGCTTCTGCACAATGGCATTCCCATTTTCCCGCTCTCTTTGGACAAACTATTACCAGGATTAAAATAGAACCACTTTATACCTTGGGCACGATTCCCTTCTTATTCTGTCCTGATTGAGACCCAGTTCGTCCTGATGAAATAAATAATTTGATTACCTCTTTACCCATTGACAAAGCTCCTGGAGAGGTTATGCTTCCAGGAGAACTGTTTACATCAAATACCACACAGCATTGTGCTGTGCTTGCTATAATGTTCTCCTATACAAACCTGCATGGGTTTATAGTATAAACCCTTAGGGCTGAGGAGTAAACATTATTGTTCCAATTTATAACAGAGGCTCCAGAGCTGATCCAAACAACTTTAGGCCTATCATTCTCCTCAATGCAGTCTCAAAAGTGTATTCTAAATATTTGCTGGGTAAATTAGTCTTGGCTGCCAAAATCTTGGTAATAGCAGAAGAACAGGCAGGATTCCAAAAGGGAAGTCCAGTGTAGATCAATGTTTTGTATTCCATCACTTGATAAAAAATTAAAATTACAGCAGTGGTTGAGGTTTCAAAAGGTTGATGGGTTTTTGAGAGAGAGAGACTTCAATTACAGGCTGCATGCAAGCCTCATAAAAAGTGTAGATTACCGTGAACAGCTGGTGCAGATTCAATAATCAACTGCTCTAAAAGAAAAGCCTCTTTCCCCCCTCATCCTATAGCATTAGAACATATGATAGCAGAGCTGCCAAATTTACCATTGAAATCTGCCGACGCAGAACTGCAAAGTCCCCTTGACTCTCATTTAAATGCTCCTGGCTCATTACAAATCTGTGCAACTTTGGATGCATACTGTGTCGCTTTACTCTTCCTAACCTCCTGCAAAGAACACTGAACAGTCTGTTCAGCAGGCCCCAGTTTTTGTTTTAGTCTCGTGGGGGATGGCCTGGAGGCTGTCGTTTGGGTGACAGCACGGAAGAGTCCTTTAAGAATTTTCTCAAGAGGTAGCCATGTAAGTCTGTCCCACCAGGTTGACAAAATTAAAGGGCAAAAATAATGTGGAAAAGTGCGGGGGGAAGCAAAGAGGAAAATATTGTGACATTTTTGTGGCATTAAAGACTAACAGATATTTTGTGTGTGTGTGTGTGTGTGTGTGTGTGTGAGAGAGAGAGAGAGAGAGAGAGAGAAGATGTGGGTTCGATACATTAAAGCTAACAGTGAAACAATCCAAATCAAAGTATATCTGAGAGATGGTTGCCTAATTTTCTCTTTAACGCCTCCAGCTCAAACCTATCACCACCTACTGAGATAATTGGTTCTATTATCCAACTGCTCTAACAGGAAGTTTTCCTGATATTCAACCAAAATCTGGCTTCCTGTAACTTGAGCCCATCATTATGTGTCCTGCACTCTGAAATGATCGAAGATAGGTCCTGCAACTCCTCTGTGTGACTGCCTTTCAAGTATTTGAACGGTACTATCAGATCTTTCCTCAGTCTTCTCTTCTCTGGGCTGAACATGTCCAGTTCTTTCAGTCTTTCTGCATAGAGCTTGGTTTCCGGTCCCTTAATCATCCTTGCTGTCCTCCTCTGAACTTGCTCCAGTTTGTCAGCATCCTTCGTAAAGTGCAGTGTCCAGAACTGGACACAGTACTAAAAAAACCCAGTGCCGAGTAGAGGGGAATTAGTACTTAAAGGGATTTACAGACTATACATATGTTAATGCATCCTAAAATCGTGTTTGCCTTTTTTTGCAGCCATATTTCACTGTTGGCTCATTGTTCACCTACAACAATTCCAAGATCCTTCTGACTTGTAATATTAGTGAACCAAATATCCACCATCTTGTAACTGCATTTAGGTGTAGAACTCTGTACTTATCTCTGTTAATTTTCATTCTGTTGTTTTCAGCCCAGTGCTTGAGCCTATCAAGATCTTTTCAGATTTTGTTTCTGTCTTCCAGGGTATTGGCTATTTCATTCAGTTTTGTGTCATCTGTAAATTTGAGAAGTATTCTGTTAATGCAGTCTAAAATAGCATTTGCCTTTCCCCCCCCCTTTTTTTTTTTTTGCAGCCCTCATCCAAATCATTAAGAAAAATGTTGAAGAGCACTGGACCCTGTTCCTAGCCTTGTGGTGCCCCACTTGTTACCTCTTCCCAGTTTGACTAGGAGCCATCGATAACACTTTCTGATTATGATCCTGTAACTAACTGTGTATCCACCTGACACTTGTTCTATCTAGCCCACATCCAGTTAGCTTGCTAATCAGAATATCACAGGGCACTTTGTCAAAGGCTTTGCTGAAATCAAGATATATTAAGTCTACAGCATTCCCATCATCTACCTAATCAAAAAATGGGTAAGACTAGTGTTTACCACCCCATGGCCAATCACAAAAGAAAAAGCAAGCTAATTTGCAACATGCAGAATAAAGCAAGTTTGTGCTAGGATTAACAGATGTCTTTTGTTTCTTATTGGGGTTCTGTTTCTTAAAACATGCTGAAAATCTCGACTAGTTTGACCCAAAGAGGAAGAACTATGGAAGATATATCAAGTGCATGAAGACAAAATAAAGGGGCAGGCTTGTGTTTGCCTTTGTTTGTGTTTGGAGAGGGGGGAGAGAAAGAGGAGCAGATTGGTTCACATCCCACTGAATAGTTGATATACTAATACTGTAATCCTAATGATATCACTTAGCACAACATTCTTAATAAAGTATGTTAGTAAGTTTATAGGAGGACAGAAAAAATATTGGATGACAGTGATAATCCCAAAAAAATTGATTAAATGTTGCCAGGGAAAATTTCTTGTTTTGATGTCTGTTGTAGTTTTGAAGAGAGAAAATGACTGTTGAAAACTGTTACATAAATACATTCTGTATCAGGCTCATTTTTAGCACTTGTGGGGGTGTGAGGAATTGTTTTGAGCTAAAAGAATTCTGTATGAACCTAGAGAAAAGGACAGAGTTTGAAAGTAAACCAGTTTAAGAAACAAAGGTCAACAAAAGATTGAAACCAAAACAAGTCTAATTTATTGCAAAGACAAGGAGTCTCTCTGTTGGTCTCCATGGTGTTACGGTGATGCAAATATTCAGCTACAGAGTGTAAGTAGAATTGAAAATTATGTTTTTGATCAAAGCCAAATACTTAGTATTTCTCTTCAGAACGAAAGACATTTCCTACAAGGCCTCTTTTGTAGTTCCATGAGCTTCATTGGTATCAAGGCAAGGTGCACATAAGAAAATAAAAAAATGTTTTTGAATCTCACACCAATAGATTTAAACCTATAATGACTTTATTTTTGACAGGAGTTTCAGATGAGTGTGGTATGTAGAGATCTACTCATTGCAAAGCTTGTATGAACCTGTTGTGAGTCCTCCTTTTTATTTCATCATGGTCAGCCATAGAGGTCCTCAGGCTAACAATTTTTGCTTTAAATCAGCAGTTATCAAATGATTCACCATTGTGCTCCCTTTTTGAGAAAACCCTCACACATCTCCATCTCTTCCCTACAGTCATCTAGCCCCCCTTTAACAAAAAAGGACAAATTTTTATTGAAAAATGTTTTACATTAAAATAAGCAAAATTACTACAGAACTTTTTTAAAAAATCATTTATGAAAATTTCATAGTCTCGCACTCCACCTACGACTTTCCTTATTCCTCCCTAGGGGGCATGCTTTCCCAGGCTGAGAATGAATGTTTGAAAGAATTCAGCCCTCTGTGGAGTCAAGGCAGAAGCAAAGCAAAAAGAAAGAGTGGGTTGGGCAGAGACCATTATTTGCGACAATTTTTTTTCCTGCTTTTCTTCCCAGGAGTTTAGGCTAGGCTGAGGAAATATGCAAAAAAGTCTCTATCTGGATCTTTTCTGCTATTAAAATATAATACTGGGGAAAGTTATTTCTGCCTGTTGAAACGTAATACATTAAGTTTGTATTAAGGATGCAAGATATACCAGGCGTGTATAGGAGGGAGTTTTGACGTCTACACCATTATAGTGGCCTCTTTCTACTCCCACACCTTACTCTTGCTTGTTGAAGTTTCTGTTCACCTTGGAAATACTAGCTTGCCCTCTACAATGCTCCACATAATCTCTAATTCTAATTATAAATAGTGAGATGCCCCACATATTAGGACATCTGCAGATGGCCCCAGGAAATGTTGGAGAAAATAACAATCTTGCATGCAGCCTAACACTGGATTTCCATGGGAGGAGGAAGCTTTCACAAATCAAAGCAACTGTTTTCTGCCAGCAACCAATTAGCAAATTTCTTTTCCCCTGCCTGTGGCTTGTCCCTCCTCTCTTCCTGTTTGTTTGCTTTGCTTCCATTGTTTGTTTGCTGTCCAAAAGATTAAAAAGATGGCTGTGAAGTTCTTTTTATCTTCCTGCAATTTGATGCCCTCCAGTTTCTTTCAGCTCAGAACTTCGAACAGACACAGCAAGCATCGCCAATAGCCAGGAATTATGGAAGCTGTAGTCAAAAAGAACCAGTGGGCACCAGTTTACCTATCTCATAAATGCAGTGAGGGAACTGTTCCTCCTCTTGCCATAAAAAACAAACAAAAGGAAAAACAAAACAAAAACGAGAAACAAAACCCATCGCCACCACAGATTGTAGTCTAAATCAGCAGTTAATTTTTTAAAAAAATAATCCTGAAGGATCTCAAATTAACTTCTACAAGTAATATTTAAATAGTGCTATCATAAAATTATGTAAGTCAAATAAAATAAACACATTTATATATGTAAAATTGTAAACACAGAGGGCAAATCTCTTGCAATGCTTTTAGATCAAAGAGTGCTACTGGTTGATTGGATCCTCTGGAGCAAATTCTATTTTTGCTGCTTCTAATCCCTTCTAGTTTTGTTCCTTTCTGCCACCAACCCTATTAGATAATGCCATCATTGGAAAGGCTATCCATTGCTTAAGTGTCTCTTTTGTTGAAAAGTAGGGGCATTTATGTGTATGTCAGCCTTCTGTAACAGTGAGCTAATATACATACAGCTGTGAATAATTGCTTTCTTCTGCTCACCTTCTTCTCAAAAGCAACTCAGAATTAAGATTAAGGATTTCCCTGGAGACCAGGCTGAATAACGTGCAGCTTCGCTTTTATAAAGTGACTTCAATTTTCTTTTCAATAAGCTGTTCCAAAGGACTGGTTTAGACAGTCTATGAAGCAGACATATCTACCCAGAATATATTGTGAATTTGCTATGGTGATGTCAGGTCTGAAGGGCAGATGTGAAAGCTTTAAAGACAAAGGTCAGGGAGAGGATGTGCAGTCAACCACTGTGACATAGCGGGAATGAGTAAGCTTTAAGATTTCAAGATCTACTTTGTTTTTTTGCTTTGAACCACAACGTCTACCAACCGGATCCTGGTGTAGAATCATGGCCCAGGAAGGCAAATAGAATCATGGAACAAAGTGGCTCTGACAAAATAGCACATCCAGAAATCTGTTAACAGTACCATAATTAGGTTAACACAAACATCATTTCACATACAAATCCACTTCTATTTTTCCATAAGCTTCCTTTATTTCAACAACCTAAATTAGGGGAGGGGATGACTTTTCTTGTCATTATCACTCTACTGCAAGTCTCCTTGAGATCTACCTGTAGATACCTATTTTATTTCATATACATCTATATTTTTAAATTGTGCAACACTCAGATATGAATAAAGAAATATCATCTTCATGCATTGTTAAGTTCAGTGTATGTTTCTAGACACATTGGAACACTCTGCACAGGGTTGTTTTCAATGAAGTAGCCATATTAGTCTGTTCCAGCATGTACAGCATGGGTTTTGTTGTTTTAAGGATTAACAGAATTATTTCAATTGAGCTTTCATGGATTACAATCTACTTCATCAGACACAACACAGTAGAGTCTCAGTAGAGTTCTTCAGCAGAGGGCCATGCGTGATTGTATCTTAGAAACTGTCCAGATGGACACATAGATTGGTATATGGATTGCTGTTGTACGACTTGGTTTAAACCAAATGATGGCCGCCACATATATTTCTGCTTAGACTGATCCATCCTGCATCTTTAAGAACTGGTGTGCTCCTTTCTGGCACAGCATTATTTATTTATTGGATTTATACCCCGCACCATCTAGCAACCAGGCCACTCTGGGCGGCTTACAACAATATAAACAGCAATATTAAAACACGATAGAAAATAAAATAATACATAGCAACAAGATAAATTAAAACAGATGGCAATGAAGGTGGTAAAAGGGTGATGAAAAGGATGGCAAAAAGGATGGTAAAAGGGCCCCCCGAGATCTTAATGGTCAGGGAAAGCCTGGCAGAAGAGCCAAGTCTTCAATGCTCATTTGCACCCATCCAGCGAGGATGCCAGGCGGATCTCAATGGGTAGGTTGTTCCACAGGCGGGGGGCGACTGCTGAGAAGGCCTGGTTTCTTGTTCTTTCCCTCTGGGCCTCCTTCAGGGTCAAGGCCCTCAGCCGCCCTGCCTGTGAAGAACAGGTATTACGGACAGATCTGGCCGGGAGCAGGCGTTCTGATAGGTACCGAAGTCCTAAACTGTTAGGGCATGTACTCATTTTGGTGTGATTCAGCACATTCCAAATTTGCTCATTGTGTTGCCTGTGCAGACGGTTAGCTCACATCTAAATGGAGCTGTGGGCGGCTGAAGAGAAAAGCAGGAAAAGGGGGTTCCCTCCCTTTCATCTCCCCAACGTTTTCATAATCCCTCAGCAAGGATGCCCAGTGGCATATTTTGTTGAGGGATTTGGAGAATTCTCATATCTCCAAAGTAATATTTTCAAGCTCTATGTATCTCTCCTTCACATGAATACCTGCAGTTGCTTTATGCTAGTGACTCCCAACCTTTTTCGAGTCACAACCTCCTTCTATAATAACCAAGTAACCTCTGACCCACCACCACCATCTCTGCATAAAAATGCATTTCTAATGGGGTAGTCATCCATCCTTTCTCAGAAAGTAGAGGCTGCTTTCTCCCCCAAAGGGCATGTTTCTCACACATACACATATATGCTAGTATCAAAGCATGAGTCCATCTAAGTCGGTATTGTCTTCTATATGTCCTTATGGTTTCAGGCAAAGCACCGCTTTCCCAGAACCACTATCTGAGATATTTCTAACTGGGAATGTTCTATGATTTCGGACTTCCTGGGCTAGTTAATGTGTGGCCTTCAAAATGTTGCTGGACTGCAACTCCCATCAGCCCTAGTCAGTATAGCTAGTGGTGAGGAATGGTGGGAGTAGCAATCCAGTAACAGCTGAAGAACCATAGGTGTAAAGTATACATTCTATAACAGATTTATCAGTTCCTGTCACTCTACAGTAAAAACAAAGTCCAAACTAAAGGAGACCCATTGAATGGTGAGTCAACTCTTAATTGACTCTGTGAGTTCAGCAGATATAGAGGTGGTCAAGGAAAGTTTCCCCTCTTCATTAATAACATTGACTCTTTGTTTGATTCAGTATATATTGGGCGATCCCTATTTGTTGGTCGCTTGATCTCTGTTTCTTGGTGGCTCTCATATCCTTCCATATTTCCATATCTCTAATGTACTAGATTATTTAAGTCTATATAAGAAGGGAGAGGGGGAAAAAAGCAGATATCAGTGGACAATATTGGAGAACTGTCATACAAAGGGTCTTTTTTGAAAATACAAAAATGTATTTTCAAAAAACCTAAGGCAGGGAAAGGAGGTCCAGCACCAGAAACTACACCACTGAGATTGATGCAAGAAACCCAGTCTTCTTTATTAACAAAAGAATATTTTGAGAAGCTCATGAGCACCATGCTCAGCCAACAGACAGCCCGTTTTGATAGAAAGTTTGATGAAATTAATTCTGATATTTCAGCCCTGAAAATTAAAGTGTCCAACCTCTCCAAACAACAGGAGGACAAGAATTTACAATTGGGGCAAAGGAAAGAGGATATGACACAGCAAAATCAAGAAATACAGAAGACAGCGAGATTAGCAAAGAAAATGGAGAAAAAAGTAATAGAACTTCAGAAGGACTTAGGAAAAGTTGAAACCAGACGAAACCAACATGAAACACCAATGACTCAAATCCAGATGGATATTCACATATTCTGAAAATACAGAATGTACCAGAAACTCAAAAGGAAGACCTCTTAGAAGCTACAACTGATTTACTATCAGACTGGACGAATTGTGAGAAGGATGAAATTAAGTGGAATATAGATGCGGCCAAAAGAACATCCTCAGTATTTATTTTTTAAAAAATCATCTCACAAGAGAGGTACAAATTAGATTCATTAAAACCACATATAGAGACAAAATTCTGAAAGCAACACAAGATAAGCAATATATAAGAGAAGGAAGGAATCTGAAGACATTGGAACATATCCCTTGGGAAACAAGAAATAAAAGGAAAAGGTATGAGAATGGATAAAGACTATCAGCTACATAATCAATAATTAGAATAACAATATATCTGTCTGAATTTGATTTTCCCCTCTCGCTCACTGTTTATATTTCTTTCTGATATGTGGAACTATTACTAGAAGAGAATGTATAGAATTACAATGAAAAATATTGATCTGTAATGTATCTGTTCAAATCCACCCCCTCCGAGGGTACCCCTATCCCAGCTATTTATATAAGGAAAATAAAAAATATTTTTTTAAAAAAACCATTAGAGTCTTGGGAAAAAAACTGGCCTAGTACATTTATTACCCATGAGGGTTTATGGTCTGTAGCCCACTTCATCAGATCCACAGGATGTTACTCAGAGATTCAGTACACACAATTAGAAATAGGATTGTAGACTATGAGATCAAAGAGAAATTAATATGCAGCAAGTATTGATAGTGTCAAGTGCATCATAGAAAATGGCCACTAACAGACCTGTAATATCAGAAGGATCTGTCCTCAGTCTCAGGATTTTGGCCTCAAATATCAAAGAATAAGATGCTGCTGATTTGTCAAGCCTAACTGGGATAAGACTCTGTTATTCTGCAGTGATAGATTACAATCTTTCAATGAATTGTAATTTAGCAATATCTGCCTACAACTTCCCTTTACAGCACTCACCACAGCAAAAATCCTGTGTGTGTGGTAGTAGAATGAGTTGTTTGACAGCTGTTATAACTAGAATAGTTAGAATGGGGAAAATGAGCAGCTGTTGGTGTTGGTATATTTTTGCTTTTGGTAAGCAGCATTTTATAATAATAATTTTATGCTCTTGTGTATATTTTCCAGAACCCTGACTGCAGATCCTCTCTCTGTTTGATGTATGTGCTTGAAGCAACACCCTGAAATAATATAAAGGCCCTGGTAAGTTTCATTGTTCAGATAATCACTTGGCTATCAGACAAAAGGGCAGCCCTTGAGCTGGGAGAGCTCCCAGTGTTATGCAAATAGAGATTATATTGGGAAAATGTTAGAAACTTAAATCCTGCTGGTATAACCCACTGACAGCAATAGAGGATTTTCTTCTTTGCTACTGTAGAAAAGGTATGCAATTGGCTGAATGGGGTTTTAGCAGAGGAAAGTCTATGCTGAGCTTGCTTTAAAATTAGGCTGGAAAAATGTGTCTGGTACATATATATGGAAATACAAAGAGGTTGGTGGGGGAAGGGTAGAAAACTTGGATAAGATTGTGACCAACAGGGTTATGGGAAGGAATCACTGGGCACTCATCTCTGTAATCCAAAACAAAGGCAACTTCATTTCTCGGAATAAAGATGTGATTGTTCTTCAGAACTTTAGTTTAGATTTTGTTTCCAGGAGTAGCCATAAAACAACAATATTTCATGCTACTTATTCATTCATTCATTCATTCATTCATTCATTCATTCATTCGGCTTCTATACCGATTTTATTTTTTTATTTTTATTTTTTTTAAATGTGATTATTAATTGCCATCAATTAAGAGAGACCCACAGTGGATTTGAGGGAACAGGAAGGGGGGAGGGCGTTGGAGGGGGCAGCCATTGAGGTGGTGCTGGGTAGGGGAAGGAATGGCGGTGGGGGTAGAACATGCCCATGTAGGAGAAGAGAGGTTAGATATCTTACATCTATCCCCTCTTCTAGTCCTACCCCCAACCAGATGGTATCAGGTGACCATATCAGCAAACCCTCGAGCCACACAGTGCTGTTGATGAACGCCAGGTCAGTACAAAATAAGACTGCCCTCATCCATGATGTAATTCTGGATGAGGGTGCTGACCTGGCGTGCATTACTGAGACCTGGGTGGGAGAAGAGGGTGGTGTTCCCCTCTCCCAGCTGTGTCCGCCTGGGTACTCGGTCCAGCACCAATGTCGCTCGGAGGGTCGGGGAGGGGGAGTTGCTATAGTCTATAGGAGTTCTATCTCCTTGACCAGGCTTCCTATCCCTTTGAGAGGAGGTCTTGAGGGCCTGTATTGTGTGTTGGGCTTGCGAGACAGATTGGGGATTCTGTTGGTGTACCGCCCACCCTGCTGCGTACCAACAGTCTCCCTGCCTGAGCTGACGGAGGTAGTCTCGGACCTGGTGTTGAGGATTCCCAGGCTGTTGGTGCTGGGGGACCTCAACATCCATGCCGAGGCTGCCTTGACTGGGGCGGCTCAGGACTTCATGGCCGCCATGACAACCATGGGGCTGTCTCAATGTGTCATCGGCCAGACACATGAGAAGGGCCATACCTTGGACCTGGTTTTCTCAACGGGACTGGAAGATGGTGGTTTGGATGTGGAGGGGCTGGTTGTGACCCCATTGTCATGGTCAGACCATTTCCTGGTCAAGTTTAGTCTATTAGCTTCTTCTTCCCTCTGCAAGGGTGGGGGATCTATTAAGATGATCCGGCCTCGGAGACTAATGGATCCGGATGGTTTCCTGAACGCTCTGGGGGATTATCCGTCTGATATGGTCGGCGCTCCTGTCGAAGCTCAGGTCACCCTATGGAATAGGGAGATGACCCGGGCGGTTGACACAATTGCGCCTAAGCGCCCTCTCCCTGCACGCAGAGCCCAGACAGCTCCTTGGTATACTTCTGAACTGCGGGCGATGAAGCGAGAGGGGAGACGGCTGGAGCGCAGGTGGAGGAAGTCCCGCTGGGAGTCCGATCGAACACGACTTAGAGCCCATTATCGGGCCTATTTCGTGGCAATACGGCTGGCGAAACGGCAATATTTCTCCAGCCATATTGCTTCCTCAGAATGTCGTCCAGCAGAGCTGTTTCGGGTGGTCCGGGATCTTCTTCAACCGGGAAATCCGGTGGAGGTCCCGGACTGCTCATCAGCTCGCTGTGATGAGTTTGCCATTCATTTTGAGGGGGAAATCGCTCAGATTCGCAGTGGGTTGGACTCCACCGTTACTGCAGAATCAGAGGATGTGTCCAGTGTGCCGTGCTTAGGTCAAGTATTAATGGATGAGTTTCAATTGTTGAGACCTGAGGATGTGGACAGGGTGCTTGGATCTGTCCGTTCTACCACCACTCCGCTCGACCCTTGCCCATCTTGGCTAATTGGAAGATCTGCCAGGGGGGTTCGCACCTGGGTCCAGGAGGCCGTGAACGCCTCTTTGAGAGAGGGAGTGGTCCCTACCACCTTGAAAGAGGCGGTAATTCGTCCACTCCTTAAAAAGCCTAACCTGGACCCAAGACTGGTGGTTAACTACCGACCAGTGGCGAACCTCTCTTATTTGGGCAAAGTGTTGGAGCGGGTTGTGGCCGGGCAACTCCAGGCGCTGCTGGATGAAACGGATTTTCTGGATCCATTTCAATCGGGTTTCAGGCCGGGTTTTGGTACGGAGACTGCCTTGGTCGCCCTGTACGATGACCTTTGCCGGGAGAGAGACAGGGGGAGTGTGACCCTGTTGATACTCCTGGACCTCTCAGCGGCTTTCGACACCATCGACCATGGTGTCCTCCTGGATAGGCTGGCTGGGTTGGGAGTTGGGGGCACCGTTTTACAGTGGTTCCGCTCCTTCCTGGCTGACCGTGTCCAGAGGCTGGTGCTGGGGGACAGTTGCTCTGCCCCATGGCATTTATGTCATGGGGTTCCTCAGGGCTCGATACTGTCCCCCATGCTGTTTAACATCTACATGAAACCGCTGGGAGAGGTCATCAGGAGGTTTGGGCTGAGGAGTCAGCAATATGCTGACGACACTCAGCTCTACCTCTCGTTTTCCACCAATCCAGGTGAGGCGGTTTCTGTGCTGAACTCGTGTCTGGACCTGATAATGGACTGGATGAGGGTTAATAAATTGAAACTCAATCTAGACAAGACGGAAGTGCTGTTAGTGGGTGCTTCATCGGACAGGCTGGAGGGCCATTTCCCTGCCCTGAATGGGGTTACACTCCCCCTAAGGGACAGGGTCCGCAGCTTGGGGGTGCTCCTGGACCCCAGTCTAACACTGGAAACCCAGGTGGACTCGGTGGCCAGAGGCGCCTTCCTTCAGCTGCGGAAATTATACCAGCTATGGCCCTACCTGGACGAGCGGAGTCTCATGAAAGTTACACACGCACTGGTAACATCTCGCATAGATTACTGCAATGCGCTCTACGTGGGGCTGCCTTTGAAGACGGTCCGGCGACTGCAACTGGTCCAGAATCGAGCTGCGCGGCTGGTGAGTGGTGGGGCCGCTAGGGATCATATCAAGCCGATTCTGTTTAAATTACATTGCCTACCAGTTGCTGCCTGGGCCCAATTCAAAGTGCTTGTTTTGACATATAAAGCCCTAAACGGCTTGGGCCCTGGATACCTGAAGGACCACCTCCTTCCATATGAACCTACCCGGCAGTTAAGATCTAGCCAGGGGGACCTTTTGAAAGAGCCGTCCCTCAAGGAGGTAAGAGGGATGGCTTGTAGACAAAGGGCCTTTTCGGCAGCTGCCCCCAGACTATGGAATGCCCTCCCGACTGAGATTCGTCTGGCGCCGACGCTGATGACATTTCGGCGCCAGGTCAAAACCTTCCTGTTCCAGAAGGCTTTTAATTGAAATAATATCAGCTGTGGGTCCTGATGGCAATTTTTAGAGTATATATTTTAATTGCATTTTAATTGTTTTGTCCTTTTATTGTATTTTAAATGTTGTAAGCCGCCCAGAGACCTTTGGGTAGTGTGGGCGGCATATAAGTTAAATAAAAAAATAAATAAAAATAAATACCACCCATCTGGCTACTAGGCCACTCTGGGCAGTTTACATATTAAACAAATAAAACATACACAATTCCAAACAATGAACATAATAATTAATACTTAATTTGTTCTTTAACTTGTTCATTTACTACTTTGCAGTGTAAGTCCTTTCATTTTTCCTTATCTCCAAAGGTTTATCTTGTGCCTTCCTTTAACATTAACAAGATGATTTCCATTACACCCATCTTTAAACTTTTTATTGCATCTGAATTTCTTCTGCAGTTGCTAAGAGTATAAAACCAAGTCACTGGCCTGTCTAGAATAAATCATTGTTTTCTCTGAAGCCAAAGCTTCTTGTTTGCCAAGTAAGGCTTTAGATGATCTAAGACACTATGTACATTATAAGGCTAGAAGAACATCATGGTGGGCAGGTAAAGCTCTATGAAAGCACGGTTATACATACAAAACAACAACAACAACATTTTTAAAATCAGGTTTAGCATGTTTGAAATCAATTTTAAAAATTCCAACTACACAACGCACAAGGAAGTATGGAATGTTTTGCCCAGAAACCATGGGTTTTTTTGTTGGAAAGCGAGGTATTTTACTTGGCCATTTATTTTAAATGGATTGTGAAATCAGTGTATTTTGACTCACTTCAGGATATGTGAATACCTCTGTTGATGTAAATTATGTCTATGCAGTTTGTCAAGTAATGGATGCCAGTATGTCTGGTTTCAAGCTATAGGGAAACCTTGAAGTCTGATCTTTATATGTGTGTGTGTGTGTGTGTGTGTATGTATATTGTATATATATTTGTATCAGTAATATTGATCTATAGCTACCTTACACTGAAAGAAATAAAAAAGTAAAACAAATATTAAAAATAACCCTGGCAGTGCCAGTGGCGAGAAGCTGTGAGAGGCATGTGTGCTTGCCTGTATTAGAACCACTCTGTTCTCCTCCTCTTGACATCTCCAGCTGTCAGTTCCATGTGCTCCCCTTCTCCTTCTCCACCTCATCCCTGTGTGGATGCATGTGTGTGTGCATGTGTGTCTCCATATGCACATGGGTCAGACTGCAGGGAGACCTTACAATTTGACAAGTTTTATTTTTTTCTATATAATATTGAATGAGCGCTATTTCACTTTGAAAGAAATAAAAACATATTTAAAAGAACACCACAGCAGCAAGTGGCTATGAGAGGCATCCAGCGCAAGGGTGGGTGAGTGCAAAACAAAGTCTCAAACACAATGATTCTAAAAGCTCATATAGCCCTCAACACAGTTTTAAAAAAGGTTTCCCCAAGAAGATGCATGCACCAACCCCAAAACCATATGACTTTACACCAACTTCAAAACCCCTAATCCATTTTCCAATTCATTTTCATAGTGTAACTGCACCCTCTTTTTAAATATACCTGTGTCAACAGCAGACTATTGTGTTAATAGGAGCAGAATGTTAACAGCACATGCACAAAATTGTAAATTCTCCCATTGCCCAAGGAGGAGGAAAAAAAGTGTTGGTCACACTGCTCTCCACTGGTGCCACTGCCATCTACATCATTCCTTCCATGCTGCACCCTGAGTCTACAAGGCAACAACCATGCAAAGGATTAAAACTAGGTGGAGGTTCACTCTCTGACCTTGATAGCACATCTGTCTTTCAATTATTTTACCCAGACCCATTTCTCAGGGTCCTTTGTCCCACCCTTCCCATAATGCCTTGGCCCTGAGGATCCTCAGAAGCAGGTATTATTAAAATAGCACAATGACAAGCAGTTGCACTATTCAAAGACAGAAAGCTCTGCTGCCTGAGGCAACAGTCTCACTCTGCCTAATGCCTGGGCTGGTCCTGCTATTGAATGTTAAAATATACTGCAGAGTGCAATAACAGATGGCTTAAAAGGATAGCTGTATAAATTGAGAATAGATCTTGTCCCTCCTTTGTATGATAGCACCTTTCAAATACTTGAAAGGTAGTCATACAGAGGAGGGGCAGGATCTATTCTCAATCATCCCAGAGTGCAGGACACATGATAATGGGCTCAAGCTACAGGAAGCCAGATTTAGGCGGAATATCAGGAAAAATACCTCAGGAGGTGGTGAGTGTGCCAACTCTGGAGGCATTCAAGAGAAGATTGGACAACCATTTGTCAGATCTGCTTTGGATTCCTGCATTGAGCAGGGGGTTGGACTTGATGGCCTTGTAGACCCCTTCCAACTCAGTTATTCTATGATTCTAAAACACTAGTTATTAGGAACTAGTGTCTGTGTTGGGCACCACATCATTATTCTCTAGTAGGTCTAAATGTCACATATGATTTTTCAACTAAAATTGATTAGCTATGCAACATTTAAACCACGGTTTGCTCCAAATGCCTGTTCAGAATTATAAACAGAATTCCTTGGTAGTAAGTACAAATGACACACCCTGCAATTACACACAGGCTATGTAAGAAGAGACTGCATTGTTGTCATCACTTCAGTTACCTCCTCTTGCTCTCCTTCAGTCACACCTCTCAGATTGGAAACTTAAAGATCTATACAGTATTTCATATCTTATTTTTTTTTACTTAGGAAAACAGAAAGTCAAAATTGTAATATACATATCGGTTCATCCTATGAGAGCTCTTTGGATATAATTCTCTGAAAGTTAGATAAAAATAAGTAAGAAATAATGTGCTTAACCTAAAACATCACCCTCTTGGGCGTAAAGTCTTTCTTATTTCATCCGAGCAATTTTAAGAACCTTTCCCTTATGTTATGTTTTGTCTTGAACAAGCATTATGTAAAATTACAGGCATTGTTCAGCTAAAGTGCTTACATTTTAATATGAAGGCGTTAAGTTATGCATACTTTTCCAGAAGCAAACCCCACTGAATTAAATGGACCATAGCTCTAGCGACACATGTACTGTATATGTTCCATTGGATTACATTGTCAGGTTGCAAAGCAGTACAAAATTTTCTGGGAATAAGACTGATTGAATACTGTTTGGGCTTACCTCTGAGCAAACATGTGTAAGATTGCATTGTTAACACATTGCAGTTAAAGTTTTCATTGAAATTGTTGGAACTTAAAAATACTTAATTCAGGCCAGATGTTCTTTGCTGAAACTTTAAAATGGCAAAAACAATATTCAGTTCTCACCCAGGCAGATGGAACATTTTAGTACCTTAGAGTTACAGTTTGTTACAGAATTGACATAGAGTTAGAACTACAATATAGGCATTTTACATTTTACATTTATTGTCACTTGAAGTCTTGTAAATCATGCCCCCAAGCCACGTTTCATATACTGTTTTTCAAAAACAGGCAAAAAGCAGCTGGAAGAAAAAACTGGTCCAACGTTATTGTGATTTTTGTAACTGGGGCCCATATCACCCCATAGTGCATAGGACTCTCTGGTCACTTTAGAACAGTAAATTAAATCTAATAATATGCAATACGAAACTCTATTGGAAGTTTGTTCCAGAGAGACGAGGCCACCACTGAGACAGCATGATTTCTTATGCTCACTCCTTTGGCCTCCTTCAGTGTCACTATTCTTAATGTCATGTTCTGATTGTCAGAGGTTGACCCCATTCAGGGGGGCTTTGGAATTCTATGTGACTTTAAGAAATCCAAGTCCTCCTAACCCTAAACATTCTGTTACCTGTCAGTGTAGTAGAATTCCTGTAGGCCGACAAAATACGTAGCCCGTATATCATACAAAGCATATTTATTTTTCAACTGCTGGGATGAGGGATAGAATGAATAACATACAGAGTTTTAAATCAGAAGGGAGGAAGAACAGAAGAGTTTCTGAAACCCTCTGAAAAACAGCCACAGTCCAGCTGTGTGTGCCTTGGCTGAGTACGGACCACCACTCTCTCACGCCCACCAGCCTTACTGATCTTGGGGATAGCCAGTGAATAGACTCCTGAGATAATCTTAAAATATGACCAGCTCTTGAGGAACATAACAGCCCTGCTGGATTAATTTAGTCCAGCACTTTGTTCCCCACCATGACAAAACAAATGCTTCTGGAAAGCCTGGGAGTAGACCATAGGTCAACAGTGCTTTTCCTTTGTATTTCATTGGAAAGTCATAGTCAGGAATACTGCATCTGAACATAGATGTTCCTTTTAATCATTGCTAGTGTTACCCTATAACAATATGCCTTATTCCCCCTCTAAACCATTCTAACTAGTGGCCAAAAGCCACTGAGGTCCATAAACTAATTATATAGTGTATGAACAAGTAGTTATTTGTTTAATTGTATTTTGCTTCTAACATAAATGTCTTATTTATGTGAAAACTATAGGCTAAATCCAGGGAAGGGACCTTTTCTGATAGAAATGATTCTATAGGAGGTAATAGCCCACAAAACCTGCTTGGAAAACATTTCAGAGTCAGCTTTCAAGTGATGCCAGGGACAGGAAGAAACCATGTCCCAGTGATGCTCCAACACCACTGTTAGGTTGGATTTAAGCCTATATTATTTAAAAAACAACAATTATCATCATCACCACAATGTTTGTATGCTTATATTAACAGAGAACATACTACTTCCACAAAAAAGATACTATAGGAAATGGAACTTAGCTTATCAAATGGGACTTAGCTTATCTTTCTGTAAAAATGCTTAATTTTATGCTGGCATAATAAGTAGCTCTCAAATTTGTCAGAATTTTCTTAATGAAACACAAATGCTTTAGGAATTAAACTTAACAGGATACAGTACTCAGATTCTACTCCTTTTTTTTAAACACATGAACTTTCTTTAATACTACAGTACTACCTCAGCAAAAGATACAGTACTACAAAGATGATGATGATGATTGCTACACAGTACAGTTAACACTTAATAAGAAATGAAGATTCAATCTTTTATAATAGTTCTGGTTGTGTGGATCTGATTTTAGATTACTGAATGATGTCCTAGTCATCCAGGTGTTTAAGGATTAATTAACAAACTTGCTTCCATTGCACCCAATTATTCTAAGCCTTAATGTTTAAGCAGCCTCCTTCCTCCTCATTAATCTTGATTCTACATTGAAGCAAAAAGCTGAAAGCAGAGGTTTTGGCAATAGAGCACAGAATCTCTCAAAGCAGCTGGACAGCTACAGAGTTCAAGTGAGGATCAGCCTCTCACTAATTACTTTGAAGGGCTACATTGTAAGTAAGGGATCTTCTAATAGGAAATACCCCCCCACCCCCAGATCAGCCCAAGACATTTTGCTTCCTGAGGGGAACAAGATGGGACATATTTCTGTTCCAAGTACAAAAGCCAACAGTGTTGACAGTTTTAATTGATGATGGCACAGTCTTCTTCAATACACTACACAAAAAAAGCAGGATCATGTGCTGTATAGCTGTCACATCTTAGCATGGGTTGCTCAAGATGGCAGCCAGATAATAGAGCCCTAACTGTAACAGTTCTTTCCTCGTGGTGGGTCACACAACTTGGGTAAACCCATATTTCCTCCTCGTATGTATTGATAAATAGAATAGTCTTTCCTTAGTTACAGCAGAAAAAATTATTTTCATCACTGTGAGCCACGTCACATAGCACAAAACAGATATTTCACTCTGCCTCCATAATTGTGTACCCACAGTGGGGCTATGTAGATACATTTTAGTTCCATAATGTATGTAAGACAGTGATGACTGGGTGGGTGGGGGGAATTCCAAATTTTAGTTTTATGTGAAATGATTTTCAGGTCATAAGGAGGAAAATGAACACGTGAAGCAACCTGAAATCCTTCATTTACTTCATTTCAGTTCTTTGTCCTCAATTGTCCTTTTATGTAGAACACTTATGTTCTTTCATTGTAGAGTGAAGTGTAAGGTGCGAAGGATTTGTCTTCCCTTATGCTAAGGGTCCACAAAAAGGGTGAGATAAAGAGGGAGATTGGAGGAGGCAGGTTAATGACCCTGTCGTAATAATCCAGTAGAACCCTCTCTGCAATGCAGCACTAAGTGCTCCTCTTGATTGGTGTTCACTCTCTCTCTTTCTCTCTCTCCCTCTCATCCTACGCCAGTGAACGTGTACAGGCAGCAGGAAGCTTTAATAACACAAACCCTGCAGCAGACTGCAGAGCAGGCTGATTAATAGTTTGAAAGGTACAGGGGAGCATACAGAAATAGCCTTCTTGATACCCTACAATCTGTTGGATCAAAGCTCCAGCTAGCATCAGGTGGTTAAATCGCAGGTTCATCATTAAGCTCACAGTGATGCTTACTGTTTTTCCTGTAGGAGAGGCGTTTGATGATAGCGATGATAACATCCTTGAGTTCAAAGGAGCCTGTCATTTGGGTACGTAGAGAAAGGCCATGAATTAAGCAAGTAACAATATGTTCTGATCATATACTTAGAAAATATAACATTTATAAAGGTACAGAGAAATGAAAAAGGTCCCATATCATTCCTGTATGGTTTGGCTGATCTTCTGGCAACCTTCATTCTTTTGTGCACAAAATGGTAGAGGAGCCATACTCTTCAGTGAGGCCAATAAGACAGAAAAGTGTGTGATGGCCATTTGACCTGTGATTCACATTCACAGAGGGCCTCCAATTTAGACTATGTCTTGTCATAATCTCCAAATGATGTTATACATGCATTCACAGAGGCTGTATATACCACAATTTGTGTAACTCTGTTATAGCACTTCTCTCTCTCTCTCTCTCTCTTTTTGTTTAATATAGCAGAAGCCTCTGCCACCTAACTAGAAGCTTGAGTCTCTCTTAACCTTTTAGAGGCCTTCTCATAAGGCTAATGTTGTTGAAACAGGCAATTGGCAAGAGTGAGATGGGAATTCTGCTACCACCTGATTATACCACTTTTGGAAAAGCTGACTTTTAGGGCACAGCTCATGATTCACAGTCACCAAGCAAAATCAGAATCTTGGACAGTCTGAAAGAGAAGTACTGGCAAAGAAATCAGGCACAGGGTTCATAGTTTCTGTGAAGATTCTCAGTCATCCAGGTGTGGTTATCTGGAAGTTGAGTCATGGCAACTGGACTTCTTTCTTGTTAGGTTGAAATGTTTCACTACTCATCCAAGTGGCTTCTTCAGTCTGAGGAGAGTTGGTAGGAGATCCCTGATATATCCTCCATGTTGGTTTCACTTTCCCCTGGTCTGAAGAGGCTCCTTAGAAGGACAATGGACTGGAGGTGAGGGATAATCCCACTTCTACAGTCCTTCTCCACCCATTGTCATGGGTCATTAACGGTCATTAACAGTGGTCTTTCTGGTGTGTGTGGTCCTAATCTTTCTGGGGATGGATGAAAGGACAGCATGATAAATAGGAGACAGATTGTATCTAAGGCCTCCACCCCTGTTGAGTGAGGGATTTTCTATATGCATATGTATGGCCTTCCTGACCCTTTTCTCAAACCACCTATCTTCTTGGTCTAAAATGAGTACATCTTGCTCATCAAATGAGAGTCCTTTGTCCTGCAAATGAAGGAACACTGCTGATTGTGGTCCTGAGCCATTGCTCCTCCTGTGCTGGGCCATTCTCCTGTTTAGTGGCTGTTTGGTTTCTCCAGTGTAGAGCTCCGAACACTCCTCTTTCCATTGGACCACAAATACTATATTGTTCCTGTTGTGTTTTGGTGTCTGGTCTTTTGGGTGGATGAATCTCTGCCTTAGTGTGTTTGTGGGTTTGAAGTGCATGGGTATGTGGTGTTTACCAAAAATCCTTTTGAGCTTTTCAGACACACCTGCCCTGTAAGGAATGACCAGGTTCTTCCGTCGGCTCTGGGTCTCAGACTGTTCCATTGTCCTCCTGGGTCGGGACATAGTTCTGACACATAGCTGGCATGGAAGAAGCACACCTTGGTCACTAAGAACAGGCAGCATGGAGCATATACCAACGCCTCAACCTCCACATGCTCCAGCAAAGCAAAGCAGGAAACAAAGGGCAGATGAATGTGCATAAGCAGCTGTGGGAATAGCATGGTGTGCATAGCAGTTTTGGAAGTGCTTCCTTCTAGGTGCCGGTTGGAGCAATTTTCCTCCCTTTCGTCCAACCAAATTGTCAATTTAGGCATCTGGCTTCGGAGCCAGAGGTTGGGAGTTCGATTCCCCACTGTGCCTCCTTGACAGAGGATGGACTCAATGATCCATAGGGTCCCTTCCAGGTCTGCAGTTCTAAGATGATGATGATGATTTAAAGAATTGCACTGGCCCTCCTCATCTTAGGGAGTGACAGGAATTTATCCAGTTGTTCGTGCCATGTTTCCTTACTGTTCCTTTTGCTATTTACTCCCTCTACTACGCAATGCTGGCACTAATTGTAAGTATATCTGATTGTTTGCCATGAGATCCATATATTTTGCTTGGCTGGTAAAACTGGGCTTTCTTTTCTTTTCTTTTACTGCTTTCACTTGCATTATTTTTTTCTTCCTTGTGGCTTAACGTAATGGCCTATATCAGTCTTTCAGGGCCATTGCTGGGTATATCCAGATGGCATCACTGATTATACATAGGGTGGGGCATGGCGTGGGAGTGAAACCTGCTCCTGTCACCTGCCTTCTGCTCACACTGATAAGGACTACAACTAGGCCTATGAAACGAAAGAGACAACAAACGCTCCTACGGAGGGACAGGAGGAAGAGAATGTAGATAAACTGTAGACAAATTAGTTTATTGTTCCATTTTTCCAAGGGATTCCGGTAATAATATTTATGTGCATGTGAGAGCAGGGGAGGACTTTGGGATATTGACCAGAATTATCTGCCTTCACATCAAGCTACAGTTCCCTGAAATCTTTAAGGGAAGTAATGAAAGTTGAAACGGTATGATGCCAAGAAGTGTTTGTAATGTAGATACAAAAAAGACTGCATAAAGGGATAAGGGAATGTATTGGGATACTGTCTTCATGGCCCAAAATTTCTTTCAACCTGGCAATGGGCGTTGTGCAAGAAGTAATAGAAAAGCTGGGATGTTTACTAGTTAGAGTTTAATAGTAAAATTGTCCTGCTTCCTTTCATAGCTGGCTTGTGAACAAGTTGTGGGGCATCATCCTGAAATGTTGGGTTGAGGTGGCCCCTACCCTGATCTACATGCTGCCCCTCTCTCATTCTTGAAATTTTCAAGTTGTCTTCCACTTGAGCAGTTCTCATATTATTCCACAGCTTCTTCAATATTTTTTTTTCTTTCCCCAGAAAGTCCGTTAAGGAAGAAAATTCAGAATAACTGCACAATATATTTTAATTGCCAGCTCTAGGAGCTCTCAATCTGGAAGAACCCCTAGGCTATATAAGCAAATAATTATTTAGATGCAACTTGATTATTGTATTATTGTTTGAACTGATTTTTTAAAATAACGCAACACAGTCTCAGAAATAAATCTTAATGAATTGAGACTCTCAACGGAGGCAAATGAATAGGAACGTGACATAAGACTGCCCAAGTTAATGTGTTGTTGTTGTTTAGTTGTTAAGTCGTGTCCGACTCTTCATGACCCCATGGACCAGAGCACACCAAGCCCTCCTGTCTTCCACTGCCTCCCGGAGTTGGGTCAAATTCATGTTGGTAGCTTCGGTGACACTGTCCAACCATCTCATCCTCTGTCGTCCCCTTCTCCGCTTTCCTTCATACTTTCCTAACATCAGGGTCTTTTCCAGGGAGTCTTCTCTTCTCATGAGATGGCCAAAGTATTGGAGCCTCAGCTTCAGGATCTGTCCTTCCAGTGAGCACTCAGGGTTGATTTCTTTCAAAATGGATGGGTTTGTTCTCTTTGCAGTCCAGGGGACTCTCAAGAGTCTCCTCCAGCACCACAAGTTAATGTACTGTATCTTAAAAGCAAAGGTCAAATTAGAAAATATTCTTAGTATGTTTTTAGCAACAGTGCTCCCGCAAGTGCTGAAGAGGAAAGTTTGTCCTAGCCCCTTCTTTGCCTCACTCCATAGTTAGCATCTGGCTATGTTTTGTGGTAGGGGGGGGGGGGGGACTGATAATTTGAAGATATATTCAAGCTTTCCACATCTTTGAGCAAATCTCATAAGTAAAGGGAAAATATATCAATGGTAGGGTATATGCTTTTCTTTTAACATGGCCTTAATTTTTCTTCCTGTCTGTTCAAACTGTATGTAGAACATATGATACAGAAAACTGGGGTGGTTTAAAATGAAGGGAGAGTGAATATGGTAAGAGAATTAATTTAAGATATGCAAATGAAACCCTATTACTGCTAGAAAGCAGCAATGAAATGGCTCCTGATGAAAGTGAAAGGAGAAAGTGCAAAAGCAGCACTGATGTTGAATATTAAGAAGAGAACAATTATGTTTACAGAAGAATTACATAACTGCTGTTGACAATGAAGAAATAGAAATTGCTGATTTTTTTCTGTGCCTTAGTTCAATCAATCAATGCAAATAGAGACTGTAGCCAAGAAATCAGAATAAGACTGAAACTTGGAAGATACTCAAGTGCAAGCATTTGGGCCCGGAAGCAAGGTGAAGATTACACTATGGTATTCTTGATTGCTGTGTAATGATGTGAAAGCTGAGCAGTTAAAAAAGCTGATGGGAAAAAGAATAATTCACTTGAAATATGGTGTTGGAGGCAAGCCTTCCAGATACCATGAAGTTCCAAAAAGAAATATATATTGATCATCAAATCAAGCCAGAACACTCCCTAGAAGCAAAAATTACGATATTATAATTTTGACACAATACTCTTTGGAAAAGACAGTAATGTGAGAGCAAAGTTGATAGCAATGGGGTAAGAGGAAGACCAAATAAAAGATGGAGTGACTGTTTAAAGCCATGGTGTTGAGTTTGCAAGAGCTGAACAGGGGAGGCTGCTAATGATAAGAATTTAGAGCAATGGTCTTAAATTTACTGCACTCTTGACATCTTCTTTCTTGGAGATTGGAATGTATGTGGAATGTTTCCAGTTTGTGGGCTATTGTTATTCTTCCAAGTTTGTTGGCATATTCTTGTTAGGATTTTGACAGATTCAGTATTAGTACCTTGAAATGGTTCTATCAGCATCTATCTACTCCTGGTGGTTTATCTTCCAAGTGTTTTGAGAGCAGCTTTCTTACTTGCTAAAATTGCAGGTTATTTATCACAGGATTCTCTTTCAAAGGAATCTTTCATCCTTGCCTCTCTTTTGTATATTTCTTCAATATATTGGTTCCACCTTATCTTTATTTGTCTTGGTCAAATGGTATATTCCCCTGTTGATCTTTCAGCATCCATATTCTAGGTTTGCTGGCTGGTTTAGGTATCTGGATGTGGGCCCAGAGGAAGAGCCAACCTGTGTAGTCATGGGCAAGCTACCTAGTATTCTGTATCTAGAAAACCCTGGAAAGGGTTGCCATAAGTCAGAATTGACTTGATGGCACTCAATTATTATTAATTTAGGTTTAAATTTTTCTTTGATTTCTTGGATTACCTTGATGGCACATCACCATCATGAAACTTTCAAGTAGGAAAGAGCCATGAGGATGGTATGACAAAGCCTGGGAGGGGGGGGGGAATCCTAGTCTACGTTATGCAGAAGTTCTTCCTGATCTTTCCCTGATTATGTCTCCAAAACTTCTGATTATGTCTGCAAAGGTTTTGAATATCAACGTGATATGTTGTTTGAATGCTGGACTAGGACTTGAGAAGCCTAGGCACAAGTCCTTACTTGGCTATGAAGGTCACGGAGCGCAGTTAATCTTACTTTTTACTTGCTGCTTTCCAGGTATAACTTTCTGCTAGGTGTAGGAGAGCAGCTTGCAGTCTACTTTATGTGGTCCCTACTACTCACCATTCCCACACACTTTCATGTATCAGCTGGCCAACCACAGAGTAGGTCCAGCTAAAGAGGAACAGGGTCATTTTTAAACAAGTTTTATTTAAGATGCTTCTTCTTTGGAACTTCAACCAACTAGCTTCTGAGTGCACGCAAATCTTTGCCCATCTGTGTCCTTGCCTCCTTCTTTCTCTGTTGCACTCGTTTGCATAACAGTGGTGGCTGGATCTCACAGTGAACCACTGTCACGTAAGAAGAAAAGTGAGACCTTCAGGCTGGCACAGGGATAAAATGTTGGAGTTATTTCAGCTTTGTAGGCTGCCTCTAGTAGGTTTGGCTAGGAGGGACCTTTCTGGGCTGGGGTGCTAGTCAATCAATCCAGCAGTAACCAATTGTTCTTTCCCTGCCTCTAATTTCAAAGAAAGCAACGCCTCTCTGTTTAAATGTCTTTTCCTCTTTATTTTAGTCTGCTAGCAGATATGCAGTTAGAGTTGTGCTGTTAGAATGTAGTCTGCAGAAGCCTGCTGGAAGCAGGCTGTGAATCTGTTGAGGTCTGTTAATCAAAGCAGTCAGCCAAGTTTTTAGCTTGCTGTTTGATCTGTTCAGAACTGTAAGTAAAGAAAATATTTTTTTTACTCGTTCTACCACTAATGTCTCAGAGTGAGTTACTGAGATTGTAAGTGTCAGTTATTGATGAGAAAAAGCGGTGGACTAAACTGGGGAACTTGAAGCTAATTCTGCTCTGTGAGTCTCTGCACCTCTGCTCCACAGCCAGAGAATTTAACCAAAATTCAAAACTATGCAACATAAACTTGGCAGAGGTATAAATTTGGAGATTAAGTTTGCTTGTCAGCAGCATCCCATCCTCTGTTATTTCAGTGCCAATAGCAGTGTGTCCTTGGGATGTCACACGTAGCAGATATTTCAACAATAACTGCAAAACACTGAATATATGACAGCTAAGCAATGTGGAGACACAATAATGAAATCTAAGTTCAAAAAACTACATTTTGATGAATTTTAAATCCAAGGGTCAGCTTTCCAAAGTTTGATGGGAAATCATTTTAGGCTGAAGGCTGTGTAGCTATTGGGGCACAAGTACATTGCTAAAAACAAAAGGAACACATGGTTTTCAAACATAGTGAGACATGAGTAAATTTGCATCTAGTGGTAGATTTCAGAGCCCATTTCTGGGCTCATTTCTGGGCTGAACCCCAGAACTAAACCAATGTTAGTCCTTGAGATTCCAGAGTCAAAGATGAAGATCCATAGAATAACCCCCAAAACCTGAACTGCAGGGCTAAAGCCTGAAACCTGGCAGCCTCACGGAAACCCAGACACATGATGAGTATAGGGTGCATTTGGCAAATAAATATTCCACTCTTAATTCATCCAAAAGTTGGCTTTTGTCCAGTAGACCACTGTTCTGCTCTGAGGAACGATAGAGCAATTGTTCTCAACCTTGGATTCCCCAGATGTTCTTGGACTACAACTCCTAGAAATCCTGAACAACACAGCTTGTGGTGAAAGCTTCTGGGAGTTTTAGTCCAAGAACATCTGGAGACCCAAGGTTGGGATCCACTAGTTTAGAGGTTTAAAAGAGAGGTAATGCTTCCTTTGGAAGAGTCAGTACCAGTGCAAATTGGACCAGGCCTCCAACACCACATGCTTTCCTATGCTAGGTGTCACTGCTCCCAAAAGAGAATAAGAAAGAAACAGACAGGTGAGAATACATGTAAGAGCTTGGAGGATCAGCCACAGGTATGGAGCAGGTCACTTAGACTGGTATAGTGTCTTTAAGAAAAATCAGTGTTGCCATCATGCACCTTGATAGGGCCTCAGTTCAACTTTCCCCAGTTGATAGATGCGGTAATGGCAAAAGTTGTATCCGGGGTGGCGAAGCATCCCATCTGTAGAACTATTAACGGTACAGAGCCTTGTTAGAAAACACTGCTGGGGGTAAAAAAACAACAACCAAAAAACAGAACTACAGCCAATATTACTTCATATCTTCCTTTTAATTAATTGGAATACTTTAAATCCAGAGTAAAGTATATAATTTAAAATAAATCCACAACACATACCTATTTTTTTAATGGAAAGCAATAACATACATTAGTATTCCACAGTTCCCTTCTGTGAGTTCCTGCTAACTGGGGTTTGTGGCACGTAAGCTTATTAAAGATCAAGAGAATTGTTTCAGTTTCTAAATTCAGAGACAGTCCAGGGCCATGTTAAAGAATAAACGCCTGAAGGTTTCTGCAAATTCTCTGTGTTTGCACTGTCACTATTTAAACACTTATTTTTCTCCAGTTTCCTAACTAAATGGCAAGGACATATAAAGCCAGTGGGAAATGGTGTTTCAGCCACTTTTGGTATCTTTTTACAGCTTCCCTTTTTTTCTAGAAGGAAAAAATCTTGGCAAATAAAAGACCATTTCCATTGCCCCATTCAAACTGTGCTTTAAAAATGTGTTGTTCCGTGGTGTTCCCATGTTCCTTGACTGGGAGATTCTTGTGCTTAATTTTATTTTATGTTTGGATTTCAAACAGCTTTGATTTAATAGGTTAATCTGGCCTGATTCCCAGGCTTCAGTTGTTGCTAGCCCATGTGGGACTGAATAATATATACCTGCATGAATGGTGTTTTAATGATACATTATGCCAATACATCATCCAAGAGATAATGCTTTCTTGAAAGATTAGCACCATACATCATCTCGGTGATGCACTCTGTGTGATATATAACCCAAACAATGTCTATGGGGAAAAAGGAGAGGCCTTGTCTGCCATTGTTGAAAAAGCTTTAGAATATTAAGCTCAACAATAATGTCTCAGGTCAAAGATAAGTTTGCCAGGTCTACGGTTGCCGAGTGAGGAGTATGCAGTGCTGGAGATGTTTGGGAGCCTGGCTCCTTGTGAGGTAGCGATGGCTACCAAGTTGGGCGAATCTAAAAGATTAGATAAGTTGATGGAGGACAAGGCAGGGCAGGTAAAGGTTGCACAAAGTCTTTTCTTTGGGAGGTCTCAGCGATATATTCACATAAGCCATATGTAGTGTGCTGCCTGATCAGTGGCTGTCAACAACTTCTCCTACAGATGAAGTCTCACTTTTGATTACTGAAGTTTTTTTTAGTCCCTGCTTGGTGAAGCCCTGGCAGATGAAAGAGGCCTGCAAAGAGTGTTCCTCACCCAGACAAAAAGAGTACTTGGAGTGAGTATTGGTGGGGGAAATTTTACTGCATTTGTAAAATAAGTCTGGAAAATTTAGTGATGAGGAGTGCATAGAAAGAAACTCAGCAAGAGACATGAGCCAGGCAATGTCTCTCTGACAGCAGACCAAAAAAAAGGAAGAAAAAAGAAAAAAATACAGTTGGAAGTACACAGAATCGTGCACAAGTAGTGGGGCAGGATTCCCACCTAAATTGCTCAGTTATAGAACATTCTGGACAAGCCTTTGGACAGGCCAGGGATGGGGACTCGCGTCGCAGGACTCGCTGTCAAGTTGGACTTAAGTCACACCAGTGACTTGACTTGAGTGTTGTTGTTTTTCAAAGACTCGGACTCGACTCGTGACTCAGAACCCACCCACCCCTCCTTTTTTTCTGGGGAGAGAAGCTTAATAGGGACTTGGACTTGGGGACTCAGGACTTGGTACCAAAGACTCAGACTTGGGACTCAGACCCAACGACTTGCCAGCATCCCTGGTACAGGGCCAGAAGTCCATTTGTGTGAGTCACAGAGACCATGAAAAACTCTTTCTGGGTCAACTGAGTGTGGAAACAGATGTGAGATGAATCCAAGTAAATGGACTCCAAACTTGGCTAGCCAAATAATCTGGCAAACTGGAATTGGAAAGAAAAACAATTTTTTTTGGTGGCTAGGTGGAGATGGATGTCTAGGCTTTAAACCCATGTCAGACACAAAAATCAAATTCCCTTCCCCCCTCTACAGTGCTAAATGAGATTCATCTCCTCTCCTGGAGACCCAGAGAAGCAGAACAATTCCTTGAACTTTCAGATGGTCACCTGAGAACTCTCAACCCTAGCCAAGCCGAGACTCCTTGTCTCTGATCGGGTTTCTGCGCTGGTGAAAGGAGGCATAGATTGTAAGATGTGAAACAGAAGTAAGGAATCAAGGGTTAAGAGCTGTACTGGAAGAGATTAATTTGCTGTACCTTGGCTAACAATGGATCTGAAAAACAAGGCTGGGGTGCTCTTGTGCCTTTAGCATCTGTCTTGAGTTTCGGTCGTCATAAAAAGGTGAGTGTAAGTGTCCCCAGTGCTCCCCTCCATGAGTCTGACACGAGTTTGCAGGCGAACCAAACCAAGGGTTTATTAACTTGGAATAAAAAGAGCAAACAAATAACACAACATAGCAAATATCAGTATAGGGGACCTAAGCTAACCTGGGGAAAAGCCTAGCTGTCTTTTCCTACAGATCATGGAAGTGGTTTTCGTTAACAAAACCGTCCTTTTCCAACAGGTTCAGAACTCCTTGGAGGTGTTCAAGGCGGGGCATGCCGCAACAGGGATGGATCAGGCAGCCCGACACAATTGCCTCCATCTCTAGACTGTTGGGTCCCCCCTTGGAAGCGGCAATTGGGTACAAAGCAGAGGCCTCAGCACCTTGCGGATGACGTGTATCCGGCACAGGGGTGATGGGGGTGTGAATGCTATACTTGTTCCTCTGGTCCTTTCCTCACCCACACATTCTCCTCTTGCACCAGTCATGCTCTCCTCAATGGGACAGCTTCTGCGTCTTCTTGGCATACCAGACTCACTCCACCTTAGATGGCAGGCAGAGACAGATCCACTCATCAATCCAAGGGTCCTTATGTTTGACACACTGCTGGTTCCCAAGGCCTCCACTTGAACTGCATACTCTACTTGGCGAGCCTCCTACTCCACACTCTCCTGCGCCTCCTCCCACAGGTCTGTCACTTCCGCTGGCCCTCTCTCCATCTTATCCCCATCTGCTAGAGGGTCCCTCGCTTTCACCCCACAGCCCTCCTCTTCCAGCTGTGGGGACGCCACGTGCTTCTCCTCCATATCCACCTCTTCACCCCAGCCTACAGGAGAGCTGTGTGTGGGAAAGCCGCATCGGCCATTAGTGGGGTGGTCTGGCCTGGTCATCCTCCATAGGGATTGTGCCACTCCCACAGTGAGATATAAAATAAATTAAATAAATGAATGAATCTGAAGAAATTGGTCAGTGTCCATTTTGCTGCAGGGATGCAACCATTGCATACACAAAAATGCTCTATGTGATTCAGGGGGGAAGAAACACCCTCCCTTTAACTGCAGTGCTAATAATAGTTATGATTGTTCTGTCACAAACTGTAGTGATGGTTCCAACTTGGATCAATTTAAAAAGAGGATTAGACAAGCTAATGGAAGATAAGGCAATTGGTAAGTATTAATCCTTTATAACTATGTATTATTTCCAGTATCAGTGTCAATATATGCCTCTCAATACCATCTGTGTGTGTATTCAAGTTAGCAGGTGCTATTGCATTTATATCCTGTTTGTGAGTTTTTCTGGACCATCTGGTTAGCCACTGCAGACATAGAAAACTAAACTAGAAAAAAAAATTACGTTGATTCATCAGGCCCCCTATTATGTTCTGAAATGCATATAGTTTTGATTTGGTTTGGGTCGTCTTCTTTTTTTAACAGTTCTGTTCTGCTACTATTTCTAGTCTATCCTTCAGCATGAACCAAACTTTGGGTAGGTGGGCATGTAATTATAGCCTTAGTTATTTATGACACGTAAGTGTGGTGTGTAGTGGACAGAGTGACGGATCTGAGTTTGAATCCTTCCTTGGCGATGAAAGCTCACTGGGGGAGTAGAAGTGGTAAAACTACTCCTTAAATACCTCACTTACCTTGAAAACCCTATTAGAGTCATTGTAAGTCCGTTGCAACTTGACAGCACATAACAACAATAAGAAATGTCCCGAGATTTTGTATTGTACCATATCATGTTTATATGAGTGAAAATGCAATATTGGTAAAACAAAACCCAAATAGAACAACAAAAAGCATCCCAGAATGAAGGTAATACTGTCTCTGTTCAAATGTGCAATAAATTAAACCAAACTTGCTGCTGTCAAGACTCACAGTCGCCTTTCCTGCATTAGTCAAGTAATTACATTTTAGTGAGTTTTGTGGGCAAAAAAAATTCAGTCGCAATAAAACACCTGGTCAGCTTCCAAAAGTAGTTTCCTCCTTTGACTGTTATACTAAACAGGAAGTGGGGGAATTACCTCAAGAGGTTTAGCTGTTACATTTGTGTTGTGCTTTGAGCAATTTATATGAACTGCTATCTTGTCAAAAGTATCTGGAAATTCTCTGTAATGCTCCAGACAAAATGTTCTGCAGCATTTATTCAATATTAACATGTGACTAAGTATGCTGTGGAAAATCCTTTCAATAAGTTGTTTGAAGACATATTCCACTTATCTAGAAGATATCCCAAGACCTCTAATTTGTGTGCATGAAACAAGAACTTCTTTTAATTTGAATTGAACCAACTGAACACTTCTTCTACTTAATTAATAGCATGTCAATCATTCGAGCATTTAAAAAAAAAGATCCACTTGCATTATAGAGCTTGGAAATAATTATGTACAAGTAGTTTAGTTAGACCCTGATGTTGGGAAAAATCTGAAGGCAAGAGGAGAAGGGGACGACAGAGGACAAGATAGTTGGACAGTGTCATTGAAGCTACCAACTTGAATTTGACCAAACTCCGGGAGGCAGTGGAAGACAGGAGGGCCTGGCGTGTTCTGGTCCATGGGGTCACGAAGAGTCGGACACTACTTAACGACTAAACAACAAAAGTTTAGTTAACTGACCAGTTAATTACTTTTGGGTAATGGATTGTATAACTAATAGTTGCAAAGTTTAGGTGTAATAAGCTAACATTTGCATTACTTTCAGGTAGTTAATAACACCTATGTTAGTTTGATGTAACAAATAACACCAAATTGCTTTCAAAAATTATTTATAAGGGTGTTTTTAGAGTCTTTTTCCCAGGTATTTTACAGGGTTTGTGATACTGTCATACCTTTAAGTGCCAAGAGAAGCATTTTTTTTTTTGGTTCTTTATATTTTTATAAATATTTTTCCAAGGTGCAATATCAAAATTGGGACTAAAGGAAAATCAGTTACCAAAATACAATTCCTTGTATTTTTCTGACCTACCATTAATGGAATATGATGTGTTAATAACAAACAATGAAAAAAGTACTTGTGCAATTGCAGCAATTATAATAAGCTGACTGCTAGATTCTATTGAATAATGCAATGAAAATCCTTTTAAAATGTAACATTACAAGCCCTGTTCTAATATGACCTTGGCAGTGTTTTGTAACTGAAAATCCTTCTGTACAGCGAGGTCATTTGTAAGTATCTTTCCATGGGGATTGATTGAGTTGCATAGGAAGTAAGGCTGTGGGGCTTAGTACTGCCACTGAGATGGTCCACATGACCTGGCCAAGTCATACAATGAACGGTGCACATTCAGTCCCCAGTAGAGCTCTCTCTGTGTGTTGCCATGTAAATCTGTGACCCCAGTAGACATGGGATGTGGGGGTCTTTCCCCTTGCCCTATGTCTGACAAATTGTTTTCCTGGTCCAACTCTTTTAGGCAGCTGAGACAGGAAAGCCTATGCCCAGTAAACCTGTGCATGCACAGGATTCTCCAGATCTGGGTCTAGATAGATAAGGGCTAAGGTAAAGAGATTTCCACATCACAGTCATTCCTGTTAATGTGTGGCTGACAGAGAGTTGGGAGTTGCACATCATATACATGTATGCATTTGTATTAATCCATAAGTCTGAAGCACAATTCTGGCAGTGACACAAACAGTGAAAACTGATTTAGATAAACAGCAGCCAAGTGTATCTCATTCGCATATCATCATCATCACCATAGCACTGCAGAACTGGAAGGGACCCTATGGATCATTGAGTCCAGCCCTTGTCAGAGAGGCCCAGTGGGGAATCAAAATCCCAACCTCTGGTTCCGCAGCCAGATGCCTAAACCACTGAGCTATATTGTAAGAGACAGCCACTAAGACAAAGAAAGGAAATGATAGTTTTAAAGAGTTGGAAAGTGTTATATCCCTGTGACAGAGATGCAGCCTTGAGAGTCCTTTGCATTTATTGGGGTAGAGTGATGTAGAAGGACAAAAGGACATTACAAATGGGAATATTGGTCCAATAAATCAAGGCAAACATTCAGTTGTTTATATAAGCCACTATCACAGAAAAGTTAATCAGAATATCTTCCAGTGCACCCATGGGTCTCACACACCTATTAATAAATATATATTGTCCTGAAGTATTCATCACAGTAGCTGTCATTTTGGAAGTCATTTTTTCATAAGGTTGCCAACTTGCCCTAAGTCCAAGGTGACTTGATGGCACATAGCAGCAGCATCAACAAATGGTTACCAGGACTGCCTCTTCTAATTCTTCTTCATTTCTCTGCTTTATCCAGTAAAATGTTTCTCCCTTTCTGCAGCTGGCTGGCATGCCTGAGGATCTGCTCTTTTGCATTTTAAATATTTTCTCGGTGCTTAATTTAAACCCCTGGGACTAATTCTGGAGCCCATGGCTTCCTGCGTAACCAAATACAGTGATTTATTTCTGTCACTGCAGCCACTGTATCCTTGGCAAATTGGCTCCCTCACTATTATCTCTCTCTCTTTCTTTTTAAGTTTAAAAACAAATAAACAAATATATAATACTATGGGGGTGGCTTTTCGTTAACCATTATAAGATATTTAATTTTTTTAAAAATGATGTGTGGTATCCATAGTAACTTCACATTTGCTGCTGCCTCTGCTTCCTTAGTGAAATGGCACTTGGTGTTCTATTTAGAACAATGCTAATTACTGAAAGTAGCATCTGAAACAAGCTTTGTAGTACAGCCATTGTCCAAGCTTAGTAGCAACTGTCAGCTCAGCAACCAAACAGACAAAGACTGAGCTGAAAAGGACACCTTGTTTAATTATTCAGTGGGCAATTTACAGGGTTAACTACAACAGACACAACGGCCTTTATGAGAACCCAGTGCAGCCAAAGGCATGCTTCTGAACTAGTCTAATTTTTTTAAAGGGATATTAACTTAACAAACTATAAATGGTTCTAGGATTCTGAAAATCAGATTTTGGCAAATCTGTTCTAAAATTAATCTGATGTTCAGTTTCATTGAATTTCATTTATTGGGAATATTTGAATAATCAGTTGGTTCATAGAAAAGAGCTAATCTAGAAGTCCTAATTCTGGAGTGCTGGCAGCACATTTGGAATTTTTCAGAAAGCATCATGGATGTTTTGTCATGAAATGGCTGCCAGGAGAGGACCTTCACAAAATGCTGGTGCAATGGGCGTGGTCAATTACAAAGCAGCCAAACAAATAGGGCAAAAAGAAAAGTCTTTTGTCCAAAACCCCATAAAAGTTTGAATTCCAAAACATAAACCTCTTTTTTACCCATAGCTTCTGCTCTGACCCTCACTTCAGAGAAGTCTAGCAGATGATTTTCAAAGCCGTAGAAAAGTCAAGAAACTGAGCCCCAAATGCCAAATCACATTTATCACTGCAAAACAGAAGAAAATATCAGCTTTGCAGAAAAAAATGGTGGTGCTCAGAGAATCTCTTCCTCCCTCACAAACACAAAAATGCACAAATGTCAGCATCCCAAGTCTTTCTTTAAAAAGCAATAAAAACAAAAAAAATCATAAGAGTAGGAAACCCCTGGCATGTGCTAAGAGAGGTGTGTGTGGCCAGATTGGTGCCCATGGCTGACTAAAGACAGGGCTATGTTGTCATGGAGAAAGTTTGGTCACACATCAGATTTATAATTCTTTGATTGCTTTGCATGTGATTGCTCCATACAGGTGATGATGTACATTGGCTCCACTGAAGAAGATTCTGTCTGCAGTCTACACTTGAAAAATGACAAGGCTTTAAGAAAGAGCCATTACTCCAGACAAAGCAAATTCCCATGATTTTGACTTGTTTCCTGCCATTTTGACTTGACTCCGTTATACCCAAGGGATCTGAAGCCCCACTAACTTTCATAAGCCTCAGAAGAATCTTGACCAATGGAAAAAGAAGAAGATTTGAATGGAGTGCACTTCAGGACATTTTTGGCCCAGTTACACAATCGTGGCAATAATTGATAGTTTCCTCTTTGAAGAGCCTTTTCCCTGTGTGGTGTTAAAGCTATGTTCATAAATGTAATTTAGCATTGTATAATTTATTTACGTTTTGCCATGTACTGGTGCTCTTTCAGTAAGGTGTTTTTTTTTTAACTGGAAGAAAGAAAGGACTTATCCAGCAATAAGGGAATTAAATGATCCATGTGCTATCAGCACAGAACATTGCTAAATGTTTAATAACACAAAAAATGTCACATTGAACTACACTTGGCTGGTGTCGTTTCTGGAAGATTGCTATCTTCAGCAGTGTCACCCATTTCTAAAACCTTTTTCAAAATTTCTGCTGGTCATCCCCAAAGGAATCTCAAATAAATTATATGTCTATATGATACGTGTTTGCTCAGTATCCTGTGCATGATTATCACAATGCAACTGTCGAGGCCCAAAATGTAAGCTGGTGCATTTCTACACATGGGTAAGGAACCGGTCTGAAGTGATGGGCCAGACCCTCATCTTACTGACTTCCCTCCCCTATGGTCCTAATGTTGTTAGCGTGTATGGCCATGTCCCATAGTATCATTTGCTACCAACATGAAACGCCTGGTGGGGCTTCCAGCTGGCACTTTATACTGGCAACTTGGCTTCAAGCCTCATCCCACTCCCAAAAGCCAACCAGGGAAGAAAGCCAGGTATCCTAATTGACTAAAAACTAGGGGACAAGGCCTTCTCAGCCACACTAGACGCTGTTCCATAGTCCATCTCGAGACTGAAGGATGCCTAATCTAAATCTAAGGGGACAAGGATATGTCACCATCTTCTATCCCTTGTTGGTATAAAGAAAGTCAGTCACTCAACTAAAGAACTCTTAGGCAATTAACCCTAGAATTCTTAATTGAATAATTGTTAGGCAATTAAATAACAGTTCTGATGCAAGAGGCATCTTTTGTTCCTAGATCAGTGGTTCCCAACTTTAAGTAACCCAGGTCT
This sequence comes from Intellagama lesueurii, assembly GCA_037013535.1. NCBI lineage: Eukaryota > Metazoa > Chordata > Lepidosauria > Squamata > Agamidae > Intellagama > Intellagama lesueurii. The sequence goes on from JBAJHW010000001.1 coordinate 27,217,530, forward strand.
TCTTATACTGCAACTCCCAGACACTGCCAGCACAGCTGATGGTAAAGGGTTCTTGGAATAGCGGTCCAAGAACACCTGGGTTAACCAAGTTTGGGAACCACTGTTCTAGATGATACATAAGCTAATGTGGCTAATTGATTGTATTTGCACAAAGACTCACAAACCCGTTGTAAAGCAACAAATATACATTTTTTCTCTCTACGATGCACTCCATCATAGTAGACGTTAGACAAGGCTTCCCTCTGTGCAGTTAAAAGTCAGATGGATCCTTCGTTAAGATGGTATTTGCCTTTCTCAGGTTTTATAAATATTTGTGTTTCAAATAATTTTTTTAAAAAATATGTGCTATCCAATTAATGAGGAGTATGGTATATAATTAATAGATGAAAATCATAATCCTATGCATATCTATTCAGAAGTAAGTCATTCAGTGGAGGTCCACTCCCAGTTGAGCAGGTAGGGAATTGCATTCTATGGTATAATCACGGGTAGACTTAACCTGAAAGATAACCTGAAAATATAGTGGAACTTTGTGTAGAATGTAAAGTATTGTACTGAAAGTTATTTTTGAAATTGGGTAACAATCTTTCTTAAAAAACAAGGAAGGGGGGGAAATGTGCATCCACCATTCACCAGGGTAAGCTTTTCCTTTGGAATATTGGTTCTCCTTAGCATACAGGGTTCTGTGCTGATGTTACTAGTGATGTTCCTCTTGTCTCCCTTAGTACTGTGACTTTCCCATTAATTTCTGTTCCTTTGCATCTCTCATGAAAGCATGGATTATTTTCAGTATTGTTTTGTACGGTGTGTGTTTGTGTGTGTGTGCACGCATATAATTTAACACTATGGGGCTTCCCATCTGAAGCTTGTATCTGATGAGAAACTCTTTGTTGGAAGCTTTCAATTAGCATTCTGAGAAGTGAAGAAGCTTGAGAAGAGAAACTCCAGTAGAGATGTGGATTTCTCAAATATATGTAAAGATTTATTTCAAAGAGATGGTTTTCTTAAACAGAAGAAAAAGTGGCTTTCCAAAGGGAAGTCTGACACAAATCCCAGCAAGCAATCCTAGAATGTACTCCCTCCATTCTTTTGCAACCAGGTGAAAGAAAGAGTTGTGGAACTTCGCTCCAACTGGACAAACCTTCAGTGCGAATGTGTAGTTTCCTACTCCAGTAAAGAGTGGGGGTGGTGAGGCTCAAAGAAGTTCAGTTGACACACTGGCCACTCGCTTGCGCCCAAGGCAACAATTCCCAAAGACAGTGAAGTCAAGAACATGTATGGTTCTCACAAAAGGTTAATCAGCACTCAGCTGTCGCTAGGCAACACTGTCCTGCCATCAGGATCATTAATTAGCCAGTGACAGTTTGTTCTAAAGATGTAATGCTTGTAACCTGATATCCTGTTTCCAAGCATTGTGGTTGCTTTTCTGTTCTGCCATAAAGATTTCCCTCCCACTACTTCTAGAAACCCTCAGCAACAAAATGTTATCAAGCCCATTGGTGCACTCCAGTATTGCTGATCCATAAGGACTTGGTAAGAGGCAGATCTCTAACTAGGGCCAATTCCTATAATTAGATCTGTGGGTCCAAAATAGGTGTTTTGACAAGATTTGTCCAGGCTGTTCTCAGCAAGAGTGCACTACAGACATGAGTATAAAGGTGTGTGTGTTCTAAGCTGCCCACATACAGTATAAACATTTCCTGGCAGCTGTGCATTAAACCTTGGCAGCAGAGTATTTTAGCGGACTGGTACCCAGTAACTCACTCCCACAGAGATATTTCTCAGGTGCATTTTATTGTACATTTATCATGCAAGAAATGTAGGGATAGGCAGTAATCGCTGGTTAGGATTATATAAACCTTAAGAGAAATAGAGCAGTGTTTTCCTCCTACTGGCATACTCTCCTTCACACATTCAGTCATGTGATCAACTTCACAATCAGTGCTTTCCTAGTTGCATGAAGGGGAGCCTGCCAGAAGGGAAGAAACACTTACACAATTGCCCTTAACACAATCACATAAGCAAACAGGATTCTAGTCACTGTGTTTTTATCTGTGTCTGTTTTTAATCTTGCCTTGAGCAGCCTTCAGTAAGACTGGAAGGCGAATAAAATAAAATAGTATGTTTCTTTGCTTACATTATATCCCACCTTCCCTCTAATAAGCTTAAGTGAACATACACTATTTTCTTCCTCCCTGCCCAGGGTCACTCAATGAGTTTCATGCTTGAGTGGTCTGTTAAGTCCATGTCTAACAGCTTAACTGCTACACCACCCTGGCTGTAATAAATTTGTAACCATGCAATACTAAGGATGTCTACTCTGAAGTAAGTTCTACTGTGTTTGATAGGTTTATTGCCAGGAAAGCTGGTAAGTACTGCAGGCTTAACCTTGTTCCAGCTTCCTCTCTTTTTCACGGTTCTCTCAAAATGGGAGGTTCAGCAGTGCACAGGGGGAAGGCCGTTATGCTCTGGTCTCTGTAGAAAGAGGCCTGCTGGATTAGCTCAGAAGGCCACGTAGTATTGGGGTTTCCACAGCCGTCAGGCAAATGCCTGCAGAAGGTCCCTCAAGCATGACAGAAAAGCAGTATCTTTCTGATTTACTGCTGAATGACTGACATTCAGTGGCACACTAATGTTCAGAGTGGTATAACCCGTTGTGTAACATACATACTATATATAACAAGTGTATAACATGGAAGTAATACTAGAGAAGGGAGAGCTTATCTCCCATACCACTAAATCCCATAATGAAAATACTCTGATATCCTTCCAACTAATGTTAATTCAGTTAAAAGTGCTGTATCAGAAGAGCTCTGAGCTTATTGCAGTTTAGTGAAGTAAAGAAATAGTAGACTATGTGAACTTCCTGATAGTAAAAGCTATTCAACAGTGGAATGGAGTACCTTGAAAGATGATGCACTCTCTCCTCTTCATTGGAGGCTTCCAAACACAGGTTGGATTACCCACCTCTTGGGGATGCCTTCGCTGTTAATTTCCTGCTTTGCCAGGGAGTTGGACTCTTTGTGTCCTTTCCAGGTTTACAATTCTATGCTGTTCTAAACCTTGCTGATGCTGCAAAATACATGTCTCATTCACTAAGGTTCTCAACTAGCATAATTTAAACTACTGTAAAGCCCCTGGCACAACCAACTTGCCCGGTATATCCTAACACTTTGGAATCAAAATGTTGAAGTGTAAGAACTGCATCAGTTCATCCAGTGTAGTTTTGTTTTATAGACTGGAATCACCAGTGAAGAGGTTGTTTGCCTGATGAAAACCCACTTTCTTCATCCCTGTGTCTTACTATGCAAATACCTCACCATGCTTCTTTGTGTGGTTTGTTACCTGGCTTATGGGTGACAGTATCTAGCTGGTATATGGCTTGATTTCAATTTCCAACCAGTTTTTGTCAGTCCCAGGAGAATTTTTGTTGTGCTTTCAAAGGCAGGTGAAATTTATTTGATTGTGCTCAAAGAAAGCAGTCTTTTAGTTCCTCACCTCACAACTTGGTGTATAACTATAAAGATCCAGTTAATCAAAGGATAGTTCAGTCACTGATGCAGACAAATGCTGGCCATAGGAAGGGTAACGTTTTTAATTCATTGAACATGAATTCATTTCCAGAGCGGTAAATTGAGAAAGTTGTAACTTCAACATCCAGTCTAATGTAACGTACAAGTGAAAGACCAGAAGTATTAAAATGAATAGTAACTGGTTGCCTATATAAGCACTGCAGAAGGGAGATGTGGATCTCTGGGTGACTGGCAATAGAATAGCAAGGGTATCTGGTTCCCACTTATTTAGCAGCAACAGCGCAATAACTCTCTCCATCCCATTTTACCCTGTTATTCTGCTCAAATGAAGACAAAATGACAGTAGGAAGTCTATAACCTGTTCCCATGTGTTACATGCTAAGCGTTTCCAACTTGTAAAACCTTAGCAGGGGTTTCTGAAGTATGTGAGATACTTAAAAGTCTGGTTTGATCAGTGTCACTTGTAACTCATGAACTATGTTTGAGCAGGGATCAGAAACCAGGTCTCCTGCGTCCCAGTCGTACACTCTATTGACGACACTCAAAGTCAGTTCCTGGGCTCAAGAGTTCTTTGTTTGCAAGTGTACGTCTTTAGGCTCAAGTTGTAGCTGGTGGCTCTTGATTGTCTGGTGAAATCAGAGTAGATGCTGCAAGCTTGAGGAGTGTACACCACTGGTTTGTATAGGGTACTATTCCGAAGTACCACTACCACAGTGAATGGTAGTCCATGTAATCCTGGCAGAAATTAGTCCTATACTGGAATATATTTATACAGGGTAATAAAAGATTCGCCAAGCTGTAACACAAAGTATTGCTCTCTGAACCACTGACCTTCCTTTTGTATAGTGCAGAAGTGATGAATGCGTTCCCCTCCAAATGTTTTGAAGTACAACTCCATCCATTCCTGACCATCAGCCAGGACGGAGGCTGTTGCCTGTATCCTCTGTATTTATCACATTCATTGCCATCCTTGATGCCTGTGATGCTGCTTGCCATCTTGCAACTTTTCATAGAACCAGGCTAATAATACTTTCTCTATTAGTTCATGGTTCTCTGGAGCCGAAAATATATCATCACCAGGCATATTAAACATTCTGCATGTGATGGCAATCAAATGGCATTTTAAGTTAGTATTTCCAGCATGATTTGATGAAGCTCTTCAAAATGAAATAAATTTTAAAAAACCACTGTACAAGCTAAACAGAGTAGCTCCTTAAGGTGAGTTGATCAGTCTCCACCTCAGAACCATCACATGGACTCTTTGGAGAGAATATAATAAAGGTGGCTATGCGGAGCTACTCCAGTTCTGCATCACAGTTTTTGCTTTGTAACTTTCCCCACAGAACTGTCCTTAATATCAAAAGTAGCATACTATTTATTTGAACAGTGCAGTTGAGTTTTCATGCATGGTGGTAGTTGTTCAGGTCACAGTTGTTCCACCCAGCACCTCACCTAGGAGCAACTTCATTCTTGCCTACGGCCAGTTATGAAAAGGGGCTATAGTTATCTCCCCTCCTACCACCCCAAACTTGTTATTCTTCTATTTCTACTGGAATGGAATGTTCTCAATGCTTTCCTTCTCAAGCGTGTTGAGTGGAGAAATTTGCTGCTTAATTCTCTCTGCATCACTGGTAATGTGGAAACATCTCTTTGGAGAAAATACAGCCATGCAGAAATACTGTGTTGCATCCAAGAATCTGCTCTGCAGGTTGCTGTTTCACTGTTACCTGCTTGGGAAAATCTGAGTGGTTTACAGAACTGTTTTGTACTGGCTTGAGATGAACTGGCAATTACTGCTTTTGAATGTGCAAGCCTAGTGTTACATGCAAATGAAAGACATAAGAACCATATACGTACTTGTAATCTTGGTCGCAATTTCCTAACAAGTGAAGCAGTATCATGCACATGAAAGTCCTTCCCATTTTTAAAGGAAGAAATTCAGCACATAATTTTACTGTTATCCATAACTTCTGGCTTTTAAAGCTCTGTAACGTTTTACTGCTCTTTTGTGTTGTGTGCTTTAGAACACAACTAGAGGAATTTCAGTGGGCGCAGGAGTAAATTTTCTGTCCCCATCATCTCTTGGGGGCCACTTCTGTTTTTCAAGAATATTTTGGCTGTTAAATATTGCAGAGTGTCAAATACTGCAGCTTTAGCAGGTTGGTGGGGCTACAGGCCACAAAGACAAACCAGGGGAGCCCATGTGGGTGCACAGCTGCTCTTTGACCAACACCATTCTAGAGTATTGTTTACTTAATTGTTAAATATTTATTTCTGCTGCTAGCCATCTAGACCTTGTTACAAAATAGGTGGGACTGAAATGTTCTAAAACGAATAAATGCAATAGACATGATTGCAAAGCTAGATAGGTGCCTGGTCCCAAGTTCAACATCACAGATTAACCTTGGGTATCTTCCTCCCTTAGGAAAGCAGTGCCAGCCCACTTAAGGAGTGTTGTAAATCCAAACACAACCAAAACAGTGTTTTGCAAATGTTGCCTGGAATCTTGTTGCTTTGTTACACATGCAGAAGGCAAATGGAGTAACATGCCATGGATCCTAGCTGGCAGCTAATGAGTCTCCAATGTGATTTTTGAGCACACACCAAGACAGCAGATGCACATGCCCCGCCAAAAAATCCCAGCTGTGACTCATGAATTGCGAAAATGTTACACAGTTTGCCTTTTGCATGTGTAACAAAATAATGAGATTTTGGCCAGACTTCTAGCACACTAATTTATCCTTTTAATCTAGATCAGTGGTTCTCAACCTTGGGCAATCCAGATAATCTTGGATTGCAATTCCCAGAAGCCTTCACCACCACTGGCCAGGATTTCTGCAGTCCAAGAACATCTAGATTACACAAGATTGGGAACCACTGATCAAGATCAAGGCTTGGCAACTGTGCCCCTCCCCTCACCACTGGCTATATTGTGTACAGTTGATCAGGAATTGCAACAGCCAATGTACTGAGAACAAGTTACGTCTTTAAACCCTCATCTCCTCTCACTTTTTAAGGAATGGGTAAGGAGGCATCCAGGATTCTGTCTAGCTCCAAGAATGATACACAAGTGCATCACGTGGCTTTCAGCTGAACTTTAGGTAGCAAGGTATTGAAGCTTCTTTTATATAGCCATTGCACTTCTTAATGCAAAAAGGTTAGGGCTTTCTGGTCTCAAATCCCAATTCCTTCAGATTGTTCTCCTACAATGTTCTATAATTTCATCTGTACTAGCTACTCCTATTTTATCTATTTTTTAATATATGAGTAGCTTGGGTGATTTTTCCTTCTCTCAGAGCCTCTAAATATATCATTCATAGTCTGTAAAATACACAAAACTAAACACAAAAAGTTCAGCACTTTGCACTAGGTACTTACGATTGTCTGAACTTTTTCCATGACTGAAATTAACATGCATACGTTTTAGTCCTGTGAAAAATACAGTAAAGTGTAGGAGCAGTTTAGTGTGAGGTGCAATGCTCAGGGCTACAGTTTCCTACCCCTGAGCTTCAGAATTATATGTAAAATCAGAAAATAGATAAAAATCAGCAAAAACTCACAGAGACTGCAGCAAAAATAACAGTAGCTGTGGAAGGAAAAAAAATCTGAATTCTACATTAGGTCATTTATTAGGAAAAACCAAAATCTCATGTAGTAATGAGCAAGTCTTTGAAATTTGTCCTTTTGGAAATTTTTATATAGTCATTGGGATCAAGTTATTCTAATGCAGAACAAAGGATTTTTCTCTGTCTAGAAAAGGCTATACCTAAGAAGTTAAAGCCTCTCCGACTGTACTTACTTCTAGAATTCTAATTTTCAACATCCATCTTGAAACCTGCACATGCCCCATTCCACCCCTATTTTTAATCACGTCTGAAAATTCACCTCCATGCATCTCCCTGCAAGATGGGATCTGTAAAATATTTTTTTAATTCAAAGTTTCCCTTTCCTTATAATGCCAATTCCAGAAGTACAGCTAACACAGAGTACATGAGAAGAAATCATGCCACTTCCCTGTAGATTCCAGATGAACTGGAATCAAGCCAGTTTGTGAGCAAGTAAATTAAGATTATGATAAATATGAAAGGCAAGCACAAGTTCATTTATTTATAGCAAAGGCCTTGGGTTACAAGAGGTCAGTTCTTGCCAACTTGAAGAAACGTTAAACGGGTTAAGTTATTGCATACATGTGCATTAAAATTTAGCAGCAGGTCATTTACAGAACAGAGTTCCCCTCCCTACTGCCTTCCTTCCTTCTTTATTTATGCATTTGGTTTAGTCTCTCAAATTGTATAGAAATCTCTACATATTCGGCTTTTACAAAGCATGTAACACTGCCTTTACGTTAATGGTCTTTTATTGGAAAAAAGACTAGCATTTACAACTTGGAATGGACATAACTGTAGTATTCTGAACAGCGATGTTGATAGTTGTGCTGAAGTCCACAGGCTACTCCGCCAGCTCCAAGTCTCGGTACACAAGGGTTTAAAAATGCAAGAGAGCGGGGGAGGGGGGGGAAGAGAAGGGAGCACATGTCCAAAGATGTTCCTGCCCCCTGTTGAAAGGTTCTTTTCAAAACAACGTGTGAACGGTAACAGCCCAACACCCGTTTCACAAGTAGTGCAATGCAAACAATATTAAAACCAATATAACGCAGATGTGCCATTCATGGCCTCAAGTCATGTTCAGGGGACAGGGGCACTGCTACTACATAAAATAGACCCTTTTGCACCTTCCAGGCATTTTTTTGCCTCTAACCATTTTTCATCCCTCAACCATTTTTGCTGCACACCTGAGGTATAGACCAATTTGAAAGTAAACCAGCTACGACAATTTTATTGTTACAAATTGAACCAGAATCCACTTTGGGAGAAAAGTGTGGATTGGGGTTGTTGGTTGGGTCTTATATATATATATATATATATATATATAGTTTTTTTCCCTCTCTTTTTTTGAATTGTTTTAATACAAATGTCTGACTGTGCTCAATTGTCAAGCTGCATGCATGAAAAACTGGCCAGCCCAAACAGTGTAATAGTCATTAGCAAATGGAACTTTCTGAGGAGTTCACTAAGTGCTTTCTTATTTTTAAAAGGTAGTACAATTATTTATATTGGAAAAAACTGATGTTTAACTTGATCTTTTGGGAACAGGACCACCAACCATTACATGCAGTTTGTGGACAGAAGGTATTTCGACATTCAGTTTTGCTATACAGAAACAGAATGAATAAATGAACATTTTTTTTGCAAGAGGTAAGTAAAAGATTCAATTTGATTCTTCTAGAGGAAAAAAAGGTGGAAGGAGGTCTCTTCATTTTGCAGTCATCATCTGTACGAATTCTGAAAGACAGAAACGAAGAAAATACCACCACATTTAACCTCTTTAGAAAGGAGGTGATATAAACAAACAGCTTCTGAAGCAGAAGTCACCAAATACAGATGTTCTGGGACAATCAAAAAGAATGCACAAACCAGTTTCTAGTGCCACAGCTTCAGGGCTTAATCCCTTCAAAATCCTATAAATGGATACAGGAAACCACCCCTTACCTTCATAGTTGACCTGTCCATCTCCATCAATGTCTGCTTCTCTGATCATTTCGTCTACTTCTTCGTCTGTTAGCTTTTCTCCTAAGTTTGTCATAACATGACGTAGTTCTGCTGCACTGATGTAACCATTGCCATCCTAGAGAAAACAGCCAAGTGATAAAAACACTGAGATTAGTTAATTTTTTTTTTTAATTTCAGCAAAAATTGCCAGCCCCTGGAGGAAAGGGTTCAAATGAATTCTGAACTTCTCAACCCAACCCTTTTTCCTATACAGTAGGGGTGGGAACCTTAGAATCATAGAATAATTGAGCTGGAAGGGGCCTTTTAGGCCATTGAGTTCAACTCCCTGCTCAATGCGGGAATGCCAAACGTTTTTGGACCAATTCCCATCAGCCTCAGCCAGCATGGCCCATGATAAGAGAGTGTGGGAGCTGTAGGCCAAAAATCTGAAGCCTCAAAGTTCTCCACCCCTGTTACGGGGAATCAAGCACACAACTAATGTCTTAGCCAACAAGACTAAATAATGGAAGAAGCTGCAACAATGGTGGCCATATTTTCAAAAACTACTGAGATAAGGTCCCTCCTAAAGCTGGTTTGAATTAGAGGAGGTCCCACAGTTCAATGGTTAAACACACGATTTGTATAACAAAAGGTTTCAGTTTCTGTCCTTGGCATTGTCAGCTAAAACAATGGTAGCAGGTGCTGGGAAAGACCCTCTGCCTAAGACCCTGGAAAGCTGTAAACAATATTGGATATACCAGTCTAAAGCAACTTTCTCGACTTTCAGATAATCATTTGAAGCAGTCTCTTCTCAGAACAACCAATAAGTGATTTCTATCCATTTCACTCGAACTTGCTCCCAATTATGTAAGTATGAGACTAGATCTCCTAGTACAGGCGTACCTCGGTTTACGAATTTAATGCGTTCTCCGGGACGTTACATAATGCAAAAAATTCGTAAATCGAAATGTGGTTTGCCATAGGAACGGGGGCGGCGCTATAAACCTTCAGGCACAATGCATCCTGGGGAAACTTGTTTCGTACTGCGAAAAAAAATCGTAAACCGAGGCATTATTTTCAATGGATTTCCATTCGTAAACCGAAAATTACATTAACCGAGGCGTTCGTAAACCGAGGTACTACTGTACCGCATAGTTACCTTCAGAACAATGCAATCCTGTCTCTGAAAAGTACACTGCCTTTAGAAACAGGATGAATGTTTCTAAAGAACATGATGAAGAACTGACCCAGACTGGTGTCTTCAAACTACTTCCTTCCATTACGTTGATGAAAATTTCATTTAGCATGTAATTTTAGCATCAGCGTTCTTCTCCCATGGTCTCCAAACCTGAGGTCTTTCTCCATTATGCAGTCACTTATACGAAATGTCAATAAAAACTTTGCACAATTACTTAAATTTGGTGGTGTTGGTGGGGAGGCTGACAGACTGGAAGCTGACAGTATGCATGTTTTGCTTCTTAAATGAGTAGGTAGGGTAGGGGAAACCCTCCTTTCTGCAATGGGCAAGATGTATAGAACCATTATTATTATTTCTTTTTCTATGCCACCTTTCTCTCAATTAAGAGATGCAAGGTGTAAAGGATACTGCAAGAAAACCTGCTCTCAGGATTAAGGTCAGAATCAAGAAAACATTCAGTTACATGTTCAGTGAGCTTCCGTGTGCCCAACTACGTAGCATCACTAACCCCTTTTCACCTCTCTGTCTGAATTCCCAAAGTGGGATGGCATGAAAGATGAAAAGTGGTTTCTGAAAAATATCTAGAAGCCCTGTTGGGCAAATGGTGAAAATCAAGACAGTCTTTGCATTTTTTTTATAGTGTTGTTGTCTCACAATCTAACTTTCACGCATAATGGGATACAATTTCTGAGATTATTTTACCCTTGTAGTATGCGGTATTCTGGCATAGCCAGATCAGTTTTATTCACATGAGACAGAGCAAACCAGAAAATCATAATCAAATCTTGGATAATCCTGACTTTCTGATTATTGAGACCAAATGTGGTGTACCACATAGGCAACCTGTTACAAACTCAAGGAAATCCCAAATCTTGAATTAAAGAGTAATGGACTTAGACTGGGCAATATCCCTTGTGATCTAAAAAACTCAGTGGACCAGTCAACCACTTAGCCTGTACCTCACAAGGTTATTGTGAAGACAAAATAGGCAGGAAATAAAGTACAGAGCAAGAAAGCTGTGTTTTCTGCCTTGAGATAATTGAAGAAAAGGCAGGATATAAGTATAAGGAGGAAGGAAGGAAGAAAGAAAAAGAAAGAAAGAAAGAAAGAAAGAAAGAAAGAAAGAAAGAAAGAAAGAAAGAAAGAAAGAAAGAAAGAAAGAAAGAGTTGCCTGTATTTGTCACATTGCTTTTTAGATGTCTAGAAATTTTTCCTCTTTAGAGAAGTCCTCATACAATCTCTCCTGCCCTTTTTTTTTTTTTTTTTTTTTTTTTTGCCAACAGTTGCTACAGGACAGGAGTGGGCAACGTCGGGCCATCCAGTTGTTGTGGGACTACAGTTCCCATCAGTCCCAGTCAGCACAGCTAATGGTGAGGAATGCTGGGAGGAGCCATCCAGCAAAAATTGGAGGATCATGCTTTGCCCCTCCCCTGAAGCACTACTTGACAGTGTGCAGTACACTTCGTAATTTTCACTTCTCATTTTTGTTCTTCATAAACACCATGTCAAGTAGATTAGGCTAAGAGGAGAGACTGGGCAGAGATCTGGTTAGAATTTTCAGCAATTAAAACCACAGGACCTTATTAGGTGTACATAGACAGTTCAAGCATCCAGGTATACATTTAAACCACACCTTGTCAAAGACTCTGAAGGCCTCACGAATTTCTTCCTCACTGTCTGTATCCTTCATTTTTCTGGCCATCATGGTCAAGAATTCTGGGAAGTCAATAGTGCCATTGCCTTTGAAAAAAGGACAGAGAAGGAATTATGTCTGAATTCGTAAACCTACATGCACCCTTTCTGTGTATAACAGAGCTTGCTTTTACAATTAACACAACTCATCTAGGAATCAAGTATTCCCAAACTCTTCATTTTCCTTCTAGCAGCTTGATTCTGGTTTTGATGTAATAGGATATCTCAATGAGACTACTCTAACTTTCACAATAAAAGATCTCATGCAGAACATCATCCTTCAGCAGCAATCTTCCCTTAAACTACAACATCTCCTGCACTCCAGTAATGCATAATCATTACTGGTAAAAATCAGCAGCTCATTAGGTAACACTGGAGCACAGGTTGCACTCAAAGAGTTGTTGTGAAAGCTTTAAATCTTACAGCATTGGCCAACAGACCAGTTTTTAATCTGGACCACCCAGAAGAGTAGGGTTCTTCAGAACAGACATTTAAGCAGGACAAAGTATATCCTAAGGTTTTAAAAGCAGAAGCATTCCAACAAAATTTAGATTCAGCTAACTCTGGAAGAGGACAATTCTTTATTACCAATAAGGTAATCATCATTACTTCCAATGATCTGTAGAGTTGCCACCTTTTCCCCACTAGGGACACTCCTTCACCTTACCAGTTACAATGAGGTTAATTTCTTAGTTGAAACCTTAATTTTCCAAAACCTTCCCTACTAGGACACCCACAGGAGTGGCACATGGACCGGCCCATGTCTTAGTGCTGGGCTGCCTATGGCTGTCAAAGCTTCTTTTATTTCCCTGCCCCTTTAAGTAAATGCTGGAAATAATGGGACTTTGCACACACCCTGTTGTCTCTCCAGAGTCAGTGTTCTGCTTAAACTAGCAGCCATCCTATGATATTCTTCCAGGCACCATATCAGCTTTCAAAGGGAGTCTTGGTGGGCAACAATTCTGTTGCTAATTCCTGGATAGAGGTCAGTAGTTCCTGCTGTGTGAATGGCTGGAAATTTAAGGGCAAGTGAACAAAAAGGGGCAACACTGTAATATTTCAATAAGTATATGATTCAACATGTTCCTTGCTTTTAACTGGATGCCAGTACAGCAATATGAGGAGCAGGCCCACAGAAAAACAGGATTTCCAAAAATTCCATGACCTTTAGTGCATGGGCCCAGAGTCCTTTCTTAAACACTCTTCTACATTATTATTTTTTAAAAATCACACTGGGCATAAGTGTTAACCAAGTCCTAACCATTAAAACACTGATGGTGGCTATGAATCCAGTATCAGATGCCCAACGGCACTATAAAGCTACAATTCTTTTCAACCAATCAATGCAACAGTGGAGCATAAAGACTGGCATCCCTAATGACAAGTCAGCGATCTTTCCAGGGCACACACTTCTTCTGAATGTCCAGATTGCAAAGTTGTTCTCTTACCATATGGGAGCCTTTTCACCAAGATCTTTTATGGTCTCCATTTATTTCACATTAGAGTATGTCCGAAAATGTTCTTGTACCTGTTCCTTACTGCTCTGCTTCACTTACTCGTGTCTGAATTTTTCTGCCTTTCCCATATTTATTTTTAGAACACGTAGGGCCAAACTATACATTCCCTTAACTGCATTGTCCTTGTATAGAACTCAGGGTTTATTTCCATTCCCTGAGCTAAATCTCTCTTGGGAGACTTTAATGCCATGTCCTGCCTGCTGTGATCTTGATTCAAATCAAAGGCCCCTCATACCTGCAATCTATGTTGCAAAAAAGAAGAATCAGACAAATTCATTGGTTTCAACTGACCCCTTCTTGGCAACGCAAATTATAGATCGGTGCTGCAGCAGGCAATAAAGCATGAAAGGATAACTAATCACCATCCTTGGATCCCAAGCTGGACTGGGGATACTTGCTGACAACATGTGGGTAGATGAAGGGAGTAATCCTTGAATTCAAGGCATGAATGATACAACTAAAGTAACATCCTTTGGCCAATTTAGAGGATTATCAGGTAAATGTTAGAAAATTGCTTGGATTGCAAGTGGCAGCAAATCTGCTTTTTATAAAGTAAGCTCCCACCATTACACAGGAACAGCCACTACTCTTATTGTTAGGATCACTTGGTTAAGGAACATAAAGCAAAGTTGGACTAAGCAGAGTCAGTGTTTGATAGGATTTCTGTGACTTAAACCTTCACCAGAATTGATTTAAGTGTAGTTACAAGAATGTTAAGTCATTCACCTCTTCAAACACTTACCATCAGCATCTACTTCATTGATCATGTCTTGTAGTTCTGCTTCTGTTGGGTTTTGACCCAACGACCTCATCACAGTGCCAAGTTCTTTTGTTGTGATGGTGCCATCACCATCTTTGTCAAATAGAGAGAAGGCTTCCTTGAACTCTATGGACAAGAGGGAGGGAAAGAGGATGTATCACCATTTGTCATTGTGACCAGCATCAAATGCAGCATTAACTAGGAATTATTTAGTCCTAAGAATGATCCCACAGATAGCAAATTGAGGCCATCTTCTACCTGTCAAATTGTTTACATATGTAAATGAGATGCCAACCTAACACAAATGCATACAGCGGTATACATAGGAGAGCTATCTGCACATCAGTATCAATTAATTTGTTCTATGCATGGCATTTATTGTTGGGGAAGAGGATCCAAAATGACAACCAATATGTAGTGGATACAACGGACCACAACATGGACCACAGAGATTATCTGTGAATCCCCCAGTAGCTGTAAAGCTGACTCCTCACATCCTGAATTACTTCACTGGGATACTATGAAGATAATACCCTGTCCCCCTGCACAACTGAGAGAACAGCAGTAAGAAGATACAAACAAGAAGGCCATTTATGATGTTACAGGTGATTGGAGAGAAAAGCAAAATTTCACTGTGGATCTAAACAAGGGATGAAGAACCTTAGGTTCTCCAGCTATTTTGATTCTAGCTCCCATAATCCCTTACACTATTGGTTATACTGACTGAGGGTTGTGGGAGCTGTTGGCCAAACTATCTGGAAAGTCCACACTTCCTCCCCTCTGGTCTAAGCCCTTGAATTCTTTCCTGCAACAATTAGTAACTTCCATACAGTTACTGGCAGATCGCCTTCTCCCACCTAGATCTACCCGAATCACTCGCCATAGCCAGGAGGGATGGTTGAGGGGCCTAACGCCGAGAGAGGCCCGGAGAGAAAGAACAAGAAACCGGGCCTTCTCGGCAGTGGCCCCTCGGCTATGGAATAGCCTCCCATCAGTGATCCGCCTGGCTCCCTCGCTGGGTGTTTTTAAGAGCCAATTAAAAACTTGACTCTTCAGGCAGGCCTTCCCTCTTGTCAATATTTGACTTTATTCTTATTCTTATTATAATTTTCTGTTTTCCCATCTTGAGCATTACTAATCACTATTGTTTTGAATTGTTTTTAACTGTTTTAGTTTATAATGTTTGGTGGAACCCGCCCGGAGTAGACTTTGTCTAAAAGGGCGGGATAGAAATCGAATAAATAAATAAATAAATAAAATACAGTCTTCAAAGTAGATTAAAATCTCCCAGATCAAAATCTTGCTTCTCCTCCAGTTCATACCTATCACAAAACAATAATGCAAACTTCCAGTTGTTACAAACTGCCACATATCAAAAACTACTACTTCCTTTTTAGCAGTCAGTAGTATCTTCCAGCAGTACAGAGTAGTGTTTACTACACTCAACTTCCCTTCTCCTATGAAGTGTGCCAAGTTAAGAGATGGGGAACTCAGCAGCCTTCAGGTCCCATAGAAGGACCAAAGCAAGGAAAACCATTCAATGTGGTTAAAGTCTGATTAAACAAAAACTACAAATTAAACAAAGTTTTCCAGTTACAATACCATTCTTTGTCATTGTTCAATGAGGAGCAGCATGACTGTAAGCCGATCTTACAACTGTTTGCTGTCAGGCACTGTAAATGTGGTTTTGGTAAGATGCTTGCCTAAAATTTTATTTAAGGATACTTAATATTTGGGCAGTATTTTGAGAGAGGTTTCAAGGTGCCTAATACAAAATTTCCATCAGGACAATTGCCTTTAAAAGTAGGTCATTGTCTCCAGGTAGAAACTGAGAGGGAGAGAGATTGGGAGTGGCTTTCTCAAAGACATTTATTGAACTCATAAAGGGAGCTGCACATTTCTAGATGAACACCTCACCACCCTTAGTTCTAATGCTTCATTAATTACTTAGTTCTAAGCTTACCAAGTCTGAGATGCTGTTAATTATATGTTAATGAGCACATGTGTTGCAAGACCACAACAAACAAGCAAAACCAAGAATGCTTGGGTTCTGCCTCCATGAATTCTCTAGTCTAGCCCATGGCAAGAAAGAAGGCAAACAGCAGGCCCACTGGTGGAAGGCTAGCCAGTTTACCTCTATGAGGAAAGGTTACAAAGTTGAAACTGTTGAGTTTAGGGGGGGAAAGCCAGCACAGGAATGTAACAGAAGTATGTACAATTATTATATATGGTGTGAGAAAGAGGGTTCCCCCCCCTCCTCAGATAATACCAGATAATGCTAGACAATAACAGGGTTATGCAGTAAGACTGATGGCAGAAGATTCAGACAAAAAAAGAACAACAACAAAAACCCACAGGAAGTGTTTCTTCACACAGACAAATGGAATTTACTACCAAAAGCTGGAGTGAAAGACATTAATTCTATCAAACATTCAAACAAACAAACAAACAAACAAAAACCCTAAAAAACAAAAAACCAAGAACCAAAAACATTGTGGCACCTTAAAGACTGTTATATTTTAATCTGAGCTTTTGTGGATAAAGTCCACTTCCTCAGACTTTTCGTGGACTTAATCAAACAAAAGTTCACATTACAGTATAACAGTTAGTCTTTAAAGTGCCCTGGCATTTTAGTCTTTTGGTTTTTATTTGGTTTTTGCTTTGTTTTTGTTCGTTTGTTTTTTTTTTGTTTTGGTCTGATATGCCTGCACAGACTAACACAATTATTTCTTCAAAAACCACCAATTCTGGACATATTTCAGAGGTAATTAGACAAATCAATGAAGGATAAGGCTACTGGTTGTTAACAGTCACAAGAACTATATGCAACCTCCAGGATCAAAGTCACCATGAATCCAATTCCCACGATTCTGAAGCCACAGCAAGATGGAGCTTATGGCTTCACTTCTTGCTTCTGGCCATCATGAGAAACAGAATGCTGGACTAGATAGGCCTTTGGTCTCATCCAGCACAACTCTTATGTTTTGCTTCTGGTCGCCAGGATTCCTGCAAAGAATTGTTGCTGAATGTATTGTATTCTCGAAGGCTTTCACGGCCGGGATCTGATGGTTGTTATGGGTTTTCCGGGCTGTTTGGCCGTGTTCTTAAGGTTTTTCTTCCTAACGTTTCGCCAGTCTCTGTGGCCGGCATCTTCAGAGGACTGGAGTCAGAACTCTGTCTGTGCTCTGTTGCAGTTTGTTGGATAGTTGAACTCAACTATTATTGTGGGCTTACCCAGGCACTGGGGAACAATTAGAGGCACAAGGTTTGAGGAAGCAACACCCTCCTGGATTTCACTCGCCAAATGATCCTCATGGAATAATTTTGTTGCTTGTGTCATATGCTATGAGAACTTTCAAATATGTTCTGTTCTTTCATTTGATAACCAATTAAATCACAAATACTTTCTGTCTGATGGAGAAACAGAAATCAGTCCAGTAGCTACCAGCCCTTGCTTTTGGGATGTTCTAGGCACTTCACACATATTTATTTAGCAGAAAGTCTGACTATGTCTAAGGAAGGTTAATCCAAAGAAAGTGCCTAGTTCAAGTAAGCGATCTTGACTTGATCTGGCGTCTTTTAGAGTACACAGAGGGGGGAAAACAAATGCATCCTTTCCCACTTCCCCTTTGTTTCAACATAGATAACTGTATAGCACATACACAGAGAGGAACCAATGTAAACCTATGTTTCAGTTCCTATGGCAGCAAATTATCTAAACACACACACACATTTAAGAAATATTCTAACTACAAAATAGGAAGCAATTCAAAACCATATTTTCTTTTCCATGCAACCAACTCAGTCTGCTCTAATAGGGAGGCAAAGACTTGAGGAATAGCCAGGTGATGGCAGCCACTAAGAACGTTCTGCAATATTTTTGTATTCAGAATAGGTTGCTAGGCCAACAGAAACCATCTCCCTCCAATTAGGATACTTACCAGCAATCTGTTCTTCGGTCAGCTGATCAGCCTATGTAAAGAATAGAAAAGTATTTCAGAACACTGTTTACCTGTAGCTATGTCAAACCACCCAATGCAACTGCAACTCAGACACAAGATGGCATAACATTATGTTAATGTTTGGCACTTCCAGAAGCAACTGGCAACCAATCATTCCATTTACTGGAGGGAGAATAAACAAGACCAAGATGGCACAATGGAGGGGAGAACACAAAGTGCCTGGCCAGAATGATAAGCAAGAAAGACCCACTACAACAATGACCAAGTAGTTTCCCTTTCAAAGATACTTTATACCACAGTCTCATTATAAGCCAGAGGCTCCTAGTCCTAGCACTATGCAACCATTTCTACAACAACAAGCAGAGTTCAGAAACTTCTACTCTTTTAGATAACAGAATCCTGTAGGAAGCATAGCCAGTGGCCATGTTGGCTATGGGATTCTGGCATCTGTATTCCAGAACAGTAACGTTTCCACGGTCTGAAAACAAATCAGCTATATATCATAAGCTACATAGCAAGCAAAAATCAGTATACCCTCTCAAAATTGGCCCATACACAACAGTAGGACTTACCTCAGTCCAAAATTTACTATTGAAAATATGTGTACTAATTTCCCGTAAGACTTCAGTTTAGGGCAACTGAGTCTGTCACTGGAATATAACAAAATACTGCATTCTCATTTTATCCAATGCATGGTTCTCACAGCTTAAGCTGCCATGCTATTCAGGAATCTCATTTTTTAAGAGAAAAACCTGAAAGCAACTGCAGGTTCACTTTGCATCATACTGGCTCTCTAAAAGCGTTCTGATATTTCTTCCCCATCACAGATGCCAAATCTTACCACTGATCTCCCTTTAAACGTGCATTCTGCGTGTGTGCAATATACACAGTGTAGGGCTACAATGGGATATCAAGACCCAACTGCAGCTTGAAAGCCTTTGTGGGCATCCGCTGACTTGCCTTGCTGCTGGATTAAGGGCATTTCAAAGCAAGCTTATCAATAAAAAGCAAAACAAAAATTCAAACACATAGCATTTGTTGCTAGCCCCTATCCTGAAACTCTATCAGATGTCCTCCCAGAACCCAGCCTCTGGATTTCATTTCAGCAAGGTGAGTTGACACAGTGATTTACATAACACATCAGAGCAATGCAGAAGCCACACCTGGATAGAAAGGAGAATGCAAATGAATTGGAGCATAAAAAGTCCTCAGCATGAGCTCAAATGGACAATCCAAGCTCCAAAGGATACGGAATACTTCTTGGCTAAGGCATGGAAGTTACAGACCAAAACATCTCGCATTTGTCCAGTTTGGGTGAATACCTGTTAAGATGGCTTCTGTTTTGGCAATCTGTGTAGCAGAGGTAAGCATGCATCACTCTGGCTTTCAGGTGAAGGTAATAGTTCCCCACCCATGCAAGTCATTAAGAAAGGGGTGGGGGAAGTCAGATCAATGATGTCATCTTTCCCAGCTGGATGAAGGGGGAACTGGAGAACCAGCCCACGTGGCCTATAATCATATCTGGCCATCTGCAACAGATCCTGCCTTATCCTTTCTCAGTTATGGGAAATGGAAGCAGAGATTTCCTCTCTTCCCCTCCCAACCTTTTCCGATTTCACACTATTGCAGTAAGTCCCTGGTGTCTATTATGGAAAACAATAATGACTAAAGACAAAAGATCACCCACATTTAATTCTAATCAGCATTTGGAGCTGGAGAACCCAGCCTCTTCAGTGCTACCAAGAGATCAAACTTAAATCAAGTCGAATTTTTTAAAAAATGGAATGAAAGTGGCATTGATCCGCAATACCTAAATGTAAAAATACCCCTTAACAGGATGCTGCACATGCAGTAATCTTGTCTTTTGACATTAACAGTAGCCCAACAGTGGCCTGTTCTCTCATCGGAGATCAGCATATCAGTGGCTGGCTGCTCCTAGCACCTCAAAACACCTTCCTGCAACCAAATCTTACATCTCCTCCCACCCACACCCAACCTACACACCCCACTCTCTTATTTCCTACCTCCCTGCCAGTTATTTTTAAAGAAACATTGGGCTTATGACTTGTAAGAAACTGATTTCTGTTCTTACTAGAAATACTGCAGGTTTTTACCTTCACTGCCACTTGGGGGTTAGGGTGGAGGCTAGAGAATAAAGAGACATGATGTAATACAGCCAGGGAAGAAGGTTTTGTAGTCTCGCTGCGTTTGAGGGGCTTGGGGGATGCAGGTGTAAGGGGGAGGAGAAGCAGCTCAATAGCTGCAGAGGAGTCTCCCCTCCCCTCTAACCCTGCGCAGTGCAGCTGGTGTAAGAACTGGCATGGCTTCCATCATGCTTTTGATACCCTCCCAAACGCTCCCCTGTCATCTCCTTCTAGCCAACCTGGTGTTTTGCTGTCTTCGCCATAGTTCCTCCTGCCATCCAAACCAAGAGGCATGATCACCCATGTAGAACGGCATCAACATCATCATCACCACCATATGGAGGTTTGACTTCTCGGGCTTGTCCCTTCCACAGTCAGTTATGCCATACATATTGTACAGTGAAGATCCACACCCTTTCCTGGTCTAGTGCCCTTCAGATTTGTAGGACTACAACTCTGATCATCCCAAGCCAGAACACCATCCCCACTTCCTGATTCTATAAGGCAGAGGAAATCCGTATTTCCTGTAGACTGAGACACAAGCAAAGCATACCCTTTGATCACGGTGACTGCACAGCAATGTTGCTGTTTTGTTTTGTTTTTAAGATTCACTGATCTGGAGGAAGCAAATCTTGTGTCTTAGAAGGTCAGATGTGCCAGAATCTGTAACCTTCCCTCTCCCCAACCGCCTTGATTTCCCCCCTCCCCACCCGCACCACAGGACAGGCTCCAGAGGGAACATCCAACTCTTCTTCTGCCCTGGCAGGGTTTGATACCGTCCCCACGGCCCAGATCTACCGTTTCACGACCCTCACCCAACTCTAAAGTGGAAATCCTGCTTGGAACCCTCTAGGAAACGAATCCTGAAACAACCCCCCCCCCCCCCACAAACCTAAAGAGCTGGAGATCGGGAAGCGGCGGCGGCGGCGAAGCACTGCACAGCCACCCTCAACCCAATGGAGAGCAACGGCAGCCCCATGCAAACGCTCTCCCCTCGGCCAAGGCGTGTTCCTTAAGTCTCCCGCGGAGTCGGCGGGAGAAGGCGGCGCGCCTCCTACGCGTTCGAGCTCCTTCTCCATCACCTGCGGGGGAGCCAACATGGGGGGGGGGGAGAGAGGAGGTAGGCGAGGAGCTCCGGGGTCCGATGACGCCGTCCCCCCACCCCACCAACACTTCTCCAGGCCGGGATCAGGCTGTTTCCCCATGTTTCTCCTCCATCCACATTTTGCACCCAGGCAGGATCTAGGGACTCCGCAGCATCCCTCTCCAGTTTCAGGCGCGAGGAAGCCGGCCAGGCATGCCTGTGTGCGAACCAGCAGGCAAGGGCCGGCCGAAGGGGCGCGGGCTGCTCGGAAAGGCAGGAACCGGCCGCAGCCTTTTGGTGGCGGCGAAGAGGAGAAGGAAGAGGAAGGGCGGCAAGGCAAGGCGCCGCCGGGCAGGGCGAGGGGCGCCCGTGGCGGACAGGCTGGCGCTCTTGGGGAGCCCAAACCCTCCCTTTGGGGGCAGGAACCCTAAAGGCAGCCCCGACGCCACCCAGCCGCAGCCCCTGCAGCACCGCCGCCGCCCGGGGCTGGTCTAGCAAGGGGCCAACCGATGCTGCCCAGACCAGCCTACACTCGGGGAGCCGGGGATCCAGTCGCTCCTCGGGCCCCCAGTGCCAAGATCCTAGACATACGCAGGCACACAAGTTCTCCGGCCAGAGCACAAGACGCCGGTCCCGGTCGCTGCGTCCCCGGCCGCCCAGTTAGCAAAGTATGGGCACGAGAAAAGGAAGCCGGCCTCCGCTTAGGTTTCCGCCAAACGCAAGAACGGGTTTCCAGAAAGAGGGGCGGCGGCGGCGGCGCCTTGGAGACAAACCAGGGCGCACCGGCGAATCCAGACACGTCTCGTCCATATTTTAGAACAAAACACACACGAATTAAATGAACCCCCTGCCTTGCAAAAGAGAGGTGGGGAGGAATAAAAGGAGGGAAAAAAGCCAGGGCGCGCCAAGCCAGCTCTAAAGGAAGCCGACAACCCCCCGCTGCGCTCCCTTTGGCTGTAAATCCAAGCTACCTACCATTGTGGCGGTGCGGGCGGCGGCGGCGGGGACGGCTGTCTGCGCACTGGCGAAGGTGCAGAGAACGCAAGCGGCTGCTCACAGCTCTCGCTTCCTGCTCTTCGCTTCGCTGCCAACAAATGCTGTAGGTGTGAGACTGCGCGGCACCGTTTTTATATGGCGCGCGTATCCCTCCGCCGGAGCAGAGCCTCTCCCTCTCCCTCCCTCCCTCCTCCACTCCGGCCCGTGGCATGTGGCAGCAGAGTGACTGCAGCAGGCAGCCCTGCCCCCTCTGCCTGCCTGCCTCCCTCCCCACCCCACACACTCCCCTCTGCCAGCCCAGCTGGCAGGCGGCAAGCGGAGAGGGGCTCGCTCGCTCCTGCTCCCTCCGCGAAAACAGAGGGGGACGGAGTGCCGCGGCGTAGTAGGGAGTGAGCGACGGCCAGGGCTTGGTTGCAGCCGATGTTTCTCGGGGCTTAGGCGGCTTGCGTGCTCCGGCTGCCGGCCTCCGAGGCAGAGTTGCTCCTTAGGCAGGGAGAAGGGCATCCTCGGTGCCCATCCTGTGGCGCCTGGGTCAGAGCAGCCTCACAGGAGAAGCAAGCGCTAGGAGCCGCTGGCGACGGGTTCTGGCTTGCAGGGCCGGCCCTGTCGTAAGGCAGAGGAGGAGTGACATCTGGGGCAGTGTCCTTGATGGGAAGTGTCAGGAAATGGTTATCTAATTTGATAACTATTTGAAGCAGGTTGGAATCTGCCTAGTTCCACTAGGCCTGCGTTGGTCAATAATCTTACAGAGGTATCTGGAATTTCCACGGGACTCACCTAAAAAGTATATTTAAACCCTACTGTACCTCGTCAAGAAAGTGGAGAATGCTCAACATTGCTGTGATGAGTAGGATAAACTCATTTCAATTCTTTTGATGATGCTGCATGGAAGGAATTAATCATCAGAACCCTTTCCGTGGTCTGGGCTTAACCAGAAATGCTATTCTGGTATTTTGGGTGCCCTCAGGATGGTTTTGAAGTAGCCCACTTCTGGTCAAAAACAGTCCAATTACTTTAATTTGTTTTTAATTTTACCTATATTTCACAAATGTCCATAAGTTTGTACTGTGCAACACTCTGATATGGAGAAAGGAGAGACTAGAATTCCCTGTCCTTCCTGCATGTTTTGAAAATCTAAGGGGCCGAGAAATGTCTGGAATATTGTCTTATGAAAGATTTCATTAAAAATTTCAATTTTGTGAGACAAAAACAGATCACAGACTCACAGGTCAGGCACCTTCAAAGTACCTGTTGTGCTTTGAAAGGCAGCTAACATGATCTCACCTACAGAAATCACTTTTTGGCTTTGATAAAAATCATTAGTGAAAATGAAACCTAGGCAGCCAATATCTATTGCGTTTGTAAATGAATCAATCCATATTATCTGCTGTTCAGATCTCATCTTGCAAACGAGCAGGAAAGATCTGTATACCTAATCCTGGCTGTCTAATAAAAAGTCTCTCTATGTTAAGCTAACCAGACTTTCTGCCTCTCCAATTTTCTCCCAAAAGAGGGTAGCATATTGTCTGTAATGAAAATGGTGATAGATCCCATGTTCAATATCTCTGTACATTTTCGAACACCTTTATATCTGATAGCCAACATGCTTGGATTTTAAGTTGTACAGATGAGAGGACAATGTGTGGGACTGCTCCCTGATTTCCCCAAATTTTACTGCATGATTTATTTTCTGACGGAGGCGAATGGAGGCGAATTAGAGGGAGAACCTCACAAATCTCTGGAGACTTTCCTCAAAATAAGATGTGTTTAGATAACTCATTTTGTCATATGTCCATGGTAATTTCTCTCTAAACCTTTTCTCTTTGCCAAAAGCCCTGAGTGGTTCAAAGGAATTTAAGTTCTGTGACCAGTATAAATATTACTTGCCAAGGACACAAACTTAACCCATGTTTCAAATGTTTATTTATTTATTTAAAATACTTCTATCCCACCTTTCTCCCCAAAAGGGCCCAAGGCAGCTTAGATCATTAAAATGGTATTTAAAAGCTAAAAACTGTAAGTGTACATATATTAAAAAAGAATTAAACAAGTATAGTATTAAAAATGGTAATTAAAATCAACACTAAAAACACTATTAAAAGCATCAGATCCAAACAATCCATTTTAAACCCCTCTCAGACCACCAGTCATTAAGGAAAAGCCTGCCAGAAGAGAAAGGTCTTTGCCTGCCTGTGGAAAGGCAGCAAAGATGGGGCCAGCCTAGCTTCCCGTTCCAGAGTCTGGGAGCAGCAACAGAGAAGGCCCTCTCCCGTGTCTCCACCAAGTGCCGCTGTGAGGGTGGTGGGACTGAGAGAGAGGCCTCCCCTGAGGATCTTAATGCCCAGGCAGGCTCTTAGAGGGAGATGCGGTCTTCTGAATATTTGGATCATTAGGTACATAGAAAGCTTCGGTATGTACAACTATCCTGAAGTACTTTTTGAAGGATTTTTTTGTTTCGAAACCCACAGCAAGGTACTAAATTAAGAAAGTTTTAACCCGCATCTTTTTTATTAGGTTACTTACATATTAAATTCTATAATTTCATATTTATTGCATATAATTATATTCTATAATTCCACACTAATATATGTTGTTTGTTCATATTGCTACAATATTTGAACTCATGTTGAACTCACAGGTCTTTCCTGCTTTTTTGCAACATGACAGTGTTCCATCAATAGTGTGCTCTGATCTAGTCACTCTGATGGTAAAAGTTCAGTGAATGATTCAAAGGAAAAACTGGCTTGGCTAGGTCTTGTCTGGATATGCCTTTGAATGTTAACTGGCTGATTATCAATTGCTACCTATGTGAATGGACAAAAAAAAGATTACTTAACTTAGTGTTCCTTGCATAATTATGTTATAAACTGCCCAGAGAGTGTTCTAGCATTATGGAGCAATATATAAAATGAAATTACAACACAATAATTCTATTATATTTTCTCAATTTTATGTATTTATATTATTATTTATATTAGGTTTTTGTTGAAAACTTGGTATCTGTTATATAATGCAAGTCAAAAACTGTTTTGAACTTTATAACAATAAAAAATTATTATTATTATTATTGCAGTGGCAGCAGCAGCAGCAGCAGCAGCAATAATAATAATAATAATAATAATAATAATAATAATAATAATAATAATAATAATAATAATAATAATAATAATAATGTGGCAGAGGTAGCACTGAAGTTTTGAAGGCAGATGGAAACTAAGAAAGGTTAGGGTAACAAGTCATTGAACTAAACGCAACTATTAAAGATTTTATGGCATCTTTTGAGGTGTATTAATACTTTGTAGTGCCACCTACATTCTGCCTCTTATTATATTTGTAAACACATGCCTATGTTACAAAGTGCCAGAAGTCTTCATTGACTACATTCAAAGCAATTCAAAATTCAGGGTAAGCTCTAGAAATCCTTGAAACTTCACTGGGTGGGGAAGCATAATGCAAGCAATAATCCTAATTGATACTGGTAGGAATGTTGGCCAAGCAGTGCTAGAGAACTTTTGTTAGGGAAGTTATAGTTTAGTGATGCAGTTATAGTTTAGTGATGGGGGGGGGGGGAGGAGATGATGGTTGATAGTTCTTCAGTAACAATTAATGGCTCAGGAATGCAAAGATAAGCCCTGTAAGGGTGAAATATTCAGATGTTTTGGTCAGAAACTCCCATACTCTCTTGCTATTGGTTATGCTAAGTAAGACTGATGGATGTGGCAGACCCAAAAGTTTGGAGGCCTAAAGGTTCTCAGTCCTGCTGTAACGTGAGAGCTCTTTGGGAGAAGTTTTATCCTCCCGGAACAAATGCCCCAGGTAAGGTTTAGCTTTTAGAGAAGTAATTACAGATTAGGTTGTTTTTGTGGTTGTTTGTTTTTGGTTTTTTTAACACAAAGGCACCGCCAAAAACAAAAAGCAAGGGAGCAGGTGCCTCTTGGAACCTGATATGAAAAGACAATGGCCCTGTCCTTGGCTAGAAGCATCATGCTGCTTCCCTCCGCCTGTGCTCTCCTTGCAAATAAATCTACATTACATAACACTGTAAGTGTTTTGTCCTGACTTTGAGCAGGAGCCCAGGGCATGCCAAGTTGCTTCAGAATGGTGCAGTCCAGGAGGCAGAGCCAATGTCACAGTGGCTTGACCTCAACACTTCAGACACCTCCAGATGAACAGCTTCCTCCACCAGCAAGATCTGAATGTGGTCTTGTCTCCTTCTCAGCCTAAGTTCTCACTTTCTTCCTGGCAGTGGTGAGTTTAGTGGTCTTTTGGCTTGCAGACTAGCATTGCAGCTCCACTCCAATAAGGAGTTCCCTCCTTATTAATTGCCGGCACTGCTGATCTGCTTGTGGGGAGTGAATGGGCCGAGCAAGCAGGAAAGCAGTTAGTTCCTCAATAGGGCAGGCAGGTTCAGGGACTGTATTTGGGGGGAATTTCCATTTGAGGGTTTTTTTTGCTGAAAGGCTCCAACTTGTGGTGCGAGTCTACTTTTTCTGTGGGGTCTATTGCCACTTCTTGTGACCTGGTTCACCCCTCCTTGTGTACACTGTAAACAAGGCTCCGTTGATCTCTCTGCTGAAAAGAAAGGCAAACCCAGATAGTGCTGCCCATAGAATTTTTCACCCTTCAGAAAAGTGAGGGTGAGTAACCCTCTGTTAATCCCACAAGACATCTCAGATCATTCACAAACTCCAGCATGTCCTTTCTTCCTTTCTTCTGCGGCTTCTGAATTGGATTCTGCCCAGCTCCAAAGCATAGTCTTGTACCAAATCTGGACAATTATCTCATGGCCAATCCACTGGGATAGGTTAAATTTCTGTCCATCACACCCAAACACTTATTTTTGGAGATGGGAGTACAACTGTCAGAATACTCCAGCCAGCATGCTGGCTGGGGTACTTAAGAATTGTAACCCAACGTTGTCTACCTATGCTTATTTGGGAGATTATTTAAAACTGTGAGAGAGGAGCTTCCCAGATATTTTGCCTTCTCCAACGCTGGAGCCTCTGGACTATGCTCACAACTGAGGGCTTCTATCTGACCCAAAGGACCTTACTTAATGGTACACGTAGAGTGGAAACACCAGGGGTTATTCTCTACCCATATATCCAAGCTGTAGCACTTCCCTCCCACCTCCACAAGAACCTATCCATTTCAAGTGTTAATTGTTAATTGTTTTTAACTTCTTACTTGTGTATTAGCAACTCAATAGTATTTGCTTTATTTACTACTGCTGTAAACCACCCAGAATATGTGTGTCATACTAATGGGGTGGTATATGAATTTAAGAAAGAAATAAAGAAATGTGCTGTTTTTGCTTTCTCTCTTGCCAGGTTTTTTCTCAGCAGCTTCCTAGTTCATATGGATTTTCTTATACAGATACACACACAAACACACACACACCAGTTTTATGCCCATTTTAGTTTACTAGTTGCAAATTAGCCACATCCTGTGAACATTTGTCTGCAACCGGACATATTTTAGAGTCCACAGTAACCAACAGCCCCACCCAGCTCATGGGTCCTTGTGGACATTGGCTCCATTTTTGTCTACTCACCTGCTCCTGTTGTTGTTCCAAAAAAAAACAATATCACACCTCTGACTGCACTAAATTGAATTACAAAATATATTCCAACTCACATCGTATTCAGAAATGACCAGAGAACCTCCCATTGGTCTCCAAAAGGAAATGCTGGGCCGAAACAGGGTTGTTGGCTTATGGGGAAGAGTTACTATCTAAGAGTACAATCCAAATTAGACAAGATGATCACAGGCCATCTGAGCCAACACTAGGGCAGAAAATTGAAGCGGTGCTGAACTGAAACCCCTCACAGACTATAATGACTTCTCTACAATGGCAGAGCAGACCTGTATACCATAAGGTGTTTTTATGAGCTTTGGTAACCAAGTTTAGGGCTCTTTCTCCTGAGGTATCCCTGAATGGATTTTCTCAAGCAGTAAATTTGTTTTCTGTTTAGATACAGTGACAGGTTCCTGGAGTAGATAGTCTTGGTTAATAGCCACATGTTCGGCATAAGCCCACTGCACTCTGCTTGTACAAATACCAAACATTAATACAGACTCAACAGCTTTACTGATTTATTGGAAGAATGCTGGCCGCACATGATAGTAGTGCATCCTGTAATCCATGAGTGTAAAGAGGTGTCACTCAAATCCCAGAGTTCTGCATTTGATGGATTTTGAATGAACTATTGTTTCCCTGGTCACTTTTTTCTAAACTAGAAACTACAGATAATATAGTAGTCTTTCTTCGCTGTGGAGGTGCTTCAGTTTGTGATAATTTCCATAGCTTCTTTTTTGCACCCTCTTACTGTACAACTATTTTATTTTATTTTATATGAGATTGTTGACCAGAAATATATATATCTGTCTAAGTATGGCCATATCGTAGACTTCCTTCCAAAGAAGTATGGTTAATCTATTGTAGCATTACAAGGAAGTATATAAAATATAGTCCACCTAGGAAAAATTATGGTGTGATAGATATCTTAGCCTTTGAGGGACCACAGGTCTCTTTACTTTTTTACCACAGACTAATGAAGCTCAAGAGAGGTGGCTGTATAAAATTCCCAGAAGGAAAACACAAAATTTCAATCGCCCACACTATTAGAGTTCCTTCTCTAAAGGAGCACAGCACCAGATACATCATAAATGATGCAAGACACCATAATTTGCACAATATAATATCTACATGAAGACAAGTTGTACAAGTTTGATTGATTTAGCTGATTTATGCAGGTCACAGAATTTAACTTTTATTTTGTGCAGAGTTCTGTCTGCCTACCTTGATGCAGAGTTTTGATTTAAAGCACAGATGACAGACTTGTTCTATGGCATATTAAAGCAGAAGTATTAGAACCAGGAAGCCTTTCCTGGAATTTCAGCTGCCAACAGACCCTGCAGCATGGAATTAAGACAGGTTTTCCCCACCCCCAGTTCATCACAAACAAAGCTTCAGAGATGCCAAGGATTTCTTTTCAGGCACAGTATGTGCCAGAGCTTGAATCCAAGCAGAAAGAAAGCCTTAACATCAAGTATTTTCAGGAAAATGTAAATGTTCAATAAAATAGGACCCCAACCACCCACAGGATCCATATCTGCGGATTCACTTATCCACTGTATGAAAATATTAAATAAAAAATTCCCCCCAAAATATGTATGCGTATGTATTTCCATGGTGTACTTGCCTAAACTGGTGACTAGAAGGAGCCAGAGACCATGCTATGTATACTGTTTGCTATTTCCACACACACCCTTTTTTTCTTTTTCTTTTTGGCATTTCCTAAGGTGGGAGCTTGGAAGCAATTCCCTGGGGATACTGCAGTCCTACTGTACTGCAGATGACTAGTGACCCAAATGTTTGGTGTAACATATTCCAAATATCTGTAGAATTGGGGGGGGGTTGTACAAGTCAGTATAAGATACAAAGACTAGGAAGGACCTTCCAAGATTAGCTGGTTAAACAACCGAGTCTTATTGCAGAACTGCTCAAGATGCTTTTCTAATAAATTGGTGCATGTCTCTCTGCAGTGATATCACCATGAAGGACAGTGAATTAAGCCAGGCTAATATATCAAAAAGATGTGATACAGTTAGAAGTTTTTGATTCCAGGAAATCCTGAT
Source organism: Intellagama lesueurii (assembly GCA_037013535.1). Classification (NCBI taxonomy): domain Eukaryota; kingdom Metazoa; phylum Chordata; class Lepidosauria; order Squamata; family Agamidae; genus Intellagama; species Intellagama lesueurii. The sequence continues at coordinate 27,247,606 of JBAJHW010000001.1, forward strand.
GATTTCACAGTTAAATGTCTGATAGCTTGTTGTATCTGAGTCTGCCTGATAATATGACATATACCTAGATTTGGAGGTGGAGAACATGTGGCCCTGTAGAAGTTTTTGAACTAAGTTTACCATCATCCCTCACCACTAGCTGTTTTGGCTAAGGTTGATGGGAGATGCAGTCCAACAATATGTGGCCCCACATTTGCCTTGTAGGGTTGCATGCAACTGGCAAAATAGTCAGAAGGGGTGTTATCACAAGGGCATTGCATTGTGTAACAATAAATAAATAAATAAATTTTAAATAAACAATAAAATAACTTGTTACCACTGTTTTGTTTCAAAATACTACTTAAGCAAAGCAAAGTGTGTTGCTTATATATATATATTACTTAAGAACTCTATGAATGGTTTACAATTTTAACTATGCAGGCTACACATTTCCCTGCCCCCTGTGAACTGGGTATTCAGTTTACCAACCTCAGAAGGATGGAAGGCTGAGTCAACCTTGAGCCAGCAACCTGAGCCAGTTGGGATTGAACCCAGGTCATGAGCAGAGTCTTGACTGCAGAACTGCAGTTTAACCACTGTGCTATGAGGCTCAGAGCCAGGCCCCTCCTACAGGGCCTTTTGATCAGCAATTCATAGCTCTGGTTAATGTATAATCTAATGTATCAACCAGATCTTCTTAGAATCACCCTTCTACCTTTGGCAACATGTAACATGCATTCTACAAATGCTATCTCATGGTCCAATTACCCGCTTTGTGTTTTTGTGTGCAGAGATATAGCATCCTCTAATCTTGTTAATGTATAACATAAAGTAGATAGCTAGGTACCGGTCTGCAAAACCAAAGTTGTTCTCTTGGAACAGAACACCTAAGCATGCAATCAAAGTTAGCATGGACTCAATGAATCATGTGACCCAATTGTTTTAAAATTGTGTTCCAGGGAGCCCTGGTGTTCCTTGGAAGCTTTCTGTGTTTTTTTAGTGAGCAGATTGAAGGACATGCTATCTTACAACTCAGTTTGCTAACTATTACAAATCCATCATACACTGGGCAACTTCAGGGGTTTTTTTTTGGTTATGTTCTAGTCTCACCCTGAGGCCAGGTTGTTAGGAATAGCAGATAGAGGTAATCCTCTGGCTGTTCTTCTGAAAGAGACCCCAGTGTCCATCAAGTCCAATCCTCTGCCAAAACAGGAAATCCAGAGCTCAAGCATCCATGACAGATGAACATCCAAACCCTTTTTAAGCCTCTCCAGTGACGGAGAGTCCATCCCTTTCTGAAGCAGTCTTTTCCACTGACAAACAGTTCTTACAGGAAGTTCTTTCCAATGTTTAGTCAAAGTCTCCTTTCTTGTAATTTTTGTTTATTACTTTGGGTCCTACACTCTTGAAGCTTCAGAAACAAGGTTGCTCTATCTTCCATGTGACAGTCCTTCAGTTTTTTGAGGGTGGTTATCATACCATCTCTAAGCCTTCTTTTCTGCAAGTTTTTTGTTGTTGTTTAGTCGTTAAGTCGTGTCCGACTCTTCGTGACCCCATGGACCAAAGCATGCCAGGCCCTCCTGTCTTCCACTGAGTTTGGTCAAATTCATGTTGGTAGCTTCGATGACACTGTCCAACCATCTCGTCCTCTGTCGTCCCCTTCTCCTCTTGCCTTCACACTTTCCCAACATCAGGGTCTTTCCAGGGAGTCTTCTCTTCTCATGAGATGGCCAAAGTATTGGAGCCTCAGCTTCAGGATCTGTCCTTCCAGTGAGCACTCAGGGTTGATTTCCTTCAGAATGGATAGGTTTGTTCTCTTTGCAGTCCAGGGAACTCTCAAGAGTCTCCTCCAGCACCACAATTTAAACATACCAAAACTCCTTTAACCAGGCTTGGTTTCCAGAACTTTTACCACTTTGGTTGCCCTCTCTGGACATGCTCAAATTGTTGATATCCTTCTCAAAAGGTTATATCCAGAAATGATATTGCTTAACTTTGCCTAGTACTTAGCCTCCTGCTGCTCTTCTGTATGGACAAAGTCATTATCATTTATTCACAGGTTTTACAAGCTGGCTTGCTGTGTCAGAGGCAGGCAAGTTGTGATCCTCAGTATGATATCATGTGGCCTTTTGCCTCATTTCAAAAGCCCTCTGCAAGCCATCAGTTCAGGCATCTGAAAGACTGATCTTTTCCTTCCCCAGAAGCCTCTGGGGAGTGAGTGAGAAAAAGACTGAGAAAGATATGGCAGAGAGAGTCTGAGAGAGAGAGAGAGAGACTGACTGACTAGGCAGCTCTCCTTTGTGATGCTCTGGCCCTGTCTACCTCCGGCTTTAGACTCACCTACTATCTACATGTGTCTCCTGACAGGTAACTCTTCCCCCCCCCGCCTCCATTTAGCTCTAAATGGGGAAAAATCCACTCTGTACTATGCCATGGCCCCAGCAAAAATTTATTTTCCAGGCCCACCATTTGCTTTTCCAAGGAAACTTCCATTGGTGTCGATGGAGACGTGCCTTGAAGTACAAATAGCAGTTTTGGTGAATGCGGCAGGAAGAAACCTAGTGTCCCTCTAGCTGTTATTTATAGAACACAAAACATAATATTAAGTCAGTTCAAATGGCTAGTGTTGCACCTGATTGGTGCAAAACACCTGTTTTGTTTACTTGTTATGTGCCATTAAGTAGGTTCTGACTTATGGCCAACCCAGTATGATTTTTTTAGGTGTGTGGATATGTTCAAAGGGTGGTTTACCATTTCCTTCCTCCAGCAAGTTTCCAAACCCAAGTGGGACATTTAAATCCCACTCTCCACCTACTCCACCACACTAGCTCTCATTTTATCTACAATATCCCTGAAATTAGATCAACAGCCTCTTCGTATGACTGAGGAGGCAGGTTTCTCTCTGCTTTGCATACTTCTGCAAAGCAAGGATGTAGAAAAAAATATCAATCAAATGTTTCAGGAGGAAAGAAAAATAAACCATCATGGCTCTTCCCTGCCTCTGAGGTCTTAAAAAGAGAAAGAACATGCTAGTAGTGATGAAACTATTCCATAATTTAGCTTCCTGGTGTGTCATAGTCACTAAGAAAGAGACTGAGACTAGCAGACGGTGTTTCCTCTTGCAAAAGTGGCTAGAAACATGGAGGTGGTGAGAACACGGAGACTCAGGTGCAGGTAAAAGTTGAAGCAAGGGCTTGCAACATTCTTTTGAATGTAATGTTTTGACTCAGAGCATCAGAACTTCTAAGGTCAGTTCTGCAATAAGATGTACGGAGTGTGTGGAATATTCTGTACAAAAGCAATCCCTCCCTCCCTCTCTTTCTCTTTTTAGCAAAAGCTATTAACACAAAGAAACTGTGACATTACATTCACGTCTCAGTTTTTACGATTAACAAAAGCTAAGACAAATAAACTGGTTCAGGCTGCAAGAATATAAAGGTCCTTTTGTGTCACATATTGTTGGGAGGTTATTTATGGTTTTTCTGCTCTGGTAGGCCAGATGCCAAATACCCTTTATTGCATTTTTTTAATTAAAAAAAAAAAAGCCCAACCGCAAATAAGGAAATACTATATATAGTTTTTAATGCTGCAATCCTGACATCACCAAAATAATCCTGTTGACTACTGCAGTGCAAACTAATTTCAACTTCATTTTAAATTTCATGTGCTCAAACATGTGAGATACAGCATTTCCGAGGCAATAGTAACAGTGGAGTTAGTCACACTTATTTACCATAGTTATTTTAATATAACACTAGCCTGTTATTTCCTTGATCCCCTCAATCCCTTTACAAATTGACATTATATTGGCCACTCTCCTATTCATTGGTACAAAGACTGATGTTAGGGACATATTACATATTTTAGTTAGAAGATGAGCAATCTTACCTTTGAATTATTTCAGAATTGAGTTGGATATAATCTGAAACAAGTGATATTTAACCCCCAGTTGGTCAACAAGGGGTCAAGATCCCCTTTCAACCACTATGTGCTTCAGTTACTGATTTCTTTCCTAACAGTGTTAATTCAGGAATAGTTTTGGAAGAGGTAGCTGTGTTAGCCTCTGTTAGCATATCAGGTCAAAATAAAATTAAAATTAAAGAAGACAAAAAGCTTCAAAGCTAATCAGAGATGCTTTACTCATTACCATGTTGTTTTTCCTGTCATATATAGCCTGGGGTAATTTAGCCACCTACCATTATTGTTGTTTAGAGAACAAAGCCTCCTAGAAATGAACTGAATATCAAACAGGTGTCTTAAAAGTCATTGCCAGGTCTCTTTATTTTTGGCCATGTATAATAACTATCATGTTGTTTCTGCTGTTACCTATAGCCAAGGGTTCCTTTACCCACTAACCACTGTCACTTCAATGAAAAAGATCTGAAAATCAAACAGAAGCCATTACCAGGTGTGAAATACCACACCGATTCACACAATTTGCAGCTGCTAACCAACCTCTGTCTCTATTTTGTGGCCATGTATAAACATTTGCCATGTAATCTTACTCTTATGTCTGAGGAAGTGGTCTTGATCCATGAAAGCTCACATTACAATGTAACAGTTAGTCTTCAAGATGCCACAACCTTTTAATATTCTTTAATTTTAAATTTGTTTTTGGCTTGATAATTCAGGAAGAGGTATCTGCTCTGTATGTTCTACTGTAAAGACTAGTGTAAAGGATTCACTCAGGTTTTCTGTAATTGCCTATTCCCACTTCAGTATTCTTTTAACTCCACTGTCATTTAACTTCTTGAATCTTCCCCTCAACTTTATTTTAGTCAACTTCATCATTTAGAGAAGTGTTCCCTTTTGAAGTCAAATGTGACCACACTGGACTTCCTAGACAACTTTCTGCTGGACTATAAACCCAAAACAGTTGGGACTGTCGACATTTTGCCTTCCATAGGAAAGCAATAAAGAATATAGAAGCCATGGTCCAGGAGATGAAGAGATACAGAAGCTTTTATTTTAAATTTCTCCATGCTATTAAAAGCTCAAGAGAGTGGTTAATAAATATACAACAATGCTGCAGATTATAAATCAGTGTAGGTTAATGCACATCAGTCATAATAGTATATCTTGGATATCCTGAAAATCTATGATTCCCTTGATGTGACAATCCATCTACTGCTATGTATCACAACTATTCCTTGGATAATTCCTATAGCCAATTCATCATTTGGTAGCTGTGCTTTTGGTGACAAGATTCTCTATTCCTAACGAGCCTGGTCTAGACAATGATATAGGCTGGTCAAGCAAATGCACAGTCCACTTCTATGCCCAAACTGAAAGCCTTACCAGCAGAGTACAGTCTTGGGGAGGCAGAATAATAGTATAAAAAGTACAAAAGCACCTTGTGGGGTAGTGATCAAACTGCAGTACCGCGCTCAAGATTCCGCTCATGATCCTGGCAGGCTCAGGTAGCTGGCTTGAGGTTGACTTCCATCCTTCCAAGGTTGGTAAATTGAGTATTCAGCTTGCCGGGGGGGGGGGGGGGATGTGTAGCCTGCATAATTATACTGTAAACTGCACAAAGAGTGCTTTAAGTGTTATGGGGTAAAATATAAGAAGCACACTTTCCTTTTGCTTTGCTTTGTTACCAATCTAGTAGAACCAGTCATAGAACCTGCTTTCTTGGTATAGCCCTCAAGAGCTCAGGGTCATGACAAAACAGCAGAGTATAGCTTTGTGGAGGCATAGTAATAGGATAAAGGTATAAAAAGGATAAAAGCAATTAAGAGCATGCAAGAATATGAGTACTAAAAAGTAACAGATATTTTACATCAGTACCTGCAAATCATATCTCTTCCCTTGGGCTTCTGAAAGCTTCCCCAGGTAATAATGTCTTCTTTGGAGATGTAATTTTTTTTAAAAAGGGAATGTTTTGAAGCTCTGGAAAAAAGGTAATCTTTCATTAAACTTTAATCAAAAAAAGATGGTGAAGAAGTAACTTTACTCCCAAAGAGCCAGTGTGCCAAAGAAGGACAAGGATGTCATCAGCACTCAGACTGACACTGTCAGCTTGGGCAGCAGCTGTGCTACAGCTTTTGTAGTTGGGAGAAACATTTATGAAGAGCAGCAGACATTGCCTTCCATATCCATAAAGCAAAAAGCAAAGTGTGCTGCTTATATATTGTTTAAATCTCTCCCTGGGCAGTTTACAATTCAATTATGCAGGCTACACATCCCACGCTGCCCCACCCACCCTCCGTGAGCTGGGTACTCAATTTACCAACCTTGGAAAGATGGAAGGCTGAGTCAACCTCAAGCCAGCTACCTGAGCCTGGGATCGAACTCAGGTCATGAGCAGAGTCTTGATTGCAGTACTGCACTTGAACCACTGTGCCATGAGGCTCTTATTGTACCATGCAGCTCCATCATATTCATGGAAGGGTTTATCCCTAACCTTCATTCCCAGGAAATCTCTCCTGTCCAAAGCAGCATTGTGCTTGCTGGGAAATCCCCTTCAAGTACATACACATCTGACGTGTGGGAGAAGGAAACTGAGGGGACTCAGGTGGGCACTATTTCACAAGCATGTGACACTGAAATCAACCCTGCCCCTCCAGCAACACTTGCCCTGCCAGTTTCTGGAAATAGTAGTGATGACAAGTTAGCATTCCCTCTTAGGAACATGCAGTCAAAAACTGGAGCTCCCAAGAACTCAATAATCTGGAATCATTTTTAACAGTGTACAACAGGCTGAGTACATGCACTGCAAGAAGGTGTTCAAACGTGGGCAGGACGTGGGCCACCTCTCCAATCGTAGCATGCTCAGCCACCTGAAGATTCAGCACCGGGCACTGCTGCTGGCAAATGAAGTGGGTACTGTGGGGGGCAAGTGCCTTCCCTATTGTGAAAGGTAAGAGTCATCAGAGGGCAGAGGTTGAACCACCAGTTTAAGGAAGCCAAGGAGGTAGATGGGCAAATAGCAAGAGGTGGAAGACAGCAAATCTGAGACACACCTCTCAAGATCATGTTCCAGGCAACCCTAGAGGTGCTTGGAGAGGTGCAGGAAAAGGCCTTCTTCAAATGTAAAAATGCAGAATTATTTGTCACCTAGGAGAAATGATAGCCCTAGATGACCAGGCATTGCTGGGCTTCCCTGAAGTCTCCTTTAAATAAGAGAGAATGGAAAAGTCTGCCCGCAGTACTAGGTATGTCATGCTTCCGTCTGCTGCCTCCTCCTTCTGCCTCTTTCATTCTTCCAACTGCTACTCTAAGATTGTGCTCATTCAGCTATGCTGTGCCCCATGTTGTTGGCACAGCTCCCACCCACCACAGGCTATCCACTGCTCCAATGTGCCTGCCAGTCCTGCCCAGGGTATTTGTTCTCTAATTCCCTAATGCTGCTGGCATTTCCTGCTAGCATTCCCACTGTTCAGGAGTCAATCAGTATGCCCGTGACAGTCAGTTCCTAATACCTAGGCACTGGTGGCTGTTGGTGTGCTCTCGCTCTCTTTGGCACAATCACTTGGAAGGTGTAAGAGGACACAGGGAATCCTTTAAAAGTGTTTTGTCTGCATTTTTTTTAATAAAAAGGATAAGAATGACAACATAATACCATGTTTCCCTGAAAATAAGACAGGGTCTTATATTATTTTTGCTCCAAAAAACGCAGTAGGGCTTATTTTCAGGGGATGCTTTATTTTACAGTCATGTCATCTTCTGGTGGCTGCACAAGGGTGGAGGGCGGGGTTTCACTTAACTAGGGCTTATTTTTGGGGTAGGGCTTATATTACGAGCATCCTGAAAAATCATACTAGGGCTTATTTTCAGGTTAGGTCTTATTTTCGGGGAAACAGGGTATTCATATTGACTATAATAGAGTTCCGGATATCTAGAAATTCCAAATTTTTAAAATTCCAAATTCCAAATCTGAAGGGCTGTAATTGTGAATTCTGAATCCGAACTCCAAATCTGAATTTTAGTGCTAGTGCACATCCCTACTGTTTAGTAGTGGAAAGGTGGGATAAACGTTTTATGTGATAAAATGTAACAACTACCAAAATTAAAAATGTTCATTGAGTGACTTTTGTCATGTTTTCTGATCACATCAGAATGTTTATGTTTTGCATAGTTGATTGATTGATTGATTGATTGATTGAATGAATGAATGAATGAATGAATGAATGAATGAATGAATGAATGAATGAATGAATTTTTACCCTGCCCACTAGGGCACTATTCTGGGCGGCTTACAATAAAAGCATCAACAACATAAACTAAGATTCAATAATCAAAAACAATTAAGATATTAAACAAAAGAGCAGACAGAACCCCAACTTAAATTATAGAAATGTGTTTTGTTCACAGGAAAGTTTGTGAGTACAGAAACAAGAGAATGCCATAATGCTCAAACATATAGGTTTTTTTAAACCAAGTTTATATTAACTTGAATATTTATTCTGAATAAAGCACAGCCCTCCTTTCTTGCTTTTTGCAACAACAACAAAAGGTTATCAATACACATATTGTGTCTTAAAAATACTGCTGTTATTTCTGATTCAGAATAGTAAAAACCTTGTTTTTCAGTCCCAAAACTAGGAAACCAACATAAGCCCTGAAGGAAAACAGCTGTTTTCATTTATTTCCAGTAAGACCCAATGTTAATGGTCCCATGGGACAATTTTTTTAAAATCTCATAACAAAATAGTATTTGTGGAAGGAAATGCTCCCCCCCCCCAGCCCAGTGAAGAGCCATTCCCTGTGCTGGCACCCTAAAGCAGCAAGAGCATGTCATTTTGTTTGTCCTTCCAACCAATATCCCACATGTAGTGCAGCATCTACTGGTTTTCTTTTTTAGGTGCCCTAGTGCAGAAGTAGCTCCGGGGCAGAGAGGGGATACAGGTATTTTTCTATTGAATGGTGCCAGTGTATGTTGTGTTAACTTTGGTTAGCAGACCTTCTGCCAATCCTAGGCCGGTAAAAAAAACCTGCCATGTTTTGTCCAGTGTTGCCACTACACTTAAACCAAGCTGGACTTTGTAAGGAAGGTGTGCCTCTTTATTGGTTTTATGTATAATGTGGTGAACACAATGCTTTCTATGAGGAGCAGTTCAAAGGATTCTAACACAGTTTCTTTGTTTGTATCCTCCTAGGCACTTCCAGGTAATGTTTTTGGGAAGCTGCTTGTGGATTTCTGTACCAGGTTCTTCAGTCCCCATCTCTCAGTGTCTTTGCTTTGTCTTAAATGAATAGGATTGAGTAAGTATGGATGTGCTTTCTTCCCTTTTCTAGGTCTTCTGCCCCTCGAATGGCCATCCTTTCCATGTATACTTGGAGATATTCCCAGAGGCTTATGTTTGAGGAATGCTCTGAGAAATGTAAAGAATGCTCTGAAAGAACATTGTGTTCCGATTCTGAGCAGCTTTCAGCAGGTAGCACAGTTATCTTCATTTTCAGATGTACAGAGATCACTCTTGGAGTCATTCTGAAAAATTCATTCCAGAATGGTCTCAGAACAATGCTTTCTCTAACTAGAAAACTCTGAAAAGGGTCACCTCGAGTCAGAATTGACTCGATGGCACATAATTATTATTATTAACATTATACTGAGAGGGACAAAAATATATAAGGAAAAAACGTGAAGCTGACTGGATAGCTCAGTGAGATGGAATATGAGAGCCAGGGGTCAGGAGTTTGATTCCCCAGTGTGTCACCCAGAAAAACAGCTAGCCTACGTGGCCTTGGGCAAGCTATGTGGTCCCAGAATACCTCCAGAAGAAGGCACTGGTAAATCTGTGTGATTTATACCTAGAATACTGAAAAAGGACTGTAATAAGTTTGGAATTTACTTGATGGCACACAATTTTCTATTATTGTTATGAGAAAATGCAACGGATCTGTTGTGACAATTTTAGTCCAGTTATGTTTTTGTTTGTTAATAGAAATTAAAAAAAGAAAATAAACTGATTTTCAGCCACCAGGCTAGGTGGCTGAAAATCAGTGACAGTGCTTACAACTCCTCAGGTGACAATGCTGTGAACAGCTTCTTGTTCTGTGTGACTTCTGCAACAAAACATGACTTCTGAGATGTGAAGTGTAAAATGTGATATTCTGAGATATCCAGCAGTGTTTTTCTCTTAAATCCCTTTCAACGGTGCTATTTGCCTCAGGGGACAAAATATACAGGTACACCATGTCACATCTAGTTGGGGCATAAAATATACAAACATGCTGAACAAAGGCTGCTGCCAAGTATGATGGCTAACATCTGCTCCTTTTTTTTTCTTTTAGCCTGGGCGAAACCATTCAAGTTCCACATAAAGGCAGCTCTCCTGTTCCCTGTAAAGCTACTGTATAGTCAGTCAAGACTGACATCCAACCTGCTAATTTCTATAACCACTCAGCTTTAAATATATTGATTGAATACAGTGCTCTGTGCCAGACTCTTGAGCTAGGTGCAAAGTGGATTTTCTGTTACCTGTGGTCTGAGCCTAAGAAAACATGATCTGAATTGGTCTCCCCTCTGAATTCTCATTTGCAAGGGACTTGGGAGCCTGAATCCAAAAATAAATAAATAAATAAAAATTAGAGGCTAGGAAAGTAAGATGAGTTTCTCAAATGTCTTGTTTCCTGAAGACCCTGTAGTTCTGTGATTTGCAATTAGCCCCATGTCATAGAAGAGAGAAAGTTAACTTTTCCTCTGATCTGCCCCTTTTCTACATAAAGTGATACTGGAATCCCCAGATTTTTATCTTAATTTTGTGTCTCCTGAAAAATTAAATTATTCTCAATTGTTTTGCTCTCTGATCCAGCCATTGTCAATTTATTTTTTGTTTTTTGCCTAGGCCTTTTTAGGAGCTTTTCTCAGGTTCCAGGCCCCTGTCAAACAAGGACAGAATGCAAACAGGTATTTTTCAAGAACTTCTCATATTTTTCAGTCTGTGGCCCCGTCCAAATGAGCCAGGCCTCCCCCATGGGGCCATATGGCCTGCATGGAGAATGGCTGTTAGTGCTTAACATTAGATGTACTTATGGATAACAGGTTTCAAATAGATTCTACCACCTCCTAAGTTGTAACATAAATGCAGACCTTGAAATCAAAGAGATGTTTGACTACCAGAATTAAGTATTATAAGCAAGGTTTCTGCTCTGGTTTAAGACCAATACAAAACATAGAAAACAGATAACTAGAGGTCTACAGTTCATATGTAACACTGTTATGTCTCTTGCTTGTTAAATAAATATTTTATTAAGTTACAGTAGGTGCTTGCCTTTGGGTATTAAAAACAACTGGTACATAGAGATTGTCTGAAAGCTTGTCTTGTTTTAGAGACAGGGCTAGCTCAAGATGCTTTGTGGCTTGAAGCAAAAGACAAGATGGAGACCCTCCCCCACTTCCATAAACAGAAGCAGACTAAACTGCTGCCTGAATCTTGCTGAAATTTCTGAGAGTTTTCACACACAGTGAATCAAGCTTGAATATAGAAAAAAACTCAGAGAGATCATGAATAGATTCTTCTTTGGTATACATATATGAACTTGTTATCAAGTTCATATATGTAGTGCCAGCAGTTGAAATTTGTTTAAAACTTTAAGAACATTTACTGTATAACATGTTGAAAAATAAACTATCAGTATCCGAACATTTTGCATGGTCTAGATTTGTCCTTGATGGACTTATAATTAGAGATGGGGGTATTCGTATACAAATACGAATATCCCCGCACAGGTGGCAATAACGAGGGTCCAGCCCCATGGGGCCGGACGATCCACTCACCGATCTGCCGCTGCGGATTCTTCCAATGGCTTCGCAGATTGTGATCAGCTAGCCACTCCTGGAAGGAGGCAGGAGGACAAACCTCACTGCAAGGTTGAAGAGTGGCTGGCAGATCGCGATCTGCAGAGCCATTGGAAGAATCGCGGCATCCACAGCAGTGGCGGACCGGTGAGTGGATCTTCCAGCCCCATGGGGCTGGACCCTCGTTATCGCCACCTGTGCGGGGATATTCATATTTGTGTACAAATACGAATACCCCCATCTCTAATTATGGTTTCATAATACCTTCCTTAATAACATACTAATAGCAGACAGCATAACTGCAAAACACCACTTCTCAAGCATACTAACAGGAACTCATGCTAACAGACAAACAGAACAAGCAGAATAAGCCTCATCCTGACTGTCACGTCTTCTTCCATCTGGCAGTAAACTCCTTCAAACACCCATTGGCTAGCACAAGACAGAATCTGATCGGTTACAATGTTTGACTATGTAAATAACACATCTCAATCATTCTTAAAGGATGCACATATATACATGCTGGGTTGCACAGTTATATATTCAAACAAATTTTACTTCAGGATACAACAGTGTCTTCCAGTGCAGTAAGGAAGCCAGTGCAGGAGAAACTGAAGGACAGGCTTTCTGGCCCCACTCAGGTCTGTTGTCTAAGTGGAAAACAACTGGTATTCTGTTCTTCTGGCTGCCAGCATCCAGCAGTATCCTCCACTTGCCCAATTCTGCCATGAGCTATGCATTGGACCACCCCTTCTGCCCTCATTTCTATTACCATGCACTGTGGAGAAGGAGTCTGTGAAAAAAATAATCTATATTTATGAGGGCGCTTCATCAGAGAAAAGGCTTTTCTCCCATGTGTACAGGCCACTGGAGGCAGTGCCCAAGCGAGTAGCTAACACACTCCTCCCCCTCACATGTTTAGTAAATACAAATCTATCATGCCTGAACAGGGCTTTTATTTTAAACATTTCTGTTTAAAATCCCAGGATGGTTTACAACAGTTATAAAACATTATAAAATCAAGACACATGAATCACTAAAAAAACAGCAGTCCTCACTTGTTAATCCAGTTCTCCTGTTGGACCCAATTCAGTTTACAGCAGGATCATGAGGAGTAGGATTGCTGGCTCAGCAACTCCCCATTTCCTGAGATTTTAGGACCATATCTTGAGATAGTGGCTCTCACAATACCACAGAGGTGGGTCAAATTGCAAAACACGGTTTGTTTGCGAGACGGGCAACTGAACCTCTGTGGTGATATTAACTGTCAACGCCAGCTGCAGCTCTACAGCATGCAAGGTAATGAGAAAGACAAGAGTGCTTTTGAGCATGTCTGAATGGCAGGTCTGAGCATGTCTGAATGGCAGGTCTATGAGATTGGCAGCATCTCATTTTCTGATATTTCAGGTCGAAACCTTGAAGCATGGAGAAGAAACCTCAAAACTTCAGTCTTGGGCCCAGAACGTTAAACTTAACAAACCTATGACAGGAATGGAGGAGTCTGACTCTTTTAGTGAGATGACTTCTGTAAGGTCTTATCTCCCAGCATAATGAGAAAAAGATCTTACCTAAATTAAAGCTGTGAAGAGTAATTGTCATGCAGCACGGTAGCTGGAAAAATCATAAAATATTTTGTTTAGATTTAAGAACAAGTTGTAAAATACATTAATATAAATTGACAAGAAAAGTATTGCTTAGACACAATTAATTACAAATAACTACTTTCTTGTAACTAATTCTTTTTTTCTATCACAAAGGCATAATTAAGTTATACTGCAGCTGTAACATAATCAGGGAAGATGTCATTCCTTTTCAAGTTACTTGTATAATTACAAAGGTCAGGGTTGACGAAACAGCGAAGAAAAGCTATTACCTGGTTTTAGCGTTGGCTTGTGCTGTGCTTTATATACTATTGTGTATGTGTTTGGGTGACAAACAGATGGACGAGAGCGTGTGTTATGTGCCACAGGCCTGTGGCAGTTAGCATTCCATTTCTTTTAAAGTACCAGTAACTATTCTAATTATTTCTGAGAAATAGGATAGTAAAGAGTTATATTTCTTTTTTAAAAATCACCATTATAATGGTAATTAATTACTGAGGTGACAAGGCTCTTGCACTATAATTAACTAATTATTTTACAAAAGTACTTTTGGAAGCCCAGGGGATGTTGCTTCCACTTTCTGTGGGAAATTCTGAGCCTGTATGAAAAGAGGAAAAGTTATTGTGTCTACTTAAGAGCTCAGCTCCGGAATGACATAAAGATCTACTCCAATTTCCCAACCCTATAAAGTGGGGCACATTTTCTATTAAGGATGCCAACTGGAAAAAAAGAACGGAACTCCTCTACCTTTTATAGTTGTGCAGAAGAGGAAATTCCAGCAGGTGCAGCTTCAAGTGACACATATTAAAATTCCCTCTTGCAGCCAGCTATTACAAGCACATCATCCCAGTCCCCATTTTCATAAGAAAACCTTACCTTCTGTGCTTTCAACTTTTCCCCTCTGTTCCTCTCTCTATTAGAGAGATGCACTTTCACATGAGTAGAGGTTAGTTCATATGGGCAAATGGGCTATCACTTGCCCACTCCAACAAGCCCACTTTTTCCCTCCATTCCAATGTGAACACTTGCCTGCCTGGCTCTGGGCGTGTGTGGAAAAATAATGTGCCTCTTTTGTGTAAATGCCTGTGTGGGCATGTGGGCATGAATACCTAGCTTTGCCCCTTGTCCTGCCAGTCACCCCTGCCTTTGCCGTCCATCGGCTGCCTTCTGTCACACAAACCACCGTGGGCACCAGGCACTGCTGCTTAAGGCTTCCCTTTGTTTCATTCCCTGCTCTCTTTCTTTTGCTCTCTGTCTTGACTTCCCTGCTCTTCCTGAATTGCTTTGCCCTGTTGGAGACAGAATGATCTTTGGGTCTGTTTATCCACAATACTGAATTTAGTTATGGATTTTTCTTGAACATAATGCAGTTAGAACAGTTAGGAAGCTTGGAATGCTTTAAACGTGGTTAGCTCGAGAAAGCTTCCTTGGGAAGAGGCAGTGTTGGGCCTGATAATACAGGGAATGATTCATATTCTTATGGCTTTTATTAATTGCTTCATTTTGTGTCCTTATTACAATGATTTCTTTGTTCACATTGTTACAGTATTATTTTTCACTGTTCATTTATGCTACTGCTGGATCATACTTTATGGCCTGGATAGATTTCCCCTTATGTTCTTTTTGTGTATTCAGTTAGGCTACACAGTAGGCTGTCCAGTGTTTGTTGGTTTGTTGGTTTACAAAAACAAAGCATTCTCTATCGTTCTTGTATTTATTTAGTCATTTCTGTTATAGTCTCCAGTCTGTACCTCTTGTCTTTTGTTGAGCTTTAAACACAGGAGTGCAGACCCAAATGCTGATTAATACCATTAAGACAAGGAGATTAAGGCTGCAATCCAGTACACCCATCAGCTGGGAGTTGGTGCCTTTGAAAGCTGTAAGTTCCATTGAACTGAATGGAGTTGATAGGATTGCAATATTAAAACACACACACAACAATGACATCATCATCAACAACAACACAAAGCAGAGTAGAGCCATGTATCTAACTACTATGCTGGATAACCAAGGTAAATGAAAAGTTCTTCATCTGCAAATGGGGTAAAAATCCTTGAAAACAAAGCTGCTTGAGAATTAAAACATAAACAGCAGTTCTTTAAACTGTGCTCAGAAATGGAATAGCACATTGGAGAGATGTGTTCTTGTCATCTAGATGCAGTTAGCAATGCTGCAGGTCCCGTTTGTCCTAACTGACATTTCTGAGAAAACTTCTAGAGGATATTCCATGTATAACCCATCACCATAAACTGAAAGTTACCATAGAATTAGAGAATTGTAGAAATGGACAGCACCCTAAGGGGCATCACGTTGAAACCAGAGCAAGCGGAATTGTGGCCAGACTATGACTCTCCAGGAGAGCAAGGGTTACGTGGGTTAAAAAAAAATAAATTAGTCAGTGCATTTGTCAAAGCAGAGCAGAGCAGTGCAAAGCAAAACAAAGCCATCTTCACAAAATGCCCTCTTCTTTACTGTTGCGTTCCTGCTGTCTTGGCAATACACAAATGGCTACCCTTTATACAGTATATTAGTGATTCTAGATAGTGATACAGGAAACCAGTGTGGACTCTGTATCAGTCCACACAATTCATGTGCAGCCCATCTCCATCAGCAGATGGGATGTTGAATGCTGTGCCCTCTGCAGCTTGCGAACAATTTTCAAGGGCAGTCCCATGGAAACTGCTTTATCACAGTTGAGAGCTTATACAGTGTACAACTGTTCAAAATAAGAAAACAATATCTCCTAAGTATGTCTGAGAAAATTCCAAATTAGGAGATACAGTTAATCACCTGACCCATTTTATTACACTGGGCTAGCTTTTTTTCTTAGTAGCAGCCAACAGTGATGTAGTAGAGACAGCATGTTGTGAAATACAGCTCTGGGACTTCTTTTTTCAGAGCAGAAGCAGTAAAATAATCTGCCGGAGGACCAAGATAACTGACACTCCTGACTCTCACAAATGAATGAGATGATGATGAGGCTTTCAAATGCAATTTCTTTTTCTAAAAGATTACCATATAGGAATCAAGAAGATAATTAAGCAGAAACTGATTACTTTGTTGTTGTTGTTCTATCATGGGATTCCTACTTTTTTTTAGCAGTTTAAACAGTAGCATTTCTTTGCCATATTATTTGCATTTCTAATTAAAAGGTAACAATCTAAATGGTTAAATTATTTTAGAATTTGAATTTATGCTGCCAGAAGTAAGTGCTAGTAAGATTAGTGGAGCTTAGTCCCAAGTAAGGGTGTGACTACACAGTGGGAAAAATGTGAAGAGATCTGCTGTGAATTCATACCTGAAAAATTGGGTTTCCCCTTGTGAATTCACTTTAGCCAACCACACAGGAGTCAGCAGAGAGAGAAGAGGAAATTGGCAATCAGCCTTTGTTTGCAGCCTGTTAAGGCAGCTCTGCTGTAGCCCTACAAGCCCTGCTTGTAGCTCTGCAAGAGGCATGGCTTCAGTAGAGCTACCTTAACATGCTTCAGACAAGGACTGCCTGTTAATTTCCTCCTTTCTGACTCCTATCTAGTTGGCTGAAACAAATGGTCTTCCACCAGCTGGTCTTGTACACAAGGGCTGATTTTAAACTTCTTGCTCTCTCTCCCTTCCTCTCCCTCCGTTCCTTCCTCCTCCTCTCTTATTATTTATTATTTTAATGTTAAACCTCCACTAAACTTGCAAAGTTCATTGATTTTCAAAAGAACTCCACAACAAAAGCAACTCACTCTGAAACCCCAAGCACAAATCTAATCTGCTGTGGGTCTCTCTTAGTGATCATCTAGCTAGCCCAGCCTAATCCAATGCCTTACTAAGAAACATTTAGAAAAAATAACATATATAAAGTTGGCAGAAAAGGGATGGGAAAAAGAAGGACAGCATTTAACTAAGGCAGGATTGCACCCCACTTATCCTAGAACAGAACTGTTGGATGGCTCAGTGGTTTAGGTATCTGGTTGTAGAGCCAGAAGTTGGGAGTTCAATTCCCCACTGTGCCTCCTCAACAGAATAATCCATAAGGTCTCTTTCAACTCTGCTGGGTTATTAATTGCTTTGCTTTCTTAGAGATTTCACATTCTTTCACATTCTTTACTTACTCGTGTATTAAATTTATGCCTCACCTTTTCCCTATAAGCAGTGCTCAAGGTAGATAAAAATATGAATAAAATACAGACTTGTGAATAAAATACCAAACCAAAACAACGGAAAAAGCCAATACAAAAGAAACAAAACAGCATCTGCTGGTTGTAACCTACTTCAGTGAATAACTTGGTTCAAAAGCCAAATCCCTGTGTGATTTGAAATGCCACTGCCTAGCAGCAGAGAAACAAGAAATGCAACTAGATTGTTCTTTCTTGGTGGACAGTTCCAGAGCGTGGGAGATAAAAGAGGCCACTTCTCATGTTCCTGCCAAGCATGCCTCCAATATTAGCGGGACAAAGAAAGGGGAATCTTCTCAACGACTTAGAACCCAGGCTGTCTCATACAGAAGAATTTGTTCTTTCAAGTAATCTGGCCCTAAGACACATAGGCGTTTATAAGCCATAATTAGCACCTTGAATTGTGACTGGAAATTGGCTAATAGTCAGTGAAGGTGTTCTAAGAAATGAGTCATTTACTTTCTCTTTCGAGGCAAACAGGATCAATGATCTGGCTGAAGTATTCGGGACCAGATGATGCTTCTGAACATTTTAAAATTCAATGTTTTATTTTTATTGCTAGATCTAACTGCCATTTGTCTACAGTTCTGTTATTTGATCTTTAGGCATCCAGTTTTGGAAGACTACTCATTAAACTGTCAGGGATCCAGTATTCATTTGGCAAAAAGTCCATGTTTAAGGAATATAACCTAAAATCAGATGTTTGAAAAAGAAACTTTTTGCAAGTTGGCAGTACCAGGCTAATTTGCTTTTTACATTACAGCAGGAGGCCATGCTTTGTGAGCAAAGCCGAAATAGAACTAATTTGGATATCATGATCAAACGAGCTCTTGTGGCACAGTGGATGGACTGCAGTACTGCAGTCAGGACTCTGCTCAGGACATGAGTTTGATCCCAGTGGGCTCAGGTAGCCAGCTTAAAGTTGACTCAGCCGTGCATCCTTCCAGGGTTGGTAAATTGAGTACCAATGTGTAGCTTGCATGATTAAAAATTGTAAACTGCCCACAGAGTACTTTAAGCACTATGTGGCAGTATATAAGTGGCATACTTTGCTTTATTAATTTTGACTCGACATCCACTACAGTCAGAAACAGCGATACAAGTTGGGTTGTCATATTAGCAACCTCTCATACCCTTAGATTCAAGGCCAAAACCTGAGATCAGGGGGTGACCCCTTGTGATGTAGAGCAGGCAAAGACTGACTGTGGATATGGGTGCAAGGGGGGGGGCACAAGTTGCAAGTTGCTTCAAATGGCATGATGGGACCAAGTCTGCACACCCACTGTCTTTCTCCAGACTCCCCCTCTCCCTCACCTTAGTCCTTGCTTTTTGGCACAACACACATACAGTGATCTCAAGCAGCAGCTGTGCATGACTGGAAACAGATGTCCAGGCAATAACGCCACCTTGCATACAGAAATCAAGCTTTTTTTCCCATCAGCACTGCTTACCTTGAGAGTTGTTTCCCTGCCTGGAAACTCAGAGTTTCACTGGAATTTCAGCTAGTGCTTTGAGTCACTTGATAGAACAAAAGGACCAAACAGCCACTTCAAGGGGTTTTCAGTGACATTTTCATGCTAACATGTTGGGGCCGTGGGGCAATTAGCTCATTTTTGGTTGTACTATGGACCAGTTTACACTGGCATTTTTTAAACTGCACAGCAATGCCCGGTCCCTTTCAATGGCACACCACACCCTACCCCATCCATGATCATGATGCTGATTTAAAAAAAAATATCAGGGTTTTGTGTCCCCCCCCCCCCCCCTTTTATGACATACTTTTCGGTGATAGCAGTTTGGACATGCTGCTGACTTATGAGAATCCAAATTGAGTGGTATTATAACCCTTGCTGGTGGGACTGGCTTCAAGGTTGCAGATTGCATTTTACAACAATTTCTT
The DNA here is from genome assembly GCA_037013535.1 of Intellagama lesueurii. Taxonomy (NCBI): domain Eukaryota; kingdom Metazoa; phylum Chordata; class Lepidosauria; order Squamata; family Agamidae; genus Intellagama; species Intellagama lesueurii. The sequence continues at coordinate 27,266,992 of JBAJHW010000001.1, forward strand.
TCCACTTCACTTCAGAATTTGAACCAGACAAAGGTATGCAGGCAATCTGACGCCTATCAGGTGGACCTGATGGTGGTGATGGTGGGGAGAATGGAAAGGGAAGGGGAGGAGGATGAGAGGGGGTGGGCGAGAGGGCAAGAAAGCGAGGGAGTGAGGGGGGACGTCCAAGTGGCCAAAGGGGCAATTGAGTGGGCAGGGGGGAGCCAGCCAGCAAGGGGGTGACCAGAGGTGACCAAATACGAGATGCTTAAGTCTGTAAGAGCTGAGCAGGGCTGCTGAGGACAGAACATTTTGAAGATCACTCATTGATAGGGTCGCCATAAGTTGGAGGCGACTTTATGGCACATAATTACATACAGTATACGTCACTGTATTCAGCAACATATGACCTGAGAGTATATGTGTACAAATATATATAAATAGAGTTTAAACTCCGGTGTTTTCAATATCACAATATCAATTTTCAGCATCACTGTGCCAGTATATTTATACTGGCACAGTGATGCTAAAAAGGCCCCAATTTAAATGCTATTTATATGTAAATTTAGATCTAACTAATACATTTTATAGCCAGCCAGCCAGCTTAGTATGGGAAACCCAGCATGTTCTGCATTCACCCTTCTCACTTTTCCTGCCAAAGGAGAACTCCACTTTGGAAACATTGTTGTTGTTGTTGTTTAGTCGTTAAGTCGTGTCCGACTCTTCGTGACCCCATGGACCAGAGCACGCCAGGCCCTCCTGTCTTCCACTGCCTCCCGGAGTTGGGTCAAATTCATGTTGGTAGCTTCGATGACACTGTCCAGCCATCTCGTCCTCTGTCGTCCCCTTCTCCTCTTGCCTTCACACTTGGAAACATTAGCCCCTGACAAAGACCCAAAAAGGTGCAGGGTAAGCATTGATCACAGACGGATGACACATACATCATATTCTTACTGGAAAAGTAGTGAACCAGGATGTCCCCAACCCAGCCCAAATTGTGGAACTATACTAGACAAATGCCCCTCTAAGTCACACCCTTACACTCTCAGGTACTCCTGAAAACATGCCTGCATATGCTAGGATGCCACTTTCCGAGTATACTTCTTCAGCAAGCCAGGCTAAATCAGGACCATGCCTGATGTAGACAGGAATTTGCATGGCCTTACATGAGCTGCTCCTACTTTGCTTAAAGTCATCACCATTTCCTGAGGCAGAACACAGAGGTGTGTTGTGGTGTTCTTCTGCCTGGTTAAAAAAAAACAAAGATCCATACATTCTAGGAATTGATACACTTCTTTTTCTTCCACAAGCCCAATCATGGTTTAATAATAATGACAATCTTAGAACTGCAGAGCTGGAAGGGACCCTGTGGATCATTGAGTCTAGACCCTGTCAAGGAGGCACAGTGGGGAACTGAACTCCCAACTTCTGACTTTGCAGACAGATACCTAAACCTCTGAGCTATCCACCTCCTGCCATCACAATATATCTGATGAATACACTTACCATTGAATTGAACGCTGTTTCAGAGATCCACCTGCCCCGACATATCCCACCCTCGCATGCTTCAGGCGAGCTGGCTGTCGTTTTTAAAAAGCATATTTGATGTGCAGCAGGTATTTCACATTAAATGTACTCCTGTAGCTTATAAAACAGAATCAGTTTTAAAAATACTGAAAAGCAGTTTTTTGGGATAATAGGAGGTGGAACAGTGAAGTGAGACTGGTTTCCAGTCAACCATTGCCATGAAGAGCCAGTGTCTCCTATAAACACACAATTTGGTTTCCTTGAGCATGATCCAAATTAGATGTCTGTGGGTTGGATCTAGACCGAATCACACTTAGAGCAGACCCACTGAAATCAATGGGACTCGAGTGTATCTTTACATCGTCCTTGTGGTCTAAAGGTTTTAGTCTTGACTGAGACATGAAGTTCATTGGGTAACTTTAGACCAGTTTATCTTTCTGTTTATCTATATCTACCTCACAGGATTGTTGTGGGATAAGAAGTAGAGATGGGGGTATTCGTATTCGTATATGAATACGAATATCCCCCCACAGGTGGAGATAACGAGCGTCCAGCCCCATGGGGCCGGACTGTCCACTCACAATTATGCCGCTGCTGCGAGTTGCATGCAGCCTTCCTATCGCTCCATTGCTTGCGATAGATTAGCCAGTCCTGGCAGAAGGCAGGATGACGAGCCTCTCTGCCAGGTCAGAGTGGCTAATCCATCGCAAGCAATGGAGTGATAGGAATGCTCTGTGCAGCTCACGACAGTGGTGTAATCGTGAGTGGACAGTCTGGCCCCATGGGGCTGGACCCTCATTATCTCCACCTGTGAGGGGATATTCATGTACGAATACCCCCATCTCTAATAAGAAGACTCATGTACTCTACCTTAAGTGCATAGGAGGAAATGCACGAACTCACAAATACTACTGAAGAAGAAGAAGAGGAAGATTTTTTAAAAATGGAAACTAATGAACATGCATCACGTACTACATCCAAAAAGTGATGTGGACATATTGTATTTACTGTGAAAAATTGGAGGCCGTGAATTATGGCAAATACAGCAGGTAGTAGAGGAGTAAAAAGGCGCCTAAATGATTATATTAGTACAAGTAGAAAAAAATTACTTAAGGCAGTGAAAATGGAGAATATTTTGAAAACAAAGGCTCAATATAAGAAACAACAATTTGAAAGTAAATTAAACAGATGGAAAAATAAATTACTACATGGACAACATCTGAGAAATATTGATGGAAGGCATGACAATAATTCAACATGGGCATGTTTAAAACTTGGGATCATTAAGAAATAAACCAAAGGCTTGATTTTTGTTGCACAAGAACAAGCATTCCAAACGAATGTGATGAAAGCTAAGATCCAAAGAATTAGTGCTAACAGCATATGTCAACTCTGCCAAGAAAAAGATTGAAACTGTGTCACATCTCATCTGTGAACATCCAAAGATTGCACAAACAGATTACAAAATTAGACATGATAGAGTGGCAAAATTAGTGCACTGGTCATTATGCAAAAAAATATAACCTGCCAGCCTCCAAAAACCCATGGGAACATCAGGTAAAGAAGGTGTCCGAAAATGACAAAGTCGAGATCTTGTGGGATTTCCAGATCCAGACTGATAGACACCTTGAATGTAACACATCAGACATAGTAGTAATAGAACGGAGAAATGTCTGGATCATTAACATTGCAGTTCCAGAGGATGCCAGAGTTGAAACTAAAGAACTGGAAAAATTAACAAAATATGTACAGAGATCTGGCAATCGAAACACCTTTCTTGTGGATGAAACACACTTCAGTGGCCCCCACTGTCATCCGGGCTTTGCGAACAATACCCCAGAATTTCACACCGTATTATATGCAGTTGCAGAGCTACCAAAAAAAAAAAAAAAAAAAAAACTAGGACTCACTTGTTCGTCTTTCTGGCAGTCCAGGGTATCCGCAAAGCTCTCCTCCAGCACCATATTTCAAAAGAATCATTTTTCCCCCGTTAGCTTTCTTTACTGTACAGTTTTCACACCCATACTTGGTGATTGGAAATACAAGAGTGTGGATAATTTTGGCCTTAGTCTTCAGTGACAAATCCTTGCACTTGATGATATTTTCTAATTAATTCATTGCTGTCTTTTCAACTCCCTGTCTCCTGATTTCTTGGCTGCAGTCTCCATTTGGATTGATCGTTGAAGGATGTACTAAAACTTATTTTACTATTTCAGTTTTTTTCATTGTCAGCGTTAAAGTTGTGTAGTTCTTCTGTAGTCATGATTTTTGTCTTTGGGTTCAACTGCAATCCTGCATCGACACTTTCTTCTTTCACTTTCACTAAAAATCATTTCAAGTCATTGCTGGTTTCTGCCAGTAAGATGGAGTCATCTGCATATCTTAAGGAGGTAAGAGGGAGGTAAGAGGGATGGCTTGTAGACAAAGGGCCTTTTCGGCAGCTGCCCCCAGACTATGGAACGCCATCCCGAGGGAGATTCGTCTGGCGCCGACGCTGATGACATTTCGGCACCAGGTCAAAACCTTCCTGTTCCAGAAGACTTTTAATTGAAGTAATATCAACTGTGGGTCCTGATGGCAATTTTTAGAGTATATATTTTAATTGTATTTTAATTGTTTTATCTTTTTTACTGTAGTTAAACTGTTGTAAGCCGCCCAGAGACCTTTGGGTAGTGTGGGTGGCATATAAGTTAAATCAAATAAATAAATAAACAAATTGTTGATGAGTCTTCCACTTTAATGTTTCCATTTTAAAACATTTTTTAATCTTACTTGGCTAAAAAAGACACAACATAAAAGAAAAAAGAGTTGGCAGTAGGTGGAAGAAAACAACATAACCCACCAGATTCTTAGTTACAAAGTTCAGCAGGCCATGGCAATGGATCTAAGCACAATGAATTCCTGCAACTTCCTCTCCCCTTCTCTCTGAGTGGAAGGAGGGGGAAGAGCGCTCTCTGTTAGAACGATAACCTGTCATAATGGAGAGGTCATTTGAGTTAACCTGCTATTCCAAAGTGCCAATGAATATATCAGCAGTGTTCTCTTTCTATACAGAATACTAGAAGAAACACTGCAAACTTTTGCAGCATGTGTACAAACCATGAGGCAATTACAAAGTACTGAAAAAAGCCATGCATATGAAAGTGAATAGACAAGATCCTAGGAATGGTGTAGTAGTCACAGTAACTAGGACGCAGGAGACCCTGGTCTGAATCTCTACTCAGCCATGGAAACTCAAGGGGGTGGAGGTGGCACTGGTAAAATGATTCCTTAAACGTCTCAGGGTGTGATCAGATGACAAGAAAGGATTATGTCTGATCACACCGGAAAGAGCTGCTTTGATGAGAACAGTCTTCCTTAAAGTGAATCTGATTTGTAGAGGAATAGCTCCACTACCCCTCCCCCCGCCCCCCAGGAGTAGCCTTGGGGCTGGATCAAAATAGTCTCACTTGGGCACAAAACATGGCTGGGCTGGTTCGTGATCTCACATCCATCGCATGGTTGCTGCGAAATAGTTCACATCAAACCATGTGGCCCAAAATGTGAGCTATTTCTCAATCTGATCACACCCCCAGTTAACGAGAAAGCCCTGTTAGGGTTGCTATACATTGATTCCAACTTCACACCACATGGCCAGCAAGGTACAGTGGCAGAAGATACCATCACTTCGAAAGGAAGCATAATGGAAAAACAATCTACTGTGATTGTGGTCTCGTATCTTAAGATTTGTATTTTAATATTTTTAATAACACACACACACACCCCTTATTCTTCTGCATATTCAGCATGCTGTTAGCTTACCAAAAATTCTCTCTGACTTGTATTTTATTGGAAACATGTTCCAGGTCTCTCTGTCTCTCTCTTTTGTGGTGGTCTTTCACATACTCAGCCTTCAGCTAATTCCACTTTGAGGTCCTCCTGATGTGTTGGACTCCAACTCCCATCATCCACAAACAGCATAGCTAAATCTGGAGGGCACTAGGCAGGGAGTGATGTATTAAAACATCAGCCTCTCACTGCTCACTTCAAACACAGCTAGTGTGTGGCGGGAATAAAATATCTGTAGCTATGTGTTGAGTGACATTTTTATACTAAACGCTGGACTACTGTTAGGAACTCTGCCAGTTCCCATTCATAGGTTCCCAGAAGGTAATAAAAGTGCTTATTATATCAGTCCACAGGTTTCTGACTTTACCCTTTGCACTATTAGATTACATTTCATCTATGCCCTCTCCCTGGCCCCATCCAAAGGGACTAGGGCTGTTCTATACCTTCAGCAGTCCCTAGTAAATCTTTCCTTGGACTGGACTGCTTAAGTTTGCAGAGGCAATGCTGCTGGTCCCTGGAGTCTTCCTATCTGAAAAAGCACTGTACTCAATCAGTACCATACATAACAGTCTAGAAACAAAAAAAACCCCACTGTAACCCCAACTGGAGTAAAAAGGGAAAAATATAAGCTTGCCATAGAAGATTTATTTTCAAAAAGTAGTATAGATGTGCGCTGTTTTATAGTTATTTCTATAAACATGTATTTTATGGGCATGTTCGTTCTTCAACTTTTTGAAGGGTGTTAGGAAAAATAATAGCCTCCTGTGGATATTTTGTCTTTAGTCTAAAATGTGAATTTATCCTCAGAGTCACTGGTTTCAAAAGGACTGACTTACAGCTTTTCCCCTACCAATGCCTTCTGGATATGGACCACAACTCCTATGATCCCTTGCCAATGTACCATGATGGGGATCACGGGTTCTCCATTCCAAAAGAAAAGTGATATATGAAACAAACAAAGTGGATTGTAGTTCAGTACATCTGAAGGGCACCAGCCTGTGGAAGTGGTTCCTAGCTTTGGGTAACCCAGATGTTCTTGGAATAAACCTCCCAGAAGCCTTCACCACTAGCTGTGCTGGCCAGAATTTCTGGGAGTTGTAGTCCAAGAACATCTGAGGACCCAAGGTTGGGAACCACTGATCTAGACATTTGATGCTGTAACCTGAGAATCTGAAATGTTTCCCTCAGAAACGGTCTTGCAGCAATCACTTGACAAAGCACTTAGTTGCTTTGGAAGTGGAGCAGGAATAGAGGTCTCATGCTTGGCATCCAGACCAGAGCAACTGTTGACTCAGATCCTCAAAGGCTGAGAGGAGATATAAGAAAAAGGACTAGAGCATTTCCTTTCTTGAACTTCCTTTTGTTGAATGTTTCCTGCTTATGCTTGGTTCTTATCTGGAAAGAAAAAGAGGAAGATGGAAAGGGGGAAAAGAAATGTATTAGTTAGGGCCAGAACTTAGAAAAGTTATTTTCTTTGACCACACCAACATGGGGATTCTGGGAGCTGTAGTAAACAAACAAACAAACAGATAGAGGAAAGCCATGTTAGTCTATAGTCTGTTGAAGGAAAGTAAACCAAATCAATAACAAACAACAAACAAAAACAATTCACAAATTTTATGTTGCATGAGCTGACGTGGACTACAATCTGCTTGTTCAGATGCACGTAACCCATGAAATATCATACTAAAATAAATCTGTTATTCTTAGAGGTGCCACAGTATTTTGTTTCATTAACATAGCTACTGCTTTGAAAAGTCTTATGGCACCTTAGTAATCAACAAGTTTTATTTCATATAAACTTTTATAGACAGCAGACCACCCTTCGAAGCTCCAGTTTGTTGGTTATGTGCCTGTGTCAAGTCGCCTGTGACTCATGGCAAATGAGCAGTCTTCAAAAGGCCCTGTCCTCAACTCCCCTGCTCAGCTCTGTGTAACCTCAAGCATGTGGCTTCCTTTAAGAAGTCAGTCCATCTCATATTTGGTCTTTCTCTTTTCCTGCTGCCTTCTACTTTTCTCAACATTATTATCTTTTCCAGAGAATTCTACCTTGTCATGATGTGCCCAAAGTCTCAGTTTCATCATTATTGCCTCCAGAGATAGTTCAGGCTTGATTTGATCTTCATTAGCTTCATTTTTGCCTCCAGAGGCTTCATTTGATCTACGACCCACTTGTTCATCTTTCTGGCAGTCCAGGGGTATCTACAAAGCTCTCCTCCAGCACCACATTTCAAATAAATTAATTTTTCTCAAGCTTTCCAGCTGTCCCTCCCAGACCCTTTGTTATCCCTGGGCTCTCCCAGAGTTCTGCCTGGGAGCTTTGATCTCTAGTCACCACAAAAGAGGAAAAACAAAGCAGGTCAGCATGAACTTTGGGTGAATCAAAGGACGACAAAGAAAAACACTATTCAATCCACCCTCTGCCCTTCCCTAAAGCTAACTGCGGGTTCTAACCTCTGGCAGATGGGCTGGACCGCCATCTAATCCAGCATTCATTGTGCACCAATGGCTACCAGATCCTTCTTGGCCTAAGGAACAGAGTATGAATCACAGAACAATGGCCTATAAGGCCATCAACTGCAGTCCCCTGCTCAATGCACGAATGAGAGCAACAAGCCCTTTTGTATTGTCTATCTCCAACATTTGGTGTTTCAAGATATACTGCTGTGAAATGTGGAAGTCCATTTTTGTCATTACAGTGAATAACCACTGGCAGACCCTTCTTTTGTGAACCTCATACATCTAAGGCATCTACAGGTCTGCCTACATATGACATGCAAACTTACGTGTAACAAAAACTGAGTGTCCCAATCTATTAAAGGGGAAAGTCTCTTAATTGTGTGCTGCTCTTTCCCAGGAATGCTTTTCTGCATGTTAATTTTCTTTTACAAAGATGCCAGAGAAAATCCAGATCCAAGACAATACCTAATCCTCAATACTCTTGCATTGTGGGCATCCATGGTATTTCCTGCAGGGTGTTTTTAGTAAAGAGGATCTTTCCCTGCTCAGAGGAACAATACCCATTTCTTCCATCTCAATGACCTCTTTTCAGCCCCGCCAAAGTCTAGTTCAGTTCTAAGGGAAATGTGTGGTTGCAAACAGGGGGGAAAAAGGAGGGGGGGAACCACCCTGCTTTGGCTATCCCCGTGGCATTCAAAGAAGGGAAAGACTCCTCCTGGGTCTCAAACATGGATTTGCATGAAGGCAATCTGTAGGATCTTTGTTTTTCGAACAGGATTGCCCGGTTCGTGAGGCTTTGCTGTTGCAATTTAAAGCAAAATGAGTGTATATTTTATCTTCCGGGCCCGCCTGCACCAATACAGTCAAAGAGGGCTATGCCGTATAGAGCTTTTATACGGCGTGACCGAGGACGGCAGAGAGACCAGCTTGCACGGCGAGCGCAGAGCCCAGCGGCCGTGGCATGAATCCAAAAGCGAGGCAACCGCCCTCCTCCAATGAGCCCAGCCCGGGCAGCTGGAGGCAGCGAAGCGCTGGCTGGCGAATTAATCGGAGGGAAGGGATTATATCATCCCGCGGAAGGTTACCAAGTTTTTTTACAACCTCTGCGTCTGGACCAGCGCATCCACGCATCCGGGCTGCCGAGGCGTCTTCCTCGGTGACTTTTTTTGTGTGACGAGCCTCCTGATTGGCTAGCGGGACCCTGCAATGGTTGGCAGGCTAGAGCCGAGTGCTTGGATTGGTGGCATCGTACCTGCAATGCGTCAAGGGATGCTGCTCGAGCGCTGGCGAGGGTTTTGTGTGAATGGCTGAACGCGGGGAGGAGGGGAAGGGTTCGCGCCCGCAAGCTTTGGGCTGCTGTTTGGACAGGACGGTGTTGCAGGGAGGAGAGGTTGCCAAGGGCGGCTGGCAGAGCTCCCCTGGCCTTGGCAGCCTAGTGAAATTGGGGGGGGGGGATGTTTTCCTTTCCCTTATGCAATCCTGAGCATGCAATTTGCAAGTCTTGGCTGGATCTCCGACATTGGGAAGGAAGCTGGTGCCCCCACCCGCCCCGTCCCCCTCTGTGTGGAAGCGCCCTTGTTCCTTCGGTATCCGATGCAAACGGCGTCATGATCAGCTGAGAGGACACACGGATGTGTGTCACCCACATCTTGTCATTCTCTTAAGTAGGGCACTTCATCGCACGCATGACAGCGAGCGGATCTCACACACACCCCTCAGCCGCCGCCGCCCCCCCGATGGATCTCCCTTCATTGCCAGCCCTGGCAGCTTTTTGCAATCTCCCACCCCCGTCAAAAAAAAAAAAAAAAAAAAAGGGGGGGGAGATTATGTGAGATGCACTTTCAGGAAGCATCCCTCGCTTGACATTTTCCCCACCGAGATCCCAGTGCAACCCCATGGAGAAGTTGGGATCGAGCACCGGAGGCGGGAAGGGTCGGGGAGAGCAGTTTTCCTTATGAGACAGGCGGTAACCGCATCCAGAAGGATCGATAGCGTTAGGGATCGCCGTCGAGACGTATTGCTCAATTTCCAAGCAGGGCTGCTGTCGCCGTGCTTGAAGTGACACTTGAGAGAAGGAGCTGTAAAGAGCAAGCTTTAAATAGGGGGAACGAAGGCTCGTTGTCCTTCTTCTGCAGTGCAATATCATGAAAAGAGGAGTGGTCTTATATATATCTCTATATAAGATATATATGCGCATGTACGTCTCAAATATTTATTCATTTTTCTTTCGGTTTGTTTTAGTTGGTTCAAAAGAAGAGGTATGGGGACACATATCCGGGAAGAAGTTTAAGCGCCTTTTTGCTCGGTTAAAAATGGTTGAATTAATTATTATTATTATTGTTGCTATCGCGAGTTTTTTACTGCCTTTTTCAAGAGCTGCATGAAGGGTGGGTGAATCAGCAATAAGTATGAATGCAAGGCATTCAGTTCTAGAAGGCTTGACTGCCGCTATTCTTTTATAACTTATGCGAAAGTTACACAAAAATATGCATAAACATGCATAAAATATAAAAGTTACAAATATGCTTAGAATAATTCTCATACATACATACATATATATAAAATTTATAAATATATAAATATATTATGTCTCACCAGTATTTATATAGTAGTCCTAAAGCACAGCTAGCTGAACCAAATTTGAAAATTTTTCTGCAAAAGATTTTTTGAGGAAGTATATTATACTAATATTAATATTAAATAATCTGGAATATACTTATTTTTTACCACCTACTAATTGAAACATAGTTTTAGTCTTCGTCCAAACCAAGGCAATTTTAAATTTACTTTTAAAATCTAAAATATTACAAAATGTGCCATATTCACCCTTTTATGTCTGGATAAATCCTTTCTCAGGTTCAGTGTATATTTGCAGGCTCATTTGTGAGAATGGAGGAAACAAGATTGGGTGCCCCCCACCTTTTTCTTGCAAATATAAACAAGGGCAGGGGACAACCCTGTTACTATAATATTTGAAAAAAATGGCTGTGCCTTCAAAAAAACTTTGTTTGACACTGATTTTGTAGACGAGATTGATATAGAAAAATTTCAATTTATGGTAATGAAAATGCAGTCTGCTGCAATTTGTAAAGAGGAAAGTGTGTAAAGAAGAACGTGGCTCCTGTATCTTTTAATTGTGCGCCAGAGGAATTTCCGAAAATGCAGCATTTCTTACCTCAGGATAACAAGACGCACCAACTAGAATTGATTCTTTCATTGCACAGCAGTTAAAGATGCACACACCCCATTTTTCTAGTCACTCTTATAATTGGGCATGTGTGTTGTCCTCTCAGAGAAGTTTTTTCCTACTGACTATGTGCTTATGCAAACTTTGAGCTTTCTTCAGATTGCTGATACCTTTCTTCATTATATCTCACCAGTCTGATTGGGCTATAGTCCTGTTGGCATTAATCAATTGAAGGCAGCAATAAATTTATAGTGATTTACTTGCAAAATTAGCATTTTATTATAGCATGCATTTCTAACAGCATTTCATTATTAGCACCTGAAAGTACATACTGTACATAGAAAAATTATGGCATATCCAAATACAGTACTTTCTAAGAAAATAATTTTATGTTTTGAAGCTAAGCGAGACATGAAATGGGGATCGGATTATATTCTGTATAAAGCCAGCAGCCTGCTGACCTCATTTATGGATGGTTGAGAACATATAAGGACATGTGCACATTTATTATAATAGACTATGAGCCAAGTTTAAGCTGTGCTGTGTTCATATTTATATAATGAGCAAGGTGTATCTCCAGAAAACACGGATCAGAATATATAATATTTGTGTTAATATTTGTGCCACACATTGAAACCTTCACATTATTAGGCTGGAATATTTCTAGAGAAAGTAATATAATTAGGCAATACAATTAGCATATTTTTGCAAAATATTAGTATATTTTTCAAAATAAAATGACACAATCACACTGAAATGTATTTGAAATATGCAGCTCTGCCATCTTATGGATCCAAGCTGATATTACCAAAATAGAGAAAATACAGGGCAGTCAGCATAAAAATAGTGTTTATATTTTCTTCTTTATTATCAAATTAATACAAATTATTTCCAGTAGTGTTCCTTGATTCCCCCATTTATATATTTTCAGAGAGATATTTCAATCAAGAGATTTAGCATGAATATTTTATAGGGCCTGTACTTAACAGATGTTCCAGTGGCTTCTTAATAACTCTTCTCATCATTGCTTTTATCACACGTACAAATATATCGTGGTGTTTAAAGCAGAATAAAACATTTGGAATCCAAACCAATTATATTTCTATAGAAGAAATCATAAAATAAAGCTTTACAACATTACTGTACAGTTCCTGTGTTTGTGAAGTTCACAGGATTATAATCAAGTCCATTGACGAGATAGTCAAGTAGAGTACAGTATGTGATTGAATTTCACCAGCAAAACTAGAGAAGTCTTTGGGTGGATAGAGGCTGATAGAGCTGAATGGCACTTTATTTGGATTAATGACATCAGCACTTGGTGCCATTTTATAAAATGGAAGCAGTGTCACCCCTTACCCAGTCCATTCCTGTGTTTATGTTTAATGGGAAAGCTTCTAGCATCTAATTTTAAAGATCTATCCAATATGGATATCACTGTGAAATTAACCATGAAAAGTTTTCCCTGGTTAGAATATACAGTACTGACAATGTTTATTTATTTTCCTCTTCTTCTGCTGCTGGTAAGGTGTGCGTGCATGGAGGGAGGAACTTTTAATATTTATTTTTAGGATATAATATTCCATATTCAAGAAGGGTATAGCACTAAGTAGAATGAATTCTCTTACTTTGGAACATAAAAAAATTGAAGAACCATTACTGTTGAAAGTGACTGCTTTTGGAATGGAATTTCTCACAGACACCCATGCCTCATGGAAAATCACTTTTGAAATTGTGGAGTTTACAGTAGAGGATGAAAACTCACAGATTCATTGGACATGTTAAAACCCAGGGTTACGTATATCTATGGTAGATCTTTGAATCCTTGCATACGTCTCTTTGCTACTCCCTACTGCTTTTAGAAGAGGTAGCCATGTTAGTCTATGTTAGCATATCAGGCAGAAACAAAACAATTTTTAAAAAATAAAGGGGAAAAAACACATTGTGGCATCTTAGAGGCTAACAGCTATATTTTAATGTGAGCTTTTGCAGAAGAAGTAGACTTCCCCATGAAAGCTCACATCAAAATATAACAGTCTTTAAGGTGCCACAATGTTTTTGCCTTATTTATTTATTTTTCTTTTGTTTTTGCCTGATACCCTTACTGCTTATTTCTCATAACAGTCCCCACCCTTGAACAAATAACATGATGTCTTTGATCGTGTACAGGAAAACATCCACCATTGTTTTCAAAAAACACAGTAAGTGGCCCAGTAGTTAGCATACAATAAGTTGTGACTGACAAATTCTGTAAGTTAAAACTGGAATCTCTCTTTGTGTGTGTGTAAAAGAGAGAGAGAGAGAGAATTTGAATGTCATGGTGAAATATTTTAGCTTCCACCTGTTTTGGTTGCTGTAAATAAAAGTGAACTATATTCAACGTGGAAGTTGTTGAATCCTGAGGATGTAGTATTCAAATATAGAAGGAGAATGTCAGGTGTTTTCCTGTAGGTTTAGACCATGAAACTAGAATGCCAGGTCTATAAAACCAGATGTTCTCGCTTTTCACTAATGTTTTTACATCTGATGGCATTTCTATCTGAAGCATTGGCAAATCAGATGAGGCATGATATTCTAGTGCTGTGACACTAACGGGAGCGGGATACAAATTGAATAAATAAATAAATAAATAAAATAAATTAATGTGTCTGGCTCCTGGTTGTTCCAGTTTCCTGGTCAAGATTGATTTTTCAGGTATGTACCTAGGTCTGTTGTAGTTTTGCCTACCTACTGGAGACACCATCCTGGCAATCTTGTCTTCATGACATAAATTAAAATACTGGACCTACAGGTGATGTTCTATTCACTTTGGTAGATCCTGTTGGTACACATGGACGATGCAGTGCTTGGATTCACAAGAATGAGATCAAGAATAGTTGACTGATGGTTTGAGAACAACTCTTACAAACAATATCCTAGACCTGGAGGCTGTTGGAAAGTTAACACATGATACTTGCTGACCACTTTTGCAAGGAGTTCTGAGTTTGCTAACAATTGATAGATTTCCCTAACTGCCTTGCTTTCATTTGGAGATACTGTGTTGAAATCAACTACAAACAGAATGTATTGTTCATTGACCCAGTTGTCAATGGGGGCAAAGAACAAAAGGAACACAGTGGTTGGAGTCTATAACTGACCATCCAATCAAGGAGAGGATGCGGATGAAACCTTTGTAAAACATATTGCAAGAATTTAAAAGAGACACAATGTAATAGTAATGGAAGACTTCCTGATACTGTAATCTGTTGGGAGTCAAATACTGCCAAATATGGCCCTTCCAAGACATTCCTGGCTTGTGTTTCTGATAATTTTCTCTTACAAAAAGTGAAGAAAGAAACTAAAGGGGTAGCTATCCTTGACTTGATTCTAACAAATAAAGATGATTTGGTGGAAGAAGTGGCAGTAAGTGGAAATCTGGGGGGAAATGACCATGTTGTTCTTCAGTTCATGATTTCAAAGGAAACAAAAGCAGAGTGTAGTTGTGTGTGTGTGCTGAATTTTAGGAAATAAACTCAGAACAATGATAAGTGGGGTCCCGTGGCATGACATCGTAACAAGAAAATAAGTCCGAGATGGGTGGGAGCTTCTGATAAGAAAATTCTAAAGGCACAACTACAAACAATTCCAACAAGAAAAAAAGATGGAAGACAGGAAAAAAAAGACCAATGTAGCTTTACAAAAAGCTCAGAGAGGACCTGAAAATTAAAAAAGACAAATATAGGAAGTGAAGGAAGGCCAGGCATGTGCACAGCAAAAGACAGAAAATAAATAGTGGCTTAGCTACTCAGTGGGGATGGAAAAATGATAACAAATGACAACGAAAAGGCAAAAGTGTTTAATTCCTGCTTTAGCTTGGTCTTTTCCCAAAAGATAGTCTATGCCCACAAGGCAAATGTGGGTACAAGTGGAGAGGACAGGATTGCAACTTGAGATTGATAAACAAATATCAATATTTGTCAAGGACTATCTTATTACTTTTAATGAGTTCAAATCTCTGGGGCCCAATGAACTGCATCCAAGAGTATTGAAGGAACTGGCTGAAGAACTCTCAGAAGCACTGTCTAATATCACTAGACACCACACTTTAAGAAGGATACCGTCAAACTGGAACAAGTTCAAAGGAACGATACAAGGATGATCAAGGGACTGCAAACCAAGCCCTGTGAGGAAAGACTGAAAGAACTGGGTATGTTTAGCCTTGAAAAAAGAAGAATCAGGGAAGATATGATAACCCTTTTCAAATACTTGATTTTGGTTTAATATCAGGAAAAGCTTCATAATTGTTAGAACAGTACACAGTGGAATCAATTATCTTGGGAGATAGTGATCGCTCCAACACTGGAGGTATTCAAAAGAAAATCAGACAGCTATTTGTCAGATATACTTTTACATGGATTCCTGCACTGTGCAGAAATCCAGAGGGCTTTATGGGTCCCTCCCAACTCCATGATTCTATGATTCTGTGATTCAGTGTTTTCTAATGATATTCGAATATTTGTTTTATTTACCACTCAGCATTTAAATATCAACAAAAAACACAAAACAAAAGCAAAAATGAATAAATAAAGAAGACAAAGGTCTTGTGGCACCTTAGACTAACTGCTATATTTTAAGGTCAGCTTTCATGGTACAAGTCCACTTCTTCAGACATAAGAATGAGGACACAGAGAGGACATGGCAAAGCATTCATACAGGACTCTTAAGATAAAGGGGTAGTGTTGGTTGGAAGACTCAAGTTGCATTTCAAACCTAGTAATCATTTAAGATCCCTGTTTGGTATTCACTTCTTTTTTTCTGGAAATTCATTCTGTAAATAGCAACAGTGATTAGTGGCTAAAGCAAATTATTAGTAGCAAAAGTATTTGAAGGGATTAGCCACATCCTACTGGGATGGAAACAGTCTTTTAACAAGACTGTTTCCATCCCAGTAGGATGTGGTTAATCTTTGTGATACTTTAAATATTCACTATCTGTGTGATACTTTAAATATTCACTTTCTTCTTTAAGAACTCTGTTAAGAATGCAACAATAAACTAGAACTACCACAGCAGTCTTTAAGTGTATCTAAAAGTTCACTTTCATTAATTTGGGTCTGAATAGGAACAGTGGTTTCCAAACTAAAATCTACTCAGCAATGCTAAATGTTTTGTATTGCCACCAATTTACTGATGCTCTAAATTTTATTTGATACATATATTCAAGTTCTGATTGATTCTCACAAATAGAGCTCTAATTAATTTCTTGCAGATTTGTCACTATTATTTTTGCACATTTAACTCTAATAATTATGTTTTTTCCTTTTATTATAAAGTTTACATCAAAGTGTATACAGCAAATGAGAACAGAGAATCATATTTGTCTGATGACGTGGACTGTAGCTGTGAAAACCTATGGCAGAATAAGATGATCCAGTCCTTAGGGTGTCACAAGATCCTTTGTTAGTTTGGTGCCCAAAACTGTAGTAAACTTTAGTATAAAAGATAAAAATTATAAGTCTTGGAGTTTAATATGCAAAAAGAACAGTGACAAATCTACAAATCAATTGGAGCTCTATCTGGGAATCAAAGTAATTTTGGGTGGCTGAAGGTTTGGGGTTTGGAACACTAATGGTGATGCATTAATTTAATAATAATTTTTCCTCCACATCAGACACTGTATTCTCAGTTCTAGAAGCTTCTTGGCAGACTGTCATGTTATTTTGATAATTTCTGTCCTCAGCAGGCAGACTGAACTGTCCACAATCCTGCATCAACTATCTCAACCATTTGTGTATATTAAAAAAAATTAATTGTGTATATGTGACTCTTAGAACATTTTCTGGTCTTGCTTGAGCTTCTCCAGGGCAATTGACTGTTACAGACAGAACATGCATACAGATGCTGTACTTGTTCAGTAATGTGTTATCTCCTTTGAAAGATTCCACTAGATAGTGGCCAAAATCCTGTTGCTTAGCGCAGTAAATTGCACTTAGAATAAGTCCATTGAATAAATGGACATTTAGTGAGTCAAACCCTCCATAAATTCCATTGATACAAAGGGCACTACTCTAACTGCAACTTTTACTATGGTAGGCCCATTTGAATGACTGGAACTTATGGAGGAGTTGACTTACCAATTCCCCATTGATGCAATGGTTCTACTCTACCGCAATTTACTATGCTAAGCAACAGGATTTTAGCCTATATTTTATAAGAGAAGGGAAAGGATTGCTGTTTTTCATTTATTAAGTGTAGTTTAGTACTTTTATCCTGTCCTTGTACACAATATGATGGAGAAGAAATACGCTTGTCTGCATCTACCCAGTAAACTATAGACTGAGGGCTAGGGGGAAACACATCTTATCCGTCTGTATAATCTCTGTAGCATAAAAAGTTAACTGAATATGTCTTTCATAACATTTACGATTTTTAAAATATCTGTGGTTTATAAATGAATCTATAGTATTTTGATGTAATGTAGCTTGTGATGATTTCTAAATATATTAAGGTCACAATAACCCTTCAGTATATTAACACAATCATTCAATAGTTTATAACTACAGCATATTCCAGTTCAGTGCACTGCAGAGGCTCTTTTACTGCATATGTATTGACTTGCCCCAAACCTCTGTCATATCGATTGCTTAGGAACTGACTGCAGAGAGAGCTTTCTGCTGAGATACAACATCTAATTCCACCAACTGTCGAGTGTAATAATAAATCATGTTTATAATTTCAATAGCAATAAAAGATACTTCAGCAGTATAATTTACTGAGGCTGGCTTCTTCACTGTGTCCAAATTCAGCTTCCTGTTTATAGCTGCATTATCAGAATTTGGTAGGGCCAAAGGAGAAGGAAACGTTAATCTCCCGCTTGCATTACATGCTGAAGGACAGAGATATTCTCACAGTGAAAAAAAAAATGAATGGGAAAGGATGCCAGTATTGATGGCTGTGGCCTTGTGATGCTACAGAGGAAGTGGCACTTAAGAAGGTTAATTTTTTTATAGCTTTGAACACAAACACACACCTGCAATGAAATGCATATCAAAGAGCAGAATAATTTACCACAGAGCAAAAGAGCATTTCAATATTTGTCTAACCCACTAAGATTGGTGTCTCCCACTTATGGTGCCTGGTTTTTATAAAAGATAAACATTATAAAAATTAACCACTTCTGCCTGAGATCAATATGATTTGATTGATCCAAATGTTACCTTTCCTCAAGTGGCACAAGAACACAGAGAGACTTATTAGTAAGGAAAATAAGTTTCAAGAGAAACCATAATCTATAGTTTTGTCATACTGCAAATATAAAGCCTAAGATTTCCATGCTGTTATAGGAAAATGAGTTTAAATTATATATATATCGGACTGATCAGTCTGTGCTTCTAGCTCTGGTCAAAAATCTTTCTGGATATTTCAGTCAATAAACCTAAGAGATTGCACTGATTTTCTTGTCAGATCTTTGGTACCTTGATTAAGAACTCTACAAAGTTCAGTTGCTGTTATTGGGTATTATAGGACTTGCTAGGAGCATGCTTGAAATCCCAAGGGGTTGTGATGGAAATCATGCTGAATTTGGAGTTGGCCACTTTACTAGATTATCAAAGAAACAAGATTCAGGATTCCTTGAGATTAAAATAATGGAAGAGTTCTGTTTACCATGGCAAGTGTGTCCTTCAAAATGAAATGCACGACAGTTTGAAACTGACAGATTCACTCATCACTCCCAGATACAGGGCTTGGAAAAGTCTAGGTTTGAATTCCTGTGTATCTAACCATTCTCTCTAGTACTGAGTTGAAATGGTTTCCGCTTTTCTCCTCATCTTTAACATCTATTTGACACAGGTATGTTGTCTACTCTATGCTGAGAACAGTTTTACCTAGTAAACTTGGGCTGTGTGATTGGTTGAAAATTTCATTTAGTTCTTCTTTGCCTTCTTCTTCAATAAAAATTTAACAACAATTCACGAATTCCTCCATAAACAAGATGGGAGAAAAACCTCAGCTTTTTAAAAAAATGAACAGAGAAGAAAATAAAACTGACAGATTCAACCAACTTTAGCCAGAAATCTAACTAAAACCCATTGGAGCTGTTCAAATTTACGCATATCTGCCATTACTTACATAATGTTTCTCTGTATGTCTATAGTATTTTTATGTCTTACATATCTTCAAGATATTAAACTTCAAGTGAATAATTTTCAGATAAAATTTAAATGTGCTTCATGTGCATACATGTGAAACAGATCCAGCCAGTTAGTAAATCAAAACCATGGACTTGTGTCAAATCTCATTTTCAACAAGCTACTAGAAAACTCCTTTATCATGCAGGTTTTCTAAAATTAACAGCTCTCTTTAGACTTAGTGTAATATTATCCATTACCATACTTGAATGGAGTCTTTTGTCTGTATTACATGTTTTCTGCCACAAAAAATCCGCTCCATTCCATCTAAATAGATCTAAAGTATTGCAGAATAAAATTTTAGTGTAATTTAAAATGTAATCGATAGCACCCAGAGCAGTAAATAAATAACTGAGATCATTAATTCCAAGTACTGTAAAGGAATTGGTTGAGCACCGTAACAGCTAATGTGTAATCATATTAGCAATGGTGAAGGAATAAAAATAGAACAATAATTCCATACTTCCAGCTGCTTGCAGGAAATATTTTTGCATCTTTGTGGCACATAGTTAAATATCCTTAAAAAGTTGTTAAGCATTTAGTTTTTAATACTGCGATGCTAATTTTTTTAAAGCAAGAAGTAAGGAAAGCTCAAGTGAACCTTCAGGAAGCACAAATATTGTAGGACAGGAATAAGAGCCTTCGAGTATTGCTTTGGGATAAGAGTTGCTCAGGCTTTCCTCCAAGTCTTGTGAAAGTTCATCCTAAGATTTGTATGGGCAGAACTACATCATCAGTGTGTTTGATGATGGCATATAGTAGTCTGATTGTGCATTTCAGTGCGAGTTTGATGTGTTTCAGTGACAGCTTGAAATGGCTCAAGATGGCTTTTATGACCAGGGTGAAAGGGAAGGTAATTCAAATCTTTTCCCAGGACTAAGGATGCAGTCACACATCATAATACTCCTGATTTTGTGTCGGGTTTAGCATGTTTGAAATCGATTTAAATGTTTTTTCCTACATCACATACAGCTGAATACAGTTC
Source organism: Intellagama lesueurii (assembly GCA_037013535.1). NCBI lineage: Eukaryota > Metazoa > Chordata > Lepidosauria > Squamata > Agamidae > Intellagama > Intellagama lesueurii. The sequence goes on from JBAJHW010000001.1 coordinate 27,287,122, forward strand.
TGGAAAGAACTGAAAGAGCAATTCAGATACATATAAAAGGCAATATATTTCAAACTGTAGGAAAAGAAAGCCTCAGTGCCTACAGTGGCGCTTGAAAATAGTTACATACAATTAGGAAAATCTATTCATAGGTTGGTTAAAAAAAACCACACACACACATGAATTCAAACAAGCCAAGAACTGAATGTTAAAAAAGATTACAGTTTTAGCAGGGACTGCTTATCCTCAAACTTCATGGCAGATGGTTCACTATCTGCATATGGGTTTTAGAATAAACCCCCAAATGGTAGCATCCAGGGAAAAGCAGGCACCCCAATATAATTACTGTATCTGTAAATTCAAAAGTAACTATCAGTATTACAATCTTAGAAAAGGAAGCCATGTTAGTCTGTGCTAGCATGTCAGGCAAAAACAAAACTTTTTTTTTATAAGGAAAGAAAAATATTGTTGCACCTTGAAGACAAACTGCTATATTTTAATGTGAGCTTTCTTGGACAAGTTGGGTCTGAAGTGGACTTACCCATGAAAAGTCACATTTAAATATAGCATTTAGTCTTTAAGGTGCCACATCAGTTTTGTCATCTTTATTTTTTATTATTATTATTTTGTTTTTGCCTGACATATCACTATTACAGATGAAACAACTATGGAAGCCTACAAGGGCACAGGTGCTTGAATACGTAACTGGTGCAGTATACACAGGGCATCTAAACTTATTACCATGGTTGGTAACACCCCCCAGAAGAAGGGAGTGGTAAACCACTTCTGAGTATTCGGTACCTAGGTAAAGGTAAAAGTTCCCCTTGACATTTAGTCCAGTCATGTCCGACTCTAGGGCGCGGTGCTCATCCCCGTTTCCAAGCCATAGAGCCAGTGTCTGTCCGTAGACAGTTTCTGTGGTCACGTGGCCAGCGCGACTAGACACAGAACGCTGTTACCTTCCCACCGTGGTGGTACCTATTTATCTACTTGCATTTGCATGCTTTCGAACTGCTAGGTTGGCAGGAGCTGGGACAAGTGATGGGAGCTCACTCCGTCACGTGGATTCGATCTTACGACTGCTGGTCTTCCAACCTTGCAGCACAGAGGCTTCTGCGGTTTAACCCACAGCGCCACATCCCACTCTGTACCTAGAAAACCCTGAAAAGAGTCACCATATGTCAGAACGGACTTCTTTCTTTGTTCATGTCAGAAGCACCACAGTATAATTAATAAGTACTGTATCTCATATAGTATACTTATCATACCAACATGAATTTGACCAAACTCCGGGAGGCAGTGGAAGACAGGAGGGCCTGGCGTGTTCTGGTCTATGGGGTCACGAAGAATCGGACACGACTTAACGAGTAAACAACAATATCATATAAATTTAGCCCAATAACAGGCAGCACCAAGAACATTTGAGACAGCTAACTTCAAGTCTTCCATAGAACATGTTGCAGGGAACACTAATATCAGTATGAAGTTGCCTGTTCTTCTCTACAAAGGACCATGTGGATGCAAAAAATCCCATTTCCCTGGGTTCATTTTAGTTCTGCCAACTGCAGTCTGAAGTCTATTAGAAGATATTCTATCTCCTGAAACCTATCCAACTCCAGTTGCTTTTTTGTTTCAAGTTTAATTTTTAATGTCCTATGGCAATGTTCATATCTGTTATTAGTGAGGTATTGATATGCTATTTGATTTGTTGAAATGTTTGCATGAGTAGGACCTTGAGTTGGGCTGTTATTAAGCCACTTTAATAACTCCCAAAGCCTTTTGACTGTTTCTTGACATGTCTGTTAATCCCATGAATTCTATCCAATTGCCTCTTTTAGTTTCTAAGACTAAAGAAATTAATCACTGCCTAGCCAAAATGGTTTCTTTCTTCAAAAGAAGTTGTGCAAATAGTGAAAACTAGTCAAATTGGGTGACTATTTCCAGTGTTAAGCCTTGGAGGTAGTTGGTTCAACATGGATAGTCAAGATGATCTGATGGATGAACTGGCCATAGGTCTCTGGGACAGGATATTTGATATGATCCCAACCAAAGGTGTACTGAATGTCTGCCAATTGGCTTTTTAAAAATTATACTTCCTGTGGAATGGTAGTTGATGGATGGACTGTTGCTATGAGTTGGCCTATTATTGGCTGGTGCTAAGTTGGGGTAAAGACTGACTTCACACACTGTTGGGCTATAGGCTCACTAAACAAGTATGATGTCTAGGTTATGCTCAAGTTGCTGTTTTCTGCTATTGAAAGATGGGGAAGTTTACTATCCTAAGTAAGGCCTAGCAGGGATGTTTCTGTCTATTTTAGTACTGTTTTCCCAATGTTATAATCAAGTGCATATCCCCAGATACACATGTGGCAACTGAAGGCTCTGATTATAAAATTTATTTTTTGCTAATGAAAGTTGTTCAGAGTTTTAAAGGAAAAGGTTGCATTAGGTGGTTTATAAACAGAGGATTTTACTTAGTGCCACTGTTGCCATCTCTGTATCATCCTGTTTTGTGACAGCAGTAGAAGGTATCTGGAAGTCAGGTTTGACCAGTATAGCACTTTCATATTTTCTGTGAGGACTATCAGCTGCATGTCTCATGCCAGATATTTTGAGGTGCTGCTGGTGGCTGTCTCTACACATTTCTTGAATACAACATGTATCACAATCATGTGTCTGGCAAAACTGATGCAGTAGCTCTTCTTTAGGTGATAATAAACTCTTTGTGTTAACAGAGATTATGGTTAAGTTTGGTCCTGACAAAAGTCCTTTGTTATTGATGGCTGCTCGCAGGCTACTGTCAAACTAATTTAGTCAAACCCACCCAACAGTGTTTGTAGAGCTTCATGTTCGTGCTTCTGGAGTGGAAGGAGGGGACACTAGCATGTGTTTAGATTATTTGAGGAGAATCCTTCCATGTCCCCCAAGTCACAGGAATCTTCTTCTTCTTTGGAATATTACCACCAAAAGACAAAGAATATTGCAACCAGAACTGTTGGATAGCTGAGTGGTTTAGGTATGGTTGGGAGTTTGATTCCCCACTGTACCTCCTTGACAAGGGTTGGACTTCATGATCCATGATCCAAAGGGTCCTTTCCGGGTCTGCATTCCTAAGATAATGATGATGGGAGTGCAAGTTTGTAAGTTATGAAATAATTTTTAATTTGAAATTTGGCCAACAGAGACAGTCACCTGCAGTTTCAGAAGCTTGGGGCTGGGCTAGCTTTGAAATAATAGCAACTATGTGTTGTAAGGTCCATTCAGACTTGACAGTGTGTTGATGGTTTTACAACCTCACAGCTTGCCTGGAGATGTGGCTGGGAGGTACCTTTCTGGGCTGGGGGTGACTGTCAACTATCCAACACTGCTCTGTGGTTCCTTTCACACACACCCCTCCGGAGTCTGTTGAGGTCTGTTGCTGACAGGAGTCATGTTTGTTAGATCTGCTGTTTGATCCGTTCACAACTGTGAGTAAAGATGATGGTTTTTATTCTTTCTGCTACTAATGTCTCAGAATGACTAATTGAGACTGTAAGAGCCAGGCAATGAGAAAGAGGAGAATTACTCTGCGGAACTTGAAGCTATTCTGCTCTGTGAATCCTTACATTTCTGTTGCACAGCTAGAAGAATTTAACTAAAAATTAAAAACTCTGCAACACAGTGAACCTTTCTAAGTTTTTCTAAGTATATATTCGGAAATTATTTACAGTTCCCTTCTTCTGGAGGTGCTGTGGGTCTGTGCAAAAAGAGTGTAAAATCTTACTCTTGAAGCAGTTCCACTTTTCATGCTCATTTTGCTACACAAAACAAATCCCCATTTTCCCCTTTGTATGGTTAGATAATATCTAACTTAATATTCTTTCCCACCAAAGTATACGTTATCAAATAGTCTACAATTAAAGCTTCATTTCAATAATTTGTTGTCTATGTTTTCTTGCACTGCTCCATAGACCTTTCAATTTGGCCATTTTAGAAGTTTTTGGCATAAGCTTCTAAATTTTATGGGATACGCCATATACCTAATATCAAGAATCCTTTGAATTGCAATCCAAATTGAAAAGTTGGCACAGCTATTTTGACGGCCTCTCTTGATGTAAAGACTTTTTCAAAATGTGTATTGCCGGCGTTGAGAAAAAAAAAAGGGTTCAGCAAGTCGAAAAGCATTTTAAGAAACACACAAGCAAACATATTCCCCTCCCGTTGCCGTCCAATGCATTGCCTTATAGCGAATGGCGGTGTTCTGTGTTACACAGCACGGCGTGTAGAACACCTTGACAAAGCCTCTTTACCGACGCCATTTTCGCACGAAGCCACGGAGAACTACATTTCCCAGCGTGCCCAGGAGCGTCGGCGGCGCCATCTTGTCTCTGAGTCAACCAGGTTTCTTTGGAAGTGGCGGATCAAGGAAGTGGCGGCGCCTGTCTTCCGAGAGCTGGGAGCGATGGCGCTCTTCCCTGCCTTTGCAGGCGCTGCTCAAGCCGGGGAGGCGCCCGCGGCGCAGAGTGGGGGCTCCAAAAGAGGTAAAGAACTTCCTGGTGAACTAGCCCCTACCTTTGCCGTTGGATTTCACGGTCTGTTCCTCCTTGCCGAAGCTTTTGCATCAGGGCGCTTAGTAGTAGAGCAACTTCCCAAGAGAGGCGCCCCGTTTCTCTTCTGTGGAGATTTTGCCCTGGCGTGGACGTTGGTACTGTATATGCAAACCCGCCCCATCACAATACCCAGTTGACAATTATGCGGGCAGATGCACGTCTTCCAAGTTTTTAATTTTGCAGCGGACCACACGCGTGGGTGTAGGTGGGTGTGTTCTGTGCTGTCAAGTCGAAATCGCACTATAGCGCCCCTAATATTGTTTTCAAGGTAAGGGAGATATTTAAGGAGTGGTTTTACCAGATCTATTTCCCCAGGGAGTTTCCATGACCAAGTGGGGAATCGAACCCTGGTCCTGCAGAGTTTCAGGCCATCATTCTATCAACTACACCACACTGGTTGGGGTGTGCAATTTCTTACAACGGGCAGTAAGTGGGGGCAGGCTTCACTACATACACAATTTTTCAAAATTTTAAAAAAAGTGGAAGTATCACCTTTGGTTTGCCCCATTTTCTGTACAGATGGAATGGATCTAATCCTAAATAATAAGCTTAGGGAGGTAGGTGTGGGGGAAGAAGCAAACACAAAATTCATAGCTGGCTAATAGAAGTTCATGAGGACCAGCCATAATACCACAGAAGTTAGTGTAGCATGCGGTCCTTAAAAAACCATACACATTTTCTTCGGCTTTGGAGTCTCAAATTCTTTCTTTGAATAACATTGGAATATATGAAAAATGATAGCCAGTGTGGTGTAGTAGATTATTATTATTAATCATCATCATTATAAAACTGCAGAGCTGGAAGGGATCTTATAGATCATGAAGATCAAAGAGGCACCATGGAGAATCAAGCTCCCAATCTCTAGCCTGGGTTCAAATCCCCAATCAGCCATGGAAGCTGATTGGGGTGTGGAATTGGTAAAATTGCTCTTTAAATATCTCACCTTGAAACTCCTACCGTGTTTCCCCGAAAATAAGACAGGGTCTTATATTAATTTTTGCTCCAAAAAATGCATTAGGGCTTATTTTCAGGGGAAGTTTTAATTTTTTTCATGTCCAACAATCTACATTTATTCAAATACAGTCATGTCACCTTCTTCTGGTTGCTGTGCAATGGTAGAGGGTGGGGTTTCACTTAACTGGGGCTTATATTATGAGCATCCTGAAAAATCATACTAGGTCTTATTTTCAGGTTAGGTCTTATTTTCAGGGAAACAGGTAGTAGGATTGCTGCAAGTTGGTTCCAACTTGTTGGCACTTAAAAGTCTTACAGAAGAATGATGGCTTGTATCTCCACTTTGATCTCAGGTTCTTCAGCACCAAAAGACAGCTTGCATAGGGAGTCCTCTGCTATTTTTGCAGCAGAGAATATAGAAAACAGCCAATTGATGAAGCAAAGGAGAGGGAGAGAAACAGTCCAGAACAGGTATACTGGACAGTATTCTTTACTTCTTTGTCAGGCATTTCATGGCTAAAGTAGCAACTTGTGGCTAGCATAAACCATGACTTAGTGCAGGGGTAGATAATGTGATTTGCATCCATACCATTGACCTCTTCTTGTAGTGGCTGCTTTTGAATTTGCTGCTGTGCCATCTACAAAGTTTCGAACTCCCCCATTTCTCTTTAAACAAGAGTATGTTTAATAGCACCTTCTTTTGCAGCTGATTTCTGCCACAGAAATTTTCCAGAAGCATGATCTTGCTTAAACATAAGGTGCATGCTCCCTTTGTTTTAAAATGAACTCACACAGAGGGTGCTGTTGGTGCTGGAATCTGTAGGGTAAGATGCAAACGTTGAGTTGATTCTTGAGTGGCCAGTGAGGCCTTTGTCAAAGTTGACTGGCCTCTGATTAGTGTGATGTGCATATGTAGCTACTCTGACTTCCTGTGACTTTGGCCTATTGGTTTTTGAAATTTTAATGTAATGCACCTTCTCTTCCGTTTATTCCCAAATTCACTAAATCGTTCTTCACATTATGAGGAGGGACTTCCTTGAAATGACAGAGTACATTGTGTTGACTTCCAAAAATTGTTTTCACAGTTCCCTAATTATCCATAGAATGTCAAATATGTTCAAGCTGCTGTCATCATTTTATAAAATGGTGCTGACAGTTTCTGTCACTTGAAGATCCTTTTTTTTGTGCTAGCTGTTCAAGGTGAAGTATTTAATTCTGAAGTCTGGTTTGCTTCTGTCGTGTCACACAATTTGGTCTACAGATAAGTTGAAGACTGTTAACATAATCAGTTTTCTATAAGTAACGACCCATGAATTCTATCCAGCCTCTAGTTTATTTTCATCAAGAGTTACTAACCTGCAGCGCAGGCAGTGACAATCCTTAAAGGCATTCCAAGACTGGAGTCTTTTTGCTGTCTCATCTTATTACACCCTATTCTAGCAATTATTCTAAAAGCCAATTACTACATTTTGTTAAGTACCTACTAACAAAACAGAGTGGTTTCTTACTGTTTAAGCATTTTGGAGGCCAGTGATTCATAGGGTTGTCAGGAGTCAGAAGCAACTTGACACCATGTAACAACAACAGCAGCAACTCAAAGAGATAGCAGATAGAACTAAAGTTTTTCTCACTTATGAATAACTAAATGTATTAATATCTTTTCTATAATGCTTAATTTACCAGCACAGTTTTTATCAACCTTTTAAAAATCCATGTCCTTTGATAAACATAAAAATTCATGCTAGTGCTTCCCCCAATAATTTTTTTTTGAAATTTGAAACATTGCAGCTAAAAATAAATTGATATATTTGAAAGTTTAGAAAGTAGGTGCAATGCTGCACATCATAGGATGATGTGATAAGGTACATCCCAAGAAAGCAATAGGTAAAATTATTTTCCCCTGGTTTTCAAATAAATAGTTGTAGTATGATATTGATGTATTTTTTTCAAACTGCAAATGCCTTTCCTGATATCCTGATAATTCTCTCTTGAAATTTACTAGCAGAACCCTAGATATGCCTATCTGAAAGTTGCTTTTTGCAGATAACTGACTCTTTTGGTGACCCTGAAACACAGTCTGTATTCATAGATGGTCCAGCTGTTTTTCCTAATGTGAAGGTCAAAAGGAAAATGCACTGTGCCAGTAATAGTCAGATATCCTTTCATAAGTGTTCAGAAGACTTCTTAACAAGATGAACAAATACTAAATCTTACCAATTGTAGGTCTTCCTGCATGATGCCAAGACATATCAAAACATTTTTTTCTTTTTATACCATGGAAACAAAAGGAATGGGTTCATTTTTGAAAGCTGGAATGGTAAACACGAACTGATTATTGTATCAAATATTTTTCCCCGACCCACTGCATTTTAGCCATGCCCCTATGATGAAAATTATTCACTTCTCCTAAAACGAGCCTGTCAATATGACTTGCATATTGGAGTGTGACTCCATAAAATTTAGCCAACGTTAATTGGTGGTCAAAGTATAGGAGTTATAGTCCAAAATATTGAAATGGCATTACGTCACCCTTGTTAGTCAGTACTGACAGGTGGTTGCTTTCTCACATTTCAGCACAGAGTGTCTGCTAGTAATACCTGGAGATGGCAGAGATCAAATTTGGGACTTTTTACATGCAAAAGTGTGTTTTATTTCTGGGGTATATGCTCTTTCATACTGCAGCTTGCAAAAATTGTGGCTGGAATCCACTGAAGTCTGTCTACTGTGAGATCTTCTGGAGTTGGTTTTAGGGGGCATGAAGGAATTTTCCCAAAGAGTGCTAAAGTGAAGCTAGATTCTGCTATTGGAGTGGAAATAGATGTATCACTAAACAGGTTTATTTACAGCTAAAAACATCAATGCCACATACAGTTACCTTTCTTTCTGTAACATTTAGTTATTAATGGTGCAACATATTGCTTCATTCACCTCTTTTTCCTTTTCCATGTTTGTGATTGCTGATGGAAGAAGGTAGGGAAAACATTATATTATACATGTCACTTATTTCAGGAATTAAATAGTGCAGGAAGAAGAGGAGTAAAGCAACCATTGCACATAGCACCCCATCTTTGCTGTTTGTACAACATTGTACAAGTACCTATTTTGATACCATTCTAAAAAGCAAACTGTTCTGCTATTGTGTGGGAAGCACTTAACCTCTGAATGATACACTGTATCTGAAAAGGTAAGTTTTGGTTTCATGAAATTTTGAAGATCTGTAATCTTTAATTTCTTTTTGTCCAAATCATATTTTTGAAAGCAGTATTGTCTGCTAACCTGAAAAATCTCCAGCCTGGAAGAAGGCGGTAGCTTTCTTTTTAAATGCTGCCTTATGTCTGTCTACAGAATTGAACTGGTTAACTAACCCAAGCTTTCGGAATGAAGATGCACTGAGACTACACCAACATGCTTTAGAGGTCACAGACCTTGATTCTGAGAAGACATCTCTCCAAAGGTAAGGTGTTTGTTGACACTATTCAGCATATGTTCGTGTATTCAAAGTCAATCTAAAGTGTATGGTTGTTTTTTAGATCAATCTTGTTTGCTTGTACTGGCCTAAACTCATTTGTTAGTTCCACCTGGTATAGATGCATTGAATTAATGCGAACTTTGTAATCAGCATTTCACATCAGTTCCATTTTTTCACTGAACCAACTCTAGCTGGGACTAGCAGTTAGATTCAGACCACAATTGTAGTAACATATTTTGTTTATAATAAGCAGGGGTCCTGTGTACACTAGCCTGGGAGTAAGCCCTATTAACCACAGTGGGTCTGCTAGCTAGAAATGCATAATATTGTGCTTTATATCTAGTGATGAAATTTTATCAGACCTGAGGCTAGTTTGCAAAGATGTCTTCTCCTGCTTTCAGGTAGTCTCACAATTCCCAGAAAACGTGCTATCAGAGATCCTTCAAGCAGAGTCCCATGATTAGAGTAGATGAGAGGAAATTACGGAAAAATCTGTAAGCAGTGTTTGGGCTTGCACAGTTTATGTGATGAAGGACTGGGTTTATATTCTCAGTGTTTGCAAGAAAAGATCATGTATAAACCCTAGCGCCACTGTGACCTAAAATTATCCAAAGATGGAGGAAGTTACTTTGTTGGATTATCGCTCTTAGAATTCCACTGCCAATACAGCCCTGACTATGCTGGCTGGAGGATTCTGGAAATTGTTAGTCAGAATAAGTAACTTTTCCTATCTCTTTTCCTATCTAGTGTTAGAATGCAGTATAATTTTTTGTTGTGTTTGGACCAGCAGAACTTACTAAAATGCTACAGAATACTCAACATTTTCGTTCAAATGTCTTCTCTCAATTTACACACACATTTCTTTAATCCTTTGAAAACTGTTTTCTAGCACTCCCTGTCAGATCTTTCTGTGTTCCTGTAGCCTTAAGAATCTAGTTTTGAATATTATCAATATAGTTCTTAGTTTTCTCTACATTTGTAAACAGAACAAACTCTGGCTTAGAGCCACCAGAAGAATGTGAAGCCTGTGAAGGAATACAAAAATCTGCTAGGAAAAAAAAGAAAAAGAAAAAACAGCGAGATCACAAGAAAGCCAAAAAGAGAAGTAAAAGAGACAGGAGCAGCACTGAATCAGAATCAGATGCTGAGGATATGAGAGATGATAGAAATAATGAAAAAGGACCAGAATTGAAGTACGTAAGTACCCTCTGTTTCCGGATTTATATTCATCCTGATAAACTCTTTATTTCTTGCTCTTTCTGAATAACACTGGTCATCAAAGCTATTCAGACATGAGAATAAGGCTGCAATCTTAGACAAAAATAGCAGAAAGTAACTTTACTGAACACGTTCGTGACATATTTCCTAGTAAATATGTGTAGGATTGTGGTTCATGTGAGTGTGAAGTGACACGTGAAAGACTTGCCTGTTCCTGTCATTCATTCATCTAATTTTTGTCCAGGGAGCTTGGAGGGAGAAAAAGGCTATAGAAATATAATTTATGGGCTTCCTGCTCATAGTCTCCCCTGAAACTAAAATGGAGGAGAAAGAAGCAGCAGCGAGTTGTGGAGGAATGGAATAAGGAGCACAAGTGACAAAGGACATGTGTCCTCTGCTGTGTTGTGGTAGATTTAGAAGTGCAGATGGAAATCATGGCAGCCCCCAGGTCCAGCCCTCTTAGACAAGTCCAGAAATGCATGCACTTGGGTCAGTTCATATCAACAAATGGGGAACAGTCTTTTGTAAATCTAAAGACACTTAATAGCCGATTAAAGAGCAAACCACTATCAAATACTTTGCATTACAATAAGGATAGTTTGAAACAATATGTTGTCCCTAGAAAAAGCTGTTTCTGTCCTAGCTACTGAGAAGATTGAAATTAAGCTCACAGAACAGAGGAGCTTGGAAAAGGCAAGGCAGGTAGTGGCATATTCTTGCTTATCTGAAAGTCCTGGGACTCTAACCCTTTAGGCCCTGGCTCCACTACACCACTGGTCCTTCTGTTCCTGAGCGCATAACTGGTTCCAGAGCTTAAGCAGTACTGCGTGTTTTGCTTGGATTAGGAAATGGTGTGGGGAGGTTGGGCAGAAGGTGAAGCAGATTTGAATAAGATCAGCACAAATTAATATGATGGTTGGAGATCTTGAATACGGGCACTTCGTATTTGTGTTTTGGGAATACAAATACAATCTGCGGCACCACAGGTGCCACGGGGGCCCAGTTGCTTCCCCCAGAACCGGTCAAGTGATTCATCGGGTTCTGCATGCTGCTGGGGTCCTTCATTGTTGTTGGTGGGCCAATCCTGGCAGGAGCCCGACCAGCCCTTCCCCACCTCCCTGCGCAGCCAACCACTGTAGTGCCAGAGGTCATAACTGTTTCCCCGAAAATAAGGCCTAACCTGAAAATAAGACCTAGTATGATTTTTCAGGATGCTCGTAATATAAGCCCTACCCCAAAAATAAGCCCCAGTTAAGTGAAACCCCGCCCTCCACCATTGCGCAGCCACCAGAAGAAGATGATATGACTGCATTTGAATAAATGTAGATTGTTGTACATGGAAAAAATAAAACATCCCCTGAAAATAAGTCCTACTGCATTTTTTGGAGCAAAAATTAATATAAGACCCTGTCTTATTTTTGGGGAAACACGGTATTGCTTTGGGTTGAAAATTTCAGGGCCACAGGTTCAGCATCAGAGCCATGGCTGGGACTGAAAAGTGTAAGACATATGCTACTGAAAGACCCGACTTCACTAGTGCCGGACCAATAGCTAAGCGAAATCCAGGAGGGTTTTTTGTTGTTGTTGTTGCCACGTCCTGTACTTATAGGTAGAAGAGAGCCCACCCTCGGCATCTTCACATCCCAGATTTTAAAAAATGTTTTTAATTTTTCAAAAAACGGTAGTGCCTTCTAGACAGTACAGAGGCAATTTCTCTATCTTTTCACCTGCCGAGGAGTTTTTCACCACTTTTTCACCTTCCAAGTTGGGGGCGTATTTTCAAATCTGAAAGTCACTTAAAACAGCTAAAAACAGTTAAGAAGATGTAAAACCATGGTCAAATAGCTCTCTGCAGCCACCCAAGAGCATGACAGGCTCCTCCACTAAAAGGTTTTTTTAGAAAAGAAAAATATTTGAGGGAGTGGATGGATGGGTGAGCTGATACAGCTCTTCAAGACCCAGACATGGGAGTGTGGGCTTAGGCTCACACGCTATGACCCCCAACTTCTGAAAGTTCTCAACCTGATTATAAACCAACTTTGGTGACAAGGTTAAGCCCATAATGGTATACAATTAACATAATAGTATATTGGCCAGAATCCTATTACTTACTTATAGTGGCACTAAATCCAGTGGTGTAAATCTCAGCAGTGAGTTGCCAGTACTTAAAAAGTCAAAGCTTGTTTTGATTCCGTGCACCATGTCACATAGCTGATGTACAATGAGAAATACAGTGCTGACTTCTTAACCAGTAACAGTTTGCTTTTGATTGAACATACACCAGCCTATGGAAATAACAGGATTTTGGCTGTCATACTATTCATATTTAGTACTTCAGTTCTATATCCAACAGCCAATGTCCAAACTGTGGAAAATGATTTGTACTTGAAAGTGGGCTTTTGGTATGCTGCATGTCTGTTCTGTGTGAGTAAGTTCTAAGTTTTCTTTTATCATTGCACTTTATTATGACTGTTGTTTGCTATGTGAGGCCCAACTCGTTCGGACTCCAGAACATAGTAATTACATTAAATCTTACAACATTTCTTATATGACGCAGCAGGATCCCTGCCCTTTTGAGCCTTTGGGTCAAATTTCCCCACAGTCACAGGTGTGAAGAATAGAGATTGAGAAACTTTGCTTAAAAGAGCCCAGGTTGCTATCTGAAATGCTGACAGAAGTTTTATCTGAACAGAGTTAAGCGATGTGAAGTGGTTGTTTTCTAAATAAGGTTTGGAAATGTGTGCCCCCAAGGTGTTTTGGCATGCCAGCTCCCCATAGTCCTGTTCAGCAAAGTCAGTGATAAAGGATGATGGAAGTCGCTGTCCAACAGTATCTGGAGGATCATGCCTTCCCTACCCAAGATTCTAAAAACTGACTGAAATTTCATGCCACTAGTTTATTTTGCAAGCCTAAAATAAACAGGTGTCTTTTTGCTGCTTCTACATGCATTTCATCAGGCTGTTGGGATTTCTCACTTGAGTGTTTGGATAGTGGAAAGGATGTCCTCATTATATAATAACAATAATTCATTGCATCCTTTTAGTTTAGAAATTTAGCTGCGAATTTATAGCTGAAATCCTTTTACTTAGCATAGTAAGTTACAACTAGGATAAACACATTAAATTAGTGTGGATTTGGTGAGTAAACTCTTCTGTAAGTTCTGTTGATTCACTGGGCCTACTCTAGTTGCAAATTACTAGCAACATGATTTCAGACATAATTTCAATTACATGCCACAACTTTGTATATTCTTTAAAATCCTATGCTATTTACCTCCTTTTCCAGTTCATTCCTTGCAAAATCACTTGAGATGACTTCCAAAATTATTTTGTGTCTTTTCAGCTGTCCCTGGCACATTTAAGATCTAAATTTTATATGAAAAATTTGTGCCACATTTAACTGCTCCTGTCTTTGAAATAAACTGCAGGACTTTTGGGGAAGATTATATTAACATGTCTCCTGAATCTTTGACATGTCTTCTGAACCCTCCATTTATGACCAGTTTACTAATAAATTACCAACAAAAGACTGCTATGGTGTAAGTCTTCCTTCTGAGACTAGATGGTCTGTCTTTTCAAAAACAGAAAAGCTTTTCACTGTTTCACTTCTTCTTCTTTTCTTCAGCTTGTTAGGATACTTTGGTTCAACCCTCCCTCTTTCCTAACTTTGACTCTGTAAACTTTATGCATACTGATGGCTCTGTATAAACAATAAGGCATAATAATAGCACAGAAAGTCTTAAAGCAATAGGTCATAATTCAGCTGACCATTAAAATAATAACTGGAAAGGTAAACATGTAAAGTCATGTTAAGAAAGGAAACATAGGTCTATTTTAAATTTGAAATCATTTATCCTGCGGTCTTATGTTCATTTACCTGGGAGTAATGGGGAAATGACTTGACGTAATAATAAATGGGGAGTAAGCTTCTTTGAGGTCAGTGATACTTTGAAGTAGACTCATGTTTGCACTCATGTTGCCTATGGCTGATCTAACAATTGTTGTGATTCTTGAAGTCCATTTTAGATTTTGGGGTACATATTTTGTTTCTACATTCATTCAGTCATCCTTTCATTCAATTTGTATCCCACTCCCATTAGTGTCAACAACACTACTCTGGGCGGGTTACAACACATATAATAGAAAACAAAAATAAAAATAGAAACATTAAAAACAGCAACAATAACCCTAAAAAAACAGATGGCACCGACTAATTGTATAAACCTTGTTTCTTGTGGGTTTTTTTTGTACCCAGCACAATTAATTTCTATATAGTCTAGAATTTATCATAGAGACTGAAAAAATCTATTTCCATCCTCTTTTTTTCCTTTGCAGTCTACAAGAAAAATCCTTAAGTGTGAACTATAATTCTGTTTGGCTTGATGATGTTCAGGGTTTGACAACAGAGTTATTCAGAACAGATAAGAAACCAGACCCTGCTAACTGGCAATACAAATCATTATATCGAGGAAACATTGCGAGGTAATGATATTTACTGTTGTGAAAATGCTTTAATAAACATGTTTATGGTGACAGAGGGTTGAATCTGGGAATTATTTTAGGAATGATGTGTCTGTCTGAGTAAAGTTGCATATACCCGGTTCTTGTTGTGCTCAGTTGTGGCCTCATTGTTCCTTTCTCCTTTTTACCTGCCATTGATGGCTCTCAAACAGAACTGTTACCTTGTATGAAAGACCCAGGCACATATCCCATATGTTGTTCCAGCCATCTGTTCCTTGTTGTAGCTAAGATCCTAGATTGCTTCTGCTTCAAACAAGACAAATTGTGCTTTATGTCCGAGACATAATATAACCGTACTATGTCATTTTCCAAATGTCATGTGGCTGGTGGATGAAATAATAAATTGATTGGTAGGTCCTAAAACCTATCTGAAATGCCACCTTGTTTTTTTATATTCTTACTATTGTGAAGCATGAATATTTCTATCATCTAAAAATGAGGATGTACAGATTCGGGAGATGACTTTGAATTTACATGCTCTCTGATTAGTTGTAACATATTTGTACCAATTAATCTATTTATAGAGGAGAAAACGTTTCATTACATTGGTGCTGTAACTGACTGCAAAATAGAAAAATCAACGATAAAGCTGCTGATTATTTTGTATTTTTAAAGTCATTTTGACTATTAAAGAAACAGTGGTTTTTAATAGGTCGCTTTTCTTGTACATTGCGTGATCCCCTGAGAATCTCTCATAATCTATAATGTGCACTGCAGTGGATGCTTTGAGTCCAGCTGGCACATGGAAGGAAATTTTCTCCCAAATGTCATGATTGCACCCAGTGAGCTGTATTCACGATTCACCACCTGAGACCCATTTTAAATCTTGACATTCCTCCATATGCAGAGCCAACCGTATGACAGAACTGCACCCGATAAGTCTAGCAATGCAAAGTTCATTGAGTTCAGTGAGCTTTTATTTTCGCCTCCCTCCCTAGCTCAAGTTTATGATGGCTATTCATATGCTATTTGTTAATCATAAATATTCGTTTTTTTTCTTTTCACATTGGTGTTTGTACATAGGAATTTCCTAGTTTCTAAGAAAGCTATGAAACTACAGCTTCACAAACCCATTTCTGTTCAACTCTTGAGGGCAGCCGAGCTCTCTGCTATGCAAAATTGTTGGAGTTATTCTTATTTCAGCAAGCAAAGGTTTTGACAGGACCACGAAGGATTGAGTGGAAGAAGCCTTGACTCACCTTTCTTCTGACACATCTGGAGACTAACTGGGCTGGCCTTTCTGTTAGGCAGCTGGCCACTATGGGCAGCCAGTTTCAAGTACCTTTCATGGAAGACCAACAAATTCCTAGTTATTTCCTTTGTTTTTGTTTTATTTTCTACTCACAGGACAGTGAGAGGTCCTTGTACGTCATGTACCAAAATATGTTGGCTGAGCATGATTAATATATACACATTGACTTTGGAGATAACATTTTCTGCTCTGCTTTAAGCAGCATAGTATCTTTAGCTATCCCTGATAGATCACTGGCTTGTGACTTGACTATGCTCCTCTACTGGTAAAGCAGATCAATTTATAGGCGCTGTAGTACCCATCTGAACTGTTATAGCTTAGTGGATTGGAGTGCCTGGGGACCAGGAGTTTGAATCCCCACTCTGCCTCCTGGGAGAAGGGCCATATGAGATCACCAGAGTGTGTATGGCCAACAGGGTTGCATGCCCTGCCACCTATGCGGCTTTGTCCAAGCTGCAAAGTCCCAGACACCACCAGAAGGACAGGGGAAATGTGAATCACTTCTGAGTACTCTATACTTAGAAGAACCTGAGGTTACCATGAATTGGAATTGATTATTGGGTTGGTAGAGTTATTCATTAATACCCACTTAAAATATTTTAAATACATTCTGGTTAGGGATCTCTGAAATGAGTGTTTGCTTGTATTGCTCTATATCACATTCTGTTTAAAACAGAGCAAAATAAATTCAGATGCCGCCTATGTTGCTTTTTGTATTCTCAAACCTTGGCTCTTCAAGTAAAAATAATGAGGAAGCTATAGCTGAGAGCTACTGAATAAAACTCGTAATGGATTTGAAACCTCTGAGGCTGTGGAGTTGTGTATGCTTCCTTGGAAGTGAGTAGCACTGAACATCAGAGAGTGAGGACTTGCTCTGTAAATCCATATGATAGGATTGTACTGTGGTTCTAGCAGTTGAGAAGTAAACAGCCTCTCTAGCGTGCCTTTACAAATGCTACATGGAAAGATATTAAGTACTATCACTTTGTTCTTAAGTCAATGATGGTACTGTTGATCATGGAAAAGTTGATTTTTCCATTTGTACACCCAGGATCCACAGCTAGCTGCAGGGAGAAGTTGTACTGAGAGTTGTAGTACAAAACAGTAGCTTTTCTAAGTCTCTGATCAGGATTTGTCTGAGAGTTGTTTCTTCAGCTCTTTCTCTATTTTCTTGGAAGGACTTAATGTTAATTGTTGTTTTTCAAAGATACAAGAGAAGAAGCAACTTCTGTCTTGGCATTGATTTGAAGAAGCAACATATAATCTGGGATACCTCAGCCACAGAGAAAAAGACATCTCATAAACGTCCAGAACGCTACTTTACCAAAGGTGGGCTGAAGCTCTTGAATATAGATGGCATTTTCATCAACCATAAACATGAAGGTTCTCCTTCTGGTTCAGCTCCTTGGATACCAATTTTGGAACTGGACACAGATGATGCTCCTACTACAAGCCATGTAAACCCTTTGGGGATTTATGACCCACTGACCACATTATGGCTACAAGGAAAAGGTCCCCCAGAGCAAGAATCACTAAAGGAGCAGGAACCCCAAGAGAGCTCAAAAAATGGAAACTCCCTCCTAATAATGAAAGTGGAAGAATATAACAGGAAAGTCAGAGAGAATCCCAGAGATGTCAAAACATGGATGGATTTTATTTCTTTTCAGGTAACATGTGCTTTCATTGTGGGTTATGTTTTGGAAGGGTTTTTATGATATAATTGTAAATCTATATTAGGAACCATCCTAGGATATGGTATATGGATGCTAGAATGGAGACACTTTTGAACAAATAAAGTTCAGCAGAACCATTCCCTTATTGGTCACTTGTAGGAAAAAGGGTGTAATGTGTGAATGCATGAGTACAGATTTACCAGCAGACCAACAACTGACCTGCTCAACAACAACAACATTGCTGTAACCCCAGTCTTACTATTCTAATAGGAGGAAAGAGGTTACAGAGCCCTTTGTCTGTTTCATTCGTCCTGAACCTTTCAGACATTATTCATTTCCAAGCATCCACTTAAAAAACACTTGATGAACAGTGCTGTGGATGTTCTTCAGGAGAATGTGAATGCACTCCACTTTTATTATTTTTGTCTTTTGATTATTCTTTTTCCTTCTTTCTTTTGAAGGATGAACTCATGACATGTCCCAGTTGCTACACAATCGGTGAGGGGGAACGGGAGACAAGAAAGAAATCACTCAAGCGCATTTTGGAGAAGAAGCTGGCAATTCTGGAGAGAGCCATTGAAAGCAACCCAAACAACGTCGATTTGAAACTGGCCAGGCTAAAGCTTTGCACAGAGTTTTGGGAACCATCAGCTGTGATCAAGGAATGGCAGAAACTGGTTTTCTTACACCCGAACAACCCGGAGCTGTGGCAGAAATACCTCTTGTTCTGTCAGAGCCAGTTCAGTACTTTTGCTGTTTCAAAAATTCATAACCTGTATGGCAAATGCCTGAGCACTTTGTCAGCAGTACAGGATGGCAGTATGGTATCACATCCAATACTGCCAGGCACAGAAGAAGCCATGCTAGGTAAGAGCATAGTATTTAACATTGTCTGATTGTCTTTCTCACTAACACTGAAGCGTGTTTTCTAATAGCTTTTAAAAAGTGCCCAGACGTAACTGTGTTAACCTGTTGGAACAAAAACAGTGAAGAATCTTGTGGCAGTTTAAAGATTTTCACATTTTATTTGGCATAAAATTCTGTAAAGATGCATCTTTAAAAAGTATGTAT
Source organism: Intellagama lesueurii (assembly GCA_037013535.1). Taxonomy (NCBI): domain Eukaryota; kingdom Metazoa; phylum Chordata; class Lepidosauria; order Squamata; family Agamidae; genus Intellagama; species Intellagama lesueurii. Next base: position 27,305,847 of record JBAJHW010000001.1, read on the forward strand.
TCCATATCCATATGGGACACAATGACAGACGTTTATCTTCCAGAAGAGAGCAATATATCTGTGAAGGTTCTCAGTCACCCAGGTAAGTTATCTGGAAGTTGAGTCATGGCAACTGGACTTCTTTCTTATTAGGTTGAAACGTTTCGCTACTTGTGTTTCATTATTTGAAGGACAAAGGACACTCATTTGATAACCAAGAAGTACTCATTTTGGAATGAGAAGATAAGTGGTTTGAGAGAAGGTGTCAGGGAGGTCATACATGTGCATATAGAAAATCCCTCACTCAACAGGGGTGGACGCCTTAGATACAATCTGTCTCCTATTTATCATGCTGCCCTTTCATCCGTCCCCAAAAATATCAGGGCCACGCCCACCAGAAAGACCACTGTTAGCACGACCCATGACAATGGGTGGAGAAGTACTGCAGAAGTGGGATTATCCCTCACCCCCAGTCCTTTGTCCATCTAACGAGCCTATTCAGATCTGCAGAAGTGAAACCAGCTAGAAGATATATCAGGGATCTACCAACTCCTCAGACTGAAGAAGCTACTCGGATGAGTAGTGAAACGTTTCACCCTAATAATCAATCAATCTTTATTTTTGCGGTCTCCGACCCATTAAAATACATACATGTAATATTTAAAATAAATGGAAGCAATTAAAACATTTCAAGACAGTTAAAACAGTATAAATTAATAAGATAGATTACCCATATGTTGTTTTTTATATTAATATTATATGCAATCAATCTTTATTTTGCGGTCTCCGACCCATTAAAATACATACATGTAATATTTAAAATAAATGGAAGCAATTTAAACATTTCAAGATAGCTAAAACAGTATAAATTGATAAAATAGATTACCCATACATTGTTGTTTTTTTGATGGGGTTAGGTAGAGGTTAAGATTGTTTTTCGTATTCTTTGGGCAGAGAGAAGGAATTTGGCCACTGATTCGGTGGTTATCTTGTTTGTGTCGCTTAATAAATATTTTGTATGCCAAATCAGAGTCCTACCTGGGAAGACATTCATTATGGGCTTGAGGAATTTGATACGCTCATTTCTCCTAATAAGAAAGAAGTCCAGTTGCCATGACTCAACTTCCAGATTCCAGAAGAGAGGTTGTAATCTCAAATAATGGAAATCCTCCAATAGGTAGAATGAGTTGAGTCTTATTGAGAGGAATGATGGACTGCCCAGTTACAGAATAGGTTGCCAGTTTTTTCTCTGTGTGAGCTTGTCTCTTTCTGGTAAGGGAGTCACATTGAAGTGGACTCATTAATTGCTGAGTATAGAACTGAGCCTGTTAGATATACAACTTAATATATGTCCCTCTCCTTAGTGTAGGCATACTTTGCCTAAGTAGGAGCATGAAAGGTAACAGAAATAAGCATTTAGTGTTTATTGTTATCATGACTTTAGATATCAGTAGAACAAGTTTGACCTACGAGAAATTTTCCCAGAGTTGCGTGCTCATTTTCATGGTTCGAGTCAGTTAGGTCCTCCTCCAGGTTATTCTGTTCTGTCTCACCACTGAACATGTGCAGTCCTTCGTGGGCTGTTTGTGGTTTTTCCCCTCTTCTTAAGTCCCCCAAGGATTTTTTTTGGGGGGGGGGGTACATCTACAACTTTTGCTATTCTCCCCAAACTTCTAATTGTACATGGATAGTGACGTATTGACTGCATGAGCCTTTACACTTCATCTTGAAGTTCCGATTACCATACAGGATTTGAAACTGAAAGTGACACTCAGTTGAAACTTCAGAGGTGAGGCATAATTCTGTCCACATACTGTAAATCCAAGGCGGACAACCACAGAAAGTCCTAGGGCTGCTTCTGCCATCTTCCAGACATGGTGAACTGCCACAAACCCCCTTATCGTGAGAAAGACAGCCTATAAATAAGACAAAGGAACAAACTGAGCCTGTTAGATATGCTTCTGTGGGCTGCATGTGATGTAAAAACCACACCGTTTTCACTGTAATCTAAATACAACCTTCTGGGTTTGAGCAAAGGTTACTTCTCAACTTTAATTCAGGAGAAAATGTGGTACGTACAACTCTTACAAGCTTGCAAGTACCTCCTCAGAAAACTTATGCATTATGCCTTGGATTCACCAGATTCCTTTCAAGGAATGCAGCAATGTTTTAAGAAGCTTCAAAGTTACTAACAGAACAGCATTTTTTTTGATGCTGAAAAGTGCCAGGTTTGCAAGCACTTGAGCAAATTAGTTTTGACATGGCTATAAAAATAATACCCATGTTGGAAATCTGGTTGTTGTTTTGAGGATTTGTGAATATTCTTTTTTATCCATACCTCTAATGTGGACTAGATTTAACCTGACAGTGTCTCATTTACTTATTAAGAAAATTATACAATTGTCAGTCATTTATTAGTATATCATATTTCTAGCTTGGTTATGAAGATACTGTTGGGTAAACCAAGCTTCAGACAGCATTCTACAATTAGGGCTGGAAGCGGTCTGTGACCTAAGATAGCTTAAGGCTTCTGCCCCCTTGTGTTCACCTCTTGCATGGCTTGTCACACTCATCCCATCAAACCAGAAAATTATAGAAGCCAGATGGACCTCAAGGTCACTCTCGTCCAGCCTAGGACCTTTGGTATATTCCAATACAGCCTGTGGCTGTAACTCAGTGGTAAAGTACATGCTTTGCATGCAAAAGGTTTCAGGTTCAATCCCTGGTATTTTAACACAGTGCATAGTTGAAATACAGGATTGATTGCCACAATATGTAGTAACAACTGCCAATTTGGACAACTTTCAAAGGAGATTAGGCTGATTCATGACGGATAACACTATCAATGGTTAGTAGTTATAATGGATGTATATTCTTTCCGGTGCAAGAGACAGTATGCCTCTGTCTATCAGTTTGTGGCAAGCAAAGAGGTGCTGTTGAGTTCTAATCCTGCTTGTGGGCTTTCTGTAGGCATCTGGTTGGCTACTGTATGAACAGAAATCTGGACTTCAGAGATCTACAGTCTCGTCCATTATGGCTCTTCTTATGTTCATGTCTATATAATGCTCTAGAGTGGTGGTTCCCAACCTTGGGTCCCCAAATGTTCTTGGACTATAGCTCCCACAAACCCTGGCAGCTTGCAGCGAAGGCTTCTTGGAGTTTTCATCCAAAATATATGGGGACCCAAGGTTAGGAACCACTGCTTTAATTGTTTGACCAGTGTCACAAATGTGAAGGATTGTGAAAGCTGCAGACCAACATCTGAAGGGACACAGTCCTGCCTTGGTGTAGATGATAATGAACTAGATGAACCAGTGTTCTGATTTACTATATGGCTGCTTTCTGTGTTGCCAAATTTTAATTCATCATTTTAACTCACCTCATGCTCCAAGATAGGTTATTCTGTAGCATTTTACTTCAGTCCACCTTTTAACAATTTTATCCTTTCCTCCATTTCTAATGTATTAGATGAATAGTCTACAGGCTTTTAATGTTAAAGTATACATATCTTTGGATCCACTTATCATGGCTTCGCTTTTTCCACATCCAGCTTCCAGGTGACCCTCAATCTATGACTTTGTAAGAGAATGTTCTTGAATCTGCCTAGTCCACTATGCTGGTTCTTAAGAACAGCCTAATGTATGTCTTTGGATGCTAAGAAGTTACAATTCAGCAGCTGAAATCCTATTGCACAGTTATACAAAAGGTGAAAGTTTTATAAGTGAATTGATCCAAATAAAGAAACATTATCTGTTGCCCGCCAAGTTGTGTAACTCAGTGTGTAACAGATAGTGGCTGAGATCCAGTAGTAAGTCATAGCAAGAGTAGGCTTGTTAAATCAGTAGAGGTTACAGAGGAGTTAACTCAACATAAATCCCCACTGTTTCAATGGGCCTGTCCTAATTACAACTTGCTCCTGAATTTCAGCCAAGGTCTCTGAAGATTTCCTAACTTAGAGCACTTCTCCTCAAAAGCTATGCCTTTGCATAACTGTGCAACAGGATCTTGGCCAGTATCTCCAAAAGCGAAAGTGCTGGTTAGTTGCAAGATTGATGGGATTTATTGGCTCAGATAGAAGGCAGATAATTAACATTGAAATAAGGGTTACATTGATTATTATTTAATGTTACACAATGCAGTCTTGTGAGACTCACTAGAAATAGCAGCAGGAAAAAAGGATTAAAAGGTGTTTGGATCCTAAATCTCAAAGACCCCTTATATGATTTTATTGTTTCTCATTCTTCCCAGTCATCTTTCTTCAACAGTGCCATTTCCTTAGGCAGGCAGGACATTCGGAGAAAGCTGTCTCTCTGTTCCAGGCTCTGATTGACTTCACCTTTTTTAAGCCTGATAGTGTGAAGGATCTGCCAACAAAGGGACAGGTAAGAATTAGAATTTTTACAGTCATTTTTCTTCTCCATATTTTTTCTAGTCTTCTTCTTTTCCACCAGCTCTGTAAAGCAAAAGTGAAAAGTGAAAATGTAAATACCAGTCATGCAGAGAAAATAACAAAAATAATGGCACCCCATTCTGTGCTAATTAGAGCTTTACTAGGAGGTATGTGTGTGTTCTTTGTTGTCAAGTCGGAACTGACTTATAGTGACCCTAACAGGGCTTTCAAAATAAGTAAGATATTTAAGGAGTGGCTTTACCAGTTTCACTCCCCAAGTGAGTTTCCATGGCCAAGTGGAGAAATATTTGAACCCTATTCTCCAGAATCCTCGTGTGTCACTCTATCCACTACACCACACTGGGAATCACTACTCGCGTATACATGGTAAAATTGCTTCCCAGGGAACTTAAGGCAATTTTTTAGTCCAATTTTTTTTAAACTGTTTGCAGTATGAGGTAATTGGGGGATCCAGGGGTGGTTGGGGAGATGTATTTAGGGGGCACATGTTGGCCACTGTGACATCCCGAAACCTCCCTCAGCTGCAACCTTTCAGTAGTATACAGGGAGCCCTGCCCCATGGATCTGCCTGTGCTACTACACAGGGCGGTTCTCCTGTCCACACACACACACAAACGGGGGTAGTGAGTTTGTCATACCCACCCCTAGTGGGTCAGCTAATGTTGTTATTCTCCCATTTCGCAGACTGGAGTGTTGAATCTGAGAGAGAGCAGCTTGCCTACAGCTGTCTAGTGAGTTCATGGCATTCACAGTATGCCAGATACAGAGTGAACATTGCAAGTGGTGGTTTTCTGCTGTGAGCTACTGCTCCTCTGGCTGCTTCACTGACTTAACTCAGAAGATGTACTCCTGTCTCTGTGAAGAAGAAATTGCTGGCCGTTTCAGCCCCAACCCCTTCGCCATTTGACTGTATGGGTCATTTGCAGGTCACTGTCATTTCCAGCTGCCAGAGATGACTCTATTCCAGCTGGATTCAGTCTCTGATTTGGCCATTGAATATGTAATATGTTGAAGGGTGAAGTCAGTTCAGCATCTGCTATGCCAGGGTAACCATTTGCATGTAAAGACCTTTATTTTGCAACAAGCATTGGATGCCTGTGGCTCGGGAAGTATTTGTGCAGTTTGGAAAGCCGATAAGGGTCTGCTGTATCTGGCATGGAGTTGTAATCTGCGCGTCATAAACATCGAGAGGAGAGACTTTGCTTTAGCAGTAAATAGCATAATAATTGAATTCAGCTTGGAGCAATAATCTTTTGTGCATATTAGGACTGCTTTGTTATTTATAGGTTGAATTCCTTGAAGGCTAAATTTAAAATATATCAGTGGTAAGTATATTTTCATCTCTGTTAGAGCAATGAAATGGAGACCGAAAAAGGAAATGTCATGGGGATGTGTGTCTTTATATTCATCTTTCCTTATTTTGTTGTTTGTTTTTCTTCTTAAGGAGTAGTTTGAATATAATCTAATGTGCATCAAGACTGAAAAACTGAAGAATATACTTTCTGTATATGTGCTGCTATAAGCCTAAGCATTTTTACAGATAATCTATTACACACATCGGTGTTTTCTCCAAGGTTAAATTAAATCCAGTCATAAATTCTCTTCATTAAAAGCAAACAAGGTCCATATAGATTGTTAGAATAATACTGTAATGACATTTTCAAGTGAAAAGTTTGTTAATAGTGGTGAAGGCTAGAGACATCCTCAGTTTGTATCTCACCTTATGCATCTTATTTGGCTGATTTGGATGAAAAGCTAAATGAGGGATTGGCAGCTTTTGAAGATTAGGGGGACCATTTTTGCCCTACCTTGGTCAGGCATTCTTTAGTCATTTCTTTCAATGATTAATCTGCCAAACCAGGGAAACACTTCAAAAATTTACAGAGAGAAGCCATGTTGGTTTGTGGTCATTTGCAGCAAATCAGTGAAGAATCTTGTGACATTTTAAGGACTAACATGTTTTATTTGGTGCATGTTTTTGTGGTCTGCAGCCCATTTCGTCAGATGTCATCTGTGAAAGAATATGCCAAATGAAATGTATTAGTCTTTTTGGTGACACAATGTAGTTGCTAGCTTTACAGTGCATCAACAAAGAAATACTGCAGGCTTATTTGAAATGCATCTCCAACATCTTTCCTGCCTATAACATTGCATTTGAATCTTTGGTATGACATCTTCATCCCCAACTACAGGTGGAGTTCTTTGAACCATTTTGGGACAGTGGTGAGCCTCGGATTGGAGAAAAAAGGGCCAAGGGTTGGAAGGTCTGGATGCACCAGCAAGAAAAGGGCGGCTGGGTTGTTCTTAACCCACCTGGTAAATCTCTTTAATTTTGGATTTCACGGGTTGTGGGGGATCAGGCGTGTGCATAAGTCATGCTCAGTAACAGGAACATATTAAAATAAATTGAGAATTGGGATTTCACCAGTAGAAATGGGCAACTTAGTTCAATATATTTTTGAATAAAAGTAGGTGACCTATGTTTGCATTTTGCATTAATGTTTCTGCAGTATTAAGTTAGCATCATGGTGATAGTCTTTCTTAAGCTAGAAAACTGCATGTGGTGCACTAGCCTCCCTAAGGAGCACTTAGCACTCGGTCAGAGAGTTCGACAGGCCACTTACCTACCACCTTTGCGCTGGGGCAAGTCCCAAGACCTCAGCAGTGCGTAGCGTAAGCCCTTTGAACAAGTCTGACCTTAAAAGAACACTTTACTTTTACCCATTACTTTGCAAGTACAGACACATGGGCTTTGTGATTCCTTAGAACTCACAACAGCTCAGTTAGGTAGGACTCTTAAAGATAGCTAGTTTGTGGCCCTCTCCACCTCCTGGATTTAGCCAGACACTGCTGTTCAAGAGACCAGTCCTTTTGTAGAATTTTTATAATTAATTTTTATTAGAAAAATAAAGTTTCATAGAATCAGTTTATATTGCACAAGCTTTAGCATAAAGAACATATTCAAAGATTATTACAGTTAAATAAAATAACTATTTCCCATTAAAATAATAAACACTACTAAGCTGGGCTGAGGTGGGCTACAGTGGGCTAGCCCCACCTCCTTCTTTCTCTTTACTTACATCCTCTCTCAATCAAGTTCTTTTCTCTCCCATCATCATGGAATCAAAATCCAGAACAGAACAACTACTTTCACATAACCCATCGTCCATTTTTTACACTCTCTAACTCCTCCCTTCTTCTTGACAATTCTGGCTGTTAACCAATTAGCCTCAAGGGGTTGTAACACCTTCCTCCTCCCTTGATTCCCATGGATGTCCAGGTGTTTTATCTCTTCTCCAATTAGCTCGGAATGTTGAGTCTTCCACGGGCCTCTCGATTCGACCTTCAGCCATATCTTGAACCATGCTGTACCGATCTTCAGAAAAACATTCTCAAAGCACTTAGACAAACACATTCCAATGTCTCTCAAATCATCTTCACACAGAACCTCTGACTCCATCTTACATTTCCCTGACTACATATCCCATCATCATGACACTGCAGGGCAAAAAGTTGAAGGGTTACGGATTGCCCAGAAGTGGCAGATTTTAGCTGCTCCAGGAGATCCAGTTTAAGTCCCCACAAAACTGGGAAACTCAGTGGATGACCTTGAACAAGTCCTGAATCATAGAGAGTTGCTACGTTTTCCCTGTTAACTCCAGCTGCAACAGCAGCAGTTTCAGGCATCATACTGGTGCAATGCCATTGGGCGTGAGGGTGGGCAACACATTCCCCCAATTCCTATAGTTTGTCACCCCTGATCAGGACGGCTCTTTGCTATCTGCAGACTAGAGAATACTCAGTTTGCAATGTTCATTATTTCTCTTCTATTGCAAATAAAAGGAAGCTTTTCAGTAGACTATAGGCTGAGTGGGGAAAAAAGAGGCAAATCCAGGTGAAGGGTGGATAAAACAGAAATACTGAAAGCAAAAGTGGCAGATGAAGATGTCTCAACATGATTAAGTGTATGGAAGCTATTTTGAAATTTGTGTGACTCGAGTGGTTTTTATACATGCCTGATATTTTTATTGAAGCTTACTCCACCTAAGGTTTTGGCACTTAGATTTTGATTGCTGATGAGAGATTGGGATCTTGTGGAACACCACACTGTGAACAGGGGATGTGTCTTGAATAGGGATAAGCAATTTATTCTTCTTTGAGCACCATGCTGAAATGCATTCTGGAATAAGATAATTTCCCTGTTGTTACATGCCATTCAAGTAAATGACATGATGACTATGAATACTAAGCTCTGGGTGGTGGACATATCACAGTGTTTGTGTCACTTCTTCGTGACGTGTGAAGCAGCTTAAAACCATATTGTTTTAAATTGTTACAGGCTAGTTAGGTAATCTGTGTGTCTGCCCTGGTCTGACCTCTAAAGTTTCTAGTCAGCCATTTGTATTTGGTTTCTAAAACAGTGATTGTTCGTGTTGAGTTGCATGGCATAAGACTGATGCCATCAGCCAGGGTGATTTTTAAAAGAAGTTAAACATTTTTGCCTCTTGTCCCAAGGCCTCCACAGTCCTGAGTAATTTTTTTCATTATCGCAAACCCATGAGGGCCATGGGACAGGAGGGGAGAAATCTTTCATTCCTGAAAATTGCCAGCACAGAGATGACTACAGCAGCTGTGGCAATTTCCTGTAATTAAAGACTTCCCTCTGCTGTCTTGCAGCACCCACAGGATCCCAACAGTGGGACCACAGCGGTTTCTGGACTGGAAGAAAAAAAATAATTTCCCCCCAAAAAAGACCCAGCTGATGATATCATCAGCCTTATGCCATGGAACTTACATGGACAGGATTTCAGCCAGTGTTGAGTTAAATGTTAGCTGTTGTCTAAAAGCTTTTATCTCTGGACGTGGGTGGGCAAGGTTGTGCTCTCCAGATGTTTTTGACTACAGTTCCCATAATCCCTGACAGCTGAGTGTGTTGCCTTAGATTAGTAGGAGTGGGGATCCAAAATATCTATAGAGTACCAGGGTTATGCCTACCTCTGGTTTAGAGAAAGTAGTGTTTTAAAGATGACCAAATTAATTAAGGCGTGAAATTTCTGTGGACTATAGTCCATTTCATCAGATGTATCTATGTGCCGTAATAAATGTGTTAGCTTTTAAGGTGCTACAAGAATTCCTCTAGTTTTACTGCAACAGACTTAGCCCAACTATTCCTCTGGTAATTGGTAAAGCCAATCTAAAATGTATGAATAACTTGTGGCATTCCAGTTAGTTAGACTGCACCTCCATCACCCCAAACTATTAGCTCTGTTGATGAAAGCTAATGGGACTTGATATTTTATGTAATGAATGTTGCCCTGTGCAGGGATTCTGCCTGCTTACCTCAGGGCTGAAAGCTTGGGAGGAAATACTGGTGTGCTTGCATGCTGTGCTTCCAGTATCTCCATTCTTCAATCTTCACCCTTTTCCTAATGAGCATTGATGTTTGAAGTGGGCATCTACTCATGCCTGCCTAAACAGGAGGTATCTCCACCAGCAGACAAAGCCTGAGATGTTGGGGTTGGGTCTTGTATGAACATGTGTGTCCTTTGTCCACTTCTGTCTCTCACATCAAAAGATGGATTTCTTGCACAAAACTTTTTCATGGAGTGCAGATTCATAAGTTCAGCTCAACTTTTTAGAATAGATTGGATTTTGAAACTGTTGCTTTGCTTTGTCTTTTGCATAGATGGAGATGAGGAAGATCTAGAAGAAGAAGAAGAAGATTTAAAGGATAGATCTTTACCCAAGTGGCAACATTGGCTTCATATTGAACGCTCCCGCGAAGAAAGGCATTGGTTGCCCTGGCGGCCAGACAAAACTAAGAAACAGACATTAGATGATTGTGAAGATCCGGAGAGACAGGTTGGTAGGACAATAAAACTAAGGTCTACTGCTTCCAAGATTACTTACATAATGTTCTGGTGGACGCACCTTTGTCTTAAGACATGCAGAGGCATTATAAGAATACTTGGCACTTGCTTCCCTCAACTTTGTGGTGTGAACAAATTAGAAACTTATCTAGTCAATTATTTTCATGGGAACTGTGCATGTGGACCAGCTTCCATGGTTGAAAGTAAGATATTATGCCTGACATTTATTTGACGGAGTGTAACTTTTGATAGTGTCATCAGCCCACAACATTACTATTTGATTTGATTTGATTTAATTTAATGTAATTTAAAGTTTCCTATTCCTTTTCCTTTAGGTTCTGAGGCACACTAGGGATCCTTTTTGACTTAGGGAAGTCTTTGAGGGTCTCGGGACAGGGGGAGCCTTTAATATGGAACAGTCACCACTGGATTGCTGGCAGCCATCTTGATCTTGATGGTGGCAATCCAGAAGTGATTTCCAAATATTAAAAGCTCCTCCCATATCTGTCCCAAGGATCCAAATTTTATTGTATTTATTTATTTATTTAAAATATTTGTACCTTTCCTTTCTTTTAAAAAAAGGACCCAAGGCGGCTTTCATAATTAAAAACACAATATTAAAAAGCAATAACAGTTAGTTAGTCAAATATTAAAGAAGAATTGATAACATTATATTAAAAATGTTAGGTAAAAGTGTTACGAAAAACAGATTCAAAACACCGAAAAGGCTTTACCTTTGCCCTAGTGTTAACCCAGTCTGAGTGTGCTTCAAGTATCTTGCTTCTTTGCTTTCCCTTTCCTCTGCTTCACTGCCCTTTCAGGCTTGTTTCCTCTGCTTTGAATTTTGGATTGTGTGCACCTTGAGCCAGTGACCCAGTAGTGTGAAAAATCACAACTATACTGATGGACAAGGAGCAGAAATAGTGATGGCATGTTGTTCTTGTTGCTGTTGTTACATTATTACTCTCAACGCTGCTACTACTATTCTTCCCTCCCACCAATTGTAACCTAAACTGAAATTTTGTAGTCTTGTGTCATTTTGAAAAAATAGCTTCCATTGCTAAGGTGTGCATTGCTTCAGCATGCCATTATTTTTATTCTTCTTGAACGTAACTTTCCAGCCTCTGACTCTAGGTTGGAGGACCTTGGTTGAAATCCTGTTGCACAGTTGAACTGACACAAAGGGGATGACAGTAATGGTTTGCCACTGATCAAAGGCCATTTCAGGGTGCACACAACTTGGTACACAATGCAACAAATGTACGTGCACCTAGAAATCACCAAAGGAAGCCTTTAATTAACAGCAATTTGCTGCTGCTGACATCATCACCATTGTATGCGTGGAGCTGCACAACAGGATTTCAGCCATTCCCCCACCCCCAAAGTTCCTACCATTTAGGTGTTAACTGCATTTTAATCTTTTTGCAGGTTGTGTTTGACGATCTTGGCCCGTCATTAATAAAAATTTCCAACTCAGACCTTCAGTTCCAGCTGCTCTGCTCATTTTTACAGTTCTTGGGAGTACCATGTGTGTGCCACCTCCTCCCATCTTTCATCTACCTAGCAATGGATGGGAACAACATTTTTGACAACAGGCAACACAGTCAAGGGCCTGTGACTTCTTTTGATTTGCCAGTCTCTGGAATCAGTCATATAGGTTGTATGGACTCTGTGGTCCAAGGAGGAAGGCAGGTGGGCCACCCAAAGGAAGGGGAAGAATTCATCCAGAATTTCTTCCATGTGATGCTGCCCCTATTTTCAGGAAAAGAAAAATCTGACCTGTCTGTTTTTTGGCTTCAGTATGAAATTTCTAAGGTAAGAAACTTGCTGTTTTCTTAGTCTCCTATAAATAGCAAACTTACATGTAAATATGCCATACCTGTGCATCTGTTTCTATCCCCTCTCCCCACTGCATATGTTAATAGATGACCGGCTAGTCAGAGGTCTCACATTGATCCATGTGAGCCTTTGCAGGGGTAAAACACCTTTTTAAATTTATTTTTTTGCATCCTGGAGACACTTGGGGTCTGTTATAGTTTTTTGATTGTAGAGCCTTCTCCCTCTTATGGAAAGGCTAATGGATAGAACCATCTTTGCTATTTTGGATGGAGACATATTCTGAAAAATAAGGCTTTGCTCTTGCTCACTGCCACATTCATAGAACGGTACATATGTATGGTCGTGATGACGATTATTCAAGTTGTGTATGAATTGGCTGTATGCTTATTTGAATGGGAGAAATGAGTAGGGATTGGTGTGTGGATGATTGCATATTCTAAATAGCATATGAATGTTCATTTGTGAGGGAATTGATAAAACAATCTGTCAGGTTTTCACTTACATGTAAGTTCTAGAAACTGCACTTTCAGAAGGATGCCAGTTAGATATGGTTTTTTTTCTGTCTAACCCCCCACGAATTGACGAATAAATTCATGCTTCGTCGGTTCATGGGGGGGAGCTTTGTGCTTCATGATTCGTCAGCTTTGACAGATCACGAAGCAGGACGACTCGCCAAAATGGTGAGTCTAATGCCAATAAATTGGAGTAAGTTCAGAGGAGAGCAACTAGGATGATCGGGGGACTGGAAACCAAGCCCTGTGAGGAAAGACTGAAAGAACTGGGTATGTTTAGGCTTGAGAAAAGAAGACCATGGTAGCACTTTTCAAATACAGAGGAGGGACAGCATCTGTTCTCAATCATCCCAGAGTTCAGGACACACAACAAGTGTGTTAGAGGAAACCAGATTTAGGTTGAATATCAAGAAAAACCTCTTAACTGTTAGAGCAGTACAATCATGGAACCAATTACTCTGGGAGGTGGTGAATGCTCCAACACTGGAGGCATTCAAGAGAAAATTGGACAACCATCTGTCAGATCTGCTTTGACTTGTCTCTGTTTTAAGCATTTATGTGTATGGAATTCTTGACAGGTCTCTGATGCAGTGGCTTGCAAGCTAAAGGCCACAAAAAATGCAAAATGACATGTGAAACTGTGGATAGTAGCGAACCTTGTATACAACGTATAAGGAGGTGGAACAATAACTGAAACCACAGATACTGGCTATTATTTTTGTTTGCCAAAAATGCAGAAATCTGCTTATGAGTGCCTAAAGGGGGAATGATTTTTCTGTAAAACAAGAATCCATCCACTCACATATTTTGCCCGCCCTCCTCCTCATTTTCTGTAAATTGGAGGTGACAAGAAAGGATTAGGGGCGGTGGAAAGTATCCTCAGACTGTCTGCCATTATCCACTTCTACTCTAGGATTGTATTATATTAAATTTAATTTATTATGTTATCCTGCAGGTTGTTCAGTGTTTGAAAATGGGAAACAAAAAGCGACTAAAACTGCAAGGAAAGAAAAGTAAAAAATTGGCCAAGAATCTTCTTAAAGCCCCTGACAATCGAAATGATGTTTCTCTTTGGCAACTTTATGCCTACCTGGAATGGGTACTTGGCAACATAGATGATGCGAGAAAAGTTTTTGATACATCTCTCAGTGCAGCAGGAGCAGCTGGGATCAAAAGTCCCCAGTTCTGCCACCTTAGCCTGCTTTATGCTGAACTGGAAACAGAATTACAAGGGAGTCCAACAGGAACTCTTGAGTCTCGTGCTACTCACATACTGACTAGCCTGGCTGAGAGAGGGCCGTATGTGCCTTACAGCGGACAAGTGTTATCCGTGAACATCTTGAAAGCACGGAAGACGTACGAACATTTGCTCCAGGATTACTTAAATGAGAGCTCCTGCTCTAATCAAGACCATATTGGCAATTCCACCCACCTGGTTGGTTTGACTGGCTGTTACACCCTTTTCCAGTATTTAACCCTTGGGATTGATTCTGCAGTATCCATATACAGGAACGTTTTTGAGAAACTTAGAGGCAAGAAACTTGGTGAAAAGCTAGGCGATCAGAATGTTGCCACGATTCTTGAATCTATCACGCTGATGCATGCCAGTTTGCTCCAGTATCATATAAAAAAGAGCGTCTATCCTTTGAATCCCCTTCGCGAAGCTTTGTTGGAGGCTTTGAAGAGGTATCCTAGCAACCAGTCCCTCTGGAGGACATATATCCAGATCCAGAGCAAGTCTCACAATGCTAGCAAAGCACGGCGTTTTTTTGATGGTGTCACAAGAACAACAAAGTTGCTGGAGCCCTGGCTGTTTGCCATCCAAGCAGAGCAGATAAGGAAGAAACTGGTTGAAAATGTCCAGAGGTAGTATCACTCCTACAGGTGATGTTATTTGGTGATGGTAATTACCCAGTGATAGGCAAAACGCAGCCCTGCAACTGTTGTTGTGCTGTGGCTACTGACAGCCCTAACCAGAGGAGCCAACAGTGATGAAAACAGTGGCCATTCAGCAACATCTGGAGGACTACACTTTGTCCACTGCTGTTGTAAACCTGTGGAATTTGCACAAGCCACTTTCATGTCCTTTCACAAAAGTTAGTTATATAAGTTTTTTTTTAAATCTTGTCCCGCTTTCCAGACATTTGGGATCTGACTTTGGGCAAAGATGTACCATGAGCTCCATGATCTAATGGAGGTTTAGCTATGTATTTTCCATATCAAAATTCAGCATTGAAGCCACTAAACCATACTGTGTGTTTCCTAATGTAACCCTAATAGCCATTTCCATTTATTTTTCTGCTCAGAAATAAATATATGCGGCACTGGAGGGTAGGCAGCCTGGAGCCTTCTTAATGTTTTGGGCCACATGAGTCCCAAGTCAGCAGCACCAAGAGGGAGGGGCTATTGGGGTTTTAGTGTACAACATCTGGATGACACCAGCTTCTCTACCCATATTATGCAGCATAAAGGAGATTGTCTGGTTCTGGCTGAAGTGTTTTGTTATTATTTATTTTGGATATTGCTTTTCTGACTCTTAGGGCCCTCAAAGTGATGTACAGTGAAATTACATTATGAAAACAGAGTTTAAAAAAAACTATTGAAAACAGACTTTTTAAAAAGCCATTTGGGTTTTAAAACAGTACTTTATGTTGAGCTGAGAAATAAATTGGAAGCCAGTGCAATATGATCAGGTTTGGTGATGTCTGGTCCCTGAAAGTGCATGCCAGGTAACAGTCTGTCCATTGCATTTTGCATTAGGTATAGTTTCTGAATAGTTGCCAAGGGCAGCCCCCTGTAGAGCATATTGCAGTAGTCTAATTGAGAGATAATTAAGGCATAGATCACTGTAGTCAAGTCAGCCATCCATAGGAAGGGATATCGTTGCCAGACCAGCTAATAGTAATTTTGTAAAGCTTTTGGCATTACGGTAAAATATGTCTGCTGAAATTGCTTTTCATAATCACAACTGAGCATTTGGGTAATTTTTGTAGTCACAGATCTTGGAAAAGTTGCTGTTTGGACTACAATTTCCAAATCCCCCTGTCAGCATTAACCCATTTTGACTGTCAGCTACAGGCTTTGGAATTGTGATGACTCCATTGTTTCAGCAGTGAAGGATTAGCCAATACCACCTTTTCTCTTTGACTTTTTAATGAAAAATTGGCAAAAAAAATAACCGTACATTGTTGATTCTCTGGTAATTTTGTTCTGCTTTTCCTTCATTTCAGGGGAGTTACTGGAGACATATATGCAACAATCCCTGAAACTGGGTTAACAAATCGGATCAAAGCTTTATTTGAACATGCAATTGAGACTGAAAATGGGGCTCATTGCCCATTGCTGTGGAGGCTATATATATACTTTATGGTGAGAGAGAATCCCCACATATACTCCCCTTTCCCAACTAATCCTGTAGGTGATTCTTTAATGTTGATGTATAGATTAAAAATTCTCAGAAAAGTACATTTTAAAAATCAGTCATTGGACCATAGAATTATTGAAAATCTGATTTTATATACAAAATATATCGATTTTGAAACTAGGTTTTTCCTATATTCATGTAAGGGAAGTGAAAATTGTCACCAGCTCTGCACAATATTCCCCCCATCATTCTTTTGGGGGCCCAAATCCCAGAAGCAGATTTTCCATGTGTTCTGTATGCATGAGTATATACAGCAAAGCAAAGCAAAAAAAGCAAAGCATGCTGCTTATATACTGCCCCATAGTGCTTAAAGCACTCAGTTAATTATGCAGGCTACATATTGCCCCCCCCCCCCCCCCGCAAGCTAGGTACTCATTTTACTGACCTCAGAAGGATAGAAGGCTGAGTTAACATTGAGCTGACTTCCTGGGATTGAACCCCGGGTCTTGAGCACAGTTTGGGCTGCAGTACAGCAGTTTAACCACTGCACCACAAGGCTCGTACAGAGCAGTAATGGAAAACTGATTTGGTACAGAGCTAGAGGGAGATCCCTGCCACAGCCCCTCTGTACCAGCTGGAAGGACCACAGGGGTTGTGACACCCTTTGCTCCCTGTCACGACCGTCCTACAAGCTAACACCACTTGTCTTAATACCCGGTCGCTCACCATCAGTCTCTGACGTGCCTCTTGCGTGTACCTAGATTACGTACCCAATCTCAGGCACCCACCACGTCCTTTACTACGCTGCCACCAGTTGATCTCTTTACCAGCTATATTTATTGTGAAAGACTGAGGTCCATTCAGTACTTAACTTTGAAATAACAACAGGTTTATTGGTTACAAGTGGTTTCAGGAATAGTTCTTAAGCACATTCTTAAAGTTACACCAAGCGTCCCGTATATTCCTTTAACCTCTTCTATACTTAACTAATGCAGATAACACTCTTGACTGTTCACTCCCTAAAATCTCTCTCTGCCACAAAACTCCCAAACTAACTCTCTCTCTGACTTCTCACGTCAGACTCTCCTCTCTGACTTAAACTGACTGAACGGACTCACCCCTCCTTTCTAGTTTTTCTGGCTCCGCCTCCCAACAGCTCTCATTGGTACACGCAAATAACCTACTACATGAGCCAAAGCAGGGTGATCACCACCCTCCCCACCTGCCTTCCCCACACAGGGAAGAGGTAGAGGGGGCAGAGTTCACTCACCTGGTGCCTAGGAAGCTGATAGGATCCTGAGCTTGGAATATCGTCAGCCGTTGAAGTGCTTCCTAGGTGTACTCAGATTCTCAGCTCCCTCACCTTCCATAGGCTGATCAAGGGAAGGAAGAATAAAACACACTCAGGGTGCAAAAGGAAAATGCGAATTCACGTCATTTGTTTTCTCCCTTGGGAGACAAGCGGGGAGGGGGGAGGTGTTTTCGCAAAGCACTGCTTTGTGTACATGTTTGTGAGCTCAGCTTGTCCTCCCTTTCTGCATTGTTTGAAGAATCACACACCTGTAAAGTACTGATATAACAGTACTTTTAAAAAGTAGAAGCTCGAGCAGCTGAGTGGAAAAACTACAAATTTGTCGGGGGAGGGGGCTTTAGGCTGTTTCTTATTTCCTTTTGTGTCATGTGATCAGTGGAAAAATGTGAATCAGCTGCCCCCAAGCTGTAGCATTTCCCACATTTTTTCCCAGAGTAGTCTCATCCTCAATGTTACAAGAAGTCGCCGAGTCCCAGCCTCTGCACACACCTGGCTGTTGGAGCACCGATACAGTGAACCTGCCCTCATCCCCCCCCCTTCACTTTCTCTCTGTGGTCCAAGAAGATGAAGTGCAGAAGGGCCCGAGGGGGTCCCTCCCAGGTTATATTTGGCCTTCAGTCCAGCTGCCTATAGATGCTGTAGAGCAGTGGTTCCCAACCTTGGGTAAGCCAGGTGTTCTTGGACTGCAATTCCCAGAAGCCTTCATCACCAGCTGTGCTGCCTGGGTTTTCTGGGAGTTGCAGTCCAAGAACAACCTGGGTTACCCAAGGTTGGGAACCACTGCTGTAGAGGGAGGAGGAAGGTGAGTAAGTCCTGCTCTGTGCAGGTGGAGCAGTTTTACTCACAAAATCCAATCTGTTACATACAGTATAGTGTACTCATAATGCTAGTTTGGCCATCACATGAAGCCTAGTTTGGTACTATACAAAAAGCCACAGGAAGTCAAGAATACAGACCACTTAGACATTCGTGTTGTGTCATATTTATACACAGTTCTTTAAAATAAGGTCATTACGATGTTTTCTTAGATAAATTCTTAGTTTGAATGTCTAGTGATACCTCCTCTGATGCTATAAAATATTTTACATCCATTATATGATTGTGAAAGGGCGGTCACCTAAGTGTCCCTTTCCAGTAGGTTTTCCTTTGTGCAACCAATAGTGCACTGGTGGTGAGATTGGGCACATGACTTGGTTGTATAACATAGTGGTCCCCAACCTTGGGCCTCCAGATATTCTTGGACTTCAACTCCCAGAAGGGCTGCTTTGCAGTTCCCCTTGAGTACATTGTTTTTGTTAAGAGGATGTCAGCCTTAAAATTCT
Organism: Intellagama lesueurii; assembly: GCA_037013535.1. Classification (NCBI taxonomy): domain Eukaryota; kingdom Metazoa; phylum Chordata; class Lepidosauria; order Squamata; family Agamidae; genus Intellagama; species Intellagama lesueurii. The sequence continues at coordinate 27,324,456 of JBAJHW010000001.1, forward strand.
GCTTCTTTGAAAAGAGTGATTCCAAATGCAATTATTTCCCTTGCTGTTTTAGGTTTCTTTGGGAGATAAAGAAAAAAGTAAAGGATTGTTTTACAGAGCACTTCAGAACTGTCCATGGACAAAAGTAGGTTCCAGCAAGTTCCATTGTATGCTGCTGCTGCTTTATTACTCCTGCTTCTCCTCCTCCTCTTTCATTTTAAATAAACTACCAAGAATATTGGACTTGAGTATAGCTCTGTCCATGGCCACTTAAGACCTGGCCTATATTAGCATATTTCCTATATTGAAATAACTAGGTGATCTTTTAAGTCCTTTCCACTTATGGTTCTGTTGAATACAAGCTATGTATATGTTGGCTGTCAGATGTTTTTCTGAGTGCAGATTCCATAAAACCTCATCATTGGCTCTGCTGGTCAGGACTAATGGGAACTATATGCCAAAGACATCTGGAAGACTCACCCAATTTAAAATATAGTGGGACAGACACAGAAAAGTATTTTCATGTCCAAATGTCCAGAATTCTTCACTGCAGAGAGCTCATCGTTCTTAACTGCTGTGGTTTTTAGCAGGTCTGCATGTGTTTCAAAGTGTATCTTCATAATCAAACACCAGAGCCAATTCTCAAGTCTTCATTTCAGAGGAAAGCTTTGTGGACCAAATAGAAATTATTTTATGCTTTGTTATTGTTCTAGGGACTGAAAGATTGAAAGGGGACAAACTTGAGGTATAGGGTGCTGTGTAAGGTTTGGAGACACAAGAGAAGCTCCCTATTGCTGTGGAAAGCACCTTTCCCCACTCCTCCCAAAGAATTTCCTCCCAAGGTAGCATAATTAATCTAGTATTTTGGCCTTTTCTTGGGAAAGGTGCTCACTTAGCTTTTGTAAAAACCCTCCTTGGTTCTTTCTGCATCATGCATTTCTTGGTGGCCAGCACCAAGGAAAGGATAAACTTGCCCTTCTGTTAATTGAGAAATAGTTTCATTATGTTTTTACAAGAGAGTGGTGGGCTGATTGTTTTCATTTTAATATTGTATTCCCAGGTGTTATATATGGATGCCATTGAATATTTCCCAGATGAATTGCAAGAGTTAATTGATCTGATGGCTGAGAAAGAGTTGAGAATACGCTTACCAATAGAAGAGCTGGAGTTGCTGCTTGAAGACTAAAGAATGATACAAAGATGGGGACTTCGGTTTAATGAATTTAAATATTGTCTTGTGAGGAAATACTCTGGACATTCTGCGTATTTTTAATAGATGAAAGACAGCTTTTCATCATCCTTGTTTCAGTACCTCTGTTCCATTGAGTACAAGGGTGGGTACAAAATCATACCCTTCTTATAATTCTTTTCTCACATGGACTTCTTGGGGTCTTTCACAGGGACTTTTCAAGATATACTTATGATGCTGGGACTAGGCATACAATGGACATGGGTTCACATGGTGGCTTTATACGTGAATATCTAACCACGAATAGAAGATCCTTTTATTTTAAGTGATGTACAAGACCAGACTCATAGAACTGTGTACTAATAGGACAAATTACATGATAAATGGTCATGAGAACCTTAAATAGATGTTATCAGTATTTAACAAGTGACCATTTTAATGTAAAAAAAATCTTCTTAAAAGTTAATTTTTTAAAAAAAAGTCCATTGGAATGTTGAGTCTTTTATTGATACGCTAATATTTTATAACCCTGTTTTTAGTCATTCTTTTTTGCAACTTTTAAATTTAAAACTGCAGTCACTGCCACCTTACATTGTGTTATCACTCTGGTTGAAGAGAAAGTTGGAACTCCATAATGAATATGTAGAACATTTAGAATTACGTTTGGACTACTCATTGCTGGAGAATAATGGAATGTTCAGGTTTGCAAACAGTGGCTACAGGTTGCAGTGCTCACCAAACATCCTCAGACACAGAATCCTAAGGTGTGCCTAATATTTAAGCTTTTAAAAATATCGTTTTTCTACCCTCATGCAACAGAAGTGCAGGAAGGAAAGTGACTGTAGAATAGGCCTTACATGTAAGCACAAATACTGTTTTAACTGAGTGCAGCCATACGCAAAGTATTGTTCAATGGCAAACATAATGTTTGTCATATTTTACAAAGAAGAAATACCAGCCACACAGAGAAAATTATAGCACCAAATTCTGTGCTAATGACAGCTTTACTAAGTGATATGTGTGCATGTGTTTGTGTGTTCTTTGTTGTCAAGTTGGAACTGACTTATTACCTTAATAGGGCTTTCAAGATAAGTGATAGATATTAAGGAGTGGTTTTACCAGTTCTATTCCCCCAGTGGTAGCCGGGTATCTTAGACTGATTCTTGTTTTATATTCCATTTTCAATGCTGATGCTAGAACAATTCTAATCGCTCATTCTAAATTGTACCAGAGGCATGCTCTTCAAATGCCTTTTCCATTTTAAAATGACAGCACCATGGCATATTCCCCTAATTGGGGGATGTGTGACTGAACAAGTGTTGGTGGTTTCAGCTCTGTTCAGTTCTGACCAGCAGAACCAGTGGAGAGGGATCATGAGAACTGAAGCCAAACTGCATCTGGAGGCCCAGCCATCCCCAATCTCTGACATGTTAGATGAGGAATTATAAGCATTTTTTATTTCAGTACAGAGTACTGTGAGTAATAGTGAATGCTGAATCAAAAGGTACTTTTCATTTCAAGCTGCAAGACCTGTACCAATTCCCTGAAATCAAAACTTCAATCAATGTAAGGAAAGCATGGCTTTTGCCCTGTGTGTGTACTGTATGTTTAACAAGAAACATCGAACATGAAGCTCCAGGTAGCATGGTTCGGTAAAATAAACAGAACATAATCTTATCCTGGTAGCATCACAAGAAGAAGCTGGGCAGATGTAGGGTGGCAGGAGACTACCTTTAAAACAGTATTTCCCTTCCCCCTTCAGCAGCTTTGAGGGTGCAGGAACTTTTAATGTTTGATGCCACCTGTTGCTCCTGTCTAGCGCTTGAGTCCTCACATGCTGTTGGAGTCACAGCTGTAATTTCATACACCCAGGCAGGGAGGCAACACCATCTGGAACCCACTAGAACATCTACTTAGCTGGTTTAGATTTACAACCACAACAAAAACACAGTAAGGGCTGTGGGATTGAAATGTGGAGCAACGAGAAGCTCGTGTACACCCAAGACGACTGGGATAGTTTTATTACTGGATGTGTTTCTAACACAGCTGTTAGGCAGAAGAGACTTCTGTTTGTGCCAAGAATACTGGGAACACAGGAACAATTATGGAGGCATCTGGGTATCATAATACCACCCCTTCAGGCATCATAGCTAATATTTCTTATCAGAAATTATAGGGACAATTGCTTTTGCTGTTGCTAGAATTCAAGGGGGAGCTGAGTAAAAAACTAGAAGCCATTAAAGCCTTTAATTAATTATCCCTTATTCTATAGGTTCATGTCTCAAGGCAGTTGCTGCAAGGTACAATTAAATAAAACTAACTTTGGGCTGCCCTGAAATCTAATACAGGCTGCAAACAGCCAAGTTGCTGAAGTAGATAGTTGGGCTGTTAGCTTGTCTTTCACAAAACAGGCCATTAATCAGGACCTCAGAAGGGGCAAAATAGTTTTCTCACATACATGTTAAAATACTTGAAAGGTAGTAGATAAGAACATAAGAAGAGCTCTGCTGGATCAGGCCTAGGGCCCATCTAGTCCAGCTTCCTGTATCTCACAGTGGCCCCACCAGATGCCTCTGGGAGCACACGAGACAACTAGATACCTGTCTCCTGATACCCCTCCCCTGCATCTGGCATTTTGAAGTACCTTCCTTTTAAGCCTGGAGATTATACATCCCCATCATGGCTTGTAACCTGCAATAGTCATACAAAGGAGGGGCAGGATCTGTTCTTGATCATCCCAGAGTGCAGGACACGTAATAATGGGCCAAAGCTATAGGAAGCCAGATCTGGGTGGGATATCAGGAAAAACTTCTTAACTGTTAGAGCAGTACAACAATGGAACCAATTACCTCGGGAGGTGGTGAGTGATCCAATGCTGGAGGCGTTCAAGAGAAAAATGGACAACCATCTGTCAGTTCTGCTTTAATTTGGATTCCTGACTTGAGCAGGGGGTTGGACTTGATGGCCTTAAAGGCCCCTTCCAACTCAATCATTCTATGATTCTATGTTTCTTTCAGTAGAAGTACTTCAATGGATGGGCACAATAGACTGTTTCATGACATGCTTTCTTCAAAGTGTTGTCTCTAAAGCAGCATTTTCTCTGCATTTTTCTACTTCCCTGACAAATCTTTCCTTTAGAGATGAGATGGAAAAATACTTTTACAAAAATCAATGGGCCGTGCTTTCAGATTTGAGATCAAGCTTAGAGTTACATTTGGCACCTGTAAGTATTTTTGGCTTTACACAATGAGAATACATGCCAAAGCCACAAACCTAAACCTAGCTACAGTATGCCGGCTTATAGCCAGAGAAACCTGAATACTGTTATGCTGTGAAGGAATATGGGGTCTGTATAGCATTTTAACAATAAACGAAAAGCCTGTAATTTCCAGGATTCTTTGGGGGAAACCAACATTTAACCTATTTTCCACAGTGAATACATATCCAATACAGTGGTGCCTCGACTTACGAACGTTCCTACTTACGACCATTTCGAGTTACAACCAGCTCCGGCTGCAAAATTTTGCTTCTACTTGCGACCGGAGCTTCTACTTACGAACAGAAAAAGGCAGGGGAAAAAGGCGGGAAATTCAAATTGCTAACTGTAGGTGGCGACAAGGCTGCTTCTTTGTAGCTCTTTCGCCCCAGCAGTTAGAGAGTGTGCGAGGAGGAGGCTTGGGCCTGCCTCGCTTCTGCTTCTGAGAGCATGTGTGTGTGTTTGCAGGGAGGCTTCGGGCTGCCTTGTAAGGTAAGGTGCTGTTTTCTGCTTTTAAAAAACTGTTCTGGGTGTTTTTGCAGCGTGGTTTTCAGCTGGGGGGGGTTATGTTTCTGTGCTGTGATGGGTCTTGGGGGGTTTGTTTTTTGGTTCCCCCCCATTTCCGATGGGTCTTGGGGGGTTTGGTTGCTTTTTTGGGGGGTTTCCCCATTTCTGATGGGTCTTGGGGGGTTTGGTTGCTTTTTTGGGTTTTTCCCCCCATTTCCGATGGGTCCTGCATGCTTCCCTTGCTTTTTCCTTTGTTTTCTTTGCATTTCCGACCTGCCCCCTTTGTTCTCTGTGCATTTCCGATCTGCTCCGTTTGTTTTCTGTGCATTTCCAATGGGTCTTGCACGCTTGATTGCTTTTCTTTTTCTTTTTTCCCCTTCGGCCGGAAGGGATTAATTGCGTTTCCAATGAGTCTTGCAGTGATTTTTTTTTTTTGGTGATTTTTTTCTTCGGCCAGAACGGATTAATTGCATTTCAATGCATTCCTATGGGAAATGGTGCTTCGACTTACGACCATTTCGAGTTACGTCCATCTTCTGGAACGGATTATGGTCGTAAGTTGAGGCACCACTGTAGTTTACCTATTAATGCATGTGACACAAAATACAATATTTAACAGACTATCCTCTTTGGCTATTAGCCATTTGTGGTCACCTATGATTTTGCTTCCTGTCATGAGCGTGACTTTCTAAACAAGAGCTTAAAATAGCATAGAACAGACAAGGGGACTGACAGATATGTAATGCTCTTCATGCCTAAACAGAGATTAAGGGAGCAGGACATAACACTATATACCCCCTCTGGTGCAAATCCCCTTGCTTATCTGAAGCTACAGTTAAAACTTGTGATAGCACAGATCTTAACTAGAATTAAGACTAACCAATTTTTCCTGCTAACCAGGCTTTACAATAAGGTAAAATAACTTTATTTTCATATATTCCCCATAGCGGTTTAGCCAACAGAAATCCAATTTCTGAAGGGCTATGCATTCCTCATCCCCTTTCCTAATGTTTGAGATTTTAATTCACATAATCCTTGACCAGTATGACCACTGATAAAAGATAATGAGAACTTCAGAAGAACGAAAGTCTCCTTGCCACAGTCTGAGATATTAGATTAAAATCCTGCTTAGTGGTGAATCTTAATTCACATGAATCATAGCTATGATCCAAGTATAAATCATAGCTATAGTTAAGGCCACTAGTAAGACATGGTTTCTGTGACTGAGATCCTGGTGACATCTGTCTTCAGATCAAAGCAACAGACAGGCACACATGGACTGAAATGAGCTTCCTGACAACGGAACCAAGAAGCATGAGTTATCAACTGAAGTTATGCTAAAGAACCAGTAGAATTATGGCCAAATAAATCATTGTAGGTACAAGTAACCTACAGCAAGTTAGATAGAACCATGTTCTATTACTTGCTGGCCAAAATTGTGTGGCAAAACAAAATATGAGACTCAAGATTGCGTTTAGGCAGAAGTGCGATCTTCATTATCATCAGTGGTGCCAGGCATAACATCGAGCACATGAACAGGATTTTGCCCATTTTGTCATTGAAACAGAATCAATAAAAGGGCATATAATCATGGCTTCCTTGTGTGATTATACTCCTCTGGCAGCATCTATTTCTAGTACTTAGCACTGTCAGAGTGTGCCTTGTCGTGCTCAAGATACTATGAAAGCAATCTGCTTTCTACATAGCTTAAATTGTTCAGTAGAGCCATGAGAAACCCCCTCAGGCTTTGAACACCTACTTAATTATTCAGAAGCAGAGGGAATCCGCTACCAGTTAATGGTGTTTGTAGCGCAGCAAGATGGCAAAAATATATCCCGTGGTTTTGAATAAAACATATATACATAATTTTTGTTCAGAGTATCAAATAGGTTGATCCAGACCCTTCAATGACAGCATTGCTTTGAGGTTTCTCCACAGGTAAATAGTACCAGTAGCCGCAGTAACCTCAACTTGGTCCCCCGATTTAAACTACTCTTGTTGCTGGAGACAGAGAAGAAGATTGCTAAGGAGCTATCTTAGCCTTCTCCAGCCTGATACACTTTATAAATATTGGGCTAGTTTACTTGGCACGGTTTATTTTTACCATAAAGATTATGAATAGTTTGCCCACAGTGACTGCTTAGGACAGCAAGACATTTCGTCAACCAAGTGCCTTCCATGTGTTGGACTACCAGTACCATAATCCCCAGCCAGGTGACCTATGGATGGGAATGATGAGGCACTATATCTCAATATTGGAAACAGTTGCTGTTATAGGTGAATTCAGCTGAAGTCATTGCTCCTACCAGGAAAAAGGATCCTAGAACACAAATTCATGAAAACCCCCATCAAACAGCTGTTTTATACAGAATCAGACCATCTACTCAAGTGCTGCTTGCAGTCCTGTCTGCACAGTGTGTTGGCCAAGTTGTAGGAAAAGAATTTAAAGTGATTCTCTGGAATCAGAATAGGTGGATAAAGCTATGATGTTGATGAGGAGAATGGAATGTTCTACCAGCAGGGCAGACATCTTGTCTATGACAGAACCACAGAAATTGGGATAAGAACTGCACTATTCTGCCCATTTTCTGTCCAATGACTAGCACACTTAGTATGTGCAAGTCCATGCTGCCATGTTCCATGCTAACAATAGGACATCATGGGCTAGCTTTGGCACAGTTATCTTGACTAAATAATCAACCTGAGGGATCTCAGAATGCCCCAAGCCTGCATTTCCAGCAATTCAGCTGTTAGATTTTGTTCTTGCTAACACAGGTTTTCCTGGCCATGAAATCTGACGCTCAATATATATTACCAGTTCATGAACCTGGCACACCTCAGAGAATTATCTTGTCATGGAGGAAAGTAAAGGAAACTGCATACTAGTTAGTGATCTGAGTCACTTTGCTTTTAACATACCTCACAGGTGATGTATAAAACATTTTCTAGAAGCTTTTCTGGATGGATTCTCCAAGAACCAGGCCTTTCAAAGCATTTCCATCACCAAGAGCCTATTTTTCAACCCCTTCCTCCAGTCTAGAGATAAATGTCTAACTCGAGCAATTGCTTTTATCCTTGGCAAAGTTTCACAACCTATTACGGAGTAAAAACAGAGCCTGGAATAGATGTTGGTTGGTTTGTAGAATGTGGTAGCAAAACAGTTTTATGTGTACATTAGAAACTAATTATAATCCTATCAATCCAATTTACTTGGAAACCAAGTTTTTAATGACAAAGTATTTGACAATTAAGTTACAATACAGAGGAATACATTTATCATGCTTCAAGCAGCAACAGCTTTTCCTTTCTTCCCACTACAGCCTTAAACTTCCATGTTTTTCTCTGTATTCTGAAAGACAGTTTAAAACAATTCTCCCCACTGCAGAACAAAAAAGAGAGTTAAAGATAAAGGCCCTCTGGGGTGCCTTCTTGTTTCTTATAAAGAACATTTTCTTTAGATTTTTTGAAGTCTTCATTTGTTACTTTCATTCTCCGTTCCCGCAGAGCCATCAAGCCAGCTTCTGTGCAAATTGCCTGCCAGGGAAGAAAGCCTCCGGTTAGAAAATTTCGAATCTCACTTATATCAAATGCTATGAAAAAGTGATTTTCCAATAAGTGGATAATAAACACTTCCAACATTGTCTTCATAAGGCTGCAATCCTATATACACTTACTTGGAAATATGTCCCTCTGTAGTGCAAGGGAACTTACATTAAGCAAGCTTGCACAGGATCTTGTTAAATTATGTTAAAAGAGAAACTTAAGGTTGGTTCATAAATTAACTAAACAAATGGGCAATGACTCCAACACATGATAGTCTATTGTACTAGAAATGCAAGCACTTATTACTACTTACTTATGCTCTCACTCTCCCCTCTGCATGCAACCTTCATGGAAAAATGCAGCATTGTCCCAACATAGCCCAATGAGACAACTCATCAAGTCATATGGACAAACTTCTCCACCCCAAAGCCTTCACTGCCCCCAAAAATCATTTCACAAGCTCAGTTTATTCTATACAAGTCTTAGCTTCAAGCAGATAATCTTATAACGGTTTAACCCCTCCTTGGTGCCTATTTTTCATACCCCAGATACTACTAGATTCCAACTCTAAGGAATATGAGTCAGGAATGCAGGGAGACACAATCTATTAACATGTGGAGAAGAGTCGATTCCCCATTTCCAGTTTAAACACTTAGTTATTTTCTAGTGATTTTCTCTCTCACAGCAAAATCCAATGGTTCCAGGCTGCTTGCAAATAATCAACAATTTAACTCAGCATTTGCCAAACTGTGCGCCGTGGCTCTGTGGGGTGCCAGGAAACCCACCCAGGGGGTGCAATGGAATCCTCTCATCCTTCCCACTCCTTTCTTCCCCGTCTTCACCCAAAGTCTCCTACAGCATTTACTTGCAGTTTCTTTGGTGTCCGTGCATAGCAGAGAGAGGGAACTCTGGCTCAGTCTTGCCAAAGGACTGGGTTTCCTGCACTCTTGTTCCCAAGGGAGCCTTCCCTGCCCCTGCCCCACAAAAAAATGCAACATCTCTATTTTACCCGGAACCTGCTTCTCTCAGAGTAGTTAGGCCACGAATAAGTTTCCATTAAACCACCTGTATACAGCACAGCCTCTGGTTCCACCTAGTGGCCTGTCCTGGTAATACATCTTGGAAAGGTGAATTCATGTTTTTAAAATGTTTTTATCCCCCACCCCACCTCCGTGGATAAGCGAAACGGTGGGTACTGATCCGGTGGATACAGCAGTCCTACTGTACCGGAGAGCCATGGCCAGTGGCCAGTAAGTAAAGGGAGCTGCAAGTCAAAAAAGTTTGGGAACCACTGATCTAACATTAGAAGAAAAATGTAAATGCTAAAAAACAAACAACCTGCACTCCACCCCAACAACCCTAATGATTTTTCTAAACGTGGGAGAGTTCAACAATAGATTTTTAAACAACTGGTAAAGTAAAGTCATTTGGATCTTGTGTAAGACAAGACAAACCCATGAAGAATGGAACCCTTAGCTAAATCATCCTAAGAGGGAAAATTCTATCAGTGTGAGGAGTCTTACCTTGATATCTGCACCAGACAGGTCATCTTTAGCCATAATCAGCTCATCTAGAGTTACATCATCTGCCAATGTCATTCTGCTGGTATGAATCTGAAAAATACGCTTCTTGGTTTTCTCATCTGGCAGAGGAAATTCAATCTTTCTATCAATACGTCCTAGAGATGAGAGAAATTCAGCCAAATCAGATTTTGGCCACAGGAGTTAAAAAATAAAAAGCTTCCTCTGGGAGGGGGGCTCCACGTTGGATAATGCAATTTCTTTTAACAATGAAATTGGGCTAAACAATTTTTTCTTAAAGAGAAAGAAATTTATCCTGAAAATGGTCTCCACAACCGTGCTATAAAGAATAATTATATTTTTGTATATCCTGTTTCAAACAGTGGACACATATCCTGTTTTTAACAGGACTAAGCTGTTACCAAGGTGGCCAGGTTTGTACAACACCCCTGCAGAGTCTGACTCTTACTAAGATACTACTGGCTGTTTTAACTGGAACACTTGTAAAGCCAAGGGCAAATATAGATTAAAAACAGTGGCAGAGAAAAAATAGGGAGCCAAGCCCCAAGCGGAAATGACTCCTATCAAAATTACATAGAAGACATGAATACCCCAGTCTTCTCACGGGATAGGCCTCCTGTAGGGAGGCCCGATAGATTAGATCACCTTCTTTTGATTTTACACTAAAAGGACTGCCTGCATTTCTGTAAACAGAGTCTCCCATGGTTGTTGTAGGTTTTTTGGGCTGTTTGGCCATGTTCTGGAGGTTTTTCTTCCTAACGTTTCACCAGTCTCAGTGGCCGGCATCTTCAGAGGACAGGAGTTAGAACTCTGTGTTCTGGTGTAGCTTGTGGGACAGTTGAGTATTTGTAGCTGTGGGATCTGCTTTTTGTCCTTTTCAGAAGATTGGGTGATTATGGTGATCAGGGTATTTTTTGTTATAGGTGTATTGTTGTGATAAGGGGAGGAGATGATCTGTCATTGTGATTGATGGGTGTTGTTAGCTAGTCTTTTGTGTGCAGTGATCACTGGTCCTTGTGGCTGGGTAGAGTTCATTGACCTTTTTGCAGGCTGTATTTTTCAGTGCTGGGAGCCAGGCTTTGCTCAGTTTTAGACTTTCTTCTTTTTTGTTAAAGCTTTGCTGATATTTGTGGATTTCAATGGCTTCCTTGTGTAGTCTAACATAATGATTGCTGGTATTGTCCAGTAATTCTGTGTTTTGAAATAGGATTTCATGCCCAGCTTGTTTCAGGGCATGTTCAGCTACTGCCGATTTTTCTGGTAGTTTTAGTTTGCAGTGTCTTTCATGTTCTTTGATTCTGGTGTGGATGCTGCGTTTTGTGGTTCCAATATATACCTGGCCACTACTCAATAAAGCCTGGCTCCCAGCACTGAAAAATCCAGCCTGCAAAAAAGGTCAACGAACTCTACCCAGCACAAGGACTGGTGATCACTGCGCACAAAAGACTAGCTAACAACACCCATCAATCACAGTGACAGATCATCTCCCCCCCTTATCACAACAATACACCCATAACAAAAAACACCCTGATCACCATAATCACCCAATCTCCTGAAAGCAGATCCCACAGCTACAAATACTCAACTATCCCACAAGCTACACCAGAACACAGACAGAGTTCTAACTCCTGTCCTCTAAAGATGCCGGCCACAGAGACTGGTGAAACATTAGGAAGAAAAACCTCCAGAGCACGGCCAAACAGCCCGAAACCTACAACAACCATCTGATCCCGGCCATGAAAGCCTTCGAGAATACAGAGTCTCCCATATTCTTTTTCTTATGCATTGTATCTGGACCATTAGACAGGATTAGTAAAGTGGGCAAAAGTTAAGATGAGGGCAGGACAGGACACCTGACTAATAAGAGGCCACATCAGTAGTCAGCCTGGGCAGAAACCAGATAAAAATACACAGTAGCCATATTAGTGGTTCTAGGGGAAGGTTCTGGGATGAATCTTCTTTCTGTATCTCTTTGCCAGAATCTTCCTGCTGCTGATCCCCGCCAAGCCCCTTCGTGCTTTCATTTTCTGAGCAGAAATAACTGCCTTAGTCCCTCAGAATCCAGGATGTATCAGAGACTCCTGATAGCCTATGTTGCTCTCCTGAATTCCTGATTTCTGGCCGAGGTCCTCTGGTCCTTCCTTTGATCCTTGAATAAGAATTCCTTTACATTATTCCAGCCAGAGTTCCAACAGTTTCCAGCTTTAAGACAGTCTAATAAGACTAAGGAGAGGTAATTTTTGTCACACCTTAATCTATTTTCTGGGAGTATTTTCTGCACATATTGGTGGCTCCTCAATCAAGCAACAATCGCTCTCTCTTTCTCTCTCTGTGTGTGTGTGTGTGTGTGAGAGAGAGAGAGATTTAGGGAAAGAGCCTTCCTTCCTTTTCTCTTTTTATCCTTGTAGTACCTCTGCAAATAGTGTGCTCAGGTACTGCAGATCTTTGCTTGAATCTCAGAACCCTCTCAGCCATGTGAATTTGTTTCTTCAGAGTATAATTCTCCATTATTATACACTTTATTGTTGAATCTTTGCTGTATTTTAGTTCTTTTATGTTTTAAAAAAATTCCCCTTGAGCATAGCTCCATATGAGTGTTATATACTCAGTTCAATCTATGTCAAGACATGCTACTGCCACGGTTCAAAGATCCCTTGTGTGTGTCCCCCTGAACATGTGTGAGTTTAGGCATGCACTCAGAAGTCAAACCTGGCAACAAAGCATCTCTTGTTTCTGTAAATACTACATTTCTATTCCACCTTACTTTCAGGACCTTTAAAACACAGTATGAAGGACATCTCCATACACACCTGACAAAGCCCCAGTCTCAGCAAGACTGCTGAACTGTATGTTTTCAGAAAAGCTTCTGAGGTCTAATATGCAGAGTGTCATTTGCTCACACTGAGCTTTGCTTGTCCTCTCCCATTCCTTATCTCCCACATTTCAAAGGACTTCTTCCCCCATGGGAAGAACACTAGGAATGTGCCAAAATTTCAAAGTTAAATGTAAGGTGTGAAATGACAAACAGAAAACTATGTGACACAGTCTTTTACCTGGCCTGATTAAGGCTGGATCCAGTGTTTCTATTCTGTTAGTGGCCATGATCACTTTGACATCTCCACGCGAGTCAAACCCATCCAGTTGGTTCAACAACTCCAGCATTGTTCGTTGGATCTCCCTCTCACCACCTGAGTTTGAATCATACCTTTGAAGTAGGAGTAGAAGGGAATAAAAGGAAATTATACACAGCAGTATTCACAAAATGTTTACCTTTACTTACAAGTAAACAAGAAATCATAAGCAAATGAGTCAAGTACACAGAAAACTCTTGTTCAGCAATATGACCCAATCCTGAACTATACAATAAAGGTGTTGCTTAACCAAGATCTTGTGAAATGGATCCTACAGCTATCTTTGGTATATGACTTGCTTGAACCTGCTTGCTTGCTCGCTACTCCCTGGCTGCTGTAAGCCTTTCTGGCCCCCTTTCACCCACCTCCGCATGAAACAGCAGAAAACCTGACACAGAGGTGCTCATACAATCACCATTAATATTCACATACATCAGCTGTTCTCTTCGAAAGAGACAAATTTCAGAATAATGGAACTGCTCACTATGAACTGCTATCTCACGAACATAAAAAACAGGGCATTAGATCAGACCAAAGGGCTATCCAGTCCAGCCTTTTGCTCTCACAGATACTTCCTGGAACTCCACAAGCAGGACATGAGTACAACAGGCAGCACTGATAGCCTTAATCTACAATTTTTTTCCTAATTCTATTTTAAAGCTGTCTGAATCAATGGCCATTGTTACCTCTTGTGGAAGCAAATTCTATTGTTCATCGGTGACTTACATTAAAAAAAAAAAATCTTTTGACTTTTCCTGAATCTCCCACCATTCAGCTTTGCTCAATGATCTCAGTAAGCAAGGGGGGAAAACTCTTCTCTCTACGTGCTTTCTCCACACCATACAGACTTCGGTGAGGACATGAGAGGCCTTCTCAGTGGCTGCTCCCAGGCTTTAGAATGTAATGCCTTGAGATGCCAGGTTGGCCCCATCGCTCTTGTCCTTCAGGCAAACACCGTCTTCAGGCAGGACTTTAAGCAGTTTGTTATCTCAGGAATGCTTGTTTTTAACTTAGAGGTTTTTAAATGCTTTTGAATTGTTTTCAAACTTGATTTTTAATCTTAATATATGTTTCATGTTTAAATGTTTTTCAAATTTCTTATTTTATCTGTTGTGAGCCTCCTTGGATCCCCTATGAGGAGAAAGGGGGCGTATAAATAATAAATGGATAAATAAATTTGTTTTTTAAAAAGTTCCTGTTTCAGAAACCCAAGAAGCTGCTCCCTGCTGAGTCAGACTCTTTGTCCATCAAATCCAATTCTATTGACAATGACTGGCGGTTCTCAGAGGTTCAGGCAAGATTCTTTCCTAGTACTTTATGTAGATGCTAGGGATTATGTTCTACTTGCAAAGCCCCTCCCAGTCCAACAATGCCTGAAGGGCCACACATTCTCTGATGAAGACAACAAGTGTTTGTTTGTTTTTTTAACTATCAGGATTCCAGCAATAGCCTATGGAAAAAAAGATTCTTTGGGAAGGGGAGCATGCAACTTTGCTCTTGTAGCCCACAATCCACATAACTTAAGGGACTGGAGAAAAAAAAAATCCACAGAAATACGCTGTGAAAGTGACCACAGTATCCTACCTTTTGGTACCTATGGCATCAATTTCATCAATGAAGACAATTGATGGGGCATGCTCCTCAGCCACTCGAAACAGTTCCCGAACAAGCTTTGGACCATCTCCCAAGTACTTCTGGATAAGCTCAGAACCAACCACTCTCAGGAAAGTAGCAGATGTTTGATTTGCCACTGCTTTGGCTAACAATGTTTTACCTGTTTGATTTTCAAGAAGATCAAGAATGAGGTAGGTACCTACTGTGGTATAACTGTATTACAGAGGTATGCATTCATGTAAGCAACCCATAACGACCAATAGGATCATTGTTTTTAGTGTTTATATTGTCTTTAAATTATGTAAGCTGCCTTGGGTTCTTTTTAAGGCAAAAGGCAAGGTAAAAACATTTTAAATAAATAATAAAGATTAGTTTTGGAGGTTAAGCCAACAAAATACAAAGCTATTTCCATAGATACATATAGACTTCAAAATGCACCACACAGTCTTAATTCACTGACAGCTAGAGTAGACCATTGGTCTAGATGGGCGGGGTATAAATCGAATGAATGAATAAATGAATAAATAAATAAATAAATAAATAAATAAATAAATAAATAAAAGGGACATTGAAATGAGCGAGAAAAGAGTAACAAACTAATGATTTAAAAAAGATGTCCAGGATTTTTCATAGCCATATATAAAGAAGAAAACTGCTTTTGCATTTTCTTTCTACAAGGTGGTCCACAGCTAAACATTAAAATAAGTAATTAAATATAGGGCTTTTCTCAAAATGGCAAAACAGCTTTTTAGGGCTATAACTAAAAAGACCTCATGCCTTATGAAGGCAACTAGAGCTCCAAATAAAAGTGTTTTTCCCAGCAGTGTCTCATTGGTAGATTCTATACTACATTTTTAAAAATATATTCACATGCAGAAAAGATACTTATGATTCAGGATGCAACACAAAAGCACTGTGCCTTGATTTCCAAAGGGGAGGTTCTCATATCTAAGGATCTGTTTAGACTGTATTTTATGAAGCTATCATGTAGGGGCATAGTCTGACATTACGTGATGCATCTATCATAAAAGAGGGGGTATTAGGCTAACAAAATCCTACCCTTTTAACTACTTTCACAGGACAGAAAAGTAAAATCTAAGCCAGTAGAATACAACATTTGTCTGCCCTTCGATCTCCCTGATCCTGGTTTCTGGATAAACCTCTTCCGTATTAGAGGGACAAAGTAGGAAGTGAGTATGTAAGAACAACTGGCTCCCTTTGTGGTAAGATTCTGGATATAATGTCCAATTAGGCACTGAGCAATCTGTAGAATGGATTTAATATAAAAGATTTCCTAGGAGCAACCGACAGGCATACAGATTATCATGAGTATCAGCTTCTATAAACAGACCAGAGAGAAATGAACTGAGAATCTGAATGGTAAATCCCTGTGAAATCCTTTCATGGATGACTAATTCCTAGAATCCACTCAGAAAAATTTATACAATTATTTCTTTAAAAAAGCTACCTTGATTAAGCAACAAATAAATGGTTTGTACGGCTTACTGCACCATATACTTTAAAAGACAATCTGATCTCTCTACTATTAAAGTGTTTCACGCTGGCAGCGTGAAGACAAACCAGTGGTAAGGAAATACATTAAGTCTCCACCCTCCATCAAGCATGTAAACCTTTGTGTACATCCCAGATTTCCAGTATCATTTAGTGATAAGGAACAGGAGAGCAGTGACAATAATTTTCCTCCAGTCTCAAACAGAATACCTTTAAGAATCCATAAGCCTTCTAACAATTATGGGGTATTGCTCTGAGAAACAAGGATAATTTCAATATTCAGATTCTGTTTCCTTCTTTCATGACATACATAGATACAAAGAACCAGATGTGAAAGTCAGGGGGGAAAAGTACCTGTCCCAGGTGGTCCATACAGAATTACTCCTTTGGGTGGCTTTATACCCATCTCTTCATAATATTCTGGATGAGTCAAAGGTAACTCCACAGATTCCTATAGGGAAAAATATTTATGGTTTATCATTTCTGCTTTCCCTTCTCGAAGCACGTCAATACAACTCAAATGTTTCTGCTAAGGCACCCTCATCCTGCAGCAGCTGCAACAACAAAGAGTGGAAATGGACTGCGGAAAAATGAAAGTCTGAACATTCATTTCTGTACTTTGAGCAATTCATTGTCAATTCATGCCCAACTGCATTAGAAAGGGCAAAAGGGGTAAAATTATTTTGGTTTTATTTTTACTCCAATTGAATAAACGTAGTGAGTTTACTAAATTGTTACCCCAAATCCCAGATGGAGGACTCCAGGTTTTCTGTGACAACCTCCCCCATCTCTAGCCAAACAGAAACATGCTTCGAAGGAAGGCCAAATGAGAAGGTGCACAGGCCTGCCCCCTTTTGTTTGAAGAATTGGGGGGTTAATCCAATTCACAACTGCCTCAGCTGCAACTTTAAAACAACAGCTCTAATGCAGCCTGCATCTTTCCTAACTGACATCTAAGAAAAACGTGCCTGGCCAAATCCATCTTGCCATGAACTTTTGGACTTTGAAGTTCTTCACACTGGTACATGCTTGACACAGTGAACAATCCTGATTCGTATAAGAATACCCCCATCTCTAGTCTTGATGCATGAAAGCTAGCAGATTGTATAATTTTCTTAATGATCTAATAATGCTTTCTCTTACAACTGTATTTTGTCATGACCACGTGGCTCAGTTTTATTTCAGTAGAAAGGGCTGTTTTACTAATGTTGACAAAAACATCTATAATAATTGATGAGCTGTTCCTCTTGGCCACTGGTCAGTAAAATACTACTGGAGTTTGAAGTGAAAGCCACAAGCCACTGGTGCCTCAAATAAAGTACAATGCAAGTTGTCTACTACATCTTTTAAGAAATCTTTGAAGTAATACATATCATAGCATCTGCTACTATTATCACACAGTGTTAGATGGATAAATACCTTGATTTCTTGAATCTGGTTATCTAAGCCCCCAATATCTGCATATGTCTCTTGTGGGGCTTTCTCCACCTTCATCACTGTAACTAAAGGATCTGTGTCATCCATCAGTACTCCTATTACAGCATGGACCTAATCAAAATAATAGGTGGCAGTACCAATCAATACAGCACATTACCCATATTATTCACAAAAGTGTTTTTATCCGTTATGACCACAGCATAAACAACGCTACCAAAAGTGTAAAGATTGATTCACCTGAGAAAATTAACTCTGCAAGCAGCAAGCATCTTGGCCACCTGGCAAGAATGCCAAGGGCTACAAAAACCCTCCCTGAAAAATTCTCTAAAAATTTCAAAGAAAAGGGAAGGAAGGGGAATCTCATATATAGCTCAAAGCTGACAACCTTTTCTTGCAAACACAAGCAACTTGAAAGAAGAAACACTAAACATTCTTTCATCTCAAGCCAAGCTCTGGAGCAAATCAAACCAGCACTGTAGATCTGAGCTTGTCCTGCTTGTTCCAAAGCACCATGGGAATAGCCCTGGCCTCAGATATATTGTTGCCTGAGATGGGATAACAAATGCTTCCCTTCCACCCAGGGCAATATGCATAATATTGAATGCCAACCAACTTTGGCATATAGTAATTCTCTACTTGCTGAGCCTATGCTAAAGGAAGTTGTGTCTGAAATCTGTTCAAATCAACAGGAATTCAGGAAGCTGTATTTAATTTCACCCATCAATTGCATGGCCAGTATTCTCTGTACTGGGTCTAAACCTCTGTTGCCCTCTACTGAATTCTCTCTGCTGTGTTTGCACCCTACTTAAAATTTATCACAACCACATTATAACTGGCTGTTGAAATGTGCATGACTCAAAAGTAAGGTGCATTAGAGGGAAAGGGAGGAGAAACAGACACATTCCAATGTACAGCTGAGAGACCAGCTCCATTCAGCTCCGCAGTGGTTCAATTCTACGTAGTCATTATAAGAATCTTTTAACTTTAATAATTGGTTTTTCTCTTCCTTTCTCATCCCATTTTCCTTTATGTTATGTTTCTTAGACGATGAACTGTAAATGTGGACATCTGCTTTGTTACTGATCTTACACAGACTGCTTTTGGTTGAAAAATAAAGAAAATGCTTTAAATACATTTTTATAAAAGTTACTGCCTTTCATTGCTCTGAATCAGAGGCAGCCAAAACCTCTAAATATGACTTTAATTACCTTGTGATTAAGTAGAACTGAACATCCGGGCTCTAGCAAATCTTTATCTACAAAGGAGAGAATGCTGACATAGTGCTCAGATCCCACAGATGTAGACACGATGGCGTGATTATCATCAATGATCTCCTCAAGTGTCCCTACAGACATAGGGGTTCCTCTGAGATCATCCACCTTTGATCTCTCTTCCTGCAGGCAAAATTATTTGCAGTAATTATGTGTTGCAAATAGTGCATCTCCTCATCAACGCTCTATGCCTATCATACAATTGTGACTGAACGGTCCTCAATTTGTTAGCACTCTCAGCCCCCCAAAACAGCAGTAATGGCTACACATATTAATGTTAACACAACAGGAGCCTCAAACTAATACCACTGTGTTGAAAAAGCAAGGATTACAAAACAATACAAATCTTTTAAATTAAGACCAGAATAGGATTTCCCACCATTTAGTATGCAACAGTAAATACCTTAAGAGAAATAAAACCTCTGTTACCAGACAAAGAATATCCTTTGACAAATACCTCTTGCTTTTCTTCCAAAGGTTTCATCTGTTCCTGGTTCCTGATGAATTCTTCCTCCATCAAAAGGTAATCCTTAATTCTTTCCAATTTCAGCAGTTTCAGTCTGCACTGGGTGTGAGGGGTTACTACAATTGAAGAAAAGGCAGAGTGATATAAAGTTAAAAGTAAAACCTGGGGCTACACCTGCTCCCACAAGTCCCAGACCCAATCGATTTCTTGTTTTTTCCCCAATGAAAATATCTTGCACCCTCCTGTGGGCACAATATGTACCTGAGGAAATGAACTGGCGGGAAGGAGTGGTGCTGGAACGCTTCAAAACACGGCAAACTTTTCCCCATGCCCTGGACAAGGGAATTTGAGCCAAAAAAGCTTTGGAGCTACATGCGGCCCACAAGTCCCATATGACCCACCCCAGCTAAAGACAGTGCATTATGCTAAAACCATGGGGAGTTGAACTGCGGCAGCATCAGAAGGGGTAATGACTGATGCCCAAGACTGAACTAGTGACCCTTCTCAAGTAACACATGTGCTCTAGTGCTCTGCTCTGGTCCCTCAGCAAGTCACATACCCTGTTTCCCCGAAAATAAGACCTAACCTGAAAATAAGACCTAGTATGATTTTTCAGGATGCTCATAATATAAGCCCTACCCCAAAAATAAGCCCTAGTTAAGTGAAACCCCGCCCGCCACCATTGTGCAGCAACCAGAAGATTACATTACTGTAAAATAAAACATCCCCCGAAAATAAGCCCTAATGGAGCAAAAATTAATGTAAGACCCTGTCTTATTTTCGGGGAAACACAATGCTACCTAAGCTTGCTTACCTAGTGGAAGCTTGCTCGCAGCGTCGGGACCCTTTGTTTTCTTCTTCTTCTTCCCCACTCGGGTTGGAACTGGGGGCTCATATTTCTTCTTCTTATCCTGGGCGGAAAAAAACACACACCTAGAATTCGAATGGGGACAGACCTGAACCAACGGGAAGCCAGCACTACAATGCGAAATAATATGATTAATTGGGGTGGAGCAGGGACAATTATATGATAGATAATTGATCACAGCACGCAAGAAAAGCTGCAGCTCCTAACCAAAATCTGGGAAATAGTCATTAATAAGCATTTCTGTAGCTAGATGAGCCATGAGCACATTTACTGCTGTGTCTGAAGCTGCATCCCCAGTGCTACTTCTGATAATATCAAGTCAAAAAACAAAGGCTGCAATAACACATCCTGCACATCTCTGTTTTGTTGTCTACAGCAAATCATTTCACACAGTGTTGTGGGCTCCAAAATCAAGGCCAAGGTATCTGGAAAGCCCTAGCATATTTCTGAGGCTATCAACCCATAGAAACGTCTTAACTTGTTTAAGGATTGTTCTATGGTACCAATCAACAGTAAATGAATATAAAATCAAGATGTTTTAGTTTTCTTGGGATGGATAACAGGACAAACATGGCAAACAGCAGATAACGCATAAGAGGCTTTAGCTTGACCAGTTTATTTTGGAGAAAAATGTGTTTAATAGTTTGTGAGTTAAGAAAATAAGATATAAAGTAGTACGGAGGTGGTATTTAACACCAGTGAAACTGAATTTGTTAAACAAAATATCACCATCTTTATGTTGGAGATGTAAAAAAGACAGGGAGACATATTTACTTTATGTGGTTGACTTGTGAAATGAGGAGGAAGAAATGGTCAATGATTTTGAAAGAGATTAAGAAAATTATGGATACTGGTGTACAAATGTGTCCAATGATAGCTTTGTTGAATATGGTTAACAATAATCAACTAAAAGGGGAAGAAAAGGAATTTATTATTATCGTAACGGTGGCAAGATTGATACTTGCAAGGAACTGGAAGAAGAAGAATAAAAATAATATGGAGGAATGGTATAAAGAAAGGTAGAATATGGCCAATAATGATAAACTAACATGTGAAATAAATATTAGAAAAGAGTTATTGAATACAAATGATTTTAAAGATATATGAAACTTATTTTTACTACATATATTTGAGAAAGGGAAAGGTTATACTCTGTACAAAAATCATTCCATTTCTGGAGAGAAACGGAATAGGTGTATAATATAAAGTAAAACAAATAATTAAATTAGTCCTGAGGGTGATGGAGAGCATGGGGTGGAAAATTTATAGTATATTTTGAGTTTCAATCAATCAATATTTTCTAACAGAAGTTACATTCTACGATTAAGACATTGAGCTGGTTCAAATGTCACAATGAAGTCTGTTGAACTGTCATTGGAACAAGCTGCAACATGAGGTTTGCATGCTAACTTTCAATTTGGTATGATTGAAAAGGCAAGATCACAAGGATTTGCTTCCAGTTTTTGTTTCACGTACCATCCAAACCTTATAGTTAAACTTGTGGTTAGTTGAAACCAGTGAGGTTCTTGCCCAACAGTTTGAGGCTGGCTAGTTTAACGGTGCTGGTCCGTGGCCTGAGCCGGACTGGGCCGCGGAGACAGACCTTCCCCCCATCCCCGCACGCACAGCCCCTTTGCGCCTGCGCGCGCCTGCATGAGCGCTCCCCCACCCCTTTGTGCATGCACACAAGTGCCCCCTAAGTGCTGTGCTGCCCTTCGCGCGTGCGCGCGAGCGCCCTCCTGCTTCTTCACACATGCGCATGAGTGCGCGCGCACCCGTGCAAAAGCACACACACTCCTTCGCGCATGTGCACGAGTGCAGGGGAGTGCCCCGCCTTGCCCAGCCAGTCTGCAGGGTTAAAAAGGTTGGGGACCACTGGTTTAACACACACACACTTGAGATTAACCACAGTTTATCAGAAGGTAACCGTTACAAAGTTTCAATTACTGAAGAATAAGGCAACTTACTGAATATACCTGTATCTATACAGAGAAAGACCATGTCAGTAAAGGGTATCTTTAAACTCCTCAATCAACACAGAATTTATTTTTTACTGCAGCATATCTCAGGAAACCACACCAGAAAAAACATTTAGTTTATTTGGTATGTTTTTGCAAACTTACTTTGTCATCCTTTTTACCACCTCCAGGACCATGTCCACCACTCTGGCTTTGTCCCTAGCAAGGAAGAAAATACAAAAGAAATGAAGATGAAATGGAACTCTTAAAAAATTCAACTCCTTTTGTGTAGCTGAAATAATCTAAACGTCTTGAGGGCCAAATATTTATATTATTAACTAAATTCCATACATTTCAGTCAGATGTACTCTCAAGCAAGGCTGCAATCCTAGCATGTTTTGCAGAAATTCTAAGAAAATATATCTCCTCTTTATCTTTCAATTCTGATCATGCAGTCTTCAATATCATTATAAAATCCTCCCCCAAAACATCCCTTTTTGTAGCATCCTGCTACAAGAGATTTGGATACCTTGACCAAAATTTCCTGCCTACTGATAAAAGGAATGTCTGGTTATGGATTCTGCCAATTTTTTTTAAAGGGACTGATGTGGCTTACATTATATTTTATCAGAGTTGCTTAGGACTACAATCACTCCGTAATTTTATGATTACTATGCACAAATGTGAAACCTAGACAGTGAAGAAAGCTGACAGGGGGGAAAATCAATTTATTTGAAATACAGCATTGGATGACAGCTTTACAAATAATATGGCACATCCAAAAGACACATAAGTGGGTGCTAGATCAAATCAAG
The DNA here is from genome assembly GCA_037013535.1 of Intellagama lesueurii. Classification (NCBI taxonomy): domain Eukaryota; kingdom Metazoa; phylum Chordata; class Lepidosauria; order Squamata; family Agamidae; genus Intellagama; species Intellagama lesueurii. The sequence continues at coordinate 27,347,543 of JBAJHW010000001.1, forward strand.
CCTAAACTCTCACTAAAAGCAAGAATGACTAGATGGAGACAGTACTTTAGCCACATACAAAACTCACTGGAAAAGACAATACTGTTACAAAAAGTTAGCCATGGCAGGAAAAGAGTCAAGATGCACATGAGGTGGCTTGACACAATAAACAAAACCATGACCTTCAGTCTGCAAGGTCTCAGCAGGCTGTTAATGACAGGACCTTTCAGAGATCACAAATTCATAGGGATGTATATATGTATGTACTGCCTGCCCTCAAGTCGATTCCTGTTGTGTCACAGGGCTGTTGTTGTGATGTGTGCTGTTATCAGATCTCTTTTTTTGGCCTGGAAAGGATTTAGGGGCACCAAAAAAAGATCTGATAACAGCACCTAACCACAACAACCGTGTGACACAAGTGACAACGCAGACGCAGATATCACACCGATTTAAATAATGGGGGCGCTGCCTGAGAATCCTAGGTGAAGGACGATGGGGTTTCCAGCCCCAGCAGTATCTGGAGAGCCATCCTCCCCCCAAGGATGTCACTGTGGTTGCATCGGAAGCCGGATAGGTCCCATTGTGGCCATTACACTAACAGCATTCCCACCCCTCACAGCGCCCTCCTAAAAGCCTTTGGGTTCCTTAATGGCCGGTCCTTCCCCGAGAAGAAAGCACCCGGCCCTCTTAGCCGAGGGGGCCGCCCTGCTTTCCTCTCGCCGACCTCCCGCCGTCCATCCCAGCTCAGAGAAGGGAGTTACGATGACAACGCATAATAACCCTGCGAAGCGTCCGGAAGCCGGGAGGAGAAGAGCCCCCGAGGCAAGGGGCCCCCGGGGGGGGGGACCTGCCGACCCTTCCCCCGAGCTCCTTGCCTTTTTACCAGAGCCCGCGTCCCGGGGCTCCGAGAACTACCGGCCCCCGAAGTCCACCCGCCGCCATCCCTGCTCACTTACCATTCTTCCTCACTCACGGCCCGACGCCGATAATTTGGCGGCTGCGCAGAAATGGCAGAAGCGGAAGTAGACCCGCTACGGGACGCGAGGAGGGTCAAACAACCGCTCGCCCGACGAAAGCAAATGTAGGCGGAGCCAAGGCATCCTACCTAGTACCTCTGAGAAGAAAGCTAAAGGGGGGTCGAAGGGAGACTCTGTGCACTTTCGTGGGGAAAAGTCTGGTGGTGGTGGTGGTGGTGGTCATGGTGCCTTTGGCTTCGCCATTAAACATCAGGGGAAGAAGAAAAAGAAAGAAAAGTGTGGAGTCAGTTTTTGTATTTGTTTTCCGCGAGGCAGGGACGTGTTCTTCATATCTTTACTGATGCTTGCAATACATCTTGAATTAAGTTTTAGGTAATGTTATTTTTTTTCTTTTCCTAATTCTTACTTTAAAATATGCCTGGGTTGCTCTCAAGGAAAGCCTCTCTCAGAGGCTTCTTAACTTTCTTAAGATAAAATCACGATATTAAAAAAGTGATCCTTTAGAGATTAAAAAGTGCGACAAGGTAAGAAATACCGTTTCCCCAAAAATAAGACCTAACCTGAAAATAAGCCCTAGTATGATTTTTCAGGATGCTCGGAATATAAGCCCTACCCCAAAAATAAGCCCCAGTTAAGTGAAACCCCGCCCTCCACCCTTGTGCAGCAACCAGAAGAAGATGACATAACTGTATTTGAGTAAATGTAGATTGTTGTACATGGAAAAAAAAATCCCCTGAAAATTAACCCTAATGCCTTTTTTGGAGCCAAAATTTAATGTAAGACTTTGTCTTATTTTCAGGGAAACATGGTAGTATGTGTGTATTTAAGTATTCGCTCTTCACGGTTACCCAGCATTCTCGGAGAGGTTCACTGAATAAAAATAAAGAAGCAGCACTGATCCCAAGAAGAGTTCAGTAGGATAATGTTGTGCCTGTTGCTATTCTGCAAAGAGGAGAAGATTGAAGTCAAGTATACCTGTGCTTAAAAGTATCACAAGATTTTGTTTAGTTTGTTGCTTTGCTTTTGTTATGCATCCTGACAAAGACCAGCACAGGTACCTCTCTGTACATTTCTTCATGTTCTGTCATTCTCTATGAATTATACAGATGTGGAAGGTATGAAATGAACATGCATTTTCATAGGGAAAGCTGAATAAGACTCAGAAGAAGGAGTGGTGAAAATTGGTGGAAGAATCATCAGTAATTTAAGATGTGCAGATGACACCATGCTACTGGCAGAAATCAGCACTGACTTGAAATGGCTAATGAGGAAAGTGAAAGAAAAAAATGCAAAAGAATATTAAGAAAACAAAAATAATGATAATAGAAGAATTGCATAATTTTAATGTTGACAGTGAAGAGACTGAAATTGTAAAACATTTTGTATATCTTGGTTCTGTGATCACTCTGCAAGGCAATTGCAAAGACAGCAGGGATGGGGGAATCGCTTCTGACAGGCTGCGCTCTTCCTATCCTTGCCCGCACGGCATAGGAAGAGGAGTGAAAGCGGAACCCAAGGCAGTGGGGCTGGGGGATCGCTTTGATTCTTTTCCCCCTCCTCTTCCCATGCCACACAGCATAGGAAGGCTGAGGGGGCCGGGGCTTTTTTTTTTTTTAAAATAGCTCCACGGGCTGTCTAAAAAAAATATGACCTGACGAATTGATTCGTTGTTTGTTGGGTCACTGGGGGCCAATTTGTGGGTCATGGGCCATCAAGTTTGACGACCCATGAACCAAGACGAAGCGCCAAAATGGAGCTTCGTCCCCATCTCTATTCCTAACATTTTGGAGCTTGACTGAGCATGTAAAACCCTTCATCATCATCATGTGCCATAAGTTAATTCTGACTTATGATGTCCCTTTTATAGGGTTTTCCAGATAGAGAATACTTAGAAGTGGTTCACCAATGCCTACTTCTGGGGTCTCTGGTACTGTACAGCTTGCCCAAGGTCACACAGGCCAGCTCTTCTGAGGATGCATAGTGGGGAACCGAACTCCCAACCTCTAGCTCAGCAGCCAGGTGCCTAAACCCTTGAGCTATCCAACCCTTAGCAGAAATTATTAAACCAATTTTAAATTTCCTTGTTGAAATACATGTCGGAAACAGGTGTACAGCCTTTCCCCCCCTAACTTCTCCAGATCCTTCTTTTTGCCTTTTGTCAATTAGCTTAAGAATGAGTGCTTCTTGTAAGCTAAAAATCTCTATATCGTCTCATGTGCTTGTACTGTTTTTTTTTTTAAAGGTTGTTAAAAGCCTGGTAGAAAAAAGTAATCCAGCAGAGGGCTCTGTATAACTAAAATTCACAGTGCTGATAAGTAGCAAACGGTTTCTCCTACACATACTGGCAGTGTGGATTTCATTTAAATCAAATTGATTTAAGTTAGAAAATGATTTAAATTAGAAAAATTGTATTTTTGACAATTGATTTTTAAAATTAAAATAGTGATTTAAACCAATATGATTTTCAAAAAATCATTTATTTTTATCCATCCTGCATACAAATTCTTTTTGTTTCTTGACAGACTGTTTAGGAATGTGTTGTAATTTTAACCCATAGGTTCCCTTCCAGCTCTGCAGTTCTAAGATTATTGCTAGTATAATTTAAGTGTCATTTCTCAGAGAAATTATGACATGTCATATACTTCGACTTTTAAGGTGCTCTCCAGTTAGAATTTTAGACAGAAAATTAGTATGTACTATTTATATTAAGCAAATGGGATTCCAGATTTACACCTCATATTGATGTTACAGATGCTAATGAAATGCAACCTGATCCTGTGCATATTTACTTGAAAGTAAGTCACAGTGAATTAAGTGGGGCTTTGCAAACCTATATAGCAGCTGGCTGGATAGCTGAGTGGTTTAGATATCTGAAGCCAGAGGTTGGGAGTTCAATTCCCCAGTGTGCCTCTTGGGAGAAGAGCCAGCCTGTGTAGCCAGGGGCAAGCTACACAGTCCTAGGGCACCCCCAGAAGAAGGAAATGATAAACCATGTCTGAATATTTGCTACCTGGAACATCCTGGAAAGGCTCATTATAAGTTGGCACTGCCTTGATGGCACACATCATCATTATTGTGAACCTTAGCACAATTTCTTAAAAATAATCTAGGACTATGTTCTTATTTGTGGTTTGCCCCCAGTGACCATATGTAATTTATCTAATTTAGTTGATTAATGAGTGAAAACAGATCTATAACTGTAAGGCTACAATTTAAGACACACTGGCTGAAATCCTGTTGCTTTTTTATGCATGTGGAAGGCAAGTAACCTAACTTTCAGTTACTTCTAGCTGGCAATTAACAAGTCTCTGCTGGAATTCGCCAGCGTGCACCAAGCCAGCAAGCATGTGTATCATGACTCATTAATTGCCAACTAAAAATGAATAAATGTTATACCACTTGCCCTCCACATGCATAATAAAGCAACAGGATTTCAGTTGTGTTCGGTTAAAAATTAAGAGAAACATCATCATTGTAAGAACAGTTTGGGGGGATGGGGGCTTCCCCCTCAGTGGAGGTCTTCAAAAAAGACTGGGCAGTGGTGGTGCTATTAAGGAACTTTACATAGCCATCCAGTTTATTGTGCTGGGTGAGGTCCTGAATATATGTCCCACAGCCCTATCCCAGTGGCATCACTGCTAGGCAGCCAGGTTGGGAATATATTAGCTCTAGAGTTCTCATATAGGGCAATTAGTTGGAGTAGATGGCCTATATAAGGTCTCTTCCTACACTATATTCTTTGATTCTATTTATTAAGAGTATTTTGAAACTAGTCTTTACTGTAATGGCTTTTAGAATCTCAGGTCAACTGTGTGCCTAATATTGAGATTTTGCATTTGAGTTCTGACATTTCTGCTTCCTATAAACATCTAAATTGATTTTCTTCATGAGGACAATTATGTGACAGCTTTAGAAATTTCTGTGCACAACACCATATGCTCAGTCACATTCTCCTAGAGCAATGGAAGTAACAAAACTAGCGTTTTTTTCAAAATTTAAAAAATATTGTGTTCCTCATTTAAAAATACATAGTTGTAGTAAAAGAAGCATTCGGTGAAGACTCTTTTAGCATAAGCTTAAAATATCATTTAAGGCCAAAGGATTGTATTTTTCATGTAAATATGTTTAGACAAGACATTATTTTGATTCCTAACATGTTTTTGATTATTACAAAGAAAGAGATTTTTTGTTCAGTCTGCCAGTTTTGCTGAGGCAAAAAAAGTTGTTGTGTGCCATCAAATTGCCTTTGGCTTACGGCAGCCCTATGAATAAGCGGCTTCCAAAATGTTCTATCATTAACAGGCTTGCACAGGTTTTGCAAACTGAAGGCTGTGGCTTCCTTTATGGAGTCAATCCATCTCATACTTTGTTGTCCTCTTTTCCTGCTGCCTTTCACTTCCTAGCAGTTTTTTTTCTTCTGCAATGTGTTTTGTTTGCTTACGATGTTCCAAAAATCCAATAGGCTCAGTTTCATCATTTTTACCTTTAGAAAGAGGAAGAAACATATGTCAGTCTTATTATAAAAGAACCCAGTTTTTCTTTTCTTGTTTCTACTTTTTAAAAATACCTATTTGCACTAACTCTTAACATGACATAAAAGAGTCTGCTTGATGGCGCCATGTCCATAAGGTAATAATGACAGTTATGTTCTATTTAAAATCTGAAAACTGATCTCTTAGGCGAACACCTTGAACTCTGTGGTGGATAAGAAATCACAATGCTTTATCACCAAAAGGAAGACAGGCATTTTCTTCACTCTTGGCAGGCAAAATATCTGCAACTTGAAGGATCAAATAAATAATAATCTCTTGCTGAAAGAAACAATGTCCTGTGAGGTTGTTGCTTCAGACACTATAAAGAACTGTTGGAGATGCTGTTCTTCTATTGACCAACTGCTAAAAAGCTGTTGACTATCAGTGTTATGTTCCAACCTAAAAAGAAAAGCTCTTATTTTAGTAACTTGGCCAATTCCTAGGCAGTCTCCCATCTACAATTATAGCAACTTTATCTGTGTGAAACATATTGAAAATAATGTTGTATGGATGAAAAAGTAAAAGAGAAGATGAAATACTATCTTTGAAAACTCTAGAGTTTGCATCATGCTTGAAATTTATGATGACCTTTCTGTTGTGGTTTCTTACTGCAAGTTAATTGTTGAAGGATGGAAAGCTGGAGTGGTGATTATCTTTGAGTGTGGTGCTAAAAGACCTCTTTTTTCCTATATAAGAACCTTTCCTTCAGCACTTAGTCTTCCCCAAGCTGGTGCACTCCAACTATGTTGGACTGTAACTCCCATAACTCACATCTAGCATGATGCCAAGAGATGCTGAGAGTTATTTACTTACTTACTTAAGACATAAGACATAAGACATAAGAAATTTATTTGTCATTACACTCACAAGTGGGTGCAACGAAATGAGGTGCTCTTCCCAAGGTAAAAACTGGACAACACCACTACAAAAAAAATAAAAAATAAAAAAAAAATAAAAATAAAAATTAAATATACACCACACTCTCCATACAGATATAAATACCCCGTTACTCTCCGCAATTTAAATTTCCACCAGACACTTATGACCCTGCATTTAAACTCAGTACTGCACTTGGGTAAAAGCTGTTCTTGAATCTGCTTGTCCTTGCTTTCAATACCCTGAATCTCCTTCTCGATGGTAATAGTTTAAAGAGTTGATATCCCGGATGAGAGGAGTCACTCAGTATGTTAGATATCTTCCTCTTACATCTGTTCTTATACAATTCTTCCAAAGAGGGGAGTGAACAGCCAATGATGTTCTGGGCCGTCTTAATCACCCTCTGAATTGCCTTTTTTTCTGCCACTGTGCAGCTCGCGAACCATACACAGAGACAGTAGGATAATATGCTCTCAATCGAACTCCGATAGAAGGTGGTTAACAAACTCTCAGTCAATTGTTGTTTTCTAAGAGTCCTTAGAAAATACAACCGTTGTTGCGCCTTCTTGATTAACGCAGCAGTATTTGCACTCCAAGTCAGGTCATTTGTTAAGATGGTCCCAAGAAACTTACATTCAACCACCTGTTCCACACGGACTCCATCTATATACAGTGGCCGAATGTCTGCCCTTTTTTTCCTATAGTCCACTATAATTTCCTTGGTTTTTTGGATGTTAAATAGAAGATTGTTTTTTTTACACCAACAGGATAGTTGTAATACCTCATCCCGATACGCAGACTCATCCTCCCCTCAACTTACTTACTTACTTACTTATTTATTATACTTTTATTGTGCCCATTCTATTCTGTGTGGCTACATATATAAACCATAACCGTAAAAATTGTAGCTCAACACATTTCAAGGACAATGGGTTGAGGGAAAGTAGGATTTGAAGAACAAAGTCATTGTTCAATTTAATTATTTTTTATCGTTTAACTTATCATGTTTTAAATTCTATTCTTTTAATATTTTGAGCCGCTTTGGGTCTCCTTATTGGGAGAAAGGCAGCCTATAATGCTCTTTTTTTTTTACATACTCACTTATCACAAGTCAGATATCAGGGGCAAAACAATTAAATGCAAAGTAAGAAAGAAACCTGTAAACCACCTTGAGCCCTTTGGACAGCCCAGGAAATAAAGATAAGCTTTTCAAGAGGTAAGGGGCAAGCAAAGTCTAATTTGCCTCTTGAACTCAGAGATGAACTTGCCCGTATGTAGAAACTGTTCAGATATTGTTCCATAAAATATAGTGTTTAAAAAAGGATTCAGAAATTCCACAGAATGGTCAGCTTAATGTCTAAAGTGGCCATCTGGGCTACATTACAAAGAACGGTCCTCTATATGAAGGTTTCCGCTATTTGAAGGATGGTCTTATACAATATCAAAAATGCAATGTGCTGGATGGAGACTTAACCATACTTAGAGTAGACGTATTAAATTATTCATAACTAATTTTAAGTCCCTGTATTTTAGTGGGTCTTCTGTAAGCACGGCTTTGTTTGGGTTCATTTTCTCTTTAATGACTGAGAAAAGAAAGCAGAAAGCAAAATTCCATGGTTTGAAACCTAAGTGGAATAACTAGTGTGCTTCAGTGATTAACAGTAATGTATGGGAAATTATTTTTGTAAATAATTTTAAAGTCTCAGTGTCTGTCACCTTAAGGGGAAATAACTTTGTTTGTTTACTTTGATTTTGGCAGTATGATTGATATTTAATCTCTTCTCCAGCTAAGCAAATTGAATAGGACAATGACAGATCTGTGCTGGCGTTGTGGTTTATCCAGACCAGATGATTTTCATATGTGGTTGGCAGGAACAAAAATGTCAACATATTGCAAAGTAATTATTGAGATTATTAGAGCAATTACCACATGTCACCATTAACACCCAGCAACTTATTTTTAGGATATCGTGGGCACTATCCAATAGACCCTTCCTAGCAATGGCATGATTTCCATTAACAAAATAAGGAGGAAGGCAGTTCTGTATATTTGTTTATCAAGGATTTTTATATATTTACTTTGGCTTTGTTTAATTTTATTAGCTTGCCTTTGTCTGTCCCAGCTTTCATCCTACTTTTGTGTATTGCCTTCTAACTGTGCCTGTCCTCACGCTGTTCATGCACTTTTACAGCATTCGACACACATACCACTGGACTTTTACTTCTGTGGAGCACTCTCTCCCTATGATTTCCCATGCAATATTATGCATGGCTGCTCAGGATTAATTTAGATCTGTAGGAACTGCTTTTCATTAAAAGTATGGAGAGCACTAAAGTAAATCACTTATTACTTTGACAACATCATTTTATTGCAGGACAGAGGAAAACCCTGAAGAGGGTCAAAATAAGTCCGAATTGACTTGATGGCACACAAAATTTCATTTTCTATGGTTTATTTATATGCTGATGGACCTAGGAGGTCCATCTCATAGAATCACAGAATCACTGCGTTGGAAGGGCCTACAAGGCCATCGGTTCCAACCCCCTGCTCAATGCACGTACCCGAATGAAAGCAGATCTGTCAGAGGGTTGTCCAATTTTCTCTTGAATGCCTCCAGGGTTGGAGCACTTACTTCCTCCTAAGATAAATGGTTCCACTGTTGTACTGTCCACCTTTCCAGTACTCTCTCAGCCAGCAACTTTATTAGGTTCCAAGGGAGTGGGGTATGACAAGCCAGGTGGCAAATGCTCACCTCCTGAGGACAGTCTCTTTACCAACACTCCTCCAGCTCTCTCTCTAATCAGCAGATTTATGAAGCTCCAAGGTAGTGAGGTGTGAGAAGCTGAAGGAAAAATCTCAGCCCCTTGATGTCAGCCTCTTCAGAAGCACCATCTACAGCACTCAACAAATACTTCCAATTCCTTCTTGAGGGTAATGTGTTTTGCAGCATAATAGTTCTATACAGGGCTTGGAAAGTTACTGTCTACAAACAATTCATTCCTGTTATTCATGGTAGTGTTTTCAAAGTAAGTAATTACCATTATTCATAATTTTTAAAAAGATGTGCATTACATTCTTTAGTTTGTAATGTTTGTTAGTTCCTTACTGCTTTAAAAGAACACCTTAAAACTGAGGGGAAGGAAAGCCCACAGAACTCAGAAGAGAGCAACACGAAACTTGAAAAATTCCTGTCAAGATGTTTCTACAGATACTTAATGGTCATGTTTTATATCACTGCTGTAGACAGAAAGCAGGATAGTTAAAAATTCTTTCCCCCATCCTAATACAGGGATGGTCTCCTTTTTTTGGTCTTTGTTGTATTTTCTTTCCTAATGAGCTGTAATGCTCTGCTGTTCCATTTCTTGATTCACAGGTCTATTAAGACAATGTGCGGATATTCCTGATGACAAAAATTCAATTTGTTAGGATTCATAAATTTTTCATTGCCACAAGTCAGCATACAGAACAATGCAAATCAGGTTTAATTTTTATCTTTAGTTCATCCAGTATGTTGATTGTAAACACAGAGATTTCTACATAGCCATGTCTTGTGCATTGCAGGCTGTTTGTGTTTTAAAAATACAGATACTTAAAAGAACGGTACAGAAAACCTACAGAGTATAGAACTGTGCAGAGAATCAGAGTCTAAATGTATCAAAGGTATTCTAGAAAATATACAAGAGGTAGAACAAGGAATTGCTTTTTGAAGGACAGCTTTAACTTTGGGCTCTGATTTTTCACATCTCTGTCACAGTTTGTTTTTGCTGTATTGGATTCTTAGGCAAGCTTCATATATATCGTATTTTCTCAATCAGATGTTTCTTAAACCAGTTTTGGTTTGGCTTTTTCCTCCATAAGAAAGAATTTCATGGGGTGGTTTCCTCTCAGGGAACGCTTTATTGCTAGTCTCCCTCCTGCCGTGGGCTTGGGCATGTCGTGAGAATGGCTGACGGTGGGATTCCAAAAGATCTCCTGTATGGAGAATTAGTGCAGGGAAAGCGCCCCAGAGGGGGACCACAGCTGCGATACAAGGATATCTGCAAGCGGGATGTGAAGGCCTTAGGAATGGACCTCAACAGATGGGAAACCTTGACATCTGAGCGTTCAGCCTGGAGGCAGGCGGTGCAGCATGACCTCTCCCAATTTGAAGAGACACTCATTCAGCAGGCCAAGGCAAAGAGGCAGTCCCGAAACCAGCAAAACCAGGGAGCTGGACAGGGGACAGATTGTATTTGTCTTCAGTGTGGAAGGGATTGTCACTCTCGAATTGGCCTTCTCAGCCACACTAGACGCTGTTCCAAGACATCTATTCAGAGAGCACGTTACCATAGTCTCTTGAGACTGAAGGATGCCTACACTCCTGCCATATTTACAGCTGTTTTTGTTCCCTCTTTCCTTCCACTTTTCCTCCTAACCTCTTCCTAGACTTAGAGGGTCTCTCCTAGGACATTACTATTGTGTTTTGACATCCTCTCATCCCTCTTGCCTGTCCAGGATACATGGATGGAGTGTTATTTTCTGGACAAGGTTGACACTTAGTGGGGCAAAATTTCAGATGGTTGAAATGGATGGTTGGAAATAGAAGGTAGCAGAAGGTTACCTTCTGCTAACAAGAAATCCAATGGGAAAGAACCTCTGATACATGACCATCCATCCTTTGCTTAAAAGCCTTGAACACGGAAGAGCCCATTGTCTTCCAAGCAATGTGTTCCACTCTTAACAACTATTGGGACTTGAGTTTAAATCTATTTTCTAATAATTTTAACCTGAACCGGACTCCCATAACATGATTTCCTCAGAGTTTTGTGCTGTATTTATCAGACTTGCAAATTACACCTGTGTTTATTTTCCAGTGACCAATCACAAAACAACTGCAATGGAATGCAGGATATGGAAGTGAGGAGAAGCACATGCTGTAACAAATAGATATATTTTACCACGTGAACAAATACTACTCGTAAATAAATGATAAGTGTATCATCTCGTTTCACCTTGAGTTGCACTGTTTAATGAAAGACTGATAGTCATCCTACACATCAGGTGCCAGAATACTAGCTCTGATTATTCCTGAGTCAAAAACTAGAGATTTCAAAGCAATACTTTTCACAATCAGCACATCAAAATTTTGGGATGTTGGCTTACCAAGAAAGACTTTAGTGGCCTGAGTAAAATGAGTTTGCAATGTGCAATTGAATAAAAATGCATACCCATTCAAACACCTAATTTAGCAGATGAAAAGAAAATTAAAAAGCTACACAAACAGATCTCAGGAGATATGAGCAAAGAATGAATGAGACATCCCTTTGGGAATACAATCTGAATGTGCAAGACATGTTTTGCGTTTGCTACTGTGGGGTTATTACAGTTAATATAATATGCGTGGCATCATTTTTATTTAATTACTAGCAATAGCTTTTGATTTGTGTGTGTTTTTCTTCCAGATGAAACACAAAGTTACTTCTGCAATTCATTAGTTATCTTGTACCACAAGCGCACATGCATGAGTAAAAGGTTTGGTTTTTTTTTTTTTGCTCTGGAGAGTTTTTACGCAAACAATGTAACAAGTGTTGTCACCAGAGGCGTGAATTAAACATCATCATGAATATAATGTTTCACCAAAGGGAGAAAAGCTTGTCTTAATGGCTTGATTAAGCCCAGGCAAGTCTCTGAAGCCACTTGCTGCAGTTTGATGCCAGAGGCTGTGTAGGAGGTCTAAGCCAGCTCCTTTATGTATGGGAAACCATCCTCGGAAACTATACACTTCACTTTCTAGAGCTCACTTAGAACTGAGGAGATCTGGGTTCAAATCACCAACTGAATGACGTTGGACCAGTCAGTCTCTGTCAGGCTAACTTACCTCACGGAGCTGCTGTGAGAAACAGCGGGAGGAGGGACCATGTCTGCTGTTCCAAGCTGCTTGAAACAAAGATGGGAGACAATATTATGCTTGGGTGGGGTGTGTGGATACCAATATAATTTGTCCAGTTAATAAAATGCTCAGTCTTTAATGTGCATGCTGCACTATTTTGAAAAAACAGCACAAGCTTCAGTCCTGTTGCATAGACTTCTTCTGTGAAGTGTCTTTTCTCTGAGGGAGAATTATCTAATGAGTCTATGCATGTTACAGCCCCAGGAGAGCCAAAAGACAGGGGAAGAAATTTATTTATTTAGAAAATTTTATCCCATCTTTTCCTTTAAAAGAACCCAAGGCAGCTTACATCATTGAAAGACAATATTTAAAGCTGAAAACAACAAGTATAAAGAGGCAGCTTACATCATTAAAATACAATATTAACGCTAAAACAATAAGTATACAAATATTAAAAAGAAACAAACAAGTACCACTCTGAGAGATGGTAAACACAAGTACTACTAGCTCTTTATGTAGGTTGTGCAGAAACCTATTGCGTCATTACCCTGGATAAATGCCCTGCATCTGATACTGCTTTGACCATCTTCCCTGGCTTGAAGAGTATCTGTGAGATTTCCAACAGGGCTGGTCCTACCGTTAAGCGAGTTGAGAAGGGCCAGAAACTTGGAGGGTATCCTACTGTTGCAGTGTCTCACAGGTAACCTGAAAAGTGGTGTTTGAAAAGGCCCTGACCAAGTGAGTGAGCCAGGAGGGAGGCAGCCCAAGCAACAGTATGCCTGAGCCAACATTGTGCATGTACACAGGTTTGCTGTGTTCCTGTGATGTACACTGGTTTCCACCATTATTTCATTACAGTATTTATTTCAGTATTTTATTCTGTTTATATACTGCCCATCCAGCAAATTGCTACTGTAGATGGTGTACAACAAATTAAACACACAGTACGTTATACAGCAATACAGACATTAGGCTATCCCATACATTAACCAACGCCCAAGACAGGTGGTGAAATAATTTTCGAATCAAGTTACAATACTACATTATTCCTCTCCTCCTTCCTCCAATATCCCGGCTATTTGAGGAGATTCTCCTCAAAGGCTTCTCTGAATAGTTCTGTTTTTAGGAGCTTTTTGAATATGCAAGAAGAGGATGTCTGTGGTATTTCCAGCGGGAGAACATTCCATAAAGATGGTGCCACTGCAGAGAAAGCCTGGTTTTTTGGTTACCATTTTCTGGGCATCTCTGGGAGTTAACACCCGCTGGTATGAGGTATCTGAGTTCCAGATCAGAGAGGCAGTCAAACTTGGCAGTAGATGTTCAGACAAGTAATGAGCAAGTGTGAGATGGTTAACAACGGCACCCTGATGAGTTCATTGATGTTCATTTTGCATTTTCTACCAACAACAGCAACTGTAGACTACCATACAGGTTAAAAGAATTAAAAACAAAAACAAAAAAACTGGACTACTGTTGTAACTGCTGCATATGACCAGTAGTGTAATGCTGCCAGCTCGTGGCAGGACATCATCCTGGTACTGAGCTGCCTGATTGCTTTAGTTGCAGTTGTGGACTTATTGCTTTACCAGTTACCACTAGAACAGAGGTGCGCCATTTCAGCAGGCCCAGAGGCCAATTTTTCACCCTCACAGGCCCCACCGCAGGATCCCACCAGACATGGAAGTGGCTGAAATGGCCAAGAGGACTGTACGGTATAATGAACTGCTCTCTACTGCATCACAAAGCCAAATTTAAAGTTGTATGTGTATCATCTGCTATTAGAGAACTACATCTTTCATTTCAATTAGCCTCTGATTGCTGCAGTGCTGTCTGAAAGGTAGCAGGGTCGATACACCAGTATAATTATGTTTACTGTTGGTGTTAATGATGCAAATTGAATTGGCTTCATTACTCCATGAGACATCGCCTCCCTTTTCAGACATAATCTCTACACCTGTTCTGGCAGCTGTTGCTAAACTGTCACGCTTTGGTGCAATGACTGCTGCTGCTGCTGATTGGGGCTGCTCATGAAGGATATCAATGATACAAGCACCCACTGCAAGTCTTGACTCTTGACTAGAACAGTTCCTTTCTTAAAATTCAGTCAAGAAGAAAGTTTGATATGGTACAACCAAATTAATTCAACCCACCCGTGGAACTGAAGAGTGACACGGATTTAGAGCAGGGATGAGCTTGTGGCCCTCTAGATAGTTTTGGACTATGAATCCCATAATCCCTCAACCCTTGTGCTAGCTAGAGCAGCTGGGAGTGGTGGTTCAATGGTCTCTGGACACCACCAGGTCCCCACCGTGGAATTAGAACAAGAATAGGGAAGATCAAACATTCAGCCCCTTCAAGTGTTTTGGCCCACAGTTTGTATCAGCTTCATCCAGCATGGTTACTAGTAAGGGATTATGGGAACTGTAGTCCAAGGCATCTGGAGAGCCAACATTTCCCTTCTCTCCCCAATTTTTGGAGCACCACATACTCCCAAAGACCCTAACCCACTTGGATTTTTTTTTAAAAAAAGAAACTTCTTGGAAGAGCAATTTTTGTCTTCAAAAGGGTATTTTAAGGGATATGGGGGGGGGGGCTTTCAATTAAAAGCAGATCACTGGACATTGGATCACAGATCACTGCAGCTTTTTTTAAAAAAGCTTTAAAACATTTTGAAAAGAGGTAAGTTGTACAACTTTCATATAGTTAGGATTTATTGTTATGTACCATCAAATTGCCTCCAACATGTGGTGACCCTATGGATGAGTAATCTCCATAATGTCCTGTCCTAAACAACCCTGTTCAGCTCTTATGAATTCAAGCCTGTGGTTTCCTTTAGATCTCCTGTATGGAGAATTAGTGCAGGGAAAGCACCCCAGAGGGAGACCACAGCTGCAATACAAGGATATCTGCAAGCGGGATCTGAAGGCCTTAGGAATGGACCTCAACAGATGGGAAACCTGGACATCTGAGCGTTCAGCCTGAAGGCAGGCGGTGCAGCACGGCCTCTCCCAATTTGAAGAGACACTTGTTCAGCAGGCCGAGGCAAAGAGGCAGTCCCGAAACCAGCAAAATCAGGGAGCTGGACAGGGTACAGATTGTATTTGTCTTCATTGTGGAAGGGATTGTCACTCTCAAATTGGCCTTCTGAGCCACACTAGATGCTGTTCCAAGACCTCTATTCAGAGCATGTTACCATAATCTCCCGAGACTGAAGGATGCCTACACATGGTTTCCTTTACATAGTTCATCTCTTTTGGTCTCCCTCTTTTCCTGCCTTCTCATGATGTGCCCAAAGTAGGACAGCCTCAGTTTCAACATTTTTGCCTCCAAAGATAGTTCAGTCTTGATTTGATTTAGGACTCACTTTCTGGGAGTTAAGGGTATCCGATACAAAGCTATCCTTCAGCATCACATTTCAAACTAAACAATTATTTTCCTGTCAGCTTTTTTAACTGTCCAGTTTTCACACTAATATATAGTGATCAGAAGTACAAAAGCATGAATGATCTTGGCTTTCGTCTCTATGACACATCCTTGCACTTGATGATCTTTTCTAATTCCTTCATTGCTGCCCTTCCTAGTCTCTGTCTTCTAATTTCTTGGCTGCAGTTTTCATCTAGATTGATAATTGAACCAAGGTATGGAAAATATTTCAATTTCTTCACTGTCAACATCAAAGTTGTGTAGTTCTTCTGTAATCATGATTTTTGTCTTCCTGTTGTTCAACTGCAGTATGATAGTTGCTGGTGGGGAACACATAAGATGATTGTTGCAACTTGTCAAGGGGCAAAGGACAGTGAGAGTACAGACCAAGCTCAGAAACATTACCTTTTGGGACTTCGATTCCCTGTGTTCATCATGGCTGCGGGATTTTGGGAGATGTAGTGCAAAAAAGCTATTTTCAAGCTCTGAGGCAGACATTGGCTGAAATCCTGTTGGGTTCCTATGCAAAAGGCATAACTCTTGGAGGTGAATTGCCTCAAGTTAATACATCTTGAGAAGCATTATCTGTTCTATGCTGAATCACACCAGTCAGTCTTCAACAGGGGATGTTTATGGAGATTTCTTCACTTGAGTTGCTTCATCTACAAAAGTTGTGTCATTTGTGCTACTCTAGTGTTTACTCAGTAAAATGATTTGGGTTATTATGTATTTATTTTTTTATGTCTATATCTCACCTTTTCTCTCAGGAACTCAATGTGGAGCCCTAAATGGCTTGGGTCCAAAATACTGCATCTCCTTCTGTGAGCCTGCTTGGGAACTGATTATCAGGGGAGGCCTTTCTCTCAGTCCCACCACCTTCACAGGTACATTTGGTGGGGACACAGGAGAGGGCCTTCTCTGTTGCTGCTCCCAGACTCTGGAACTGCCTCCCACAGGAGGCCAGGCTGGCCCCATCTTTGCTGTCCTTCTGCAAGCAGGCAAAGATCTTTCTTTTCAGGCAGGCCTTTTCCTTAGTGACCAGAGGTTTTTTTAAAGTGATTGTTGTACTCTGTTGTTTTAAAATGTGTTTTTAATATTGAATTTATTTACCGTTTTGAATATAATACTTGTTTAATTATTTTTTAAAATATTTGTGTGCTTACTGTTTTTAGCTTTTAAATATTGCCTTTTAATTGTTGTAAGCTGCCTTGGGTACTTTTAAGGAGAAAGGTGGGGTGAAAATAAATAAATGGACGGACGGACGGACGGACGGACGGACGGACGGACGGACGGACGGACGGACGGACAGACAGACAGACAGACAGACAGACAGACAGATAGATTAGATAGATAGATAGATAGATAGATAGATAGATAGATAGATAGATAGATAGATAGATAGATAGATAGATAGTCCTTCTCTTCCCTGTTTGATCCTCACAGTAATGGTGTAAAATTAAAGTAGGCTCAAAAGTACCAACTCACCAAGCAAGCTTCATAGTTGTGTGGAGATTTAAATCCAAATCTCTTCAGACTAAGTCTGACATCCACAGCTTTGAGAAGTTACTTTTTGGTCTTCCACTCTTGGAATTTCTCAGCTAGCATAAGCCATGGTGGCCAGGGGAATCTGGCTGCTGCAATGCAGAAAAGAAATGTTTTCAAATTCTATTGACATTCTAATTGCTTTATTCAGTCAAATGTTTTGGTCCCCACCCCCTCATTTCCTCTTTGCATGAAAATATATGAGAAAAATTATCGCAACTCTAAATGGATTGTAAAACAAGGGGTGGGCAATATATAAAGACAGACTGCAGTTTCCACACTCCATGTGCATCAAAGGGCAGTCCAGACAAAGGGCAGATTTTCCCCCATAGTGACAGTGTAGCTAAGTGCAGCAATTTCTTCATCTGCAATGTAGGTTAATCTAATTGGATAAAATAATAAAACATTCCATTTTAAATGACACTTTTAAAAAAAGTTACTCATGTTTCTCCTTATTCACCTCTCCCTTGTAATTAATTTGACAGACACCATGGTGTTTGGCAGGCACTACCAGTCTATTGACACACTATTTTCAACCGATCTTTGATTCTGAATGTCAGACTTAATTAAGCTGCTTTGACTCAGCTTTTACAAAGGGAAACCTAGATTCCAACTTCTTCTTAGGGTTAAATGTAAAATTAATTTAGTGTCTCAATCTAACACTCTGGCCTAACACCATCAAAACCATGATTAATTCCAACTAATGTTCAGTTTCAGCAGAAAGAAAGTACTATGATGACTGATGGATGACCTGGTTTGCTCTGTATTTGCTTGTTCTAAACTGTATATCCACATTAATTCTTGAATGTATTGCTTTTAACCCCTTTCCTCTGCCAAGTTCACATTTTCCAATAGACTCCTGCTGCTTCCTTATTTCTCTCTTGGAATGAGGTTATTTCTTGTATATTTAACATAGAACAGGAGACTGGCTCAAGACATTTTGCTGACTGAGGCAAAGACCAAGATAGCACCCTTCCATTGTATCTGACGGCAGCAGGCTAATGTTACGGCTGCACTTAACTGCTCTTCACCATCTACTGCTTAATCATCATCATCATCTTAGAAATGCAGAGCAGGAAGGGACCCTATGGACCCTATCAAGTCCAGCTCCTGTCAGGGATGCATATTGGGGAACTAAACTCCCAATGGCTGGCTCTGCAGCCAGATACTTAAACCACTGAGCTATCCATCAATGTGGCCATCTTCCTTCTGCTTAATGATAGGGCCAGCCCTGTTGTTAACTGGCACCCAGCATCTCTCCACTTAGAGGGCGATAGGATACTTAGTATTAAAAACATAAGGGGTTAACATTTAGAGCATTTCTAGTTGTTATTCTTATTGTTAGGATGTTCTTTTTCAGATGTGTTGAGATAAGCTGGCCCCATCTTTGTTGTCCTTCCACAAGCAGGCAAAGACTTTTCTCTTCTGACAGGCTTTTCCTTATTGACTGGTGGTCTGAGAGGGTTTTTTAAAAGGATTGTTGTGCTCTATTGTTTTAAATGTGTTTTAGCATTGATTTTATTTACCATTTTTAATATAATACTTGTTTAATTCTTTTTTAATGTGTGTATACTTACTGTTTTTAGCTTTTAAATATTGTCTTCTTAATGATGTAAGCCTCCTTGGGTCCTTTTTAAGGAGAAAAGCAGGATAAAAATATTTTAAATAAATAAATGTACAAATAAATTGTTTAAAAGAGGCATTAATAGCTCTCCTTCATAGCCCCCTGTTTGAAGGCCCTCTACTTGAAGAACCATCTGGCTCATGATTCCATTATGAAGAATGTTTTATTTTAATTATAGAAAATATTGCAAAATATTTTATAATATTTTATAATATTATAATATATACCATGATTTGTTATGTGTGCCACCAAGTTGCTTCCATTTGATGGTGTCTCTATAATACAATGACTTCTAAAAGGTACTATCATTAACACCCTTGCTTAGGTATTGCAAACTAAAGGCTGTAGCTTTATTTATTGAGTCAATCCATCTCCTGTTTGGCTTTCCTCTTTTCTTTCCACCTTTCCTCTTTTCCAGTGAGTTTTGTGTTTTCATGATTTTTCTAAAGTACAATAACCTCAGTTTGGGCTTTTTAGCTTCTAGAGTGAGTTCAGGCTTGATTTGAGCTAGAATCTATTTTTTCATCTTTCTGATGGTGCATATGTGTAAACTCTACTCCAACAACACTATTTTTTTTAATTTTGGTTTTCTTCATTGTTTTAGCTTTTGCATCCATATATAGTAATTGGCAATACAATAATATGGGTTCTCTTGGCCTTGATCTCCAGTGATACATTCTTACTTCTAAAGTTCTTTTCTAATTCCTACATAATTGTGCTTCCAAGTCCCAGTCTTCTGATTTCTTGACTGCCGTCTCCATTTGGACTGATAATCCAAATTATTTAGAAAATATTAGAAAATATTAGAAATTTTTTAACAATCTCAATTTCTTCTGCTAATATTAAAGTGATATAATTCTTCCATAGTCATTATTTTTGTCTTAATGTTCAGCAGTCATCCTATGTCTGAGCTTTCCTTTTTCATCATCATCTATGGTTTCATCTGCATATCTGATATTACAGATATTTCTTCCACCAATTTTCATCCCTCCTTCCTCTGAATCTAACCCAGTTTTTCATGTTCTGTATATAGACTGAACAAGTATAATCTCCCTTGGAGTCCCTCAAGGTTCAGTTAGCACTGAACCTTAACATATACGAAAGACCACTGGTGGAGACCATCCACAGCTTGGGTTTGATGGGTGGTATCAGTAAGTTGATGATATCCAGTTATAACTCCCATTAATCAAGCGACTGGGGACAAAAAGCCCTTCGTCATTATCTGGAGGCCACAGTCAGGTGGCTGAGGGTCAACACGCTGAGGGTGAATCTAGACAAGATAGGGGTGATGCTGTTCAACTGACAAATCAAGCTGTCACCTCTGCAATAGTTGATGGATTATAAATATCCCTAGTGAACCAGGTGAGGCATTTGGGTGATCCAGTGTTTCTCTTGGAGAAACAGATAGGAGCTATAGCCAGATTAGCATTTTAGCATTTGTCCTTGGTCTCGAAACCTTTCTTCATACCTGGAGAAACCAGATGTGGCCATTTTGATCCATCTTCTGTAAAGTCAAAATTAAACTGTTGCTCTACATGGGGTTGCTCCTGAAGGTAACTGGGAAGCTTCAACTCATATAATATATGGTGACTAGGCTACTGACAGATATCTCCCACTGTGATCATATAACACTGGCTGCCAGGTTCAGTTCAAGGTGTTGGTTATTACTTTTAAAACCCTACATTGGGACCCTCATACCTATTGGTAGGCGTGATATTTCCAGATTTTTTCCAATAAAACTACCGCAAATCACCAGAAATTTCCCCAGCCAGAATTCTGGCACTTGTAGCCAAAAAATCCAAGTCCTCAGATGAATTTCAGCACACACACCTGAGGCCCAGCATGTTCTTCACAACCAAGATGGAGATGCTTCAGCTCTTTGCAATTATTCATACCTCACCAAACTATGAATGCCAGCATTCTATAGAATTTGGCCATGGCAGTTATGTTGGGATCAAAAAGATAGGCCCAAACATGCAGACATAACTGCTTGCCAAGCAGTAAAGACTGGAGTTAAGACCACACTCTCCCACCACACTTCCAATAAGCACACCAATTGTTTGTTTTATTGCAGACCTAGGGGGGAGAAAAGCTAAATTAAAGAGAAAAATTACTTTTAGAAAATAAGCTAATTAGGGATTAAACACAGAGGCAGAAAAGTTTGGGAAAGAGATTGAGATACAAGAAAATTTTAAAAAAAAGTTATCTTGCCTTTTCTGCTTATAGCAAGGGACCTCACCTTAGACACAGACAGATTTTGAGCTTACACAGAGTGCAAATTTCAGGAACAGAGTAACAGGCTAACATCCAAAGCCAGGAGCCCTATTTTGGTATTTCCCTTGTCCACTTATACTTTCCTCCTCGGCAACAGTGATGACACCCACCAACCAAACACAATTCACTTGTCCCAGAAGCTTCTAGCATATAAATATGCGTGCATATCCTCTTTTAGAAAAAAAAAGCAGCAGACACTAAATGGCAGTTATGCTGTTACTCCTCAGCACACTGACCTTGAGTCTGATAACACTGGTAACTTCCCATGAGAACCAATTTCTGACTTCTTCCCAGCTGATGCTCTGTCCCCTCCCATTAGCTAAGCAGATCACAACCAAGATGGAGATGCTTCAGCTCTTTGCAATTATTCATACCTCACCAAACTATGAATGCCAGCATTCTATAGAATTTGGCCATGGCAGTTATGGTGGGATCAAAATGTTAGAACCATGTAGCGTTGACAGTGAGTTTCCTCTGTTGGAAAGTAGCAGCATGTCCTAAGTAAGAACCTACATGGGCTAAATTTGGATTGTAAAACAGAGGGGTTCCAGCTGGAACTGGAATGTGGAAAAGTGGACATCCCTGCCATTATGACCATTTCTTTTTCCGTTCTCTGTGTTCTTGGGTAACTAAAAAGCAGATAATATTTCAAAACGTACATAGGGATAGACTCCCTTCTGTTGCTCTGTTGCAACAACAGCATTCTTCAAGATGGCACCCTTTGAATGTGTCAGCCTACACACCACCTTCTATCACAGTCATGCTTTCATAGGTCTGTATTTCCATACAAGAATGGAGATGACAGGAGAAGTTGCCATGGGATGATCTCCTTCTTAAAAGCAGATGTAAAAACGATATCTCGTTGTTTCTAGAAAATGGAGATGTTATTTCTGTGCTCTTTGACTGGTTTCATACATTATTGTGCTAGTTCACAGCATTCACCTCTACACTCTATTATTATGATCTTCAAAGACATTTCCTCTAAGAGCTGCCCCCCAGTGCTTAAAATGTGAGTGTTTCTATCTTTTTCTGTATTTGTCTCTTTATGTAATTGAATGGAAGGATACTTGCTTTTGCTCCTTTGTGATTGCTATCAGAATATGTATGTATGCATGCTTTGGAGGAGGGTGAAGGGGCAGGTAGGATCACTCCTTCCCAGGCTGGATTATAGCCTTCCACCTAAAATAATGAGCTAGCTCCTTCCTTCCTTCCTTCCTTCCTACTCACCCACCCATCTATCCATCTATCCTGTGTGGCCTTGGGCAAGCTGCCCAGTCCCAGGGCACCTCCAGAAGTGGTTTACCCCCAGAACTAAATCACTTCTGTATATTCTCTGCCTAAAACCCCCCGAAAAGGGTCACCATAAATCAGAATTGACTTGATGGAACATCATTATATAGAGTGTGTGTATGTGTGTGTTCCAAGTTAATTATCCTATCAGTGAGATGAATATCATGCAGGGAACAATGGCTTTTAGACTCTGGGTTTCCCAGTACACAGGCAATACTACATAAGTACCTGAAAGGCACATTTATAGCCATCTCGGGTACATTATGTTTAATGGAACTGAAGTCACAGTTTCTTTTGAAACTGAATTGTATTACAGTGGTGGTGGGAGGAGAAAACAGAAATAGATATGTTATACTCTGAAAACCTGTAGGGAGCTGTAGATGCTGAGAGGCTAATCAAAGGGTTTTAGTTACTCTGTGTGCTGTGAAACTGAACATAGAATTTGTATTTACATACATTATGGAAAGGAAAGCAGAATAAAGAAGCAAATGTTGTGTACTTAACTCATAGAGGTTCTGTCAAGTGCAACAAGGTCTCTCCCTTATCCAGTTTTAGCTTGTTACCCTTTCTTATCCTCAATGACAGATTTAAAGGGCAATTATGAAATTTTCTCTGTCTACAGACCAAGAAGGGCACTTTCAAGTTTTCTGTGCCTGGATCCCCTGAAATTTCATCACTTGATCCCAGTCACAGGAATTTTGAGACATTAAAGGCTCCTCAACCTGAAGCTCACAAAGGCTTCCCCAGGTCCAAAGAGACTCTTAAAGGTAAAGGTAAAGGTTCCCCTTGACATTTAGTCCAGTCGTGTCTGACTGTAGGGTGCGGTGCTCATCCCCGTCTCCAAGCCATAGAGCCAGCGTTTGTCCGTAGACAGTTTCCGTGGTCACGTGGCCAGCGCGACTAGACACGGAACGCCGTTACCTTCCCACCGAGGTGGTGCCTATTTATCTACTCGCATTTTTACATGCTTTCGAACTGCTAGGTTGGCAGGAAAAGAGACTCTTAGGGAGCCTTAAAAACAGGGTGGAGGGAAATAGGAAACTTTTAATTAAATATTAAAGTCAGTGGCTCATGAAAACATCAGCTTTATGTGTGTAGAGGATTTTGGCCAGTGTGTATTTATTTTATGAATGGTGTTTATTTTTGTCGGTTTTGGGGGGGTAAGTGCTTTGTTTGTGACTCTGACTGTGACAGTGTGCCTTTAGACTGTGTGAATGTGATAATTTTAACTGGTGCCTGTATAGATCTGGCAGTGATTTTTCTTTTTCATGTACTGTTGCCTGCTTTTGAAGTGGATTGGTTCTCTGTTGCCTTGCCTGTGCTTTTTTGGAGTCATTTAAAAGGGTTTTTAAGGGCTTTTGAATTGCCAGAAAACATGAATAAGGAAACATGAATGGGAAACCAGAAGAGGCTTTCTTGTGTAAATAATGAAAGACCTGGTACACAACAAAATACAAAAATGAAAGGAAGTGAAAGAATTACCACTCCAGAAGAACCCAAAATAAATACAAAAATATTTACTATGCAGATCTTACCAGCACCCTCATCTGGAGGTCATCCTCAATGGTAGATGAGCTTGCTTACCAGAGTAGAAAAACTACTGGATTAAAAAAATCACAGAGAACATAAAATACTAAGCTACAGGTCTCAGATCAACTCCTAAAAATGTCTGTCCTCTCAGAATTTGGGAGTAATAAGTTACCTGTAATGTAGTTTTCTTGAGGGAGGTTAAGAAGGATGAAGTGAAGTTACATTTCAAAAGCAGCAGGAGCAGGAACAAAGTTGCTTTATTGGTCTTCTGACTATCCCATTCCAGTTAATATCAAAAGTTAATGTTTAAGAGTGTTTAAAGGCATTTTTGTACATTCTGACAAGATTTTTTCAAGTGTTGTATCGTTTTCTTACCAATGAAAAATTCCTTGCCACAGATAGTAACAGCAAAGTAACAAGCAGTTCAACAAGTAACATAGTGAGTTACCTTTTCAACATTGATATGTGTAATTAGAACAGATTACTTTTCACAAGTGATGGCAATGAATTACTTTTTAAAAGTAATCTTCCAAGCTCTGTGTACTCAGCAATGAGACAGAAGAAAATAATGGTGCTATTCCAGCCCGGGAAACAGAAAGCAGGCCTTTTTCTCTTTGGTCTCTTTCCAAGGTCCTGAAAGTCCTCATTGCTTTGATTTACAATTACAGGTGAATCTTTCTGGTCCCAGAGGTAGAAAAAGATATTTTTGGATCAACTCCCAGAAAGCCACTGGCTTTCATGCTGGGTTATTCTAGGAGCCATCGTTCAAAAAAGTAACACTTTTGAAAGAACATATTTGTCCAGTTCTCTGCCTCTTCCGCTGATTGTTGCATCCTTCCAATTTATCCGTGAGCAATGCCTTGCCATGAGGGACTGCTAGCATTCTTAGCTCACTGTGAGTTCTTATTATTCTGGGAAATCCTGTCAGAGCCCAATGAAAAGCAGCATTTGGTAGCACACACATTGTCTGCCCCAGATCCAGCAGGCTTTGTTATGGTTCCCAACTTTGGGTAAGCCAGATGTTCTCGGTCTGCAACTCCCAGAAGCTTTCGCCACTAGCTGTTCTGGCTGGGGTTTCTGGGAGTTGCAGTCCAAGAACACCTGGGTTACCCAAGATTGGGAACCACTGTTATAGAATATTTACAGCGATGTGTTTTTGCTGACACAGAACATCAAAGTTCAAGGGAGCTGCAAAAAACTATTGCCAGTTGATGGATTCATCACTATTATGATGATGTTCCACAGAAACTAATAAGAAATCCAATTATTTTATCCATGGTAATTGTGCAGGCTGTTTAGGGTATAATTATACTCAGAACAAAAATGCAGATTTTTCCCTCTGAGAGTGCTGATGCAGTTTAGATTTCAACAGTGGCACAATCATCATTTGACTTTATACAACTTATCCTGAAATGGATGACATTTTCCACTCTTGCAAATGTTATCAGCTTATCAACCATTGTGATTTTAAAAATTAACAACATAAAGAAAAGTGTTCTGTGATTCTTTTGCCATTGGAAGTCAACCTTTAGAGATCTATATTTTAAATTATATTCTTCTGAACTAATCTGAAGATGGAAAAATGTTTATTTCATGGTCCTAGCATGGTATATAAGCACAAAAGCACAGCACTGTACTAGTCATTATTTTGGAACACTTATGTCTGAATGTCCGAATGGCCTTTTCCACTGGAAGAAACCATCCTGTTTCTTTTCCAGTATCAATGTTCACTAATGTATGCACAGAAGGCTATTACACACAGAAGCACAGACACCCACTCCCACACACCACTAATTTATCTTCTTTCTGCATCTGCTTCAGTTATTCATGCATATCTGATAGACAGTTTCTGTTTCTTCACAGGGGAGAAGGAAGAAAATCAACAGTAGCATCCTTGGCTACTTTGGTACCCATCTGCTTGAAAGCAAGAGCATTGTATTTGGCAGAATGCATAATATTTTGAGTCACAAGTCAGGCACAAGTCTTGGCCTCATGGCCATTAATCCAAAAGAACAACAACAACAAAAATCTGTGAGATAAACATGACTCAGTTCAATGGAAGATTATGCAAATAAGTTAATTTATTTGATTTGATAATTGTTCATTTGATTTGCAATTCCAACAGATGTAACCTCGGTCCCAAACTGTGGCAAAAATGACTAAAATGACGCTATTATACTTTGGGCAGAAAGAAGACATTACTCACTGGAAAAGAGGGCAATGCCTGGGAAAGTGGAAGGAAGCAGGAAAAGAAGAAGATTGAATATGCGATGGATTGATCCATGGCCTTGAGTTTTCAAGACCTGAACTGGAGGTCACTAATTTCTAGGATCACAATAAGTGACAGCACATAGCAACAACAAATTTAGGCTTCCTCCTTGCAGCTCTGGCTGATTTCCTTTGATAAAGGACTCAAGAGGGGGCAAATGCATATATTTCTTTCAGAAGAAGACTTGGCAGCCAGTTCTAGCACTTGAACCATGAGTTGGCTGCTATTTCTGCATCAATATTTAGGAAAGACAGATGCTACTCTATGTCTGTGTCTCCCCACTGAAGTCTGTTTTTTTAAAAAAAAACCTGCAATAAATTTGGAGGTATATTAACCTTTATATTTGCAATGGATAAAGACAAACAAAGAGGGGGCAGTAGGATGACATCTAATGTATTTTGACCCAAGGGAATGAACGTCAGTTTACAATGCTGGAGACTGGATTGTGTTGATGACATTTGTTTTTGCACTGAACTCCCACTCAAAATGCTAATGCTGAGACCGTGTGTTGGTGAGAGTATAAATCCAGCTAAACACTAATCTTTAACTTTCATTTCTTCAAAGCCTTTAAAAAAAATCCACGTGGAAAAAACACATAGCAAGCACTGAATCTGTGCTGTCTTTCATTAGACAGATCTGAACTTTTGTGATGAAAGAGCTTGTCACTTAATTGTCATTATATGGTTTGCAAAAGGTAAATTACCCAGGTAGTTCTCAGTGCTAGATCAATGTAATCAACCCCAAAATTATATATGCTGATTTGGAAAACTTTGCTATTAATTATACTTCATGCAAGCAAAACCCAAATCCTGTTTAACCTGTTATTTTTCTTGAAAAGTTAATTGCATTAAACTTAATGACAGTTTCTTGCTTTCAGAAGCTTCCCTTTTTCTACCAGAAAAAAGCAGATTTGACAGAGAATGGGTCTGGGAAATCATACAGAGTATATGCTTGTCATATAGAAGCTCCCATGTCAACAATACTGGTTTAGATGGACCAACTTGTCCCATAATTTTTCAACATAGGGACCAATTGTCTCAATCGGTATAAAGCAGCTCCCTAGGTTATATGATGACAGGGCAAATTAATCCATGAGAGGAGAACCCTTGGCCCTCGCAATGACCTGGACTGTACCTCTACAACCTCCTGCTATCGACTGTGCTGGCTGGGGCTTCTGGGAGTTTAGCTGAACATGAGAAACACTCTGAGTGGCTTCCAGGTGGGTAGGGGAGACTGGAGTAGGGTTTATGTGGGCCCCATATCTCTACCACCATGATAGTCTTGTGCACAATTGCAGCTGTAATGTCTGAACAAGGCTTTGTGACTCCCATACTTTCCCTTTGTTCCTTCTCTGTATTTCATTAAAGATCATCCCAGCTCCCTCAAACTCCACTTCCCCTGTTTTCAGGTGTCTCTCCCCTTCTTTTTATAGTCCCTTTTGCAAACAAATTTGCTCATGTAACATTAAAGCTTTTCCTTTTCCTCATAATTTCTCTCCTTCCTCAGACTTCCACCACCTTGGGTTCTTTTTAAGGAGAAAGGTGGGATTAAAATATTTTAAATAAATAAATTAAATAAATAACTCTTTTCTTTACCTCAAGTTTACCCCGAGTAATAGGATCTCTTGGGATTCCCAGGGTGGTGTAGTGGATAGAGTGACAGACTAGGAAGCCTCTCTCAGGTCCCCACCAAACAGGTCTCTGAAGGTGGTGAGATTGTGGGAAGGGCCTCCGCAGCATATCTTTAAACTTGGATGAGTTTCCATGAGAGAATGTGGTCTTTCAGATAGCCTGGATCCAAGTCATATATAACTTTATAGGTCACAGACAGCACTTTGATTTGTGTCTGGAAATGAACACTTAGCCACTGAAACAGTTGTTGTCGTTTAGTCGTTAAGTCGTGTCCGACTCTTCGTGACCCAATGGACGAGAGCACGCCAGGCCCTCCTGTCTTCCACTGCCTCCCGGAGTTTGGTCAAATTCATGTTGGTCGCTTCGATGACACTGTCCAACCATCTCGTCCTCTGTCGTCCCCTTCTCCACTTGCCCTCACACTTTCCCAACATCAGGGTCTTTTCCAGGGAGTCTTCTCTTCTCATGAGATGGCCAAAGTATTGGAGCCTCAGCTTCAGGATCTGTCCTTCCAGTGAGCACTCAGGGTTGATTTCCTTCAGAACGGATAGGTTTGATCTCTTTGCAGTCCAGGGGACTCTCAAGAGTCTCCTCCAGCACCACAATTCAAAAGCATCAATTCTTCGGCGGTCAGCCTTCTTGATGGTCCAGCTCTCACTTCCATACATCGCTACTGGAAAAACCATAGCTTTGACTACATGGACCTTTGTCGGCAAGTGATGTCTCTGCTTTTTAAGATGCTGTCTAGGTTTGTCATCGCTTTCCTCCCAAGAAGCAGGCGTCTTTTAATTTCGTGGCTGCTGTCACCATCTGCAGTGAACATGGAGCCCAAGAAAGTAAAATCTGTCACTGCCTCCATATCTTCCCCTTCTATTTGCCAGGAGGTGATGGGACCAGTGGCCATGATCTTCGTTTTTTTTGATGTTGAGCTTCAGACCATTTTTGGCACTCTCCTCTTTCACCCTCATTAAGAGGTTCTTTAATTCCCCCTCACTTTCTGCCATCAGAGTGGTATCATCTGCATATCTGAGGTTGTTGATATTTCTTCCGGCAATCTTAATTCTGGCTTGGGATTCCTCCAATCCAGCCTTTCGCATGATGTATTCTGCATATAAGTTAAATAAGCAGGGAGACAATATACAGCCTTGTCGTACTCCTTTCCCAATTTTGAACCAATCAGTTGTTCCATATCCAGTTCTAACTGTTGCTTCCTGTCCCACATATAGATTTCTCAGGAGATAGATAAGGTGGTCAGGCACTCCCATTTCTTTAAGGACTTGCCATAGTTTGCTGTGGTCCACACAGTCAAAGGCTTTTGCGTAGTCAATGAAGCAGAAGTAGATGTTTTTCTGGAACTCTCTGGCTTTCTCCATAATCCAGCGCATGTTAGCAATTTGGTCTCTAGTTCCTCTGCCCCTTCGAAATCCAGCTTGTACTTCTGGGAGTTCTCGGTCCACATACTGCTGAAGCGTGTGAAATGAGTGCAATTGTATGGTAGTTGGAGCATTCTTTGGCACTGCCCTTCTTTGGGATTGGGATGTAGACTGATCTTTTCCAATCCTCTGGCCACTGCTGAGTTTTCCAAACTTGCTGGCATATTGAGTGTAGCACCTTAACAGCGTCATCTTTGAAGATTTTAAATAGTTCAACTCGAATGCCATCACCTCCACTGGCCTTGTTGTTAGTCATGTTTTCTAAGGCCCACTTGACTTCACTCTCCAGGATGTCTGGCTCAAGGTCAGCAACCACACTATCTTGGTTGTCCGGGACATCCAGATCTTTCTGGTATAATTCCTCTGTGTATTCTTGCCACCTCTTCTTGATGTCTTCTGCTTCTGTAAGGTCCCTACCATTTTTGTCCTTTATCATGTCCATTTTTGCACAAAATGTTCCTTTAATATCTCCAATGTTCTTGAACAGATCTCTGGTTTTCCCCTTTCTATTATTTTCCTCTATATCTTTGCACTGTTCATTTAAGAAGGCCCTCTTGTCTCTCCTTGCTGTTCTTTGGATGTCTGCATTCCATTTTCTGTAACTTTCCCTATCTCCCTTGCATTTGGTTTCCCTTCTCTTCTCTGCTATTTGTAAGGCCTCGTTGGACAGCCACTTTGCTTTCTTGCCTTGCCTTTTCTTTGGGATGGTTTTTGTTGCTGCCTCCTGTACAATTTTATGAGCCTCCAGCCATAGTTCTTCAGGCACTCTGTCCACCAAATCTAGTTCCTTAAATCTGTTCTTCACTTCCACTGTGTATTCATAATGGATTTGGTTTAGATTATACCTGACTAGCCCAGTGGTTTTTCTTACTTTCTTCAGTTTAAGCTTGAGTTTTGCTATAAGAAGCTGATGATCAGAGCCACAATCAGCTCCAGGTCTTGTTTTTGCTGACTGTATAGAGCTTCTCCATCTTTGGCTGCAGAGAATATAATCAATCTGATTTCGGTATTGCCCATCTGGTGATGTCCATGTGTAGATTCGCCTCTTGTGTTGTTGGGAAAGAGTGTTTGTGATGACCAGCTTGTTCTCTTGACAAAACTCTATTAGCCTTTACTCTGCTTCGTTTTGAACTCCAAGGCCAAACTTACCCGTTGTTCCTTTTATCTCTTGACTCCCTACTTTAGCATTCCAGTCCCCTATAATGAGAAGAACATCTTTCTTTGGTGTCAGTTCTAGAAGGTGTTGTAAGTCTTCATAGAACTGGTCAATTTCAGCCTCGTCAGCATCGGTGGTTGGTGCATAAACTTGGGTTACTGTGATGTTGAAAGGTCTGGCCCTGTTCATCAGTTTGGCTGCCCTCTTTTAGACCTGCTGTAGTTTCTTAACACTTTTAAAGGCAGCCCCACATGGATTGCATTACAATAATCTAATCAGGATGTAACTAAGCCCACATATGACAATAGGCAAGACAGATATCTCTAGCAACTGGCACAACTAGCACATTTGTTTTATTTATGCAAATGTTCTCCTTGACACCACTAAGATCTGAGCATCTGTGATTAATCCTGAGATATATCCAAAATGTGTGTAAGTGCAAACCTATTCACCACAAGCTGAATCCCTATTGTCTGATCTACTTTTAGATTGACCAGAAGCATCTTTGGTTTGCCTTGTTCAACTTGTTAACTCTCATCCAGTCCATTACTGAATCCAGATGCTAGTTTAGAACTGAAACAGCTTCCTCAGATTTGATAGAAAGGAGAAATACAAGAGATATTGGTGCCCCCAATACAGTGTGTCATCGTTGTATTGATGACACCAAGCTCCAAAACTCCAGACAACCTATCCCAGCAGTTTCACAAATATATTAAGCAACATACTGTAGGTTCAAGACAGAGCCCTAAGAGACATCAATACCACCTTTTGAGATTAGCCCTTCAGGAAGTACTGGAGCCACACTAAGACAACACAACCAATTCCATCCCAGAGAGGAGACCCAGAAAGTTAGTATGATTAATGGCACTGAAAACTGCTGAAATATCCAGCAAAACTAACAGGCATTCCCTCCCAGTTCCCGGTGTACGTCATCCAACAAGGTGACCAAAGCTGTTTCCAACCTATAACCAGGATTTCATCAGATTGGGGTGAATCTAGATAATCTGTTTCGTCCAGGAATCTCTGGAGTTTGGGAGGTCACCACATGATCAAGAACCTTGAGTGCTAGGTTAGAAATAACGTGGCTTAGTGTTGAGTTGTTACATTCTTGATGGTCTAGTGTTGTTTCTAATGTATATCACACATTGGACCCCCCATCCCCAAAAGCTGTTAAAACCATCTTAAAGTTCTCTAATATGGGGCAGTATGGAAAAAAACATACCTAAGTAGAATTAAGTGAAAGTTATGGAGTTTGGCTTTTGGTGGCAACTAGTGAACTTGCGCGCTCTCTCTCCCCCTCCCCTGCCTTTCTTCTCAAGAGGACCCAAGGCAGCTTGTATTAAAACAACAGTATTAAAAGCTCTTTATGTGCTCTCCAGTATTAGTAAGCTTAGTGTCAATCTGGAAAAGTGTAAGAAATGAATCATTTTAGCCCTAGATTTATTGCAGGAAATGAATCATTTTACCACTAGATTCATTTTCTGTATGTGACATGTGGGTGCACAGAGTGAATAGTAGGATTATGACCTGTGAAAAAGTAATACAGGGATACTATACCATTTTAACCCAGAGGAAAATGTCCCAATTTTCCCCTCATGAAAATATGGATCATTCCAACATTTGTGCATTGCATATTATTTTTGTATCAAGACGAAAAAGAAAAGAAAAAGGAAAAGGTAAAAAATTAGCTACAGGGAGCCTAATTACAAAGTCTGACAGCCTGAGGTTGCCATGAAAATACATGAAGCCACTAGTAAGAAAGAAAGACAAAGAGAGAGAGAGAGAAGATAACAGTTGAATGAAAGGGCATTGCTGATTGAACATGGGCTCTCTCCCTTCAAAATCTGGGGACAGGACCCTCCTCCCTGATTTGTCTGAAGCCTTCTATGATTTTTTTCCCCTTGAGACGTGTGTTTTCATTGCTGTTTCTGTTACTACAATTACATGATAGCCCTTTGTTTTTCAGTGTTTCAGTGTGTAATGTGAGTAAAGCTGGCTGGATAGCTCAGTGAATTATCTGACTACAGATCCAGAGTTTGGGAGTTCATTTCCACACTGTGCATTCCAGAAGAGCTGGCCTGTGTGGCCTTGGGCAAGCTGCACAGTCCCAGGATGCACCCTGAAGAAGGGAATGGTAAACCACTTATCAGTAGAGTATTCCCTGCCTAGAAAATCCTGAAAAGTAAGAATTTACTTGATGGCACACAATTGTTAATACAGTATGAGTAAAAATACAAGGAAGGCAAAGATGAACCTGCTCAAATATAGAGCCAAAGACAAGGTTTTCACTTCTCCATGTTAGTTAGCTCTTTAATGCTCAAACTCAAATCCTGTGAACAGTTGGCAATGGTTCCCAAGATGGCCATTGCGTTGTGGAGTCTTTCATAAAGCATTGTTTCCAAAATTTCAAGTAGTCTATGTGGTATCTTTTTGGTATTTGCAGAGCTGACATGAGAGAGAGATATATTTTGCTTCCAAATACTGTAGAAGAAAAAGTGTTGTGGGATTTTCTGTCTCATGTTCTGAGCTGAGGATGAAGGACCTTGATTTGGAATCCACCTTTTAAGTTCAGTTTACTGATCTTCCTCAGGCCAAAAGATGTCCTGGGCCAGCCTGGCAAGTAGGATGATCAGTCATTGCCCCATCCCCATAAGCTTAAGGATGCTTTGCACCCATTTGTGCTATGTGGAAGGGGTAGCTCCACTGAATTGGAGCCGTGGTTCAGTCTGTGAAACAAGCCACCATCTGATTAGGCGACATTCCAATGGGGCCACAATGGCAACTCCAAATTGAAACCAACAGGCAAATGTGGAGGAGAGAAGTAGGTCAGCATTTTTATATATGTGAGTGAGAACAGAAAGTGAGAGTTATGAAAGAACGTTGCAGAAAAAGAAACATAGCTTGTAGGAGGTGAAGATGAATCCCTCTGCTGTGTCTGCGTCATCTTCTGTTTTGTGTCTGAGAGTAGAATAAGACAGTCTGAGGTAAAATTTTAGCTCCAGGGAGCCTCAGAACATGCAGCCTAGCAAAAACAGGTTCACTTCATTGCAGCTCAAGCAATGAAAAATCCTGAATTTATGATTCAGCTTGTTCCCTCGATTAAAAGAGAAGCATATTATAGTTTTTCATGGGCCAGAAAACACCAGACGTTAGGTTGCTTGCTTGCTTATCCCTTCTAACTAACAGTTTAAACCACATCTATTTATGTAAAATCAAAACAGAGTAGTCAGTTGACTAGATGGGTGGGGTATAAATGCAATAAACAAACAAACAAACAAACAAAACACAGCAGATTCAATTTCTTTAAACTGGGGAAAACTGCTTCTTGTGCAACATTAATATAGCTGAAAAGATTCCTTAAACAAAGAACAGTTTTTTGGTCTATCCAAGTTCCCACATAATGTACCTGAAATGGCTCAAAGCTTCCATCTGGGAACAGTGGCTGCTTTCAGGTTTTTCTTTTAGAAATTGAGAGTTTTGGACCTTTTAAAATCAGCTTCAAGATTTGGGGTAGCTGAGAGAGAGGTAATAAATTAATTAATCCAAGACCAGTGACCACCACAAGGCTGCACATACTTCCTCTCAAGAACATCATGGCAAAGGAGAGACCAAGGCCAGATCTAATTCCTCCTCAGTTTGTTGTCACTCTTGTTGTTTCCTGTTGTAACTACCAGAATGATGGGAATTGTAACCACTGGTATTTAGAAGGCCAGAAGTTTCCAATTCTCACTTAAAAGTAGGGTTGGGCAAAATTTGGCCCTCCATATGTTTTTGAACCATAACTCTCAGCATTAATTTACAGTGGCTACACTGCATAGAGCTGTGGTCCATAAACTATCCAAACCTGCATTCTAGTTGTGGGTGGAACCAAACCCAGGAGGATGGGGTTGGGAAAGCACATTTTAAGTTAAAGCTCTTACTGCCAGCAGCTGAGCCCCCTGAAGTTTTGTCCCACTTCCTCTGATTTAATCTCTGGACCAATTAGATGAAATACTGAGCTCGTAATTAGAAGCTGACAGTCCCAGTTTCCTTCCAGTAGTACGATTTGTGCCTGAACAATCAGACTTGCCGATGTAGCTTCTGTTTACCTCTTGGTGAGCAATCACAAAGCAAAGTAGCTTTTGAACAATGCAGAGGTGAGGAAAACACATGCTTTGACTAGAGATGGGCATGACTTAAGTCATGCCTCTTCATACGAAGATCTTCGCACAGCACTGTGGTTGCTGCACATTCCCTCCCCCCACCTCCCAGATGGCTGCCCACTGACAAGCCTCTGCATGCTGTCCAGGTCAACCTCCATTGCTGGCTGTCCAGTCCGGGAAGGGCCTTGGCCTTCCCTTCCCTGCCTCTTCCAGCAGCTGACCACTCACTGGCTGCAAAGGGAGAATTCCCATCACGCCTCCTTGTCTGAGTGGCTAGCTGCCAGAGGAGGCAGGGAGGAGAAGCCCAAGTTCCTTCCCCGAATGGGCAGCCAACAACAGAGGATGACCCAGTTGGTGCACAGAGGCTTGTGAATAAGGCAGCCATCTGGGAGGTGGGGGGAGGGAACATGCAGCAACCACGGTGCTGTGCGGAGAGCACAGAGCTCTTCATATGAAGAGACACGACTTAAGTCTCTTGTTAATACAGAATGAAGTGTCAGTGAGCCACTCATTGGAGGAAAGGTGGAAAAGAAATGTAAGTGATAAATACATTAATTTGTGAAAGTTAGCAAGGAAAGAACGAGATTATTAGGAGATAATGGTTCAAGAGAAATGTGCTTGCAGGAAGTCATATCTGCAGTTTTGCTTTTGAGGTGTGCATGATCTATCCAGCCCTAACAATGAATCTTCTTTTGTCTTTTCTCAGGAACAGAATATAGCTTGGTTGCAAACGGCGGGCAAACTTTTCCCAAAATAGCTGAATGTAGGGCTCCACTGTAACAAAGGACAGAATACAGATGTGATAGAGCTAAAGGCTAGTTTTGGAAGGCAAAAAATTACTTCCCTGCCAGAATGACAACCATAAATGCTGGCAAAAGAAATATATTAATAAAAGTGTTTTTCAAAACCAGACTGATAATTCAGTTCATCAGATGCAGAGACAAATGTCTGAGTGCAAACATATGACAAAGTGCTACATCATTACCAGCTCTTAAATCCGAATCCATAAAGCATCAATGCTTGCTGTAACCCAATGTTTTGATGCAGGGAGAGAGAATTACTGATCTTTTTTTGAATAATGTTATTCTGAGATTATTTTGTTAAGTAGAAATATTGTGTATTTTGGCTTGGTTTTGCTTTTCATTCTAATATGGGATAAGGTAGGTACTCCTTATATTTAAACAATCCTCATTAATTCCACCCAAATGAGTACAGCACTCTTTCTTACCGTGTCTTTCGTTATGTCTCTCTTCTTGCTATGCCTTCTTATACTTAAGGACAAATTCTAACTTCTCATTATATTCTAACACCTGCTCATTTTATCCTTATTTATCCAAATAAATCCATCTTAGTGTTTGTGAATAAAAATGTTAGTCACATAAAGTTGAGGTCCTGACTAGCGTTGTTACTCACAGGACTCTGGAATGTAAAGCAAAGGATTATCCAGGTTTTTCATAGGCAACTAATTGGCCATGCTGTATAAATAAAGTGGAAGGCCTGTTATCTGATCCAGCACATTTGCTGGATCACAGTTCCAAATAACAACATAAGAAGAGCTCTTCTGGATCCGGCCAAGGGCCCATCTAGTCCAGCTCCCTATATCTCACAGTGGCCCCACCAGATGCCTCTGGGAGCACACGAGACAACTAGATACCTGTCTCCTGATACCCCTCCCCTGCATCTGGCATTTGGAGGTACCTTCCTTTGAAGCCTGGAGATTATACATCCTCATCATGGCTTGTAACCTGCAATTGACTTTTCTTCCAGAAATCTGTCAATCCCCTTTTAAAGGCACCTAGACCAGATGCCATCACCACATCCTGTGGCAAGGAGTTCCACAGACTAACAACAAGCTGGGTAAAGATATATTTTCTTTTTTCTGTTCTCACTCTCCCAACACTCAATTTGAGTGGATGTCCCCTGGTTCTGGTATTGCGTGAGAGAGAAAAGAGCTTCCTTCTATCCACTTTATCCATCCCCTGCATCATTTTATAAATCTCAATCATGTCCCTCCTCAGGCACCTTTTCTCTAGACTAAAGAGCCCCAAACGCTGTAGCCTTTCCTCATAAGGGAGGTGCCCCAGCCCAGTCATCATTTTAGTCACTCTCTTCTGCACCTTTCCCAGTTCCACTATGTCTTTTTTGAGGTGTGGTGACCAGAACTGTACGCAATACTCCAACTGCGGCCTTACCAGCATTTTGTACAATAGCATTATAATGTTGGCTGTTTTATTTTCAATCCCCCTTTTAATGATACCTGGCATGGAATTGGCCTTCTTCACTGCCACCGCACACTGGGTTGACACTTTCATCAAGCTGTCCACCAGTACACCAAGATTTCTTTCCTGATCCGTCACGGACAGCTCAGAACTAGAGATGGGGGTATTCGTATTCATATACGAATACCCCCCCCCCCCACAGGTGCAGATAACCGACTATTCACAATTCTGTCACTGCCGTGAGCTCTGTGCGCCGTTCCTATCACTCCAGAGTTTGTGATTGGCGAGCCACTCTTCGACCTGGCAGAGAGGCTCGCCAGCCCGCCTTCTGCCAGGAGCGGCTAATCCATTGCGAACAACAGAGAGATAGGAAGGGACCGCGGAGCTCGCAGCAGAATCGTGAGTGGTCAGTCTGGCCCCAGGGGGCCTGACCCTCGTTATCTGCACCTGTGGGGGGATATTCATATTCATATATGAATACGAATACCCCCATCTCTACTCAGAACCCATTAGCTGATAACTAAAGTTTTGATTTTTTTGCCCCAATATGCATTACTTTAAATTTTCTTATATTGAAACGCATTTGCCATTTTGCCGCCCATTTTCCCAGTTTGGAGAGATCCTTCTGGAGCTCTTCACAATCCCTTCTGGTCTTCACCACCCGGAAAAGTTTTGTGTCATCTGCAAACTTGGCCACCGCACTGCTTATCCCTGTCTCCAGGTCATTTATGAAGAGGTTGCACTGGTCCCAGGACAGATCCCTGGGGCACAACCATCTCCTCCACAGCTCTGCAAATCCAACACAGTTCCCAAGTTCTCAAAAATGAGTCCAAAATACCACTTTCAGGTATGTGTGTGTGTGTGTGTTACAGAGAGAGAGAGAGGACTTTCTAATAAATGATGCCAAGTTAGTACTTCTGCTGGTAAGATAAAAACTGTATCAATGAGGATAGGAAGCAAGGACTGTTGTCACTTTAAGTAGCATCCTCAGCATCCTGGGACGGCCTTGTGCTGGCTGAATACCTGTACTTTGATTGCAAGCTGTCTTCAACAGTTAACTGCCTCCTCTGGTGACAGTCTGCTACACAGTTACTGTTTTTCCTGAGGCACCTGAGATAGCCGCATAGGTTTACAGGAGCTTGTTTTCCATGACACCAGCCCGCATATCTAGAGGAAATGCTTTAATGACACATGCTGGCAGGGCAAATTCTGTGTGTTTCCTACAAAAATGGCCTGCTGCTAGGACAGAACAGGTGCATAGCATGGCCTCCCGTTCCCTCCATGGCACTATCACTTTAGGTGCTCCAGGTGTGTAATCCAGGACCGTTCCTGTTAAATCTGTCCTGATTATAAGAGTGAGTGAACTGGGTCTGAGAGCTGAGTGCACAGTCACTCATTAGGCAGCAACTTTGTCATTGCAATTCAGTCCGGTTGAATGTGGCCCAACCCTCTGCATGTTTACTTGGACATAAGCTGTATATGTTTTCTAATCAAGATGGCTAAGGGCTCCTTCCAGGGTCCCAGTGTTGGACTGACCCCCTATGCCTTCCATACCAGTCAACCCCAGGATGATCTTCTTGGGACCGTCTTATCCTTGGAAGATGGCCCTTCAACTGAAGGTGACTTTGACAAGGTCTTTTGCTGGAGGCTGACAATTCCCCTGGTTGTTACTATTATCAGGACTTGAGGGCAGCAGGAGGGCAAATGGCAAGGAACTTTCTGGAAGCAGCAAGGTTGCCTCATTCAAGGCGAGGCACAGGGATGAGAAGAGTCAAGAAGGGAGGAAGAAGGCCATGAATGTGTAAAATAAAGGGGGGGAATGCAAAAAGGAGGAGGGCTAGTGGAAACAGAAAATGGAGGAGGAGGAGGTGAGAGAGGATGAAGAGGTGCAGACCTGGTTGCAGGCCCCAGAGTGGCCCCAGCCAGAACCACCTAAAGAGGCCATGCACGTCTCTTGCTTCAGCTAGCCAAGGGATGCTATAGCCCAAACAAGGCGAAATCAGCCCCCTCTCAATCCCACCCCAACAACCTCTGCTACAGAAGTGGAGGAGCCAGAGGCAGTTTGAATATCTCCAATGCTTGGAATCAGAACGGTGGCAGGTGATCCAGAGAACAACGAATTCCTCTTGTGGTAGAGGGCAGAGCCGAGGACATTGCTAAGGCTTTTCTCCCCTTGGGAGGACTTTTGAGGAGGGTGAGTTAACCACAGGAGTCTAGACTGGCCCCATCTTTGCTGCCCTTCTGAAAGCAGGGCAAAGAGCTTTCTCTTAATGCAAGCTTTCTCTCAGTGACTGGCTGGTTACATGAATGAGTTTTAAATGGATTGTTAGGCATAACTGCTCGGACTGGGGTCTTTAGTACTACTTGTGTTTACCAACTTTCAGAGTGGCATTTGTTCCTTTTTAGTATTTGCATACTTATTGTTTTAGCTTTAATATTGTCTTTTAATGGTGCAAGCTGCCTCTTTATACTCATTGTTCTTAGCTTTAAATATTGTCTTTTAATGATGTGAACCACCATTGTATACTGATTGTTTTCAGCTTTAAATATTGTCTTTCAAGGATGTAAGCTGCCTTGAGTCCTTTTTTAAGGAGAAAGGCGGAGTATAAGATAGATAGATAGATAGATAGATAGATAGATAGATAGATAGATAGATAGATAGATAGATAGATAGATAGATAGATAGATAGATAGATAGATAGATAGATAGATAGATAGATACTTCCCAACTTGGGAATGAAGCACAGCCCAAAACTAAACTGGCCTGGAGGAACCGGAGAAGGACTAAAGTAATGGAGATAATATTGCATTACTTTGTTGGTTTAGTTATTAAAGTTACGTTCAAAAAAAGCTTCAACTCCAGTTCTCATGTTTGGACCTGTGGGTTCCTTTGATGCCCATTTTCTTTCAATCATGGGGGCATGCACAGTGATTCACAATTTATCCTGCATCTCTTAAATTGATCCTAGTGTTGCCTTTATGTAGTGGAGGATTCTGTCCCACCTACGTACAGTGTTCAAGGAAGGTTCAGCTGCCTGTACCTGAAACAGAGTGAGGCACCATTTGTTCCTCTGACTGAGGCAGGAAATTGTTGGGTTGTTCCTACATGTGTGTGGGGGAAATGTTGTGATTTGTATACAGACGTTTTAAAGGAGAGTATGGAGTCCACATGTTTCAATGTTACTGGAGAAGGGGGCAAAACATTTTATATAAAAACAAGAAGAAAGCAAGAAGTAAATTTTTTGAGAAGCTTTGCCCATCATATTACAAATTCAATTTCAGTAAGTTCTCAGGACCTCAATATGCCACATCATCAGGCAAAATCAGAACCTACAATCATCTCAATTCCAATCAGACTTGTCCATCTTAAAGAAGTGCATTATAATACAGGAAGGAATAAAAACTCATTTGGTTGCTGCCCAACAGATAATTAACTTGTGAGGTTTATATCTGTGAAATGCTAGAAAGAAAGAGGCCAAAGGTTGCCAAGAAATGCAAAGGATTCTTAAGTGGGGAATTTTCAAGGGTATTCAGAAATATTAATCAGCCTTAAAAACCCAAGGTCCATCATGTGTGAACAGAGTTTCTGACATTGCAGAGCTAAATTCTATTTATTAGACAGCAAGACCACTTTCCATTATTCTCATCAGCAACAAGTAGGTCTGAATTGTCATGATAGGAAAAGCAGTGTGATTAAAAGCTATGAGTCAGCCAAGAAGGACCTTTAATGGATGTAAAAAGGACAGTGAGTTAGCATAATGGATTAATAAAGCATAGGATGTGGACATAAAAAGGTTGCTCATTTTTTACTACTCTTTACTCCTTTAAATGTGACTTGATCTGAGGATCAACCTCCTGATCTGAGGAGTGTACAGTTTACAGAAGGTAATTTTTACCTTCATTTAAAAACAAACAAACAAAAAACAAGATTGCTGTGCCAGGAAACCCTGTTAATCAAAAGTTAATCAAGACTTTTGTTAGGACTGCAAAAAGCTGCAAAAATATGAAAACTCTTGAGAGCTTAAAAACCTAGAGGTATTTTGGTTGGTTCTGAGAGGGTTGTTGCCCAGCTATGGATTTTGTTTCTTTTCTTTATGTTGAAATTGCTGACTGCTGTAGATTAAACATGTATTAGAGCAGTGGTTCCCAACCTTGGATTCCCCAGATGTCCTTGGATTACAACTCCCAGAAATCCTGGCCAGCACAGCTAGTGGTGAAGGCTTCTGGGAGTTGTAGTCTGAGAACCAAGGCAGGAACCATTGTCTTAGAGGAAAAAAGGAAGGCATTTTTGTTCCTGATCAGGGTTTTTGGTGGAATATAAAACGTAGGCCCAAAGGAGTGCGTTTGTGTTTCCTTGAGGATTCTTCACTCTGCTGTGAACTCATTCATGATCTAAAAGTGACTTGCCTCAGTTTCCCTTTATTGTGACAAGAGATTGGTGCTGGAATAGAAGAAGGTGTGCCTGATGGCATGGCTCTGTGTTGCCCTGTGCAGTCCCGTTTTCCATCTGTTTTGCTCTCATATTCTTACTTGACTCTTCTGTGCTTTGGATTGCTACCTTGGTTTTATCTCATTGGCTCCATTTACTTTTAATGCCCTGCCCTCCACCCTACTAGTCCCAATGGTTCCTTGAATCAAAAATGCTTGTTCGCTCTTTATCCTGATGGAGCTTGTTTAACAGGTTTTATACATAACAATTAAGAGATGATACTGATGACAAAGACTGAATCCTATGAAGACTCTCTGTGCTCTGCTCTAAGCAAATAGGTAACAGATATAGAGAATGTGGGAAATAGAACAAAGTAGTAAATGACACCTTACCTCTGAGATTTCTTTCATCACAAAGATGTAGTCTACGAGATAAACTTGCCTGGGAGTATGTTTGATGGAAACTGGTTTAATTCCAATGATTAAACATGTTTAGAATCAGGTTGAAAACATGCTACTTAGCTGAATCAAATCTGAAAATGTCATTCCTAAACAAATGAATTGATCAAATGAATTGGTAATCTGGTGCATGGAAATCAGTTTTGTTAAATGTTGATA
This sequence comes from Intellagama lesueurii, assembly GCA_037013535.1. NCBI lineage: Eukaryota > Metazoa > Chordata > Lepidosauria > Squamata > Agamidae > Intellagama > Intellagama lesueurii. The sequence goes on from JBAJHW010000001.1 coordinate 27,389,356, forward strand.
GAAAGCAGAGGGTAGAGACATAAACTATTGATCTGCCAGCTTTGCAGTGAATCTTTAAGTAATTCTCAAGACACACAAAAAAAACCCTGGTTTGTTTCTATAGGCTTCTGGGGTTATCAAAATCAACATTCAGAATGGCAAGAAGACTTCTCTTTAGTTGTTTTAGGAAGGGATTATAAATTAATGGAGGATGAGTCTCTTATCTCTGGCAGTAATAATAATGATAATAAAGTCTGTTCCAACTTTTAGCAAGCCTTTCCAGGGTTTTCTTGGTATAGTCAGAAGTAGTTGGATTTTGAGAGTTTACCATTCTCATCTTCTGGAGGAACTCTGGCGTTTACTGACCCACAATAACAAAATGAAACCTGAATGGAGGGGGGGGGGGGGTTAGGGACAACTCAACTGTTGCCTTCATGACCTGCTTACTGCAACTTTCTGGTAGGGTTGGTTACTGTTGCAGAAAATATGCTGGACCAGATTGTGAAAAATTCCTTTCTACAAAGTAGTTAGTTACTCTTATAGTTACATTATTTAAGAGTAATTATTTCATTTCTTGTTGATTAAAAATATATAAAACACTTACAACTTCCAGGATCTCCAAACTCGGATAACCAGTGGTGATAGCAGCTAGGGAATTCTGCAAATGTTATTTTAAAAAATTAATTTTTCAAGCTCTGCTTTTAAATCACAAAAAAATAAATATGAGCTACAATATAAAACACATCTAAGTAATGAGGTCACACTGTAACTGTAAAAGCAATTAAACAACAGTTACAGATGCAGTGCAAAAGGGGTGAAATTATCCCTTGTTGTGATGAATATGTAATGGTACTTAAATATGCCTTAGTGATGGCAAAACAACAACAACAATTGCAAGTAACTCATTATTTGTAAATAGTTATTTCGGAGTTTTTGTGCTGGAGTTCAATGGACCCTTGGCCTGATTTAGCCAGAACTATTTGGTGTTCTTGCAATACCACAGCAGAATAAAGCACAGACACTGGAATGCTGCAGCTTACCTTTCTCTTCCCCAGCAGAGAATAAAAAGCCCTTCACTAAGCCCAGTATGCAGTCTTATTGATTGGATGGTTAACCACATAAAGTAATGCAGTTGTAAATAGCAACAAGCATAGCAGGTAAGGGCTCTCCCCAAAGGTCAAGCTATAAACACATTATCTTTGGGTTGTGCATTGATCTCTTGAACAGAGTGAAAAAAGACAGAGGAAGCAGGGGCACAGATGGCAATCACAGGGCTTGTGATAGGTTTGTACACAGGCATTACAATGTTGGCAGTTTCATTTACGATTCCTTTCCCAACAGACCCCAACACAAGACTTTGCCTTTTTCCATAGCCCCGTTTTAATTGAGCTATCTGGAAGAATCTCAGTACCCTTCTCCTAATTAGTCACTGCCAGCTCAGAGCCCTTAGGCGTATAGACAAAGTTGGATTTGGGTTCCCCCCTCTGGTGGGTGTCACTTGACATTTGCTCTTCCCATTTTGATTGCCATGCCCCTAGTTTTCAAAGTTCTCCTCCTCCTCCTCCTGCTCCTCTTTGCCAGCCTAAATAGTTTGATGTCATACATAAACTAAGTCAGCTACCTCACTCTTTACTCCTAATTCCAGATCATTTATGAAAAAGCTAAAAAAGCAGCCCCAATCAGTTCTTTACAAATGCCCATTGCAAGCACCTCCCATTTATTCTTATTATTTACTTCCTGTTCTTTAAGCATTCATTAAATGCAGAAGAGGACATATCAACTGCTAAGTTTGTAGAGAAGTCTTTGGCAGGGATATATAATTATGAATGAAGACTAATGAAGAATAATGAATTAATAAGGAAATGAATGATTTTTTTCCAATTATAAATACGAATGAAATAACAAAGTTATCCCCTTATGTGTCAGCCAGGGATGGGGACTCAAGACATGGGACTTGCTGTCAAGTTGGACTTAAGTCAGATCGATGGCTCGACTCAGATTCAACTCAATTTTTTTCAATGACTCAGACCTGACTTACAACTCTGAATCCACCCACACCATCACCTTTTTCTGGGGGTGGGGGGGAAAGCTTGTTTCTAATAGGGACTCGGACTTGGGACTTGGTACCAAAGACTCGGATTCAGACTTGAGACTTGGATAAATCAAAGACTTGCCAACATCCCTGATATCAGCCCAACTCTAGTTATAGCACTACCTGGATTACCCATTTCAGCTATTTGTTATTTGTAACACGAGGTGAGGCATCAGTAAACAGGACACTTATATTTATATAGCATTTGAAAGTGACAGTTCAATAATTTACATCCCAAATACAGTTTAGAGACATTTATTCCAAACTTCTTTAAGCTGATACTTGTTTTGAACAGAACTGAAAGAGATTTCACTGTATGTTCCACTGGGACTATTTTTAGCAGTAGCGCTGAGAGTGTTTTATCTTCATTTTCATCCATTATCAAAGATAAACCTAGCAACGGATGTGTGGTGGTCATATTTCAAATGAATAACAGAATGCCAATGACTCTAACAGAAAGTTTTAACTTTTAGAGATATATTTCTATTTTGCTCCAGAGTAACACCACATTGAGTTCATTGAGATGATCCAGAGGCAATGGTTTAAAGTCTGAAGTCATTATTTTCTGTAGATGGGGGTGGAGGGAAGAGGCAACATGATCAACTGTTGGCAGTGTGAAAGGTGCTTAATGAGAACCAGCTTCCTGAGAAAGCATCTGTTCTCTCCAAAAAATTAGATTAATCCAGATTCCAATAGCTTTTTGCAATCAGCAAAATTACTTTTTCAAATTACTTTTTTTAAAAAATCAAGTGCTCCCCATGTTCAAAGTGCAATTTAATACTAACTATGTCCCCTTTATGAGCAAGACCTTTCTCTCCATCCGGCTCCCTTCATAAGTACATTTGTTAGGGACATAGGAGAGGGCCTTCTCTGTTGCTTCTCCCAGACTGTGGAACTCCCTCCCACGGAAGGCCAGGATGGCCCCATCTTTGCTGTCCTGCAAGCGAACAAAACCTTTCTCTTCAGAAAGGCTGTCCCTTAGTGACTGGCTGCCTGTGAATGGCTTTTCAATGGAGTATTGGGCTTTGTTGCTTTGAAAGTGTTTTTGTTGTTGATTTTATTTACCATTTTTAGTGTGGTATTTGATTCTTTTTAAATATTTGAATACTTACTGGTTTTTGCTTTTAAATGTTGTCTTTTAATTATGTCAGCCACCATGGGCCCTTTTAAAGGAGAAAGGCAGGGTAGAACTATTGTAAATAAATAAATAAATAATATTTTTCTGGAAATAACTAACTCTAACACCTAAGGCTGTGTACACAACATGCTCCCTTTCCTGAGCACATCTGAACAGTACTGACTATTGAACCCTGTAGTATCTGAGCAGGTGATTGGGACCATTAACTTTGAGAGAGCACAGCATGTGTTAAAAAGGGTGAGCAACTAAGACCTGTCCTAGTTCATTGGAATGGGTAGAAGTGGGGGGGGGGGGGGATTACGATCTCTTTCCATTCACAAACTAGCTCCCTCTAGACCTGCACTATCATCTACCAGGACTGGCCCATCATATTTGCTGCCTAAGGCAAAACAGCAGTTTCCACCCCCATCCTCACCCCATTATGGTACACAACATCCAAACTCAGCCACTTTATTTTCCCAGTAGAAAAAGAAAAATCCACAAGCAAGAATTTGCTAGCCTTTCATAACACCTCCAATCTAATGCCTGTGGCAGCTGCTTCACCCTGCCTGATTCCAGGGTTCACCCTGTCACTTAGTTGTGATGTGATAAAGGCAGGGTCCAGTTGCAATGGCCACAGCCTCAGTGCCAGATTTTGTATTAGTGGTAGAACTGACATTGGCTCCTGGCCCAGATGCAAGAGCACTAGTTTTAGGGCCAGAGCTTGGAAGTGTTTAATTTTTTTACTGCATTTCTTAGAATCTTCTACCCAGTATGGCTCCTGGCTGGGGGATTTTGGGAGCTATAGTCCAAAAAAGCAACCTTTTAAAGCTGCAGTGAGATCATATATCTTTAGGGAAGTCTGAATCATGTGATTCAGGGTAGGCTTCAGGACTGAAGGGACTCTTGCTAACTGACATCCAGTGGAACTCCATATATCAGGCGCACTCCTAAGGGAGTGATCCTTTGTATGTCTGGCTGATGGTACTAATAGCAGTTCCTACTATAAACCTGGACCCTGGGAGCTGCTTTTATAATTTCTCACAGTAGCTCCAGCATTGTGTTGCCCAGGGGCATTCTGGGTAATTTAAATGGCAGCCTCATTGACATTTTCCACAGTGCTGTGAAGTAACACTCTATCAGAGGTACAGTGAGAGATTAACATGTTGGCTTCAAGATGGAGTCTCCTGGCAATGATGGAAAATTGTTGATTTATTTGTTTTAAAGGGAGCTCAAGGGCAGACATCAAAGATGGGACTTACTAGAATCTGGCGAGTGTCATATGTTGACCTGATGTCATAAATTATATAAGATAACATCATGATGAACAGCTTCACCTGAGCTGCAAAGCCTAGCTGGGGTTTGTTCAGAATAAAACATAACTCTTCTGCTAGGAATTAGTGTTCAAAGTAAGGTCTAACACATCGAGATATTTGTATTGATGGCAGAGGTTTTATAGCTTATGAACAGTTGGCTTTCAAAACTATCCTGGACTTTCTTCTTTGTTTACACTGGCTGGGTTTTTTTATTAGTTCTTATATGAAAGACAGTATATTACTCCCTCAGATTTCAGCAGAATAAGAGAACTAGGCCTCCAGCTTAGAGGAAGATTAACTAGAAAGCCACACATCTGTACGGTGCTTATGAGACCATGTATGAATAACTCAAGACCACATGTCTCTTAGCTGTGTCAATCTAGATGCATGAACATCTTGTTTATATTGTTGTGGATAACGTTCCAGGAATAAATAGGTGCACCCGTCTTCTACTATGTGCACCTGTGTATCTGCAATGAGTTTACGTATGTAAGAGTTTAGATCTGGATCTGCCTTTAAAAATAAACACGATATTGCATTCTTCTCATCAACAGCCCCTTTTGCAAAGATGTAAAGACAAGGAGGATTTTCTTTGTCATTCCACTATTGAGTATCATTAGAATCTATGCAGGAAATACAAATGAGATCCCTTGCTTTGTACAGCTGTGTTTGCAAACAATAATGAATTGTTGGTTTAAATCCTGTTGTTTAGCATAGAAGAGTAGGCTCATTGAATCAGTGGGGATTTGGTAAGTCAGCTCTTCCATAGGTTCCACTAATTCAATGGTCCTACTGTACTTGCTACTTACTATAATGAACAACTGAATTTCAACCAATCTATTTTAAAACCATATTGTCCCATTCCTCTGACAAAACTTGCAGCATGTGACAACGAAAATCTTCTGTTTTCAGCTTTCTGGCACATAGAACTACATAGTTTATATGTGAGAGACTTACACAGTAGTGATTGTGCAACTGCTATATTTGAGTGGACATACTTGAGTCTGTGGCTACCTTGTCTTAATGACCAACTTATTCTGTTGCCAAAATGATATTAGTTTATCGTTCAACTCTCTAGGAAGCCACCTGATTCCATGTCACCTGATTCCATGTTGCTGAGTCTGTACTCTAAATGGCAGCCTTTTTCTAGGGTTTCAGATAGATCCTTCATCACTCCTGTTCTGAGAAATCAGAGAGTGAATCTTCTGCTTGTAAAATCTATGCTTGATGACTGAAAATCAAACTGGTTTGATGGTTCCCATATTTGGGGCTCCAAACCAGGATGCTTAGGATAAATTGGTAGTATGCAAATATCAGCGGGTTCTGCAGAAGCTGAAGGACATCTAACACTTTTGTATTAAGATGGCCTAAGACATATAACGGAAAGATTACCCACTGAATGTCATCCCTGTTACATTTTTCTCTGTGCACAATGGTTGTTTTAAAAGCCTCAAAGATGTTTAAAGGGTAACTGCTGCTGGCAAACTGCTTCTATGCTTACTTGAAAGGTAGAGTCAGATCAAATCAATTATTTTAAAAGGCATATGAAAGAGTAGAGGTTAAATGTTGGGCCCCACTGAAATATTTTCTTTAAATGTCTGGGGAGACGTGAAAGCTATCTGAGCAGGATTTTCTAATAGATATAATTTTCAGACACCAAGCGTTTAAGGTCATAAAAGGCAAGGTTACAAGTACATTTCTTAAGGCCATTTCTCATTAAATGAAGACTGTGTTCTAGCCTTGTGGTTCCTGTCATCATCCATTATTTTGAAAGTGGCAGGATAGATTTAAAGTCTTGGTTCCTATAGAACTCTGGTGCAGGTCTCTTCTTAAATTTTTCCCTACTTTTTTTTTATCCTGCTCCACTTTCTGAAAATTTTTTTCCAAGTGACAAGCATGGTACTAGATAAGCTCATGATGAGACGAGCAAAATCATCACAGCAGCCTTGTAAGAAGAGCAGAGGAGTCCTGCTGGATCAGAGCAACGGGTTTACCTGTTCAAGTGTCCTGTTTCCTACAGAGCTTCATGCAGCTTCCAGATTAATCTCCTTTTTGCAAACCAAGGGGCGTACTAACTTCAAAACTGTAGAAAAGAACTGAGGGCTTGTTATGTTAAATGCATCATTGCATCTACCATGCAGGTCTGGGCAAAGTGTGCCAACCTGTGAGGCAGGAAGTGCTGATAAATAATAAGTTCTGAGTTTTTATTTTCTTCCCTGCTGTAGTCCTCAAGAATATCCCCTTTTTTGAAGCTCCTAGTATTTGCTGGATGGCAAAATCTCCAGTGGTGCCTAATTCCTTCTCTCTGCATGCTCTGAAACCATTAATTAATACACAACAATCAGCAAGCTGATGCAATTTGCATTTTTTAAAAAACTCCATTTTATGTTATGTATCCTCTAGCCCCAATATGTTTACAGCTTCATTTAAGGAAACACTTTATCTACATTGGGACCAGCAGAGGTTCTAGCGTCCTCTAGGTCAGGAGACAAATGGACAGAGTCATACAAGCACTGTTTTGGGTACTGGCTCACTCACTCATCCATACTTGTCACTTTAGGACTCTTACATTATGTGACTTGCCTATGTGGATGTGCATGGTTTGATCATCTCAAACACAATACTTTGGAAGAGTATCCATTCCCACTTCCAGATGTCTTTCCAGATGTAGATGTGAATGAGAATGTGACCTGTGCAGCTGTCCCCATGTGAAAAAAGCTCCCATACCGCAGTAGCTCAAGAATACCTTTGGAAGCCCCTTTTGAGTATTCACTGTAGTTCACGGGCATCACAATAGTAGGCTCAATCTATAACTGACACCCATTCTACTAGAACTTCAGTAAAAAGTCCTTGAATCTACATCTGTACACTTGCGGCTTTCCTACAAATGTTCTAATGCATGTTTACAAGTCAGGCATTAAGCCTGTTGCCCCACTGTGCTCACTGTATTCCATGAAAAAGTTGAATGAGGTGGCAGGTACAAGAGACAGAGGCTTTACTGTGTTTGGGTCCATCTGGTATGAAGTATCTTACCTTGGTATGGTTTCCTCTCTATTTTTAAATGCAATGATTTTTTTTAATTTTAAAAAATTGTTTCGCTTTTGCATTATTCCAGTTATTTCGCATCAAAAGTCGACAATTGTGGCCCTCCATTTGTTTCTGAACTACAATTCCCATAATGCTTCATTGTTAGATATGCTGCTTAGGTTGAAAGGACCATATGCCAAAATCATCTGGAGGACCACAGTTCCCCACTTCTGTTTTAAATGTTATTTATTGTATATAAATATTATTTATTTTATTGTCTTCAAGTGTTATTCTGGGACCTGTTTTGGGGAGGATTTGCCTTAAAAGGCAGTATAAAAATATTTTAAAGACATAATTAATAAACAAATAATCAAACCTTGCATATGTATATGCAAAACACCCTTTATGAATCTTAAATAAGGTAAAGGTTCCCCTTGACATTTAGTCCAGTTGTGTCCGACTCTAGGGGGCGGTGCTCATCCCCGTTTCCAAGCCGTAGAGCCAGCATTTGTCCATAGACAGTTTCCGTGGTCACGTGGCCAGCGCGACTAGACACGGAACGCCGTTACCTTCCCACCGTGGTGGTACCTATTTATCTACTCGCATTTTTACATGCTTTCGAACTGCTAGGTTGGCAGGAGCTGGGACAAGCGACGGGAGCTCACTCCCTCGCGTGGATTTGATCTTACGACTGCTGGTCTTCTGACCTGCAGCACAGAGGCTTCTGCGGTTTAACCCGCAGCGCCACCACGATGAATCTTAAATAAGGAGGTTAAAATGCTTGTAATAATAAAGATGTGCAGAGATAAGCAACTGCATAATTCTGCAATTGAGAAGTAAAACCATAGGAAGAAATGCAAACAGTAATAAAGTGTTGCAGCTAGTAACTAGACAAGCAAAGTGAATCAATTCAAGAACCATCTTTGTCTTCCTCCTTGAAATGAACTTCCAAATGGAGCACAGTCTGATGGACTCAAAAGCTTTTTCATTCAGTGTAATTTGCTTCTCCCAATGTACTTTACTTGACTAACAGCATAACAATATGCTGGGCAAGCCATGACAAATATAGTCTGGGCACTGATTTTTAAAGGCTGCCCAACTCTATTAAAAGACTGAAGGAGGGGATGTAATTCACTTTGAGCCACACAATGCTATCACTACACACACACACACAACACACACACACAAAGAGAGAGAGAGAGAGAGAGAGAGAGAGAGAGAGAGAGAGTCTCCTAATGAAATTAGAAAGGGCTTGAAGCTCTGGTCAGTATGTTAACGTTTCCTCAAAGTACTCTGAAGGCTTTTCTGAAATGCAAATCCATAAGATCATGCATGCATCTTTTGTCAGATTCTACTATATAGATAACTGAGTCTGGTCACAGGGACCACATAATACTCCCTGTTAGAGCAGCTCCACTTGCTGCCATTCTGTTTCCAGGCACAATTCGAAGTGCTGGTTCTAAACCAAAAAGTCCTAAATAGCTTGGGTCCAAGCTATCTCAAGGACTATGTCTCCCTTGAGAGAACCTGCTTGGGTGTTAAGATCATCAGGACAGGCCTGTCTCTCAGTCCAACCACTTTCATAGATGTGTTTGGTAGGGACACATGAGAGAACCTTCTCTGTTGCTGCTCCCAGACTCTAGAACTTTTTGCCAGAGGAGGCCAGGCTGGCCCCATCTTTGCTGTCCTTCCGCAAGCAGGCGAAGACCTTTCTCCTCAGGAAAATTTTCCAGCTTTCCCTCAGTCATTGGCTGCCTGAATTGAGTTTTTAAATGGATTGTTGTGCCTTACTGCTTTGGTTTTGATTTTGTTGACCATTTTTAGTCTGTTATTTGTTTAATCCTTTAGTATCTGGTGGGGCCACTGTGAGATACAGGAAGCTGGACTAGATTGGCCCTTGGCCTGATCCAGCAAGGCTCTTCTTATGTTCTTAATTGTATACTTACTGTTTTTAACTTTAAACAATTTTTTTAAAAGGATGTAAGCCGCCTTGAGTCTTTTTTATGGAGAAAAAATATTTTAGGTAGGTAGGTAGGTAGGTAGGTAGGTAGGTAGGTAGGTAGGTAGATAGATAGATAGATAGATAGATAGATAGATAGATAGATAGATAGATGATGGATCGATCGATTTTTTTTTCTTGAGGACTTTTTTGATGGACATATAATTTCTTGCTAAAAATTGGCTAGAATCTTGTTAGTGTTTGCATAAGGGTTGTATAACTTGTGCTTAATTGCAGCTCGCGGATAAGGTGTCAAGGTGCATCACAATCAGCTTCTTGGTCACACACCCAATTGAACAACGGAGATCCACCTCAGCACCCTGTCAATTAGCTGCAGCAAGTTACACAAACCTTAGATGAATACCAATAGGATTCTGGTCAATTCTTTTTTTAAATTATCATATTTATCCTCTTGTATCTTCCATTTTCATTTAGAACCTTAACCTTATACAAATAGGAATATTTCTTTCTGCTGTGTCAAAATTACCCAATAACAACCCAGCAGCTGGAACCTAGACACATGCTGTCTTTGAGTTCATTTATACTAAAGGTAATGCAATGCATACTTGGTATGATATTGTTCATCCACAGATGCTTGATAGAATCCATAAAATCCTTGGGCTGGAAAATGTGACACCTGCCTCTCGATAAAAAGAGAATCAAAGGCAACACTTAGTAGAATCTCATTAGCCAGAGCTGGACCCTTTTTGTCAAATAGGGGATCACACCAATGGAGGGAGATTCCAGGTGGAATGCTTAATTGAAAAGAGATAGATAAATAAAATGATGGGATGGTGGGGGTAGTAGGCACCTGAAGCCTTCTCACCAATATCTCAACAAGCTGTCCTTATCCAGCAAGTCAACCTATCGAGTGTTGCCAGCACCCCCACTCCAAGTTCTTATTCCCACGGTGAGAACAAAACAACAGACACATTCTTCCTACTTTCCAGAAATAGCCAGTTAAACACTAAAATCTGGTTGCATTCATTGATTCCTTTAGGAATCCTAGTCTACCCTACAAGGAACTTCAGGAACATGTTCAGCATGTATGCTTGGAAAGACTTTTATTAATGCACTGCTTACTGAATTTATGTAAATCCATTTATATCCAATTACTGCCATGTAAATACTATCCATTTTAATGGCTTTGCGCAGGAATAAATAAAGACAAAATGTGGCTCTGATCTCTGCTGCAACCACTTCCTCTCCTGTAACCAAGTCCCCACCTGTTCATAGCGAGCACTTTGGCCATTTCATTTAGTATAATTAAGAGTTTCCATCTTTCCTAATCAACACCCTGTCATTATCATCACTAAGGGTTGTTGAATGGGTTGGAAAGTGATCAAGAATGATAGTTATGTGAATGTTAGAAGGCAACTTGCCAAAGCAGTTCCTGTCCAAAGATACTTCTGACAACCCCTTGAGATGTGTTGTTTGACTCCATTCTTCACTGAAGTCACTTGTTATTAACCAAACGAATCATTCAGTGCATGGTGCTGCCATGTTTCAGCCATGGCATGAGTAGGTAAAAAGGTGAAGGTAAGGGCAATAATCCATTATTTTGACTTAGAAGGGATATTTCATTTTTACTTCAAATATGGCTCAGTATTGCCCTGAGGATTAGCAAAAAGCTCCACACAAATTGTCGATTTGCCACTGTGCCTCCTGTAAATACAGCCAGTTTCTGAGGCCTTGGGCAAGCTGCAGAATTCCAGAATGCCTTCAGAAGAAGGGAACGTAAATAATTTCTAAGTACTCTCTACTTGAAAAGCCCTGAAAATGGTTGCCGTAAGTCAGTGATTATACATATATGTCTGATCCTCCCATTTTTTCAGCAATTTGTGGCAATGTCTGGGCTTGGTGTGGCTTGTGGCAGATGCCAAGGACAAACAAAACCCCTATCTCTAGGGCCTACCAAAATTGCCCACTCCTGCTTATAACTAGACATACTAGCCAAAATCCTGTTGCTTAGTATAGTAAATTGCACTAGAGTTGACCCATTAAATCACATGGGATTTGGTGAGTCATCTTGTCCGTAAGTACCATTGATTCAGATGGTCTGGCTCTAAATGTGACTTTAGCATAGTAGGTCACAGTTAGAGTAGACCCATTTGAATCAATTGAACTTATGGAGAAGTTAATTCACCAAATCCCTGCTGATTTAATAGCCCGGCTCTAGTGCAGTTTATTTTGCTAAGCAGCAGGATTTTGGCCACTGATTCACAATGTTAATGCATCAATGTTACCTTTTAAGACATAAGACATAAGACATAAGAAATTTATTTGTCATTACACTCACAAGTGGGTGCAACGAAACAACAACCCTTAATTGTTGTATCAATAGCTTCCATAAAGAGTATATCTGCTCAAAGGGACATATTATTGCTAATTTGAATTATTTTATTATTCCCTTTTTGCATCCAGAAAGCAGGACACACCAGATCTGAACTCCACTGAACATCCTTTGTTACCACTCACACCCACTGACAGGTCAACACAGTGGCATCAGGCCACCTTCTGCTCCTTCTAAGCTACTGCACTCATACTATTTATTCATATGATTTATTTACAGTCCATATTATCCCAGTTGTTCTCCTTTCTAACATATACAACACATATGCATCCTTTGAGAATTTGGGTGACCAAATCTGGATAATATAATACAAAATGTAGCCTCACCAAGGCCTTATGCAAAGTTATCAAAATTGCTCTATACTTTGAGAAAAATTTTGTCCTAATATTTCAAAACATTATATTTGCTCTTGTTGCAGCTGGACAACATTAGTAGCTTATTCTCATCTTGTGATCAAGCAATACTCTGGTTTCTCTTCCATGGCTTGCTTTCAGTAAATAACTCTGCAACACATAACTTCTTTTATTGGTTGCTTCCAAATACACCATCTTACATTTTGCAATGCTGGATTTCGTCCCAGTTTATAGAACTTCAGTTTTTTTCTAAGTACTTCCAGGAATTAAAGTACCTTCTAAATTGGAATCATATTCATATCCAAGTGCCAATAAAACAGTACAACTTTCTTCGTCTTGAAAATACTTATTAAAACAGGCCCTAATACATATCCCCCAGAAGATGTACTATGGTCTGTTTCTTTCAAAGATCAAACATGTTTGTTTTTCTTAAAGCGATAAAGAAACTGCTTAGCTAATCACATTCCAGTGTTAATTTCTCCTGCTGCACTGCTCTGTGTGGCACATTAGAGTTCCAGCTGACTGTAAGCATCAGGTCTATGGATGTGTTTTGGTACATGTTTGTACTTGATCACATTCCTGGTTTCCCTTTTATTACTCCTTTTTCAGATTTTTGAATTAGTTTTTTGACTGTAATCTTTTTTCTCTGTCAAGGTGGATAATAATAAATATAGATCAAATTTTCATATGGCAGCATTTGTAGGCAAAGTATTTCAACTAGTGGGATGCCTAATAGTTCAATAGGATTTATGTTATTATGCAGGTATGCCTCACGACAAAGCTTTGTTTAACTGTAATGGTGGGGAGCCTTTTTCATTCTGTGGGTGAAATTCAAATCCAGGGATGTTCTTGGGGGCCACAGTTCCGAGGTGGATGGGGCCAAAGGCAAAAGGGTGGAATAATCCCCCAGCACATTTTAGTTTACTGCCTGTAACTAAGTTGTAGCACTGCCATTTCAGCCATTAGAGTGGGATTGGTTGGGGATGCCTTTCAAAAGCTGGGAAAACATCAAATGAAGGTGTCATGGGAAAAAGCACATGGCCATCAGAAAGCATAGAAGGGCTGCCTTGGGACCACAGCAGGGCTGGATTCAGCCCCTAGTTTCTGAACCAGGTTTTAAAGCAAAGTATGCTTTGCCTTGAGGCCCCCATGTGCAGGGAAGTGGTTCCATGTACATAACTTCACATAGGACCCTAGTACACATAGATCTATTTGTGTACTACTATATAGTGCAGAATCTGGATGCATGCTGAGGATAAATGATCTGGACAGAAGGAGGAGAAAAAGAGATTCTGTTGTCTCCATCCAAACAATGCTTTCATCATGTAGAAGCACACTGCTGAGGCTTTCTGAATTCACTTGCAAAAGGCAATTAGTTCTGACCACTGGAGTGATAATTATCTATTCACCTCTGATCTCAGTTATTGCCTCTGGCACCTTCCAACACTATTCTTGTGCTATAGTTCCTGGTGCACAGCCTCCTGGATTAAGGCAGGTGTTTTAAATTTTACCTTTTTCTTCGGAAATACATATGATTAGAGTAAGCCCTCTTCATATATTATCAGCTGAAAATAAGCACAGCTCTAAACACAGGGGAGATGAGGATGTGCATGTGAGTTCTGTTCCAAGGTCCCCAGCACCCAAGTGTCAGAATTTGTACATTCAGCTTGAGGGGTCCAAAGAGGGGCTTGTGTGTACATTTGGTTGAACACATGTATAATTTGAATCAGGGCTCCCAATCATGGAAGCACTGTGAGCAAGTCTCTGTTCAGATTTTCACACTGAACACACACATTGATATGGGGTTGGGACATTGGGTGTGAGTGGGCTGCATGTGCACTCCTGCCCTTACCACAGTCAGAGACTTGCCCGCTTTCAGGTAGACGCCTGAATAAGGCCTTGGAGGCAAGGTTTGGATAACTGCTGTTTTCCAGTGGTATAAATTAAGACCCAATGAGCATTTACTCTGAGCAAGGAATACCCATGAAAATGTAATGGGACCAGGTTATTCTTTCATTAGAAAACAACTCAATACTTTTTTTTACAGAGAGCCTAGCAGTCTGATCTTATGAATGCTTTGGACTGATACCAAACAAGCAGTAGACTGCATTTCATTCTGTAATGTGAAAAGCTGAATTGGGTCAATGGGCATCCAGGTTCCCATTCCACCCCAACTGCTGCAGTGCTAGTGGTTTCAGACTGTTTGCTAAAAAAATAAATTAAAATTAAATTAAATTAAATTAATAATAATAATAATAATAATAATAATAATAATAATAATAATAATAATAATAATAATAATAAAGCCCTCAAAGGAGGGCAGGCAATAAGACTTAAGGATGATGCACTGGGTGAGCAGCACACTCAATGACAGCAGCTATGTTGATACTATGAAAAGTATCAAGTCACAATGCTGGCACGAGGATGTGCATTCTCTCATTGTCAGCATATGTACACTTTCATGGTGGATCTGATGAACTGATACGTTAGCACAGCAACTTTTAGTGCTAAGCTACCAGAGTAGCATCTTCTAGCTTTTCTCTGTTCATTGCCTAAATAAATATTAAAGATAGCCCATCATTAAAAGAAGGAATTCCCCATAGACTAAGACGGTCTGATTGTCACAGAATATGCATTTCACACTGCCCACATCTTGCAAACTACCTTGTTTTGTTTTCTGATTGGCCATCAAAAAATAAGCCCAGGTTTTATTTGCAAACATTGATTGTTCAGTCATGAGGGTCTCTCTATCAAGCCTCTGGCCCACTAATAGATTTAGCTTCCAATGATGGACAGACAGTCTATAACATGTTGTTTGGTTCTCAGACCTGATCTGAAATGAACACCGAAAGACTTTTAAAGGCAGCTAGCTGTATGATGTGATAACTTTGAAGTTTTCTTTGGTGGAGACTTTAGGCGAAGAACAGACAGGTGTTGTGTACAAAATGCAACAGATAGTTAACTGCCAGCAACAATACTACAGGTCATTCCTCAAAAAGATTTGTTCTGTCTCTGGGATGACTTTTGATCCTTACTTATTCTGAGCTTGCTGATGCACTCCCAGTGTTGATGTTTACCTATCTGTACTTGTCTCTGCCAGCCTGTTGTTCATAATCCCTAAAGCACCTACACCACCAGCAAATCCATTTTGTTTAGGAGCAGTGCTCATTTGTCTTGGAAAACCATTGGCACTGTCAGACAACTGTTTCTGCATAATAGCTAGTGACACTTTGTTAGAAGCCAAAAGGTCTTTCATGGATATCATCTCGCCAGACATTCTGCGTCCATCTGTGTCACTCTCTAGGACACCGTCGGACTCAATGGAGATGTTGTGTTTGGTCCGTGCAGTCCCTGGCACCACAACATTCCTCCGTGACCGGAAAAGTTTTCTTTGGCATCTATGGCATGACCATTCCAGTTTCTTTAATATCCAGTTAATGGACTGTTTGATAACAATAGAAATCACATTAAACAAAGAATAGATGCAACATACCCCCATGAGTATGAAGATGAAATTGCCAAACCGATAAAGACTTTGACTTTCATACTGGGCGTTCTGGCTACTCACCAGGTCGCCAAAACCAATAGTACTGAAAGCCACAAAGCAAAAATAAAGAGACTCAAAGTAGCTCCACCCTTCCATTGGAGTGTACATAGCAGAGGCACAACAGGAAATGATGAGCGATGCTAAACACAGGATCAGCATGACATAATACACAGATGGCTTCCATCCTGCTAAGCTGTCTACTTCAGCATTCCCAGCAGTTTGCTGGATGTCTTGGGGAAGAGTCCCATTTCGTCTCAGTTGTCTCTCGTGGCAGGACTTCATGACGTAAGCGATGATTGTGATCAAGCGCTCCAGGAACAAGTTGAAGAACAAGATAGTCCCTGCACAGCCTATAAGGCCATAAAATATCAGAAAAAGTTTGCCTGTGATGGTAGCTGGTGTAGTCATGCCAAACCCTGGAAGACAAAAGTGGAAAATGTCAGATAAGCAAGACTTCTTTGCAACAAGAATTTTTCAGGAGTTAGGACATGGGCCAGGTGGAAAGATTTCAATCAGAAAAGGAAGCTGAAAAATGCCTCCAGAGTTTTCATAATTTTTGTAGATGCGATCTCAATGCCATATTGAAATAAAACATATTTTATTTAGAGACACATTTTTTGGGTGTTAGGTTTGCCTGATCTTTATTACTGTACCTGTATGCTCCATATATTTTATTAGGGTTGACTGGAAGCTACTAAGCATTGCTTCACTGAATTTTAGAGTAGAATAGATTCACAACTGATTTTATTATTTAAGGTTATTGTTCTACATGGCATATTTATTGTGAGCCATTCTGAAACCCTGGTACATGTACAGTAAATGAAAGTGACAATAAATAAATTAAGTACCACCAGACGTCTGTAGAACAAAGTGATCCATGCGTGCCCATTGTTTTCTGTGATGATATTTCATTGATTTATTTATTTCATCCATATGCTGCCAAGGGCTTCCTGGTGGTCTACATGGTCCTGTTTTATCATCACAACACCCCTGTGAGAGAATGACTGATCTTGTGAGCTTCATGGCCAAGTGGGAATTGGCACCTTAGGTGCCTAGAGTTGTCAGGTCAGCAGCATCCCTTGCTCTGAAATTTCAGAGCCAAAATGTGAGATCAGGGAGGTAGAACTTTGCAACATCACAAAAACAGAGTAAGCATTGGTTGGGTGAAGGCAAAACTGCTTCTGAGCCAACTGATTGTGAAAATAAGCACAAAAGGGGTTGAGAGAAATGGGCCCAGAATCCAGGTAACATCTGGCTAAGCTGGTAATATTCCCACAACCAAGGGCAAATCACTATTTAGGAAGGAGCTGTGATAGAAGCATCTGATGTATCTCATGAAGTGATCTACACTTTACAAAAGGTTAGGCTAGGTAAAACACACTAGTCTTTATCTGGAAGTTGAGTCATGGCCACTGGATTTCTTTCTTGTTAGGTTGAAATGTTTTGCTACTCATCCAAGTAGCTTCTTCAGTCTGAGGAGAGTTGGTAGGAGATCCCTGATATATCCTCCATGTTGGTTTCACTTCCCCCTAGTCTGATT
This sequence comes from Intellagama lesueurii, assembly GCA_037013535.1. Classification (NCBI taxonomy): domain Eukaryota; kingdom Metazoa; phylum Chordata; class Lepidosauria; order Squamata; family Agamidae; genus Intellagama; species Intellagama lesueurii. Next base: position 27,406,679 of record JBAJHW010000001.1, read on the forward strand.
AGACTCGTTAGAACAGCGGTCCCCAACCTTTTTGGGACCGTGGACCGGCTGAGCCTCTGAGGAAGGCGGGGCACCCCCCGTGCTTGCGCAGGTGCGTGTGGGTGTGCTCGCTCTTGGGCGCATGCATGAAGTGGTGGGGGAGCGCGCGCCTGCCAGCGCCGGCGTGAGCGCTCCCCCACCCCTTCGCGCATGCGCAGGAGCGCATGCCTGCCCGCCTGCGTGCCCGCCCACCCCTTCATGTGGGTGCGCGGGCACATGCGTGAAGGGGTGGGGGAGCGCTCATGCCGGCGCTGGCACGCGTGCGCGTGCGCAAAGCAGCTGTGGGGAGGGGAGTGTGGGGAGGCGAGAGGTCTGTCTCCGCGGCCCGGTCCAGCTCAGGCCACAGACCGGCACTGGGCCGCGGACCGGGGGTTGACGACCTCTGCGTTAGAAGGACAACGGACTGGGGATGAGGGATAATTCCACTTCTGCAGTTCTTCTCCACCCATTGTCATGGGTTGTTAATGGTCATTAACAGTGGTCTTTCTGGTGTGTGTGGTCCTAATCTTTTTGGGGACAGATGAAAGGGCAGCATGATAAATAGGAGACAGCTTGTATCTAAGGCCTCCACCCCTGTTGAGTGAGGGATTTTCTATATGCACATGTATGGCCTCCTTGACTCCTCTCTCAAACCACCTATCTTCTCGGTTCAAAATAAGTATATCTTGGTCATCAAATGTATGTCCTTTGTCCTTCAAACAAAGTAACACTGCTGATTGTGGTCCTGAGCCATTGCCCCTCTTGTGTTGTGGCATTCTCCTGTTTAGTGGCTGTTTCAGTTCTCCAATGTAAAGCTCCGAACACTCCTCTTTGCATTGGACCACATATACTGTATTGCTCCTGTTGTGTTTTGGTGTCCGGTCTTTTGGGTGGATGAATCTCTGCTTTAGTGTGTTTGTGGCTTTGAAGTGCACGGGTATATGGTGTTTACCAAAAATCCTTTTGAGCTTTTCCAACACATCTACCCTGTAAGGAATGACCAGGTTCTTAAGAACATAAGGACATAAGAAGAGCCCTGCTGGATCAGGCCAAGGGCCCATCTAGTCCAGCTTCCTATATCTCACAGTGGCCCCACCAGATGCCTCTGGGAGCACACAAGAAAACTAGATACCTGTCTCCTGATACCACTTCCCTGCATCTGGCATTTTGAAGTACCTTCCTTATAAGCCTGGAGATTATACATCCTCATCATGGCTTGTAACCTGTGATGGACTTTTAAAGGCATCTAGGCCAGATGCCATCACCACATCCTGTGGCAAGGAGTTCCACAGACTAACAACTCCAGAGTAGACCTTTGGTCTAGATGGGTGGGATAGAAATCCAATAAATAAATAAATAAAATAAATAAACACGCTGGGTAAAGAAATATTGTCCTCCTGGGTTGGGACATTGCCTTGTTAAAGGCCCATTTTGGAAATCCACAGACCTTAAGAAGCTACTTGGATGAGTAGCGAAACATTTCAACCTAATAAGGAAGAAGTCCAGTTGCCATGACTCAGCTTTCAGATAACCTCACCTGGATGACTGAGAATCTTCACAGATATACACTCGTCTTCAATTTGCTACAAAACTCCTTGGTGCTTTGCTGCACAGACTAACACTGCAGTGTTGTTTTGAGGTGAATGACAATAGTGTTGCTGTTTTTTCTTACACTTTTTGATCTGAAGAGCTTGGAGATGGCAAGAGTGCTACGTTATTATTATTTTTTAAATCTTCGTAACTCTTCACCAAAGAGTAGTTCTTTGTTTCACTCACTGCCCCCACGCAATTTCCCTTGCTGACAATATATGAAGCTGGCAATGAGTTAGGTAATCTCTGTGAAAGGCACAAGCCCAATTAGCATGGCATCTTGTCATTAACTTTTAGAAGAATACTAAGGAAGATTGTTTTGAGCCCTTGACTGTTGTTTTTCTCCCAAGATTTTCTGTCTCACATTATAATAGTGTTCATGGGGCCTGTTTAATACACTAATTGAAGTACATGAATCCTCCATTGTCAGCTCAATGGTTTCTCTTGATCAATGCTGAAATTATGTACGAATACCCAATAAAAAGGATCAGGTAATATCACATGTTACTTCCTTAAGCTCTGTTCTACTCTTGAAGTCTGCCTCTTCATTATTTTAATGGGTGGCAGTGTGTGTCTCAATGTCAGACCAATATCAGCCCAAAGTAGTTTTTCTGTCTTCTTCCAATGCACTGATTAGATCTCATCTTCTTAGAAGCATTATATATAAATTAGTGCTGTGTAAAATTTTCTAACACCTTTCTTGAGTGTTCTCATTCAGTTTTAAAGAAAAGGAATTCATTTTGAAAATCCATCTAGATTCTCATGGGTGACACTCAGGATTCTACTGCTTACCTTACATAACAGCTAGCCAAAGGGTATGTGCAAATAGTCTGTCTTCTATGATATAATCACCTCTCAGCAGCCAGCAGTCCCTTCCACTGTTTCCCCAATTTTAATCAAAGCCCAGGGGCAAGGAAGGTGAGAATGTAGCCAGGTTAGTTTAGCAGAAACAGCAAAGCAACTCCTCCCACAGGGCTTTTACAGACCAGGAAGTGTGGGCAATCAGATAAGCTGCAGAGGGATAAAGAGATGTGTATGTAATATAATTTTTTTTAAAGGAATGCAACCCTCTTGGCCAATTTTCAATGCTACATTTAAAAATATCACCCAAAGAAACTCTAAAGCAGTAGTTCCCAGCCTTGGGTCCCCTGATGTTCTTTGACTAAAACTCCCAGAAGCCTGCACCACTAGCTGTGCTGACCAGGATTTCTGGGACTTGTAGTCCAAGAACATCTGGGAACCCAAGGTTGGGAGGCACTGCTCTAAAGGGTCCAGAGAATGATACAGAAAAACGAAGTCTCTTTCTGGAACCATGAAACTTTGGGGAATTTAAAGGACAAACTTTAGCACAGAACTAGCTCCACCTCTTTTCTGGAGTAGGACACAATACTGCATCCTTCATACTGCAGCAGGACTTCACAGGAAAGGAAGTTTAATAGGAGCATTTGTAGTAGAGGTAACATATGTATACATGGACTTCTGCAAGATGTAACATGTCAGAGACTTTAGAGAAGATGTCAATTCCTGAAGAATGGCAACAAATAATGTGCCACAGTTTTTCAGAAGAATTTTTTTCTGAGAAACATTCTGATGTTTTCTCCCCCACCCCCCGTATTCCCCTACAAATAGGCGGCTATTTTCCCCCCAAGATTTTTTTGTGTGGCTGACTCACAGCCCCCACAACAGTGCTCCAGAATGACACAACACAGTAAAAATAGTGATCGGGTTGCCAACACAAGGCTTGGAGCCGGATGAACTAAACAGCATCACTAGGAGGTACAGTATGCCATTTGGTGCAATCCTCTCATCCAAATTGAATACTGCCTTCAAGCAGCCCTATTTGGTCTGCACCAAACCTGCTCTGAAACCTTGTGAAGAAACTAACCGAGTGCTTTCTGTCTCTTAGGGAAATGTGGTTGTGACTGCTGTTTCCTCCCCAGTAACGATAAACCAGCCATAAGTCTTCCCACTCTAAACTTAATTAGTGTAATCATTTCATTTCATTTTTCCTTTCCCCTTATACTGGATCCCAACCAGAGAGATACACGATAGCAGTACAAACCTGTTCTTTCACCCTTATGCTCAGGCTATGAAAAACTACATTTGCATGTTCATAATTGGGATTTTTTTAAAGACTAAAAGTTAAACAACATGTGCAAGCATGCGTACATACGTACACGTGCTCTTGGAGAAGGCTTGAAGATGCTGGGCACGCAATAGAGCTCGGATGGAACAAACAACTAAAAAACCTGCACTGAATAAAACACTTCTGGTTCTTTATTTCTTCTTGCATGGAAGAACATGGAAAATGGGGGGGGGGGGGGGAGAGAGAAATTAATTTAACAAGAGGCTAGAAAAGCAGGGGAAAAACCCTCATGCGCTTGGCAAGGATTTGGGGATGATGAGGTGTCTTTTTTTTCTCATATAGAGAATGATTACTGCTAATATGCACTTCTTTTTGAGAGAAAATGGGTTCATTCACACCAGGCTTCATTCTCGTCTCCTATACTTAATCAGAGCAGTGTGCTAAACATTCCCTTCCCTTGCCTCTCTCAGCTTTCCCAATAGGCTCAATGTACTTCTTGCCAACCACTGCTATTTGCATACAAATTTTCAGAGTCATGTCAAAATGTGATCAAAATGTATTTTTCTCCACGATAGATTAACAAGTGGGATACCATACTGAACTTTACAGGAATCATTTGTGTGACTCGTGAGTACAGATGGGCACGAACCATCGGTTCAGTGGTTCATCCTGGTTTGTTTACTGCCCCAACAGGTGTTCCATGCCTTGGCTCCCCAACCCCCTCCAGTGGGCACCCCCTCAGAGGCAGCATCCCAGCTTCCTTGTCCTGCCTCCTCCAGGTGTTGCCTCTGAGTGGACACCTGCCAAAGGGACGGGGCGCTGAACTATGGCACACCTATTGAGGCAGTAAACACCACTGAACTGGCAGTTTGTGCCCATCTCTACCTGTGAGTGAAACATGGCTCTTTTGGGCTAATGCTCAAAAACTGAAACATGCCTCCATAAAGATAAGTGGTATTCAGCTGCTCATGGGTACTAAAAAAGTTACTTTTCTTTAGATTATAACAACTCTAGGGATCTGGGAGTTGCTATCCAAAATAAATTAAGTCTTCCCATCTCTGGTTTCTCCCATGTACCTCTTTGCATATGAACAGTTGGAGACGTTTACAGGAGGGCAGTTGAAAGGGTCCTGAATCAGAATAAAGACAGAAGTCTCTCTGGTGCCCAAAGACTATGACAGTAGGTGCTGGGCTTGGTGATGTGGGCTTTTCTGTGAAGGGTATTCAACAGTGTCTATTGAATGCATGATATTCATTAAGTTTATTCCATAAAATGTTAGATGAGATGGGGAATCCATATTCTAGCCCTAATGAGCAATGAAACTCACAGGATAATCGTGGGACAGTTTTTATCTTTCTTTCCCAGTTTTGCCTACCTCACAGGGGCGTTGTGAGAGTAAAATGAACAATGATGTGTGCCACCTGGAGCTCACTGGAGAAAAAAGGAGACATAAATACATCAAATAAATACAAGTAATATAAGTTCTAGCTGATAGGTGTTTGAAGTTCTGGCTCCTTGAAGGCCTCTCTCTTGGGAGCATCATGGTGTGTGTTTTATTATGTCAGTCTAAATTCTCTCTCTCTCTCTCTCTCTCTTTCACACACACACACACACACACACACAAAGAATAAAATAGAAACAACCCATATAAAATAAAAGACATTCCTGTGGTATGTGGTATTTCTGTACACATTAAGAAGAACTTTGGGACAGTGCCTCCTGATTTTTATTTCTTTATTTACAAATATAAAGAGAGGCAGTGAAATCAACACCCCCTTATTCTTCAAGGTTGAAGCCTCCATTTTGGAACTTCAATGTAAATGATGAGACCCTGGCCTGGATATCTGGCCAGAATGATTTTGGAGTTTTTCGATTTTTCCCTGCACGACCTGAAAACTAGCCATTTTTTTAGATGTTAAATGATTTACTAATAATGTTATTGTCCACTCTTGTTTGGGATTTTGCACAAGGATCATATTGCCTTTTTCCTCTCTTTGTCTTTTTGTTTGACAAAATGTACGTCTCTCCTGTGAAGGACTGGACCTGTTATGAAGCAAAATGAGACACCTGCCTTGGAGAGCAGATGTTTCGGGTTGAAGAAAAGCTGCCAACCCCTACACTAACCTGTTGCTCTCAGGTGCAGTCGAATATACTGTCCTGTCGCTATTATTCAAGCTGGATTCAATTCCAATCTCCTCTTTTATATAGAATTATCTTTTTCTTTACCTCAGGAAGTGCAGTGTACGTATTTTGCCTGCCCCGATATTAATGATATACAGGATTTTAAATTTGCAAAACATGTAGGTTTTTCCTCCAGATATTTTTATATGATACAATGAAAGCACACCCAGGTTGTTTGTTCAGATTTAATAATTTTCTTTCAGAGGATGAAAAAATATTGACATCCCTTGGAATTTGCAACAGATCTAAAACTAGTGAGAAAATTACTGTGAACATAAGGCGGAGCAGTTTCCCTCCTCATCTTAATCACAATCTACTTTGAGTCTGTTAAATGCTGACTCCATTTAATGAAGCAAAATACAAACACCCAGCTGGAGTAAATGGAATGCAATTGTATCTGCATTACCGTATTTATGTGACATAGCAATGTTATGTGAATACAAATATACTTGGTTTTGACTCTGAGGCATAAAAGAGAAAAATAACCTTTAATCCCACTTTTCCTGCAAATTCAAGCAGAAAATGCTATTAACAGTTACATCTTAACAATTCCTGTTTTTTTTAACTATCACACAGTTTCTCACCAAGCTCCAATTTTAATTTATCACATCACAGCTAAAGATTTTTTGACCAAGCCTGAACCAAAGGCGCACTGTGAACACACTGTGAAAGCCAGTATGTCCACAGTTTTGAGCTTACATCCAGAAAGATTTATATCCAAATCACCGCTTATCTGTAAAACAGAAGTTGGAGGAGCTGAAGGAATCCTTGGTGGATTCTGGGAATTGTAGTCCAAAAAGAAACTTACAAAGCTCTGACATGCAGTTACCATCTCTCAGCATAACTTATCTAAAGGTTCCATTTGAATTAGTCAACCTTAGTTGGCTATGTTAGTCTGTTGTGCAAAACATTCACATAACCAATCTTTGTTGTTGTGCAAAGGTATTTTGAGAACTGTGGGGAAACCACATGTACTGGCTTGAACACTTCTTCAAGTGAGAGAAGGATAAACACTTAATAATGTATCTGTGTAGTCCACTCTTTCATTCCCTGAAATAGATTATATAAGCTTATTTATACTTATGATTTAATAACTGTCTGTGTATTACAGTATTACAGTGTTCACCTTGCCGACAAAGGTCCACATAGTCAAAGCTATGGTTTTTCCAGTAGCGATGTATGGAAGTGAGAGCTGGACCATAAAGAAGGCTGACCGCCGAAGAATTGATGCTTTTGAATTTTGGTGCTGGAGGAGACTCTTGAGAGTCCCCTGGACTGCAAGGAGAACAAACCTATCCATTCTGAAGGAAATCAACCCTGAGTGCTCACTGGAAGGACAGATCCTGAAGCTGAGGCTCCAATACTTTGGCCATCTCATGAGAAGACTCCCTGGAAAAGACCCTGATGTTGGGAAAGTGTGAAGGCAAGAGGAGAAGGGGACGACAGAGGACGAGATGGTTGGACAGTGTCATCGAAGCTACCAAGATGAATTTGACCCAACTCCGGGAGGCAGTGGAAGACAGGAGGGCCTGGCGTGCTCTGGTCCATGGGGTCATGAAGAGTCGGAAACGAGTTAACGACTAAACAACAACATTACAGTATTGTTTTTGATTTTTTTTAAAATTGTGGGGTTTTGCGGGTTTAAGTTTCAATCTTGTAAACTGCCCAGAGTAGATCTTGCACTATTTGGTACATAAATCAAATAAATGAATGAACTTTCTCCTCAGTTTTGTATCATACCCAAGTCTGAGGGTGGCTCTTAGCCAGGGTGGAGGAGGTGCCTCTGAGCTTTTGGAGTGAGGCATGACCCTCCTCCAAGTCTACGAACCATCACTGCCCACCTAAAAATTTAATGTACTTCCAGTACTTCCAGGGAAAGGAGAAGGTAGAGGTAACTCTAGGAATCCAACCAGCTTGTTTTCCTTCTCCTTCCAATAAATAAAGACAACAACTTTATGGTCTTTGCCATATTAGAAACTGCTACTGTGTTGCGCTTTAACACCTACTTCAGGAGGGCAGGCATTGGCAATCTATTTTTCTTTCTTTCCTTTCAGTTACTATTGTTCGTGAAATTTGGAATCTCAAACAAACCACAACACCGAAGTGCAACCGTCTTTTTAGGTAAGCAACTTTCTCCATTACTTAGAATTCTACAAGGTTAAAAAAGGGTTTATTGATTGACTGGGTATCTAGCTTTTAGATGCTGTTATATTTTTTGGTCATGTTCTAGCTTGCATTCTGCTGGGTTCATAGCATTTTAAAATAAAAAGGAAGGAAGGAAAATGGCTTTGACTGAGAACGTCTTAAACATTTGGCCTATATATATCTGTAGCATTCACATTTGTGATGTGAATTTTTGTCATCTCACACAGTTGTACAAAGTGGTACCTGCCAAATGATAAACTTATTCTGGCTGGATGTATTGGGAACTGTAATGAGAAGAACGAGGCACTATGAGATAACAAGATATTTTCCACAGATCTCAACTGAATTCTCAAATATGCAAGAATAGTTTTGGTGCTAACCGTGAAATTATATAAAATTAGGACATGTGCAGGCATTAGGACTGAACAGACATCTTAAAATGAGAAGTGGAGCGATGGATGGATTCTTTGATGAAGATACAATTAGCTGGTCCTGTGCATGTTGTGAGTGTACACTTTACTTCACAAAAGGAAAAGTCACTAATTTTGAATGGAGGCGTTTTGTGCAAATTGTGAGCACTCTGATGAAAGGAAAGTGCTTTGTCTCTTGTTCTTGCACTGGAGGTGAGAACTCTTGTGGAAGCTAGCAAATCCTCAACAAGTCTGGACAAGAATAAGGAATGTTATGAGCATTCTTCACATCTGTAGCACAAATACATAAAAAAATTTGGAAACCCCCCCAAAAATTCTGGATTGAAAGGGAAGACTGTAGAAGTCTGAAATACTTTGAAAATGTTTCTCCAGACAAACCCTCCATGTTAAGGATTATATGTGTTTTGAGGACACACTAACTTGTGCTAATGCACAAAGAACTCAAGACTAGCTGAAAATACAATGGTATTCTGCTCATGTAATGCTCTGAGTTAGAACATTTGTAGTGCTGTTTGCCCTGAATCAACCTGCTTATAGATTTTTGAAGGGGGAAAAGCAATTATTTGCACTTTCTTCTCATACCCTGTCTTTCCCACAACTTGTCTGTCCTTGCTGTGTTACATATATGGTCTGGCTCTTCACTATACTAAGACCTTTTGGAATGTGTTTTGCATATTTTCTAGCATGTTCATACACATTCTCTACCAGCTTTACCGTACCCCCCAATGTGACAAATATGCTGTGCTTATGGCCATTATCTGAGTGATTAATGAAATGACATGACCATCAAAAATGTGGGATTCTAGAATTCAGAGTTCAAAAATATAGTTTTTCCAACTTCTGGAAAGTGGCATGATGGAACCTTTCTAAACAAATTCTAATATTTGAGAGTTGGTTTATCACATGAACAGTAAAACTAAATCACAGTTTGGATTTAAAAATAGAAACCACAAGCTAACATTGCACTCCTGGCCATGATGTGCCTGGTAGTGTCTCCATTGTTTTAAAATGGCTTGCTGTGGTGTTAGAATAAGCAAGCTGGCACTCTCCAGATGTTTTAGACTGCATTTCCCATAATTTCCAGCTATTGACCTTGTTTGACAGAAACTGGTGGGAGATGCTGATAAAAAGGCCTCACTCTCCCAAGCTCTTGGTGCTAGGTCTGTACTTGCTTCCAGACAATCCTGCAGTTTTAAACAACTATTGACACACAACATACTACACAGTGCTAGAACAGAGACAGGAATTAGACCCTGCTGTAAACCCAGATGCCAGCTCTGTCCCCACATCTTACAGGCCCAAACAATGTAACCCACAACATCAAGGGCTTTGTCAACAATACCCTTCTGCAATTTACACAGGACAAACAGGACATTCTCTATGCAACACAATTAATAGACATAAATCTGACATCAGGAATAGCAACACACAACATCAGATACGGTACATATGCAAGTTACAGTTCATGTCCAAAGGCTTAAAAGTTGACCAAGAGTTCTTAGTTCATCACCAAGTGTGAGACCCTACATTGATTCTCCCAGTTTACCACTTGTGTCACCGATGCGATTATTATCTTGTAGACCCATATTCAATACCTGTTAATTAAATTATTTACAGCTTGGTAGTTCTGTTCGCATACTGAGAAATCATTGTCACCTTGTCTGTTATCTGTATCCTCATTTGGTCATGGGACTATGTGTAAGTATGCCAGTCATATGTCTCATTCTAATGTCTGAGACCCACAAAAGCTCACATTAAAATATAGCAGTCTTTCAGATACCAAAATCTTTTTGTCATATATTTCATTTGTTTGTTTGTTTTGCTTTTGCTTGATGGGAGATGTCATACAAAAGATATTTGGTGGGCACTACACTAAACATCACCTGCTAGAGTGAAATAGGAAAATGGAGTCAGAGCTTAGAAGAGTTGTCTTTGGACTATAATTCTCAGAATTCCTATTCAAAGTCCCACGGTTTGAGGAGAAGTGATCCAATAATATTATTTCTCCAGGCTTCCGGTGGAAAAGTAATGAGCCCCTCTAGAATGCTTCAATACATCTCCCCTTTATTTCCTTCTCAGCAGATGTCTCCAGTTCCATGAGGCTGAGCAGGTTTTTTTAGCTTATTCCTATGAGTCGCAAGAATCACAATATCTATCCCAGGAATGCTTGTGATTCCTCTAGTGGGTTCTAACTAAAAATGCACTGCACTGTGTCAAATGGCCTGGCTCCCTGATGAGCCTGTCCCTCCCTATTTGACAGACGTGCTTTGATTCTTAAATTCTGTCTTTGTCACAATTTCTCTCATTCACACTATAGAAATGTGGGAGTTTTTGTTTAGGAACAACATGCTCCAATTGCACAACATACAGCATCTAAAAATAATGTTTCGGTGATATACCCAAAGCAACCATCTAGAATTCCAGCTCATGATATTCATTTTTAATCAGTTGTTGTCTTTTTTTCTGACCTCAGAACATTTTTTACATTGTGGGACATAAAATTGCTGGGACATAGCACTGGCTCCACAGTTTCTGTACTATTCACTCTTGTTGAAAAACAGTTCTGACAATTGCTTTGTGTTTGAGTGAAAATTGGTTAACTGATGAAAAAAAGGAGTCAGCTTCTGGGATTTTCCACTGCATGGTGTCACTTTGTGAATGACAGTGAGCAGAAGGGGGTGTCCTGTAGACCAGTGGTCCCCAACCTTGGGCCTCCAGATGTTATTGGACTTCAACTCCCAAAAATCCTGGCCAGCAGAGGTGGTGGTGAAGGCTTCTGGGAGTCGTACGAATAGTCCAAGAACATCTGGAGGCCCAAGGTTGGGGACCACTACTGTAGACCATCTTGACTGCTGCCATTGGTGTTGACACTATTGAGGCTGTCCTTTGCTATGTAAAGCTTGGCATCCTTTTTCCTGCTAGCAATGCGGGCATGATGTTGTGTAGCAATATTGGGCCATTTCCTGGCTTTTTAACCATGGGTACAGAAGCACACAATCTCACATTCATAAACTGGAGGGTTTTTGTGTGTTTTTTTTTTTTAAATTGATTGATTCAATATAGGAAGCCATTGCTTTTACTTTACAAGACTTGAGCAGGACTGTTAGTGGCAGGACCTTTTGCAAGTCATTAATTCAGAGAATCAGCATATGTGAAAAGCAACTTGTTATTTTCTCCCAAACTCACTAAGATTTAATTAATTATAGATATTTTCAATCAACTTTGAGAACCATCCACATTACATTCCTTACTGTGGTAGAAAAAGCAACACAAACAGCTATTGACTGTTTAATTAACAAATTTTAAAATATCCTGTTTAAACAACAAAGGCTTGCAATTAACTTTCAGTAACAAAGACTAGGTCATTTTAAAAAAATATAAAAGCTTAAGGGAAGTTTTTGGGGAAACACCTGTTAATTAGAGGTAATTAAGTGTTTTCTGATAAGTAGTAGAAGGGAGAGCTTGCAAAGAGTGAGAAAGAGAATTGTCAGTTTTTCCTGTTGAATTTTGGCCACAAACCACAATTTGTTTTTTTTTAAATCTGCCCACTATAAAGTCTATGAAGATACGTTTTGCTCAGTCTGTGTACCACATTTCTTGAAAACATGAAAGCAAGCTCTGTTTTAATTAATGCATTATACTATTTTTCTAGTATTCTTCCCTCAGTCTACCACTTAATTAACTGCATGTCAACATTGGTGTGGCTCAGCTGAAAGTGTCTCAGAAAAATAAAAAAAATATCTCAAACCAAAATGCCCCTCATGAAAGGAAACAAAGTAAATTTAATTGTCTCTTGACAGACCTGCAAGGAACAATACTCAATTTGTCACTATGAACAGCTTTCCTTTGGGGAACATCAGCTTGTGTGGTTTATTTGTTTATTTAGATTAAAATAGAGGATGAGGAAAAAAAATACTGAGAGGGTTGCTTGCTTCCCTATTATTTCCTCCTTAGCACTCTTCTGCAGGTTTTACAATAAGACTGCGCTGGGGGTGGGGAAGAAGTTGAGAGGAAATCAAGAGGCACACTTAGACTGTAGCAGCAATTCCTTCTTCATGGTGAATGGCTGTGTCTTTCCTGGGAGATCCAGCTGGAACTGGTGGTGGAAGTCAGTCTTTACATAGAACTGGGTGGACAATCTTAGGAGGCCTAGGAATAGATACTGTATTCCTGGGACCCTCTGGGGTATGTAAAATATGGAAAGGGGAAAGAAAAGTGAAAGGAAAGGAAATAAATGAAATTGGAAACTGGAAATAGAAGCCTATTTCTGAGTTTTAAGAAAATTGATAGTTGGGATATTTAAGGGCAGTTAAACACTGATAGCCAGTGTGGCGCAGTGGACAGAAGGATGGGCTACAATTCAAGAGACCTGAGTTTAAAGCCCTGCTTGGTCATAGAAACTCACTGGGGAATGGCACTGGTAAAACCACTCCTTAAATATCTCACATACCTTGACAACCATATTAGGGTTACCATAAGGTGGATATGACTTGTTGGCACACAACAGCAACAAACTCTGCTGGAGACCCCTGGGACTCACTGCCAAGGTGAATCACTGCTTCTGGAGGTTTCCAGAAATGATGATTGTAAGGAAATGGAAGGAAACTGGGAATGATTCACCGTGTCTATTCGTGAAAACAATTTTTAGTTGGGATGAGCAGGGATATCTGATGGAGCCAAAGGCTTCAAAAACAACCAGAGGATGCACATGTTGGCCCCCTCTTAGCCAAGTTGTATGTTCAAGTTGATAGGTTCCTGTTGAGAATCTGCTTTCTAAATTATTATTATTATTATTATTATTATTATTATTATTATTATTATTAACAAAAACACAGAAACTAATGAACATGCATCATGCACTACATCCAAAAAGTGATGTGGACAGAATATATTTAACACGAAAAATCGGAGGCCGTGGATTACTGCAAATATAACAGTTAGTAGAGGAAGAAAAAAGAAGCCTAAATGATTACATCAGTACAAGTAGAGAAAAATTACTTAAGGGAGTGAAAATGGAGAATATTTTGAAAACAACAGAAACAAAGGTTCAATATAAGAAACAACTATTTGAAAATAAATTAAACAGCTGGAAAAAGAAACCACTACACGGACAACACCTGAAAAATATTGATGGAAAACATGATCATAATTCAACATGGGCATGGCTAAAACTGGGGACCCTTAAGAAAGAAACCAAAGGCTTGATTTTTGCTGCACAAGAACAAGCACTCCAAATCAACGTGATGAAAGCTAAGATCCAAGGAATTAATGCTAACAGCAAATGTCGACTCTGCCAAGAAAAAGATGAAACTGTGTCACACCTCATCTGTGAATGTCCAAAGATTGCGCAGATTACAAAGTTAGACATGATAGAGTGGCAAAATTAGTGCCCTGGTCATTATGCAAAAAATATAACTTGCCAGCCTTCAAAAACCCATGGGAACATCAGGTAGAGAGGGTCTCAGAAAATGAGGAAGTCAAGATCTTGTGGGATTTCCAGATCCAAACGGATAGACACCTTGAATATAACACACCAGACACAGTAGTAATATAACAAAGAAATGTCTGGATCATTGACATTGCAATTCCAGGGGATGCCAGAGTTGAAAATAAAGAATTGGAAAAACTAACAAAGTACAGAAACCTGGCAATCAAAACATATCCCCTCTGGAAGAAAAACACTTCCGTGGTCGCCGTAGTCATTGGGGCTTTGGGAACAATATCAAGAAATTTTACACAGCACTATAAGCAGTTGCAGATCTCAGAAATCACACCATCAGAGCTACAAAAACAGCAATATTAGGAACAGCATACATACTGCACTGATATTTAACGGATACTTAGGATTTTGGCTAAAACTTGTATCTGTTATATAATACCAGTCAATGTTTTTATAAATTTGACTGTGCCTGGTGTTTTTAATAATAATAATAATAATAATGTATTCTCGAAGGCTTTCACGGCCGGGATCCGATGGTTGTTGTGGGTTTTCCAGGCTGTTTGGCCGTGTTCTTGAGGTTTTTCTTCCTAGCGTTTCACCAGTCTCTTTGGCCGGCATCTTCAGAGGACAGGAGTCAGAACTCTGTCTGTGCTCTGTTGCAGTTTGTTGGATAGTTGAGTATTTATAGCTGTGGGATCAGCTTTTGTCCTTTTCAGGAGATTGGGTGACTATGGTGATCAGCGTGTTTTTGTTGTGGGTGTATTGTTGTGATAAGGGGGAGAGATGATCTGTCACTCTGATTGATGGGTGTCGTTAGCTGGTCTTTTGTGTGCAGTGATCACTGGTCCTTGTGGCTGGGTAGAGTTTGTTGACTTTTTGCAGGCTGTATTTTTCAGTGCTGGGAGCCAGGCTTTGTTGAGTTTTAGACTTTCTTCTTTTTTGTTGAAGCTCTGCTGGTGTTTGTGGATTTCAATGGCTTCCCTGTGCAGTCTAACATAGTGATTGCTGGTGTTGTCCAGTACTTCAGTATTTTGAAATAGAATTTCATGTCCAGCTTGTTTTAGGGCATGCTCAGCTACTGCCAATTTTTCCGGTTGTTTTAGTCTGCAGTGTCTCTCATGTTCTTTGATTCTGGTGTGAATGCTGTGTTTTGTGGTTCCAATATATACCTGGCCACAACTGCAAGGTATCCAGTATACTCCTGCAGTGGTGAGGGGGTCCCTTTTGTCCTTTGCTGACCGTAACATTTGTTGTATTTTTGTGGTGGGTCTGAATACTGTTTGTAGGTTGTGTTTTTTCAAAAGTTTCCCCATGTGTTCCGTGACCCCTTTGATGTATGGCAGAAATACTTTATTTGTGGGTGGCTGTTTTTCTTCTTCAGTTCGGTGTTGTTTTCTCGGTTTGATGGCTCTTGTGATTTCATTCTTGGAATAGCCATTTGCCTGTAGGGCCCAATTCAAATGGTTGAGTTCGGAGCTGAGAAATTGAGCTTCACAGTTCCGATTCACATGGTCTACCAGTGTTTTGATTATGCCTCTTTTTTGTTGTGGGTGGTGGTTGGAGTTTTTGTGTAGGTACCGGTCTGTGTGGGTGGGTTTTCTGTAGACCTTGTGTCCCAATAGGAGGTCACGTTTGCGTATGACCATGACATCTAAGAAAGGGAGTTGGCCCTCTATTTCTTTTTCCATGGTGAATTGTATATTTGGGTGGATGCTGTTGAGATGGTTTAGAAATTCTTCCAGTTTTTCTTCACCATGGTTCCAAACTGTGAAGGTGTCATCCACGTATCGGAACCAGACTGTGGGTGCGAAGGGTGCCGAAGCCAGGGCCTGTTTTTCGAAATGTTCCATGTAGAAGTTTGCTATAACCGGGCTGAGGGGGCTCCCCATGGCCACTCCATCTGTCTGTTCATAGAACCCGTTATACCACTGAAGGTAGCTGGTCGTTAGGCAGTATTGGAAAAGGGCCTTGATGTCTTCTGGAAAGATCTGCTGGATGAGTGTCAGAGTGTCCTTTATCGGTACCTTGGTGAATAGGGATACTACGTAAAAGCTGATCAGTCTGTCCCCGGGGTTGAGTTTTAGGGTGCTGATCTTGCTTATGAAATGTCCTGAGTCTTTGATGTAGGATGAGGTTTGTCCAATGTGGGTTTGTAGGAGGGTGGCTACATTCTTGGAATAGCCAATGAAATCACAAGAGCCATTAAACCAAGAAAACAACACCAAACTGAAGAGGAAAAACAGCCACCCAGGGGATTTGTTTCCTGAGAAAAACAAGTAAGACTAAATCCTATTCTTTTTGTTTTGTTTTTAAATCTAAGAACCAGCACTTTGTATCTGCACTAGCTAAAAGGCAGTCCCATATTCTGTGCAACAGTGGTCTAACCTGCAAATCAGCCTGATTTTGGATATACAGGTCTAAGTGTAAAATTTTCTTGTGGATTTTTTTAAACACCTATTGGTGTTGTCTTCCATGTTCAACTCCTCTTTATTTGTTCTCACTGTGACTAGACCTCTTTCTCTTTCATCACCACCACCATCAATAGCGAGAGCTCAGAAACCTTACTTTTCAGACTACAAGTCCCAGAATCCCCCACTCATCATAGAAGCAGCACACTTTATTTTTGGTCCAAAAATACATCTCTATGCTCTGGAAAAAAGACACGTTGGAATTCTCTTGGACTATACTCAAATGCATGAGAACTCATTTATCAATCAACTGCAGTCATGCGGGCTAGGGAATTCTGGGATTTGCAATCGAAAAAAGTAATTTTTTAAAGCCCTACCAACAATCTTATCAGTAAAGCGAAATGTCCCCTCCCCAGGATTGCAGGACGATGCTCATAATGCATCCTGCTTCTGTTCACCAGCAAGGACTGCATTGAAAGATATTTTTACTAATTCTTAAGAGACTCAGCCCCACTGAGCTCTTGTTTCTGTCTCCATTCCCATGGCTTGCTCTCAGCATGGAGAGCAGACATTCTCCTGCTGGTTGCCTGTAGCAACATCTCCTTGAGCGTGCCCAGAGTGATGCCACTCAGCAGCAGAGCTCTGCCAGTGTGGGCAACGCAAGTTAGACTGCTGAACAAGCTCAATGTTCTGAGTCTCCCTTGTTGCCAGAGATGAAACTCATCCCCATCGAAAGCATCCCCCACACACATGTTATGGCTAGCAGGCAAACATCTCATTACCTCAGGAACAACAGCTCTTTATGGATACCAATTACGCAAAACCAAAGACTCCAGAGAATTTAAATGCAACAAGTGGGTTTTACTGCTCAGTTTAATTCTATGGAGACATTCAATCTGCTCAAGCAAAGGATAAGAGCGTGGAGGGGTCGGGGCATACCTGTGTCTCTTGTTACCAAAGTGCCCATACACTTGGCTCCTTTAAAAAAACCTTTGCATAGTTCATGCCAAGAGCTGAGGGGTGCTGGCCCATGTGGTTTCAGGCAAAATGTGGTTTCAAACATCTCAGTGGTTTGGAACCCTGGTGCGACAGGGTTCTTTGGTGTAGGGGAACTGCTCAGGGCCCTCACTATGAAACATGATAAGGTATATAGAAAGAGGCAGCCCAAGTTGTTCTGCCTCCTGGATTAAGAGTAGAGATGGGGATGAATCAAAAAATGGCGATTTGTTTTGATCCGTTATTCATCAAGGTTAACGAATCTACGAATATACGAATATTCTTTGACGAATCGATAAATCGATCTGTTGATTCATCTGCACTTTAAATGGCTATAACACTGGCCCCCAATGACCTAGAGACACCAAGTGTTCAGGGAAGCTTCCTCAGACGCATTTCTACAACTCCTGAAAGTTTGGTGAACATTGGATCACGGACCCCCGAGTTATATAGTCACAAAGAGGACCCCCCCAGGAAAGCTCCCCCCAGGTACTTAGAGACTCCAGAATCACAACGGAGCTTCCTATGTCTTTCCCCAACAGGCCTGCCAACTTTAGTGAAGATTGGATATCGGAACTCCGAGTTATTCACCCACAAATTGGGTCCCCCCAGGAGAGTTTACCATACGGCATAGAAGCCCATGGCATTGAGGGAGTTATTTGTAGCCCCAGCAGAATGAGAGGTCCCTTTGGCAGAGGCATGCATGAGGCATTGGGTTTGTCTTCAGCTCAGCACAACATTACATTTGCCAGTGAAGTAGAGTTTGCCCTCAGGAGGATTGGAGGCAAGGAGATATTTGGCAGCACAGCAGGCTTTTTGGCTCCGTCGGGCACTGAGGAAGTTGGCAGCAGGAAAACAGGCTCTTTTGGCCCCATCGGGCACTGAGGGAAAAGGCAGCAGGAAAGTAGGCTTTTTTGGCCGCATTGGGCACTGACGTAGTTGGCAGCAGCAAAGTACCGTGTCTTGTACCCATCGGGCACTGAGGCAAAAGGCAGCACAGCAGACTCTGGTCTTCTTCAGCAACATCAGATTTGCCTGCAAAGGAAAGGTTTTTGCCCTCAGGAGGCAACTGAGGTTGCTTGCAACTTCCAACAGCACCAGCAGCACCATCAGATGAACAGAGGCGGTACTACTAACAGCGGTTAATCCACGGGGCTGCGGGGCTGTCGGAATCAGATCAGCTCTGCAATCTGAAGCTGGGCGATGGGGCGACAAAGATGCTCGTTTAGAACTGGAAAGCTGGGGATTGCTTGCAACTTGGCTGCTGAGACCGCCCGGATATGATAAAGATAGCCCTCGGAGGTTTGGGGGGGCTTAGACAGGCTGGCCCCCTTGGCACGGTTTGAAAACCAGACGAGCTCTGCCGTCTGAAGCCAGGCGATGGGGCGATGGGATGACACCTGGATAAGCTTTGGGTGGGGCTGAGACAGGCCCTCTTTGGCACGGGGGAGGCACGGACAGGCTTTGGGTGGGGCAGAGCCTGGCCTAGGAGACTCACCTGTCCACCAACATCTAACTAGACTTGCTGACAACCTTCAAAGAAAGAAAGATGCTCGGGTTAAAAACCAGACGAGCTCTGCCGTCTGAAGCCGGGCGATGGGGCGATGGGGTGATGCCTGGAGAGGCTTGGATGGGGCAGGGCCCGGCTTTGGGTGTGCCAACATGGCCGGACAGCCCTCTGTCTTGGCACATTATGGGCGTCACCCAACACTTTGCTCTTGTACACTTTAGTTGTACAAGAGCAACTATTTATTCATTTTTCTTACTGCTCAGTCTGGGTCTGTCAAGAGAGCTGGACGATCCTCTTTGCTTGTTTGGGGGGTGCCAGGACTGGCTCTGGGTGTGCCAGCCAAAAGGGTTAGATGGCCCTCTTGGCACATTCGGGTGACGCGCAGACAGGCTTTGGGTGAGGCAGAGCCCGGCCGCGCTGCTACTACAGCAGTTAATCTGCAGGGCCGCTGGTGAGCTGAGCTAATTCGTTTGGGTAGTTTGTTCCAACTTCTGCCTACCTACTGAGTTGGCAGGGGACTGAAAGCAGAGTGTGTTCCCCATCGGGCATTGCGGTAGTGGGCAGCAGCAAAGTACCGTGTCTTGCCCCATCGGGCACTGAGGAAGTTGGCAGCAGCAACGTAGAGTGTGTTGCCGCATCAAGCACTGAGGTAGTTGGTTCCAAAGTAGGTGGGAAAGCATGTCTTAATAGGCATCGAGGCAATTGGCAGCAAAGTAGGCTTTGCCCATTGGGTGTGTAGTGGCAGAAATCTTCAACATCGATGAGCAAGAGGGTGGCGTTTGCCATCAAGGTGGCATATGAAACACAATCCTCCAGAAAGAATTAATTATTTAGTCAAGTATGCTGTTTTTGACTACCAGGAAGGGCTTGGGTCGGCCCAGCCCTCTTGGCATGGGGAAGCCAGGAGGACAGCTTTGGAAAACCAGATGATCGGCTCTGCAGTGTGAATCTGAAGCCGTGCGATGGTGTTGTTTGTTTTGTTATTGATGAAGAAAAGGGATGGTGGTTGTCGTTGGCACAAGATAAACTCTGCAGTCTTAAGCCGTGCGATGGGGCGATGCCTGGATAGGCTTTTGGGCCCCATCAGGGCACTGAGGTAAGTTGGCAGCAGCAAAGTAGAGTGTGTTGCCCCATCGGGCACTCAGGCACACGGCAGCCGGAAAGCAGGCTCTTTTGGCCGCATCGGGCACTGAGGTAGTTGGCAGCCGGAAAGCAGGCTTTTGGGCCCCATCGGGGCACTGAGGCAAAACGCAGCAGAACAGACTCTGGTCTTCTTCAGCAACATCAGATTTGCCTGCAAAGGAAAGGTTTTTGCCCCCAGGAGGTAACTGAGGTTGCTTGCAACTTTCAACAGCACCAGCAGCACCATCAGATGAACAGGGGCGGTGCTACTAACAGCGGTTAATCCACAGGGCTGCGGGTTTGTCAGAAACAGATCAGCTCTGCAATCTGAAGCTGGGCAATGGGGCGATGGGACGACAAAGATGCTCATTTAGAACTAGAAAGCTGGGGATTGCTTGCAACTCGGCTGATGAGACCACCCGGATATGATAAAGATAGCCCTCAGAGGTTTTGGGGGGGGGGGCTTAGACAGGCCGGCCCCCTTGGCACGGGGTGAAAACCAGACGAGCTCTGCCATCTGAAGCCGGGCGATTGGGCGATGGGGCCACGCCCGGACAGGCTTTGGGTGGGGCAGAGCAGACAGACCTTTTGGAATGTAGCCCAAGTGGAAGGAGCTGCAGGATTAGGAAATTGTTCAAATGGCCAGCAACGTCGTTGACTTTTTGCCCCATCAGGCACTGAGGAAGTTTGCAGCCGGGAAAGCAGGCTTTTTGGCCCCATCGGGGCACTGAGGCAAAAGGCAGCCACAGGAGACTCTGGTCTTCATCTTCTGCAACATCACATTTGCCTGCAAAGTTGCCCCAGGAGGCAACTGAGGTTGTCAAAGCAGCAGCAACAGCAGGAGAATAGGGTCCGACTGCAAGGTGCTACTAACGGCGGTTAATCAGGGTGGCTGCTGGGCTTCTCGAGTGGAAGATCAGCAGTTTGAATCCATGCAATGGGGTGACCTGAGCTCTTGTCCCTTGTTCCTGCTTCTGCCTACCTACTGAGTTAAACTGCTGCTGAGCCACTAGGCTTGTTGATCGGAAGGTCTGCCAACCTACTCAGGCAGTAGCCCGAGTGGACTTTGGAGCACCGTGTTGGCATGGGACGGCCGGACAGGCATTGGGTGGGGCAGAGTCCAGCCCTCTTGGCACGGGGATGCCCGGACAGGCTTGGGGGGGGGGCAGAGGAAAAAGAAGAGGCAGAGGCAAAAGGGAGGAAGCCAAAGGAAAGAAGACTCTTGTCTTCTTCAGTGCAAAGGTAGTTCAGTTTGCCCCCAGGAGGCAACTGAGGTTGCACAACTGCAGCAACAACAGCAGATGAATAGGGTCCAAGGTGCTACTAACGTAACAGCGGTTAATCCACAGGGCCACTGGTGAGCTGAGCTCCCGTAGTTTGTTCCAAGTTCTGCCTACCTACTGAGGCTGTAGAATAGCTAGGAAACTGCAATGAACAGTCTGCCAGTTTTGGGTGGGCCTGAGACAGGCCCTCTTTGGCACAGGGGATGCCCGGACAGGCTTGGGGGGGGGGGGGCTTGAGACAGGCCTGGTTGGTGCTTGGATGCCCAGACAGGCTTGAAAGCATACCCTTGCTTTGGGAACATCACATTTGCCTGCATAGTTAAGTTTGCCCTCAGGAGGCAACTGAGGTTGCACAACAGCAACAAGAGATGAATAGGGTGGTGCTACTAACATAATGGTGGTTAATCCATGGGGCTGCTGGGCTTCTCGAGCGGAAGATCAAATCCATGCAACGGGGTGAGCTGAGCTCCCATAGTTTGTTCCAGGTTCTACCTACCTGAGGCAGTAGGAAGCTGGAATGAACAGCCAGGAATTAGGAATGAAGCCCGAGTGGACTTTGGAGCACTAATGTAGCCCTTTGAATAAGCAGGCAGGCAGGCCGGAAAGAACTTGGCCTGATGAGGCAACTTCAGCCAGCAGACAAGATTTGGAAGGCCCTTGGCCTGATTCTTGGCACAGAATCAGCAGCAGGCAAGCCCAAGGCAGCTGTAGAGGGATTCAGGATTTGGGGCCAACATGGCCCAAGGAGGCTGGAATTGATGCCCGGTGAGGTGGGGGGGGGATGCCCACACAGGTTGCACATAGCAGCAACATAGACTGTGGCACTGCGGGTTAAACCGCTGAGCCACTGGGCTTGTCCATCAGAAGATAAGCACTGCAGTTTGAATCTGTGCGACAGGGTGAGCTATGTCCCGTTGCTTTTCACCCAGCTTCTGCCAGCCTTCTGGGGCAGTAGAGAAGGCTTAGGAGGCCAGAATGAACAGGCATGAATAATTGGAATGAAGCCCAAGGAGGCTGGAATCATGAAATACGTATAAATATGCATTCCCGAGATTTTTCAGAATGAATCAGCGGATACTGATCCTGGAGATAGGGAGGGACATGTCACACACAGCACATCTCCCAAGGAGGGAGCACATTGGTCAGGTTTGGGTGGGGCTGAACCTGGCCCTCTTGGCACGGGGACGCCCAAGGAGGGTAGGACGCTGAAGTCAGCAAGCAGCATTTGAGAATCAAGCCTGAGGAAGTTGGAATGAGCACACAGGCCTTTTGGAAGTGGAAGGAGCTGCAGGACTCGAAAAGTTGTCATGTAGCCAGCAACGTAGACTTTTGGAGTGGACCCACCAGGCACTGAGGAAGTTGGCAGCAAGGTAGACAGTGGCACTGCGGGTTAAACTGCAGTGCTGCTGAGCCACTGGGCTTGTTATAGGTGCTGTTGTTATTGTTGTTGTCCATCTTGGTACGGGGGATGCCTGGACAGGCTTGGGGGGGGGCAGAGCCCGGCTCTCGGGGAATCAGTAGCACCAACAGGAGAAAAGGGTCCAAGGTGCTACTAATGGCGGTTAATCCGTGGGGCCGCAGGGCTGTCGGAAACAGATGCTCTGCAATCTGAAGCCGTGCAATGGGGCGATGGGGCGACGCCGGGACAGGCTTTGGGTGGGTCTGAGACAGGCCTAGGAAACTCACCTGTCACTCACCACCAACGTCTAAGTAGACTTGCTGACAACCTTCAAACAAACAAAGATGCTTGTTTAGAACTAGAAAGCTGGGGGGGATTGCAGCTTGGCTGCTGAGACCACCTGGATATGATAAAGATAGCCCTCGGAGGTTTTGGGGGGCTGAGACAGGCTGGCCCTCTTGACACGTTCAGGATGCCAGGACCGGCTTTGGCTGTGCCAACTGCCAAGAGGCCTGGCTGGCCCTCTTGCCACATTTGGGGATGGGGACAGACTTTGCGTGTGCCAAGAGAGGGTTGGCTGGTGCTCTAGTCACATCCGGGGGTGCCGGGACAGGCTCTGGGTGCACCAAGAGGGTTGTCTGGCCCTCTTGTCACATTTGGGGGTGCCGGGACAGGCTCTAGGTGTGCGAAGAGAGGGTTTAGGCTTGGATGCCAAGAGGGCTGGCCTGGGTCTGCCCCAACCAAAGGCTGTCTGCGCGTCACCCCATCACCATATTGCCTGGCTTCAGATTGCAGAGCTACTCTGGTTTAACCCATGCCAGGCAGGAGTTCTCTCCTCCCAGTCAGGGAGGCAGAAGGTGGAACAAACAGCCCACCAGGACTACGTAACCCAGCAGGCAGGCAGGGAGGCAGAAGTGGAACAAACAGCCCACTGGGACTATGTAACCCAGCAGGCAGGCAGGGAGGCAGAAGGTGGAACAAACAGCCCACCGGGACTACGTAACCCAGCAGGCAGGCAGGAGTTCAACAGTTCTCGGCCTGCTGATCTGACTTGATCCAGCAGGCAGGCAGGCAGGAGTTCAACAGTTCTCAGTCTGCTGGTCTGACTTGATCCAGCAGGCAGGCAGGCAGGCAGGAGTTCAACAGTTGCCTGCTGGTCTGACTTGATCCAGCAGGCAGGCAGGCAGGCAGGCAGGAGTTCAACAGTTCTCGGCCTGCTGGTCTGACTTAATTCAGCAGGCAGACAGGCAGGCAGGCAGGAGTTCAACAGTTCTCAGTCTGCTGGTCTGACTTGATCCAGCAGGCCGGCAGGCAGGCAGGTACGAGCAGGTACGAACTTGGCCCGAGGAGGTGACTGGAATCGGCAGCTGGAGTTCTGACTGAGGGGCAGGTTTACAGGCCAGCAGACAAGTAGGCAGGTCTTTTTTTTTTCAGGATGACTGGAGGGTGGGCAGGTGGGTAGGCAGGCAAGCAGGCAGGCAGGCGGTGTGTTAAGGGAGAGACTGTCATTGGAACCCTACCTCTTTGGATTCAGTGAGGGGAAGCCCAACAAGGGAAGGTTCACCTTGATGAACGACAGTCTCTCCACAGTAATGGGATCCAAACGTGAGCGGCGTGGTCGGAGTATGTCTCCAAATGGGAAAACACGCGTTTGCTCTGGACGCTGGTGGGGGGGATGGAAAGGAGGTCCGTGGCCACATTGGACAACTCCGGCCATATGACTAGTTTCCTAGCCCAGTAATGGAGGGGATCTGACTGGTGGGGCTGAGGGGGCTCAGCCAGATATTCCTGCACCATTATCTCTGCCAAATCCTCCTCAGCCGGCTGTCTTTCCTCTGAGGCAAGTGCCAAGGTCACCACAGAGCTCCAGTAATGTTGGTGGTGAATGGAGCCTTCACCAGGTGAAGTCCTTCCCTGTGGTTTGGGCAAACCACCCTGCCCCTCATGGCCTGACGTTCCCATCACCCCACACAAGCGTTGTGCCCCCAACGCCCTGTGGACCTCAGTGGAGAGTTCCGTTCTCCACTCCTCGAGGTCTGAGGTGCGTGCTGCCAAGCCCCCCTTGATTCGAGGATCACACAGGCAAGCCATGCGGTAAGCTCTGTCACTGTAGACAGGATGGAGTCGCTTCTGCACGCCTGCCTGCAACCTCTTCACCAAAGCCCTGGTCCATGGAAGGAGGGAGGATCTTGGTGCCACAGCAGTCTCCAGGGACCGATCGAGGGCATGAATCAGGGGGACGACCTGTCCCAGGCTTGCCGTATAACCACACAAGATGTCCGTGGTTTCCAGGAAGGGCTTGAGCACCTCCACCATCTGGGAGAGGGCCAGCCAATCTGTGGCACTAATGCCCACCTCTCTCCCCCCGAGCAGAATGGGCATGGAGGACATGATGTCCTCCAAAACGGCCTTCTGCTCCACCAGGCGGGACACCATGGTGTAGGTGGAGTTCCACCTGGTGGGCAGGTCTGTCAAGAGAATGTGTGTCTCCTGACCCAACTCCTCCTGCCTCTCACACAGCCAGCGGGCAGCTTTCAGGCTGCGGGAGAAGTGGTCCACCAGTTGGCGGCATTGCTCCAGGAGTGCCTGCATCTTCCGGGTGCCTGCGTCCCACTCGGGCTTGACGTGGCTGCCCAGGCCTCAAAGCCTGCTGTGTTCAATGCCGCCAACATGTTCCACCCAGCATCTGTGACCATGTGGCCACAGGTCACCTCCCCCTCCGGTGCCCACTCCTGCAGCGCGGACAGGAACTCATCGGCGATGTTCCTCCCCATCTCCTGAGCTTCCATGTGCCGCGCCTGCAGCAGAACAGACCTGTAGCCTGGGGGCAGGGTAAGGGCCTCCCCCTGCGGCCCTGTCGCCGATGCCCTGCTACTACTCAAGTCCTCTGGCTGCCACCAGTGGGCTGTGAGCGAGAGGTAGCCGTGCTGACCTCCGCTCCACAGATACGCTGTGAAGTGCACCTTGTGCCCCTGTAGCCGTGAAAAATGGTCACAGACCACCTCCCTCACAGAGTCATAGAGTGAGGGCAGCAGTCTAGAACTGAGAGTTCTCCGTGAGGGGAGGTTGTACCAGGGGGCAAAAAAATGCAGCAACTGGCGGAAGGCTTGGGATTCCACAATGGACAGTGGAAGTCTGAGCAGGGCGATCGTCTCGGCGACAAGTGGCCACCTGCTGGGCCTTGCCCTTCGACCACTGGCTGAGGGTCATGGCAGACCCAATGGGTGCCACTTCGTGGAGCGTGGCCTGCCTCATGCTCCTGGCCCCAGAAACCCCTGTGGTCACCCTTTTGAAAGGAGGCGCCTCCTCCTGCCTCCCTTCTGCCTCCCCTGGAGCTGCTCTTTTCCCTCTCCCAGACGGCGCGGACGAAGTGCCTTCCCTGGACAGGAGACTTGGGTGGTGCCTCTCCAGATGTTGGCGGAGAGCAGTGGAGGACAGATGCCTGGGGTCTGATCCCCTCCGGACCACCCAAGGCAGGTATTGCAGCGTGCCAGTCATGGGTCACTGCTGAGCGCTGTGAAATGATCCCACATGGCCCCTCTGGCATGTTTGCCCAAACGAGGACCCACTGCCTGCCCCTGACTGCTGGCCTGGGAAGAACTCTGTGTCCCAGGGGTGCTGCTGGTCTGGGAGTAGGGAACAGATGACTCTGGGGACAGGGGGTGGGGGCTGTGAAGCCTGCCCTGCCATTACTGGTTCCAAATCGGACTGGGGATCTTCGGAAACCAGTAACTCTTCAGATTCCTCTAGGAAGAGGAGTGGCAGTTCTTTTGGCACCTCTGGAAGCTTTGGTTCCGTGCCTGCCTGCAAGGCCACCGGAGGAGGGACAGTAACACTGGTTATCGTAGATGTGGTTGTGCACATGGCGGTCGTGATGACGGTGCTGCTACGTAGCCTGCGTAGCTTCACAGCCTTCTTCCCCTTGGATTGCCCCTGAAGAAATCCCTTCATTTTCTACTGCCTGCCTAACAAACCAACTAAACAAATAAAGCAATGGAGATTGAGGAAGGAAACTAATAGAGGGTCAAGAGAGTGTGTATAAATTTTATTTTTAGAATGATGGTGGTGTAATTCTTTTACTAAAATGTGACCTGCCTGCCTAAACAAAGCCCCCCCTCAGTATAATGTAATTAGGAAAATTTCCCCCCTCCGACCCACTGTGGCAGAAAAGCCAAAAAAGTCCAAAAAGAAAAGCCCTGCCAGCTAAGTCTCAGTCAGTCAGTCAGACAGACAGAGACAGACACACACACACAAGTTTTGGAAGAAAAAGAAACGATGGATCCAGCCACCCACCAAATTCCCTGAGAGACACAAGCCTCTCTAAAATGAACTTTTGAAAACTGAATATAAAGGAAAAGAGATTCCACAGTCACACAACGACAGTTCCCCCCCCCCACCGGACGATATACACACACACACAAGCTTCCAGGGGGGAAAAAAGGTTTGATTGATTTGAATTTGAAATGAAATTAAGCCCTTCCGAAGAAGTAGCCTAAGCTACCTGAAATCCCTCCCCAAATTCCCAGTAAAGTTGATGATGATTGATGAATGATGATGAAAAAGAAAAATATAAGTCTTTGCTTTGCTGCCGCAAAAGCGAAACCGCAAGAGCACCAGCAAGCCAGCGAGCAGCAACTGTTCTCACTCCATAGAGCACGAACAGAAGTGGGGAACAGCCAGATGGGAAAAGTTTATATGAAGCATCTGTAAAAGTAGATACACCTTTCAGCAGCGCTATTGGCTGCCGGACATGCCAAACCAGGATCTCTGTCCTGATTGGCCACAGCTTCGAATTGGCGCCAGCAAGCTCAGAGAGGCCCCCAAAAGGGGTAACGAATATAGACAAATATGAACAGATCAACGAATAAAACCGAGGAAATATTTGTCAAGCCATATTCGTCCTGATTTAAAATTTTACAAATACGGATCGACGAATATATGACGAATTGGCTATATTCGTCAGAAAAACTAATCCGTTTTTATATTCGTCCCCAACCCTAATTAAGAGCAAAGTGCTGCTCCCCATATCCCACAGCAGCGGCAGCATCCCTCTTGCTGCGAGGGGAGGTACTGCAGATCTGGAGGAAATCCAAGTAACTTTTTCAATCTCTGAAATTTCACTCTCCTTCAATGTTCATTTGGCACAGAAAGACATATGCTCCCTTTCAAAAGCTAGGCACTAGAATCTTCCCCGTGGATTAGGCTCACAATCATACTGGAGGCACTGACCTGACAAGTCCTGTCTTTTTATAATGATTAAGCATCCTTTAAAGAAGATAACTTGGTGCTTTCACAGACTTACAGAGCTGGAAGGTCACTGAAGGATCATCTTGCCCAATTCTATGTAGTAGCAGAATTCTTCAGTAAATTATAACCTTGTCTCCCTTTCAGAAATCTCTGGAGAAAGTTGTTTTTGCATGTTTCCTGAGCTATGAATTTCATTCTGCAAATGCTCTTACCTGAGCTACTTGGGGCTAATTGATGGGGTGCCGGGGCATGCCTCAGTTATGTGCCTGGTCGTGGGCCTAATTGCCAAACTGAGGCATACTCTAATTGTCCACTTGTTGCAATTAGCTGTGGCAAGTTATGTGAAACTTTGAGGTACACCAACAGAATTCTGACTAGTTTCTGTGCTGTCTGGCAAAGTATAGGGCCATCCTTCTCGACTTTGACTTTAATTTTAAGAAATGTTTCTACTTCTTATGGGCACTTGTTGAAGGTTTGCTGGAAAAGCTGTGCTCACTGCTGAAGAAAAGGAAGGGCATGGCTCTGGGTTACAGTCCTTTTGAGCAAGATCTGAGAGGAATACAAGAGAAAGCTGACATTAACTTACCAGTGGTTATGAGATGAAACAAACAGAATATTCTAGCCCAAGCAAACTTTCGCCAGCTACTCCTGCCTGCCTCCTTATCAGAGGTGGAGGGTTACGGTCACACTGTTTCGTTCCCCTACTTCTGAACTCCCAGCCTCATATTCTGTTTGTTTGTGACTGAGAGATGGAGAAAGTAAATGAGAGGATGAAAGTTAGTAAATAAAATCAACTACCTAAGTTTGAAAGCAGACACAGAGGGAAACAGAAGCAGGTAGGAACATACAGTATATCACAGAAGTGAGTACACCCCCTCACATTTCATAAATATTTTACTATATCTTTTCATGTGACAACACTGAAGAAATGACACTTGGCTACAATGTAAAGCAGTGAGTATACAGCTTGTAGAACAGTGTAAATGTGCTGTTCCCTCAAAATAACGCAACACACAGCCATTAATGTCTAAACCGCTGGCAACAAAAGTGAGTACACCCCTAAGTGACAATGTCCAAATTGGGCACAAAGTGTCAATATTTTGTGTGGCCACCATTATTTTCCAGCACTGCCTTAACCCTCTTGGGCATAGAGTTCACCAGAGCTTCACAGGTTGCCACTGGAGTCCTCTTCCACTCCTCCATGACGACATCACAGAGCTGGTGGATGTTAGAGACCTTGCGCACCTCCACCTTCTGTTTCAGATGCTCAATAGGGTTTAGGTCTGGAGACATGCTTGGCCAGTCCATCACCTTTACCCTCAGGTTCTTTAACAAGGCAGTGGTCATTTTGGAGGTGTGTTTGGGGTCGTTATCATGCTGGAATACTGCCCTGCAGCCCAGTCTCCGAAGGGAGGGGATCATGCTCTGCTTCATTATGTCACAGTACATCTTGGCATTCATGGTTCCCTAATGAACTGTAGCTCCCCAGTGCCGACACCACTCATGCAGCCCCAGACCATGACACTCCCACCACCATGCTTGACTGTAGACACAACACACTTGTCTTTGTACTCCTCACCTGGTTGCCACCACACACGCTTGACACCATCTGAAGCAAATAAGTTTATCTCACTGGACCACAGGACATGGTTCCAGAAATCCATGTCCTCAGTCTGCTTGTCTGCAGCAAACCGTATGCGGGCTTTCTTGTGCATCATCTTTAGAAGAGGTTTCCTTCCGGGACGACAGGCCTGGAGACCAATTTGATGCAGTGTGCGGCGTATGGTCTGAGCATTGACAGGCTGACCCCCCCACCCCTTCAACCTCTGCAGCAATGCTGGCAGTACTCATACGTCTATTTCCCAAAGCCAACCTCTGGATATGACGCTGAGCACGGGCACTCAACCTCTTGGCAAGGCCTGTTCTGAGTGGAACCTGTCCTGTTAAACCACTGTATGGTCTTGGCCACTGTGCTGCAGCCCAGTTTCAGGGTTTTGGCAATCTTTTTATAGCCTAGGCCATCTTTATGTAGAGCAATAATTCGTTTTTTCAGATCCTCAGATAGTTCATTACCATGAGGTGCCATGTGGAACTTCCAGTGACCAGTCTGTGACAGTGAGAGTGATAACACCTGCTCCCCCTTCACATCTGAGACTTGTGACACTAATGGGTCTCATGACACCAGGGAGGGAAAACAGCTACTTAGGCCCAATTTGGACATTGTCACTTAGGGGTGTACTCACTTTTGTTGCCAGCGGTTTAGACATTAATGGCTGTGTGTTGCATTATTTTGAGGGGACAGCACATTTACACTGTTCTACAAGCTGTATACTCACTGCTTTACATTGTAGCTAAGTGTCATTTCTTCAGTGTTGTCACATGAAAAGATATACTAAAATATTTATGAAATGTGAGGGGGTGTACGCACTTCTGTGATATACTGTAGCTAATTTGAGGTGAGGAGCATATTTTTTGGCTCCTCAGCTGAGCTGGGTGAATGAATGTGAAGGAAGCAGTGTCTGAGGATGCAATGCAGTATCTGAGTTAACACCTGCCTTCCTGTATATGTCTCTATACCCATGTGTGGGTAAAACCTAATCATGTCTCTAGGTCCATCTGTCAAACCTGTCCCCACGCACCATTGCCATGCCTTCTGCCCCACAGTGGGCACCAGCTGCCATTGTCCAAGCATTATGCCCAAATAATACATAAATGCATGTAGGTGAGATGGGGTCAAGCATGCTGCGCTTGCCTTCAACATGGTAAGACATCAAAAGGAGCCTTCTACTCGCATTTGTTTCCCTCCGCTTTGCATGTGGTGGGAAGGAGCCTACTCCGATTCAAGCGACATGCACAGAAGCCACCTTCAGACTTTCTCTCTCAAGCCAGCAGTACTTGAGAGGGCAGTCTGTGAGAGGGCACTGGAGGGGGGGGGTCTAGCATAAGTAGTCTGTAGCCACTACAAACACTGAGATACCCTGTTTGGGGAAAAAGCCAGAAGAGGGCTATGAAAAGAAGATGTACTAAACACTGTACTATTCTTAATTTGTTTTGTGTCTATCTCGGCTGCAACTGTTTATTAAATGTTTATGTTTTCTATTCCAGTTAGACTCAAGGATCATAGAAGTGACTGAAAGTAAGGTGAGTTGGTACTTAAATTCAAGTGAGATTAGAAGTCTTCTTTTGTTTATACCAATTGCTCCTGTTGAGCTAAGAACTTGAGACTTGGCATCAAATGATCTGCTTGATGAATTCTGCAATTGTGCCATGTAGCAAACTGATCCAACAAAAACTACCACAGGCAGAGCAGATTTTTAAAAATGCTCAAAATGGGCACCTTTATTATTTTTACTTAGGATGACCATATGTCAGAAGCAACCTGGCAGCACATATCGGCACTGTTGTTTTTTTACTCCAGTTTCTGGAGCAGCATATCCTGTGCTTCTGTTACATGTTAGTGGAAACTATGGGGTATTTCTTATTTTGGCTTACCAAGGAAGAATGCCTTTCACGCTGAAGTTCAGAACAGAAGTTCAAAAGGCAATAAGGTGTTCCTGCCTCAAAAATCCAAAGTCAAAAACCACTGGTAAAGTTTTGTCATGTGTGATCAGTTTCATTTTGAAGCTTGAGTAGCAACCACATTTCCTAGCAGTCTAGCAATGATGGTACCTTTGACTTGGGAGGCTTGCTTTCCTATAGGGAAGGGCCAAAATTTCTAAAAAAAGAACTGTAATTCTAGAACTGGGCACATTTAGCCTTGAGAAAAGAAGACTGAGGGGAAATATGGTGGCACTCTTTAAATACTTGAAAAGTAATCATAGAGAGGAAGGGCAAGATCTGTTCTTGATCATTCCAAAATGCAGGACATGTAAAAATGGGCTCAGACTATAGGATGCCAGATTTAGGCTGAATATCAGGAAAAACTTATTAACTGTTAGAGCAGTACGACAATGGAACCAAGTACCTCAGGAGGTGGTGAGTGCTCCAACCCTGGAAGCATTCAAGAGAAAATTGGACAGCCATCTGTCAGACATAATTTGATTTAGATTCCTGCATTGAGCAGGGGGATGGATTCAATGGCCTTACAGGCCCTTTCCAACTCAATTACTCTATGATTTTCATTTCACTAAGCAAGAAAATTAGAAGATAAGGAGAATGTGTTATCAGACAAACCTTGTGCTTAATAAGAGTGTTTCGAAACATCATAATTGGTGCTTACTTTCAATTTAGCCTCTATCCACCCACTCTTTCTCTTGGCCTTTCTTGTCCAAATCCAGATAGGAAGGATTTAGTGCCTGGGGACAGCAAAGATGCCCCACCTTGTCTGCTCCCACCTTTTCTTAGAATCCATCTGAGTTCTGTTGTATTGCTAAAGGAATCCTTCTGTGAGTTGACCCATGAATGTTGGTTGCTTGCATCAGAAGCTGCCTGAATGGGTTAACTAATGGCAGCTTCCACTTTCCTGGCTTGTGAAGGGAGAGCCAAAATGAGATAGCTGTAGCTCTGTTTCTAAAACTGGCAGCATTTTATTTACTGGATTAGAGTAAAGACGGATGAGGCCTTTCTTGATGTACGTTCAACCCTCTTGATAGTCAGTATATATTTTCTCTTTCATTCTGTTAAGGGGAAAGAACAGAAAAGTCCTCCAAAACATCCAGATGCTACAGCCAGGCTCTCTTGTTTAAACAAAGTTCCAAAATGAAGAGGGCAGCTTTTAACAATCAGCCTCCCAGAGCTGTTATGTTGAAGCATATTGCTTGGTGTCAAAATCTGCCCAAGATAATTTGGATTTGGTTTTGTTTGAGATTTTAAATCAGAAGCCAAATTAAACCAATAAAGATATCAGCCACCCTGGTTTTTGAATTTTGCTCAGAGACATGGGCTGTTTTCCTTTCTTATTCTTTATTTGTTCTGTAGCTAAAAGAAAACAGCACCCAAAATGCACAGTGATGGCAATTTAGAGCACCAGTTCTCAGCCTTACATATTTTACATCACACCCATCATTCTACCAAAGAACATGGCTCACACCATGATAGAAATAAAAAGCCCACCTTTTCTGAGAATGGCATTTCTATAGTTACAGGCATTCAGTTACTGTACATTATTATATTTTTCATGCCAGGGAGTCTGAAGGTCATTTTTTAAATGCAGTAGTATTGTTGGGAGAAAAAACAAAACAATCTAATTATGCTGATAGTTGAAGATTGTATACATTTTAGACTGCTGAGTATAAAATGTGGCTTCAGGGAGAATGATGGCAAACACTAGTTATGAAAATCATGCCTCAAACCTTCTGTGCCCCACTGGTGGTACCACCAGTACCACCAGTGGGGTGGTACCAGTGGGGTGGTACCCAACAACTTATTTTCTAGCACAGGAGTGGCAGCCTGTGGCCACAGCCTACATTTGCCCTAACCCTTATTTTCTAAGCTCTGACAATAGCCCTCAGTGCTCTTGCCACTGTATTTGCCACAGGGGTGGCAAAACTGATGCTTTTAAAAATTACATTATCTTACTAATAATATTCATTTGTCTTTTAAAATGCAATAGAGTTTTCTGGGCAGTGTACAGTCTTTTTATATGTAAATGTGGCATGGGGTGTGACAGTGGCCACACACCTTGATTTAAGAAGAATTACACTCTCTGAAGTTTCCTGGAGGTGTGAGTCTCTTTAAAAACAAGATATACCCTTCAGCTTGCTGACATATAAAAAGGTGGAGATTGGCAGTTGCCATAAAAGTAGTACATGGAAAATTGCTTTTAACCAGAAATGCCAAATGTTGTAGCAAAGATATCTAGACTTACTAAGGAGCTTCAAATCCTGTCTTAGATCATCATCTTAGAACTGCAGAGCTGGAAGGGACCTTATGGATCATCGAGTCCAGCCCCTGTCAAGGAGGCACAGTGGAGAATTGAACTCTCAACCTCTGGCTCTGCAGCCAGAGACCTAATAGTCTATGGCCCATAGATAAGAAACAAGAAACTAGGGCTACTAGTTTGCTACTGGACAGATCACACTTCACCTACTTTCTGTTGCTGATGTTTTTTCACTAAGAGTGAGGAGGGAATTCTGTTCAAAATGTGAAAAAGGTAAAAGCACAGTTTTGGTGTTGTGCACAGTGTTTAAATTTGAACCACTGCACTCTGCTTCATTCCTATTTCATATCACAGAGGGAACTTAAATTGATTTTCTTTCCTTTCACTCATAGCCTTGCAAATACATTTACTTCCAGTCCCTTGCCGCACGAACAAATAATTAAATGCTGCATAAATTTTTCTTTTATTTTTAGCGACTCTGTTCTGTTCAGGTTGAAAGAAAAATCAAGAATATAATTGGACCAATAGGAATGGAATGATAAAGCTGTAAGATAAATTCTGTCCCACGACAAGAGCTGGTACATTCTAACTATCTTATGAACTGAATTATGGAAGTTATTATGATTAACTGTTATCAACAGATACCACCCTAAAGTAAGAAATACACTGCATGCTGAATACTGGGCCACTGGAGAAAAGGGAGAGAAGGATGCTCCTCACCATTTACTTGGATATGACCCCAGAAGCTGATCAAAATCACTACAGCTGTTGTGGCCGGAAGTAATTTTGCTATGTCCTGTGGACTCATACGCTGTCATGTAATCCTCCGTTAGAAAACCTAATCAAATATCCAGTGCAAATGGATGGCTTAATAAAGGAAGGAACAGTCCTGGAAGTGCCTCAGAGTTGGCTTGTCAGCACTAATTTGCACATGATAAAACAGTAACCATGGAGCCCATTGAAGCTCTCTCTCTGACTCTTGCCATGCTGTAGGAAAACATTCAGGAAAACATGCAATAGGGATTAAAAATACCACAGGGTTCAATGTACTGTTAGAAACAGAAAAGCCTTATTTCAGCACACAAACATAGACAAAACTCCCAATACCATTCATAGAGGCTGTGAAATAATATTAGAAGCATGAAATCTCATGTCTGGCAGAAGATTATCTTCTCATGCTGGAATCGTCTCTGAAACCTGTCCAGAAATCTCTCCCTATCATTAATAATTGCATGTTACATGTGAAGGTGGGACTATACAGCAAGAAAAATGCACATGGATCTGCTGTGAAGTTGCAACAGGGACGCATAGTTTTCCTATGTTTGGGAAAGTTTGTTTGAGTGAGTTTGCTTTAGCCAACCACGCAAGAGTGAAGAGGGAGAGAGGACGAAATTGGCAATACACCTTGTTTACAGCTTGTTAAAGTCAATCTGGTCTGGCAGGGAGAGAGGCAGGGTTATATCAGAGCACTTTAACAAGCTGGAAGAACTACCTTAAGAAGCTGCTGAAGCTCCAACGAGCAGTTTCCTCCTTGCTTTCCTTCCTTTGGTCTCCAGCTGTCCCAGCACACCAGGACTTGTTCTGATTCATTAAAAATGGTTTGGAGACAAGGGGTGCCCAATTGAGGGGAACTGACCCCCCCCCCCGCAAGTGCCCCTTTGCGTCATCTCTCCCCACCTTGAACTAGGAAGCTGAAAGACCCAGCTTCTCGTTGCCCAATCAGCATCGACTCAAGGGATCACACTGCCTGAACTGATGTGAATCCCTTCAATTAAGAAAAAAGTATTAATCCCAGTGGTGGAGGAAGAAACTACAGATTGATGTGTGGGGCTATGGGCAGATTTGCATTGACTTGTATGTCATGTAGTGGATGGAAAATAATATGAATCAGACCATCCTAATCCTGGAGCATTTCCTTTATTATTTGTTAACGTAGTCACACCCTTAGTTAGAAATGCTTTATGATTCCATAGCTCAATGGTTTAGTTATCTGGCTGTGGAGCCAGAGGTTGGGAGTTCAATTACCCACTATGCATCCTGCAAGTAGAACCAGACTGTGTGGCCTTGGGTAAGTGGCACAGTCCCAGAGCACCCCCAGAAGAAGGGAATAGTAAACCACTTCTGAATATTCTCTGTGGCAGAAAGCCCACGTCACTCCTGTCCATCATATGGAGCTCAAGTGCAGGAGCCTATGATAGGACAGGAGGGGCGGGATCAGGAGGACAGTTAGACAGTTAGAGACAGTTAGAGAGAAGGATTTGATGAGTTAAAAGAGAGAGTGGAAAGTTGGGTTGTTAGAGAGAATAAGAAAGAGTTAAAAGTAATAAGTAGTAGATAGATAGCCAAAGAATATTGTTGAAGTGGTTATTGTGAATAAATACATGCAAGCCAACGTATAATCCAATCCAAGTTTAATGATTGATCCTAAACAGCAATAAAAGAACATCTGTGATTTGCTTATGTGATTTACAAATCTGAAAGATAAATAAACCAATTATATTTGGCAGCACGTGTCTGAGATACATATTTGATACAGTGTGGATGATAGATCCACTGGTGGCAGGGGTAAAAGAGGAAACACATCCCGAGGGTGGACCTGTGTTTGGGGAAGACTAACAAGGGACACTGGGTGGACGCGACATTCTCTACCTGGAAAACCCTGGAAAAGATTGCCATAAGTCAATTGAGTTTATGGCATGCAAAGAAAGAAGGGCTTTTTTGTTGTTATTGTGTGCCATCAAGTCATAGCTGACATACAGCAACCCTAATAGGGGTTTCAAGGTATGTGAGATATTTAAGGAGAAGGTTTACCAGTGTTACCTATCGCTACCATAAAATCATCTGCTAGTGCATTGTAGTCGTCTGAGTCCACTTTAGTTTGTTCATACCAAGTATTGCAATGTTTACATGGACAAAAGCTGATCCCACAGCTATAAATACTCAACTATCCAACAAACTGCAACAGAGCACAGACAGAGTTCTGACTCCTGTCCTCTGAAGATGCCAGCCACAGAGACTGGCGAAACGTTAGGAAGAAAAACCTTAAGAACACGGCCAAACAGCCCGGAAAACCCACAACAACCATCAGATCCCGGCCGTGAAAGCCTTCGAGAATACATTTACGGAAGGTGGGGCTTGTCGCAGTGCTGCCAGCAGCTTCTGGAGAAGCTCCCGGGCAAAGCTGGAACCGCCCGGTCTGGGGGTCCTTCAAAAGGGCCAAAGGGGAGACTAGAAGTCTCCCTGAAGCAGTTGGTGAGCAACAGAGGGGAAGGAAGCTGGCCAGCAACCTGGTATTTCTTCCCTCTGAAGAGATCACCCGAGCACAGATCGGATGCGGGAGCCATATTGTGCAGTGAAGCTGTGAGTAACCCACCCCCTACGGGGGGGAGGAGAACAAACAGATACTGCGTTGAAAACTGACAACAATAAAGTAAATTGAAGCCTTTGATTTATGAACAGCCCCATAAAGCGGAAAGAGAAACTAGAGTGCAGAATATTTGGCCGAAAGAAGGGAAGAAAGTTAGGTTACCTACCTGTAACCATGGTTCTTCTAGTGGACCTCTGTGAATTCACACAAATGGGTTTATTCTGCGCCTGCGCAGGACGTTCGGAAGATTCTAGAGCTTAGGAAAAAGAAACAATTTCGTCCCCCCCCTAGGGAGCGAGCTCCGCCTCCTCAACCTTCCTTTCAGTTCCCTAAGTCCGCCATTACCAAAGTAGGTACCAAAGAGAAAAGGCAATGTGACGGACAGAGGGGAGGAAGGGAGGGATGTGTGAATTCACAGAGGTCCACTAGAAGAACCATGGTTACAGGTAGGTAACCTAACTTTCTTCGTAGTGGCCTCTGTGAATGCACACAAATGGGTGAATAGCAAGCTTACCAGAAGGAGGGCCGTCACGGGAGCAGAGATGACAGTATCGCCCTTCCAAACGCAGCATCATTTTTGGCTCCGACGTCGAGGCGGTAATGCTTCGCAAATGTCAGAGGGTTAGACCAGGTAGCCGCTCTACAGATGTTCTGTATCTGTATGTCTCGGTGAAGAGCGGTCGATGTAGAAACTGCTCGGGTAGAGTGAGCCCTTAGATCAGGGGTCAGGGAACTTTTTTACCTTTTACCCCCCAAAAATTTATATACGCCGACATTACCCCCTTGATTTGAAAGGAAGGAAATCATATATTATTTGAATTCAAAATATTCAAAATAGGCTGTGTACACATTGCACTCCAGCCATGGGGTGGTATAGGGAGTAGTAAGGTGTCCAACGTGCCTAACAAGTTGCATTAAATTTTTGCTAGCTCGCAGAGGATTTAATCATCATCAATGGCTGCCAGAGTGGTGCTAGCAATGACATGCTTGCTAGAGACAGCCAACGCAGAGTTGGGGGGGGGGGGGCTTTTCCTACCACTTTAATCATTCTGTGTGTGGTGTGCAAAAAGGAACAAACCAGGCTAAAGGTCATGTCACCCACCCTGGTGCCACAGCCCAATATCAAAGGACCAGTGCACTATTTTTTTTATCATCATCAATGGAAAACTCAGCAGTGGCCAGAGGATTGGAAAAGATTAGTCTACATCCCAATCCCAAAGAAGGGCAGTGCCAAAGAATGCTCCAACTACTGTACAATTGCACTCATTTCACACGCTAGCAAGGTTATGCTCAAAATCCTACAAGGTAGGCTTCCAGAATATAAATATTTACTCAACACAGAGACTGTAACATAGATCCCATGGATGTTTTATGTTTATGTTTGGTCAATTTGTTTTATAAAGAGCCCCCTTCCAACACATTCTTGTTTTGCCCGTACAAGTGCTGCCACATCTGTGCACATGTATTGTTTGATTCTGTCTTACCACCCTATAGTCAAGGCTTGCTGCTTCTTCCTCCATTTGCCCACATGATTGAAAAAGGCTGGAAAAGAGCAGCTACTGCTGCCTCTAATTCTCACTCACCATTGTTGTGGCAATGGACCAATGAATTGTGCCCTGCAGGACCAGGCACAGCCTGTGAGTAAAGGGAGACAGCAGCTTAGAAACCTTTCCCCACTCACATTCACTGGTGGCATAATTGCAAGGGAATGAGCTGAAGAAGCTGAGAAGCACTGACATAATTGCAAGCCCTTTTTGCTCCCCAAACAACTCTTTTTCTCTGCGACTGGAAGCTTCTACTTTTTTCAAGCTGGAATGATTTTACTTTCTTGGGCTCCATGATCACTGCAGATGGGGACAGCAGCCACGAAATTCAAAGACGCCTGCTTCTTGGGAGGAAAGCCATGACAAACCTAGACAGCATCTTAAAAAGCCACCCTTTTTCCCCGCCTTAATTCAAGCCTTCTGTTTTGCTTGCCTGTTGCTTTTTTCAGTTTTGAGTCAGTCTCTCTCTCTCACACACACACACTCATCCACCCTCCATCCATCCATTTTCTACAATCTACATACATTTAAACAAGCTTGATGAAGCCGTCGATCTCTCGCACCTTCGTTCCCCTCGTTAACTGAAGCCTTTCCCTCCTCCTCCATTCACAAGCCCCGGATTGATTGAATGCCTGGGGCTATTCTTCAGCTGTAACCAATCAAGCAGGCTTATCTCCGATCTCTGAAAGAACGGAGGATTTACAAGTGCCCTGCCGCAACCAAGGAAGTAACAGGAAGAGGTGGCCTACAATTTGAGGTTTGGCTGCAGGGATGGGGGGGTAGCGCTCTGCTCATTACCCCCAGGATTTTCACTTTTATCCCATTTGGGGTAAATTACCCCTGTTCCCCGACCACTGCCTTAGATGATCTGGTACCGGCTTGCCTACAATTTGGTATGCCAACTGGATCATTTGCACTATCCATCTCGATAAGGTCTGAGAGGAGGCATGAGCACCCTTATTGGGACCGTGAAAACATAAGAATAGTCTATGAGAGTGTCTGAAATGTCTGGTTCTATCGAGGTAGAAGGCGAGGGCTCTCCTTACGTCAAGCATATGAAGTTTTCGCTCCACCAGTGTGGACGGAGAAGGGAATAACGTTGGGAGTGTAATAGGCTGGTTTAGATGAAATTCCGATACCACCTTGAGTAGGAAGGAAACATCTAGGTACAAGGTAACTTTGTCCGGATGCATCTGTAAATATGGAGGGTCTGCTCTTAGAGCAGCCAATTCACTAGCTCTTCTCGCAGAAGTGATTGCGACGAGAAAGGCGGTTTTAAGAGAAAGTAGTTTCTCGTTACAGGTGGCCATGGGTTCGAATGGCGGTTTGGTAAGTGCGTCCAAAACCAGTTGCAGGGACCACTGTGGTACAATTCATTGTGATGGAGGCCTGATGTTTTGTAAGCCTTTGAGAAATTTTTTGACAGTGGGATGAGACAGGAGTTTAGCAGACCGGGAGTCGGTAGGTTGATGGGCCATTAAAGCCGAGACATATACTTTGATTGTCGAATGTGCGAGACCCAAGTTAAACAGATGCAAAATGAAGGTAAGTATCGTTTGCAGAGAGGTTGGAATTGGTTTGAGTCCCTTGGACTGAGTAAATTTGACGAAGGACTTCCATTTGTTCTGATAGAGTCGGGAAGTGGATGGTTTCCGAGCATGGTCTAGGATTGCTCGGAATTCGGGAAAATCCTCCACGCCGTCAGGCGGAGAGATTGGATGTCCAGATGGAGAATGGACCCGTCGTTCTGGGAGAGGAGAGTCGGTATCAAAGGTAGGTGAATTACTTCGTTCGTTATCTCCTTGAGGTGGGCGAACCATGGTTGTCGCGGCCACCACGAGGCGACAAGTATCGCATCTGTGCGGTACTGGATAATCCTGATGACCGTTTTGAGTATCATAGGTATCGGAGGGAACAGGTAAGTGAGCTCTCCGGACCAGGGAGTCATGAACGCGTCGCCGAGAGACATGTTGTCCATGCCGGCTCTCGAGCAGTACCTGAGGCACTTAGTATTGTGACGGGATGCGAAGAGGTCTATTGTCGGTCGTCCCCATCTGAGGCATAAGTTCTGGAAAACCGTGTCATTTAGGGACCACTCGTGTGTATGGGTGGGAAGCCTGCTGAGGCGATCCGCGAGAAAATTGTCTTCCAATGAGATGTGGATCGCTTGAGGGAAAATGTGGTGAGCAAGGCACCATTCCCAAAATTTTATGGTCAGACGAAGGAGGGATAGGGAACGAGTTCCTCCCTGTCTGTTTACATAATGCATAGCTGTAGTATTGTCCGTTACTAGTTGAACTGCTCTCCCCTCGATACGCGGGAGGAAGGCTTGAAAAGCTTTCATGATGGCCAACATTTCCAGTTGATTTATGTGGAGCATTTTTTCTCCTTTTGACCATAAGCCGTGTATTCGGAGCTCCTGGCAATGGGCCCCCCATCCAGAGGGGCTGGCATCCGTTGTTATCTGGATGGAGAGGCGAGGTGGCTCAAATGGTCTGCCCATTGATAGGTTGAGGACAGATGTCCACCAAGTGAGTTGGTCTGTCAAACGCGGTGGAACCCGTAATGTCTTCAGCGGGCTGTCCGTTGAAGGGTCGAATTGGGAGAGGAACCAGGATTGCAGTGTCCTCAGCTTCAGTCTGGCATGGAGGATGACTGAGGTCGTGGAAGACATGAGACCAAGAAGGTGCTGTACATCACGGGCAGTCACGAGCTTGTAAGGGTGGAACCGTTGTACCGCCTTTCGAATTTTTAGAATCCTTTGAGAAGGCAGGAACACTTTGGCCTGCACGGCATCGAGTTGTGCACCAATGTAATTGACAACTTGGGAAGGCTCCAAGTGGGATTTTTCCCAATTTATTTTTAGTCCGAGTCTGTTTAAGGTCTCGAGTGTGATTCGCGTGGCCATGGTGGCGTCGTGGTATGACTGGGCAACCAGGAGCCAATCGTCGATATATGGGAAGAGTTTTACTCCCCTGGTACGGAGGTACGCCACCACGGGAGCCATACATTTTGTAAATGTCCTGGGGGCTGTTGAAAGCCAGAAGAGGGGAGCCACAAATTGATAAGTTGCGTTGTGGAACCAGAATCTGAGGAATTTCTGGTGAGACGGATGGATTGAGACATGAAAATAAGCGTCCTTGAGGTCGATGGTGACAAACCAGTTCTCCTGGGATAGAAGAGGGAGAATGGAGTCAAGCGTTAACATACGAAATTTTCTATAATGTATATAGGCATTAAGGTCCCTAAGATCCATGATGGGTCGAATACCCCCATCTTTCTTAGGGACTCCGAAGTAACAGGAGAAAAATCCCTCGCTTAAGTCAGAAGGAGGAACTCTGACTATGGCACCCTTCCTGAGGAGGGATGATATCTCCTCCTGCAACAGAACCGAGAAGGGGGTAGACCTGATGGAATTTGGAGGAGGGATTTCTGAGAATTCAATGAGATATCCTTTTTGAATAATAGCCAGAACCCACTTATCGGATGTAATCCTCCGCCATTCTGGGAAGAATGGGGAGAGTCTTGTGGGG
The DNA here is from genome assembly GCA_037013535.1 of Intellagama lesueurii. Taxonomy (NCBI): domain Eukaryota; kingdom Metazoa; phylum Chordata; class Lepidosauria; order Squamata; family Agamidae; genus Intellagama; species Intellagama lesueurii. The sequence continues at coordinate 27,448,797 of JBAJHW010000001.1, forward strand.
CTATCGAAGGGGTTATGTAAATTGCTTACCCCTGCGCTGTGATTTGCGAAAGGGTTGTCTAGAGCCTTGGTACTGATGTTGCTTGAATTGCATGGGATTGGTTTGCGGCGATTGGTAAGCCCGCTCATATGGTTGCTGCTTCGTGTACCGAAAGGGCTGATACTGGTACTGCTGCTGGTAAGAAGGTATCTTGTAAGAAGGCTTCTGGTATTTGTACGGTTGGTACGGTACATAAGATTTGGCTGTCTTTCTCATCTTATGGATGTTCTTCATGATATCATCCTTTTTTGAGTTAAATAGCCCTGCAGCATCGAAGGGGAGGTCCTCGATCTTGTTTTTGGTATCGTCTATGATGTTAGCCGCTCTGAGCCAAGCATATCGTCTGACTGCTACTGAAGCTAGTAAGGCTTTGGAAGCAGTATCAGCTGTATGTTTCGCCGCGACTCTCTGTTGTTTAGCGAGGATGTTGGCCTCTGCATATATATTCAAGGGATCAGTCTTTGATGGTTCCGGTAGGGCTTGCAACGTGGGGAGAATCCTATCCCACAGATGCTTCTGATAGGCGCCCATAGCCGCCTGGTAGTTGGAAATTCTGATCATCAGCGCCGCTAAAGAATAAAGTTTTCTCCCCAAGGAGTCAATTTTCCGACCCTCTTTGTTTACGGGAGTTGTAAAGGATTTGCCTCTGGACTTATACTGAGTGGCCTCAACCACAATGGAATTAGGGGTTGGATGTTTGACTAAGAAGTCTGCATCCGTTCCATGCGTCTTGTAGTGGTGCTCGATTTTCCTGGAGATTTGCAGAGTAGATGGGGGCTTATCCCAAGACTCTTTGACGAGCGTAAGTAGCGCAGGGATGAGGCTCAGGCTCGGTGGAGGTGACCTGTCCTGATCCATGTCGTGGAATACGAGGTCTTTTTCGTGTTGCACTGATAACTGAGCATCAAGTTGCAAGGTTCTCGCCATACGTAGTATGAGTTGGGCGTAAGAAGTGTAGTCTTCTGAAGGTGAAATAGGGTGACTGTCCGTGATATCCTCTTGGGGGTGTTGAGTATCAGATGCCCCCGAGGAGGAACCTTCCTTATTGGAAGAAACAGAAGCTCTCGAAGGGGAGCGGTGGAAGCTGCTCGTGCGAACCCTGGAGTGGGGTTCGACATCCGAATGTATGGACGCCGAGAAAGGCTCGGTATCAAGGCCCTGCGGGCCGGAATAAAGCGTGGTCGTATCTACTGAAGGATGACGGGTGCTGTGTTTAAGGCGTTTCGCCGGTACCAAGGGTTCTGATACCACAGATCTCTTTCGTGATGGTTCAGCCTGAGGGGTAGAGACATCCCCTCGGTGTCGAGAAGGGGCTTCCGCCGAAGGTGGCGCAGAAGGGTGCCAAGGTGGCGGGGGGTAATTGAAACCCCTGTAATCCTCCCGGTATGCATATCCATGGTACGGGTATGGCTGGTATCGATCATAGGGATAGCCGAATTGTGGCGGCCCCTCGGGATGGTAGTAATGGCCCTCATGGCCCCACGGTTGGTATGGAGAAATGTGCTTTCATTTCTCCGTCCTCTTTCTCGGAGTGCATATAGCGGACTCCTGTTCGGACTCAACATCAGTATATGCCCACCCTGAAGATGGAGGGCTAGAATGGGCTAAGGCCGGGCTGGATGGTGCATCAGCCTCACCATGGCCTGAACTTGGAGAAAAACTCAACAGAGCATGAGGCGTTTGAGCCGGAGGAATAGCACGCTCCTCTCTATCCGAAAGTCCCGGACCTTCCCTTGAGGATTCCTCCAGATGTATAGGAGTAGGGAGGAGAGGAGTAGCAGCCGGTTTATTAGTAGGCTTTTGTTTCTTAATTTTCTCCTTTTCCTTTTTCTTTTTTGCAGGTTCTACAGACCTTGTGGGAGCCTTAGAAGAGGCTGACTTGGCTGATTTCTGAGAGTTCTTAGACTTGGTAAGTAAAGAAGTCGTGCTAGACAGAGATTGTGCCGCCGGGCTAAGGGCAGACTTAGCAGCCTCCGACCGTGGAGGGGGAGAAGGAATAGGCTGCCCTTCCATTGTGGGATTAAGTGTCTTTTCGTAGAGGAAAGATCTCAAACGTTGCAGTCGTAGCTTAATAGCTTGTTTGGAAAAACTTCTGCAAGCGGCGCATGACTGAGTCTGGTGGGAGTCCCCCAGGCAAAAAACACACAAATCATGTCCGTCAGTCAAAGGAATTTTTTGGAGACAAACGGAGCACTTCTTAAAACGCTGAGGGGCCATAAAAATAAAAACGGGGGAGTCCCGGGGAAAACGGGAGGGGGGGAGGCGGGAAAGTAGCGAAAGAGACAAAAACGGAGATCTATCGCTGCTAAAACTACAGAAAAATAATCAATAAGCTGAAGAAAAAAGGCTATGTAATAAAGGAATGAGGTAGAAGGTCTACCAAAGCGAGATTTACTTTCCTTAGCGCTCTACTGTTCCTCACGTCCTATCCTAACGGCGGAAAAAAAGGAACTGAAAGGAAGGTTGAGGAGGCGGAGCTCGCTCCCTGGGGGGGGACTAAATTGTTTCTTTTTCCTAAGGTCTAGAATCTTCCGAACGTCCTGCGCAGGCGCAGAATAAACCCATTTGTGTGCATTCACAGAGGCCACTACGAAGAAGCGACTAGCTTGCTTACCGGTCCTGCTGCCTCAGAAAGCGAAACTAACTTTTAGCCTGCAGGCTGGTCAAGGCCGAACGCTGAGAGACTGAGAGAAAAAAAACTGATTCTGGAAATAATCCCAGGGTGACATAATATAACTACGGACTGGACTTAAAGCTGTTATCAGTCAGGAAAACAGAGTGAAAAACATAACATCGCGCTGCCAGATTTCTCAACAGTATAGACAGAGTGCCATCAAAACTTTGGAACTGTATAATATCTCTGGGGGTGGGGAAGCTTTGGGAGATCCCCCTCAGAGGCTACAGCTGTAAAGGGCTATATTATATACTGGGAGAAGCTAACTCATTCCAAGGGGAGAGAGATATTGTCGCCGAGGGTGGACTGTGGAACTGGGAAAACCAGGACTGGAGTTGTTGATTGGATTTATGGATTAATGGAAGGAACATTGTTGTTGTTGTTTAGTCGTTAAGTTGTGTCCGACTCTTCGTGACCCCATGGACCACAGCACGCCAGGCCCTCCTGTCTTCCACTGCCTCCAGGAGTTTGGTGAAATTCATGTTGGTCGCTTCTATGACACTGTCCAACCATCTTGTCCTCTGTCGTCCCCTTCTCCTCTTGCCTTCACACTTTCCCAACATCAGGGTCTTTTCCAGGGAAGGAACATATGATTATAAGGACACCTACTGCAGGAAAAGCTGAATGACAGCCTCAACACACTTCTTATATTGCCTAAGGAGCAGGTTGGATTACAAATATATCTGATTTGATATGTGGAAAGCCTTTTGGGACTCTGGAACATCACACTGAGGTTGGAACTGTACAAATGTTGAGGTGGGAAAGCCTGAGATTTTTCCTAGCTTTGATTTGATATGTGGAACACTGGGATTCTGGAACATCGTATTGAGGTTGGAACTGTACAAATATTGAGGTCTGAAAGCCTGTGATTGTTGTTAGCTTGGATTTTCTCTTTGGATTGCGTGGGACTCTGGTAATAGAAGTTGAGAGACATAATAATTCTGCTAGGCTTCTTGAGAAGAAGGGACATTTTTGCCACGGTTGTATTTTAAACTGTTGGGCTAAAAGCTGATTTACATATCATAATACCTGTGTAAGGATTGGAGGAAGAACCTGGGGGAGGGTTTTGGTTGTGGGTTTTGGTTGTTGGTTAAAACAGTGGAAACATCTGAAAGAGCATGTGGTATATTTGAGGGTTGGACATTCTGGTGAAGGATATAGTATAACTTATACAAAGTCCATTCAGAGACAGGAGGAAAAATTGAGATACAGTGGTGCCTCGACTTACGAACGTCCCTACTTACGACCATTTCGAGTTACGACCAGCTCCGGCCGCAAAATTTTGCTTCTACTTGCGACCGGAGCTTCCACTTACGAACAGAAAAAGGCAGGGAAAAAAGGCGGGAAATTCAAATTGCTAACTGTAGGTGGTGAAAGGGGCTGCTTCTTTGTAGCTCTTTCACTGGAACCAAAACTAATTTTTGCCTCAGACAACGGAAGGATATTAATGGTGGAAATCCAAAGAGAATCAACAAAAATGCTAATTATTAATATTTATGTTCCAAATGGAAATCAAGATAATTTATTTAAGCAATTACAACTAGAACTAACAAACAAAGATTATGATGACTATTGTATGATGGGAGATTTTAATGCTGTTTTTGATAAAGAACTAGACACAAAATCAGATAAAATAACCAAAAAGAAAAAGAAAAGAAAAAAGAGAGGAACGATCTCAAGAAATTTTCTACAATTGGCGGAAGAAGTAAATATCATAGATGCCTGGAGAACGTGTTACCCAAAGACAAAAGACTATACTTTTTACTCTAACAGACATAAATCGTGGTCAAGAATTGATGCATGTTGGATCTCAACAAGACTAATGAAAGGATTGGAGCAAATAGATATTTTACTTAACACATTTGCAGACCACAGTCCCATTTCATTACAACTGGGTAGCAAATCAAGAGAATTTAATTGGAAGCTCAATACTTCACATTTAAAAAATGAGGAGTTTATCAAGCAAATAAAAGAAGACATGGACTTCTTCTTCAAACAGAACATGAGGCCAGAAACACCAATGACAATGGTTTGGGAGGCAAGTAAGGCATTTTTTTAGAGGAGCAGCCATAAGATTTGCATCAAAACAAAAAAGAGAAAGACAGAAAAAATATAAGATTTTGGAAAATAGATTAGCCTCAGATGAACTACAGCTGAAACAAAATCCATCAAATACAGAAGTGAAAGAGAAGATAAAGTTAGTACAACATCAGATAAATATATTGCTCACTGAGGAAACTGCGAAGAAGCTTAAATTTGCAAAGCAATTTTTTTTGAAAATGCAAATAAGCCAGGGAGATGGTTAGCATATAAATTAAGGAAAGAGAAGGAGAAAACAATAATACAAACACTGAAAGATGAAACAGGGACTGAGAAATTTAAACAAGAAGAAATAAAAAAGATTGTTGAGGACTTCTACCGAAATATATACAGTAAAAAGGAAGTAGACAAAGAATCTCAGAAAGAATATGTACTGAAATACAATAAAATGAAACTGACTAAAGATCAAATGCATTCTTTAAATGAGCCTTTAACATATGCAGAAATTATAGAAGCCCTCAAAAAGCAAAAAAATGGGAAATCACCAGGCCCAGATGGTCTTCCAGCTGAATATTACAAAGAATTAGAAAATATATTGCTTAAACCATATAAGAAACTTGGAATTTGTAGAAGAAAAGGGAGAATTGCCACCAACGTGGTCTGAAGCGATAATCTCTCTCATACATAAGGAAAACACGGAGGGTAAAGAAATCAAAAACTACAGACTGATCTCATTACTAAACGTGGATTACAAAATATATGCAACCATGTTGGCAACTAGATTGAAAAGAATCTTAATACAGACAATACATCAAGACCAATCGGGCTTCCTTCCAAAAAGGCAGATGAAAAATAATATAAGGATAATCTTAAATACTTTGGAATACTATGAAGCTCACCCGGAAAAGCAAATGGCTATGATATTCTTGGATGCAGAGAAAGCTTCTGATAATCTGAATTGGAATTTTATGCTACACTGAAGTGCTACAAATTGGAGAAAGATTTTTGAAATTAATTAAAGCAATCTATAGCCAGCAAAAGGCAAAAGTTAGAATCAATGGAGAGCTGATGAAAGAAATACAAATATAGAAAGGTACAAGACAGGGGTGCCCACTCTCTCCATTACTATTCATTCTTACGTTAGAAATATTAACTGAGCAAATTAGAGATAAAAAGGAAATAAAAGGACTGAAAGTAAGGGGTCATACTTTTAAGCTCCAAGCTTTTGCAGATGATCTAGTTATTATATTGGAGGATCCAATGGACTCAATTGAAGACCTGATGGAGATGCTGACGAATTTTGGTGATATGGCAGGAATGAAAATAAACCAAAAGAAAACAAAAATACTTGTTAAAAATGTGAGAGATCAAGAACGACAGAAATTATTAGAAAGGACTAACTTTCAAGAAGAGAAGAGAGTCAGATACTTAGGGATCCAAATCACAAAGAAAACTAGTGCATTATTCAAAGACAATTATATGAAGTTGATTAAAGAGATACAGAATAGCTTGGAGAGATGGGACAAATTACAGCTATCGTTGATGGGAAGAATAGCAACCATCAAAATGAATGTTCTACCTAAAATTTTATTTTTATTTCAGACAATTCCCATAATATTAAAACAGTCATTTTTTTCAAGAACTTAACAAGATAATCATGAGATTTGTGTGGCAAGGTAAAAAAACCAAGAATTAAAATCAAAGCAATGCAAGATGCCAAACAAAGAGCAGGTTTTGGTCTCCCAGATTGGGTATTGTATTATATAGCCTGTGTAATAGTCTGGATAAAGGAATGGATAACTTTAGATAATGATAGACTACTTAAGTTGTAAGGACATGATTTACAGTTAGGCTGGCATGCTTTAGAAAAGCATGCCAGCCTAACTGTACAAAAAAGATAAAGAGCAGAAAAGTTTCAACTCGCATATGATAAGAAGAGCCCTACTAGGGACTTGGAAAAAGATCATCCAGCAGATTTACCAAAAAACACCAGGCTGGGTATCACCCATAGAGGCCTTTACACAACCTAACCTCATGACAGAAGCGAAACTTTTAAGATATCAAGATCTATTTAAAAATTATTGTGAGTTAAGGTCCAAAGAAGAGTTAGAAATACAAAACATATATCTAGATTGGTGGTCCAGAGCACAAGTGGAATCTAGGTATAGAAAAGATAAAATAGAGGGCTTTTACACAGAACAAATGATATTCGATAAACTTCTGCTGGGCTCAAATGATAAAGTAATTAAGAAAATGTATGATTGTTTGCTTGAAACTAAAATGCAAGATGAGATGGTAAAAGAATATATGATTAGGTGGGCACAAAATATATGGCATAATATTGATATTGATCAATGCTTGCAAATATGGAAAAATAAAATAAAGCTCACAAAATCGGTAAATTTCAAGGAGAACATATATAAGATGTTTTATAGGTGGCATATGACTCCGGAAAAATTGTCAAAGATTTATACAGAGGTGTCAAATGTTTGTTGGAAGTGTGAAGCACAAGAGGGAAGCTTTTACCATATGTGGTGGACTTGTAGAGTAGCGAAACAGTATTGGATAGCAGTACATACTCTGTTACAAAAAATATTGCTTTGTAATGTTCCACTAACCCCAGAATTGTTTTTACTGAGCATTATACCAGATAATATAGATAAGACAAAGAACTACCTAGTTATATATATAGTCACTGCAGCCAGAATTCTTTATGCTAAGAACTGGAAGAAATCGGAGATACCAAAACAAGAGGAACTCATTGAGAAGATATGGGAAGCGGCAGAAATGGATATTCTATCAGAAGTGTTGAAAGACTGTCCAATACAAAAGGCAACTGAACGATGGGATTTATTATATAAATGGCTTGAGTCACCAGATAGTGCTTGAATAACATAGAATTAAACTAAGATGTAACTGTAAGTTGAAACCTGGAGGGCAATCAAATTGTAGAAAGGCGAAAAGTCGACTTTATATCGCAACATGAACAGATTGGATGACAGTACATTTTGTGTTCTCCTTCCCCCTCTTTCCCCCCCATATCCCTCTCTACCTTTTGTACTCCTTACCTTATCCCTAGTTTTGAAAAAAAAAAGAGAGAGAATACATTTACATGTTCTATTTCTTGCTTTCCCATATCCAGTTTGCCTTGATTCATGCTTCTCACTTTCCATACTCCAAATGTACGTCTCATGTAGCATAAGACTTTCCTTTCACCTCTGTACACGTCAGCCTCTAAACAACCTTTCTGCTTTTATCTTGTTGCTTTATTAGTGACAGCAGTATTCCTACTTATCCTTTGCTCTTCCCCAGTAGCTGATTGAGTCCCTTCTGATGAGAGTCTCCTCTTCAAGCACTATTTCCTGATTCATTTTGGATTGTCTCATCATAAGATTTTCAAGATAAGAAAGACTGAGCCCTGGTTTACCATTGCCTTCTTCTGTGTGGTACTAATTTTTGAGTGTCACTGCCATTGTCTGTGAAAGACCACCAAGGTCACTTTCCACTACTGTTGCTGTCCTTTGGGAATTTCTCTGCCCCCATCACTACTGGGATTATCTGTTCTCTTTTGCTGATGTGACCATTCATCCTGAAGAGAGTACATGCATCTTAAAGCACAGTCTCAGTTTTGACTGCATTGCCTTAGATGATTTTGCTAGGAATCCACACTGTTAATGGAGTCTAGCCTCCTGATGGCGTTGCTCTCCGCTTCCCCTACACACTCAAAGGTGTGCATCTAAAGGGGTGTGTGTGTGTGTGTGAGTACTAAGAACATACTGGCTGAGGGCAACTTGAAGTTGTAGTTCCCCAAAGCATCTACTAAGATTTGTGTACGCATCCCTTCTTGCCTTCTGAAATTATTCCACAGCACACATAGATAAACCACTGGCATAAGCTTTCAGATATTCAAGTCATTTTTGTGAACTATCATGACTAATTGCTTTTAAAAATTAACTTTCTTGGACATGTTTTTGCTAAGAAAAACTTGAGACATTCTACAATGAAAAATACACAAAAGCTAAAAACAAAAACACGAAAAACAGTATATAATATTAAACATGTTTTTCCAATCTCTAATTGATTATAGGCAATATCAATCAGCATAAGACTGATATTTAGTTTATTTTCTGAACTCCTGATCCATGCCATTCCTCTCTCCCCAGCACCTTGTCATTGTCCACCATTTGACCAAGCTTTGAACTGTACACCTAACTAGTTATAAGCCTGTGCCATTCCTATTCACCCTTCATAAAACCTTCAAATCAACCTGCCCATCAGCTAGTGTCTTGGTGGCCTTCTTATTTTAACTGAAGTCAAGATGAGGTCCTTAAGCCACAGCACAGCTCCACCTAGTGACTGAAATCCTGTTACATAGCTATGCCTTCATAACATGAAGTTGTGCAAACAATTGCAAAATTTGCCCCAACGTGGAAGTTGTGTCCAGGAAGCAGTTCTGCTAATGCAGTTAATTGTGTGGTCAGTGCTCACTGCTAGTTAGTTGCATGGTATATTGCATGGCTTGTAGTGTGATTAGTTGCACAATCAAACACACAGACTGCCTGGGTGTAACTACCCATAAACGTATGTTAGCATGACTTTACTCTGTTAAGACCAACAGGATTTCAGCCACCATCTAGATTCTGAGTTTGCACCAAGAGCTAAAGCTTTCTTTTTTGCTACTTTGCAAACACAAAAGGAGGCAAATCTCTTCCTTCATGGCTGAGGAGGATTCTCATCTGAGAAGCTGAAAGTGAAGAATCAATGGCTTTTAAAAACAAGTTACCACTGTGCAGGAGTATTTTTTCCAGCTTTCTGAAAGTGTCAGAATACAGCAATTCATATAATTGGAACTTGCACTTTCCTTTGTCTACAGGTAATATGATCAGCAGCACCTAATTAGTAAACTGATCATGACAGCCAATTAAATTTATGATTACCTCCATGGGTATTGCTAAAGAATGTCCTATTTAATCATCACACCTCTCTTAAACATCAGCAAATGGTATCATTACAGCTATTACATATTTGCTTCCTCTTTTGTTTACTCAGAACAATCTTTTTTCCCCTTTAAAAGGTCTGTGCTGCTGTTCAGTACAATCTGCTGACATAATTTCTGTTATTAATTGCCTAGGGAAGAGATTTTATTACCGGAGATTTAAAAGGTCAGAATGTTTCTAAATATGAAATTTGGAAGTACTCAGCAAAATTACCAGGTAATTTAAAAAAATGTAAACAGTATAATTACCAGTGAAGATGACCTTTTGAAATGAGTGATGTTATTAGTACCACCCTTGTATTCATACAGCGTGTATTTGAAACACATTCTTCATGATTTTCAGAGCCTGGAAAAGTTACTTTTTGGACTACAGTTCCCAAAACCCACTAGTAGCATGGCCAGATTCTGGAAACTAGTCCAGAAAAGTAAGTTTTATACTCTCTGGTTATTATTACTGTTAAAGCAGCCTTTAATTTAATTTAATTCAGGGCCACTGCATTTTAGAAGTGTAGCCTGTTTGAAGTGTACAACTAAGAATGTAACATTTGAATGAGGCAAAGATGAATTTGCAAATATGTATGCATCATACAGGTTGCAGCTGTATGTTGAGTACTGATTCAACATTTCATTCTGCATAAAGCAGAATTGTATTGTCTATAACATTTTGTTCTAGACAATACAACAGAATTGTATTGTCTAAAACATTTTGCAGAATACATACTGATGGGACTCCGTGGTACAAAAAGAGTCCAGGAACAAGGTCAACTGTCTCTTATGGTGGAGTAATTTTGACCAGGTTTAGGTATCTGGCTGTTGAGCCAGAGGTTGGGAGTTTGATTCCTCACTGTACCTTCTGAGAATACAGCCAGCCTGTGTGGCCTTGGGAAAGCTGCACAGTCACAGGGTGTCCCTAGAAGAAGGGAATGGAAAACCACTCCTGTGTATTCTCTACCTGGAAAACTCTGGAAAGGGTTGTCATAAGTCAGAAGTGACTTGATGGCACATGATGATGACGATGTTGATCATGATAAGGAAATGGAAAAGAACACATATATTTCACAAAGGGTTGGGTGAAGGGTGACCATTCAGATGTTGGGCTAAAACCCTCATCAGTCTTGGCCAGAGTACTCAGTAGTGAGGAATGCTGGGAGATGAAGTCCAACACCATCTGAAAAGCCTCCTTTTTGCCAGCCAGCTCCTAGATGAATAAAATTCAGAATGTCTGGATTTCAACTATAAATCTCAAATCCTGAAAAGCAAATACAGTTCCATAGTGTCCTTGGCCATTGCAGAGTGAGCCAGGGCTCACAAGGTCACAGTGCCAAGACCTTTGGAAGATGATGTCATCTGCCATTCCAGCCCAATATTTGGTATGCATTTTAGATTCTTTGTGGGGATGTATCTCTGTGCCTTGTCATGATGAATGCCTGCACTTCGAACATTACCGTCATAGTGCTGACAGTTTCTGACTAGGGTTCAGTGTTAACCATACACTCCTATGCAGAGAAGAATTACAACTACACAGGTAATGATCCTCTGAAGATTAGTCCTACTCAGATTTGTTCTATCTGCATGTGGCAGGTTCTTCTGCACCACATCTACATCAGCTTGCCATTAAGACAAGCTGCATATCCAGCTGGAAGACAAAGTTCTAAGAACAAATAGTTCTACATCCTGTAAGGTTGTTTAATCAACAGGAGGACTGTCTGCCACAGGTATTCTGTGTTTACCTGGTTTCCATGGAGGGCAAACCATGATGGGGCATCTGTACAAGTGTATCTCTAAATAGATGTGTGCCGATGAAATCCTTTGGGTTTCAGCTGGACCTGTTGAACTGTGTGTTTTGATGGTGATTAAGGAGGTAGTCACAAAAATTGTGTTATCTCTTCAATGTTCCTATCACTTCAAGGTCAGAACATCAGAAGCCACAGCTGAGTCACTCTCTTCCTCTATGAAGGCACCACAGTTGCTCTGGATTATTTTCATTGCTTGTATTACTGCTTTCCCCTAAAGTTACTACCAGTAGTCTTTAATGAGATAAAATTAGGCTGGGTCAGCATGACACCATGCAATACAACACGGTAAAGGATTTATATATGGAGATACTGGACCATTTCAAGGCCCAGAGACAGTAAAACATGGGTTTTATTTTAATGCCAGCAATGTGTGGGTGAAAATGCTGGCTGATCCATGAGATAGTCTCATACACTGCCATGGTAGTGGCGGAGTGGGTGGTGGCAATTTATCTATTTCAAGCATTTATAAAGCCCCACTCTTCAGCTGGAAAGGCTCCCAGATAATTTTATTCAGATTGATAAAAGCAAGGCAGTCTCTGCCTCAGGCTTGTAGTCTAAACCATGGGCACCCAAGGGTGCCCTTGTGGCCATGTAAGAATCCATACTCGAAGAATAAATGGAAAGGATTGCAGAGGAAGAATCAGTAATTGACGACAGGAAAACCACAGGAGAGTGGGTATCATCTAGCCCAGTGGTTCCCAACCTTGGATCCCCAGGGGTTCTTAGACTTAAACTCCCAGAAGCCTTCACCACTAGCTGTGCTGGCCAGGATTTCTGGGAGTTGTTGTCCAAGAACATCTGGGATCCAAGGTTGGGAACCACTGGTCTAAACAAATATGATGCTGTGGGGCGGGAGTACAGAGAGAGAATAAGAACAAATACAGGAAACACTTAGGTTGTGGTTCTAAATATGTTGTATTGCACTGGTTGATTTGCTTTTCCACATACTGAAAGGAGACACAGTACACTCCTGTCTCTGCTGCTCCACCAGAGATCTCGTGCTGTTGACAACCCCAAGACAGGTTTTGTTATCATCACAAAAGTATCTTGAAGCGCAGCAGCATTCCCCACCATGATGAAAACCCAATGTTCAGTTAAAATGAGTGGAAATGAAGAGGTGCCAAAGAGGGAAAATGTTACATTACTAAGTTGTACCTCAGTCAAATAATATTTCCAGTCTCTGAGACATGCCACCAGAGAGATCACTGGAACAGGATTCCTACGTGCCCTACTGCTCTGACTGTGCACAGCGCTAACATCAATCCTGTTCTGATATGCATAATTCTGCTCCTCCAACTGAACATTCCCACTGTGGGTTTTGTCACCTGAGCATGGTAGGTGTTGGGAGCACAAGACACAGAACAGTCAAGAAAGGGCCCTTCAATGCCACGGTGGCCAAGCCTGCAAGAAAAGGTTGCTGAGGTTCAGAGAAGTTCTTCATTACAGCAGGAAAGTCTTCACGTTGCATTTGTGCAAAAGTCATACATAACTGTGAGAGATGGGGTGGGTGGAAAGCCTTTTGCCTGTTTCTTACCTGATAACTAACTGGACAGGGCAGAGAAGCAATTGGTGTTAAGGGAAACACATATTACCTGTTAATAACCCATTTTCCTTCCCAAGACCCAAATTCCTCAGTAATACAAGTCTTTCACTATCAGTCTTGCAAATTAAGCCTTTGTTGTTGTTTAGTTGTTAAGTCATGTCCGACTCTTCGTGACACCATGGACCAGAGCGCGCCAGGCCCTCCTGTCTTCCACTGCTTCCCGGAGTTTGGTCAAATTCATGTTGGTCGCTTCGATGACACTGTCCAACCATCTCGTCCTCTGTCGTCCCCTTCTCCTCTTGCCTTCACACTTTCCCAACATCAGGGTCTTTTCCAGGGAATCTTCTCTTCTCATGAGATGGCCAAAGTATTGGAGCCTCAGCTTCAGGATCTGTCCTTCCAGTGAGCACTCAGGTTTGATTTCCTTCAGAATGGATAGGTTTGTTCTCCTTGCAGTCCAGGGGACTCTCAAGAGTCTCCTCCAGCACCACAATTCAAAAGCATCAATTCTTCGGCGGTCAGCCTTCTTTATGGTCCAGCGCTCACTTCCATACATCGCTACTGGAAAAACCATAGCTTTGACTATGCGGACCTTTGTCGGCAAGGGGATGTCTCTGCTTTTTAAGATGCTGTCTAGGTTTGTCATCGCTTTCCTCCCAAGAAGCAGGAGTCTTTTAATCTCGTGGCTGCTGTCACCATCTGCAGTGATCATGGAGCCCAGGAAAGTAAAATCTGTCACTACCTCCATATCTTCCCCTTCTATTTGCCAGGAGGTGATGGGGCCAGTGGCCATGATCTTAGTTTTTTTGATGTTGAGCTTAAGACCATTTTTTGTGCTCTCCTCTTTCACCCTCATTAAGAGGTTCTTTAATTCCTCCTCACTTTCTGCCATCAGAGTGGTATCATCTGCATATCTGAGGTTGTTGAGATTTCTTCTGGCAATCTTAATTCCGGTTTGGGATTCCTCCAGTCCTGCCTTTCGCATGATGTATTCTGCATATAAGTTAAATAAGCAGGGAGACAATATACAGCCTTGTTGTACTCCTTTCCCAATTTTGAACCAATCAGTTGTTCCATATCCAGTTCTAACTGTTGCTTCCTGTCCCACGTATAGATTTCTCAGGAGATAGATAAGGTGGTCAGGCACTCCCATTTCTTTAAGAACTTGCCATAGTTTTCTGTGGTCCACACAGTCAAAGGCTTTTGCGTAGTCGATGAAGCAGAAGTAGATGTTTTTCTGGAACTCTCTGGCTTTCTCCATAATCCAGCGCATGTTAGCAATTTGGTCTCTAGTTCCTCTGCTCCTTCGAAATCCAGCTTGTACTTCTGAGAGTTCTCGGTCCACATACTGCTGAAGCCTGCCTTGGAGGGTTTTGAGCATAACCTTGCTAGCGTGTGAAACGAGTGCAATTGTACGGTAGTTGGAGCATTCTTTGGCACTGCCCTTCTTTGGGATTGGGATGTAGACTGATCTTTTCCAATCCTCTGGCCACTGCTGAATTTTCCAAACTTGCTGGCATATTGAGTGTAGGAATATGGATTAAGCCATATTTACCATCAAATAACCAATCACAAAACAAAACATGCTGGAAAACAAGGTATAGATAGAGAAAAGCACATGCTAAGAAAAACAAGTCTTTCACCACTTGAGGGAGCACCACTTCTAAATGCATTTTTAACATACCATCTAGTTTGACCCTCAAGCATGTCATTTTCCTCTAAGCTTAACTGTGAGACTCCCAGTAGCTGGGGGTACAGATTTTTTTTCTAGTAACAATAAATTGGTATGAGTTATAACACTAAGTATTTTGCTTTTCTGAAAGGACAATCAAAATGTGTTAGCTTTACAAAAGTGCTGTTCTTTGTGGAGATAAAAGATACTAGAACTTGTTTGTTCATAATGATGAAAACAGATGCCTGCATTTTTATCTATACTCCCCTTGGGATTATGATCCATTATGGTGTCATGGATAGAGTGCCAGAATATGATATCAGAAGGTCTGGATATCAGAAGGTCTAGATTTAACTCTGCACGTGGCAGTGGAAATTCACCGGAGAGCAGCAATGGTGAACCACTCCTTGACCATCTCACATACCTTGAAATCCTTGTTAGGGTCACCATCAGTCCAAAGGCACTTGACAATATACAACAGTAACAAACCTTAGGGGCATGGCTATGAGAAGGGTCATGATAAGAGCCTGTACCTGAAGATTCACCACTGCACCACTGCCTGAGTAGTGCCAGAGGAATACTGCAGTGCACTCTCCATGCCAGTCTCCCTTATCATCTTGTGCAGAAGGTCTGGAACTAGACCCCTCCATGCTGATCTTATGCCTCCATGTCTCATTCCACTGACCCTGTTGTGGCCTATTAAGGCCTATTTATTGATATTTTGAATTCTTCTTCTTCCCATGGCAACTGATGTTTGCCAAAATACATTCAACCCAAATTAAAACCTCCAGAAATATCTTAGTTCCTTTCGTCGTGCATGAAACACAAAAACTGAAGGCCACATGCTTTGGCCATAGAATGTGTGTTACATAATGCAACATAAATAGCTATTAGCATAGCACTACAGCATTTAAGAAATAATACCTCTCCCAGCTTCAAATCTTTCTGCTTGTTTTTAAAACAACATGGTGGATGGGACAGAGAAAACTAATTCAGAGAGAAGCCATAGGACCATTCCAGTGTTCTCCGTCAGATAATCTGTGGCCCACATGTGGGACTGAATGTTTTTCCCCCCGCAGTTCAGCCCTGCAAGCCCTCGGTTCCCAGATACATATCTTCCTTATCTTTATACAGTATCCATCATGCTAGACCTCTGTGAAATTGGGCCTGGAAACAAATTAGCCATGCATGCCACACTTGTTGAGGGGTTTTGGCAACTGCAGTCCCAGAAATTAACTCTCCCAAGTTCTGATACCGAAGAAAAGGAGAAGGGGGGTGTTACTTAGGGTATGATCACATGGGCAAATAGCTCACATTTTGGACCGCGTGCAGCATGGTCCAGTGTAAGCTATTTCCCAGTGATCATGT
The DNA here is from genome assembly GCA_037013535.1 of Intellagama lesueurii. Classification (NCBI taxonomy): domain Eukaryota; kingdom Metazoa; phylum Chordata; class Lepidosauria; order Squamata; family Agamidae; genus Intellagama; species Intellagama lesueurii. The sequence continues at coordinate 27,464,925 of JBAJHW010000001.1, forward strand.
GATATAGGCATTAGCGCTCTAGCCTGATCCATACACAAGCTGGACCTTTTTGGCCCAAAAGTAGGGCTACTACTTTTTGGGGTGAGTCTGGAGTGGTTCCCCCATGAACAGAAGGATCACAGATTGCTCCTGGCAATGCAAACTTTTTTGGAGTGATCAGATGTGCAACTTTCTTGCCGGCTGATCGCATGTTTAGATACCTGCCCAGTAAGCACTACTACTCAGCATTCAAAGTGTAGACCATTTATGGTGCTGAGAAAATTACATCCAGTTCATGTTCCACCCTGGAGTATATGACTGACACATAAATAAATAATTGTGTGTCCTTATACATATCGTGTAGACCAGTCAGTTCTTGCAAAATTCCTCACTTGTGTTCAAAATTCCATTTAAAATGGGGCATATAAAGCTCACATTTTCTACGGAACCTGAATATACTAGCCCCTCCCCCCCTCCCAGGGTTTTAAAAAAGGATATCAAAATAAGAAAACTCTTGTTTCGTGACTTGCCAGAAGGCTATCCCTAACTCATGGTTACTGGAAGACACTTCCTGTGAAATGTTGGAGACATGTCAGAGAGCACAGAGGAAGTTTACCACTTATTTTTCTTGTTGTTGTGTGGCACCAAGTTGCTTCCAATGTATGGTGGCCCTAATAGTATTATTGATATATATGAGATAGTCAAGGAATGGGTTACCAGTGCCCACCCCCCAGTGAGTTCCCATGGATGAGCAAGGATTTGAATCCAGATCCTCTTAGTCTGATTCCAATATAGTCTACTACATCAAAATGTGTCTCCACCAAAAATGATTATGCACCATCAAATTAATTCTGACTAACATCAGTCTTTCCCAGAGTTTTCTAGATATAAAGTAATTAGATGTGGTTTACTGGAGTTCTTACCCAAGGCCACACAGGCTGGCTCTTTTCCCAGGAGTCACTGTGGGGATAGAACTGGTTGGCTGTGCAATAGTGTTAGTGGCAGGGTGCAACCTCCAACTGGATTGGAGAGGTAGGTATGAAACTCTAGCCCCCAGTTGTTTCTCATCCCCAGGTCATTGATCTGTCTCAGTGTAAGGCAATTCCACATAAAAGAACAGGGCAATTGGCTCAGTGATGGAAGACATGTTTTACAACCATGAAGTCCAGGCCTCATTGTTGCCATCACATGTTAAAACAAACTCTAGAAAAAAGGTGCTAAGAAATCTCTTTGCCTCAAACCCTGAAAAGTTGCTGCTGGACGTCCTATGAACACATGACTGAACACACACAGAGCTATTCTTACCCATTGCCATTACTGTCTCAGCTGAGCCTCAAAGCATACTCTGCCCATAAAATGGGCACTATTTCAATACACAGAGAAAAAAATATACATCATCAAAGAACCACTCAGACTCCTGCCAGAACCCTGACTCACTTTTGCTTGCAGGTGTTAGATAAAGGTAATCCGAAAGTCCTACCTATACTATTCAACTGAATTAGTTCCAGCATCTGATGCTTATTCTGGCTAAAGTAACAGGTCAAGCATATGTGTCATTGGGCAATTGATGAGTGTACATCAGTGAATCAAAGTCATCAGTCACTATAGAAGTAATAACCTGTTTATTTTCTAATGAATGTTTTTTTAAACCAAGAAGATTCTAGCAATATGAACAATTCACTATTACCTGTAATAAACAATCTCACCATTTTTGAGAAATACAACAAACACAAACACACATCCTGTATAAGGACACAAACTTTAACTAATAAAAGAAAGCAACACAAAATGGGAAATTTAGAAAAACAAAGAATGGGACTGTAGATGGTTAACAGGATCACAGAGAACTGATATAAGATAGTACTGCTGGTGGAACATAACAGTAACACTCTTCAGTCCAAGGACAGAAGAGAACAACAACAAGAAGAGATCTAAAAGAACACAACTGCATCAGAAATACAGCTTCTTGTGACTATGGCACTGAAAAGTGCTCATCCTTCTGAGAAAATCTTTATATCTTACTGATTCCAAGTGTATCCCTTATTCAGAACATGCTGTTGATCAGCTCTTGTACTGAATAGCGAAATGTTCTGGTTTTCAGTTATAGTCTTTAATAATATTGTTGAAGACTATAGTCTGGAATATTATTTCTGTGCAGATCCTATATACAGTCTGACCACATGACAGTGCTGTGAGAACACATGAAGTCAGACCATTGTCCTGTCTAGCCCAGTAATGCTTTCTCAGTTCAAAGGCAGTGGTTCACAAGGGTCGGAGGCAAGGTTTACTACTATCATCAAATGTTACTTGGTCCTTTTTTAGCTGCAGATGCCAAGGACTGGGTCGTGATGCTTCTTTGTGTGTAGCTTGTCCTTTGCTGCTCAACTATGGTCCCATAGGGAAGAATGACAAGCAGCATCATAGCTGAATAGTACAGTACATACTTTGCATGTAGAACATTTAGCCTCTGGCATCCTCAGTTAAAGAACAGCTTGTGATGAGAAGGACCTCTCTTTGCCTAAAACTCTGGACTGCTGCTGGCAAATCAACACAACAGACAATACCAGGCTAGATGAATCCATCCAAGTAGTTTCACGTCTGACTCAATAGAATAAGGCTGTGTTGTCTGTTCAGTCTCTTCATGTGACCAGTCTCTTCTGCTTTCAGCAATTGGTTAAGCCAGCACAGCACAAGTCAACTTCCCTACAGCTAATGTGGGGACTGGAGCTAAACTGAGCAGAAACCTGAAGGAAGCCTGAAGGGTTGGCAAATGATGGCATAATTCCTCCTATTCCAAAAATCCTGGAGCTTCAACCCTGTCCCACCTGCTAAAAAAGTCCACTACACCACTGTTGCTACACCATATAAATGAAAATCAGACACTGCTGTAGTATCCTAGGAACCCATGGCAAGGAAGTGATGTCCTGTAAACATAACATTTGAACAAACCTTTGTCAGAAGCTCCTTGGGATTCCTTACTCACCACCTCTAAAGTCACTGTTCCCTTTTTGTCCATATACATTCAGCAAAGTTCTTGCTACTATAAAAGATAATTGGACAGCTGTATTACCACCAAATGGTCCTCCATGTCTTATCTCAATCTGCCTATATCACTCCATCATTTTCTGTGAAAGCAGAATCATGCGCTCCACCTTCCAGGCCAAACTCTGATTCTTAGCAACAACTAGATTATGGTAGAGTTCTGTCACACAACAGTAATTTATTTAAATTGCCATTTTCCTCTCCCATACTTTGGTGTGGATGTCCATCCAATAGCTTAGTACACCTAATGTACAGATTAGGGTTTTATCTTCAGTTAGAAAAGAGTTTTCACCACGGGAAACAGAAATATTTGTTACCAATCTATCTCACTAACTTCACCTAAAATACTACTGCATGTTCCCTTATGTGGCATTAAGCTTCAGAGCATTCACTTCAGTTGACTCTGTGATATAGGCTGTAGATTTAAAAAATAATAAATGGAAGGTTTTCCAGGCTTGGTTTTCCAGGTCTCAGTGCACTAAACAAACTATTCAGAGTCACCTATGGTATGTATTGCCCAGAACCGGAGGCCAGAACGAGGAGGTAAAAACTCTGTTACCTTTTGCAATGGAGTCAAATCACTGAGGCCCAGATGATACATTATGGATAACCCATGATAAGAAGGAATTCCTTAACTACTGACAACATTTGATTTTCATAACAAGAACTCTTCATGCCTCCTGTAGTTTGCAAATTATCTTGCTTTCTTCATCAAGAAGTCAGTACAGGCTTTGTTTGCAAGCCTAATTGCTCAATCACAAAGATCTGCTTGAATCATATCTCTGGAACACAGTTTCTAATGATGATTATCTGTAGCATAGAGCAGGGGTCCCCAACCCCTGGTCCGCGGCCCTGTGCCAGTCCGTGGCCATGGCAGGATCGGGCCACAGAGACAGATCTCCCCCCCTGCATGCACTCCCCCCACCCACCCGCCTGCACAGGTGCCCCTCCCGTCCGTGAGTGCGCCCCCCTCTTCGCGCATTCACGAGAGCGTGCTCCGCCCCTCCACAAGTGCGTTCCGCTCCTTCGCGCATACACGCGAGCGCTCCCCTCTGCGAGCACACCCCTCCCCTTCGTGCATGCACATGAGCATGCTCCACCCCTCCGCAAGCGCCACCCACCCACCCACAAGCGTGGGGTGGTCCCCCGCCCCACCGCACACAGACCCCACCCCCCAACCGGTCTGCGACTCAGAAAAGGTTGGGGACCACTGGGGTTTACTCTGAATGTGGGATATATTTACTATACAGATAAGCAGTAGATTGTTGTGCTGTTGGAGCAGCCCTGTGAAAAGACAGGTGGCAAGTAAAACCAAATATTTGGATTTTATTTATTTGAATTAGGGCTTGTCCAATCTTGAAGGTTCGAAAGAATAAATGGGAAACAGCACATGAACCTTTAGTGCAGTAGGAGTAGGGTTGCCAGATACATGGGTACCAAAAGCAGGACATAGAAAGACAAAAAAGAGGACAGAGGAGGACGTATTGAATGTTTCATTTGAATCATTCCGGATTAAACCCGCAATCAATACCATTTTATTACAATAGCTGCCAATAAATGTCTCTTAGTGAACCGACCAAGAAACAGTCATGTTAAAATATAAAAATAAATTCAATGGAGGCTTTTTTTCAAAATACCAAAAAACATTATTTAAACAGCCAATTGTACCCGAACCCACCCCGGCCCAGCTGTGGGATCCCCCGGCCACTCGCACTCTGCACAGGCTCACAGGCAACCTTGCTAATCTGGATGCCCAAATAAGGCTGTGGCGCAGGCAGGGGGAAAGCAGCGCCGGGCAAAACTGAATGAGACAGCCTCCCCTCCCCCAAGGGTCATAAGTTCAAGGCTGGGGAGTGTGGGAGTTGGAGTCCCCAAAAGGGACTTTGAACACACACAGTCCGGGCGCTCTCCTTCCCATTGATGCGCTCGGGCGCTGCTTGCTCCTGCCTGGCTTGGCGGATGGCGCTCTGCTCACGCTGCCTTTCTGGGCTCCACGTGGGCTGGGCGGGCATGGCGGATCGCCGAGCAGCCGCTGCCATGGCGGGAGGGGGCGAGGGCTGCACTCCAGCACCAGCAGCAGGTAATGGGGGCAGACGGGCGGGTGGGGGCGGGGAAAGACAGGGGAAGTGGGGGTCCTTCCAACTCTCCCCCCTCCCATCCAAAATTATAACATAAAATATACAAAAGCCTGACATTTTAAAGGTTTTTATCTTTGCCTGCCGGACGGAGGACATTAGGCTAAAAAGGAGGACATGTCCTCCTTTTGCCTGACGTCTGGCAACCCTAAGTAGGAGCCATCTTGAAGCTGCCTGTGGTTTCCCTGTCACCCATTAACTAAAATATTTTTTACTTTAATTTAGCAGCTGGCTTTTACGCGTTTTGTGTTGTTATTTGTTTCACAGTCCTGGTCTGGGAAAGTTATACACCATTGATTTGGCTCAATGAATATATAAAAGACAAGGAATTACTGTGCCCTATACAGGTACAGGGATCTAAACTGACTGTTGTAAAACAAATGTTCATCAAGGAAAAGGCCCATTTTGGAAACTGAGGTGGGCAACAATGTTTGTCTGGGTATTTCACATGCACAGCTGGTCCTCTTAAAGTTCTCTCCAAAAGGTCATAGATTAGGTGAGCATGATTTAAAGCAGCAAGAAATGTAGGGGAGAGGTTGCAATGCATGGATTCCAAAACATCACAGTCAAATCACTGAATCTTCTTTATCCAGGCACTTGCTAAAACTAAAACACAGCAGCTCACCAGCCACTTGACTCCACCTACAATTTCCTTTTCTTCTCAGATTCTTATCATGGCTCTAAACTACATGCAGTTGAACTACTGCAATGCCATAGAAATACTGAAGTATTTCCATGGGCTTTTCGCTATACTTAAAGGTAAACAACCACATTCCAAGTCCTTCAACCAGAACATTCCTACACCTAGAAGCTTCCAGATGCAACACTTCCCCCTCCCTCCCTTCCTTCTCTGTCTTTCTGAGGAAAAAAGAACATTTCAGAGGGGTGCAATCTTGGGTCTGCAAGAATCAGGCCAGTGAAGTGTGCTGCCTAGGGGCTGCATGCAGGGATGCGAACGCGTGACTAATGGTCAAGTCTGACTCGAGTCGCATCAGCGACTTGACTGGACTTTGACGCTTAAAAAAAAAAAGACTTGAACTCACAACCCAGACCCATTAAGTCCAAGTCATGTTGTCAGGTCCCTATGATTTTAATGGAGACCTCTAGGTCTCCATTAAAATAATAGGAACTCAAAAATGTGAGTCTGAGGTTTTTTTTAAAGAGGGGAAGGAGGAGGAAGGAAGCCTCCGCTTAACATTTGGAGGAGGCAGCCATTTTCCAGGTGAGCCAAAGGGGTGGGTGGAGTCTTTATGTAAGCCTCGTCCCCCTCCACTGGTGGCTCCCTTTCAAGATGCCTTCGCCCTCTTGCAAGACTGCTGCAAGATAGAGAAGGGTCTGCCCCTTCCCTCCTCCTCCTCCTCTTCCTTCGGCCTCTTGGGGCAAGGAGGAGGAGGGGGTGAAAGAGAAGACAGCCCCAGCACAGGAAAGAGGGGGCACATTGTGGGGAGGCAGTGGAGGCAGGTGTGTGTGGTTATGCCCACTCATGCCTTCTCCTGAGCGGTGGTGGCTATTTTCAGAGGCAGCAGGCCCTTGGCTTCCCTTCCAGGGGCCAAGGGCCTGCTCCCTGCACCCAGGCACCTGCTGCCCAGCTGATAGGCAGGCGTGCACAGAGGCAGGGGCCAGCTAGGGAAGAGAAGTTGCCCCACTGTCTCTGTGCCTGCGCCTGCCTATCAGCTGGGCGGTGCGCAATCCAAGTATTTGGATCCAGCCCCCAGTCCCAAGCTTGGGGAGGGCAAATGACTCATGACTTAGACTCGGGACTCAGACCCAAAGATTTAGACTTGGGCCCCGACACTCACACTTGGGACTCAGCTGGACAACTTGCCAACATCCCTACTGCATGTGACTTTGCATTGATCTAAACAAACAGAAAGAAGACCTACTTTATTAGGGTTTACAACAATGTGTGACCCACCAACCTCCTTCCCTGTGATGCCCCCCCAAATCAGCTTCTTGGTTCAGAACAGCTTTTATTAATAGTACAGTGTAACCTCTCCCTGCCTTTCCCCAGTTTCACAGGGCTGAGTTATAGTCTCTAGTCTCTTGGGTACTGTTTGCCAACTTGGGGTCCCAGTTAACGTTGTTGGCATTCCCCAGGGCGTCCCTGTCTTTACTTGCCTCTCCAAGACCACAGTGGTGTCCAGCACATGGCTGGATTCTCCAGTATCTGACTCTTGTCCTGAGCAAACGAACAAGGCAAGAAGAGGCTACTTTTTTCATTCTCTTCCCTTGTCTCAGATCTTCTCCTTCATGAATCAATGATGGTCCTACACCTTCCCACTCCTGCTCTTTTATTCTCCTTGACACCTCTTTCTCCCACTGTTTCTCATCAGGGAACTTTCTTTCCTTCAGCTGCATGGTCTCCATCCCACTGGTTTGATACTAAGAAAACTCACCCTCCTCCTGACTGCCTGACACCTGTGTGCTGGGGCCAGATGGCATGCTAGAGGTACATGCCTGCACCCCCTCACAAACACCAAAGTTAAATGCTTATGAAATGATCTGGTGCACAAAAACAGACTGCGAATGCATTCAAATAAATAGGCAACTTTCCCCCCGCATCTCTAAATTTTCCTCATATAAGGGCATAGGTACCACTGGTACTATCAACATGCTAATGGGGAATTAGGATCACAGCAGGTGAATCCTTTCCCACCAGTTAGCTGTGTGCAGTAAGGAGAGGAGCCTATTGCTATATAGCACGGGTGGGTAAAGTGCAGCCCACCAAGTGTTCTTGGACTGCAGCTTTCAGCACTTCCCACTTCTGACTGTGCTGCCCAGGGCTGGGGAAAACTGTAGTCCATCAAAATGGGTTTGCAATTCCAGTATAAATACCATATCGTCTGTGAGCCATGTATTACCAAGATTGTGGGCATGCCTCCCAGTGCCCATTTAGATCATCAGTTGAGGCAGATCTGTAGCTTTCACTAAAAACAAAATAAGTGTCTAGTCCTTGAGGATGTAAAGGTAGGAGGCAAAATGGGCAGCCCATGTTCTGTCCAATTGTTTGCGAGGAGCTATCCTGCCACAATCAAACCTGAGTGCTCACTGGAAGGACAGATCCTGAAGCTGAGGCTCCAGTACTTTGGCCATCTCATGAGAAGAGAAGTCTCCCTTGAAAAGACCCTGATGTTGGGAAAGTGTGAAGGCAAGAGGAGAAGGGGACGACAGAGGACGAGATGGTTGGACAGTGTCATCGAAGCTACCAACATGAATTTGACCAAACTCTGGGAGGCAGTGGAAGACAGGAGGGCCTGGCGTGCTCTGGTCCATGGGGTCACGAAGAGTCGGACACGACTTAACGACTAAACAACAACAACATCTTGCCATTGCTTTTCAGGGACTGAAATCCAGAACTAAGTTGCAACTAGAGTTGGCCCATTAAATCAATGGAACTTATGAATGAGTTGGCTCACCAAATCCCAGTATGTTTTAGCCTATGGGTGAAACCATCACCAGTTTGAGTGACATTTGTTAAAGCACTTTAAAGACCATGATCCATGGATGTTTGCGCTATAAACATGCACATCACTCGCTCTGATATGTATGTTGGAGCTCTCACCTTTCTCTGCAAGAGCTTTTCTGCCATTTCATTGAATTTAAAAGCCTGCCAGAGCCACTCTGCCTTGCAGTCTATCCTTTATATTTACTTATTCGGCAATAAGATAAGTGCCGTGAAGTCAGTGGAATTACTTCTGAATGGGCAGGGCTTGAAAAATCCACTCGTCCACTCATCTGTGACGAGTGAAAAAACGCTGCTTGACGAGCCACAGCTCCCTCCGTCCCTCCCTCCCTCCCTCCTTAACCTCAGTCCGTCTCTCTCTCTCTCTCTCTGATCCTGCAGTCCTCCCCTCCCCCTTCCCATTGCAAAAGGAAAAACAGCCCTCTTCTCGCGAGAAGAGAGTTCGAGCGGCACACAGATATATAGGTCTGCAGGAGAATGTAGAGTAGTCCCATGCTGGAGAATATGGAGATTCCCTGCTCCCAATTTCAACCGAACGACCTGGCTCCTTAAGAGGCCGGGCGCTTTTGCTTTCAGTTTTATTTTTGCTGGAGACATTCAAAAGAAAGGCATTCAAAATACAAGCTTCATGATCCAACAGGCACGCAGGTAATAAAGCAACTCAAGTCTGAGGGTATATTTATTTTGGGTTTGTACGCATTGTTATGTAGAAAGTGCCTAGTTTAAATTTAAATTTAAGTTTAAACATAAATTGCAAGGCTATAGTCCGGTCATGCTGACTGGTGAAATTTTTGACTGACTGGTGAGACATTCTAAAAATGCCCTGTGTATGTGATTGTGTGATTAACTTTTTTTTTTTTAAAGAAAAGAACTCTGTTGAAAATGGAAAATCTTCTCCAGAGGAAATTGGTCCTTGGTCTATAGGTCTCAGACAAAAGGTATTATTTCATTATGTCGTCGTCATCATCATCATTATTATTCAAAAACACCAAGCACAGTCAATCAAAATTATAAAAACACTGACTGGTATTATATAAGAGATAAAATTTTAACCAAAAACCTAAGTATCTGTTAAATATCAGCACAGTATGTATGCTGTTCCTAATACTGCTGTTTTCTGTAGCTCTGATGGTGTGATTTCTGAGATTTGCAACTGCTTATAATACTGTGTGAAATTTCTTGATGTTGTTCCCAAGGCTGTTAGCAATATGCAAATCAATTCAAAATTTCCTGACTACATGATGTTGTTGTAAACATGGGGATAACTCACACTTTTCTTTGAGGAATCATTTATTTTTGAACACCCATCGGGAGGTTGTTTCTTTTAAATTGCTTTTTTTTAAAACCAGTTTTTGGTTGTGTGAACCATTATATTCTGTGTGGGTGGATGTTTCCTGTGGTGATGTTGTGGTGGTATGTTTGAGTTGATGTGGTGTGTCCCATTGGGAAATCAGCAATTATATCTGCTGTTTGGATTGTTTCCTTTAAAAAATTTGTTTTAAAATAAACCGTTTGACTTTAGCGCTGCATCACATAAGCACAGAGTCTTGCTGGCTTGTTACTGACATGTGGTTTGCCTTCCATCTAGTGACTTTAGCTTCTACATACATACACTATGCCAGGTCCTTTCTTTTCCTTCTTTTCCCCTTTCCTTTATATCTGCGTTCTTTTTGGGCTCCCCCCCCCCCGTTTTTCTTTATTGTTTCATTTGCAAGTTTTGCCAGCTTATTGCCTAGGAAAGTCTATAGTTAATAGTAGATTGTCAAAAGAGATGAGTGGAAAGTCTGAGTTGCAGAAAAATAGAGAAAAAATACATTATCTGCAAAATTGCTGCAGCGCTATGCCATTTTGAATTTTAAAAAGGAACCAAAAAAAAAAAAAAAAGAAAAGAAAAGAAAAAAAGAAACTCCCACTGCAAATATCTGGAAAAACATAAACTCCAGATAAAACAGTTATGGACAAGAACAAAATGCAGGCAGAGTCAGGACAGACCTATGGGTGGATCAAGTGCTAACCCAGGCCTGTTTAACGTAATTTAAAGAGTGGGTTGGTTCCATGCACTGAATCAGCCTGGTTCAGTTAAGGCTGCCCCATGATGAGAAGAGTGACACAAAGAGCACATAGCACATGACATGAATTGATACAATAGCACCTCAGACAATGTAGTTGCACCCTGAGTCAGTTAGGAATTATTCTTGTTTTGCAAATATGGGTATGAAACTAAGCCAGAGTGGCTATCTTGTGGATTCTGGTAGCTGTAGTCCAAAAAGTTATTTTTTTTCCCAAGCTCTGATCTGAGAATAATTGCATGTAATAGACTTTAGGCAAGAAACTATAAATAACAGTGCTGCTCTGAACAGAGGACAAATAGGGAGTGCCACCCACCATTTCTACAGTGTAAGTGGAAAGGGCAAGGCACCGGAGGTGGAGGCACCACTGAAGTAGAAGGAGGCTAGGTAAGGTGAGCTGGCACTGATAGAAAGGACAATGTTTCAATCACAGGTAGCAGGAGAGCTAGAGGGCTGTAGGTCCAGCATATGATTTGCATAACGTTCATAATGTGCATGATATGTGCTGCCAGATTTGGGCACTATAGAATATGATAAGCCTAGATCTCCAAATTCTGTCCATGTGCCAATTATATGCAATTTAAGAATTCTGAAAAGGGTTTTAGTGCATTTTGAAGGATCCATTTCCTATAGACATTATTAGTTAGTGCCACACAATTTGGGCTCAGCTGTCTTTTTGCTTTATTATCTTTTTGCCTAGTGCACCATCCAAAATTAAACCCCAGCTTTGCTATCACAAATGCTGTCATGTTTCTTTGTTCTTCTGTTCCCTGCCTGTCTAGGAACCTTTATATTTTGTCCACCAGAAGAGACAGATCTGGGTTACAACAACCTGCTTTTATATTTTTAGAAATGAGAATCAGACATTGCTTCCTTTTCTAGAATGAACTGTGAGCATAACCTGCTACCTATAACCACTTGTAATGACTATTTCATTCAGTTTTTAGTCTCCATCTCAAGACTGGGTGTAAGCTGCAAATTTCGAGACCATTGTATCTTTTTTTGGACTTTTCTATTTCTCCCCCCATTTATTACTTGTCTTGTTGCACCTAGTCTGCCAGAAAGCCTAAAAGTTTGCACACATTTTCAAGATATTGTGAACAAACCTAAGTAAGGTATTAACCAACTGTGGAATAGAGCTTGGGAATAAGTAGCTGCACGTAATATAGTTTCTTGTATTTAATTAGTTTGGGGGACAATGGAGATGTACTGAGTTAGCAAAGGAGTGGAAAAAATAGAACAAATAGTTACAAAGTTCATTTTGTGGTATAATTAATGAATAATATTTTTAGTTACTTCCAGAAATTACTTTTAAAGAGTATTTTAGGGCATTTTAGAAGTATTTTGATTGACAGTTTCCAAGTTTAATACTGTTCCTTTATCATTCCTAAGAGGAAAAGGAAGTATTCTTTGTTGCTTTATAACAAATTACTTTTGTAGATGGAACAATGCTAATGATAAAGATACCCTGCAATTACAAAAGAATGAGTAATGTAATAAGTTCCTTTAAAAAAAACTTCAAAATTTAGATGCCAATTTTGGACCCTGCACCCGTCTTGACTATTTACCTTTCAGGACAGTTCTTCAGAAATGTGCTTTGTAGACTTCTTTGCTACAGGCAGATTCACCAGGTGTTAGAGTGAAGGCTGTAGGCTACAGACAGGTTTGGGTCTTTGGCAAGCATTCACAACTTGTCAAAGCCATCAGATGCAGGAGATGAGAGGAAAGTACAATGAGGAACAGGGAGGAGAAGGTTATAGAGAGGAGATGGCCAAATAGAAAGGTAAATCATGCACTGGCTGAAATCCAGTAGCAAGTTGCAACTACAGTAGGCCCATTGAATCAGTGGAGATTTGGTGAGTCAGTTCTTCCATAAGTTCTGATCCAATAGCCGCATTCTATTTGCAGCTTACTACTTGATCTCAGCCAGTCTGTAGCATAAGAAGCTACATTACTTGTTACTAAGCCTATAAATCCATTACCATGCAAGAAGAAGGGCAACTCAGGATACAGAATAGAGAGGAATCTGTTTCTTTCAAATTATGCATCTTAAAGGATTATCAATTTAAATCTTATTCTTATTTTTAAATTGTTTATATGGGCTGTCTCTTCAATGAACAGTTTAGAATGAAGTCTGAATTACATCGAAGCATATCACATTCTACACATTTCACATTCTAAAATCAGACCATGTCATCAAATACACTGAATACTCTGTGTAAAAATAAAATAATACAGTAATGGAAAAATATAGAGTTTATCAGTCACCTTTTTCTAAAGTTTTGCAACAAATGGCGACTTGGCCAGTGTGGACAATTTATGTTCCATCTCATTCAAAAAGACTGTGTTGGCTAGTAATTCTATTCATGTTTGCTTCTCGAACATTCTGAGCATTTAGCCCATGGTGTAATACATCAAACCCTGGACTGTATTGTTTTTTTTTCTCTCATTATTGAGTAAGTGGTTTTAATTAGCATACACAGAGCCAAACAGAAACACCTTAATTTTATAGCCTCCACCCATTGCCACAAGCCAGCCTTTCGCAACCCAGCCCTCTCCAATTGTGTTTGACCACAGTACCAATGGATACCCAGTGTGATGTAGCAGATAGAGTGACAGACTAGGACTCTGAAGGCCTTTGAATCCTCCACTCAGTCATGGAAGCTTACTGGGGGTTGGGAATTGGTAAAAGCACTTCTTAAATATCTCATTTACCTTGAAAGTCCTATTAAGGTCTCTGTAAGTCAGTTCTGACCTGACAGCACATAACAACAATAGTTCCAATAATTCCCAATTATGGCCATTATACTGTCTAGGGCTGCTAGAAGCTGTAGTTCAACACATCTGTAGGGTGTCGGTTGGGGGGATGTAGCTGGAGGCCTACACATAGATAATGCTGCAACATAAAATGCTTGTTGACTGCCTGAGCTAAGGATTTGAATTATTCTGCACCATGCTTTGGGGTAGTGGGAATGTTTTATTTATCAATAAATCAATGCCTAAGCACCCTGTTGGAATTTTATTCTGTGACAGTGACTGTGACAATCGCCCACGTCACTCATGCCATTCATATTCATGAGCTGATTTGCATGAACCTATGAGAGGACTGGAGAGGCGGAGTCAGCAGCTACATGAGTTTTGGCGGGAGAAGGAGGAGTCAGATAGGGCTGGTTAGTCAGAGAGAGAGGGAACAGATACTGAGAGAGATAAAGCTGGTTAAGAAAATAGGTAGAGAAGGTGGTAATGATATAGCAAGAGAAAAGAAGTATGTACTGAGAGAACTGTTGATGATTTGCTGGTGTATAATGTTTATCTGAGAAACCTCTGTAATTATTCAATCTGCTTCACTCCAATAAATAAGTTCTGTTTGTGTTCACAAGACAAGTGTTCTGACAAACGTCATTTATATTGTGGATTGAGGTAATCCACTGGTGGCAGCGAGAGGAAAACGTGACGTGAGCCTTTGTGAAGGAAAGACAAGCAGGGGCCACAAGGGCGAACGCCACAGTGACATTTGGTAAATTGTGGCCGCAAATTGCAACAAATTGACAAATTGCCGGCCAAGTGCCAAATGGACAAGTTGCCAACCAAGTGCCTGGTCACATGCCTGGTGGTGGCTAGGCACATGACTACCACTTTGTTATTTAGCCGCAATTCACCACCATGACTGCACAATTTCATTATTCCAGAGTAAAACCCAGTAGGATTCTGGCCTCTGTGCTTTAATTGTTAGAACTGCCAATTTGTGTGTGCAAAGGCATGACTGAAAAAGCAGCAGTCCTGATTTATTATCAATAGTATAAATAGGCTTTTAAAATCATTATTTAAGCAATCAAGAAAAGAAGGGGGGAAACCAATCAATTCTGCAAGGAGCTTTTGTTTAAAGGCACTTTGTACAAAGGGCACATTTGACAGAGAAACAACAAGCAGCCAAGGTCAGCAACACAGAGAGTTGTGTCAGAAGTCTAAATAGGCAGTAAGATGTTATCTTCTGGTCCTGATGAGTGCTTTCACATCGCAAGAACAATAATTTTTGCACAAATTGCAAAGCTGAACAATGATAGCCTTATTGTGTAGACTTTTAAAGAGTTTAGACCCATACAATGGACTGATTGCATCTTTTAATGAGTCCTTGTGTGCTCACTGGGTATGTGCTTAGCTCCCCAAAGTCGAAGGATGTCAGGTTTTGCACAGAGATATTTTTGTGCAAATTGCAGAAAACTCAGGGAAAGCAGAATACTCATTGTCTTAGTTTCTTGCTGGAGGCAAAAATCTCATGCGAGTTAAGAAACTCTCAACAGAATGTGTGATCTAGAACAGGTAACTTGTTCTAGATCATACACCAGTAGGTGAGTGACAAAAAATTTTACTCACCTGCTTTTCCAAGTACAGTATGTTATCAAACAAATTCCACATCCCTACTCCAACAGACTCCCAAGCATATTTCCATTTAGTTGTTCGCAGCACTTCCAAATTAATGTGCCTGGGATTTTAAGAGTGATCTGAGCTTTGGAAGGCACAGATTCTAGGAGTCCCACTAAGCCATGGAACTCATTAGATGTGACCTCAGACCTCAGCCTCACTCACATCATAGAACTGTTGTGACGATACAAGTGGGGAGGAAAAGAGCCACGTATAGCAACCCAAACTCACTGGAGGAAGGACAGGGTATCAATGTAACTAATAAACAGAAAAATGTATAGTTCCAAATTCCAAAGTGACATGCAGTATGTCGTAGCCAATATCTCTGGCCAACTGGCTGCAAACACACATGCATGATTATCTGCAACAATAACAGTAACAAACAAACAAAAATCCTCATGCCCTTATGTTATCTAGCATAACAACATTCAGCCAAGTTCACATCCAAAGCTGGATGTGAATTGTATTATCTCTTGCTTCATTGTAACTAAACTTTTAACCTCTGTGCTGGATAGAAGACAGGAGTTTTGGAAAAGCAGGTAAGTAAATATTTTTGTCGGTCACCCGCAGAAAGCAAAGTGGCTGCTAATTCATAGACTAAATAGACAATCAACAGCATTTATTTCTTCATTTAAAAGCATACTGTTCCTTTGTACACCATGGCTTTTTCAAAGTGGAGGTTCAGCTTTGCTTATGGACTCGGATGGGGGATCAGCGCTCTGTTGGCAGGACTATCCCTTGACATTTTGGTGCCTGAGGGGAAGGACAAAATGGAGCCTCCTCCCGTTCCAGTTACAAAATTGGATTGACAGTTGAAACCTTCTTGACACTGGAGATTCCTTCCCCTGAAGGAAGCAGATGAGCTCAAGGGCACAGAGCAAGCTCCTTAGCACACGGTGTTCAGTTCCTACCGTGTTGGCACTATCTCTGTGTGCTTCTCTCTGTGTATTTTGTTGCTGGGTGAGTATGACACAGCTGCATAATTTATTTTATATGTTATGTTTTTAACTTCTCAAAAGCCTGGGCCCCATTTTTGCTTTCTGGAGAAGTAAACTGCTTTTGCAGATTGGCAGAGAGACAAAAGAACTGCATGACCTGTCGGTCTTATTAATTGAAAACTAAAATGCCAGGGAATATTAGTGAAAATTGACAGTTTCCCACCGCTATTTCTTATCCTTCTAAACAGCGCAATGCAAATAGAACCAGGAAGTGGTCCCCATGTGTGAAGCCAGCTGGATAAGATAAGCTACTTCCTTATGCCATGGAAACCCATTTTGACGTCAAAAACCAAAACCTTCAATCTTGAAAACCTGCCACCAAGTATTTCTAAATATTCAAACAATTTGAAAGCAGAAGTGTGCCAATAATATTTATTCAGCAGAAGATACGTGGAAGGACACATGATTTTTTAAAAGTTTGTTTTGTAGTTTAATAATAAAGAAAGATTTGCCTAGCTATGCACAGTTGTCTGTTAGACAGGATATGACCAAGCCAATGTTGGAGATTTAAAGCCAATAGACTTCATGATTAAATATCTCATGCTGAAACAAATCACATTTCAATGCTTAATTTGAGCTGGGTTGTATCCCTACATTATCTGTATATTTGCACGTAAATTGCTAAGTGTGATATACATTTATCATGTTAAAAAGAAACAGATAAATAGAAGGTTAGTTTTATGACCACTGCTAGAGTCTACCAGGAGACATTTAAAGAAAAAACACTAAAGCACTGCTACCTGTGGAACTGGTATAGGAGCACTAGCCAACAGTAATGAATTAAATATATACACACACACATGTGCACATACATACACGCACACACAAAGAACACTCATGGGGATATTTTGGGGGCAGGCCTTCCTTTGGAATAGTGTAAGACAGAGCCTTCACGGACCAGAATGTCTGTGTGGTACCTAAACACTACATGTACACAAAAGTGGTACTAATTCTACAGCTGTATTTACCTTTTTTCTATTTTTCATTTCATTAATACTGGATAGTACAGTGAAGCCAACTTAAAAACATAAGTACAGCAAGAGAAAGATTTATTTTTAATTATTACTACTGCTACTACTATCATTGTACTATTTCTCACTGCTTTTTGCCTTGTAAAGATTGGTGTCAAACCGTAGCTCATACCCTGTTTCCCCGAAAATAAGACCTACCCTGAAAATAAGCCCTAGTATGATTTTTCAGGATGCTCCTAATATAAGTCCTACTCCAAAATAAGCCCCAGTTAAGTGAAACCCCGCCCTCCACCATTGTGCAGCAACCAGAAGATGACATGTACATTTGAATAAATGTACTGTAGATTGTTGTCCATGAAAAAATAAAACATCCCCTGAAAATAAGCCCTAATGCGTTTTTTGGAGCAAAATTAATATACTGTAAGACCCTGTCTTATTTTCGGGGAAACACGGTATTTAGAAGCTGACAGCCTGTTTTTCCTCCCATAATGTGTTCTGTGCAGAGTCAAGTCTGTGCGATCAGATTTGCAGATAAGAATGATCACAAGGCTTGCTGGAATGTAAGATATGAAGATGGGTGAAAGCATATGCTATGATAAATTGATGTCTTTCAGCATGCAAGAAGTTCCTGCTTCTGACAAATATAACATAAGAACATAAGAAGAGCCCTGCCGGATCAGGCCAAGGGCCCATCTAGTCCAGCTTCCTATATTTCACAGTGGCCTCACCAGATGCCTCTGGAAGCACACGAGACAACTAGATACTTATCTCCTGATACCCCTCCCATGCATCTGGCTTTTGGAGGTACCTTCCTTTGAAGCCTGGAGATTATGCTAACTATATGCTACCTATATCATTCTGTTTAATCCTTGGTTTCAAATGTTATGATGATAGTCATTGCTGATTGGATGTTTAGCAATTTAGATGAATTTTCTGACAAACCTTCATCTTTGTTTCATTATAACCAAAGAAGACTGTAAACCACCTTGAGGCCATATACTATGTCACAGGAGCTTAGAAAGGTTTGCTCTAACCAGAAACACCTCTCAAGGATGTCTATTTGTAGAAAACTACTTATCATTGGAAACATCTGGTCCATGTTTCTTATGAGGCTCAAAGTCTATTGATTTACGGTTCACAGATGCACAAGAGTGAAATTGCACACAATGAAGAAACCAGTAAATAAGCCATTTCTGAGAAGGAGCAATTCAAAACATGTAACAACACCTAAGAAGCTTTATATTCCAAGGATGATAAATCATACCAGACTTTGCTACTTAAGATAGAATAATCAACCAATCAGTCCATCCATCCATCTGTATGTCCTTTACAATCAAGGTACAGAGCCCAAGGTCATCTCATGCCATAAAGTACCAGGAAATTTTGGCATCTGAGACAGAAAATCCCATAAACTCCCCTCTTCTCTGTGTGTGTTCTGTGCTGTTAAGTCAGAAGTGACTTACAGCAACCCTAATAGGGCTTTCAAGGTAAAGGAGATATTTAAGAAGTGGTTCTGCCAGTTCCAATCCCACAATGAATTTCCATAGCCAAGCAGGGATTTGAACCCTGTTCTTCAGAGTCCTAGTCCGTCACTCTATCCACTACACCCAACACTAAAAATACAAAATAACATTAAATAATACTAATCTCATTTCTATGCCAAGTTAAAACATGGTTCTTCTTTGTGGTCTCTGTGAATGCACACTAATGGGTTTATCTGCGCCTGCGCAGAGCAGCCTCGGAATCTTCTAGAGCTCAGGCACATTGTGCCGGGACCTCCCACACGCTGGCTATAACCCCACCCCCGGCACCTGAGTGCCTCAGTTCTGTTTCTGCCGCCACTACTGCAGCTACTCGGATCGGAGCTTCGTGTTTGTTTTTTTCCTTCGACCTCGTTAAATCATATTCTTGGACCTCCTGGGTTTTTCGACTCAGCTTGTTTCACCATTCTTCTGGATTCGTGAGTCTAACATTAAGAATAGAACTGTGTTGTTCGAATGCTTTCTGCGGGTTTATGGCCGCTTCGGGCCCCTTCAAGCGCTGCTCGTCCTGTTCTAACAAGGTCCCGCTTTCTGATGGCCATTCGCAGTGCTTGTTCTGTCTCAGGGAGGAGCACCAGCCTGCTTTGTGCGCCGTTTGTAAGGCTTTCACTAAGCCTGCCCTGAAGCAGAGGCTCCAGCGACTTCGCTCCATGGAACCGCCGCAAACTCCCCCATCTGAGACCTCTTCAACTGCGACTCATTCGCCTAAGCATGCTCACAAGGCAGCTAAACCATCGTCGTCGGGCTCGAGGTCGACTGCTTCGGTGTCGGTATTGAAGCCCCCTTCGGCCCTGATGCCGAAGAAAAAGAAGAAACCATATTCCAAGGCCTCTAGGCCCCCGACCGAGCCTTTGCCGTCGGCTCCTGTGACCCATGCCTGGCATGAGACGGTATGTTTGAGCATACCGTTGGGAGATGATGATATTCCTCCCTTGAGGCCGGAGGTAGCACCTTCCCCGTGCATAAGTCTTTCTCTGGATTGGGTGGATACCTTGGTGGAGGTACAGTTCGAGGCTCAAGCCAGCCCTCTGTCGCCGCCGGGCTCGGTGTCGAGGCGCGTGTCGCCCTCTCCGCCTGCTTCTCTGGTCGTGGATGCGCCTCGGAAAAAGAAGCAAAATACCAGACACCTGGAGCCCGAGTGGGCTCGGCATCCACTACCGCCCAAGGGATACCCTCCTTATGGAGAGTTTCTGAGACCTCCCTGGGAAGATCCCAGAAAGTACTACGATCCCATGAGCTACGACCTCGATGCTTGACGGCCCCCGACGCCCTACGATCCAGGCTCGTATTTTCGGGCTTGCCAGTGGCCACCGTATTACGGGGGATATCCTTCACCACCTCGGTATCAAAGGCATCCCGATGACTATTTTTACTTCGAAGATGAACGTCGATTTCAACCTACACCTCGTCGAGCAGCTTATCGGCCAATGCCTCAGGACCCTCTACCATCTTCAGGCCCTAGGACCTGTAGACCGGGCCCGACCTCGATCCCTCGACCCCGGCTCCTCCACCGCTGGTGTCGCCAGGCAGAGCTTCACAGGAGCCAGAGGAGGAGGCAGTTGAGGCCTCAGCTATCCACCCCGACCGGTATGGGTCGGTTCGGGCCCAATCAACTTTCTCCCAGTCTCCTGAACACAACTACAACTTTGAGACCAATTTGGGTGAGTCCGATGAGGAGATTGAAAAGGGCTCTCCTCTAAACATTCCAACTCCGGGTTCTGATGTCATGGAGAGTCATCCTCCACCACCCTCCGAGGACTATACGGTGTATTCCCACCTGATCAAAAAAATTGCTGAAGTCATGGACCTTGCAGTGGTACAGCCTACTGCTGAACAAGTGGACAAAGTTTATGAAGATATCACAAAGGATCAGGTTCCCCCCTCTTAGTTTAGCCTTTATATCTTCCCTTCTCAACCTAGTTAAAGAACCTTGGGACAAACCATCAACGTCCCATCAAATTCCCAGAAGGGTTGAGAACCATTATAAAACTCACGGCAGGGACACTGATTTCATTTCCAAGCATCCCCTGCCCAATTCCTTCATCATGGACACCACGCAAAATAGGGCTAGGAATAGATCTGCGTCCACACCCAACAATAAGGAGGGGAGGAAACTGGATGTGCTTGGATGTAGGGTTTATTCCCTGGTGTCCTTCATACTTCAAGTGGCAAATTACATGGCAGCGATGGGTGCTTACCACCGCCATTTATGGAATATCGTCTTGCCAGCACTGCAGGCTGCTCCCGAGGAACTTAGGTCGTCAAGCCTCACCTGCCATCAGGAGGCCATGGCCCTGGCAAGACAGGAAAGAATTGCCGCCAGGCATGTTGTGGACGCTGCTGCCAAGCAAATTACTATGGCTATCACCTTACGTCGACATGCTTGGTTGCGTTCAGCCAGCATCTCTGACGACGCCAGGGCCAGAATCGAAGACCTGCCCTTTGATGGGGTCGGTCTTTTCCATGGAAAAACGGATGAGATTCTTGATAATCTCTTGAAGCTCCGTAAAATGGCCAGGTCCTACAATGCTCAATCCCGTCCAAGAAATTCCTGTCGCAGACCTTATACATATCGGCCTTACCCTGACTGCCAAAGGATGCAAACATCTGGTTTTGCAGGTCAGTCCCGGCAACAATCTGCTAGGCAGCGGCCTCGTCAACAAGCCCGCTGCCAAGACCATAAGCCTAGGCAGAAACTTTAACGCTGTTGGCCCACCAGCAACATCTCGCAACTTAACCTGGTTAGCACCCTTCCTTCACGCTTGGGAGTCTATCACTTCCAACTCATGGGTTCTCACGATCATAGCCACAGGATATGCAATTGAATTTGACTCTACACCTTGCACAGGGCTGCTTAGAGACACTGCTCCCTCCCTCATACTACAACAGGAGGTAGATGCACTTCTTCTGAAAGATGCCATTACCCTGGTTCACGTCCCGGATATTGCACATAGTTTTTTCTCCCGTCACTTTATCATTCCTAAGAAGGACGGAGGACTTCGCCCCATCCTCGACCTTCGCCCCTTGAATTCCTATATTACACCTCAACGTTTTCCAATGGTCTTGCTGGACAGCACTATCCTGATGTTGAGACAAGGTGACTGGTTCGCCATCATAGACCTCAAAGATGCTTATTTCCATATCAGTATTCGACAAGAGCATCGTCATTTTCTGAGGTTCTCGCTCGACGGAGTAATCTACAAATTCAAGGCTCTTCCCTTTGGTTTGTCCATGGCACCACAAGTGTTCACGAAATGTTTAGCCCCGGTGGCGGCCCACCTTCATTTGCACGGCTTAACAGTATTTCCGTACCTAGATGATTGGTTGCTGGTGGCGCCTTCGTGTATTCGATTGCTTCAAGATATTTCATTTACTTTGTCCCTTTTATCTGATCTTGGGCTCCAGGTAAACCAAGAAAAATCCACTTTATGCCCTACTCAGAGAGTCTCCTATATTGGGGCAGTATTAGACGCCACCTTGGGCCGGGCGTTCCTTCCTGAAGACAGAATTGCGAAGATCCAGTCGATGCTGGAACACTTCACTCCGGGAGCCAGAGTGCAGGCTCTTCAGGCACAGCGGCTATTGGGCCTAATGGCGTCCACCACCGCAGTAGTTCAACACGCGAGGCTGAAAATGAGATCGCTTCAGGCCTGGTACCTGTCACTATACGATCCTCTGCTGGACCCTCCTTCCAAACTGCTCACAGTTACAGCAGAGCTGGCAGCACAGCTGACCTGGTGGGCCTTCCATCCCAATCTACTGATAGGGAGATCTTTTGGACCTCTAACACCAGAAATACAGGTGACCACGGACGCAAGCCCAACAGGTTGGGATGCGCACGTCGAACAGTTGACAGCACACGGACTTTGGTCACAAGAGGAGAGGCGTATGCACATCAACTTTTTGGAGCTTCTACCCATCTACAACGCCTTCCGGGCCTTCAAGCGTCTCCTCTGCGGCCGCGTGGTACAGGTGGCGTCAGACAACACCACAGCCGTCTTCTACCTGAACAAACAGGGTGGCACACATTCCCTGCACCTGCTGTATCTCTCAGTCCAGATTTGGGAGTGGTGCTACAGCCGCCACATCTTTCCTGTAGCTGTACATGTGGCTTCAGGAGACAACATTCTAGCAGATCGGCTGAGCAGACTCCAAGACTGCAGCCACGAGTGGTCACTAGACAGGGATGTGTTCCTGTCTCTCTGCCACCATTGGGGAACACCGCATGTGGACATTTTCGCCTCTTCTGCCAACAGGAAGTGCGACCGCTATTGTTCCAGAGCGGGGATCGGTCGTCACTCGTTAGGCGATGCGTTCATGATCCCCTGGACCGAGGGGCTCCTTTACATGTTTCCTCCCATTCCACTAATCCAAAAAGCTATCATCAAGGCTTGTCAAGAGAAGGTGAATGTTATCTTCATCGCCCCTTGGTGGCCGCACCAGACTTGGTTCTCCGCCCTGCACCAAAACTCGGTGGCCCATGTTCGGCTCCCATCACTACCTCACCTCCTGTCTCTGCATGAGAGCAAAACACTACACCCAGATCTGGAGTCTCTGCATCTCGCCGCTTGGAGGCTGCTCCCACGGTAGCTGATGTCTTGCACCACGCCCACAGGCCTTCCACAACCGCCACATACGCTTATAAATGGAAGGTGTTCTCCGACTTCACCACTAAGAATCACCTCCCCATGAGACCTACCTCTCTTGATGCACTGCTACAGTTCCTCCTTCTTCTCTTTCGTCGGGGCCTGTCGCATTCCACCCTCAAGGTGTATGTAGCCGCGATAGTAGCCCATCAACCTTCTGCTTCAGAAGCCGCAGGCTTATTTCGCCATCCAACTCTAAAGCAGTTTTTGAAGGGTCTCAAAAATATGCGTCCAGCCTACAAGCCACCCACACCTCAGTGGTCCCCACAGCTGGTATTAAACAAGCTAATGGGTCCACCATTTGAGCCTATGGCTACCACTTCCTTCAGACTCCTTACGCTAAAGACAGCCTTCCTCCTCGCTGTTACCTCGGCGCAGTGTGCTGGTGAACTGACAGCTCTTCGAGTTGACCCGCCCTTCCTCCAATTCCACCCTGATAAGGTGACCCTATTCCCGGATCTCTCTTTTGCACCAAAAGTAGCTACGGCCTTCCACCTTAATCAACCCTATAGTATTGCCTACCTTTTTTCCAGCGCCAACATCAAAGCTGGAGAGGGCTCTCTACTCCTTGGATGTCAAAAGAGCACTTTCCTATTATGTCTCCCGTTCTGCGTCCTTTCGTTCCTCACACAGGCTAATTGTGTCCTTCCAAGGGCAGTCAAAGGGTCTCCCGGTGTCGGCACAAACGATTTCCCAGTGGATAGTTACTACAATCCACCTAGCATACGAACTGGCTGATGCACCTTTGCCAACTACGGTTTGGGCCCATTCTACTAGAGCAATTGCCTCCTCCACAGCCTTCCTCAGAGGGGTAGACCTAGCAGATATCTGCAAGGCTGCTGTGTGGTCCATGCCACTTACCTTTGCGACCCACTACCGCCTAGATGTTCGGGCCAAAGCAGAGGCTGCCGTTGGACGGACTGTCTTGGCATCTGTTCTTTCGTGACGTCCCTCCACCTCATAAGTCAGCTTGCTAGTCACCCATTAGTGTGCATTCACAGAGACCATGAAGAAGAAAAAGAGGTTACCTACCTGTAACTCTGGTTCTTCGAGTGGTCATCTGTGAATTCATACTCCCCGCCCTTCCTCCCTGCTGTACGTCACGTGTGCCATATGGCATGCTGCGCAGCGGCGGACAGTTCCACGGAACTGAGGCACTCGGTGCCGGGGGCGGGGTTATAGCCAGCGTGTGGGAGGTCCCGGCACCATGTGCCTCAGCTCTAGAAGATTCCGAGACTGCTCTGCGCAGGCGCAGATTAACCCATTAGTGTGAATTCACATATGACCACTCAAAGAACCAGAGTTACAGGTAGGTAACCTCTTTTTATTAACCAAGGCCTTTATGAACTGGCTGTACACTTTTTAAATTGCATTTTGTATATTTTAACCACATAATATGTTTTATGAACTGATTGTACATTTTTAAACTGCATTTTGTATATTTTAGCCACATAACATGTTTTATGAACTGGTTGTACATTTTTAAACTGCATTTTGTATATTTTAGCCACATAACATGTTTTATGAGCTGGTCACCCAACCGTAATAAATAAATAAAATTAACCAAGGCCACTGGGGATTGAGGAGCAGAGCTTTAATAGGCTGTGGAGGCTTCTTTATATTTGTTGGTCTGAATATTTTGTGTAGTCTTCACTGTTTTTAATCTTTTTAAAATACTGAATTGTTTGTATTGTTTCTTTGTTGCACTCCTGCCTGTGATGCTAGGATCTACAACAGAATACAAATGATTTAAATAAAATACATAAATAGTAAATAAATAATAAATAACCATTTGCTGCTCTTTAATGGTATTCCAAACCAGCTGGTTAAGGCAGCCCCCTCATAGCAGTAAGGTCCACCATGCCATCTGTTTTGGAACTGGGTTGGAAGGACCGTAACAGGTAACCTGTCCATTCTGAAGTGACTCAACTGACTTTGCAGTGATTACTTCATACTGAGCGGTTCTACAACTGAATTTATTTTTCATTTTTATCTCACAGAACACCAGCCAACCTATGCCAGCTTCCCAAGTAGCCTCCCATCCCAACAATGGCCAAACCATGCTCTGCTAAACTTTGAGCAAAGTTGCTGCTGCATGCATGTGCCTTCACGTGAGGGCTGCAACTCATTTGAAATTTCAAGGGGCAATGCAATTATCAGTTGAATAGTGAGGTCCAACTTACTATTCAGGTTTTGCCATAACAATACCAGTTTAATAAACCATGGTTTATGAAATTGCCACCCCAAACTCCATACAAAGTCATACCATGATTTGAAGTTCAAGACTAAATCAGTTTCCTGTTTTAGATGCCACAGGAAGCTGTGGTTTAAAACAATCATGATTATAGATGTGTTGAAACTGGTATGCAAGAGGATGGGCAAGTGTGTGAGCACAAAGATTTTCCCTGGCTTAATAAACTATGTTCTTTTGAACTGGGATTACTATGTACAAATTGAACAAGTGAGATATCATCACTGTTAGGGGACCATTGAGCAGCCTCCTTCACCTGATCATTTGTGAAAACTTTTTAGGAGGGTGTACGTGCAAAAGGGTGTATTATATTAATTTGCAAGTGCCACTACACAACATTGTCATCTGTAGATATTAAAATAATATCTGCTGCAATGTATAGAATTTCTGGAGTAAAATCCACATAGGATTCCAGCTATGGGTGCAGTTTTGTTTGTCTACAGAATAGATTGTGGAGGGTGGGGGAATGGCTAGAAAGGTAAATACGTCATGCTATGCATACTATACTTACTAAATATGGTTTCTTGTAAAGGGGGCATGCCTCAAATACCTACATGCCCAAATTACTATCTGGAGATCAAATCTGCCATATGTTTCTTGTTTAACCTCCCTGGGGTGGATGGGTGATGTTGGGAGAAAGTTCCAAATGTATGTGTACCTTCTGTACTGGGCCTTTGAAAAAAAGTTTCCGCTCAGTGCTAGTTTTGAAAAACAATTTCACAGCAGCTCCTAGAAGGTTCAGATGAAACAGGAAACCTTGCAAAGCCATCATCTTCCCATGATACCATTATCTGATAGCAGCTGTTCTACATAGGGGGTTAATGTAAAGCACCAATTGATTGAAAAGCCTTTACTGAAGATGCTGCTGCATTCATTCTTGTTTGAGCCTCCCATAGACAATGTGTAAACAAAATGCCGGATCACAGCAAGCCAGCTTCGAGCTCATCTAGCACATCTTTGTTTCATGTTCTGATGCTCTTAA
The DNA here is from genome assembly GCA_037013535.1 of Intellagama lesueurii. Classification (NCBI taxonomy): domain Eukaryota; kingdom Metazoa; phylum Chordata; class Lepidosauria; order Squamata; family Agamidae; genus Intellagama; species Intellagama lesueurii. The sequence continues at coordinate 27,491,424 of JBAJHW010000001.1, forward strand.
ATATATGTCATGGTCTATTGTTACATGCCATCAAGTCACCCCCAACTTATGTTGACCTTATGAATAAGTGATGTCCAAAATGTCCTGTCCTCAACAGGTCTAGCATACAGTAAAATAAAAGAAATGTTTCAGCCGCATGTGCTTGTTCCTTTTCCCATCTTTCACCAAAATCAAATTCTAAGATGATCTGCCTGATCTGCCAGAGCTGCCGCAGCCTATCTGATTGTGGAATGATTTTGCTCTCCCCATTGCCTGCAACACTGGAGCCAAGTGTCTGGAAGCACATGGAGTTTGCAACGGCATCCCAACACTTGTGCACTGACACAAGGATCCAGTTTATGGAGTGATAGCAGAGAAAGGTAAGGGGGGTGATGGAGGGAGAAGAAAGACATTCAGTATGCCCACTACCAGAACAACAGTGGCAAAGCCCATGTTAAGTGTCTGTCAGAGATTAAGGCAGGAGAGCTTCAGATTATTGGCTTCAGCATCAATTAATTTGTCTAGGTCCAAAGCATGCATCTCCAGATGTTCTTGGACTACAACTCCCAGAAATCCTGGCCAGCACAGTTAGTGGTGAAGGCTTCTGGGAGTTTAAGTCTAAGAACCCCTGGGGATCCAAGGTTGGGAACCACTGGGCTTGGTAATACCCACTCTCCTGTGGTTTTCCTGTCATCAGTTACTGATTCTTCCTCTGCAATCCTTTCTATTTATTCTTTGAGTATGAATTCTTATATGGCCACAAGGGCACCCTGCATGCCCCAGAGCCAAGCTGGGCACTTGGTGGCTCTCCAGATGTTGTGCAGTTCTAGTTCCCATCAATCCAACCTAGCCAGATCCCTGGTAGGAGATCAGAGAAGTAGTCAATAAATTATATGAGAGAGGATATAAATTCCTCAGCCCTGCACATGAAGAAAGTATTTGCAAGTTGGAATAAATCTGGATATCTGCAGTAGCTAAAATTCATTTTAGGAAAACCTAAATTGAGGAAAATTGAGGAAAACCTAAATTGAGGGACACACTGAAAATGATGCAAGTAAAAATGATCTGAGTAAACACAGAATGCTATTTGGGGAAGGGAGTTTTCAGGAAAGTAATGGAGCATTCTGGAAAAGAGCATGACAGGCTGAGCGGCCTGAATCAGAACAAAATGCTAAACATACATCATAGATAACCCGTCATTGGACAAGGGAATTCTTCACATGCTGAAAAAGGTGACTGGCACAGCAGGAACCAGAGTTTTTAATACCTCCCAGTATACAAATTAGTTTGCTTTAATCTGTGGGAGGTATTTGTTTGCAAGTATAAATTGTTCAGTCATGAAGATCTGCTTAAATCACACTGCTAGAACAAAAATGGATTTCAGCTTCAAATGATGGGCTATTGTAATATAAGATTTGGCCCTTTGCAAGTCACAGTGGTTGTTATTAAGACTTTTGTCCAGGGGTTTGTTTAATCTGGAATTTTTTCACAACTCTTCCAGATGGAACATTTGTGCCACTTTAACTATAGCTCCACAGTCAGATACCTAAACCACTGAGCTATCCAGCCAGCTACACAGTACATAATTATTATTACTCTCAACAGGCTGGCAAGAAGTCTCAGTGGTTGTTCTGTCCCCTCCACAAATCCCAGCCTCTTAAGAAGGGAGAAGAGACATCTGTCAGTGCCTATGAACCACAGTAAGTGAGTAGAAGTTGCATATCTCTGATGCTGCTTTCCCTCCACGTCATCTGCAATAACCGAGTCTCCTCACTGCCCCATGCCAATGACACCTGGCCCTTCTTTGTGTGTCAGGAGGCAGACAACCCTATCACATCCCATGGCCATAATGAAGACACAAGTCCCGGTAACTCCTGTGATGTGATCTTTCAGCATCTTTTGGCCGAAAAGAAAAAAAGAAATGAAAGAACATTTAATTCCTGCTTTACTCAGTAGGTTTTACACTACTGTGCCAAAAGCACGAAAGTAAAAAAGTCCTTTTAGTGCCATGTGGAAAAACAGTGGAGTGCATGAATCTATGCTATGAAAAGTCTGCATAGTCAAAGCTATGGTTTTTCCAGTAGTGATGTATGGAAGTGAGAGCTGGACCATAAAGAAGGCTCACCGCCGAAGAATTGATGCTTTTGAATTGTGGTGCTGGAGGAGACTCTTGAGAGTCCCCTGGACTGCAAAGAGAACAAACCTATCCATTCTGAAGGAAATCAACCCTGAGTGCTCACTGGAAGGACAGATCCTGAAGCTGAGGCTCCAATACTTTGGCCATCTCATGAGAAGAGAAGACTCCCTGGAAAAGACCCTGATGTTGGGAAAGTGTGAGGGCAAGAGGAGAAGGGGACGACAGAGGATGAGATGGTTGGACAGTGTCACCGAAGCAACCAACATGAATTTGACCCAACTCCGGGAGGCAGTGGAAGACATGAGGGCCTGGCGTGCTCTTGTCCATGGGGTCACGAAGAGTCGGACACGACTTAACAACTAAACAACAACAACATGCTATGAAACTAAAGCACACTATGTGCAGATCAACATAGACCTCAATGGATGACTAGGGCATTTTAAAAGCCAATCATGATTGCTAATGCTGTTATTACAAAGGTGCCTCAGCTCACCCAACATCGCAACTTGTTATATTTTGACATACCTTGTGAAGGTGTGTATTTTTTTAATGTGATGGGAGGGGAATGTGTATTTGGCGATAGTTCTTTCATAGGTTTGACACCTCCAAGAAACTGAACTGAAGTCTATGCAAGGAAGGAAAAACTAGTAATGACAAATTTCACATTTCATGAAGCTTTCGGGGGGGGGGGGGGAGGAAAACACAGGTGCTGTGCAGAATGTGATTCACCTGCCATCTCTGAGGTATGTTGATGCAGGAAAACTGAACACAGTGTATCTGACAGTAGTTTAAGAAGATGATAGAGACAGAGAGCAAGCGGGTGGGAGAGCGGATGGTGTAGGAAGGGTTACTAGGATACAGACTTTCCCCTTTCACTTTGTGAGTCTTCATGTAATGAGGTGTGTACAACTGTGCCCTGTAAAAAGGAAAGTGACATGTTGTTCTGCACATAAAAGGCATATGTACATCATTGTCATATATGATAATCACATGTGCATGAACTTCAGAACAACTCTATGGGATGTATCTATGCACGCACTACCTACCCCAAACCAATGCTGACAGTGAAATACACATCCTTATATGTTTCTTGGTTTCTTTCTTTTTTTAAAAAAATCCAGATTGGATTTACTAAGGCAACTTCCAAAAGGGCATGCAAGCTTTTGGAACTGCTTTCTTCATCTGACATTACAAAATTAATCAGGGCAGAGGGAAAGGCTTGATCTAAAGTCCTTGCTATCATCTTGGGTGATGAAGGACTAGTGAACCACCAAGCTTGCACTCTGGGCGGGAGAGTGCCTCCCCCCCCCCCCCCCCCACCCCCGCCTTTAGCTTGACCTATAAAGATATATAGAAACAAAAAGGAACTGAACTGGGGCCGTCCCAGTTTGGTCACATCAGGAGAAGACAAAAATCATTGGGGAAGACAATAATGCTAGGAAAGATTCAAGGCAGCAGGAACAGAGGAAGACCAATCATAAAATGGATTTGCTTTCTAAAGGAAGCCATGACCTGAAATTTGCAAGTCCTGAGCAGAACTTATTAAGGGTCACAAATTCATTGAGTCACCCTAAGTTGGAAGTGACCTGAGGTCAAGATCAAGTCAAGGAGGGGGCCCTGCTTTTGTTTTTGCTAGATCCTTAAACGGGTCTGGAGACGGCGGGGTGTGTGTGTGTGTGTGTGTGTGTGTGGTGGGCTTTCGCCCGGTTTCCTTCCCACTCACCTATAGTGGAGACCACGGTGCTCACGAAATAAAAAGCGCCGGGGAAATCCCACCGCGGGCGCAGGTCATTCACCCGAATGCCGGACACGTAGGCCACCTCGTACTCGCAGAGGATTTCCCGCAGCTCGGCCGGGGTGAGGTTGTACCTCCGGGAGAAGTTGTCCAGCCTCGCCTGCCACTTCTGCTGGGCTTCCCGCTCGGTGGGCTGCTCGATGGCGGAGAAGACGGCCGCGCCGCAGAGCATGTACAAGAGGATCAGGGCGGCCAAGAGCAGGAAGCGCGCGTTGTCCTCGTTGAAGGCGCCCAGGCTGGAGGAGGAAGAGGAGGAGGAGGAGGAGGAGGCGGCGCAGCAGCAGCAGCAGCAGCAACAGAGTCCGCAGCCCGCCATCCTCGGCCGCCCGCCGGGGCCGCTCTAGCGGGGCGCTTGGCGACCGGGCATGCTTCACGCGGCCGCTCCGAGGGCGCGCCAGGCGGCAGCCCGAAGCCGAGCCGGGACCAGGAGCCGCTCGCCACGGCCGGGAGCGGCGCCAAGCCTGGCCGGGAGCGAGGCGGCTGTTCCGAGGAGGATCGCCGAGGTTAAAACAGCTCCCGAAGCCTGAGAGGGGCAGGGGGGCGCCGGAGGGTCCATGAAAGCTCCAAGCCGCGGAGTGTATCTCTCATGGAAGGCAACGGGACGGACTTCGAGGAATCCCCCTCCTTCAGGATCACGCTGCGCGATCTGGCACTTCACCTTGCAGACTCGACCGCGCGCTTTTTCCTTCGCTTCCTCGCCGGAAAAAAAAAAAAACTCCTGGAGGGGCAGATCGAGCACGTGGTTGGGCTTCCCTGGCTCGGCACGAACCGCTTAACAGAGGAGGTTCTGAATCCGGCGGGGCATTTATTTGGGCAGGAGAGAGAAGCTCGGTCCCCAGCGCCGGCTCCGATCCGCACTTAGTGGAGATCCTTAACCTAGGCGCCGATCCTCGGCGGCTCTCCAGCCTCCTCTGCGCGTGCGGCGCGGCAAGCGGGCAAGCAAACAAGGGGCTTTGGGAGAACTCAAGACGAAGGTGGCGAGCGCCCCGGGAAAGGGGCCGCGCTCCTCTGCTGTCTTTTTCTCTGCTCTCCAAGCGGATCTCCTTAAGCTGGGAGAGGCGCCTGTTGCGCGAAGCCTCTCCACCTGCAAAGAGAGGGAGAATCGGCTACAGGACGAGCAGTTTTTAATTAAATGGTGGAGCTCGCAGCCACCCCTTTTCCCACTGCCAGCTCTTTCAAAACGAGACGTTACTCCTCCGGGTCCCGGGTGCCCATCGCAGCGCACAGCAGACCCCTCTCTGCAGCTCCCGATCCCCCCTTTGCAGAAAAGCAACCGCGCCCGCTAAGCCCGAAGGGGGCGGGTCCCGGGCTGGAGCTGGACCGCCGTGTTGCAAGGCGATCGCCGCCTGCCAGGGCCGGGGGGGGGGAGGGGTGGGGATCTGCCGGGCTTTGGAGTTTGGGAGGAGCGCCCAGTTCCTGTCTTTCTCCCGTCTACCTTCCCGCCTTCCCGAAAAGGTGCCCCCGAAGCCCTCGCCCGCGTTCCCCGGCGAAGCACAGCCGGTCGAAGCTCCGCCTTTCCCACCCCCTCGGCTCCGGGGAGACGACCCCTGCCGCTTCGCCGCTCTGCTGGGGAGAGCGAGGTCCTCAGCCGCGCGGCCGCGCTCGGCGCAACCTCCCTCCCTCGCGGGCTCCCTGCTGCCGCCTGCGTCGCTGGCGATGGCCAGGATCCGCGTCTCAGCCGTGCCCCGCCTGAGCACATGACTGAGCCGGAGCACGGAGGCTTGGTGGCCTGGGTCTTGCTTCCGAGCAGACGCGCGCACCCCTGCATGCGCCGCCGCGGGCGCCTTGATCCTCTCCTACTCTCGATCAAGGTCTGGGGCTAGCGGTGCGCCAGAGAGCGACAGAAGACGCACCAACCGGGAGGGCTTTCCAGGAATGTAATGGGAGTTCGAATCCCCACCTTGCCTCCCTACCAGTAGAGCCAGCCTGTGTGGCCTTGGGCAAGCCGCACAGTCCCGGGGTGTCCCCAGAAGAAGGGAAGGGTAAGCCACTTCTGTCCTCTACCTAAGAAACCCTGAAAAGGGTCATGGCCACAAGTCAGAATTGACTTGACAGTACATCATCATCATCTTAGAACATGATGATGATGATGATGATGATGATGATGATGAATGTAAGCCTGGGGTCGTTTCTAGAAAGCAAAGGCGTGTTAGATGTTCTCAGTGAAGAAGCCTCATATGAAAGGAAAGACAAGTTGGCTGATTACAGATACTATTTGCAAATCTTGGAAAAGTTAGTCTTTGTAGTACAATTCCAAGACTGATCAGCCAGCAAGGCCATTGGCTGCACAGAGATGTATTGGCTGGACTGGCTAATCCTGGGTGCTTTGGTTCAAGAAAGGCCATTGGCTAATCTTCCTTCATGTAGTTCTTCCTAACAAGAAAGATGCTTGTGACACTTCAAACAACTAATCATCATCATGTGCCGTCAAGTCAATTCTGACTTATGGTGACTCTTTCCAGGGCTGTCCAGGTAGTGAATACTCAGAAGTGGTTCACCATTCCCTTCTTCTGAGGGCATCCTGGAGCTGTATTGCTTGCCCAAAGCCACAGAGGCTGACTCTTCTCACAGGAGGCACAGTGAGGAATTGAACTCCCAATCTAAAGCTCCACAGTCAGATACCTAAACCACCGAGCTGTCCAGCCTCAAATATCTACAGGGTGCATTATTGCATAAGAATTCATGGACTGGAATCCACTTCAGATTTAAGATATGTGTATAGAGGGGAAAAAGTGAAGAGTGAAGCTAAGTGGCCACCAAATGTAAAAATCAGATAATAGTGTGCAAAAGGAAGCAGAGGAATAAATATATGCAAAATAAGCATGGTGACAATTCCACATCAATAATTGGTACTTTAGTGCTAACTATATTCACTGACTGTCTGCCAAAGCATCTAAGGTTCTTTAGGGTAAAAGTTTTTTATATGCTAATAAGGAACAGAATATAAAGGGAAGAAAGAATGAGGAACAAAAAAGGGTGAATACGTAAAGCAGATCAAGATACCAACCTCAACTTCAAGTTGTTATGTTCTGTCAAGTTGCCTCCAACTTATGTTTTTGTTTGTTTAGTCGTTAAGTCGTGTCCGACTCTTCGTGACCCCATGGACCAGAGCACGCCAGGCCCTCCTGTCTTCCACTGCCTCCCGGAGTTTGGTCAAACATAGACAACCCTATGAATGAGCGATCTCCAGAATGTCCTGTCCTCAACAGCCCTGTTCAATTCTTGTAAACTCAAGCCTGTGGCTTCCTTTAGGGCAGCGGTCCCCAACCTTTTTGGGACCGCGGAACAGCTGAGCCTCCGAGGAAGGCGGGGGGCCCCCTGCAGGTGCGCGCGGGTGCACGCGCTCTCTCGGGCGCATGCGTGAAGCGGTGGGGGAGCACCCGCCTGCCAGTGCCGGCGTGAGCACTCCCCCACCCCTTCGCGCATGCGCAGGGGCGCCTGCACACCCGCCCGCGCGCCCGCCCACCCCTTCACGTGGGCGCGCACACTCTTGGGCGCATGCGCGAAGCGGTGGGGGAGTGCCCGCCCACCAGCGCCGGCGTGAGCACTCCCCCACTCCATTGCACATGCGCAGGGACGCATGTGTGAAGGGGTGGGGGAGCGCTCATGCCGGCGCTGGCATGCGCGCACGTGCGCAAAGCAGCTGTGGGGAGGGGAGTGCGTGCGGGGGGGGGCGGGAGGTCTGTCTTCGCAGCCCAGTCCGGCTCAGGCCACGGACCGGGGGTTGACGACCTCTGCTTTAGGGAATCAATTTATCTTGTATTTTGTCTTCCTCTTTTCCTGTTGCCTCCAACCTTTCCAGCATTATAGTCTTTTCCTGAGAATCCTGCCTTCTCATGATGTACCCAAGTTGAGGACAACCTCAGTTTCAACATTTTTGCCTCCAGAGATAGTTGAGACTTTATTTGCTATAGGACCCACTTGTTCATATTTCTGGCAGTCCGAGGTATCAGCAAAGCTTTCCTCCAGCACCACATTTTATTTTATTTTATTTTATTTTTAAAATAAATTTATTAAACAAACATCCAACCTAAACAACATAAACCTAACACCACAATAAAATACAATTACATAATACACCAGTGCCACCAGAACCCTCAGGGCTAGCATTAATAATATTTTAAATTTCATTCAGTCCATTTTCTCTCCAAAACTTCATTGTTTCCTCCCTCGGTGTATACCCCTTCCCTCTCCGAAATACATATTCCAAGAATACACTCCACATTTTCTTAAAATCATTATTTTTTGATAGGCCTCTTCTTATTTTCATATCACATGTCAGTTTATCATTAATTGCCATATCCCATAGTTCTCTATACCATTCCTCTATTTTGAGTTGGTTATCATTTTTTCAGTTTCTTGCAAAAATTAACCTTGCTGCCGTAATCATTATTACTATTAAGTCCTTATTTTCTTTCAACAATTGATCCTTCTTAACCAAATTCAATAAAGCCATTGACGGGGACATTTGAATATTTAATCCAGTTATTTCCCTTATTTCTTTAATAATTCTTGCTTTCTTAGTTCACATGACCACCACATATGTATATACATCCCCTTCTCTTTTTTACACCTCCAGCATAGTGATGATACATTTTTATTTATTATATTCAGTTAAATACCACCTCCATATTACCTTATAACAATTTTCTTTTATCCTTACAGACATGTTCTTCATAATTCTTTGATCCCACATTTTATCCCATTCTTCTACTATTACTTCTTTATCCAGATCATATTGCCACTGTATTTTTAATCCTTGTGTATCCTGTTCGGCCTGAATTAATAATTTATATATTTGACTTACAGTTCCCTTTCTTTCTGTCTTTTCCTCTAATTTCAATCTTTTTTCAATAATCTCTTCAAATTTTGTCATTTTTCTACTTTTCCCTTCCTTACTATTATATTCCCTTGTCCACCTTTCTATTTGAATCATATTAAACCAAGACATCCCCTCTCCTCCCAAAATCTCTTTCATATTTCCTTTATCTCTCATCTTCTCCATCCAGTCTTTTATCCTATTTATCCCTTTATTTTTTGATATATTCTTAAGAGTTTTTTTTAAAGATTTTCTGGAAAATTCTTTAAATCCACCACCTGGGATAAAGGAGAGATCGGTGGGCTCAATATACCTCTAAACGTTTTCCAGTTTTCTAACATATTTTTAAGGAAGGGGTTAGTAATCTTTTTAATCTTTCCTCCAATTTTTCTTTAAACAATATATTTTCAATTCTTTCTTCCTTACCCTGCATTTCTATTTCTGTCCAAATTAAATTTTTATTACCTTTAACAATATCTGTCCTGGACCTTGATGACCGCGGCTTGAAATTCCCGGTGCTCTCACTCTGAAATCTACATGAGGCAGCAAAAAAAGGGCTCATGGATCTGTAAGTGACTTTAAAATATTTACAATATCCTTGAGGCAACAGGATTGGACTATAAAAGCAGTTTGTTTTTCTTAAAAACAAAAACAACAAGCGGCAGCTGGTGTGTGAGGATGAAGAGCTACCCCCAGTGGGGATTCCTGCGGGAGGGGAGATTCCCACCACGGCTAGCCAAGAAAAACTTTTTAAATTGCTTATTAATGGACTGACTGTGTTTGTAAAAGGACCAGTCGAATAATTTTATCTCTTAGTTGCTGGAGAAAATATTTATCCGTGAGCTGAAGCTGGATTTCGCTTTGAAAGAGCTGCTGGGAGTAAGAAAGAAAGAAAGAACCTAACAATCTATGAAATAATTTAAGCATTTGGCATCCTGAATTAGAGATTGAGGGAGTGAAAAATAAATCTTCATTAGGTTTCACTTTAGGCTGCAACATATCCAGACACGGAGAAACGAAACTTAACATTCCTTAACCTTCGAACATATACGACAGTTAGTAGGCTCGATCTGCTGGTAACAGCTAAAATAACAGTTCCAAAAAAAGAAAGAAAGAAATTATTGAAATTTATGAGGAAAGCTCGGTCTGAACAGAAGGAGAGTAAAGTTGTATGGAAAATAGATTATTCAGCACAATCAAGAATTAAACCTTCAGATTCCCATCTGGTGAGATTGTCAAAAGTGGAAGTGGAAGTAGAAGCAGAAGTAGAAATGGCCCAAAAAGCTGATAAATCTGATATGAAGTTAATGTTGGATGCGATTGCAAAGGTGAATGAAAACATCATGGAAATGAAACAAACAATGTCAAATATGGGTCGAAAAGTGGAAAATATGGACCAAAAAATGGAAAAGATAGGTAAAAAAGTGGGAAATATGGGTCAAGACTTACAAGAAATGGGGAAAGAATTACAAGATGTTGGAAAGGACGTTAAGACCAATCAAGAGAATTATAAAAAATTAAATCAAAAAATTGATTCTCATTTTTAAAAAATCGATGAAAACATTGAGGGATTGCAATCTCAAGTTAAACAAAATGTTGTTAGATTATTGGACAATGAAATCGCTATTACGGATTTACAGCAGCAGATGATTTTATCACAGGATTACAATCGTTGTAATAATATTAGATTGAAAGGAATTCCGGATTTGGGCTCCAAAGAGAAGGACTTAACTGAACTAGCCCTAGCCTGGCTGAAAAAGATGGCACCAAAAATAGACTGGACTGTTTATGATTTGGATAAAATACATAGAGTCGGTTCAAGACGCAGAGGACAGCCTCGCCATATTCTGATTAGATTTTCAAGCCTTAGAAAAAAAAGAGGAACTGATGAAAATTTTAAGAGAGAATCCAGGGAATTTGGTATTTGAGGGAAACCTAATTCAAGTGTTTAATAATTATTGTCATTAAACTATGGTATTTAGAAGACAAATGTGGGTTATTACTTCTAAATGAGATAAAAGGATTATAAAATGGGGAGACTGGTAATAGAAGAATAAATAAGATTTCTACTGAAAAAAAAGGGAGAATTCTGGGAAGAAAAACATAAAAAACAAAAACATTATAGATACTTATATACCTGATATGAAGAAATTTATATATGAATATTTAAACACAGATATATGGAAAAAAAGTAGTTATGGATATGCTTGTGGTAAAATGGGGTTCATATAATATAATAGAGTGAGACAGGGAGAGAGTGGTGGCCAGTAGGACCAGACACATTCCCGCCCCCCCAGGGTCTGTAGAAGAGACCAGAAGAGTCTGATAGAAGATGGGGGAAAGAAAAGTAGTAGTGGGGAAGGGGGTGGTAGAAAAATTCAATAGGAATTCAAGGTTCTTTTTGTTAATTTTTTTTTAATTGGGGGAGCACTATAGTTGGCAATCGCAAATCATGACTAGTATTAATTTTTTAAAAAAATAAACTAGAGAATGGTTAAACACTTAAAGTTTTCAACATGGAATGTGAAAGGCCTGTGTTCTAACACTAAGAGGGCAAGGATACAAAATGTATTGAATAAAAGTAATATGGATATTGTATTCTTGCAAGAAATCAAAAAAAGAGGGTTTTAATGAAGTGAAGGGCAAATGGATTCAAATTTATGAAAAATCGTTTGGGACTTCAAAATCTTGGGGAGTAGCAATATTAATATAAAAAAGAGTGAATTTAAAATTGAAAAAATGGAAAAGGATACTCAAGGCAGATATTTGATATTGCAAGATAAAATAAAAGGAGACAGGAGGAATTTTTTGAAAATATATTGAGAAAGTTGGATAGATTGAGGAAAGGTTTTGTGATATTAGCAGGAGATTTTAACATGGTAATGGATATGAAGAAGGATAAATCAAAGTTGCGAATTGGGGGAGGGAAAATTAAATGTACAATATTAAACAGATTAATTAATAAAACAGATTTGAAAGATGTTTGGAGAGAATTAAAGGGTGAAGACAGAAAGTTCTCCTTCCACTCACAGGTGCATAATACATATTCAAGAATAGATTATATATTTGTCTCTAAAGATTTACTGCCAAGGGTAAATGATACAGCCATTGAAGTCATCCAAATATCGGATCATGCCAGAGTGGATATGGAATTGATGTTTAAATGTGATTATAAGGAGGCAGTAAGGTGGAAAATTGATACGAATATTTTTCGGTATCCAAACCTGATTGAAAAATTTCAAAAAGATTTAGAAGAGACATGGGAAATAAATGAGAAGGGAGGAGGTCAACCTAAAATAATCTGGGACACCATGAAGTCTATGGCAAGAGGGTACGCATGTAAAGCGTCTTATATACTTAAAAAAAAGCAGGGGGAAAGAATACAGGACTTAGAAGATAATATAAAGGAATTAGAAAAAATAGTTATAAGACCTAGAGAGAAGAAAGCTATAATAGAATTACAAGCAAAGAGGAAGGAACTGGAAGGGATTCATCTGGAAAAGGTACAAAGAAACTTAATTTATCTAAAAAGAGATTTTTTTGAATTTAGTAACAGGAACTCCAAGTTATTAGCTAAAGCATCTTCTATAAAAAAGAATAAAAGTAATATAGGAGTAATACAAGATTTGAATGGAAAAAGATGTAATAAAATGAAGGAGAAATTGGAAGCATTTCAAACATTTTATAAACCTTTATATAATAGTAAAAATCCTTCTATAATGAAAATTGAAGATTATATAAAGACAATTTTAATAAAAAACCCTAAAATGGAACAGTTAATTACTGATAAAGAAATAGAGGATATTATAAATAACTTAAAGACAGGAAAGACCCCCCGGAACAGACGGATTAGGCCCAGAATATTATAAAGTATTTAAAAAGATTCTTATACCAAAGTTAAAAGTGTTATTTAATAATATATTAATGGGAGAAGAAATCCCACAATCATGGAAAAAGTCATTGATTGTTTTAATATTGAAACCAGATAAAAATCCAATAAATATGGAAGCATATAGACCCATATCACTGATAAATCAAGATGCTAAGATATTCATGGCAATAATGGCAAAGAGATTAAATAACTTTATGGGGAGTTATATTGAAAAAGACCAAAATGGATTTATACAAGGCAGACAAATGTCAGATTTAATGAGAAGGGTACTTAATTTAATGTATTTAGCTAAAGAAACTAACTCTAAAGCTGGAGTACTATCGTTCGACATATTTAAAGCATTTGATTCAGTGGAATGGGATACGTTAAAGACATTAATTAAATATCTAGGGTTTGGACCTAATTTTAGGCAGATAATTCACCAATTATATTCACAGAATACAGCTAGAGTAATAGTTAATGATGGAATAACTGAGACAATCACCTAGGCCGAGGTACAAGAAAAGGTTGCCCCTTATCTCCAGTATTATTTACAATGATAATAGAATTATTGGCACAGATAATTAGAGATGATAAACAGATTGTAGGGATGGAACATAAAGAAAATGGTAAGATAAACTTGTTTGCTGATGACACATTACTAATAGTTAAAAATCCAATAGAAACAACAGAAAGGTTTAAATCACATTTGGAGGAATTCGAGGGTATAACGGGATTAAAAGTAAATTGGGGAAAGTTAGAATGTTTATTGTTAAACCACTTAGATGAGGAGAAAAGAAGAATGAAAACAATATTTGAAGGTAAAATGGGAAATGTTATTAAATATTTAGGGATTAATATTACTTGGAACTTACAGGATATAATTAAAATAAATCTGGATAGATTGACAAAAGAGATAACTGGAAGGATAAAAGATTATCAGAAATTAAAGATTTCTTGGTTTGGTAGAGTGGCATTATGCAAAATGAAAATTATTTCTAAATTAAATTTTATATTTTGGATGCTTCCTATAAAGATTACTGAAAAACAACTGAAAGAATGGCAGATAATGATAAATTGTTATTGCAATGGAAATAAACGAGTGAGGATTAATAAGAAATTATGGTATGTAACACACAAAAAGGGAGGTCTTGGATTACCCTATTTAAAATTATATTATACAGCAAATCAGCTCAGCACCACATTTTAAACAAATCATTTTTTTCCCCTGTCAGCTTTCCTAACTTTCCAGCTTTCACACCCATACTTGGTGATTGGAAGTACAAGACTGTGGATGATCTTGGTCTTGGTCTCCAGTGGCACATCCTTATACTTTATGATCTTTTTTAGTTCCTTCGTTGCTGTGCGTCCAAGTCTCAATCTTCATTTGATCTCTTGGCTTCGTTCTCCATTTGGTTTCATTATTGAACTAAGATATACAACATTTCTATTTCGTTTTCTTCATTGTCAATGTTAACGTTGTGTAGTTCTTCTGTAGTCATGATTTTTGTCTTCTTAATGTTTGACTGCAGCCCTGCTTTGGCACTTCTTTTACCTTCTCTAAAAGTTGTTTCGAGTCATTGCTGCTTTCTGGCAGTAAGGTGGTGTCATCTGCATATCTTAAATTATTGATGTTTCTTCCACCAGTTTTCATTCCTTTTGAGTCTACTCCAGTTTTCCGTATAATGTTCTCCATGGATTGAACAGATAAGAGGATAAAATGCACCCTTGTCTGACACCTTTGCCTATAGGATAAAATTCTGTCTCTCCATATTTTTTCCTAACAGTAGCTTCTTGTCCACAATACAGGTTATGCATCAGGACAATCAAGCGCTGAGGCACACCCATTCCTTTCAGTACAGATCATAGTTTCTCGTGATCTACACAGCCAAAGGCTGTGTAGATCAGTAATCTATAAAGCACAGACTGATCTTGTTCTGAAATTCTTTGGTGTGCTTCAGTAGTAAACCCTCTCTTTAAATCTTATTTAGTAGAATACACTACTAGAGTCACTATAAGTTGGTTCCGACTTAACGGCATAGAACAACAACAACAAAATATTAGCACTGTCTAAAAAGACCAGCCTTCAAAGGTCACCAACAAGTGTTGGGGCACATGCCATATACTTGAGCTATTTGGAACAGAAGCCCTACAATTTTCTGAATGGCATGAATATGTACTTTACCTCTGCGGTTTTTCATTTTGCTAGCAATTAACTACAGCTAAAATGCAGAAGACATAGCAAATTTTCATTTCTAACTGCAAATTGGCTTCAAATAATCTTCCTGAATGCAGCTTGCTCTCAAGTATGTATGAAAACAAAAACTTGCACAATATCTAAGGCCTTCCGAATTTGGCTGGTACGGGGGAAAATAAATTAGGGTTGTTAAAGCTTGACTTTGAGTGGGGAGGTATGGATTATTTTGTGCTTCATCCTCAGGCAGGACAACATGTGCTAACCCAGCTCTGTAATTACTGCAACAAAAGTAAATTGTGTACTTTGGATCACAACATTACCTCAACTAAGTCCAAGAGTGTGCTGGCATGGTTAATGAGCGGAGTTAGAGAGGCTTTAAAGGGCAAGGAGGGGTCATTTCATAAATGAAAATCCTTCCCAAATGAGGAAAATAAAAAGAAATACAAACTCTAGCAAAATAAATGAAAGAAGATGATACGGAAGGCAAAGAAAGACTTTGAGGAACATATGGCCAGCAATATAAAGGAGAATAATAAAAGCTTCTTTAAATATGTTAGAAGCAGGAAACCTGCCTGAGAAGCGCTTGGCCCTCTGGATGGTGAGGGAGGGATAGGGGAGGTAAAGGGGGACTTGGAGATTGTAGAGAAATTAAATGAGTTCTTCACATCTGTCTTCACAACAGAAGACCTTGGGCAGATTCTGCTGCCCAAACAGCCCCTCCTGACTAATGAATTAAATCAGATACAGGTTAAAAGAGAGGATGTTTTAGACCAAATTGATAATTTGAAGATCAATAAATCACCGGGCCCAGATAGCATCTGCCCAAGGGTTATTAAGGAACTGAGGAATGAAGTTGCTGATCTCTTAACTAAAATATACAACTTGTCCCTTAAAATAGCCACAGTGCCAGAGGACTGGAGGATGGCACATGTCATGCCAAACTTTAAAAAGGGAAGGAGGGGGGGACCAGGGAAACTACAGGCCAGTTACCCTAACGTCTGTTCCGGAGAACATGATGGAAAGCCTCATCCAAGATAAAATCTTAAAACACATAGAACAAGCTTTGCTGAAGGAAAATCAGCATGGCTACTGTAAGGGTAAGTCTTGCCTCATAAACCTTTTAGAATTCTTTGAAAAGGTCAACAGGCATGAGGATGCGGGCGAACCAGTGAATATAGTCTATCTGGATTTTCAGAAGGCGTTTGACGCAGTTCCTCAACAAAGGCTGCTGAGAAAACTCCACAGTCAGGGGATAAGAGGGCAGGTCCTCTTATGGACTGAGAATTGGTTGAGAACCAGGAAACAGAGAGTAGATGTCAATGGGCAATTTTCACAATGGAGAGGGGTGAAAAGCGGTGTGCCCCAGGGATCTATCCTGGGACTGGTGCTTTTCAACCTGTTCATAAATGACCTGGAGACAGGGATAAGCAGTGAGGTAGCCAAGTTTGCAGATGACACAAAACTTTTCCGGGTGGTGAAGACCAGAAGGGATTGTGAAGAGCTCCAAAAGGACCTCTCCAAACTGGGAGAATGGGTGTCAAAATGACAAATGAGTTTCAATATAAAAAAAATATAAAGTAGTGCACATTGGGGCAAAAAATCAAAACTTTATTGATCAGCTGATGGGTTCTGAGCTGTCCGTGACGAATCCGGAAAGAGATCTTGATATGCTGGTGGACAGCTTGATGAAAGTCAACCCAGTGTGCAGTGGCAGTAAAGAAGGCCAATTCCATGCTAGGTATCATTAAAAAGGGGACTGAAAATAAAACAGCCAACATTATAATGCCATTGTACAAAACGATGGTAAGGCTGCACCTGGAGTACTGTGTACAGTTCTGGTTGCTGCACCTCAAAAAAGACATAGTGGAACTGGAAAAGGTGCAGAAGAGCGACTAAAATTATGACTGAGCTGGGGCACCTCCCTTATGAGGAAAGGCTACAGCGTTTGGGGCTGTTTAGTCTAGAGAAAAGGCACCTGAGGGGGGACATGATTGAGATGTGTAAAATTATGCAGGGGATGGATAAAGTGGACAGAGGAAAGCTCTTTTCCATCTCACGCAAGACCAGAACCAGGGGACATCCACTCAAATTGAGTGTTGGGAGAATGAGGACAAAAGAAAATACTTCTTTACCCAGCGTGTTGTTAGTCTGTGGAACTCCTTGCCACAGGATGTGGTGATGGCTTCTGGCCTAGATGCCTTTAAAAGGGGATTGGATAGATTTCTGTAGGAAACGTCAATCGCAGGTTACAAGCCATGATGAGGATGTACAATCTCCAGGCTTAAAAGGAAGGTACTTCAAAATGCCAGATGCAGGGAAGTGGTATCAGGAGACAGGTATCTAGTTGTCTCGTGTGCTCCCAGAGGCATCTGATGGGGCCACTGTGAGATACAGGAAGCTGGACTAGATGGGCCCTTGGCCTGATCCAGCAGGGCTCTTATGTTCTTAACGCCAACTGGTTTTACTAGAACCTTTCCCCGGATTTTAAAATATTAGATAGGTTGTTATCATCCCTGCCTAAATCCAACAGCAAATCCCAGCAAGGGTAGACCCATTGAAAGTAAATTGCATTGATTCAATGGGTCCACAGTAATCAGGACTAAACTGGATTTAGGTCCTTGTTTCACATTCACCATTATTACATCTATGGTTTATGTAACATTTTACATTTATATAGAAGGTAATACATTTTTGATCGAAAATGGCTCTGTCTTCTAGTATCCTGTCATAACTGGTAACTATCATGGCATCTGTAACTCTAGAACAAAGCCATTGTTCTTAATATAAACTCAATGAAGGTTGCAAACTAGTTGTACTGACTGGTTAGTATGTAATGCCAGATTACAGGAGGGATACACAGGTTCATGTTCTCTTGTTTCCTCCCTGTATCCTAAGTATAAAATCTATCTCTTTTTGTAACAGAAAACTATGGGGTGTCATATTCAAACTAGTGAACTATGGTTTGTGAGTTGTCACCACTTAAGCCTAATGGCATATTTGTTACTGGCTACTTCAAAAGTTGTCCCCCATAACTTGGTACTTTTCTCCAGATGGACAAATCCCATAACAGAGTTGTTATTGGCTTGGGAATGTCTGGAAACTCGGGCTGGAGAAGACTGGTTGTCCTAAATCCTCAGAACTTATCACAAACCTGTTTAGTTACACTTTGTCACTGGTCTGCATCACTCTTCTTTCTATCTCCAAGAAGTAGCCTTAGGTTTCTGCTTCCTAATCTTTCACTTGGATCAGTTTGGAAGTAGCAACTGTATTTACAAAAAAAAGGCGCATTACAAATATCTTAACCTTGAAGTGTAAGGCAAATGCAATGAAGTGAAGGTAGCATTTATGTTTTGGATTTGCACTCTGTACATGCACTGAGTTAGTATTATCATACAACTTTACATCTTTCTTCTAAGCTCTCTTTGGTTTCTGCTTATAAATACTAGTCTGGATTGACATGAAAAGATTACCTTGGAGATTAAGTATTTCTCTGCTGGATCATATGGAACAATGGGTTTACTGGAAAGGAAGGTTGCAATCTTATACCCTCCAATCTAGGACTGTGATCCACTTAATTCAGTTAAATCCTACTGAAATCAGTGAGACACCTGGTTGAGTAGTCACAAGAACAAGGCTTCAGAAAAGCTTTTAGAATATTTTAAAGTAAAATTGAAAACAAAATTTAGGGTTCATTTCATTTCTATTATCTCTGATTTAATAAACACATTTCTCTGTTGATGAGTCATCTGCAGTGTATACAGTGAATTAATAAAAATGATCAACTATTGCTTAGGAACTAAAAGCTGTTAATTTTATTACAGTACTAAAACATCTGTCAGCAGAAGAGTGCAACTGCATACATATTTACTCACAATTCTTACTGATTTCAGTGGGATATGAATGAGCACTGGATGAGTGATACCCAAGAATCTAAAAAGATCACTACCATTGAAGTATCTCATAAACATGCCATTAATGTGTTCATCTAGTGCATTTTTTATGTAACTGACGACCATTTATGTTCAAACTTACAATTCCTGTAAGCTGACAATATGGAACAGTTGCATGGCGAATATCCAAATAAACATCAATAATCTTTAGAACTGCAAAGCTGGAAGGGACCCTATGGATCATCAAGTCCAGCCTCTGTCAGGGAGGCACAGTAGGGAAGTGAACTCCCAATACCTAAACCACTGAGCTATTCAGCAGTCTGCTAAGACCAGTTTATTGGAAGAGTGATGTATTCCAACCATCCATCAGCCAAAGGAGCTCAGGGGTTGTGGCATTAAATATAGCTATTCTGTAATATTTATGCAGTAATCCTGTATCTCCTGACCTGTGAGTAAGTGCCAATGAGCCCAGGAGATGTGGACTGCTGCTGAACTTAATA